>CM076715.1:5005000-10005000 GCA_038501285.1 Penstemon eatonii | reverse complement strand
AACTATGGTCAAAATTTAAGTGGATTTTCAAGGTCATAAATGTACTATAAGACCTTAATGCAATTCTTTTTAGAATCTAAATCTTTAGGGTGTAATGCAAAAATAGTTATTAAAAAAAATTGGAATAACGAGAAAAAGGAAACACAATATATATATTATTCAATTTTTATGGTCTAGTTTACTATGTCATTCTAAAAGAATATGGGTGTTTATGTACTCGTATATATTTAATATTCTAATTTTTATAATTATAAATTATACTCCGAAATCCAAATCCCTCCAAAATTACATTTTTGCCTAATGAAACACACGAAAAGTTGACGAGGATGCAAAATGTGACCATTAATTAAATATCAGGGGGGTCCAGTGTGGAAATTGTAATTTTAAGAGCTTAAGTGCAAAACTTGAAAACATTTGGAGGTAAAATGTAAAATTTTCCTATTTTTGAAATAGCAAAAAGCGAAAAATCTCCCTTTAAATAATACCCCCAATAAACCTTTCCAAATCAACGCACTCCAAAATATCACCCACCCATCATTCATTCTTTTTCAACTTGCAATATGGGTTTTAAATTGTCCCCTACTTCCCCTGCCGGAAAATGGCTGGGCTTTGTCACCGCCGTCTGGGTACAAGCAATTTCTGGCAACAATTACACATTCTCCAATTATTCCGATGCCCTCAAATCCCTAATGGGTCTCACCCAACTCCAGCTTAACAGTCTTTCCGTCGCGAAAGACGTCGGAAAAGCCTTCGGCATCCTCGCCGGACTTGCTTCCGACCACCTCTCCACCCCCGTGATACTACTCATAGGTTCTATTGAAGGCTTCATAGGCTACGGCGTCCAATGGCTCGTCGTTAGCGGCCGAATCCAACCCCTGCCTTATTGGGCTGTAAGTATATATCAGAATCTATATACTTTTAAAAAAATAACGTTCTGAAATTTGAATATCCTATTAAACTAATCAATTTTACATGAACTGCAGATGAGCATTTTTCTATGCATGGGAGGAAACAGCACAACATGGATGAACACAGCAATTCTAGTAACCTGCATTCGTAATTTCCGCAAGAACAGAGGGCCAGTTTCGGGAATTCTCAAAGGCTATGTAGGTTTAAGCACCGCCATTTTCACTGACCTCTGTTCCGCCCTATTTGCCGCCGATCCAGCCAAATTCCTATTAATGCTCGCAATAGTTCCTATCATCGTGTGCCTCGCCGCCATTATTTTCCTCCGCGAGATCCCCCCGTCGTCCACAGCCGCAGAGGAAAGCGACGAAACTAAATACTTCGGCGTAATCAACGTTCTCGCAGTCGTAATCGCTCTTTACTTGTTAGCATTCGACGTGAGCGGGACCCACGGCCGCCTATTCTCACAGATCTTCGTCGCTATTCTTTTAATTTTGCTTGTTTCCCCTGTTTCGATTCCAATTTATATTTCGGTGAAGAATTTCATCCGATTGGGGGCGGAATCGGTCGATGTGGAACAAACTGTGACCGAGCCGTTGTTGAAGGTTGAGACGGCGGCGGTGGTGGAGGAGGGGAGGCTGCGGCCGGTGTTGGGAGAAGAGCACACGGTATTGGAGGCGTTGAGGACGGTGGATTTTTGGATATTGTTTGTTTCGTTTTTGTGTGGAGTTGGAACGGGTCTTGCGGTGATGAATAATATGGGGCAAATGGGTTTGGCGCTCGGGTATGTGGATGTATCCATGTTCGTTTCGCTTACCAGTATTTGGGGCTTCTTTGGAAGGATCTTATCCGGGTCGATCTCGGAATACTTCATCAAGTAAGTGAATTTAAATAATACTGTACTTTTATTATGAATCTGAATTTTAATTTACTACTACTAATTTCGTTATACAGTCGCAAATTTTAGTTTAGAGATGGTCTAAAATACAGTAAGTAAATATAATTATTGCGTGACCTTCATAAAAAATTTAATGAAAATCATTAATCACATGACCATTATTATTAAATGTATACTAATGAGTAACTTATTTAATATTCAAATTAAGAAGAAATCATGTGTTTCAAATTTATACGTTTCTAAATAATTTGACCTCTAAACTTTTAGATAAGCTAGGACATGAAATATTTATTATGGAAAATAAACTTGAAATCCATCTTAAATTAACATAGGATTCAAGTTGTTCATAAATTTACTTTAGTTTAATACTCAAACTAACCAATTACATCGCATGCCTTTAATTATTGTGTGCCTTGGAGTAAACGTGAGGGCATGCTTCCTGCTTCCGTTTCTGACTTTTACTTGGTCTAATAAGTGTGAATTCAATATTTGTTTATTTAGAAAATTTGGCCTAGAATAGATGACTTCACCACATTCGTGGATTCTTAGGTCTTTTGTAAACCAGGCATAGGCAAGAATATAAATATTTTCCAATATTTTCCAAGAATATAAAACAAGCACAGGCACTTTTGTAAACCTATAGAATTATTCATTTCCTCCGACAATTTTAATGACTAATTCAATTCTTCAACAAATAGATAAAGGTCAAATGATACTCATTAATAGCTAGAACTAAGACCTAATTAAGTTGTTGTTATTAGGACAATTATGAGATCCTTAGAGGTGTGTGTATATAATTTTGTTACTAATTAATTAGTAGTACGAGTACGAATGAATATTTTATGAAGTAACTTTGAGAAAACTTTAATGTTACCTTTCAATTTTAATGCTTGCACATGCGTACAACAGAAACGTGGTGGGTCATGATATTTTTGGAGCTTTCTCCTCTACTAATTGGTACTCTTGCCCTTCTACAAAAGTTTGTGGGGCTTTTGGTTGCATCGAAAAGTCATACTAAATTACCTTTCAAGAAAATTAATTACAATTAATGTAACGAAAAGGGACTTGAATGGTTCACATACTTCATGGACCAGTCTCTTTTTTATTAGTAGGACATTGTTGCCCTCTTGGATATTAATTGAGCCGATAACGAGTCGAGCTCGGGGAACTTCATATTTTTAATCTGAGCTCAAATGAGCTTTCACAAACAATCGAAGATTTTTACCCGGACGACCGAGTTTCTTTGAAAAAGTGCCGCGTTTAATTTTCTTAAGTTTATATTCAAAATTTGAACTCCCTCTTGAGAATAAGCACCTTTCTTTGTAAAAGCTTGGCTTGAATATTAGCTCTATTTGTAATGATGTTGCTTTTTTATTATTAACAGGAGGGCCGGAACACCGAGGCCAATATGGAATGCTGCTTCTCAAATTCTAATGGCTGTAGGTTACGTTCTAATGGCCTTAGCTCTACCCGGATCACTATACATCGGCTCTATCATAGTCGGCATATGCTATGGTGTCCGCCTAGCTGTCACAGTTCCTACTGCCTCCGAACTCTTTGGACTTAAATATTACGGTCTCATTTACAACATACTTATTCTCAATCTCCCACTAGGCTCGTTTCTCTTCTCCGGCTTGCTAGCAGGCTTCTTATATGATGCAGAGGCCACAAGCACGGCTGGTGGAGGCAATACGTGCATCGGTGCACATTGCTATAGGCTCGTTTTTGTGGTTATGGCAATTGTATGTGTTATTGGGTTTGGTCTTGATGTTTTGTTATCTATAAGGACTAAAAGTATCTATTCTAAGATTTATGGTAGTAGAAAATCGAAGAAATCTTTGGTGTCGAGCGGGAGCGGGCATTGAGGGCTTATTTTTTGTAATTTTGTACTTTGAGGATGAGTATAAGGGACTGATGGGAATATTGCCTAGTGATGTCCTACAGTCCTACTATTGGTTGTTATTTGTTTAGTATTCTTTCGTTTTGATTAGCATGTAATTGTCATATAGAAGTGTGTATTTTTAGCTTCTATTTGTTCTGCTTTTTGAGATATTATTGCAGTTTATTAGTACAATATAGAATGTTCATTGTTTAGGTGTTCTTCTTGATCACCAATATTGTAAGAGTAATACTAAAATTGTATGAAAAAGATTTCAAGTTTTATTGTTTATCTTTCTCTATTTCCTTTTTCCCATTTTTAATTTTTTTTGATAGGAAACTTTTATTGTTTCTCGGTAGCTCTCTAATCTCTCTAATTCCCGTTTTGGATGTGTTCATGAAAAATTATCTACATTTACTCATCAGTCATCATGAACTATCGCGAAATAGATCTTAGATAAATAACTTTTTATAACTTAACAACCTTTGAAATAATAAAAATATTATGGGTGAGCTTAGCCCAGCGGTTCTAGCTCTTCAAAGCACTTATAGATTTCTATTATAATTTTTGAAGTGATTGGCCTTGATTATTAACATTACTTCTGCTCAGTCGTGATTTTCATGGTGTTTGGCCCCGAGGATCATAATCACTTTTGAGATCTTGAGAAACAAAAAATCAACTTATTTTAGAAGTTACTAAAGTGTTACTTTTGCAAAAGCAATTATTCTATAATTAATTTTTATTATAATCAATTATTACCAAAATCAATTTTAATAAAATTAATTCTTCTATAATTGATTTTCGAATCTCTAGACCAAACTCACCCTAAGCGTAGATGAAAATGAGAATTTTCGAGTAACATTGTTATCGGTATAAATTAATTTATGTTTTTTTCATCCCAATTATCATTGTCAAAATACATCTGTAACTAATCTAGGTAAGTTTATTCCTGAAAGTTTACATATAATAAAAGATGGCAGCACTTAAAATCGGCTTCTATCCACTTAAAAGGTAAAAGTCAGTCACGCCTAAATATAAAGTTAGAATAATTTTTTAGGTCATCTCCAACCGAAGGCCTTGCCCCAATTGCCTTGTCCTCATATCTTTTCGATCAATCTGAAAAACTCATCTCCAACCCAACATCCATTAATGATTTAATTCAACAAATCTCATTTATTTAGATTTATATTTGTCCAATTATATATGAAATTGTTCAACAAATCTCATTTATTTTTTTCATGAAATTAAAAAAAAAAAAATAGCACCCGAGACCCGGCAGGGGCGTCATGCCTGCTGGCAGGCAGGCAGGCAAGCAATGGTTGTCTGCCTGCTTGTCGGGTTGCCTGCCCCGAACCCCCTGCCTGCCCTGCCCCCTTGCCCAACCAATTGCATCCATCTCCAATCGAACCGAGCCGGCAACCCCTTCTCATGCTCGGTTGCCGGCTCGGTTGGAAATGTCCTTACAAGACTAAGCTATGAGATCACCACTTGAAAAAAGGGGGTTTGCATTTAGAAATTATACATATTTTCCTGTTTATCAATTGATTTTAACTTGAATTTAATTTTGTGTACATCAGGGTCTCCGATTGAGTTAAGGCCCAACTGGGATGTAAAAGAAGTTTGGGCCTAATTTAAATTTACCTTCATCATTTTGGAATAATAATAGCAATGGGCCATGATAATACAAGTGCTCAAACTGTGAATTAATGAAATTGAAAAGAAACGGCAGTTTTTTTTTTTTTGTTTTCCAGAAAAAGAAAAGAAAGAAAAGGCAGTTTTATCAAATTTAGACATTTGTCTTGAACTCTTGGGCTCAGAAGAATATGGAACCGTTGGTTCCAAGTCCAATAGTTTATAACTAATAATAAGTCCAAGGCAACAAATTATATATATACTTATTATAAAATTGAAATACTCGCTCTTTTCTTACTGATAAATAAGAGAACACAAACGTTAGAATAATTACTCAATCAATTCCTTTTTAATGTTTTAATATTTTTTACGTTTTATATATGATTACTCATATACAACTATCAATTTGAATGACAAGTTAACTTTAAATTGAACAACAATTTTGAAAGAGGCAAGCAAAAATATTTGGGATAGTTATTTTCATAGAGTAAATCGTGCTTTTGATCCTCCTTTGCACTTTCATCCCTCTTAAATTTTTTAAAGCAGATTGGTCCCTCTTATCAATGTAGTATATCACATTCGTCCCTCTTAAATATTTTGTAGCAAATTCGTCCCTCTTATCAATGAAGTGTAACACATTAGTCCCTCTTAAATACAAAATACATTACATAAATTCAAAATACTAATGTGAACAAAAGTTGATGTACTTTGTAAGAGAGACTAATGTGTTACACTACATTGATAAGAGGGACGAATTTGCTACAAAAAATTTAAGAGGGAAAAATATGTTATAAGAGGGACGAACATGATACATTACATTGATAAGAGGGATCAATCTACTATTAAAAATTTAAAAGAGATGAAAATACAAAATTTAACCTATAAGGAGGACCAAATATGCTATTCACTCTATTTTCATATACTTATGTTCCATAAGAAGAAAGTGGATCGTACCGGGCAGATCTCAAGAAGAGTTGGGAGTTGTGGCCCCGCCCAGTAATTTTGAAAGAGGCAAGCAAAAATATTTGGAATATTTATTTTCATATACTTCTACACAGGGAAAATTATTTTTTTGGTACCATAGGATATGCTGACTTGCACTTTTGGTACCATTGGATATGAAAATACAAATTTGGTACAATATGATAGGTTTTCATTGCAATTTTGGTACCAAACCCAAATTTTTCTACAAAGTTAATGGCAATTTACCCCTACTAAATGCATAATGTTTAATTAAACCCCTTGTGGTTTAAAAAATAGCATTTTACCCCTTGAAATTTTGTAAAAATTTCACATCGCCTCCCTGATATTTTTATAGGCGGCACTTAATCCACTTTTATTATGATAATGATTTTTTACCCATTGTGTTATGATAAATGTGGCAATTTATCCCCTATATTAAATAAAATAGTTTGCATGCATACTCTCAATTTCGGCAAGTGAGTTACAAATCTCCGGCTGAAGGGGGTAAATTGCTTCATTAAAATTTTACAGGGGGTAAAATTGATTTTTTTCAAATTATAGAGGAATAAATTGAACATTATGCATTTCATAGGGGGTAAATTGCCATTAACTTTGTAGAAAAATTGGGTTTGGTACCAAAATTACAATGAAAATATATCCTATGATACCAAATTTACATTTTCGTATTCAATGGTACCAAAAGTGCAAGTCAACCTATTATACGGTACCAAAAAAAACAATTTTCCCCTTCTACACCCTCCCCCTCTCTCTCAAAATCCCATGTTGAAATATGACTTTCTACTTAAGTAACTTCGAAAAAGTCCTCAATTCCATTTATTTAGTTTTAGATGATTTTTAATTTATAAAATATTGTTGGTTATAATTTAAGTGCTTGTATTTTTATAACTATATAGTATATTGGGTGTACTACATCAAAATACTCAACCCTAGTAAAAGTTGATCATGGTTCCACCTCGACTATCAAATTGTCATAAATGATAAATTACTTCAAACCCGAGTTCGAGGAAAATTTGAAGTAAATAGCGATATGCACCCTAAAAAATATATTATATTGATATTTTACATTTTTAAATTGAAACTTCGCACTTTACGTTTTCGAATTGCATAGTCTTTAATTAGCAAAATACACCCTACTTGAATGTAAACTATTCATTATACTTGGGCAATGAATATGCAAAATGCCAAAAATTATAATTTTAGAGCATGAAGTGTCAAAATTGTATATATATTTTTAATGCAAAAGCCAACTATAAAAAAAGATGACGCATAATACAATCAAAAGGGAGAATAAATAAACAAAAAACTCATATACATGTTTAGACCACGCAATTATAATACGATATAACAATCTTTAACATGTAATCCTGTCTGGTACAGTTGTATTTAACAATTGACTGAAAAAAATGAATTCAAACTGTAAGATTTGTGCATGTTCTTTTCAGAGTATATATATTTCCAATTAGTTTTTTCGATTTGCGAATAAGCTCAATATTCAATTCCAACAAACATAACTTCGATGACAATTAATACTACGTACATCCCCTTCACATGAAACAGTTCAATTATATTTTTTATCCATATATTTTTAAAACTCATGGGAGATTGTGTTTAAAACTCAAAAGCCGTGACATTTTGTATATTAGTCCTTTAATTTAATCACAATGTAACCACAAAAGTCGTCCCAAAATCCCGATAAGCTAAGTCCTCATACAAATTTATACAGACAAATCAGAAAAAGACAAGAAATAGAACTATGAAATATACTTTGAATAAAATTGTAATAATGTATGCATGCATGTATTCTTGGCAACAAACACGCCGTATTACTTGCATTTTGGAGAAAGATTAGTATTCCAATTATTTAATGCTATTTTTTGGGGGGGAGAGAGAGAATAGTGCAACTAATTACTAATTTTCTAAAATATTTCCTAACGAACGGTCTAAGTTGTCTAATTAAAAAACTTTGGAGAATAGAAGTAAATAAATTTATCTAAAACGATGTAAAGGGAAAAAATAAAACCACCATCATTTTTCTTATTTCCCAAAAATGATGATTCCTTTTATATCCTTCATTTAGTTAATAAATACTCTTGGTATTCTTAAAAAATGTCATGAATGTTACTATTAAGAATTACTTGTTTGAAAGTCTTTCTTTCAAATTTGGAAATGTATTTTTCCTATAATGAAAAATGCAAACTCATTTTTGTATTGTATATTTAAGACATTTACTTAATCAATAAACAAAATATAGAAATTTTTGGGGTATATATATATATAGATATTTTATAACAAATTTCGGAGTACATATTCTATCTATAAAAATAGTTGAATCTTTGGTTATATATATGGCGTAACAATTAATTAATACAACTATTTTACATAAATTATCCATGTAAAACAACATAAATTTGCAACTTTTTTAGGTAATTAAAATTTTCAAATTAGCGAAAATTTTGGTAGTTCAATCTAAAAAGAATGGCATTTATTATGACCGTGACATCAAGCGGTACCTGTACAGTCTTTATTATTAAAAAACAAACACAGACCGTCGGATTGATACTTGGCAAACATCGGCCGTTGATGAATATTAAATGCTTCCACCAGCTCTCTTTCCCTCTCTTCCTCTCTCTCCCTCCCTCTTTCACACACAACACACAGTAAGAAACGCTTCAGCCACCTTGACCACCACTCCTCCGCCACTTTTAACAAAAAACCCACCTGTAAAATTACGAACGCACCCTCTAAAACGGTTCTTCTTGAGGAGAGATGCAGAAGCTGTATTCATGTAGTAAGCCCATTTTCTATCTTCAACAAAATTTAATTTTTTTTCTATTTTTTTCCTATTTATGTAGTAAAGTTATCAGTTTGGGTTCAATGTCGTCAATTGCCATATCGTACGGTGAAAAGGGTCCTGTTTTTTGTGGGTTAAAATCGGACGGCTCACATTTGGCTACTTGTTATGGTGCAAACCCTGCTATAACTCATGCAACACCAAATCATATACCATTTCTTGGTTTAACTGCTGGTAGTGGATTTATTTGTGGGCTTCAAATGGAAATTAAAAAACCCTTTTGTTGGGGAAGTTCAAGGCTCATTCCAATGGGGGTTAATTTAGAAATGGCCAAAAAAACAGAGTATTTAGAAATTAGTGCAGGAGATGACCATTTATGTGGATTGAGAAAACCCTTAATGGGTAGGTTCCGAAACACTTCTTTAGTTGATTGCTGGGGTTATAACATGACACAAAGTTACAATTTTGATGGGCAGATCCAATCTATATCTGCAGGCTCTGTTTTTAACTGTGGTTTGTTTGCTCAAAATAGAAGTGTCTTTTGTTGGGGTGATGTGATTAGTAGTAAGGTTAAAGAATTGCTTCCTAAAGATTTGAAGTTTAAGAAGATTGCTGCTGGGGGGTATCATGTTTGTGGGATTTTAGAAGGTGTGAATTCTAGAGTTAAATGTTGGGGAAAAAGTTTGGATCTTGAAGAAGAGATTTCCATAGGTTCGGTTATGAATTCAGTGCAACAACATGTAGATATATCCCCTAATGATTCAATGCTAGCCATTGTTGGGGGTAAATTTTATGCTTGCGGGATTAGAAGTATCGATAGGGGGGTCGTTTGTTGGGGGTCTAAAATGGAAAGCAGTACTCTACCCCCTAAAGGAGTCAAGCTTTATGAGATTGCTGCAGGTGATTACTTCAGTTGTGGAGTTATAGCCGAGACTTCCTTAATGCCTGTTTGTTGGGGAACTAGTTTTCCTACGACTTTGCCAATAGCAATTTCGCCTAGTGTTTGTAGACCTACGCCTTGTTTGGATGATTTTTACGAGTTTGATAATGCTAGTACGCCTTGTAAGAATTTGGGATCTCACATTTGTTTGCCTTGTAGCAAAGGTTGTCCTAACGAAATGTATGAGGTTGTTGAATGTAGTTTGAAATCGGATAGGAAATGTTGGTATAATTGTTCTAGTTGTAGCTCTAATGAATGCATCTCCAATTGTTCTAATGCTGTCCTAAAACAGAATGAAAAGTTTTGGTCCCTACAATTGCCTCTAGTTATTGCAGAGGCTTCAATAGCTGTGTTCTTGGTAACTGTTGTATCTTTGACTTCGGTAATTTATGTACGGTACAAGTTAAGGAACTGTAGATGCTCTGAGAATTCTAGAAAGAGTAGCGGAAAGGAATCTTTCGATAAAGAGAGTGGGAAAGTTCGACCAGATTTGGATGACTTGAAGATTAGGAGAGCTCATATGTTTGCTTACGAGGACCTCGAGCGAGCAACTTGCGGTTTCAAGGAAGAATCATTGGTCGGAAAGGGTAGTTTTTCGTGTGTTTTCAAAGGCGTTTTAAAAGATGGCACTATAGTGGCGGTGAAAAGGGCTATTTTGTCTCCGGACATGAAGAAAAACTCGAAGGAGTTTCACACAGAGCTCGACTTGCTTTCGAGATTAAATCATGCCCATTTGCTCAATTTGCTCGGTTATTGTGAAGAAGGCGAAGAGAGGCTTTTAGTATACGAGTTCATGTCTAATGGTTCATTACACCAACACCTACATTGTAAAAACAAGGAGCTAAAAGATCAATTAGATTGGGTACGACGAGTGACAATTGCGGTCCAAGCCGCACGTGGGATTGAATATTTACACGGTTACGCTTGTCCTCCCGTAATTCACCGCGATATAAAATCATCCAACATTCTCATAGACGAAGAGCACAATGCTCGTGTAGCCGATTTTGGCCTATCCTTACTAGGTCCCGCCAATAGTAGCTCCCCATTGGCCGAACTCCCCGCCGGAACCCTCGGGTATCTCGACCCCGAGTACTACCGACTTCACTACCTTACGACAAAATCCGACGTTTATAGCTTCGGTGTTTTACTATTGGAAATTCTCACTGGTCGTAAAGCTATCGACATGCAATACGAGGAAGGAAACATAGTTGAGTGGGCGGTCCCTTTCATAAAATCCGGTGACATAGAAGCGATCTTGGACTCGAATTTGAAACAGCCATCCGATATCGAAGCTTTGAAGAGAATCGCGAATGTGGCTAGCAAATGTGTGAGAATGAGAGGTAAAGATAGGCCATCTATGGATAAAGTGACAACGGCTTTGGAGCGTGCTCTAGCTCTATTAATGGGAAGTCCGTGTAATGAACAGCCTATACTTCCGACTGAGGTTGTTTTGGGAAGTAGTAGGATGCATAAAAAGTCGTCTCAAAGATCGGGGAACAGGTCTACGTCGGAGATCGATGGGGGCGATGTAGAGGATCATAGAATGGAGTTTAGAGCTCCTTCTTGGATTACTTTTCCTAGTGTTGCTTCTTCTCAGAGGAGGAAGTCTAGTGTTTCTGAGTCTGATATTGATGGGAAGAATTTGGAGATGAAAAATAATAATAATAATAATAATAATAATGGGGGTGGAGATGGATTGAGTCTTGTGGAAGAGATTGGGCCAGCTTCTCCTCAAGAACATTTGTATTTGCAGCATAATTTCTAGGGAGTGTTTAATTAATGAGGGTGTATAAATCAAGGGAGAGATTGTCTGTGTTTAGTTTCATGAATCTATGTAAATTAGATATTTAAAATTTGTAGATTTTGGAAGTGTATAGTAAGATGGCATTGATATCTTTCCGAGCTTTCGAAATGTTTAAATTTGCTGTTGAATACATAGATTCCTAATTTATGTGTTATTTGCAAAATACTTTATGTTGTTATGCTAATTAGGAAGTATCGTCTAGTTTTCGTTTTTTTTTTATTAATGGTGACAAAAAAGAAAAGCAAAAGAGTTGTTTTTAGAAAAGTTGAAAACAGAGGAGGGAGAGAAATATAGTTTTCGAATAAATGTAGTAAATCTCATGTAGGGTGATTGATCGCGACAAGTTATCCATTTTTTTTTTCTCTCGTAAAATGACCTTTAAACATCCATTTTGTACTATTAAGACATAATAATATGTTTTGACATCATGATCACATGACTTTTTGAGAACAAAAATAAATTGTATATCATATAATTATAACACCAGAAAGATACATTAGCACTTTTTTTTTTTTCCATAAAATGAGCCATAGGTTAATCTAATTGTTTCTCCAACTAAATTATATGATGATTGAAATAAAATATTTATTTAATGCTTATCAGTAGCGGAGCCACGTTAAGAGAAAGGGTGCATGGATCCCTGAAATATAACTCCTAGCTTGTGTTTATGTGTGTAAATATTTTGTACCATGTTATTATTTATATAAATTTTATAATTTTTTAGTGGACCCCCTAATTATAATAAAAAAATTAATTCAAATGGTCCATGTTTATTAGAATTTGATGATAAATTTACGAGTCAAAAGTCACAAAGTGGACATCAACTCAAACTCTAACATATTCTTTATTATTTTGTAATAATTTTTTAGGGATTAACACTTTCTAAATGTCAAGAGTAACTCCTACTTCGTACCAATCTCTCTTTCATCTTCATCTCTATATATTATCACAAAATAAATTTACAAAAAAGACGTGGAAAACAAAAAATTTACTTAGAAAAGGTTTAGGTTCTAGTTTTTATATTAAGAGGAGAAACCATTGATTCTCGAATAGACATATGTATGAAATATGTATATTAATATTAATAAATTATCTAATATTTGTTAGTTGTAATAAATAGGTCATGAAACGATTTTCGTCGACGTTTGTAAAAAAACAAATATCATTCTATATATCAAATTGATTTTGAGATTTAATTAAATTCGTCAAAGTTTCATTGTTGTTAATTTTTTTTATTAAAAATATTTTAAATCATAGTCTTTAAATTTTGAGTGGATAAAAAAAAATTGTAGCTCCGCCACTTATGCTCATAAAGGAATAATTGAATTTCTTATTTAACTTGAACATGTGATTGGTAGTGTTTAGCTATACAATTATTAACACAAAGTATATGTACTGATAAATATAAAATAGAAGTATATCTGTCAATTTAAACGAATACATTGGTATATTTTGCAAATAACCTATGTACTTATATTTTACTCCTATATACTATGTACATAATAGTTGTACATAAATTCAAACAATAAACTGAGGAAAGCGGGCCAAATTTCCATTTCTATGATGGGCCCTTAGGCCATCTCCAGCAGTTGCGGTCGGGCTCGGGGCGGGGTCGGGCTGGGGAGGAAAACTACTGGAGACGGCGCGGGCTGGCGGGGCGGGGCGGCTGGGGCTGGGCAGCGGGCTCGGGGCGGCTCGTACGGCTAAACGGGGCGCGAGTGGCTGCGTTTTTTTTTTTTGTTGAAGAATATTGGAATTCACCACATGGATTGGGCTAAGTCCACTTACTTGGCTTGTGCCTAACTCAACCTCAAAAGCTAGCTTGTAAGGTGAGGATTGCCCAAATCCTTATAAGGTGGACTTAACTATTGTTTTCAACCAATGTGAGACAATTAGTCTCAATACTCCCCCTTCACGTGTGGGCGGGCAGAATGTGTGGGTGAAACAAGCCCAACACGTGACATATGAAAGCCCAATCTTGTGAATTTGCGACATGTGGGTGAAGATCCAACACACGAATGATGACACTCCGGGCCTTTGTTAACCGGAGGAATAATGAATCTCCAAGCCTTGAATAACTGGAGGAATAATGAGAACCCAGGCCTTTGTTATCTGGGTGAAGTGTGTTGGCAGATAATGAAGCCCATCATGCGAACAAGGAGGAGCCCATCACGGAAGGAGGCGGCCCACTTTAACCTGGGCTTTGATACCATATTGGATTTCACCACATGGATTGGGCTAAGTTCACTTACTTGGTTTGGGCCTAACTCAACCTCAAAAGCTAGCTTGTAAGGTGAGGATTGCCCAAATCCTTATAAGGTGGACTTAACTATTGTTTTCAACCAATGTGGGACAATTAGTCTCAATAAAGAAGAGGGGCGCGTGTTTTCCCGAACCCAAAACCCCTTAATTTCTTACTAATTTGAATTTACATGGTTGAAATTGAAATGGCAATTTTTCTGATAATTAATTGGTGGAAAGGGTTTTGGGGTGTGAAGTCTGTTTTTATGAAATTACTTGATAATTTAAGCTTCAACAATGGAAGAAGAATAAATAGGAAAAGGGACGTGAAGCAGATGAAAGAGTGAGGAATTAGGAGATGTGAATGAATCAGAGAGGAATGGGAACTGGGACGGCTTGCAATGTGGAAGAGAGGAATGGGAATTTTTTATTTCCTTTTTTGTAATTATGATTATTTTAGGTTGATTATGGGCTTAAATTTGGGCTTAATGTTGATATTTTATTGTTGGCTTATTGGACTAACATTTTCTTTTTTTCTATATCATCATGCCTAAAAAGAAAAATGGGACCAAGATATTCAGATTTTACAATTTAAATAAATAAAAATAAAGAAAATCTAATTATACTTTAATTTCTAATAAATAACAATTGGGGCTTATTTGGATGGGTTGTGACCCTGTTTCACAAGTCTTTATTTGGATGGGTTGTGACCCTGATTGGACCTGAAGCTTTTTTTTTTTCTTTTATTTTGTTGTGTATTAATTGTGTATATATTTGTGTATTTATTTGTATAATTACGAGTACTAATATAATTATTATTATTAATATAATTAAATTACGAGTACTAATATTAATAGGTGAGGGTGGACAAAGGAAAAAAATGAAAGTAATTCTCCCACGGAGCCCCAACTGCTGGAGACGACCAACAGGGCCCCGGGCTAGCCCTCAACTGCTGGAGATGGCCTTAGGAGGTAAGCCCAAAATGAATACAGCTCTATTTCTTTGGATATCATCCCTAATTTTTTATACTATCAAAAGAGCCCAATAATTGTAAGCATTATATAGGCGTTTCTTTCCCAAGGAGGAAACTTTTTGGCAATGGCCCTATGACCATGAGAGGATGAGCGGTTACTTACTACATAAAGAATGCTGCATCTCAAGTTCCAATGAAAATGTGCACAGCACAGGCAAATATTTGAATATATTATTTCATGTTATTCGCTTTACAAAAAATGGTCCTATTATATGATATAGCCATGGGGCAAAAGAATTACTTAAATGTTACTCAATTCACACTTCATTGGCCAGTGACATGTTCTTCAGGTGGATATTAATTAAAATTTCATTTATGTAGTTTAATGTAAAGATGTCAGTACACAGTTTAGTAATTTAAAATATATAAAATAAAATAAAATTGAAAATTCAACATTTCCATCCCCATTTAAAAATTTACATTGTAGTTGCCCTAACAAGACCAATATTCATTCAAGAATTACTCAAAACAAGATAGAGTTTTTCAACTCTGTCACGAAAAAGTCTTACATAAATATTCGATTTTACTCAACATATTAACATGATAAACATGATTCACTCCTCGTAATGAATATTACTCATAATAGAGTGATAAATCACAAGTTATATCCTTTCATTACGGTAAATTCTTGTTTAGACTTGACTTGGTCTAAGCAAGTATAATACACTTGTTTTGTGATTAATCACTCTCCTAGAATCACATCTAATCCCAAAACAAGTTTATCATACTTGCTATGTAGTTATTTTGAGTTCGATTGAACTCGATCTAGAATAAAATTTCCTGTTTGTTAAATACAATCACCAGGTCTCTTACAAAGTCTAGTGTTGATTTCACAATGCAGTTATCTGATAACATACAAATTATAATGGTCCTTTACATAGGCATGCGAATTGGGTCATGATTTGTTTCCTCTCACGCTTAACTAGAACTAGCACCACTCTCTTTTTACAATTTCTTGAAACCTTAGGCACCAAGGGTCAAATTTTAATTTTATTACTCATAGAATTTCATGATTTTCTCTTTTTTCATTCTATTCTTGGCAGTTTGAACAAACACACTTATTCTACCTTTTGGATTGTTTGAGTATTTTAGTATATATGAAGATTAATGGTCTCGACTTAGAAATAATGACAGCATAAGTTGATTCCTAGGAGCCAAGTCAATTGCCTTTTCTGTAGTCATGTGACATCTATGAATGATGATCACCAATTACTCACATTTTTGCCATAAAACTTTGCCTTAATTACTTCAGCTCCTTCCTACTCGATCTTGTCACGGGAATGACTGGATCCAAGTTTTGAATAATTAGGCTCTTTGGGTAACTTTTTTCTTCTTAATCGGAATATTAATTCTTTGATGTGGTGGAAAAATTAATGTTGAGAAGCAAATGTGCAACTTGATCTTAGTTTCATGTTTTGTAGAGCTCCAAGACTAGAGGTAGGAATACTGAAAATATAAGAAAGAAGAACAATTGCTCACGAGTGAGCCAAGTATTCATAAGAACACATATATAGTTGAGCGATCTTCTCAACCTGCTATACTAAGAGCGAATAACTATTTAACTCCATGTGTCATTCTAAATAGACAGGTTAACTCCTTGCGATAAATAAAAACTTCCTTGAGTTTTTATAAAAGAAGCACACGGCCTCCCTCTTGTTTCTTACATTTTTACAAGGAGGTAAAATGTCGATTATGCAATATCACATGGACTAAAGTGAGGTGAATATGTTGTGAAAGGTAAGGTCAAATTGGTCATTTTTTACATGAAAATTTTCAGTCATATTATAGAAGGTGTATGCAATGCAACACATCCACTAGTAAGAAAGTAAATTGCTCAGTATTTCATTTCATAGAGATGTAAATTGCCTATTTTCATATCACACAGAGATAAATTGCCCATTATAAATATCACATGGAATTAGTTTGCCAAAAAAACCGTCAAAGTAATGATGGAAAATTGCTCGGTTACCTTAATCTGTATATTAATCTAAAATTGAGTATTAGCAGATAATTATGCACTTAAATCATATCTCCACCAATTAATTAAGCGAAGTCTAAATAAAAGTTTAGAAATAATATATTTATCAATAATCCACGGGAATGAAAAGAAGGTGGGCTTTCCTTGTATATATGTTGCATGTGAATAGGCACCGTTGCTCCTCAGAAACCCAACTGTTTCGCTTGTGATGCCATTTTAATTAATTTATTTTTTTAAATAAATATATATAAATATTTGTTTCATTTGTCTTTTTTACTTATTAAAACTGAAAATCAAAAGAGCATGAGAGACCTGATACTCTTTAGTCCTTTATTTCTTCTCCTCTTCATTATAATTAGCTCGCCGCAGGTTTCATCTTATGGTTCACTCCTTCATCCTCTCTTTCTCTAACTGCATTATGTGTTTATTAATTGACTTAATATTAATTGTTACTTGTTTATTGCAGATGGCCCTCTCTACGACTCATCAGCCTATACCGAGGTACTGTCGATTTTGAATTTTTAGTTCTATTCTATATATATATATATATGATTAATTGAAGTTTTAGCACATTTGGTCTCACTCAGTTTTGTATTTCTAATACCAAATTTGAGGAAAAAGAAGGCGATAGGGCCAAAATGCAAAAATATATTATGACACATATTGAGATTTAAAAAAAAAGCTGAAAGACCAAGTCCTAATAGGTCTAAACTTACAATTTTTTATGTAAGTATTTTTCGAACGTGTTTTATATTGACAAATTTAAAGTTAATTTTAGAACTCTATTCTTTTTTAATAAAAATGTTGAGCAGTGTAAGTTGCAACCAGAGGAGGCACTATACAATGGAGGGATGCTTAAAAATCAACCACCAAATTTCCAATGGCCCATTTTGGACAATAACACAATTTCTCTCCAAAATCTCACTAAAGGCACCAAATATTGCTTTTCCAGTTGAGTTCCTTATATAATTGTATATCTATACCTTTGTTTGATCAGTTTTCGTCATTTAATTTACAACAGTTTTATTTTAATATAGTTTGGATCAAGATAACTGAAGCAGATTCAGCTCTCATAAGGGCTAGCCTTGTGACGGAAGAAACTAGTTTAGAATGCATAGGGACTGTTATTGCAAAAAGTGGATGTTGGTCTTTTCTCAAGGGTGGATTTGTTTTATCATCACCATCAAAATTATCTACACTATCTCTTCAGGTAAGTAAATATATATATATTTTCATGTTGCACTTAAATTCTACCATCTATCAATAATACATACATTTACCCCCCCCCCCCCCCCCCCCCCTCTCTCTTTGACAGAGTCCAAGTGACAGAGAAATCAAAGTAGAAATTGCAAGTGCATCTTTGCAGCCTTTTACCGAGCAGCAGTGGAGACTGAATCAAGACACAAAAATAAATCAAGTATGAATGAAAAATTGAATTGAACCCATATAATATAGTATCGTTTTAGCTTATAAATTTGTTAAACCACTCAAGTTATAATAATTAATGTTATTTATTTTATTTACATCTTAATTATATATACAATAGGAAAGGAAACGTGCAGTTACAATTCATGTAGCAGATAGGCACGGGATCAAATTGCAAGGGGCATCAATCAAAGTAGAGCAAGTCTTCAAAGATTTTCCATTTGGATCTGCTATAGCAAATACCATAATCGGAAATTCACAATATCAGGTACCCGGCTAGATCATGTTAATGAAAATAGTAATAGCTATATCATTGTCAAATTTAAGGATTTTTTTTTTTTTTTTTTTTCAAGATTAGAGCAAAAATCGTTATTGTAAAACAAGAATCAGTTTTTAGCTCACATAAGTTTCTACGGTTTAAATAGACTCAATCCCTAAAAAATACTACACACTCTAAAAGCTGTATTCAAAGTCCTAACTTCTAAGCATTCTTCGATTTTCACTTTTCAGAAATCAAATCAGTGTTTTACATCCAATAATAATTACTTAAAATTGCAAAACAGCCCGTTTTAGAGCCCAATAATCATCTATAAGGAATTCTTTTATTATTCGTTTAAAGTCCGTCTTAGGGCCCAATGATCAAATAGTGTATATATCCTCAGACTTGCATGATATTCTTCCAATTCTAGAAAACGACTTTTTTTTTTCTCCCAAAAATCGAGGTTTATATCGCAATAGTAATGTAAAATAAATCAGACTCCAATTTGCAGAAAATAAATGGCACCTGTAATACTAGATTATTTCAACATACTAATAATCAATAACTTGAAAAAGGAACGTTCATTGGTTTAGGACCCCAAATATATTAGTACTAGTCATTGTTTTCAAGCTAGGGGCAACTAAATTCAATTATATATATATATATTAAAAAATAAATGAAAAAAGGGCGCTACTAAATTCATTTCAATTTACCTCCTCGTCAATCAAGAAATTGCGTAACACTTTAGATTCTTACATTCTCAGAAATGGTTCACCAAGAGATTCAACACAGCAGTATTCGAAAACGAGCTCAAATGGGACGCAACTGAACCCAAACAAGGCCAAACAAACTACACAATACCAGACCAAATGCTAGAATTCATCCGATCAAACCAAATAACCATCCGAGGCCACAACATTTTCTGGGAAAACTTTAACACAACCCCGAAATGGGTTCGAAACCTAACAAACCCTAACCTCCAATCAGCTGTCGATTCAAGAATCCAAAGCCTTATGAACAAATACAAAGAAGAATTCATTCATTGGGATGTCAACAATGAAATGCTACATTACGATTTCTACGAACAAAGACTCGGGCCTAATGCCACATTGCGGATCTTTGAAGCGGTTCACAGGGCCGACCCTTTAGCTACATTGTTTATGAACGAGTTCAATGTGATTGAAACTTGTGCTGATGTGAATTCGACCGTGGATGCGTATGTGTCGAGAATGAGGGAGTTGGAGACTGGGGGGGTATTTATGGACGGAATTGGACTTCAGGGCCATTTTAATGTGCCGAATTTGCCATTGATGAGGGGTGTTTTGGACAAACTGGCTACCCTCGGGCTTCCAATTTGGCTGACTGAAGTTGATATCAGTAACAAATTTAGTCCTGAAACGCAGGTGAGCAAACATGAACTTAATTATTGCCTTGCTTGTTTTAACTAAAGCTATCTTCTGTTCATTTTTACAGAAAGAATCTTGTTTATAGAGCTAATCATAATGAATCATTATTCGATATTAACACCATTATTTATCTAGACTTATGATAGTTTTAATTTACAGGCAATCTATTTAGAAGAAGTATTGAGAGAAGGATTCTCACATCCTGCTGTAAAAGGGATAATGCTTTGGACGGCTTTGCGCCAAGGCGGTTGTTACCAAATGTGCCTTACAGACAGTGGTTTTAACAATCTTCAGACAGGTGACGCAGTCGACAAGCTATTGAAAGAGTGGGAAACAGAGAATTTGAAAGGGGAAACGGATGAACATGGTTCTTACAGCTTCTTCGGGTTCTTGGGTGAATACAAGATCACTACAAAATATGGCACCAACACAATTGAGTCGACTTTTTCGCTCTCACGAGGTGTAGAAACTAAACATTTTAACATTCAAATGTAACCATCTTTTAATTAATCACATGGAGATTGAAGTTAAGAAGAGAGAAGAAATGGATACATGATAGGTGCCCATAATTTTCACACTTGAAAGAAATACTACTACTATTAATTCAACTCAAAATTTTTCTAATGATGAAAATAAGACGCTAGCTAAATACCCAATTAAATAATTACAAAAATAAGACTCAATTAAGTAAAAATCATTGAAATCTAGTGGTATAGAACATGCAATAACAATGATAAAAACTGGACAAAGACAATGAAGAATGATGGGCAACAAATCCTAGTTGAAGCCCCCATGGCCAGACCAGCCAAATATGATCCATCTGCCAGCATAGCTTGCTGGCCTGACTCCGAATTCGAACCCGTTTCCACTGAACCACTATTCGCCCCTGTGACCCCAAATCCGGATCCAGAGTCGGACCCACCCATGCCAGTTGTGTCTGACCCTGATAGAGACCCATCAGCATTAGTTGTTCCTGGAGCTGTCATTGTTGGTGTTGGATCTCTTGAAGATTTTTGACTGCAAATTACACAGCAATAATTCAATGAGGTCTGCAGTAAAAGTTAATGATCTTAGCTAAAGATTCTTTGATGAAAAATTAAATGCTTTCATCAAGTTAGATAGATTATGTATGGTAAATTCAATGAGGTCTGCAGCATTTAATTTTTCATCATTGTATGGGAAATAGTATAGTAGGTCATCAAGTTAAATACGAATTGGAAAGTTGGAAACTCTAGGGGGATAATTATTGAAAAGCTTTATTCTTAGAGATCTTATGAAGAATGCGATAGAATATACTTGACTTGATGGCTGAAATAAAAATAAATGGAAGAGAAAAGGAATTAATTTAATCTGAAAAAATATACTAATACTAATACCTTGGCATGGACGGGCAAAAGGTGACCGTATAATCAGCACCGGAGCAAGTGAAAGTACTAGTAGGGTCATCATAAGCATAACTATACGCTCTCGGACACGTCGACTTAAACATCTGCGAGTAAACCGACGGCCTACACGCGCCCGGTGAGTTAAACGCGCCGCTACAGCAATACTCCGGATTCCCAAACGCCTCACACGCGCTCTTACACGCGTCCCCACCTCCAACCTTGAGCTCCGTCGGACAAGCCTGGTTCAGATCCGTAACGCAACCGGTCGAAGCACACACACCCGACCCGCCCGTAGCTTCAACTATCATAGGTAAATTGTAGCCGTCGACGAGGCTAACGTCGTAGAAGTCTAACCCACTGGTTCCGAGGGTGAACTCGGCTAGTGTGGCGGGTGGGGCAGCTCCGGACCCGTTGCATTCGGGTTGGCCCGACCCGCAGTCGCCGGTTTGGCAAGAACCTGGTTCTGAGTTGGAGAATATGCATCTGGTTCGACCCCAGAACCGGCCGGACCAGCCGGATGGGGCTAAGAATGTGCGGGAGGAGTCTTGGGGGAGCTCGAATCCAGTGCTGCCGAGTGTAGGACTACCGGCGTTTGCGAGTATGCCAGGCCATACTGTGTACTCGCATTTGTTCACAAATGTGAATGTGGTTCCGAAAGCAACTGTAAGAGCAATGAAATTGAGAAAATGTTAAAAGGAAAACCCAGTTGAAAAATGATATATTTTACCTAAAAATAGAGCTAATTAGCAAAAATCCAGTTCAAAGATCAGACATTTATCCAAACATAACGGCAGAATCCCATTTCAAACATTTGTACATTTATCAAAGAATAAATAACAAAGCAGTAAGAACCCAGCTGAAAAATCACACATTTATTAACAAATTAGTAAAAACCCAGTTCAAAGATCACACATTGATCAAGAAAATAGTAAAAATCCAGTTCAAATACCATACATCTATCAAAGACTATACAACAAAATGGCAAAATCCCGGTTAAAAGATCACAGATTTATCGAAACCCAATCACAAAAAAATGAATTTTGTAGAAAAATTAAAGTTTTGGAAAAATATCAAAATACATTCAGCTTGAGGGGAGAGGGGGGGGGGGGGTGTTTACCTCTTGAAAAGAGAAGAAGAGAAATGTGGAGGCTGAGAATGAGGGTTGGGTAGGAAAAACAGAGATCCATGAAATTAAGTCTACAAGTGACTTCCTACTTATTTAATATTTTCTCTTGATTTCTTGTTCTGAAATGAGATTTGGTGAATGCAGGGGAAAGGAGATAATTGGAGTGATTTTCTTTGTTGCTATGTGAGAAAAAGGACTATTATCAAAAAAAAAATAATGTGAGAAAAAGGACAAGAAAAAGCAAACAATGACTGTTAGCTTTTGTTTGTATTTTCAGAAGTGTTGTAATAAACAGAGCCAATGTTGTGCGGGAGGCCCTGCTAGTATAGTACTGGGAGGTCAGTGGTGTGGGTGGTGGTGGAAAATCAGAGCAAGAAATGAAACATAAAAGAAAATGATGAGGATTTTCTTCACTGAGAGGAAGAGCTGAAAGAACTAATCCATCAAATAGTAGTAATATATAATGTTACAGAAAACTCCCTTCACGTTGGTGAAATTATAGAAACTTCCCTCAAGCTTTTAATAGCTACAAAGATCTCCCTCTTATAAGTCAATTATATTTTTATTTTTGTTCCATCTCTAATATTAGTTGTAAATAAAAATGATAAGGGTAAAGGAGCGTGTAATTTAGAAAACTGAATTGCAGGGATTCATCCGTTAGATGAAGCTTAAATTCGGAAAAATCTTTGTAATTATATCAGACCTAAAGGGAGGTGAGTGTAATTGTCCCTAATATAAAATTGTTTAATTGCCTTCAAGAAAAGGATGAATATAAAAATCTGCAGATTCTTTCGGTCCGTTGTGTTCACTTTCCCATTTCGCCTCTTGTACTTTAATAGTATCATTTTGCCTGTAATCAACTTTCTTGTGTTTCTAAAGAATCATACTCTATATAAGCCTCTTTAGTGTTTAACATATACTTAAACTAACCAAATTATCAAAAAAATATAGTACTATATAATAACCAATCACTTCATAATGAGGGTCATTTATATTTGTCAAGTTAGAGTAAACGGTAATGTATAAAGGGAAATTATATTCCAAATCATTTATATTTATGAAATGTGAATTAGTTAGAGTAAACGGTAATGATAAAGGGAAATTAGATTCCAAATCCGGTTTCTCCATACTTAAAAAAGTAAATATATAGCTAATATAATATACGGAGTAATATACTTGTTTTGAGATAGATATAAATATATAATACATATTTTATTGTATTGTTTGTTTTTATTTTAATAAGATAAGTAACTTTGTAAATGCACAATTGAAGATTTCATTCTCCTTCTTCTTCGAGAATTGATGCATGATCGGCTCACCTCATAACCTACCCTTCCCAAGGGGAACCGTGTAATAGAACTATTATGTGACGTAAGGTGCGGTTTCATTAGGACTTATGTGAGCCAATATCGTTAAAATAAATTCTTCAATGAGAATTATCATTCGCAAAATAAGTGCAATATAATTGTGACGCGGTTGGATCTAAATTTGTGAGTTGCGTAAATTTAGTAATCACCCGTTGGATGCTTTGGATTCCTTTTGCTCGTCTTTTCATGCTTTGGTAAATGCAGCAAACTTTGACCTAAGAAAAACCAATGGTAGACTTGTTTTTTATCAAGAAGAAAAATAATAAAAAGCCAAATGGTAGACAAATTAATTTATAACCCAATCCTCAATCTTATTTTGTTTGAGTGATTTTTTTTGTTTTGTTTTGTTTTTTTTATAGGAACCTTTGGGTTGATTTAGATTGAATTAGAGAAAGTTTAGTCATATTACAAGGAATCTTGACGTTTCAAAAATTACAAGAATATTTTTTATAGGGTATTTTTTATGAATATTTTTATAAATTGTAGGGGGAGTCATTGTAAGACTTATTGAATTACAAAATGTATTTTTGTAATTTTTGAAATGTCAGGAGGTTATAATAGGACTAAACCTCAAGGAGTGTGTAAATCATCCTAAAATTAAAGTACAATTTTTTTACAAAAACAAAATTGAAGTAGTTCAAATACTGTAACATTAGCCAGATAAATAAAAGCACCCAATTAATTAAATTAGATTAGCGCTGATAAGCATTTTCTCGATGATAAAACTGAAATTTCTAGGTTCTAAAGATCATGAATTGGTGCATTATTTCATCCAAGGTAATCAATCGATATGTAATAATGAAAATTATCGTTCCAAAGTTAACTCTGGTTAATTTTTAGAGGATCGACCCGACGGTATGTTCTGATACTTTCCTAACATATCCCGATTACGTTCGGATTTTCTTAAAATAAATGTGTAAAACATAATTACCCTTTGAAAGTGATAACTTTTATCCGACCCATCTTAAAATGTCGAGTCCAACTCAACTCGATCCATTAACCGCTCTTGAACACAGCCCACCTTCAAGCATTCTTAACTACACTCTGTTTTCTGTCTATTAAATTCGGAAAGTAAAACTTGTGCCTTTCTTCATTTTCCTCAAAATGTCATCAAATTTCACTTTACACAGTTTAATTGAGAACTGTTCGGAAGATCCTTACATTAGACTTCACATTTACACTCTGTTTCTGTCCCATTTGATGTTTTTGCATGTGACTTTTGTCTTAAAAAGATAAGATATGTTGTCCAAGATTTTAATCATCATCATCATAAGAGGAAGGCCCACGTCACACGACTGAGATAGATAGACCAATCCACCCACATTTACAATTAGAAAGTAATCAACTTTGTGTCCCCTAAGAAGTTTTTCAAGGGAAAAAGTGATTTTTCATCCGAGTGATCATTTAACAAAACAAAAGTGGCCTCGTTTTTCTTTACAATTTGACACACATTTTTCAATCCCAATCTAAATGTATAGGCGTCAATAAATAATTATAGAAAATTTGATTTTTTTTTTTTGCATTGTAGATCACCTGAATTAAAGATTAACAACATAAACTTGATCTAGAAATTTACAAAAACCTTATGGCTTATGGAATAGATCTTCGTGTAGCTAAAAGATAATTATGTAAAAATAAAAAAGAAGAAAAGTATTTTAATACTCTAGTCCTTTGTCGAAATTTTATTTTATTTTAATGTCTTCCAATATTTTATACATTATTAAATTATTGGATCTTTTTATTTAGAACACAACACATCAACTTCATGACACAACCCAAAATGATTAAATAAGTGCTTAAGAAGGTTTAATCGGCCTCTCTTTATTACCGTGAATTTGAATATATGAGGTCGCATATCACAGGTATAAAAATTTTGGTTGTAAAGCTTAAAGAAGTATTCAAATGACATCCGTTACTTGTTGAGATCGAAATTCACCAGAAAATGCTAGATATTTTAATTTAGGATGTAGTAAACATAGCGAAAATGACACAATAGGCACACATTAAAAAGAAAATATAGTAATACGTGTCATGTTGACGCTTTATAAGAATGAACAAAATTAAAGAATTATTAAAAAGATAAGCATTAAATAATGTTTTTCTAAACCCACAAATGTGAAGGATAATTATAAAAAGATGTGAAGTAAATGTTAAGATGAACACTAATTATGGATTAACTAAGTTTCATTTCAAATGAATCAAGTTGGAGAATGAAATGAGGAGCAAAACATGCACCTAAGAATTGTATTTAGTTAATTGCGCACTGAAACATCTTTTGCAAGAAAAATAGTGTTTTTGGGACAATCACTCTTTAATCCCTGAATGGCCGGATTGCATAATCATTACCATTCCACGATCATTATTCAAGTAAACTAGAGTATGCTCCGTACTATGCACAGGATTATATCAAATTATATTTATGTAGATTTTTTGACAAATTAATAAGAAAATTATAAAGAAGGAAAAATATTTTTGATACCAAACTTTAGTCCAAAAAATACATTTGATATCAGACTTTTTGAAAAAATACATTTTATACCATGATTCACTCTATCTTGACACATTTACTTTTTCCGTCAATTTTCGGACGAAATTCAGCAAGTGTCGTCAATTGTGAGTCTTTAAAACTCGTGTATGTTTTTCCGTTTTCAGCTTCTTGCTCCAAAATCTTTTCTAACTGCGAGTTCATTTCTTTATTCTGATTATTGTCCCCGGAGAGATATTGATCATACATCACCCAACCAGAAAAGAATGTAATCCCAATAGCAATTTGACGGTAGGGTGCATCCTTGACAATCTGCGGGATCTTATGGCTCTCATTCCTAAAAAAATGCGAAGGCATTTCGAAAAAAACTCATTGTAAAACCCTAATCAAAATCGAATTACGAGCGGGAGAGAGTTTTAATTTTTTTTCACTTTTTTTTTCAGAGCGGGAGATAGTTTTTTTTCTTTTTAATTATAATAAATCTGCCAAACTGTGTTTAAATAGATGGGCGCTGGGCCCAAATCGCTGGGCCCAATTCTCTCTCTTTTTTTTTTTTGATAATAATAGGGTAATTGATTTGTTTTTGTTTGCCAATTTTTATGTGGACTGCTAAATTTTAACATAAATAATTATATAATATTGCAGAATTCGTCCAAAACTAATTATAATATTGAGCTGTCATTTTCATTAAATTAGAAATTTAATATTGGGAGTAAATTCATATAAAATGGTAAATTATGGGACGAAATTTGATATCAGACTTTTTGAAAAAATACATTTTATACCATGATTCACTCTATCTTGACACATTTACTTTTTTCGTCAATTTTCGAACGAAATTCAGCAAGTGTCGTCAATTGTGAGTCTTTAAAACTCGTGTATGTTTTTCCTTCCATTGTCAATGTAACAGGCATATAAGCGGGCACGTTGTCACGGGCTTAACTTCTCGAAAGTTACCGTGCGGCACTTAGCCACTAACGCCTCTAGCGATGTTCTGCCCCTCTGTCGGAATAGACTAAGTCAGCCTCGCCTTGCACCTAAGAAGATTGCTGAGTAAGTTGGGAAAGTAAGAAAGTGCGCTTGAGAGAACTTAAGGAATGCTCTTATATTAACTTGGAGAATGCTTACAACTTGATGGATTTACAAATGAGCTCCTATCTATTTATACTACTTGCCTTCTCAAATGGACGGCCATGATTTATTTGATCTATGGGCTAGGAGTGATTCTCTAGACCCTTATATAAAACTCCTACCAATCTAGAGCTATGGACTTGATTCTAGAGTGCTCTACTATGTACAAGATGTCTCTTGAGCCTTCCACAAGGTTCTTGATCATTCCGGCGTGTTCTACACTTGTGTAGGCTCCTCCGATTGCTTTTAGTACCTTCCGGACTCTTCCGGACCCATACGGCACCTTCTGGCTTCTTCTTGACCTTTCCGGAGTTGTGTGGAACCTCCCAGAACTCTCTTGAACGTTCCGGATCCATGTGGAACCATCTAGAGTCATCCGGAACCTCTAAGGGCTTGTTTGTTTCTTCAAATCAACTCGAACAGCCCCTGGGACGCCACAACGCCACCCAACGGGTTATGTTTCGCCCCACTGCCTTCCCGTCGGCCGTATAAGTCCTTGCCTCACCCGGGCCGCGCCCCGGGTGACATGATGTGCGCTCGGCAAGCTCTCCAGCCTTGTCGGCAGTCCCGTGATGTCCCTTTTGGCCTTTGCCTCGATCAAGCAAAGTGCTGGGGCGTGACAACGTGCTGAATTTCGTCCGAAAATTGACGGCAAAACTAAATGTGTCAAGATTGTGTGAATTATGATATGAAATGTGATTTTTCAAAAAGTTTGGTATCAAATGTGTTTTTTGAACTAAAGTTTGTTATCAAAAGTGTTTTCCCTCAATTATAAAGGGATATGATATATTAAAAAAAACAAATAATTAAACAACACTTATGTACATAAAATAGGTAATAAAAATGCAATTTTCTATATTCACAAATAAAATAATTTGTTTATATTGTACATCTAATTTAGGTGAAATATTGTAGGTAGTATGAGCACATCATCGTTGACAAATGAATACTTGAAAACACTTTAATTTTCCATTAAAAGATTCATGAAAACAATTAAATTTTGAAACTTCCAAAAACAAAGGAAAATACACTTCTGAATATGGACATGAAATCATATACAGTAATATATATATATATATATATATATATATATATATATATATATATATATATATATATATATATATATATATATATAATTTGACGCCAAAAGAATGAAAACAACTCGCATGTGAAATCAAAACAAAGTCCTAATTGCATACGATGAATTTAGATAATAGAAGTGTAAAAATCTTACCCCATCTTATAAAGCACATTCACGAAAATGCACCTACACCAATAAAGCCTAAAATATAAATAATAAAATTAGAAAACAAAAGTGTAAATGTACCTACACAAAAATAAATAAATAAATAAAAAAATTCTTATTCAAAGGCTGCTCTGTTTAGCAGGATGAACAATCAATCTCACCAAAGAATAATACTCTCCAAATATTACAAATTTTGATATTTTTAGATAAGATTGATTAATATAACATACACTTTACAATCTAAATACACAACTTAACACTTATCATTATGTCATTATGTCATTATAATTAACAAAGAAAAACAATCACAATTAGTCCATTTTTTTTTATCTAACCCATGAATGCATAATTTGAGCTATAAAATATAAGTAAAAATTAAGGCTAAGGATTTGAAATGTGTAAAGAAAAAGGGAAATGAACCAAGATGAATGTATTCCAGTAACAAAAATATCCAAGTGTAATAATATTCTAACTCACAGGCTCACAACAGTTTCTTTTTTGGATGAAACATGGGGTGTTTGAATGAAAATTTGTTGAATATTTTTGTCGCGATTAAGTTCACTTGTTCGAGTGGAAATTTTAACCTCATATTTGTCCCTTCTCTTCCACTTCTCAAACCTTTTATTCTTTCTCCTCGTCCCTTAATTTCCCTTAATCACTCCCCTATTCTGTCCTCTTCCAACATTCAAAGCTTTAAACCATTGGAAGATGCTATTATGTTAATGTTAAGAATCACATAAAAAGCATATTCCAATAGTCAAATAAGTCTTTTTACTTCAGGTATACCATAATACTTGGAAGTCATATGCAAGATCTGTTGGTGAAGGGAAATATTTAAAAAGAAAAAGACAGTAAGCTAGATTTACCTTCTCATCCATTCATCCTTGTACTTGATAATATATACTATCAGAGCCACCTGCAAGAAGATTGAGTGGAATTGTAATCATTAGAAACTAAATCGAACATTGCATAATTAAACTCACTAAACAAATATGCTTATATATATAAGAACATCATTACTAAGGAAGGTCTAATGAGACTGTAGATCAGGTTAGACAGTCAAATCCAGAAGAAGTTGTTCTGAAACGTTAGAAACATAAAAGATTTCCAATTTAACATTCAAACAAAACAAATAAAAAATTCACAATAATTCATAGTTATATTTTTTCTTTCACTCACATGGTTGCACTGAGAAACATGTATATATCACACATTGAAATGAAATGAGTGATAATGATTAAAACGTTCATTTAACCCATGAATTCAAACTTTACGCTATACAATATATAAGTAAAGCCCAACTCAATAAAAAACACTAATCTAAATATAAAAGCAAGTTGGAGAAGAACTCACTGCCGCCCTCTAATTCAGAGCATAAAATGTAGTGTAAAGAATGATAATAATTATAATAAACAAAGAGAAATAACAAATTAACCAAAATAAAATTGGAATACTCATTCAATTGTGGTGTGATAAGAATTTAGTCCGCCTTCAGTAGTAAACGACACAACCTGCTTCAGTTTGTCAAGAATAAATCTTAATGTTGAAATTGCCTCCACTCTTTCTCTATTTTCTCATCTTAAATTTTGTATATCAATTTTTTTTTCTGTGAAGAAGTTATCTATTTTGTTTTAAAATTTGAATACAAAAGTTTGGTTTTTACGGGAGAAGGGAGGAAGAAGGCAGTTGGGGGAAAATGGGTTGATTTTAGGGAGAGAAATAAGGCGAGGGAATAGGGGAGAAAACCGTGGAGTTAAAGTTCAATTAATCTTTTTTTTATCTTTCATGATTAAAAAATATTCTAAATTCTGTAAAAAGAGAATTGAGTCAAAATTAGCATCTGACAGTTTAAAAACTGATCTCAAATATATTTATAAATAGATAGATTCTAAATTCTGTAAAAAGAGAATTGAGTCAAAATTAGCATCTGACAATTTAAAAACTGATCTCAAATATATTTATAAGTAGATAATTATATAATATTGCATAATTCGTCCAAAACTAATTACAATATTGAACTGTCATTTTCATTAAATTAAAAATTTAATATTGGGAGTAAATTCATATAAAATGGTAAATTATGGGACGAAATTTGGTAAGTTGATATAGTTTGGAAAGATATTTAAAAAAAATATTAAATTTTGAGACGAAATTCGGTGAGGTAATATAGTTTGGGATTAAAATCCAAAATCACTAATTAGTTAGTGACGTTTTATGCAATTTTACTCCATGACATTTTGTGCTATCAAAATAGCCCAACATCTTTAAATTTAGTGACGGTTTTAGTCCATATTTTTGTCAAATTTCAAAGGTGACTCGAATAAGACCAAATGCAGACCAAATTGAAGATTTTTAAATAACTAAAAAATCTAAGATTTATATAAATAATACTTTAACATAAATATAAAAAAATTAGAAATCATATTCTTTTCAATCTAAGATTTATATAATAGTATTAATCTAGTTAATATTTATTAAAATAATAAATTATATAATTACAAACTATTTAATATATATTTAAATTATAAATTCTAAATTCTAAAACAAAAAACAAAACAAAAAGCTATTGGGTCATCCAGATGAGTAATGGATTTTGACCCGACCCGTAACTATATATACAAAGATTAAGCATCAACTGGGTCTTGAGTCCCGAGGATCAAATATCAGTTTAACCCAAACCCAAACCCAGACCCAACAATTACAGGTCTTCTTCTTCTTCACAATTCACACACTTACATGTCCAAGCAAAATCTACTGAATTTAATTCTTCAGGATTCCATCTTTCTACACGTTTTTATTCCTTCACATTTTTAGCAGATCTTGGTGCACTGTAATATACTTGATTTCCTCAAGAAAAACTGTACACCGAGATTAGATTAGGTCTTTTATGCCGTTAATACACACCCAGTTCAATCACTAGCTCATAATTTATACACAAATAAATAATAAACATTAATTCTATCCACTAAATGGATAATGATATTCAGAGATCCGTTTCTTTGCGGGCTGCACGAAGAAATCAACACCCTCATATAAAAGGTACGTACGACGTTTCTTCTACATTTCTGGTAGCAAATTTATATGTTCATTAATGAATAATGAAGAATTTTTTGAAATGCAGTGAAGGAGGGTTTTTATACGGTGGGAAATCGCAAGATTATGCAATGAAGATTATATGGAAAAGGGGTTTCTTTCGATTAATTCTTACGGCTGGGATTATTTGGATGCTTTTGATTATCACCGTTTTGTTATTTCATATTTGGTCTTGCCAATCTTCTGTATCATTTTTTGCAGGTAATAAATTATTAAAGAAAACAATTTCTACCTTTTATTTTTTGTTTTGTTTTTAGTCATCAAAAAAATTATCTTTTGAAATTCTGGTATATATATTTTGTTCTTTGTGTGCGTATATCATAAGCCATTATGAATGTGACACACGCCACACGCCAGGAACAAAGAAATGGCGTGTGGATGTGACACATGTCACACGCCACACGCCATAACTGTTAAAATGAGCTCAACTTTAAATATTAATGTACAAGGTTCACATTTTGTTGGTTTACAAATCTCAAAAATTACAGTTTAGTCCCTAACTTCTCAAAAATTATAGTTTTACCCCCAAAATTTATAAAAAAATTCATAATTGTGACTCAGTAACATTGGATGCACAAAATTAAAATTGTTCACTCACTAGAGCTTGCATTTAACACGAAATTGCAGTTTGGTCCCTAACTTCTCAAAAATCATAACTTCGTACATATTGGCGAATAAAATCCTAGCTTTTTGTTCATGGCGTGTGGCGTGTGGTACTCCCACACGCCACACGGCACACGCCATTTCTTTGTTCACAATTGCGATTCAGTAACATTAGATGCACAAAATTAAAATGTTCACTCACTAGAGCTTGCATTTAACATATATTTGCAGTTTGGTCCCTAACTTTTTAAAAATTATAGTTTTACCCCCAAAATTTATAAAAAATTCATAATTGCAATTCAATCCATATTTGCACAAAATTAAATTGTTCACTCACTACGAACTTGCATTTAACATGAAATTGCAGTAACTTTTCAATAATTATAATTTTACCCCCAAAATTTATAACTTCGTTCATAATTGTGATTCATCCATTAGTTGCACAAAATTAAAATGTTCATTCAAAAATTACAATTAAATAATACAAAAAAAAAATTACTTAGTAGATTTTGTTTTCCTAACATTAGCGGTAAAAGGAGTTCTTAAAAGCCTACTAGGATTTCTTATCCTCTCTTCTCGTCTTTTTTGCCTTGGTTCACTCCTACCCGTATTATCATCACTATCGACTTTGTTAGCACCTTGAAGGCAAGTATCTTTAGCCTTATTACCTTGAGAATGCGTAGGTTCACTCCTACCCAAATGATCACCCTGGAAATGCGTATATTAAAAATTCATATCAAACATTATCCAAAACCAATTTGTGCAACACCATCCAAAACCAAACAATTTAACAAACACAAATCCATCATTCAAAACCAAAACCAAAACATTCGAGATAATTCAAAACCAAAACCAAAACATTCGATATAATTCAGAAAACACAAATCCAAAAAAACTATCCAATAAAAAAATCTAGAAAATAACTAAACCTGATCGTCATCATTTCCCTCCTGTCCACGTCTGGCTTCTCGCTCTTCCAATGCCATTCGATGGAGTCTTCCCAGAGTAACTTGCATAGACTCGAGCTGCGTCATAACTTTATGATCTATCTTGTTCAGCTCCGATGTAACACTCTGCATAATTCTCTGTTCCATATCATGTGCCTAGAAAGGAACATCTTCCGAAGATGGTGGTTGTGATTGTGGTTGAGCTTGAGAAGTAGAGGCACCATCTTGTCTTCGGAGACGCTTACGTCGGCGCGCAGGAGCAGAGTCAGGAGCTTCGGCATCTGGGGTAGAATCAGTTTGGGCAGATGGCCGATTCGGGAATTTGGGAGCTCCCTCTTCATCCCGAAGAACCACATAAAGGTCTCCCAAAAACTCAGTTAATCGGCAATATACTGGAACGCGGCTTCTTGATCTAACGCCCCTTGATAACTGTCTAGCCGATATATAGTACGCCGTCTCCAACTCAAAGTCATCCGGCCGTAGCCGTGGGATCACAGCTTGAAAAAAAAATATACAAGTTATTTAGAATAAATATTTCAAGTGATATGTCGAAAAAAATTATTAATAAAAACGATTAACATACCTGCACATTCTCAAAGAAGCTGTCCATCTCATAACAGCTGGGCCCACTACCGCCCATATCCCAACGTAACATTCGCGGATATTGAGGAATAGCTGGGTTGAAACCTTGAAGAAAAATTGCCCGCATTGGGCAAGCCTTCAATGACTTCCAACATCCAAAACTGTTCACATTCAAAACATCCAACATTTACGATAAAATAACAAAAAAAATACATGGAAATCACGAACTGATTTTACAAACATACCAGTAAAATGTGTGGAAATCCGTGGGCATTCCATCTACGGGTGTTGTCACGGCCACATGTCATATGCTGTACAAGATCATCAAAAGTACTGGCCCATATCTTCTCTCCCCAAGGATGTCTCTCGCATCTCGCGAGATCGTCACATACCTTCAATATATACAAATTTACAGTTTTGTTATTTTTAAAACTTTAAAGAAATAATAAAAATTAAAATGAAAGTTTACTTACCGCGAATGTTTCGTCACGAACCACTTTCATGGGCCGAAGGGGCATCAACAATGCCGATACAACCAAGATAAAGAGTAACTTGCATACGGCCTCGTCGTATTTCGGATTACTGCGACCCAACAAATCAATGATTTTCGTTTTGAGAACATGAACACTAACCTCCTCCTCCTGCCCTCAGCTGTCAAAGTGTCGGTTCTTCAAGCGGCTTCCTTATTTGATAATTTCGGAGTCATCATCACTCACAGTCCCAAATCGCAACCCTGACACGAGGCTAAATTCCTCGGCGCCGAATCTGACTGGCTTTCCATTTACCAAAAACCAGTATTCGTATTTACTTTTACTTTTATCCGCCAGTCGTTCGCATACTCGGAGGACCATACTGTGAAACACCGATGACCTGAATTTGCCATTCCCGGTTAGGCGTAAAAAACTCCCAATCTGGGGGTACTGATCTATAATTTGCCAATGCGCGGGCCTTAGCCTTTCTACAAGCTGCGGAATCTCGCTCCATTCACAGCGCTGTGTTATTTCTCCTTTTAAGACCACACTAGAGTAGTGAAAGGTGGGTACTACTTCTTCTTCATGTAGGGCCGATGTGGGTAATGTAACGTATCCCTACAAAACAAGCAACAAAAACGGAATAGAATTAATGTTCTGTTCATGGCGTGAGTAACTCCTACACGCCACACGCCACACGCCACACGCCCATGAACAAAATTCTACATTTCTATGAACAATAACACACCATGTACACGCCATGAATTTGTTCATGGCGTGTGGCGTGTGTCTCTCCCACACGCCACATGCCATGAACAAATTCATGGCGTGTGGCGTGTGGGAGAGACACACGCCACACGCCATGAACATATCAATGGCGTGTGGCTTGTGTTACTCCCACACGCCACACACGCCATTAATTTGTTAATGGCGTGTGGCGTGTGGCGTGTGGTAAGGAGACACGCCACACGCCACACACACACGAAATAGAGACGAAATTTAATCGAGAAAGAAACACGAAATCTTACCCCAAATGGCCATGTTCGATCGTTTCTGCCATCATCATCGATGATCTTACTGTGTGCCATTTCCGATTTGCTTGATTTAGAGAGAAAAATTGAAAGAGAGATTTGAGATTTGGGATGCCGCGTGAGAGTGAGAGTGAGAGTGAGAGTGAGAGAGAGAGTAAAACTTTTTCTTTTTTTTCTTGTTTTGTTTTTATTATTAAGGGTTGGGGTAGGTATTTGTTTTATTAAGAGAAATTGAGGGGGTATAGTGTAATAAGTTAAGTGGGATTAAGTTTTTTTAATATTTTTCCTTTTTTTTTAACTGAAAATGTTTTTGGCAAATGAGTAAATTCTATTTCTTCTTGTGGCATTTGAGAAATTGCCTCATCATTTTGCCTGTAATCAACTTTCTTGTGTTTCTAAAGAATTATACTCTATATAGGCCTCTTTAGTGTTTAACATATACTTAAACCAACCAAATTATCAAAAAAAATATAATACTATATAATAGCCAATCACTTCATAATGAGAGTCATTTATTATATTCCAAATCCGGTTCATCCATACTTAAAAAAGTAAATCTATAGCTAGTAGGGACTTTCTAATATAAGATTTTGTGGAACAATGGTGTATATAAGATATTCAATTTTAATCACACAAAAAAGTCAACAATAAATTTGAGCCATAAATTTTGGTCAAAATGTCCCTTGATGATGTGGCATTGAACATTATATTTGAAATTACCAAAAATCAGAAAATCTGAAATTACTAAATTGCCCCATCAAAAATTACCAAATTGCCCTATCATAAATATGTATTATTCAGTCTCTCTCTTTGCTTCATTCTCATCGTCTTCCTCCACCTAAATCTTCAAGAAATTCACCAATCCTAATCCACCCAATCGGCCCGACTTCCATTCTTCTCTACCTTAGAATCGCCGTTAGATTCATTCTTAGCTTCCTGAACTACATCTTTTTTTTTTCCTCTTTTACATCTTACTGGGATTAGTCATGCTTCTAATTTATTGTAGGGATTTGATTTGCATTCTGGAAACTGGAATTGCATTAAATTTTGTGTGTTGTCATTGTGATCATTATTTGACAGTAATCTGCTTTTATATATATATATAGTTTTGTGCAAACAATACTCGTGGTTCCTGACTTCTATCTCGACGATGCATGGTTGCGGCCGCTGCATACGGAGGAGCAAATATAGCGATCGGATTTGGGTTTGACTCCCTTGAAATGGCCTGCTAAATCGCCACCCACTTCGGCAACGCCAGATTAAAAGAGACGATTAAGAAAAGCCGTATAAAAATGTCTGCCCTAATTTTTATAAGCTTCCTCACGTATCAATTTTCATGATTCTTGTCCAAAGGCGATTCAGATTAAAAAAGCCATAACTTTTTTTTTATTTTGATAAAAGACGAAAAAGTCCTAACTTTTCTTTATGTTTATTGAAAAAAATGATTAAGTTTAGTGTAATTAAAAAGGATAATTTTGTATTTTTGAAAGATTTTTAAAAAAGGGTAATTTTGTATTTAACAAAAAATATAATTTAAATTTTAACATGACACATAATACCAAAATAAATGCTTGTTTTATTTGTTTTTAATTTAATAAGATAAGTAACTTTGTAAATGCAACGGGGACAAACAAAAGTGCAGGTCGAACGGTATATTGCAATTGAAGACTCCATTCTCCATCTTCTTCGAGAATTGATATATGCCCGGCTCACCTCATAACCTACCCTTCCTTCCCAAGGGGAACCGTGTAATAGAACTATTATGTGACGAAAGGTGCGGTTTCATTAGGACTTATGCGAGCCAATATCGTTAAAATAAACTGTTCAATGAAAATTATTAATTCCAAAATAAGCAATATAATTGTTGGATCTAAATTTGTGAGTTGTGTAAATTTAGTAATCACCCGTTGGATGCTTTGGATTCCTTTTGCTCGTCTTTTCATGCTCTGGTAAATGCAGCAAACTTTGACCTAAGAAAAACCAATGGTAGACTTTTTTTTTTTTTTTTTTTTATCAAGGAGAAAAATAATAAAAAGCCGAATGGTATACAAATTAATTTATATGGTTAATTACAGGGACCTCCCCTGAGGTTTGGTGAAATTCGCGTTCATTCCCCTCTAAGAATACTAATTACTCGGACCTCCCCTGAGGTTTGCAAAACCTTACAATCGTTAGGGTTCCGTTAATTTTTGCTTACGTCATCATAATTTTTTTGAAGATTGCCAATTTTGCCCCCGACTTACTGTAGCAAATATGTATGGACTATATTACCCCTCTCAACAAATGTTACATTGTTGCATGAGAATGGATCTAGTTGCAATATCAAATTACATTTGTGGACTAAAATGTTGTTAAATTTATATAAAATGTGTAATGACTTTATTAATGTATATTTATATTTAAAATAACATTTTAAATATTTCTAAAGTATTTTCTTACTTATTGTAAAATATATGCAAAGAGAAATACACTACTAACTCTTACAAAAAATTATTTTTATTCAAATAAATATAAACATTCAAATTTATTTTTATTATTATTTTTAGTGTTCTTATATTTTAATTTATAGAAAAATATTGAAAATACTCAAGTTTAAATTTTATGTCTATAAATATAAAATTTTATAATGGTCAATAATGTTTTAGAAAAAAATATTAAACATGTTTATAAAATTTTATATTAGCCAATAATGTTTTAGAAAAAATATTACACATATATCAACTCAAGTTTTATTGATATGAAATAATTAAAGAACTTATTTGTTGGGAAATTATTATTTTTTAATTATTCATAAATATAACATAACAATTTTTAAAGAAAAAAAAATATATTCAATAATATTTTAATTTTTATAATAAAAATATAAATATAATTTTTTTTAAAAAAAACCCTAAATCACCCCACCCCAAACCCCCAACCCCGCCGCCACCACCTTCCCAGATCCAGGCCGGCGACAATCTGGGGAGAATATCACAGGCCGTCGCCAGCCTGGAACCAGCGATCCCAGACAATAATTTATTGATTACTTAAACCCAATACTATTAAATAATATTTACTATAAAATACTAAAATAAATCTTGTTTACATAATTAATAAATTATTTTTTACGCTATTGATAAATTATACAGTATTGAAATATGTATTTTATAAAAATTTAACTAAAAAAATCAATAAATATTTTTTTCACAAAATTTAAAGATACTAATTCAAATACTCTTTTATAAAATAATTATCTATGAGGTATTAGTAAATAATTAAATTTATGGGTTATTTCAGTTTTAAACTTAAATATATTTATATATATATATATATATATATATAAGTGTTTAATATTTTCAACAATGAAATCATAAATTTATATCTTACTTAAATACAATACAATTAAATAATATTTTATTATAAATACAAAAATAAAATCTTATTTACATATTTATTATTACTATTAATTGCATAATTAATAAACTATTTTTTTTCTTTTTTATGTGATATAAATCGGGGTGGGGTTAGTTTTTCTTTTTTTTTATGTGTAAATTTAATTTTATTAAAGTTTGGGGACTAATAGCCAAATATAAATTTTTGTAAGGTTTTGTAAACCTTAGGGGAGGTCGATGTAATTAAAATTGATGAGGGCAAGAGGGTAATTTCACGCATTCCATCCACCTCTGTTAGTCTCCGTTAGGGTTTTGTAAGGTTTTGCAAACCTCAGGGGAGGTCCGAGTAATTAGTATTCTTAGAGGGGAATGAACGCGAGTTTCACCAAACCTCAGGGGAGGTCCCTGTAATTAACCCTAATTTATAACCCAATCCTCAATCTTCTTATGTTTTGAGTGATTTGTTTTTTCTTTTTCCTTTTTTTTTTTATCGGAACGTTTGGGGTGATTTAGATTGTATTAGAGACCCCTAAAGTTTAGTGGAATCTTGATATTTTAAAAATTGTAAAAATATATCTTATAGGGTATTTTTTATAAATATTTTCATAAATTGTAGGGGGTGTTGTAAGATTTATAGAACCACAAGAGGTCTCTTTATAATTTTTGAAATGACATGAGGTTTCTTATGATATGACTAAACCTCAAGGAGTGTGTAAATCACCCTAAAATTAAAGTGGAATATTTTTACGAAAAACAAAATTAAAGTAGATTCAAATGGTGTAAAATTAGCCAGATAAATAAAAGCACCCAATTAATTAAATTAGATTAGCGCAGATAAGCATTTTCTCAATTTCTTACTTGTGATAAATAAAAACAATTGACAATTATAATAATTGTCACATGTACATGTGTCAATTTCTTACTTGTGATACACAATTGTGGTACACAAATTTTGGTACAGAGGATCTTGAGCCAGTAGAGAAATTACATGAAACGTTATTGAAGTGTGCAACTCACAAGATGACCTTTTTTACTAAATGGTATCGATATTTTAAAATGACCAAACAGGACCTCAAATGGGTAGGGATCAAGTATTTCAAAATTCTGCCCTGTTCACTCTATAGAAACATTTAATTTCCAGTTTCTGTCTAGCTACAAGAAGATTTTTTTTTGATAATTATCTAGCTACAACAAGATAGCACACATTAGAGCTCACCATTTTTCAATTTTCAAGAAACCCTTCATAAAGATTGATAAATGCACCATTTAGCAATTAATCAAGAAAAAACTGTGTGTAATCCACATCAGATTGTCAAAAATTGGCTCCAAAAAATCATATCTTTATTCTGTACAGTTTACACAAATTTAACTAACTCTAATGCACAACTGGAATAACAGAAACATGGAGAAAATTGTGAAGAGTGAACTATATACAAAATTGCTTGTTTCCATTTCTCGTCTAATCCAACAGCTAGCACAGCATTTGGGACTCGCTACAAAACGCCAGATCTTCAGCCCGGTAATTGGTAATCAGCCTGAAATAGTCCATCGAACTCAAGTACAAGATTTCAAGAAACGAGCAGTTGAAATTGCAAATTTTTCACATCCTAAATGTGCAGTTAAGTCAAACCTTGTGAGGATAACCTCCTGTGATGCCTTCCGAGGTACATCATAGTTTTGTTAACCAGCGGCAAATCTGCTGAATCTTTATGTAATGCCAAGAATTTTTGGCTGCAATATTTTGTTGAATCAAGTCTCCAAACCGGACAATATATAAATGTATTATGCGAAATATACTACATTGTCCCATAGGACCAAATACTCAGCACTTTTAGGTCTGATCTTTCAATTATAGCATTTTGGTTCCCAATTGTTTAAAAAATTAAAAATTCATGTTTTGCACTTTTGGTCCCAACTTGGATGCAAAAGGTGGGGAAGGACGAAATGTGCAAATGAAAATTTGAAATGCCGGGACCAAGGTGCTTTATTGAATGTCAGGGTCTCAAATTGTTGAGTGTTTTCATTCTGGGATCTAAAAAGCAATTTCCTCTGTATATAATTAATGAAAGCTGAAAAGAGTAGGATAACGAAAAATACAAGACTCCCCGTTTCATACATAATCAAATTGTCCACGACACAAAGATTTGCTAGTGTGGATATTAAGACAAATAACAACATATGAAACCCACATTCATCTTCAGTCAGATATAATTGCAATACTTTCATTTTCCAACAATAACTTGAATATATAACAAAAAGCTTGCAACTCAATATCATAAGTAGCTACCCAATTATCAAATCATAAATAGTCTAATGTACGTAAGAGAGAAAGACTATCTGTTCAAACAATGCATTCTAGTGTTGTCATGAAATAATATTAAGGCAACAAATGATTTCGTATTCCAGAACAAAAGTCGGAATAGTATATCCATCTTCAACTCCCCATGTTTCATCTACTATGACAAGATTCGGTTGAAGGTCATAATAATAGACTTCCCATAGAATCATCTACTCTCAAAATTGAAAACATTCGAGCAATTTAACTTACCATAAATACTACTCAAAAACATAATTCGAGAGGGGGGTGTTGCGGGGTGGGGAGGTGGGGGATAAACATTTGCATTGGCCCTCAAGTTAGTCACCTCAACTAACATCCATTTAATTGCATTATGGAATCGGGACTAAAGAAAATATGCTCAAATTTGATCGGAAGTATTTCTATTCTAATTCTAGAGTTCATTCCTTCAAACTAAATGCTAATCTCCAAAGGAGAATTTGCTTAGAACTTGCTAGAAGACATAAATTCCTATTTAATCAAGTGCTCCACACAACATACATTTGTTGGCTGATAATCAGCTTCTACCAAATGATTTTGTTCAAGACAAAAGCAACCTATAGTATCCGGATTCATCTACTTCATCTTATGTAACTTTTTCCTATTTCCATTCTCCACATTGTCTCAGATTCTTCTTATAACGACAATACCATATCATGATCATACTAAATTAACAGTAAATTACTAATTAACAAACATAATTTTTTTGACAATAAAGGTAGGGAGTATATAAATTTCACCTGGTGTAAGGCAATGGGCAAAAGATGATAACATAATCAGCTCCCGCACAAGTAAACGTACTCGTCCTATCATCATACGCGTAGCTGTACGACCTTGGACACGCGTGCTTAAAGAACTCCGAATACACCGATGGACGACACGTGTCCGGCGTACTATACTCCTCGCTACAACAATACATTGGTTCACCAAACGCCTCACAAGCGCTCCTACACGCCACGCTCTCACGGCTACCGTTCCCACGCGCCACGCTCAGTTGCCTCGGACACGCGCCATTCAAGTCCACTAGACATCCAGTCGGGCTGCATCCCCCACTTGTACCTCCCTTGGGGATTATCAGCATTGGGAGGTTGTACCCATCCACCAAGCTGACGTCATAGAAGTCGAGACCCTGGTCGCCGTTGAGTGTGAACTCCGCTAAAGTAGCGGGTGGGATCGCGCCGCTGCCGGAGCATTCTACACGACCCGACCCGCAATCCGCCGCCGCGCAGACGAACTTACCGGATGAGTCGGTGGAGCAGTGGGTGCGGGCCCAGACCCGACCCGACCATGATCTGGGTACACGGAGGGTTCTTGATTTTCCGGTTTTGAGAGTGAAGCCTGTGGGGTTGAGTAATGGTCTGTCGGCGCCCGTTAGAATTCCGGGCCATATTGTGCGCCGGCACTTGTTCACTATCTTGAACGTCGTTGGTTCAACTCCTGTTGAATTTCAAAGAGAAAGGATATTAATTAATTAATCCAAGGATTTAATAACTCCATTAATAGTAGGTGAATTAAGTAAAAGAGCTACCTGATAAGAGAGAGATGGAATAAAGGAGAGAGAGAAGAGTGGTGGACAAGAGCAGACGGTTCATTTGGAAAATTGCAGGTAACAAACAGATTCTGCAGGTTTTTTTCTGGAATTATTATTAATTTTTTTTCGTTATATTCTTAACTTTATTCCACTTTAAAAGAGGAAAGAGAAGTGGTGTGGGTAAAGATAGAAAAAGAAAAGGTGGGAAGATTGGGAGAGCGGAGGTAAGTAATTACAATGTTTTCATAATCGGACTAAATAGTGAACTGGTGAATCGGCTGACTATCGATTTTACTGATCAAATTGGTCGACTGAATAGTGAGCTGGTGAATCGGCTGACTATCGATTTTATTGATTGAATTGGTCGTACCGTTGATCGAACCAAATGATATCATAATAATGTAATAAATATATTTAATTTTAATATATACCGTTGATCGAACCAAATGATATCATAATAATGTAATAAATATATTTAATTTTAATATATATGTAATATGCATAAAGTTTTAACATTAATTGATTAAAAATATACAAAATCTTATAATATATTTAAATTAAATCATATAATATTTATGTAACTTATATCATAACAGTAATATGATACTAATTTGTAAGTTCATATAAATATAATATGATTATATTTCTATATAAATAATTTAAAGTGTAAGTTAAAAATACAACAAACTAAGAAATTCATAAATTTTAAAATATGATGTATAAAAATCTAATATTCTAAATCAAACTTGCATAATATATCGATTTGACTATTTATCCTAAAAAATATATTTTATATAACAAATTTTAATAAAAAAATTAATTTGAGTTTTAATTTTAATTGATAATGTATAAATGTTAATTTAAGTTAATTATCTAATTTATAAATAAATTTAGCTACAATTTTCTCAATTTATAAATTTTTGTACTAAAAATTCAACAAAAATGATGTAGCTCAAATAGTACTGAAGTTATATTTTCATGTAAGAGGTTAGGTGTTCAAATTCCACCTTTTACAAGAATTTTTATTTTATTTTCAACATTAAAAAAATTTAAAAAATCGAAAAAAAAATGGAAACTCAAAATCGGGTTGAACCGATTCATCGATTTTTGGATCGGTTCAACCCGATTCAGTCTGATTTTTTAGACATAATCGAACCGGATCAACCTCCGGTTCGCGGTCGAACCGGACCGATCCGATTTTAATAACATTATTTATAAGTAGGGTATTGGAATATATTTGTTATTTTTTATTTTCTTTGTTTTTCTCATTATTTTTTGTCTCAAAAATTTTAATCCACCCGTCAGTTTTATCTAATTTAATCATTTAGAAGTTATCACTTATATTGATAGTGTATTGTATTCAAAAGTAAACTTCGAATGGAACTTAACAATTTATAAGTTTTATTCGTTATATGAAGAGAAAATATTCATATGAAACATCTTTTTAATTATGAAAAATGGTAATAAAATAGAAACACTTATTTTAATTACATAAAAAAAGGCAAATAAAACTTACTTTTATAATTTATCGTATATCCGTTATTTATTAACTTAAGTGACTCTTCGGATTTCCCATATCTTTTTTATAGTGGAATTGCAATTAGCAATTAATTACAATGACAACCATCAACTAAAGTGCAAGTTTTTTATTAAAAATAAATAAAAAACACAGAAAGTGCAAGTCTGTAATAGGGTTAATTAGACATCAAGTAAATTAAACTATATTCACATTCTCATTGAGCTAAATTAATACCACAATTTACAAGTATTGGTAATCAACTTCTAAACATCATTAGCAGATCCAGCCCGTGTCCAAATTACAGTGTTTTCATTACCAATCAATATTTATGCTCAACATTCCAACAACATATTACTTCCAATATTTATATTTATACTTACTAAAACTTTGACAATTACACAATTTTATCTGATTTTTAATGTAAATGTGTAGTTTTCATTTTTAAATTTGATAAAATTATTCAATTTATAGTTTTTGGAGGCAAACATGCAACATCAATTTTAAAATTCATAGGGACTTCTGCAAACAGCTGAAAATCAAATCAAGCTATTCGGTACACGGCACAATCTCATTCGATAAAAATTCATGTGAGCTCGGTTCGTTACATTAATCAAACAAACTTGAACATCATTTTTCGTTTGATAACGTTTGAAGCTCGACTCGCTAAGCTAAAAAATTGATAATATCTATGTAAAGAATCAAGTTACTCGAGCTCGTTTAACAATCAAACTACCAAACACAAACACTAAAATTTCAAGTTCGATAAAATTCAAATTAAATTTGAACAGTGTGTTGTTTGATACTACTCGACTCGATCCCTACTTCTGATGAAAAAATAGATGTCTAGTAGGGGGTCAGATTGATCCAGTATATAGTGTTATATAAAGAGAATTGTTTTAGTATTAAGTGATGGGACGAAAATTGCATCCAAGTAATGCACGTGAGCCCATCTATGTTGTTATAACTGAAAAATGAATCAATAAAATACTACATTAATAAGAAATATGCATCTACTATAAATTTTTTTTAGGGACTAATATCAAAAGGTAAGTTGATAAGGAGAACGAAAAATGCAATTCACTAGTAAGGTTAATAGCGAAACTAATATCCAAATAGATGTTATAGACCAGGGCCACATATGGATTTCAGTTCTTGAAATTATCCCTCATGGGCCCAGCCCAATAAACCAATAGTCCAATAACCAAATATTGATGGGGATATTAACCTTTTCAATTTCAAAATTAATAAAATAGGAGTGTGAATTGAAGTATTTTGCAATTTATTCTATAGTTTTGGAAATCCACAATTTGTGGGTTTCTTCTTCTAGATGGCGTTCTAAATTTGTTTCAAGATTGATTAATTGTGTGGCCCATAATTTTGTTGCCTGGACTTTTTTATGTAGTTCGAATATTTGTCTTCATAAGAATTATTTGCGTATTAGTGTTTTTTGTGATGTTGGACATTCTCTTGAAAACTGGTTATCTTTTGTCTAATTTTAAATTTTTAATGCTATGATTAATTAATTATAAAAATAAATTATTTAGCTAACATTATCATGTTGAATTTTGGTTTTCAAAACTTCTATGTTCCTTTGTTGCTTCTTAAAGATATAGACTAATCTCCATCATTTGACATACTCAGGTTTAGTCAAGTGTGAAAGATGTTTATGTAATGTGTTTGATAATTATCTAAATTCTAAACTCTAGATCAAACTTTTTATTTTCTCAGATAATACATTACTTCAACAGGTGATTGATCTAGTGGAATAGACTAGTCACTACAAAGTAGCGGACTCAATTTCAAATCCCTATTGGGAGTTTAAACCTTTGGAAAACAAAAAAAAAAACCACTGAAAATAATATAGACCGTCTTATTTTAATTACTAATATTGTACACTAGCAAATTGCACGGCTCTTGTAAATGATGTTTGCTTAATTATTTTATACCGTCTCTGCACAAATAACAATATAGTGCAAATTACGAATATCTTGAGGTAAGATCTAATTATAAAAATTTCTCTTATTATATTGGGTATTATAAAATCCTCCCTTAAGTTTGTTACCTTCTTACAATTAACTCATTGTTCCTAAAATATTTCAATTTGGCCTTTAGGGGTTATATGTAACGTTTATAATATCTTATAAATTTCAAAATTTGGATGCTAATTGTTATATTCTATAAATTATAAAATAATAATCATATATTTACTATTAAAATAATTGATATAATTTATAATTGCCCATAAATTTCAATAATTATTGCAAATATTTTAAAAAAATATTATTTATTATTTCTATAATAACAATTAAATATAAAATTTAAATATAAAATTATATTTTCACTAATTAAGTAAATAATATTTTTATTGCATTAATAAATATTGAATTTATAATACAATATCAACTTTATTAAATTAAATCTTGGTTAATACAATATATAATTTTATTAAATTTACTAATTTAGAAAATAAATTCATTTAACTAAATGTGTAAACAATTTGTTCATGTTTATAAAATATTATTATTAAAATTCTATTTAATTTATTTTTATACAAGTTACTAAATATGTAAATACCTTTTTTCTTTGCAATATATATTAAAGCTTATGGAAAATTATAGATTTTATAAATTATTTTGGTGGTAAATATATATATATATATATATATCACTTCTATAATTTATAAAATATAACAATTACCACCCAATTTTTAATATTTATAAGATGTTACAAACATTATAAATAACACCAAATGACAAACATGAAGGAAATTTTTATAATATCCAATACGTAATGAAATTTTTTATAATTAGACCTTACCTCTCGGGGATATCCGTAATTTTGTGGTACGCCAATAAAAATAATGTTTTTTTTTAATCATAGGACTAATTACTACAAAATTCAATATATATTACTATAAATTAAATATAACTGAAACAACTTCTTGGACTTGTAATTTGGATTACCATATATCTTCACTTGGACTTGTAATTTGGAATACCATATATCTTCACTGACAGTAAATTTAATTGTTGATTCCCGCAATTCAAGTTTCCAAAAGACTACTTTTTCTTGCATATTGCTTCAATTTTTCGGAGGATTCTTGTTTTGCCAACGTAGAAAATAAAGCACGGCAAATTATGATAATTAGGACAAGAAGAAAATCTCATCATACAATACATTTGAATTTAATAATTGCTTAAATATCGAACTAAGTTAGCAGCTTGAGTCAAGAAAACTCTCTACACTCCAAAACACAATCGACAATATAAATTCCGAAAAAAAAAAAAGAAAAACATTGCAAAATCATCTTATGAAAGTAATTCTATGAATTAACCATTAAATTTTCTTTAATTTCAGCCTTATTAAGTTTCCAAACACCAAATTTTTATATCGACAGGCTGTATCATTTCCAAAGAAAAAAACAAAAATTTAACTTGAAACCTTGTTGTAAATGTCAATGTAAATGTGCAATATTTTGAAGAAATGAATTTAATTTTGGTCATTTTGTTCTTGGGACTCTTCCTCCAAGTTGTATTTTCGTATAAAAAATCTATTTATGAAGATGAACCAGTTTATGATTATTCTGCATATACTGAGGTAATTGAAATCGAAATGAATAATATTCAAATTCCAAACATTTTATTCATGATTTTAGTATGATCCCATTTCAGTGTCATAAATTTTGGTTTTTTATCATCTGTGTCAGTGCAAATCAACACCAGAGGATCCACTCTACAATGGTGGTATCATCAAGAATCAGGCTCCCACAATTCATAACATTAATTCGTCTGCTTTAGTGTTAAACAATCTCACTGGAAACACAATTTACTCTTTTTCCAGTTACGTTACCTTACCTAATTTTACATTGAAGTGAAGTTTATTACATTGAAATTCTTATTTAAGAAACTTATAATATTTTGCTGATTAATAGGTTGGGTTAAAATAAGAAGAGGTGCAGCTTCAGCCGTAATTAAAGCAAGCTTAACAACTGATAATATAACTGTTAAGTGCATTGGGAATGTTATTGCTAAGAATGGATGCTGGTCTTTTCTTAAAGGTGGATTTGTGCTCGATTCGTCTTCAAAATATGGTCTCATATATTTTCAGGTATGTTTTATTAGCTTTTTGCAAAATAACCTTTAGCTTCTACAAGTTTTTGCATACAATTTCCATGATTCTACATATAAAGTTCCTTGCAATTTGTAGATTTTACTTTATACAAATTAGACTCTTCTTGTTTTGCAGAATTCAGATGTGGGACAGATGGATATAGCTATTTCCAGTTCTTCTCTACAGCCATTCACTGAGCAACAATGGAAATTAAACCAACAGAACATAATAAATACTGTAAGCAGCTAGATTAATCTTGAACCAAATATAATATTTTAGTAATGTGAATGTTGCTAATTGATTAAGACCAAATTGAGCATAGCATTGAAATGAGTTATAATATTCCAATATAGGCAGTTTTCCTATTTGTAATAAGTTCGAATGTCAGTAACTTTCCCAATGAAAACTCGATTTACCTTCTGTAAATTAGATAATATTTCTGAAGTTTGGATTTAATACGGTTTTGCTACCTTGCTATTTTTTCATTTTCTGAAGTTTGGGCCTAATGAAGCCATGTACATAGCTTATCAACGCAAATAACCTTCATTTCTAATTTTTAAATTTAACAAGTTCTTCTTTGATATTGAAAAAATAGTGTAATGTTGACGTCGTTATAACTATTCGTACTTCGTTCCCCGCTACTTATGCTTTAATCTTTATCGGATTCAATACAGAAAAGAAAACGAGCTGCCACTATACATGTAACAGATGCCAATGGTAATCGAATACGAGGAGCTAAAGTTGTCATTGAGCAAAACTCTCGAGATTTTCCATTTGGATCAGCTATAGCAAAGACCATATTAGGAAACTCACAATATCAGGTAAACACACATTTATTCTTACATTGCGAATTCTTAATTACAGTACAAACAATTGAACATATACTACTATTTTGCAGAATTGGTTTGTCGATAGATTCAATGCAGCAGTATTTGAAAACGAACTAAAGTGGTACTCAACCGAACCCAAACAAGGGGAAGTCAACTACACAATCCCAGATCAAATGCTACTATTTCTTCGTAAAAACCAAATCATAGTACGAGGTCATAACATATTCTGGGAGGATCCAAAATACACACCTACGTGGGTACGAAATCTAACAAGCCCCGAATTAAAATCTGCAGTCAAATCCAGGATACAATCCCTAATGAATCAATACAAAAGTGAATTCATACATTGGGACGTGGACAATGAAATGCTTCATTGGGATTTCTATGAACAAAAGCTTGGTCCAAATGCAAGTTTAGAGTTTTTTCTAATAGCACAAGAACTAGACCCCTTGGCGAGATTGTTTATGAATGATTATAATGTGTTGGAGACTTGCGATGATGTGAACTCTACAGTGGATGCTTATGTGTTAAGGTTGCAAGAACTTGAACAAGGTGGTGTGGTAATGGATGGGATTGGACTTGAAGGACATTTTACAATACCTAATCCTCCTTTAATTAGGGGTATTTTGGATAAATTGGCCACATTGGATCTGCCTATTTGGCTCACTGAGGTGGACATTAGCAAGAATCTTGATCAAGAAACACAGGTAATTTATAAGTAACATTCAGGAGAAAATATTATTTTCTTAGAACTTACTTACACTACCAAATTAGCTTGTGTGAAATGTAAACATATCCTCCATGTTTGCTTAATTGTCAAAAATTTCCATCGTCATTTTTATTAGCAAAAACTTCCCTATGCCATTTTTTAGGAGCAAGAAAAACCCTCCCAAATTGGAGTATATATTTTGCAGGAAATGACTATTATACCCACACCATAAAATGCAAAAACACCCATGTTCACCTAAAAACTTGATAGTAATCCTCCTGTTAACTTTGAAATTTGGCAATAATGTCATTGTTCAATTAAAGAATTGACAATAACCTTCTTATGAACTTATGAAGGAATTTCAAATGAGATTTTTTTGCTAATAAAAAATAGCAAAGGTTTTTTTATTTTTTTTTCGTCAATTAGGCAAAACACATGCATTTGCTATTTTTGTAGCTTGTATAAAATATTAGTAATACAACTCATTTTACTATAATAAATTTCACAGGCCAAATATCTGGAAGTAGTATTGAGAGAAGTTTACTCACACCCTTCAGTAAATGGGATCATGCTTTGGACAGCGTTACATCCTTATGGATGCTACCAAATGTGCCTAACGGATAACAATTTTAACAACCTTCCGGGCGGTGATGTGGTGGACTCACTGCTAAAAGAATGGCAAACTGCGGCGGTGGAAGGTGAGACAGACGACCATGGTGCATTTACCTTTAATGGCTTCTTGGGTGAATACATGGTGACTGTTAGTTACAACAACAAAACAGTTGATTCAACCTTGTCATTGTGCCAAGGCGACGAGACCAAACATTTGTACATTACTCCTATGTAAATTCTAAAGTATGTTTTAAATGGGCTTCTTCAATTAGAAGTAAGTAGATGATTTATTGAATAAGGGGCCCGTTTCGTGAATTGGTTTAGGTATTGTTGGGCCGGATTGAGTTTATTTATGAATAGTCAAATAGCTATTGTACACGTTTCTAGTGCATAAATAAAAATCAAGGACTCGTCGTTACGTTTAATAAACATACAAAAATTTAAAGAAGATTCTGTTTTTCCTGGTACAGTATTTTAAAGTCTCAAGACAATGAAAAGTCTTAATTAATTAATCTTAGGTTCACGGATTGGTGAGTAATGAGCATGCAAAGGGGGAAGTGCTTCAAGTCGGAATCATTTTTTGTCTAGAAAAGGAGGCTACCGACGAAAAACTTTAATCATTTATATGTTTGTTATATGTGCATAAATCCTCAAATTACATGAATGCAAATTATAAGGGATAACTTTTTTTCTTTTATTTAAGTTCCCATTTTTAAAATAGATGTAGTTTTATTTATCATATTGCATAAACTTATGGAGACATTGTTGATCAGATCAGAAAGAGATATTAATAAGAGGGGAGGGGGCAAAATAAGGGAAAAGAAAAAGAAAAATTTAATCTTATTGTGGACCTTACTGCAGCAGAATCAGTCAAAGGGGGGACAACATTTTCAGGGAATGTTTCAGGTATTATTGGACCGGACCGAAGCATGGCATGGCATAACAAGCAGGAACATATCATAGTTTTGCTGCACCAAGAAAACCCTTTTTAGGCCTGAAATTTTACATCCATATCCTGATTATTAATTATTAAAAGTATTACCTAAGTTTTTAATCATATATATTTATCAGTACTAGAAAACAAAGTAATTATCATAGTATATAGGAGTATTTTTAAATCATGAAATATGGAATAATCAATTATCACTATGCGTCACATGACATCACAAGTTAAGATTTCATGAAAATACTCTTAACTCCTATATATAGTTTAGAAGTTACATATATTTTTCTTTTGGTTTCAATCACGTAATTAATTAGATAGAAGAGGAGACGGGAATTATTGTTACCAAATTAAACAAAAATTTTGCATTTTTAGTCTTATACTTGACCCTCAAATTTTCTGGTTAAAAAATTGCATTTTAGTTATTTTTAAAAAAAAAAATTGCACTTTTGTTCTCTCCCTTACCTTTAATAGAGCTAAACTGAACAATCCTAAAGAACCGAAGATGTTAAATATAGATTATTTTATGGGACCAACAATTCAATTATTATAAATATGGGAACCTATATAGAGTGCGTAATATTTAGTACATGGTCAAAATTGCATTAAAATCTGATTATGTGGGACAAGAAATGCTATTCTGTCAGTGTCAAGTAAAAGTCACATTTCTCCTTCTGGGAATTTGGACGGTTGGTCTGTCAACTGTTTTTGTAAATAAAAATAATAACACTAATAATAACATTTTTCTTGTTTTTCAAGGTTTAATTACATTCTTTACTCTAAAAAAAAGTTTAATTGTTTTCAAATCACGTGCAAATCCTTCCCAACAAGAATTTGAATCCGAGTTCACTATTATATAGTGATTAGTCTCCTCCATTAAATCAATTATCTGATTGTATAATAATAATAATAATAATAATTTTCAAAAGTCGAATGATATATTGATATTTGATATGATATGAGTTTCTAGAATTTTCAAATGTCTAATTATCCAAACAAATATTTCCCAATTTTGCCCCATGTGATAAAAGTAACCTTTTTTCTTCTTATAAAGCGACCACGCCCGTTAGGCTGCAATAATTTGGTCTACTAATTTGTCATAATTCGACATATTCATACCTATTCTCTTTTATATTTATTTGCTTTTGTATCCCTTCTAAGAGCAATAGAGCATCGTTCTTCTAAAATTCTATCCCCACCCATTTCTATGCAATTTATTATTGAGATAAAGGGAGTTAAATAAAAAATTATAATGATGAATATTAGAACCTGATAACAATATACTCTAAATATATAAGTCTTCAATTGTATATAGCAAGCTAACATATTTTGGATTAACAATCTTCTGATTAGATGGTTCACATTTATATGACACTAATTAACATGTTACATTATCAGTGTAACTATCATTATATATTTTCACATTTCAAAAACTAAATATTGACACAACTTAAAATATATGATCCAAGATTCACTATGTCTTGCTAATGATAATTCCATTAAGGAATTACATATACAAATATGATTAATCATTGCATGATAAATTCCGAATAGAGGTGCTTAATTTTAGATAAAGGAAGAAATAAAACACACATATATATGATAATTAAATTGTTTTTTCATGTTGGGAGTAGAGAGACCCCCACTCGTGCCGAAAGATCTCTCACGCTTATGAAATTAATCCATCGATCAATAAACTAATAAAACATTAAGCTTCTAATAAAGTAATAAATTTATTTACTTGAAGACAAAGAGAAGTTTAATTTAATTAATTAAGGAACATATAAAACAACCATTACTCGTCAAATGTGGCAAAAATGCATTGAAGCTCTCTAAAAGCGGATTTTACGCTCTTCCCAAAATCGCTCTTCTCTATAGTATTCCTTTCATGTTTGGACTACGCTAATATTATACTTTTATACCATTTTATCTCTTGAGTTCAAAATATTTGCACCTGATTTATTTCAGATTTCACACTTGTAGCTATTAAACTTCCTACTTGAATAAATTTACATTTAGTTTCAAACTTATTTAATATCTTGAGTCAGGGGATCAAATTTCATAGAATTTATTGGTTAAAATGGTTATATAATTACAAATAATAAATTATAGGGGGCTGAAAGCTTTTTTTTTTGGGTACAAGAATAAGGATTAAATATGTTAGTTACCATTGAGGTTAATTTAATCTAGTGTAAGTGATCAATCTTCACAATACGATCAAAGCAATTTTAAATTTTTACTAAAAAATAGCACAATTTCATGTGTTTGGTCCTGCTAGAAAGAAAGATATCAAATTAGGTCTAAAACATTGATACCGTTGAAGATAGATAAAAGACTAAATGTGTTAGTAAAAGATAAAAGAACTTATTGAAACATAAATAATCATTAAGATAAATATGATGATATGAACGTGTACTAATTAAGTTAAGCGATGGATATGACAAAATAATCTAACCTCATAATTCTTGTGTTCTCAATTAATTTCTCATTCTTCTTTATTTTGAAATTCAACTGAACCCAACGTGTTAGTTCAAAATAACCATTTTTACCACGGGTCAAAGTTATGGTACAAAATTATCCGACCCGCAGACCGCTCTCCCTATATAAGTATTGATAAATCTTAGCAACTTGAGTTCAATCAAATCATCAATATTTATAAGTTTTTACATTGATATTGAAATACTAGAGCAAATGGCGTCCTCCGACAAGGTGGTGGAGACTGTAATTGTCGGAAACTATGTAGAAATGGAGTCCGAAGGCAAGCCAAGAGACATCAAGTCAAAAATCTCAAACCTATTTTGGCATGGTGGATCAGCCTATGATGCTTGGTTCAGCTGTGCTTCAAACCAGGTTTCTTACTTGAATAAAAGAGAAAATTAATTAGTGCTTCTTACATGAATTTTCTTTTTTTTTATATCTTTTTGGGTATTAATTCTTTGTTTTGTTTAATTAGGTGGCTCAAGTGCTTTTGACATTGCCTTACTCATTTTCTCAACTGGGAATGCTCTCTGGAATTTCATTTCAGCTGTTTTATGGTTTAATGGGGAGTTGGACTGCTTACCTTATTAGCATTCTTTATGTTGAGTACAGAACCAGAAAAGAAAGGGAGAAAGTTGATTTCAGAAACCATGTCATTCAGGTTAATTAGTTCTATTTTCATTTTGCCTTTTTCTTAATTAATTCTACAGAAATACTCCATAAGATATTCTGGAAAATTATATTTTTATTTTAGTATTGTTTGATTCGACCCTCCTCATTTCAGTACTTTACAAAATTGCACATTTAATCTCAACTTATGTATTGGAATATTTTGCATTTCTGTTACTTTATAAAGTTAATTGCATTTATTATCCTAATTCTTGGAAATATTTTATGCTTTTATTTCCATAAAATGGTTCTAATTATTTAGCATATTTGGAGTTTCAATTTTTTTTAAAAAAAAAACAGAGCCCATAAGTGTAAAATTACGAAGCATGGGACTAGAAGTGCAGAAAATCTAGTTTCCTACGATTAAGCATGCAATTGTTTCAAGATATAATGGATAAAAATGACATGATACCAGTTCTCACATGGGTTTTCTGTATTTTTCTGTGCCATTTTATATAATAATTCAATGTTATTTTTGTAAAAAAAAAAAAATCAGTGGTTTGAAGTGCTTGATGGGCTTCTTGGGAAACACTGGAGGAACGTGGGTTTGGCATTTAACTGCACTTTTCTTCTGTTTGGATCCGTTATCCAACTCATAGCCTGTGCAAGGTATCTACCCATTTTCTTTTTTTTTATAAAAAAAAAAAAAGCATTTAAAATAGTAGCTATTTAATTATTATTTACTAAACTTTGGGGATTAATTTTTTGATGCAGCAATATTTACTACATAAATGACAATTTGGACAAGAGAACTTGGACATATATATTTGGGGCATGTTGTGCAACTACAGTGTTCATTCCTTCTTTCCACAATTACAGAATTTGGTCTTTTCTTGGATTGTTAATGACCACTTACACCGCTTGGTACCTCACAATTGCATCCTTGCTCCATGGTCAGGTACTAAATTTAATTTCTTCATCATCTATTCAAACAATTATTTTGTTTTGGTCAGATATTTATTGAAAGTTGATAAGTCGAAAGCTTGGATTGACTAATTTCTTATTGGTATTTATTAATGTTACTTGTTCCATTCATGAACCGAATTATTATGTCCCTAATTTAACCAAACAATTAATGTTTTTCATTCTCATAATTTAATCACATACTAGTCCTTACTACTTTAAGTGGTGCAAATCTAAAAAGTATACTGAAAACATTTTCTAATCATTTTCTTAAGATTTACAAATAAGTTAAATATTAACTTTAAATATCACCCACCCACCCTTACTACGTGACCTCAATCTTGGAGCTTTTAAAATGGAAAACACGTGATATGAATTAGATTACTCCAGTCAATTAAGTTGAATACAAAACCGGCCTCCAGGTTCAAGTCAAATCATGATTCATTTATTCCAATTAATTAGTAAATTAATTATTTTTAATTTCTTGATTATTATTAATTATCAGGTGGAGGGTGTTATGCACTCGGGTCCTACCAAAATGGTGTTGTATTTCACAGGAGCCACAAACATTCTTTACACATTTGGGGGTCATGCCGTTACAGTGTAAGTCATTTTGAAATATTTAGATTGGTTTTTATTATTTGGTCGAGTGTGTGGTCCACCTGCAGGGAGGGTAAAACAGAGAAATCCAAAATAAATGAGGTTTTATTGTTTAAATTAATTTGGATAGGGACTTAACCTTGGCAAAATCGACATGACCTGACCATGTAATCTAATGACCAATCTTTTTATTGACAATTGTTAATGTTAAAGAGTTCTCTGAAGTGTCGTTTTCTTAAAGAAGTAGATTTCCAATAGGGCCCTTCTCTTCTTAGGCGTGCTATTGAGAAAAAAGATAGTACTCGTACGTTTCCTTTTTTTTTTTCCTTTTCTGATGTATGGGAAATTAGCCAGAGATCTTTATGCCAGGCCCAGCCCCCAGTAGTAACTTTCAACAGTAGACATTGGCTGATCATTTAATTTTGATCCACCAAATCAAATTTATTTAATTGCATTCTCATCCTCATCTGCAGCGTGTCTAGAATTTAGTAGTCAAATTATATAGGACTTGTAGTCAAACTTTGATTATGTTAGAATTTCTAATGTACTCGCTACATGATGAAGTTGAACACACTAAAACTCAACTCATGACATATATATTGACAATTTGATATGACACTACCTCTCCTTGGAAGATTGAAAAAGAAATACACATTAGTTAATGTAGTGCACCTTTTACCCTGCTTCTGCTGCTGTAGCTTGTTAAGCAATTAAGACAAATTTGTCTTAATAGTGGTCTCATCAATTTTGAATTGACAATGCACAATTGTATAGACTAGACTCTGTCAATATATATACATATATATGTATATTAATGCTGAAATCTTTGATAACTCTGCAATTACAAGAGCTAGCTAGCTAGCTAGACTCTTTTTCTTTAATTTTGTTGAACCAATGACTTGAATTAATATATAGGAGTAGAAGTTAATGCTTCAATTTGAGTATTAAAATATTATTCTGATCAGTTGCAAATTAGACAAATATATAGTACCAATTTACAAAACTACTAAATAATTAATTGTGATTTTATTTATTTTGACAGAGAGATCATGCATGCTATGTGGAAACCACAAAAGTTCAAGGCAATATACTTGGTGGCTACCCTCTATGTACTGACACTCACCCTCCCATCTGCATCAGCTGTTTATTGGGCTTTTGGAGATTTGCTTCTCAATCATTCCAATGCATTTTCTCTCCTCCCCAGATCACCCTTCAAGGACATGGCTGTCATTTTGATGCTCATTCACCAGGCATGCATGCTAACTGTATTATTCATCAAGGATGTTATTTTTAATGTTAATCTAATTAATTATTAGGTATAACAAAACTTTAGGGGTCGTTATGCATAACTTAGACGTCGTTACGTACAATTGGACTAATCCTTGTTATATATGTTGATGCAGTTTATAACATTTGGGTTTGCATGTACCCCATTGTATTTTGTGTGGGAAAAGGCTATAGGCATGCACGAATGCAAGAGCTTGTGCAAGAGGGCGGCAGCACGGTTGCCAGTGGTGGTGCCGATATGGTTCTTGGCCATAGTCTTCCCATTTTTCGGTCCAATTAACTCCACCGTTGGATCACTTCTAGTCAGCTTCACTGTCTACATTATCCCATCTTTGGCTTACATGTTCACCTTCAAATCAGCTGCAGCAAGAGAGGTAATTATTAACACATTTTATTTGAATTTCAATTTTGCTTTTATTTGTATGGAAGAGATTTGGGGACTTGGGAGGCAATGCAACCAAAAGGTGCATAGGAACAAGATTCCCAATCCTGCCCTTCTTTGAGATTCTCTGTTTGAATAACTACAAAACTACCCTATCAATTGTTCCTTGATCTTATTTCCTTTCTGTCAAAGTTGTATTTTCTAATCCCATGTGATTGTACTCTTGGCACTTTTGGCCTCAAATTTTCTGAAATACTTTGCAGTTTTTACCCAGGGCTTTACTAAAATTGCACTTGTTGTCCTAACATTTTGAAATATCGACATTTCTGTCCCATTAACTCATTTCTATCTAATTTGTAAAATGAGTTAATGGGACAGAAATGTCAAGATATTTCAAAATGTTAGGACTAAGAAAGCAATTTTATAAAGTACGGGATTTAACGTGTGTAGTGTAAAATGCAATTCTTTCTCCCTCTTGTGAACTTGCAAGTAATAGTAATGTACAAATCTCCTCTGCCCATTACATGGAAGCCCTTTTGTAACCAATAAATAAATACTACTGTAAATCCTAGTTACAGATTATTAATTGTCTTTAGTTTTTTGGTGCAGAATGCAGTGGAGCAACCTCCTAAGTACTTTGGAAGATGGGTGGGCGCATATGTGATCAACATATTTGTAGTTGTGTGGATTCTAATTGTTGGGTTTGGATTTGGTGGATGGGCCAGTGTTACTAATTTCATTCACCAAATTGACACATTTGGGCTTTTCACTAAGTGCTACCAATGCGCACCTCAACTGCCGCCACATCTGGCCAACGCCACCGCTCCTCTGCCGCCTTCCACGGCCAACTCCACTCATCTACCCCCTAATGTCCACCACCACTGATCAATTGCATCATGTCTTTCAATTGGAGGTAAAGAGACAGAACCAGAGGCAACTATGGGCAAAACCAAATTTTGTGCCACTTTTCAAAGGAACATGTTATTCAGTTTAGATTTGGTAGCTTAGGATATGCTTATTACTATGATGGAATGTTACATGGGCAAAATGCTTACTCATTAGAGTATTATAATATTTTGTTCTTGATGTTCGTAAATTCAAGTTCTTTCATTAGAAAAGTGCATTCTATCACCCAAGAAAAAGTATGGCCAAATCTAGATTAATCATCTTAATGTGATTTAGCATTGATAACCTAACATATCATCTGGAATCATATTTGGTGATAAATATTTACAAGAGCATTATAAGTTTATAACTGAACTAGGAAAAAATCTAATGATAGATCCTTTGAAATTTACTTTGAAATTTCAACATTATCTTGTACTATATTTATTTCTTGTTTATCTTGAGCAGAAGATAATAACAACAAAACAAATAATAAACAAAATAATCAATAATTATTTTTAAGTCCAAACTCATAACTATTTTGAAATTAGTATTTTTGAATCAAAAGTAATTAACAAGTTTAGTTTGTCACGAGTAGTAATTAAAAAGTAATAAAAAGAAACATGGAAGTTTGTCCAGTTGTTTAATATCCAGATTATTTAAACTCCCTACTGTTTGATATATCTAAGAGGAATTACAAACTCTAAGAGAAATATAATATTAAGAAAAGATAGTAACAGAGTTCATTCATTAGCGCCGATAAAACCAAACATGTATAACCATATACATGTATACAGTTACGAATTAAACAAAATTAAAAATATAATATCCATAGCTAAACCACCATAATCATAATCATTAATCAGAACCCTTAACCATAACACTAACAAATAGAGGTAAATAGTTCAAGCTAAAAGACAGCAACCCCTAAATAGCTCAGCGGTTTGAGGTAGGGCATTCACGAGCAAAATGACCACCCTCCCCACAGTTATAACAACCGCCTCCACCTCCACCGCCGCCTCCACCACCTCCATATCTTCCACCACCGCCTCCACCGCCCTGAGAGCAATCTCTAGCCATATGGCCATTCTCACCACATTTGTAACATCCACCACCTCCGCCGCCACCTCCATAGCCTCCACCGCCACCACCGTAGCCTCCACCGCCACCTCCGTAGCCTCCACCACCACCTCCGTAGCCTCGGCCACCTCCACGGCCTCCGCCGTTGTAGCCACCGCCGCCGCCTCCTCCGTTGTAACCGCCGCCGCCTCCTCCACGGGTGCTTCCTTGGACAGAGGCACCATCAGGTCCAGTCACGTTGGACGCCTTAGCACGACCGTCGTTGCCTTGCTCCAAAACGTACTCCACTGCTTCGCCTTCGGCGAGGCTGCGGAAACCGTCGGATTTGATCGCCGATTGATGAACAAACAGATCTTCGCTTCCGTCTTCAGGGGTGATGAATCCGAAACCCTTTTGATCGTTAAACCATTTGACGGTACCCTTTTTCAAATCACCCTCGGCCATTGATACAAAAACCCTAATTTTCTTTTTCTCTCTATGTGTTTTCTAGTTTTTCACACGTATGGAGAGCTGTTTATATATTTGCAGCCTAGGTTACCCTTAAGCGGACTTGATTTATTCTATTAGCTGATTATTAATATCCAAGTGGGGTCCGGTTTTTTCTTTTCCTTATAATTTTAATGTTTCGGGAATCAAAACGACGGTGGATGATTTATCTTGGGAATCTAATGGCCATAGATTGGTATATTAAGTTTGTTCTGAACCGTTGGATTCTCCGTTTAACTTTACAGAATTAATTAATTATCATAATCATAATAATCCATGATAAAAGAAGCTAATTGCCAATAATGAGCATTGCGTTATATGAATAATAGTATAATACTCCGTACATTGGTTTATCTTTTCATCGCAGAAAAAATGGATAAATTAAACTGAATTGGCGAAGTAAAAATGATTTAAAATGTTTAAATTAATGTAAATAATAGAGTTTCTAGCTATAACTAATTTTTTTAATCAAAAACAAGCTATAGATAAATGAAGAATAAATAATGAATGTGAAGAAAGAGAGTGAAACTAGTCAAAGGAATGAATTCACAGTCAAAGCATGTATGGGGATGGGACGTACCTCTGCATTTCATTGGTAAATGGTGTGAGTGTGATGGATGTCTTGTTATTTTATTTTTATTTAAAGAAATGATGGATGTCTTCTCTAAATTATCTTCTTTGTTTTTTTCTGAACAATTACTCTTAATTCCTACATTTCTTCTAAATGATTGTTCAAATTATGCAACATTAAAATATACATTATATTATATGTTTGGCGTTTCCGAATTTTTTTTTTGAGTTTGAAAAATGTTAAACAAATAGAGTTTTTATTGTCTGAAATAATTTTTTCATATCTCAATTTTCTCAAACTACTCTCTCAAAAGTCAAATAAATAAAAAATTTATTATCTCTAAATAAAACATATATAAATTCTACTCTGATTTGACATAAAGTAAACTATCACTTACACAATTTATCTCACATAACAAACATGATTTGACATAAAGTATTACCCATCTTACACCTACAATCTAACTCTTCCAGAAATAACCTACAACTACTTTATTTATCAAACTATTCTTTCAAAATTCGAACAAGCAACATTATGCAAATCGAAATTATTTCACAAACATCCATTACTCTCCCAAACTATTTTCCCAAACACCAAACAAACATCCCCAAACAGTATACATACTATAATATAAATATATACCTAATAATTAATTTAAATATATATTCTGTTATTATAATTATCATATCAATCATAACAATGTAATATTATATCATAATTCTATAAATGATTTGGCACATATCATTAACTTCTTACCCAAAAACACCAACATCAAAAATAATTTCAAATCATATCTCAACTATTCAAAATTCACTATCTATTATTTTACTAATATTTTATCATCTCAATATTTCAACTAAAACTCAATTCAAATCACGTTTCAAATGTTTCGCCAAAATCACACAAATAAGTTTGAAATATCGAATCAGGCCGATTCAAATGAAGCCTTAATGTCTATAGGTTTTGGCTTGGTTTTGCGGGTCTCGGACTAAAAGAAATGGTTTGGGTGGTTTCAAACTTTCAATGAAATCATTTGGATGTGTTTTGATTGTTGGATTTAATGGTTTGAATAAGTTGAAAAACCTCTATTGAATTGAATTTGGATGACGGTATTTAGGAGAAAAAATACGTGGTAGATGTCAACTCAATGCATTTTTTTTAGTGAGATTTGGGAAAGAAATATGTTGTAGATGTCAAATCAATATTTTATAGGTTTGAAGAGTTTGAGTGTAGGCTTTTGAATAGATTTTTAATGGTTTTATGGGTTTGACGAAAATCTATTTGAAAGTGTTTTGACTCAATCTCGCAAAACCCGCGAAATCGGGCCAAAACCCATCATTATACACCCTTAGCCCATCTCCAGCCGAAGCAGGTAGCCCCTCATGCCTGCTTGTCTGCCTTCCTTCAATCTCAACAACAAGAAGAAGAAGAAGACGACATTCATAAAAATAAAATAAAAACGAGTAAACATAATTAATGGAAAACAACAACAATTATTCTTAATGCACTTGGAGTGAAAAGAAAAATACTACAACCGTAAAATTATCCACAATATCATGCAACATCAACATGGAATCATATATGATGCGTCCTGGCAACGTTTGAAATAAAGAACTGAATAGCCAATTGAAAAAAGATTTAGTCGAACACTTGTGGCAATACATGTGCCATTTTAAAAATTAGATGTTTCTTAGTAATTGCATCTGGTAAGTTGTTTAATTTAATTTTAAATCTTATTGACTTTTGTTAAAGTAAACTTAATTAAATAACTTTTAAAGAATTAAAATAAAATTTTAATATAATTTAATGGAGTAAGAATTTGATAACGTTAAATACCACTATACACATTCAACTTAAAAGAAATTAATAAAAGTGAAATGGATTTCGAAAGATATAATATTTTCATCTACAAAAAAGTAAATTTTTGATGAATTCTTTGAACTTCCATTTTTGAAAGATATAATATTTTCTCTTTTATATTTATACTATTTGAATGTCATCCAAACACTATCTTCAAACCAATGTGTGATAATGAGAGTTAAGTTTTTACCCCACATTGATTTGAAAATAGTGTCTAGCATAAATATAAAGGAGAAAATATTGTATCTTTCAAAATTATGGTTAATTTTTTTAAAGAAAACATTAAATCATAATTAATAAATGTTAAAAAAAAATTATAATTTTTTCACACATTTAAATTAATTAACTTAAAAAAAATACCAAAAAAAAAGGCTCGTCCAGGAGCCAGACAGCCAGGCAAGTATCTCCCCCCAGATGCCTGCCTCCCTATCCGAGGAGAGCTCGTCTCTAGCCGACGGAAAGCTGTTGCTTGCTACACTTCGATTGGAAATGACCTTAGGGTCTCATCTATCTTTTTTATTTGTCGCTTGAAGGAGTATTTCGTCGTTATTTGATCAGGCCCATTCTGGATCACCCAATCCATATATTCTGTTAATAAATATCCAAATCATTGACAATATTTGACCAGGTTCCTATGTTTTCATTCTCATATGAGTTTAATTCAATTTTTAAAGAACATATAATTTGACCAGCCACATTTATTTCTCGGCTATCTCAGGAAGATTATTGGGCATGTATTTTGGCGCTTGGAAAATAGTTTGGGAGAGTAGTAGAGATTTGGATAATGTTATTTGTTCGGATTTTGAAAGAGTGGATTAAGAAATAAAGTAGGTGTATGGTTTTTTGGAAGAGTTAGGTTGTAAGTATAACACTTTATGTCAAATTATGTTTGTTATGTGAGATAAATTGTGCTAGAGATAAGTTACTTTATGTCAAATCAAAGTAGAATTTGTATAGATTTTATTTAGAGATAAAAAAGTTATTGTTTGTTTGGCTTTTGAGAAAGTAGTTTGAGAAAATTAATGTTGGAAAAATCAGTTTTAAAATGATCAAAATCTTAACACAAATCGAAACTAATACAAACAAACCAATTTGGACAATAAAAGAAAACATAATCAATTAAAGGACCGAACAGATAAATTTAAACAAACTTATCTCACAATTCTGTATAGTAATAGAATTGATCCGATCAAATCGCAGAAATAAGTCTGCTTGCCTTGAAGAATTGGGCAACACGAACACTTCTTCCAGGATAATTTGGCTACAGGAATTTCTCCACTGCACAGTAGCAGAAATTCCACCTCGAAGAACACTCATAAGCAAAATAACCAAAAGATAATTTTTTCCAGAGAGGTTTTGATTCGGAGAGAACAGAGAGAACTGTGTTGTGTTGGTGTGTTTTCCGGAGCTGAAAAACACTCATATATATAGCTGCTCGGGGAGCCTTTTGCAATTAATTTGCCCATCAAACCTGAATAAAACGACTACAATGATGAGAAAAATGTTTCATCAATTCAATTTCTGTAACTGAAACGTTACACAATTGAATATTAGCTGAATTATTCAAATTTAAAATTTAAAATTTTTATATTTTAATTCAAAATTCCTCCAAAAAGATAAGTCCGAGACGAGACAAAACGCCCGAGCACATAACAGAGTCGGGTCGGGCGGGCGGCGGCGGCGCGCGTGTGGTGTATTCGTATAACCCTCTTTGTAAAGACTTATACTAAGTCTATACACTTAATTCATATATACTAGTACACACAAATATAAAAAGCCAATGTGAGACAAATGAAGAGTTTTCAACTCTTCAACTTCCTCACAAAGCTTTGATAATTTGCCAATTAGTCTTAGACCAATGTGGGACGAGCCCACATACACATTATCTATTTGAAATATTGTTTCTCTCCACTTTATTTGAAATATATTTGAAATGTTGTTTCTCCCCACATACTAAAGTGTTACTTTTGCAAAAACTATTATCCAAAAGTAATTATTTTATAATTGAAATTTATCATAATCAATTATTGCTAAAATCCATTTTAGTAAAATTAATTCTCCTATAATTGATTTTCGAATCGCTTGGCCAAACTCACCCTAAGTTTGGCCCAACGATTGGAGCTATTAAAATCACTTTTACATCTCTATTGTAATTTTTGAAATGTTTGGCTCTGATTATAAAAATTACTTCTGTTCAATCGTGATTTTCATGGTGTTTGGCCCTCAAGATCATAATCACTTTTGGGATCTCGAGAAGCAAAAAATTAACTTATTTTAGAAGCAACTAAAGTGTTACTTTTACAAAAGCAATTATTATATAATTAATTTTTATCATAATCAATTATTACCAAAATTAATTTTAGTAAAATTAATTATTCTATAATTGGTTTTTGAATCGCGAGGCCAAACTCACTCTTACATTCATGAGATAGAAGGAAGGGCTACCCCGACCACATTTGTAAAACTTTCTAAGTGTTACTCTTCAAGCTTGTAATTGATCCTATTCAATACAACCTGGAGATTTCTCCCAATTAAAGGCTCTATTCAAAATAGTAATACATAATTTACCCCCAGGCTATTTTAAAAAAAATATAATACTAATAATAATAATAAAAAAATTACCACCAGGCCATAAAGCCCATGTATGGCTCCTTTACGTGCAAGAACCAAAAATCTTGAAGAAGCTTCATAATTCTCACTTATGTGATAGCTTTACGAGTAAGATTTCAAATTTATCCACTAATGTACAAGTTTGTATGTACCCTCATAAAGATGAAACAAAATATATATTACCTCTAGAACAGTAATCTATAGTACTGATACTGAGTATTTAGGGTATGTTTGTATGGTGTTTGGGAAAGCAATTTGTGAGAGTAGTGGATGTTTGTGAAATAATCTCGATTTGCGTAATATTGTTTGTTTGAAAATAAAGTAGGTGTAGGTTTTTTTAAAAGAGTTAGGTAGAGTAGATATAAGGGCATCTCCTATGTAAAGAGGGGAAGGTGGATTTGGAGATGATTGGATCTAAGGGGTGAAAAAAATGAAGTAAAATGTATAAAGGGGAACAAAATCCAATTTCCCCTTGAATGGGTGCTCAACCGCTTGAAGCGGTGAGGCAAGCGACCCTTCGCTTGCCTCACCGCTCGCGGTCTAGCACTCTTGGCCAGCAGGTGGCCGACACTTGTCGGCCACCTGTTGGTTCTATTTTTTTTTGTTTTTTTGTTTTTATTTATTTAATTTAATAAAAAATCCTTTAAATTAAAAAAAAAATTTAAATACCTTATTTAATAAAATGTAACTCTTATTTAATCTTAATTTTATTTAATAAAATGTAACTCTTATTTAATCTTAATTTTATTTAATTTGTGTACTATTTTTAAAAAGTTAATTTTAGTTGAAAAATTTAATGTCAATATTAAATTATTTTTATTATTTCCAAATCATGTCAATCAAGTATTTAATTGTTGTATTATTGTGCACCAATTTTAAAACCCCTTTAAAAGTTAATTATTAGAAACTCAAATTTAATTTAATTAATAAAAATGAAACCTTAAAAAAACTTTACGAACCTTACATATGATTCGTTAAATTAAAAACGATATAACCCTAACAATTAGACATCTAAAATAAATATGATTACATATGATCGCCATTTGGACCGTGTATTGCCCACACATCTAAAATCTTAAATTATATATTATTTATTTATTTATTATTATTTAATTATTATTGCTATTATTATTATTGCTATTATTATTATTATTATTATTATTATTATTATTATTATTATTATTATTAAGTGAGAGTGGGGAAAATGAGAATTTTAATTAAATGGAATTGATAGATTGATACATTTTAGATGACTTATGAAAATGAAGGGGAAGCTGGACTTGGATTCTGAGGGGAAGCTGGACTGAGTGAGGGGAAGCTGGAGTTGGACTGATCTATACATAGGTGATGCTCTAAGATGTGTAAGACTTTATGTTAAATCATGTTTGTTGTGAGATATGTTACTTTATGTCAAATTAGAGTAGAGTTTGTACATGTTAGATATAAGAAATTGTTGTTTGTTTGGGTTTTGAAAGAGTAGTTTGAGATAATTAAGAGATTAATATTTTATTTCAGAAATAGAAAACATTTTTGTTTCACATTTCTCAAACACGAATTTTTTTTGGGAAACGCCAAACAAACAGGCCATTAATCTTTGATATTGGTCGAACTTGATCTAATGTTCATTTGGCCCACTACAATTCAGCCCATCTTCCATCTTGTAAATTGTTATTAGTACTAAAAGCGCTCAATTATTTACATGGAGAAGTCGCTTTTGAGTTATACAAAATATTTAACAAGTGGGAGTTAGGGATTTAGCGGCAGAGATGGCGGGGAAGAGGAAAAGGAAAAGCGGTGGAGAGCGGCGGCGTGGCATCCATCCACGAAACAAATACTCCGATAACCCACCAGATTTCGGGTTATTGGCTTCACTTTACCCGAGTTTTGAGCCTTTCGTCTTCTATTCACATGACGGAAGGCCCAAAATCGATTGGACGGATTTCAATGCGACTCGAGAGTTAACACGCGTCTTGCTTCTCCATGACCATGGGCTCAACTGGTATGCCCGTTACTTGAGGAGAGTTGTTAGAGTGAGCTTGGCCCAAGTTGAAACAATGAATTACAAAAAATCTAGTATAATTAACATTGATAAATTTTGATCTCGTAAAATTGATTTTTTGGAATAGCAGTTGGTCAAAAATGTTGATTCTTATGCATATAGAGTTATTATCGAAAGCCACTAGTAATCGAGGTAGATCATATGTAATTCTGAAGCTAGGCTGAGAAGTTTCACTTGGCCAAACTCATCAAGTAAAGTTAGTTGAGCAAGTTAATTTTAGCATCATGTTTGATTAAAGCTACATTTCATGTATTCTCATAGCTAAATAAGTTAGTGTAGTTTTATTTTGATTGTAACTTATCTTGGCATGTTTTCTATTGCGTTGGCGATATGTTTGTTTTAATTCACCTATGCTTTATGTGGCTTTAGTGTGGTTTAAATTTACCTCACTTGATATTTAACTGTTATAATTTAAAAGGTATTGGACTGAGTCTAAAGCTATCCACCTTTCTTGCTTTTAAACACAGAGTTTATATTCTGTGTGGAATTGAATATGATAAAAGCTATAATTATATTTGTTCTGAATTTTGACAATTCTGTTGACATTGAAAAAATTATGTTATAGGTGGATTCCTGATGGGCAGCTCTGCCCAACAGTGCCAAACAGATCAAATTATATCCATTGGATTGAAGATCTTTTGGCTTCAGATGTCGTCCCCTGCAGACAAGCAGACGGTGATGTGGCAAAAGGTTTTGATATTGGCACCGGGGCTAATTGCATTTATCCTCTTCTTGGTGCATCCCTTCTTGGTTGGAAGTTTGTTGGTTCAGGTACTTATAGGGAGAATATGAATTTTGAATCACAAAATTGGGCACTCGACACTTTTGGTTTCTCGCTTTAAAAAATAACACTTTTGGTCCCAACTTTGTTTTTGACACATCTGTCCTTCCTCTCCTTTCCATCAGTGCAAAATAGAGCTATTCTGTGAGAACAAACATGTAAAACAGAGAGAATCTTATACGGACCAAAAGTGCAGAAATTGGATTTGAAGGGTGCAGAAGGACGAAATTTGCAAAAGATTGGGACCAAAGTTTTTTATCTTTTGAAGCTCTGGACTAAAAGTGTTGACTGTCCAACGGGACTAAAAATTGCAATTTTCCCTACTTATAGACAGGCTTCGGGGTTTTATTTAGTACTGTTTCTTAAAGCTATATGTGGTGTATCTGTGCTTTGTTGTAGATGTTACTGATGTAGCAATGGAGTGGGCTAATCAAAATGTCAGGAGCAACCCTCAAATATCAGAAATGATTGAAATTAGAAGAGTTGATTGCGAGGATAATGATCTTGACAGCCAAGAATTGCAAAATAGGCAGCAAAGTAATAGTGAAGGTATTGGCTCAAGCAATAACACAGAAAATGATAACGGGCCATCATCTGTACTCCAGTCAGTTTTGAGTGTAAAGAAAAGTTATAATGGGCCACCAATACTTCTAGGTGTCGTTAAGGATGGTGAGAACTTTGACTTCTGCATGTGCAACCCTCCATTCTTTGAGACTATGGATGCAGCAGGATTAAATCCGAAGACTTCTTGTGGAGGGACTCCGGATGAGATGGTATGTTCTGGTGGTGAACATGCCTTTATAACTCGAATCATTGAAGATAGTGTCAAATTGAAGACTACATTCCGGTATCGTGTTTATTTTTTCATCTTTAGTTCTAGTAAGTGTAATTCAATTAGCCTCATATTTACGAGTTTGTTCTTTGTAATAGGTGGTACACTTCTATGGTTGGAAGAAAATTGAATCTGAATAATTTGGTGTCACGTCTCTGGAATGTGGGGGCAACCATAGTTAAGACAACAGAATTTGTCCAAGGCAAGACATCAAGATGGGGTCTTGCTTGGTCTTTCTTGCCTCCTTCAAAGAAGATGATATCATCTCAAGTGACAGAAAAGAAAAATCTATCTTTCATGCTTGAGGTTTGGAACCATTTTAGTATAACTCGTCATTATTCTTAGATTGGTTTGGGTGCCTGATTTCTTTAGACCGAGTATTTTTTATTTGTACCTCAGAAGGTGCAATCTAGATTTAATCGGGCTCATGGAAGTTGGAAAATAAGCTTCTATCATTGATACGATTTTTCAGATCTTGTCAGTTGAAAGGAGATGTATGCTCATTACAATTTTGGCGAATTATTGATAAGATGAATGATAAGTTATGCTTCTCAAAGAAGTAATTTAAATGGCTTCATTTTGATTGAAATATTGATTTTGACAGAATTTGGATAAAGGATTTGAGCAAAAGACAAAAACACCCCGTATGCTTTGTCTAACTCCCAAAAAACCCCCTGTGTTTGGTTTTAAATACCACACTCAACCCGAGTGTAATTTTACTTTTGATTAAGATTGCCCCTATGTGTTTCTTTTAAAAAAATTAAGTTTATACTACATGGGTCGAGTGTGGTATTTAAAACCAAACACGGGGAAATTTGGGGGGATATAAAATTACACATGGGGGTTTTTTGGGAGTTAAAAGGGGGTGTTTTTGTCTTTCCATGTCAGGGGTAATTAAAATTGTCATATCAAAAGCAAAATGTGATCAAAACTTGCAATTTTGGCTTTTGAAATACACTCTCTTTTGTAGGGGGTGTATTTGACACTTACTTGAGATCACAGGGGGGGTTTTGGGAGTTAAAATAACACGGGGTTTTTTTTGGGAGTTAGACAAAGCATAGGGGGCGTTTTTGTCTTTCGCTCTAAAGGATTTTAAATGACTTTAGTAATGAGTCATTTGGTCAACATCAAAATGATCCAAACTAGTGCGATGAATTTAAAGACTAAAACTACCTCCTAATTCTTCCATCTATATGAAGCCTAAGTGTTGGAAGTGTAGTAAGATTATTCACATTTTTTATTAGGTTAATGCTGCTTTTGGCCTTGCTTATGCAAAACAAGGCGAGTGTATAAATGAATATAGTAGTGCTACTTGTACTCAAACTATTACACACTACATTATTTTGCAGGAAAGTTTATTAGAATTTTACCTGTCTCAGTTCTTTAATTTGTAGTTGACATTCAATTGTTTCATATTGCAATGATTATATGTTGGTATTTCCTGTCCAATATACTCAACTTCTAGAATGATCATCTACATTATATATCAAATTTGTCAACATGCTGAGCTTATGCTCGAAGTTTTTCTACACAGTTAGTATTTTCTATAATCTTGTCTTTCATAGCATTTCAATTCACAATGTACTGCTTATATAGGGACTCCAACGACAGAACAGTGCCTTTCATGTGTTGCAGTCGGTGGAATCCTTTCTCGCCAATGGTGGGGCATCTTGTAAATTGAATTCAGCTACATTCCATATTGATGTAAGCCCAGTAATTTCCTTTTTGGAGGTAATTTACACGTGTACATACTTCATCATGCTTAACTGACTTAAAATTTTAAAAGATCACTGCTTCAGAGGATCAATTGAATGCAATTCTTGGGATTGGCACTAAGACCAAGAGTGAAGGTGCGTGTTCTGAGTTGGAGGCATTCAATTCTTCAAATAACTATGACATTCAATCAGATGTCCTGTGCTTTAGCATTTCGGTTGGTCCATTCCCTTAATATTTTATTATAATACTCTCTTTTTAAAGAACCTTTTATATGAAGCCTGATAAGTTATATTTCTACATCGTGTGTAGGTATTTCAGCAAATCCCTGGAACACTTCTAGTGAAGGGAACAATGAAGGAAAGAGAGAGCTCCATCTCAGGTATTTCACCTTCTCTCTTCATTCTTAGATATTTTATTTTCCCCTTAATGAATCACAATTGCAAAAGCTGGTTGATTAAGCATTATTTTTGGTCCATAATAGATGTTGTCTCCTTTCACCTATATTCTTAGAAGCTTAAATATGCACTCTCCTCTTAAAATCTCATTCAAACATGACATTATGATTGCATGTTTTTTTCCTTTCATTGGATGACACAATCATTTTCTTCAGTTTACCCTCTGTACTGAATCCACATAAATGTTGCTGTTCCTTTCCCAATTTTGTGGGTGTCATAATGGAAGCATCTTTAACCATTTTTGCATCTTATGTACATACTTCTGTATAATATTTATATCCTGTTATTTTCCGTTATGTTATACCATGTTCAATGGGATGAGTTTCTATAAGCTTATTAAAAAGCACCTGTTGGAATGTTTCAGATCAACAGCGATTTCGTAATTAATTAAAAGCTTATTACCAAAAGAAGTGTTCCGAATATTGTTTTGCAAACACCTTTATTTTTTGGATATTGGTAGCTTCAAGTCAGTTTTTTTTTTTTTTTTCAAACATCCCTATTGCAATTTGCAAATACCACCGGATACCTGCTCCCACTGCTGAATTTGTGGTCAGCTTGTACTCATTTGATACAAAAATCATATACTAAAATTTAGTACACCAAACTATGGAACTACCTATCCATCACATTTTTGCCTTTTTTTTTTCTTTTTCTTGATGCAGGTTTATTTTTGTTAGTATTTCAGCAACTCGAACAATTTTTGAAGAAAAAGTTTTGCATTGAAAGAAAGGGTATTATCAGGTGAATGTTCCTCAAAGCACAAAAGATAGAATGCATAACAATGCTGTTCTAACAGTTACTAGCCTTTGTGGGAGCATTTATGTAACTTCAGAAGTCTGCTGCTGTGAGGGAAGATCGACCGCACGTTCTAAACTGCTTCAACGCACATAATCGTTTGATGCAAAATCAGAAAATAGTTGACTCTGGATATTGCCATAATCCAACAACCTCAAGACTTTCACAGAGAAATTGCAAGAAAATACTTCCAAGTTTGTAGATTAATACCTAAGTTAACGCTTAACTCCTCTTGTTGAAATATGGTTTCTTGTGGTGGGTTTCTAACTTTGTAAGACCAAAGCTCAGTCTCTTTCAAGTTCTTGAAGTTATGTTAAATTTGTTACATTTGAAATCAATACAAGGTTGTTAGAACTATTGTGTTTTCTTTTCTTTGTTAAGATATACTAGTTTTTAGCCAATAGCAATTTCATGAAACTAGTTTTTCATTAAATTCAAATATTAGAATAAAATATATTTTCTAAAAAATAGTATTGATAGTATTAATTTTTCCATCGATTACCAAAAACTGTTTAACTGACTTGGCTCGCCATATCAATTTGGATCTCCCCATTGTACAATATCTTATTGGGATATTCTCTAATATATATGTAGCTCAAAGAAAGATTTTTAAAATAATTTATTCCAATTACAACACTTCCATATTATTCACACAAATGAATTAATATACAACAAGCTAAACAAACCAACAAATACATTTTTTTACAGACTGGCAGTGGAAAACTAGGACACAATATCCGATTCAAAGCTGATCTCAACCCGACCCGCCCATCATGGACTAGTCTATTACCACACGTAATTCCAAGTAATTCAAGCTTTCCCTTCCACCCTAGCACTCGTTAAACCAATACATGCATCCACAAAATCTTCATTAATAAAATCCGTAGACAAAATTTGCAACCTATCAGCCAACCCTCTCGTAAAACATTGCGCAATAAACATCCTCGCATATGGGTGAATCCGACCCGTAACTGGCTTCACGCACAAAATCGGGTTATCAGCTTGTGGCGTAACCGTATTTTCAACCCGGTAGAAATGTTTCCGGTTTACCACCGGTTGCTGCTCCCCTAAATGCTTTATATTACTCTCGAACTTAGTCGAGGGCAAATCAGTATCGATCCAATTATCTTTCAAATAACCTGAACTCCATAATGGGTCACCCGCTTTCGGTTGGGGTGTTTTCCTCGGTTTCCAAACGCAGATGACTCGCTTCGGTAATAACTCAGATATCGTTTTATTGAACACTTGGTCATCATTATGGATCAAATACTCACCGAGTTGGTCTTTTAAGTACCCGTCGAATTCGGGCGGGTCATCGTGTCCGAACTCTGTTCGGATCTCTAGTATTATAATCTCGGACTGTGTTTCCTGGAGAAATTTTTTAACGTCGTTGATCACAATATCGACACTGTAACTGAGGAGAATTCCGTGGCAGACCCGACGGTCTTCTTGGACCCGGATGTCGAGGACTCGGGCACCCAATTTCAGCTGCTCGTAGATTGACAGTGATTGGGTTCGAGCGAAGGGTCGGGTTACGAATGGGATTCCAATTTTGTTTGTTGCGGAATCGTGCGTACCTGGCCAGACAATTTGGTTGATTCGGGTTTTATCTGGGTTTAAACTTGACATCCAGTTTGTTCTGTCGGATGGGTGGTAATCGGATCCTGGGAATTCGGATCCTCCGGTTTGGTGTAGATCGACCAGGGCTTTCTTCTCTGTTTTGATTGTTTTTCTTCGTTCGAGTTGTTTGGAAGCCTGAGCACCCATTGTGTTGAAAGAAGAAGAAGAAGAAGATGAAATTGATTGATTATTTGTTGTTCTTTTCTTCCTCTTCTTCTATAATTCTCTCTCTTGATTGGGTAAAGTAATTAGTTATTTATTGGTTTATTTCGTTGTCAATGGTGGGACATGTCATGTTGAGTTTGGTGTGGTGGGCCGGGCTTGATTGAATTATTGGCGGGATTTGATTAGAGATTTATCTTATTCATTGGTCCACTTGTATGGCCGTCCATACGATAATTGGATTTTTTTTCCAATTTCAGTTTATATCATGTTTTATTTGTGGTGACAGGGTTGTTCTTACAAAAACAAGATTGTTAACTGATTAAATGTCAATCCCTGAGGTCCGAGTTGTGGATTAGGCCATCTTCAACCGAACCAAATGGCTAATTGTTTAATTGTCTCTTTGACCTCTTTTTTGCTCAATTGTCTTGCCCAGTTGTCCTTGTCCAATTGTCCTTTTCCCCAATTAAAAACTCATCTCTAACCGAAAGACAGTCAACCTCCATTTAATTTAATTTCTCAACTTTCCCCACTCTCACTTTCTACACTCTCCTCATTCTTACTTATTTTAATAATAATAATAATAATAATAAATTTAATTAAAATCAAAATAATATAAATCATAATTTTCATTTCATAATCTAATATTTCGTATTTTTAAAATTAAAGATATAAAAATTAAAACTAACCAAAGTTTGTTCTAGTTTATTTAATTTGAATTATATGACTATAGAAATATTAAATTTCACAATTTAAACTAATTATTTTATTAAATCCAACACACACAAAAATAAAATTTTATTAAAAATAAATAAAACTAATTACAGTTCACATATTAAAAATAAATACAACTACTTATTATTATATATAACTAATTTATAAAAAAAACCTAAAAAAAAAAAAATAGAGTTATGGTGGCTGCCAAATGGAAGCCACCCATCTCCAGGCATACGCTGGGAAGCAATTGGGAGGTGGATCATCCACCTTCCAATTGCCCAATTCCCTGCCCCAACCCCCCTTCCTTCCCTGCCCGTCGAATCCCCCTTTCCATTTTTTGTCATCTCACAAAACTCATTACAAATAAATTTAGAAACCCACGATCATACTCTTGAAATCTATAAAATTTTGATTCGACACATATCACTTACTATTTTTCCCAAATATATTAAAAAGACATTAATTTGATACATACCACATATCTCCCCCACCCCCCTAAACCTCACTACAACAAAAATGATCTTTGGTGGCATCAAGCTTGATGGCATTTAGGAGAAAATGTGACAAGAAATGAATTCAGTTACATTTTTTAAAAATATCAGGATCTAAAAATGTTAATCATACTGTTTAGTGACATTTTTATATTATTATGACATTTATAATGTTACCTTTGTAACATGATAACGCCGTGAATACGTCGTTAGTACGTGCCATCTTAAGCCTAAAACATCTTGTTTTAATCCGAGTTTTGCTTGCCTTTGCGTGTTTTCGTGGCTTTTCCCTCTTTGTCCCATTTGTTTGGCCTTTGTTCGTTTTTTTTTTGTTTTTGTTCGTTTTCTCTGTGGTTTGTAGGAAGCGACGTCTTAAAGTGATTTGGAGTTTCCGTATTAATGAATGCGAGTCGTTCTACCCACACAGCGAGTTAAACTTGAGCTTCAAATGAAAAGAACTCGAAACAAATTGTACAAGAATGTAGATAGCTGCTCACTAAAACATGCACCAATTTATCATGGCTGATGCAAATGAGCTGAATTTTGAGTATGTTATAGTTGAATGAGTTAGCTACGCTACGGACTTTACGGCTATATATGGATCTGGTTTAGCCCGGTTTGGTTTAAGCCAATCTGGACTAAACCTTGTTTGGCAATGGGCTTGGAAGGGTTTCGGCCCAGACCATGATTTTGGCCCAAGACCGAAACCTTCCCAGCCAACTAATTTTTTTTGAATTTTTTTTTCCATTTCCATTTGCTTTTGCTTTTTTTTTTCTTTCTTTTTTTCCCTATGCTTTCTTTAATCTATTTTATTCATATATGTCACATTTACTTAATTTATATTTCCATGATATCAATTAAATTATCATAAATTGAGTTTTGCATTATCAATTTTTGTATTTATCATTTGTTATTAAAATATCTAACTATAATTTTGAATGTTATTTTCAAGTATATTAGTTGGCAAAATGAAGTTCATTTTAATATCGTATATATTTCAACAATACTCTCAAATCTCTTCTTCTATTTTTTCACTTTGAATTAAACAAAATCTACAAGAAAAAAAAATTTATGTAATAAGTTATATAAATATATTTGAGCATCAATTTCATTAGAAAAGTCTTTTTTTTCTCAAACTTCAAGTATTTTCGTTATTTTTTCTATAATTCGTGAAAATATTCATCAACATTTTCTCTTTTTCCACTATTATGCACTATGTGAATGAAGTTTACTATTTTTGCATTCAAATAATTGTTATCAAAATATTTTATTATATTTTTTCATATTATATTCGATTATATGTTAATTACAAAATAACGTCATGTCTGATATCGTGTATATATATATATATATATATATATATATATATATATATATATAAATATACACCTAATTTAGAAAATAACAAGATTATTAATTGTTTTATTTAAATAAATAATTGTTCATCATCTAAATTTATATCACAATCATATCTAAACAATTACAATCAATTCTCAACCATTACAATATAATAACTCATTATCTCAATCATTACACAATAAAATATTATATTTCAAATCCTATAAAGTTATTGATTTGACACCTACTACCAACTTTTCTTCTCCAAACCTCTACAACTACACCACCATCCAAATCAAATCTCAAATTTCAAAATCCACTAACTATTTCCATTATAAATTATTAAAATATGCTGCATTATCAATTAAATTATCATAAATCTCAAATTTCAAAACCATCGACTAAATCGAGTTTCAGTACAGTTTCGCCGAAACTACTGAAACAACATTTCCAAACCAAACCCAGTCAAACTATTTCCATATTAACCCTACGGATCCGCAATCTAATTCAAAATAAAAAAAAATATGCTGCTCGGAAGAAAGTGTGGCGGAGCAGAAAACTCACTGCCATGTCACACCGCGGTGCAACCCTGCTTCCAGTAGATATTTTCTGCAGAAAGGCAGGGGTGTTTTTGTATATTTTCCCCCTGTTTCCAAGTGTAATTCTAAACTTGTTGGGGGACTTTTTGGTCTTGGTTACTATAGTTTTTGGGGTAACTTGGGCATTAGGGAATTATTAATTCACTAGGTTAGGATGTTAGGAGGTTAGGAGGGAAATCAAAAACTACTTCTTTACTACACTTTTATCTCTAGCCTCCATATTTGAAGACTTTACTTTTGCTTACACTTTGGATGGAAGAACAAGGACTTGAGAGAGGAGTTGTTATAGATTTCACTACATAAGCTTACTCTTAACTCTTATCTTGTAATTTTGCACTTATGGTTTCATTTATTTTATTGGATGATTTATTTAATGTTATGAGTAGCTAATTCCTTTTTTCTTGGGTTTTATTGATCCTATGTTTGATTCTTGATTAAATGATAATATTATGGTTGGTATGATGCTTATATGTGTACGTTAATCCGATTTCGTGCTTATTGTTCATCTTATGGTTTGGCCAACTTTGAGGTGAAAATTATTGATTCTTGATTGCTAGACATAGTGATTTTGAGGATTTGATTATAAAATTAGATTGTGATTCGATTTAGGATAGACATATACCTAGGTCGTTTAGTATTTATTCAAGGTTTGAGTATAATGCATCGATTAGATTTTAGTCCATTTAGACATAAATTGGATTAGTTTAACTCGATAGGTTTGTGTGCAACTTGAAAGATACGCATGAACGTCCTCGAATCCTTAAATAGCAAACACGAGCATAAGATATCAATTTTCGAGTCATTTACCTTGAATTGAACTAGGTGACATAAAATCCTAGAAGCCTTTACATATTATTAAGTCAAATTTTAAGTATCGTAATCACCATCGCTTCACTTTAGTTGTAATATCAAACCACAATCTTACCAACATAATTCACATGAATTCAAGTATAAGTAACAAGATAGCATTAGGTAATTAATCGAACAATTCCTCCTGGGTTCGACACCCCTTATCACTTTATTACTTGGAGACGACCGTATACTTGCGTAGTTTGCCTATTAATATTTGAAATGCACCATAACGATAGTGACATTCAACTTTTACCTACACCGCTGCAAGTGACAATTTGAAAAATGTCATTATTTATAAAATACCACTAGCAAAATGACACATGTAGCGGTATGACTAAACGTATATAAAATGGTCACAAATTAGTAAAATTAACATTTATAGTTTGTGACATTTTTCAAAAGAATGACTACATTGATATTTTGTGACATTTTCTTCAAAATGCCATCAAACATGGTACCACCAAAGATTATTTTTGTTGTAGTGCCTCAACATCCAAATCTTATTCAAGTGGGGTTCAACTTTTTCAGAACCACAAAACTCAATATCCAAAACTTAACCAAATGGGATTTTAAAGGTTTCACCGAAACCACTCAAACTATATTTTTTGAAATTGAGACCCACAAAACCGAGTCAAAACCCTTTCAAATAAGACATACATATTTTATGCTATGTTTGATTCTTGAATTGTACAAAGTAAAATATCAAGAAGAGTGTCTCTCAAATAAAAAATATCAAGAAATAATGTGCTTATTGTAAAAGATACCTTTATTTCTATTTTCTCACTAATACCAAAAACGAGTAAAGAAAGTTTATGTAAACGAATACCAAATGCCAAAAATGAATATACTATCGAGGGCAAACAAATTGATTGGATCCAATAATTGCATCAATTAAACAAATCATCGAGTTTTAGTTTATGGAAGAAAATTTATTTCATCTAAAATTTGGTTTGAACAAATTACGACTAGAAGTTGAATAATTTAGTAATTTTGCATGTCGACCTTTTGATATATTTTGTTATTGAATAACTCATACCAAGTTTAAAAGATTATCAAAGATAAATGTTGTGTAAGTTTAATTAATTTGTTATAAATAACAAGTTGAACCCAATTGAACTTGTATTAGATGAATTACATTATTTTATCTTGATTTTTAGTCTCTATCTATCACCAATCCGATCCTAACTATTTTTATTTATATAGATATATATAAATATGTACTAGTATTATATGTTAAGACATAATTAATGCAGTATTTTTGTTGGGATAATTGCAAGGTGTTCTGGGGTGGCCTATTCTTCAATGAAAGTTGGACCATTACGTTTGAAGTCGTCCTCATTTGTGTCCTATACCCGTTGGTGAAGTTATATCAACTACTGTGCCAAAAGTTTTTCAATCATTATGCCCAAAATTGAAGGATATTCCAACGACCAAATATTATAAATTAATAATTAATGGAGAATGAGCTGTAGCCGGTTTGGTGAAGTTGTCGAATTCCCATTAATTTGTCAATAAACAATAACAATGAGATACGTTCAGGTGATATGTCATGAACAATTGATTAATTAAGAAAGGGTAATGGCTGATTAGTATTAGCACAAGAGCACCGGAAAATTCTTGTATAGACCTGGTCTATGAGATTTTCATAGACCTTGTGGTGGTAAATAAGCCACATCATACATTTTGAGAGCATACATTTTGAGAGCATGACATCATCAAAATGTATGATGTGGCTTATTTATTACCACAAGGTCTATAAAAATCTCATAAACCAGGTCTATGCAAAAATATTCCAAGAGCACCCATCTTCTGAGAAGTACCTCGTGTAAAAGAAAATTTGATTGTGTGCTGTCAACATTGTATCGAATGCAACTCACACAATCCAAGTATTAAATTTTGGTTAAATTTTTTTGCCCTATTTAACTATTTTCACTTTTCGATTTGTTTTTCAACTATCAACTGCATTACTTTATTAAAAATAATAATTATTTCATTTACACTAAACTCTTACCTTCAATAAATTTCTTCAAAAGGTCTCAAGCACAAAATTTTCCATTTTGCCCTTTGAAGGTGTGAAATACGTTTAGTAAATATTAGGGTAAAAAGAAAAAGTTAATACGGTTTTCAAACACTCTTTTGACGTATATATATAAATCGACGTCTAGAGCGATTGAAGTATGAACGAGAGCTAAAAATGTCAAAGTAATGTAATTGATAGTTGGCGAGAGCAAAATAAACACTAACTAAAAATAGTTGGATAAGCAAATAATCAAAACGATTCGATTGCAGCCTCACCCGAACCTCATCCGACAATGGGCCTACAATAGAAGGATTGCTATTAGGTTTAATAGTAAAGTTCAATGACACATAAATGGCCCAAATTAGAAGAGGCTCGGGATTTAAATCAGTTAAACAACGTTTTTTGTTTTTTTACTATTAAACCTAATTTGGTATAATAGTAAAGTTCAATGACACATAAACCGGACTGACCCGCCCATTAAGAACACGGCATGATTATGACCCGTTAGTATAGACCTGTTTTACCCGCCCGAACCGCCCGTTTGACACTCCTGATTTGGAATAGTATTTGTGAAAATTGTTTAAAAATTTGAATCCACTCAACTGTATTCGTAGGAAAATAAGACAGAGATGAAGAGCCAAAACTTGTCGTCCTACATCCAAAGAAGAATTGATTTATCATTTTCAGTGGAAAAAAATTATTCATAATGGGCGGGGTAAGACCTTCAAGTTGGCTGTCTAGTTGTCTCCTGTGGGTCTAGACAAGTGTACTATTGGGCTTCTCTTCGGAACAACTTACTCTTGTCTTCTTCATTTCTTCCAATAAGATATGTAGTCTGCAAAATGGGTCCAAAATCGCGCGCCTACTCATATCCGACCCGACCTGACTCAATTATAATTTTTTTAAATTTACTTAGATTGGATTCAATTGAGCAGTAATTAAAATCGATAAATTTTGAGCGAGCTTGAAATTGACCGAGTCAACAAAAAATTGTGACACGAATAATGAAAGTAAGATATTTTTGGTGGTGTTATTTTAAATGTTAATCAGATTATGGAGCAATTAAATGTTTTTGGTGGTGTCATATCCGACCCGACTTGACTCAATTAAATGTTTATTTTCAGAATACCAACTTATATTATTCTTTTCTAGGAAAAAAACAAGTAGAAGCAAGCAAATCTATAATTTGATGTTAAAGGCGGTGGCATTCTTGTAAATATTCAAAAGCATAGGGCCTGTTTGTTTGGCGTTTCCCAAATTTTTTCATGTTTGGGAAATGCCAAACAAACATGTTTCCTATTTTCTGAATAAATTTTTCATCTCTCAATTTTCTCAAGCTACTCTCTCAAAACTCAAACAAACAACAATTTTCTCATCTCTAAACAAAACCTATACAAACTCTACTTTGATTTGACATAAAGTAACATATCTCTTACACAATTTATCTCACAACAAACATGATTTGACATAAAGTCTTATACATCTTACACCTACAACCTAACTTTTTCAAAAATCCCTACAACTACTTTATTTCTCAAGTCACACTCTCAAAACCCAAACAAAAAACATTACGCAAAGCGAGACTATTTCACGATTCACAAACCTCCATTACTCTCTCAAACCACTTTCCCAAACACCAAACAAACAGACCCACAATTTTGGACAATTTTGACTACTTTTAAGTTTTTAACATGTCAAATACTTATTTTTGTGATTTTAACTACTTTAAATTGGCTAAGTTTGCAACAACCAATGTTTATTCAAATTAGTAAATTCTCCTCATTTTTGTTTTAAGCATAGCAAAAGTAGGGTACATAAGCACTAACAAATTAACACTATATTAACATTTAAGCTGTCAACTTATAACCTAATCGATTTAGCTAGATATTTTTTTTTTGAAATTGACTCGGCTAAATTCTAGACTTTATTTTTTTTACCCTATCAATCTTTAACATTTGCTATGCTAATCCAACTCACTCAATAACTCCATATGTAAACTCCACCACTACTGTCAGCTTACAAAATTACATCAACCTACAATCTTAATCAAATTACATAAAAACACATGAATATGGCAGACCAACTTCTTCATTACATTTGATAATTCACTAGTAAAGTAAATGATTGAATGAAAAAAAAAGTTTGCAAAAGGCAAAGTTTGGTTATTGTTATACTCAAATGGACAATCCAACCTCGTTTTCATTCTCCCATACCATAACACCACCTTATATTTGGTGAACTTACTTCTCTTTTTGCCCTAGTTCAACTTGGCACTCCACATCCCTAGAAAACTTACTTGTACACCTTCTAGGGTACACAAATTAGCATGAATGGGAGTATGTATGGAGAATAAATTGTCCCGCATGGATTGGATAACAAAAGTAAGTCTTGGGTAATCCTCAACTCACGAACTAGCTTTTGAGATGAGTTAGACTCAAGTCATTTAATGTGGATTATTAACCCAATCCATGTGAAAAAATATAACAGTATTTGATTATGATTTTGATGTTGAACACCTTTCTTGGAGGGTATCAAAATGTATCATCATATATGTATTTGAAGCATGAATCAAAATTTTCCTCTTTTCCGTCAAAAACACTAAAAAGCTCTCGTTTTTTAATCAATGAAAACGAAGTATATTTTCGAAACTTTATTTTACCTTGAAATTTCTCTTTTTCTTAATTTGAAAACACTTTTCATGATTTCTTCTACTTTTTTGTTCGAAAAGTTTTCGATTTTTTTTCTCGAAATCTTTCAAAATATTCAGCTGAACGAAACATACGTCAAAAACGAAATTAATCTATAGTTTAAAGCCACTGAAATCTTCCCCAAAAAAATTCACTAAATTAGAGATAAACTATAACTGTGTTGTATTTAATTTCGAAAATTTGTCCTACGCTTTACAAGTTACAACACCAAAACTTATTCAACATAATTGTTTGTGTCTTGGGTGCAGCACATTAATAATACTATTTATAATTTATTACTACTATTATTTAATTTTACACTAAACAAGGCTTTTTCCAAACACGTGACCTATTTCCAAAAAACACCTAACCTTTTTCTTCCTTTTTTAAGTGTCGACGTCAGCAAAATTCACGATGAAACCAAGGCTACTCTTGTCCACCGTTGGATCCAAACCTGACCCATCCTAGCCGTTGACAACTCTTATCCTCATTTTCACCTACTAAAATTTTTTCTTTTTTCTCCGGAGCTATATAATCAAAAGACTAGCACAGCGGAAAAAGTTCCTAGCTCTTTCTACTTGCAAACTCAAACACCGATTATCCCCTGGTGACTGGTGAGTTCTATCTACTTATCCCTTTTTCTTTATTTAAAGTTAAATTATCACTATTTTTAATTTTAGTTTCTGCTTGAATGATGCAAACCCTAACTCAGACTCGTTTTAAAGATCCGAATATTATGCTCTTTTAGTTATATGTTCGAATTCTTCATTGTTTTTGTTCCCCTTATACATTTAGAATCTATATAGTGTATGCGTTCTGGTGCTCCGGGTTTGTAACCCTTATACACTTGAATTGATTAGGATTACGTTTTGTAAATTTGTTTGGGGTATATACAATGGTATTAACTGATTTGTATGTGTCTTCTATGTTTTACAGATTTGGTATTTTCTCAATATTAGTGCGCCTACTGTTTTTAGTGAATCTAGGGTTTTGTTTTTGTGATGGAAAATGGCATTGGAATTGCCAAGGATGATTCGTTAGGGGAGAGGCAGGGGGTTGAGGGTGAAGAATTGGTGCTAAGTGAAAAGGAAAATTTAAGTTTGGATGCGGCTGAGGTATTTGAAGAGACTGTTGAGCCGGAAACACGAGTGACTGATTCAGACAATAGGGTTGGAAATGGCGAGGATGCTGAGTCAGGGGAGAGGCAGGGGGTTGCTAATGATGAATTGGAGCTATGTAAGAAGGAAAATATTGATTTAAGTTTGGATGGAGATGAGCTATTTGAGAAGGTAGTTGAGCTGGAAATCCCAAAGATTGATTCAGATGGAAATGTTGAATTAATTGGGACCTTGAAGAATGGCGACGAGACTTCAAAATTAGAAGGTGAAATTGAGAAGTTTGGTGAGGTGACTGGGGAAACCGATGCTGTTCAGGTTTCAAAAGATCCTGGTGCCAAGGTTGAATTTTCTATCAGTGAGGAGCATCAAGATGAGGCGCAAATTGTTGTGGAGAACCCTTTGAGGGATGAAACAAATGGATTGCTTGATGAGTGTAATGACAAGAGAGTTGACGTTGGAGAAAGTTTTGATTCAGCTTCTGCTGGTGGTGAGACTGATAATCTTGATAACGGAGATGAGGTGAATAAAGAGCTCAGTAACCCCCATCAAAATCCTGAGAATGGGGTGTCAAGTCATACAAGCTCTTCTAAAAATTTGACTCCCGATGAGACGAAGATTTTGGATGCAGACACCAGTGAAGAACAGATTGTTGAGATATCGGAAACTCTAAAACTCCAGAAATTGGGTGGAGCTGAAACTTATGCAGATAAGCCTGAGATAGAACGATATATTCATGAGATGCCTAAAATGCAAGATGCCAATGAGGTAAATGGAGGTGATATTGGCTCTAAGAAGCCTGACAACGGAGTTTTGGATCATGTAAATGTTGTTGGTACTTTGCATCGTGAAAATACAAATTATACATATGCCGACGCTCTTAAAAAACAGTCTCAGAAGACATCATTTGATGTTGAAGATGCCAATGGGGTACAAAAAAATGAAGCTGGTCCCAGGCCAGAGTCTGAGTCCAATGGGGTTGTAATACACAATGATGAACTTAATGATATGGTGAATGAAGCTGTTGCTATTAAGGGTTCTGAACATGAGCAAGAAAAAATTGAAAATGTGCCGGCTAATCAGCCTCTGGAACTCAAAGAAGATCAGATTGGAGTGGATGAGGATAAGTCGCCTATTTCTGATGCTAATCTTGAAAAGGCAGAGAACACTGAACTGAAGGAACTAGATTCTGAAAGTTTTAAATTTCAAAAACTTGATAGTGGAATTGTTGACAAGGAAGATAACAAGGGTATTGCAGTTGCAGATACCTCTACTACTGATCATGTTAAAGAAAGTATTGTTGTGGAAAATGGCACATCAAACTTGGAGATAGCAAAGGTTGAGAAGCCCAATTTTAGCTCATCCCAATTATTAGCAGAAAGTTTTACATTTTCTCAGGCACAACTTGTGGATGCAAGTACTGCAGTTCACGAAGCTGTGGTCGTGGGGCCAGAAAAGGTAGGAGTGAAAGAGGGGACAAAGGAGTATTATATTTCTGGAAATGGAGAACATGAAGTGGAACCTATCACTGCTATTTCATCATCTGCAGGCCTTGAACATGCTGCTGAGGTTCAGGAACCCGTTTCTCAGGATAAATCAATCAAAATCAAAGAAGAACAAGAGATCAAACCTGCAGCAGAAGTCTCCTCCTCTGCTAAACCTGAGAGTACTCCTCCTGCTGGCCTTGGGCATACTGCTCCTCTGCTGGCGCCTGCTCCTCAGAAGACCACTGGAAATAGAGAAACTGGATCAAGGTCGGCTGCCAGTGTTCCATCTACCAATATTACCTCAGCAGCTCCTGCTCGTCCTGCTGGCCTTGGGGGGGCTGCACCGTTACTGGAACCCACCTCTCGTGTGGCCCAGCAGCCTCGGGTAAATGGAGCTATTTCCCCTACAAATAACCAGCTCACTGAAGATAACATGAATGGGGAGGCTGAGGAGTATGACGAGACCCGTGAAAAGCTCCAAATGATTCGTGTGAAATTTCTGCGGCTTGCTCATAGACTTGGTCAGACTCCACACAATGTTGTTGTGGCTCAAGTCTTGTACAGATTGGGCTTGGCTGAACAGCTGCGGGGGAGAAGTGGGAGTCGTGTTGCTGCTTTTAGTTTTGATCGTGCTAGTGCAATGGCTGAGCAGCTTGAGGCAGCTGGACAAGAACCATTGGATTTCACCTGCACAATCATGGTTCTCGGGAAATCAGGGGTTGGTAAAAGTGCGACTATAAATTCCATATTTGATGAAGTTATGTTCGGTACTGATGCTTTTCAGATGGGCACAAAAAAGGTTCAGGATATTGTGGGAACTGTGCAGGGAATCAGAGTACGTGTAATTGACACGCCTGGACTTTTACCTTCTTGGTCCGACCAGCCCCAGAATGAGAAAATCCTTCGTTCTGTCAAAAGTTTTATTAAGAACACACCTCCAGATATTGTTTTGTATCTTGATAGGTTGGACATGCAGAGCAGAGATTTTGGTGAAATGCCACTGTTACGAACTGTCACAGAAATCTTTGGACCATCTATTTGGTTCAATGCCATTGTTGTTCTGACCCATGCTGCATCTGCCCCACCTGAAGGTCCCAATGGCACAGCCACAAGTTATGATATGTTTGTGACCCAGAGGTCTCATGTTGTTCAGCAAGCCATTCGCCAGGCTGCTGGAGATATGCGTCTAATGAATCCGGTTTCTTTGGTGGAAAACCATTCAGCATGCAGGACAAATAGAGCTGGACAGAGAGTATTGCCAAATGGTCAGGTCTGGAAGCCGCACTTATTGCTACTGTCTTTTGCTTCTAAAATTCTGGCGGAAGCGAATACACTACTGAAATTACAAGACAGCCCTCCTGGAAGGCCTTTCGCTCCTCGAACAAGATCCCCTCCTTTACCTTTCCTTCTCTCATCTCTTCTCCAATCCAGATCTGAAGTTAAACTTCCTTCAGAGCAATTCGGTGATGATGATGATACTATAGACGATGATCTTGACGAGTGCTCAGACTCGGATGATGATGCAGAATATGATGAGTTGCCACCCTTCAAATCATTGACAAAATCCCAGCTGGAAAAGCTTACTAAAGTGCAAAGAAAGGCATATTACGACGAGCTAGAATACAGGGAAAAACTTTTCATGAAGAAGCAGCTAAAGGAGGAGAAAAAAAGGAGGAAAATGATGAAGAAATTGCAAGAGGAAGTTAAGGATTTATCTCCCGACTATGGTGAAAATGCTGAAGAAGAGACCAATGCTGCTGCATCTGTACCAGTTCCTATTCCAGATTTAGCGCTACCCGCATCTTTTGATTCTGATAATCCAACTCATCGCTATCGATCTCTTGATTCCTCGAACCCGTGGCTTGTGAGAGCTGTTCTAGAACCAAATGGTTGGGACCATGACATCGGATATGATGGAATAAATGTCGAAAGATTGTTCGTGGTCAAGAATAAAGTACCCATATCTTTCTCCGGTCATGTATCGAAGGACAAAAAAGACGCCAACCTACAAATGGAAGTTGCAAGCTCCGTAAAGCACGGCAAAGGCAAATCAACCTCTTTAGGTTTTGACATGCAGTCGGTTGGAAAAGATATGGCTTATACTCTGCGAAGTGAGACTAGACTTAGCAATCACAGAATAAACAAGGCATCTGCTGGTTTCTCAGCTACTCTTTTGGGTGATATATTAACTGGTGGACTAAAATTAGAGGACAAATTAATGATCGGTAAACGTGGTCAGTTGGTCGTTTCTGGTGGTGCCATTTATGGCCGTGGAGACGTAGCATATGGAGGTAGTCTGGAAGCTACACTGAAAGACAAAGACCACCCTTTGGGACGCTTTTTATCAACTGTGGGTGTCTCTATCATGGATTGGCATGGAGATCTTGCTATTGGGTGTAATTCTCAGACTCAAATCCCTATTGGGCGACATACAAATTTGATTGGTCGATTTAATATCAATAATAAGGGGTCTGGGCAAGTTAGTGTTCGTCTTAATAGCTCTGAGCAACTTCAAATAATATTGGTTGGCTTAATTCCTCTGGTCAAAAAACTCCTTGGTCAAGGTGCAGTATCATACAGTGGATAAACCATGAAGCAAAAGACTCTTGGATATTCCGAATTGCTACAGTGAGGCAAGAACCGGCATAGGTATTACAGTTCATTCCATTTACTATTTAACATATCTTATTTTAGTTATTGTAGTTACCTTGTGAGATCATCTTTCTCTGAGCTCGTAAAATAACGAGTTCAGCCATCTGTGCAATTTTTGAACAGTATTGAGTGTTAGGTGTGAGTTTTACTTATATCACTCTTCTTCTCTTTACTCCATGATCACATATTCTTTTTTACAATTGGGTTATTTGCAAATTAAATCGTTGTGTTTGTATGCTCCAATAGGTATATATATACACCCACATGTTATATTTGTTGGCAGATAGCACTTCGTGTAATGGAATGTAGTTCTTCACTTCTTAAGACGTTTTAAAATTAAATGAAACATCCAATATTCATTTATAAGTATTAAATGCATTATTTAATAGATTTGAGTGGTGAATAAACAATTAGTTAAAATTATTACTTTATTTTGAAGAATAGATGAATTATTGTTTAAATTTTTAGTGCTACTAAGACAATAATGTTTTATCTTATATGGGCTGTGAACTCAACATATTTAATTAGACTATTATGCATTTGAAGTACAATATGGATATTTAGAAGTGATATTACTGGGAAAAATTGAATTCTGTCGCACGCTTATATGACTGATACTGGCTAAAGAGGTCTTATTGCTATAACCTGAGCAAGTTAACTGGTATATCACAAACATGTAACAGTCAAGTTGAAACATAAGAGGAGTATTGAGTATAATCTTTCTTTTTAAGAAATTATTTTTCGTCTTTTACATTACTGTACCGTCTGTACGTGAGAGCTCTATATCTAATTTGACGTTCTCCAGTTGGTGAGATGTGAATATACTTTTTCTTGTAAAACACAATAGGATTGATTATGCTTGCTTTTCAAATTCAAGTGTGCCCATACCATAATTGCTTTTTTTAACTTCATTTTTATCCTTCTTTTTCTTGCCCAGATGCTTCCCTTTTGTCCAGTAGGTAGATAGAAGGAAGGAAAATAGGATTTTTGGGAGGAATATATTCTTCTATTGGCCGTACTCTAAGAGGCTTTTGCACATTCAGACCAGAAGAGATGTTATTAATTACTATTATTAGGAACTTTTATCTTTAAATTACTTTGTTTGCACTTGTTTGAGAATGTAATACTATTGAGATTTCTTCTTGTGCAATATCTTGGAGAACTAACGGTTTAATGTTACAACTGAATGAATGAGAGTTATTTTTTCTGTGTGAGACTGAGTTTGACATAATTCTAGAATGTCCGGGGGCTGTGCTCACAGTCTGAATTTGGACCAGATCAGTCATTCCGATCAACTTCTACTAATTTTTTGATGGATTTGGATCTGAGCTTATCAATTTTGAAGATCCCCTAACTATGTCCTAGTCCATCAAAAAGTATATTTAAAATGAAAAATTGCATCCCAAGAATTTGCTGTCAACAAAATCTTCACCACTATTTTTTCTCAACAATTAAACTTCTTAACAGCAATAGTTCAACCGAGCACTAGAGTTTAAACATTTTCAGGGAAAAAAAGAAAAAAGAAAAGCTCTAGAGTTTACACGTCTTTCTGCTTTTACTATGCTCTAACATACAGATCAATTTATGACAAATTTGGCCACTTCAATTTTCTTTCAATATTCATGAAGAACCTATTGATGTATTTAGACTAATACCATATCATTAGATGGGAATAAACGTAAAATTAAAATCATGTTCTAAGTTAGATATATAAATTAAGAATAACTGAACGGAAAATGGTAAGTTGGTGAATATTAAAACATTGCTAATGTAATAAGATTTTTGTTCTTGTTATCTGCCAAATAATTTCTAAAGTTATCTATATACATAAAAATACTATGAATATAATTTTCGGGGGATTCTAGGGTGCCGCTACGTTAGGTGCCGCTAATACCACATTATGTGGTATTATTACACAATGGGGCCGTTTGGTAGGGTGTATGGGATTAAGGTAGATTAGATTGGAGCCGGATTGAAGGTCATATTAAAAATACGTTTGGTAGATTTGATTAAGTCATATTATATTAAAACAATCTACCGTAATATGTTTTGTATAGTTATGAGTTTAGATATATATTTATATATTTTCAATATATTTTCAAAGATTTGAGAAGAATTTATGATATTTAATGATATGTTAAAAAGAAAATATGTAAATTTGAGTTTTTTAGTGACATTTTACCTAATCCATATTCACCCGAATTAGCTAATCCACCCATGCTTGGGTGGATTATAATCTAGTCTTAATACCGGGTCATAAGGATTTAATCAATTTGACCCGGTATTAGAGCAATGCCACCAAACGTTATATTAGGCCATATTAACTCATATTATATGACTTAATACCCCCTATTAGGTCCTACCAAACGGCCCCAATGTGTATCACATTGTATGGTATAAGGAGTATAATTTATACCATAGAATGTGACACACATTGCGTGGTAATACCACCCAATTTGGAATAAATACTACATGATGTGGGATCATACTAAATATATGGGGTTAATACTATGTAATGTGATCATGTACCATAGAATGTGATACACATTGTGTGATAATACCACCTAATGTGGTATTAGCGGCACCTAACGTAGCGGCGCCCTAGAATTTTCCTATAATTTTCATTTATTTATTAACAGATTAACTATTTGAGTCAATTTAATACAAAAAAGAAATATTCTTAATCGACTAATAATCATAGATTCATAATCTACTGGATCAGATTATAAGAGCCCTGTTATTTTAATAGCATTTAATTTTGTAAGGAAAACTCACGACATTTGATTTTTCACATTTTCACTTTGGACCTAGAGCCTAATTAATCAGCCCTATAGTCCATCAATATCTTTGAAGTAGTTCACTCGCTGTCTTTGGGCCCCAGCCCATTAAGTAAGGCGTTTAAGACGGAAATGAAAATGCACAAAAGCAAAAAAAAAATTAGCTCAATACTTTTTTTTTGGGGTTTCCGATTGTATCCAAATTAAAAAATAATTACACTATGCAAGAATTTTTGAAGAGTTAAAAGTATATAATAATTAATAAATACACTTTTTTTTTTTTTAATAATAATCAGCTTGTCATACATAAGTTCAACAAAATGAGGCGCATTACAATTTCCCGATCTGAAAATAGCCAGAAATTTATTTAAAAGCATTATAAAAAGTCTAAAAAATCAAGGATAATGCGACGAGAAAATGAGGAATGGAATATAATCAGTAATGCAGCACCATCACATTGTACTCAACAACTGCATTACCCGATCTCACATCAAACTTCGCCGTTTCCGCCGTAGCGACGCCGCGCGCTAACCGGAAAACACCGGATCCACCGACAATCGGCATTTCGCGATAGATATGATTAATCGGATTGTACCCGACTACACTAATCGTACTTCCATTGTACTTCCCACTAGTAAAAACAAAATTCAATGTCATAAGAAGACACAACTCTTCCGATGAGGCGAATCCCGTTATCCCTTGGGCTCGGCCCATGACTTTGGACTTGGGCCCAGGCCCAGTTGTTAATGGATTATCAATCATCGAGACCAGCCCGAAAAACGTCGGCGATGTGAAGGTGGAGTTGGCCCGACCCACCGGAACGGAAGTTGGATTGTTGCCACTTACGACGTCGTGGAAGTAGAAGTGGAGTTTTGTTACTTTTTCTTTGGTGTGAGGGAGCTTTTTGAACCATTTTTCTACTTCTTTGGGTCCTTTCTGAGCAACGGCAGAAGCTAAAAGGAGTGAAATAATTGTTGAATAAGAAAGAATTAAGCTCAACAACAACAATTGGTTTTGTTTCCCCATTTTTGAGTTTGGGTGTGACCGTGTGAGTGGTATTTGGAGAGGAGAGGAATATTTATTCAGAAATATCGGTGAATCTAATTAAGCTCTCAATAATTGTAGCAATAGTCAGTTTTCTGAACTATTTTTTTATCGAGGAGAAAATACTTTTCATATTAGATTTTTATTTGACTATGACTAATCTAAAATGGGTACGTGTTACACACGCGTTATTCCATCCATTTTATAACGGAAAATGCAAAAGTGTTCAAAGTTATGAAATTGTGGTATTAAATGTATTTTTTTGAAAAAGCTTAGTATGAAAAATATCGAGTTGATAAAAATTTGGTATGAAAAATACTTTTCCCTCATTTTTTATTAGATATTTTGGCATTTTATTATTTTAATTTTGATAATTTGAAGTTTGAGGTAGATAGGCAAGTTGGGTTGGAATTTAGGTCAAAGGAGTCTATACTTTATGACTGGAAAAAAAGATCGTTATATTGATGAACGATGATAACAAATATTCATGACAAAAGTCCCAGCATTTCATTTGGTTAAAGGGGTATTTTTTAATGAGAACCAAATCCATTAGCATCTTTGAATTTTCTCTTTGACATTGTCAAGTAATACTCCACTAAATAGTTGAAAATTCAAAGTCCTTTTTTTTTTTTTTGGGGGGGGGGGGGGATTTAGTTGGGTCATTCATTTTTTTCTTAAGTTCGTCAACGATTGTAATGGTAATTAGACATTAAGGGGGATTATTAAAAGTGAAATGACTTTGAATACTCAATATGCATAATAATTTAAGTAAAACGATTTTGAATACTCATATTTAAATAAATGACAATACCTTTTTTATATAGAATAAGAAAAATAATTAAACAAATACACTTTTCTTTTTGGCAAATTACTTAAAATAAGATATATTAAAGGTGTTATCACTTATGTAGTTAGAATTTGTATCAGTTTAAGCAAAAATTCTTTTGGTTCACAACGTACTAGTACTTTCTTTAGTTTAAATATTAATATTTATAATTAGTTTATTTTGATATAAATGTAATATTTTAGATTCAATGTAACGATATATTCACCATCTAAAAAAATAACATGTTGGATTTATTCAATTTAGAAATTATGTAGTTCAACAATTGTGGAATGTTAAACACCTTTATTTTTTCTAATATATTTAATCGACTCCTTTTATTCCCCATCAACTTTCTCCCACTTTAGAATATATTTTGAATTTAAGTGATATATTTTGTATTAAGAGAAATTAATGTGTTAAACTACATTGATAAGAGGGACAAATATGCTACAAAAAATTTAAGAAGTACAAATATGTTATAAGAATGTCGAATGTAATATACTACATTAATAAGAAAGGTAAATATTATACAAAAAAATTTAAAAGAGAAGAAAGTGTAAAAGGTAATCCATAAAGAGGAAAAAAAACGTGATTTTGCTCTAAAAAGAATTCTAGCTTCTCTTTGACCCGAACGTGTCTAGTTAATTGTTCAGATCATATAGAATAAACGAACAATATTTGTCACCATTTAATTTGTTGAAAAGTGTGATTTGAAAGCAACATATTTAGTATACCAAGTAACATAGGGATTCAAACCAGTGCAGGTTTCTCATTACTACTATTTTATGAGAAGAAATTCTGAATTGTGTTAGGTGACAAATTCTATATGATAACACAACACGTGACAAATTCTGAATTGTGTTAGGTGCTTCTGAATTGTGATCCCCATAAATTATTCATAACTACAAAAGGACTTACGACTTCATTGGGCTTTCAACTCGGCCGGTTTGTTACTTAAATCAACAGACAAACAGCGGTAGACTTTTGACTCCAGATTGGACTAGTCGTCTTATATATAGTTGTATTGATTTTATACCTTTTAATGTTTTTATTTAATTCGGTGGCAATCAAATTTTTGAATAAAAACTGAATAAGCCAACCAATTTTATCATTGGAACGGCCATGTCAGATTTCTTATATTGATACTATATCTAAATTTTCCTTTAATATAATTATCACATTTACTCTATACAATTCTTAAAAATATCATCCCGAAATTGAGGGTTGAGATGATTAATGCTGCCATAAGATTTTTATTGATCATCAAAATGATACAGGATCATGTAACTAATATATCTTACAGTAAATTTTCTTTTTGATTTTTCTTAGGCGAAGTGATCAGTTATCACTATGATATAATGGACACACTTGATTTATTATTCTGACCCGGGTTTGGATTTGATGATTTCCAATTGGGCTCTTCGCGATATGGATTCATGGGAGTAAAACACAAAAACACTCCATATCCTTTGTCTAACTCTCAAAAAATTCCTCGTTTTATTTTAACTTCTCAAAACCTTCTTATGTTTGATACTTTGATTGTAGATACCACACTTAACCCAAGTATAATTTTACTTTTGACTTTTTATGGAATGACAAGATTACCCCTATGTGTTTTTTTTTAAAATTTATTTATTCTTTTTGAAAAACTAAGTATTTACTACTTGGATCGAATGTGGTATTTAAAACCAAACACAGGGGGGGTTTGGGTAGTAAAATAACTCGGGGGTTCTTTGGGAGTTAGATAGTGTTTTTGTCTTTCGATGTCGGGGGTAAAATTGTCATATCAAAAGCGAAATATGAACAAATACTTGCAATTTTGGCGTTTGAAACACACTCTCTTTCTCGGGGGTATAATAACATAGGGAGTTTTTGGGGAGTTAGACAAAGCATAGAAAGTTTTTTTGTCTTTCGCTCGATTCGTGGAACCATTGTATAATATATATAGGTTTCAGATTGTAATATTTGATTTTTGACAACTTTTCCATATGGATCGGAATTTGAGCTCATATGTTCTAATGTCATTTTTTGTTAGGGTGTGTTTGAAAACTCTAGTAAATAAGTTAAAGTCGGAGATTGTGAGTTAAGTTTAATATAAGAAATACTTGAATAAAAATTCATACTTATGAATTTAAAATAACTTATTTTATGAGAAGTTGAAGCAAATTTCCCAAACACTAAATTGATGCGCTCGAGATCTATTTGCAAAAGAGTTTGTGGTGGTCGAAATGCGTATATCAGAATCTTGATGGAACATGTATAAATACGAATTCATTTTGAGTTAAAGACAATTTATTAGATTCTTCAATTAATTAGCGATGTATCTAGTTTGATCCAATTAATTAAAATAATTAATAATAATTCATTTGTGAAACTTGTTTCTGAAATATTCTAGCAAAGGAAAATATTTCAGAAACAAGTGAACCTGTTTGTTCCGCATTTGGGAAAGATGAATTTTTTTTCCCAAATGCGAGACAAACGGGCCCTTATGTTTATTTTACTTTTCGATATTTGGTTACCATATGATCAAGCCCAATAATTTACGAACAAATGAAGTGCAAAAGTCAGCTTTATAGGTTTTAAATAGTCTATCCAAGGGCTTTAGTCGCGGATACTATTGGACCTAATAATATGCACAGTTTGGGAGCCGGGTCTCTAGCCAACCTACTATAAAAGAAAGGACACATCTGTGTGGGCTCATAACTGGTCATATATTTTAATTTTCGCAAATAAATATCCTCCCTACTTTGGGAATAATTATAGGAGAATTAATTTTACTAAAATGAATTTTTGTAATAATTGATCATAATAAAAACTAATTATAAAATAATTTTTTTGGTATAATAATTTTTGCAAAAGTAACGTTTTATAACTTCTCAAATAAATTGATTTTTTGCTTTTAGAGGTCCCAAAAGTGATTAATAATTTTCATAATTGGAGTCAAACACTTCAAAAATCACAATATAGGTCTAGAAGTGGTTTTAAGAACTCCAACCACTAAACCAAACTCACCTTTAATCCCAATATTTATTTTTTTGAAAGTGATTACCACTAATGTACGACGTCATTGACAAAACTTAATCCCGACAAGAAAGCCTTAATATATAGATCATTATCTCGATTCAAAAATATTGATAGTATTGAACATTGCCTAATATTTATGAATTACTTATCTATGAAAGAAAGAAAATATCCGTCTTTAAATGTCATGACAATTCAATTATTCATCATAAGACTTATGTGATTATGGCCTACCAGGACCAGTAATTAAATCCTTAACTAACTCACTAAAAACGCTGGTACTCCTAGCTTGTTGAAAACAAAATTAAATTATTGAACTGAATTCTTACCTAGATCATATAGATCTATTTTAAAATCATGTTAATTTATTACACCGATTATTCAAATATGGTTGATATGATTTGATTCATCATGTATTATATGGTTGGTGACTTGGTGTTCCGAACCCGATAAAATGTATAAACAGAAATATACGATTAGTTAAGGGAACGCGCAACGAGGACGATATTTTCTAAACTGATACGGATCAAATTCTCTCTCAATAAACGTTATCGGGTCGACCAGAACCTAGGTGGGATGCTCTAAGGTGACTCTCACCCGTTGAGAGTCACCCAAGTTGTTTGAAAAAAAATTGGACAACTGTCCTTGTACAACATCACCCCTCCTCCCTGTACGAACCCACTTAAAATGGTTAAATACCAAAATGACCTTTTACTTAAAAAATATCATAAATAAGAACTTGAGTCTAATTAATTCTCCAACCCTTTTTTCAACCAAACCCCGCCGTCACCCCCACATTTCGCCGGTCGGAAAGAACTGGGGATCGAGACCACCATTTTTTTCACTTTGGTTTCTCTGTTCTTTTATTCGTATTTACTTTATTTGCTTTGGTGAAAAAATGCTCCAATTTTAAACACTCACATAAACAACACCAAATTCATCTTTTAATTATTTTCCTTCACAGTGAAGGATGGATCTATCTTTTCCAACATATCAAAAGTTTATGAGAACTAATTTATATAATTTATCGAATTAAAAATTTTCCAATAAATCCCAAAATTCCTTACCAGTTAGATCTATTTTTTAAACTTTCTATCTCAGATCTATCCTTCATTGTGACGGCATTGAGGCTGGGTAGGATTTTTGGGATATTTTTTTAATATTAAAATTTTATTTTGGGGTATTTCAATTGTTACTTTACGAAATTGTATTGTGGAAGATGACATATTTGCACATTTAGGCCCCAGACTCTGATCCTGATCAAAATCGTCCTCAAACTTTCAATTTTGCAGAAAAATTAAAGATTTTGTAAGATTTAATAAAGTTTAAAATTTAATAACGTGATTAGTTTAAATATTCTTAGTTTTAATTTTTAATCCTTTCGTAAATCGATAATTATTTAAATTTGATGTAAAATCGATATTATGTTAATGAACTTAATCTCGTAGTATTATTAACCACTCCGAAAATCGATAATTAGTGAAATTTTATGTTTTTTGTCATAAGTGACCCGAAACGGATAACTAAACCTCGTAGTATCATTAACCCCTCCATGAATCGAAAATTAGTGAAATTTGATGTTTTTGATCACAAATGACTCCAAATGGAGAACTTAATCTCACAGTATCATTCACTCCTCCTTAAATAAATAATTAATGAAATTTGATTTTTTGGTCTCAAATGACCCCAAACGGAGAACTTAATCTCGTAGTATCATCAATCCCTCCATAAATCGATAAATATTGAAATTTGATGTTTTTGATCATAAATGACAAATAATTAATTTTGTGTATTGATTAAATAAAATTCAATATTTTACTGAAAATATAAAAAATAAAAAAATACCCAAAATACTACAAGATTAAGTTCTCCGTTTGGGGTCGTTTGTGACCAAAAAATCAAATTTAACTAATTATCAATTTACGGAAGGGTAAATGATACTATGAGATTAAGTTCTCCGTTTGGAGTCATTTGTGACCAAAAATGTCAAATTTCACTAATTGTCGATTGACGGAGCAGTTGATGATACTACGAGGTTTAGTTCTCCGTTTGGGATCACTTATGCCAAAAATATAAAATTTCACTAATTATAGATTTACGGAGATACTACGAGATTAAGTTTCTTAACATAATATTCGATTTTCTATCAACCCAAGTACATTATTTGTTAATAAAATATAACTATATACTTTCCATATAATTTACATATTTTTCTAACATAATTATATCATCAAATATCTTAATATCACAACCTATTTTCTAAAAATTAGTTAAAATATTATTTTATATAATTAAATATAAGAAAAAGGAATTTCAGAAAAAAAAAAAAAAATTACTGTTCATCATCTTCTTTGCCTGGACATCCATTATTGAAGGTAAAAACAAAATACTGTTCATCATCTTCTCCGGACAACCATTATTAAAGGTACCAAAGACATTAACTCAAAATTCCCTGTTTATTTACTCAAATCACCCCCAAAATCGAAATCTGGAAATGAGATTCTTTGAAAAAAGAGAAAAATTTGTCAGATCTAGAGAGATACTACAAATTAACAAATTATTGGGTCTCTTCGTCTTTGCTGCCGGTGAAGGTGAAGGTGAAGAACTCTCACCGGTGAAGAAAGCTTGACTCCGTTCCGGTGGCGGCGAAGTGTAATGGAAGGAAGAAAGACTAGTAATGGGAGGGGTAAAATGGAAAGAAGAAAGACTTGTAATGGGCATTTTTGTCAATTTGGTGTGTACGTGATTTTTGGCTAGGTTCGTATGCCCGTACTCCCGTACACCACAAATAGGCATAAAGAGTTGTGACTCACGTACAGTTGAGAGTTATAATATACTGTCCCAACCTAGGTTGGGCCTGTAGGCCCAATCTCCTTTATGGGAGTGCTTCTCTCTTATAAGAACCCCTCAACAGTGCTAACGAAAATCATTATGATCATGGGTAAAAAGAAGAATAGAACGGCGGCTGCTGAAGATGAAGGGAACGAAAAGAAGATGAAGAGAACGGGTTTTCGAGATGGAAGGAACAAAAGACCTGGTATTGTTGTTGGAGAGGGGAAACAGTTTGAGATTTTGGAAGTGAGAATCAATTCAATTGCCGAAAACGAACACAAAACCTCCCCCATACTCGGATACACACCCTCAGGTTCGGAAGTTTCAACCGATTCCACCATTAAGTTGTACAAGTCCATGGATTCTCCAAACCCTGCGCAACCTAGAATGCAGTTGGTGGTTGCTCCGATTGGGTCGCAGCTGAATTTCGTCGGAACTAATTATTCCGGTGAGGCAGCCACGCCGGCTCAGAGCTGTTATGCTTTAGGGGTAGTTGATGGAAAGAAAAACATTTTGAAGATGTTCCCCATTGCTGCTAATAAGGTAAACACTCCTTTTTTTTTTCTTCAGAAATTGTTCGGATTAAATTTTTTGTGCTAGATCGGATATAAATCCATAAAAGTTCAGTATCCGAACAGCTGCAACTTTAACTGCTATTATGGATTTATAATTCTTAGACCGAAATTAAACTCGTATCTGATTTGACTTGGTTTTGAGAGTGCGCGAATGTCTATTGAAATTTTAAAATTACATCTTGTCATGATATTATGAGATGTTATTATTTTTGCCCCCAACGACTTACGAAAAGAGAACAAAATGTCTATAGGACAGACATCGTTCTTAGGTATAATTTTTATGTTTTCTAATGAATGGAAATAAAGAAGTCATATATGTATAATTGCAGATATTCAGGCTGGATCCAAAATTATTAGGAGAGTCGAGTGAACCCCAGCATGATGAAATCTCCAAGGAGGAGAAGGCGGATAAACGCGAAAATTTGCCTAATATGTATACAACAACAAAGAATATGAGACTGGTAAGTTAACCTTTAGACAATCTCATGGCTTTATTGCTATTCCGCGATGTTATAAAATTCATGTCTATTCCGCTCATTTGTGTGGACTGTGGTGGTAGCAAAAGGTTTGTCATTCAATGTTGTTTCCCCAAAAACTATTAAATCATAGGCAGCATCACCTCCACTCACTAAAGAGGAAAAAGAAAAAAGGAATGTTCCCATTTAAAATGAACTAGAAGCATAGTCTTCAATTAAAGCTATTTTTTATTTTGATCTTTCTGTGAGAAAATAGTTGTCTTATTTGATGCTAGTGTGCAAAACATGAAATCCTGCGCAAAATAGAAGATCCAGGAAGTCTGGATTGTTTTGATCAGCGATTAAAACAAATAAAGACAAGCACGAAGGCACTCGATGCTAGTGCTTCTACTGCTAATCCTCAAAATATCCCGCCATATAATGTGGATGCCACTGCTCCGGACATGGTATATGCACTTGACAAAATAATTCTGAAAGGGGAGTGGGATTTCCTTTTAGATATTTTTGAGCTTGTAGAAGCTGGAGTGGAAGTGAACCGTGATGATTACCCAAGTTTCGTTTGCAACAGATTTAGTAAGTTGAGAGATGTGAAGGTAAGAATCTATACAAGTGTTTTAAGACAAATCCATGATTTTGTTATTTGATTATGTTTGATAAATAGCAAGTATATTTCTATTTGTACCAACTATAAACATTGTAAAATCTTTGCTTTTATTGTAGGATGAGTCAAAGAAAAGGAGGATGGCTGGCATATTGTCATACATAAGTCATCTCATCAAGTTCAAGGATAGAAATTCTCTTGATGGTGTATCATCTGCAAAACGTCACAAATTTCCCAGTATTCTCGACCAGAAATTCACCTTCATGTTTGGTGATACTAGAAACAAAAAAAGAATTCCGGACGAAAAACAAAAACTACTTATTAGCTATGTCCTGGTGCTCTCCCTGTTTGCTGATGATTTCCAAACTGACATCTCCGATATAGCCAAGGATCTTCGCATGGACAGTTCGACCTTGAGAGTTCATTATGGATACTTGGGTTGCAAATTTGTGCGCATCAATCAGGCATGGATGGTTACACTTCCTGTTCCATTAAAATTTGATACCTTAAAAAGAAAAAGGGGATCCCGTTACCGGTAGAGAGATAGATGCTTGCTGACTGACATTCCATTTCATCTAGCCAGTATCATTAATATTCTAAAATATTGAAAACCTGGAGGCATGGAAGAGAACATTACATTATTACATTATTAAATATTTATGTTTTAACGTATTCTGGGAAATTGATTGGAGATGTTTTTTTTTTTCTTTCTTTCGATAATCATAAACTTCATTAGAAATTAAGAAGAGTAAATACATTCAGTTAATGGGTAACCACCATTGCAAAAATTAGAGCATGGAAGTTCATCTAAGTCTAATCCCTCAACATGACGAGCATCAGCCCACTTTACAAGGGACTGCACTGATATGTTAACATTTCGAGCATTATGTCTAAATTTTGATTTTGGCTATTTGTGCCAAGATCTTATTATATCCAAAATTAACGGCTGGACGTTCCAATCGAATTGAAGATGACCGTGAATGAACGTGATGGCACGAAGTCAATCGCTTGATCAAGCTTGAAATCATTATTTTTGAGATTAGTTTGTTTATTTTCACTTGAAATGCATTTTGTTCATTTGGTTGGTTTCAGAACTAATTCTGGTTCAAAAACTTTTACCTAGTAAGTTTTTTTTTTTGGGGGGGGGGGGGGGGAGGAGAGAAAGAGTACCCCTAGGTGGAAACTTATGTGCAAGTATACAATTATTTCAAATTTTTATGGTATATATATAATTATCAATTTTATAATTTATTAGATATTACAATTAACATCCAATCTTTAATTTTTTAAGATACTATAAATAACTCCGCAAAGTTGGAATTTTTCAGTGGTAAGAAATTAATTGTAAGATAGTGACAAACATCATGTGGACTTTTGTAATACTCAATATATGGAAATTTTTTCATAATTAGACCTTACTTCGAAAATATTCGTAATTTACCCATATTTAATTACTTCTATAATTGAGTATAGCCAAATCGAGATTACAATAAAATTTAATGCTTTGCTTTACATGGTACAAACTACAATACAAAGAAGACAATTTTTACATTAGAGATGTAATTATTATTCTTGAAGAAAATAATTAAGGATCATGCATATTAGAAAATACAGCACATGTAATTAAAATGCCTTCTAAATAGTAGTATAATGTAACACCGTGACATTATACTGAAAGAAAGCATCCCCGGTAGAAGTATTAAACGACACCGTGTTCACCAAAACCACACCTCGTGCGAACCTGAAGGCGCCAGAGCCGCCAACTACAGACAATTCACGGTTCTGATTAAGATACGGATTGTGCCCAACTATACTAATACTACTTCCATTATAATCCCCACTAGTGAACACCAAATCAAACGTCATGTGTAAACTCGTTTCTTCTAAAGATGCGAAAGCAAATAATCCTTGGGCCCGACCAATTATTTCAGAATCTGGGCTCGGACCAGTCCGTACTGGATCATCTAGCACTGCCACAGTCCCAAAAGATGTAGGGGATGTGAGCGAAGAATTGGCCCTGGCCACTTGTATGTTTGATGGGTTTGGTCCCGATAATATGTCCTGAACGTAGACTTGAAGTTCAGTTATCGTTTCCCTTGCAAGGTGAAGATTTTTTAACCAATTCTGGATTGAGTTTGTCTCTGTATTAATGCCCTGGCCATGACTTAGAACTGCTACAGCCGAGACAAGTATAAGAATCAACATGTATTTTTTTCCGGCCATCTTTCTTCTTCTTTGGAGTTGATGAGGATGAACAATTTAGTTTAGGTTTGGGGCTAATGTGATAATATAAATGATAAAATGTCGATGATATTAAGAATCAAACTATTAGAATTCACGGGTTTAGGCTAAGTCCAATTACATGACTTGGGTCTAACTCAACCTCAAAACCTAGCTTATAAGGTGAGAATTGTCCAAAACCTTATAAGGTCGACTTAACTATTATTTTCAACCAATGGTGAACATTTAGGCTCAATAGTCCCTCCTCACATGTGGGTGTAACAAGCAAACACGTGACATACTAAAGCCAAATATTTGCAAATTATTAACATGTGGGTAAGAGTCCAACACGCGGATTTCCCAGCCCATCACGGAAGGAGGTGACTCACTTCAACCTGGGCTCTGATACTATATTAGAATTCACAACTATGTGGAGGTGGTGGATATAGAAATATAGAATGATTCAATTAAAATCCGACTAGGTGTAGCTGCAGTGCTGATACCTTGCGAAATTTGCAAATTAAGCGCATGTGAAGTATTATTGTGTGGACGATACATAAAGTGCCTTCACCTAATTTGTAGGCAAATAAAACCAAAAGTGGTCATGTAACTTTGATGGGTTGCAGACGCAAAGTATATTGTTCCATAAGTATATGGGGTACCAATTCTATTCTTTTGCCTTGTTCTCATTTTTTTTCCCTTTTTTTGGTGAAATTAGTATTTGGATTAAACACATTAAAGATCCAAGAAAACTTGTACATTTGTAAATTCTAATGCAAAAATTGTCTTGTTTATAATTTTCTTTCTATTGTATACCACACCATTTGTTAAAAGGTTGACTCCAGTTAGTTTCTAATTTATATTTGTTACCAATATACGTTCAGTGTGTGGACCTATTTACATAGTACATGTTTGAAAACTTAATTAGTATAATGGCATGCAAATTATAAGATTCATATTTAAAATAATCACAATTTTTTAAGTCAGCTTGTTAGTATAAAAATATTAGCTCGAGATTGATTCATTAGACATTACAACAAACAGGCTCAAACAATACCTTTTCATTTAATGACTTTTAAAGTTGGATTTGAGCAGATTACATAAATCAATTTGAACAAAGTGTAATTCAAAACAATATGCTCATAGTTGTCGGTAAAGAATGAGCCGCCTCGAAAGAAAGATATATTTGTAAAAACAATCATGCCATTAGTTACTTAAAAGGTTGGACAAAGACAAAAGAGTAAACTATTAAACATTAAAATAAAACAAAAAATTAACCAAACGTGAAGGCAATAGCAAACAAATGGGCCACTACTGGCCCAACTAATAATGCAATACAACAACATACATTATATTTCATGACATCATCACCCAATGCACTATCATATGACATCGTATTCAACGGTGCCAATCGAACCATGAGCAAGTCTATAAACACCGGAGCCAACAATCGGCAACTCACGGTGCTCATTAAAGGACGTGAGTCCTGAGCGATGAAAAGGGTCTAGAGGAGGAGGGGGTGAATAGACCTTTTAAAACTTTTTTTTTTATCTCTTGAATTATGCTTAAGTAAAATAGTTCACTCGGTTGTTCTTCAAATAATTCACTTGGTTGTTGGTAAGGCCACTTATAAAGTCAAAGTTCTTTTGAAATGTTTGACAACGGAATAAATGTTAGTTTTATCAAACAGAATTTTGTTAACACAAAATTATTTTCCCCTTTGTAGAATTATTTTCAGTCCTTTAAATTCAATAGATGAACATATGACTAGTATGTTCTTTGCGAATGCAGAAAATAAGTGCGGAATTTAAATTGCACATATTTTTCATAGTGGTTAAGGAAATTCATTTATTCCACTCTTCTTCGCAACCTTGTTGGAATACACCGTAATAATCTTTTAAATTAATATTGCACTTGATGTTTACAACTTATAAATCCAAGGGATGAACATATGAAAAAACAGGAGAAATATCTCAGAAACTCTCCTCTCTCTCACCACTTAGCTATTACAGTTATTCCAACTTGTTGATCTACAACACTTAGTTTCTACCTTATTACAACTCTTTGTTATCTTCAACACTTTAAGCTATCTCTTAGAACAACTTAGTGATTTTATGTGTTATCAGAAGTGTTTGATTTGGGTCTATGAAGTTCAAGTCTTTTTTTTTTCTTCAGTTCAAGTCCACGAGTATTTATAGGAGTTCTAGAATTAATGTCTCTTTGAAAGTTTCCTTAATTCCAGGAACGTCCCTATTTCTTCTACTAAATTCAAGTGGCTATAAAGTCTGCAGGTGGCTCTGTCACTATTTTAGTAATGTACTATGTACAACTCTGTCAGTCGCATTAAATGCACCCTGCTGTCCACGGATACACTATTGTTCTAGGAATACTTACATTACTCATCCAATCAAGTGCCTCCTTGTAGTCGTCGGATAAAGTCACTTGGTTGTTTGAAGCTCAACTCTTGAACTTCGCTGATCAAACTCTTCTCGGCTATCCAATATCAATTGTCCTTGACTTGGCTGGCCAAATAACTAAGTGGTTTGATACTCCGCTTTTTGTACTAAGCTCTCCAATGATGACACTTGGCTGGTAGATTGATAATCAATTAAAACCAGAATTGATTAACCTTTCTTCTTCAAAATTTGAATATGATACTTGTCTTTCTCAATATTCTTCTTTCTGAATATTTTAACCAGGTCAATCACTTAGCTCTTCACTTGGCTGACAATTTCCTTGCTCGTCTATTTCTGACTTAACTTGTTATCATCAAAACTTTTAACTCACTTAGCTGCTTTTCATACTTAGCTGTTCAGTTTTTGAGTTAATAAATTTATATTTCCACTCGTAAACACAAAACTAAACGTCATATGGAAACCTATCTCCTCCAACGAGGTCACCCTAAAAGTCCTTGGGCTCTGCCTACAATCTCAGAATCTGGTCTGGGCCCAGCTGTTAGTAGATCATCCATGGCCGCAACCATGCCGTAATATGTAGGTTGATTAGGCCGTGAATTTTGCCATTGCAATCGGAATATTGGTTGGATTTGAGCCACCCACAAAATGTCATTCATTCTTCCCTTCATTCCGTGAAAAAATAAAAAATCTTACGTTAATTTGCTATATATAAACAGAAATAATTAAGGAATATTTTTCTGTTAGTTAATGCAAATTCTAAGAGTGGAACACCGTGTTCGGCTGTGTTAATTAATTTGATGGGCCGGACCTGATCAAAACGTTTTCCGCAGTTTCCTAGGGCCAAAATTTGAGCGAGTTCCAAATCAGGCGTAGAAATTACATTTTATGATTAATACTTCTTGCTAAAACAGAAACAAATTACACAACATATATAAATATATTTTTACTATGTAATTGAGTATATGTAGCCAAATCCAGATTACATTAATATTTAATTTCTTTGCATTACATGGTATATAGAACACAATTTTACATTAGAGATGTAATTAATTAATTAAGGACCATGCAAATTAGAAAATACAGCACATGTAATTAAAATGCCTTCTAAATAGTAGTATAATGTAACACCGTGACATTATACTGAAAGAAAGCATCCCCGGTAGAAGTATTAATCGACACCGTGCTCACAAAAACCACGCCTCGTGCGAACCTGAAGGCGCCAGAGCCACCAACTACAGACAATTCACGGTTCTGATTAAGATACGGATTGTGCCCAACTATACTAAGACTACTTCCATTATAATCCCCACTAGTGAACACCAGATCAAACGTCATGTGTAAACTCGTTTCTTCTAAAGATGCGAAAGCAAATAATCCTTGGGCCCGACCAATTATTTCAGAATCTGGACTCGGACCAGTTCGTACTGGATCATCTAGCACTGCCACAAGTCCAAAAAATGTAGGGGATGTGAGAGTAGAATTGGCCCTGGCCACTTGTATGTTTGATGGGTTTGGGCCAGATAAAATGTCCTGAACGTAGAACTGAAGTTCAGTTATCTTTTGCTTTGCATGGTGAAGATTATTGAACCAGTTTTTGATTGAATTTGGCTCTGCAGTAATGCCATGACCATGGGTTAGAATTGCTACAAGTATAAGAATGAAGAAGTAATTTTTTCCAGCCATATTTTCTTTTTCTTAATTTGGAGATGATGATCGAGGATGAACAATATTAGTTTAAGGTGTAATTTATAGAAGGTTTGGGGCTAATGTGATAATATAAAGAATAAAATTTCAACGATATTGCCCAAATTAGAAGAAAAAGAAATCTATACTAATACAACATGCCTAGCTGTCAATGGAGTAGATTTTAATCAATATTCGGTTTAATTTAATTGGATTTTTAATTATTCGAACTAAGATCCAATTGATATGATTCTAAGTCAGAATATATGTATTTCAAAATACATGCTTGGGCTTGATTAAAATCTTTAAAAGTTAAGATTAGCCCAAATAACAAGAGACAAAATTCTAAACGAACTCCAATATTTCCTTGCGTATATAAATGGTGGATAAGTTTTAGCTGATTCAAATTACGTGGTACCTTGTGCTGTAATTAATTTGCAAATTACGTCCGGCGCATGAAGGGTGGATAAAGTTTTCATTTCTTGAAACATTAACAAAGCAATTTACATGTGGGGTATTATATATTGTGTGGAAGATACAGAAAGTGAATTCAGCTTATTATTTCTAGGCAAATAACACCAAATTAAATTGGTCATGTAGACTAGCAAAGTATATATTGCTCTATAAGTATATGGGGTACCAATTCTATTCTTTTGTATTCGTCTCTCTCTCTCTCTCTCTCTCTCTCTCTCTTTTTTTTTTTAATAGATATTGTACTATGTAATTTCTTTAGGGAAATAAGATACGTATTAAAATTAATCACGATTTTTATTTCTTTGAACTACTCGTTTGAACTACATGATATTTGATGCGAGCTCATTATATAAAAATATTTGTTTGAGTTCGGTTCATATACAATAAAAAGTTAACACTATTTTTTCGTTTAATGACTTTTAAAACTCTGTTTAAGCAGATACATAAACCCAGATATTTAACACTCAAATCAAACCTAAACACAATTTTGAATTCCATACAAAATTTTAACCAATTAGAACAAAGTGAAATTCGAAGTAATATGCGGACTAATTAAATAAATTTATTTGTCGGTAAAGATTGAGCCACCTCAAAATAATGAGATGTTTGTAAGAAACAATCATGCCACTTATATATTAGTATTAACAAGAAACCTTTGCTCTTTTGATAAAAGACAAAAGACTAAACATAAAAACAAAAACTAACGAAAGTGAAGACAATAACAAACAATTGGGCCAAAAAGAAAGAAATGGCCCAACTAATAATGCAATACAACAACATTATATTCCACGACAGCATCACCCAATGCAGTATCATACGACACCGTATTCAACAGCGCTGAGCCACGAGCAAGTCGGAAAACACCGGAGCCACCAACAATCGGCAACTCACGGTGCTCATTAAAGAACGGGTTGTGTCCGATAAGGCTAATCGTACTACCATTATATTTTCCACTCGTAAACACAACTAAACGTCATGTGAAAACCTATGTCCTCCAACGAGGTCGACCCAAAAAGTCCTTGGGCTCGGCCCACAATCTCAGAATTTGGGCTGGGCCCAGCTGTTAATAGATCATCCATGGCCGCAATCATGCCGAAATATGTAGGTGATTGGGCCGTGAAATTTGCCATTGCAATCGGAATATTGGTTGAATTTGGCCACCGACAATGTCATGAAGATAGAAATGAAGTTGGGTTACCTTTTGCTTCATCTGCGGAAGCCTTCTGTACCAGTGTTTCAATGCTTTGGGCCCATCAGTAACGCCATAAGGCCCATTTCCGTGTACAACCGGCGATGCAATCAGTATCATCGAGCAAAGCGTAAATAGAATGAATAGCTTTTCCATCCCTCTTTAGATCTCTGCTCCTTTTTTTTCCCGGGTAAATCTAGTTGGAGAAATTAGTGTGCTTTTATAGAAGCAGTTGGCTGCTATGTATAGTAATAATAAGACAAGAATAATAATAATAATAATAATAATAATATAAATTTTTTTTTTGCCGCCTGTACGTAATAATCAGTTAGTTAATAATAATACTATAAAGACAGCGCGCAGCCACATATATACAGCAGACGTTGGGGAAAATGTTTACTTATGGAGAGAAGAAAAACGTGTTCAATAAGGATATGCCATTGTTTTGTTATAGAAAATCAGAAAGCATACTTTGACTGCCGCCATACTTATACTTCGATGATCGATCCTCGTTATTTATAATTATAGATATAGGTTTATTAACTTAATAAAGCAAGGTTTCATATATACTTAATTTGATGATATTGATGATCATTTCAATTTCAACTTTTTTTTTAGGGGATCATGACTCTTAAGATCCATTAAATCAAAGATGCAAAATAGGTATATATTATTGTGTCAATGGTCTATGCTATGCTCGTATTTTAATTTTGATTATTATTCGGTAATATATGTTTTGGTGAGTTATTATATAGACATTTGTTTTCACTTGTGTTTTTTAGTAAAAAAAATACTATTACCTATAATTTAGAGAAAGTCTTTTGGAAGACATCAACAAGACAAGACAAGCTTATTAGCATATAAACTACGTAAATTAAATATTCTAGAAATAAAAGTTAATCTGAAATGTAACATAATTTGATCTTAGTATATTGATTTCTAAAATAAATATTCAGCCCCATTTCCAGAACTCATAGAATTTAATACCATGAACTGGAGAAATTATTTAGTACAACCGCTGCACCACGTCATCAAGTACACGTGGTTAGGGGTGGGCGTTGGGTTCGGGTAACCCAAACCCGACCTGTCCCGTTTTTAAAATACCCGAACGGGAGGAGTATTTTTTGGGTTTGGGTACCCGAATTTAAATACCCGTATTTTATTACGGAAATACGGGACGGGTTTGGGATTGGTCTCTCCAACCCCGAATAGCCGAACCCGCCTATATAATATTATTAATTATATAATTAATTATATAATTTATACACTTTACTAGTTTACTTGTATAACATTATCTAATAAATGAACTTTTTTTATTTTACCCTAATATTCCTTTCAAATCTTACATTAGTTTAGTAATTAATATTAAGTCAATCCTAAAAAGTTAAAAACTCTCAATCTCTCATAATCCCTTGTAAGTTGTACATTTTATCATTAGCTCATTATATGATTTTATTTTTTGTTCGTATTTGGATATATTTGAAATAATCGTTATGATGACTTGATGATATGTTTTATGTATTAATGAATTAAAAAGTGATACGATTTAGCAAAAGGAAAATGACGAAATATAATTATGTAATATTGTATTATTTTGTTAGATGGATGAAGAATTAATGAATAAAAATAATATGGGACCCGTAATCTCGTCCCGTCCCGACCCGCATTAATTCGGGTACCCGCTTCCGGGTACCCGAATTATTACGGGACGGGTTTGGGATGAAAAGTGTCAATCCCAAAATTTAGTATACCCATATCTCTAACCCCAAACCCGTCCCAAACCCGCCCCATGCCCATCCCTACACGTGGTGCAGCCCACCAATACACTTGGGACATGTGGATTAATAATCCACATCACTCATGTTCTGGCCATGTGAACCAATGTTATTAAAACCGGACCGGACCGGCCGGTTCGACCGCGAACCGAAGGTCGGTCCGGTCCGATTTACCCCTTAAAACCAGTAACTCCAAAAACCAGTTTGGACCGGTTTGAACCGGTCCAAAACCGATGAACCGGTATGGACCGGTTCAACCCGGTTCTGATTTTCCTTTTTTTTTTTTTAATATTAAAAATAAACTAGAAATTCTTGTACAAGGTGGAATTTGAACACCTAACCTCTAAGATCTAAGATGAAACATGACTTCCTTACCATTTGAGCTACACCATTATTTTTGAAATTTTAGTACAAATTAAAATTTATAAATTATAGAAACTTGTAGCCAAATTTATTTATAAATTAGATAATTAATTTAAATAAATATTTTACACATTATGAATGAAAATTAATACTCAAATAATAGTTTTTTATTAAAATTTATTCTATAAAATATTTTTTTCAATATTATTTTTAGGATAAAGAGTCAAATCGATATAATATGCAAGTTTGACTTTGAATATTAGACTTTTATACATAACCATATTTTAAAATTTATGAATATCTTAGTTTGTTGTATTTTTAACTTACACTTTTAAATTTTTAAAAAGAAATATAATCATATTATATTTATATGAGCATACAAATTAGTACCATATTACAGTTATGATATAAGTTAGATAGATTTTATATGATTTAATTTTAGAATATTATAAATTTTTTTATATTTTTAATCAATTGTATGATAATGTTTAAATATATTACATATACTTTAAAATTAAATATATTTATTACATTATTATGACGTCATCCGGTTCGACCAGTGGTCCGACCGGTTCGACCAGTAAAACCACTAACCAATCGGCTCACCGATTCACTGTCCGGTCCGGTTTTGAAAACATTGATGTGAACACAATTTTCTGAATTCCTATTTTTTTGGAACATGGCTAGAATATGTGGTGATGTGGATTACTAATCCACATGTCCCAAGTGTATTGGTGGACTGCACCATGTGTACTTGATGACGTAGTGCATCGATTGTACTAAATAATCTCTCCATGAACGGTGCATAACAACAGTTTTCACATGAATGAAGAGAACCGTGACCTACCCTTAATTTTTTTATGTTTTATTTTGTTTGCATGGGATTCTAGTTATATATGATGTTTTTGTTATATTTTTCAAGATTGGAGGTCGAACTTGTCGTCTCATTATAATCGATGATCTTATAACTAATTATTGTTCAGTCAAGTACTATATATATCTGACATGACCATTACTTTAGTTGAAGTCAAATCATACAATAATATGTACGTACGTAATAATACATTTATTTTGTAATTAGTTTAAATAAAAATTCTATGAATTTTCATTTTGACTATGCCAAAATGTTTACTTTACTTTTCTATATAACCAAAATAATCAATCCCAACTAGGACGAATCGCAAGCCGGCTTCATATGGCTTTGATCACTGACAGTATTGGACATTGGGCCTAATTGCAATTTGTTACAAGTCTATCTGAAGGAGCTTCGCTTTTGGGCCTCTACCCACCTTCTAATAGGAAAAAACAAACCTATGTGGGCTCATGACTGGCCCCATTTTCAAATTATATTCAAGTAAAACCAACATGTAAGCCTTAGGGCATGTTTGTTTGACGTTTTTCAAAATTATTCCATGTTTGAAAAATGTCAAATAAATATGTTTTATATTTTTTGAAATAAATTTTTTATCTTTCAATTTTTTCAAACTACTCTCTTAAAAGTCGAACAAACAAGACTTTTCTTTTCTCTAAACAAAACATATACAAACTCTACTCTAATTTGACATAAAGTAACATATCTCTTACACAATTTATCTTACATAAAAAACATGATTTGACATAAAACTTACACATCTTACACTTACAACATAACTCTTCCAAAAAAAAACCTACGTTTATTTCTCAAACCAGTCTCTCAAAATTCAAACAAACAATATTACGCAAATTAAAATTATTTCATAATCATTCATTACTTTCCCAAAAATCAAACGTGCAACCTTTAAATTTTAGATATTTGCTGACCTTTTTGGTCTGTAAATATCATAAGAGTTCATTTATTCAACACAAGACCTACGAAATCATATTTTTGGTCTACCACCTTGTCTACATCATTTTTGTTAAACTTTTAGTACAAAAATTTATAAATTATAGAAATTTGTAGCCATAATTATTTATAAATTAGATAATTACACATTATCAATGAAAATTATTACTCAAATAATAATTTTTTATTAAAATTTGTTCTATAAAATATTTCTTTTCAATATTATTTTTAGGATAAAGAGTCAAATCGATATATTATGCAAGTATGATTTTGAATATTAGACTTTTAGACATAACCATATTTTAAAATTTATAAATTTATTAGTTTGTTGTATTTTTAACTTACACTTTCAAATTTTAATAAAGAAATATAATCATATTATTTTTATATGAGTTTACAAATTAGTATCATATTACCGTTATGATATAAGTTAGACAAATATTATATGATTTAATTTAAATATATTATAAGATTTTGTATATTTTTAATCAACTGTAGGATAATGTTTAGATTTTATGCATATTACATATACTTTAAAATTAAACTACATTATTATGATGTTATCCGGTCCGACCGATTCGACCAGTAAAACCAATGACCAATCAGCTCACCGGTTCATTGTCCGGTCCGGTTCTGAAAACATTGCTACCAACTATATAAAATCTTTAATTACCTTACTAAAAGGGCTGCTAATCCTTTGTTGAAAAGCAAAATTATATTATTGGAGCGATTCTTATCTAGATTTCTAAAATTGGTCATGCATTCATTAGTTTAATTTATTATATCATTAAAAAATGGTTGATTTAATTCATGTGTTTGGAGTTGGAATTAATCCAAAAAAATATTGAAAAGATTTGGATGAAAAAGATGTAGTGTCGAATTTTAAGAAATTATATGGGCCTATTTAAAATTTTCGCGAATTGGAAATTTGTTTAATTTGCTTTCAATATTAGTTACTAGGCGGTTGAGTTGTGGCTTGCGACTGGTAAATACACAAATTTATACATCTGAAAGAAAAAAAAAAAAAAGCGAAAATTATACGATGAAATAGGCCTAGATCTTGTTTGACCAAATATTATTCTTACCCTTACTTGTAAAATAAATTGAACTTTTTTGACGCGTGTTTGAATTACAATTTTTAATTTGTCAAGAATGCACCTTCGTCAACAAACAACAAATAAATAAGAAAAGGTCAAACACAATAAGTTGAATCATAAAAACAAAGACCAGATGCATGTTTTACTTCAACAACTTGATAGGTAATTGCATATATAGTAAAATTACACATTTAATTATGTGGTGGGTAATGAATTAGCTAGCTAGGTACATGAAACCATTATTAATTTATCCTTCAACATATGATAAGATCGACCAAGTGCACCACAAACAAAAAGTAAAATGCAAAAACAAAAATAGCACATATATGTAATTATTCATTTGCTAGGAAAATGTTTGCTGCATCTTCAACATAAGTAACATAAAGGGTATATTCCAAAACTCCATGATTTGTCACGGGATCGTAAGAATAAGTATTTGTAATTGCATATCCACGAGCCATACGGAATATTCCAGTGCCACCAACCACCGGCAACTCACGATACGCATTATCAATTTGATTGCGTCCCAAAATACTGATTGTACTTCCGTTATACTCACCCGCTGTGAAAACGAAGTTAAGGTTCATAGCTAGGGCAGAAATTTTCAAATCTGCCGATGTAATAAGTCCTTGAGCTCGGCCGATTTCTTGTGAGTTGATGTCTGGCTCAGCCGTGAGTAGGTCGTCCAAGACTCTTACTTGGCCGAAGGTAGTCGGAGAATTAGAGGTGATCGTGGCTCGGGCAACCTCGTATACGGTTATATTTTCACCACCTAGTACGTCTTGAACGTAAAAGTGAACCTTTGCTACACTCTCCTTTCCGTTGCAAATGTTTTGGAACCATTTTTTTTCTCCATCAGGGCTTAAATTTCGGGCATGAGTATTTGGCATGGCTATGAATAATATGGAAAGAAGTGTGATGATGAGAATGATTATTAGCTTTGCCATTATATATTCTCTCTCTCTCTCTCTCTCTCTCTTTTTTTTTTTTTTTTTTTTTTTGTTGCTCTCTCTTATAAATTGATCAATGGCGAGGAATTGTTTAGAGAGGTTATGCTTATGTAAATAGATTAGCACAGGATTATATAGGGAACAGTTGTAGAGAGGAGACTTTATTTAAATTCTAGTTGGCTAGTCGAACTTTATGTTAAGGTAATTTCTTTCTTATATTGGATGCAAGTTGAATGACGACTTTATAAACATTTTTTTGTTTCATGATGTAGCCATTTCTTAAAAAACAGATATATTAGTCTTGACTAAATTATTATTTACACAAATATTTTGGACCGAGCTAGATCAAACCGGAATGTGCAGTGTAGTATGCACATGTGCTAGAATTTCTGTACCGTATGACCTATATATATATATATATATATATATATATATATATATATATATATATATATATATATATATATATATATATATATTATAGTTCAAAATATTTAATTAATTACAAGATAGTAGTATGGATGCGTATCAACTAGCTAGTATGTTGGTATGAATCATATAAAATATATATGTAGATAATATACTAATTAATTAATCCTTGTATGATATTTTCTATGTAAGACCAAGAAATTAAATTAAAATATTGTATTAATGTGATACGTACAGTCAGTAAATTAATGAAGCATAAATATACTTCATAATATATATATTGTAGACTTTTAGAGCCATTGTGTCCATCATTATACCAAGTTGATGAAGATTAATGGTTTCGTAAAAGAATGTAGAAAAAAAATAAAATTTAAATATTCGTTATTGACTAATAAACTTGTTGCTATGATCATTACAATCTTATAAGGACGATTATGAGGGGTCTTTTTGGAAGCACGCGATTACTCATATAGAAGATATATAATATACTCGTGTTAAAGTATACCAACACGTGTCTCTTTGGTATTGTATTTACTACGTACCAACTATCAAGAGAGAGCAGCCGCTAGAAGACGTTACGTATACTTAACCTCAATCAAATCAAAAATATATCTAAAGATGATATATAAGTATCTCAGTCAAAAAAAAAAAGAAGATGATATATAAGTATCTCAGTCAAAAAAAAAAAGAAGATGATATATAAGTATCTCAGTCAAAAAAAAAAAAGATGATATATAAGTATCAAATTTAGAATCTAACTCCTAACTTTTATATAAAAATCTGCATGTATTAGCACTACTGACTCCCTTATCCTACACAATGAACTTATAGTATTTTATTAACCCCTTGCCTTTGTACAAGAAAAAGAAAAAAAAAAACAAGAGTTTAAAAACCATTTCCTTAGCAGCCATCTAATCTTGGAAAAAGCCAAGGACTGTTTGTTTCGGTTTTTCACCATCAAAATAGTACCTTTTGGTGGTTTTCGCCCTCAAAAATTAAATGTAACAAAATGCACCTTGAAATAAGTTTTCTTTTTTTTTTTTTTTGAAAGAAAAAAGTAATAATTTGTTTGACAATTATTAAACCCTAATGCAATTTTCATCCAGTTTTAGCTAGAGATGAGAGCAAATGGAAAATTGAAAAACTTCCGTCTCCATTTTTATGGGGTGCAATTTGCAAATCAGTTTTTGTTTCTAATTCCTTTTACTCCACATACTAAAGGCATGTTTAAATTTAATTAGAAGAATAAAAACTCTGTTTATTCCTTACAAAATACTTTCTGTGTAAGTGATATACATGTATTTTGGATAAATATTGTTTACCTTGCCTATATAATGAAGCCTATATAATGAAGCGTAAATTTCACTTCTTTATATATGTATATAAATGTTGAGCACATTTTGCGTTGAATCTAAAAGTTTATTTTATTATAATTCATCTAATGAAACAAATTAAGCTTGAACAAGTACTTGTCATTTGTTTATACAATTAGTTGATTATAAGAATTAAATATGCACGAGATTTGATTGGGTCAAATACGAATTCGAATTTGATACTTATTGGACTGAGCTTAAAATGAAATATAAATAAAGTAATTAAAGGACGAATATTTGTTAACCTTTTTTGTCATTAATATAATTGAAGTTAGGAGTCCGGGTTATGGCCCATACAAACAGAGATCAAGCCCACTTTCTGTTCCCAGACACCACCATTTACATAGACAAAGCCTCACCGGTACGGGAGCACTTTCGGCCAATAATGAATGCAATTAAAAAGTGGATTTTTAATTAGATTTAAATTTGAATTTATAGTCGGACCCAAAAATTAGAGATATATCATATAGCGGAATCGAGTTCCATAAAGAAAATATACGCTAAAGTAGTGCGACGACAAATAAGTTATAAAATATATAATTTTGTAGATAAAAAAAATGCACAAATATATTTCTAGTTCGATTTTCACAGGACTTTTAGTTTACTTTTGGTTCGTTTTTAACATATACTGCATTTTTTTATTAAATAGTTTCATTCAACCCTTTCGACTGTAACTTGGAATATTTTCAAAATTTTCAATCCTATATTCTACAACAGATCAAATTTCTATTCTTTCTCGTCAAAACCAAAGAGAAGATTCCATTTTTGAATCAATTAAAACGAAACTATAAAAGAATTTTTTTAATATTTGTCTTTAATTAATAGTCTTCAATTATATCTCGAAAGAATTCTCCAAAAACTTACAAAATTTAATTAACCAAAACATATACGAAGAAAAAAATGAAATTAATTAACCGATAGTTCTATTAAATATACGTAGCAATGGTAACATTGTACCCAACTACCGCATCACCGGTGGCCGCGTCCAACTGATACGTATGCGCCACCGCATAGCCACGAGCGAACCGGAAAAGGCCCGTGCCGCCCACAATCGGCATCTCCCGAAAGGGTTGAATTGCCTTATTAATACCAAGAAGGCTAAAAGAGCTCCCATCATATATCCCATCTATAAATCCATAGCTAAGAGCCATGATAAGCCCAAAATCTGTTTGGCCCGCCGAGCCATACATTCCCCTGGCCCGGCCCACAACTTTTGATGATGGATCAGGGCCAATAGTCAGCGGATCATCGATCATCATTAGCATGCCGAAGATGGTTGATGAACTGTTGGTTTGTGCAGCTTGAGCGATCCTCACAGCACTTGGTTTTTGACCACTGAGTATGTCGTGGAAATAGAATTGAAGAGTTGTTATTACTTCTGTTTTTGTTTCAACCCGTCTGGCCCATGTGGGTTGATCACTATTTTGGGCTTTGATCATGGGAGCCCATGAAATGGGTGAAACGAGAAAGATGAAAATTGGAAGTAAAATGGAGTTTAATTTTGCCATTTTGCTTTGATTTCAAGTTATTTGTGGAATGATGAAGAGTGGTGGTGAGGTATATATAAATACATATATTGATGAGATGATGGAAGATATATAAAAAGGTTTTAGTTAGGGTTGTTAGACTGATTGAAATGGGTACATGTGGGTTAGCTTTGTTCTTGAAAAGAAAAGCTAACCCATAATAAATTCTGACAAGTTTACAAGCAGACAACAATACTAGCTTTGGACAATTTTTCTTGATGTAGGAAGAATTTGGGATTTTTCAGGTATCACTAACTCCCTAATGAACATGTGGTTCTAATTTCTCACTAACTTTAAATAGGTCGTGGATTTGGTATACGTGTTGTTTGCCTAATTATTTAGTAGGGTTGTGGTATGCAGATTGTCAATCAGGGTACCTAACCTTTTATCTTTTCATAGAAGCAAATAAAGTAAAATTAAAATTTCATTATTTGATCTTTCTACGTGGGCCTTTCAAGATTCTTGCTTGGCTGGTGTTCTTCAAAAGATAAATGCTAGTATACACCTCCCAAAAAAAATATAAAAAAATGCTAGTATACAGTCTTGACTCAATTTTGTTGGTTTTTCAAATTTGATTTGCTTAAACCTCTTGAAATCAGGGTCCAAAACACCAAAAAAAAAAATTAAACCTACTAAACATATAATAAACGATAATTTGACATAAATCACCTATTTTTTCTTCATAAAAAAATTGATTTAAGATTCATCATTTAATTTTTTTTTTCTTTTTCCATCTTATAAACCCAGTATTCAAACTCAATCCAAATAAGGTTTCAAGTTTCAATTTTTCAAAACTACAAATTCCAACATTCAAGCACAATCCAAATAGAATTTCAAAGGTCAAACTATTTTTTTTTTAAAATAAAAAATAAGCTAAAGCTCTTTTATGTAAACCGTTTTGTCATTCTTAATTAACAAAAAGGGTTATATTAATTTTTTATATTAAGTACTGCAATGGTATTTTTATCTTTTCTCTAGATAAAAACACATTATTTTTTAAGTGGATGTATACAGAGTAGCCCGGTTGTTGGTAACCGGGTTTATTATCTTTGCTAAATCAAATTGTCTCTCATGTTTCGTCAATGAAGCCATTGTCGTTTCGTCAATGAAGCTAATGTGGATTGACTGGGTTAGGAAATTAAACCTTTTTGAGGCTCATAGTCCTAGACGCAAATTGTAGCCCATAACTTTTGGTTTTGGGCTTTAGGTTTAAAGTGAAGTGATAATATCAATGTTAGTCCATGTAGTATTTAGATTCTAATTAAGACTGTTATTTATTGCCTATTGGTGCCCCCAATGACTGTACTGTAAAATGCTAAACCACAAAATTCCATTCCATGAATCAACCTGACATAAATTGTTTTACTTTCATCTATGATTAGGTAAAATTAGAATGCAGAAATTTCACCTCGAACTAGTCATCATCATCCTCCCTCTTCTCTTCAAAATAAAAATACCTTGATTTGATTTGATAATCAAGGATGAACAACCTCAACATCATACTCAAGAACAGCATCGCCATTACTATAATTCAAATAATGAGTCTTAACCTTAATAAACCCTTGCGCATACCTAAATTTCCCTCTTCCTCCAACCACGGCCATTTCCCTGTGTTTCTCCGTCACCGGATTTCTCGAAAAAACACTAAGCGAACTCCCCTTATATATCCCACTCGTAAACCCTAAATCCACATACATTACCAAAGTCAATAACTTGTCTTGACTCGACGACACGTACAATCCACGCGCATTTCCAATTACTTTCGATGTGGCTTCTGGCCCTTCTGTCAGGATATCGTCAATGGCGAATGTCGTGCCAAACGGCGTCGGATCATGCTCGCTTTTGGTTGTGTTTGGACCAGCTATCAGAACTGCTGATGGCTTTTTTCCACTTAGAATATCGTGAATGAAGAAATGGAGGTGAGTCTTTTTTAGTTTCACTGGCTCGTATGGTTTGCTTCTCGAGTAGTATTTAGATTCTACCAGTGATGTTGTGAATAGGTTGAGAACCAATATAGAGGCCAAAATCATAATTTTCTCCATTTTCTTTTCTTTTTCTTTTTTTGTTTGTTTTAAGATTGATGATGAAGAGATTGGAATATATAGTTGGGTTGAATTGTTTCATATTTGTTGTAAACAGTATATATATTTAAATGGCTATTGATTTTGTTCTATTCTTGTTATAAATATTTCTATTTAAAGAGGAAGAATATTTAATTTGCATAATTGGATTTGATACTGTATTTACTGTCACAGGAAGGATATTACTGTATATTGATAACTAAGATAAACTATATCCTCCATATTTGGTTAGTATTTATTGTCAAAACATTTCAATTTGAATTTCAAAAAGAATACTGCTATGCTCTTTTCAGATTTTAAGAGCACAAAGGCACTAAGAAAAGTATCTAGGAACCCTTACGGATCATGGCTGCCTTAGGTCTCTTGCCCTTTGAGACGAGGTCATCTTACACTATGTCAAACCCGAATCCAGTTTCGTGACATTTCTCCAGATCTGATTATACCATGAAACTTATATAAGTTATTGATTTGACACATACCATTTTTTTTTCTCTCAAGCTTCGGCATTTAAACTCATTTCAAAGCATAATTTAGATTTTCAAAATTCAAAAATCTCAATATTAAACCTCAATCATAATATTAGTTTTCGAAGGTAGCGTTGAATATACTCAAATTTAGTTTATGAAACTCAAGCCCATCAAAACTGTGACGATCCATATATAAAGTGCAGAAGTCTGATGAGGCGCAGGCTAAGATGTAGGGCGAGCTCTTCATCAGAAAGTTCACACAATGCACATGATTTGTGCTTTGTATGCTATTAAAAGTATTAAAAACCATTAGGTTTACATAACGGGGTCTCACGTGTGCCTTGCCTTGTAAAAGAAGAGGTACGTCGCCGAACTTGTGCTTTATGTGCAGAGTAAGATGTCGATATATTTTTGCAACGGGAGCTAGCAAGCTGTCTTGCCACAAGTGAAAAGCGCATAAGGCAAGGCATGTTCAATTTGTGCTCCAAGTGAGAACGCGCTTTAAACAACTCAACAACTATGACTCTTACTATCTATTTCTTTTATAAGAATTAAAAGATAATGGAGAATAAGTTGAGAGAAGACAGAACATTACTGCTATGCAAAATACTCAAAGGGTTAAATACTCATATTTATTTATCTTAATTTTTATTCACAACTCACAAGCAACACTTACACAAAGTATAAGTGAGAATTTTACCCAACATTGTGCATTGAATAACAGATTGTTCCCTTGAATTCTCAAAGAAATGTTGGAGGTTTTCTGATTTTTGTTTCTTGTTCGAATGCATAAGCAATTTCAATAAGACTAGGCTCAGAACCCTTTAAGCCACCAAATGACATGCCAATTGGAACCCCAGTGTTGGTATACACGGCAGGTACGCTAATACCTGGGAATCCACCTATAGCAAGAACTGTGGAAATGCTCGATCCACCAGCAACCAATGCATGTAATTTGTTCTTCTTCATCAACTTCACAAATCCGTTCTTTGATAATTTACTCAGATTTTTTAATGCTTTCTTTTCAGCTTTCCCAATCCCGTTTGTTGCTTCTGCAACCAAAAAGGTATCCTGGCCAAATTCCTTAATCTTTTCCTACATCAGAAATCACAAATTCACAATCAGTTAAAATGCAGAATGATATTATTCTGAGCACATCACTAATGATGCTAAAGTGCAGTTCTTGATAATCTATGATTTTTCATACCTCATCAGAGAATTTCTTATTGAATGCTATAACATCTGCCAAGGATCGAACTGGGGAAGCCACTAGTTCTTTCAAGTAAGCATTCAAAGACATTTTGAACTCTGCATTCAATGCAGTGTCTTCTCCACTTACACTAGAATCTAAGATTGTCTCAATGTGGGATATTTCCAAATTATCCACCAAGATTGCACCTGCCTTCCTGGAGTCGAATCCAAGAAAAGAAATTGTAAGTGCTATAATAATTCATATAACGAAATGAACTTTTTCCGCAGTTAGGCTATCATTTTAATGTATGTATGTATGTCACCTTAAGGTTTGGAGAAGGTGCTCAAAGGTACTTGTAAGAAGTTTATCATCGTCAAAATTGTAGAATGGATTCCTCACTATACCGAGTCTCTTCCCCTTGAGCCCGTCAGATTTCAAGAATTGGGCATAGCCGTTGTGAGGGATGTACTTTGAAGCCTTCTTAGTGGCTTCTGCGTCTCTGGAATCATAGCCAACAATGGCATCTAGGACATAAACTGCATCTGATACTGTCCTGCATATCGGACTGATTATCCAGCCGCATTTAAGCAGCTTTACTTTGTTAGTCAATCTATAATTAAGTAAATTACACTCCAAAATTATTTTCACATATGTTGAAAATGGCTTTCAGCTTTTGCGAATGAGCCATGTTAAGATAATAATGAGATTTACCCTACGGTGTCCTGCCTTGGACTGATCGGGATTACTCCAGCTCGACTTGTGAGACCGACAGTTGGTTTGATACCCACTACTGAATTAAAACTCGATGGACAAAGAATAGAACCATCAGTCTCGGTTCCGAGTGTTGCAGTTGCCAAGTTTGCTGCCACAGATATTGCTGAACCACTGCTCGAGCCACAAGGACCAACAGATAGAACATAAGGATTCTGCATAAATGACATAAGAGATCACTTATTTGGCTAAACTTACAAAATAAGAGCTCATTTGAGATTTTTTCGTTTAAAAAAACCAAACAAAGTTAAACACAATCTCGAGCTCTATAAGAAAGTGAAACTAAATTTGACTCGTGCACACCCTAGCAGCTATAGATGGGGAATATGACATTCTTTAGTCTTTAGGTACTTTTTTTTCGTACTTTATAAAATTACTATGATCTTTAAAATGTTCTCCTTCCATCCAATTTGGGATTTAAAGTACAAAATTGAGACAGCTTTGTGAAACAACAAACATACATTCCCGAGGACCAGAAGTTCAAAATATTTCGAGAAACTAGACTAAAGTATAATTTTATAAGGTACATGACCAAAAATAAAACAAAATATATTAAAACATTACAACCAAAAGTTGCATTTCGTAAACAAACTAAAAGTGTTAAATGTTCAATCTCGCAAAGACCTTTCCTTGTCCGGCTCTAGCATTCCAACCATTTGGTGTACCTCCGGACCGAAAAGCAGCCCACTCAGTCATGCTAGCCTTTCCCAAGATTATTGCCCCGGCTTCCCTTAGCTTCTTAGCCACCCCTGCATCTCTAGGCACCACAGATCTCAACAAAGCCAAGGATCCAGCTGTAGTATTAAGTTTATCTTTGGTTGCAATATTGTCTTTAAGCAAAAACGGAATTCCATGCAGTTTAGACATCCAAACAGTCCCTTTTTTAGCCTTCCTTTCTTCATCAGCCTTGATTGCTTCATGGATTGCATCTGGGTTTACTTCTATTACTCCTTTCAGGATTGGGTTTAGAATTTTTATTTGTTCAAGGTAGAACTCAACAAGTTGCTTTGATGTAAGTTGATTTTGGTTAAATGCAGAGTGTATGTCTTTGATTGTGGCTTCTTTGATTGGAAAAACTGCATGACATTTGTCAATTTGTGAAAAAAATCCTGATAATAGAAGTGAAGTGAGAAGAAAGAGTGGATTCATCATTTTTATTTTATTTTTTGTATGATAGACGATAATGCAAAAAGTTGTTTGTGTCACACATGGGATATATGTGTGGAGTGTAATTGATGAATTGGAAGGCTGCAATTTGAAAACATTTGCTAGTGCTATAGTTAGGGGTGGGATCAGGATGGGTTTTCGGGAATTCGGGTATTTCGGGACGGGATTTCAGGATCTTAAATTTAAGTCCCGAAACCCGGTAGCTCAACCAAGGTCCCGTGAATTTCGGGTACCCGATTTAGGGATTTCGGGACGGGTTCGGGTGTCCCGAGAAAGAAGGACAAGCGTATAAAATTGAAGAAATTAGTGCAGTCCGTAATGATATCCATCACAACAGCGGACTTCAATTTGATCTTCAAAGTTTGGATACACTAAATCACTCCGTAAATCACATACCAAACAAACTGCTCTAAGTTCACAATAAATCGAAGTAAATTCCAAACGAGAAATATAATTAAATTAAGGAGAGTTGCTTCTACTTAGTAGTACACAATCAGATCGCGATACTAACAAATGCGGCGGAAAAACTCACCGGAGTTGGCGGCGGCGCCACCAAGCGAAGCGGAGCTGCTGCGGCGGCGGACATTCAACGGAGGAACCTTCGATTTGAATGAAGATGAAGTACGAATATTTGGAGCCTTGTGGACGCCATTTCTGTAACCACCACCAGTAGCCATTTTCTCTTTCATTTTGAATTGCTACAGTTCAAATTTTTTACTTTAAACAAATTCAGTGGGACAGACAAGCACCGACGCAATAAGACTATTTGGGAGAGGACTGGGGGGAATTAAGTGAAATTAAAAGGGCGTTTTAGTCCTTCTGTTGCGTGCTTTAAGGTTCAAAACTAGGATTGAATTAATAATTTAATAGAACTAGTTAATCGGGACGGGTTCCCCCGATCGGGTGGGGGCCAACACCCGAAATCTGTCCCGATTTTTCTTGATCGGGTTTCGGGATGTCCCGATCTCGAAAAAAACCCGTTTTCTTCCGTCCCAAATGGAAAAACCCGATTGAGACGGGATGGATACCCGAAACTCGATCCCATTTACCAAGCCTAGTTATAGTATCCAAAGCCAAATATGAACTTGACCTTTAATTTTCCACTTATCTTTGCTTTTTGCATGAACATGCAAAAAGCAAAGATAAGTGGAAAATTAAAGGTCAAGTTCATATTTGGCTTTGGATACTATAACTAGGCTTGGTAAATGGGATCGAGTTTCGGGTACATGTTAGGCTTTAGGCTTAAATATTTAGAGGAACTTAGTTAAAAGGACAGCTATACCCCACAAATATCAAAATTTTAAATTTTCCAGTAATCTCTTTGACCAAAATAAATTACAGAGTGGTCAAAATTTAATTTTGAAAAAGCAATCTGCAAATGATCCATTTTCATGGGTGCAAGCTGCCAAAAGTTCGTGTAGTTCAATAAATAAAAATCTATATTTCTTGTTATGTTCCTATTCTTCGGTTTAGAAGATGTTACATAGTGGGTAATGCATATCGGTCTTCTTTGCATGACATGTGTAAAAAGTGAACTTTAACATGTGGTATATGTTTAAACATAAGGGGCCCTCTTTGGACACGTGTTAATCAAAGGGAACCGATATGCATTACCCACTATGTAGCTACTCCCAAATCCAATTCTTCATCTACTAATTGTTGTTGGACTACTAGTACTAGATTTTTAGATAAATATAATTCGTTTTGCTTAAGTACCGACAGAAAGATTTTAGTTTGCTCACTTGAATTTCTCCATTGTATGGTTCGTTCTGCTGATTTTAGTTGATTGAGTAATTTTGTTAATTACTTGAATTCAGCTTTGTCGGGTGTAATATTTTTATCGGGTTATTGGTTTTTCATCTTGAAATTATTATATGGATTCAATTAAACCATACTTAATTAATAATTTTAAATTATTCTACATTCCGTATCAGAATAATTTTGGCAATTGAGTTGCTAAAAGTCACTATACTAAAAATCACTTGGATTCTCCGTTGTATGGTTCGTTTTGCGTAAAAACACTATCCTTTTGAAAACACAAACACAAAAATTTGATAAATCAGTTATGGATTAACATATCAATCCTAGTTAAAACTAATTAAATAATATTTGAAGTTTTTTAATACGACTGTCCATCAAGAATAGATAATTTTTCTGCCTTTCACAAAAATCTAACTTATTAAAATTTGGACAATGAACCTTTGTTTATCTAAATATTAATATATCTTATTTTTTCATAAACACAAAAAATTAGATAATTATTCAATTAATCTACATCAAAATTAATAAAATTACTAAAATAAATACCAACATATTAATCAGGCATTCCGTCAAGAAAATATTATCTGCCTTCCATGCAAAGCGAAAAAACTTAAACTAGTGTTGGTGGGGTGTGCCAGGCCCGTGCACTAGTGCAACGCATGGGCGACACGCGAAAGCCCAGACAGCAAGCTGCCTTAGTGGACTTTCCCCCTTAAAAAATTAATTTAATATCGTGTGGACCGATGGCCCACATATCAGATATTAAACTGATAAGAACAGATACTACACTTGATCTTAGCCAAAAGGCCGAGAAAGGTATGAGTCTTCATTACAATGGGCTTTGGTTTTTATAGAACTCCTGCTTTCTGTATTGTTCCCCTCAAGCGATGTGGGATTGAAACCAAAGCTACTGTCAAGTCAGAATGTAGCAAGTAGTATTTAACAACTCAAGAAATACATATTCACAGTTCACTGCAGCAAGAAAGACAACAGAACGCATTATCTAATTAGATCAACAATCAATTTGGAATTCACAGTCAATCCTTATCAAGTTGGGAAAATCTATTTTGATTTTGTTAAGGTGGTATCTCTTGATAAAAGTAAAACTTCTCTCCCATCGCAGAAAATAATCTGAACTTTGTATACATGTCACCACCGATAAGTCAAGAAAATAAATATGGATTAGGTTGAAAGGATTCATGATAGAATGATCTTTTACTCTAGTTTCACTTAATCCGAGGGGATAGGTGTTGGAAAATAGCATTTAATAAATGGTTAATAAAAAATGTGCTTCATTTTTGGATTACAACAAGATTTCCAGCCATTTGATGTTCAAATTTGGATTCGTAATCATACACAAAACTCTACATGCATAATTAAAGATGAAGTAAAAGTTCTATGGTAAAAATGTAGGAGGCTTTCTACTCTTTGTTGCTTGTTCAAATCCATAAGCAATTTCAATCAGTTTAGGTTCAGAGCCTTTCAATCCACCAAAACAGATCCCAATTGGAACCCCTTTAGTATCAAATCCAGCAGGAACACTAATCCCTGGAAACCCACCAATTGCAAGAACTGGAGCAACACTAGGTCCAGCACTAACCAATGCATCCAATTTGTTCTCGATCATCAATTTCTCAAATCCATTTTTTGTTAAATTTTCTAAGTTCCGTATTGCTTTTTTTTCTGCATCACCAATTCCATTTGTAGCTTCAGAAGCCAAAAATATCAATTGCCCAAATTCTTTAATCATTTCCTGCAAAAAATGTTCCACGAAACCAATTATCAACTTCTTAAGGGTAATTTTATCCTTAAGGAATGGTCAAATTACAGTGAGACGTTGTCATATTTCGGAAATTGCATAAGCCACATAGAAGATACTTCTTTTGGGACAAATGAAATGGTTAATGTTTATATTTGTTGGCAGTCTATATCGAGATGTTTCTTTTTTATTTTCTTATGATGTAGGTATAGCTGCATTGCATAGATAAGTTTCATTTTTCCAAGTGTATAGATATGTCTACTTTTAAAGTGTATAAATATATAGTTTTCCAGTGGGAATAATGACAAGAAATCAGATAACTTTAATTTTACATTATATTCACGGCTTGTAATACTTACAAATTTTTAGCTACATCAAACATTTAGTGGAATTTTAGTTTTTAGGTGTATAAATTGGGTTGATAGAATTGTTTGTCCGTTGAGTATTTGTAAGATGAACTTTCCTTGTAATTAGGCCAAACCATATGCTAATTTTTATACTTTGACTTAATAATTTTAAAGTATAACTATTTAGTATCTATAGTTGCATATGTACATACCACAGCAGAGAATTTCTGATTGAAAGCTATAACTTCTGCCAAGGATCTGACTGGTGAAGCCACTAGCTCTTTAAGGTAGTCATTCAAAGAGATTTTGAATTCAGCTAATAGAGCCGTTGCTTCACCACTTAAACTGAAGTTCAAAATTGTGTTGACATTGACTATTTCCAAATTATTATCTACCAAGATTGCACCTTTCTTCCTGTAGTTTACCAAATTTTGATCACAGCGTGCCCATGATTTTGAATAATGTGAAGAACAATATATATAAAGAGAGATTATGTACCTTAATGTTTTCAAATGTTGCTCAAAAGCTTGTTCAACAAGCTTATCAGAAAAAGTAAAGAAGGGATTTCTCACTATGCCTAATCTCTTTCCATGTAATCCATTAGCTTTCAAGAATTGAGTGTAACCTCCATAAGGTATAAACTTTGATGCTCTTCTTGTCGCTTTAGCATCGTTATAATCGAAGCCTACTATTGCATCAAGAACTATAACGGCATCAGATACTGTCCTGCATATAGGCCTGCATATTTGAAAATTTCCCTTTATAAACACTCTAATTTGATCAATGTTTTAAGAATTTACCAAATGTTAGTCAAGTGCAAAATTTAATAAACTTTAATTTTGGGTCTTAGTTTACTGAGGTTAAAAAATAAAATGTACCCAATAGTGTCCTGCCTTGGACTGATTGGGATTACTCCAGCTCGACTCGTGAGGCCAACAGTTGGCTTGATACCCACTACGGAGTTGAAGGAAGAAGGGCATAATATTGAGCCATAAGTCTCAGTGCCAAGTGATATTGCCACCATATTTGAGGCCACGGATATTGCCGATCCACTACTTGAGCCACAAGGATCAGCAGATAGAACATAAGGATTCTGTACATCATTGAAAAAAATAAGTTCATTGCTAAATTAACGCATAATTTAGAAATCTTATTATTTGTATATTTACATGTTCGTATACACTCAGAATGGATTTTTTATGACAAATGTATCAATTTAAAATTTGTTACAAAATTCACGTATACATTATATATGTGACACCAAAATGAGATAGATGATTTTTTGCGCGGTGCAAATTAAATTTACCTTACCTTGGCCACCTCTAGCACTCCAACCATTCGGTGCATTCAAAGAACGAAAACTAGTCCATTCACTCAAACTAGCCTTCCCAATAACAATAGCACCAGTTTCTCTCAGCCTCTTCACCACACCTGCATCTTTAGCCACAACTGACCCAACCAATGCAAATGACCCAGCACTAGTATTGAGCTTATCTTTGGTCCCAATGTTATCTTCCAACAAAATTGGAATTCCATGAAGCCATGAATAAGACCCATGTGTCTTAGCCTTTCTCTCTCGATCGGCCTTTTCGGCTAGATAAAGTGCATCCGGGTTCACTTCAATGACCCCTTTAAGAATGGGGTTCAGTCTGTGGATTTCATTGAGGTAGAACTCGGTGAGTTGCCTCGAAGTGAGTTGGTTTTGTTTGAAAGCAGTTTGTAGTTCTTCAACTGTGGCTTCTTTGATTGAAAGTGCATTACTTGTATTGAAGTATGAATTTGAAAATACTACTAGGAAAATGATGAGAATGAAACTTAGTAATGGTAATGAGGGTTGAGATTCCATGTTGTATTGCTATGTCCTGTTCATGAAATTAAAGAAGAAACCTAGGATATGTATTGATAGTGTTGTTTTATTAATATGAAATTAATTAGAAAATGATTGTTCCATTTGTCTACTTGTATTTTAGTACAGAGTATTAATTTATTCCAAATAAATAACTAAGTCAATTTGAACGAAAGAGCAAGGGCCAATAATAGAATTGTGACCATTTCCATGTCTGCAAACTATTTAGTTCACTGATGTAATACCATTTAGTTACTTAATTGTTTATAGCTGGCCTGCTTTCTTGTTGAATTTTCTCTATGCTACTTGCTGTTGGCTGATAGAAAAAATTCACATAAGAGAAGTGGAAATCATATTAAAAAGAGAAAAAATAAAAAGAATGATTGAGAATAATAACACATGAGAGTTAGTTAATTATATCTCGATAATTATTGGAGTCGACTAGACAGTATGTTTGAATTTGTGATTTATATTTTAACATTGTATAAATTGGTAAAATAGTCAAACATATTCAAGAATTATAGTTAAATTAGGAGTCATAAGTTATAGTTATAGTAGGATGTCTAATTAATTTAAATCTAGTTAACTATGTAATTAAATTTTTATTTTTGGTCCCGATATGGCTAATAACTTACTTTTATTAGGCTTGTCAAGGATTGAGTCTGAACCCGGATCCGACCCTAAAATAATAACAAGGTCTAGACAAGAACTTATTACTTAAACGAACAGATTCGGGTTTGATACTCAATTTTTTAATATTTTTTAACTGATACTTAATTTTTTTCGAGTTGAAAAATCATAAGAACAGTTTTTCATTTATGTTCCTTTTTGTATTCCCAAGTCCAAATCTTGAATCCCATTAAAGATATCAAGAAGGGCTAATTAATGGTGTTTGATATTTCCTCTTGGTCTAGCTCATTACACAAATTTTTGAAAAGTAAGGTATTTTTTGGAGTTAAAATGTCAAAAATGTGGCACCTTATTCATAAATTATTTTTTAACTAATACAGAAATACCATGGTCCAACCATTAGGGAAAAAAAGGGTCTGGTCATACATGTCAAATTTGTTTAACCGGGCTCATGTTGGATCCGGGTCTAGCTGTGGCACATTTGATAGGGTCTTTGTCGGGCTCGGGTCCGGGTCCAGACCCAACCCTTGACAGACCTAATTTTTTTCTCTGGTATAGATAACTATGTAAATTAATTTTTATATAGATCCAAACAAATGAGTTTTAATTTAGTTTGTTAAGGTTTCCCTTTTAATTTCTAGACCAATTTACGATTAATAACTTAGTTTCATCTGCCGATGAGACCTATATGCAGGACAATATATGATCCAAGATTCGAATAAAAAATTCAGATCCGTTATCGTATTCATTCTTCGCCTTAGTACAAAATGTTATCTTTCATTTCTTCCTACTTCCAACCCACATAAATGTGTTCTACAATTTTTTTGGCGAAAAAGATTAACTTTTGTGATCATAAATACTAATGATAGAAGAAAAAAAAAAAAAAAAAAAAAAAAAAAGGGGATAGTTGATTCCAAATCAAATTATTAAGAGAATGAATATAAAGAAAAAAGAAAGTCAACAAGAAGAAAAGTTAAGAGAGAATAAAAAGTGTTAAAAGCTGGATTCGGTGATAGACATGTTGATTTTGATTTTTTTTGGAATTCAGTAAAATTAAATTTTAGGAAAATAGAAAGAAAAGCTATACAATGACGCAAAAGGAAAAGGAAAAGAAAAGGAGACACGTAATCGAATCTGTAATCAGGTAATTAACTAATTATCATTTTGAGTTCAATTTCTGAATTTCGGTGTTTCTTTTACAATTTTCATTTTCATGAAGGATTGCGGAAAATTGAAGTTGCTTCAAAATTTTATTCATGATAGTGTATGTGGAGTATTATTTACGGGTTCCGTCACAAAAAGTTCCATGGAAACCAAAAGGCACCCTTCCAGGTAATTAATATAACTTAACTTTACTTGGCGACAATTTCAGGAGTTGGAGACCTGGCGTCCATGACTATAAATCTTGATTCCATGCTTTTCTCGTCGTCACTAAATATCCATCACCCTCTTCAGCCTCATAATTATAATCATGATGATCCTTCGGCACAAAAAATGGTTCACCACCATAACAGCCCAACCAACCTGTATAGACGAACAACCACCGTACAGTCCTCAGTCGTCGTGGGTAGTGATAAATCTAACTTCACAACCCCTGCTGTCCTGGGCATTTGATCTACGATTGCTGCATCTACATATACATTTGCAATAAATAAATTAATTAATTGATAGTAAGTGAAGTAGTACATAAAATTTAATTTTTTAGTTGTCTAACTTTCATTAGTGACAAGTTTGTATTAAGATCAGTAACACTTTATTGGTAACAATAATTGTCACATTAACATTAACAGTTTAGTTAATATTTTTTGTTATTTAAGGAGTATATGTATTAAATGTCAATAATGACAATTTTTCGCCCATTGTGTTAAAGTCATTCATTATTGTTACATAACTCATAATATTATAATCAGTGATAACAATGTGAGATTGAGTAGTTACATGAAGTATTATTAATATATATACCTGTTCTTTTTTCCAATATAAGTAGGATAAATTATACAAAGTCGAGCATTTTGGTTGATAATGGTATTCTCACGGCCTTCCTTGTCTTCTTGTCGATTATAATTTTTTAAAGTAACGAATTGATTAAGTTCATAGAATCGTAGGAATGCTCCATTGCTAAAGAATTCAGTCCCGACACATCAATCCACCACATTTCACTCTTAAAAAAAGGGACTGATTATGTTGTGTCTGAAAGCAAAGGTTTCGCGGGTGTTTAAATCGACTTTTGTGTCAATTGCGCCTGTGAACCCTTTGCTTTCAGACACAACATAACCCATCCATTTTTAGCGTTTTTCAGAATTGACCCCAATTGAAATAAGCAAAAGGTTGTGCCAATCTTGTCCATGAAGAGTGCTACGTTGATTCATGACTTTTCGGTCACGGAAAAGCATGCCATTTTTTATGACATTCAGATAGAAATGAACATGATGGAGATATTAAAAGGGAAATCTCCGGTGAAAGTCAATTTGATAAGGTCCCGAGGTTATGTGTAATCCCACGTTATGCACAGGCTGTGACCCTTGTCCGAAGTGGGATCTTCTTATGACTTTTACATGCTGTTGAAGTATTCAATTGAGGAAATTTTCTAATTAGGAAAGAAGAAGAAGAAGAAATGGCTTCCATTTTCATTACACTGTCCAAAATATATGTTGATGGCCAGACTAGTGGATACGGATATTTATATACCGTATGGAATTACAAGAAAGAAAATGCATATACATATCAGGCAACATGGGTACACTGTGTGACCTCTCTTTAACAAAATCTTCAAGTACCTTGGAGAATGTAAACATGAGCAAGATCATATGATTTTCCAAATACATCACATGATAGCTTTACAATCTACATCAAATGATTTAAATGAAGGGGGCTTTCTGGACAAGGTAGCTTGTTCAAAGGAATAAGCAATCTCAATCAATAGAGGTTCTCTGCCTTTTAGGCCACCAAAGAAAATACCGAACGGCATACCGTTGGAGTCGTAACCTGCAGGAACAGTAATGGCAGGGAATCCTCCAATTGCTAGCACAGTTGAAGCATCTGAACCCAATGTCACCATTGCATCTAACTCGTTCTCTAACATCAACTTTTCAAACCCATCTTTTGACAGTTCTTCCATCATCTCTATAGCCTGTTTCTCTTCGTCTCCGATCCCATTTGTTGAGTCTGCAGCAATGAGAATGTCCTGTCCAAACTCCTCAGTTCTTTCCTGCATTCATAAAATTAAAACAAAAAAAAAAATCTGAAAAGGGTAGTTGGCGTAAACCAGATTTTTTAAAAGGATGTCCGAATCAAGGATAGTTTGTATAATTTTTCAAACATCAAGGGTCTCTCCATAATTGTACCTCAAGGGTAGTTGATGTAATTTACCCCAAATATTAAGTGTCTCTTTTCTCCAATTACTCAAGCTTTTAGATGAGTTGGACATTCAATATAAATGCAAGCACCAACAAACATGAAACAACGTTAATTTGTACTTACCAAATCAGGATGGTTCTGGTTGAAGAGTATTATGTCGAATAATGACCTCACCGGAGAATTGGCAAGTTCTTTTAGATATTTGTTTAGTGTAATCTTGAACTCAGCCATCAAAGCCAATGCCTCACCACATAGTAAAGGATTCAAGATGACATCAATGTTTTGTATCTCTAAATTATCCAATATGGTTGCACCTTTTTCCCTTGAATATCCAAAAACCACCTCATATATTACTTGCAATATAATTGAATCGAACAGAATTGCAAATGTTATATAGTTCTTAATACCTCAATACTTGAAGATGTGTCTCAAAAGTTAGACTCTGTGAAGATATGTTCGAAAAGGGTAGGAATGGATTTCTAACCACACCCAGTCTCTTTCCTTTGAGCCCATCTTTCTTGAGAAATTGTGCGTAGCCACCTGTGGGAATGAACTTTGCTGCAGCCTTTGTTGCATCCGAGTCTCTTGGATCAAAGCCCACGATTGAATCCAGCACATAGGCAGCATCAGAAACTGTTCGACATATAGGCCTGGAATGAATTCAACTTCTTAATTAGCTTCACGCAGCTATAATAATTTCATTTGACATGACAAATGACAATGATAGTAATTACCAAGAGTACCAGATATGTCATAATCCTTTCCATTATCCAGATTTTGAGAGTAAATTAGATAAGTCATAAACTTTAGGGTAAGTTACACAGCAACCCGTAGGTATGGTCAAAGCATTAAATCCTCATGTTCGGGAAATTACACAAAGGACTCCTTTAGTATGTAACGAACTACATTTACAACTCTACATAGTTAAATCCTAATGAAGATTGATGACGTCCAAAAATACCCTCAATTATCATATTCCAATTTTGACACGATTTCATGTGCCAAAATACCTAAGTAATAGAACACAAACTTTAAGGAGTCTTAGTATAGAGGGGCCTAAATGTTAATAACAGGTTTGAATTTTGTCTATGTTTTTTCATATTTTTCTTACGCAAAAACAGGGTATTTGTGTACTTTCAGCTAAATCATTAGGTTGTGAACAAACTGAGTTGCATACATTGGGGGTAGTTTGTGCAATCTCTCAAACTTTAGGGAGTCTCTCTCTAATTTTACCATACCTGAGAAATAGTTTGTGTAATCTACTCCAATCGGATTCATAAACGAAAAAGATGTTGCAAATGTGATTACCCAATAGTATCCTGCCTGGTTGACATAGGGATAACACCAGCTCGGCTAGTGAGTCCAACAGTAGGCTTGATAGCTACAACTGAATTATGATCACCGGGGCAGATGAGGGATCCATCAGTCTCAGTCCCTAGAGATACCATGGCCATGTTTGCTGCTACTGATATTGCTGATCCACTACTTGAACCACATGGATCTCCTTCTTTTACATAAGGATTCTGGAACATCCAAATCCCACCACAAAAAACAAGGATATACTTGAGTCGAGCAATGTATCAAACATAAAGACTGAAAAATGCAAAGATATACCCTAACCTCCGTACCCATCTACAGTCTAATCTTCCCAAGTTAAATGGATACCAATGACTAACTACAAAGAATTTAATTGCTTGTATTTCAAAAAATAATCTTCTACTTGGCCATTTCAGAAGGCTTCTAGTTCCACCGTGATTCACTTTCTATCATCCAACTTTGGATCAGCCATAGATTTGTCGAGTTTAAATCGTAAATCATAGCCATATTACATCCAATAATTACACTGAGAAATATTCTCTTACCAGAACATATAAATTGGAATGCATATAAAACAAGTCAAATTATTAGCTTATGGCGCTCATGGATGTAACTGATTAATCGCAAAAGTTGGGTCTCAATAATTTGAAAATATTGAATAAATAAAGAACAAAGTAGACTAACCAAAACTTGGCCACTTCTGGCACACCATCCACTCGGAATACTCGAAGACCGGAAGTGATACCACTCGCTCATACTCGCCTTCCCCAAAATCACCGCTCCCGCATTCCGCAACCGCTCCACCACCCCCGCGTCGCGTGGAACCACCGCCCCCAGCAGCGCGTAGGACCCACCCGTCGTATTAAGCTTGTCCTTGGTAGCTATACTGTCCTTCAGGAGCACCGGAATACCGTGCAGAGATGGACGGCTGCCATTGTTTCTCTCCCTCTCGACATCAGCCCTTTCAGCTTGATGCAATGCGTCCGGATTCACTTCGATTACTCCGCGAAGCACTGGATTGAGGCTCTCGATGCGGCTCAAGTAGTAGTCAACGAGTTGGCGGGAGGTGAGCTTTTTTTCGGTAAATGCACGTTGTACGTCCTTGATTGTGGCTTCTTCTATATCGAAATAGTGGCCGCAGGTTTTCAAGACCGGACCTGAGAGAAGTAGTAGAAGAATGATCAGTTGTAGGGAGAGGAGAGATGGCGGCTCATTTTTAGTTGCCATTACAGAATTAAGTAAATAATGTTGGGTATTTCCGGCTAATTAGTAGATGTAAGTGAGATTATTTAATAAAAGGGGAAATTATGCAGTAATTGAATAATTCGATTTGATGAGTAAACATGATCGAATTAATTCTACTCAATTGCGAAATTTTGTGGGTTTTATATTTTCAGTAACACACATAAAATTGAGGATCAAATAACGACTATTATTTTTATTATGCATAAGGAAGAAAAATAAAGCTTACAATTCCTTCGTTCTTTTGGTTGAACTTTCGGTTTCATACTTTTCTTGAATTGAATGAACAAACGTTTTTTATTTTTTCACCATTGATATCAACCACGTTCTCCTTCTACTAGATGTATTGGACACCAACTTAAAATAATTGAACTTTTCATTAACGTTGTAGAAATCAATATGTTGAAGAGCTATTTCTTTTGATTATAATCTTAACGATTTCATGAAGCATTGATTAATCAAATATCTTTAGATGTATATGTTATATATATATAGTTATAGTTATGGAATCTTTAATGACTTACTCAAAGTTTCCTATTAGGAAAAGAACTCTTCCCTCTTTTACTTTTAAGAGAATTATTAATTAAAATCCTGTAAGTAATTAGAATATACATAAATATATCTATACATATCATTTCAATAATTACATATATATACCCTAAACCCTATATATATAATTTCAAAAATTACATATATAAATATATAATTTTTATTTTTATTTATTACATAAATATGTAGTATATTTTTATATAGTAAATAATGAATTTTACAACTAGAAATTCCATAGAAGCCAACTTTTCCTTTTTCTTGAATCTAGCATTCGATTGCCATTATATTCAATTCTATAATCTAAATAAATCATGATATTTTCTAATTAATTAATTAATTATCATCTAATTAATTTCGAAGTTTTTATTTTGGGAAACCATTTCCAAAATGTAACATTAATGAATTCGTTCTAATTTCTTAAGTTCAAATGTAGATTATTAGAAGTCGTGGTTGAGGACTTATGTACATATAACTTCAAACTCAAATAAATCGAATAATTTATCAAACTCTTTCATATAATTAATTCGATCTATTAATTACAAGTGACTCAACTAAAAACTTGGAATTGCACTCTTGTCATTACAATATATTTTACTCGAAAGATCAAGAGAGTTCATTGATATAATTACTCCAATAATTGATTCGTAACTAGAGCTAGTAATTACCATTTTGCCCCTCTAATTACTTCTTTATCCTTAAGTTCCATTAGTTCATTAGTCAACAATTTGATTTATGGGCTTATTCATAAATCAGAGTGCTCTACTATTCAGTTCCAGAACTAACACTTAAGGAAATCAATATTTCAGCGTCTCGCAAGAAGGGTTGGATTCCATATATGTATAACACTTTCCTAGTTATTTATCTCAACGGATCTTCAAGTCATAAGTTTTAGGCTCGACATAGTAACGGGACATTACCTATGAGTCAAAAGAACTCGTTAACATAAAAAGGAATTTACGCCTAATCATGATTTAGATCAATTCGCATATGATCATCGGTTGACATGCTCTAGAACATTAATATCAACGGTATCTTATTTATGATTCTAGATCATTTCTGGTCCCGTCCTATGTAATCGAGTCACACAAAGAACCTCCACATTTGATGTCTCTACATCAGTAATGTCGATCAAGATTACTACATTGTTAATGTTCTGTAGACCATACTAGTAATGTTTAGTTTAAAATCCCAACATTAATTCGCTATGGGTTTTTTAGTCTATTAACTATAACTTTAATCCCTCAGTATAACATTTATACTAAATTTATAGTCTATTTAATAGACTTGAAATTTTGTGATGTTTATACTATGCAATAAATATATAATCGAAATGATTATATGAAAAATGAATTTCGAATTTGTTTATTCAATTAAAGAATGTACAAATATGCGCTTTAAGAGAATTTAAGTTGGTATTTATGTTTGTATGTTAACATATGAAATAATTGAGAGTTTAAATACTATGTGCATCGCGTACATGAATCTATAACAAAAGAGTGAAAATGTGATTTACAATAAAATAAAATTATATGACATAATAATGAAGTTAATTTTATTATAATTTACAAGCAAATATTCATAAAATTAGTTAGACACGTACAACGGACGTGCATTTTTCTAGTATATAATAAACAATTGAAAATGAAATTGAGCGTGTACAATCTTCTTCAACAAAATGTGTAATTATTTCTTTAGTTCATCTTTTAAGACGAGGGAAAGATAATTATACTCCGTATTACATTTGAAATATTGGAGAGCATGGCACTGTCTCTATTAAGAGTGGTTACTTATAGTTCTCATAATGGGATATTTGGCTGAATAGCTTATTCCAAATGTTTTTTAGCAAAATTAGCCTTTTCTTTTTTCTTGGTTTTAATAACAATTAAATTTAATTAAACACAATTAAGTCTAATTAATCAATTAATCTAATAATAATAATACAAAACACCTATAAAATCCATTTCCACTCCCAATTCAAATTTCAAAATTTTTCTAACTACAAAAAACTCTCTAAATTTTTATCACGAATTTTTGTTACTTGTCACTTGGACGTCCAAGTGACAAGCGGCATTACACCCGCCCAAGTGACAAGCGGCATTATTGCAAAATAATTCGGAATTTTTGTCACTTGTCACTTGGACTCCCAAGTGACAAGCGGCATAATTGTCACTTGGGCGTCCAAGTGACAAGTGACAAAAATTCCGGATTATTTTGTAATTTTTCAGTTAATTTAAAGTTAATTAATAACATAATCTAAGTAAGGCTATTTTTGCAAACAAAAATTTGAAAAAGCTAATTTTATAAATTAAACTTTCCATAAGGCCATATATGCAAATGATTCTTCTCATAATCCACTAAAATAATCAAGTCAATGGATCTCATATGTATACAGTCAGCCCTGATTATTTTCAGAAGTCCACAAAATTATATGTTTCGGATTAAATTTAAATAGCAATAACAATATATTGACTGGTAATCTGGTATAGAGTAGAAAACTAAATTTCTCAATGAAGTAATCTACTGAAATCGATAAAAGTAAAACATTAGAAAAATGCAGCGAGAAGTTGGAGAATAATAAAAGAAAACCAAAAGCATAAAATATCTCCTCCATTATATTTGTCCAAGAACAAAATTACATTATATCCAAGCAAATTCAACGCACACAACAAAATTAACTATATATATGTAAATCCAAGACCCCTTAAAAAAGAAATCTCTATAAATAAGTACCAACATATAACAACATCAGTTGCAAGAATTGAATCTGCAAGTAGCATTAAAGCCTGTGCCTGAATTAGCCCTCATGAAGCTCAAGGCAGTGTGGAGAACTTGTCGAGTGGACCCCGCTAGTGCCCAATTCATGTGCGCAACTACATCTAAAGGATGATATGGGAACTGAATACTGTTGTAAGAATTGAGAAGTGCAGTTGTTCCTTCTCTTAAAAGTGTTCTGTAAGGGTCACCTCTTCCTTGCATGCCTTGCCATAGTGTTATGTCTGTCCCGTATCTACGGCCTGCCATGAGCCCAAAAACAACAGCCACTTTGGTGTCTGGAGCGATCACTTTCCAGTAGCATCTGTATTCAGGCATCATCCATGTCCTACATAACATTTAACATGTGTCGTAGATTAGAGCTAAAATAGAGATCTACGATGCAAGATAAGGGGCGGTTTTTATTTCAATAGTAAGAATCCGATCCAATTGAAAAGATCTATAGTCCATTTGTTTTTTTTTTTGTTACAAATAACAAGTATCATTTAGATTATTAGATAGAAAAATAATGGCGCACGTGCAAGCGACAAGAAGCTAGATGGTAGGGGAAAGAAACAACTCTAATGAAATTATTGCATTGTCCTAGTATAATAATCTTGGTCTAGACGTCTAGTGTTGTAAATAGATCTTAATCTATTCAGATTCATTTATTTTAATCGGATTTGGATTTGGACTCTGGTTTGGAGCCAATGATCTCTACCCTTAAAATCTCCACAACCATCCTCACCTACGATAAGCTTTTTAATACCCCATAAGCTAGTAGCGCAACTCATGAAGTCAAATTTTCTTTATTATCCATTGAGCTTCAACATCAAAATCAATGTCCTACACGTTTAAGCACCTAATTCGGAGTATTTTTTAGAAACTGTGATATTTATAGTGTGTCACTGCCTGTTTTGTTAGGTGAGATTTGAAGTATAAAAATGAAATTTTGAATGAATGAAATATTGTACTTTCAGGCTCGACAATACGCATTTCCCTATTAGAATTTACTATATTTAAAAAGAACAACTTACTGGTGTGGACAAGCTGAGGCTTGTAAGAATGGTGTCGGAGGCATAGGCGGAAACTGTGGAAACGGAGGCGAAGGCGGGAGCTGAGGTGTCGGAGGCATAGGCGGAAACTGTGGAAACGGAGGCGAAGGCGGGAGCTGAGGTGTCGGTGGCAGCAGCCTAACCGCCGGGGGAGGGTTGGCGGGGACCACCGGGGCAACCGGTTTAGTGTAACTCGGGCAAATGGACATGGGCTGTGCAGGCTGAGAAAGGAGTGGATCCACGGTGTACATTTCCATGTCAAACATATTGAACATTAGTCTTAGGTACCTGACCGGACCCGCTACTGCCCCGCATCTCCCTTGCCCGTTGCCCGAGACTTGAGTGTAGCAGCCACTCAAATTAGGTGTACCATCAAACCTCATAGCATAGGTTCCTACCCAATTTGTGGTTTCTTCTCTCCACATTGTGAACTGCCCATCACTGCCTGGACAGGCCATGGTCACTTTAACTCCTGCATATCAGATACATTTGGGTTGTCACCTTATATATTACGGATTGTGCTTTAGGGGTAGTTTAGGTAAGTTTCACTTGACACAGGAGTTTTTATGATGAATTTTACACTAGCAAAATTGGAAATTCACAAAACAAACTAACCGCGTAAGTCTACTAACGGAGATTGTAGCAAATGTGCAAGAAAAAACAAAATCATGGGAGATTTATGTAAGAAAAAAAAGTAAAGTATAACACGGAGAGACTTTATGTGACTACGAATATATATAATAAATTCCCATTAAAACTCAAAAATCAGTCAGGAATTCATAATTTATCAGAGATCTGCTTATTAATGGAGTATTATTGATTCCAAGAATAGATCAAAGAATTAATGAAAGCAGCCCCACCACACCACACTATAATCAAATCTTAAAACCAAGAATTATATATATGTATGCAGAAGAAACGTACCGTGTAAGGGATAATCGAAAAGGGATATTTGACCATCTTTACATTGGTCACAAAACACAGTTCCAGTGACCACAGCATACCCACAAGCCCCATCAATGGCTACTGCAACAATTAGAATTGCTGAAAAGAAAAGCTTTTTTGACCAATCCATCAAGTCTGTGAAGCTCTACAGCACAAATCAGAAAGCTGCAAAAGAGAACAATAAATAATAGTAGTAGTAGTAAAGTAAAGCCTGTAAATTGGTATGAATGAATGTGAACGAATAAAACACATTAAAGAAGAAGAAGAAAAAGTCAGTACAGTGCTAACTCTCAACTGTCTCCATTTATGAGGGATTAAAAGAGTGTCTACTGAAATCCGGGTACGGAGAGCAGCATTAAAAGCTGTTGAAATTAGGGATTTTGCTTTTGAAAAAGAAATAAAGAATGCATTTTTGAAATTTCACAAGTGCCAAATTAGATGGACAAAAGGCAGTAGAACGTACTCATCAACTCATCAAGACATTAAATGATGGGTTCTAGGGATCACTGTTTATGCTTAAAAAGATATAATTTACTACGTTTTATACTGCGTCTGTATGAAGAAAAGGGACGTGGAATTAAATTGGCCCATCAACTTTTGCTTGCTGTTAGTGAATGCATTCATTATAACCAGAAAAGGACTAAAATTATAACAAGAAATTAGTATTAATTAGTGAGAGATTGTGCATGATGACAAGGGCCATAACCCAAGGCAAATCAAGAAAGTAGATGTACTTTCAAAATAATGTGGCTGTTAAGTTTTTTTTGTTTTTCTTTTTTCAGAGAGAATGTGGCTATTAAGTTAAGGTTATTGTGCGTGGGCCTTGTAGATTTTAGTCATTTTAGTTACAATGGCTATCACCGGGTCGGATTTGAATTGGCATAGATCCGGATCAATTTACTTACTTGGTATTAGTATAATTTGAGTCCACTGGTCCCTATACCAAAGTGTTTTGGCTCGATAACTTTTGATCTTGTTTTCAAAAAATTAATTTTTGTAATTTCGGTTAAACATTTGAAATTACATTTGAATGTTAAGTTTTATTGTTTTGATAAATATTAAAACCTTATTTAAATTGGGTACTTGATAGGTATCTAACCAAATATATTTTATAGAAAAAAAATTAGTTGATATGTGTTAAAATATTACTTCCTCCGTCTCAATTATCTTTATCCCTTGGTACAGTTGACCAGTCAACTTGACTAAATTTATAAAAATTATAATAAATAATTAAAGTAATATATTTCACTAATAAGTTGATAATATCATCTGACACCATATATATTAATATTTAAAAGGTTTAATATACCACAAATGGTTTGAGCCCTAGCTTTAAGAGGTCTGACTCTAGTCTCATTTAGGCCATCTCCAGGAGTGGCGGTCGGGCTCGGGGCGGGGTCGGGCTGGGGAGGAAAACTGCTGGAGACGGCGCGGGCTGGCGGGGCGGGGCGGCTGGGGCTGGGCAGCAGGCTCGGGGCGGCTCGTACGGCGGCCCGGGCGCGAGTGTGGCTGCGTTTTTTTTTTGTTGAAGGCCAAGTGGCGGCACCTGATTGGACCTGAATTTTTTTTTCTTTTATTTTGTTGTGTATTAATTGTGTATATATTTGTGTATTTATTTGTGTATTTATGTATATTGTTGTGTATTTAAACCTAATTAATATTGTGTATTTTTGTAATTAATGTGTTATTTTAATTAATATGTTGTTTTAATTAATGTGTTGTTTAATTAATGTGTTATTTTAATTAATATGTTATTTTAATTATTGTGTTGTTTAATTAATGTGTTATTTTAATTAATATGTTATTGTAATTAATGTGTTATTTTAATTAATGTTATATGTTTTAATTATATATTATATAATATGATTAATTATTTAAAGTAACAATTAAATAAAATTATGATATTTAAAGACACTGCTATTGTTTAATTAAACACTCATACAAATAATTTTTTTTAAAAATACGAAATTAGTTAAAAATATAAAATAAACACTCATACGAATTAAACTTTTAAATAGATTCTAAAATAGAATGTAAATTTAAACACTCAATTTTAACCGTATTTTGCATAAACATGTTCTATTAAGTCTTTTTGAAGTCTACGGTTAGTCGCCTTAGAACGAATTGCTTCATGACGCAGCATATAATTATCCAACGTTAATTATATGTTATATTAACTATTTTTTGTAATTTTTAGCATGATCTGGCATTGCGTTTGTACAAGTCCGATATGAAGAAAAATTGGTGTTTCCAACACACATGGGAAGTTGCATCAGAGTGGATCATGTTCAGGTCAACAGCTGGAACGTCTCAACCAACGGTTAACCGATCTCAACCAACTGTAGATTGCTATATTCCAACCCCACCAGAAACTCAATTTGAATCGGAAACACCTTCACTAGGCGACGAAGCAAATCCCGAGACTCCCCACTCGAGTTCAAGATCTGAAAGACCTCTTGGTAACAAAAAAGCCAAGAAGGGAAAAGGGAAGGCTTCGTCGAGTCCACATCTTTCTGATTTCTTGTATTTCCGTTGTTGTTTGTTGTATTTCCTTTGTTGTTTGTTGTATTTCATTTCTTGTATTTTCTTCCGTGTTATAAAAATATTTGTTTGCGTATTATGTATTAATTCTTAAGTTACTTTAATTAAATATTCTATTTAATATTAATATTTTAATATAATTAATAATTAAATTACGAGTACTAATATAATTATTATTATCATTAATATTAATATTAGAAAAATATAAATCTATAATATTAATAGGTGAGAGTGGGCAAAGGAAAAAAATGGAAGTAATTCCCCCACGGAGCCCCAACTGCTGGAGACGACCAGCAGGGCCCCGGGCTAGCTCTCAACTGCTGGAGATGGCCTTAATGTTCCTCAAATCCCATTTAAAAAAGTTTTGTTCTAATTTCACAAGACATTTTAAATTGGGGCAAAACTCTTTCATACACGAATTTTGGTTGGATTTTAGATAATACGAATTAGCTTAAACGTCCAACCTCAAAATGTCTAATACTCTTCTCGTGAATTCAAACACGAGTTCAAACTGTTTTCATTGCACAGAGTTTCACAAAAGAAAAAATAATTTGTCAACCTATTTAACCATTCATTTTTTGAAATATTTATCGAATTTTATCAGTTATCAATGAGCAAATTAAGTAATATGTCATAATTGATTCGTGTTGTTAACTGAAAATTAAAATATGAACATAAGATAAAAATATATTGTTAGATTGACGGAAATTTAAGTAATTTTCCATGGAATAAAAATATTATCCACATATTTGCTCAATATATTTTAAATTACGGATCTCAGGAGTGCTAACACAGGATCTCCAATGGTTACACGGGGCTCCGACAGGGCTCCCCTGAGGCCCCCTTCGAGCCTTGCCTAGCCGTCTCCAATGGTAAGGCTTCAAAATGGAATTAATTCAGTTTGAAACAATGCTCACTCTCACCTATAATTTTAGTTTTTTAAATATTAATATTAATAATACTAATAATAAATTTATTAATATATTAAATTAATAATAATATTAAAATATTAAAATTAAACAGAGTAAATAATCACGAAATTAAAATTTATACATAATAGGAAATACAATAAACAATAAAAGAAATACAACAAACAACAAAGGAAATAAGAAATGATGTATAATAAAAGAAATTACAATAAAATGTTAAGTTTAGTTTCTTAAATTATAATATTCCAAGTTAAAACAAATTAAAGTTAAGTATTCAATAACTAATAAATTTTACACAATAATAAATTAATGTTAAGTTTCTAAAACTAAAGTTAAGCTCATTTAAATTTACATTTTTATTAATTAAAACTTACATTTGTTCTTAAAAAAAATTAATATTATACTTTTTTGAAATAAACATAATGTTTTTCCTTAAAAAAAATGTTTCTCCTTCATGATTTATACTACTAGAAGCTCATTCAAAAATGATCTTCAAATCAATGTGGGATAATAACTTAATTTACAAAGAAGGAATTATCACACATGGTTCGAAGAAAATGTTGTAGTGTACTTCTATAGTATAAAACATGAAGAGATGCATAATTTTATACATAAAAATAATTAGTTTTAATTTATTAAAATCTTTTAAATTAATTAAAGAAAAAAAAGGAAAAATCATTGCGACGCCCCGGGCTCTGGACAGGGCTCCCGCGAGCCCTGCCCCAAGCCCCGGGCTCCCCTTCCCCCCCCCCCCCCCCAATAATTGGAGATGATTTTTTCCCCGAGCTCCCCCAATCATTGGAGATGGTTTTTTCCCGGAGCCCTGAGCCCGCCTCCCCCCCACCCCCGGCCCCATTGGAGATGGCCTTACGTTTTCTATGCTTGCTCTGCAGGACAATCCTATAAATCAAACTGAATTCAGATTAGAATTCGGTCAATTAACGGCATAACATTTCTCACATGGAGGAGTTATTTAGGTTATAATTTGTAGGTTTTCAACAAATAGTTATTTCTTATGTTCTTCTCTGTATCTTTGGATATATTAAAAAATAAAAATCTGTTACTGCAGGAAAATTCTTAATGGCAGAGGCAGTGCATACTCAATCATATAACTATTTTTATATCAAATAATCGAAGGAACCAAGAATTGAGTTTCAAAGCATAAAACTAAGACATTGTCACATTGTACTTATTTAAGTAATAGGTAATAAGTCCTTTAAATTTTGCTAGTCTGAACAACATTACCAGATCAGGCCAAAAGAATAGAATATGAATTCAAAAGAACAATATGGAAAAAGGAAAACATAAATAGGCTCCAAACCAAGTACAAACAAAGCCATATAGGCATTGAAAAGTCTACCTGTAAATCTATCAAAATTGCTCCATATTGTGCTTTAAAATAACATTAGTTTATAAAAACACAAAAATAACAAAGTAAAAACCAAATCTAATAATTTTAAGCTCCACAATTCTTTATGCCACATTCAACGCAGGCCTTCACTCTCAAACATCTCTAGCTCAGAATCACATTTGAGTAGCTCTCTCCTCAGCTTCTTCAGCATGTCCATTTTCAGTTTTTTCACCATGTCCATTTTCAGTATTTTCACCATGTCCATTCTCAGTGTTCACACCATGTTGTCCATTCTCAGTGTTCACACCATGTTGTCCATTTTCAGATCCAGCGGAACTAAAAGGTAAAAGTAAGTTGATGACATCAAACACTAACTTCAAGAAGAAAGAACTAGGAGTTGCAACATTCTAGATATTGTCAAATTGCTTCAAGTAATAATATTTATAGCTAAAACCAAGTCTAAGTTAAGAATAAACAAGTCCAATGCAGATCTCCCACGTAATAACAGAAATAAAGCAAGTACTGACCAACACAAAGAACTACAGAATCAAGGTAGCAATTTGTGGGCTAACAACTAGCAACTAACAACGCTCACTGGTGGTGGAATACCAACTTGCAAATAACCACACTCACCAGTTGTGGGCTAGAGAATTCCTCTCATTTAGGCTCAATGAATGCCTGTAATGAGTTATTAGCCTGTTGCAGAACATAATGATTCTAGGAACAAATTCTACATACAATCTCAAGAAAACTCTAGTAACAGGTTAGGCTAACAAAAAGATGGAAATTAATTAGCAAGTACTGTTTTGCAGGGTAGATTATACATACAAATAAGAGCCACAAGTTGCCAATAATCTACATACATGCATGTCTATCTACCTACACATATACGCACCTATTCAAACAGAATAAGACATTGCTGTGAAATTTTGTATAGTCTGATTAGATCAGTATCTTCATGTCCAAGCGAAACCACATATACGAAGCAATGATGGCCTCAACAAACCAGTGAACCATTATCATCAAGTACTATTATAATAAGCTTAGTTGGTTAAAACAATTAAGTATAATACTAAAAACTAATCAAAGTCTATTAACATATAGATACAAGATCAACAAAAAACCCTGACATATTATTCAGTTTTTCAAACCATATAGGAACTTTGAAAGCATAACAAAGTTCCAATCAAGCCACATTCATAAAATGTCAACAATCAAAAAATCTTTAATATATCTTAGAACTTATGCAATTCGAAAACCTAAATCACAAACCTCTGTGGGCGAGAATCAACTGAACCCGGCTTCCTCCAAGCCCTCTCAGTCTTTTCTTCCTGCTGCAACCTCTCTCTCCCATTCCCACTCCAAAAGCTCCTCTTAGCAACTGCTGGCCCATCACTAACTTCCTTAATCTTTGTAGACTCAAGCTTCTCCTCAATCTCCTTCCAATCTTGACCCTTCTCCTTCAACACCTCCTCCCTCGGTCTCGCCTCACCAAATGGATTACTACCCTTAGGCTTAACTTGGCTTGCAGTCTCACCCTTTTCCTCTTCCAAGATCGGGAGAGTTCGTGGCTTCAAATTCAATCTTGGCCTGCCACCACTCCCAACACTCCCCTCCTCTCTTTTCTTCCCCCAATTCTCAGAGTCTGCCCCGTCTGATTCAAAACCTCCTCTCCTCTCCATCAAACTATCAAAAGCTCCACCAATTTTCCTTCCACCCTCATCTTCCTTCCTCTTTCCCCAATTACCCGAATCCGCACCACCGTTACTCGATTCCAAACCAAAACTCCCTCTCCTCTCATATCTCCTCGGCTCAGAAGGAACAAAACTCTTATTTGACCCCCAATTATCTACCTCATCAGCACGCGATTGCGAATCCGAGAAGAACCCCCCTCTTTCTCCTCTCTCCCTCCTCTCAAACCCACTACTAACAGATTTCTTACCCGCTCCCCAATTATCAGTCTCATCAGCCCTAGACGGTGTAAATTCACGATCCGAATCCCGATTAAAACCCCCCTGTCGCCGCGGCTGTTCATCTCTCATGCCTCCTCCATAAGATCTGAATCCTCCGCCAAGCTTATTCCGATCGAGTTCATCTGCGGACCTCTCCCGTGGACCTGTAGGAAGAACCAACATCTCTTCCGGCGTCAAACCCTTTGGCTGCGCCGCCGCCTTAGCTGCCTTTGCGGCGCCATACGTAGTGAATTCGTGAAGAGTTATGGTCTGTGGCTTCTTCTTCTTCGTTTTCGTGGCGGCGGCGGTGGCGAGTGATGGAAAATCCGCCTTCTCGTTGCCGTTGGCTTGACCGTTAGCGGCGGTGGCGTCTTCCTTGTGTTGCTGGAGGAGCTCCTCCTCGTTTTCTTCCGAATCCAAAGCCCACGCGCCTGGTTTAGCCCACGGGCTCGCTATTGCCGCCATGCTTGCTGCTTTTTTTCTCAAAAAAACTCTTTTTCTGCGTGTATCTGACGGTGAATTAGTGTGTGAAACGATAGGTTTTGTGAAGATTTTGCGTTTTTTATAAGCCAATATATTATCGGTTATACAAAGGACACGAAGGATTTAAGAATATGATCGGACGGTACAGATTTGTCTGGAATAGTATTCGAATTTTACTAGGAAATGGAATCTGATAGGATTTTACGGCTGAGATTGATTTATATAAGATGGATTTGGTTTTGGAGGAAAAATTGTAAAAAAGTCACAAATTAATTAGTGATTTTGGAATTTTATCCCTAACTATATTATTTTATCAAATTAGTCCCGTAATTTTATATTTTTTTGGAATATCCTCTTATTTGTCACATGGATGCTTATATGTCATGATGTGGCAAATTTTATCATAAACAATTATATAAGATTGCAGAATCCGTCCCAAACTAATTACAAATTTTGATTTTTCATCACAAATTATATCAATAAGCCGACTTCCGTCCCATAATTGAAATGACATGGGAATTTTTTTTCCAAACGAATTATTAATATTTATATTTATTAATACAAACAAAATACACAAATTTTTCCTAATGAACCGAGATAGGGTTTTTTTCTCAAAAGCGCACATAAATTTAAAAAATGATATTTTTTTCTCTTAAAAAAAAGTTAGTGGCAATTTATTTTCATGTAATATTCATCTTATTCAATTTACCTTAAATTGCTTCTTTTCAAATTATAAGAGGTAAATTGAACATAATGATTATCATGGAGAATAAATTATCATTAGTCCCTTAGAAAAAAAAATATGAATCGTCATTTTCATAAAATTGAAAATTTAATAATGGACTAAATTCATGGCAAATGACAATTTGTGGGACGAAATTCGGCGAATTGATATAATTTGGAACGAAAAATCAAAATTTATAATTAGTTTGAGACGAATTATGCAATCTTATATAATTGTTTATGATAAAAATTATCACATCATGACATGTAAGCATCCATGTGGCAAGTGGGATGATATTTCAAAAAAATATAATATTACGGGACTAAATTGACTAAATAATATAAATTGGGACGAAAATCCAAAATCACTAATTAATTAGGGACATTTTTTACAATTTTGCCTGTTTTGGATATTTTATATATTTTGGACAAGGAAAGTACTCCAATATTTTTAGATATATGAGCTGGCGTTTGAGGATGGTTGGCGTTGGTTTTGTGGGAATTAGGGAAAGTCGAAAAGGCATGCAACACCACAAAAAATAGTAAGTGTTAATTTTTTTTCCCATTTTTTTATATGAACATTAAATTATTAATTGCTTTTTTGTTATCAATACAGAGTATTATTTTCTAAATTGACATTACTTTTTTGGATTGTGAGCTTTCTTTTAACTTGGTCAGTTTTATTCAATTCACAATTTATTTTTTGTTATTTTCTTTATCCTAATTTTTTAAATTCTATTCTTTTAGATGTTCCAGAATAAGATGAATTTACTACAGATATAAATTCGCTTATAGTAATAATTTGATATATGAATTATTGCTAGTAATATAGTTTCTTTTAAGTACTAAGCGCATATAAATTATATTTTTTTGAAGATAATTGGAGGACATAAAATGGTCATTCGTCTACGAGGAGTACTAAACCTCATCTTCGTGACATTATGAATCTTATTGAAGCATTTTGAGCCACTAATTACTTGATAATGCCTGACACTAAAGTTACTTAATAATTATTAAAACTTTACTCCAAATTTTTTTTAGAGGCAACTTTACTCCATATTATGGAAACTAAATACTTTTATTTGTTGGTTAAGTTTTACAAGTGTCCTTAATGTTTAATGTTCTTTCTCATGTTGCTCTTTGTTTTATCAACCATATCTATTGGCGTGAATGCTATATAAAACACAAAAGGGTTTGTAAATGGAATTGAAGAATTTTATGAGTGGAAAATAAATGTAAAACCTTAAGATAGTAATTATTTTTTGATGGGTGATCAATCTAATATAAAGGATTAACCCTCATAAAGTGATAAATTTCGAATAAATTCTTATTGGGGAAAATTCACATCTCCAAAAAATTTTAACCGAATATAAAACCTAAATATTTTTTAGAAACCAAAAACAAGAAACAATTACATTCCAACGATGAATTGCACATCAATGTCAAGAATAAAAATTTCCAGTAGTATGTCAATAAGAAACAAGAAATTTCTAAGTTGAATGACTAAACGATTCAGTTCATGCGTTAATTTTTAGGACAAATTATTAAAAAAGAATCTGTACTTTATTGTTTAATATTATTTCAAATTATGCCTTTATATATTTTCCTATAATTCTTAAATCTTGAATAAATGAACTTCATAATCAAAAGTAGAAGTTATATAACCACTCGTTGCAGTGTCAACAAAACTAATCCTAGTTTCACTAACTTTACTTGGCATGCAATATCATAATGTTCAAAAATTCAAACCAAAATCAGCACTTTAAATTTTCACGAAGCACATGCAAGAGTTAAGACAACTAATTACCTATATAATCGAAGAAAGCTTTTAGAAAAACGACCAATCACAATATAAATAAATAAACTTGTTGCATCTAAGCCGGTTTAGACTAAAAAAAATGGCACAACACTCTGTGCAATTTCACTAGACGGATCACGGATGACTTATATGTCTCGCTCAAACGTTGCTGAATTTACCGAAGGGACAACTTGAATGCTAACAATTCTGGAAAAAGGAAAATTCATATACTCGCAATCTCTATATTGTTGTTCTTTGAGCTCATTTCCAATGTGGTAATCAAATCAAACTATGTTAAGACAACAAATGCTATAAGCACTACAACCACAAAACAAACATCATAAACAAAACAAAACCGACAAAATCTACAACCAGAAAAATGAACACCACAAGCACATATTTACAAACCCAATTGATGAGGAAATACACTCCTACCTGTATATGTTTCTCAGTGATCCAAGAGTGTGTTTGCACCTGGCCATTGAAGAGGAGGTCGAGGAGGTGGTGGATTATTCAATTTTGGCGATGAACTTTGCATCAACTATTGAATTATGTACCACGTTTGTCTCCCCAAACAAAAAATGATTAATGAAAGTAGTCGGAGTTGTTCAATGTGATGAAATGAGCCTCTTCTAAACCTTTTGATGGATCTTCATCGTACCAAATTATGGTTCCTGCACAAAATCAACCCACTCACATTGTTCGTTAATCTGAAATCTACCTTGAGAGCAAGAAACAAGAACTATCAACTTAAAAACTCATCTCATAGCAGCTATAGAATAACGGCGGGAAAATATTAATCATGTCATTACGAAAAAGATATAATATAAGTTTTCGACTTGTTTGACAACAATTTATAAAACATAGATTAGTGACAAATTAGAAAAATGAGAAAATCTTCACCATCTGAATTTGTAGCTGAGCCATGAAAATCATATAAAATTGGACCTGTAATAATTATATTTGTGTTTAACGCTTCAACAAAAAATGCATTCGCTAGTTTATGGGTCAAGCAGTATTATTTATCAACACTACCAAGCAAGAGGTAAAAGTCGAAAAAAGACCTAATATCTTCAAATCATTTGTACCAGACAAGTTCTTAAATCACAACAAGAAAGTTCATTTGTAAAGAGTGTAATCTACTATTAAATACAAGCATGCAAGTCGTAATTGAAATTGAACCACTAAATGGTAGTAGAAGATAGTCATGTAGTACAAACGACTCATTTATTCCAATGTTTCTTAATGCACTCGGATAAAAGGCTTATCTTCATTCTAATGGATATCTCGAAAGAAGGTCACCTTTAACCGTACCTGTGGCAGTTGCTGGCTCCTCCTCTCTGGTCATGTGAAGTATGATTGTTCCTGTGAGGACCGTCACAAATCCACATATCTCAGATGTTATGCTGGTCACATTCTGACCAGACCAGTCCTGCAAATTCAGTTATAATTATCAAAGTGCACCCAGTAATTAGCTAGCTTTTGTGAAACTGTAAATGAAGAAAAAAATCCTCGAAAAATGCCAGCTACCTTGAACATTATTGCACTTGCAGTAATTGTCAGAGTTGTGAACATCACATAATATATCGGAGAAACAATGGCGGCATTGAAAGTGTCAAGTGCCTGAATGAGTAAAATTCAACATCTTGTTAGTTAGACGTCACTCGTATAGACAATGACCTCAAATTGGAAAAATAAGGAACATCGTCTTAAGATATTTAGCAATCACCATAAGAAAGGGGAAATTATGCTAAAAGAAAAATCATGACAATTGCAATATTGATAAAGATACAATATGACTACCTTGTTAAGATAATTCAATTGTGTGATCACAAAGATTACTGCAACTGAAAGAAACAACCAAGTCTGAGCATATCCAAATTGATTGATCCCCTCTAATGTTAGTTTTATTGCAATTCCAATCGCCTTTATGCTCACAACCTACATGATGATGTAACTTAGTAAGCAAAGAAAAAAGAAGCTTCTCTATCGAAGAATGTGATCAAAGTACAAGTCGCATAGAAGAACTTGTGAATCAAGCCGGCAATTTACTAGGCAAGTTGGGCACTTCACTAGGCCTGCTAATCTAGAAGGGTCCTAAAATTTTATAAATGTGAGGGTATTTTAGTCTTTTAATCTTAATGAACGACATGTTTTTTTTTACATGCATAGTTAATATATCCAAGAGTTGTTTACCAATAATGACATGGTAAATTACATATTCGTGAGCCCTTTCTATAGTTATAGGAGTACTAAAAGTCTCTACATTATAGTTATTGATTGAAAGCCAAATATCAAATTCTACTGACGTATATTTGTCATAGAGCAATATTTATTAAACATGTGTTTCAAAACTAATAACAAGAAAATTTAAGTGCATGAGTAAAATTCAATATCTATAGAAAATGATATGTTAGAAAAAACTATAATATGAAGATTCATTCAATCCTTTCTGCATCTATAAAATAAATTTTATGTAAATTTATAATATTGTTTATGACATATGGTCCCGATTATAAATTTCACCAATGCCCCAAAAGAGTCGCGCTGGCCCTTGTCCATAGGATGTGAAGGGAAACAATTACCGTAAGCGCACCCATTAAGGAGCAAATCCCCAAGTAAACCAGTATATTTGTCTGCCCATATGAAGGCTCAAAACGCAGCATCAGCACTAGCACTATGGACAATGAAGCTGTGACGTAAATCAGAAATGCTGTATACAAAGCAACGAGCATAAATAAGCAATAGTTCCTACAACAAAAAGGAAAGAGAGAGAAGAACAGTAACCTGGTTGTATAGCCAAACTCCAGACTTCTTGTACTGAACTTGGAGTATGTTCTTGAGGGGCATGAATAACGATAATTATAGATCCTACAATGCAGGCTACACATCCCAATACACCCATCATTCGCAATCGTTCCTTCAACATAAAGTGTGCCAAAACAGCACTTTAAAATTCATGTAAAAAAAGGTTAGTAGATTAAACTTTTATCAGAAAGTCATTGTGAAATTTAATCTAGTCACAAATAGAGGTCAAAAGAAGTTTGAAAGTACCTAATGATAATACTCAATGCACCAAGAGGAGTTACTAAAACAGCTGGTGCATAAATATAAGCAACAAAATTTGCTACTTCTCCAACAATCACTGCATGAAACGAAAAATTAAAGAATCAGTGAATTTTTGCAGGTAATATATTTATCTTGCATCAAATGAAAGACAATTTTTCGTTTTTATTTTCGTCCCTAAAATCCAAGTTCCAAACATAACCTCTGAGGGAGCAAAGGGGAACAAAGTATGATTCCGCAACTTACTTGTAATCATGCCTGCCCACCAAAGAGGTTGTAATAAGTAAGTGTAGCCCCCAACGCCTGCAATACTAATAATATGAATGGTGAGTGTCCATAAATTGGGTTACGGATCCGATCCAAACCCGAGAGAAACTCGGATCTTAACAAGTTCAATAGCAAAAGGCTGAGACCTAAAGACCAACCATTAAAAATCTAGTTCTACACTTGCAATTATAGACTGGAAAGTTGAACACAATTGAATTCATCCGAACAACAAACTTGAAATTAACAGGATCCCAGTAGCATATAGACAAAAATAGTTAAAAGTATGCAAATACTTATATAAATACCTCGATCAATAATTTTAACCACAACGCAAGTGTATTGCAATTGTCATATGATTGGTCACTCACCTAAGAGTGTTATCCAACCACAAAACAAGTGCATTCAAGAAAATATTTGGGTTCGTCCAATCCTGATCTGGCTAGAATTACCCCTATTTTCCTCTCGTATAAATCAACATACAGTATGTTAATTTAGGATTTGCAGTCCATTTTTTTCATTTTCTTTGCAATAACCATATATCAAAAACCCCATAAGAAACATACCTAATGTATTTCCTATAATACTACTCCATTCCACTCCAAAATTAAAATAAGCAGACCATATTATTTCATCAAGGACAATTCAGCAATTTATCCACGCAAAATACAATTAAAATTATGTGGATTAATTGAATAAATATCAGTCAACACCACAATACTATATCACACATCAAATCTTATACAAATTAATAAAATAGCAGATCTCTATATTAAAATAAAATTGAAAATTATTTAAAAAAAAAAAACTGGAATGTTAATTCATGAAAACTGAAAAGTCAAAATTGAAAATAGAAATAAAATATATTAATACCTGCTCGAGTACCAGCAGCAGCAGCACGAAGCAGACCTTTCTTCTTCAAAATAAAACTAGTTCCGATGAACAAACTCGACAACATTGCTAATACTAAACCCCTCGTATTATCCGAAACCCCCATCGCTCTGTATATTTACAGGCTCTGTATCTATGCACTTGATCTGAACTACAATTTGGAAACAAAATCAAGTAATAAAACTCTAAATGTTTCGTGACTCAGATTCGCTGTACGATAGCAACTAAAAGCAATTCTACGATACGGACAAAATCAATCAATTTCCCGCCAATCACGAGGCGGAATTTTCTTTTCCAGGTTGTTTCAAAATACAAAAAGAAAAATATCATAGGATAAAACAAAAATGAAAGCCGTCGGGTTGTAGGAATATTCCGGCGAGTTAAAACTGTGTGCGACTCGGGAAATTTTTTATTTGGACATTTATGTGATTATATATGTAGGGAAGTTGACGAGAAAATAAATTGGACTGTCAACGGCTCAAACTTTTCTTGTACAGGTATTCCGCAGCTGTATTCCAATTTATTTATTTGTTTAGTGTTAATAAATAAAATACTAATAATTACCATTATTGCTTTCACACACTGGCTTGGCTTGGCTGGAAACTTTGGCTTAGTTGACACTTGACACTATTAAGCATTAACCAAATGGTATTAGTGTAAACTTGACCATTAATTAATTAAATCGGCTCAAATTCAAGTAAAATTATAGTTGAGTAGGACTAAAATAAGAAAAATAGTCTCAAAAATAATATTTTATGGTCAATTATAAAATACTTTTTAGATGTTTACAATTTTAAATTCTCTCAAAATAACTGTAAAATATATTTATATAAGATAAGAAGTCGTAATCGTTATTGAGTTAGTCTATTTAACCTATTTTTCTTTTACCAAAAATTGAAAATTGCTTTGGTGTGCGTGTAAAAATGGGATTTGATTGCTTTTGGAAATATGGGTAATGGTGATATCTTAATGCATTTAATAAAATATCATATATCCTTTAAATTTCAATCATTAAAAATTAACTGATTTGAGAATGAATTCATACTATATGGAAATTCAAGTGAGCTTTATTTCCGTTCATCTTTTATATTTTTATCTTTCTATATCATCTTCAGAATATTTTTTTTTTGATCTAATATCATCTTCAGAATATTATGGATATTAATTATATGCCAAGACAAAAATTAAGAATACGATAAATAATTTTCTAGCGTAACTTTTTTGAATATCACTTATCTAACTATAATATAATTGAGTTCTTTATAGTGTACATCACATGTACATCAGCTAAATTTCTTTCATTGACCATTAATTAGACAAGAAAACAAATAAAAATATAGTGTAGGAACACAAATAATTTCTTCAGCTTAAACTTCTTCTGACTAATCTATATCTATATCTATATCTATATCTATATCTATACTACTACTAAAAGTACGAATATTTTAAGTTTTTTTCTTTTTTTGTGAAGACAAAAATGCCCTCTTTCCATGAAATTAATAAATATAATTAGACATTAGTTTTATATCAAATTGACAGAAAAATATTTTCTAAACTACAAATATAAGGAAAATGTCTAAATTTGTTTATTTCCATTATGTAATTTCATCACTACCTTCGTTTATTAATGATAAGAATTTTCAAAAGTTCAATCTCTATTAATTAGCCCTAAAATCCATCACTACTTTTGTTTATTAATGACAAAAAAATTTAAACGTTCAATCTCTATTCAAATTTAATCTATATCTATATCTATATCGATATTACATATAAAAGTACGAGTTGGCCTAAGAAAATTTCTTCTCTTTTTTGTGAAGACTAATATACCCCTATTTAAATTATATTGTGATATTTAAATTTTTGGCAAAAATGTAAAATAAAAGAATCCTAAAAGAAAAGAATTACAGAACTATAATTAGACAAGAAGTCCTTTATATAACAAATTATAATTATCTTTTAAGTTTTGCAACTCATTAAAATATTAATGGTAAAAAAGAAACTATAACTCTATATTTCTTCAAAAAATTCTTTGAAGAGTTCTTAAGAAGTTATCACTTATTTGAAGAACCCAAAAAACATTAAAGAACCTCAAAAAATAATTATGTCGTTCGTACATTCTACGTGATTAAAAAGGTTACTATTTAGTTAACTAAAAAATGTATTACTGGCTTAAGCAAAAAAAACTTCAAAACATAGAAATTGTTTAAACTGGAAAAAAGTGTAAAATTTTGATTAATAATATATAATAAAAATGATAAAATAAATGAGAAAATTGGTTAGATAGAAAGAAAAGCGGGTTAAAACAAAAAAACTTGTGCCATTGATAAAACAACAAGGTTAACAAGCAAAAAAAATAGGTAAAAAAAATGAATGATCGGCTAAACACGGGATAACAAAAAATAAGATCAAATCGATAAAAGAACAAGAACAAATAAATGAGTTAATTGGCAAAAAAAAAGGTGAAATATGTGAGAAAATAGGTTAAATAAGCAAAATAATGATTAAAATCAGAATAAATTGGGTTCAACCGGAGAAAATTAGTGAATTGATTAACAAATGTGAAAATCGACTGAAATTGAGTTACACTAGAGAAAATTAAAAATGTATAATTGGCTTAAGCAAAAAAACTTCAAAACATAGAAATTGTTAGAACCGGCAAAAAATGTAAAATTTGATTAATAATATATGATAAAAATGGTAAAATCAATGAGAAAATTGGTTAAAAAGAAAAGCGGGTAGCTAAACACGGAATAACAAAAATTTAGATCAAATCGACAAAAGAACAAAAACAAATAAGTGAGTTAATTGGCAAAAAAAAATGGTGATATATGTGAGAAAATAGGTTAAATGAGCAAAATAATAAGTAAAATCAGACTAAATTAGGTTCAACCGGAGAAACTTAGTGAATTGATTAACAAATGTGAAAATCGGCTGAAATTGGGTTACACTTGAGATAATTATGGATTGATTAAGAAATGAGATAAACCACAAGAAAATAGATGAAATCGGTGAAATAACGGGCTAAAATAATAAAAAAAAAATGTTAAACTCAGTGTAAAACACGTACAAGCGATATTTTTTAAAAAATTCTTAAGAATTTATCACTAATTAAAGAATATAAAAACAAAACGTTACATTCGGTCTATATGAATAAAAAAAAGTTATTTAATTAACTGAAAAATTTATAACTGGCTTAAACCAAAATAAGTCAAAACATATAATGGTTAAAATTGGTGAAAACGGGTAAGATTCTACTAAAAATATATATATATATGATAAAAAAAAAATTGGTAAATCAGAGAAAAAATGGGTTATATAGAAGAAAAACGACTTAAATAAAAAAAAATGATGCCATTGATAAAACAACGGGGTAAGCAGAATAGGTAAAATCTACTAAAATTGGGTTAAAACGAAAACAATGAGTGAATTGATTAATAAATTTGATAAAACACAAAAATGGGTGAAATCGGTCGAAGAACGGGATAAAATAACAAAAAAATGGTAAACTCATGCATTGTGAAAACAGGCGCAATCGGTGTTTCTTTGGACAATTATTAAAAACCCTAAAAAGAAATCACATTTCTTCAATATGAATAAACTAAAATAATCATATTTAGTTAACTGAAAAACTTATAATTGGCTTAGATTAAAAAAAAAAGACAAAATATATAAATGGTTAAAACTGGTAATAACGACAAAACAATGGGAAAATGGGTTAGATCGAATAAAAATGTGTTAAAGCAACAAAAAATGGTACGATCGATAAAATAATGAGGTAAATCGACAAAACACGGGTAAACTGGTAACAAATGAATGACATCGACTAAACACAAGATAACAAAAAAATTGGTCAAATCGATAAAGAACCAGAACAAAAAACGAGTTAAATTGAAAAAAAAAATGTAAAATAGTCGAGAAAATAGTGTACATCAGCAAAAGAATAGGAAAAATTAGGTTAAACCTCATAGAATAAGTGAATCGATTAAAGAATAGGATAAATCACAAAAAATGGTGAAATCAATGAAAGAACAAATTAACATAACACAAAAACAAATGGTAAAATCAAAGTAAAACTGAAGGAAATCGATGAAAAAACATGTTAAAATAACAAAAAAATAGGGTAAACTTAGTGTAAAAGCAAGTTTACACTACAAAATCGGGGAGAGTTGGTAAAAATGGATTAGATTTGTTAAAAATTGATTAGACATGTAATTGAAAATGGATGAATTTAGTAAAAGATATGTATAACAGACAAAACTGGTTAAATCGATAAAAAAAATGGGTTAAACCTGTGAAAAATGGTTGAGATGGAAATATCAAGGTAAATGAAGTAAATAAAAGATATTGTTCATTCGTTCAAATGATTGTTTTAGACTAATAGTTCTGTAGACATGTAGTTTCAGATTAATAATACTTAATAGTAATACTTCATTTTTTATTTTCAAGTTTTGATTATAAGTATTTATGATTAAAAAAATTAATTTTTTGGTAACAACATAGTAATAATTAAAGTGAATTAGTCAAAAAAATTATATATGATATGTCATTAAGATAGTATATTGAAAAATAATTATATGATTCAATTAACATAAAAAATTAGTTAATCACGTGCAACGCACGTACACATTCCTAGTACCCTAAAAGAATGAATAGTAATTAGAAGGGAGTTAATCTGTTTATGTCAAAAAAGTAGTGATTTAATTTGAGTTGTCTAACTTTTACCACTAATCACTTATGAATTACTACTCTAAATAAATTCAAAGCATCTAATCTCAATTTTTTGGGGGGTACAGTAATAAATTCGGGTTAATTAATGCCAACAGAATTTTGATTTAAACATTACAAATGTTTACTTTATTGACTCGAAGGTGGTAGATGTGCCGCGCGTCTGCCAAGCCAGCTTCATTTCGGCTGCAATTTTTCGGGTTTTATTTTGGCTAAGCCGCGTGCATTGGCTCACGTGTTGATATGGTTGGTGAGAAAAAGTAAACACAATCAACATTCATGTTTTGGATCTGGAATTCCAAAAAGAAAATATTAAGGCTATGTTTGGTTTTTTGATTTTAGTGGATAAAATGATAACTAAAATGCAAATAAACAAGATATGAATCTCAAAGTTGTGTCATTGAATGAAAAAGAAAATATTTTTCTTGGCGTTTTTACTCACTCAAATCCAAGAATCAGCCAAGAAAAGACAAAAAGAAAACCACTGGGCATGTTGAGTTGCACAACTTACAATTTAATCTTAATGATTTTCATATTAGTGCAAAATTATTTTGATTTTATTTTAATTGTAAATCCAATTTTTTGCATGAGTCCTTCATTGCCATTTTCTATATATATATATATATATATATATGGAATTTTAAGAATTGTGAAGCATAAATTTTGTCTAAACTTGATTATTATATATAGAGTAAACAAAACTCAAATAAATATATTGATTTAACTCACGATACAAGATTATATGATTAATGATATGTTGGGTTTGGACATTAAACTTTTTATTACTTAAAAATACAAGAATCACATTTTTTTTTTAAATTGTCATGAAGACTTAAAATAAAATATTGTTTAAACATATTTAAAATTAACGTTTATTATATTAATAAAGCTCTTTGCATTTGTTTTCTCGTTTACTTTCTTTGACAAACCTTAGCTCAAAATAGAAATTTTCTTACCCAATAAAAAGCTCGAACATCTACAAATACATGCAATAAGCATAGACCCGTGATGCTCATGAATTATTATTTTTAAGAAAGGTTCACCTAAACCAACTACTCATTCGCCAGGTTTTTTTGCATTTTGCACCCTCAAAACATGAAAAATAGGCACTTTGCACCCTCTTTTATTTTCCTCAAAAAATTTAAGGACAAAATAGGTATTTTATTTTTTTAATCTTTGGCACTTTGCACTCCGAAATACAAGAAATTGTTTGCACCCCCAAAATAAAATTAGGACTTAGCACCCTTGAATTAAGAACAACTCATCAACTTGCACTCCCGAAACACGAGAAATGGACACTTTGAACCCCCTAAACACAAAACTAGCACTTAACACCTTAAATTAAGAAAAACTCAACAACTAGCACCCGTTCGTTTTTTTGGGCAAAGTTGACCACCGAGATCAATAAACTTAGGGGCAAAATAGGTAATTTCATTTTCTTTTTTCCTTAAATTTGAAACTATACTTATGAATATTAGAATTCTCATTTCTATCTCCATCTTAAAATTTATTTTTGTGATATGATTCAGTCAATTTATGTATTAACTTTCTAAAAAAAATTCGAATTCTTTTGGGTATTTTGAGGACATTTGAAAAATTGGTAATTAAAAAAATATGTTAAAATAGATTTTGCAGATAAATATTCTATTATTTATAATCATATGTTGTAAATTTTAATAAAAAAAAATGAATTACCTAATTTTTCCTTAGGTTTTTTTTACCTCAATGGTCAACTTTGCCCAAAAAAATGAGGGGTGCTAGTTGTTGAGTTATTCTTAATTTGAGGGGGCTAAGTACGTGCTAATATTATGTGTATGGGGTTCAAAGTGTTACTTCTCGTGTTTCGTGGGGCAAGTTGTTGAATTAGTCTTAATTTGAGGGTGTTAACTGCTAATTCTATTTCAGAGGTGCAAAATATCCATTTCTCGTGTTTTGGAGTTCAAATTGCCAAAGATCCAAAAAAGGAATTACCTATTTGTTCCTAGGTTTTTTGAGGAAATAAAAAAGGGTGCAAAGTGTTGAAATATTCATATTTCGAGGTTGCAAAATACTAAATCCATGTTTTAAGGGTGCAAAGTACCTATTTTCTATGTTTTGAGAGGGTGCAAAGTGCAAAAAAACCCCATTGGCCAAGACCAATTAAAATTAAAAATTATGCTGCAGCTTAACTACAATGGAAACAACATTATAAAAAAATAACTACAATGGAAAAAGGAAGACAAATACAAATGACAAACTTTTTTAATTAAGATGAAATGGACAATTGCCTATTGAAAAAGATGGTTTTCATTGTTAACTGGCTACAAATACTTATACGAATGATGATGCATTGATTATTTCCAGGCCTACACCACGTACTCAGTTATGAAAGTAAGGATTTGTATCTTTTTTTTTAATACTATATGATAATTTAGAAAAAAGATATTTGTTATTCAAGAAGGAAGTTTGAATACTTTGAATTCACAAGTAATATTTTCAATGAAATTATAGTTTAATTTTTTTATGTTTGAACTCCCAAAATTACTCTTAGATACATATAAAAGTTTGTTTGGCATTTGGTGTGACTAGTTTGTGAGACTGGTGAGAGTTTGTGAAATAATCTCGATTTATGCAAAGTTGTTTGTTTGAATATTAGGAGAGCGGTTTGGATATAAGGTTAATGTAGTATTTTTTATCTACGAGTTTAATCATGTTTGTTATGTAAGAGATATATTAGTATTATTTTATGTCAAATCAAAGTAGAAATTGTGTATGATTATTTTAGAGATAATAAAATTGTTGTTTGTTTGACTTTTGGAATAGTAGTTTGAGAATACTGAGAGAGAATAAATTTATTTCAAAATGTAAAAATGATGTTTATTTCGCTTTTCCCAAACACAATTTTTTTTTAATATTTTTGTCAGCTTGTATTTTCATAATTTTTGGGGACACATCGAATATCCTATAGGCTATAGGTCTAATGATCAGATTTTTATTTTTATTTTTATTTTTTATAATTATTCCTAGTCCCTCTATTTCATATTGATTGACACATTTGTTGTTTTCGCACATATAAATAAATATTATCATTACATATTTTTTATGATAAAATATCTCAAATACCCTTTATAATTATGAGAACTTTTTAATTTTTTTATTAGTGAGTGGTTGGTAACCATTGAATTTTCCAAATGAGAAAGGCGCAAAATTGATAAATAATCCTTTGAAACTCAAACATGCCAACTAATTTGAAACAAAAAAATTTGACAAATGTGTCAATAAATATGAAGGGGGGGGGGGTGGCAATATTTATTATTGCCATTATTTTGATATTTATCGCGATTTTTATAATGTTTCACAACATAAGAGGGTTTTTGGCACTTTGTATCCTAGAATTATAGGATTTTGGCATTTACACTATGATTTAAATTTTGGCTCTTTGCACCCTAATGAGTGTTTTGGTGAGAATATTCATCAGCATAAGGCTAAAATAGTCATTTTTGAATATTTTTGCCACTTTGCATCTTGAAAATTAAATATAAATTTCAACACTTTACACTCATAAAATATAGAATATTTGGCACTTCGCACTTTGAATATATAAATTTTGACCTTTTAAACCCCGACTTAAAGACACTGGCACATTTTTTATTTCAACCAAATTAGTAGTTATTGGTGATTACGTAAAAACTCTTTTTTATTTTTTGTAATTAATATATTTGCTATGCTAGTATTAAATAAATATAGATTTGTAGACAATTCTCAGCAGAAAAAATAAGGAACAATTACACGTGAGTCTTATAACAAAAATATCATGTAATATGATAAGTTATTAAAGATATAAATGAGATTTTTAGATATAATGTAAACAATCTAGAGGATAACTGGAAGTAATCACATTATGATTTATTTGCAAGAAAACATACTATGATTTCTTTTTGTGATTGAATTCAAAGTAAATATTTATTTTTCATGTTTAATTGTTGTGCCTGAGAAATGACAATTTTATCTCTCCATTGACGACATTCACAAACATTTTTTAAAGGAAAACATATTATGGTGCAAATGTCATACAATTATATTTCTAGGGTGCAAAGTAAAATAATTATAAAATTGGGATGAAAATGCCAAATTTTATATTTTTTAGGATGCAAAGTGCCAACATTTTATATTTTCAGGGTTCAGATTGTCAAAATCTATATTTTCAGGGTACAAAGTGTCAAAAAATATTCAAAATTTACTCTTCTATCCTTCCACCAATGAATTTTCTCACTAAAACACACATTAGGCTGCAAAGTACCAAATAAATTATGTTTTTGGGGTGTAAAGTGCCAAAACTTTTACGTTAGTGTGCAAAATGCCAATAACCTCAACATAAGACCATGTTAGGAATTTGAATTAGTGGAAATAGGATTAATAAAAGCCAAAAGGTAACAAAAATAGTGTATTCTGTCATATTTCTTATTATTTGATTCATTAAAATTCAGAAATCAAATATAACTCCCAAGATATTTACATTGTTCGTGCATCTCAAAAAAAAAAAAAAAAAAAAAAAAAACATTGTTCGTTTAACGTAATTTTTTTTTGCATTGATATTTATTTAAAGTAATCATATAATAGTATAAATTTTGACAACCATGTTTCTTTTTTCAATCACAATAGATCACTAAAGAGTTAATTCTACTGAAAATTAATATTTTTATTAGGTAGGCTCGCCTTTCCTTGTTCACATCACCTTGAATTCCACTTAAAAAAAAAAGGTAAATTACGAATATCCCCTTAGGTAAGGCCTAATTATCAAAATCCCCCTCATATATTGAATATTACAAAACTATTCCTTAGATTTTTCACTTTCTTACAATTAATCCCTTGTCCCTGAAATGTTCCAATATTTGTCCTTGAGTGTTATTTGTAATGTTTGTTATATTTTATAAATGTACAAATTTGGTGCTAATTGTTATAACTTATAAATTAAAAAATAAACAATTACATATTTAATAGCAAAATAATTGATAAAAATTTATAATTGCCCATACATTTTAATATATATTTTAAAAAGGGTACTCATATACTTATTAGCAATTTAAATTATATAAATTAAATAGAATTTTAATATTAATATTTTATAATGAACAAATTGTTTACACATTTAGCTAAATGGATTTATTTTCTAAATTAGTAAATTTAATAAAATTATATTGTTTTACAAATAAGATATCTTAGTTTATTAAAGTTGATATTGTATTATAAATTGCAATATTTATTAAAATTTATGGACAATTGTAAATTATATCAATTATTTTGGTAGCAAATATATGATTATCATTTTTATAATTTATAAGATGTAACAATTAACACTCAAATTTTAAAAGTATAAGATATTATAAATATTACAAATAACCTCCATTGGCTCATTTGAAATATTTTAGGGGCAAAAGATTAATTGTAAAAAAATGATAAATTTGAGGGGAATTTTTATAATACTCAATACTTGAAGAGGGTTTTTGCAATTAAATCTTACGTGAGAGGGGTATCGTATTTGAAAAAAAAAATAGGCCCATCCATCTCGATTTTGAAATCCTTGTCCAGAGAATAGAATATGATCAGCCCAAAGCAACCACATCAAAATAGTTTTTTTTTTTTAACTAATTAAATCCTTCCAGTGAAAATTAAACAAAAAGCACAATGAAGTTAAAAGTACGATAATTAAATTTAATTAACATTATTATTATTATTACCTCGATATGTTTTAATTTAGAATATTATATTTTAAAAGTTTTTTAAAAAAAAGTAATTGTATGAAAATTAATAACATTGTTAGAAACTTAAATTTAATTAACATTATTATTATAACCCTGATTTGTATTAATTTTGAATAATATATTTTAAAAGTTTTACTTTAGCACACTAAACATGTAAATATGAAAATTAAATAGAATGAGAAGATTAAGACATTAGAGAATATTATGAAATTGAGAAGTCAAGAAAAAGGAGAAAAGGAGAAAATGAGGAAAAATGGAAGCTCGATTTAGGCTGAATAATCATTGAAGATTGCCTTAAATTACTGATTCAGGAGAGAAGGTTGCACATTGCGAAATAGTATATTATTTAAATATGAAAAAAGATCTTCCTCCACAAAAAGAAAAAGAGAAAAAAAATACATAAAAATAATCAGTCACACTGTTCCTTCCACTTTAGACTCTATTCGACAATATTGGTGAACCAGACGAAAACTCAAATTTAATCTCCAATTCAGAATCCGATTCCACGGAGCACAAACCCAATAAATTTACATGGGCCCAATCTAATTGATTCTCGAGCTCCGGCCTCGCCATTTATTATTCTTTCCATGTGCTTCATGGTGGGTGGATAAGGTCAATGAGGGTCCCTAACTAAATAAAATTACTCGTTTGCAAGTTGACGCTACTGATTAAATCAAATTTTTACATCAAAAAAAAAAAAAAAGATTAAATCAAATTTGATTTGAAAGGGTCGAATGTCTGCTACGTCAATAAGGGTTCAAAGATGTTCTCTTAAACCATGTATCATTGCACGTTTGCGAGGCAAGTTAAGGGCTTCTTGGGTGTTCCCTGCACTTATAACGTACATGATTGTCTCTTTTTGGTGCAAGACAGAAAGGAAATTTATGTTCGAACTTTGTTTGATCACATTCAATCAATCACAAAATTCAATCAATCACAAAAAGTGTTACTGTACATGTTTTGTGATTGTAGATTTATATTCAGTCATAGATTTAAATCAAATTTGAACAAAAACTATTATCAAAAGAATTGATAACGAATTATGAAACGTGTTGGTTCATATAATCACAATCTACTCCTTGGTCGTGATTCATTACAAGCAATCTAGTATAGTAAACCCTTCTGGGAAGCAGAGAGCACATGTGGTCTCTAGTGGAAAAGGCAAAAACAAGATGCAATCCACCCACGAAAAGCATCAAAGAACTGAATTTTGATGTAGGTGTGTGCCTTACAAGAGCAACGTGCTTGGTTTGATGTAGGTGTGTGCCTTACAAGAGCAACGTGCTTGGACCGAAGGTAGCACAAGTAGTAGCGGTGAATTATGATATGGACTTTGCAATCGAGGGGAAAGAATTCTAGAAAGGTTATTGTGGTTGATCAATGGTATCCACTCGACCAACGACAATTTTTCTTCAATGGGACTTATAGATGGTATATGTCGATAATTTTATTTTTTAAAAATCTAATTTATTAATGCTAGCTCACACAAGGACACGTTTCATTACTAGAATGCACTTGTGCATTGCAAAGCATATAATATCTAAGTTCTAGGTACAATGCAACTCAGTCTATGTTCATTATTTCATGGTAATTGAAAAATTATGTGCCTACTCCGGTGAGATGCTGAATAAGCAGATGACGATTTTTTTCCTCTTAACCCCTATGAATATAATCCACCGATATAGAATGAATGTAACCCGATAAGGCCATCTCCAATGGTTGAGGGCTAGCCCCGGGCTCCGGAGCCCGGGCTAGCCCAGGGCCAGCCCGGGGCCCTGCTGATCGTCTCCAATGGTTGGGGCTCCATGGGGAAATTAATTAAATTTTTTTCCTTTGCCCACTCTCACTTAATATTATAGTTTTAAATTTAATTTTCTTGTCTATTTTAGTATGTATTTAAATTTTTAATTTAGATTAAGTATTAATCTAAATTTTATTTATATGAGTGTTAAATTAAATGGACTATTTCTATATTTATTAGTATATCATAATTTTATTTAAAATATGATTAAATAATTAATCATATTATATACTATATAATTAAAACCCTAATTAAAACAACACATTAATTAAAAAATACATTAATTACTATAACACATTTATTAAAATAAAACACTAATTATAATAACACATTAATTAAAATAACACATTAAATAAAATCACATTAATTACAATAACACATTAATTAAAATAACACATTAATTAAAATCACATACAACACATTAATTATACAAAATTAACCATACACACATTAAATAAATCATACACACATTAATTCATTAGAAAAAAAAAAAAGAAAAAATTGCCTACATTCACTAACTGCACTGAAAGGCCCAATAGAAATATGAATCTCCTCAGCCCAACCCTAAAACCCCTTTGTATCACATAAAGTTCATATTAAGACTCAGCCAAATAACGAACGGCGCATTCATCTCTACAAAGCTCAAGTGGAATAACCTAGGGTTTCTGCAACTCGTACGCAATGGTTACTTACACGCGCCCCTTTTTTCTCCATCAAACCCACGCGGGCCGCGGGCTGGCCTGCGTGCTCCGCGGAGCCCGCGGCCCCGCCCGTTCCACCCCGCTGCCGACTCCGACCCCGGCCCCTCTCCATCTCCAACCGTTTCCCCCGCCGACCCCGACCCCGACCCCGGCCCCGGCCCCGCGGCTGCCATTGGAGATGGCCTAAGTGATGCAAATACCATCCGTGGCTAGTAGTACAAGTTACAACCTGCTTTTACCTAATAATGAAGTTAAAAAAAATAACTAGAACCGTACAAGAATATGTAGAAAAAGCCTAATTCAAATTAATTGTCATATCGTAATAAGATTTAGAGTTGATTGCAACTAAAAAGTAGAAACAAAACAATGATAACTTTATTTCAAAAATATCCCAAACAAAGATTGGGCATGGCCCAGTCAAACAAGATGAATATCTCACCATCATCACAAATAGAAAGTTTCAGAATAGCTTCATCACTTGTAATTTTACTAATATTGAAGACTTCAAGATGCTATAAATACAAGTCCATGTGTGCGTTGATTTTTAGTTGCATTTAAGAATTTCATTATATATCCACCAAATTCGATAATTCCGTGAGTATTTCGATTTGCCAGAACAGAACTACGCCAAAGGCCCAAAAATAAGATTAAATCCCAATATACTCGATAGAAAAGGCTAGCATAAAAACCAAATGAAGCTCAACATGCAAATTTAATCTTATTTAAGAGGGCAATTCATATTCTAACACGATTAAAAATGGAAAACTCACTAGGAACCACCACCCCTGAATAACACTAAACAAAGATAGCAAAACAGAAAAACCGAAACAGAAGTAAATCTAAACCCAGATCATTATCATGAAATCCATAACACAAAAGATCATCACGAGATAGATCTAACAGAGTTGACCACAGTCAGCAATCACCACAGGCTTGGAAGTCCTTCCACTACCAGATCCAACCTTCTCAATCGCCTTCACGACGTCGAGTCCTTCCACCACTTGTCCGAACACCACGTGCTTTCCATCGAGCCACTCAGTCTTAGCAGTGCAGACGAAGAACTGCGATCCGTTGGTTCCAGGTCCAGCGTTCGCCATGGAGAGGATTCCAGGACCAGTGTGCTTCCTGACGAAGTTTTCATCGGCGAATTTTGCGCCGTAGATCGACTCTCCACCGGTGCCGTTTCCGGCGGTGAAATCACCTCCCTGGCACATGAATCCGGGGATCACGCGGTGGAAAGATGAGCCTTTGTAGTGGAGAGGCTTACCGGATCTTCCGGCGCCTTTTTCTCCGGTGCAGAGAGCACGGAAGTTCTCGGCGGTCTTAGGAACGACGTCGGCGTAGAGTTCCATCACGATCCGTCCGGCGGGTTGGCCACCGACTGACATGTCGAAAAAAACCTTAGGGTTTGACATTTTTTCTGATTTTTGATATTTTCGGTGATGAAACTATTGAATGAAATTGGAATTGTACTTAGGGTTTTGAGTGAGGGGTGGGTTTATATAGGGGAGCGTGAAGGAAAATATCCGCTGGAGGAGCGATCTTAGCCGTTAGTTGGACAAGCTTTGTGTGATTCTTTGCAGGGGTAATTATGGAAAGTAGTGGGAGGAAAGTAACCCGTTAGTTTAGTTTCTACTATGGTTAATATTTTTTTTTTCCTTAAGTCCATGAGTCCATCTACTGTGGTTTAGGTTCTGGAATATGCGTTTATTATCCGGTAAATTTTTTTTTTTTTTCAAAATTCAATAAACTTTACTTCAATACCTTATGAAATGGAAACTATTTTATACTCCAGTACTAATAAAACTTAACGTATCAATGTATTTTTTTCTTTTGGAGATATACGACGTTTATTATTGAAAAAAGAAAAATGATAACGTTTTTAGAATAATCATGCCGAAAACATCATAAAATAACAAAATTATATATCTGTTTGCATATAATTTGGCCCTGTTATGCCTTGACGTCATCGAGGGATTGGCATCAGACCATACATGGCATCAAGGGATTGTTTGCATATAAAATCAGTATCGAGGAACACCTCGACGACATCGAGGGACCGTTGACATCGAGAAGTACCAAAAATATTGTTTGCGGTAAAACTGATATCAAGGGATGCTTGGCATCGAGGGGTTGACATCGAGGGGTTACTGGCATCAAGGTGTGCCAAAATATTGTTCGTTGTAAACCTGTCAGTGAATCCCTCGACGAGCCAATAGCTCGATGTGAAATGCCTCGATATGATATAAAATAATGCGGGCGTGCCAATGTTTGTGCGTGCAAACATAACGATTTGAAAATAGACATGTGGATATCAGTAGATTGGTGATGTAAGTGTCCTGACGGGGACATGTTGATATCAAAATAAAATGTCCTGATAAGGCTGACTTCTAAACGATTGTGACAGAGTAGGCAAACACTACCCCTAGTTCTTTTCTATGCCTGCATGGCCGCAGGACTTAAACAATTTATGAAAATCTCTCTTAAATGCCAAAAACTTATGACCAATCGATGGCCCGTTTAACATATCAGCGGATTTGAAAATCAGCAAATGCCTTGACAGTCAATCAATTAAAGTATACACCTTGACAGAAAACATAAGCTTGACAGAAACAGCATATCAAATGAAAATCAATTGACGTAAAGTATATTTATGTAAAAGAGTCAAGACATACGAGCCAAACGACTTCCATTAAAAACAAAAGAATATTGGCAAGTCCCCGAAATACAAACATTACAAAAATATACAAAACGATGAGTCTCCTGTTTCGGCATAGTCTGCCAGATGAGTTGATAAATCAGTTAAGTTCTGAAAATTGACCCCTCGATCGGCAGGTAAACCCACCGATGGGCTGATGATGCATGAAAAACGACTTGTTGACAGAAAGTAACATTGACGACGGGAGACCCACCGTCAATGGTTCGCCCAACCTTGATGGGTAACCACCAATCGGGCTCCTGATCAGCGGGTGGCCACTGACCAAGGCATCGACGGAGCAGATGGCTACTCAGCCGATAGCCGTCAAGCAGATGGCTACTTGACGACGAGCTCATCAGGCAGATGGCTACTTGATGAGTTTGTCATATAAATACGTGGGCACTTACATGACAGTTAACAGCGAGCTACTTGCTGATATGAGTGGTATCGCTCGAGTCAGTGTCAGCTGACGGCGGAAGACGGCGGCGGCGGCGGCGGCGGCTGACTGTGAGCGGCGGCGGCGGCGGCGGCAGGCCTTCAGGCTGTCAGGGATCACTGGTGGCTGAGGAGGGACAGACTGATATCGAGGAGTTGGCGGGCTGATAACTTGACAGAAAACAGCTGTTAACTGCCTGCTATCAAGGGGTTTCGCTCGAGACAGCGCCTGGACAGCGGAAGCAGCGGCGGCGGCTTAACTTCAGGCTGTCGAGGGTGGCTGGTGGCTGAGGAGTGACGGTTGATATCAGGGGTTCTACAGGGTGTTTGCTGAAAAAGAAGCAGCGGAGCGCTGGACTTCCGGAGAGGCGTTGAGCCGATCAGTGTTAGACTGAGAATTGTTGATTGATTTGTGTGTGTGTCCGCGTGTAGCAGCCTCCTGTTGTATTTATAGCTGCTGGAAAAAGCTGATGGCTTGTCAAGTAACCTCCTGATGGCCTAAAATCAAGGAGCTGATGGCCACTATCCCACTTCTCCCACTACTTTGTTATTTGCCCACTACCTCCACTATGTTAATGGTGGTTTTCCCTCTTATTTTTGCTGCTGAAAATTAATGTCTGATGGAAATTGGAGAAGAACGTGTGTTTGTTTAATTTGAATTTGAATTAAAGATAACTAATTAGAGATATTCAAGGAATTTGTTATTTAAACCAACTAAAATGGTTTGTCCTTATCCTTCATTAATTATCTCTAATTAATATTAATCCTTAATTAAAAATCAGATTTAGACAACATAAGGGGCTGGCCGATTTTTAGGGCTGGGCCCAGGTCGGGTTCGGGCCGATCGGACCATTTTGGCTCCGGGTCGGGCCATTTTGGTCTTACTTTGTAGTTATAATTGGCCCATTTATATAATTGCCCAATTAATTAATTAATGGCCTTACTTATCAAGTGGGCCACTTAATTAATCTTGGCCCAATTAATTAATTAACTTAATTAATTAGTCCAAAAAAGCTCTTATTGAATTTAATTGGGCTTAATTAACCATACTTGGTCTTTAATTTGTAATTAATTAAACTTAGCCCATAAATTAATTAATCTTATTAATTAATTAATTTATGTTTGGCCCAAAATTAATTAATTGCGAGAATTGGGTCGAGTTTTGAAATTGGGCTCGTAATTAACCCATTGGTTCAATTGGACCCATTTTCGGTCCAAATTGGATCCGATTTGGTCTGAACCGTTTTGGAGTGACTTGGTTCGGCCTATGAGCCATTTTTGGCTTGTCATCGAGCCGTTATACCTTGATTTATCGAGGGCAATTTTTTAGGTACAAACAATGCCCCCCGTAAGTCGTATCTGATAAATTTTATTTGATAATAAAATTTTATCGGATAGACTTAGTTTTAAAAATTTCCCCTTTTTCATTCTTCGATCGGCATTTAATTTAACCATGCTTTAATATTTAAATTAGCCATTTTTTAGCCAAATTAATCATAACAGCATTTTTGGGATTAAAAAATATTTCCCAATCAGTTAATTTCCATGCTAGATGTCAACTTCCCAACTCACTCCCTACTTCCCGGGAAAATTTAATTGGAATCTATTTCTAGTTCCCAATTTAATTGGTAGTCTATTAACACACTTTTCCCAAAAAGACAAAAACTCTTACACTAACCCTGGGCCCCACATCACTTTTTCCTATTCACCCTTTCATCTTCTCTCTTCTCTCTTCTCACTTCACACTCGGCCGCTTCATCTTCTCCACAAGCCTCCATAGCCGAAAATCTTCATTCAAAATTCAAGCTCTCTACTTCACCTTTCACTCCCATTTTCGCACCATTGGATTCCTCATCTCCCGAAGAACCCAAAACCCGCAAACAAATCCCAAAAAACCCCAAATCCGAAAAACACCCATTTTCGGAATCCTCCATAACCGAAAATTTGCAAGCTCCAAACCCCGGGTTCTTTGTTTTGGTTTGTCCGTGTTCTTGCCATTTTCGGACTCTCCTTGCTCCAAAGAACTCCAAACCCGAAACCAAATCTCGAAAAGACCCCTAAATCCGAAAACCCATTCAAGAAATCCACCATAGCCAAACACTTACAAGCTTCGGTTTTCTAGAGTTCTCTCCACATTCGGACTCTCTTTGCTTTAGAGAAACCGAAGATCTATCTTTCCTCCTCAAGAAACCTCAAAACCGAAAATACCCAATTCCGGAAAACCCACCATTGCCGACCCCTTAAGCCAAAAATGGTTGTTGGGCAAGTCAAGCAACGTGAAGTGCGAATTTGCACCCAAGTATTGCAAGAAACTCCGCACGGCATCACCATCGGCCCATCTCACTCTCCGGCCGATTTGCCGCCAACAACCGAGCATCCGATTCGACACCCGAGCGAGGCTCTCCCTTTTTCTCTCGGCGAGGTGAGTTTCAAATCATCCACTAGGGGATGGCCGTGGGCAGGTTCTATTGTCCATTCAGATTGGCTCATTTGGTGTGGTAGGGTAGAAAAGACATTTGCTCCCGTCTGGCGGATGTGTGGCATTTTTGATGCCATCCAGTTTTGTAAAACAGGGTTGTCATTGAATCTCCCTCTCCTACGTGCCGCGGCTCAATTTTGGTGCCGAGTCGACAATACATTTCATTTTGCATACGGCCCTATGACTCCGACCCTCTTGGATATTTTAGCTATTTGTGGTCTTGGGCCCGTCGGGGGTTATATCGATCCGTTGCCTTCTGCTAGTGACGAGGCATTTCTTCTTCCTCCAGCTTATCGTTCCAGTGGTTTCAGTGACAATGCCCCGTCATACGGACCTGTCATCGGTCGCTACAAGGCTTTACCGGATTCTATCGAGGTATCTCATGTTGAGCATGTGCATTTTCTAACCCTTTGGTTATCTCGTTATATCTTTTGTACCCCTGCCCTATCGGTAACTAAAGAGTATAACGCTATTGCATTGAGTCTTGCTAAGGGTGAAAAGATAGCTTTGGGACCTCTTGTATTTTCTGGTTTTTGTGTGGGTATGGAGGGTTTTTTGGATTCTGGATGTTGTTTTTTGCAGGGGCCTATCTGGCTTCTTCAGGTTTGGTTGTATGGTTACTTTCCGGATTTTTGTATGTTCAGCGAAGCTCCGATTGGTTCTGAGATTTATGCGGCCTTCGTGGCTCGTCAAAAGGTTCCTCCCTGTAATTTCTATTACTTTTTCAGCCGACTGTATGATCCTGTCAAGGGGCTCGAGCCACATTTTGCGGCCTTCTATCCCCCGTTTCTGTCAGCTTACGGCCCATCTATGTCAGCCGATGAGTTTAAGGAACACCAGAAATTGTGGGCTAACTTTCTTACGCCGAGAGACATCCCGTCGGGTTTGAAAGTAACGGGAGCCAAGACTGCACCGAGGCGAAAGCCTCTGAAATGTACTGTTCGATTTTATCCGGCGCATTATGTGGCCAGACAGTTTGGTTTAGTTCAATTAGTCCCTCGATACGGTATTTCTCTTCGTGATAGGGACGAGGACTTTGACGTACCTGATATGGATAGCTTTGATGAGCTGCGTCGTTGTTGGCGTACGGCCCGTGATTCTTTTGTATTTCGGCCCTTTGCTCCTACTCCCGTTGCCTCGCCTGATTTCATCAAGTGGTGGGGAGATTATATTGCACTGACTCGTAAAGAGCCTGTCCATGTTGCTGTGACAAGATTCGAGGTCCCCAACCACCCCGAGGTCATCTCTACTGATGGTCCCTTTCTTGAGCATACAGCTGCTGCCTCCGTCAAGGCGTCCAAAAAAGGTACATTGTATGTCGTTTCTCGTTTTGAACAATTTTACAATGTTGTTTGGGATCCTGATCATAGAGATAGGGTGTATGAGCAAGCTGCCATGAATTTTGAGTCGATAAAAAACATTAGGATAGGTAAAGCCATGTTGGCTCATGCTAAGTTAGCCAAAAAACGGGGAGGTCCTGGCGAAGTTCCTCCTTGGTATGCATTTTATAAACCGTTTGGCCTATCTTTACCATTGCTTCCTGATTTTATCGAGTCACCGGGGTATGTACCTTCCCCCGTCGAGTCCTGTGCAAGTAGTAGTTCACGGCCTCGTAGTCATCAAGCTAATTCCCAAGTCACTTTTACGGGATATCGGGCTGATGACCCACAGGCCCTGTCGACGATTTATATTTTATGTGACTACAAGGATGGGGGTACCATTGCCCTCGATTTATCAGGTAGCTTCCTTTATTTACTTCCCTTGATTATCGTTATATACTAATGCGCTTGTCTGATTTGCAGGGAAAGCACAATCAGTCCCCCCGTCGGACAAGAAGAAGAAGGCTCCCAAGGAACAGGACATTCCTATGGCCATTCCTTTACAGATGATCAGTCCGTCAGGGCCATCCCCTGTTGTTTCACAATCGCTGCAGACGTCTGAGGCTCAGTCCTCCGCTGACAAGGTAACTGATCACCCCGTCGTATATATCCGACGCTCTCGTCGGCTCTTCTATCAGCGAGGTGGCACAAGTGCCATAGTCGTGAGCAGTTCCGACGAGGTAGTCCTTACTTGATTTATTTTATCACATTTTCTGAACTTATTGTGATCTATTGTTTTCTGTCAGGAGGTGAGCTCGAAAGGTAAACGGCGAGCTGCCAAGGTCGATCCCTTACCCAGAAAGAAGGTCCGACGGATAGTGGATAGCTCGACGGACAGTGATAATGATGTTGAAGAGATTGAGGAGATAAATCTTCCCCCTCGTCCGCCTTCCCCGATCGAGGCAACGGACACTCCTGCTGACAGCGCTGTGATCGAGGGGTTGAAGGACTTGGCTACCACTCCTCGTCCCGTCGAGGCCTCTGCCGATCAGAGTGATCCCGTCAAGGAGTCCCCTGTTTTGGCTTCCCCTGTCGTACAAGAGGTTTGTTTTGTCCTTAGCCATTTTCGGGTTTCCTCGTTTCACTTTGCTAACATTGTTTTACTTCTTGTTTTGCAGAGCCAACCCATGGACATATCTCAACGGCTTGCTCAAGCATTGGCTCGATTCGCCAACGCTCGGGCCCTGTCAGCGAGTTCATCCTCTCAATCCCCTTCAACGGCGTCTGAGAAATCCAGCCGTGCAACCTTCACTCCTGATGAGATCACCCATTTCAAGGAGCTGATGTCAGGCTATCGGGATCAACCCTTGGATGTCCTGATGATCAATATGGGTCCGTCCCTCGATGAGTTGATGCACAAGCTGTCGTCTGCGGTCCTTCCAAGTGATAAGGGGTCTTTCTATTCTGGGTATGCCGAAAGGTTTGACCAACTGAGGAGCAAATTCAAAACCAATGATCGAGCAATCAAGGCTGAAGCCTCGTTTTCGTCCTCCGCCAACGACCTTCTGGCGAAGTTCGATGCCTTATTCACCCGTGGTTCCACACTTAGCGACTCCTTGAAGAATCTCAAGGATACCGAGACTGAGGTGATTGCGGCTATTGCCAAGTTGCAGGGGGAGTTGGTCACGCTGCGGAGCCAAATACAGCTTGCCTCGACAGAGGCAGAATTGATTACTGATCAGCTGTCCGACACCAACGACCTGCTTGCTGCAGCGAAGGCTGAAGAGGAACGGGTGACGACTCAGGCAGCGGCTGCTCGAGCTGATCAAGCCAAGATCGAGGCTGACCTCAAGGACTTCTTGGACCGATTCACTAAGGATTTTCTTACTTAGTTTTCTGGCCTGCGAGCCATTGATGTTTGGCACATGTGCCCTGATATATGACTTTCCAGACTTAGTTTACTTTTCCTGTTTGTTTATGCATTGGCCTGATGGCCACAGACTGACTTGTTTTTTATTTGTGTAATGGCTTGACAGCCACTGACTGATTCTCTTTCCTCTGTCAAAAATTGTTTTGACCTTATATTACGCTTCTCGCTTGAACCACCAAACCAAAAATCAAACCAAACGTATCAACTTGGACTATCCCCCGACCCCTTGACGGAATATTTTTGCAAACAGAAATTCAACTTTTTGCCAACACAACTCGACTAAAATTATATCAACTCAACAGAATTTCGAATCAAAATGCTTCGACGTAAAAGTTTGAAAAATCGGGGAATTAAAACTTGAATTAAAAATGGAAGTGTTTTGACAAAAAGAAGACGTAAATACGACTATAAATTCAAACTCCTAACCTAAACAAACGGAAATAAAAACAAGACACAAATTAAATCCTACTTATATTTACAAAGGGATCGGCGCATTGAAGTATTCTTGGCGCCGTTCGATCTCAAGCTCTAAGGCTCGCTGATGTTCCAGACACATCGATTCCCAAAGGGTGGGCCTAAACTTTTTCAAATATCTTCCATTGATGGGGTCTCGACAGAGATTCCCATCTGGCTTCTTCAAAATGTAGCCCCCACCTCGGGTTATCGAGTAAACTTCATATGGTCCCTGCCATGTCGCGCTCCATTTACCATACTTTTTCTCGCGCTGATGAAGTGGCAAAACGACTCTCCAGACCATGTCCCCGACGTCAAAGTGTTTCCTGCGTATCTTTTTATCGTAGCATCGGGCAACTAGCCTTTTTTGTGCCTCGATCTTGTCTAACGCGGCAACCCTGATCTCGTCGAGCTCATCGAGCTGCTGGAACATACTTTCAGTATACTCTTCGGGCGTCAGCTCATTTTGCTGCATCACCCGCAGAGATCGGACGTTGATCTCCATCGGTAGAACGGCTTCCTGTCCGTACGTTAGCTTATACGGGGTGGTGCCTGTACTTGTCCGTTTGCTCGTCCGATAAGCCCATAATGCCTCTGACAACATCAAGTGCCAAGCTCTTGGGTTCTCTTCGATCATTTTCGAGATAATGTCCTTGAGGACTCGATTCGAAGCTTCTGCTTGGCCATTCCCTTGTGCATAGTACGGTGTTGAATGGACCAATTCGAAACCCATTGATCTGGCAAACTCCTTGATTTCTTGACCGACGAACATCAGTCCCCTGTCAGTGACAATGGTCTGTGGCAGACCAAACCTGTGAATGATTAAGTCCTTGATGAACTTCATCACCTCGGCCTGATTGGCCTGTTTGAGCGGTTTGGCCTCTACCCAGTTAGTAAAATAATCCGTGGCCACAATAATGTACCGATGGTGTTTGGAAGACGAGGGATGGATCTCCCCGATGATATCGATGGCCCAGCATCTGAAAGGCCATGGCTTGATTATCATGTTCATTTCCTCGACGGGCATTCTTTGGACTGTCCCGAAGCGTTGGCACTTCTCACAACCCCTTGCCAATTGAATACAGTCTCCCACCATCTTTGGCCAATAATAGCCATATCGGCGCAGCAGCCATGCTAACTTGTAACCATTTTGATGGGCCCCACAAATTCCTTCATGAGCCTCCATCATAATTCTCATGGCTTCTTGCTGATCGACGCATAACAGGAGCACGCCGTCATGGCTTTTTCTGAACAGTTGATCGCCTATCAAGACATAATTGACTGCCCTGAGCCTCGTCTGTCGAGATGCTCGGTCCGACGGATCAGCCAGATATTTTCTGATCGGCTCTCTCCAGTCATCAGGGTCCTGAAACACACTCAAAACAGTCAGGACGTTGTCTCGATACATAAATGAAGGACAGTGTCGTCTCCTGACGACGTAGAGGGATTCCTCGATGTCATCAGGGAGATCAACACCAGTCGCCAGTTGGGCCAAACTGTTGGCCTCGCTGTTGTTTCCCCTCGTTACATGGTAACATGTAACATCAACAAACTCCGACAACAAAGACATCGCAGTCAAATAATATTTATCAAGTGTTGGGTTTCGGCATTTATAAGTACCTTGTATCTGCCTGATAACCAACTGCGAGTCCCCGACGATGACGACAGACTTACTGTCGAGCTCTCTAAGCATTTCCAGTCCAATGATCAAGGCTTCGTATTCGGCCTGATTGTTAGTACATTCAAAATCAAATTGAATTGATAGCTTAGTTTTTACATTTAATGGAGAAATCAAGACTATACCTGCTCCAGACAGCCTGTCGGTTCTAGACCCATCGAAGGCCAGTGTCCATGGCCTGATCTCCACTGTCATCGAGTCCAGTTCCTTGAGAACGGCTTGATCGATATCGAGACATGGATGGTCAACCAGAAAATCAGCCAATACTTGGCCTTTGACTGCTTTTTGCGGCACGTACTGTAATTGATACTCCATCAGTTGGATGGCCCATCGACCGATCCTTCCTCTCATAACAGGCTTAGCTATCATGTACTTTATCACATCAATACCAGAGATAACCAACACTTTCACAGGCAACATATAATGACGTAATTTCTTGCAAGAGAAAAATAAAGCGAGGCATACCTTTTCTATCGGGGAGTACCTCTGCTCCGTTTCTGTCAAGTGCCTGCTCAAGTAATAGACTGCTCGCTCAAATCCATCCTCGTCGTCTTGTGCCAGAAATCCGCCGACGGTGTCATCCGTGGCAGATATATATAGTTTCAAGGGTTTCCCCTTGACAGGCGGCATCATTACAGGCGGCGTTGTCAGCTTATCCTTGATTTGCTGAAACGCCTGCTCGTGTTCCGTTTGCCAGCAAAATCCTTCTTTGTCCTTCAATTTCAACAAAGGCGAGAAGACCTTCGTTTTTCCAGCCAAGTTAGAAATGAACCTCCGTAAAAAGTTAACTTTCCCAAGGAATTGTTGTAATTCCTTCTTCGTCGACGGAGGTCTGGCCGTCAAGATAGCTTTGGACTTATTTTTGTCAATCTCAATCCCCTTGCGATGTACTAAGAAGCCAAGAAAATTGGCCGACGCAACTGCAAACACACACTTCAAGGGGTTAAGCTTCAGTTTATGTTTTCTCATTTTGGCAAATGACTTCGCCAAATGTATTAGATGTTCCTCGTAACTAGCCGATTTGATAATGATATCATCGATATAAATTTTAACAAAGTCATCGATGTACTCACTGAAAATGCAGTTCATGGCTCGTTGATAGGTTGCTCCGGCGTTTTTGAGTCCGAATGGCATCACTTTCCATTGGAAGGTGCCTATTCCGCCGGGACATTGAAAAGCCAACTTTGGTACGTCGTCGACAGCCACAAAAATCTGATTGTAACCTGCACTTCCGTCGACGGCTGTCAGGAACATATTGCCAGCGGCAGCATCGATTAGCATGTCCGCCATTGGCATCGGATACTCGTCTTTGGGAGATGCAAGATTTAGGTCTCTGAAATCGATGCATATCCTGATTTTCCCGTTTTTCTTCATTACGGGGACAACATTCGCCACCCACTCCGGATATCTGGCCACCTCGATGAAACTGGCCTTCAACAACTTCTCGATTTCCTCCCTGATCAGTCTGCAGACCTCGACAGACATCCTTCGCAGGGGCTGTTTCCGGGGTAAGTATCCTTCAAGTATCGGAATACGATGTTCTACCAACTCCCTGCTTAACCCAGGCATCTCGTCGTAATTCCAGGCAAAACAGTCCTTGTACTCCGTCAATACTTGGATCAGTCGATCCTTCTGGCCATCATCAAGCAATGCGCTGATGTAAGTTGGCCTATGATCTTCCTCGCTGCCTAACTCAACCTCGATAACAGGGTCCTGCACCTGTATCTTGATGTCATCGAGCTTGGCTGGCGCCGTTGCTAATTCCTCTAACTGAATTTCATCGCCGACCGACGGTGGCGCTTCCTCCTCGAAGATGAGATCACCTGTATAACATTCGGCCACATAGGCCCGAAACCTCTTGATCAAATCGGCACATGCTTCCTGCTGCGGCCCGATAACGACAATCTCATCAATCTCCAGTCTGTCGGCCTTACAGGCCGATGATCCTTCGCCGTCAGGACAATTCATTGATCCTGACAGTGCTCTTCTTGCGGCCCTGACTCCTTGACGTTGCAGGGCCGACTTAGCTCCTTGGCTAGACAAGCCATTTCCCATTGCGTCAACTTCTTGCTTGAAGTGACTTCCTTCGGTCGTCCGTATTTGTCCTGCCCGATGAATCGATAAGGACCTACATCATCCCGATAATAAGCTGCCTCGACAGCGTTGACTTTGGCGGTGAATGGCCTGTTGTCGGCCATAATAATTTCAGGTTCGGGGGAGTCTCCCCAGATTAATAAGCATTGATGAAGAGAGGACGGTACACAAAGGGCTGAGTGAATCCAGTCCCTTCCCAACAACGCGTTGTAAGAGGTGGCAGCATCTACCACAAAGAAAGCGATCCTCAAACTGGTTTTTCCAATCTTTACATCGACGGGCAATATTCCTAACGTGTCAGCTTTTCCCCCTGTGAAGTTGCTGACAATCACCTTAGTCTCCATCAAGTCTTCGCTGATTTTCCCCAGTTTGTGCATCGTCGATGCAGGCATCACGTTGACGGCTGCCCCATTGTCGACCAGCATTCTGTCGATGGGTTTTCCGTCGATATGGCCTGATACGTAAAGTGGCCTGATGTGTCGAGCCATAAATGATGGTGGCTTTTGGAAAATAGTTTCAACTCTTTTATCCCAATCGGTCTCTTTCTCGTCGTCGACCGATAACAGCTCTAGGTCCTCTGCCATTTGTACTACTGGCATACTGTCGTCCCAAAAGCCATCAGAGGCATACTCCAGCTCCTCGTTGACGAATTCAACAAGCTCAGAATCAATAGCGTTGCATTCCATCACTGTCGAGCCGTTCGTCGGCTGACTGGTGGTGGCATTGTCTACCGTCTTTGTTTCTGTTTTCTTATCGACCGCTTGCTTAGTGACCTCCTGTTGCTCGATTTCCTGCTGCTCAACAGGTCGATCGACCTGTTTCTCGATTTCCTGGCCAGATTTGGCCTTGACAGTCTGGTCAGATTTGGCCTCACTTTCCTTATTGTCTCTGTCGTTGTAAATCTCGGCAAATTTCGCCTCGAGATCGTTTTCATCTTCCTCGTCGAACAATAAATCATCATCTGCCATTATCTTTTCCATGTCGATTGTGCCAAATTGGGCTTTCCCCGGAGTCCACTTAGAGGTGTCGATTTGCATCGAGGTCTTGGCCTCGATATTGACTCCTTGGCCAGATTTGGCCTCGTTTGTTCCCTGTTTCAATTTCCGTTCCCTCGACGGAGGTTTCTTTACTGACTCTCTCATCGGGGCCTTCCCCTTAGCAATTTCCATCTCCTTTCGTTGGCGTAAGTAACGCCTATACTGTGTCCGAGTCATCTGATCGACCCTTCGATTGCCGGGAAATTTCGGATGCCTGACGGGAACCCATCGATCCACCTGTGTGTCGGCGGGAGTATGAACAGTCCGCGGCCTTGATAAGCCTGGCGGTGTAATTTTTGGCGATGGACCATGTGTCATGTCTCTGCGACTGGCGGTCGATCTGACCTGTCTGATTGGTGCTTTATCAGGGGATCTCTCCCTGATTCTGCTGTTACGGCTTGTATCCTCTCGATTCTGTCGAGGCATTCTGTCCTCAGCCCGTTCTCGGCCTTGTCCCATTGTTGCCAATGCATGCTCCGTGTATTCCATCGGAAATGGAATTGGACATGGCCCCGTCGGTCGAGGCGGCGGTGGTGGTGGTGTCGCCTGCGGTTGCGGCGCTGTTTGTGGCGTTGCCGGCGGTCGCGGCATCGCTTGATATGGGTATCCTGTCGGCGTGGCATTTAGCCAGGGCACGTATGGACTGTATAACGCTGGATTGAGGAACAGTGGAATTGTTGCCAACTCTGTTTGGCATCTTGCGCATAAACCCATCTCCCTGATTGCCGGCGAGCGTTCTGGTTCCTCGTCAACGTATAGGTGCTCACCCGTTGACGGATCCGTAACCATTATCACATTGATCCCCACTTCATTTTGTTGGAAGGGATTGGTGTCAACCGTCATCGGCTTTGTGATTTTCCAATCCGGAGCAAACCTCAAAATGCCCTTGTCGAGGTGGTCCTGCACCATCCACCTGAAGACTAGACACTCGTTTGTTGTGTGAGTCCAAACATCATGATACTTACAATACGTTTTACCTGATATTTTGACTGATGGTGGAATCACATGGTCTCCTTTGAGGCGGAGGATCTTGTCAGCCAGCAACTGATCGAATATGGCCTCTGTTTTCGAGACGTCGAAAGAGTATCGTCTTTCCCTGTCGGTTTTATATTCAGCGTCCCGACGCACCAAATTATTTGGCACCTTGATAGTAGGTTGAGGTTCTTTCGGCTTGGCGAGAGCCGTACATACGGTGTTCTTAGGGCAGACCACTTCTGCCAAGCCGATCTCGATACCCTGTTGCTCAATCGGTCTGCTGACCTGATTGATCTGCTCCTCGCTAGAGTCGGCCATACTCACTTGATAATAGCTCCCTCTAGGCTGTCGGCCGTTCTCGTCTCTCAATACTCGTTCATATCGGACCGCATGATCGGTCAACTCAAAAAGGTCTTCGTGGTATTGTGCCATCATAATCTTTCTCAACTCGAAATGCATGCCATGGATGGCAATTTTGATGCATTCCTTTTCTGGCAACGGGATGGCGCAGAACCCTCTGGCCCTGATGAACTTTTTCATGTATTCTTCAACAGTCTGTCCTGTCAGCTGCCTCATGTTCGACAGCTCGATGACGGACACCTCGAGTGGGGCCTGATAGTGGTTCATCACGAAGATTTTTTCCATGGATGGCCAGTCAGGGACCGATCCAGGTTTCAAATTGGCGTACCAGTGGAACGCCATTCCCGTCAGGGAGTTAGGAAACAGTTTCAATTTTAACTCGTTTGTCATGTTGCCACATTCCAAAGAAAATCGAGCAAGGTGCTCAGTGGCAGATTGTGATCCCTCGCCTGAAAACAGTGTAAAATTCGGCGGTCTGTAGTTCAATGGGAATGGGATCTGATCGATATATTCCGGGTGAGGCTTATTATACCTCGCTGCCCTGTTCCCTTGTCTCCTGACGAACATCTCTTCAGCTTGGTTCACCGTCAAGAGGTCCTCCGGACCATCTGCAGCGCGGTGAACTGTCCTGTCATAGGCCGATAGATTGGCCTGATGTACTTCATGGCCGTACCCGACGGCCTCTGATCTATCTTCCTCGAACCTGCCCCCCGAGTCTGGGCGGGCGTTCCTTGTCTTAGATGTGCTTCCTCTCTTATCCTGGACATTAGATTGTCCATTGCCTTGCTTGAAAGGCGTCTCGTCCCTCGATGAATTTCCTCCGATATGGATTGCAGGGCCCTTGCCCTTGTCAACAGCAGTCCTCTGCGGCCCAGTCCAGGCCTGCGTTTGGATGCCATTGGCGAGCATGTTGATGCTTTCAGTGAGCGACGTCAACTTTGCCTCCAAGTGTATCAAGGCGTTATTTACAGTGTGGCTGGCTTCTGTACTGGCCTGACTAGCAGCAGTGGCCGAGCCCAGCATGTTCTCAAACTTACTGACGATGTTAGACCAATCCTCCTGTTTGGTCTCAAGGTCCCTGGTGAAGCTACGGACCTGTTCAGTCAGTTCCTCGATTCTGTCGGCTCCTTCCATAGTTAGTGGAACCGTTGATAAATTTTCCAAAGTATGCGTTAAATCAGAGCGTGTCCTCGTCAAGGTAGATCGAGTCCTTCGTGGTACCTGTAATGTCATCTGTCGATAACAAAAAGCACCCACTTAGTATCAATTGATTGACTGTTTGGCAAAGAGATAATCAAGCTGTCAGCTAGCCAAAATTGGCTGATAATCGTTTCATGGCAACTGAATCAAAAACATAACAATCGTTTTCATGCCCCCCCGAGCCATAAAATTGTGTGGCTGGTGGGGTTTTTGACAAAAAGACTTTCATGTCCCACTGGGCGTGCCAAAATATTGTTTGCATATAATTTGGCCCTGTTATGCCTTGACGTCATCGAGGGATTGGCATCAGACCATACATGGCATCAAGGGATTGTTTGCATATAAAATCAGTATCGAGGAACACCTCGACGACATCGAGGGACCGTTGACATCGAGAAGTACCAAAAATATTGTTTGCGGTAAAACTGATATCAAGGGATGCTTGGCATCGAGGGGTTGACATCGAGGGGTTACTGGCATCAAGGTGTGCCAAAATATTGTTCGTTGTAAACCTGTCAGTGAATCCCTCGACGAGCCAATAGCTCGATGTGAAATGCCTCGATATGATATAAAATAATGCGGGCGTGCCAATGTTTGTGCGTGCAAACATAACGATTTGAAAATAGACATGTGGATATCAGTAGATTGGTGATGTAAGTGTCCTGACGGGGACATGTTGATATCAAAATAAAATGTCCTGATAAGGCTGACTTCTAAACGATTGTGACAGAGTAGGCAAACACTACCCCTAGTTCTTTTCTATGCCTGCATGGCCGCAGGACTTAAACAATTTATGAAAATCTCTCTTAAATGCCAAAAACTTATGACCAATCGATGGCCCGTTTAACATATCAGCGGATTTGAAAATCAGCAAATGCCTTGACAGTCAATCAATTAAAGTATACACCTTGACAGAAAACATAAGCTTGACAGAAACAGCATATCAAATGAAAATCAATTGACGTAAAGTATATTTATGTAAAAGAGTCAAGACATACGAGCCAAACGACTTCCATTAAAAACAAAAGAATATTGGCAAGTCCCCGAAATACAAACATTACAAAAATATACAAAACGATGAGTCTCCTGTTTCGGCATAGTCTGCCAGATGAGTTGATAAATCAGTTAAGTTCTGAAAATTGACCCCTCGATCGGCAGGTAAACCCACCGATGGGCTGATGATGCATGAAAAACGACTTGTTGACAGAAAGTAACATTGACGACGGGAGACCCACCGTCAATGGTTCGCCCAACCTTGATGGGTAACCACCAATCGGGCTCCTGATCAGCGGGTGGCCACTGACCAAGGCATCGACGGAGCAGATGGCTACTCAGCCGATAGCCGTCAAGCAGATGGCTACTTGACGACGAGCTCATCAGGCAGATGGCTACTTGATGAGTTTGTCATATAAATACGTGGGCACTTACATGACAGTTAACAGCGAGCTACTTGCTGATATGAGTGGTATCGCTCGAGTCAGTGTCAGCTGACGGCGGAAGACGGCGGCGGCGGCGGCGGCGGCTGACTGTGAGCGGCGGCGGCGGCGGCGGCAGGCCTTCAGGCTGTCAGGGATCACTGGTGGCTGAGGAGGGACAGACTGATATCGAGGAGTTGGCGGGCTGATAACTTGACAGAAAACAGCTGTTAACTGCCTGCTATCAAGGGGTTTCGCTCGAGACAGCGCCTGGACAGCGGAAGCAGCGGCGGCGGCTTAACTTCAGGCTGTCGAGGGTGGCTGGTGGCTGAGGAGTGACGGTTGATATCAGGGGTTCTACAGGGTGTTTGCTGAAAAAGAAGCAGCGGAGCGCTGGACTTCCGGAGAGGCGTTGAGCCGATCAGTGTTAGACTGAGAATTGTTGATTGATTTGTGTGTGTGTCCGCGTGTAGCAGCCTCCTGTTGTATTTATAGCTGCTGGAAAAAGCTGATGGCTTGTCAAGTAACCTCCTGATGGCCTAAAATCAAGGAGCTGATGGCCACTATCCCACTTCTCCCACTACTTTGTTATTTGCCCACTACCTCCACTATGTTAATGGTGGTTTTCCCTCTTATTTTTGCTGCTGAAAATTAATGTCTGATGGAAATTGGAGAAGAACGTGTGTTTGTTTAATTTGAATTTGAATTAAAGATAACTAATTAGAGATATTCAAGGAATTTGTTATTTAAACCAACTAAAATGGTTTGTCCTTATCCTTCATTAATTATCTCTAATTAATATTAATCCTTAATTAAAAATCAGATTTAGACAACATAAGGGGCTGGCCGATTTTTAGGGCTGGGCCCAGGTCGGGTTCGGGCCGATCGGACCATTTTGGCTCCGGGTCGGGCCATTTTGGTCTTACTTTGTAGTTATAATTGGCCCATTTATATAATTGCCCAATTAATTAATTAATGGCCTTACTTATCAAGTGGGCCACTTAATTAATCTTGGCCCAATTAATTAATTAACTTAATTAATTAGTCCAAAAAAGCTCTTATTGAATTTAATTGGGCTTAATTAACCATACTTGGTCTTTAATTTGTAATTAATTAAACTTAGCCCATAAATTAATTAATCTTATTAATTAATTAATTTATGTTTGGCCCAAAATTAATTAATTGCGAGAATTGGGTCGAGTTTTGAAATTGGGCTCGTAATTAACCCATTGGTTCGATTGGACCCATTTTCGGTCCAAATTGGATCCGATTTGGTCTGAACCGTTTTGGAGTGACTTGGTTCGGCCTATGAGCCATTTTTGGCTTGTCATCGAGCCGTTATACCTTGATTTATTGAGGGCGATTTTTTAGGTACAAACAATATCATTTAAAATTAATGGATATATTCAAATTCAAGCAAAAAGAAAGAAGGCCCACAAGTATTATCTATTGAATAAAATTGGCCCATCAGAAGCAAGAGTGGAAAATTGTTGTGTTATAGGCCAAATGTATAGGCCACAAGGCACAATGGAATAAAAATCTTCATATGGTGTTATTTTTATTTAGCCAGATTGGAATATTCCATAAATACTGTCAACCCAAGTCGTCGTGGTGTAGCTTCACTGAGTTCACACACAGTATCTCACTGTACTATAAATTAGGGCTGGGTAAATGGGATCGAGTTTCGGGTACCCGTTCCATCATGATCGGGTTTTTTCTATTTAGAACGAGATAAAACGGGTATTTTTTTCATTTGGGATGGGACAAAATCCGATCAAGAAAAATTGGGACGGGTTTCGGGTATTGATCCCCACCCGATCGGGAAATCTGATCCCGATTACATAGTTTAATTAAAATAATATATATATAATCAAAATACCTAATTTAAATCAAAATTCAACTATTCACATCTCCCTCTATGTATTCTGCTTTCTATAAAATCCAATTTTAACTTCATCACAACTCTACTCCCGTCGTCCACCACTGATCCATTACTCGTCAACGTCCGAGTTTTCAATATATATCATTGCAGAGGATTATAATTTTCAAGTTTCTCCAATACTTTTTCAATTAGATTCTAAGGTTTTGAGATCCTCTCTAAGTTCATGTGATGCATAAGTCCAAATGGCACATGACGCAAAATGGTGAAATGGCACACCAATATTGACACAAAAGATCCGAAATGGTTTAAAGTTGTAAACCTAAAAAAAAAAAATTAATTGTTTATCGGGACACCCGATCCCGTCCCGAAATCTCGAAATTAAATCGGATACCCGAAACTCTCATAACCTTGATTGATCTACTGAGTTTCGATATTTGGATTTGAAAACCCGAAACCCGATAACCCCGAAACACCCTAATTCCCGAAAACCCGTCTCGATCTCACCCCTAGTACTATAAATTACAGAGGACACTCATTGTACAGTAAGAACAAACCCTTCCTCCATAAAATTTCAGTAGTTTCGGAAAATGGCGATTACACTTAACAGTGGCTTCGAAATGCCTATAATTGGATTGGGGGTTTGGCGAATGGAAGGCAAAGATATAAAAGATCTTCTATTCAACGCCATTAAAATTGGTTATCGTCACTTTGATTGTGCCGGTAATCTTTATTTTACTTAGCAGAAACGCGATTCTGTTGTTTACCTGTGATTTAGTTTCGCAATTTGAGTTTTCTTTTTGGCTTTTGATCAAGTATGACAGCATTGTAAGATATGAGTACAGTATTTTGGGATAAGTAGGTCATTATATTTTAGGGGTAATCATTCTCATGTTGTAAACTTGTAATTAATCCTGTTAATAACTTTGGTTTGCTAGACCATATTAAGTGAATTTAGGATTCATGATTCTGCATGTTTTCAGTTGAGTAATTATAGATATTACACATCGAATAAGTAGATTGTTAGTTTTATATTCATATCATTTTCATGATATATAGCATTCATATCTCTGAATTGGAAGTTGGAACATGTTATTGAAGAATTTCCAAATCAAAATCTCCCACAATAGATGGCTTATTGTAAATGTGCATCCTTAGCTGTGGTAGAACTTTTCGCTTTTTTCTTTTTCTTTTTATCATTTGCTTAGATATAATATTAAACTTTCAGTGTGATTTAATTTGATAAGTTTGATGGCCTCCGACTTGTTTGCAGCTGACTACAAGAATGAAGCTGAAGTTGGGGAGGCGCTCGCTGAAGCGTTTCAGACCGGACTTGTCAAGAGGGAGGATCTTTTCATAACAACCAAGGCTAGTTTTAAACTAACTTTAATGTTTTTGCCCAATCCTTATGTTCCTGCTTGCACTTGGAATAAAACTAGCAATCGCATTGTGAAATAGATAAATTTAATTAAATTCGATAATTGCAGCTATGGAATTCAGATCATGGCCATGTCGTTGAGGCCTGCAAAGACAGTCTAAAGAAACTATGCCTGGATTATCTAGATTTATACCTAGTTCACTTCCCTATTGCCACAAGACACACAGGTATTCTTCAGCATTGCAAATTTTGTACCTGGTCCTCTATTTGTAGCTTTGATATGGTCTTTGTCAAAGGGGAGTCGAAATGAAATTTCCTTAATTTTGGTTGTTGTAAATGTTTTTGTTCCCGTGTGACATTTGTGCAGGAGTTGGTGCTACAGGAAGTGCTTTGGAAGAGGATGGTGTGTTGGACATAGACACCACAGTATCATTGGAGACCACTTGGCATTCTATGGAAGATCTAGTTTCCATGGGCTTAGTGCGTAGCATTGGGATCAGGTTACACAAAAGTTCTCTTTAGTGTATTCTATGCTATTTTTCTTGTCACATATGATAAACTGCAACATTTACCACTTAAAGTAGCCATATCGAGTTCTTTAAAATCAGGAAAGTTGTTGCTATAAAGAGATCATGATTTATGGGCTTCAAAGAAGAAAATAGGACATGGTAACATGGAAAAGGAGTAATAGATATATAAATGTTGTTTGTATCACCCGTCTCCAAATCTCATCACATGTCTTCCACGTGCCCCACCCATGCCATATAGTACAACCTCGAAACAGTGCAATATGCTTGGGATTAATTATGAACAATATTAGTTGAACCAATTCCTTGATTTCTCAATTTATTTGCATCACTTTATCAGTTTAAAGTAAATTTTATGGGTTCAGAATGCATTTGTAAATTACTAGTAGGATATCAAGAAGGAAAGGTGGGTTTCTGGGAAATACAATAGCGATGTAAAGATAGCTATCTCATATATCGAGCATGTGAGAGCAACATCATGAGTGTCAAATCATATGTGACTCTGTAACTGAATTGTTACTGCTCAATTCCAGAGCAAATCTCTGTCAAAAAATACTTATCGCTATTTATTTATTTCATTATCCAAATTTAGGTGTGTGAATCCTATTAACACCTTCTAGAAGTAGATGAAGATTTAAGGGTACTTGTATTCTTTGAATATCCATTTTACTGATTTTTAATTTATATCCATTTGCAGCAACTATGATATATTTCTAACTAGAGATTGCTTAGCCTATGCGAAAGTGAAACCAGCTGTAAATCAAATCGAAACTCATCCTTACTTTCAGCGCGAGTCCCTCGTTAAATTTTGTCAGAAGCACGGAGTGTGTGTTACAGCCCACACTCCCCTTGGTGGTGCTGCGGCTAACACCGAATGGTTTGGTTCAGTATCATGTTTGGATGATCCAGTTCTTAAGGTATGTTCTATCTTCGCTTTAGCCTATATTTAGCCTTTTTAACTCTTTTGATATTGTAATTGATGTAAAATAAATTTTGCTTCTGCTTGTATTGCATCAGGGTCTTTCCAAGAAGTATAATAAGACTACAGCTCAAATTGTTCTTCGCTGGGGTATCCAACGAAACACGGTTATTATACCCAAGTCATCAAAACTCGAGAGGTTGGAGGAGAATTTTAAGGTTTTTGACTTTGTGCTCACTAAAGATGACATGGATCTTATCAAAACTATTGACCGCAGTTACAGGACCAATCAGCCTGCCAAATTTTGGGGCATAAATTTGTATGCTTGAGTTTTTTCCTGTGTGTGGAATCTGCCTGCATAAATGATACATGAATGATATTTATTAAATGGTAATATTACTGTGCTTTGTATTAACTAAGTACTCGTTTGTTTGACATTAATGGAATCTAGTTCTGGGAGTTTGATTTCTAGAAATGTGATTACTTGAAATATAACTCTATTATACTATTTGGGTAATACTTGGATTTCAGAAGGGAATGTAACATATTCCTTTTGAAATGTTTGGTAAATCTAAAGAATGGAATTTATTTTTACACATGTTAACAAAAAAATTCCACTTATATTTATGGAACAATACTTGCAGAATTAACCCTAAGCTTATGTGAAATAATAAGATTATTACTTAAAGTTTCAATAATTACTAAATTTTCTCTTGCATTTTTAATATCGCATTAAAAAAAATTAAGACACTAGGTATGTGGTGATAATTTTCACGTCATCACAAAAATTGATTTGAAACTGTTTTTATTCGTGATCAATATTGATTTGAATTTGTAATATCTAGGAAAGCAAATATTATTTTTGTGGAACGGTGTATACATACTTAAAATAAATATGAATATATTAAAATTTATAATTGATTTTAATATGTATATTTTATAGCATGTATATATATATATATATGTGTGTGTGTGTGTGTGTGATATATGTGTGGGTGTGAGAGAGAGATAAAGGGAGTATATATGAAAAATGTTGTCTTTTTAATTATAGTATATATATATATATATATGTGTGTGTGTGTGTGTGTGATATATGTGTGGGTGTGAGAGAGAGATAAAGGGAGTATATATGAAAAATGTTGTCTTTTTAATTTTTACTATAAATTTAATTGGGAATGGAATTAGAATATCATAGAAGACTTGAGTTTCAGGTTCCTGCTTTATGAAGGTAAGATTCGTAGTTTTGAAAATTTAATTTCTTTTCCCAAAATATAGTAAATGGACTCAAACACAATTATGTGATTTCTGATCATAACATTATCAAATTGTATGTTACTTCCAGATAAACAAACTGATCCTAAGTGCCGAGTGAAACTTGATGATTGATATGTCACCTTGAATATACAAAGGACAAAATGAAGAAAAAATATTTAAAGAAATAGGTTTCGTATTTCTCGAATTAATAGCAGACGTAGACGTAGAAGATCAAAAAGCGAAGAGGCGAGCCTGAGAGATGAAAATTCAAGATATGAGTCTAATGAAGAATAATTGAGTCCAAAATTTCCAGAGTATGTAAAGAAATATGTATGAAGGATAATTGAATCCTAGACTCAAGACTCAAGAGCGTGTGAAGATATGTATGAAGTCCGAACATTTATCTTGAGCAGAGGTTGTACATATCGTAGGGAAGCAAATTCAACTTTTATTTGGACAATGAAATTTGTTCATACATAAATCATTATTTCAAAATCTTTTCTATTATTATCAAATTACAAATATAAGCTAAATACAAGCACTAGTAATAAACTAAAACAATTCCTACATTAGTAAGAATCGAGCCGCAATCTCTTGCTCTTGGGGTGGGCCTCAGCTTTGCCAACTTCTACGCATAAAATTTGAGACTCTGGAGAATCCAACATTGGATTGTTGTGTTGTACTAAAATGCAGTATTTATTCTTTTTTCTAAAACTAAGGGTGTTCGCATTTTAACAATCTTTATCCAAGGCAATTGATATGTTGAATAATTTAACAACTATGATCGTACATGTATAGAAATAATTATACTATTCACATTAATAAATAAAAGGGATAATTGCAAAGCGATTTCTAGGGTAGTTTTCAAATTTACGAAGGTACCACTTCTGTGTTTCTGAGGCTGCTAAGGCAAGATTTGTCACCTGCAACAACAAAAGGAAAGCATATGTAAATGAAGGACTAATGTGTTATTTACTCAATGACCGAGGAAATTTATACTTACCACAAATCCAAATAGTAACCAAATTGTAATATCAGAACAACCGCTTGCAATCACAAGTCCGCCATATATAACCTCCATAAGAAAAGAGAGATATTTTGTATTAATGACTTGTGTAGATTTGCTTAGAAATATATTGCACTTGACAGAACTTGGATGCAAAATCATTTGCAGGAAAAGCAAAGAAGGTTTCAATATATAGCAAAAGACGTACAAGTTCTGCAAGATAATGTGGAGAAGAAACATATTCAAACCAGTCGCCATAAGGAATTGCATAGTCATCGCGTTGTCTACCATTCTCTCTTAAAGAGCCCTGGAGTTTTGGAATCAAGAAGAAATATGTAATTCATATAATAAGCCCTGATGAAAATGTAAATTGGTCTACCGGATTTCAGCGCTCTAGTGACAACAGGGTAATTAAATTATGAAAGTTAACTGAAAACGAAATTGCGAAAGTTAACAGATACACACGTAACATGCTCTTGTTTCGAGTGGTTAAAATGGTCTTCAAAAAGTATAATTATTGATGCACAACTCTAATCCCAACTGTATAGATCACAAATCATGATTCCGCAGCAGATATAAAAGGGTAGATTTTAGTATTTTCTCTCTTCCAATTAAAAGGCTAGTAAATGATCAGCATAAAAAGATTTAACCGTCTTTTGTTTTATTAGTGCCTTAGTATATGTTTTGATCAATAAACAAAAGTTACTTCACAGATTCTACCATTTAGATACAGAACATCTCACTTCATAGAGAACAAAAATAAATATAGTAGTATAAAATACATGGACATAAAACTTACAAGAATAAGATGGCAACTTCGTTGATGAATCCAACCCCACGAAAAAATAGCTGCACCAATCCACACGTACCATTTGAGCTGCATGAAAGGATTCACAAGTCCCCACAAGTCAATTTCAGTGACTTGCATTCTGTCCTTCCCTTTGACAACAAACTCGGCACATAAATTTGTTACGAATTTGAAGATCTCCGGGGCATGGGTGCAGCACAGGGATAGTGGAGCTGCGGTATAGAAACTATTACCAGAAAGTATTAATCAGAAGGGGTAAAAGCTTTATCTTTAAAGGTCTTTTCTAATTAAAACTTAAGAAGAGGGGGGGGGGGGGGGTAATTGATATAAAAACAAGCAAGGGTCACATTTATTTGAAGAAAATAATGTACATCTGCAAACACCGTTTTTCACTATATTAATTTCCCCAAGCGAGTAAACATATATTTTTGCCATATTCATGCTAGATTGTTGTTTAATAAAAAGTTAAGTGTTTCCAGAAACTCAATGATCATTCACCCGCCCCCCATAGATGGAACCAACAACTGACTTACTACTTTACATTAATAATGCGTTGTTATAAATTCATTAGTCCTTCAAGCATCAAGAAGACATGAGATTATAAAAATGAGGCAAGACTTACAATAGGCCTGTGAGATAGCCGAAAACATGCATCCGAGCTGAAGGACTGTACTTGAAAACATATATACTCTCAAAAAGACGGCGTAGTACTTGAGTTTCCATCAACAATAGCAGAAATACAGATTTCCAGATCCTATACTTGTGTACTGCCAATGATAAATGAGATTTACGCAAGTCATATGAAACTCCAGTCAAGTGGCTAGCTATACTTGAATAAAGCAGTGGCTCAGAAACTGTTGGAGCTGTTTTGTATGCGTAAAGCCATGTGACAACTAAGAGAAAAGTAGTCCATATAACCGCCACTATGTAAAAGTGACAAAAGAATTTCTGAGGTACACTGAATTTCTGCATAATAAGGAAACAATAGGTCGCCAAAGTCAGTTATATTTACTGGTGCGGACAGTGTGGCAAATAAAATGTCACTTTCCAAGGGATAATTCAATGAGTGGTTTGGGGGGGGGGTGTCTATTTCCAAAATATGTAGACCGTGAACTTCCAAAACAATACTGACCTCCATTATTTATCATTTCATTTTCACATATACCTAGTTTATTGGAAATATAAAATAGTTAGCAACCAAACAGCAAAACAAAAGATGTACGCAAATAGTTGGCTTTTCATTTTATACTGCATACAAACAAATTGACGAGTCATCCATTCATTTCATACAAGGGGATTACATAAGTTACACAACAGAACACAGGTTACTTATTCATCAGAGTAAACAAGCATGAGTCAAAGATAGATTCCCAAGTTCATGCCACCAATAAATACACATTTAGAACACCATTCTTTAATTAGCCTGACTTATTAAATGACCAAATGCAACTCTAAAACTGTCATCTGTAATACTCCTTACAGGCAGTGCTATAAAACAAAGAAAATGAAATTATTCCTATTCATTCACGAAACGTCGTTCCCTACACCAGTTAATAATCAAATCACAGTGGCACAAAATTAATAACTGTTGTCTCTTATCTATTGGTGGGGAGGTATATGAAGGAACAAATCAGTGGATTGAGGAATGAAAGCTCTGCTGTGAACAAAGAAAGATCATGATCAGTGTCACCTCCTTCAACTATATAGAATCTTACCTCGACTTCTAGTCTAGTTAACCCGGCTTCCTCTTCTACTTCTTTCTAGCTCCCAGGGGAACAAATGTCTCAAAATAATCAATGCCATAGGTTTGTGTGAAACCTTTTCGCCACAAGTATTTCACGAGCTTAGCCAAAACAATAAACGTTGACATTAATTCTAAGGGAATTGTTTATATTCACATGCACTATAATGTAATGGAATAGGATTCTGCGTGGTCTGAACTAGAAAGAGCTACAGAACTAGAAGCTTGTCAATGAAGTGGTGTAAGATCCTCAATTAATAAGCTAAACCTAACTATAAAATTAGTTCTATCAATCATTGAGACAAAGACAATCAACTAGACTTCCAAATCAATTATTAATTACTCACTTTTGAGGAAGATTGCAAAATTTTGCCGCGCCCCGCAAACCCTACCAATAACTCGTGAAAAGCGTTGAATTTGGGCGACGGGATTAAGGCTATCAGAATCGGTAGAATTCCGGCAATCCACGCCGCTCTAAGTAGCCAAACCACAACCATCGTGACAAGATGTTCATCATACATTTAATCGATGAGTTTGCAATGGTAATTAAAGAGGAATTGAATTTGCGTGGCGTGAGGTTTTCGAATGGAGTAGGTTAGTGGCAAACGGGATTCCCAACAAAAGAGAAAGTAAAATTACAACTGAAAAGGAAAAGAAAGAAATCGGGAATTTTGAAAATCCAGAAAAAGCGGGTAATTACAAAGCGTGTTGGCAGCAGGTATAGTCTTTTGTTCGTTGGAGAGCAAAAATCTGATTTTCACCTAACCAAGGGAAAAATTATCCTCCAGCAATGCTATAAATGTTAGTATTTTGCTTCTGTAAATTTGGTTGTCCATGTTAATTTATACATGCACTATCCACCTCCACAAATTGTCAAAATGTGTTTAATGTTATTTATGCTTAAAAATCGTGTAGAATTATAATTAATAATTATTTTTGATTTAATAAGATTTGATCTGATTGGTATTTTGTGTAATTAAATCTTATGTTCAAATAAATCCGATTTTGTCAAATTTAATACTTTTAGAAATTTAAAGCTTTATATTCAAATTATAAATATCTTATTAAATGTTGATGTTTAATTATATTTCGTATTTATATCAAGATAGATCCGGAACAGAGAGGTTATTTCACTAAAATGCCTTACTACGACTAATTTACTAGCCCTTAATAAAAATATAATATATATCGATTTGAATTTAGTGATTTAATTAAATAGTTAAAATATGTAGATTTTGAATCAATTATAAAAATTTATTTATTTATTATATTTAAAAAAAGATTAATATACATATTTTTGATTGATATTTAGCTTATACAATGTAAGTTTTATTTATAATGTTTTTTTTTTTGGACAGGAAGTGTTATTTATAATTTAATATTGAAAGAAGACTAAAGAATAATAATTATGTAAAATTTGGATACATAAATCATGGCTGTTGGAGATAAAAACTAAATCTGAAGATATAAATCATTATTCATCATGTATAATTTTATATAAATAATCAACTATAAATAACATCGTTGGGATGTTCTATGAGGAGCGTTTTTTTTAAAAAAAAAAAAAAAATCCTCTACTTTCTACTGAATCTCACAATTTATTTTTGAACGAGCCTAAAAATATTTCAAATCATTTTTTATTATTTTCTTGCTTCATAACCAAGAAAATCACAAGTGCAATAAATGTGAATAAGAGATTTTTCATCCCGTATCGGATTTTTTTCACTTTGCACCCCCAAAATATGGGAAATAGATACTTTGCATCTCGAAACTTAGATTTAGCACTTTTCACCCTCGAAATATGAAAAATATAGCACTTTGCACCCTCGTTTATTTTCAAGCAAAAATTCAAGGGCAAAATAGGCATTTCAATAGTATTGGCACTTTGCACCCTCAAAACTTGAGAATTTCGCACTTTGTACCCCTAAAATAAAATTAGCATTTAACACCCGCTGTTTAAGAACAAATCAGCAACTTCCACCCCCGAAACACAATAAATGAGCACTTAACACCCTCAAAACACAAAATTAACACTTAACACCCTCAAATTTAAAAAACTCAAACCCCTCGTTTTTTTCGTCAAAGTTGACTATTGGAGTGAAAAAAATCTAAGGCAAAATAGGAAAATTCATCTTTTACTTAAATTTTGCAAAATACAATTTTAAATACTCGAATACTCATTTCTCTCTCCATCTTTCTTTTCAACAATATAATCGTAATTAACTAAATAAAGACCCTAGCAAGACCCATTGTCTACTTCAACATATTAAAGACCCATAAATAATTACCTATTTTGTCCTTAAAAAAATTCACCTCAATGGTCAACTTTGCCGGATAAAAAATGAGAGGTTCGATTTTTTTTTAATTTGAGGGTGTTAAGTGTTAATTTTGAATTTTAGAGTGCAAAGAGTCCATTTATTGTGTTCTGGGGGTGCAAGTTGTCAATTTATTCTTTAAAATTAGGGAGTGTTAAGTGCTAATTTTATTTTTGGGAGTGTTGGAAGTGCCAAAAATTTACAATAAAATTACCTATTTTGCCCTTAAATTTTTACTTGAAAATAAATGAGGGTGCAATGTGCTGCATTTTTCATATTTCGAGGGTGCAAAGTGCTAAATCTAAGTTTCAAGGTTGCAAAGTGCAAAATATCCTCCAGTATCCCATAGCCTAGAACTATTATTATATCAATTACGCTATGTAGCTATAGTTGGCTCTGCTTTAGCTTACTTTGGTCCTGAACGAACATTACAATACAAATCATCACCACTCACTCACAAGTCACAACACATGATTGTTATGAAATTTTGAGAATTATTCTATGACAAAGTTTAGTCATTTTAGTTGTAGATGATATATGAATGATGATATTCATCTCATCTGTCTAACTGAACTGAACAGAACACTCAAGTGCTGTTGAATTGAGAAATATTTTCAATGCATGAAAGCTCCAATTAACTAACCTGTGAGCTCTTCCATTTGACCCTGGTTTGATAACAACAATGAGGATATCAGAAGGATTGGAACATTTTTTATAGCAGCAAAAAATGTTATGAATAGGGTCAGGGGGAATCACCTGAGTAATGTACTGCTCTGCATCAATTCGTCTCAGGAACATGATTGCATGTCGAGCTACATTGGCCGTCTGGTCACCAAGCAAAACACCACCCATATCATCAACAACTCTCACCTTTATGTACGGATCTTTGGGAGGTACCATATCCTGACAACACACATAAATTGCTTAGTCTAATTATCTTTTAGGAACATTACCTCCTTCGATGTCAAAACCACTATTAAGTTTCAACCAAGTCAAGGAAGCAATAAGAACTAATCAACTTTTGCTACAGTGAAATTCAATCAAGCAAAAAGAGAATTAATTATTACCACAGTCAAATCAAGATCAAGTCCTCCCATATATGATTGTAAAGTTGCAGCATGATTCTTGAAATATTCTTCCTCAGTGCTACTGAGTCTCTCTTCAATTTCTGCAGGGAGCACACGATCACACATCCATCCCAAGCTTCTAATGACTTCTGCTCGATTATATCTACAAATCCAGAGTACATTTTAGCCATATTGTGGATAATGTTTACACTTGAAACAAATGAAAACTTTTTTTCTCTAGGGATTAGTTACTCACACATAAGCCATGAGACATCGCTTATTGCGGACCAGGGAAAGGTGGTGGACCAGTGCCCCAAACTGATCAGATTTCATAGCTGCTTGGATCACTGTTTTAGCAGCTTCTGATTTCCTTCTTTCATCTTCTGAATTCCCCATTTCATCTTCTGATCTCCCTGTATCTTTCAATTTATTCTCATGCTCTTGCATTTTTCTGTTACATTATCAAGTTGAATAACTAGAAAATGGAACTCGCAATACATAGACACAAATATAGGGAGATCATAGCATCATATAAAAATGCCCACATTAAACTTATTTCATTTAATACACTTGTGTCAATACAAGATTAAAGCAGAGGCTAACATAGATGAACAAACTGCAAGTTAATCAGTTGATCCCACATCAGTCTATAAATATCTAAACCAGGCATATTCACATAACAAATTTTCAAGCATCTATGAGGGGTACTGAATAGTCTGCCCAAGTTCCATATTAAACAACTCACCAACATATCTATGTTTGTCCATCGCTCATTCTACCCCTACTGACAACTACAATTTCAAGACTCGCATATGTGGTCAAGCACAAAGTCATTAAATAATGTATACTTGGATAGAGAACCCTACTCTAGTGAGACTCGAGCATGGGATCAATCCTTTAAGCATGTATGTTAGGTGACCACTACACCCAGTATCCCCTTAGTTGTCCAACCAAAAAGAAAACAGTAAACGAATATTAGCCATCGAACATTAAAGAAAGGTGATAATAGATTTAATTGGTGCAAAATTAAAAGAGACCAGGTATTCTTGTTTTCACATGCAATACTATTGTTTGACTTCAATGATCTACCTGCTGAAATGCCAAATTGAATTCTCTACTATCCATGGTTGTTCTATGCATTCGTGCAATTTATTTTATTATGAGAAGAAAAATGTTGTTTCTATAACTTGCTTTCTACTTAATTTCTAGAATAAATAAAATAAATATATACAGAAGCTTTGACTGAGAGTCATAGTAGGGCAATGGTGAAGTTGAGTCACCATAAAGGAGCGATTAAAACCAATTGTGCATCTTTCAATCAATAATCTCACAATTCTATACATGAACTCCACCAAAGGTCATTACACATCTTATAGCCAACCAAGATAATTATCATTGATGAGCAAAAACATGAGATACGTTTACAACAGGAGACCAACATGACTCTAAGTTGTTCAGTTTTTAGAATGTACATATGAAGGAAAAAGGAATAAGGGAGGGTGACAAAAGTCATATCTACTAATGACAATTATCGAGTAAAACTAATGTCTTATCGGTTGTGAAAGAAGATCTTGCTTTAACTGAAAAAGATTAGTGACAAATACTAGAGTTAGTTTACCTCATTAAGGGCTGGAGGTGATGGAGATGCCCATTACATTCTTCAAGCACTTGAGCAAATAGGTCATTCTGTGTATGCATTGAAACCAATGTGAATCTATTATTTGAACTGGATACGGCAAATTTCTTTAGCACTTGAAAAATTAAATAATAAGAACATCAGTATAGAACAAAATGCATAAGATTCTAGCGAATCATAGCATAATAAGCCCATATAATAAGGGAAATAAATAGAGCAAAATTCATCTTATTTACATGCCATCTAAAGCTTGACTTCCTATTGTTATTTTCATGTTTTTCAAATTATTAGCATTCTCCATCGCAATTCGAATAACAAACCTCTATATATTGGGATAAATTTAACAGATTATATCCATAAACAGAATATCGATGTAGCTTACATTGAAAGAACTGAGTTGACCAGGTTCACTACTTGCCAATTCTTTCACCAATTCGCTCGCTTTTCTACCGTACATCGTCTATAAATTCAGATGGCACCGGCTTGTTTACTGCAAATTCCATCAAAGCAATTAATCAAACATCTTATATACAAAAAATAAAAATACTTTTTGTCCAGGGCTGACCGAACGTATTAAGGGGGCCCTAGGTGAAATGTAAAATCAGGGGCCTATTCTACCAAAACAAATGATTATCATTAAAATTTATTTCTTACTTCTAAAATTGTAAAAGTATTTATTAAGTATTTACATGGTTCTTCTCTAACATATTTGTCCAGGGCTGACCCGACGTATAAAGGGGGCTCTAGGTGAAATGTAAAATCAGGGGCCTATTCTACCAAAAAAAAAATGATTATTATTAAAATTTATTTTCTTACTTTTAAAATTGTAAAAGTATTTATTAAGTATTTACATGGTTCTTCTCTAACATATTTGTTATAGCTAGATAAAATGACATATCAACTTAACTTCTTTTTCAAATTGTAATCTGTTTTTATAACATATAATCTAAAACCCTTCTTTCAAAAAAGCAATACTATAAGTTGTGAAATATAAACTATACAACTAATGTCAGTTAACGGAGTTAACACTTTCCTTGTCAAAATCAATAAATAGATAAAACATAAAAGTAGAAATGTAAAATGTTTATGTTCTAACTTCTAGCATCTATGTTACTAAAGGCGCTCTTCATTAAATCCGATCTGAGCCGTATCGAATTCAATATGCAGACCAGTTTAGTAATGTCAGAATTGGTACCGTGTGCCAAACCTAACAATTCGGTTCGGTTTGGTTTGGTACCCAAAAAATGAAAAGTGCAGTTTTGGGTTTTTTTTGTAAAAATTTATAAATTTGTAGCTTGACCCAAAGTCATTGAATCAAGTTAAATATCAACCCAAATTTTTAAGTTGATCCTAATAGAATAAGAAAAAGAAAAAAAATGGCACCTCCATATAACCCTAACATCTCAAAATCCTGAATTTGATGTATTGTTGAGTTACAAGTATCATAAACCTTTACAATTAAATATGTAGAAACAATTATGCTATCAATACCATACTTTCTTTATCATTTGACACCAATAATACGAAATAATCATTTTTAAAACATCAATTAGTTAAACGGAGCTTACGTGACAGAGACCAAGAGAATTTCAATAGAATGTGTAGTCCTACTCGAAACAAACAAAGCAGGAATAGAAAAAAAATAAGAACAGAGAGTAGGAGGAATAGAATTCTTGCCTGCCAATATATTAAATGAACGGCCTACGGAAGTAGAACCGGAAGAGGCGGACGGCCGACACGGGCCGGCTTTGTGCAAACTTCAGCGCAGGTTAGAGAAATTAGAGAAAGGGGGCAAGGACATATAGAACTCTTTTTTCTTTTTTGGGTAAGGATATATAATCAAAATGTCAACAAATACAAAGAGTCTTTACACGACTTAATTTTTTTTTTTTTAATAATTTTGGTATTACTAATTCGGTTCATAAATCAATAGGTAATACTGAAACAAAGAAGGAATAAATTTGGTAATTAAGTTTTGTACTGAATATCGAAACAACACCTAGATTCGGTATTCAATATAAATCTGTGACTGCCCGTCTCAGCGGGTCCATCGAATAACAGTCGAAAAATTATTATTATTTTGAAAAAGTGTTAAAATATCGATTTTTTTGAAATGGAAACGATAAATTAAAAGTTTAAAAGCGGAAACGGTTTAAAATAAAATAAGAACAATTTAAATTACTGAGTTATAAAATCAATTTTCATAGTAGAAGTTTAAATCAAAATATTTGAACAAAATCAACCGAGAGAGATAAATAAGTAATTATGAAAATCTTGTCTCTTTTATGAAAATATAAAATCAACTTTAACGATTCAAATATTTTAAGCAAAGATTTAAACAAAATCGAAAAATCATAAAACGACAACAAAATATAAGTACTTTCTCAAATACTAGGGTGGGATCACAAGATAACCTAATCGCAACCCGACTATTATTTTTCAGAACACCTGAAACTGAAAAGAATGAATGAAACATGGAACGCATAAATTGATCGTCCAACTTAGTGAGGCTATGTGTGAATGTGCATGGTGATGTGTGGATGCAACATATTATATAACATAAGCATTTTATCAAGCAAATTAAGCATATATTCAAGATGAAAGAAACACATATTTCACATAACCAAGAATTGGTGATGCCGTCCTCCACTTACCCTTCATCCTTAATTTGATATTCATCCAAACACACCAAGTAAGGAACGATCTTACTATCTAATATGCATCGACATGTCCTTCCTATGGTACCAAAAAGACAATTTCCCCATACAAAATGGGTTACCAAGAACTTCAATTATCAGACCAAATTTAACTAAAAAACTTCATGAACTCCGGAGAAAAATTGGATTTAACATGAAAGTTGCAATAAAAATCTATCAAGAGTTATCAAATTTGCATTTTCATGTCCAGTAATACCAAAATTGTAAAATTATCTATCACGTGGATCGAGACCCAAAAATTTCTTTTTTCTTGAAATTTCAAGTTTTTCGAAGTATAAAATAACATATTAAGCACTTAGGAGTCATTTACTTTGTTACCATATTTATCATAACAAAAGGGGTAAAATGTCACATTATCATAATAAAAGTGGATAAAGTGCCGCCTATAGAAATATCAGGGAGGCAATGTGAAACTTTTACAAAATTTCATGGTGTAAAATGCTCTTTTTTAAATCACAAGGGAGTAAACTGAATATTATGCATTTTATAGGGGTTAAATTATCATTAACTTTGAGAAAAAATTGTATTTGGTACCAAAGTTACAATGAAAAACCTAGCTTATAATACAAATTTGTATTTTTTTTATCCAATAGTATCAAAATTGTAAGTAGTTCTACCATATAGTAAAAAAAAAACAACTTTCCCCATTTTGTATTGTAAATGTTCCAATATGCATCGCAACTTTCCAAGGAATGTTGTTTTCCCCATTTACATATACCAAAGGCCTTAAGTGTAGAAGGACTCTCAATTACTGCGCCCAGTCGTATATTGAGGTGCTCCCCGCCAGCTGTTGGAACGACGCGAGCCGGGCCTGGTCACAATTCAGAAAGATGAAGGATCCAAAAGTATTCTCTCTGCAATCTTGAAGAGGTTTATCAGCCAAATCTGCCACATGCACCTTTTGTGGAAGATACTTCTCATTGATTGATAATATAAAAAAGTGTTGAAAAACGAATCTCTTTGGTAAGTTTCATTGTTAACAATGTAAATTTATCCTCTGCGAAATGCATATTGTTCAATTTACTTCCTTATGATTTGAAAAAAGAGCAATTTACCCCCTTTTAAAAATTTAAAGAAACAATTTACCCCTTTCAGCTGGAGAGTGTAACTCTTTTGCCAAAACTGAGAGTGGACATGAAAAGTGTTTTATAACATGATGGAAAGGGGGAGGGGTGAATTGTCATATTAATCATAACACAAAGGGATAAATCGTCATATTTATCATAAAACATGGGTATAAAACCGCCATATTATCATAACAAAGGGGACTAAAGTGCCAAATATAAAAAAATTCAGGGATGCGGTGTAAAACTTTTATAAAATTACAGGGGGGTAAAGTGTTCCTTTTCAAATTATAGGGAGGTAAATTGAACATTATGCATTTTATAGGCGGTAAATTGTCCTTAACTCCGGAGAGAAATTGGGTTTGGTATAAAAGTTGCAATAAAACCCTATCATTTGGTATCAAATTTATATTTTTGTGACCAATGGTACAAAGTTGCAAGATGACCTATCATTTGGTACCAGAAAAAAAAATCAACAGATTTAGATTAAATTATGATCGGATGAAGTATAATAGTACAAGTAATTTAAGACTATCACAACGGATCAATCTAACATGAACGTGACAAAACCATTATCCGTATGATCCATCGTGATCGGGCATAATTTCAAAATGATAAATTGTTATGTATAGATTCATTTCGGTCCAGTCCAAATACAATCCATTGTCATATTTAATAATGAAATTGTATGTATCACAGAAAAATATAAGTACGTTTAGTTGTCCCCTCTGGTATTAAAACTGCTACGTAAAAAATAAAATAAAGATACTGTCATTTTCCACAAGCACCTTGGGTCCATTTTCTTTCTCTTTTCCTGTCTAAATGTTGCGGTTGCCGAAGCCATTGCCCTTAAGGAAGCTTGTTCTGCTGCTAGCTCTTGTGGTGTTTTTTGTGTTAATTTTGAGAGTGACTGCTTAACCAACATTTTGGCTGTCATTTGCACTGATGATGGCCTTGATTGGGATACTTCTATCCTAATTAGAGCAATTCGCAGTTTTTGGATGTCTTGGCCCAAGTGGAATTTCAATTTTATCTCCTGGAATGCAAATCGAGCCGCCCACAATTTGACTGCCTGGACGTTTTCTACAAACTCTACCCTCCTCTTAGCCCCACTAATTTACCTATTTTGATTTTTTTTTGTGATGGGGGCTATCCCTGTGTAAACTGGAACTACTCATTTTTTTGATTTTGCAATATATTCTTACTTATAAAAAAAAAAAAAATAATAAATAAATAAAACAAAGTATTACATATATCTCTTCAGCATATATATTCCTTCCTCTTGGAGCCTTGGGTGAAGGTATCCCCACCCGCAGGGGCGGATCCAGGAATTTGGGTCAGGGGGGCTAAATTTATACGCACAAAAAAAAAAATCAAACAGTTAAACATAAAGTTTATAATATACACATAAGAACCCAAAATATCTATTTATTTACTTTAATAATTGACCACGACGGTTTTTCATCTTTTGAAACCGGTCCATGATAGCATCATTTGAAATACTACTAAATATGTCTCTCTCTATAAAGACAATTAAACTATCATTTAGCCATTGATCGCTCATTCGGTTACGAAGTCGATTCTTTACTATCTTCATAGCCGAAAAAGTTCTTTCCACTGATGCAGTTGCAACGGGTAGAATTAGCGCCAATGTCACAAGTTTGTAAACCATCGAGAATGCGACATGTCTTTTAGTTGCAACCATCTTCTTAGCAAGATCACCAATCCCTTTCAAACTAGAAAAATCATCACTTGATCGAACATCCCTAATATAATTTTCAAGTTGATTGGGAAGAGCCAAGAGCTCAAGAAAAGAAAAGTCATTTGGATAAAATTCGGCAAGACGAACGAGTTTTCCTTTGTCAAAAGCTTCAAAGTGATTGGATGGGTTTAAGCATGCAACACAAAGAAGCAACTCCGTGTTTACTTCATTGAAACGGTTGTTCAACTCTTGCAATTGTCTATCTATCACCGAATTGAATCTCTCAACTTTGTAATGATGTTCGATAGTCACTTGTTCAATCCTACGCTTTGGCCTCCCATATGGAACATAAACATTACTCATTGAAGGAACTTCAATTTCATGTTTAAAACAAAAAGAAGTAACATCCTCCAACAAAGTTTCCCATCCATCATCTCTTGTCTCTTGAAGACGATCTTTCGCTAATTTTATGCATCATATTATTTTAATATAATTGGTATCCTCATATCTTTATCACTTATATATGAAAATCTTAACAAGATATAACTTTATGCACAAAAATAAAACTTGAATCTAAAGATTGATTTTGAAAAGTAATATAAGCATCAATAATGAATATATAACAATATTAGTATATTGCATAAACACAATTGCACACACATAAATATAAATAAAATAGAAAAAATTACTAACATTCACAATTGGGGCTTTTGTGCTCAAGACTTTAATGGGTTAGGACTTGGGTTGGGTATGGCCGGAGATGGGGCGGCAGGTGGCGGCGGCGGCGACCTCAGGCGGGCAGGCGGAGGCTGGTGGTGGTAGGAGGTGCAATGGTGGCTATGGTTAGGGTTTGGAGATGTTGGGAGTAGGGGAAAATTGGGCTTAAAATTGGGGCTTATAATTGAAAGAGTAAATTATTATTAAATTGGGTATATTAATTGGACCTAAAATTATATTTGGGCTATTGGGCTAATATATTAAATTTTTTGTTAAATAAAAATTATAACATATATATATATATATATAAATAAATAAAAAAAATTCCGGGGGGGGCTATAGCCCCCCCTTGCCCCAACGTGCGTCCGCCACTGCCCACCCGCACCCCATGTTGCTCCGCCACTGATTAATCCAGAGTACGAAACCATTCAATACATACAGTGGGTATTCGCTATTCGAATATACCTTGAATTGATCAAACTCGGCCATGAATTTTGATTATAAATTAGGTAGTTTTAGATTAAATTAGTGAATCAAATTTAAGTATGATTGGATGAATTATAATAAGCACAATTCAGTTAAGAATGTCACAACGGATCAATTCGACATGAACGTGACAAAACTATATCCGATATGATTCATCGTGATCGGGCATATTTTCAAAAGGGTGAAATACAGCCTCCCCTTAAAGTATGAGGGTGTTATCAATTACCTCATAAAGTATCAATTGTAACACTTACCCCTCTCTATTATAGTACTGAACATTTTATTCCAAAACTATCCCGCCTGTTTTATAACAAATAAATTATTTTATTATTAATTTATCAATTTTTTTAGTAATTATGAATTCATCCATCCACCAAACATTATTATGTTTCAATTTCTTCATTCATTTTGTTTCCTTCCATTTTATGGTCTCAAAATTTTTCTTTATTTTCATCTATTGTTTTTCTTATTTATGTTTCAGTTTGTTTTCTATATTTTATGTTTCCATTTTTTATTTATTTCTATCTCAAGTTTTTCTTTATATTTCTCTGAAGTTTTATTTCGTGATAATTATCTCATTTATTTTCGGTACAAATTAATATTCGAAATGTTGAGTAATTCTCCTTCAAATTCTTTCTCGCAAAATTCAAGTTTGACACCAAACACTATTATGTTTCAATTTCTTTATTTATTTATATATAAAAAAATTATTAATTATGAATTCATCCATCCACCAAACAATATTATGTTTCAATTTCTTCGTTTATTTTGTTTTCCTTTGGTTAGAAAAAAAATTGAGATTGAAAAAATAAAGGAAATTAACAAAATTAATAAAGAATTTAAAACATTATGTTATTTGATGGGTGAATGAATTCATAATTAATAAAGGGATAATTCTATTTTGATAAATTATTAAAGAAATGTATTGTTTATGAAAAGGGCGAGGGTATTTTCCGAATAAAAACTACAAAATTATAACAGTGTGGGTAAATATTACAAGTAATACTTACCACCCCATACTTTAAGGGGGAAAATGTATTTCACTCTTTCAAATGACCAAATGATAAATATAGTTTATCTCTATAAAATCATTTCGATCCAATCCAAACACAATCCATTGTCATATCTAATATGAAATTGTATATATCACATAAATATATAGGTAAATTTAGTTGGCTGCAGTAGTTAAAATTGTAGGTAACAAATAAAACAAGATACTGCAATTGTATGGGAAAACAAAGTATATGGTAGGGGTGAATGCAAAATACTCCCATGTGTTATGCTAAATATGTAAAAAATTACCTTGTGAAATTTTTATTGCGTCAAACTTCTTTGTGTTTCCAAAAATCCTGCAAAAAACATCCAATTTATAAAAAAAATAGGTCGTTTTGGATCGATATTTCTCAAGAAATCATTTTAAAAATATATCATGTGAAGTTGTAGGGACCAACTTGAAGTGTTTTAAAAATTATTTCTTGAAATATGTCGATCCAAAATGACCTATTTTTTACAAATTGGGTATTTTTTTTAGGGTTTTTGAAAACACAAGAAAGTTTGACGCAATAAAAATTTTACAGGGTAGTTTCTTGCAGGGGGAAATGCGTAATTACTACCATGTGATATCGAAAACATGTAAAAAACTACCCTATGAATTTTTTTTTTGCACCAGACTTCCTTGTGTTTTTAAAAACCCTGCAAATTACACCTATTCCGTCTCCCTCCGTCAATTTTTTGACGCGCGTGTATTCTACGCGCCAAAAATGCGATTTTTTTTGTTTCTAACGTAATTTTTCATTCAAAAGGACAAGAATACCCTTGTACCTTTGAATCTTTGCAGAAAACTTCCTTGTGTTTTTTAAAGTTTGCGTAAAAGTTCCTTGTGTTTTCCACCGTTTGCAAAAAACTTCCTTGTACTTTTGGAAGTTCACGTCAAACTTCCTTATGTTTTGAAATGTGTGCAAAAAATGTCTATGTTTTTCTTAATGTTTGTAGAAAAGTAACTCATATTTTTTAATGTTTGCGCAAATAATTCTTGTACTTTTAAACGATAATTCAAACTCCCTTATACTTTTATACTACACCCATAATTTAGTATCTTTTAAACTTCGCACATAATATCTATTCTATTCTTTGTTTGTTCCATATGAGAAGCAAGAAAGAAAAATTAGTGAGAGTTTTTGTAATTGTAAAAACATAATTTTTTATTAATATATAAGGGGTAATTTAGGCGATTCAATTAAAAATAAACTGTGTCAATCATTAACGGAGAATGGGTGTAATTTGTAGAATTTTTGAAAACACAAGAAAGTCTGATGCAAAAAAAAATTCACATGATAGTTTTTTTGTAGGTTTTCGATATCACAGGATAGTAATATGCATTTTCCCCTTCTTGCAGGTTTAGCATAACACATGGAAATACATTGCATTTTCCCCTATAAGGTAGTAGAAACCAACTCCGTTAAACCTAATTAATATACAAGGCAAATCGAGAAAATAATTTAATCAGCCGTTTTTTTTATATATATAATATCTAAATCAGCCTTCATCTACAAGTAAATCAAATTAAGTAATTAATTATTAAATTTAGTAGTGTTTTAGAATTTATTCTATGGGCTTCCCAAAATACTATATCATTAACTACGTTCTCATCCCTTTGCCATAATTTCACTTTGAGTCCAACTCCAATAAATTCAAAATTTCTAATTTTGTTCTTTTGGTCATAATTGCATATATGTACAATTGCCTATAAAAGGGAAAATTCACTGGTCATATCTCATAGTGGAGTACAAAAGAAAACACCACAACAAATTTTCACATATGATTTAAAAAACAGTCCTTGCAAAAGATTAGTGGGAAATCATCTAAGTTGAGGTTGCAATTTCAAGATTCAAGCAAATCAAAGTGTGAGTTTATTAATTACTCGAACATTAATTTCGCAATTTTGATGATTCCAATGTATTTCATTTTGTTCAACTCATAACATAGAATCAGTCCTTTTGAACAGACCATAAAATCTCTACCTATATATATAAGCCAAAAAAACACGAATTACCTCAATGTGAAGATAAATGGAGTAACTTTGAATTAAAAAGATGTCAGTACTTACTCATTTGATATTAGGAAGTTCCAACATTGTATAACTTCATTTAAAGTTCAGTTATAGTTAAAACATGTTATAAAATCATTGATTTTATTATTTTTTACTTAAATCAGGTCGATTGTACTGCATATTTGAACTGTCACCTTGTGAGCTAATAGGGGAAAATAAATTTCCATTTTCTTTATTTAGAAAAAAAATTAGATGTGTACGTTGCAGGTCTGTCATAAGTCTTGTTAGGAATAAAATTATATGTCATGACGCGTCCAGGCAGGGTGGTCCTAGTGAATAGGAAATGCCCATTGAGATGTTGTTCATGCGTCATGTCAATTAAAGATTCATTTTCTATAATTAAAACACGGAAAATTCTAAGGTGAATGACGTCACTTTAGAATTTTCCGTGTTTTAAATATAGAAAATGAATCTTTAATTGACATGATGCATGAAAAACATCTCAATGGGCCTTTCCTATTCACTATGACCACCCTGCTTGGACGCGTCATGATATATAATTTTATTCCTAACAATTAGACTTATGACAGACCTTGCAAGGTGTCATAATTTTATGGTCTGTTCAAAATCTTTCAATTTCTGAAACTACCATTTTCCAATGTCGTGGTAAAATATTATATATATAGGTAAAGTCTTTCAATTTCTGAGGTAAAATATTATTATGCAAAATTAGTTTTTATTATTTTTAGTTTATAATTTACTATTGTTGTGGTTAAATATTACAATGAATGTGGTCAAATAATAGTATAGTACAATTAGTTATGATAATAGTATTAATTATGCCTTGTTAGTAACATATTAAGTAGGTAATTTATTAATGAGGTGTCATAATTCTACTGATTATAACTTACGTCATGTGACGTGACGTCACCTCAGAATTTTCCGTGTTTTAATTATAGAAAATGAATCTTTAATTGACATGATGCATGAAAAACATCTTAATGGGCCTTTCCTATTCACTAGGACCACCCTGCTTGGACGCGTCATGACATATAATTTTATTCCTAACAAATTAGACTTATGACAAACCCTGCAAGGTGTCATAATTCTATTGATTATAACTTACGTCATGTGACGTGACGTCAAAATGAATCTTTAATTGACATGATGCATGAAAAACATCTTAATGGGCCTTTCCTATTCACTAGGACCACCCTGCTTGGACGCGTCATGACATATAATTTTATTCCTAACAAATTAGACTTATGACAAACCCTGCAAGGTGTCATAATTCTATTGATTATAACTTACGTCATGTGACGTGACGTCACCTTAGAATTTCCCATAGTTTTAATATGTTAAACAAGTAACTCATAATTAACTAAATTTAATTTTATTCTATATCATAAAATTTATGCGGTGGTGATTACATATTTATAATCCAATGTCTTAAATTAAATTGACGTCACATAACGTGACGTCACCTTAGAAGTACATAATACGTCATAATTTCATCTTTAATTGAAGTGATGTTTTTGATTTGTTGTTGAATAGTGCTAATTAAGGTTGAAGAAATGGATGGGAATAATGAGGAGGAGGCTAATACCAAGCAAATACTTGAATCTTCTTCAGTTGGATCTTTACTTCCTGAACCTGAACAGCAACATGTTATGAATGAACAAGAAATACCTCAGTCTCACGGTCTGCAGATTAGGCAGGTTTCGCCTAATAAGGGAAGCATTGGCATCCCGCCTTCTCATCCAAGAATTCCTCTCATATCTCCTTACTCGCAGATCCCGGTCGTCAATCCTCATGTAGTTGGAGAAAGTCTTTCTTCTCGTAAATTTCATAAAAGGTCCTACAGCGATATCCCGTCAACTACTATGCCTTTGAAGAGTACTCATGGTTCTCAACCAGTGCAGTTGGTTCAAAGAAAGATCATAAGCAGCACAGAAGGGATGGGGGAGAATAAATCTGATCAAGGGGGAGTTGTTGATGATATGCATAGTATTTATATGAATTTGGACAACATAAACGAAATCAATTATACCGGTGATCAGATACTAGGAAACGAGAATTGGGAAGATCATGCTAGGGGTACCAAGAGAAATAGAGGTGATATTAGTGATATTGAAACGATTAATAGCGTCGCTGTTGTTCCTAGGCACCACCGAAGTGTTTCCATGGATAGTTTCATGGGTAATACGAATTTCGCGAATGATGAGTCTCCCCAAATGTTTCCCTCACCAATCAACTCATCAATTGATAGCTTCGAGATTGGTACTAGTGAGATTAGTGAAGCTGAAATGAAGAAGATTATGGCAGATGATAGGCTTTCTAAGATAGCAATTGATGATCCTAAGCGCGCCAAAAGGTAATACAATTCCATCTGATTTTGAATTATAGTTAATGTTATATATATATATATATATATATATATATATATATATATATATATATACATACTTGTTAATAATAATTGGAATTTTCTTTGTTTTAGAATGTTATCTAATCGTGAGTCTGCTGCTCGATCAAAAGAGCGAAAGATGAAATATAAAGCGGAATTGGAACAAAAAGTTCAGGCTTTACAGACAATAGCCACTAATTTATCTGTTGAACTTACTCAACTTCAAGTAAGAGCTAGCTTAGATTTCTGTTTGGTTAATGTTTATGCAGTACTCCATTAATGTTTATTTTTTTAACAATGGTATTATATATATATATATATATATATATATATATATTAATTTGCATCAGAGTGAGTCTGCTGCCCTTACTAACCAAAGCAATAAGCTGAAATTTTGCTTGCAAGCCCTGAATCAACAATCTCAACTCCGTGAGGGTATGGTTACTTTTTTACCCTTTGTTTGTGTTACATTGAGATTTTCTCTTCTTTTCAACATCTGCATTTGTTTGCAACTCATTTTTATTTGAAAATTAGAATATGATATCTCGACTACTTTATCATGTGCATATATAGGTGAGAATGACTAACCTTCAAATAGCTACCTGTCATACTAAGAACATGTTCATATATATGGAATCGTAAAACGTTAACATTAAACCAGGATAAAGTTTCTCAATGAAGCATATATGCCAAGTGTACTTCCAAAAGAACGTCGATCCAAGTGTGTCTACACCAGTGAGATGCTTGACCTAGTAGTTCCTTTTGTTGGATCCACTTTTACAATCTGTTGCAATTGCCAATATTTCCCTACTTATTTACGTACCCTTTAAATTCGTAATTTTAACAACTCCTCTCTAAACTCACGCATGATCAGTGCACACACAGAGTTCCTATTTCACAAGTACTTTATGCATTTTAGCATATTAGTATTAGTTTGATGAAGTTGCTATCTTTTTTTAGATGACTTTTTTTCTATATCTTGGGATTGTTTTTTAATCACATAAAGTGTACTGCACTTGCCATGTGATTTGGTCTGATCTGAACTAGAATTATACTCCTATATTCTTTCTTTTAATTTGTTCGTGTGGCTGGGTGCAAAACTCATTCTGTGACTCATGACCAAAAATTTCAATAAGGATAATATATTTGCAATTGGCATCTACTTCTTTTGCTCATTTTGGTTTTTATGTATTTCTCATGACAGCACGGGATGAATCATTAACTGCTGAGATACAACGTTTGAAAAATTCAATCACTACCTCAAGGAATCGACAACTTTCAATCAACCGTCAAATGTATCAGTTACACCAGCAACAAGTATCTCAACTCAACATGCATCAATTGCAACGACAACAAGATCCGCAACAATCTTCAAATGACAATACACCAACAAGTAAAGGACAAAATCAGTAGATTTTGAGAATGTGGTGTGGTGTGGTGGATGGTAGTATCAAAGACAAATACTTTTTGCTTAATTGGTTGACTAATGTTCACCAAATTTTATACATTTGCTAGTTTTGCACCTTCACTGCGAATTAATAGTTGTGGAGTCCAGATGTAGTTCATCTTGGTTTGTTATTCTTAGAGACGCTACAATATCTTTAAGCATCAACTTATGCTCTAGAAAATACTTTCTGAATTATTAAATCCTTTTTGTTGGATTATTTGACATTTATTTTTTTAGTTCTTGCTATTAGATCGGTAATGCGCAAGTCTTCAAGATTCACCAAATTAATCAAGTTTTTGTTGAAATGACCCTTAGGGTGAGTTTGGCCCAGCGGTGGGAGCTCTTAAAAATGCTTCTAGACATTCATTGTGATTTTTGAAGTGTTTGGCCCCAATTATAGAAATTGTTTTTAGTCAATCGTGATTTTAATGGTGTTTGCCCTCACTATCATAATCACTTTTGGGATCTCCAGAAGCTAAAAATCAACTTATTTTAGAAGTAACTAAAGTGTTACTTTTGCAAAAGCTATTATCCAAAAGTAATTATTTTACAATTGAATTTTATCATAATCAATTATTGCTAAAATCCACTTTAGTAAAATTAAATCTCATATAATTGATTTTCGAATCGCTACGCCAAACTCACCCTTAGTCTCATCATAATACTTGGGAATAATGTTTATACTTCAAAAGTTCATGTAGTAAATAGGTTTCTTGTTTAGATGAGTGAATTAATTCTCTTATAAACTAACGAGAAACACAATTAATCCATACGGACCAACTGAATTATACATGGATGTTACTTAAATTAATATAGTGTCCTCAATATTATCATATGTTTCTATTCAATTTCAAACAACCTACAAATAATTTGTGACAATTTTGATCTACCCAAAAGCAAGAAGCGTAGCACTCCACCAGTCCATCTGTATGGGCAATAGAAAGAATAAAATGACAACTTTGTTAACTTTTTAAAAATAAAATAAAGCGAAGTATTCCATCTATTTCATATTTTTTACAAACATAAAAAACATAATTTAACATGTATGCATAATATAGTACAGTATTTTTTAAGAGAAGAATCACAAATTTTAACAAACATGGCTGATAAAGATCTTCTCATTATTTTTTAACACAAACATCTGATCTCAACACGTATGTCTTGACATATGCCACTATCTAATTAATATTTACTCCAAAACCTCAATGACAAAGCTAGATTTGAAGTTTGAACCGAACCAGAGCTATTATATCACAAATCACAAAATTAAAAACTTAACCAGTACAATCACTTGACATGCTTGATGTTTAGTCTTCAAGTAAATAGATGACACTTTAATAACCAAAAGCTGTCAGGATGGCCGAGTGGTCTAAGGCGCCAGACTCAAGTTCTGGTCTTCGTGAGAGGGCGTGGGTTCAAATCCCACTTCTGACAATTTGTGCAGCTCTTAAATTTTTAACCAATGATGGGTGTGCAGCTCTTAAATTTTTAACCAATTTTCATTAAACAAATATTAAAGTGATGGGACTTCAACGACTTTTACAAATTCCTTCTCGTTTTTCTCACTAATTCAATGACTCCATCCTTTGAGAAAAGGCTCAGGATCCATTGAGCCACAAATATATGGAGTCATGGACCAATAGTCCAAATTCCTCATAACCGAGTCTTTAGCCCAGCTACTAAACCAGGCATGAAAGCCCAAAGTTAACATTCGCCATTACGACGTCGTTACATTCTCTTAATTTTTGAACATCAACTGTCAAAGTGCCCGTTTATCTGTACACCCCCAACTAAACCCTACTCAGCTACTCAATGGAAGATACTCCACCAAACGACGTCGTACCTACTTTGGCTACGTCTCACGCTGATATGAGCACGGAGGAGCTAGTGGCTAAATCAATAGCTCCGGTGAAGAGAGAGTTTCGCTGCCCCCCACCCATCAGGACTTCCGATAACCACAATAATAGCCATGCCGATGTCAAAGCAACCGAGAAAAACGACGGCTTTTCTGCTCCAGTTATTAAGGAGAAGAAATCCAAACGTCAGCTCAAACGCGAGCGCCGTGAGGTATTTAGAATATGTTGTTTATGCATTTCATTGGATTTGATAGTTGATACCTTGTGGTTTTAATTTGTCAGATTTTTTTTTTCTTTTCATGCTATCACATTAGGAACAAAAATCTGCGCTGCATATATGTCCGGCGGTAGCAAAAAGTGGTAATGTTAATTCGTGTCAATACAACGAGAATTGCCGTTATAGCCATGATTTGGAAGCGTTTAAACTGCAGGTAGAATTAAAAGCCAAACAAGTCCTTGTTTTTTTTTTTTTGGTTTTTGGTTTTTGGTGAGAGTTTGTTCAAGGTTTTTATAAAATCTATGTGTCGTGCAGAAACCAGAGGATTTAGAGGGAAAATGTCCTTTCTTGGATGACGAGGGGCCATGTCCTTATGGTTTGTCTTGTAGATTTGGAAGCACTCATAATGACAATGGTGATGTTGGTAATGGAAAAATAATTGTGGAGAGAAAAATGCGGGAAACCAATGTAATGAAGAAGGACGTTCAAAAGCTTCTATGGAAAAACAAGATGAAGTTCCCGAAGTCAGATGCTACACTCAAACTTCTTGGGCTTATGGCAAGGACAACTCTTAAACTTTGTGCAACTTTGCTTTAATGGCTCCAATGGCATGTAGTATCAAATTGTACAGTCGTGAAGTGAGTGCTCTATAATTTATTACATTTTTTATTTTAATTTGATTCTTTTGAATACAGGGGCAGGCCAAGAACAAAAAGTTTGGTAGCAATGAGAATGATGACCAAATTCTTTCTAATGGCTCTGGAGAAATTAATGGAAATGGCTGTTCTAAAGTGGCTTCCAACGAAGTGGTTTGCTCAGCCAAAGTTGTAGAAGAAGATAAACATGATGTAGCTGATGAACAAGGACCCCCAAAGAAGATGAAATGCTTAAGTGATGAAACTTGTCCAGTCCAAATTAGTGACGGTTAGTTGTATTACGATTTATATAGATAACATTTTATGTTTTATTTTCCACTTAGGGTGTTTTAATTTATTTGGTGTATTGTAGCTGAACAAATTCTTCACGAGAAAGATGTAGACAAAATCTGTGAGCAGGATGAACTAAAAATCATTGTCGAACATGATCAGGAAGATAAAAGCCTAAAGTTACACCCACGGGAAAAGAAAATCATTGACTTCAGAGAGAAGCTCTATCTTGCTCCCCTTACGACAGTAGGAAATTTACCATATCGCAGGGTCTGCAAGGTTCTAGGTGCTGATATAACATGTGGTGAGATGGCAATGTGCACCAATTTGTTACAGGTTGGCAAGTGATGTATTACCATTTAACATCTCTTATTAGCTAAATTGTTGATTGATATGGAAATCAGTTTAACATTCCATTTTGTTCCAGAACTAAGATGATTTTAAAATATAGTATAAATTCTTGCAGTTTATGAGGATTGAGTCCATTTTAAGTTATGTACTCTAAACACAAAAGCTGAATTACCCCAAAGAACTACTTGATTACTTCAAAAGAGCTTATTCTCGTTTCCTTCTACCATTTTTTTTCTGTTATCCTCATATAAATTGTGGTTGAAGAATCCTTTGGTCATTTGGTTTATATTAAGTGTACTATATCTTGATTATTCTATTAACTTCCGGAATATTCAGATCCCTCAATATATTTTACCACGTCGACATTATCTACGTTGAAGTAGAATTCTCACTCAAAAGTGAGGTTCCTTTGAGCTTGCACATCACTAATGAAATATAAACTGCTTACTTTTTTTCCCTTGATAATCTAAGAATTATTCATCTCCGTCTCATACCATTATCAGGGATTTCAATATTGCATTGGTCAGCCATGCAGTTATTACAACAGACAAGTATTTGGGTAGTCTTGCTGCTTCAGGAAAAAATCTCAACTTCAATGCTCATTTTGTCCTCTTCTCTGAATGTTACAGGGTCAAGCTTCTGAATGGGCACTGCTAAGACGCCACTTATCTGAGGATTTATTTGGCGTTCAGATCTGTGGGGCATATCCAGATACAGTTGCAAAAACTGTTGAACTTATCGAGCAGCATTGCACTGTGGATTTTATTGATATCAACATGGGATGTCCAATCGATATTGTATGTAACAAAGGTGCTGGTTCTGCCCTTCTGACAAAACCAATGCGTATGAAAAGTGTAGTAGAAGCCTCTTCTAGATCAGTTGATATACCACTGACTATTAAGGTATGTTATTTCTTTATCTTGAGGGTTGAGCTCTCAAGCATATAATTATATCTTTTGTTCAAAAGTTTATGCTCCTGAAAGGGGAAATTTATCAATTTGTTTGATTCCAGTTATCATGTAGTTACATACCCACTATTTTCTGCATATCCAGGTACGTACAGGTTATTTTGAGGGCAAAAACCGGGTTGACTCTTTGATAGCAGATATTGGAAATTGGGGAGCCAGTGCAGTAACTATACACGGTCGGACAAGGCAGCAACGCTATAGCAAACTTGCTGATTGGGAATACATATACCAGTGTGCTCGTGCTGCCTCTCCTAGTCTGCAAGTCCTTGGAAATGGTGACGTGTTCTCTTATTTGGACTGGAACATTCACAAGTCTGATTGCCCTGAGCTCTCTACATGTATGATTGCTCGAGGGGCGTTAGTTAAGGTGTGTTTAAAGACTTTACCTTCAGTTCTCGTCAATCTTAAAATTTTGAGTTGCATCTATTAGTTGTGTGTCATATTTTGAACCAAAACCTTCTGAAATTTGCAGCCCTGGATTTTTACTGAAATCAAGGAACAAAGGCATTGGGACATCAGTTCTGGAGAGCGGTTGAATATTTTGAAGGATTATGTACGCTTTGGCTTGGAACATTGGGGTTCTGATTCTAAAGGTACATAAACATATGCCTCCATATTTACTAGTGTGTGTTATTACCCAAAAAAAAAAAAAAATAAGAAAAAAAATATTTACTACAGTGTGAAGGTCTGTGCGTCTTTGGACATTAGTAACCTCTTGAGATATCCCATGTGCAAAGCTCGTAGGTAAACCATAATTTCATATAAATATGGTGTATGTTTCTCTATGTTTAATTAAGAAACACAATATATTGCATTAGCAAACCTTTTAAAAATTAACAGGGCCGGCCCTGCCTGGTGTTTGACTCGAATCTTGTCTTACCTGCCCATTTGCTGCGCTTGATTTGTATGCCATGGAATTCAAAAGAAACCATGTATCTGCCTTTGACTCCCTTTTTTATTGTTCATACTTTATATGGAAGGGGCTAGGGTTGGTTTTTGAGCATTATGTGTCAATCTACAGATCCATAAAGTTGAATCTTAACATCATTTCCATTTACTGGCAGGAGTTGAGACAACCAGACGCTTCTTGCTAGAATGGCTTAGTTATGCATGCAGATATGTACCAGTTGGTCTTTTAGAAGTAATCCCACAAAGGATAAATTGGCGGCCACCTTCGTATTTTGGTCGTGATGATCTCGAGACACTAATGGCCTCCGAGTCGGCTGCTGATTGGGTACATTAACCTTTTCCTTTTTACAAGTTAACCATCAATCCTGTCAAAGCATGATGTATTTGGTGGTTTATAACCTGTCTGAATTATTTCATTGCAGATTAGGATCACTGAGATGTTACTCGGAAAGGTGCCATCTGGATTCACATTTGCGCCCAAGCACAAGTCTAATGCATACGACAGAGCAGAAAACGGCTAACACATGGTAGTTAACGGCCGTCCTGACATATTAGGGGGCCCTACGCAAAATTTTAACTTGGGGCATGTTCTAAAAAAAATCATTAATACAATTTATTTTATTATTATTAAAATTGTAAAAATATTTTATACGTATTTACATGATTTATCTTAAACATATTTGTTATAGATAGATAAAATAAAATCATATTAATTATTTTTAAAATTCAATCGTAATATGCTCTTAAATTATGCCAAATAATTTTAAAACTCTTCTTAAATAAGAACACTCAAATACAAGTATTGTGGATATGACTTTATAATTAATGTACATTAATAGAGTTAATTTTTACTTGTTAGCAATATATAAATAATAAAAGAAGTATCATTATGTTCTCGTAACTATGTTACAAAACAAAAAAGTGTAGTTTGAGTATTTTTTATAAATATTATGTAAATTATCTTTTAAAATAAGTAATTTGATCAATCATTGATTAAAGTTACATGTCGAACCTAATATTTAAAGTGATCCTAACTCAATGTCCATATTATTTTCCTTGTATGCCTCCAGGTCCTAAAATCAGTAATATAGGTTCATTTCATAAATCAACCACTAATATTGAAATCGAAAAGGAATAAAGTTTGGTAATTAGCTTCAATTTCGGTAGAGTTTGTTCGATTTATCAAATTGTTTGTACATTCATTCTCCCATGATTGTAAACTATATTTCTATGCTTAAATTAAAACTCAAATAAAATTATTCATTGTTTGATTTAGTTAGTTTGAAAGTTGAGATCTATCTTAATGTCACGCTCCGACCATGTGCCCAATATATAATGCATTAAGGTCAATAATTGATCAATTAAGTTTAACCCAGTAAATTAACTCAAGTTACGCATGCAAGGGCGGATCTACAAGCACCCCTCCCCTCCCCCCCCCCCCCCCCACCAAGATTTTTGAATGTTTTATTCTAGTTACTTATATATTCATAATATATTTATTTATTTGCATTGATTTTTATTGTTCTCTTTAAAAGTTTAATTGCAAAGATTGATTATACACACAGTATACTTATCAAGATTTAATTAATATTTTGTCTTGATCAAGTAACTATAATGTTCAATTGAAAATCTTGATATAATTTTACGAAAATTAAATCAAAGACCTATAAACTATTCTTCTTAAATCCAATATAGGAAAAATATATTTTATTTTTATATAGTCGAAAATAGATTAAATTTTATTATTTAAATATATATTTTTTTGTTAATAATATGTTTCGGCCCCCTCGACTTTTGAATCCTGGATCCGCCCCTGTACGCATGGAATGTTTCTATGGCTGATTTTTTGTTTGTACATGGTTCTAGATTCTCAAAATTTCATGTAGATAATTCTAGATGTTTTTCCATGTACACAATTATAGGATGATACATTCTAGATAGGAACATACAAATATCTAATAAAATTATATAGAGCATTATTCTTAGTTTATATAATAATTTTTTCTTAATCGTCCGTTAGAAAATGTGGTACTATTAATAGGGCAAAACTTCATTTTTCCAACTTTGCCAACAATAAAATAAAGTGTTACAACCTTCTTACTTTCTTCCACAACTTACAATCTCAATTCTCCAAGAATTAGTAGGTGATTGCTATGAATGATTGTTCGAAACAAAGCGAAGGAATGTTTAATTTGGACGTATTTTGGTTTGATTCGAGTCTTTTAAAGATTTCTTAATTAGTAGCAGACTGTATATGATTTGAATAGCTTATTGGCAGTTTTGATACTAAGTGAAATTTGAAAATGTAAATCCATTAAATGACTTGGAGAGCTCATTGGATTTTGTAGATTATTGATAAAATGTTAGTGAAAATTTAGATGTTAGCCTATGTTTTCGTGAGAGGTTTTCAACTAACATTTATTAGAGGTTTGTGAAATAATGTTTTCTTTTGTTGTGTTGTAAATATTCATTCAAAATCGTATTTCAACTATTTAATTACTCCAATTATTCAAAAAAAAAAATTGATTAAAGATTGTTCTTAGCTTAAAGGTTATGTTATCCAAATTCTTGGATCTCTTCACTAGAATCCAAATTCCTATCAAAAGGCCATAACACAATAAATTACATCAACATTAGAAACCACACGGGCATGAACAAATCTAACCCATCGTATATCATCATTCAGATAATTCAACTTAGCTAGAATTATAACACATGATGAAGGATAAACAAAATTGTTGTCATGAAATTAAAGCAGCAGAATTACACATAACAATGTGTTTGTTCATCAAATAACTATCTAAAATTCTGCTCTTTCCATAATCAGAAAAGCTTTTATGTGACTAGGCAAGTAAATTATGCAGAATTAATCCCAAACTAATAAAACAAACAAAATAAACTACTATGAAGAAAACTTAATCTCCTCTTTCCACTCCAATTTCTCCACATCCACACCATCTCCATCACCAGTCCCTTTAAGCCAACCTCCATCAATACTCTCCATACTTCCACTCAATCCATCATCAAGAAAATCACCAACCCTCTTCACTTTCCCTGTTGGCTCCACCGGATAATTCCCCGTAAAACAAGCGTAACAAAAGTTCTTCGAATCATCACCCAACAACTTCTTCAAACTATCAATAGGCAAAAATGCAAGTGAATCCGAACCAATGAATTTCCTAATCTCCTCCACATTCATCCTATTGGATATCAACTCCTTCGGGCTAGGTGTATCTACTCCATAATAACACGATGCTATTATCGGAGGGCTAGCGATTCTCATATGAACCTCCTTAGCTCCTGCCTCCTTTATCAACCTAACAATCTTTGAAGAAGTAGTTCCTCTCACAATCGAATCATCCACCACCACCACTCGTTTACCCTCCAAAACCGCTTTCACAGGTGACAATTTCAACTTCACACCAAAGTCTCGAATCTTCTGAGAAGGCTCGATAAACGTACGCCCCACGTAATGCGACCTAATCAACCCCTGTTGAAATGCGACCCCAGCTTTCGCAGCATAACCAAGTGCAGCCACGACACCAGAGTCAGGCACTGCAATGACCACATCACAATCCACGGGTGCCTCTGTGGCCAATATCTCACCAAATGCGCGTCTAGACTCATAAACCGACTTCCCAAAAACCACGGAATTAGGCAACGAGAAGTAAATATGCTCGAAAATACAACATTTCGGCTCAGGATGCGGCATCAAGCAAAGGGAACGCACCCCTTCTTTATCAACCACAAGAACCTCACCAGGATAAACCTCTCTTTCGTAAGTTGCCTCGATTAAATCCAACGCGCAAGTTTCAGACGCGAACACCACCGCCCCATTGCTTCTTCTCCCCATCACCAACGGCCTAAACCCATACGGGTCCCTAACCGCCACAAGTTTATCCTCCGTCAGAAAAACCATTGAATAAGCACCCTCCAACTTCTCACAAGCCTCAACAATTCTCAAAAAGAACGGCCTTGCTTTCGATATAGCGATTAAATGCAAAACCGCCTCCGTATCCGAACTCGTATTAAAAATAGACCCGTTTTCCTCTAGCTCCGCACGTAAGGATTGGTAATTTACCAGATTTCCGTTATGGGCCACCCCAACCGACCCGTACCTGTAACCAGCTACAAAGGGTTGTACGTTTTTAAGCATAGAAGATCCAGCAGTAGAGTACCTGACGTGACCGATAGCTAATTCTCCAGGTAATTTGCTCAATTTGGATTCGTTGAAAACTTCGGAGACGAGTCCAACGCCTGTAACCGACTGGAGGATGCTATCGTGCACCGCCACGATTCCTGCGCCCTCTTGTCCGCGGTGTTGGAGAGCGTGTAGGGCTAGGTAGCATAGGCGGGAGGCTTCAGGGTCGCCGTAGATTCCGACAACCCCGCACTCTTCACGAGGTTTATCATTTTCGTCGTCATCGTAAATGGTATCTTGATTCGTTGGTTCTTTTGGGGTGGGGAAGAAATCTGAGATGGGGTTGTTTTTGGAGAAGGTTATGTGGAGGGGGGTTTTAGGGAGGAGAGAGGAGAAGGGTTTAGGGGGTGGGGGGAGAGGGAAGAGGCGGGTGGTGGTGGAAGAAGGGTGATAGGTGAGTGTAACGGCGTTTGAGGGTGCGGCGGCTGCGGGTGCGGCTGCCATGGGAGATTGAGGAGATAAGGGAAGTGGTCAGGTGGTCTTTTGGTTTGGGGTTTGGACTTTGGACTGTGAGTAGCCAAAGAAGGGGGACTAGGTTTTGGTGGTTTTATGTTGTTTGAGATGATTAAAAATTTAAAAGAAACAAAAAAAAAAGATGATGATGATGATGAAAATTAACGATTATTTAATTATAAAAAAATGGAAAAAAATACGAATTTTTGGGGTAGGTTAGGGTTTATATGACATGGGGTGAATTTAAAGAGTGTGGAGGGATGAATTTTATTGGTCTGTGAATTTTTCTTTACCATTTCCCATATGTATTCGGTCTGTGAATCTGTCACGAGTGTAATTGAACTTGTAAGCCGATAATTCCTCCTTTTCTTTCTGTTAAAAGACTATTTCAAATCAAATTATGTGAAAATGGAGCCAAATCAAATTTTAGTAGTCCAGATTCTTTTCTCCCACTATTCTCGAGCCTTTCTAATCAACTTATTAACATGAATAGAAGTGTTCTAGGCGTAATTAAGCATAAGATTGAGAACTATTTCAAATACTTGTCACTAATAAAAATTTAATCTTTTTTAGTATCAAAATGTTCGGATCAGCTTTTTTGCACCTAAACAAGTTGTCGGGTCAATTGAACACTTTAACATTCTACCAAATAAATAAGTTGATGTAATCATAATAAAAACAAAACAAAAGTACTTACTTAGATTTGTACTAATAAATTTTAAGATAAAACAAATGTACTTAATTGCTAAGTCAGTTCTAGGGTTATAAATTTATAATTCAAGTACGTTCTGTTGTAATTTATTGTGACAAGTAAAATGCTTACTAAATACTTCAGAAAATTAAATTTCATTTGATAATGATTTGAGAACAAAACTTTTAGTGATTGTACAAAAGTATCGATTTAATAAAGAAAATACAATTATTTCATAACCGAATAATACTTATATATATATATATATATATATATATATATATATATATATATATATATATATATATATAATATACTTATCTTTTGGCCAAGAAAACAATAACAATATACCTATATTATAATTTCTTATAATTTAATCGATGCAATTAAGTCATTAATATACTTATCCTATAATTAATCGATGCAATTAAGTCATCAATATTCTTTGATGAACTTCATCCCATTAAAGAATGAAAGAACAAAAGTAAGAAGAGAAAATGGTCAAGAGAAAGAATAAATAATTTGTAAGATCACGAATGGGGCAGAGGGTCAATGAATTGATCTTTTATGTCCACAAAAGATTCTGTGTGGGACATTTTAAATGTCTCATAAAATTTCAACTGAGCTTTTCGTGTGGCTCGATGTCAAGGGAAAAGCCTAGAAAATAAGCTGATATTATTGACTCAAAAATAAAATATTTCTACCTGCAAAAGAGAAAATGGTCAATTTATCAAACTTTTTTAATGATAATGATATCTATTTAATAACTGATCTATAAATTAAACTTTATTAAGGTGGATTAATGCTTGATCCATTATTTCCTTTTTTTTTTTTTAAATTTTTGGTACAAACATGATTATTTCCTTTCAGTAGAAACAAACATGATTAATTTCCTAATATATATAGTATATATATGACAATTGTCATGGAACAAAACGGAAGAAACGTTCTTTGGGATGACTTGAACTGGGCATAAAATATTTCCACAAACACATGCTTCACGGAAACATTCATGAGACAAGTGCTATTGCCTGTTTTCAGGTTAAACTATAGGCATTTTACTGCATAATGCCATGATAAAGACAAATGGGAAAAATGTGCTTTTCCTTTGAAAACAGGTAATTGATCTAAAACTAAAAGTAACAAGTTGGAGGATGCTAATCGCTAAAACTTATTACTTACTTCGAAAAGTACAGGTAATTAATAAAGAGATGGATAACAAGAATCCAATATCCATTTCACGACAAATAATACAAACTACTACTTGCCTGTTTGAAAGTGAGCACCAAACTCATAGGAGCCAAGGAAATTGGCTAACAAACATATGGACCAAGAAAATGAAATATCCCAGTTCCACACCCTTTAGAATCATTGGCCACAATCCACAAACAAAAGCAACTATACACTTGGAACTCGTTTGGTACCCGAAATTAGGTTACATTACTAGTCTTTAGTCAAACTTTAATTTTTGTCTTTTAGCATTGGATAGATCATAACATAGTGCGATGGACCAACAGATTAAAAGAAATAGATTCATAAACTAAATCCAAACTGCGGTAGTTTATACTTTAAACTACTGAAAGCTCGATAAAGATATAGGAACGCGGACATATTGTTTAAAGAAAAATGTGCAAATAGATACTCCGTGTAAAGAGAACTTAATAGGAGTTTGGTTGTTTGCTTCAGTCTTATTGGAACTTATAGCGCACAAGGAAATACGAATTACATCCAGCCAAATTGATGAAGTTTACAACCTGCGACTAAATGATGAATATAGGATAATTTTTTTAGAAGGGTGCGGTGGAGTCTTGATTTGTCAGGTTGTACTTTTTCATAAGAACAATACCTCCTTTATCTAGCCTATAGTGCGCAAACGTCAACCTGTTCTCATTATAATGTGAACACCACTGTCAGTATCGATAATGTCACTAATTTCACCAACTTCCAGAGCAAATGTAGCATCTTCAAATGGTTTCTGCATCTGTCCACGACCGAAAGGACCTAACAGAAGAAATGATATAATGAGCTACTGACAATGATACTAGGTTTTATATTCCACTACAGAACTCTGACATATAAGAAACTTAAACCAACAATTTAATGTAAGAACCAATTAATCTAAGGCTGCATTCAGAATGAATGAAGGTTATGGAATAGGATATCAAATGACTCCAACAATGGTAGATTTCAAATTCATCACTTTGGAAAGCATAGCACAGAATGAAACTAGAACATACGAAATTCATCCAAAATCAAAGTGATCAAAGCAAGTGTTATGGATATGTTACATGGATTTGAAATTTATAGTTCCAAATCCCTCAATCCAAATGAGGTTAAGAGAATGTGGCAGTTTGCCCCAACAGCATGTTAGAGATATTGATGAAAATGCTAGCTATAACATAAAAGAATGAACATTAAAATGAAAAATGGAACAAGAGATTTGGATTTAGAATCAAATACCAAATCAGAGTCATTCACGGCCTCATGACAGTAGAACGTCACATTGCTACTAAAGAAAAATGAGTGAAATTAAACTGTCAATCCCAAAGAGTTTCTTTGTGCAAACGGATTTTTGTAACTGCACAACAAATGCAGAAGCCTGATTATTCAAGAGGCCGATTCCATCCTCCAAAAGTTCATAAAGATTAACCCCTTATAATGTCAAGTAAGTTAGGTGGAGCAAAACCGGAGCTGCTACAATGTCCTTCGACGTAGTATCTTCATAGAGTAGCATAAGTGGGTTAATTTAGACCGGACTGGGTTTGGCCTCACCCAATTTATGCATGTCCATACCTTGTAATTGGATAATCTCACCCAATTTATGCAAGTCCATACCTTGTAATTGGATAATCTCACCCAATTTATGCAAGTCCATACCTTGTAATTGGATAACACTACTAGAGTGCGACCAATTACAAGACTTTTAACATTACTGCACCCAATTTATCTAGAAGGCATACAACTAGATGGTATCCCATCAGATCGCCAATAATAAGAACATAAGCTTTCAAAAGCCTACGCTATGTTGCCACATTCTTCGCCTCTAATTTGTATGCTAAAGAATCCTCAAAGTTTGATCCCAGTCAATTTGACAAACCTTATATAGTACTTCATATTCTCAAATCCACACAATACTTCAAGTCAAACTTATTAGTTCATAACGTAAATGTATCAGTATCATTGAGCAATGATAGTAAATTGAATTTTAAGATGCTTTGATTTCAAAATAGCAAGACAGTCTCCAGTCTAAATTCATTTTATAATTCCTTCAATGTAATTAAATTGTCTCTCCATAAATTGCTCTGCGATAACAGGAAAATTCTAGTCCGGACCTCGTCTAGTCAATCACAACACATATGTATGTGAATGTGATTACACAAGAAAGGCTTAATAGTTAATACACATAACTCAGTTACCAGCTGGGTCAGCCAAACCAAATTCTAAGGCTCTAAGCCATTATTAGTTGGGTTATATAAAATCAGTTGTAGCCTATTTTGCAGTAATATTCTTCTAAATTTTCCAAACCTAATTGATACTGCATTATATAACTAACTATACCCCTCAACTAAGAGACTCACCAACTTTTCCAAGTTAACCAAGCATTAATAGAAACGAAACACAAAATATGTCAACAAAAGTCAAGCTAAAATCCAGCAGACAGTGAAAAAAAAATCAAAATATTCCCGTAAGAGAATTAACAATTCAATGTCCATACCAAGATCTCCGCCGCGTTTGGCTGAACTGCAGTCAGAGATCTGCGAAGCTACGTCGTCGAACCTAGTTTTCCCGGCGAGGATATCGTCGCGAAGGGTTTTGAGCTGGGCGGCGGCGGCGTCCCTGGTGGTGGCGGAGATGCGGCTACCGTCGGGGTCCTTCCAGGAGGCCTTCCGACGCGATCCTTCGTGCTTTATCAGTATGTGCGATGCCTTTACCTTCTGGCTAGACGACATTTTCGCCGGATTTTTGGGGATGAAGATTGAAGAGGGACTAAGAAAGAGTGGGGTAGATGGGGGAAGCAATTGTTGGTTTATCGATACCTTAAAGGTTCACGAGCTAAAGTGACGCCGTTTCGTTGACTACAAAAGTGTGATTCTTTTCTCAATTTTATTAAGAAAACTACGATTATTATTTTTTTTTTTTTATAACTCAGTTATTCAAGTTTACACTAGACTAATTTTGGACTCTCAGAATCCTTGTTCTAGAACCCTGAAGGATGTAAATCGCAGGATGTGCCTCCACCAAGCCTTGTTAATCAAGGAAATTGATTCATGGTAAAAACAATACTTCGGTAAGAAAAAATCGTGCTCCAATTAATTTAAGCACGGATTTTGTCGATAAAAAAAATGGATTCAAATTGAGTTTTATGAAACGTGTCAATACTCAATAAGCTACACCGATAGTGGGGGTTGCTTCATACCATAAATAAGCACGTAAATTAGGTTGTGACGTTATCTTACGCTAGCTAAGGGCATCTCCATTGATTGAAGGGGAGGGGGAGTCCATGGAGGAAGGGGAAGAAAAATGATTGAAGGGGAGAGAAGAGGTGGGTGGTGGGGCGGTGAGTGACCAGACCTCCCCACCCACCTCTGTCGTTATCCCGCACATTTTTTTTTTAGTTAAATTAGGAGTATTTATATAAAATGTTATTTTAAAACCGTAATATTTAATTTATTTTATTACTTGAAATGTTATTATTAATGTCAATGTTAAATTATTATTAATGCTAGTGTTTAATTTACTATTAGCATAATTATTACTTTTTATTTTTATTATTATACATTTGTTATTATTATTATCATTTTATTAAGTAAGAGTAGGGAATTATGAGAATTGGAATTAAGGGAAGATTGAATAATTGAAGATGACTATAAAAATAGAAGTCTGAAGGGAAAGATGAGTTTGGAGTCACTGAATATGGCTTAAGCCCTTGACTCTGGGCAAACAAGGGTGTAGGATTGTGAGTGAATGATAGTATTAGGAAAGACCGAGAATATCTCCTCCCCCTCCCCTCCTTATTTTTCTTTTCTTTCCAATCGATATGAATTATTAGAAAGTCGATGTAAATTTTCTTTATAGAATGAAAATATCATAACCGTTCATTTGAGCCCTTTTATCGTGCTCACTCGCATTTTTATGCTGAACCATTTCTAATAATATCTGACAAATCCAGATACTGAATATGGTTAAGCTAAATTTTGACGCAACAATTAATCTAATAGATTTTGTTGATTGATTGAGAGTGGTTACGCAATCTAGTTCCAAAGTTTGCTTAGGTTGGGCCTCAACTTGCATTAGTCATCCTCTAGTCTATGTTAGCAAAAACCCTAGCCGCCTTGTTCGTGGTGGATTTTCCCGAGCTCAGAATTGAGACATATAATATTAGAAGGGTGACTTAAGCATGGTGATTGGTGCGATTGGTGGATCTTCGGAAATACGAACGGCTTACGAGAGTATACGAAAACCTTTGTTTCTAAAAAAATATGGCAAATTATTGATATAGACAATGTGACAATATTAATAAACAATTTACATAGAGTACAAGTCTAACAATATCGCTAGCCTCGCTAAACTCAATTTATTCTTAAGATAACTCTTAAAAGTAACAAGAAGCATGACACAATACTTTACTATTTTACTTAATATTAAAACAAGAAACACTTTGTTCTATAACTCTAACCGTCTAAGTTGGGATGTTCAACGAAACCATCCCAACCTATCGACCCAGCCCAAACTGAATGTTATTTGCGGGATAAAGGTTTGTTGGATTTTGGATAATTAAAAAAAAAAAAACCCATATGTTTTGATTTTATACTTTTTTAGACCATCTAACAACGTTCGGGTGCACTTTATATAAATTATGATTTTTTATATGTATCTTATTTTATTATTTAATTTCGCACTTAAATTAAGAAAATAAAAAATATAATTTGATTATATACTTTAACAAATTAGTCTCATTCCACAACCAAAATTCCAACTATACTAAAAAATACTACCGTAATCCGCTAACTCCAAGTGCTAAACAGAAACCTAAAAGGAGACAAAACTATAATAGAAAAAATTAAAAAACATTATGCAAAAGAACAAAAAGTAGAGAAACAAAAATTAACAAGCAAAATAGCTAAAGATTAAAGTAACGAAAACTTGTTAACATAATGTTCGGCATTGTTTATAATTTTCATTAAATTGTGTATTCATTGAATTAGCCTTGCATTATCTCCATTATATTTTCATAAAAGTTTACGAAATTTATTCATAAATATAAAAGTTATAATGTATTAACATTTACTAACTTATCAAAAATAAAATAATACTTATTAAAGTTAATAGTGTTGAAATTTGCAAAACCCGCTACAAGCGAAATGATCCACAAAATACAATCTCAAAACTTGTTAAATTGAATTGTAGTAAATTATTAAATTCTCATAAATATTATTATATTGAATTTGAGTGAGTACAAAACCTCACTACAACGCAACGAGAAGACCCCTACTTCTAACTTACTACCCAAACACACTCAATTACTCTCGTCATCCTATAAAATCGAAAATAGAAACCCAGCTAGTATATGCACTTTTAACCGTCTCACATATTCACAACCCTCACGCTTGTGGCAATAGTTCTCAGTTACTCTATCAATGGCGCCGCCTCCTGGACCATACTCCGGCACTAGCACCCTCGCTTTGGTTCTATTCTCTTTCTCCGATCTGTTTTTTTTCCCATGTTAAGATATTTTGATGATTTATGTGAATTTCAATGAATGACAGGTGGCTAGGGTTTCGGCCTTTTCATTTGGACTCGTCTATGGCAGCGTAAAGCTTAAGGTTCTTAAGGTAATTCATCACGCTTTTGAGCTTTAAACTGATTTTTTGTTTTTGAAGTGGATCTGTGAGCTGTTAATTTTATGTTTGTATGCGTTCTAGGTTTGGTGTAGTCTGGATTTAGATCTGGTGTTTGCGCATTAATTATCTTATTAAAAATGGATTGTGCTGTTTGTTTAATTTTTATACAGTCTTAGGGCTAGGAGAATGTAAGATAGAGAAAGGCACTTTGAGGTTATACTTGGAGTAATTGCGAGTAAATTTGGATTAGCCGTGTTTACGCTTGTTTAAGTTGAAGTTAGTGAATATAAGCAACACGGTGTTAGATCTCCATATGTGGGGATTAAAGTAAATGAAAATACGTGGCATCGATGTGTGGCGAAAGGGGTTCATTTTGAAATAGCTTATGCAAGAAGAGGATAAAATCTGTTGCAAGATTGTCTAGCGGTTCGTGGTAACATCTATGATTGAGTAGCTTGTGTCTGACGTGGTAATTTATTTATTTTGTAGTTGCACTGCTGAAACTGCCAAATGAACTGGGATCCTTCCTCAGTCTTTGACTGAGCCAGGATTGGTGTAACCATCCCCAGTTTCTAGCGACTAACCTACTAATAGGGTAAGTCTTTTCCCATGTGTCAAGTTGAACTCACCACATAGATCATTGAACTCACCACATAGATCAACATGATTTTAGGATGTTAATCTCTAGAATTGGCTTGATTCTCATTAGCCAGATATTTCCCTAAAACTGCAACATTTATGCAATTACCTTATCTGTCCACTTTTCTTTATTAGAAGGCAAGTTTAAGTCTATTCGGCTCCGTAAGGATATATGTTTTCTCCGAATTCTTGTAGTTCAACGTTGGATACCAACCATATAATATGGAAAAACAAGACTGGTGCTGTTCTATGTGATTAGGAAATATGTGTTTCTAAGCCCTTCCCATGAGTCAAGCTGAACTCAACTACAGATTCACCTGCACGCCCTTTTGATTTAGGCTGTTGCTCTTTTAGGATTGTCTTGATTCCCATTAATTGGTCATTTCCCCCAAAATTGCAACATTTATTCAACTACTATATTTTGTTCATTTTTCTTTATTTGAGGGCAAGCTTAAGTCTATTGGATATTGGCTCATTAGGTTCGACATTGTATTCAATTTCTTGAAATAAATATTGGTTCAAGAATATGAGCAGCGTTGACTTGGTTAGCCGACTACTTTCTTTACTTGTCCTTTACAAGATGTATAGAGAAAACGCATTTTCTTCAGTCTTTGTGACTTGTTCATGGATGCTAGTTGTTATGGCTTGAATAAATACACAGTGGCTTTTGTAAAATAGCTAAAGCGCATACTGTATGAGAAAAAATGGCGGATATTTCAAAATTTTATATGTGCATGTATGAAGTTTTCCTCGTCTTTTGTGTTACTCAGCCTATTTTTGTGCTTTGACGTGTTGTTTGATTATCCTCTATTTTCATGTTTTAACTAGATTTAAATGTACATTTTTCTTATTTTGTCAGGCAAAGGCCAAGTCTCATAAGAAAGCCGAAGCCAAAGGACATCACTAGAGTAACATGCGTAGTGTTTTTTGCTCTCTGATGAAAATAATTGATGAAAAAAATAGTTTTTCATTATGGCCTGATGTGTAGGACCATCGATTTACTTGTAACCAACTGTTGAGTTTATGGAGTTGTTGTATGGTTCTGGGTTCAATCTATCTGATCTTGTTTCAGCTTTTGCCATACCGTGATGACTTGCAATATATCCATTATTTACAGGAAAGATGATTATTTGATATCAACGATTACATGTAACCTCAGTAGGTACCAGTTTAAATAACCCTTAATAAGTTTTCATATGCTTTGCAATAAGATCAACAGAAAATTTCCCTTTTATTTCTACCGTGCCCTTTTTGTCTCTCTTTACTTTTGTGCGGAGTTCGAGGTAAAAGTTAAAAAAAGTGAAACTTTTAGATATATTTACATATGTTTTTAAAAGTAGTGGTCCAGTGATGTAAAATTATTACCTTATGTAAAAGGGTATTTTGAGAAAAATAATTCTATTTATATAAATGGAGTATTATTTTGAGACATCTCAAAATAGTAGTAATAGTAAATATTTATAGCTAGATGTTTCTGACTTGTAATAGCATTGAAATTCATTTTTCTTGATCAATCCAAATTGTCTTCCAGAGTCTATGATTGCCTTCAAAAGGTCCAATAAGGTCCAATATATATAATTTTTGAATAAGAGTCAAGAAAACATCTTATAAAAATTGAACATTTTCACCTAAAAAATGTAAAATGGATATTGGGCGTTTCAAAACCCAAAGTGATCTCGGTTCCAAGATAAATCCTCTCATTTGCGCCGATCTAGAAGGTTGATGGATCATTATCCTGATGATTCTCCGTCAAGTTTACATACTACGGTACCAGAGTGAATTGTCTTTCTTTATCCGTGGACATTGAGTTTTGATATATTGAGTGTATCCATATTTATAAAAGCTTTAATTTTTGTACTTATCTTGATTGGAGGCAAAAGCTTAGGTTCCATTTGGATTGAGTTTTGCGGACTCGCAGAATTGGATCGAACACCAATCCAAATAATGTGTCAACACATGTTTTGCGAGGTTTCAACTTATATGTCGAGACCTAATTATATCTTAGACCTCTCAAAATCACACAAGTCAATATTTGAGCTCAATCATAATGGTGTTTCAAAAATTTATCTGAAACTACACACATCGTTTTTCCGAAACCAAAACCAAGCGCATCCGAATAAAAACATATCCAAATTTAGCCGTAGTGCCTGTTGATCTCATTTTTTGTAGTTGTCCTGCACTTACTATACTGTGATAGTAGTTTACCAATATTTAATTTGTTCAACATAATTTTATCTAATTTAATTTGCAAAGAAAACGGTGAATGTTTGTGCTAGAGAGAGAGATTTACAGTAAGTTTTCAGTTCCACCCATTCTTCTCAGTTTCAACTTGCTTGCGTCCAATAATGAACATATGAAGCACAGTGCACAAGACCAGGAAAATCTGGAGGTTGAGTCACAATGGTCAGGTTCCCTCCGAATAGCAAATGCAAATGTACATCCTGCGCTGGAGGAGTTGTCATAAGTCATAAATTATGAAACCCAAATAAAGACAAACCGTTTTCAACATCATTTAGGGGCATTAAATTATCCTTATGCTCTATACAAGTTCTTCGTCGTATCTATACTACGGGTGCAGGGGTCAGAGTCTCTTAAAAACCTCATAATTTTTCACCTACATGCACTGAAATAATCTAATTAGTAGCAACTGATAAATTACTAAAATTTTGATGAAACGGCCAGCAGAAAAATAGAAGCCAGAGCATTATATATTACTATACATTTGAATAGCAAGGCTACTCTAATAAAAAGAAATAGCAAGGCCCAACAGAGAAGATCCATTTACAAAGCCATTTTCAAGATCAACTACCAAGTGGTACTGGAAATGCCTATTCATAACTATATCTACTTTAACGTACTAGTGATCGAACTAACCAGAAAGGAGGTGATTCCCTGCTCATACTGCAAACTATGAGATTCCAAGGTGCCGGACAAACTACTTAACATAAATGATGCCTTCATCATCAAGGTCATCGTCTTCCCACTCTACATCATCATTGCTTCCATTAGCCGACTCTTGTGAATCATCATCTTGATCTTTCGTGGTTTTATTCTTATTCTCGTCCTTCAATTTATCTAATATAGCTATCACCTGAACATATATACATAAACAGATAATGAGTAGAAAGGGCACGAATTTTGAATACCCAAATAGCACTATTATTTTAACACTTCTACAGAGAGCCGAGTATATAGTAAATACGTAAATCTAGCATTGGTTTTTTTAAAATCTATGATAAGCAAATCCAACACCATCTAACCATAGTTACTAAAAGTTTACTTTGGGGACCCTAGTTTTTCTCCATAATTCTAAACTTTTACTTTGGGGACCCTCATGTAATCAGTGTGAACTGAGGACAGACCACTGGGGTCAATCAAGTCAGTATGGACAAATGATTTATGCATTATTAGGAGACACATTTAAGCGCACAAGGCTGATGTGCAAGTCCCATCAACAAATTATGAAGAAAATACTCGAGCATAAGATATCAAGTAGATGAAACTAGGTTACATGATTCTGCGTGCTGAAAGACTTGATGCTTCTTATTGTTTGAGTTCCTATATCTAGACAAGCATAAAGAAGTTCAATATATATTGGTAAACACTAAGCATACTAAATCTATTCTAGGTCCTAATAAGTGACTTGACAACTGAACAAGGAATGGCAGTGGAGGCAAAGAAAGTAACTTACATGAAACGGATGTCTACCTTATGTGGAAAAATAATGCAAAACTAGGTCCATCTATTTTTTCATCTTAAAATTGGAATTGGTTTATTGAGCATTATGTCAAAGTTAATTCTTATATATGTACCATAAAATAAGGTGCAAGGTTTTGGCATAATGTGATTAAATAGTACTTGGTTTTTCTAAAGCTTTTGTCAAAAAGATGTTGGCTTTGGTATAATTCCATCAATTGCCACATAGAAATTTCCAAGATGAATCAAACTGGACATGTGCAAGTCTGATAAAAATGGATAGCTGGAAACTTAGAAAAATCCATGTGGAAGCTAATATAATGTTAAATGAGCCCAAGGTCGTAGTTGGATAGGCCATCTTCCTTTTGATATATTCCTAAAGTTGATATTTTCGATGAAGGTTCTCCAACTCCATCTATCTTGTATCATAGGGTATTAGCAATGAAATTTCCTTATTAAGATAAAAAGATAAAGACTAGTTATAAACCTGCAGGCTGGGGGAGGGCAGAAAATTGGACGAAGTGGATCAATTATAAAGACAACAAAAATGAAGAAAAAAGGACTGAAGAAAGACTACAGAAGAAGATGCAAGACAAGAATAATTAAATAGCTCTGCAGAATTAAGTATATCCATGAAAGATGAATGTAAGTGGGAAAGAAAAATTACAACAACTCTTACCCTGCTTCCTCGTTCTATAGACTCATCTTCTATGAAGCGGACTTCAGGAGTGAGCCGCAACTTCATACGCTTGCCCAGCTCACCGCGAACATATTTTGCTTTCGACTTCAAGCCAGCTAGTGCAACTTCCTTTCCTCTTTCATCTCCAAAAACAGATACATAAACTTTGACAACCTACAGCGGACGTAAAAAGATATGTCTGAAAACTAAATATAAAGACCAGTGAAACTAAAAATCCACAAACCTATCAGTTCAAACTCATGATTCAACTTTTACCTATACTTAGAGTTTCACATAAACACTTAGCAAAATAAATAACCTCGTTAAAGCTGAAGAAGACCCAACCAACAAGGGAATGTTAAATACAGGAACAATGCTAACTTTATGCATGAAAAAGATCTTATGAACCTGGAATCAGCAAGTTCAATGTTATGCACTTAATATACAATGAACAATCAACTAAATGAAAAAAAACTCGAATAAAAGAATGCATCATGGTATAATGCAGATTTGACAAAACAAAAGCAATATCCATGGAGCATCCAACAGCATACACATACAAAAGTTACGCACTTATTGCTTCCACATCCTAACTATCAATGTTTTCATAATTACAAACAATGACCAAAGTCCACTAATTTAATAGCATATGCATTAATAATGCTAAGAAGACAGGAAATACTAGAACTTAATCAGAAATAACAGGAAATAATCTATAATAACTAAAGCATAAATTGTGCTTCGGTCCACAGAATGAGCACAGAATCAGAATCTACGGAAATGTGATCAAATTGATGACAGCATTTCCAATTCAAATTCAATTGCTTTAATTCCTCGATTGCAAACACTCTATATGACCTCTAATTAATCCGTCTATCTCAGTCCTCATACCAAACTGTAGTAAAATTCCAGTCCAGACCTGGTTTGATAAAACCCGGTCAATAACAACTCATATGAAACTCTCTTGGTGTTTATTCAATAACATGACTAATCTATTCGAGTTTGGCTGTAGACTTGAATTTCCCCAACTTGTATTTCTCAAAACAAATACTGTTTCCTCTCCCCAGGTGTAAATAGCTTAGGCAACAAAACCAGCTTCCTAATCAAGGTAAATGAGATTATAAAATGAAAAATACCTGCAAATCAGCCGAAACTTCAACATCACTGATTGTAGTAAGTGACGATAGGTAAAAAATGAAAAATACCTGCAAATCAGCCGAAACTTCAACATCACTGATTGTAGTAAGTGACGATAAGTATCGGTCGGCACCTAAAGCAGCTTCGGGCAATATCGCATACTGCAGGACCTTATCAGTAATCAACATTTCAGATATCTCTCTCCTTATTTGCTTCGCCACCATTTTCACTCTCCTAGGGTTTGCCATGCATATAATTGTTCTAATTTTACAACTATTATGACTCGTGGTTGGAATCACCCCGAACGGCGGCGAACGGCGGAATTGAAGGGAGGCGAGAGTGCAAAACGGCGGCGTAAAACGCGATAGTAAACATGGTGGAGTGATTGTTGGATGGTGGGTTATAAGATTCGGCATTAGAGAAATTGTTTCTTTGTAAAAGAAATGAAGGGTCTGGGATTAGAGAGTAATGGGAGGGAACTAATCAGAAATTCTGAATATATCTGCTCGCCATTTGAGGGTATTTTGGGGAATATAATCAATATATATATATATATATATATATATATATATATATATATATATTTTTTTTTTTTTGGTACTAATATAATCAATATATATGTGATGAGTTTCTACGGGAAGAACCGAAGAAGAACTGAAATGGGCTAATATTGTGTTGGGATTTTAGTCTTGGGCTAAGGATAAGCCAGATCATGGCCCAATATCTTGAATATAGATTAGGGAGTTTATGACCTGAATACTCTAAAAAAGTTAAAAAATAAAGTCGGTCGAATTTGACAATTTGTATTGGATATTCTTTGAGCTGTCCAATTAAAATATGTTTATTCGATCTATTGTTGAGTTGATAATTGAATTTCACTAATTTAGTCCAACCAATTAAATTTCCAAATTTGAATGGGATCATGACATAACCGAGCCATACCTTGAGTCATATGATCAATTTTGACACCACCAGTACAAACACTTACGGTTGATTCTTAGCCAAAGCAAATTCAACCCCAAAAAATGAAATTATTCACATGAAAAACTTAAATAATTTAATCCATGGTTGTGTGAATTTGAAGTGACAATGCAATTATAGAGTTGGTGAAACTGCAACATTGAATTACCCATTTCCTGTAATTTGTTAAGAAGTAAAAATTAATTGTAGTAGCTAAACTTAACTAGGCAACCGTTGCATTTTCTTCCATAAGTGTCTATTGCGTTTTAAAAAAGGGGAAAAGACAAACGATTTCTGGTCTTTAAATTCAGTTGCTGTCATAATTGACCATGACTAAAATTTTATTTAAGGTCAAAATAGAAAGTGACCGGAAATATATATTACGAAGATTAAACTTACAAAATTATTAATCACAGCTAACAAGATTCTATATAGTTATTCTAATATAATGTATATTAAATGTAAATTAGACGTATAAATAGCGGAAAGTAGGTTTAAATAGAAAATCCCACTTAAGAAATTGTTAACCCAAGACCAAAAGGGTCGGATCCAGAATTCTACTAATCCTCTTCATAACCATGTGGTGAAGACCCTTAAATAAATCAAGAAATCATTGGTAATGGTATAGTCATTTAATCTTAAGTCTTAACTAAGTTTAGAGACAATGCCTCAGCATATATTCCCGAAATCTTTGGAACATTAACTAATTTAATATCTATTGTTGTGTTAAAAAGGCATCAGGGGAGACAAGAATCTTAAGCAAATGGCGCAGAATACTACATATGATATTGCAATCAACTTGTCATTATAGTTCCAAATTGAATATTACTCACAAATTACTAATTTTTTTTCTTTCAGAATAATCACAAATTAATCACTATTGACACCTAAGTTTGCCCTTCCGTGAAAACGTAGCAAAACAAGTGAGTATATATACATCTTTTTTTTTCTTTTTCAAATTGCAAGGTGAAAATAAAGTAGATGATATATATTGGTAATTATTAATCCAGCAATCCTTTCGTCAGTAAATCTTGAGTGCGTTTGTAGGTGATTATTACTTTTCAAAACTAATTTGCTATTTCAACATGTTTAGACTAATGTGCCACATGCATTGAAAAATAAAATTAAGTATACATATTGTTGTTATGTTTAAAATAATTTGTGTATATAAAATATTATAAATACTTTATATGGCTAAGTACTATAATTCAAAAATAAATTCAAATTATAGCACAAAACAATAATTTATAAATTATAATTAACTAAAATTATAAATCTTAACAAAGTTTATTCTCGCATAAAAACAAAAACAATATTAAAATATTACTTTAACAGAATTTAGTAACAACAATAATATTTACTAAATTAATTATGAACCACAAATGAATGAGGGTTGCAAAAAAAATGTCCTTAAGATAGTATTTTATGCTGTCAAATGTACAACAGTTCGTCCCAATATTCAGTCGAAAACTTGTTTCATTGCATAAAGAACAAGTCTACAACGAATATCAACAAATACGAAGTGAAGAATAGAGAGATAGAAGATAGGATGGTGCTTAGGTTGCTAGAGATTGAGATGAGAGAATTGACCATATTCTCCCTCTATTTATAGCAGCAGAAGAGGCGTTGCTGGAGGGACATGAATGTTCGGTTTTAAATCAAAAGCAATGCTTTGGTCCGAACAGGTGTAATCGATTCAGTTTCAATTGAACCGACACACCAATTCATTTAAAACATGGCGTGCGGATCTCATCAAACAAACTGGTTCAATCGCGGATCTTATTTGAATCCATTGGGTTACACATGATATGCTTCATTATCTTTTCACATACTTCGCCAAAATAACAGAGGCATGAATTGTCCAGTTAACAAAGGTCTGAACCGTCATTATTCACCCTATTAACAAGGCTTGAGTGTCATTATTCGTGTGATGGGTCTTTATCCACATATCACAATTTGCAAGATTGATAATTAATATATCATGTGTTGGAAGGGCTAAATTGAGACTAATGTCCCTATTGAATTGCAAATTAAAATTAAGTTCACCTTATAATCCTCAATTCTTGAGCTAGCTTTTGAAGTTAGAGCTAGACTCAAGCCATGTAAATGGATTTAGTCCAATTCATGTGAATAAAATATTACATATGATTTATTAGTATTTTATATTGAACAAAATATGTTTAAACTGCATAATTATTATGTCAACAAAAGAAAAAAATTATCAACTTTACTACGTTATTTAAATTATACTATACTATAATTACTTTACAAAACACAACAATTTTACATAATAACAATATTTTTTTCATAATGGTATATTGTAGAATTTACTAAATTGTATTTACAATTCGGATTGAAGAGTGCATTGGGTAAATTTCATCTCAGTGTGGTGTCTTCAGTAAGATTCGAAGTTAAATTTCGTCTCCGGGAGTCACAAATCACTACCACTTGATCAAATCATCTTATGTGATTTACTTCTTTTATGAATGTATGCAGTGTTTGGAGTTTATTACTAAAACAATATAAAAATGTTCAAAAAAAAATTTATATGGTTTTGTGCATAGTAAGACATGCTATTATAAGTTCTATTCTGAGGGGAAAAAAATGAGTTCAATATAGCATAAAATCATGCTATCCGTGAGACTTGTTTAATTTTAAAAGGTATATTGGCATATAAGGGTTATATATCTTTTTCTTTTAATAATACATAAAGGGTTAATATATTGGTTTAATTGCAATGTACTATATAAAATATTTAAAGGCATTCTCACCGAGTTTGAAAATGTGACATAATGTGGTAAATAAATTAAAATCCAGGGCCACTTTCGGCATATAAGCGTTATAAGATTCCCAACTTTGCTTATACTTCAGCTCTCTCACTCACCATCTTCTCTCTCCCTCCCACGCAAAAATCAATGGCGAAATGCAATAAAATCCGTCACATCGTTAGAATCCGCCAAATGCTCCGTGCATGGCGCAATAAGGCAATCACTTCATTGGCGCCCACCGATGTGCCGGCGGGACACGTGGCGATCTGCGTGGGAAGCAGCTGCCGGAGGTTCATCGTGCGCGCGACGCACCTGAACCACCCCTTTTTCCGGCGTCTACTTACCGAAGCCGAGGAGGAGTACGGCTTTGCTAATAACTCGGGGCCGGTTGCGGTTCCCTGTGACGAGCTGCTGTTTGAAGAGATCCTCCGATTTGTTTCACGAGGCGACTCGGATTTATTGAGATGCTGCCACGAAGATATCAGGAATGAGAACCCTAATTTTTTCGGCGAATCTTGGCCGTTCCTTTATGGATTCACTGCCTGATGATGAGTTTTAATTATCTAATTGAAGTTGCATTTGGTTATTGATTATTATAATATAACCTTTTTTTGAATCGGGTGTGGGTTCTTTTTCTTTCCTACCCTTTTTTTTATTGTTTGCTGCGCAGATGGCAAAGCTGGATTGTAATTTTGTAGGATGCAACCTTCGCCGAGTCATCTCGAGTTGGATTTGATTTTTAGGCAAAAGCGTGTTAAGATCCAACGTCTTTTGGCAATGGCTAATTTATGCAGAATTGTTGTTTTTTTCACATTCATGATCATTGTACACGTTTTTACTACAATGCGTCAATTATGAAAGATTATATCCATGATTTTCTTTCACTGTGTCGAATATGCTATGTCGCTTTAATTATTTGTTGAAGACTAAAGTAAAAGAATGGTGTATATATATGACTCCTTTATAAATATTATAGGGGAAATATTAGACATGTGTACAAAATTTGAAAGTTGTCATAACTGCAGGGCATTGAACGTTGTGGTTTGGGGGTTTAGCATCAATATATTCATAGGCTTTAAATGTAAATTTTGTATAAGTTTTGGGGGTTTAGCACCATGGGTTTAAAGTTGGTTCAAATAATTTAGCCCATCCAACTTTGATCAAATTCGATCTTTAAAATGGTGTATATATATAACTTTAGCATTTTCTTCTTCTTCTTCTTTTTTTTTTTAAGAAAAAGGAGTTTTATTGCATTTTAAAAAGATGACAGCCCATACCAAAATGAAAAGCCCACCTAACCTCCAAAGTCCAAACCCAGCCACTTTCAATTGAGAGCCTAAGAAGATATGTTATAGGGCCTTATGGGCAGCTTCGCTTAAATTTCTAGGCTGACCAGCCAGCGTTTCTGGATTTCACCTATATTCAATTTGGTCCCATTTTTTGTTGTTGATGGCCCATCACGAGAAATTTTATTTCAAATTAAGTCAACTAGAATGCATTTCTTATGTTACTACCACAACACAGATACAAAGAACCATCCATTACAAAATAAGTATATTTACATGATTTTATTATAGTAAATACATCTAAGCTTCAGGTCATGATATTTTCGCTTTATTAAATAACATGTTGAGCTGTTCTTGAGGTTTATAAACTTTTCTGAGAAAGGACAACTAAACTAGATTTCAATTAATTAGAGACCTTTTAAAGTGGATAAGAGTGTCACTTTTTTAGTAGATCAACTTTATGAGGGTCCATTAAATGACCGATAGAGCTATGAATGACAGGAACTTCATATGAACAACTTGTGTTATTCCCACTAACGTCCCAATAAACATTCAATTTAATAATTGACATCTCTATTATACAATAAACAAAATTCTAATTATATTCCTTGCAAAAACTATCAGTTTCATGACGTTATTGATTGATGGAAATGAATGTAGCTCATTATATAAACTTGATGACATTTGATAAGATAGTTCACATGATTTGGTCTAAGTGAGTAGTTCAGCCAGCTGCTTTAGATGCATGAGAATAGACCATGAAGTAAAAGTTGCTTTTTTTAGGCAAAATTCTATTTTGTTACCCTAATAATCTAACAAAAAAACTTTTATATGTATTTTGTAATTAAGTTGGTACTCATACGAAATTTCTTTTGAATTTTTTATTCATGAAGTTTTTGAGGTAATAGTTAGTGACTTTTCTTTTCACCTCATGCGCCAGTAATTATCCATAAACCGCGGAAGTGTGATGTGGAGGAGCAAAGTTAGGTCTCTATAATATAAGGCCATCTCCAACCCGTAGGGCTATTTACAGCCCTGGGGTGTCAATCTCCACCCGGGGAATCTGCACCCCCCTGAGTATCATTTCCAACCGGTAGGGCTATCTCCTCCAATTAATTAAAAAAAAAGCCTTCCCCACTCTCACCTATATTATCTATAATAATAATAATAATAATAATAATAATAGTAGTAGTAGTACCAATAATAATAATAATAATAATAATTATTATTATTATTATTTTAAAAATAAGTAATATTAATTTAAATATGAAAATGCATAATAATTAATTTTAGAGACAATGATAATAAAATAATAATATTACATTCGGGACAAGAAAAACAACAAGGATTACATGAAAATAACAACGAAATTGCAACGATGAAGACAACATTGAAAATTATACATTGAACATTAATGCTATATTAGAGTTTAAATAAAATAAAAATATTTCAAATCAAATTTTAAATGTGGCTAAATAAATTATTATTTCATAGACAAATATATGATTTTAAAATATTTATTTGAGTTAATTATCTAATTTTATTTGAGTTCATTTTCATTCATAATGTGTAAAATATTTATTTGAGTTAATTATCTAATTTATAAATAAATTTGGCTACAAGTTTCTATAATTTATAAATTTTAATTTCTACTAAAAGTTCAACAAAAGTGATGTAGCTCAAATGGTAAGGAAGTCATGTTTCACTATAAAGATTTCGTGTTCAAATCCCAATTGTTACAATAATTTTTAACATTAAAAAAATAAAAAAAAAATGAAAAAGAAAATCCATCAGGTGGCGCCAAGTGGCGCCACCTGAAGGATTGTGGCTGGGACGCGCTGATTAGCGCGTCCCAGACTTGGGGCGGTGGGCTGGGCGATTTTTCGCCCAGCCCACAGACCTGGGCGGTCCATTTGGACCGCCCAGGATGCTCTCCAACCCAGGAGAGGTGGGCTAGGCCCATCTCCACCCACCCCCCTCCTGGGTTGGAGATGCCCTAAACTATAGAATATCCTTGGGGCAGATTTAAAATTCAAGGGTTTATTTGGATAGACTTTGGGTCGGTTTTAAAAAAATAGTTTGAATGGTTTTGATGAAATCTTTGAGACCTTATTTGGATTGGTTTTGTCTATTAGATTTTGTGTTTTGAATAAGTTGAAACCTCACTTGAATTGAGTTTGAATGTTAGGGTACAAGGAAAAAGTAGATGATAGGTGTCAAATCAATGTCTTTTTTAATGAGATCTGGGGGGAAAAATGGGTGGTATGTGTCAAATCAATATTTTATAGATTTGAAGAGTTTAAGTGTGAATTTCTAAATATATTTTTGATAATTTTATGAATTTGACGAAAACTCATTTGAAAGAGTTCTGACTAGATTTCGCGAAATCAAGCCAAACTTCATCCACATACACCCCAAGAGTTGTGAGGTCAAATTCAACTATTGTGGAAATATTTTGACACAAATATTCATATTACTTTAAGATACCGTAAAAAAAATTACAATAAGAATTATATTGGATTTAAAATGTTCATTTTATACAACTTATGATCTATTGCCTGCAAGTTGAAGCTTTCATTATATTTTTGAGAGGTCAAATTCAACTATATTGGAAATATTTTGACACAAATATTCATATTACTTTAAGATATCGTAAAAAAATTTAAGAATTATATTGGATTTAAAATGTTCATTTTATACAACTTATGATCTATTGCCTGCAAGTTGAAACTTTCATTATATTTTAATCGTAGTTGATATTTTCATTATTGATAGTTTAATCAAGGTATTCATGTCTTATATATTATTTATAGTTTCGTTTTTTCATTATTTTTCCATATTTGAAAAACAAAATAAGTTTTTTGGTTGAAATTAAAACCAAATTAACAAAGAAACCCTCTTTTATATCGATTCTAGTAATTTTTTTTAAGAAAACAAGTTTTTCATAGTATGAATCAACAGTGAAATAGATCATGAATCACAAGATTATATTTGGGCTGAAAATTTAATATTGGATTAATTTAATGAATATTGGATTAAAAAAAAAAAACAACACTCAGACACTAAAAAAATAAAACTAAATTCAGGGGGGCCTTGTCCTTGTGTCCGTCCACCCATGTGTATCGGTTAACTATATATAAATTAAAAAAAAAATCAGAAGTGTTTTAAAAATATTGAAAAAATTATTAAATTAAGAAAAAAATAAAGGCAAATAAAAAAAATTCGAAAATACAACTAACTACCTTCGTTTTCATATATTAATAGAAACATTTAAATAATATTTTGAATTGAGAAAATGAAGATATGTGAAAGGGCCATTCACATGTTGTGCAAAAGAATGGACGTAGTTGGTGGGCCATTAGTCACGTGGCTGAAGCCCCCAGATATTGTACTAGTGGGGACCCGAGGAAGATTTCGGATCCTTCTGTCCCACCGTTTAGAGTAAAGATACATTTGAAAGAAAAAGGAAGCTTCCTCCAGTGGATTTTCCATGTTATGGCAAACTCGGAATATACATGCAAACCACATAAAATTACCAAACTATTGAAAATTCGAAATGATCGGATGAAATCAATTTGCAACTATTTGTTTTAAGTCAATGTCCCCTAAGACGGATTTATTTAATTACTTTGCAACATTCTAATGTTTATTAGAAAAGTTTTCGAAATTTACTTTATCGGTAGAAACTTACATTAAAAAAGAATCTCAATCGTTTGATAATTAGCCGTTAACTAAGATACTGTAGTTTTGTCAATCTAGCTACGCAGTTAAACGGTAGTGTAGTAAATATAAGAATTAAGTAATAAGCTTACCTAAACCAACATGTGATTGATCAAGTGGAAGGGACTAGTCATTACAAAATAGCGAACTAAGGTTCGAATTCCTGTTAGGACCGGTACCCATATTAATGTGCAAAATCCACCTCGAAATGGATAAAAACCCTTGGAAATTAAAAAAAAAAAAGTTATAAAGCTTGAATGGCTATGATCATACTTTCTCAATCCCTTTATTTTACATTTCAGTTTATGGTCGATTGTCAACTTTATTACATAATTTTTAAATAATAATAATAATAATACTAATAATGTTAATTTATTTTGATTTTATTAAATTATATTATAATATTTTACATTCTTGAATATAAAAGTTTACAACATCAAACACACACACACAAAAAAAAAAAACCATATTATAACAAATGACGTTAATATATAGCAGTATAGATTTTTTTTAAGAGCAAGAATAAGGAGTATTGTAGTTAGGGATAATTACTCAAACTATCTCTCTAAGGTTAGTGTAATTATATTGATCACCTTCTATTTGAAAAATTAAATAAATTATCACGAGGTATTAGTTTCATTACAATTATCCCTTTTACGGAGTTAATTTATGAACATGCATGTCCAAGTCATAAAAAAACTTTTAAAGTGAAACAAATTAGAGAAATTGGTGAAATCGGGTTAAACCGATAAAAGTTGAATGAATTTGGTGGAAAAATGTATGGAAAAATAGGGAAAATCGGTAGAGAACGAGATCCTTAAGACATAATTTTTAAATAATAATAATAATACTAATAATGTTAATTTATTTTGATTTTATTAAATTATATTATAATATTTTACATTCTTGAATATAAAAGTTTACAACATCAAACACACACACACACAAAAAAAAAAAACCATATTATAACAAATGACGTTAATATATAGCAGTATAGATTTTTTTTAAGAGCAAGAATAAGGAGTATTGTAGTTAGGGATAATTACTCAAACTATCTCTCTAAGGTTAGTGTAATTATATTGATCACCTTCTATTTGAAAAATTAAATAAATTATCACGAGGTATTAGTTTCATTACAATTATCCCTTTTACGGAGTTAATTTATGAACATGCATGTCCAAGTCATAAAAAAACTTTTAAAGTGAAACAAATTAGAGAAATTGGTGAAATCGGGTTAAACCGATAAAAGTTGAATGAGTTTGGTGGAAAAATGTATGGAAAAATAGGGAAAATCGGTAGAGAACGAGATCCTTAAGATTTGTGATCTCTTAGATAGTACTCAAAATTATTTCTAAAATTCAATTTTTTTATGAAATTAATATCGTAAGGGGTAACTATAAATTCAATAGCTCAGAGATGGTTAAAATTATTTCCCAAATATGTATGGTAGTTAGTGTAATTATATCAAACTTGAGGGGTAATATGAATGACTCTCGTGTACTTGCTTTGCTAAATGAAAGTGTAGGACTGGGCAAGGGTCAGATATCCGATCTGACGGGTATTAAATCTCCACACCCAAAACTCGATCGGCTTAATTCGAGTATCCAAAATTTTCAGGTATTTCGGATACTCGAAATTTCTCATGTTTTTTTAAATATATATAAATGTACAAGAAATCTTTTTTTAACATATATGTATATAAAATTATAAAATAAATAAATACAAACATTAAATTGTACGCAATAACTTCGAAACAAAAACAACACAAATGTCTCAAGTCTTCAAATTGAGCTAATTTATGGATTGGACAATTTTTTTGTTCAATACGCTAACATATATTTCATGATTCGTTCGAGTGTAAATGTAATACCAAAACTCAATCCGAAAATATATTTCATGTTAAAAAAAGAAAAATAAAAAAACCATTTTTTTGTTTAAAATGATAATACTCAATGGGGTGGGAACGGGTCCAAACACCCAGCCCTTCGAAAGTGAGCTTCATGTGGTTTACTTCCGTACTGTACTGTACTGTTATATTGTTTTATGGTAAATATTTGATTTAAGAGCTTGCATGATGAGAAATTAGATTTTGATATGAAAAAAGGGAAAATATGATGGAACTTTTGGAGACAAATTGCAGAGTTAATAATTAATTATAAGCAGGCGGGGCAGCTTTTATTATTGATTGCTCCTTCTCCCTCCTCCCCGTTGAACTTTTTTCACTACGGACCCCATTAATATTAAATTGAGATGACCTATTCTTTAACCAGACAGTATTTGATAGGGATATTCTCGTCCCATTATTTTTTCTCTTTTTATTTTAGTGCGAAATTTTAAGTAAGAATAAAAAAAAATGAAATTGTTTTTGGATAATTTTTTATTTATAAATAGTAATTGATAATTAGTGATATCAAATCACGAGAGATTATTTTTAATAAAAATTGTACAATATATAGAAAAAAAAGCCTTATTTTGGGACAACCCAAACAAAAAATAGGAGCAAAAATTTGGGACATAGGGATTATATTTTGAATTAATGGAAGCACAACTATAATAAAATTACAAATTATTCAGGGCCTGTTTGTCTCGCGTTTCTCAAAATTACTTCGTGTTTAGGATAAACAAGTCAAACATGTTTTCAATTTTTAGAAATAAATTTATGATCTCCCATTTTCTCAAAACTATTTTCCCAAAAGTCAAACAAATAACAATATTCTTATTTCTGAAAAACCTAGATAAACTCTACTTTGATTTGACATAAAATATTAATTTCTTACACAACCTAACTTACATAACAAACGTGATTTGACAGAAAGTCTTACATATTTTACACCTATAATATAAACTTTTCCGGAAAAAATAAACATTTAATATTTTATTTATCAAACCACTCTCACAAAATTCAAACAAATAACATTATGCAAATAAAGTTTATTTCACAAACATTCACTACTAATTAATATATGTCATAATTAATTTAGTTCTAAGATTAATATCACTCCATATAATTGTATTGTAACTAATTCAAAATTTTCTTGTAATATTCCTTTTTTTGTTTTTTCTAAGGGTCTATTTGGATAGGTTTTGGCTCGGTTTCGCGAGTCTCGATTTAAAAAAATTGGTTTGGGTGGTTTCGATGAAACCTTTGAGACTTCATTTGGATGGGTTTTGACTCTTGGATTTTGTAGTTTGGATAAGTTGAAACCCCACTTGAATTGGGTTTGGATGTTGGGGTTTAGCCTTAGGGGAAAAAGTAGGTGATATGTGTCAAATCAATGTCTTTTTTAGTGAGATTTGGGGAAAAAAAATAGGTTGGTAGGTGTCAAATCAATGTTTTATAGGTTTGAAGAGTTTGAGTGTGAGTTTTTTAATAGGTTTTGAATGGTTTTATGAGTTTGGCGAAAACTCACTTGAAAGGGTTTTGGCTCAGTCCCGCGAGACCGGGCCAAAACCCATCCACACACCCTAAAATACTTCACTGTCAGAAAGTAGCAATATTAATATTGACAAATTAAAGAACAAACTAATTATGCCAACTTATTGCTCCCATTTTAATTAAAAACGAGATGGAATTTTTTTTAGCAGTAATTCAATTAATATATGTCAGAAGTGTAGCTGAAACTTGAAAGATGGATTATAAATAAATACTACTCTACTATATATTGTGGGCTAAAGAAAGCAGATGAGCCGAGAGGGACACATTTATGCACCGCAAAAGAGTTGAAGTGTCATAAAAAACACCTTCAATTCACCTTGTGGCTGAAACAAAAAGAGGAACTTAAATTCAAGGACCTTTCATTACTTTACTGGTCCCAAATCCCAATTGAATAAAGTTGGCGTGCATCAATCAAAGATTTCACACACACTTAATTTGCTAGCTAGATAGATTCTTGAATTTCTTGTCTTGCTTGGTAACGATTTTGGCTTGTTTGAAGGCTAATAATAATATTTATGCAGGGACAGGGAGAGGGAGGATTACTAGCTAGAATTCCCCTATAATATAATATAATGCATGAAATGTGAAGGAAATCACTGTATATCAAATTGCACATTTTATGTTATGTTTCAAATACACATAACACATTGCATTGCTGATTAGAAGTTCTTCCTTGTTTTGCAAACTATTATTCCAGCCAGCGTCAATGTACATGAATCAAGTCGATCTGTTGATCATATATTACTATGTTTGGACTCAAAATCCGACCTGGTAAAAAATATTCACATCACCACTACACTATTAAACCATATCATACTTTTTTTTTATCTTTTCGGGTCAAGTAAAACCAAATGATATATAAAATTGAAGACTTCACTGAAAAGGGCATACTAAACAATTGAAAAATAAAAATAAAAAAGGGTAGGTGGCATATCTTAAATTAAAGCCTTCTATATATTAAATGTGAACGGAACTATGAAAAATTGAAAATGCAATACAGTAAAATAAAATGGTTGAAAGTTGTTCATAACTTAATTAATACTAATAGTGTAAAAAAATCCTCTCAGGGTGTAAATAAACACCTCAGCGAGAAAAAGTACAAACTCCATTTTACAAATCCAACCCAGAAAACATTTTAATTCACGGGTCTTGGGTTAGAGGTCACTACAAACAAAATATTTAAAAAAAAAAAAAAATTCCACCCAAATTACTGAAGAAAAGATGTTAAAAAAAGATAGAAAAAGCAGCCCACAAACTTAATGCTGCATTTCATCTTGACCATCTCTCTCCCTAAAAAAAGAAAAAAAAAAGAAAAAAAATCCATTCCTTCTTCATCTAATCATTGAAGTTAAAGCACGAAAAACAACTTCTTCACAAGGAATCGTAAGACCCATTTCATGTTCAAACCCGAATTCTTCTTCAGCTCGTCTGAGTAGACATTGAAACTCGGGGTGAGTCAAGAACGAGATGGGAACAATATATCTACTTCGATTTTCACCCACGTAAACTGCGAAATGACCTTTGGGCACGTCAATTGGTAGACCATTTTCATCATCGTACGTCCCTTGTTTCTTGCCTAGACTTGAACATCTTTTCAAGATTTGCTTTAAGACTGCTGTTTGTGGTAGTTTGTTTGATTTTTTGATGCCCATTTGGAGTTTTGATGTTTAGGCAAAAAAATTATAGGGAACTTTTTTAGAAGAATCTTTCCTCTTTTTTTTTTTTTTTTTTTGGTAAGGGTTGTGATGAGAAAGATGGAGAAGGGGTGAAGGTATTTATGAAGAATTTTTGGGGTTGGGGGGTTGGGGGGTGGTGTACTACATGTGGGGTGTAAGGAGCAAAGGACACATTACGGTTGTTTTGGGCTGTGTGGAAGTATGAAAGGACAATGTGGGGTCCAAGCCCATTTAAGTTGGCCCTTCTTAGTAGACATTATGGACCCTTTCTTCATGTACCCATATGATGTACTAATTAATCTTTCTCAAATTTGGTTTTACCTTTCGTTCGGCTTTAGCAAATCAACAAGGGGTAACGACTAACGTGTAACTTTATAGTATATTTTATTTTGTTATTTACTAGTAATTCAAAATTATTCTTATTTTGTTATGGACTATTTCTTCTTCATACATAAGACAATGCATAGCAAAAGGAAGAAGATTGTATATGTATGGTAATTTACTAATTTATGAGTATTTCAGTTTTGCATTATTCTAGACAAGTCAAACATGTCAATTAAATATTAACCCATTTATTTATGATTGACCATTGTTTTTTCAAATAATTAATCAAAATCTTAAAAAAAATTCCCATCTTTTATTCTTTTCATCTAAAAAACAATGACGGAAAAGAGTTTTCAGGGAGAAAATTGAGTTACTATGGTTCAGATTTTGACACTATAATAATTTACTTTAACATATTAATAAATAAAATTTATAGTTAAATTGTCATTATTGATAACTAGTGATCGGTATGTATAAAGTGACAAATTAGTTTTGTACCGATGTCATAAAATTTTGTTACTAATTAACAATTGACGAGTGACACTATATTTTTATACATATATTACTAATAATGTTTAATGACAACTTAAAAATAATTTTGTTTTCTCAATATTGTTATATATTGTAGTGAAAATTGTTTTAATAAATATTTTCGATTTACCAAAAACATATTTCTATATTTTTTATGGTAACATATAAAATTTGTTAATACATTTTTACATATTTCATATATTCACTTAATAGCTTATAACAAATGCACAATATTTTTTTTTGTGACATAATGATATGAGGGTTACTTTGCTAAAATAAGGACTAATTCTTCATAACCATTCTCACACTGTTTTGAAAACCGGATGGTATTAACCGGTTTAATCTATTTAATTATGAACCGATGGTCTTTTCGAACAAGAACTACCTCCAAATTCAAAATCGGTGGAAATCAACCGGTCAATGAACTTCTAAAAAATGGCCGATTTTCATAAAACAGATCAACCAACGGTTTGATATATATATATGTTCTCTGTTTCTTATTGTTTATATAACTTTAACTTAAGTTCAAAATATTTAGACAAGATGAGTTGAGTCTTTGACCTCAAGGATAAAAATAATCTCGGTAGCCACTTGAACTATACCACATTTCTTGTCATATAATATATGATACAATGAAAATTAATAAAATAGCTTTCAAATGACTTGTTTATAGTTAACTTTCACATACATTAGTATACTTATCAATGAATGATTGTTATCTTTATTACCATAATACACAATTTTATTAATACTTTTCTTAATATATATATATATATATATATATATATATATATATATAAAGCTTTTTATTTTCTTTCCTTTCCCCGACTTTACTATTAAGATAAGAAAAATAAGAAACTAAAGCCACGTTTATATTCATATTTATGTTCAGTATTAATCTCTTATATTGTTGTGTGTGAGTATTTTTTAAATGAATATTACTATGTTATAATTATTTTGTTTAATTTGATTTTTCATTGTGATAAACATAAGTTATAAAAAGTATATTTCGATTTAAGATTAAATTTTTATGAACATAATATATATTTTAAAAATTAATTAAATTGATTTGAATCGATTGACCATCAATCAATACGATCGACCACCGATGTTACCTCCATCAGATTTTTGAAAACATACATCGTCAACTCCAAACTACTATCGTCAATATAATAAGAATTCTAAAATATTCAACTCTCAATTAAAACCACAAAATAAGTCCATTCTTCGGATATAAACATTGTTTAGGTATATTCATTAGTTGGTAAAGAAAACGTGAAATAGTTGGGTTTGTTCTGTTTAGACATAAAAAAGCAGAAAAATTGAAGTCGTATGGACTGTGGCCTCAGACTTAGCTTTCGTTGTTTGGGAGTCGGTTTCAGGTTTCAACATCATACTTTCCACCGTACTTGTTCAATTTCCAACATTTTGTCTCAATTCCAAACTCTTCAATACATGCTACTCTCTAATACTGTATTTGAGTGGTTATACTATTTCAATTTTAGTTTTTTCTCTATATAGATAGGAGCATACTTTTACAAAAATAAAAAAATAAAAAAAAATTAAAAGTTACATCAATATCATAAAATTAAATTACAAGAAAATATAGCTATCAAACAACTAATATTATACTAGAGAAAAACTCATATTAGTGAGAATTGGACTCTTGAACTTTTAATCTTGGAGTCTCAACTTTAGTGTCTTACCAACGAGCTACGACCTCGTAATTTATCTTTTGAATTTTGTTTCCTAAAGATAAATTGTCCATTTTTTATATATGACTTTTATTGTTGGATAACAATCCTAATAAATTGTATACATGACCCAAAAAACTGAAAAATATATTTTTTCAAGACTTTATCCTTCATTGATTTTCATATCCTAAATTTAGGGTTCCCAATAGGTTGGATCATCCCAAAATAGGATATGATTCCATTTATGTTGAACCGGATTTGGAACTTGTCACACCTGAATTTATAATCTTAGCGTTCATCGATTTTTTCCTGAATGCGGTTGGATTTCAGATTTCCACTTTTGAAATTTGTTATTAATAATTTTATTCTTCAACAACTTTGTTAATGTTGCATAGTTATTAAACTAGCTCGTTCAAACTTTCATCATAATCAACCAAGGTCTAATACAATATAAAATATATTCGACTCTAGATAAATAATCACTTGCCTCAAATGATTTAAAGGTTATTGTTGATAATAGTGTTATTAATATTAACGGATCGGAAAAAATTGCATATAATTAGGTGAAAATATAGGAGTGGATAGAAGATTAACTCTTTATGTTATTTTTAATAGACAAGTGAATTTCTATGTGATAAATGAAAGGACAAGATAACTTTTGTAAAGAAACACAGTGTCCCCTTCTTGATTTTTACATTTTTATAAGGGGACAAAATGTCCATACAATATTACATGGAGTTAAAATGTTCATTTCATTAATTTATACATATCATGAGGGAGCTATATTGCCTATTTACGCATATCACAAGGAGGTAAAATAAAACGATATGCTGTCAATGTAGGTTTAAATTAGTCATTTTTCACATGAAAATGAAATTAATTAACTGTATTTCAATTTCATATACATTACATTAATTGCTAACCATATTTTGCATACAAATTATTACTAATTTAATCACATTATTAAAATAATTATTATTGTTATTTGAAAATTTATTATTATTGTTAATATTAATATTAAAAATAAAATTTAAATTATTATTATAATGATGAGAGTGAGGAGATAATTAAATTAAAAGTAATATTATTAAAAATCCTAATAAAAAGTTGAAAACTCTTGTAAATCACCTTCACGGACTCAAAGCATCTGTACTGAACAGTACAAACATTAAGACTGAAGGAGTTATTTGGTTTTTTCTGATTGTTGGAAGTGTGATTCCCATGAAAAATGGTTTGTCAGAATATATTAAAACAGAATATATACTAGCTTCCTCGGTAAATTTAGACAGAGATCCATGTGAAAATTTTCAGGTTTGACGACCTAGCCTCTCTCTCTTTTTATTCAGTACACAATATTCACCAAACATCCTAACAGACATTAAATAAATAATGTACGAACAGTTTCTATATTCGCGCGTCACATTTGTTAGCTACAATTTCTTTAATTAATTAGATAGTTTAATTAATAGAGTCTTGGTGTGGGACTTCAAAGCACATTATTATGTTGTCTGCACTTTTATAGTTAAAAAATTGTTCCTTCCAAAACCTAATAACAAGTTTATCTCGCATTGCGAATTTTTCCGGAACAAATAAAATGTATATTCTTATATAAATTTGCTAATATTGACTTAAATACAACACATTTATTTAATTTCAACTTATTTATTTTTCCACCTTTTGAAGTTCGGCTCAATAAATGAAAGAACATACAACAAAATGTTATAGTGTTGATGTATCATAACAAAAAGTGTCAATCAAAATGATAAATCATGAATACTGGAGTCGTCCCTTATCAACGTGATTTGATTTTGGATTATTCACGCTGACGTGGATCGATTAGAGCCTCATGATCAAGACCTGGCTTGATTTCGAGATAGCTTTAGTAGAACCTCTCGACCACCGTAAACCGTTGACCGTACGTTGAATAACTTGTAATATAATGAAGATGTTCGACCACATCATGCACGGACAAATATATTCCAATCTAACCCTAAAACCATCCAACATTCCAAGATCTGCTTGTGATATTTGGATTGATCTGAATAAATTTGACCAACGGACCAAGTTTCAAATATTTCACCACCCTTTTGTACATGCACCATTAACTTTTAACCCCAACAAACTTATCCGGCCCTCATCATACGTGAGTTCAATTTAAGGCTCAATCAAGATAGCTCATATTAAATCACAATATATATATATATCAAAGTGAAAAACAATCTCAATTAATATTCTATCTTGTTCGTATTTCAACTAGATTTATTTCTATACGTACGGACCTACTATTGGATAAAGTAAAAATCAATAGTGAGAAGACATCATATATCATCAAAATGCAAATTTGATGGTAGATATGATGTTATTGAGAAATGGGGCTACGTACGTACCTCATGTGGTCCTGGTACTGAAACAAACAGTTAATTAATGTGCATTGGCATCACTACAATATCACCTCCAAATTGGGTAAAGGTATATATATATATATATATATATATATATATATACACAATGCAAGGGAGATGAGCCCTCTAGGAATAAGCACCACTCGAAATTAGCCCTATAGTGACTGGCTCCATCCCCATGCCCAGGAAATTAAAAAGCTATATCTGCATGTTCTAAGGCTCTCAAAAAACTGTGCATTTAAATCTAAGCGATCTAATGCCGCCTATACCCCGCCTTTATGTACTATTCAAAATCAAATCAAACTATTCAATATTATATTCAAATTAACTCGATCAAACAAACTTAAACACCATTTTTTAGAAAACGCGAAACACGTTGGATTGGATGCTTACCGTACTGTTCACCCCTCAAGTTTATGGTTCCACCTACGCATACAAAAGTGATCAATCACAAATAATCGCAACATACACTACTTTATATGGTTATATATGTTTAATCAAGCCAGTTTCTAGGTTAGATTTTTCCAAATGACATGCACCCTAAGACCGTTGTAAACTTGCCCGACGTACAATATTCTCAATTTAACAGTTTTACGAATTAGTTACTACTATACTCCTTTTGTCCCATTATTCTTACTATTACTCTACCGGTCCGTTCAAACTTTTTAATTTTCTATGTAATTTATTAAGCTAAATTATTCACATTTATGATGTATTTTATATATATATATATATATATATATATAATATTATACGGCATTATATATTAACTCATTAGTGAGATATATTAATTAAATTATTTATTATAATTTTTTTAAATTTAATCAAGTTGACTGATCAACTATAATAAGTGATAAAAAAATAGGGACGAAGGAAGTAATTTTTACTACCAAGAGCAATGATATGCATTATAGAAAACAAAAAACAAAAACCATGAATATGGTCTCAATGTAAGACTTGTACAAATAAGTTTTCAACCTATATTATACTGTAAGAAATAATTGATTGTAATTATAAGCCCTAGATAAGTTAATTAGAACAAACATACGCGTGTTATATCATAGAGTATTTAAATCATCTTTAACGTATTTATACAAAAAAAAAAAAAGAAATCATCTTTAACGTAGAATTTGTGTGTGTGGATGGGTTTTGGCCCGGTCTCCCGGGTCTCGCGAGACCGAGCCAAAACCCTTTCAAATGAGTTTTCGCCAAACCCATAAAACCATAAAAAACCTATTCAGAAATTCACACTCAAACTCTTCAAACCTATAAAACATTGATTTGACATCTACCACCTACTTTTTCTCCCAAATCTCACTAAAAAAGACATTGATTTGACACATATCACCTATTTTTTCCCCTAAACCCCAACATCCAAACTCAATCCAAGTGGGGTTTCAACTTATTCAAACCACAAAACCCAAGAATCAAAACACATCCAAATAAAGTCTCAAATGTTTCATCGAAACCACCCAAATCAATTTTTTTAAATTGATACCCATGAAACCGAGCCAAAAGCCATCCAAATAGACCTTAATCTTAACAAATATTACAATCCAAAGTAATATGTGGTCTTTCTTTCTATTTAACATGTCAGTCAACAATTGCATGTAATGATTATGTTTCCAATAAATGACCGTACAAATGTGGAATCCTAGCTAACATGTGACTTCTACTCCATTATTTTATTTTACAAAGTGAATCTTGTTATTCCTCCAACTAATAATTCAAATTCATAAAATCATATCGTTCTTCTGACTGTAACTTAATTGTAACTAACTAGTTATTGTAACTACCATATGACATAGAATGGCATGTGCTGTAGCTTCAGATAAAATAAAATATTACTCATCGTGCTTACCGTTACCAATTAAGCTCAATTGCTTTATAGTGTTGATAAATTAGTTATGCGTGTATTACTTTATTCTGATCCAACTCTTACCTATTCTATTTTTTATTTTTGTTGAGTCGATTTAATTAGTAGGATAAACTAAAATTATAACTACGTCTGCAAGAACATCGTACGAGTTTATAAAATCATTTAAACAATATATTATCTTGCACTAGAATAATAGTTAATTTAGATGTTAGGCCATTTTCAATCGATTCAGCAATCGGATATGGGGCGGGGTTGCCGGCTAGGTTCTGTTAGAGATGGATGATGGCAATTGAGCGGACAAGGGGGCAGGGGGTTCGGGGCAGGCAGGCAAACGCGCCTGCTGGCCCCTGCTAGGCTGCCAGGGACTCGGATGTTATTTTTTTTTCCATGAATTAAATAAATGAGATTTGTTGAACAATTTCATATATAATTGAACAAATATAAATTTAAATAACTGATATTTGTTGAACACAAATACTTAATTTAAATATACACAATACAACTTAAATAAAAAACACAAATACTTAATTTAAAAATACACAATACAACTTAAATAAAGAATACCTTAATATTCATGATTGTGTAACTATTAAAAAAATTACTATGATTTTTATTAATTTTTATTTATTTATTATTATTATTATTATTATTATTATTATTATTATCATTATCATTATTATGATTACTATTATTATTATTATTATTATTATTAAAATAAGTTTGAGTGGAGAGAGTGTGGAAAAATTGTGAAATTGAATTAGCGGATGTTGATTTTCCTTCGGTTGGAGATGAGTTTTTTATGTGGATAAAAAATGTACAAGGGCAAGGCAAGAGGGCAAAACGATTAGGCAATTGGGCAATTGGACAAGTCCTTCAGTTGAAGATGGCCTTAGCGGAAAAAATGCAACACGGAGAGTTAAATTTTTAAGCTCCAAATAATTGTGGTACTACTTGAATTTATATTTGGTTATTGAATAAAAATATCAAAATAGTTCTTCATTGTTCTCTCCTAAATTTACCTATACAATATACAAAGAATAAGTGGGTAATATATTTTGGTTTGTATGATTCATATTGGTAGAGATATTTTTTATTTTTTAAAAAATATTTCCTTCCATACTTGGATGTACACAACCAAACTTTAAATACTTGGATGTAAACTAGATATATCGAAATTAATTAGATTTTAATTCTCCTAAGTTCCCAAATATAGTACAAACACGTACACAAGGACAATTAAATGGAGCTAGGTAGCTGAAAACAGAACTGTACTGGAACTTGACTATTGCACAATCCATGTTCTCAAAATATATAAGATTGTACGTAGTATGTGAAAGCAAACAAATTTACTACTAATAGATGAAAAAAGGTGGTCCCTAAACATTTTGTTGTCACAAAAATTGTGGTGCATCAACTGAATTTCCAATTTTCAAGTTGAAGGTGACCTAGCATTCTTTATTGCACATGAAGGCCATGTTACTCTTCCCCTAAAGCTTTTCTTTCTACAGTGAAATCACTCCCCATCTACTTTGTAACTGTCAACCTTAACTCCCGGCCTATACCCCCATCTACTTTCATATTTGTGCTCCATTTTGATTTATTTTCATATGATGAATGCTTGAAACTTGAACTTTTGTTCTAGTTTTATTGCCATATTTGATTAATCAGAAAGAGCAACCAAAAATAAGATTATTCAGTCCGAGTTCTTTTTCATTTAAATTTTTTGGTGAAGCAAATTTCAGTTCGATTCAATTTAATCTGAACCGGATGAAGACCGCTTTTAAAAGAAGACGATGCCTTGAGATCTTCAAGGGCAAGATTATAACTTCATTGACTCAATGTCCAACTCATGTGTAGACGATGTTATCTTAACTCAAGTGTAACGCATGAAACAATTTTTCATAAATGAGCAAAGGAGAAATTCAAACACATGACCTCTTTTTGATCTATCTCTTATACCATTTTCTGAAATAAGAAGGTATTAGAGATAAGACATTAATATACTATAACTATTTACTTCTAACAAATGCATTAGCTAATCAACGCAGGTGATATTAAGCTCGAACGACCCGACATGGGTCGTTTTTCCAAGGGAGAAAACAATTAGAAATAGTCGGGCCCAATAACAGCTCAACAGAATGTGACCTGGAGTACAAGTCCAGATCTCAAACCAATACATTTAGAACATTAAATATAACTAGAGATCGATATATCACAACATATTAGAAACAAGAGAATGTGCCAGGGTTGTATCACAGGTCCCACATCAATTATAAGAAAGGAAGTCTTCAAATTTCAGGATAAGTATTTCATACCTGGTATGATGCAGAATGGAACACAAGCCAGATGCAGAACATGATAATAGCTTTGTCACTAGGCAGATTCAGTGAAAAATTGATGCTCCCAAATTCTCTTAAGAATTGCATATTTGCACTTTTGTTCCCATAGGACTCTTTCTGTTTTACCGTTGTAGTCCCCATGAACTGTCTCTGTTTTGTTTTAACCTAAATTGGATGGAGAGGGGGGAAAGGAGAAAACGCGCAACCAAAAGTGCTATTTCTACATGTGCAGAACTAAATGTACTGAGTGTCCAGTCTTATGGGACTAAAATGCATTTTTGTCAATTGTAAATGTAATCAAATTTCATCAGCTTCTCATAGAATTGAAGTCTTATACACAGAGCCATTGTAATATAAGCATACATCAAACTCCAAAGAAGACTATTTCTTGTGTAGATTATAACACATTGGTACAGAGCACCAAGAGTACAACTTTCATCAGCTTCCCGTAAAAATATGACAAAATGATAAAGAGCACCAGGTGTCTAAACCTACATTTTTATCTTGAGAAGTAGGACTCAATACGACATAAGATATGGTAAGATTTAAGATCGTGTTTCACAGGTCAGGCGCAGCTTTCAGTTCTTGGTGCTGTCCATCCATCAAACTAAGTTGCCGTCTGAGTCTTGCAATATGCGCTTGCACCTATGCATTCATACACACTGTTATAAGTTCATTTTATTTTTTCTTTTTTAACTGAAAAAAGGCAGAACTTATGGTAACCAAAATATGTGATGTTCAAAATTCTTATTTCACATAACTAAGAAAATGCAACTACTAAGAAAGCTAATTCTTTCAGATTTCAATTATTTGTAACAAAATCATATAGAACAAATCAAATATACTTCGAACATCCGCATGCCAGTTTTTACTATGAGCACCATAAACAAATGCGACATCTGAAAACTACAACATAAAGGTTCAGATGTTATTAATAACACTAAAGCCTATCATGATATAATGCATCTTGTAGACCAGCTAGTCATGTGAAACTAAAGGGCTGTGTGAAGCACTTCTCAGATGGTTTAACTTGGAAATCCATTTATCAGAAAAGTTAAATATTTGGGGATCCATTGTATATGGGCTTCATTGAGAAGTCCAATATCCTAGAAATTATTTGAAAGCAATTAGTTTATTCGATAAATGGGCTTCCTATTTAAGACGTAATGCCAAACACCATCTAAGTTTGTAGGATTTCATTACAAAACAAGGTGAGGGCATTCAAATTTGTCTTTACGTATAAATCAGAATAATATTTCTACAAATAACACTATCGAGTTAACATATGGGTTTGAGTTTGGAAGCCAACTACTTCGTCTAGCTCCATGTCTTGTTTCAAAATTCTCCACCTTCCTTCTCCATCTCTATAATCAAAAAGAAGAAGAACAGAGCTTTAATGAGATGTGGAATGCTGCTCGCCAAGTTAGAGGAATAGCTTCTGTTCCTTCCCTCTTGAATGTACTCTACAGGGTACTTAACCTGAAAACCTTCTTGAACCTTTAGTTGAACTTTCTATGAATGTTATTAGGAAAATTCTCACTGTGCAAAGATTATTCACCCTGATTTCGCTTGATAACTATTTTTTTAATGTTTCTCAAGGGTATCCAAGCCTAAGACCTGAATTAATCCCTTTGAGTCACTGTCAGGCACATAAGTGTGCACATCTCCCAGCGAGGTTCCGAACCTAGGTTCGCCACATTGTGGAGTACTAGTCCCTTCAGCTCGACCCAACACCCACATTTCTTTTCTTTGTTGTTCATCACTGTCTTAGTGTCTAGGCGTATGCGATTTCAATTTATGCTAATTATGGCCTAGATAGACCCAAGTTACATTCTTCTATTAAACTTAGAAAAAGAAAACCCACTGAATATAGGTTAATGCCTCAGAAAAGAAGAACGTTGACATAATAAACCAGAATCAGCAGTGGCCCTATTCTTTTCTAATGTTTGCCCACTTATTTCAGGATCTGTACTTGGGAACAAAGATGGTAGGAAATTTTCATGCTAAGAAAAATCTCTGCATTGAACTATAAGCAATTTAAAGCCTAATAGTCATGTCAAGTAGGAGACCTATTCATCTAGGCTTAGAAAATATATAAAAAACTAAATTTAGAAAAGTTATGTGTCAACTGATCAGTTGTAATCAAATTTGGGAATATATCATCTAAGCTAATGAATTGCAAACTTGTTATTTGCTATGATAGCCTCAAATTGTTGAGTGTCTGAACTGACACGAAAAAAGTAACACAATCTTAGCTGGTTCTCGATTCAGGAAATCGCATCTATGTAGCAGTGCCTCAATGGATCTGTAGAATACTGGATATTGATTTTCTTTTCATTGTCTGTAGATGCACATTACAGATAAAGAACAAGGCTTGGAAATTAATCGCCAAATTAACATGAATATTTTCTTAGTCATTAAGTGGATTTACAGATACCTAGAGAGAAATAACATAAACAGGAATAATCACACTTCTATATCATGATAGCCAATCTTGAAGGTAAAAACTAAGTAAATTAATGCACTATATCCAAAGTTCTTCACATATTATCTTTGCCTTTCAGTCGAACAAAATCACTTTATGATAGGGAGATTAGGCATTATACATTATCCAAGTTCATCCATAGCCCATTGGATGGAAGATTGAAGAGAAGAAGAAACACTAACAGATTCAGATTTTCTTCATGAATAATTATTTGTTCAATAAATTCATAAGATAATATTATCCACTAATTAATAGACAAAAATATAGATTATTTATACGACATTTCTACAAGCAAATTAGCTCAACAATTCATGTAACAAACATATTCATATTGACCTGCTGGCGAGCTGCTGCTAGTTTTAATAGCTCATCTGCCTCAGAGAAATTGGTAAACCACTGGCTCAGGGGATTATCTCTTGTGTCACCTCTCTTTCTATTGTCGAAATCCTCCATAGGCACTGTGAGAGAGAATTATAAAGACTGAACAACTTGAATAATAGTGATTAGTAAAGCTTTGAATAATAAATCAATAGGATAATATAACGTTTCAAACCAGGAGGCATATTAAATCCCGCTGGCAATCTAGGCACAATAACTGCAGGATGATTTTGCACCCGGGCAAAGAAAGTCTCTGAAGGCTCTGACAGAACAATTTCATCATATGATTCTATGACTACGGGCTTCTTAGTCGACAGGGGACCAGACTCATCCTCAGCATATAACTTCAAATGGTGATACCTATAAAAAAGTTTCACGCACAAAAATTCTCCTTCAATAAAATGACGACGACTACTCATCACTACGAGCAGCTGCATTGACATTGATAAAGTTAACAATAACGCAATTGGTCCTAAATAAGCATTTGATCTCAACATAACACAGAGGTTCATCATGTCTAGATCTCTTTTAACTTTATTTTAATGCACTCAGAATCAGAAATACTCACAAGTGCAATGGCTTATCGCTTATGTCGCTGTGAAAATGAAGGGTAATGGCAATTTCAAATTCACCCCATCCAGACTCTGATAACTCGAAAGGAGGACTATCAACAATCCTCGTGGGGTTATTAAAACTTGAATGCAATTGGAAAACAGCACGCTTTATAACCACTCCAAGGTCCTCATTTGACGCCCCCCGAACATAAATAGTCCATTTATGAGACTGATACCTAATCAGATACAATAAAGTACGAAACTTTATACTAGCAATTGATCAAACACCTAATGTACAGAAAACAGGAAATGGAAAGAAAAACATATAGACTCTTACTCGCTCGCCTTCTTACCAAGCCAAAATGCAATGTTACCATACACAATCGGTACACAAATTTCTGAATCTTTTAGCTTCTTATCCAAGCCCTATACAAGACGAAACAATTACAATGAAATATTTCTAATAATTGAAACAGTTTGAGGATGAAAAAAAAAGAATCACCTTTTTTTCGTTGTCATCTGAAGATTTAACAATTTTCATGCGCTGAGATTTTGAAGTCGATCCACTGATTTCCGGCTGGTCGGCTCCGTTTTTCTGAGTCATTTTTTTTAATTAAAGAAAAATCACAAATTGATCGATGAAATTAGGGTTTCAAATTTGCATACTGTATACGGCAGATTAGAGGTTGGGGACTTTTTGGGGATTTTTTGCAACTTGCGCCCTCGAAAATAGATCTCTTGGCATTTTGTACCTTCAGAAAGAATATTTCGCCAAAATGACCTTCTCAAATATTATATTTTGAAAAAAGACCTCCGTCATTTTTAATATCTAAGTTATATAGTATATTTTTTTTATCCCATTTTCAACTAAACCCTCTCAGTTACTCCTCATTTTCTCTTAAACCCCCTCAATTACTCTTCATATTTTTCCTGCATTATCACATTTGAATTCTCTCCATAAATCCTCTATTAACATATCTCTCTTCCTTAGCAAAAATAAAAGGCTCAAGATCATCTGTACCACTTTTAGTTTTAGCGTACCACTCTTGTGTATCACTAATAATTAATTGCCACATGTACATGTGACAATTAAAATAATTGTTAGATGTACATGTGACAATTAGTTATTAGTGATAAACAAGGATGGGCGCTAGGTCTGTCCACGCGCCGGGCGCCCAAGCGCCAAGTTTTGATTTTGAATTTATTATTTTAGATAGTTAGTTTAGGAACTTAATTATAGTTTAATTAGAAGTAAATAATCACATTATATATATATACTAATTAACCACTAATTGAAGTTAAGTCATTTTTATAATTTGAACTTTCATAAGGTCATTTTTAGTATTTGAAGGGTGCATGTTATTATTTATTTTTAAAGGTGTAAAGTGCTAAGAGGCCCATTTTGTAGGATCGGGTTACTAATTGGTCGAATACTGGTCAATCCGAAATGAATAATATTCAAGAAAAAAGTATTCTAGAAAAGTTGATGAAATTCTGAGAGGAACCAGCTGTATTTGGTCATTTGATTACTCTCATGCTTCCTGGCTTTCTTTCATTTAATTGGATCCCCAAAAAAATTTGTAATCAGAAATTTCAGGTTAAGATTAAATTGGATCTTGATTGAATAAACTTTAAAATATTGAAGAATGATAGTATGTTATTATACATTTTAATAATCGTGTTCGGTCTATGTACACGAGAATTTTATCTGGATAAGCTTTCGCAACTAATAATGGCTAAATATGTAAACAGAAAAGACATAATGTTGTATAAGGATACATTTGATCCTAAAAAATAGCTTTTCATGGTAGAAGAAGAAGAAAAAGGTTGTTTGTCAACGAGACTAGCTAGTATACATTTTTTTTAATCCTCTACAATCTAATCTACAACTAAATCATGATCTTCTCAAACGAGAGGTGAGATCGATAAATAAATCTTCACTACAAGGAATTGTGAGGCCACCCATTGGATGCTCAAATCCGAACTCTTCTTCAGCTAGACATAGCAAATCCTGAAAAGAAGGGTGATTCAAGTATGATACTGGAATAACAAAGCGTCTCTTCTCATTCTCCCCAACATAAACCGCAAAATGACCTTTTGGTACATCAGTTCTTGGTGAAGTTGCTCTTTTTATGGGTGATAAAGACTGTCTAATCATTTGGCGAATGGCCATTGTTGTTTTAAAGTAAATCTTGTTAAATGAAAATAAAGGAGGAGTGCTTTTGAAAAAGAAAGGTTTATGAGAATTTATTGATGGTTGTAAGCACATATGCGTGTTGTGTATATATAGAGAGAAAGGAACATCTAATAAAAGAAATTTGATATTTGAGAACACAAGCACATGAGTGATGAATGAGCATTCATTTGAATTTATCTTCTAATCGGAGCACTATTCATGAGCACTCCCGACAACATGGCCCTTAGAGGACAAACCTCTCTGAAATGAAGGAGATAATTAACGAGCCCTCGTCCACAGACGTAAAATACGAACAAATATTTTTAGATGGCTTTAATCTACCTGCATTAAAATTTTGTGGTCTGGTAATCTAACAGGCCATGTGGAGTTTGATTTGAGTTTGTTTTAGTATATATCAAACTCCATTACAATCAATTCTTGGTTGGGCTGTCAATTGAAAGACTCAATTAAACCAAACTGAAAGGTCCACATTATTCGACATGTCATGAAACTGACAAGCATGAAGGTGTTGCAAAATTAGCTGTCCATGTGATATTGTTTCTTGACAAATCAAAGTGTCTAACGGACTCAATTGGTTTGATTGGATGTAAAAATTGACTGGAACACAACAAAAATATAGTAGGTTATTAGTGGAATGAAATGAAGGATATATTAAACTTCAACAAAAGTAATCTCTAATACAAGATCTATGTTTTCCAGTTGCAAAAGAAACTAGTATTATTTTTGCCCCTGTATAAAGCCATTACATAAATACAAGCACAACTGACACTGAACCGTAAGAATAGAAGGCCTAATTAAATTTATAATCACTTGGATCAAAGTTGCTTGTTTGATTTTGTGACCATATGTACTAGAACTTCAATTCTACCTAGCAACTCATACAACTGGTATAGATAAAGGACTTACTGTCTGCATCTCTGGTCCAGGTTTAACATTATAAATTTCCGAATTTAGTTAGGTTTGTGACCATTATTACGAGATATGATTAATAGGTTAGTTGAAGGCATTATGGAAGTGTTGCAGTCATTTTTCTCTTTTAGTAGGAATGAAAAATATAATCCTAGCTAACCAATGTTTGTATATAGTGTTAATTGGCAATGAAGTTTATGGAAAAAAAAAATTGAAAAAAATTAAATTAATGACAAACATTTGATATGTTGAGCTCACTAAGAGTTTAAATTGAGAACTTTTACTAGATAATGCTTTTGCATCAGAGTATTGGTGAGAATGTACGTAAGACTAAGTATTTGTGATAGGATGACAGAATATTTGTCCTAGCTAATAACAAAAGTGTTCTATCTCAGACTTGTTGATATATATATAATGTATCATCTTCGGGCAAAGCTGGAAGTGAGATTAACAAATAAATCCTCACTGCAAGGGATTGTGAGGCTACCCATTGGCTGATTGAATCCATATTCTTCTTCTGCTTGATATAACAAATCTTGAAATAAAGGCTCGTTCAAGAAGGATAATGGAACGATAAAGCGTTTCTTCTCACTCTCTCCAACATAAACAGCTAAATGCCCCTTTGGAACATCATGAGCTGATCTCGTTCTTGAATTTGATCTTTCTGCGGCTGATAGAGACCGTCTTAGAATTTTGGTAATGGCCATGTTTAGTATATCTCACTGAAATGGAACGAAAACTGAGAAATATTGATATTTTCGAACTTTTGCTGGTTGTAATAAAAGAAATGTGCTGTAGCTATATATAAGTGAACATGGAAATGATATCTCATTCAGATAAACATAAGCAAATGAGAAATCACATGGATTTGTCTTCTTATAAGCACATAAGAAATTAAAGCAAATATTAGTGATTTACAACAATGTTCCCTACCAACTATATCAACATAGCCCTCGAAGGACCCCTCTGAAATTGACTGAAGAATAACACACTACAAGATACTAATTTATACATACCAATTTGTGCAAGATACTATTAATTAGATATATTTATACAAATTTGTGCATTTTAAAGGTGTATAGCATCCCACATTGTCATCCAATTGATTTCAGAAGGGTCCTTTGAGGGCTATGTTGATGAAGCTGGTAGGGAACTCTGTTGTCGAGTACTCATGAATTGCTCTTGAAAATGTTTTGTGCAGATAGGAAGACAAATCCATGTGATTTCTCATGTGCTCTTGTTTTTCAAGTTTCATTAGCCACCACATATCCAGTTGCTTATTGGCCATTCAATCCAAATTTCTCAAGGATTATCCATTTCCATGTTCTCTACTTCACTTATATATACAACACATCTCTTTGATTACAACCAACAACAATAAAAACTCAATCTTCGTCAGCTTTCAATTTCTATACCTTCCCATTTTTTTTTCTCTCAAGATTTACTAAAACGATGGCCATTCACAAAATTCTTAGACGTTCTTTGTCAGCTGGGAAAAGATCATCATCATCTTCGAAAGGATCAGCTGATGTTCCAAGGGGCCATTTTGCCGTTTATGTTGGGGAAGGCGAAAAAAGACGCTTTGTTATTCCAGTGTCGTTCTTGAATGAGCCTTCATTTCAGGATTTGTTATGTCAAGCTGAAGAAGAATTCGGATTCGATCATCCAATGGGTGGCCTAACTATTCCCTGCAGTGAGGATTTATTCATGGATATCACTTCTAGTTTGGACAGAAGATGATAGATATCTAGTTTTTAGATGAGCATTACTGTTTTGTAGGCTAGTTTTACAGATGAACAAGGCAGATAGAAATTTGTTCATGAAAATTATATGCATGTACAAAGTTAAATATGATTACATGAAAATTATCCAATGTCAGATGCAAAATCACTTTCTTGTTTGAGTTGTCAGTACAAATTCTATATGAACTCAGCACTTGGAAGTCATTGTGTGTTAACAAGGAAACATCGAACATTGAAGTATATCTACTAGGCTTGTATATATTGGGAAGATTATTATTATTACAATGACAAAAACATTATTCTGCTCCAAGGTTTTAGAAGAATCATGAAATACTATTCAAGTAATAAACAGTAAAACTGTAACTAAATCAAGGATTTTTACACATACCTAACCTAGGATTATATTGTCTCTGCTTCCTCCTCAAAAGCAAGATTTCTGACCTAGTTAGCGCGTACGTTTATATACCTACCGAGAGATCTGACCCAATTAGCTACGTGTCCATGAGAATTGAGTTTAGATTAGTACATTTTAGTACCTAGCTAGCTACTTGAATAATATAACTTATGCAAGTTCTAATCTGGTTCATTAAGTTATATATGCCTCATTTTTCTATATATATAAAATCCATTTGGCTTTTTAGTATTTACTCTGTATTTAATTTGTTGCCTCATCTCTACAGTGTGTTTTGAAGTGTGACAATAGATTTGATATCCAAAGCATTTGAGGTGGCATTAACTGGCATTTTGGCATTAACTGATATTCAAGTATGTTCTGAAACTTACAAGACAAGCCTTTATGATTTAGCCTATTTTCAAGAACGCCATTTATATATTCATGGGGTGTTGACGATGTAATGGGTGTTCTGATAAATAGTTTAAACCAGAAAGAGGGTTCTTGTTATTTTTGAAACAATAGGGATAACATTATTACTTTAGTCTACCTGAGAAATAGTGAACTTAAGTATTTTAATTCGCTAAGGTGGAGTTGGTTCTCATTACTAAGAATTTAATTGTATAAGCTTTTGCACTAAAAATCCCTCAATATTATGTAAAAAAAAGGTCAAAAGAGTTCCCATGGATACATTTGTTCCCGAGAAAGTAGCTTTTATGTCTAGAATTTGTGAATCAAACTAGCTAGTAGCTTTTATGTCTAGAACATGTAACATGAGTGATTAACGCACGTTTGATTAGATTTGAGAACTACTTGTATTTCGTCATAGCTTGCTGTTCAGGGATACATTGTTTCCCGGAAAAAAGAAAAGAAAGTTTTTCTATCTAATCACAAAACTGTACTCATCCTAGCTATAAAATGCTAGTCTCTACATCGATCATCTTGTGCCCAAGAAAGAGATGACATCCATGAACAAATCTTCACTGCAAGGAATTGTTAGGCCACCCATTGGGTGATCGAATCCGAACTCTTCTTCAGCTTGATATAGCAAACCCTGAAACAAGGGTTGGTTCAAGTATGAAACTGGAATGATAAAGCGTTTCTTTTCATTATCCCCAACATAAACAGCAAAATGCCCCTTGGGAACATCAATAATTTTTTTTGAAGATGATGATCTTTTTCCGGCTGACAAAGACCGTTTGAGCATTTGATGAATGGCCATTTTTTTAGTAAATGAAAACGAAGGAAAGTTTTGTGAAGCAAGTGAAAGCTTTGAAATAAGAGAGATGGAGAGACGTTTTAGAACTTGTTGTTGCTTACAATCACAAAGTGTGGTTGTATATATAAGTGGACATGGAAATGCTTTATCCTTCAGAAATGCTATACATATGTGGTGGTTGATGGAAACTTGAAAAACATAAGCACATGAGAAAGAAATCACAATTCACATGGATTTGTCTTCATTAATTTCTGCATAAAACATTTTCAAGAGCAATTTATGAGTGTTTTGGCAATATTGTTCCTTACAGCTATGTCAACATAGCCCTCAAAGGAAGTCCCACCAAAATATATAATATATACAAAGTATCCGACCAAAATCAACCCAGAGGTCAAATCATTTTAGAAACTAGTTGTTAACTTGAATTTGATGAATGATCACATGGATTTGTCTTCCAATCAGCACAAATATTTGAGACCAACGTAATAAATCATCCCAATAACTAGCCCTGAAAGTACCCAAAATGCCTTACCTTCGTATGAATTAACAATCCTAACACTGCGAAAATTAATTTATCTTGTTGTCTGCTGGTCAAATATATAGTATTCTATATATCTCCAGTATAATATTGTGTTGTCTATCAAAATTTGGTTTGACTAAACAAAGGGTCCACATTTAAAAATGTGTTACAAAATATACGACGCTCGACAGATAGAAGTGTCTGAACTGTAATTAGTTAAAATATTTGATGACAAAGTGACTAAAGAATTTAGTTGCAGATACTAAAGTGTTTTCTGAACAAGAAATTTAATATTTTCTTATAGGGAAGAAATGAAGAATGCGTTACCAATGAGACATATAATCACTCTTCGATTCCCAAAGTAAAATTACAGTTGTCCAAATTTATTTATTTATTTATTTATTTTTTTTTTACTAGTTGTCCAATTGGAAAAGAAGTCTACTCTAATATGAACACTTCAATATAAAACCAAATAGAGAGGTATAATTAAAAATGAAGTCTTATTATATTTATTTCCTACATAAACTCAAATCTCCTAAAATATAAAATTATCTCTTACATCAACTCTTATAATTTATTTATAATCTAAGTACATAATTTTTGTTTAGCTAAAGAAGTCAAATATAAACTATATCAAATAATATTAAGACATGCATAACCTCGAATAATCAAGACATGAATAACGGGTGAAATCGGTAAACACGAGTGAAATAGATGAAATTTTGGGTGCAGTCGGTGATACTCAAATTTTCATGGAGCTCTTTTCATGGAAAGAGGGTGAAATCGATAAAAGTCGGTTAAAACATACGGAAATGATATAAAAAAATTTGGGTAAAATTGGTGAACACTGATAAAGTTGGTGAAAAAAAAGTCGTCTGTGAAATCGATAAATACATATGCATTGGAATAACTTTGGATGAAATTCGTGAAAACCGGATAAGGTCGATGAAATTAGTAAAAAACGGATGACATCGTTTAAAAATGGATGAGATCGGTGAATCGGGGTACAAATGTAAAATCGATGAAAACATTTGAAATGAATTAAATATGATATGAAATTGATGAAAAAAACATATAGATGAATGAAAAAACTTGTAAAATAGGTGAAAACGAATAAAATCTATAAAAAAAATTAGTTTAAACAAAAAAAAGGATGAAACAGGTAGAAAATGGTTTAAACAGAAAAAATAAAATAAATCTACAAAAAATGGAAAAAATAATGAAAGTTGGTTAAACCGATAAAATAAATGATAAATCGAAGAAAAATATATTGAATCGATGAAAAACTAATGAAATCACTAAAAAGACGGGTTAAGCCCCTGAAATAATGGATTAAATAGGTGCTCAAATTTTCATGAAAAAGGGGCAAAATCGGTTAATGAAAATTGGTGAAATCGATAAAAGTCGGCTAAAGCATGTGGAAATGAGAAAAATTTGGATGAGCACTGGTAAAGTTGGTGAAAAACGAATGAAATCGGTGAAAATGCGCCTGTAAAATTGATAAATACATATGGAATTGAATAGCTGTGGATGAATTTCATGAAAATTGGATAAGAATTGTTGAAAATGGGTGAAATCATTGAATCAGGAAAAAAGATAAAGTCGGTGAAAATATGTGAATTCAATGAGATGTGAGGTGAAATTGGTGAAAAAATGTAAACCAGTGGAAAAAAGTGTGAAATAGGTGAAAACGAGTGAGATCTTTAAAAATAAAAAATAGTTTAACTAGCAAAAAACAAGGTTAAACCAATAGAAAATGCAAGATTTATACCAGAAAAACATAAGAAATTGATGAAAAATGGAATAATAATGCAAGTAGGTAAATCGATGAAAAAATATATTAAATCGATGCAAAATAAATGATATCGGTAAAAAGACGGGTTAAACCCGTGGAAAAAAAAAAGAATTAAGTGGCTTAAGTATGTAAGGAAATGCATTTCAAATCAACACATATAAGTAGCGGTATTAAAATAGTGTTTTTTTAAATGAGAAATACTATAATAGAATTAACTAAAGAATTGTGTTTTAAAATTACAAGATCTTATGAACAAATCAATCATCAAATTATATTTGATTACTATAATTTAAAGTCATCATTTTTTTACGAATTAATAATTTTGATAATAAATAAATTGAATATTAGTCATTAATTTGTGCTAATTTTTTATGATATGATAAAGTTAATTTTACTATAATTTATAAAATTCACTCATAAAATTAACTAGACACGTACAACGTACATGAACTTTTCTAGTATGTCTAAAATGATTAAATCTAAATGATGCATTAACCCCAAACCTTGTTAGAACATGAAATGACCTAGGTAAATTTCTATCCTAAAATCAAATCACAATCTAATTTTATAATCTAATCCTTAATCCACTATGTCTAGCAATTAAAGATCAATCCATTTCATCTTATGATTGGCCTAACAACAAGATGGAAAAGCTCAACTAGATTAACAAACACATATAAGCATAGCATCAACCATTAACTCATCATTCGATCATAGATCAATCATAAGCTTCATAAAAACCTAGGAATTAAATGCTTAGCTACTCATATTAATGAACACAATATTCATTACTTTAAATAAAGTCAAGTGTAAAAAATAAACAAGATAAAGGTTAAGAATAAACTTATGTGATGAAATCCTATACAACACCTCTCTCAAGCCTTTGTATCCATCGATCCAAAAATTCAAGCAAAAGCCTTGTTCTTCAAAGGAGGCAAGATATAAAATGAGATGTAGAAGTTGTCTAATGAATTTCACCTCCTAACCCTTTAACCTAGCAAAACAATAACCTCCTAATGCCTAAGTTACCCCAAAAACTATGGTAACTAAGACCAAAAAGTCCCCTAAAGAGTTTTGAATTACAATTGGGGGAAAAGGGGTTATGTACAAAAAGCCCCTCCAATCTGCGCAGAAAACAGAGCAGGCCTCGCGGCCGCAAGTCTTCAGTTACGCAGGACCTCGCGGCCACGAGATCAAAGCTCGTCGCGGCGAGTTTGAGGCAGAGAGTTTTGTGAGGCAGGGGCCTAATTTCTCGATTCTTGTTCTTTCTTTTGCTTTAGGCCCCCCCTCGGTTGAAAGCAACTTGCACTCCACGCAATAAATGCTCCCGAAATTGCTTCAAGGCGTCGAATCCTACAAGCCACCGATAAACTCAATTAAAACACGAACAAAACACGAAAAAACAAACAAAGGCCGAACAAATGGGCCAAAAGCACAAAAGACACGAAAACAAGCGGCAACAAACAGAAACTCGGATCAAAACAAGATATTTTGGGCTTAAAGAGATAGTTAATAACGATGTTTTCACGGCGTTATCACAAGCTACCGAGTAAATATACATTATTATGAGTTGTAAGACTGCATTTTATAAATGCCTTAGTTGATTCTTACTTCTTATAATCCAGCTCACTGAGAGGCGGCGTCAATCAAGATATCCGTATTTACATGGAATTCTGAGACATACTATTATGATGTCTTGTTTAGTGATAATAATAATGGAACCCTTCCTTTTAGAAGTTTAAGCTCAAAAATCAACTAGATAATGATTTTTTTATCAAAAAAGAAAAGAAAAGAAGAGAAAAGAACTAGATAATGACTTTGCACCTGAAACTATCTCAGAGTATATTTGAATATATTTCATAGATCAATATCTCTAATTTGTACATGTATACATTTGTAATAGCGAACAAAATATCTTCCATCAGTTGAAGAAGGCAAATTGCTGGGAAAAGGAAAATGTTTGTCCATGGAACTAGCTAACAACACAAAATTGTCCTATCTAAGACTTCTTGATATACATCATCTTCTGCCCAAACTTGAAGTGAGATTGATGAATTGATCTGCGCTGCAAGGAATCGTGAGGCCGCCCATTGGATGATCAAATCCGAACTCTTCTTCAGCTAGGCATAGCAAATCCTGAAATGAAGGCTCGTTCAGGTATGATACTGGAATAACAAACCTTTTCTTATCACTCTCCCCAACATAAACAGCAAAATGTCCCTTCGGAACGTCATTTCCTTTTGAACATGATATTTTCCCGGCTGATAAAGACCGTCTTAGAATTTTGCTAATGGCCATTGTTGTATAAAAGTAAATCTTAGAGGAGTGGAATTTGAAAATGGAAGAAGATTTAGAGATTATAATTCAGAGAGTTGTTTTTGGCTGTGAGGTTTGAAAATGTGTAGGTACGTATAAATAGGTGAACTTGTAAATAAAATACCTCCTTCAGAATCTCGATCGAATGGTAAAGAGGCAAGTTGATATGGTGGTTGGCGAAGCTTTAGAAACAAGAGCACATGATGAATCACATGGATTTGTTTGATTGTCTTCAAATCTTCATAAGATTTAACATAATGATCAATGAATAATTTGTCATCTTTGAATTGTTCCCTACCAGCTCCAGCAAACAAAGCCACGTAGGACCTTGCTGAAATAGATGTGGTAACCATACTATACAAATTGCTTCAATCTTCACCACTAATTCTCTAAGTGAAGGTGTAAACAAGGCATCACACATTGAGAGCTATGATGATGAAGTTGGTAAGGAACAATGTTGTCAACTACTCGTTTTTGCCTTAAATTATTTTGTGCTTATAGGAAGACAAATCCATGTGATTTCTCATGTGCTTATGTTTCTCAACTTTCACCACCCACCACCTATCCACTAGCTTTTTGAATGGATATTGCATTTCCATCTTCACCTATATATACAACCAATGTATAGGAGGATTACAACCAGCAACAATTCCTAAAATTTCTCAGCTTTAATTTGCTTCACAAAACACACCTACTTCTACTCTGTTACTAAAATGGCCATTCACCAAATGCTTAGACGTTCTCTATCACCCGGAAAAAGATCATCATCATCTTCAAAAGGATCAGCTGATGTTCCAAAGGGGCATTTTGCAGTTTATGTTGGTGAAGGCGAGAAGAGACGCTTTGTTATTCCATTATCATTCTTGAACCATCCTTCCTTTCAAGATTTGCTATGTCGAGTTGAAGAAGAATTTGGATTTGATCATCCAATGGGCGGCCTCACAATTCCTTGCAGTGAGGATTTATTCATTGATCTCACTTCTAGTTTGGGCAGGAGATAGTATATATATCTAGTTTTTTCTTAGGAACACAGCTTTGTAGACTAGTTTAGCTGAACATTTTTTCTTTTCCTGATTTTATACACTGCAGATGTATATTTAATCAGAAAAGTTTGTATACTTGGGCTAATTAAGAGTAATTTACATGGAAATTAATCAATTTCAGATGCAAAATCATAATCCTCAACTAAGATTTATTATTGAGATTGTTAAAGTACAAATACACCTTTACGTAGAATACTTGTTCAAGATAACATTTTCCTTGCAATTAGTTGATAACATTTTCCTTACTTGTTACTGATTCGACCAATATAATTGGTTAAACCACCGGCTGGACTGGCGTGATGTCATTACATATGTACTTGTTACATAGAAAACCTTTGATTAATGAAAAAATATACTCAGATTGTTTCTTAGTCTCAGAGCAGCATAAAAATAAATGGATCCCCGTAAGCTCTTTTATTATTATTTTTGTGAGTAAGAAGAAAGATTGTGACTGACAGAGGGTAAGAATTAAGAAGTTCTTGCTTTATTAGTACTGATCATAATTAATCATGGTGTGTGGACTTAAAAATAATTATTATCCATTAAGAATTGTGAATGGAATTTTTAAAAAAAAATGTGTCTTTCAACTTAATATTATCTGTAATAGAGCTTAGTTAAGGAAATGTTAACAGCAAAAATATTATACTAAGAAGAGAATGCTCGTATAGGATTTGTGTTAAAAACTCATCTAAATAATGCTTCTGAATATGTCAATGGCTAAATTTTCATGTATTCACAATGTAATTTTTTCCAAATATAATTAAAAGGAATTTTGTGAACCTAAAACTAGTCTACAAAAATGCGTCCTCCGAACAGTACGTAGATGTATATCATCTTCTTGCCAAGTTAGAAGTGAGATCCAGGAATGAATCTTGGCTGCAAGGAATTGTGAGGCCACCCATAGGATGATAAAATCCGAATTCTTCTTCAGCTTGACATAGCAAATCCTGAAATGAAGAGTCGTTCAAGTATGATACTGGAATAACAAAGCGCTTCTTTTCTCCTTCACCAACATAAACTGCAAAATGCCCCTTTGGAACATCGCCTCTTGTTGAATTAATTGATCTTTTTCCGGCTGATAAAGACCGTATTAAAATTTGGTGAATGGCCATTATATTGTTTTATCTTGAGAAAGAAAATAAGGAGATCTAGTTTCTGTGAAGCAATTAAGTGAAAGCTAAGAAGTATATATGAGTTCTTTTAGAATTTGTTGCTGGTTGTAATTAGCTCAGAATTTGTGTTGTATATATACAAGTAGTGACCATGGAAATGATTTATCCTTGAGATATTTAGATAGAATGTCAATTAGCAGTTGGATATGTTGTGGCTGATGAAACTCGAAAAACAAGAGCACATGGATTTGTTTTCCTATCTGCACAACATTGTTCCCTACCATGCAGCTATGTCAACTTAGCCCCCAGAGGACCCCTCTCGAGTTAATTTGATAAACATGGTTAATGGCTTGTTGTGATGAATAGGAAATTTGGATTGGAACTATCACATGGATATGTCTTTGAGTGATTAATAATGATTAGTAGATAGAAGTTTCAATTATATCGTAGATTTTATACATCAATTGGGAATTTAATCCTGCTGTTTGTTATAAGAATATGTAGGGCCTAAGTTGTTGATAATTAGTTCATCATGTGCTAATGTTTCCAATTGAATGCCTCTACACCTCACACTTACTTTTGTGAGCTGACAATTCGTAATCAGTCAATTTTATTCGTACAGGACCTCGTAATGAGTACTTCTGGCCCGTACGAAATACGCAATTTTAGTGGCCTGGAAGTGGTGGGTGAAAGACTGTTTTTTTTTAAGACAAAATACTTCATTAGTTTTGTTTCTTTAAAGACAAATCCATGTGATTACTCATGTGATTCTGTTTCTCAAAATTTCACATATTCGAATATCTGAAGGATGTTGCATTTCCATCTCCACCTATATATATAACACAACACATGAATAAAATTACAACCAGCAACAACTTGTAAAAAACTTATCTTTCTAAGCTTTCTCTTACTTCACAAAACTTTCTTAAATATTCTTTCATTTTCAAATTCATCTTCTCTAAGATTTAATTTTATACAACAATGGCCATTAACAAAATTTTAAAACGGTCTTTATCAGCCGGAAAAAGAACAAATTCAACAAGAAGTGATGTTCCAAAGGGTCATCTGGCTGTTTACGTAGGGGAGAGTGAAAAGAAGCGATTTGTTGTTCCGTTATCATACTTGAACGAGCCTTCATTTCAAGATTTGCTATGTCAATCTGAAGAAGAATTTGGATTCCATCATCCAATGGGCGGACTCACCATTCCCTGCAGTGAGGATTTATTTATCCAACTGACCTCTCACTTGAGCAGAACATGATATATATATATATATATATATATATATATATATTAACTAGTATTTGGAGGAACACAGTTTTGTAGACTAGTTTCTGTGTAAATATTTTAGTTTCCTTTTTTATTTTTTCAGTAGACAGCAGATTTTTTCCAGGAAAAGATGTTTCCTTGGACAAAGATACAATGCAATACATAAGAAATTAGTCATTTTTCAAATTCAGAAGCACTTTCTGTTTTTGAGTTGTTAGCACAAATTTTAGAACAAACAAACGATTCGATTCATATTCTCTTCTAAGTATTGTTTCCCTTTAATGTTAACTTTTCCGTAAGTAAGCTTATTTTTATTTATCAGAATATTAAGTACATCATACATTTAAGAGGAAAATATTTTCAAGAACATCTTAATTCTACCCTCTGTAGGTAGTGAATTCTGATACTCGCATCGTAATTGGTCTCTGGTGCAGTATAGCAAGAGTTAATTTTCATTACTTTGAGATCCAACCTAGGAAATACATGAACTGCAAGAATGATAATATATACCTCCACGAGATCCACATGATGATGCACTTCTTGACATATATTTTTCTCTCTTATCGATCTCAAAAATGGTTTACAAGTATAAACAATTTTGTTCTTTTAAGTGATTGCATCATGCATCAACTCAAACTTGATACACGTTCAAGGGGTGCATTTGCTAATAAGAACATCCAAAAAAAAAAAAATGCTAATAAGAACGAACATGTGTGTGTCGCAAATAACCCCAAAATATTTAATTTAATAACTATAAGTTGAGTGATAGAATGATGTATGTTAGAGTTTATTATATTTTGCCTCTTTTCTCTTGTACGCTAAAGAACCTAAAGCTTGTATTATCTTTTCATTCAATTAATGGCTACTAAGTCTACTTGTTTTCTTTGAGTTATCAATGTAACCTGTTTGTAATCAAATATACTGTATAAGATAATCTTAAAGTGGCCAAGGACTTTAGTTCGTTTATAGTTTACGACTTACACTCTGCAATTTTGTTTCTTGAAATTTTCCTCTTATGGGCCACAAAGTCAATTTTTCTTTTTGGTGAATAGAGATTTCTTAGTGGAAAGATCATAGATAAGCAAGATACTTGACGAAAGCTGGTAAAATTGAATGAAAGAATTTATGCTGACAAAAATAAAAAGTCATTTATTAATACTGTAATTGTTTAAAGGAATATATTGTTTTCCCATAAAAATATACTCCATCTTTGAACGGAGAAAAAGACGAAACAAGAAAAAGAAAAATTATGTTCATGAAACTATCTAATCACAAAATTGTACTCCTCTAAAATCTAGTCTACATTATATTCTGTCCAAATGAGAGGTGATATCTATAAATACTTCTTCACTGCATGGAATTGTGAGGCCACCCATTGGATGATGGAATCCGAATTCTTCTTCAGATTGACATAACAAATACTGAAACATTAGCACATGAACTATAAGTTATGCCTCTGTCAATAGTACATTATATGGCCTATTAACGTGTAAATTAAATACGTAAAGCCTTACTATTTTTTTATGTACTAGGCAGTACTATGTACTATTGGACTGAAGAAATATCAAAATGGATTAAGATGAAATTAGGCATTTGCTTCGTATAAGCCAGATTACGCTGCATTTGGTCCAGGAAAACCTAAAGCTTTGTGCTTATTAACTTGATTACTTTTACTTCTAGCTTTCATTCACAAATGTGGATTGAAATAAAATTATAATTAGAGAGTTTTGGTTAAAATTATATTCCATCTTAAAACTTTTGAAGTATGAGAGTATGTCATTACAAATTTAAGTACTCATGTTTCCAATTTAATTTGTTTAAGAATTAAATCAAATTGAAACATAACTACTAATTCAACAAGGCATTCAAGTATTTTAGCTCAAACAATGTGAGATGAATCTTCACTTCAAGGAATCGTGAGGCAGACTCGAGTTCTTTCTTCAGCTTTACATAACATAACTGGTAAAGTAAAATCTGATATATATTATGTGTATACTTTGGATTAAATGTACGTGATTCGTCAAATTACAAAATTAATTACCTTAACCATGTGATGATATGTTGCTCTAATATTTTGGCATTTAACTGTAGAAATGGCTAGATTAATGAAAATAACTTCAAATTAGGACAATGATCATTCTGTAGGAACTTGTTATTTAGTTTGATTTTTTTCTAATAGCGAGAAATATGATCATGACGGGAATTCAGACGAATCAACCTTCCTTTCAAGACCTGTTGAATCGAGCTGAAGAAATTGTTTCTTTCACCACCAATGAGAGGTCTAACAATCCTTTGCAGCAAAGACATGTTTTCGGTGATCTAGTTTCTTACCATGAAATAAAAAAAAAAACAATAGAATAACTATTAGAATTTATTGTGATCAAATGTGTAACAGAAACTCATAAATATGACTTAAATGGCCTAGATAAGTTTCTTTGTGTGAAGTTTTTTTAAGCTGCCAGGCACTTTAGTTTGTTAAAATATGTAGGACTGGTAACTGTGAATTACAAAGGTTGATTTTATAAATAGATGTTTAGGCTTTTTTGTTTAGGACATGTACGTACTGCTCCAAAATATGTTTGTTTTCGCTTTGTTCTTTGTTAATAAAGCTTTCTTACTCGAAAGATAATAGAGAAAGCGAGTAGCTATTGAAGAACATTGGAAAAGTTGAACCAAAGATTTATGCCTTTGAAAATTTATGTTTCATACTGTTAATTGATTCAGGACACATTGTTTTCCAGAAAAAAATACACTCCATTATTAAATGGAGGACAAAAGAAATAAAGTTTGTCTAGGAAACTATGTAATCACAAAATTGTATAATTCCTATAAATCTAGTATGCATCATTAATCATCTTCTGCCCGATAAAGAGATGATATCCATGAACATATCCTCACTGCATGGAATAGTTAAACCACCCATTGGGTGATCGAATCCAAATTCTTCTTCGGCTTGACATAGCAAATCCTGAAATGAAGGCTCGTTCAAGAACGACACTGGAATAACAAAGCGTCTTTTCTCACTCTCTCCAACATAAATCGCCAAATGCCCCTTTGGCACATCAGTTAATCCTTTTGGAGATGATGATCTTTTTCCGGCTGATAAAGATCGTCTAAGCATTTGATGAATGGCCATGTCAAGTTAATTTTGTTGAAGCAGAAGTTGAAATGTAAAGACAAGTATGAAAATTTTCTCAAGTAAGAGAAAGCTGAACAAGATTGAGCAGTGTGTTTTTTGTAGGACTTGTTGCTGTTTGTAATTCCAGAAATACGTACTATATATAAGTGAATGTAGATATGCTTCCTCCCGAAATTTAGATTAATCGGTGGTCGATGAAACTTGAGAAACATTGGCACATGAGAAATCACATGGATTTGTCTTCATATCTGCACAAAAAGATTTTAAAGCAATTATGAGTGTTTTGGCAATATTGCTCCCTACCAACTTAATAAACTTAGACCTCAAAGGACCCCTCTGAATTCGACTGATAACAATGCACGATGCCTTGTTTACCAGTTTCAAATGCATTAATTTGTATCAATATGATATTACAATGTTATCCCACCAAAATCAGCTAGTGATGTTCTAATCTGACCGGTCTTATTATTTTGGGAACAAGACATTAACTTGGTGGTCCAACATATACAATTGATTAATCTGAAAAGAGGCCATGTATTCTAAATCATTAAAACTTGTGGGGAATATTGTCTATGACTACCAATTACACCTTTAATTCTTCACTTATAATCCTGTTTGATAATCGAAACAAAACCATGTGATCCTTAATGTATTTATGTGCCACTCTTGTCCATCCATATGAATTCCTGTTCATCCAAGAATCATTCATTTAAGATTTATGATATATTAATATCTTATATATACTTGGACATGAGCACAAAATTATTCTTCCCAAAATAAAACATGAATACTAGCGAAAGAAAGCTCGATAACTCAAACACTTGAGACATTCTACATGAACTATCTAATCACTAAGGTTCGGCTTCTTCCGTTGGTTAAATTGCAGGCTTGAATAGTTCTACAATTTTAATCAAGAAACAACTGCATATGGATTCATCGATAATCTGAAGCAAATGTTATTTATGAACATACTATTTATATGGAGAAAAAAAAACTTCCCTTTAATGAGATAACATTATTTCCCTACACAATATACACAATTTTCAATCTGTGATTTGCTACACAGAACCCCGCTAGCTGTAATCAGTCGCATAACAATATATGTGATGACATATTTACACCCTAAAACTGCATATTATCACAATGTACTAGCCATGACAGCCAATTTGAAGTTAGAAAAAGGATTGTGTGATTTCAAGTATCTATATCTATATCTATACTAATACTAATATACTAAAACTAAAAGTGTGAATATTTTAATTTTTTTTTTTTTTTAAGACAAAAATGCCCTTATTCAACTTGTAAATTAAAAAAAATATAATCAAACATGAATTTTCCTTAAATTTTCTCATCAAAAATTTGATAGGAAAATATTTTAAGAAAATTTGTAACTTCCTTTCCTCCTAACCAAGCACCATGAATATGGAAGAAAAACAAAACTAAATTCAAATTAAACTATATTAACTCTAATAAATAAGAAATTAACTCTTACATCACTTTTATAATTTCATTATTGTTCTCTTATAACACATAAAAATAAAAATAAAAACACTTATATTGAATAGTTGCTAAATTATATATGTAAAATTATTATAATGTATTATCAAAATGTTGTTATGTGCAAAATATTATTTGTATCATTTAAAGATTTAGTACAATATGTCACTCCTTAAAAAATTTATATTCTCTTAAATATCATAAAACATGTTCAAGTAGAATCGCATCTTACCTATGAATGAACAAAAATGTTTATGACTTATTGAACTAAGTAATCTTTATTTGACATGAGAAACATTACCTCAAATTTTCATGAAAATCTTTTCGACAAAAACGTGTGAACTAAGTGAAAAAACGGATATGAGAATTGGTGAAACCGTTCAAATAAATTTGATGTAATTGATGAAAATATGTGAAATCGATCTGGATGAAATTTATGAACGGTGAAGTAGGTGAATAAAAGAGGCAAATTAGTAATAAAAAGTGCCAGTAAAATCGATAAATACATGTGAAATCGATGAAAGTTCAGGTGATATTTGTGAAAACATGGGAAACAAATCGGTGAAATCGGTGAAAAACGGGTGAAATATATGAAGAATGGGTTAAATCATTGAATAAATGTTAAAGTCTATGAAATCAATGAAAATTCAAGTGAAATAAGTGAAATATAAGTTAAACTGATAAAAATAAATAAAAGGAAAAAAGTTTAACTAGCAAAACAATGTGTACTAAACCACTAGAAAATTTTTGTCTTTTTTGTTTGAATATGAAAACACAAAAGAAATTGATGAAAAATAGGAAAAACAATGTACAATAGGGTGTAATTGATCAAAAACGAGTAAATCAATAAAACAATATAAAACCAGTAAAAAAATCAATGAAAATTGAATTAAACTAATTAGTATAATAAATGAAATGGCTTAGATCGATAAAGAAATATCTTTCAAATGATAAGGTAAGTGAAATAATTTGAGATATACTTAAAAATAATTGAAGATGTATAATTATTTGAGTTGAAAATTCGATAAATTCATGTGAAATCGATGAAAATTCAAGTGAAATTAGCGACAAAAATGGATGATATCGGTGAAACGATGAAATTTCGTAAAAAATGATGATATAGGTGAAAAATGGGTAAAATCGGTGAAAAAAGGCTAAAGTCGGCGAAAACATGTGAAAATTGGTTAAACTGGTAAAAATGAGTGAAATCAATATAACAAAAAAATTTCAACCAACAAGAACAAAATCAAACCAAGAGATAAATGGTTTAAACCGAAAAAAATTAAAGAAATCGATGAAAATTCCCAAGATGAAGTTAATAAATTGAATAGCAGTCATTAATATGTGGTATTTTATTATATAATGAAGTTAAATTTACTCTGATTTACAACAAAATACCACTGAAATTAAATAGACATGTACAACATATGTAATGGTATGTGAAATCATAAATACATTTGAAATCGATAAAAAAAAATTGGGTAAAATTTGTGAAAAATTGATGAAAACGGGTAAAATCGATTAAAATAAAGATAAAGTTGGTGAAAATATTTGAAATCTATGAAAATGAATTATAATGGAATTTCTAAGAAAAATGATGAATTCAGTAAAATTTGGTAAAACCGGTGAAAAAAGAGTAAAATCGGTCAAAAAACGTAAAATTGGTAAGAACATATTTAGTCAATGAAAAATTCTGGTGAATAAAATGTGAAATTTGTGAAAACACATGAAAAATAGGTAAAAATGGGTTAAAATGATAAAAATGAGTGAAATCAGTTAAAGAAATAGTATAACTGGTGAAATCGGTAGAAAAATGGTTTACATTAAATAAGAAATACAAAATAAATGGATTAAAAATAAGAAAACAATGAAAAATATTATAAGATGTAAAAAAAAGGGATAAATCGCTAAAAAAAATAAACCGATAAATTATTTTAAAGAAACGGATAAAATCAGTCAAAAAAGCTTGAAGTCGGCGAAACATGTTTAATCGATGGAAAATTTAGGTGAATAACATGTGAAATAGGTGAGAACGAGTTAAACTTTAACCGACAAAAACAAGGTGAAATCAGAAGAAAATGGTTTAAATTGGAAAAAAAGATCGACAAAAAAGGGAAAACAATGAAAAATATTATAATCGATAAAAAACGGAAAAATCGACAAAAAAAATAAATAAACAGTGAAAACATATGAATCGATGAAACTTCGGGTGAAATTGGTAAACACTTGTGAAGTTTGTGAAAAAACTGGTGAAACCAGTAAGAAAAAATGATCGTGAAATAGATAAAAATTCAAGTGAAATTTATGAAGAAACGGATGAAACATGTGACATCGGTGAATAACGGATAAACTTGACATGAAAACTACTATGATGTAATGAACTAAAAAAGTTCTTATTATCTTATTTGAACCAATTTTATAAGATGTAATTAATAAATTAGTCATCATTTTATATTTATTATAACTATTCAAAGTCATCATTTTTTTTCTAAATTAATAATAATTAATAATAATAAATTTCATAAAAAATAAATTGACCAATATATGATATTCTATGAAATAAAAATAGCTAATTTTACTCTAATATATGAAAAATACCCATGAAATTAAAACTAGACACGCGCACCTTTCTAGTTCATATAAAAATAAGATTAAAAGGATATCCAACTCTTTTATGCTGCTCCGAGAAAAAAAATCAATGGGGAGTAAGAATTAAGAACTTCTTGGTTTGTTAATACTTCTACTAATTTTAACTAATCATGGTTTTTGGACTTCATAGAAATAATTGTGAATGAAATTTTCTAAAAAAAATGTGTCTTTCAACTTAATAATAGAGCTTAGTTATGGGAAAGTTAACAGCAGAAAGATTAATCACTAAGAACAGAATGACTTGACATGCTGAGTTCTTATAGAATTTGTGTTAAAAACTCAAAACTAAATAATACTTTTGAATATGATAAATGGCTAAATTTTCATTTTTGTCCAAATATACATTGTTCCTGATGCAATATCTGCTGATGGTAAAGCAGAAAAAAAAAAGGAATTTGTGTCCCTAAAACTAGTCTACAAAATTGCATTCCTCCAGATGTATATCATCTTCTGGACAAGCTAGAAGTGAGATTGATGAATTGATCTTCGCTGCAAGGAATTGTGAGTCCGCCCATTGGATGATTGAATCCGAATTCTTCTTCAGCTAGACATAGCAGATCTTGAAACGAAGGCTCGTTAAGGTACGATACTGGAATCAAAAAGCGTTTCTTTTCGCCTTCACCAACATAAACGGCAAAATGACCCTTTGGAAGGTCAGTTGATCCTTTTGAAGATGATGATCTCTTTCCGGCTGATAAAGATCGTCTAAGCATTTGGTGAATGGCCATTGTTTTAGTAAATTTTGAGAAAGAAAATAGGAAAGATAGGTGAAACAAGTAAATTAAAGCTCAGAAATATGAGTTCTCTTAGAATTTGTTGCTGGTTGTGAGCTCAGAATTGTGTTGTATATATAAGTGATCATGGAACTGGGTTATCCTTGAGAAATTTAGATATGTGGTAGCTAATGAACTTTGAAAACACAAGCACATGATGAATAATCACATGGATTTGTCTTCCTATTTGCACAACATTGCCAACTTAGTCCTCAAAGGACCCCTCTCGAGTTAATTTGATAACAATGTCGGATGCCTTTTCAAATGGACAAATCCTTTGCTTGTTGAATTTTTGTGGTCAAGAGGCAATTTGGATTGGGATCATATAAAAAAGCTGAGACACTATCACATGGATATGTCTTTGCATGATCAATAATTATTGATTGGAAGTATAGCAAGTAGATAGAAATTTCAATTATAGAGTTTTTTTACTTCAATTGTGAATTTAATCCTGCTGTTTGTTATCAGAATATGTAGGGCCTCCTGCTCTTTAAAAGATATGCAATTCTAGGTTGTTGATAATTAGTTCATCATGTGCTAATGTCTCCAACTGAATGACTTTTAATTTGTGAGCTGACAATTAGTAATCAGTCAATTTCATACGTACCTAATGAGTACTTCTGGCATGTATGAAATGTGCAATTTTAAAGGCCTTGTTGCATGGAAGTGGTGGGGCAAAGAGTGCAATTTCTTGAAGACAAAAAACTTCATTAGTTTTTTTGTTTCTTTAAAGGCAAATCCATGTGATCACTCATGTGATTTTGTTTCTCAAAATTTCAGAAACCACCACATATCTGAATTCCTCAAGGATATTGCATTTCCATCTAAACCTATATATACAACACAACACATGAATAAAATTACAACCAGCAACAACTTGTAAAAAACTTATCTTTCTAAGCTTTCTCTTACTTCACAAAACTTTCTTAAATATTCTTTCATTTTCAAATTCATCTTCTCTAAGATTTACTTTCATACAACAATGGCCATTAACAAAATTTTAAGACGATCTTTATCAGCCGGAAAAAGAACAAATTCAACAAGAAGTGATGTTCCAAAGGGTCATCTGGCTGTTTACGTAGGGGAGAGTGAAAAGAAGCGATTTGTTGTTCCATTATCATACTTGAACGAGCCTTCATTTCAAGATTTGCTATGTCAGTCTGAGGAAGAATTTGGATTCCATCATCCAATGGGCGGACTCACCATTCCTTGCAGTGAGGATTTATTTATCCAACTGACCTCTCACTTGAGCAGAACATAATATATATTAACTAGTATTTGAGGAACACAGTTTAGTAGACTAGTTTCTATGTAAATATTTTAGTTTCCTCTTTTATTTTTTCAGTAGACAGCAGATTTTTCCAGGAAAAGATGTTTCCTTGGACAAAGATACAATGCAATACATAAGAAATTAGTCATTTTTCAAATTCAGAAGCACTTTCTGTTTTTGAGTTGTTAGCACAAATTTTAGAACAAACAAACGATTCGATTCATATTCTCTTTTAAGTATTGTTTCCCTTTAATGATAACTTTTCCGTAAGTAAGCTTATTTTTATTTATCAGAATATTAAGTACATCATACATTTAAGAGGAAAATATTTTCCAGAACATCTTAATTCTACCCTCTGTAGGTAGTGAATTCTGATACTTGCATCGTAATTGGTCTCAGGTGCAGTATAGAAATAGTTAATTTTCATTACTTTGAGATCCAACCTAGGAAATACATGAACTGCAAGAATGATAATATATACCTCCACGAGATCCACATGATGATGCACTTCTTGACATATATTTTTCCCTGTTATCGATCCCAAAAATGGTTTACAAGTATAAACAATTTTGTTCTTTTAAGTGATTGCATCATGCATCTACTCAAACTTGATACACGTTCAAGGGGTGCATTTGCTAATAAGAACATCCATAAAAAAAAATGCTAATAAGAACGAACATGTGTGTGTCGCGAATAACCCCAAAATATTTAATTTAATAACTATAAGTTGAGTGATAGAATGATGTATGTTAAAGTTTATTATTAGTGTAACTTGTATATATTTAGTAGAAGGGTAGTTTAGTTTTTTAGTGTTTGCCCTAGCTATTCAGGCTTTTTCTCTTCTCTCTCTCTCTTTTTTTTTTTTTTTTTTAATTTATTCTTTTGTCTCTTTTCTCTTTTCTCTTGTATGCTAAAGAACCTAAAGCTTGAATTATCTTTTCATTCAATTAATGGCTACTTAGTCTACTTGTTTTCTTTGAGCTATCAATGTAAGCTGTTTGTAATCAAATATACTGTTTAAGAAAATCGTAAAGTGGCCAAGGACTTTAGTTCGTTTATAGTTTACGACTTACACTCAGCGATTTTGTTTCTTGAAATTTGCCTGACTGGTAATTAAACTATGGGCCACAAAGTCAATTTTTCTTTTTGGTGAATAGAGATTTCTTAGTGGAAAGATGATAGAAAAGCAAGAAACTTGAATAGTATTGGTAAAATTGAATGAAAGAAGTTATGCTGACAAAAATAAAAAGTCATGTATTAATACTGTATTTGTTTACAGGAATATATTGTTTTCCCATAAAAATATACTCCATCTTTGAATGGAGAAAAAGACGAAAACAAGAAAATGATAAATTATGTTCATGAAACTATCTAATCCCAAAATTGTACTCCTCTAAAATCTAGTCTACATTATATTCTGTCCAAATGAGAGATGATATCTATAAATACTTCTTCACTGCATGGAATTGTGAGGCCACCCATTGGATGATCGAATCCGAATTCTTCTTCAGATTGCAATAACAAATCCTGAAATGAAGGCTCGTTCAAGAACGACACTGGAATAACAAAGCGTCTCTTTTCGCCTTCACCAACATAAACGGCAAAGTGCCCCTTTGGAACATCAGTTGATCCTTTGGAAGGTGTTGATCTTTTTCCGGCTGATAAGGACCGTCTAAGAATTTGTTGAATGGACATTGTGTTAGCAGAAGTTGAAATGAAGAAAAAAATAGGAAATTTAGTTCTGTGAAATTTGAGAAATAGGAGATTTTTGTTTAGTACTTGATGGTGGTTGTAAGTTGAGAAATCTGTTGTATATATAAGCAAAGTAGTGAACAAGGAAATGGTTTATCCTTTAAGCATATATGTGGTGGTTGATGAAACTTGAAAAGCATAAGCACATGAGAAAGAAATCACATGGATTTGTTTTCATTAATTTCTGCACATAAGAATTTAAATCAATTTATGAGTACTCAACAACATTGTTCCCTACAAGCTATGTCAACAATAGCCCTCTGAAATCAACTTGCTAACAATTCATGATGCTATTATTTCAAATGCATTAATCCGTATAAATATGATTAATGGCTTGTCTTCAGCAATCCTTGGCTTGTTGAATTTTTGTGGTGAATAAGCAATTTGGATTGGGATCATATTATCAAAATGAAACACTATCACATGGATCTGTCTTTGAATGATCAATAACTATTGATTATAGTAGATATATATAAGCTTCAATTTTACCACAGTTTTTATCATAAAATGTGTTATCAGAAATACGTAGGGCCTTCTGCTCTTCAAAACATATGCAAGACTAAGATGTTGATAATTAATTAATCGCAAAAGATTGTAATGATCAGCAGACATAACAATTATCATTCATGTGCTGATGTCCAGCAGAATGACTCTTCACCACACTCTTAACTTTTGTGAGCTAAAAAATAGTACTCTATCAATTTTATAAGCAGCTAATGAGTTCTTCTGTCCCACAATAGACATATCACCTAATGAAATTTATGCAACTTTAAGGCCTTGTTGCCTGAAAGTGGTAGGGAAATAGTGTTTATTAATCTTGTTTCTTTAAATGTCTGTCATGAACATTAGAAGACAAATCCATGTGATTACCCAACATATCCACTAGCTTATTCCCCTCTATTCAAATTTCAACAGATATTGAGTTTTCATTTTCATCTATATATACAACAAATATATACATGTTCCTACGACCAACAACAAGTCCTGAAAACTTAAAAGTTCGCAGATTTCAATAGGATTCACAAAACTTTCCCATTTTTTCTTTACATTTCACCTTCTGCTTCAGCAAAAGATAACTATAATAACAAAAACATGGCTATTAGTAAAATTCTTAGAAGGTCTCTATGAGCCGGAAAAAGATCAACAGGATCAGCTGATGTTCCAAAGGGTCATTTTGCTGTTTACATAGGGGAGAGTGAAAAGAAACGCTTTGTTATTCCATTATCATACTTGAACGAGCCTTCATTTCAAGATTTGCTATGCCAAGCTGAAGAAGAGTTCGGTTTCCATCATCCAATGGGTGGTTTAACTATTCCTTGCAGTGAGGATTTGTTCACTGATCTCGCATCTCGATTGAGCAGAACGTGATGTATGACTAGCTTTACGGGAAAAAAAGTTCTTCCTTTTTTCTGCTTTTCTAGACAGCAGATATATAGATTTAGTCAGGAAAATTTGTATCCCATAGACAAAGTCACAGATTGATACATGAAATAGTAGACATTTTTCAGATACAAAAGCTTAACTATTCAATTCGTATTCTGTTCTAAGTTGTGTTTCCCTTTGTTGTCAACTTTTCCATATCTAAGCTTTATTATGAGAATATCAATTATAAACACACATTTATGATGTATGTTCCTTTCCGAGAAAATATATATCCTTTACAAGTCTTAATGTATATAAAATAAATGAATTCTCTAGCCATTGTTAATGTAATTCAACCATGAGGTATGCTGCTTGTGATAAAATATATAACGGGTTATTGCATAATGTTAAATTTTACCCCTGTGAATTTTTTAAAGGTTCAAATTACCTACTTCCGTTGGAAAGTGTAACTCACTTGCCTGAAATTGAATGTGAGGGTGAAAAGTGTTGGGTGAAAAACAAAATTACCCTTCACAACGTAATATAATACAAGGGGTAAAGTTTCACATACATAAGAACACATGAAATAATACAGGGTTAAAAAAAAGTCAAAGTATATGATATATAAAGGAGGGTACTTTTGTCAAACCATATTTTATTAAGGTTTAAAAATCTTACGGAGGCAGGCAGTGTTAGTATTTTATTAGATTACATGGAGGTAAAGTTTCTTTTGAATCACAGGGCCAGCTGGGGTAAATTGAACATTATGGATAAATTTCCATCAACTCAATATATAACATAAACTCATAAATATGACTCACTCTGATTTTGTTTCTTGACATTTGAATGACTGGATCAGACTGGGAACTAAACTATGAGGGGTACAAAGGCAGTTTCTTAAAGATGTTTAGGCCTTTTCTGTAAGGAGTATGTTTTTACTTCCTGTTATAGAAAAGGCAATAAACTAATGTCATGAGAAATACTGGAAAAGTTGAACCAAAGATTCATACCAACAACTTGAACTAAATAAAGGTTTTGCCTCTGAAAGTCATGTAATCATTCATACTATAAATTGTTTCAGGAATACATTGTTTTCCCGAAAAAATACACTCCATTTGTAAATGGAGGAAAAAAGAAACAAAGTTTGTCTTCGAAACTATCTAATAATCACAAAACTGTACTCGTCCTATAAGGTCTAGTATATATGGATCATCTTCTACCTAAGAAAGAGATGATATCTATGAATATGTCCTCACTGCAAGGAATTGTGAGGCCACCCATTGGATGATGGAATCCGAATTCTTCTTCAGATTGACATAACAAATCCTGAAATGAAGGCTTGTTAAGGTACGATACAGGAATAACAAAGCGTCTCTTTTCGCCTTCACCAACATAAACGGCAAAATGCCCCTTTGGAACATCAGCTGATCCTTTTGAAGATGATGATCGTTTTCCGGCTGATAGAGAACGTCTAAGAATTTGGTGAATGGCCATTGTTGTATTTAAAAGCAGAAGATGAAATGGAAAGGAAAATAAGAAACTTGTATGAAGTTGGAGAAAGTTGAGAACTATGAGTACTTGTTGCTGGTTGTAATCCTCCTATACACTGGTTCGTATATATAGGTGAAAATGGAGATGCAATATCCATTCAAAAAGTGAGTGGATACATGGTGGGTGGTGTAAGTTGAGAAACATAATCACATTAGAAATCACATGGATTTGTCTTCCTATAAGCACAAATGAATTCAAAGCAATTATGGTCGATTTACATCATTGTTCCCTAACAACTATGCTATGTCAACTTATTTCTTAAAGGACCCCCCCCCCCTGACATTGTAATAGATCACTTGATTGATTTTGGTGATGACATTGTAACAGATCATATTTACACAGGTTTGTCCATTTTTAAGGGGTAAAAAAGGCATCCCCCACATTGTTTTTTATCCAATTGATTTCAGAGGGGTCCTTTGAGGGCTATGTTGTCAAGTACTCATAAAATTGCTTTTTAGAAGACAAATCCATGTGATTCCTCATGCATGTGCTTATGTTTCTTCACCACTCAATCTTACTTTCTCAAGGATAAACCATTTCCTTGTTCTGTTCAGTTATATAATATACAACGCATTTCTGAGCTTACGACCAGCAACAAATTCTAAAACTCTCAGCTTTTATAACTTGCTTCAAAATACTTACCTTCTTTTATTTCTCAAAATTTACTAAAAATGGCCATTTGTCAAATGCTTAGACGTTCTTTATCAGCCGGAAAAAGATCAAATTCATCAAAAGGATCAGCTGATGTTCCAAAGGGGCATTTAGCTGTTTATATTGGGGAGGACGAAAAGAAACGCCTTATCGTACCAGTATCCTACTTGAATGAGCCTTTGTTTCAAGATTTGCTATGCCGAGCTGAAGAAGAATTCGGATTCCATCATCCAATGGGCGGCCTCACAATTCCTTGCAGTGAGGATCATTTCATGCAATGGGCGGCCTCACAATTCCTTTCAGTGAGGATCATTTCATCCATCTCGTTTCTAGCATGAGAAGATGATACGTACATAACTATGTTTTCGAGTAATATAGATTTGTATACTATTCTTCTTCTAGACAGCCAATATTTTGTCAGGAAAAATTGTGTCCCTGAACAAAATTAGAATACATGATGTCTAAACAACACATAACTAATCTTTATTGAAATAAAGTACAAACACATCTAAGAGAAACATTATTTCAAGACAACTTTTTCTATATGTTAATTGATAATAACCATTTCTGTAATGTCCAAAAGCCAGGATGATTATCCCAAGAACATCTGAATTCTTAGTCCGTAAGTTAAAAAAAAAATAAGCTAGGTAAATATTTGGGTGTTAATTGCAATTTATCCCCTGTGATATTCATAATATTCAATTTACCTCATGTGATTTGAAAATGAACACCATACCCTCCTATAATCTTATAAAAGTTTCACATCGCCTTCCTGATATTTTTATATGTGGCACTTTACCCCCCCCTCCCCCCATGTTATGATAAATGTGGCAATTTACCCCTATGTTATGTTAAATATGGCAATTTACACCCCTATGTTACAAAAATACTTTTTCATGATCACTCTCAATTTTGACAAGCGAGTTACACTCTCCAGTTGAAAAAGTCAAGTTGCTTCTTTAAAATTTTCACAGGGGATAAAGTGCTCTTTTTTAAATAACAGGGAGTAAAATGCTCTTTTTCAAATCATATGAGATAAATTAAACATTATCATTTCACCAATAAGTTCAGATCATACCTGGTAAATTGAACATTACGTATTTCACAAGAAGGTAAATTAACATTTGCTACAATATATGTTTGGGGTAATTATCTGCACATTTCCTTAGGCTTTCTCAAATTACAATAATTTCTAACATTTCCTTCACTTTAACTTTGACCTTAGTAACACCTACATGCTGTTGGTCTCCGTAGCGGAACAGGTAACGTCACTAAAATTCTAATGAAATACTATCAATTTTCCCCGGATTCAGTGTTAAGTGTTATCGAACTTTGACCTTTTTTATTTCCAGAAATGGTATATATATATGTAATGACAATAAACATTTAGGAGGTGTAAATGTGAACAATATAGTGTTAAAAATTTAAAACTTGTAAATTTTCTAACATAGATGAAAAAATAAATATAATTGTTTAGGGTTTATTACTCCCTCCATCCCTTTTTTTCTAGGGAAAAGTTAAAAAAAAATGAAACTTCTAAGTATTTTTACGTAGATGTCCTTAAAAGTAGTGGTTCAGAGTTAGTACCGTTAAATTATTACTTTTTGTGAGAAAGTATTTTTGAGGAGAATAGTTACATTTATAGAAAGAGATTGTTATTTTGGGACATTGCAAAAAGATCGTAGTAGTAAAAATATAGGGTAGGAATAGAGGGAGTATTATCTATATCTTAAATATATATTAAGTAGAATGGTAATTTAGTCTTTTGGCTTAATCCCACTTTGCACCCTGCAAATGTATCAATTTGGCACTTTGCACCCTCGAAAAAAATAAATCCCACTTTGCACCCTCAAAACATATATTGTATTTCACTTTGCACCCTGGATGAATTTCAAGCCAAAAGACAAGGGTATTTTCGCCACTCTCTTAAAAAAACAACACATATTCCCTCCAAAATATAATAATGTGACATATATGTAATATTAATAGTATAATTGAAAAATTATCCATTAATAACTCTGGAAAAAAATCATTTTTAGGGCAGTTAAATGAATAATTTACTACTCTTAACTCGACCTGATATAAAATATTATTCTAAATAATTATTTATATAACTTGAAATAAGAAAATATAATATCAATACATAAATAAAACATAGTCTTGTTTTCACAGTAAAGTGGTGGAGTATAAGTAATTATATGGCGCCAAACGACCATCGAAAATACTTGTCACTCGAAAATTCATCAAAAAAAATTCCGACACGATATTTTTCAACGAAATGTTTCGGTCCCAAGCCGCGACAAATTTTACGTTTTTCTTGTAGTGAGCTAAAAATTTAACGTAGTTGGTTAAAATTATGTTCCATACGAAATATAATATATGAAGGTCTATGTAACAATATATATATATATTAGAGCTTTGTGCATTTAAATAACATTAGGATCCCTAAACTCCAACATGGACAAAAATATCATTTGATATCGTTCTTTTTAAATTTATATTTACAACATGTGACATCTCATTTCTTTTTAATGTTTTTCTCGGAGTTGTTTTAATGGATAATTATCAATTTTACTCTTAACTGCACATGAATTAAAACATTAAAACCCTACATGTGACGTCTCAATGTTTTTTATGTTTTTTTCGAAGTTATTTTAATGGGCAATTGTCAATTTACTCTTAATTGCATATGAATCTCACATTAGTACATTTTGGAGGAAATATATGTTGATTTTTTAATGGAGTGACAAAAATACCCCTGCTTTTTGGCCTAATATTCACCTAGGGTGCAAAGTGAAAGACAATATATGTTTTGAGGGTGCAAAGTTGGATTGATTTTTTTCGAGGGTGCAAAGTGCCAAACTGATGCATTTCTAGGGTGCAAAGTGGGATTAAGCCTTAGTCTTTTGGCTTTATTTAAGTTTTTTTTTTTTTTCTTTCATTTACAACTTTTGCTTATTATGTTTGTATGTTATCAATAATCCTAAACCTTGACCTCCAACTTTATTTGATTCCTCATATCCATCAATAATAATATCATATTATAATGAAGATGTAATAACTTTTTTTTAAATTTTAAATAAAATTATTATTTTTAAACTACTGAATTAAGTTATAAATTTTGACAGCAAAATGTAAACATCATCTCTAAGAACAGAATGTGACTTGACTTGACTCGAATAGTTTAGTTCATAGCAACTCAATCTAGATATTGTTTTGTGTCTGATAAATAGCTAAATTATCATGTATTCATGCTGTAACTTTGTCTATACAAGGATACAAATTTTCCTGACTAAATCTGTATCTGTTGTGTAGAAAAGCGGACCGTAAACTAGTCTACAAAACTATTTTCCTACACAGACTAAACATGTAGTAATATATATATCATCTCGTGGCCAAACTCGAAGTGAGATTGATGAATAAGTCATCACTGCAAGGAATGGTGAGGCCACCCATCGGATGATTGAATCCGAATTCTTCCTCAGATTGACAGAGCAAATCTTGAAACGAAGGCTCGTTCAAGTATGATATTGGAATAACAAAGCGTCTTTTCTCACTCTCGCCAACATAAACCGCCAAATGCCCCTTTGGAACATCAGCTGATCCATTTGAATTTGATCTTTTTCCGGCTGATAGAGACCGTCTAAGAATTTTACTAATAGCCATGTTTGTATTATAATAGGAAAGTCTTGTGAAGCAAGTGAAAGCTGAGAACTTTGGGTTTTTTGAGGATTTTATAAATTGCTGATTGTAATCCACTAATCCTATAAATGAGTTGTATATATAGATGAAAATGGAAATTCAATATTTTTTTTTTATAAATTTAGATATGTGGTGGGTGGTGAAACTTGAGAAACAAAAGCAGCACATGACTCATCACATGGAATTGTCTTCCAATCTTTATAAGGTTTTTATCAAATCCAGAAAACACTCTTTCCCCACAACTTCAATTCCAGGCAACAATTAAGGTCCCTAAAATTGCGTATAAAATTGATCGATTGCCCACGAAAGTCCGTGTGTGGTGAAGAGTCGTATTTCGATGGAGACTAGATGGGAACATTAGCACATGATGAATTATTTATACAACAGAATAAGGCCCTACAAATATATAACAAAAACCAGAATTAGATGTTGATGCATTGGTGATATACTAGTTGTTGTTATACTTCCAATCAATAATTATCCATGTGAAATTGTTTCTGCTTGGTTAAATGGTCCCTAGCTATCCAAGTTGCCTCTTCACCGCAAAAGTAATATACAAGCCAAGGATTTCTGAAGACAAGCTATTAATCTATTTATTTATTTATACAGATTGTTATCAAGTTAATTTGAGAGGGCTATTGTTGACAAAGCTGGTAGGAACAGCATTCGAGAGCTCTTGTACCTCATCGATCGTGAGCTTCACCTTCACAGAACCTAAAAATATCACATTGTTGAAATCAAATTATCATGTATTTGATCAATGGTTTTTTATTTTTATAAATGCTCCGTACAAACCAGGCACAAAATGTTTTAATCAACACGATCCACACTCTAACCAAACTGGTCAATTACATTATCATCCCACAAAAGTTAGTGTATGGTGAGGAGTCATATATTCAGTTGGACGTTAGATGGAAACATTAGCTGATGAACGATAATGGTTCTGTCTGTTAGCAATCGATAGTACTAGTAACTAGTCGATTTCATGACAGGCTGGAAATATAATATAACCTTACTATTTCAGATGTACTAACAATGTGATGTTAGAAAATGATTTTGTACATAAGTTCTTTTTTACGAAAACAAGGTTAAGCAGACTTTTCTTTAGTGGTTTCAAGTATTCTTAAGAACATCCGTCCCCCTTTTTCATTTCCCTTGCCAAAAGAAAGTATAAAAACACTTTATCGATTGACTAGAACCTAACACGTACCTACAAATACCTAAGGGGGAATGAAATCAAACATGTGATTGCCTTTACAAAAATCTTCCCCAACATAACACAAAAAATTGCACAAACGAAACGGTTGCTAGCTTGTATATATATCTACATCCATTTCTTCTCTCCTGTTCTGATACTAGTAAACAATCAATGTATACCTTTTCAATATTGCAAGGTTTTCTATGTGAATAAGAACAAAGATTGTGATTGACCAAGCTTAAAATTAAATTAAGTTCATGTATGGTTGAGTTATATAATCATGGCTTGTGGACTTCATAGAATTAAGAATTCTGAAGGAAATACTTTGTTGAAAAATTAATCCTCCTAAATTTGTGTTTCTACTTTATATTTATGGAAAATGTAACGGTAAAAGGAAAATCACGTAGCAGAATGACTTGAATAGTTGAATTGTTGAGTTTATATAGAATTTTTACTATCAACTCAAACCAGATAATGTTTTTGCATCTGGAGATTGACTATATTATATGTATAGGTATTGCAACTTTGTACAAAGATACAATTTTTCCTGACAATATCTGCTGTGTAGGACAACAGAAAAAATAAGATTACCAAATGAAAACAAAAAAATCTGTGGCACTAGTCCACAAAATTGCGTTTCTCCAAAAACTAGATATCTATCGTGTTATTTCCAAGCGAGACGTTCGCTGCAAGGAATGGTTAGGCCACCCATTGGATGATGGAATCCAAATTATTCTTCAGCTTGACATAGCAAATCTTGAAATAAGGGATGGTTCAAGTATGACACCGGAATAAAAAAGCGTTTCTTATCACTTTCCCCAACATAAACAGCAAAATGCCCCTTCGGAACATCCGTTCTTGTTGAAAATGATCTTTTTCCAGCTGATAATGACCGTCTAAGAATTTGGTGAATTGCCATTGTTTAAGTAAAGCAAATCTTGTTGCAGCAGAAGGTGATATAGAAAGGAAAATAGGAAAGAGAACTTTGGGTTTCTTTAGGAATTGTTGTTGGTTGTAAGCACAGATTCAAGATTGTATATATAGGTATAAACATGGTGAAAATGCAATATCCTTGATAATTTTAGATATGTGTGATAATTGAGAAACAAGAGCACATGACTCATCACATGGATTTGTCTTCAAGAAAACTTTGATCTGCCTATTGCGGCCCAGAAACTCTCATTAGATGCGCATGACATTGTTTTAGTGTGTAGTGAAGAGTTATACATTTGCACATTAGCTATAATGGTTCTGTCTGCTAACCATCAATAGTATTTTGGATCTAATAATTTGATGGTAGAAAACGATTTTGTAAACATATTTTTCTTTACTCAAAGAAAAACTGATAAGCACACTTTCCTAAAGTGTATCCATCTCTCCTATGCTGCTTCAAGACTAAGAATCAACATGAGTATCTTTTGTCAATGTGAGGGGATCTAGAGTCAAACTATTTTATTGGTGAAACTCATTGAGAATGGTGGTTAAACTATGCATTTCCAAGCCCGCGAAAACAATCTTACTACAAAATAGATTGTCAATAACAACTGTATTGAATTCAAAATGCAAAAGCAATTTTACAAAACAACTATTCAGAATGCAACAGTAATTCCATAAAACACCTATTGAAGTTACACACGACGTTCTTTCATGTCATAAAATTCATCTATGATGGAATCGATATCAAATTTCTGGGCAATTTCCCTCTCAATGTAAGTAATCAAATAATCTCCAATGTATTGATCTTCCATTTGGTTATCAAGCACAATTTCCGCCAACTTCATTGCTGGAAATGGTCGTTCTGTTGTCGTGATAACAGGAAGAGTCAATATCAAGCGAATCAAACGATCAATTAAAGGGTACACCATCGACTTCCTTGTACTCTTCAACCGTAGGCATAAGTCAGAAATTGTTGATAACTCTTTGAATTCCAAGTGATTGGGTACATCAAGCTGATAGTGTTGTGCTTGTATTTTCAACTGGAACATCTCTTGCTCAGTAAAATCACCAGGATAAAACTTAGTTGCTAGTTCAAAAACGTGATCAACATTAAACAACTTGTAATTACCACTAGGATCAAATGTTGAGCTTAACCTAAGAAGCTCCATACTCTTCTCATCAAATCTACTGTTCAACTCTTGCCATTGAATATCAATAGTGGCAATGAACAAAGTAATCCGATAATAATGCTCCATAGATATAGACTCCAATTGAAAAGGATTTCGGCCTCTTTCAGGCTTATAAGGTATAGCCATATCAGGAATATCAATATCAAACTCTTCACAAAAAGATTTAACTTTGTCTAAGAGAATTTCCCACCCTGTTTCTCTCAACTTTTGAATCGAAGTTCTGGTAGTAGAAAGTAAGGATAACACATTCAAAAAATCTAGACATTTAGAATGCAAAGCTTGACAAAGGTCATGGGTGATTTCCAAAATGTCCCTCATCATATGCAAGATAAAAATAAACTCAAAAGATGCCATTGCATCACAAGATCTATGTGCACTACCTCTTTGAGAGTTATTATTACCTTCCTCCATGATACTTTCAAGAACAGAATATGTAGCATCATACGCCTTTAATAAGCTCAAAATTGAAGCTAAATGCGAGCTCCATTGCGTATCACCAGCTCGTTGTGAAGAACCAATTTGGTTGAGTCCACCACTAGTTTCAAGCTCATCGTTTGCAGTCAAACTGACAACATTGAAAGCATGAGCATCCCCTAACTGATCACGCCATTCAGGAGAATCACTGACAAGATTGACAATAAGTGTCAAATTTGTCAAAAAGTTATAGATTGGGAAAACTGCTTTTGCAGCTGTAACTAAGGCCAATTGGAGTGGATGAGCCAAACAATGGATATAATAAGCATAAGGACATTCTTTTAGAAATAAACCTTGTAATTCATTCCACTCACCTCGCATGTTACCTGCTCCACCATATCCTTGACCACGAATATTATAAATATGAAGATTATTGCAAGAAAGAGTTGATGTAATCTCATTTTTCAAAGTTAAGGAGGTCATGTCCGTAGCTTGAACAAGATCGAAAAACCTTTCCTGAACTTGACCTTCTTCATCTACATATCTCAACACAACTGCCATTTGTTCTCGATAGGAGTCACTCGGAACATCATCAATAATAATACAATACTTGGCATCACCAATTTCTTCACGGATTATGGCTCTTACTTTCCTTGCAAAAATATGCAAAATGTCTTTTTGAAAAGTAGGAGAGTTATATCCAGCAATATCGAGTGCATTTTCTTGCACCACAGTTTTCACAATTGAATTGAATGATCCAATAAGTTTGATCAACTCAATGTAATTCGAAGAGTCAACGCTTTCATCATGAACTCCAAAGGCACATCCTTGAAGTGTGAGCCATCGAATTACAACAATCGAAACTTTCAATCGCAAACGATCTTCAAGAATCATTTTGAAAGTTTGTATCTGAAGGTCCCTATCTATGTGTTGAGATTGATCTATCAATTCATTACATGCTCTAACACAAATATTGTGTGGTGAATTAGGATTTGTGCCAATATGTCCTAAAAATGCACAATCTTTTCCATCATTGATTTCCTTCCAATTCCGAAAGCCTCCTTCCGAGAATGCAGTTGTGTCACTACGAATGCCTGATAAATTACTGTACACATAACAAGGCAAGCAAAATGCAGCATCTTTATCCTTCGAATACTCAAGCCAACTTGAAAATTTATCAAACCAAGACTCTTGAAAACTGCATCTATGATTAGTTGACCCCGAGAGAGGATATTTTGCACGTCTAGGTTGATATGGTCCTGCCATTATATAAGCTCTTCTAATCTTGTCACGTTGTTCAGTGGGATATGTTTCGATCGAACGACGTAATCCTGGATCCCGCTCAATAGAAGAAATATCAATTTCTTCTTTTTCAGCTCTTGGCACTTTATGAGTATTGTGTTGCACAGAAATAGAAGGTATAGGTGGACTAATGGTTGACCCAAAACTTGATGCTGCAATTTGAGATTCAAGCTTTCCAACATTCTCTCTTTTGAAATAAGCATCAATGGTAGTCGGTTTTCCTATAATCGAATTGTCAATCAATAAATAGTCACCTTTTATATAACAAATAAAATAAAACTTACTAAGAAATTTGTATGGCTTTATTGTTACACTTGAACTAAATTAAAGTAAATATATTACTCAAAATAGAAGCTATCCACAATGTGCATAAACAATTTAGAGAAAAGAAGATGCAATTTTCAATTCGGCGCAAATAGTTGGACGACAAATTAACTATATTACAGAGAGAGAAGAGAAAAGATGGTTTCGAGGCTTTATTTTGGCTTTCTTTGATAGTTATTAGGAGATTAAATCGGATACTGATTTCTCTGAAATTTAAAATAGTAGTAGTAATTTTTTTACCCTCAACCATAAAGGAAAAAAAGAATCACCTCTTTTCTCATTGTTATCTGAGGATTTAACCATTTGATTATGACGTCGATTCACTGATGTCCAGTTTATCTGCTCCGTTTTACTGAGTCGTTTTACTATTGACTAAAGAAGCCCACAAATTGATAGATGAAATTAGGGCTTCAAACTGGGTATAGGATCCTCTGCAAATTGATCCATATTTTGAATTATATATTGCTTAATGGAATTGGTTAAGTAGTATACTTGTGACGTGGAAGTATTTAACGTTGAGACTATGTAACTCGCGCTGTAGGAGATAAACTCTCAGAGATAAAGCTGGTGCTTATTTACTTTTTCTTTCTAGCTTCTTTCACTAAATTGGATTCCAACGAAAAATTATAATTAGAGAGTTATGGTTAAAATTAAATTCGGTCTTGACCGAATAAACTTCAAGTATTGAAGTTCTTATTTTGAATATTCTTTTATAAACATAACTATATCAAATCTAATCAAATCAAATAAGTAAGCGTAATTTATGCTCTGACCCATTCAAGTATACTCGAATTATCAGAAATTCCATATTGTTCCGAAACTTACAAGACAACCCTTGTCCCTTAGGATTTAGCCTATTTACAAGAAAGTCATTTATTTATTCAAGGGGTGTTTTGATAAATAGTTTAAACCAAAAAGAGGGTTCTTGTTATTTTTGAAACAATAGGGATAACATTATTAATAAAGTCTACCTGAGAAATAGTGAACTTAAATTACACATTGACAAGAAGTCCTTTATATAACAAATTATAATTATCTTTTAAGTTTTGCAACTCATTAAAATATTAATGGTAAAAAAGAAACTATAACTCTATATTTCTTCAAAAAATTCTTTGAAGAGTTCTTAAGAAGTTATCACTTATTTGAAGAACCCAAAAAACATTAAAGAACCTCAAAAAATAATTATGTCGTTCGTACATTCTACGTGATTAAAAATGTTACTATTTAGTTAACTAAAAAATGTATTACTGGCTTAAGCAAAAAAAACTTCAAAACATAGAAATTGTTTAAACTGGAAAAAAGTGTAAAATTTTGATTAATAATATATAATAAAAATGATAAAATAAATGAGAAAATTGGTTAGATAGAAAGAAAAGCGGGTTAAAACAAAAAAACTTGTGCCATTGATAAAACAACAAGGTTAACAAGCAAAAAAAATAGGTAAAAAAAATGAATGATCGGCTAAACACGGGATAACAAAAAATAAGATCAAATCGATAAAAGAACAAGAACAAATAAATGAGTTAATTGGCAAAAAAAAAGGTGAAATATGTGAGAAAATAGGTTAAATAAGCAAAATAATGATTAAAATCAGAATAAATTGGGTTCAACCGGAGAAAATTAGTGAATTGATTAACAAATGTGAAAATCGACTGAAATTGAGTTACACTAGAGAAAATTAAAAATGTATAATTGGCTTAAGCAAAAAAACTTCAAAACATAGAAATTGTTAGAACCGGCAAAAAATGTAAAATTTGATTAATAATATATGATAAAAATGGTAAAATCAATGAGAAAATTGGTTAAAAAGAAAAGCGGGTAGCTAAACACGGAATAACAAAAATTTAGATCAAATCGACAAAAGAACAAAAACAAATAAGTGAGTTAATTGGCAAAAAAAAATGGTGATATATGTGAGAAAATAGGTTAAATGAGCAAAATAATAAGTAAAATCAGACTAAATTAGGTTCAACCGGAGAAACTTAGTGAATTGATTAACAAATGTGAAAATCGGCTGAAATTGGGTTACACTTGAGATAATTATGGATTGATTAAGAAATGAGATAAACCACAAGAAAATAGATGAAATCGGAGAAATAACGGGCTAAAATAATAAAAAAAAAAATGTTAAACTCAGTGTAAAACACGTACAAGCGATATTTTTTCAAAAATTCTTAAGAATTTATCACTAATTAAAGAATATAAAAACAAAACGTTACATTCGGTCTATATGAATAAAAAAAGTTATTTAATTAACTGAAAAATTTATAACTGGCTTAAACCAAAATAAGTCAAAACATATAATGGTTAAAATTGGTGAAAACGGGTAAGATTCTACTAAAAATATATATATATATGATAAAAAAAAATTGGTAAATCAGAGAAAAAATGGGTTATATAGAAGAAAAACGACTTAAATAAAAAAAATGATGCTATTGATAAAACAACGGGGTAAGCAGAATAGGTAAAATCTACTAAAATTGGGTTAAAACGAAAACAATGAGTGAATTGATTAATAAATTTGATAAAACACAAAAATGGGTGAAATCGGTCGAAGAACGGGATAAAATAACAAAAAAATGGTAAACTCATGCATTGTGAAAACAGGCGCAATCGGTGTTTCTTTGGACAATTATTAAAAACCCTAAAAAGAAATCACATTTCTTCAATATGAATAAACTAAAATAATCATATTTAGTTAACTGAAAAACTTATAATTGGCTTAGATTAAAAAAAAAAGACAAAATATATAAATGGTTAAAACTGGTAATAACGACAAAACAATGGGAAAATGGGTTAGATCGAATAAAAATGTGTTAAAGCAACAAAAAATGGTACGATCGATAAAATAATGAGGTAAATCGACAAAACACGGGTAAACTGGTAACAAATGAATGACATCGACTAAACACAAGATAACAAAAAAATTGGTAAAATCGATAAAGAACCAGAACAAAAAAACGAGTTAAATTGAAAAAAAAAATGTAAAATAGTCGAGAAAATAGTGTACATCAGCAAAAGAATAGGAAAAATTAGGTTAAACCTCATAGAATAAGTGAATCGATTAAAGAATAGGATAAATCACAAAAAATGGTGAAATCAATGAAAGAACGAATTAACATAACACAAAAACAAATGGTAAAATCAAAGTAAAACTGAAGGAAATCGATGAAAAAACATGTTAAAATAACAAAAAAATAGGGTAAACTTAGTGTAAAAGCAAGTTTACACTACAAAATCGGGGAGAGTTGGTAAAAATGGATTAGATTTGTTAAAAATTGATTAGACATGTAATTGAAAATGGATGAATTTAGTAAAAGATATGTATAACAGACAAAACTGGTTAAATCGATAAAAAAAATGGGTTAAACCTGTGAAAAATGGTTGAGATGGAAATATCAAGGTAAATGAAGTAAATAAAAGATATTGTTCATTCGTTCAAATGATTGTTTTAGACTAATAGTTCTGTAGACATGTAGTTTCAGATTAATAACACTTAATAGTAATACTTCATTTTTTATTTTCAAGTTTTGATTATAAGTATTTATGATTAAAAAAATTAATTTTTTGGTAACAACATAGTAATAATTAAAGTGAATTAGTCAAAAAAATTATATATGATATGTCATTAAGATAGTATATTGAAAAATAATTATATGATTCAATTAACATAAAAAATTAGTTAATCACGTGCAACGCACGTACACATTCCTAGTTATGTTAAAAATGGTCAAAAGAGTTCCCATGGATACATTTGTTCCCGAGAAAGTAGCTTTTATGTCTAGATTTTGTCAATCAAACTAGCTTGTAGCTTTTATGTCTAGAACATGTAACATGAGTGATTAACGCACGTTTGATTGCTTGTTGTTCAGGGATACATTGTATTCCCGGAAAAAAGAGAAGAAAGTTTGTCTATCTAATCACAAAACTGTACTCATCCTAGCTATAAAATCTAATCTCTACATCGATCATCTTGTGCCCAAGAAAGAGATGACATCCATGAACAAATCTTCACTGCAAGGAATTGTTAGGCCACCCATTGGGTGATCGAATCCGAACTCTTCTTCAGCTTGATATAGCAAATCCTGAAACGAGGGATGGTTCAAGTATGAAACTGGAATGATAAAGCGTTTCTTTTCATTATCCCCAACATAAACAGCAAAATGCCCCCTGGGAACATCAGTACTTTTTCTTGAAGATGATGATCTTTTTCCGGCTGACAAAGACCGTTTGAGCATTTGATGAATGGCCATTTTTTTAGTAAATTAAACGAAGGAAAGTTTTGTGAAGCAATTGAAAGCTTTGAAATAAGAGAGAGGGAGAGATGTTTTGGAAGTTGTTGTTGTTGCTTATAATCACAAAAGTGTGGTTGTATATATAAGTGGACATGGAAATGTTTTATCCTTCATAAATGCTATATATATGTGGTGGCCAATGAAACTTGAAAAACATAAGCACATGAGAAAGAAATCACAATTCACATGGATTTGTCTTCATTAATTTCTGCACAAAACATTTTCAAGAGCAATTTATGAGTGTTTTGGCAATATTGTTCCCTACCAACTCGATTAACATACCCCTCCGAATAAGCAATTTGGGTTGGGATCATATTATCAAAACAAAGCACTATCACATGGATCTGTCTTTGAATGATCAATAATTATTGATTAGAAGTATAACAACACAAATAGATATACATAAGCTTCAATTATATCATAATACATAAATGTCTTATAATATACGCAGGGCCTTGTTGCCTGGAAGTGGTAGGGGTATAGTGTTTTCTGAAGACAAATCCATGTGCCACATTACAACATATCCACTTGCTTATTCCACTCGATTTAAATTTCCACATATATTGAATTTTGATGTTCATCTATATATACAACACATATCTGTACTTACAACCAGCAACAATTTCAACAATTTCTAAAAACTTAAAAGAAATAGGCTTCACAAAACTTTCCTAATCCATTTCACACTCAGCTTCAGCAAAGATTACTATAAAACTTAAACATGATGATTATTAGCAAAACTCTTAGAAGGTCTCTATCAGCGGGAAAAAGATCAAATTCAACAACATCAACTTATGTTCCAAAGGGGCACTTTGCTATTTATGTTGGGAAAAGTGAAAAGAAACGCTTTATCGTTCCAGTATCATTCTTGAACCACCCCTCGTTTCAAGATTTGTTATGTCAAGCTGAAGAAGAATATGGATTTGATCATCCAATGGGAGGCCTCACAATTCCTTGCAATGAAAATTTATTCATTGATCTCATCTCTTCCTTGGGCAGAAGATGATTTATGGGTAGTCATATATTGTAGGAAATAGTTTTTAGACTAGTTTACGGGGGGTAATAATCCTTCTTCTGCTTTTCTACACAGCAGATACAGATGTAGGATGAAAGTTGTATCCCTGGACAAAGTTACATATTAATACATGAAAAATTATATATATTTCAGGAGCAAAAACTTAACTGTTCAATTCATATTCTGTTCTAAGTTGTGTTTTCTTTTTGCTGTTAACTTTTCCATATCTAAGCTTATTGTTCTGAATATTGAGTACAAACACACATTTAAGAGGAATGATTTTTCCAGGAAACACATCCTTCATATTTCTTATTGTATACAAAATAAATAAATTCACCCATGAAGTACGCTGTTTGTAATCAAATATATAACATAAACTCATAAATATGACTCAAGACCTAGAGACAAGTTTCTATACTTGAGGATCTTGAAACCAATTCAGTTTGTTTATACCAACAAAATTCTATAAAGGAAAGGGAAGGGAAGACGTATAGAATTATAAGATTAAACTCTGTGATTTTGTTTCTTCACATATGCCTGGTAACCTAACTTTGAGCTGTATAGTTAGTTTCTTAGAGATGTTTAGGCCTTTTTGTAAGGAGAAGTGCTCCTTAATACATCTGTGTTTACTTCTGTTTTCTTCTTCTTCTTTTGTTTTTGGTTTATAGAGCTTTTTTTAATGGAATGTAAATGGAAGAACCAACAAATTAATAAAAGAATACAAGTAAAGTTGCCAACAACTTGAACTGGATAACCTTTTCCCTCTGAAAATTCATGTATCTGTACTATAAATTTTTTACATGAATACATTGTTGTCTGGAAAGATATACATATAGTCCATTGAATGGAGAAAAGGAGGAAAACCAACAAAAGAAAAGAAAAAAAAAGGTATGTCCTTGAAAATATCTAATCAAAAAATTGTATGTTATCTGAAATCTAGTCTACATCAAGTTCTGTCCTAATGAGAGATGAGATCCATGAATACTTCTTCAGTGCAAGGAATGGTAAGTCCACCCATTGGATGGTTAAATCCAAATTCTTCTTCAATTTGACTCAACAAATCTTGAAATGAACTCCGGTTAAGGTATGATACTGGAATAATAAAGCGTCTCTTTTCATTTTCCCCAACATAAACGGCAAAATGTCCCTTTGGAACATCAGCTGATCTTTTTCCCGCTGATAAAGACCTTCTAAGCATTTGGTGAATGGCCATTCTTTGTATTAAAGTAATCTTGTCCGAGAAGAAGGTGAATAGATAACAATGGAAGTTTTGTTAAGTAAGTTAAAGCTGAGAAATTTTAATTTAGGAATTGTTGCTGGTTGTATCCTCCTATATATTGGTTGTATATATAGGTGGAAATGGAAATGCAATATCCTTTAGACATTTAAATTGAATGGTCAATAAGCAAGTGGATCATGCATGGTGTGTGGTGAAAGTCGAGAAACATAAGCACATGAGAAATCACATGAGTTTGTCTTCGTATAAGCACATAAGAATTTAAAGGAGCAACTGAAACATATGAGTGCTTGGCAACATTGTTAGCTACCAAATATTTCAACACAGCCCTCAAAGGACCCATCTGATATCGACTGAATAACACACTGCAAGATATGATTAGATATATTTATACAGATTTGTGAATTTAAAGGTTTAGAAAAGGCATCATGCATTGTTATCCAGACCAATTCAGAGGGCTCCTTTATTTAGTTGGTAGGGAACAATATTGCCAAAACACTCATAAATTGCTCTTGAAAATGTTTTCTGCAGATAGGAAGACAAATCCATGTGATTCCTCATGTGCTTATGTTTTTCAATTTTCATCAACCACCACATATCCGCATTCTTATTAAAGGATTAACCATTTCCATGTTCACTACTTTACTTCTATATATACAACACATTTCTTTTATTACAAATAAGCAACAAGTTCCAAAACAAATACTCAGTATTTCTCAGCTTCCAATATCCTACACCAAAATTTCCTTCTTTTCATTCCATTTCATCTGCTTCAGCGAGTTATACTAAAAATGGCCATTCACCAAATTATTAGACGTTCTTTGTCAGCTGGGAAAAGATCATCATCTTCAAAAGGATCAACTGATGTTCCAAAGGGCCATTTTGTTGTTTATGTTGGTGAAAGCGAAAAGAGGCGCTTTATCATTTCAGTATCATACTTGAACGAGCCCTCGTTTCAAGATTTTTTATGTCAAGCTGAAGAAGAATTTGGGTTCCATCATCCAATGGGTGGCCTCACAATTCCTTGCAGTGAGGATTTATTCATCAATCTCACTTCTAGCTTTGCCCAAAGATGATAAATATCTAGTTTTTAGACGAGCAGTACAGTTTTGTAGACTATTTCACCTTTTTTTTACATGGCAGATATATATTAATTCAGGAAAATTTATCTCCTTGTACAAAGTTACACATTAAAAATTATCCATTTTCAGATGTAAAATCAATTTTCTTGTTGAGTTTTTGGTACAAATTCTATATGAACTCGATCGATCAGCACTTCAAGTCATTATGTTCTTGATGATGTTTCCTTTTTCTGTTAACTATACCTTAACTAAGCTTTATCATTGTAGTAGAATAGGCTTGTATACAGTTTTATACTTTTAACAAGTGGAAGATTATTATTGTTAAAATAACACAAACGTTATGTTTATGTTGCTAACTATCCTATTCAAGATTTTTTAAGCATATTTAACATGTCTAGTCTAGCCTAGAATCCTAACTTCCTTTCATGCAATTAATGATCCTATCTTTTTCGTCCCCTTAATTATTCAAGAGCACGATGGCTAACCTAAAGTACGTTTATATCCCAAAAGAGATCGAGCAACTAGCGACTTATCAATCTGACCCATTTAGTTACGTGCCCAAGAGAATAATTTTTTTTTAGAATCAATTTTAGACTAGTACATTAAGTACCTAAGGTACTTGGATTATATAAAAGGTCAATAATTTATGGAGTTAATGCCAATTTATCCACATGTGAAAATTTTAGAAGAGCACTTTAACTCCTTCTTCCGGAGATTGGTCGAAATTGAGAGTGGACATACCAAATGTATTTTTGTAACATAGTGGTGTAAATTGTCATATTTAGCATAACATAGTTAGGTAAATTATCACATTTATCATAATACAAGAGGGTAAACTGCCACATTATCATTACACATGACCACTTATAAAAATGTTCTTTTATGAGATTATAGGAGGGTAAAATGCTCTATTACATGGAGATAAATTGAACATTTTGAATATTAGAGGGGGTAAATTGTCATAAACTCATAATTTATGTAGCTATGCAGTTAGTTATCTATAGCTAGGCTGATTTTTTAAATTGATGCTTCAATATTCTATATAAAATCAATATTCCTTTCAGTATTTACTCTGTATTTTGTTGCCTCATCTGTAGAGTGTGTTTTAAAGTGTAACAATAAATTTGAAATTTAGAGCATTTGAGGTCGCATAAACTGGTGTATTGGTACAGAAACTACAATTTCATTTCCAAATTTAAAGGAAATGAACAAAATATTATGGCTGATAATTGGAAAAATGGAAATACCAAGAACTATAGTGCAGTGTGCAGAAGTCAGTTGTAACATACTCTTTAAGATTAAGAACTTCCCATGAGTTTTACTTGGAAGTTATTGTTAATAGAATAGAGCTTTCTTAAGAGAAAGATGATATAGGATAAAATGAAGAAAGCAACAACTAATGATGAATACTGCTAAGGTTGGGTCAAAAATAAAAAATGCTAACTACTTCGACTAGATATTCATACTGTAAATTTGTTTCAGGGATTCATTGTTTTCCCCAAAAAAATACACTCCATTATTAAATGGAGGAAAAAAGAAATAAAGTTTGTCTACAAAACTATGTAATCACAAAACTGTATAATTCCTATAAAATCTAGTCTACATTATATTCTGTCCAAATGAGAGATGATATCTATAAATACTTCTTCACTGCAAGGAATTGTGAGGCCACCCATTGGATGATGGAATCGGAATTCTTCTTCAGATTGACATAACAAATCCTGAAATGAAGGCTCGTTAAGGTAGGATACAGGAATAACAAAGCGTCTCTTTTCGCCTTCACCAACATAAACGGCAAAGTGCCCCTTTGGAACATCAGTTGATCTTTTGGAAGGTGTTGATCTTTTTCCGGCTGATAAGGACCGTCTAAGAATTTGGTGAATGGCCATTGTTTTAGCAAAAGTTGAAATGAAGAGAAAAATAGGAAATCAAGTTCTGTGAAAGCTGAATCAAAATAAGAGATTTTTGTTTAGTACTTGATGGTGGTTGTAAGTTGAGAAATGTGTTGTATATATAAGCAAAGTAGTGAACAAGGAAATGGTTTATCCTTTAGGTATATATGTGGTGGTTGATGAAACTTGAAAAGCGTAAGCACATGAGAAAGAAATCACATGGATTTGTCTTCATTCATTTCTGCACATAAGAATTTAAAGCAATTTATGAGTACTCGACAGCATACGTAACACATCTAATTAATGAGCGTTCTGGTTCTGGTTCTGGCCCTCAATAGTATCAAAACAATCCATGTGAACTGTACAATTTATACATATGACTTTTCAGAGGCAAACACTTTTTTCTTTGTCAGCATAAATTCTTTGATTCAACTTTACAAGTATAATCAGTTTATTGCTTCCATAAAGAAATAGAGTGAATCGAATTGTTCGTCTTCCTTATTGACCAACTTTTGCGCATTCGTTCCTCTTAAATTTTTCGTATCAAATTCGTCCATCTTATCAATGTAGTGTAACACATTCGTCCCTCTTAAATTTTTCGTAGCAGATGCGTCCTTCTTATCAATGTAGTGTAACACATTCGTCCCTCTAAAATCCAAATATGCATCAATGTATATTTTGGTGGTAAATATATGATTATTATTTTATATCAATTAGATCAAGAATACATTTCGTCTTAAATGTATGCTTGTACTTGATATTCTGATCAAGAATAAGCTTAATTATGGAAAAGTTAACAGAAAAAAGGAAACAAAACTTAGAATAAGCTTAATAATCAAATTATTTAGTTCATATTGAATTTGTGCTAACAACTCAAAACCGTAAAGTTCTTTTGCATTTGAAAAGATTCTCATGTATTGATATTGTACTTTGTCCAAGGAAACATCTTTTCCTGAAAAAATCTGCTTTCTACTGAAAAAAGAAAAACGGAAACTAAAATATTTACATTGAAACTAGTCTACAAAACTGTGTTCCTCCAAATACTAGTTAATATATATATCATGTTCTGCTCAAGTGAGAGGTCAGTTGGATAAATAAATCCTCACTGCAAGGAATGGTGAGTCCGCCCATTGGATGATGGAATCCAAATTCTTCCTCAGATTGACATAGCAAATCTTGAAATGAAGGCTCGTTCAAGTATGATAATGGAACAACAAATCGCTTCTTTTCACTCTCCCCTACGTAAACAGCCAGATGACCCTTTGGAACATCACTTCTTGTTGAATTTGTTCTTTTTCCGGCTGATAAAGACCGTCTTAAAATTTTGTTAATGGCCATTGTTGTATAAAATTAAATCTTAGAGAAGATGAATTTGAAAATGAAAGAATCTTTAAGAAAGCTTAGAAAGATAAGTTTTTTAAAAGTTGTTGATGGTTGTAATTTTATTCATGTGTTGTGTTGTATATATAGGTGGAGATGGAAATGCAATATCTTTGAGGAATTCAGATATGTGGTGATTTCTGACTGAAATTTTGAGAAACAAGATCACATGGATTTGCCTTTAAAGAAACAAAAAAACTAATGAAGTTTTTTGTCTTCAAGAAATTGCACTCTTTGCCCCACCACTTCCATGCAACAAGGCCTTTAAAATTGCACATTTCATACAGGCCAGAAGTACTCATTAGGTACGTATGAAATTGACTGATTACGAATTGTCAGCTCACAAATTAAAAGTCATTCAGTTGGAGACATTAGCACATGATGAACTAATTATCAACAACTTAGACTTGCATATCTTTTAAAGAGCAGGAGGCCCTACATATTCTGATAACAAACAGCAGGATGATTAAATTCACAATTGAAGTGGAAAAACTCTGATATAATTGAAATTTCTATCTACTTGCTATGCTTCCAATCAATAATTATTAATCATGCAAAGACATATCCATGTGGTAGTGTTTCAGCTTTTTTATATGATCCCAATCCAAATTGCCTCTTGACCACAAAAATTGAACAAGCAAAGGATTTGTCCATTTGAAAAGGCATCCGACATTGTTATCAAATTAACTCGAGAGGGGTCCTTTGAGGACTAAGTTGGCAATGTTGTGCAAATAGGAAGACAAATCCATGTGATTATTCATCATGTGCTTGTGTTTTCAAAGTTCATCAGCTACCACATATCTAAATTTCTCAAGGATAAACCAGTTCCATGATCACTTATATATAGAACACAATTCTGAGCTCACAACCAGCAACAAATTCTAAGAGAACTCATATTTCTGAGCTTTAATTTACTTGTTTCACCTATCTTTCCTATTTTCTTTCTCAAAATTTACTAAAACAATGGCCATTCACCAAATGCTTAGACGATCTTTATCAGCCGGAAAGAGATCATCATCTTCAAAAGGATCAACTGACCTTCCAAAGGGTCATTTTGCCGTTTATGTTGGTGAAGGCGAAAAGAAACGCTTTTTGATTCCAGTATCGTACCTTAACGAGCCTTCGTTTCAAGATCTGCTATGTCTAGCTGAAGAAGAATTCGGATTCAATCATCCAATGGGCGGACTCACAATTCCTTGCAGCGAAGATCAATTCATCAATCTCACTTCTAGCTTGTCCAGAAGATGATATACATCTGGAGGAATGCAATTTTGTAGACTAGTTTTAGGGACACAAATTCCTTTCTTTTTTCTGCTTTACCATCAGCAGATATTCCATCAGGAACAATGTATATTTGGACAAAAATGAAAATTTAGCCATTTATCATATTCAAAAGTATTATTTAGTTTGAGTTTTTAACACAAATTCTATAAGAACTCAGCATATCAAGTCATTCTGTTCTTAGTGATTAATCTTTTTGCTGTTAACTTTTCCATAACTAAGCTCTATTACAGAGAATAATAAGTTGAAAGACGCATTTTTTTAAGAAAATTTCATTCACAATTATTAATGGATAACAATTATTTCTATGAAGTCCATAAACCTGATTAGCTAAAATTAGTAGGAGTATTAATAAACCTAGAACTTCTTAATTCTTACTCCCCATTGATTTTTTTTTCTTGGAGCAGCATAAAAGAGTTGGATAGCCTTGAAGCTTATTTTTATATGAATACTTGAAATCACACAATCCTTTTTCTAACTTCAAATTGGCTGTCATGGCTAGTACATTGTGAAATATGCAATTTTAGGGGTAAATATGTCATCACATATATTGTTATGCGACTGATTACCGCTAGCGGGGTTCTGTGTAGCAAATCACAGATTGAAAATTGTGTATATTGTGTAGGGAAATAATGTTATCTCACTAAAGGGAAGTTTTTTTTTCTCCATATAAATAGTATGTTCATAAATAACATTTGCTTCATATATCGATGAATCCATATGCAGTTGTTTCTTGGTTAAAATTGTAGAACTATTCAAGCCTGCAATTTAACCAACGGAAGAAGCCGAACCTTAGTGATTAGATAGTTCATGTAGAATGTCTCAAGTGTTTGAGTTATCGAGCTTTCTTTCACTAGTATTCATGGTTTATTTTTGGGAAGAATAATTTTGTGCTCATGTCCAAGTATATATAATATATTAATATATCATAAATCTTAAATGAATGATTCTTAGATGAACAGGAATTCATATGGATGGACAAGAGTGGCACATAAATACATTAAGGATCACATGGTTTTGTCTTTCGATTATCAAACAGGATTATAAGTGAAGAATTAACGGTTTAATTGGTAGTCATAGACAATATTCCCCACAAGTTTTAATGATTTAGAATACATGTCCTCTTCTCAGATTAATCAATTGTATATGTTGGACCACCAAGTTAATGTCTTGTTCCCAATATAATAAGACCGGTCAGATTAGTACATCACTAGCTGATTTTGGTGGGATAACATTGTAATATCATATTTATACAAATTAATGCATTTGAAAATGGTAAACAAGGCATCGTGCATTGTTATCAGTCGAATTCAGAGGGGTCCTTTGAGGTCTAAGTTTATTAAGTTGGTAGGGAGCAGTATTGCCAAAACACTCATAATTGCTTTAAAATCTTTTTGTGCAGATATGAAGACAAATCCATGTGATTTCTCATGTGCCAATGTTTCTCAAGTTTCATCGACCACCGATTAATCTAAATTTCGGGAGGAAGCATATTTACATTCACTTATATATAGTATGTATTTCTGGAATTTCAAACAGCAACAAGTCCTACAAAAAACAAACTGCTCAATCTTTTTCAGCTTTCTCTTACTTGAGAAAATTTTCATACTTGTCTTTGCATTTCGACTTCTGCTTCAACAAAATTAACTTGACATGGCCATTCATCAAATGCTTAGACGATCTTTATCAGACGGAAAAAGATCATCATCTCCAAAAGGATTAACTGATGTGCCAAAGGGGCATTTGGCAGTTTATGTTGGAGAGAGTGAGAAAAGACGCTTTGTTATTCCAGTGTCGTTCTTGAACGAGCCTTCATTTCAGGATTTGCTATGTCAAGCCGAAGAAGAATTTGGATTCGATCACCCAATGGGTGGTTTAACTATTCCATGCAGTGAGGATATGTTCATGGATATCATCTCTTTATTGGGCAGAAGATGATTAATGATGCATACTAGATTTATAGGAATTATACAATTTTGTGATTACATAGTTTCCTAGACAAACTTTATTTCTTTTTTCCTCCATTTAATGATGGAGTGTATTTTTTTGGGGAAAACAATGTGTCCTGAATCAATTAACAGTATGAAACATGAATTTTCAGAGGCATAGTGCAAGTTGTTGGTATAAATCTTTGGTTCAACTTTTCCAATGTTCTTCAATAGCTACTCGCTTTTTCTGTTATCTTTCGAGTAAGAAAGCTTTATTAACAAAAAACGAAGTGAAAACAAACATGTTTTGGAGCAGTACGTACATGTCCTAAACAAAAAGGCCTAAACATCTATTTATAAAATCAACCTTTGTAATTCACAGTTACCAGTCCTACATATTTTGACAAACTAAAGTGCCTGGCAGCTTAAAAAAACTTCACATAAAGAAACTTATTCAGGCCATTTAAGTCATATTTATGAGTTTCTGTTACACATTTGATCACAATAAATCATTCTAATAGTTATTCTATTGTTTTTTTTTTTTCATTTCATGGTAGGAAACTAGATCACCGAAAACATGTCTTTGCTGCAAAGGATTGTTAGACCTCTCATTGGTGGTGAAAGAAACAATTTCTTCAGCTCGATTCAACAGGTTTTGAAATGAAGGTTGATTCGTCTGAATTCCCGTCATGATCATATTTCTCGCTATTAGAAAAAAATCAAACTAAATAACAAGTTCCTACAGAATGATGATTGTCCTAATTTGAACTTATTTTCATTAATCTAGCCATATCTACAGTTAAATGCCAAAATATTAGAGCAACAGTTCATCACATGGTTTTCCTTTACTACTAATTATTCTGATAACAAACAGCAGAATTTAATTCCCCCTTGACATTAAGTGATCAAATGTTGGAAACCCGCAGCTGATAGTATTCTGTTTTATGATATGATGATCCAGTGATGATATAGAATTTTTTCCATTTACTTGAAATTCGGAATGATGTCATAATTTGCTGCAACTAATAATGATTCTCATATGATATTGATAATAATTCAGCTTGGTTGTAATAGTGGTCCCTATCCAAATTGCTTCTTCACAATAATAGAATCCAAGAAATAGCTGTCTACGTATAAATATACAGGTGACATGACATTTGTATATTTTCAGGTGTAGGTAACAATGTTTCAAAGATGATAAACAATTCATTAGTTGTGTTGTTATAAAATCATATGAAGATTTGAAGACAATTAAACAAATCGATGTGTTTCATCATGTGCTCCTGTTCTCAGAATTTTGCCGACAACCACATATTAATTAGTTGTGTATCTTCACCACTCAATGCAGGTTTTGGAAGGATATTACATTGATAAGTTCATCTATATATATACAATACATGCCTACACATTTTAGAAACTCGCAACAAAGTACAAATACTCGCCTTTCTCAGCTTTCACTTCACTCAACTCTTCAAAAATCCTTTCACTTAACTTCTACTTCAGCAAAGATTTTCTTTATAATACTACAACAATGGCGATTCACCAAATTCTAAGACGGTCTTTATCAGCGGGAAAAAGATTAAATTCAACTGATGTTCCAAAAGGGCATTTGGCTGTTTTTGTTGGAGAGAGTGAGAAGAAACGATTTGTTATTCCACTTTCCTACTTGAATGAGCCTTTGTTTCAAGATTTGCTATGTCGAGCTGAAGAAGAATTTGGATTTGATCATCCAATGGGCGGCCTCACAATTCCTTGCAGCCAAGATTTATTCATCAATCTCACTTCGAGTTTAGCTAGAAGATAATTATAATATACACATCTTAGATAGGACAATTTTGTTATTAGCCAAGATTTATTCATCATCCACAAACATGTACTACAAAAATGTATGCCTTAATTAAGGATAATGATCTATGAAATTGTGATTTAGTATATTCTGAAGCTATTTTCAGGTACAATTAGTTGAGTTTTGAGCTCAAACTCTAAAATAAATAAATAAATAAAAAATTGTTTCATTATAATCACTAAAGAAGCCACCATAACAGTACGCCTCAAAGTTCCGTGTAGATAGATTATAAAATCACACAGTAGTAGCACATGGTAATTAATTTTGTAATTTGACGAATCACGTACATTTAATCCAAAGTATACACACAATATATAACACATTTTACTTTACCAGTTATGTTATGGAAAGCTGAAAAAAGAACTCAAGTTTGCCTCACGATTCCTTGCAATGAAGATTCATCTCACATTGTTTGAGCTAAAATACTTGAATGTCTTGTTGAATTAGTAGTTATGTTTCACTTTGATTTAATTCTTAAACAAATTAAATTGGAAACATGAGTACTTAAATTTGTAATGACATACTCTCATACTTCAAAAGTTTTAAGATGGAATATAATTTTAACCAAAACTCTCTAATTATAATTTTATTTCAATCCACATTTGTGAATGAAAGCTAGAAGTAAAAGTAATCAAGTTAATAAGCACAAAGCTTTAGGTTTTCCTGGACCAAATGCAGCGTAATCTGGTTTATACGAAGCAAATGCCTAATTTTAATCTTAATCCATTTGTGATATTTCTTTAGTCCAATAGTACATAGTACTGCCTAGTACATAAAAAATAGTAAGGTTTTACGTATTTAATTTACAAGTTAATAGGCCATATAATGTACTATTGACAGAGGCATAACTTATAGTTCATGTGCTAATGTTTCCGTGGAGTGACCAAATGAATGACTCGATCATTTTTATACGCATATAAGCAAGAAGTGCTTCTGGCCCGCAAAAGGCTGATCAAAGTATATGAAGTATGCAATTTTTATGGTGTAAAATAAGTATTACATATGTTGTTACGGAACTTGTTGCCCGGAAGTGGTAGGGAAAGAGTGTTTAATTTCTTGAGGACAAATCCAGGTGATGAATCATGTGCCCTTGTTTCTCAATTTTCACACATATCTAAAAGGGCATCAACAAGATCAGCTCATGATGTTCCAAAAGGGCATTGGTTTATGTTGGAGAGAGTGAAAAAAGACGCTTTGTTATTCCAGTATCATACCTTAACCAGAGTTATTTTCAAGATTTGTTAAGTAAAGTTGAAGAAGAATTCGGATTTAATCGTCATCCAATGGGTGGACTTACCATTCCTTGCAGTGAAGATCTATTCATGGATGTCATCTCACATTAGGACAGAATATAATAATGCATGTAGACTAGATCTTAGAGGAGTAGAGTTTGTGATTAGTTAGTTCCATAGAAACTAGGATTTTTCTTTCCTTTTTCCTCCATTCACAAATGGAGTGTATTTTTCTGGAAAACAACATTTTTAGAATTTAGCATAAATTCTCTCACACAACTTTTCCAGTATTTATCACTATTTTGTTGCTTCTCTTCCAAGTATTATTTTTCTATTAACAAAAAAACGAAGTAAAAACAGGCAACTTCTCCTTACAGAAAAAGGCCTAACACATCTTTAAGAAACTACTTTTAATTTGTAGCTCATAGTCATAGTTAAGTTACCTGCAGTCCTGCATATTTTAAGGAACAAAATCACACAGTATAGTTCAACTTTAAGTATGTTGTACGCTATAAACAAATTAAAGTGCTTGGCCACTTCAAGATTTTTACATGAACAAACTTAACTGAATTACATTATTAATATACTAATAGTTAACCCGAGGTTAAATTAAAATATATTCGGAGATCTTAGCACATTATATATGTTTTCATGATATGATGCATTTTATGATGTATAGTGGTCCTTCTTTGTCCATTTTACTTGATATTCTGGGTGATTTTTTCCAGCTAATAATCATTGATGATTGCATGTGATAATGTTTTAGCTTGTTTATTTGGTCCCTATCCAAATATTCCTCTTCACTACAAAAATCACAAGTTATAAAATAATGTATTGTGGACCTCCTTTTCTGTTTGATTAACTACAAACTCAATATTTAAAAGCACAATGCAGATATTATAACATAGATTAAAAAAAAAAGGTATATATCTAATATTTGTATAGTTTAGGGACTTATCTTGTAATTACTACCCACTATCCCACATCCCAGATATTGTGGGTTTTGTAACTCCCCATGTAACAATTGGTTATTTAATAATATCTCTCCCCTCCTCAAATCAGATCCCCCAATTTTCTATACGTATTGTTTTCTCTGTATTCTTGTTTTTCTCTTTACACTTATTATCACCATTGTTCATCAATCTCTTCACATGAAATCACTAAACCAAATAGATATAACGAATATTTTACAACACGTTATCAGCACGAGTTTGCTCTATAACTTGGTTTTAAGGTTATACAAATATATCACAAAACAAGAGAGAAAAGAGGAAAATACTTTGAGAGGTAGATTTTCGGATTTGCACGCAGCAGCTTCGGTTTTTCGATGATTCCGGCCTTCTCAACCGTTGGATCGTTTTCAAATTTGAACCGAAGGTTCATCACACAAGGATCTTAATTCTGACCATTCGGATCGTCATTCCAGTGTCTGGAAATGAAACGGCAGCCATCAGAAGTTTATGGAAAAGTTGAAGGAAGTAGTCTTAGCCTTTCTCTGGTATGATCAAATTAACAAACAACTTTAACCTTATTAATTATATGCTTTAAATCTGAAAATTTATGAATCTAAAGCATGTTCTAGGGTTTAAGTATAATTATTGTTGCAAGAAAGTTGAAGTTGTTTATCTATTCGGTAAATTAGATGGGTTATGTTACTTCATTCGGTACTCTAATTATGTGATCTAAAATTTATGCTTACCTTTAGATTCATATTTTTGGGTTTTGGAATACATGAATTGCATGCTTTAATAATTATGATTGTTCTATTATATCCATGTAATATATGGCTTGAACCGATTCATGTAAACAAAAGGATTTGGTTTGATTTACATATTGTTTGTGATCATAATTTTGGCTTCAACTTTGTCTTTATTAGCACGAATATTATGATAATGCAAGCATGAGAATTTTATCTAAATTCAGAATTTACATGGAAATTCTTGTATGATATGATTTTTAGAATTTTCGGAAATATGTTTATACGGAAGTCGTAATTTTCAGAGCATGTTATTCTAGTCCGATTGACCTGAAACTTTTACTGAAGTATGCTCGTATTGTATTGTAACTGCCTGAATATTTTCAGATTTGTTAGATATGTAATTTGTTCTGAAAAAATTGTTTTCTTTGAAAACTAATATGCAATTTCCCGTTTAAGTATTTGGAATTATGTAACTTGCTGCATATGCTTAGAATCGTCTTGAAAATAGCTTTCTAACCATGTGTCCAGATTATTTTTCTGGATAAGTAATTAATAAGTTATTTGAGCTTTAAGCCTCTGCAAATTACTTGAATAATCTGGAAATTGTTTAAAAGGCACTATAAGCATAATATACAAACCCACTCTCAAATTTATTTTCAGTTTCTTCATGTTTTGTGTTTGATCGTTGAAGAACTTGATGGTGGTAATTATTGTTGTGTTTGGGCCTATCAATTCCGACAAAGAAACCGTGCAAATAAATTGTTTTCGGCAAATTTGCGATTTCTTCATAAATCGGGTCAAGAAAATAGGTCTTTTGGATCAGACCCAAATTTTGACATTTCTGATCCGGTCAAACTGGATCATGTACGGATCATGGGGATACGGTTATACCCGAACTGGTTGGGATTCGATTTGCGTGATATGATTTTGGTATACGACCCGGTTCGGGTTATTTGGTTTTAAACTCGGTTATTTGTTCAGATTTTGGTTTAAGTTGGATCATTTTTTGTTTAACCTAATCCTAAACTAATTTGGTCCTGATTAGGACTAATCCTAAAAAAAATGTATCATGGAAAAGGGTTATTTGAGGTTAATAAAACTGTGCTTATATTGAGAAATACGAGTAAATAAAGCCCTTAGCATTATGTGTTTGAAATTGGGTTGTCATAAGTATGTTTCCGATCTTACATTAATTAAAATTGATGCAATACAGAAGAAAAGCTAAATAGCACTTAATTATTAAGGGTATCATTGTTTGTTCCTTTACCAACATGGTGACTTGGATTTTATCTATTCTTGTACAATTGATAAAATAGACATGTTATGCTCAAAGTTATTTTTGGAAATTTTATTTTATATGAGATGCATGCTAGATAAATCTGAAATCTCATGGAATAATTGTATAGCAAGTTTATCTTGGATTATTATGCTTTATGGTGATCACATGAATGATAGCATGATATATATTGATACTCTGCAAATTAGCATTGTGATACTTTAAAATTGGTAGACATGTCCAAGGGTTGTTTGGATTTTTACTTTTTGGTTTTGAAAAGAAAAGGGGCAAAACTATGTAATTTACTATTTAAATGAGTCCGTATAATTCTAAGCGAGAATCATACCACTAGACCAAATGCCCGGGCTTTATCTTGTTCAATACATTATGTTGAAATTTAATATTTACTTGCTTTCATACAAATGTGCATCATGGCATTTATCTCAGTTCTTTGAATTCTCAACGAACACGTTATTAGTAAATTACGTAATTGAGAATTTAAGTTTACTGGATCATGATTATGTTTTGGAATGAACCTTCGAATAGGGTCTATTGGTTTAGAGGATTAAATGTTGGAATTTATGTGGTAGGCATGCATATAAATGGTCCAATTTTTCGCAAGTTTTTATATAAATTTGAAGTTATCTTCTTGCCCTATCGAAAATATGTTATCTCATTTATTTATTGCAAATTTATATAAGTTTATTACCTTGGGAAAGAGGGGCTTGATTTAAGTTCCCAAGTTGTAATTTGCAATTTAATTTTTGGTCGATTCATTCAATTATCATGTCTTATTTTTGGAGCATAAGTATCTAAACAATCAGCTTTATTAAGATTCGCTTTTATGTTTTATCTTATGCATGTGGTGAGTGGTTATATATCACATATATTGGGACTGGAGTTTCCTCGGATTAAAACCACATATATAGTTCATTATGAATTCAAAAATGGAACCAAAGGGGTTCAATTTATTTATAGGGGCTATAGGCCCGTAATATACATATATATACTTAAATGAGTTCAATTAAAATTACTTATGGAGGCTATATGCCCGTAAGAAACTGAGCATGTCAATTGTCGGGGACAATTTGCTAACTAATGCCCAAAAGGTTGAGGCTATGATTATGATCAAGAAACAATTGGATGAGGCCCTAAGGTTGAACTACTCATCAATTTGAATAATGACCATATTCATATTTGAACTATATTTGGTTTGTTTTGGACCACATTTTGAGTGGTTTTATTTTAATCCGATTACTAAGGTATTTAGTGGTATTAATTCGATTTACTTTTTCAAGTAAATGTTTAAATTGGAATATATTTGGTTCCTAGGCATGCCATGTGGGGAATAATGTCTGGCTAATAGTGCAACTACGCACACTATCCTAAGGGATAAATCATTAATATAATGCCTAGTAAGACCTCTATGACAACAATATATGGCACATATTTGATAGATGGCTTTGGAAATGTCTACCTTATGTTGCCAAATGGCACGATTTTAGCCATTATAGAGGCTATGTATGCTCCACGTTCAAGGAGAATGTTGTTGAGTTTTAAAGATATTCGAGTTAATGGTTACCACATTGAAACCACTGAGAAAAAGGGAATAGAGAATTTGTGCATTACCTCTAATTTGTACGACCAAAAGCGTACTTCGAAGAAATTAGAGGAACTATCGACTAAGTTATAGAGGACCACATTGAGTGCCCGAGGCACACCTTGTAGATAGCTCGAAGCCAACTGACTCGACCATGTATTTTTCTATCCACTAACAAATAATAAGGATCTAGCACACAGTGATAACTTGTGTGTACCATGTTATATTAGAAAAATGGATCCTATGTCAGCTTATGCACAAACGAGTAATGATTCCCTCGCTTTCTTAGAGCGTATCCAATGGGAAATATGTGGACACATAAACCACCTTCTGGACTTTTCAACGACTATTGCATGTCCTTGTGTATTGAAGTAAAACATCTGGTAGCACATGTTAGTACGTTTGAGGCCCACTGCGACCCAACTTCTTAATTGGTGTTCGGGTATACATCAAATATTTCCCATATAAGCATATTTGGGTGCGCAGTATATGTGCCGATTGATCCGTCACAGCGGACTAAAATGGGACCTCAACGTCGATTGGGCATATATACGGGGTTTGTATAGCCATCTTTTATTCGATATTTGAAATCCTTGACAAACGATCTCTTTACCGCAGGATTTGCGGACTGTCACTTTGATGAGACTGTCTTCCCGCCGTTAGGGGGAGAAAATAATGTTCACACTAACGTTCAGGATGAACGGCGTGAAGTCGTGTGGAACGACCCCACTGTGTCTCATCACGATCCCCTTATAGCAATCAGAGAATCTGAAGTATGTATACTAATCGAACTTCAGAAAGTAGCCAATAATATGCCAGACTTATTCTCTGATTTAGCTAAAGTGACGAGATCTCATATACCAGCTGCAAATGTGCCTGCAAGGATAGATGTCCAAGATGGACAAAATATGGGAATGCCATCAATCACAGCTAACCAGTCGTATCTCCCGACCCATAAGAGGGGGAGACCAATAGGATAAAGGATTTGCATCCCCGAAAGCGGGCGAATGCACAACAGTTGAATATGGTTAGTACTAGTAACAATGGGATCCCACCCGATCCATCTCATAAAATAGTTCCGGACTATGGATCCATCTTGGAGACGACGTCGGGGGACGCCTCGACATCAGTATCCATTACCGAGATTAGGAAAATCTCGGTTGGTTATTCATGCATGAATGAGATGTGACTTCGGGAATAAATAATCATCAATGATGTGTTTGCTCACAGAGTAGCTACTGAAATTATATCAAATGATGGTATTGAGCCTCGATCAATGGACGAGTGCAAACAAAGGGATGATTGGCTGAAATGGGAAAAAGCAATCCAGGCTGAGTTTGATTCATTATCGAAAAGAGGAGTGTTTGGACAAATTGCTCCTACACCTCCCGGAGTTCTACCCGTGGGATACAAATGGGTATTTACAAGGAAAATGAATGAGAAAAATGGAATTGTGAGGTACAAGGCTCATCTTGTTGCACAAGGATTTTCTCAGCGACCTGGGATTGACTTTGAGGAGACATACTCTCCTGTGATGGACGTTATTACGTTCAAATACTTAGTCAATTTAGAAGTATCCGAGGAATTGACTATGCAGCTCATGGATGTGGTCACATCGTATCTTTATGGGGATCTAGATACGGTTATATAATGAAAGTACCGGAGGGACTTATGGAACCCAATACAAGTAGTTCTAGACCACGGAACACGCTCTCTATAAGGTTGAGGCGTTCACTTTATGGCTTAAACAATCCGGGAGGATGTGGTATAATCGCCTAAGTGAGTACTTGCTTAAAATGGGATACATGAACAACGATATTTGTCCTTGCGTGTTCATTAAGAGGACATGTTTTGGGTTTGCTATTATTGTCGTTTATGTCGATGACATAAACTTGATCGGGACTCCCGAAGAGGTTAGGGAGACAACCCAGCTCCTGAAATCCGAATTCGAGATGAAGGATCTCGGACGGACTAATTTCTATCTCGGGCTTGAGATAGTACACCGTGCTGATGGAATTTTGGTCCATCAATCGAATTACATCCAGAAGATGTTAAGACGCTTTAATGAAGATAAAGCAAAGCCAGCAAGCACGCCAATGGTAGTCCGATCATTGGATAGGTCGAATGATTCATTTCGTCCCGTGGAGGAGGGCGAGGAAGTGTTAGCACCCGAGGTGCCATATCTAAGTGCAGTAGGCACATTATTGTACTTAGTTCAATGTACTCGACCTGATATTGCATTTGCGGTAAATCTACTAGCTAGGTTTAGCTCAACACCAACACACCACCATTGGAATGGCATAAATGACATATTCCGATACCTTCGTGGTACGACGGACATAGGTTTGTTCTATCCCTATGCGTCACTAAAAGACACGAAACGTGTGGGGTATGCCGATGTTGGTTATCTATCGGACCCGCACAAAGCTCGTTCCCAGACTGGGTATGTCTTTACGATTGGGAATATAATTGTGTCTTGGAGGTCTACAAAACAGACTTTAGTTGCCACTTCGTCGAATCATGCCGAGATTTTAGCACTTCACGAGGCAGTGCGTGAATGCACATGGCTTAGGGTCGTGATTGGGCATGTTCGAGGTTCCTGTGAATTGGCTACCACAGAAGATCCTACTGTTATATTTGAGGATAATGCGGCCTGCATCGAGCAGATGAAAACGAGTTTTATTAAGGGTGACAACACCAAGCACATAGCTCTGAAATTTTTCTTCAATCAGCAACAACAAGAGCTCAAGCAAATAGTGATCCAACAGATCAGAAGTCAGGACAATTGCGCCGACTTATTTACTAAGTTATTACCGAAAATCACTTTTGAAAAAACATGTTAAAGCTATTTGCTTGCGCGGGTTATTTGAGCTCGCTCCATTATAGGTTTAAGTGGAGTTAACTTGAGGGGGAGTACCGTGTAGGTATTCCGTATCCAGAAGATACCCGGGGTGCCCTGTTGTACTCTTTTTCCTTCGAGCGGGGTTTATTTTTCCCACAGGGTTTTTGTTACCCGCCAAGGTTTTAATGAGGCAACATTTGCTGGTTGAAAAGGTTATGCGTTGTACTCTTTTTCCTAACCGAGGTTCTTTTTTCCCATAGGGTTTTTATTACTCGGAAGGTTTTAACGAGGCAACATGAATAGCATAATAATGACTCAATAGGAATCCCCAAGGGGGAGTGTTGTAAATAATATATATTAGTGGGTATTCCTATCTAATATTTGTATAGTTTAGGGACTTATCTTGTAATTACTACCCACTATCCCACATCCCAGATATTGTGGGTTTTGTAACTCCCCATGTAACAATTGGTTATTTAATAATATCTCTCCCCTCCTCAAATCAGATCCCCCAATTTTCTATACGTATTGTTTTCTCTGTATTCTTGTTTTTCTCTTTACACTTATTATCACCATTGTTCATCAATCTCTTCACATGAAATCACTAAACCAAATAGATATAACGAATATTTTACAACAATAGTTGATATGTTGGACCAATTTAACTGCTTGTTATAAAACCAGACTTGACTGATTCTAGTGGGATGACATTGCAGTTAATCATATATATTCATGCATCTAATCAGTTTCAGATGGGTCCTTTGAGGGCTAAGTTGGTAGGGAACAATGTTGTCAAACACTCAGCTTCAATTTAATTCTGCTCTAAAGTCTTTTGTGGAGAAAAATCGACAAATCCATGTGATAATATAATATGTGCTCTTGTTTCTCAACTTTCATCAGCCACACAAACATATCCAGTCCAGCTAATTGTTCGCCACATAATCCAAATTTCTCAAAGATAAAATCATATCCATGTTCACTTATATATAGAACGCATTTCTGGAATTACAACCAACAAGTTATAAAACAAAAACTCAGTACTTCTCAGCTTTCACTTGCTTCACAAAACTTTCCTACTTCGTTTCTAAATTGCCTTCTGGTTAAGCAAGATTTACTTAACATGGCCATTAGCAAAATTCTAAGACGTTCTTTATCAGCTGGAAAAAGATCAAATTCAACAAGAAGTGATGTTCCAAAGGGTCATTTTGCTGTTTATGTTGGGGAGGTTGAAAAGAGACGATTTGTTATTCCATTATCATATTTGAACGAGCCTTCATTTCAAGATTTGTAATGTCAAGCTGAAGAAGAGTTTGGATTCCATCATCCAATGGGCGGACTCACCATTCCTTGCAGTGAGGATTTGTTCATCGACATGACCTCTCGTTTGAGCAGAACATGATATACAACTAGTTTTTGTAGGAGCACAGTTTTGTAGATTAGTTTCACAGGAAAAAAATCGATCTTTCCCTTTTCTCTTTCCCTACATAGAAGATATTTTTACAGGACAAAATGTATACCTGGATAAAGTTACAGTAAATTGAAAATTAGACATTTGTCAGATTCAAAAGCATTATCTAGTTTTAGTTATTCATCTTTTGCTGTTAATTTTTCCACCACAAGGTTCTATTATTGAATTAAAATTCAAGAAAGTATTTCATTCACAATTATTAACGGGTAAGTTTATGATAACCCAATTATCCCAACAACAGAATCATTAAAAAAAAAAAAAGAAAAAAACTATCCCAACAACTTCTTAATTATTTATATGTCAGCACTGTTTTTCTTCTACTCACAGTAAAAACCTTGCAATAATAAAAAGATAATCACATTAATTTTTAGTCTATCCTATTATTCCTATGTTCATATGCATATTTGAAAACACTCGAGAGAAGTTTACTTAGCAGACTTTCTCAAAATAAAGAAAAACTTACTTATATACAAAATCATTTTCTAACATCAAAATGTGCTGTTTTAGCTAGCAAAACATATTGGTAAGGGTTTTATTTGTTTTAACATGTTAACGTTCAATTGCCTGCCTGCCATAAAATGCATTAATTGGTAGTACTAGATTTGTTAGCAGACAAAACCATGATCGTTCATGTGCCAATTTTTCCACCTAAAATTTTCCAGCTGAATAAAACAGACTATTAATCAATTTTAATAGGCAGATCAAAATAGAAAGTTTACGGTGTAAAGATGCATTACACATATTATTATGCAACTCATTATGATGAGGTTCTTTGTAGCACAAAACATCTGAAAATCATGTATATTGGATGGGGAAATAATGTTATCTCATGAAAGAGAAGTTTCTTTTCCTTGTAAATAAATAACTAATCAATTATTTAATGAATTCACAGTGAATCTACTTAATGAATAGACTTAAGGTTTTTCTCATTATCATCATGAAAATTTCTTGTATTGGCAAATGTGTTGTTTCCATGTGCTTTGCAAAGTAGCGTAAAGAATGGCATCCATATTAGGGAAATCTATGTACCAACTTATGTAAGTAAGTGGAAACTATGGCGAGCCTGCTTCAAAGGGGCAGCAAATTACTTGGTTTAAACTCGGTATATGCTTTATTATTTACGATGAAATAATGATTTCCTTTTGGTTCTAAGTGTGCCCAAATCATTGAACAATGCAACCAATTTATCTAGTAATTGTTGTTGTGACACTTTCCTTTTTGTCAATGAGCATCAACATTTAAGGAGCTAAGATATTATTCTCCAATCCCTTTGTATCATTCTGTTTGATAAATCATAAACCATAAGAATGAAGTTTATATACTGAATTCGTTTACACATTGCCTGATGGATAAGCAGACAACAAAAATACATTCTGATGTGCTGATGTTTATTGCTTGCCTGGAAATAGGCTCATGAAAGAAATTTGAATAAATTTGTAACATTTTGTAGATGTAAATTAAGGCATCAAATAATGTTACATAGTCTATTTCAGAGGGTCGGATGAGCCAGGCTATGTTGCTTGAGCTGGTAGGAAACTATGTTTCAAAGATGACAAATTCATTAATTCATTATGTTTGTTCTAACTTCTAAGATCATTTTAAAGCTTTGTAGACAAATACATGTGATTCTACATGTGCTCTTGTTTCCAATACTTTGTGACAACCACATATTAAGTTGTGTTTCTCACCACAAAATCTAGATTCTGAAGGAGGTATTGTATTTACCAGTCATCTATATATACATGGTTACACATTCTTGAAAACTCACCTTCCTCAGCTTTCAATTTATTATTCACTTAACTTTCTGAAAAATACTTCATATTAAACTTTTGCTTCAGCAAATATTTGCTCTCATACAACAATGGCCATTAGCAAAATTCTAAGACGTTCTTTATCGGCCGGAAAAAGATCAGATTCAACAAGAGGTGATGTTCCGAAGGGTCATTTTGCTGTTTACGTAGGGGAGAGGGAAAGGAAGCGTTTTGTTATTCCAATATCATACTTGAACGAGCCTTCATTTCAAGATTTGCTCTGTCAATCTGAGGAAGAATTTGGATTCAATCATCCAATGGGTGGCCTCACCATTCCTTGCAGTGAAGACTTATTCATTGATCTCACCTCTAGCTTGGCCAGAAGATGATACATATACCAAGACCTTAGATAGAACAATTTTGCTAATAGTCAAGTTCCATGGACAAACATTTTCTTTTTTCCACGTTGTCTTCTTAAATATATAGAAGACTGTTGGGCACTAAAAATGTATGCCTGTACAAATTAGATATATTGATCAATGAAAATTGTTAGTATATTTCTGAGCTATTTTGAAGTGCAGATGCATTGTCTAGTCAAGTTTTTAGCATAAACTCACTGACAAAAATAAATTGTTTCATTATTATTTCTACACCAGAAATCATTCATCAATATCAACTCTCAGTGGACTGGATTATAAGATCAAAAGGCAGCTCACATATTTGCAAAATGCAAAACCAGAACCAACAAGCAAGCGGTAACATTTTAAGAGACATCCCTGTCACATTTCTTTTTTAGTTCCAACATCATCTTAACAATTAAATCTTTCATAAAATTGCTTCGCGAGTAAAGATAGAAAACCAGAACCAAATTTATAACATTTTACTAAAGAACCAAACATAGTAGAAACAAAACTCACATACTGCATTCTCTCAATAAATAGAATTGATTGGCAACAAATGCACAAAAGAAAATAGAGCTTATAAAGAGTACGATACAAATTCTTTTCATAATATTAGTTTCAGAGCAAAATTTTAGCCAATCACCAACAACGCCATAGGCCCATAGAGATGTACAACATGAATGTAAATAAAACTAAAAAAGTTGTTCATTTAAATATTCGTTTGAGAAAATTATGCAGATTTCTTGGCTTCATCAATCTTCTTCTTTCGTTCTTTCAAACGATGCACGTAAGCCTGTTTCCTCTCCTTCCCAATCTGAACAAGGAGCAAAATGCATGAGCAACATATAAATCTCTAATATACATACTTACACAAGCACATTTACACAGTTCATTACACGTAAAAAAGCTTTATTAGGTCAAATAAATCTCTAATATACTTACACAAGCAGTTTACACAGTTCAACACACGTTACAAAGCTTTAATAGGTTAAATTCAGAATGTCTCAAGTGTAAGAAGATTATAAAATTTATAATAAGTATCAGCCTGCTATCAACCGAAGGCACTATGAATAAAGGTACAAAAACTTAGGTAGTTTACCTGGTAAACAGATTTGACACCAAACAAATATATACAATTGTAAAACTATTTATAAGAAAATATCATTAAAAAGGTTATTCTATTAATTGCATCTTCAATATAAACAAACTTAAAATAGACATAGTTACTATATATGGATCAAAGGTAAATACTTCATAGCATCAAATCACATTTCCACAAGAAATAAATCATCAGCAATATGAAAACTTGGGCAATTTTTCCCCACAATAAAAATTTTCACCAAAATGAATGATACTAATTTTATGAAACAAATCCAGAATAAAATTAACAAAAATAATTGATAATCTTACCTCCATTGCTTCATAGAGCTTTCTCTTTCTGCGAGGCATTGAGACCTTGGACATACTAGCATTGTCCTTGGTAATTTGGTCCAAATCAGGGCCAGTGTCTCCTTCAGTATCACCTTCACCGCCCTCAATCTCACTAGAGGGAGCTTTAAACACGGCACCTTTGACCTCCCGTTTTAATTCTTCATGATATTGTTTCTCCAAATTTGACATCTGAGTCCATGAATAATTGTTATAATAATTGCCAACCAGTATATGCAAAGCAAAGTTGAATATTCTATTTATAATCAGATCATGCCTACCAAAATAACATACCTTTCGTTTTCTCTCAGCAGCTTCAATAGCTTCTGCACGATCAATGATACCTAGTATACTGTGTGGGTCATCTAAATCCTCTTTTCCCATGCCAGGCAATGGTAGGACTTCTTTTCTTTCAGCAGCCTTTAGCCTTTCAATAGCTTCAGCATACTCCGGAATATGACCTTCTACTTCATTGTCGACAAATGGAGACAAATGTGGAGGAGGAACACTGTTTGAAACCCAAAATTCAGAAATAGAAAACTTAATAATAAAACTTCATAATAAATCAAGCAAAGATTCTCAGTAAAACAAGACAAATGCAGGAAAGGATGCATAATTATGCAATTGGATCTGTGCAAATCTATAAGAGAAACAACCAAGGCAAATATTTAATATTGATGACCGTTCATTCAATTGAGTTCGAGACAGAGAGCTCTTTAATTCGTGAAACTCCAATTTCCTAAAATATAGCTGAGAAAAATAGAAAACAATACCCAACTTTTTCTACTTATTGTAACACAAAACCTGGCGCCAATTTATGTCATTTCTTTTTCATTTTCAGATGCTTACAATTCATAGTGAACATAAAAGTAATCTGCCACAATATACACTACCACCTTGTGTCGTGCTAAAGAGAGATAAGAAGCTCAGAAGTTACCCACAAAAAAGAAATTTATTTTAGTTAAAATTGCAAAACCTCCGAATAATTTGATTCTGTATCCATGTGTAATAATATAATTCATGTGTTAAGCGGCCCTGCAATAAAAGAACTTGGAGTTCCTCAATAGCACATGTGTAAATGTCTTCCCCATTTGCTTACAAACCCCCCCCCCCTCCTTTTCCCTAAAGGGAATGATTTCATTTCAATGAACATAAAAGAATAGTTAACATTTTTTTACAAAAAGTGGCCGTAGGAAACAAATCAAAGGATGATGATGAGCAGGGAGGATTGGAGGAATAAAAGGTGCTAGAGGACATCGTAACTGTACTTACCATCCGACCATGTATTTCTCAGTCGGCAATATGATCCGTGCATTTACACAATCATAAATCCACTGTGGCTGCACATATTCTCTGGAAAGGAACTTGCGCCCTTGTGTTGGCCTATCAACAACCTGCATGTAAAACTCAAAATCACTTCTAGAAGTTCTTATAGCAAGTTGATTGCCAATAATCTCAAAGTGCCTTGACAAGTAAACAATGCAATAAACATACAACAGTAAGAAACATGATATCACAAATTTCATGAATCATTAATCCACAAACAAAGACCTAGAAGTATGACTTTAAACATCTGAGACAATATAAGAATTCAAAAGACAGACAGCAGCCAAAACTTTAGTGTTTAACTTTACCAATCTTCTTACAACATCGAACTAATCAATTAAAATCTTCAATTGACTTGGTCCTGATGAACCAGGTTGCTAGCACAAAAAAGATCAACCCCATTTGTCTAGCAAAATGTTTAACATTATTAATTCCAAAGAAAAACTAGATTACACAAGAATACATGGTTTACCAGAACCGCAGAAAGAACATGAGGAAAGAGAATAAAAACTGGTACAGTATAAAGAATGTCTGTTTGGTTAGTAATATTGCACAGCAATTGTCACATTAACAGTTTAGTTCCAGAAATGACTTATTTAATCAAAGATGAAATATTCGGCATGTACTACTGTACCAGGAAAGGGAAACCATAATTTACATAAATAACGTACTAATACACAAGTGTATTAAGTCAATGAGGATAACATGATAACCAGTCAAAAATTTATGGAAACAAGCAATATTTTATAAAAGCATGTTGAACAGCAGACCTGATGGGTAATGCTCTGGTCAGACTCGTCAAATGGAGCTCCTTCACCCTCCCAAGAAACTGTACCGCCAAAAGCAGGGATGATAAATAGCAATGACTCTCTAGGAACCTGAACAAAATTTCAAACCAATATAAGAAGCGGTTACACAAAGAAGATATAAGAGGTGGCATCTATATTAACGTTATCAAAACGAATGACAAAGTAATAGATATTCATGCAAAGAATAAGTACTATGTTATACAATAACAATAAACGGTAGCACTTTACCTCACGACTCAAATACACTTTCAAGTTTTTGAAGAGGTTTTTACATTCTCGTGTTTCGGCATCTTCCTCATCCTCGTTTGCAGCATCTTCAACAAGGTGCATTAGTGCACCAGGTTCATTAGAAGGAAGTTGTTGCTGAAGTTGGGCAAGCCGGATCTCAGACTCGTCAAGATTTTCTCCATCCGGTTGGCCAGATGTTATCTTCAATGACGAACCTTGAGCACTGGCGTCAAAGTATCTTGACAAAGCATACAGATCTGCAAAACTCTGATAGCATCAATACTCTGCTCAGGAAATTCATGTCTACGTTAATTCCATTTTTTATACAAGACATCCACAATAAATTTCTACTAAATGATCAAAGATGAATGGTACCTGCAGCTAGAGCTTCCAGCCGAGGATCGAGAATCGGTGGATATTTAACATTTATTGAACTATAAAGTTTGTAATTGACAAATCCTAGGAGAGTCTGCAACCAAATAAATGGAAATAATCAACACGAGAAATTAAGAACACAAACCCACAGACTTCACCACTTCATAAGGACATGTGCAAGTAAGTCACCACAGCCCAAACAGGGAAAAAGACGAGGGGATCATGAAATTCCAAGAAACTTTAAAAAATAACGCCAGAAATCTTTGCCAAGAAATGTTGGCACTTTCACACAGGTGTTTAGGTTTAATGGGGCAATACAAGATGAGTGATCAAATTAAGAGATAAACATAATGGTTCTTTTCCCCCTCTTTTTACTTCCAATTGTAGCTAATTTGGTACTGAGTGCAAATACAAATCTCAAGTATCCAACAGTCAAAACACAACAATCATGTTGATATATATGTAAAGGCAAAGCAAACCAACCTCATAAAATTCCAAAAAGGTTAGCAACACTCTGTAATCAACTTCCGGCAGTACTTGTTGCAATGCATGAGGAGTTAACCAAGTAATTTTTTGCCCCTCAACCTCTGCCTGTAAAAATACATGCCATTGTGTATATGTAAGCCAATCAGCAGAAGTACAATCATAGGACAGAAATTTAATAGTACAACATTCATACTTGGTAATATATGCCTTTCACAGATACGAACGTCTTCCGTAGTTTATGGGTGCGAGTAATGTAGGCCTGCCACTCATGACTCAATCTACATTTATCAAGCACCAAAGTATGTAATAAGTGTGGTGTTGTGATTACATGATAATTGTACAGTTGTACAGCACGGAATCAGTTAAATAACTAAAACTAATTACAAAAGTAAAGAGTAGTGAGTGACCTTCTGCAATGATGGACACGTTTTACGGGAATCTTTTCTCCATCTACAGCTCTATCAACAGCAGGCAATGCAGCAAATAGATGCACCATACTAAGACAATCATCAAGATCCCTCAGTGCATCAACAAATTTAGGATACCTAAAGCCAAGTTCAAGAAATGCGGAACATCAGCACAAGCCAGTGCATTTAAATAGCAAGCCAAAACAAAAACAAAAAACATTTGAAACCAACTAAAACCCACCTCTCCTGGATAAGCCTGTCAAGAGTATACGTTGGTTTCCTCGTCAATAACCGTTCAGCAAGATCCCTATTCTTCTTTGACATTGCTTTCTTCACCTTCCTCTCATAGGATCGCATGTCCCTCAATTTTTCTAGCAAGGGCTCGTGTTTGAGGAACATGATATCTTTCAAGTGATAATAAGAATGGTGATTTCCCTTCACCTTCTTCTTTGGTTCCCGAGGAAAAACACCTTTGAGGATACATAATTTCCTACAAAAATATAAAGCTCAAGAAATGAAACTCAAAACAAAATACAGCATCAGTAATTTTCACATCAAGATAACAGCATGAATTACTCAGGAATGAGGTAGTAAATATTATGCTCAACACAATCCCAATTCAAAAAAATAACAACATGAATTTTTCACATTAACAATGGCACGGTGTTTACTTAGAGAGTCAGGTAGCAAATAAAACACCTCTTAAATTGTTCCCTAATAAAACCAACAAACATGTCCCCTAATAAAACCAACAAACATGTCAGATTCCCATATTAGCATAAAGTGCTCATTACTGAAACGTGTCAAGGATGCATAGTTTCCTGAATATACATTAAAGTTGGTAGAAACTTTACTCAAAACATAAATATAGAAACATCAAAGAAGCAACATGTGCACAACTGGAGACTTATCAAATCAGGCAATTTATAATTTATCCACTCAAGAATTATTCTGATAGATTTCATATTAATACTTCTTGAATGAAAAGTAATTCTCAGTCTGATTGTAGAAACACAGTTTCCGTGAAACCTTACAACTTCTGTTCTACTTTTCCTGATTCCAAACTGTTACTTCAACTCTTCCATTTTTTCAGATTTCATGTGCAACACAATTCTTAATTAAATTAGAGATGGATATTCTCTTGACAGTTATAGGCTTAAAGCAAATAGAGTTACTTGTGCCTTCCATTTGCATGCGAGAATTTTTTCTGATAGAATCTATGTATATATTTCTTGATAAGAAAGTAAGGGGCAGTTTAATAGTAGAGCATATGATGAAGCTTTTGTGAATTAATAGAATTTTGTTCAATTCTTCCATCTTTTCTTGCTTAAATTTTGTCTCTTAATACCCATGGCAATACAAAGTACTTCAATTGAACCGCACACGTACTAGGAAAATAAAATTACTCAAGGTGTGTTTGCAAAATCTTATGCAACGATAGAGGTTGGTGATTGTGGGTTAAGTTGATGATAATCACTTTTTAACAACAGTTGGGAGTGTTTGTAAAATATGAAAAACCGGCTTAAAACAGTTTCGGAATTTTTGCAAATGCAATATTGAGCTCAACTTATTGTAAATTATTCAACCATAATGTCATATTTGCCCTCCATAAAAATATTATTCTACTTGTTATTTGTACCCAGGTAATTAATCAGTTTAAGTAGGGTGCATTCTTTGTTAACATTATTAAGACACTTAACAAGTACATTTGTGTGAAATACACAGAAAGACGATCTATTTTGGAATTCATTAATTTAACAAATGGAAACCGTATTTTTGTTGATAAGACAATAACCAAGTTTATGGTACAATTGCAATTTAAAAAATAATTAAAGGGTCCAAAGAATTCAAACAACTTCTAAATATTTATATAATTGCCATCAGACTGAATAAGATAGCTTATTTTAAGAGAAGCTAAGCAAAAGCAGCTTTAACAAACACTGGAAAACAGCTCATGAGCATAACTAAGCCCAGAAGCTGTTTTTATAAGCTGTCGCAAACACCTCCTTAAAAACAGAATAACAAAATAAAGTACAGAACAAATTAGAACCTGAAGACAGGAAGGCTGACTTGAAGGTCCTTCACCGCTTGCGACCTCGTAACATATTTGGCGGCGTTTCCTTCCTTTTTCTTGCCCTGAAGAAAAACAAAAAAGATTGTGAATGTCATATTATTTTTGTATTTCATTTACAGTCGGCCGTAAATGAGGTAATCGAGAGAAAGTTGAACTTACGGCGGGCCTGTAATGCTTCGGCATGGCGGAGGAGCGGCTGCGAAAGAGGTGAGAGATTATCTGATGAACGCAGATAGAGAGGGAAGGAGGCGGAGAAGGGTTTATACTTGTTATGAATTTTGGGCCTAGAGAATCCGAGAGAAGGAAAAGAAAACCCTAATTGGATTGGGCCCGATCGAGAAGGCCTGGGGTCCAAGATATATTCAATTGAAACGTTCTGAATTAAAATTGCCACATTAAAACCGTCGAAGATGGGCCAATTTATAATATAAATGTTATAAATATATGCTAAAGCTCGAGGAATCTTTTTCCAAATTGCCACATTAAAATTATATTAAATAATTCAACAAGAATTATATTGAGCTCCAGTGGTAAGAAATAAAAGTGACAGGTAAAAACCACATCACATAAAGGCAACCAAATTCTTTTTACACACATTTCGATTTTTTTTAATTGTAGTTGGACTCAAATCTAATTGAATTTTTAAATCACGCGGCATTTGTGGAAAAATTAAAATGTTGAAAGAGTAAACTTTTGAATCGAAATAATCGATTTCAGAATTTTTACTACTATCTACGAAAAGCTGCATAATTTTTCAACTCAATTTACATTATCCATTAAACTCCAATATAAAAAGGATTAGTTCTTAATGTTTCTTTTACCATGTTATGGATATATCTATAAATTAAGTCGTAAATTATTGTCATTGATAATATTTTTTAATTAGATCATGCTGACACATTAATTGAGGCAAAAAATAAAAGTTTAATGAAGCCCACATGTTTTAAACAAACCAAAATCGAAAAAACATTTTTTTAAACATCAATTGGCAAAACATATTTCTTCAAATACTACTAAACTTCTACTTATTCAAAATCATGTTTTGATGATAATTATAGCTCTAAAACTAAAAAATTACACGAGTCAAAATATACAAATAATGTTTCAATATTTATCATTCTAGCTCTAAAACTCCAAAAGAGCGAATCACACAAGCCAATTCACCCAAAAGTGTTTACTTCCTCAGCTCAGCATAATTTGTTCAACCCACCCAACTTCGGCTCACCAACTCTTTCTCATGTTCAAACCACCCATCTTCAGCCTTGACGATATTCGTTATGTCCAATTATCATATCACCTTTAGTTGCGACTTGCGATGTGATAGAAAATTAGAACCGATCAACTATGGAGTTCTATAAGACATTCCCAACAATTTGCATCAAGATAACTATACTTACGTCTTGTACCTACAAGGACATGTGAAGATGTTGCCCTAATTAACATGGAAAAACAGAAAATCTTAAATGAACAATTAAAATATCTTGCTCTTTCAAATACTACATACAATATTTATTCATCTTACAAACTGGCTAGAATTGAAAACAGTGGGCTAGATTTAATAAAACAAGTAAGCTGTTTTTCCCCCATAACAGTTGCAACAACAAAATGTTGGGAAATGCTGTGCGGTGGATGAAAATCTGGACCCATCAAAACTCAAAAGTAAGTATTTAATATAATAACATAACTACTTTGTATTTTCTATTCTTATAATTACTCTATTATTTAATGCTAGAAGAAGTGTGTCCTAAACTTACAATGCATTGCAGTAGAAAGCAGACCTTCTATTATGGGCAGGGCAATGCAAATTCAGTAGTAAGCAAACCTTCTGCTATGGGCATGCACTTTCTAGGCATCATGCTATAACAAATCATTTGCAAAAGAATGGCTTTCTCAAAGTAGATCTATAAAAGAATATGACAAAAAAAAAAAAAAAAGTCGGTAAAAGAATTAATACGCAATTTTTCGTGTTTTCAACATTAGGTAGTCTGAGGAAAACAAATGCGACTCCCAAACAATCTTCATTTTAATGCAATTTTTTACTTTTCAAACACTCCCTTGCTTGACCAAGATCTCACTCAAATTCGACTATTTTGCAATACGAAGTAGAATAGCAAATTATTATGGTGATCATAAAAAAGAATTAACTAACATGATACCATTACCTCTCTCAATTGCCTTTTGGCTACCAAACAACATTTTTAATGTGCGGCCATGAAAGAACCCACCACCAACATGTGATTGGTCTAGTGGAAGGGACTACTTACTACAAAGTAGCGGACTCAGATTCGAATCCCTATTGGGAGAGGTAGCCACTTAATGTGTCCAACCCGCCTCTGAAGAGATTAAACCCTTGGGAAACAAAAAAAAATGAAAGAACCCACCATGTAAATTGTAACTTTAGTGTAATGCAACTTTTTTCCAGGATTTCTGCAACAAAAGCAGAGTTTTTCCTTACTTAAAACAAGTGGTGTTCCAACATAATGTAATGATGTATGAATAAGAGAAATTTTTATTGAATTCATGAACAAAGCCATGTGGTCTTTGGTAATGTAGACCCCTCTTAGAGTTTATATATACAAAAATATACCTACACACACACACACACATATATATATATAAAGACATCTGTCTTCAACCTTCACAGTGCAACATCAAGCAAGTTACGTAGTGATTAAACGGTCAAGAACCTCTTTAAATCCTTGAAAAAATCAATAGTTTTGTTCTAACCCTCAAACCAACCATATGGCTATTCCATTTCCAACCTTGATTGCAAATGCCAAGAAATTTTACAAGGTTCAATCCCTTAATAGATATCAGACAGATGTGCCTAGGGGTCATCTTGTAGTTTATGTAGGAGAAATTCATAGGAAAAGGTATGTGGTTCCAATATCATACCTGAATCACCCTTCGTTTCAAGATTTGTTGCACCAAGTAGAGGAAGAGTTTGGCTTCAATCATCCCGAGGGAGGTCTAACAATTCCGTGCAGTGAGAATACTTTTGCCCAAATCACTTCAAAGATGAGCATGTCATGATGCAGTAAACAAATCGTGAAGAACAGTGGTTAACAGCATAAACTAATTCTTTTTTTGTTTTTATATTTAGACAGTAGCTAGCTGTAGAGTGTAGATTCAAGTAGAAATTCTTGAACTGATGTAAAAGGGAGATTACTTTCAGTTAAATAAAATTCCACTTCCACATTGAATCAATAATCAATTTTAGCATCCGTACTTGCTTCATTTAATAGTCTAAGCTCTATTAAGGAATATAACACTCAAATTTTCATTTTGAATTGCAAAAATTGCTTCTTTTAAGACTCAACAGTATACCTGAAATTCAAGTTCAGGAGACATTTCCCTATCCTGGAGTTCAGGTCATGCTATTTTTGTAAACACTAAAACAATAATAATTCAACATATAGAAACAATTTTAAGAGAACAACATAGAAGTAGAGTATTATTCAGAGAGAAGGAAATCAACAAAAAAAAATTATAACTCGTACAGGATTTGAATTTTGATGTCAAGCCGGGATAACTTATAATATATTCTGAAACCTAAGCATATAAGAGAATATTGAGTCCATGATTCTGGAACAAGGTTAAAATCCTCATATGACTTATCTAATGGAACTGACGGTTGAACATTAACAGACTTATCTAATGGAACTTTCACAAAATGTGAAAACAGGACATAATCGAACTTAATTAATCAGGTGCCTCGACCACCACCCCCAAAAAATGAAGTCGCCCATTTTAGCAATTCAGCTTATGAAGTGTGGCATCATCGATTGCACATTTACTGATCTTAAGCAATAATTATGTGCTCATGGCGCCGACTTCATACGTTAAACTAATTTCTTCTGAACATTTTACTATTAAGTATATCATCCTCAAGCCTCATAAAAAGTCATAGCTACCAACGGGTGATTGGTCTAGTTGAAGGGACTAGCCCCCACAAAGTGGCGTAACTAGGTTCAAATCCCCACGGGAGGGGTTCCCATATAATATGTCTGACGCACCTCAAAATGATTAAGTCGTGTCTAAGACCTGAATACCCTTGGAAAAAAAAAAAACTGTCATCCATAACCTCTTCTTCCTTGACATCCATGGTATGACATAAAATAATATTATTAACATAAAAAAGAATATATACATAGGCTGTTTCTCATATACATGCTAAAGGTCGTCCTGAATTAAATGAACTTCATTCAGGACATAAAAGAATTCCACCCACAATTCTAAGGGGAAAAGATATTAAATGTTCCTGTGAGAATGTTGAATGCCACTTGCAGTTGCAAGTTGCTGTCGGTATTTATAAATCCCAGTCTTCAGAAGTTATAACACCATCTCTAATACAAAATGTAAGTCAAATGGATCGACATTTTGGCAATGATTTCAAGTTTTTGAGGCATCAGCACTTCAAAACAACCCACAATGCCCCTCTCAACAATGACTTAAAGGAACAAGTGGGGCTTCTGAAACAAAAGCGAATGCTTGGATAAAGAATAAAATACGATTATTATTTTTAAGCTATACAGATGAGCATAGACATGTGAGACATAATTTTTTCATCAGGCCCCTCAGACTAAATTATAAATCAATTAACCGTAACAACCCCCTTTATTTCATACCCAAATTGGTCTCGTATTGAAAACTATCCATATGCTATAAATACTAGTAATAATCACTCTTCAGCCACATCTCAAATCAAGTTAAATCCTCCTTGATTTAACCAACAAAAAAGCAGCAATGGGCTTCCGTTTGCTACTATTGAATAGTATCAACAGTAAGCGAATTCACAAGTTTCAGTCTCTTCTTGGCAGAAAACAATCAGATGTTCCTAAAGGCCATCTAGCAGTTTATGTAGGAGAACTTCAGAAGAAGAGATATGTGGTCCCAATATCATACCTGAACCATCCTGCATTTCAAGATTTGTTACGCCAAGCGGAAGAAGATTTCGGTTTTGATCATCCTATGGGTGGTCTGACATTCCTCTGTAAGGAGGAAGTGTTCGTCAACTTAACTTCTCGGCTGAAGTATAACTGTGCAAAGCTCATAGCTCGATAATTTTGAAAACTACCGAAAATAATTATGATTCTTTTGAAATCCTGCAGAAAAATAGAAACCATCGATTGATGTATTATTTATCACTGAAACATAGTATAAAATATACATGATACTACTAATTCATGGAGTATTTAGATTTCAATAGCTTTTGTTCAACACTGACTTCCAAAGAACAGTTATGAAGCATTTGTCCACTGACTTGATCATTCAAAATTTAATGCCACAACAATAGTACATGCACAGCGGATCATTGATATAAATTGAACCTGAATTTATATGTAACTACCTGTAATTGTATTCCGATATCCACTATAATCATAACAAATTTTCATGATCAAGTAGTAACTTAAACCAATGCTTTTGATCTGCAATGTGTAATTACTAAAACACAAAAAAATAAAAATAAATAAATAAATAAATAAATAAATCGAATACAAATTGATGCCTCTTGCCTGTATATTTCTAGCTAGTCAAAATGCAAAGCAGACAGAAATTCAAATAATTAATTAATTAATTTATTAGTCAGAGATTGTGACCGTAACCGATTAATTGACTTCGGATGCATGGGATTTCACGAAGAATCTGTGATGAAGAGAGACTGGACGTTTTATGAACTGACGGTAGGGATGACGGTATGACGGCTGCCTATATTTTCTCCGGTTCCCAACCCTACAGTTCTTAACTACAGACGGAGGCAAACGCGATTATAAGTTTTGTAGATCAATGCCGGAAAAAAGCGTCTTTTTGCTGAAGTCGACTGAAGTGCAGAAATAAGAAGCAACCGCCAGTAAAATCAAATCAATTCAAAGAGTCGTGTCGTTTCGAACTCCGCTCCTCAAATCAAATATGGAAGACTCACTTCATTTATGATTTCTGCAACAATCACCAGTCATAATTTTCTCTCGTCGCAAATTACGCACACTACTTGGTATTTAATCATTTTCTTCCTGTTTTAATTTGATTTCTTCTTACTTCCGCTTTCTCTATAATTAGTTAAATACTCCGTCAATTTCAGAATATATATATATCAGGGGTGCGATTCAAAATGCTGGGATCTCTTCTAGCAAGAGTATTATTGTACGGTTTTGCAATAATTTTCATATTCTTTTTTGTTTTGAGGTCATGCTTGCATTAAGCATTAAGTAATAAACAATGTCATTATGTTTTAATTTTACAGGATTGTTTTGGGGTATGTTTATCCAGCATATGAATGCTATAAGACTGTTGAAAAACACGATTTATCAATCGATCAACTCAAATTTTGGTGCCAGTACTGGTATGAATTTCCATTCTGCATATCTTCTTATATTGCTATTTGCATCGATATATTTCTGATTTTATTATAATTGGGGCTTTTTGGTTTTATATGTTTTCTTGTAGGATCTTAGTTGCTGTGCTTACTTTATTCGAAAGAGTTGGTGATAACATCATATCATGGTACTAGTATTTGTTTAGCAAAGTAAATTACATTTGTCATATCAATTTTCAAGAAAATTCTAGTCTAGCCTAGCCATCTTTTGAGTAATGTCGAGTTGGGTCGGACTAGAGTTTCTGGCTTACGAATCGGAAACATTGCCTCAACACTTTTGGTCTCAATTTTAAGAGTATTTTGTACTTTTTGGTCCCAAATTTATATATATTTTGCATTTTTTATCTCATGGAACTATCAGTTATTAGCATTGTTATCCCATTTTATTGTATCAAAAGAGCAAACTATATTTTTTAAATAAAAGTCAATTTTTTAAACTAATTGATCAAAACGCAAAAGTGTTTAAGGTTCAATCATGTGAGACTAAAAATGCAATTTTCCCGTTATGAGTTCTGACAATCTGCGGTTTGTTGGCCTATTTTCCTTAAGGTTACCACTATATGGCGAAGCCAAGATTGCATTGGTGTTGTACCTTTGGCATCCTAAAACAAGGGTTAGTAAAAGATTAGATTTTTTCTTTGTTCTTATTCAACATCATGAACTTTATTTTTCTGCTCTAATTTCAGGGAACTGTATTTGTATATGGTTCTTTACTCAAACTATATTTGGTAAAGCATGAGAAAGAAATTGATTTGAAGTTACAGAAGATGAGAAATAAGGCTGGGATGATTGCAACTTTGGTTTTGCAAAAGGTTTTAAGTTATGGCCAGTCCAGATTCTTTGAGGTTTTGCAATATGTTTCTTCTCAATCAGCATTAAGGCCTCAATCCAATCAGGAATTCTCGGAGCAAGGAAAGTAGTTAAGATTTAGCATATACTACATATTTTGATGTGATTTCTTTTTTTTTTTTATGTGGATTATATCTTTATGTGATTACATATTGAAAAAGGTAATTAATTTGGCCTTCTTATATGTATTTAGTGGCATAAATTTTTTTTATTTTTTTTATATATTACTAAAATTACTTTTTATGACAAAAATGTATATTTCAATTCATGAAAAATCATTCAATTTATGCTATGTTCTTAGTAATTGGGCTTGGGGTTCTGTTTCTTGAATTGGGCCTCGGTCAACCAAAGTCAGCTGTACTTCTATAGTTCTATTTAATTGGGCCAAGCCCACCTGCACATCAGTCTTATGCAGTTATGTTGCTCAAAAGTGATTTTCTATGTAACAGACCGAGGCCCATATGTACTATAATCATACGTGGCCCAAATAAATGGAGGCGAACTTTAAGATTCTAAAGATTTTATTTTTAAATTATAAAACTTTTGGCTATTTATGCCTACCAATTTTCTTTTAAGTAGTTTTTAATCCCTTAGTTTAGGTAAATAGGGCAAAAGATAGTGGACAACTCATCTTTCTTTTTTAAAAGTTTTTATCGATTGTGTAGATGGAATCTCTTCTCTAGTTGAAGCCAGATGACAATTTAATCTAGAATGTGGTTATCTAGCAGAAACTAGGGGAATATATTGTTGAAAAAGATACGTGATATAGATCTAGTCTACTTTTACTTTAACAATTCAATCTCGATTAAAATAATAAATTAGACCCTGAATTATTTAAATTTATCGAAATTCAAAAAACATCGATTTGTATTAGGTGGAGACTTTTATGTCTCCAAGCTCTATCTCAATTATTATTATTATTATTATTATTATTTTTTTTTTTGAGGGAGCTCTATCTCAGATATAACATATAATACAAAACAAGATTTTGTCATGTTTTTTATCTTAAAACTTTTTATTGTACACAATAAACACACTATAAAATAATTTATTTGTGGGTAAAATTATAGCTAAAAGTATTTCTATATCCACATAAAATGGATTTAATGTAGTGTCCACAAATAAAAGTTCATAAGAGGTGTGAGGTGTCTTCTAATTGTGGACAAAAGAGAAAAAGTTAAACCCACACTTGAAAGAAGTTTAGGTAAATACAAGGGCCCAAGGCCCAATAATTGACTGGGCCCTTGTCTTTTTCCGGGTCAATCCTCCACGTCAAACCGACTTTGCCTTTGCATTACGCAAGCTACGTACAAAATGTACCCACCAAGGACACGCGTCAATTAATTATGGGCCGACCAGAGTACAAAAGAGTTCAGACCAAATGAGCTCAGAAATATTTACTTTTGCACCCACCCCCTTAACCGCCCCACGTGTCTCAACCACACACATATTCGTGGCTAAAACTTTTTGTCTCTTTATGCTAATTAAGTCTTGTTTGGTTTTTCTTAAATGTTAAGCATATTGTTTGATTGATGCGACTCTAAATTGATTTAACCATGTGCTTGTTTAAGAGAGGAAAATATGCTCAACTTATCAAAGGACTAGGATTTTGAAATGTTGATTTTTGGTAAAATTTGATAATGCTATGAAAATTATGGGCTTTTAAATTATTCAATACTTGAATCAAACTCGTCAGGAAAAAGTTTATTCAAGCTCGATTTGTAATGTAAATTAAACATGTTTGAACAATATTTTTTTGTTTAATTAATTATGAAATTCGGTTTGGACTTGACTCTACAAGCTTAAAATTCACAAAATACATGTAATAACATAAATTGCTTAAACACTTGTTCGAGTTCGGTTCGTGTGAAAATCAAATAAAGCTCATACATAATTTCAAGTTAAGTATAAATTCAAATCAAGTTTGAACAATGTATGTTTCTGGATTACTGACTTGTGTACACCCCTACCAACAGGTGATTGGTCTAGTGGAAGGGACTAGTCACTACAAAGTAGCGGACTCATGTTCGAATCCCTGTTGGGAGAGATTCCCACATTATGTGCCCGACACGCCTCGAAAGAGATTAAACCCTTGGGAAACCAAAAAAGTACAACCCTACTTCTAAGGTTTGCTTTTGTAAACCTAGACACAATAATTTCATATGACTTGATTAAATTCTAGTTTACATTAAAATCAAGTTATTCAACATTTAATTTGAGCACTCGTTCAATAAAATTTATATGAACTTGATTTTCTTAAACAATTAGCAAGACTCGGCTCCACTCGATAAATTAAACAATGCCAAATTTAAAAAAAAAGTTATTGATCCTGTCTCATTCTACTTAATTCATTAAACAAATAAATTAAAGCTCAAACATAATTTATGTTTTTATAAACAAAATGCAAACTAAGCTTTTGAACATTTAGTCATCCTAATAATAACAATTTATGAAAATTTAAAACCTCATGATATGTTTTGGGCCAAACGACACCTACCCGCTGCTCTTCCACACACTCACTCATAACTATATAACACTTCCCAAGAAAATCAAAGAAATTATCAGCAAAATACACAGTAGTCACTCACGAGAATCGCACCAGAAAGGAAACCCTTTTCGAACATTAGCATTAATTAAAGAAAAAAGTTGGAAGTTAGGGGTAAATTTTTGCACAAGAATAGTAATGAAGGAGAAAAGTAGTCATAGTAGTAGTGGTCATGATCAGGAGGTAATGGACGGTTCAGATATAATGGAGTTGGTTGAAAATGATCAAGTCTTTAGCAATTTTGTAGATCATAAGTTCGAAGAGCTAGACATTGACTGTGACGGTAAACTTTCTGTCAAAGAACTACAACCTGCGGTGGCGGATATAGGCTCCGCTCTTGGCTTGCCGGCACAGGGCACTTCCCCTGAGTCTGATCACATTTACACTGAGGTTCTTTTTTTTTTTTTTTCCCCTAAACCCTTTTCGTTTTTCTTCGAAATTTACACTCATTTGTGATTTTTTGTACTAAAGTTCCAATCTTTCTTCTTTATTTTTTTTTGGTTGGGGTTGGGAGGATAGTATGCATGAATTAAATTTTGGTATGTTTCAGTGTATTAAATACTATTAGAAACTTTTTAGAACTTATTGAAATTTCTCAGAATTTTTTCGAAAACTTTTAAGACTTTTGGATATTTTTTTTCAAAAATTGTAACTCGAATAAACATGTTGACCAGAAATACTTAATATTTTTGTTCAATTAAGAACAAAATAGAGACTTTTCGGTGTTTACAGCGGGGATAATTATGAGAATTTTGATCCATGATAATAGTATGCATCATTGTGTTTGGAGGGAGCTAAGATTCAAGATTTGATCAAGAATTATTCTAGTTATGGGTGTGATTATTTTGTATATTGTTGGTTTGCCAAGGTTCGCGTGTGTGAGTGTATGTATGTACACTTTTTCTACTCAACCACATAACTGGAATCTGCTTTTAAAGTTATAATGTTGGTATGTTAACTCACAATCTTGATCGTGGACATTTTTACTCTTTGGTAGGTATTGCTTCATCATCATTTAGTTGTTGGGAAATTGGGAGTCCTTTGTTAGTAGAATCCATGAAATTGTGGAAATATTGGTTTCATTAATTAAGTTCTTCGTGATGTTGTGGAATGATTTGCGATTCTGTTTGTGACTGAGCTTCGAGAAGTTAGAAGTCGTCAACATTATTATCCCATTCACATATTTACTTCTGATTTTTTTTAATGTTGTAGCACATGACCTTAATTCTTGTCTATAAGCTTCTATAATTAATCCTAGTTACATTAGTTAGGCATTTTGAAGAATAAGCCTCTACGTGTTTCCCGAGCTAGCTCAAGGAACATTTGTAACGATAAATCTTGATGCAGGTGTCAGTTTAACAGGAAGTAGCACTTTAGAGTTATTCTTTTGCCTTTTATGACTTTGTTGTATGCTTTTCTCTTATCTTTATCAATCCTAATCTATTAGGAATTCTGTAGAAACTATGATTGTCGATATGACGGTGGGACTAAAATGAAAAGTACTATCTCCTATGACAAAAGGTCTAGAAAGGCCCTCAATAAAGCCTTCTGGGCCAAAAAGTAAGGCCTTGATGTGGACTATGTAACTTAATTCCCAAGTTTCTTTGCTTAATAATGTGTTAGGTTGCTACTATTTTTGCTTGCTATAAAGTTTAAAGGATAAGAGGAAAAGAAATAAAAACTATGCTTGAGAAGGAACAAAAAGTAAACACCAATATCTAAAATAGTGGCATTTTATAGAAGTAACATCATTCCATCAAAGTGAGTTGGGTTGGCGGACTTTTGGTATGTTGCATACTACCACAGTAAAAAGAAGAAAAATTCTCTAAATGCCACGAATGATATACTAATTCGAAAAATTAACTCCTATAGAAGAATTTGTGTTTGTGATGTTGCCGTTAATTTTTAAAGTGATATTAATTCACTCTTCAATTGCATGAGGTTTTTTTTTTGTAAATTTTTAAAGAACTTACTAATTATGATATGATCCAGGTTCTTAATGAATTTACACATGGTAAACAAGAAAAGATAAGCAAACTTGAGTTTAAAGAAGTTTTATCAGATTTTCTACTAGGCATGGCTGCTGGTCTGAAACGAGACCCTGTTGTTATTCTTCGGATCGATGGCGATGACCTCCACGAGTTCCTTGAGGGTCCCACTTACGAACCTCAAATGCTTTCTATATTTTCCGAAATCAAATTGCCCGATGGAGCATCCCTTAAAGATTACATCATCAAAGCTTTTGAAAAACTTACGGTAGACCAAGGAATGCCTCCCGCCACCGATTCTTGGGTAATAATTAATTTTATTAGAATTCTTGAATTTTAGTATCAAAATGGAATATATTTATTACCTAAGTTTTTTCTGTATTAGGTCATGTGTAACATTGTTGAACCAGCTCTAGAATCCCTTGGCGGGGCCCTCCAGCAACCGGTTACGCAGGAGACGTTTCTGGGCGAGTTTAAAAGAGCTGCTGATTATGTGGTGAAACTTCTCAAAGAACAACCAGCTATTGTTGCTCATAGTCAGAATACTTTTGATGGAAGTGGCATTAAGAGACTTTTATCTAACAAGTTTGAGTTGGATAAGGTTAGTCACATTGCTCAAGTACTAATTAATCTACATGTCATCGTTTTAACATTTCCAGTCTGCAGTAGTATAAACCTTTGGGCAAATTTAGATTTAGGGTTGTTTAGTGTTCTCTTCAGATTTTAAGGAAGCGTAAATTAATTATAAAATGATCCCCGGTATTATATTTAGTGGCCTATACTCTCCTTTGTTATTCTAAATAGGCAGTCTAACTCCTTGTGATATATAAAAATGCAAAATACCTCATGTGTTTCTATAATTCTATAATAAAAGAAGCACACTTCCTCCCTCTTGATTTTTATATTTGTACAAGGGGGTAAAATGTCCACTATGCAATATCGTAAGGAGTTAAAGTGTCCATTTACTCATATCACGGAGAGGTAAATTGCTTATTTACGCATATCACAAAGGGGGGGGGGGGGGGGAGTGAAGTGAATATGTTGTCTATGGTAAGGTTAAATTGGTCATTTTTACATGAAAATAAAGTCTCAGTCACATTATAGAGTGTGTCTGCAGCATCTCCACTAGCAAGGAGGTAAATTGCTCATTATTCATATCGCATGGAGGTAAATTGCTCGTTATTTCATTTCACACGGAGGTAAATTGCTTATTTTCTTATCACAGAGAGTTAAATTGTCCATTAGACACATCACCAGGAAGTTGACCTGCCTAAATCCCTGTTAACAAAGATATAGCTAAATACATTAAATGAATATCAATAAATATTCATAAATTATTAAATATTTTATCTCTATTCAAAGAATTGAATCGGGCAAAAATAATTGGATGAAGTTTTGACTTATTTTGGAGACTAAAAATTATTATTTTGTTTTTTTATTGTGAAAATACTAAAATATAATATGGTCTAGAAGTCATTTTACAAGGAAAATGAAACATAGTTTGCTATCAATCGTGCATGTCTGATTTAATGCATAGGAAGGTCTCGTCGCTACATTTCTGTTATACGAGCTTATCAATAAGAATAAACACTAGGAATTATTTTACAAATGAGCCTAAATTTCTTGCCCCTCATATAGTCATATCAGGGATTATTTCCTTCGTAATTTGGGCTAACCGCAGAGGGGTATATGTAATTTATCGGCTTGATTTTATTTTAGTATATATAGCAATTTTTGTCATATGATTTTGCGCAATTTTTACATTTTATGCAAATGTAGACACTCGATTCTGCGATCAAAGCTGCACCGAGAGATCGCCACGGGAAAATACCAAAAGAATACTTGAGTGTAGCACTTGATTCATTGGCAGCCTCTGCTGGCTTACCTCCTCTTGGTGCACTTGATCAGGTATTATAAATTTATCATCCACAAATCAGGCTAGTTTTACATTTTCTTTAACGGGTTTAGTCGATTAATTACCTAATAATCACACTCTTGATACTATAGGAAATAGATTAATTAGAGTTATATTGTCATTACTTATGGTTGCAGATGGATTATATTATGACTGAAGCTTTTAAAATGATTGATGCTGGAGATGGGAAAACAGTGAAAGAAGATGAGTTCAAGAAGTTATTGACTGAAGTTTTGGGAAGTATTATGCTGCAGTTGGAAGGCAATCCGGTTTCCGTTTCTATTAATTCCCTCGTGCACGAACCGATTGCTTCTTCGTCTACGTTTCTGCAGCCTTCCTCGCCATAAGTATAGAGCACAAAGAATGGCATAATGAAGCAAATAAATTATAACTAAAGAATATGTATCCAAGAACTTACTACTAATCATATGCAGCAGTTTGTAAATGGAATATGTGCTTAATTCCGGACTTGTTGCCTAATTAGAAATGTTATTGGAAACAATACTACTCTTCATTCAGCTTTTGAAATGTGCTTTTATTTTCTCTCCTAGTACTCAATTTTTGAGATGTTAAGAGCCCAAGTAAAATATACATACCTATGCTGAAGTAAGTTAGTTTAAATTAAGTTGTTAAAACAGTTTAATTTGTGCAGAAGTCAATGTGGTTTCTGCAAAGATATACAGAACCGGATCAAATCATAATCGGGTAAAGGAAAATTGCTAATCAAATATCGAATTGGTCTAGATGATAATACAAGAACTATAGTTTGTTCGATTCACCATCACAGAAGAATCTAATTTGGTCCGATTTGGTATCTTAAAACTAGAAAACATAATTTACAAAAATCTTTTCATTGATTTTTTCATTAATTCTTTCGTAATAATTATTTATTATTGTACTTATCTCGCCATTCTACTGAAAAAAGAAAAAAAGAGCAACCATTAGATTTGGACATTCCATAATTTCCATTGTATTGTATTATCTTAAAATATGCTTATACATCTTTATTCTTAACAAACATGCATGCTTAGATTATTATCTATATAGAGAGTTCCACTAATCACTAGATAACACATTCATAAAAAAAAAAAAAAAAAAAAAAGAAGCCCAGTCTCCATTCACAAATTCTTTCTCCCACCTCCAAATAAAACCTTAACAGCATTAAGAAAATCATGATCATAACCCTTAGCACTATGATGCTCTCTAGGTATAATCTTCGTATACAAATAAAACCCAACACAAGCAATACCCGGCCCCGCCCAAAATACCCAATGCCCATCCCAAAGATGTCCACCCCTAACCACCGCCGCCCCAAAACACCGCGCCGGATTCATCCCCGCCCCCGCGTAACCCTTCACCCCCGTCACCGTGGTTGAAATAAACACAAGCAAACCCAACACCGCCCCAACTATGCTAAACACGAGCACAACCCCCAATTCCTTCGCCTGTCTATGATCATACGCCATCCAAATCGAAGCAAACAGGAAAATAAAACAACAAAAAATCTCAAGCCAGAACGCCTGGGCCGTATCCAGGCCCGTCGTCACAGGTCCGCTTGGCCCCGGCCCAATCACTGTTAACGTACATCCCGCGAGTGAGAAAGTTCGTTCGATTTTTGAGCTGATTACGGCTTTTAGGGCTAGTGCGCCAAGTACCGCTCCGAGGCATTGTGCGAGGATGTAAATTAGGGCACGGGACATTGAGATCAGGCCGACTAAGGCGGCGGAGAAGGAGATTATGGGGTTGAGGTGGCCGCCGGAGACTGGATGCACGGCGAGGAGGAGGATGGTGATGATTATGGCGGCGAGGATTGAGAGGACGAGATTTGGCATTTTTATGTCGGATTCGATTGTGGAGATTACTATTGTGTCTAGCATGAATACCAGAACTGCGGTTCCGATGATTTCCCCCATTGAAGCTCGCCATACCTATCAATATCATCATCGTTTTGAAATAGATTGCATGAATTAGTTAAAGATATGTATATGGACTAGACTAGAGATCAAAATATCAATTTATTTGATATTGTGTTTTTTTTTTTTTTTTAAATGTGAATACATTGATATATCAAACAATATATCTATCAAATCGAAATTTTACAATAATATCATCAATGTAAACTAATTACTAATATTAAATTAGATAAATATTCACATTCATGGGAATTGAACCCAGAATATCATGGAGTCTTAGTTAAGGCCTTATCGGCATTGAGATTGATGAATTTATATAAAAAGATCAATTAATACTAGTACTTTTCGATCGTATTGTAGTTGTAACTTTGAATTACTCTAACATGTAAATGTAAAGATTATCTAAAGGGTTTTTTTTTCGAGTTAACTCTATGTAATATATATGATGAACAGTTTATCTTTCATATAAAAATAATCAATTTATCTATATGTTAAATAAAATAATAAACAATTTATCTCTATGTGATATAATATAAGGAGCAATTTATTTCCTTGCTAGTGAAAGTGTTGCACATACAGTCAATAATGTGATTGAAATTTCATTTTCATTTTTATGTAAAAAAAATGAAAAAATTAATCTCATTTTACCCCTCTGTAATATGATAAAATAGACAATTTATCTCCATATAATATGTGTAAATGAGCATTTTAACTCTATGTGATTTTGCATAATGGACATTTTACCCCTTGTAAAAGTATAAAAATCAAGAGGGAGACACTGCGTTCTTTTATATAAACACAATGAGGTATCTTGCTCTTTAATTTATACATGAGTTAAACTGCCTATTTAAAATAACACGAGGAGTTACTTTGTTATTCCCTCGATTATCAAATATCAAAATTGTAGTATATTTTGTTTGGAGCTCGTCCCAGCTTTGTTTATTTACAAATAGACCGGGAACAATGCATTTTAGTCTCAGGTGGACTATCAACACTTTTGCTGACTTTTTTTTTTGTGCCCGTCAATTATTTCGAGTGCCACTTTGACTGTCAAGTATCAATTTTGTCACTTTCACTCATCTACCATAATTGGTTCATCATTTACCATCAATTGCATATCAAAATCGTACAATTTATCATGCTCCAATTGTACCATATTGTTGGTCTTTTTCAAACAAAATACAATTGGCAAAACATTTTAATATTTTCTTCATTTTATCCGCATTTTATTGCATGTATTTTTCCTTTTCAAAGACTAACCTAAGGAATGGAGACAGAAGAAGATTTTGAAACGTTTCAACATTGAAACAAATTGTTTGGTGCAATTGAAACGAAAGATAGTTGAAGAATGAAGACAACCCAACATTTTTAACACCAAACTTTTTGGACCGAAGTTTTTTTTTTTTTGGGTCTGATACCTCCAATTCCATCCATTTTTCGCATCTTGGTCACCAATAGGTCTTGTATAGATCCATATAACTGTCTGTTTAATGTACTTTACGTCCCAAATATTGATTATAAAGATGGTGAATGGATGATACGAGCAAAAAATTCAAAAATAAGGGACAAAAGGTGCTACTTTAAATGTCCATAATTGAAAGTAAAGAACATGAACGAAGTAATACTTACTTCCAATGATGAAAGCTCGTTGAAGCCCAATATCTCACTTAGTGTAAGAGAATTTTGTTGTTTCTTCTCAGGATCAACTAACCAATTTTGTGGCCTGTTTGAAAAAGACACAAAAAATCTTTAACAAAAATGAAAAAAAGAAAAGAAAAAGGTATATATATATATATTGATAGAAAATATGCAAAAGCGGAACTTGCCCTGGAGTGGAGAAGACAGGCTGAATCTTGTTTCCACTATTTTGGCTTTCCTCGTCAAAAACATGTAAATTATGCCCATTATTAGCAGCCATGTATTTTATAGGACTCCCTCTTTTTGGGCAATTTGATTTTGTTTTCTGACCTGATTTTGGCTTGGTTTGATATATACTCTATTTATAGCATGGAAACAAGACTGAATTATTATTATTTCACCTAAGTCAATTGAATATATCAACACAACAGTCAACACGAGTATGGGGATTCAGTTGGATCATATTAATTGCTGTCCTGCCAACCTTCAGTCATACTTCAATGTGTATCTATTTTCTGACCTATTTTCTTCCCATTGATTTTTACGCTATACTTCAATGAATAATAATGCATCACCTTTTTCTTTTGGAAATACATTTCTACAAAAAAAAGAAAATGATATTTTACAGAAAAAGAAGATGTATATTCTTGAGAAATGGAATTAACTGGGTTATATATTTATGATATATAGTTACATAATTTACTAATTCCTCTTCTTAAATATATATTCAGATTAAGAATTCTTTCATTTTTAGGCATAATTAATACAGTCGACCTGAGTAAAACAATATATGTTTAAATATTTTTTTTATTTAAAATTTAAAATTTTAGGTTATGATTAAAAACGAGGGAAAAACACTTTTGGTCCTAAACTTTACCTCAAAAAACACTTTTGGTACCATGCTTCGCAGAAAAACAGATTTGGTACCACAATTTTCATGATCTTGACACATTTAATCATTCCGTCAATTTTTGGACGGATTTCTCGCGCGTGAATGATACTCGCCCGTTAAGTTTAAAAATGTCACGAGATTTGCACGTGTAAATCATTCAGGGGGTGAAATGTAATTTTGGAGGGGTGAAATGCAATTTTGGAGAGATAGAGACTGAAGTTCAGGGGTGAAATGCAATTTAAAAATATGAACACCATTGATTCTCCAGCTTCTTTGAAGCCCTTCTGCCATTGTTTTTTCCGTTTGATTATTCTAAGGGAAAGTGGGATTTCAACGCTATTTGCTCTCCTCTCAATATTCACCGGAATTATCTCATCTCTCATCGGGAATTTCTCAAATGGGCTAGAATTTTGAGCATCGTCATGGGGATTTCGATTTTCGATTTCGTCTTCAGAAAGTTGGAATTTAAGTGCCAACTCTTTTATTTGTTTTGAGAACTCTTCGTCTGAAAATGAAGAAAGGCTAGAAGTCGTTAAGGCTCTTCGAAGGGTGGTACGAACAGGGGATCTGGGATTATCGCAAGATCGTGATCTGAGTAAATGCGATTTGTGAGTGTATCGACAGAACAAAGCTCCATCAAAACTGTGTCGTTTTGAAGAAGGGGAAGAAATTGCAGAAGCTAAAGCTTGTGAACAAGATGGTGAGTGAGGAACTGAAGGCTGTGGTGATAAATGTAAAGAAGAAGTTGTGGGTGTAGCTACTTTCAGCACCATTCTCAAAAGATTGAAGCTTTTTTTCTGAATGAAACAAGATTCGGATCCAATCAAAAAGTGACCTTTATTTTCTTCCTTTAATCTGAAGCTGCAAAAATTAAACAAAGAAACCGACCATCATTAAAATGAAATAAGATAGACAAGACTCCCCAAAAATTAAAGATGTTATAATCATTACATTTTACATTACAATTTACACCACCCACCCCCATTGAAATCGGATCAGAAAACGAAAATCTCGATGAAATTGAATGTCTGGAAAATTTAGGTTTTTTATACCCAATTTGCATTTTCACCCCCTGGCCGATTATCTCATGGGATTTCTGAAACTCACGCGCGAGTGTCGTTCACGCGCAAAGATTCTGTCCAAAAATTGACGGAATGATTAAATGTGTCAAGATATTGAAAATTGTGGTACCAAATCTGTTTTTCTGCGAAGCATGGTACCAAAAGTGTTTTTTGAGGTAAAGTTTGGGACCAAAAGTGTTTTTCCCTCGATTAAAAACTAAATTGGCTGGCTGTTGAAAGAAATTTTGACTTCAATTGGAAAATATAAATAAGTCGAACTAGAGTTATTTGATGTACATTATAAGATTTTTTAGCTTGAACGTTTAAATGGCGAAGTTCAAAATTTCGAATTAAAGCAAGGTGAAATTAATTAGTAACAGAAGAATAATTATTGCATTAAGTTCATTTAATTTATGATTGTCATGCGTATCTTACGTGCTTATGTAAGGTTATTAATTACCATATCTTTAGATGCATTTAGATAATTAATTATTAATATAAATACACTGTGTTTGGACGAGCTTAAATAAGTTATTAGTAATGCGTGTACTATTATTGGGGAAAAAAATTAAAATTGGTCCCATAATTTATGTCCGTTAGCAATTTTACCCCATAAGATAAGTTGGAAATTTTATCCCAAAGTAAATTTGGGACACATTCAATCGAATTGAGAGATTCCCACTCTCGGGTTTATGAAGGTGAATTGAAAATTTTAACCATGATTTTATTTTTAAAAGGTAAAAAAATTAATAAGTACATTCTAGTGTAGGAGACATATGTATACATGAAGATTTATTGCGCATTAACATTTCATTCGCGCAAACACAATATCCATCATACTAGATAAAATCGAAAATAATTGATTACCCAGAGTACTATTTTGTTGTCTCAATTTAATCTATTTTATGGTGTTCCTAGTCAAAGATTTTTAATTGTTGCAAAAACTCACATGTATAAAGAGTCTCGCCTCTATTCTGTGCGATATTATTTTATTTTCAACTTCTATAATCAAGATTGAGCTAATAATCAAATTAAAGAATTTATCAAAAAAAAGAAAAATAATCAAATTAAAGATATTGACGTCAATTAATTTCATGCATTCTGATCTGCATGTCAAGCTCACCGGCCAAAAAAAAAATAACAATTTTTTTAATTGTGTATATAAATAAATTCACAGTTTCTTTTTATGTTTCTCTAGACAGGAGATTCAAGAAAATTAAAGAAGGTTCTTTTCATCATACTATATGATTACGATTCCTCAATCTACTCCAATTAATTAATATTGAAATTCAATACGTGAAACTTAAATTCGTTTCAAATAATTGATACAGATTCCAAATCGTTTTTGAATTGATTTATTTAAAATTTCGACCCTACAAATCAAATCTCCATCTTAATGTGCAGGTAGTTGTGGTTGTAAAGGTCAACTCCATGTCCATGTGAGAAAGTTAAAGATAATAAATTAATAATAGTATATAGTTTGGAAGTTTCTAATAAATAAGGAAAATATCCACGATACAAGTGGGCATTATTGGTTGGTATAAGCCCTATCCACCTCTTTAATTCAAGGCAAAAAGGTTTTGGATATAGGTATTCATTTAAATGTATTTATTTATTATAAAAAACCATTTTAATGGATTTGTTCAAGTTGAGGTATTTAGTTTTTACTCATATTTTTCAAAAAAAAAAAAAAACTTTAAATTTTTTGACAAAGAATATTAAAATTATAAATAGGACCGACTATTGAATTTTTCGATCATCGATTCGTCAATTTTGTCGGCTAGTTGTTTATTAAGGGGAATCATGGCCGCGCACCACTGGCTCACGATCGAACAAGGTTGAACCGTCTAATCCGATCCAAAATGGTAAAATTCGAGAATTCACTGAATATTTTACATCAAGTCCCCTAAATTGAAAAGGATTATAATTTGGATATAGACCTTTGACTTTCATGAGTGAATTGGGCTGTAAGTGTGACTGATGACTTATGACTTATTAACTTATATTAAGAAAGACCCAAACCAAAAAAGTCTAAATTATATAATGTCCAAATCCATATTCACATACATGGCCCACTGTTCAACTCAATCGAATCGACGGTTGAAAATAAATCGCGGAGCCGGTGGCTTTAGTTTTTCCATTTTTTTCCCGTTCATCTAGTAGCATTGGACCCTAACCGTGTAACATAGTCATATTCGTTTACTTTTTTGGCTTGCTGTTGAATTTTCGAAAAGGAGGAATCCAAATGATTACTTTGAACAAGTAAACCTTTAGTTGTTTTGTCTCTTATTGATAAAATTATATTCTTTTAGAAATTATGCTTTGTTTTTTGTTATTCTAAAAATTTAAGGTGATGTTCTCAACTACTTTTAAAAAGTGATTTTCTGCTTTTTAAAAAAAATAAGTTGAAAGTGAGTGTTTTCAATCACTTATACTCAAAATTCACTTAAAAAAAGTACCAAAAGTAGAAGCAGGTTGGATGCAGCTTCTAGCTTCTACAAAAATCTAAAATAATAATTTATTGAAAACACCACCTAAATATCTAAATTTCATACTTTTATTATCAATTTAATTATACAAACTAATATATAAAATAATTTAACGTGATTCCGTGCATAGCACGGGTTTATGCTAGTATTATATATTTTGTTAGATGCGAAATGATTCAATTTTGTGATATTCTTCTTAGAATTGGGACCAAGAAATAAATAGTCCTCGCTATATTAATGACAACCGACTAGAGACATACCCACTTATTTTTATCTTAAATCACTTTGTTGGTTGGGCTTAACCAAATTGGTTTGAATCACAATTTTGATTTATAATGGATATAATTTTGATTTACACAAAAAATTGGAAAAGGTCTTTCTCTAATTGTATATGATGGATGCAATATTAAAATGATTAACAATAATAATATAATGTTTTTCCTCATGAAAAGAGTATTGTATATGATGGATGCAAGCAAAGACTTGAACATAACTTAATCCTTAAATACAGTTGGTATATTTTCACCAAATGATTTGGATATGACCAACAGGCAACAGATCAATTCTCAATATTTATTTTGAAATTTCTCCAATCCATTGGCAATCAGAACATAACACACAATTTTCATCTTTTCGTGATCAAGTCCATTACTTTAACCAAGCGTTAACTTGCAATATCTGAATCAAAACCCCTGCAGCCTGCAGGCACATACTATTAGTTGCATTTTCAAGAGTGAGACATGAAATTAATCAATCTATATCATCCACACACAATTAAATGAAGAGAAAAAAAAACTTGCATTCTGATAATTAAAAAAATTCAAGTTGATCAGCTACAGATTTAACTGATACACACGGAAAAGAATTGAATACATCACATAGTAATATCTTACACTAAATAGAGCCAGAGGAGGTCCAAAAAGAAAATAAAAATTGTGTGGAATGAAAAAAAAAATACATTCAACCTTTTTATAGTTTCCTTCTTCCCATGGGAGTAGCATTCCCATAAAAAAGCTCATCGATATTCGTTTCAATATCATCCGCCTGATACTTAACATATTTCTCCGTCTGCCTCCCGGGAGTAAACACCTGACTAAACCTCCTCAAAAAGGACCGATAAGCCGGCATAACCATATTCGAAATCGAAACCCGGAGCTCCGATTGAAGTCATATGTCCGCTAGCAATTTTACCCCATAAAATAAGCTGGCAATTTTATCCCCAAGTAAATTTGGGACACATTCAGTCGAATTGAGAGAGTTTTCCACTATCAGGCTTATGAAGGTGAATTGAAAATTTTGACCATGATTTTATTTTTAAAAGATAAAAAAAATAATGAATACATTTTAGTGTAGGAGACATATGTATATATGAAGATATATTGCGCATTAACATTTCATTCGCGCAAACACAATATGTAAATTATGGCCCATTATGATTAACCCATTAGGGTTAAACCCATAGATTAAGAATCCCTAAGTAGTGGGGATTAGGGTTCTGCATCTATATTAATGAGGAAACTGGTCCTCTCTCTACATGCTTCCGGAGCTGTTAAGTTCCCTCATAACTTAACGCATTATTAGAAACTCGAAACTGTGGCAAGAGAGAGAAACCAGTCTTCCATTCAATCAGTAATTCCGCTACCGATTGTCCACGCTATGAAGACAGGTATCTCTAAACCTAATTTATGATTAAGCAATTAGCATGATTATAGTCGATCCATTATCGTACATGCTTATGTGAATAATTGCTAACAGTGGTATCAGAGCCCGTGTTGGGCTACCAAATTTGATTCGATTGAATTATGTGATCTAAAATTTATGTTTATCTTTAGGTCCGTATTTTGGTAATTTAGATATGAACTATTTGTGTTGATTTTATTCACGAAATTTGTTATACCAATCGAAAGTATATTATGATGTGTATTATATATTATGATTTGTTAATCGTCATTGTCTGATTAGATCTGCAAAATTATTATTCAACAGAAGTTTTTTTGAATATTTAAATTTTACATACTATTGAATCATAATTGAATTTATGATTTATGGCTTTGAAAATTAAGTCATTTTCTGCGGTTATATGTTTGTTAAACCGTGTTTAAAGTCGGTTAATGCCCTCAGTAGTTGAGTGATTACATGGTCTAATGACGACTTCCCTCTATACTGTCATCCCATAATTGTTGAGGGATGACACATATTGACTTGGTTTTAAACCTGAAACTCAAATAAGGAAACACCCATTTAGAAAGTTAAATAAGCAACCTTTGGACCTACTGTCAATTTGGTCTAAATTTTGGTATTGTGTTTATTTATCTATTTTGTTTGTTATTTTCTCGTTGGATAGAAATTAAGGGCATGAATAATTGTGCCGAAGGAATAAAAATTTCTTATTGTGGGACTGAATGATCTTGGGTGGAAAAGTATATGAAAATTTGTTCGAATGTTATGTTTTAGTCCCAACAATTAGCTTATGAAGTTAATTGTCTTCAACTAAATTTAAAGGAAATTAATTATGCTATAAATTCCTTTTGTTTCTTGAATTGGGCCTAATTGTATTTATGAAATTAATAATAATTATGTGCCAGAAAGAAAGCCGATTTTATTATTAAGTTTCTTAGGCCTGAATGATGGGTCAATTGAATTTGAGGTTAATTTAATGATTGAACCATCATGTGTTATGATTTAATCATCATGTGTTATGATTTAATGATTCAATTTATTCTCTTGAGTTGGGCCTATTTTATGTTGTAAGAATTTATTATTCGTTAAGGCAAAGAGAAAGTGCATCTTATTATCATGGGGATTTCCTCCGTATTAATGATTTTGATGGTTAAAATTAATATAATTGTACTCGATTATTTAACATGCTTCGTAAACTCAGAATTTAAAATGTGCAATGAAAGTGAAAATTCACATCATTAGATTTGTTAGTCACCAAAGTTGTCTGATCTGTATGGGTTAGTGAATGTGTTGGGATTCGATAAGATAAACAGCCCTAGGCACAGCGGATTTTAATAATTTTAGGACCTCTTACGGAATCTTGCCAGGATACTACTCTAGGTGTATATATATGAACATAAATAAAACGATAGTATAAGTTTGCACGTTATACCTATCTCCTTGCAAATCCTCGGCTAGCAAAAACGAACTCTGACTTTCTCCTCAGGCAAATCGATCCAAGCTCTTCAGCAGCGCCCCACGTGTTGCGCCTCTACGGGTTGATACACCACAATTACACGAAAATAATAAATCTTGATCAGCTAGAACACAAGATATATTATGATCTAGGATATAGGAACGATTTTGGAACAAAAATCGAGAACGAAAAATTCTTCCAAAGGAAGAAAAGGGTTCGGTCGACTTTTAGCTTGGGAGAGGGAGAGAAAATTTTGCTCTTGCTCAATTTTTGCTTATTGAGTTGTGTGAAAAATAACTACAAGATAGCTACTTATAGTTATCTCCCTAACCTAGTCCTAATAGGACTAGGTTTCCTCTCTCCTACATGGGCCATGGCCCTCTTTAATTAGAAGACCAAGTCTTCTAATTAATTCATGGCCCAGTTAATTAATTTGACCAGGCTTTATTTAATCTCCCAATTAAATAGCCCAATTAATTAACTTAATCTCCCATTTAATTAAATCAGACTTTAAGCCCATTTAATTAAAATCCCTTTTAATTAATTAAATCCAACTTAATTAATTAATCCACAAATTAAATTCCAATTTAATTTATGATCCTGATCCAATTCCAATTGGATCTCAATTTGTTCCAATTGGGTCGACCCAGTCGACCCACCCATAATAATCGACCCAGTCGATTATTCACCCAGTCGACCCAGTCGACTCGGTTGTTCTTATTTCCTCGCTTTCGCTTCATGTGTATTGTGTATGCCCCCGTAGGTTCACCACATAATTGGCCGTGGGTTATAATTAAATATTATTTAATTATTCGAGTAAGACTTACTCTAAATCAATCGAACACTCTGTCGATTGATCATTCCAAAATTAGCACCCCTGCCAATTTGGGAATTCTCCCACACTCCACGGTCGATGTCCAGCCACAAGCCCATGGAGCCCAATCACTGGTGAATTAATTCAGTGAACCTTTTCTCATTTACAATTTCCATATACGACATAATCTCTCCATCGATCAATCTCCCAGTCGAGACTTAAGGGTATGGTCTTTCATCGGATTCCCTTTTCTTTTGTCTTGACCTTATGCATTCTGGTCTCGAAATAATTCTCTTTGACTTAACCTTTATGAGCTACTTACATAAAGCCGTCAGATACCTCGGCCGAGGATTTTACCAGAATTAATTTTTCACAGAAATCCATAGGAGAATTTCCCAACCTATCAAGTCGGGTCAATGGATCCTTTGTTGATGATATGAATCTGCATACGAGTTCCTCTATACCCAACATGAGTCCACAGAGACCTTCTGGTAATTCCCAGTCAGTCGGAACTCACATCAAAGTATAGACGTTCTCGCACCAGATAAACCCTATCATCTCAAGTAGTTAGGGATCGTTCCTCGTATACTATTGTAAATTGGAATAACTTCAACCCCGATATGCGACTACCGCTTCCATGGTGAGTTATTTCCTAATTGGGGTATTCAGTGCGCTTGCCATCCCAGCAAGCCACCCACTTATGTGTATTGACTATCCCAGTCACGCTCGTGGACCCCAGCGTCCTCCAGTTCATCGGAGTATACACAATAGTGAGAGTCTAATCGAATCCAACGATGTCCTATCTCGATTGGATTCTATGACTCTTGAATATATTCTAGATCACGGCCTTGGAGATCAGTCCATGGGTTGTCCCATAGCCCTGTGATCTAAGGACTTCTATCCTTATGCGTAGATAATTATTACATAAGATAAAGATGACCATATAATAATAAAATGCATTTATTAATCCAATTGAATGGTCCTTTTAATTAAATGCAGCCAAATAGTTGGCTTGCAGGACACTATTCTATCAATCTCCCACTTGTACTAAAGCCAACTTTTCATACTTCTGATTCCCATCTTAGACAGATGTTTTCGGATGCCTTTGAGGCAATGGCTTAGATAGCGGGTCCGGCGTATTATCCCTTGAGGTGACACGTTCCATCTTTATGTCTCCTCTACCAATGATATAAATATCAAATGGTATCGTCTTAGTACGTGCTTGGATTCTGATGAGATCTCGACTCATTCGCTTGCGAGATAGCTCAATTATTATCACAGAAGATAGTAATGGCTCGACAATGCTAGGTATCACATCCAATTCCTGGATGAAGTTTTTCATCCAAACACTTTCCTTTGCTGCTTCACACGCGGCAATGTATTCTGTCTCGGTGGTTGAAACTGCGGTAGTGTCTTGCTTGGAGCTCTTCCAGCTTACCGCACCACTAATGAGGCAGAACACGTATCCAGATGTCGACTTGAAGTCGTCTACATCACATTGGAAGCTAGAATCAGCATAGCCTTCCAATTTCAATTCTCCTCCACCGTATACCAAGAACAATTCCTCAGTCCTTCTCAGGTACTTCAGAATTGCCTTTACGGCTATCCAGTGCTGCTCATCTGGATCAGACTAGTAGCTTCTTGTAACGCTTAAAGCGTATGCTACGTCTGGTCTCGTACATATCATACCATACATTATGCTTCCAATCGCGGATGCACATGGTACTTGAGACATTGCTTCTCTCTTCATGCGTCTTCGGGGCCATAGACTTAGAGAGTGCAATTCCATGTCTCATTGGAAGCAATCCTCTCTTGGATTCTTCCATATTAAATCTCTTCAAGATTTTATCTATGTACTGGGAATGGGAGAGGCCCAGCAGTCCTTTTGATCTATCTCGGTAGATCCTTATACCTAGTACAAAGGATGCTTCTCCCAAATCCTTCATTGAGAATTGTGTAGATAACCATGCTTTAGTTTCGGACAACACTTTCACATTCCAATGAGAAGAATGTCATCAACGTAAAGCACCAAAAATTCAACTGTACTCCCACTGATCTTCTTGTACACGCAAGGTTCGAACACGTTTTTGATGAATCCAAAAGTTTGGATTGTTTCATCGAAACGGATGTTCCAACTTCGGGAAGCTTGCTATAGCCCATAAATGGACCTCTGGAGTTTGCACACCTTGTGCTCATCTCCTTTGGATGCATATCCTTTTGGTTGCTCCATGTAGATCTCCTTTTCAATGTCCCCATTGAGAAAGGCAGTCTTCACATCCATCTGCCATATCTCGTAGTTTATACCACGCAGCTATGGCCAGCAAGATTCGAATGGATTTAGGCATTGTGACGGGCGAGAAGGTCTCCTCAAAGTCGATGCTTGGCCTTTGAGTGTATCCTTTGGCCACTAGTCGCGCCTTGTAGGTTATTACCTCTCCGTTCACTCCAAGCTTTCGCTTATAGATCCACTTGCAACCCACGGGAGTCACTCCCACTGGTGGATCTACCAAGGCCCAGACCTTGTTCGAGTGCATGGAGTCCAATTCGAATTCCATGGCTTCACGCCACTTTCCCGAGTTTATGCCTAGCATAGCCTCTTCGTAAGTCCTTGGATCGGTTAGAGACTGTCTAGTCTCACGCAGCAGACCGTAGTACCTCTCGGGTTCTCTACGTTGTCTTTCTGACTTACGAAGTACCGGTGTACTTTCTGGTGCACTTTCATGCTCATGTTCTCCCACTGCCTATGGTGATGGGTCAGCTTGATCGACCTCGTTGGTCCTTTTAGCTTCAGTGACCTCATCTAGTTCTACGTTGTGTTCATTCTTGCCTAGCAAGAAATCCTTCTCCAAGAAGTGTGCGTTCCTTGAGACAAACGTAGTTTATCTTGTAGGATCGTAGAACTTGTATCCTATAGAGTTTTCTGGATACCCCACGAATTGCATAAGATGGATTTTACGTCCAACTTATCTCCCACCAGCTTATTCACATAAGCGGGAGACCCCATATGCGCATGAATGCATATGAAGGTACAATACCAAAACTCATATCACGTGATATGTTTTGGATCTGGCTTCAGAGATACTTAGCTCAGTATCTTCGATTTTCTCGATCAAGTTTCATTTGTTTGAATAAGGAATTTCATGTAAGATTTCTTAATGGACATTTACATGTCCAAAATGCTCGACAACAGACAACGTTTCGAGCGGGTCTTACATTTCGAGAATCTAATTCTCTATTAAATAATCAATGGCATACTGCCAATGCATGTTCGATTTTAAATTGATCCAAATCTCTTACATGCTTTCATTGATTAGGCTCTCTTCTTTTATTCCAAAAGTAATTTGGAATTGTACATCACAACGTACTTTTACCCATAAGGGTACTAGAGACGCCTTATCTCCCACTAATGCTTTAGTGTTTCTACACACTTATAAATGGATTATATCCATTGTAATTGTTTATGCTCTTGGTTGCCCAGCAACCAACTACTAAATCTAATTTCCATTAAGCAAGATTCGAAAGTCGGTTACTATGTATAGCATCCCAGTCAAGCTCGACCCAGTCGAGCTCAGTCTTTGAATCTTTAATTCGGAAATATGTTTTAGTACTCGTGTATTGCCTTTCGGTTTACAACGACTCAAGTGTGTGAAATCTTGATTATTTATATTTTATTGACTATGCATATTATATTTAGTCATTATATGAGTATCCATACTCATTTGCTTATGTACACCTTTTGCGTATAAATCTTATAGCGCAATCAGTTCCAACCATTATGGAACTATCACATCCCTTAAGACAAGAGATGGTATAAGCAAATTCCAATGATCTAAATAATTCATGGCTTTAGATGCATTGAATGCATCAATGAGTGCTTCATCGGGCATCCAACACCCTTATGCATTACTTTAACCATAAGGTTAAGTTCAATAAAATTTAATCATCCCTTATGGGATGAATAGGTTCAATTCCCTCTTTCCTTGATCTTAATCCATGGAAGAATCATTTTGATTGACTTTTCAACTTATCATCCTTACAGAAAAACCTCCAAGGTTATTTCCCTTTAGAGAGGATACATTCCTCTTCTTCCATCTCTCGAGCCTTTTGAGGCCTTTTCACAAGATGTTACTTCCCATTTATGGGAGACTTCATGTTTGCCTTCAAGAAAATTTGGGCTTGAGAACCATCCTCAACCCTCTGGTGAAACTTATCACCTTTCTTATTTGAAGAGTAACTTCGAAAAAGGCAGCTTGGTGAAACCTATCACCATTCCAGTCGAAGTGTAACTTCGAAAGGAAAACCAATGAAATCTTTGTAAGGAGATTAGTCCTTGCTTGGACTCGAGAATAATTTCTCAAGTTTTGAAGTCATTCAAAATTCATTTGGGTTCAGTCAATTTATTTGATTCAAGTATGATGGTAAATATTCATGGATACATAACTTATGAAAAACTATCATAAACATGACGATAAATACGCGGCAGATTAATATCAATGCATAATTTACAAACATGGTTTTCATTTGTAAATTACTCCCACTATTTTTGTCGAATACTTATGCCCCCACATAAGGTTCGGGAAATAAAAATTTCCTAATGGGCTCAAGGCCCAAATGCAATCGCTCAGTACCCACGACTCGTTGGCCATACCAATTGATCCACTTGGTGGGCGATCACGTCGCCGGTTAACCATCCCAGCTAACCCTTGAGTTCAGTTAGCCTCAGTTTTCGTTATGGACCCACGACTCGTGAGACATCCATACTTACTCGCGTTAAATCATGTCCAATACTCGTGAAGAGAAATAGTTCAATCCTAGACGCCCCACGACTCGTGAGACAGCGCCTAGAACCTTGCTATCCCCTCCCTTGGCACTAAACTGTGCATCGAGGCAATAGACATATCATCTTCCTATAGCTCGACCCACGACTCGTGAGACATCGAGATATATTTGTACAATATGCCTAAGACCTAGTAATTGGATAGGCTCGGACCATAGACACCATTCATATGCGCCCGTTAATCGATTTAATATTCTAATTGAGTTTTTAAGTTCAATTGGAGGTTTTAAGTTTTCTTCGTGCGAGTTCTCATCAGATTATGCTTTATCTTGTTTACGTGATCTATTCTAAGCATGCAAGACATACATCAAAGAATAATAGTAAACATATATCACCTAGCATTGCACATATGATTGGTCGATTGCCCATCCTATGCGATCCATCACGAGCCACATGATGGACCAATTGGTCAGTCTAGGGTGGAAATTAAATGTCCTAACTATTACAATTTTCTAACCCATACATCATGGGCCTTCTTGTAATATCCAGCTTGATTGGGCCTCCATGCAATGAATTGGGCTTCCATGTCCTCCAAGGTAATGGGCCTCCATGTGGATCTCCAAGTCTTCATGAGGTCTTCTCGGCTCCAAGCCTAATCTAAGCCTAGCTTATAAAAATAAAGGCCCTATTCTATTACATTTGTTTGCGCAAGCAAGGGCACCAATCAGGCCCATTTAATTACAACCCATAAAATAAATAAACCAAAACTACACAGGGCTTAAGGGCAAAATCGACCAATCCACATATTCACTCAAGAACATGCATAAATTCACATAAGGGCATAAATGTAAATTTACCGGCTCCTTTAATTTTAATTCACAAAATTATCCAAGTTAATTTAATTTTGAATTAACAATTAATCTCTAAGATTAATTAACTCTTACTTGAGTTCTAAGTAATCTACAACTCTTATCTTGATAAAGTTGGTTAATTAAGATAGTTACAAATCTTCCAAGATTACTATCTTATCCAAAACTCTAAGTTTCCCAATTTTACAAATCTCTAAGATTCTCAAGATAATCCTATTTTGATTAGATTAGTTAACTAAGGTAGTGTCCAAATCCTCCAAGATTTATACCTTATCCAAAACTCCAAGTTTCCTAATTTAGTAAGATCTCTAAGATCTTTAATCTTGGTAACTTACTAGGAGAGATTAATTTTAATTAAATATCTTATCACAATTGAAACTCTAAGTTTCCTTGTTTAATAAGATCTCTAAGATCTTTTAATCTTGGTAACTTACTAGACATTAATTCTAATTAAATGTCTTATCACAAATGAAACTCTAAGTTTCCTTGTTAATTCGATCTCTAAGATCAATCCAAGATTCACCAAGATTTCATAACAACCAAATCTCCAAGATTTTCAGATTTATCAAAATAGGCAGAATAAGAGTCCAACCAAAAATCAGCCACTACGTGACCAATCGAGGACTGCCACGTGGCCAATCACACGCGACCACAAAGTTCGCGCGTGGGCTGTCCTTGGCAGCGCGCGGCTGCGCGTGGCAGCGCACAGCAGCGAGCGGCTGTGCGTGACAGCACGCGACAGACAACCCGTAGGCTGCTGCCGTGTGCCGCACGCGCAGCCAGCGTGCTGCTCGCATGCTGCCGTGGGCAGCGGTGGGCGCCTACGCCGCGTGCCACCGCGGTTGGATTCCATTTTTTTTTTTTTGTTGTTGTTTCGATTACTATTTGATCTAATTAAAACAGATCCAATTAATTAAATCCAAATCCAAAAATTAAAAATTAACGTGATAAAATTTCGAATCAAAATTTCCTTTTAACTCCCAGTTAAAACAGATCTACGTCCTATAACATATACAGTTAAAGAACTAGTCATACATAAATCAAACATATGATTTAAATCACAGAATTTGCAAATTCATATATATACAAAGCCTAGAGTTGGCTCTGATACCACTGTTGGGATTCGATAAGATAAACAGCCCTAGGCACAGCGGATTTTAATAATTTTAGGACCTCTTACGGAATCTTGCCAGGATACTACTCTAGGTGTATATATATGAACATAAATAAAACGATAGTATAAGTTTGCACGTTATACCTATCTCCTTGCAAATCCTCGGCTAGCAAAAACGAACTCTGACTTTCTCCTCAGGCAAATCGATCCAAGCTCTTCAGCAGCGCCCCACGTGTTGCGCCTCTACGGGTTGATACACCACAATTACACGAAAATAATAAATCTTGATCAGCTAGAACACAAGATATATTATGATCTAGGATATAGGAACGATTTTGGAACAAAAATCGAGAACGAAAAATTCTTCCAAAGGAAGAAAAGGGTTCGGTCGACTTTTAGCTTGGGAGAGGGAGAGAAAATTTTGCTCTTGCTCAATTTTTGCTTATTGAGTTGTGTGAAAAATAACTACAAGATAGCTACTTATATTTATCTCCCTAACCTAGTCCTAATAGGACTAGGTTTCCTCTCTCCTACATGGGCCATGGCCCTCTTTAATTAGAAGACCAAGTCTTCTAATTAATTCATGGCCCAGTTAATTAATTTGACCAGGCTTTATTTAATCTCCCAATTAAATAGCCCAATTAATTAACTTAATCTCCCATTTAATTAAATCAGACTTTAAGCCCATTTAATTAAAATCCCTTTTAATTAATTAAATCCAACTTAATTAATTAATCCAGAAATTAAATTCCAATTTAATTTATGATCCTGATCCAATTCCAATTGGATCTCAATTTGTTCCAATTGGGTCGACCCAGTCGACCCACCCATAATAATCGACCCAGTCGATTATTCACCCAGTCGACCCAGTCGACTCGGTTGTTCTTATTTCCTCGCTTTCGCTTCATGTGTATTGTGTATGCCCCCGTAGGTTCACCACATAATTGGCCGTGGGTTATAATTAAATATTATTTAATTATTCGAGTAAGACTTACTCTAAATCAATCGAACACTCTGTCGATTGATCATTCCAAAATTAGCACCCCTGCCAATTTGGGAATTCTCCCACACTCCACGGTCGATGTCCAGCCACAAGCCCATGGAGCCCAATCACTGGTGAATTAATTCAGTGAACCTTTTCTCATTTACAATTTCCATATACGACATAATCTCTCCATCGATCAATCTCCCAGTCGAGACTTAAGGGTATGGTCTTTCATCGGATTCCCTTTTCTTTTGTCTTGACCTTATGCATTCTGGTCTCGAAATAATTCTCTTTGACTTAACCTTTATGAGCTACTTACATAAAGCCGTCAGATACCTCGGCCGAGGATTTTACCAGAATTAATTTCTCACAGAAATCCATAGGAGAATTTCCCAACCTATCAAGTCGGGTCAATGGATCCTTTGTTGATGATATGAATCTGCATACGAGTTCCTCTATACCCAACATGAGTCCACAGAGACCTTCTGGTAATTCCCAGTCAGTCGGAACTCACATCAAAGTATAGACGTTCTCGCACCAGATAAACCCTATCATCTCAAGTAGTTAGGGATCGTTCCTCGTATACTATTGTAAATTGGAATAACTTCAACCCCGATATGCGACTACCGCTTCCATGGTGAGTTATTTCCTAATTGGGGTATTCAGTGCGCTTGCCATCCCAGCAAGCCACCCACTTATGTGTATTGACTATCCCAGTCACGCTCGTGGACCCCAGCGTCCTCCAGTTCATCGGAGTATACACAATAGTGAGAGTCTAACCGAATCCAACGATGTCCTATCTCGATTGGATTCTATGACTCTTGAATATATTCTAGATCACGGCCTTGGAGATCAGTCCACGGGTTGTCCCATAGCCCTGTGATCTAAGGACTTCTATCCTTATGCGTAGATAATTATTACATAAGATAAAGATGACCATATAATAATAAAATGCATTTATTAATCCAATTGAATGGTCCTTTTAATTAAATGCAGCCAAATAGTTGGCTTGCAGGACACTATTCTATCAGAATGCACATTAGGTTATTGATTACCAGAACTTAAGTTACACGTTATGTAAAAGGATTCGTAAGTGTTATATTAATCTGTTAGTCACGAAATGACCCGATTAATATAATTAATATCCTTACTGTGTAACTTATTTAAATGGTATAATGTGACAATTTGTGTACTAAAATTTACATAATGATGATTTGTTAGTCACCAAAGTGGCCTGATCAGTATGGTTAGTAAATTTTCATGGTACACTAATTTCTTCCTGAATATTTAATTGTACATTTATGAAAAATGATCTCGAAAGTTATATTGATTTGTTAGTCACCAAAGTGGCCTTATTGATATAATTAGAAATTTCCTTATGTGCTATTTCATATTTATTGGTATAATGTGATACATTATACACTTATTATTTAAAATTCATATTATGATGATTTGTTAGTCACCAAAGTGACCTGATCAATACAGTGAATGAATTTTAAATAACATATAAATCTGTTTTTTACCAATATTTAAATTTCACATTATGTAATAGAATTTGATGTCGTATTAGTCTCTTAGTCACCATAATGGTCTGATTAATATGATTGGTCAATTCTATTGTGTAAATTTACTTCATTGGTGATTTTATCAGATTTATTGTGTAATTATTTTAAATTCACATTATGATGATTTGTTAGTCACCAAAGTGGCCTGATCAATACTGTTAGTGAATTTAAAATAGTGCATCGATTTATTTATTGCCAAATATTAATTAGCATATTACGAAAAAGAGATTTACTCATGTATATTAATTTGTTAGTCACCAAAGTGGCCTGACTTTTATATTTAGTAAATTTCCTTCATGTGCAATTTATTTATTTGGTCTTTGATAATTTTAATATTGTGCATAAATTTCCTATTATGATGATTTGTTAGTCACCAAAGTGGCCTGATCAGTTCTGCTAGTGAATTTATATGCACAAATATAATGTTTATATTATCAATTAAAAGATAAATAAATCAGTTTACAATGAAAAGACATAAGAGTCGACCCAAAGGAGGCTCGGTCATTTTTCTAGTAAATAGCACGAGTCAAGCCAATAACGAATATTGTTTAGTGTGTTATAGTATTTTACTGAATCTTACTATGATATGCGCTTATGAATTTACTTTTAATGTGAGCTTATTTCTTGCAATATTTAAGATGCTCTCAAATGAATTCAAGTTTATTGTTTCCCTTAGTAATTCCAATTTTCTTTTACTAGATTGGATAAGGGTCAATAGATTTGATATGAAATTCTTGAGATTTACCCTCATACCGAATAATTAATAATACCCTTCCTTAAGATAAGAAGAGTGTTATAATTTTGAGATATTGTTTTCACTATTTAGATAAATATCTCGTCTTGACAACTCAAACTAAACTTGTTTACAAGTTTGAGTAGTCAAAAATCATGTGAAATCGTGCATTGGAGACGATTAATCTAAGTAAAACTTATCGTCATCAGGTATCGTTATTGATGAATCTATCCTTATATGTTATTATGAAATCGTTACTTCCTGAACATGGATATTCTCAAAGAATTGTTCCGTATGTTGATTCAGTGGGAGACACTTATCAAACATTAAGGTTTGAGTTTCATCAACATAGTGACTCAAGAAGCTAATTATGTAAGTTGTGAACATATGAATGTTGGATTTAGCACTATCATAAAGAATTCTTAAAATGTAAAGTATGATTCAAAAGGAGGCGAAAGTTTGGCCTTGTTATTGTTTAAATCATACTTAATTATCGTTCTTTGGGATATATAGTGGCTTGAATGTACCCCCTGTTCACAAGAACGTGTTGGGACTATGATATACTTTAGGAAATTAACATTTCAGTTTATTAAAGTAACCCTTTACTGATTTTGGTTACTTATTATTGGTTTATTTAAAATGAAATATAATCCTAATAAATATGGATCACTTACAATTCACAATTTTTGGTGATGTGAAATTTGACATGATAACGAACATTTTGCTTCTTGAAATTTCACACTTCCTATTTGTCTTCCTTGAACTCTTTCTCATTTATAGTGAATGGTATCCTATTTTTCCTTGTTATTATAAATGTTTCCATTAAGACAATTTCTATCTAATTTATGAATAGTCTCAAGTTTCAAATATCATTGAGATATATAATGAGAGACACTTAGATAGGAAAAGGAAAAATTGATAAACATGGAGAATATTATGAAGAGATATATTAAATAAATGCATCAATTTATTTAATAATTATCTCACAAAATTGTCATATGTGCTCCATGCAATATGACAAGCACGCCATGAATGTTGGTGTGATTGAAAGACATAATCGACTATTGTTAGAAATGGTTATAATCATGACAGTAATTCATTGTGGATTTATGTGCTTAAAACTGTCATGTTTGTTCAATTGGGTTCTAGTAAAACGAAAGGCTCATAGCGAGTTTTCGTTTTTTGTGGGATACCTAATTCAAGACACCTGCACGATTGGTGTTGTACGACATAATCTAAAGCTAATTCACTTGAAAGAACTGGATTCTCGAACTGTTGATGGATACTTTATTGGTTATCCTGAGAATTCCAAAGGATTTGATATTTACCTTTTAACCATAACTTATAAATTATGAAAACCGGAAAATTGAAGGGTTCAATGAGAATGATGATTTCAGTGGGAGTGACAATGAATAAGTTGTCATGATGTAACTCCTATATATGTTGATCAATTAAAAACTTATCAACAAACTGAAATTACCACTCATATAATGAACCTGTAAAATGTGAGTCACAAAGAGTTGCCTTAAGAAAATCTCATAACGTAATGCGGTTTTGCAACGCTGAGTGATTTATTTATCATCAAAAGTTGGAAGTTACTTTTGGTGAACTATGATCCGGTGTTATATTCACATGCCATTATAAGTGAAAACTTTGAGCAATAAATTGATGTCAAGAAAGATAAGTTGAAATCCTTGAATTACAATCACGAATTTGATTGGTCACATTGCCATAAGGATCAAAATGAGTTGGGCGTATGTTCATAATCATACTCAACTCAAAAGGCAATATTGAACAATGTAAGTTTGATTGATTTTTAAGGATTCTACTGTAAAGAACTGACATTGATTATCTCAAAATTATTGTGACACTTGTAGTTCATTTGTAGAACTACATTAAATGGATATGAAAAATTGTCTTTCTGAATAAAACTATAAGAGAGAGTTTATGAGAAAAAAAAATATTACATTTTTCTCATTAATGAAAAGGATATATAGTATGTACGCTAAAAAGTCAATATAATGATATAAACAAATCTCCCGACAATGATATCATCTTATGTTCAATGATGTCATTGTCTCCTTAAGATTTAAAGAAAACACTATTCTGTTTGTGTATATATCTAAAGGTCAGTGGGACTGGGAGTTAGTTTATCATTTAATATATTGATGATATTCTTTTGGCAAATAGCAATTTTGATTTGCTATATTGGACTAATAAATTTCTCATAATTTTATGATATAAGATATTGAAGAGACAACTTATGTGATTGAGATTGAAATATTCTATAATAAATCACATAGACTGATTAGTTGTTTCATAAACTTATATCAAAGGTTTGGGATGCAGAAATTGCAAATTTAAGTTTAGTCCCAAAATTAAGAGAGAAATCAAAATTATTCTAATGCCAAATAATATCTTTTAGCGGAAAGAAATGAAGAATATTTCATTACTTAAGGTTTGATGTATGCTCATGCACGCACCAATTATACATCATCTTTATAGTCGGTATGCTTCACAATTTAACCGAGAAAGTTGTCAATAAGGTTTTATGTTATCTGCAAGAAACATAAGGATTATATGCTTACATATAAAAGATCTGATTTTGATTGAAATGATCAGATATTTGGATTTCGATTTTGGATATCTTGGTAGTATTAAGTTCACTTTTGGCTGGAGGGACAATATAATGAAAAGTCCAAAACAAATTGCCATGTTTATCAACTTTACTACGAAATCTGTATTTGTGGCATGTTTCGAGGCCACAATTAAGGCTGCATAATATTATTTCATGACTTGATTTTGTTAACATTATTGCCAAGTCGTTGAAATATTTATGAGATAGTTATGCCGCAATTCTTTCTAAGAACGACAAACATTCCAAAGGTGCATAATATTTGGAGTTGAATCTCTTTGTCGTCGAAGAAGATATTCAGAAACATAAAGTGTCAAATTATCATCAGAACCGGTCTGATAATTATTGATCCTTTGAATAAATTGTTACTACAAGACATTTATGAGCATGCTAACCGAATGGGTCTTGGTAGTAATTGATTATTATATTGTAGGATCATTTATAAATCAATATTGACACTTTTGAGCTCTATTTATATGTTTCTGAAATAAGAAAATAATATTCCTGTTATTTAAAGATTGTGTACACTATTATGGCTATTATGTGAACAATAATAGGAATGGACATTATGAAGGTTTCCAAGTATAGGTCTTGTGTAGTGGGTCATTTATATCGTGGTACATGGAAGGAAGTTTGTTGGACAATGATAACTTAGGACCGCCATGACTCGTATTTGTGGTTTACTATGCAACGATGATTAACGTTAATTCTCTCATGGGCCAAGTGGGAGAATGTAAATTATGGCCCATTATGATTAACCCATTAGGGTTAAACCCATAGATTAAGAATCCCTAAGTAGTGGGGATTAGGGTTCTGCATCTATATTAATGAGGAAACTGATCCTCTCTCTACATGCTTCCGGAGCTGTTAAGTTCCCTCATAACTTAACGCATTATTAGAAACTCGAAACTGTGGCAAGAGAGAGAAACCAGTCTTCCATTCAATCAGTAATTCCGCTACCGATTGTCCACGCTATGAAGACAGGTATCTCTAAACCTAATTTATGATTAAGCAATTAGCATGATTATAGTCGATCCATTATCGTACATGCTTATGTGAATAATTGCTAACACAATATCCATCCTCCTAGATAAAAATCTAAAATAATTGATTACCCAGAGTACTATTCAATTTAATCTATTTTATGGTGTTCATAGTCAAAGATTTTAATTGTTGCAAGAACTCACATGTATAAAGAGTCCCTCCTCTATTCTGTGCGATATTATTTGCAGTTATTTTCAACTTCTATAATCAAGATTGAGCTAATAATCGAATTAGAGATATTGACGTCAATTAATTTCTTGCATTCTGATATGTCAAGATTACGGCCAAAAAATTAAAAATAACAATTTTTTTAATTGTGTATATAAATAAATTCACAGCTTCTTTTTCCGTTTCTCTAGACAGGAGATTCAAGAAAATTAAAACAAAATTAAAGAAGGTTCTTTTCATCATACTATATGATTCTAATCCTCAGTCTACTCCAATTAATTAATTTTTGAAATTGAATACGTGAAACTAAAATTCGTTTCAAATAATTGATAATCGTGTTTGAATTGATTTATTTAAAATTTCGACCTTACAAATCAAATCTCCATCTTAATGTGCAGGAAGTTAGGGTTGTAGAAGTCAACTCCATGTCCATGTGAGAAAGTTAAAGATAATAAATTAATAATAGTATATAGTTTGGAAGTTTCTTATAAATAAGGAAAATATCCAATTTCCAATCACGATGCAAGTGGGCATTATTAGTTGGTATAAGCCCTATCCGCCTCTTTAATTCAAGGCAAAAAGGTCTTGGATATAGGTAATGATCATTTAAATGTTTATTATTTATTAAAATAAATACCATTTTAATGGATTAGTTTTTACTCATATTTTTCACACACACAAAAAAAAAAAAAAATACACTACTCATATAATTTTAATATTTATTTTTATCTTTATGTACTTATGTCCTGATCATCGGTACCTGAAAATATTTGATAAGAACTTATATTTTGTTTTATGAAATACATCTACCCCAAACCCAAACAAATCACCCAAAAAAATAGTACTTACTCGAACAAGCATATGTAATAACTATGAAATTAACTAGCTAATTATTAGAAAAAAGATTGCGATAATGTATGAAAAAATATAACTAGAAAATAGATAAGATCTTAACATTTTTTTGTATTAATGTAATAGAAATAACACTAATAATCATTCATTGAGAAAGTACAAATTGCAAATTTAATGTTAAGTATGATAACAATTCAATTATTGAGTCAGTTTATATATTTTTTAATTAAATATAAGATAATTATATTTAGTCAATAACAAATTAAAGGAACATGTGTAGCACGATTGGCTTGAAAGCCTACTTAATCGTGGGGTCTAGACTCTAGAGTTTAAGTCCTTATTTTATAAATAAAAAAAAACTTTAAATTTTTTGACAAAGAATATAAAAATTATAAATAGGACCGACTATTGAATTTTTCGATCATTGATTCGTCAATTTCGTCGGCTAGTCACTATTAAGGGGAATCATGGCCACGCACCACTGGCTCACGATCGAACAAGGTTGAACCATCAGATCCGATCCGAAATGGTAAAATTCGATAATTCACTGAATATATTTAGATCTAAGTTCCCTAAAATGAAAAGGATTATAATTTGGATATAGACCTTTAGGGCTTGTTTGTTTGGTGTTTCCCAAAAAAATTTCGTGTTTGGGAAATGCCAAACAAACATGTTTTCTATTTTCTGAAATAAATTTTTCATCTCTCAATTTTCTCAAACTACTCTCTCAAAACTCAAACAAACAACAATTTTTTTATCTCTAAATAAAACATATACAAACTCTACTATGATTTGACATAAAGTAACATATCTTTTACACAATTTATCTCACAACAAACATGATTTGACATAAAGTCATACAAATCTTACACCTACAACCTAACTCTTCCAAAAAAAAAGCTACACCTACTTTATTTCTCAAACCACTCTCTCAAAACCCAGACAAATAACATTACGCAAATCGAGATTATTTCACAAACCTCTACCACTCTCCCAAATTACTTTCCCAAACACCAAACAAACAGGCCCTTAACTTTCATGAGTAATAACTAATAACTTTCATGAGTAAATTGAGCCGTAAGAGTAAGTGATGACTGATGAATTATATAAAGACCCAAACCAAAAAAGTCCAACTTGATTAATGCCCAAATCCATATTTTGCTACACATACATGGCCCACTGTTCAACTCAATTGAAATCGCGAAGCCGGCGGCTTTATTTTTTCCATTTTTTTCCCATTCATTTAGTAGCATTGGACCCTAACCGTGTATCATGGTCATATTCGTTTACTTTTTTGGCTTGCTGTTGAATTTTCCCACATTTGCTAAGAATTGATCATTATCTTGTACTCTCTCCGTGTGTGAAGCTTAATTGAATGATGTTGTTATTTGTTTATTTGTAATATTATATATTTTGTTTGAATGCGAATTGGTTCAAATTTTGTGATATTCTTCCTAGAACTCTGGAATGACAATCTTGAAGGTTCAATATTTATGTGAATCTTTTAGCATCAAAACAGAGGCTCAGAGTTGTACCTCAACAATTGAATGATGGATGTTCTTATTCTGATTTTGGGTTAATTTGATATGAATAATATGATATTTGGTGACAACTATATTCTAGAATTAAACTTTAAGCCTGTTATCTAAGAAATATAATTCTAAAGCAGTTGTATAATGGTGGCTTTGAAATTTTCTTGGAGAAGAAAAGCAGTTAGTTTTCTAGTCTTAGTACATTTTTATGTTGTCATGGATGGAGCATACTACTATAAGGATTAATCAAGCAACAAGAAACATGAGTAGCATACATTGGCTGTTCAACTTCAGACATTAATCCCTGAAATTTCAAACATTTAACATGTGGATATTTCGTGTTTCATTCGCCTAAATTCTTATAATCATGTCGCTTTCCATAGAGCAGATTGTAAATTCTTATAATCATGTCGCTTTTTGTAACTTATCATACACACTACATAGGATAATCTACCCTTTGACATATGTCATATGAGAATCTACCATTTGAAATTGTACGATACTTTATCTTGTCATTTTGTCTTTTCCTTCATTCAGTTTGATGTTTCCAATGTTTATACTTAGTTTCCAACTTCTAATCTTCAATCATGTAGAAAAAAATATGTAGCTGGTTTCTTTAATAGGTTAGAGAAGTATTTTGTGTTGGCATTACAGTTCTTGAAGATCCAATTTGTCAATTCAGCTATAAGAGCTTCTGTCTGTTTCAATTTTTTTGTTCAACAAAAATGGTTTCGTTAAATTCTCGTGGACTGTGTTATATGCTAATATTACTGTTAATGGCAAAATGCAGAATTTCAGGCATACTTTACTTCTCTCAAGCTCTGCATACTGAAAATTAACTTGTTTTGTTTAGTCTCATTTGAGCTTTTATGGCTGCAGATAGCTATGACCCTTTGGACCCAAATGGGAATATTACAGTTACATTCGACATACTCAAGTATACGATTGATGGCTATGTGGTTAGTATTGCAATTCATGTACACTACTTTAAATATTTAAGCATGTTCTTTGTTCCTAGTTTGCATTTGATTTTTTATCGTTTTTTATCTGTGATTTAAGAATCTTCGCTGTTATGTTGTCAATGAAGAAGTCATTGTTCTTGTAAGTTTGTTCCTCTTTGCATTTTGAATATATGAGAACTACTTCACTCACGAATTAAAAAGCAAACCATATTGTCACCATCAGTAACAAGGGACTTAGGCAACTTGACATTATTTGTGCTCTCAATCTCCAAAATCAATTCAAATATTATTTGGAATTCTGAATTACCTCTAATATACAGAATGGAAATCAAAGTTTTGAGCTTAAAGTTATTAACATCCTAGTAATTATCAAAAATATTAAAAGCACTCGTTTGAGGGCCCACACAGTGTCCGATCGTTGACACCTATTGTTGCTCATGGCCTAAAGCAATGTTTTTTTTTTAATCCTTGGCTGGTTTTGATTTTTAGGCAATGATCTCTTTTTTATTGTTTTTTCAATTCAGAATGATCGGCCTCAATTCACCACTCCAAAAATAGTAGAAATGATTTCAGAACTTTGCCTACTTATCATGATCATCCATCCTTTTGCAATCAAGAGTAGTCTATAAAAATTAATTTTCTCTATGTAACATATTGCAGGCAAGAGTAACAATCCAAAACTACTACCAGTACCGTCATGTAGAAAATCCAGGATGGAAACTAGGTTGGACATGGTCAAGATCCGAAATTATTTGGTCAATGTCTGGTGCGTTTGCAACCCAACAAGGAAATTGTTCATCTTTCAAATACCAAGTACTACCACATTCATGTAAGCCAGATCCTGTAATAGTTGATCTAATGCCAGATTCAGTGCCAGAAAAGAGATCTTACGGTTGCTGTAAAGGTGGCGTTCTTGCTGCCTGGGCCATTGATCGTTCCCTTTCTTATTCATCTTGCGAAGTTACGGTTGGGAATTTGGAGCAGAACTCGACAGGGTACAAGCCTCTTAATCTTACCTTAATGGCTCCTGGACCTGGTTACACTTGTGCCCAAGTTATGGACACTAGTCCTACGGTTTCATCTGTCATTGGAGGAAGAAGAGAAGAACAAGTTTTCAGTAAGTATAAATTTAATGTTATTCATCTCTACCCCTATCTCGACACAAAAAAGTCTAAATTTTACATAGTTTTGTTAACTGGTCGAATGGGACAGAAACCGAAAAATTTGATGCAGGCTGAATCCAATCAAATAAATTTGGTTCGTTTTTTAGTTTTTAAATTTGCAACTTCAGTTTCTTTGACCAATTAATGTAATGGTCTTAGCCGTAAGGTGTGAGTCTTAGATCCCATTAAATAGCTAGCTTTCAAGGTAGCAATTCTTGAGTTTCTCTAGTTTTCCTCTTTTTTTAGAAATCTGATAAGGATATAAAGTGAAGTTCATTACTTCCGTTAATTCGAGGGAGATTTATGTAATTTCCAATATGTGGAGGAGATTTTTGTAATTAGGCCTTACCTCAGGGGTATTTGTAACTGTAATTACCCTAAATTCTTCATTTGTATACTATAACTTGTCTAACAACCACCTGATTGAGGATTTACGATTTATTATTTTCAGGAACATGGAAATCAACATGCACATACTCTAGTTACTTAGTTAGCAAAATACCAATTTGTTGTGTTTCACTTTCAACATTTTATAATCCTACAATCACATCATGCCCTACATGCAGCTGTGGATGCAGAGGGGCTAATCAGCATGCTACAACTTGCATTAGGTTAGTACATGAAAAACACGATTTTAAATTTCTCTATATTGTCAATTTTAATTTGTGTATTTATGTTAACAGAGAAGGTGTGATTCCATCGAATATGAACGATGCTGATTTAATTCGATGTACTGATCATATGTGTCCTCTTCGGATTCATTGGCACATCAAGAACAATTATGTTACACACTGGAGGGTAAAATTGACAGTTTCTAATTATAATTATGGAAGAAATTACTCAAACTGGAATGTCGTAGTTCAACATCCTGGATTTGGACAGCCATCTACTGCATATAGTTTCAACACTACAATGCTTCCATCTTATGGTGTCCCAGGTAATTAAGCTTTAGCATTAAATTCAATTAACTGATGACAAATATTTACATATTTCGAATATAAGTGGTATAGACTATTTATAGATAGAAGTCGTGTTATTCACACAGAGTATATGAAATGTTTTTGCAGAAGATGTAGCTCTTTTCTGGGGGAAAGCATTCGACAATGCTCAACTTTTGCAAGGTGATGAATATGAAGTGGGATCAGTGACAACAGAAATACTTATGCAAAAAGATTCAAATTCATTTACTCTAAGTAATGGTTGGGCTTTTCCTAGGAGTATATATTTCAATGGTGAAAATTGTCAGATGCCACTTCCGAACACCTTTCCGATGTTGCCGAATAGTAGCCCGACCCGGAAGCCTTCTCCTTTTTTCCTGCTTCTTTTTGCGACTACAGTCTACTTAAATTACAGAATGCTTGTTGGGTCCTTGCAATCTACTTTGGTCTTGATAATATTGAATCCAAACATATGTAAATGATTGATTGTTCACTAGTTTAGCCAAATAGGTATTCAGTTGTAACAAATAAAATCATATAGCTAGAAAGTTCATTTTTCTTAGTTTAAATTCTAGTTCAAACTATTGCGTTCTGTGTTGTTTGTCACATGTATAAGACTAATTTTTTTAATTTGACACAGCACCAATGATCTTTTAGACAAACTAATTTTATTTTATAACGTCCTAAAATAAGATTATTTTTTTCGACATAAAGTAATGATGTAAGTATCACTAGCTCCAATCGCTACTTTTTTAGTGTACAATGTTGTTAATTTATAAATTTTAAGTTTCCACTATTCTTAAAAAATTGTGCTTAATTAAATTGAACGAGCACACAGTTAATATTACTCAAATTTATATATTATGAATATTGAAAGGAAAACTATTTACCTTCTTCTCTACGTGACCAAGTATCATAAAAATAAATATGAGATGTTTGACTATTTTTCACAAATACATTCAAGACTCTTAAATGATCATGCCTATAATTAGGAGTGGCAAATGGACGGTCGAGTCGAGTTCGGGCGGATTAGAAGTGGGTTATGCAAACGGGTCATAAATGGGTTGGATCACTATCGGGTTGGGCCGTTGATTATGAATATATGATAATAGTTTGAAGGATTAGGATATAATAACTAATCTATTAATGTATTCATTGTTTAAAAAAAAAAACATGTATGAAAATTGATACAGTTAAATGCCACATGAATCCAGTGGATTGTAAAATCATTTTATAGGAGCAATTTTGTAAAAAAATCCTTTTTTTTTCCAAAATACACAGTCATTTTATATATGTGCCCATTTAATATTGTAGAGTTGTAATGTAAATCTGAAAAAACCCGTTAAAGACCGAGTTAAAACACATAAAAAGGTCCTATTAATTTAAAGTGAGATTCGAACCGACCCAACCAATAAATAATGTGTACTTATGGATTGGGTCATAAAGGGCCTGGACGGATCGTGGACCGCCCATTGGGTCCAGATCCAATTTGCACGCCCTACCTATAATCATAAACGAAATTATAAATATGAAACATGTCAGTCAATCGGGTAACCACAAACGTCTCGTGATGAAAATCCAATAGCCAATAGGGGCTGATAAGAATACAAAGTGTCAAGTTTTTATGCATTATTATTTGCTATTTAATATTTATTTGACACCAAACCACACTCATTATTCTTATATTTTTATCTAGGATACAATTGGAGGCATTAAGTGCAAAAGAAGTTAAGTAGACAATTTCTGGACAGTTTTGACACTACTTCGTATTAAGGGCGTAAAATCCTCATACGAAATCCAAATGAGATGATTCAAGATGCTTTAGATCGGCAAGAGGAACGTCTACAACTTTCATCTTTGGGGATTTTCAAGATTCTGAAGGGATCCTAGACGAAATCGGACTTAAAGTCGCTATACCTGTTTTATGGAAAGTTTCCTAAATATCTAGTCTAATATATTGACTTGATATTGGGGCAATCTTTGATGGACGATTTTGGAAGGATTAAATCAGCATTCTCCTATTTACATTAAGATAATATCCTATTTTTTATATTATTCTTATAATATAAAGATTGGATATCAATTTTAGAGGATTCTTTTAGGGTTGTGTTGGCTTCTTTTATAAATAGGACTTTAGAAGACCACCTAGTTAATTCTTTCCTCCCACATATACCTAGAGTTATTAATGGCCTTACGTGGCTAAATCTTTGTTATTGGTCGAAGAAAACTGAAGCTTCGGAAACAAGAAAACTGTGAGATCTAATTAGTTTTATTATACGATTTATGTTTTGAATATCGATTGCTCTTCTGTTATAATTAATATGGTTGTTTTGTTTAATTGCTAGGAGGCCTACTAGTATTTTATTCTTTTCAATCTACTGCTTGATTAGATATCAAATCCGTAATTGTTTGATCCATCTAATTTTGTGAAGCATCTAAGATTCAATAATTTGCTGCGTCAGAAATTGTTAATCTTAAGAAGATAAATCGACTAAATTAAATCCAACCGCTTGTGTTTGAATTGTTTAGTTTCATTGATCTCTCTAATTCTTAAAGCATCTGCTATATTAAACCTTTAGTGCTTATCTTGGGTTATTTAGTAGTTAGGATTAATTGGATATCTTCTTCTGATTAATTAAAACTAAGGAGAGATAGGGGATTAGTTTTCACGGTGAATATTCAAAGTGTGAATTGTTATATATATTTGCATCGATGATCAGTTATATGATTCCGACAGTGGATGTTGACTTGGACCAATATTTGTTACTTTGATTAAATTTAATTTTCATCACTTCTTAATTATTGAATTCCATCACACTTAAACCCCCATTTGTTTTAATCCATTTAGCATAAAATTAGACTAGATATTCTCTGTGGGATCGACCCTTACTCGCCCTACTACATTATTAGGAGTATAGGTTTTATTTTTGGTTGCGTACGACAGCACACCAAATTTTGGCGCCGTTGCCGGGGAATTTTCTAGTTGATTTTTTGCTTTTTGTGATCCTTATTTATTTATTTTTATGTTGGCAACTCGATCTTCTAATCAAAGTGAATTGCAGTACGATCCAGAAATTGAGAAAACTTTGCGCAGGTTAAAGAAGAAACTTAGAGAAGACACAGAAGAAATCAATCCAACTTCTGATTGGTCTATAAGCAATTCTGATTCTGAAGAGAAAGAAATCATGGCTGGAAATCAAACTTTGAAAGAGCTTGCTGCCCCTGATTTGAATCAACACCCTCTATGCATTACTTTTCCTACTTTAGATGCTGCTACTACCTTTGAACTAAAATCAGGACTAATACATCTTTTACCAACTTTCCATGGTTTTGCAGGGGAAGATCCTCACAAGCATCTAAAGGAACTACATGTGGTATGCACGAGTATGAAACCTGTGGGGGTGACTGAAGAGCAAATAAAATTAAGAGCCTTTCCATTTTCTTTGAAAGATTCGGCTAAGGATTGGTTGTATTATCTACCCTCTGGGACCATTACTACATGGAACGAGATGAAAAGGATGTTCCTAGAGAAATATTTCCCAGCTTCAAGAGCAGCAAACATTCGAAAGGAAATTTGTGGTGTAAGGCAGCACAATGGAGAATCCCTTTACGAATATTGGGAACGATTTAAGAAATTATGTGCAAGCTGCCCCCATCATCAAATTACTGAGCAATTACTTATCCAGTATTTTTATGAGGGTCTTCTACACACCGATAGAAACATGATTGATGCCGCTAGTGGAGGAGCTTTAGTGGATAAAACTCCGGAGGCTGCTAAGAACTTAATTGCAAATATGGCAGCAAATTCCCAACAATTTGGCACTAGGCTTGACGTTCTACCAAAGAATGTTAATGAGGTAAACGTTTCTTCCCTTGAACAACAAATTGCTAGTTTAACTTCTCTTGTTCGTCAAATGGCTGTAGGTAATGTGCAAACAACAAAATCTTGTGGGATTTGTTCGGTAGTAGGGCATCCAACTGATTTGTGCCCAACTCTTCAAGAGGAATCCGTTGAGCAAGTGAATGCTACGGGTGATTTTCATGGACAGCCACAAAGGAAGTATGATCCCTACTCAAACACGTACAATCCGGGATGGAGGGACCACCCCAACCTTAGCTATGGGAACCCTCAAATGAATCAGCCCGCAAGTCAAAACCGTCAAAATTACCAACAATATAAGCAGCCATACCCTCATAGACCACAACCGATCCAACCTTCTAATTCTGGTATGTCGTTAGAAGATATTGTTAAGTCTCTTGCAACTAATACTTTGCAATTTCAACAGGAGACCAAACAATTTCAACAAGAAACGAGGACCACTATTCAGAACTTGGATAATCAAATGGGTCAAATGGCAACCGCAATTAGTCAGCTAGAGGCTCAAAGTTCGGGGAAATTACCGTCTCAAACGATAGTAAATCCAAGAGAAAATGCAAGTGCTATAGTTTTGAGAAGCGGAAAAGAGGTTGAAATTCCAACTGAGGCAGTTCATGCACCGTCAAAACAAGAAAAGGAGAAAGAAACTATAATGGAGAAAGGCATTCGTAAGGACGAGGACATACCTAACCGTAAGTTTTTGCCTTTTTCCGATTATAAACCAATACCCCCTTTTCCTCAAGCATTAGCAGAATCCAGGAAAGATGAACAAAATAAAGATTTGTATGAGACTTTCCGTAGATGCGAGGTAAATATTCCACTTTTAGATGCTATTAAACAAGTACCTCGTTATGCTAAATTTCTAAAAGAACTGTGCACACTCAAACGAAAACAAAAACTTAAGGGAAGTGAAAAGGTGAGAGTAGGAGAGAATGTTTCTGCAATTATTCAAAGAAAAATACCTACTAAATGTAAAGATCCAGGCATGTTTACTATCCCTTGTAAGATAGGTAACACTAGATTTGAAAAGGCCATGTTAGATTTATGAGCATCGATCAATGTCATGCCATATTCTGTGTATGCTTCTCTAAAAATTGGACCTTTAAACAAAACTGGTGTTGTGATTCAATTGGCTGATAGATCTAATGCATATCCTAAGGGAATAGTTGAGGATATTCTTGTGCAAGTTAATGATTTGGTTTTTCCTGCTGACTTTTATGTACTTGATATGGAGAATGGTGATCAAGCTACACCTATTTTGTTGGGGAGACCATTTTTAAAGACATCCAAGACAAAAATAGATGTTCATAGTGGCACACTAACTATGGAGTTTGATGGCGAAATTGTTAAATTTAATATTTATGATGCCATGAAATATCCTAGTGATGATAATTCTGTTTTTTCTATTGATGTCATTGATTCTTTAGCACAGGAAATTTTTGAACTTGATGGAGAAGATAAATTGGAAGTTGCTATTGGTAAGCATATTGAGAAAGAAAATGAGGAGTTAGCCTTGAACATTGATTTACAGGAAACTGTCGCAGCGTTGAATGAATTTCCAAAGTTAAAACAAACAGGTAACATTTCTTATATTACGCTACCAGTTTCTAACGAGAAACCTTTGCCTTCTATTTTACAGGCCCCTATTCCAGATTTGAAGCCCCTTCCTAATCATCTCAAGTACATGTTCCTTGGAGATGGAAATACACTGCCTGTGATCATCTCTAGCAAACTTAGTGTACTACAAGAAGAAAAGCTCGTGAAAGTACTTAAGGAGTATAAAGAAGCCATTGGTTGGACCATTGCGGATATCAAAGGAATTAGTCCGTCTACGTGCATGCATCGAATTTTGCTTGAAGAGGGAGCAAAACCATCTCGACAAGCGCAAAGGAGATTGAACCCACCTATGATGGATGTAGTTAAGAAGGAGATCCTCAAACTCCTTGAAGTTGGGATGATTTTTCCTATTTCAGATAGTAATTGGGTTAGCCCGGTTCAAGTGGTTCCTAAAAAGACCGGAATAACTGTCATAAAAAATCAGAATGATGAGTTGATTCCCACCCGAGTTCAGAATGGGTGGCGGGTTTGTATAGATTATAGAAAATTAAATAGTGTAACCCGCAAAGATCACTTTCCTTTACCTTTTATTGATCAAATGCTTGAGAGATTAGCTGGTCATGCTTTTTATTGTTTTCTTGATGGTTTTTCAGGTTATTTTCAGATTGCAATCGCCCCAGAGGATCAAGAAAAAACGACTTTCACATGCCCTTTCGGTACTTTTGCTTATCGGCGCATGCCCTTTGGCCTTTGCAATGCCCCTGCGACTTTTCAAAGGTGTATGGTTAGCATATTTTCAGATTATATTGAACACATCATAGAGGTCTTTATGGACGATTTCACCGTTCATGGAGATTCCTTTGATAATTGTTTGCATAACCTTGCACTTGTTCTTAAAAGATGCATAGATACTAACCTTGTTTTAAATTATGAAAAATGTCACTTTATGGTTGAACAAGGAATAGTTTTAGGCCATGTTGTTTCACCTAAGGGAATAGAGGTAGATAAAGCTAAAATTGATATTATTCAATCTTTACCTTACCCTACTTGTGTGCGGGAAGTTCGTTCTTTTCTTGGACATGCAGGTTTTTACCGAAGATTTATCGAAGGCTTCTCCAAAATAGCAGTACCCCTATGCAAGTTGTTACAAAAGGATGTGTCGTTTGAGTTTAATGAAGCATGTAGAAAAGCATTTGATAAGCTGAAGGAGTTGCTAACTTCTGCACCAATCATCCAGCCCCCTGACTGGAATATTCCTTTTGAAATAATGTGTGATGCAAGTGACTATGCAATCGGTGCTGTTTTGGGTCAAAGAGTTGGAAAATCATCTCATGCCATTTATTACGCTTCACGGACTTTGGATGATGCCCAAAGAAACTATTCGACTACTGAAAAAGAACTTTTAGCTATTGTTTTTGCTTTAGAAAAGTTTCGATCTTATTTGCTTGGTACTAAAGTTATTGTTTACTCTGATCATGCAGCCATTCGATATTTGATGACCAAGAAAGAGGCGAAACCAAGGTTAATAAGATGGATACTTCTCTTAAGTGAATTCGATTTGGAGATAAAGGACAAAAAAGGGATAGAAAATCAAGTGGCTGATCATTTGAGTCGCTTAGTTCGTATGGAGGATGAACTTCCTCTACACGAGACCTTCCCTGACGAGCAACTACTTTCCGCGAGTGTGACATTACCTTGGTATGCAAATATTGTGAATTTTTTGGCTACTAATATGTTACCTCCTGGTTTATCTAAGGCTCAAAAAGATAAGATGAAAAGTGACGCAAAGTATTATGTATGGGATGACCCGTACTTATGGAAGCATTGTGGTGATCAAATAATAAGAAGGTGTGTCTCTGATAATGATATTATTTCTGTTCTCACCTTTTGTCATTCTTATGCTTGTGGAGGTCACTTTGGAGCAAAAAGAACAGCAAGAAAGGTACTAGAATGTGGTTTTTATTGGCCATCTTTATTTCGGGACTCATATTTATTTTGTAAATCATGCGAGCATTGTCAAAAAATGGGTAATATTTCCCAGAAGAATGAGATGCCACAAACTTCTATACTATTTTGTGAAATTTTTGATGTTTGGGGCATCGACTTCATGGGACCCTTTCCTGTATCTTTCGGCTATGTTTACATATTACTTGCTGTTGACTATGTCTCGAAATGGGTGGAAGCTAAATCCACTAGGACTAATGATTCTAAAGTTGTTACAGATTTTATCAAGTCTAACATATTCTCCAGGTTTGGAATCCCAAAAGCTATAATAAGTGATCGAGGCACTCACTTTTGCAACCGTACTATGGAGACTTTGCTTAGAAAGTACCACGTGACACACAAGGTTTCTACTGCATATCACCCACAAACTAATGGACAAGCAGAAGTATCAAACCGAGAGATCAAGTCAATCCTTGAAAAGACTGTCAGTCCAAATAGGAAAGATTGGAGTTTGCGCTTGGATGATGCCTTGTGGGCATATCGAACTGCATATAAGACGCCCATTGGTATGTCACCTTATCGATTGGTGTTTGGGAAGCCATGTCACCTTCCAGTTGAGTTAGAGCATAAGGCATATTGGGCTATAAAGAGTTTCAACATGAAGATGGATGAAAGTGGAGAACATAGGAAGTTGCAACTACAAGAGTTAGAGGAAATTCGCAATGATGCATATGAGAATGCTAGGATTTACAAAGAAAGGACGAAGGCTTTTCATGACAAGATGATTAGTAGGAAGGAGTTCAAAGTTGGTCAAAAAGTCCTTCTGTACCATTCTCGACTTCGTTTGTTTCCAGGTAAGTTACGTTCTCGTTGGATTGGACCCTTTGTTGTTACTAATGTTTTTCCTCATGGTGCAGTTGAAATTCAAAGTATGGAGACCTCCAAAATATTCAAGGTGAATGGCCATAGACTAAAAACCTTCTATGAAGGTTTTCAAGTAAACAATGTGGCTACATTGGACGTTGAGGATCCAATTTATTCTGACTAGAAGCATTGGGTCGAGCCAACGACTGTAAACATAGGCGCTGCTTGGGAGGCAACCCAAGGGGAGTACATCTTTCTTATTCTTATTTATTTATTTATTTGGTTTGGTTTGGTAGTTTTTTGGTACATTGGGGACAATGTCAACATCAAGTGTGGGGGGGAGAAGTTTTAGTTTTGTCATGAGCAAAAGTTCGATTGAACTTGCCTTAAAGTCATAACATGATTGAATAAGTAATCTTACAACATAAAATTGATTAGTTTTGATATTTTCTTCGAGAACGATAGTAACTAAGTTTTGTAGACAAAAAGCCGGTGAGGTTTTGAGCTTTTAGATCGACACATCAATATCGATCTCATTTTTTTTCATGAGAGATATTCTTCCATGGTCTTGTTTCTCTAGAACTTGCATTGATTCTATTTGAGGCCATATTGACTCATGCATACGTGAATATGATTAAGGCAAATTTTTTTTTTTGTGAGCCACTTAAGCCAAATAGCCTACCTTGAATTAATTTTTCCCTCGTTCAGCCCCTTCTGAGCCTTTCTTTAGCCTTTTCTTGTTTTTTCTAACCCACATTATAAACTTTAAGCCGAAAAAAAAAAATGACATCTTTACCCAAGTCTTAGAGCTAGTGGAGCATCATTCATCACTATAATTGGGTGCCTGAAATAAGTGTGGGGGTTAATGAAGTTGTAGTATGTCAGTGTTTTGAAAAAAAAAAAAAAAGAAAAAAAAGAAAAAAAAGAAAAAAAAAAGAAAAAAAAGAAAAAAAAAAAAGAAAAGAAAAAAAAAAAGAGAGAGAAAATTGATTGAAGGGAGTTTATAATGTTTCATATGATTTAAAAGCATGGTCTTCTCTCAGTGCAAGGATTTTATGTGGTTAGTACTTTAGAGCCAAAACAAACAAATATGATAAATAGAGTGTTTGGTTATATTGAGATTAAACCGATTACTTGCTCCACTAGTTTCAATGACTTTTAAGCTCAGTTCCAAATGTTCATTCCTTGTCCCTAAGCCCCGTTACAACCCCTAAAAGTCCTTATGATTCTTGTTATGCATGTGGTCTCAATGGAGGAGAATGAGAAGATATGCAAGCTTATGGTAGATCATTTCCATAGGAATGAATTTGAGCGAAACACATACCCTTCAAACACATGAGAGTTGAGTGTACATTCCTGTAAGGGTCTACATATTTAGTCTACTGTATTCTCAAATGAAAATACTTGCTATTTAATTGTAAGTTGTTTAAGAATGTTGTTCATGATGTGTTATGATTTTGGAAAAGTTTGGTTGTTCTTTGTTAATGGCATTACAACCTTGATGTTCTTTTTTTTGAGGAAGTGAATTTGAATTTTGCCCGAGGACGAGCAAAGAACAAGTGTGGGGGAATTTGATAAGAATACAAAGTGTCAAGTTTTTATGCATTATTATTTGCTATTTAATATTTATTTGACACCAAACCACACTCATTATTCTTATATTTTTATCTAGGATACAATTGGAGGCATTAAGTGCAAAAGAAGTTAAGTAGACAATTTCTGGACAGTTTTGACACTACTTCGTATTAAGGGCGTAAAATCCTCATACGAAATCCAAATGAGATGATTCAAGATGCTTTAGATCGGCAAGAGGAACGTCTACAACTTTCATCTTTGGGGATTTTCAAGATTCTGAAGGGATCCTAGACGAAATCGGACTTAAAGTCGCTATACCTGTTTTATGGAAAGTTTCCTAAATATCTAGTCTAATATATTGACTTGATATTGGGGCAATCTTTGATGGACGATTTTGGAAGGATTAAATCAGCATTCTCCTATTTACATTAAGATAATATCCTATTTTTTATATTATTCTTATAATATAAAGATTGGATATCAATTTTAGAGGATTCTTTTAGGGTTGTGTTGGCTTCTTTTATAAATAGGACTTTAGAAGACCACCTAGTTAATTCTTTCCTCCCACATATACCTAGAGTTATTAATGGCCTTACGTGGCTAAATCTTTGTTATTGGTCGAAGAAAACTGAAGCTTCGGAAACAAGAAAACTGTGAGATCTAATTAGTTTTATTATACGATTTATGTTTTGAATATCGATTGCTCTTCTGTTATAATTAATATGGTTGTTTTGTTTAATTGCTAGGAGGCCTACTAGTATTTTATTCTTTTCAATCTACTGCTTGATTAGATATCAAATCCGTAATTGTTTGATCCATCTAATTTTGTGAAGCATCTAAGATTCAATAATTTGCTGCGTCAGAAATTGTTAATCTTAAGAAGATAAATCGACTAAATTAAATCCAACCGCTTGTGTTTGAATTGTTTAGTTTCATTGATCTCTCTAATTCTTAAAGCATCTGCTATATTAAACCTTTAGTGCTTATCTTGGGTTATTTAGTAGTTAGGATTAATTGGATATCTTCTTCTGATTAATTAAAACTAAGGAGAGATAGGGGATTAGTTTTCACGGTGAATATTCAAAGTGTGAATTGTTATATATATTTGCATCGATGATCAGTTATATGATTCCGACAGTGGATGTTGACTTGGACCAATATTTGTTACTTTGATTAAATTTAATTTTCATCACTTCTTAATTATTGAATTCCATCACACTTAAACCCCCATTTGTTTTAATCCATTTAGCATAAAATTAGACTAGATATTCTCTGTGGGATCGACCCTTACTCGCCCTACTACATTATTAGGAGTATAGGTTTTATTTTTGGTTGCGTACGACAGCACACCAGGGGCCCAATCCAGAATGTGCAAAAAAGACAACCAATTGACAAAGGTTAAACGTGCACATGTCATGGTTTTATTGGATACTACACTTTCGGCTTTTTAGTGTGGAAACCTCCAATTTCTTCCACTTCGAACTAAACTCGTAATCACGTTCAACTTCCATTGCGATCGACAGTGAGGTGTGAAGAATCTAATCAATGACGCCACCTCACGACGACAAAGCACTGGCGAGAGTCAACGATGAGTCAACTCCTAAACGCCACATCTCCAATATCCTCTTCATCATCGGTACACTTCTTATTTTTATTTTTTGTAATTGTTTCATATTCTCTTTTAAAGATGTGTATTGATTCAGGATTTTTGTTTTTGTGATTGTAGCTATGCAAACAGAGGCGTCTTCTCTAGTGAATAAGTTTCAGCTCGCCGAGGAAACTGATTCCGTGTAGCTTCCTTTTTCTTTTGCATTTCATTTTTCAATTTCTTTTCAAAAGAGTATTTATTACTTTTGGTTTCGCTTTGGTGTCACTTTTTTGTGCTTTTTACAAGTTATTATAACTCCTACTTTTAGATAAACAATTATTTAAGTTAATGTGTTGAGTTATCATATTCGTATTATCAATTTGTGCAAGTTTTTTTAGAGGTGTTATGTGAATATAATAATCCATCATCTAAATAACTTAGTCCTGTTCTCTAAGCAGGAATCGGATAATAATAAGCATCATAACAAATACTTACTTTAAAGAAAAAACAACACAATAATGAATAACTATTATAAGAAACTTTATATAGCATGAAAATTGTCAATTTCACTTGAATAGAGTATCAAAGCATATTTTTTTTTTTTTATAATTGTATCAAAGCATATTCAATGGTGGACAAAGTTTGTATTAAACATATCTCTGGTATTTGGTATTGCTTAGTTTTTCAATTTGCGTATTTACCATTTTGAACCAATGGTGCAGGTTTCCGAAGGGGGTCCCGTGGGTGAGGTACTCTGGAAAATATAAAGATTTGAACATCAACATTGTCTGTCCAGGAAAAGACCCAACATTAGGTGCTTATAACTTTGCTTTTGTTAATCTCTACGTGTATACTATATACAAATACACAAAGTGAATGCTTGTCCAATTTACGTACTCATTGGCTTTTGTTGATGGTCCTGTTGAGCTGTAGATATCTGGTTTCCTCTGTGCTAGAATAATGGGTTGATACTTGATCAAACTTATGCATTTTCTACCTGGTCTCTAAATTTGGTAGACATGACTATGTCCAGCAAAGGCATATTACATATGAAGAACAGAATACTCAGCAACGGTTTAAGAGTTTCTGATTCATGGATCATATTTGCGTGTTAAGTTAAATAACTGGACCATGAATGTCGTGATGATGTTAACATAAATCCATTATGCTTCCTGGGTCACAGCATCTGATCTTTCTCCGTTCTTAAATTTCCATCTACTGAGTTAAAGTGACTTGTTTCTTTATCAGGGGTTGACAGCGTGGGCACGGTTTCTGCATCTCTTCTGACTTATGCTTCTATTCAAGCATTAGAGCCTGACCTCATCATAAATGCAGGGACTGCTGGAGGCTTCAAGGTAATAGAATTGCAACCAGTGGTTTTATCTTGTTTCTGTTTCCAGCATATGAATCATTTGGGTCCAACTGTTGGCTATTTATGCTTAATCAGACTACTGATAATTTCACGTTTTAGTAGGATATGCACTTGTATGATTTCCTCTCGCTGTCTATCTTTAACACATATTTTCTTCTTTACTTAATTTTTCTCTATTGTTTTTACCCTCTATTTCTCTCTTAATTCACACTTGTGATTTGTTTATGTCCTACTTGTTAAAGAACCTCATAAATTCATAACACTTTGCGCATAAAAATATGTGATATATGGCTTGCTTTATTTCGAAACTTACACTCGATTTGGGCTTTTATCTGTCATTAAGTAATAGATTGAGCTGGTTGTTTATTAATATTCTTCAGATATGGGAAATGAAACTGAATGTATAGAGCATACAGTGCCTTCTCTTAGTATATCTTTGTTAATAAAATAACTTAATATGGTGAATTAACAGGCAAAAGGTGCTTCGATAAGCGATGTATTCCTTGCATCAGATGTTGCTTTCCATGATAGAAGAAATCCCATCCCTGTAAGTTCCTATCCTTTTATTCTCCCTCTAGTTTCCCTTTCTATTGTTTATAAGCATATTATGCGAAGATAATTAATAACAGTAAAAATGAAATAACTATAATTTGGTAACTCTTAACTAATACTTCAGGAACCACATATAAAGTACATATCATGATCTAAAAAATAAATAAATCAGTTATTTTGTATCATATTGTTGTGTTCCTTCTTTTGTTCTACAGGTATTTGATCTCTATGGTGTTGGGTTACGTCATGCATTCTCTACGCCAAATCTTGCTAAGGAGCTGAACTTAAAGGTCACTCTCTTAATCTTGCATCGGAACATAGTTCTGGAAAAGCATGGTATTGTTACTAATTTTAACTCTCTATGTGTATGTTTTAGGTCGGTAAACTGTCTACTGGCGACTCTTTAGATATGACTCCACAGGATGAAGCGATTATTATTGCTAATGATGCTGCTGTTAAAGACATGGAGGTAGGCTTCTACTACCTTGAGCTTATCATAGCACTGAATCAATAATAGTAGCTCTGGACTGGTTCATCTATCGTACAATTCCACTCATGATGAAGTTATCTCAATTTTTCGCAAGGTTTAATGGGATTTATTCCTGTAAAAGTCAAGTATAAGCACTATAATTAGTTGTACATGGGAAAAATATCAAATAAAATCGTTAGTGGATAAAGGTTGAAAAATGTATTTTTTTTTTTCTCTTAACAAATTACTAAAAATGGGGGAAAACTCGTGTATCTAAATCTCAAATCTGGTTTTTTTTTTTCCTGATGTCAAATTATTCTCTACTTCATTGTCAATATGATTGCTGTGAACCAGGGAGCAGCCATTGCCTATGTAGCAGATCTTCTGAAAGTCCCTGCAATTTTCTTAAAAGCCGTGACGGATATTGTGGATGGTGACAAGCCAACAGCTGAGGAGTTCTTACAAAATTTGGCTGCAGTCACTGCTGCACTTGATCAAGCAGCAACCCGAGTTGTTGATTTTATCAATGGGAAGAGTTTCTTAGAACTTTGATCCTCCTTAGTGTGGTCAAATAATTTATAAATTAAACGCTTAACTTCATTTAATTACAATTCGAAGTCAAATTGTAATACTTTATTAACTAAGTAACTATTATCATCTTATGAGAATTTTGATATTATTTTTTGTTTTTTATTTAATTTGATATTTGCCTTCACAAATTACATTTAGATGAAAAGGAAGCAGATTGAATGTCCAATTTCATATTTATCTCTCTTTGAACCAAACCTCTACCCAACACCTTCTCACATAGATCATGAAGTTCTCACCCTTAAACTAACTTAATACAGAACATTATAAACAATCATATTACGTTACATCTGTCCCTCCACATGATGATTATTTTGTTCTATTTACTGCTACTCAATTCTTTGAATCTATGCAAATGCAAGTATATATTGTAGCAACTCGAAGCATTCCACATTGTGAAACTCTAATATTCATTCTAAATAAGAAAAGGCATTATGGGAAATGAAGATACCATGCAATGCTCAAAGAATGCCGATTCTGGAAAAGCTACAATTTTAGCCCTTGGCAAGGCCTTTCCTCACCAACTTGTCATGCAAGAGTTTCTGGTTGATGGGTATTTCAGAAACACCAATTGTGAAGATCTTGACTTAAAGGAGAAGCTCACTCGACTCTGTAAATTTCCTTCCTTTTCTTATGTTCTCATGTTATGTTAAGGTTTCTTGTTAGCTTCAGAAAATTAAGATCATTTCCAATTCATAGCTAGAGTTGAGATGCAAAACACCACAATCTGGAATCTTTTATTTGCAATATACTCCCAATGTTCCTTCTAACTTGCAAAATACCCCCTTTTGCTATTTAAACTAGCAACTATCCATTGTGTTTCTAAATTAAATCACTCCTTCTCCACACACTAATACTGCTAGTGCCTAGATTCATCTAATTTACATGGTCATCCAATAAACCCCTCTTGTCATCATAAACACTTGTATACATCATTGTTATACATTTATCATACCAAATAGAAATATGCATAGGACCGTTGTAATATTTCATTAAAGCTTAACAAACGCAAGAGACAGTGTACTATAAATTATAAAGTATAAGGAGATATTTAATATATAGGGATGAAATTGGTTATTATAATAAAAACAATGGAATGGATCGTACTGTAAATAACTCGTTTGTCATGTTACATATTGATCTATGATATGACAGTTTTATTAGATAAGGTACTGATCATTACTATAATTATTTATTGGCAGGCAAGACAACCACTGTAAAGACCAGATACGTAGTTATGTCAGAAGAAATCCTAAAGAAGTATCCTGAACTAGCCATTGAAGGCCTCCCCACTGTGAAACAAAGGTTGGACATTTGCAATTCAGCAGTCACAGAAATGGCAATTGATGCTTCACAATCTTGCATCAAGAAATGGGGTAGGCCAGTTTCAGACATAACCCACTTAGTCTATGTCTCCTCAAGCGAAGCCCGGCTACCTGGTGGTGACCTTTACCTAGCCAAAGGGCTGGGCCTCAAGCCCAATACCCAACGGGTTATGGTCTACTTTTCGGGCTGCTCAGGTGGGGTAGCAGGCCTCCGTGTAGCCAAGGACATTGCAGAAAACAATCCAGGTAGTAGAGTGTTGCTTGCAACCGCAGAAACTACAATTATCGGATTCAAACCACCTAGTGTTCACAGGCCTTATGATTTAGTTGGAGTAGCTTTATTTGGAGATGGGGCTGGAGCAATGGTAATTGGGTCAAATCCTGATTTAAATATTGAGAAGCCTCTTTTTGAATTACATACATCTATTCAACACTTTTTACCAAACACAGAGAAGATTATTGATGGGAAATTAACAGAAGAAGGTATAAGTTTTAAATTGGAAAGAGAGTTGCCTCAGATAATTGAGGATAATATTGAAGATTTTTGTAATGAGTTAATGGGATTTGGTAGTTTTTCTGAAGATGATTATAATAAATTGTTTTGGGCTGTTCATCCGGGTGGGCCGGCGATTTTGAACCGGTTGGAAAAGAGATTGGAGCTTTTGCCTGAGAAACTGAGTGCTAGTAGGAAGGCTTTGGCTGATTATGGGAATGCAAGTAGTAATACAATAGTGTATGTGTTGGAGTATATGTTGGAAGAGGGGAAAAATGGTAATGAGTGGGGATTGGTGCTTGCATTTGGCCCTGGGATCACTTTTGAGGGGATTCTTGCTAGGAATCTCACTGTGTGAGTAGGACACTATATATTCTTTCTAGAAAATTAAAAGAAGGAAATATAGAAATTTTAATGTATGTTCTTTAAATATTCATGGTTTTATGCAATTATATTATTATTATTATTATTATAATTAATGCTGTTTTCCTACTATTACAACTTATTCTGCTCCAACTGGACTTGAAAAAGTGAGCCAAAACTTTATGAACCTACTTTAGATTTTTCTTAAGTTTTGAACAATTTTAAACTAAGGACAAGTTGATATATCTTTATTCTAGTTAAATGATCCATTATCTGTATATAGAATTCTTCTTTAATTAGACAAACAAAACCAGAAGAAAAACAGAACAATTCCAAATTAAACAGAGAATCAATAATTACAACCACTGGAAGAATTCAGTAGTACCAATCGATTTTTTTTTTTGTCACACATAAAAACAACACAATATTCAGTTGAACGAACGAAAAAGTGAGCAGAAAAACAATCAAAATACAAGAAAATAATCCGAAGAAGCAAAAAGAGACTCAATTACATTATTTATGGTTGATTTCAAGGGCATTTAGGCTTGTTATTTCTGGTAGTCAATTGAGCATAGCAACGGCACTCTTCATAGTTTCCGTAAGTGCCTGAGGGCACACAGTTGCACCTGGCACAACAAGTCCCACATGCTCTTTTGCAAAGCCTGGGCCTACTTGATAATTTGCACCTTGCTGCACAAGCTCCTCCACAGTCTAATAGAAATACATCAATTAATTAGAAATAAAATAAAATGATTAAACGCATAAAAATAGAAGAATAATTATTTAAGTGAAACTAGAGATTAGAGATAGATAGAATACCCATTCTCGGGGTGTATGCAGTTTTTGATGCAGCATTGCTAGTCTGCAACAGCATATGTTACACATATATATATAGTTAGTAGAATCAGGAAAATCCAGAAATTATAAGCCGTATGTATATATCTTAATTGAATGAAAAACATAAAGTTTTTTATCAGCTATTCTCTATGAAAGATCGATTAGGCAACTTACCTTCCTGTCTTAAAAAAGTATATAGATTACCCTATTAAAAACATGCTGATAAAAAAAGAAAACTCTTCTATGAAAATAAAAATAAAAAAAGGCAACACCCCTCCATTGAGTCGGGATACGCTGAAAACGCACGGAGTCATGCAACCGCGGCTCGCTTTTAGACTAGAAAAAGGCAAATTAAGAATGAGGTATTAATTAATACTATATATATAATTACCACTTGATTGGTTTGAATTGCTTGGACTTGATGGAGAACCAAAAGAGAGAGAATTATTGTTGCAACAATCACTTTGGGAATAGCCATTAATGATAACTATATATGTATATATATGAAATTGAACAAAAATTAATGTCTCAACTAAAAATTGCAGATTGAGAGAGAGATAGAGATTAGGATTATTTTGTTCTGAATTGATGGGGTGCTTTAGAATGAGATGATATGAACTCTATTTATAGAAGAAGAAGAAGATGAATGAAATTAAAGTTTCAATCAATCTACATGCAAAAATATGTAGAATTGAATTGAATTGAATTGAATTGAATTGATATTGTGGGCATTATTAACGTAGCCTGGCATCTTGCCCTACCCCGACCTAACTACTCTAACTATATTCATTAATTAATTAATTAATTATTGATCAGAAGAAGTAAACAACAAATTGTGCATGCTAACAGTCTCCATTTTAGTTGGCTAAAAATTCACTCCAAAGAATCAACAGCTAGGATCGGATGCACCTTTAAAATTAAGGGTCCATTTACCAACATCTTCTTTGGTTTAGATTAGATTAGATTAGAGAATTAATAATATAATCCTCCTAAACTTTTCCTAATCCTCATAAACTATTGAAATTTTTGTTTCCGTGTGTGCTCAACAGCTCTCTTCTTTCTGATTAATTAATTTCTCCCATGGTTTATAAACAAAAACAATCATGGGAAGAAAACTCGATGGTCTCGCCATGGATAAAAAAATTATTTATAATGTTTCTAAAATATTAGGAAAAATTAAGAATTACTAAATTAAAAAAAATAATAATAATAATAATAAAATTTGAGGGCAAACAAATAGTTTCAGAATTAACCCTTGTTTCGTTTCCATTGATTAAAAATGAAAACTTTTTGATATAAACGATAGGAAATATTCATGCATGACATGAGTCTAGCCTTATGAGATTAAAAGTGCAGTATTTTCTCAGACTAAAAGTTACAGAGACAATTCAATTATGAACAAATCGCACTCAATTCTGACACAAATCGAGTTCAACCACGCTCGAATCACTAACCAGCTGCGATTTAGTTACACTTCGGGCAAAAAAGAAAAAAAGTTATGTTCAAATTACATTGACACTGATTATTTACTTATTATTTTTGTAATACCTAATACGTGAGGAGAGGGTGATTTTTGTAATTAGACCTTACCTGAAAAGGTATTCGTAATTTACCCTTGGAATAATTAAAGAAAGTGGTGTGGTACTCTGGTGTAAAATTTGAACGAAATCTTAATGTATGCTTGGGTTTTATTGTTATCTTGTTTTTAAAGTGAAAACACAAACAAAAAGTAAAGAAACAGCGCTATCAATTCTGAAGTGGGTAAATAACAAAATCTCTTGTGACAATAAATTTGAAGAAAAGACAAAGATCACGAGAAAAAAGGCATTTTTAGGTTAAGTGATCATTAGATGAAATGTTTACAATGAAATCTACTAGCCAAAAGCCAGGTTAGTACTGGTAAAATTATGCCAACATGACTTCCGAAAGTCGACTTAAATATCCAATTTGCTTGCAACCCGCCATATTTTTTCAAGCCGTGTAGAATAGGCTAATCCAACTACTAATTAAACGACCCCAGAAGGAAGGCGCAACACGAGCTGACCTCCAAAGACACTGCAGGTTGAGAGCCAGGGTCAATAACGTAATTCAACATGTTAAACGAGAAATAAAACGAATGTGTAGAAGGTAGACCTTTTGACATAATAATAACAAAAGTCAGCCAAGATGAAGGTTTGGACAATTTCTGATATAAGAACCATTGAAGGCCAAAGTCCATAACCTAATGCCACGAGAAGATGGCCGCGACTATCCAAAACCTGCCAATATCGAGCAAGAATAATGCCAAATATACCAGTACAAAAATTTAGAAGAAATAAAATGCATCCAACAAAGAGAAATGTTCGTTTTTTTGAATTTTTTTATTTAAAATGCTAAAGTTTGTGCATCAAACCTGAAGAACCCAGTGAGCACAGCTCAAGAACCTCGCAACGCCCAATGCAAATACATAATGGGCCGTGAATGGTTCAACAATCTGTCACCAAGATGTTAAATATGTTACTGAATCACACATTACACTTGCCCAAACTCTTACAACGAAAAGGATGAACTAGGGCAAAATTGCATATTTAGTCACTCAAGTTTCAGATTATAACAAAGATAGTCATTTCTCTTTTTGGTTCGAAGCATTTGTCCTAGTTTTAAGATTTAAGCCTTCAACTTTTACCTTTTATCTTTTCAGTCTGACATATTCAGTCCTCTACATTTTCAGCCCTCTATCTTGTAGGTTCACCTAAATTTACTCCAAACTTTACATATTAGCCTAATAAGGCAAATTATGGTGAATTTGGGGCTTTCACTGAATTTATGCAACAATAAATTGACTTTTTTATATGAATTTTACACCCAATAAAAAAAATGAAATCAAGAAATTGAGGATTAAAATTGATGACTAGAGGACTCCATCAGCTACTTCATTATTAAATGTATAATTCAAATAAGTTAAGCCTGAAAGATAAAGGATGAATCCTATTGAAGTTAGACCAAATGTGTGTCAGTTCAAAAGATAAAATTTAGTCATGCCTTGAAAGTTAGACTAAATACGTAACTTTGCTCTAAAATTCCTTAATTATACTCTACCTTGGTGTTTTGCATTACGCGGAGTTGAGGTAGCACAGAAACAGCTTCGAGGTAAACACAGAAAGCCCAGGCAATCCTATTGACGATGTTGTGTGATGTAGATGGATGGACTAGCAGCGCTAAGACAGCACAAGGTACCACCTGTATAGACTCTTTTTAGAACTGAACGCAAAGAAGGTGGAAATTCTTGCTATAGAACAAACAAAGCTGACGTCATTCCTATAAAAGACTCACTCACCACATAATATAGTGCGAAATTGTCTTTTTCCTCCATGTAACTCGATCTGAGATTAAACCGAATGGTGTATATAACCCACAGAGTTGTAGCCAATGTAGCCATGTCAAGCAAAGTGTGTATGTCGTATTCCATGACAAAACTACAATACAATCTAACAGCCAAAAAGATGGCTGTTAATTCCTGGGATTTGAGTGAAATTCCTGCAGTGATAAAAAAAAATGAAGCAATCAGCAACTACAATTTATATTGAAGATAACTTCAAGGTGAGCAACAAAAATAGGCATTGGCTTGTCTCACAAAATGAAGGTTGTAAAAGAAAAATCTGTACAAGTCGGTATACAACAACGAATATTGTAAGTCACGAAGAGCACCAGGAAATAACCCAAAATAAAATAATAATTAATTAACATTTTCAAGTTTCCATAAAGGAAAAAACTTGATGAAACTAGAGTCGCATGATATATTCTTTCACTAAATCCAATGTCTATCCATAGCAACACAAAAGTTACTCTCTGTTACTTCTTCCCCACTTCATAAAAGTTGTAAGATAACGACAAATAATCATTTAACCTACCAAAGACTTGATGGCCCAAGAACTTTGAAGCACAAAAAAACTAATACTGCAAACCAAACAAGGACACAAAACACATACCACATCCAAAACAAGGAAGCTAATCAATGTTAAATAATTGGTTAACATCATGGACTGTGCCATTTAACTTCAAACGAAATAGAACAAAGTAACCATTAAATATAGGCAAACTTAGTTTTGTGTTTTTTCCCCCTTCCAATAGAATGAGTCAAAACTATTCCTTAAAAACACACGACTATGATTCAACACCTATAATAATATAAAAAAACACAACACAAAAACCAACGGACGTTCTTAAGTCTACTCGTGTTCCCAAATTTCAACAATCAGCAAAGGATCCCAATTCAAAAAAGAAAAACTCATTTTTTTCATTCATCAATCGATTATAAAACAATTTAAATGATAAATCATTAAATAAATACACCCCAAGACATATTATAGAGGAGACAAATACATAAAACCCAACCTCTCAATCCAAAACAAAACAAGCAAATATTTCAGAAAGAATAGATTTTTAGTGTGGCTCAATTTATCAAAACCTCAAATTATCTACCAAAAATAATTGAAAAGGAAGCGACGTCGTACCAGCGCAAGTCTTTTCCTTCATCAACTTATAGATAAGAACAATAATCCCAATGGAATGAACAGCCTCAGCAGCAACAAAAAGATTGTCGTGGTCATGAACAATCGCTCGGAGGAGAACTAAAGCCGCCATCCCGCTGATTACGGCAAGAAAGGCCTTCACCTTCGGCGGCTGCCGCCGTACCCATGACGACACCGCTTGGATCGGTCTCTTGGATGGTCTCATCTTCTTTTTCTGTAGGTATATTTTGTGCGTGAATTTGTTCTATTTTCCCTGGGCTTTTCCGCGTGAAAAGGGATTGGAAAGTTTGAGGGAAAATAAAATAGAGCAATGTGAATGGAAAATGGATTTTATTGATGGGGAAAAAGGTAGTGTTGTACTAGGAGTCTTAAGGGTCAAATCGGTCAATTAAAATTCTCTTCTTTTTCATTTTTGGAACTTTCCCTTTTCTTTTAAATATAGATAAATATTTCATATTTTTTGGATTATATTACAAAGTTGAGTTTTTTTCTGTTTTTTCTCATATAAACAATACTTCATATTTTTTGAAATTACATTATATTTTAGATATTAATTGTCTTTTAGATATTTCTAAATTGTTATTGGGAACCAAGCAAATTAAATGACCTATGAATTTCTAACTTGTTGTAATCCCAAAAAGTCTCTATATTTTGAATTATTATCCTTTTAGATATTTGAGGTTTCAATTACATTAAAATAGTATTTTCCCATAATAAAGCTGTATTCATAGAGAGACATATCAAGGAAATTTTGAAACCACATTTAATAAGGGTAGGTAGAGAGGTAGGGTGATCCACATTCACATTTCTTTTTTGTTAGTATTTTATTATAAATATAAGCGCATAAATAAATGGCAGATTAATTTTTTTTATTTAGAGAATGCTTAACGAATGAATTAATGAATGAGAAATAGAGGAAGGTCCAAACATGATCACAGACATGTTGAAGGAGTTGAGCTAAACATTAACCCAGCCAATGATATTATTGGAGTTGGGTAGTTGCACCAAAGCCAACGCACTTTTCACAAGAAAATTACGTCTTGTGTTTCATACTCAATTGTAATTTTGTAATGTTTTATCCTCAATTACATAATCACTTTTATAATATCGTAACGGGCACAATCAATTTTTTCCAAAAATTACAAAATGTAGCTTTTAGCAAAAGCAAACCTACAAAATCAATTCTTCCATAAACAATTATTATAAAATTTGATTTTCGTAAAATTAATTCTCATGGAATTGTTTCTTCAATCTTTACATCAAATCAAACTCGTTCTAAGAGAGATTCAGAAAACTATGATGCAATAGTGGAGTGTATCAAGGAAAATTTAAGGAGTGACAGTGTTATACATTCTCACTTTTTACTCTGCACTCCAACAACTTTTTTATATTTTAAGATTATAGTTTTAAACAATCACACCACTCCACTCCAACAGCTCATTTATATTTTAACAAACTACTTTTAATTTTAATTTATATATAAATAATAATGATATATAATTAATATCTATTTAATATAATAATAAAGTACTATAATTTGTACTTTTGTCTGCAAAAGCAATTTTTAAGATTTCAATCTTAAAAAATTTTGGCATTCTCAAATTTTAAAGACTCCCTTGGATTTGATTTTTTGCACAATGCTTATCAAATCTCTTATAATTTTAGGATATAAAAGGTCATTTGGAGAAGGTCTGGCCATCAAAAGCTAAAACTTAAAAAAACCACTTCAACCTAAAAGGATATTAAACAATAGTACTATTATGCAGTTGAGACATCTGATTTTCATTTAATGCTATCCTGCTTCACTTTCCAACACCAGGTCCACAGGCAAAAGAAGAATCATAACACTCACCAGATAAATGTTTGAACAAACCTAAAGAATTTGCAAAGAAAGAATAAAAGGAATCAACCAAAAAAATACAATCTAGAAAATCTCAGATTGAAAACAGCAGCAGCAGCAGCAAAGAATGAACTCAATACTTCCAAAGCAATGGAAACTATCCTTACATGCCACAATTTTGTTCACATATCTTGTCTAAGAAACTAGAAGGTCCAAGAAGAAGATCGTTTCAAAACGGGTTTCAGTTGCTTGTCTTCTTCAAGGGAGATCATACCTAAATGGGAAGGGTCTTCAAGCATCATCTTTGCAACCAAATAGCCTGCAACCGACCAGGTTTGGTATTTCCGAGCCTGTTTCCCAATGTATCGACCATTCTTTCCATCATAGTATTCTGGCCATCCATCTTTCGACAATCTAGCTTCAGCTAGCTCTATGGCACGTCTAGCGATTTGAGGCCGCCCAGTCTTGATGCACGCTGCTGTCAGGAGCCATAGAAGCACTGTGGCCGTATCATCAATTAGCAAAATGTCAGAAATTTCTTATCTATATTTCTTCATAGCAATTGTAACACAGATGTTGAATTAAATATAGATGGTTTCATCGAGTATGAACATGCTATGATGCATTTCAAATTCACAAATTATGAACTAGAAAATTCAGAAAGAAAAACACTGAAAAAAGTATACCTCAGGTGGGTTATTTGTAATTTACACTTGTTTTAACTAAGCTACCAACATTATCCCCATTAACACAAAAAGTCACCTACTTTCTATCATTTATTTACTTCATCATGGGGAAAATTTTACCCCTAAATGACAACAATCCCCCTGTTAATTTTGAAATTGGCAATTACCCCCTGTTAACTTTCAAAATTAGCAATAACCTTCCTATTGATTTATGAAGGAATTTCAAATGGGGTTTTTTGCTCATAAAAAAATAAAACAGGGGTGTTTTTGCTCATAAAAACAACACAGGGGTCTTTTTGCCAATTAGGCAAAGCACAGGGGATATTTTGCATTTAGCTCCATTTAAAATTCATAAATTATGAACTAGAAAATTCAGAAAGAAAAGTATTCAAAAAATTATATGGGCATTACACCACTCACACAAAAATCATATACCAAATCATTTATTTAGTTCATCGTGAAAAGTTTAGGGGGAAAAGTTCACCTGGCCAAGATCCACCATTATGATAACTCCATCTCGTATTTTTTGGATCACAACCTGTTACGATCCTCCATTCATGGCTTTCAATAGCTGGATAACAGACTTTAAGTGGCATATCTCCAACTAACTCCTCCCAACGTGATTCAATCAAATCCATAATAGCAGTTTGTTGTTCATGTGTAGCTAAAGATGACAGAATTGCAATGCAATTTGCCAAGCAAAACCAGCGAAAATCCATTTTTGAAGGGCCAACATTTCCAATAAAATATCCTCCATGCGTTGGCATAAAATCAAAAATCCATTCTGGAAGAGAATCAGGCATGACATTGAACTTGTTGACGGCTGTGTGTGAATATTCCTCGGTTTTATATCGGTATATATCATTAAGCTGCTTCAAATCCAGCCAAAAGTAACTTCTCATGTGATAACTCAAAGCATGCAGTCGTTTAACAATTCGTTCTAGAATTTCCTTCCCAGAAGCATCTTGCTTTATCAGAAGCATCGCACATCTTAGAGCCATGAAGAAAAGAGTTTGTATCTCGATTGGGTATCCATAGACGCCCTATATTCATGGTCATTTGTAAGCGACAATATAGAAATAAACCATATCTATACCTGCTAAATAGTACAGGAACAAAAAGAAAAGAAAAGGTTGCACTTGCATGAAACCAAGACCGCCATTTAGAAGGGTCCCAAAATTTTAAAAAATCTATAGTACCTTTCTTTTTAATTTTAATAAACTAGGTACAGTTATCTTCAAGATGTATAGTGTTATTCTTTTTTATCTTAATAAATTAGGTACATTTATCTTGTAAAAGATTGATTCTACTTAAAGAAGTACATCAAAATTAAAATTAGTAATATTCATGCTCAACTATGGCACCCAAATTATTGAGTGAATGTGGCATGTTATTTAAGCAACTTAGGAACTTAGCTAGGTCCCTATTCTAAAAGGATTCATATGTGTGAGGGTATTTAGTTCTTTATCATAATGTAAATAGTTGATTCTGCTGAAAGAAGTTTTTCAAAGTTAAGATAATAAAACATATTTAAGATCGACTCTATCAATAAAATATTAAGTAAATCTGGCATTTTAATAATATGTTAGAAACAATAGCTATATGAAGATGTAATAAAAATGCATCTTTAAAAACGAAACAAATGTACTTTTATATAAATTACCGAAGTGAACCAGCCTTGTAACAAACTGTGTCAAGACAAGCTAAAGGAGAAAAAGAGAAAACCACAAATAGACTTAGTGCAGACTTGGAGAGCTTACCATTCTACGATCAATCATACAACAGCCATCAGCACAAAGAAGAGTTGGAAAGGTATCAAATCCTTCTGAAAGACATAAACTGAGTATAAGGCGCATGCCCTTTTGGCATTCAGGCTTCTCAGCCAAAGAAGTATCTCCAGTCGACTTTGTATACGCACGTAGTAGTATTATCCACCAAAAGCCAGAATCAACTGGAGCCACTCTTCCAATGGCACTCTCACCAAAATCTGCTATCAATGTCTCAGTATTTCTGATTGGATCATGTAATACTTTGAAACTAGCTGGCATAACACCTTCTCCCAATTGGAACCGGTCAATTTTTTTCTCCCATGATTGGAGACGAAGGGTTTTTAGGAGAAAGTTCCTCACAATTTCAGGTTCCCCGTTCATCAGAAAAGCCAATGCACTTGGAACAAAGTCCCTCACAAATACCTGCACAAGTTAAAGGCTTCAGTAACTCTATAGCTACATAAAGAGGTCTTTTTTATGTGATACTTATCTTGAAATAAGCAAATTGCATAAAAGACGATACAAGTCATTGTATAAAGGATCATAATCAGGTTTAAGAATGAGCATTAGGTACAAATAAACACCAAAAAAAATGGAGACTACATCAAGAAGATGCTCCCATATGGTGTAAATGAGTGGCATATGAAATTATAATAACAATTATCTGCAATGAAATTAAATAAATTGTTCGTTACAACATATAGTCTATTCTTTACTGTAGACTCTTCTCAGAAAAAACATCTTAAATCCAAATTGAGATTCAGATTCTGATTGCAGTATATTATTAACCTTTGAATTTATACTGAAAAGTAGATCATGCACAACAGAAAACAAGTGGTAAGTGACGCTTGCATTTTAGTTAAAACATAACCGTGTGTATATCTTACAATTGTTCTCCACTCAGCACAAACCACGCCGTACAAATTATTCTGGAACTTGATTTTAGTGCGGAAAATGATAAGGAAACTGAAAATGAACAAATAATGAAGCTCAATGTTCAATCATTTGATGCAAGCGAAAACATTAATTCTGTCTTGGACTGTAATATTAAGCATTGGGTTCGCCTTTCACTTTCAAACACCAATTCTAGCTATCAATGAACTAACTAAGCATATAAAAAGATAAATTTATTTTCATTCATTTAACAAATCCACAATGTTGAACGAGTTATACTATTGATGATAAACCATTCAAAATGGATAAAGAGTTCGGTTCACCTGATCGTAGTTGAGCTTTTCATCAGAGTTATCTAATGCAGCGATTGTCCCAACAGGTTGACCACGGAAGTGAACCAAAGTTCGCCTTAGATTATCCCAAGCCTCTGCTATCATGGGGTGTGGCTCAAAACTCTGCCCAAAGCCAAACTGTGACATTGGAGTGTTGAACCCAGACCTTTTACTGGGTGAAAATACATTATCAAAATGGTCGAAGGCTCGGTAAAAATTCTCTGCTCTAGAAGGTGGATGAGGAGATAACCCCACTGGTAACTCCGAAAGTGACCTTTCCTCAAATGACCTCTGTCTTTCTAGATTCAAATTTCTAGGCCTCGCGGGTAATTTTGAAAAATCATATTCTTCCAATTCTTGCACACTACTTGATGAATCGACATTTTTAATAGAACCGTTTTGGAATGTATCGACAGTGAGTTTGGACATTTTTGCAGAACCTCAGCCACCAATTAAAAACTCACTGGGAAGTTGAGGTTAATAATCTGTACATGTTAATCAAGATTCAGCTATGTAAGTAAACAAGAATTAGTTCAGAATAATACACATACTAACATGGGTGTAATCACAGGGTAAAACATGAGCATTAATCAACAACCATTAACATAAGCCATTTGCCATCTTTAAAACAGAACATAAATATAACCTGCCTTTTCTATTTTATAAAATTCTGAAAATGGTATCCAATGAAAACAAATCAAAAGTAACCCTCCATAATTTTCTTGTTTTTAGAATGATATCTGTCTTAATCTCCTAAGATTCTTATGAACCCAAAAGAGAAGCAATGCATATTACCTAAAAAAATGAAGAAACATAAAGATCCATCCATCACCCACATGCATGAATCATACCTCATCTATCAAAACATGACCCAATAAACCACATAAGAAATTGATTAAATCCATTAAATCACATTCGTTCTTCACTTCACACATCAAAACACGACCCACAAAACTAAACATAAAACACCGATTAAATCCATCAATACCACATTTATCCAACAAAATAAATTGAATAAATCCATTAAAACTCTTCACTTACATGAAGTTATTAGAGCCCGAAGATGCACAAACATAAACATACGAAAGAATCATAGATCACAGGATAAGAAAGGAGAAGCGGAGTGACGATTTGTTAACACCGCAGAGTGGTGAAAATACAATACAAAACAATAAATTGGTATTTCCTATGTGGGTTTGAATTGGACGTGTATCAATTACCGGTTGGTCACATCAATCAGGTACACATGTACGGTTGTGTGGGGCTGTAGCACACTACTACCTAATACTCACGGAGAGAGCATGAAGAAAGGGGGCAGATGAATTGAATTGAATAAAAAAAAAGGTGACTTTTATTTTTTTCTTGGAGCGTTGTTGAATGTGTGCGTACAAAATTGTGCATTGGGACTCGGGCTTTCACAGCAATAATGCAGCTGCTGCTTAAATACTGGAGTACTACTAATACTACTATATATATGTTGTTTATGTGACTTCTGTCAGCTTCCCACACGTGTTGCCTGCGCGAGAGGTTGATAGGAAGTAGGCTATTATGTATCTGTTTTGTGGTAAAAATATCATTTTCTGGATATTCACAAATAAATCCTTTTGGAATTTTCGGCTGTGAGCCTTTTTTTTAATGGAAAGGTTTTAATTTGATCTGCTAAATTGAATAATAAAATTAAAATATTGAAATAAATTTGGATTTATATGGAGTATTCTTATAATATTTTGCTAATACTAATGTTAATTAACTACAAGCTTGCTTAAATGGGTGGTTTGGAAGTATTGGACTTAGTTTTAATGGGTGTGTTGAATAATATATTAAGTAATGAAGTTCAGTCTAATTTGATTTTAATGTTGTTTAGAGTGGAAAGTTGGTAAGTAAGCGTTAAATTATATTTGTTGGGTATTTTTAACGTGAAAAATAGGTTACTAAGTATATGATATTATTAATGAACATGTCTTGAGTGATTTTGTAAAGTGATATTAAATTTTGTGATTTATAGTTTTTTTTTTAGGGAAGTGATTTGTAGATGAATATATTGTTTTGTTTATTTGGATGGACAAATCGTTATGACTCGTATTTCAGTTATTCCAATGGACCAAACATTAATGCATATTATACGGATCTAACATAGATATGTTTGGTTTGTTTATAATACGTGGATTTCAAGAATAATATAATACGAGATCAAAAATATTATGTTCGCAAGTTGAACAAAAACAATGATGTTTCTTTTAGTTTAGGAAAATACGAGGAGTTGTGTATGGTCTATATTGTCAAAATTAAGTATAAAATTGTTTTTCTATATAGTTTAGGGGGCAAACCATATTTAAGTCATATGCCTCTCCGTTTCTACCAACAGTCCTTATGATTATGTTTTTAATGTGGCAAAATAATGATAATTTGTGTCCCTTCACTTGTTTTTTTCAGAAAAAAACTCTCATTTCCTACAAGTGGCATAGTCGTCGTTTGTGCGTTTATTTTTTTTTTAAATAATTAAGTTGCATTGTGGTTTTAATCTTTTACAAAAAGTGATTAAAAACTTGTTTTAATGTTTTCAAAAAGTAAGTTATTTTCATTCGTTTTTTATAAGTCATAAATAAATACTAAAAAGAAAACATGCTTTAATCAGTTCATGTCATTGTTTAAAGGATTAATAAATACAACATCCTTAAACTATGAGGTTATAACACGTGATCCTTAATATATAATTATTTAAGTCACTATATATTACATTTTTTACTTCTTTTTTTTCTTTATAAGTCAGATGTCCAAGCTTACATTAGACTAATCATGGACTTTCAGAACCCTTGTCTAGAACTCTGAAGGATATAAATCGCGGGATGTGCCTCCACAAAGTATCTGGATCCCACCATACTTTTGTACACACTACCACTTTTTACTTTCTCGATGGTTGTAAGTGTTGATAACCAACATTAATATACACAAACCCAAGAAGAAAATGAATTTCATTGCGGGTTGCATTATAATGGAGTTTAATTATATAATCCACATTTATTTTCAATTAAAAAATAGTTTTATGTTTTGATTTGTATCTAACATCTTGAAACTTGCACACCTAGAAAAGTGAATATGACACTAGCTAGTTTAAATCAATTGACAAATATTGGGATGTCTAGAACAAAAAACATAACTTACCAAGAATTTGGAGTCATGCAATAAAAGATACAAGGAAACGACGATGAGCTTGACATGAGCATTCACATATGTAGCTGATGGAAGAATTTGAAGAGTTGGAAATCAATTTGAATACAATTGAGCACAAATTAGATAAATAAATTGAAAAAGAAAAAGTGGATCAATGTGTATAAGCAGGGCTAATCTTTTTTGTTTTTTGTCGTTTAAACGGATAAAATAGTTATTATGAATTTCTAACTTTTTTTTGTACCACTTAATGGTATTATTATCCTAATTATATAATTACTTATTCAGAATATTATATATATATATACATTACTGACTATTAAGAAGAGAAAGTAGACGAAGAATAAAGAGATACCGTCTATACCCAAATAAAAATTTATGTTTTCATAAGGAAAAGTCATTGGATTCCATCATATGTAACAAATACTTATTAACTCGCATAAAGGGGAGAAAAGCCAATTGAATTTTATATTCACTTTCATTTTTTTGTTTTTGTTTTATCTTACCCCTTGGATTTTGTTAATAAATAATTAACATACACTCTAACTGAACTTCTATTTATATAATAATCCATTTGGTTCTACGAAGAACGAGCTATATTTACATGTTAAAGATAAAGACTTTTAAATTGTTATGTTACTAATTAAGTTTTGACCAAGCGATCAATTCATATATATAGTGTTATTATTATCATCAATAAAATAAAATATATGTTATAAGGTTTTAAAATTTAAGGTGATTTACGTTCAAATCCACTGAAATTTAATCGTCTTACAAGAAACTCTGACGTTTTAGAAATGATAAGGATAGGATATCCCTTCTAGTTTAGAATATATATCAAAACAATATCTTCAACAATTCTTATTTAAATTGGTTATTGTACAAATCAAATTGAAGCCCCAACCGCAATAGAAAGCGCGTGTTCAACACCGAAGGATTGATGAAAGAGGTAAAATGCCCGTTGGTATTTTTCCCAAATAATTAAACTGTCTATTAAGTAAACTTGCTAAAATAAGTTACATTTTTCAAAAACGAGACTTACCCGTATCCAAATTGTTTATAGACGATACTGCCTATATGATAATGAGAAAAATATTCACCCGTCGCATCAAATGAATGAGCTTGGAACTGACAGTATCATTATATAACACTAGTCATTTTTAGCACGCATTTTCGCGTTCATTGAATTTTGTAAGCACAAAAAATAAGATTTTTTTTTTGGAAAGTAAAAGTTAAATTTTATTTTAAAAATGTAACGAGATAAGTGAAGAAGTAAAAAAATTACATATACATAGTTAACTTATTTTAAGTATTAAGTTTGTTAAGCACAAAAAAATAAGAATTTATTTTTGGAAAAAGATAGAGTTAAATTTTATTTTAAAAATGTAATGAGATAAGTGAAGAAGTTAAAAAGTTAGTAAATTGTATAATTAAGTTATTTTAATTTAAGTATAATGGCAATATCGGAAAATCCAACATTATTTCTCCTTTTATTATATTATATTTATAATTTAGGGGTGGGCACGGGGCGGGTTTGGGGTTAGAGATATGGGTATACTAAATTTCGGGATTGACACTTTTCATCCCAAACCCGCCCCGTAATAATTCGGGTACCCGGAAGCGGGTACCCCAATTATTGAGGGTCGGGACGGGACGGGATTACGGGTCCCATATTATTTTTATTCATTAATTCTTCATCCATCTAACAAAATAATACAATATTACGTAATTATATTTCGTCATTTTCCTTTTTCTAAATTGTATCACTTTTTAATTCATAAATACATAAAATATGTCATCAAGTTATCATAACGATTATTACAAATATATTCAAATACGAACAAAAAATAAAATCATATAATGAGCAAACGATAAAATTTACAACTTATAAGGGATTATGAGAGATTGAGAGTTTTTAACTTTTTAGGATTGACTTAATATTAACTATAATGTAAGATTTAAAAGGAATATTAGGGTAAAATAAAAAAAGTTCATTTATTAGATAATGTTATACAAGTAAACTAGTAAAGTGTATAAATTATATAATTAATTATATAATTAATAATATTATATAAGCGGGTTCGGGTATTCGGGGTTGGAGAGACCAATCCCAAACCCGCCCCATATTTTCGTAATAAAATACGGGTATTTAAGTTCGGGTACCCAAACCCAAAAAATACTCGTTCCGTTCGGATATTTTAAAAACGGGACGGGTCGGGTTTGGGTTACCCGAACCCAACGCCCACCCCTAATTTATATTATATTATATTATATTATATTATATATATATAGTAATATACAGAGATACAAAATTATTTGAACATTTTAACAGTGTAAAATATTATTTGGATTGACTCGTTAACCTTAAATTAAACCCATAATTCAGTGAGTCTTTTCAAACTCAACCCATTGAATTTTAGTTAGATTAACTCAAATATACTTTGACGAGCCTGTGGTACTCCCGTCTTAATTATACTTTTATTAGAACGTAATTTATAAACTGTGATTATGATCTAATAAGTGCGATTAAAAGACGTGTGTTGACTGAAGTGTTAATCATCATTAGAAGGCAAAGGTCTCAAGTTTATTTTTGATAAAACAATTGTCATTATTTGAATTGGGAATATTGTTAAAAAGTTGTTAACACTTCTCTTCACTGTAAATAAATTCCCAATTTAATAAAATTGGATTTTCATTAGTAATATATTACGGTAATGGCGTATCAACAAACTTTTTCTCGGATGAGTAAATAGCGCAACATAATTCTTTCTCTTTTTAAACATAAAACGCAATGCGACGAAGCTAAAACCCTAAAGGGCCTAAACCTCAATATACCCCCCACAATCCTTGGTTAACAATGGCAGGAGAAGACACGAAGAAGAAGAAGAGGAGCAAGAAAAGAAGCGCTAATGTTATCCAAGAAGTTCAAACCGAACCTTCCAAAATTCCTCGTTTGATAGAGAACGAAGCAGCAAACGTTGACATGGAAAGGAGTTCTCCATGGAAGAATTTGGAGCTGATATTGTCATTGCAGGACAAAAACATCGACCTTCTGAAGTACGTTTCTGCAATTTTATTCAATTGTAGCTTTTGTTTTTTTGTTTTTAATTTATTCTTTTCAATTAGCATGTGTGTTGAGGTAGAGTTCGAAAAGTGATTTCGCGATGCTTGCTTCCGATTTTTTGTTTTTCTATAGAAAGATTAGCTTGAATGAGTCGCTTTTCGGTGTATTAGCATTGCCATTGTTTTGTTTTATATAATACACACCTAAGAACACTTTATTTGATCGTAAGACTTGAGGCGTGATGTTCGTCCTGAATTTTCTTATAAGAATATTCAGTCTTCTTTTCCGCTCTTTTGTTTTGCTACTTTATCTTTCAAATCATCAATTTTGAAAGATACGTTGTTAGTTGTTGGTTGCCTGAAACTTGGTGGTACTATATTTAATCAATTTTTCTTAAATGCAGGAAGGTAGATTTGGCATTTGATTATGTGAAGTCAAGCACTAGCAAAGAGACGGATGATACTAGCGGGTGCTCGCAGGTAATTAATACTTCAAGGACATTAGTTTACCTGAACAACTGGATTCAGTCAGTTATGATTTCTTCGGAAAAGAAAATGAGGCTTGAAGAAAGGAAACCTGAGTTTGAAACGCCTGGGTCATGTTTGGATATTAGGTGCTGGAGAGTTTTACATTTCTGCCTGGTAGAGTCAAAAAACCTTCATGTTTCATTGACCTGTCTTAAGGACTTTTTACGGGTTATTCGTTGCATTGCAATTGAAGCATCATCCTTCTTGTCTCTATGTTATGAAGGTACACTCTCTACTAAGCAAGTGGAATTGTACGCCGTTGTGCTTGATTGTATCTCATTAGTCTTCTCATTTCATGGTGGAGTTTCTAATGAGAATTTAGAATTGTGGATTTTGCTCATGGATAAAGTGCTTGAACTCATCTTGAAAATTTATACGGAACAGATTGATGATGGGCAGCTGGGAATTTTTGTCTTGCAATTTGCATGTTGTTTGCTAGAACCTTTTGCAATGTTTTTGAGGGTCCATCCAACACGTAAAAATGGTTTCCGTGATTTCATTGATAAACTTATTGAACCTCTATTGCACATATTATATGTCCTACATTCAAGTTCTAATGGCTGTAATGTTGAATTGAGAACAAATCTATCTAAATTAGTTGAAGAAGTTGTAGCTCAGGGGCTGTTTCACCCAACTCACATCGACGGGTTTCTAAACTCACCCAGTACTGGCAGATATAAAAATTCTTCTGATTCTAAGGAGGAAAAATTGGTCAATAAAAGTTACCACAGACACCTATTTGATAAAGTGGAGAAGATTGTAGCTGAGAAAAATGGATTAGCATTAGTTGGTTTAGGAGAGATGCTTCACTTGTTTGTTAGTTGTGTTACAAAGCATAAGGGAGCTTCAGTTGGGGGAGGAAATTCGGGACAATTGGATGCCAGCTATGCAAGTCTTGCTCCCTTAAATCCATCCTATAGCAGAAAATTGGTTTCAGAAAAGAGCCCAGGATGCATTAACGTAGATGCAGAATTGCGGAAGTCCATTTTTTGTTTTTTTGTACGGATAATGGAATATCTATTAGCTGATGTAAATAAATATCTGCAATCTGACAGGGAAGAAGTATCTATATTACTTAATGTTCCTAGCACCCTAAGATCCATCAATAACTTACTAGACAGCTTCATTTATGAGAAGGTATACCTAAGAACAGAGGATACATCTGAAGGAGCTTCCAAAGAATTTCTAAGGCTAATCTATCGCACAGTCATATCATTTTCTACCGAAATCACTCATCTGCAAACATCAACTTTTGGCTCAGATGAAAAATCAGACACAGAACTCTTGATTCATTTGAGAAAGGAGTTAATTGTTGCTATAAATCATTTGTTAAATATAGAGTATGAGGTTGTTGGAGATGATCTTGAGAGCTTATGGACTATGGTTTTCTCTTCAGTAACCTGCAGCTATAGTTCAGTTGATGTGCTGGATCAGCCATTGCTGTCCTTGGAGATACACCGTCTGGCATGCAAGCTAATTGATCTTTACAGCGAACTTCGGCAGGTTAGAGAGCACACTTATTAATAAAGATGTATGTATATATATAGCTGTTTTGCTAATAAAATTTACGTACACGGAAGAGCCTCATTGTGTTGTTTCCAACAAATGAACACAGTAAATGACTCAGATACGAGGAAAATACTTTTGAAAACTAAAGTTCAGTATAATTTTTAATATATACTGCTTCAGGAAGCAAGACATAAACTGCAGCTTAGCGCATAACTTTTCTTTTTGTATTAGGTTTTTATTTATGAAAAAAAAAATTCAATAGTTATAACATGATAGTGAATATCGATGTATCAAATTATATTTCTGTTCCATCAATAGGTTTTCTTTTTGACAAAATATTTAAAATAATGCATGGCATCTACCTATTCGGATTAACTAACAACTTGCCGTCAGAGTTCTGAAATATGTGATTTCAACCATATTACCTATGACTAGATAAAAAATCATGAACTAACTTGATTTGCCTGAGCATTACTATAATCGAAATCTGGACAGTATACTCTTTATCACTTACTCTGCATTAGATTGTCTCTTTGAGATTGTTTTATGTCAGCGTGTAAACATCAAGTTTCTCAACTTATATATTGAACTAATGTAGGTGAATTCTTCCATATTTGCACTCTGTAGAGCAGTAAGACATTCTGCATCACTTCTTGGGGACAGTGAATCATGCACTCCATCACCCACTTGTTCGTCCTATTCAAATTCATTGAGCATGTTGTTATGTTCTTTAGAGTTTAGGCTCTCTCTCAGCAATGCTATTAAGTCCATACCAGAAGGGCAAGCGGCTGGATTGATTCGGCAGTTGAGTTCAGATATTAAGGAATCCCTGGAGTGGGTAAAATTTGAGCATCAGATGGCAAGTGTGGGTGAAACTGCAAAATCAAGTCCACATAATTGTGACTTGCTGCAGTTAAATTTGCGAGCAAATCTCCTAGGGAGGGTGTTGTGTGAAGTGTACACAATCATTCTAGACTCAATTACTGTAAGTTCTGGTAATAGTTATCCTTTTGGTGTTTCTTTGAAGAATTTCATAGATATCATATGCCCTTGTTTGAGTAGCCTGGTTTCACTACGGCCAGATTCAGATGGTATCAAAGAATTCTCTGCTGTGGTTGATGGAAAAAGTTTGGATAAGAGGATTCAGTCTAAGAATGTATCCACATGCTGGATCCTTGTATTTTTCTTTCGTTTATTATTGTCCTGCAAATGCTTATACCGGCAAGCAATCAGCCTTATGCCGCCTGATGCATCAAAAAAGTTGTCTGGAGTAATAGGTGATTCCTTCACAGCTCACACTGGAAGGGATTGGTTGGCGATGTCTGGGTGTGCTGATGGAGGTTATTTTTCCTGGATCTCCCATCCTTCAGCTCCTCTTCTAAATGTCATACGTTATGTTTCCGACATTTATATTCAAGATTCTATTGTAATTTGCCCACCCTTGGCCTATGTATTACATGCTATGGCTCTTCAGAGACTTGTTGATTTAAATAAGCTGATTAAGTCTTCTGAATACATGCTTCAGTGGAATCAAACTCCGAGTCAGACTAATTTGAAAGATGATGGAGATTTGTCTTCCTATCAAAAAAGAACCAGGAAATGGAAAAAGTGTGTCTCAAAAATGAGGGAAGAAGCTGCAACTCTGACAAATTTCATGTTGGGATTTTTTTCATCAGTGCTGAAGGACCAGATATCCAATCCCTCATTCGAAGGTGGAATTGTTGACACAGTTTTCCAAGGCATGAATAATAATGACACCCTGAATTTTGCTGTAGGTTCCCTCGACGAAAAGTTATTGCCATTAACATTATGGCGGATCATTTGCCAAAATGTTGATATTTGGTGCTTACATGCTGCCAAGAAAGACTTGAAGAATTTTCTTACGCTTCTAATCCAGGCTTCCCTTTCATGTGATAGTGCTCATGAAATACATAACCTTGACAAGCGGAGTCACCTGATTGCACTGGAGTTTCTGAGCAACACGATCCCATATGAACAAAAAGTAAGAACATTCAGGACAACTCTATTTGCTCATGCGTATGAGCTCCCATGCACAGTTTAATTCCTTTCCTTCCTGGCTAATAATTACAGCTCCTTGAAGTAGATTTGTTCAGAAGTGAATCTAGAATTTTTTTTTTCTAGGTACACTTTATAAATTATTATCTAACAAGTTGCATGCAATCAGTGATTTAGTCACGTGCAGGACACCAGATAATTGTTAAATTATCAGAGGAAAAGTATATATTGAACTTGTGCATTTATTATCAAGGTCAAAGAAGTGGTTAAAGCCCAAGATCCATACTGACTTTCGACTAGGAAGGAGTAATGAAAGTAATTAAGACTGTCTATAACACTATTTACTGTCATGTGATGAATGGTTTTGTAGCATAAAGGTTAACAATAACAGTTATATGTAAAAATGATATGAGAATTTTTTACCCAACTTTGTAACCTTTTCATCAAGTTCACTGACGTTGTTGAAGGTTAAGGTTCAAGCTGCAATGAAGAGTTAAATTTTGAGTAAATACACATAATTGTTTTGTTTTTACCGACCAGATAATAGCTGGAAAAAAGAAATGAAAAAAAAAGCAAAAAAACATACCTACCCTGGATCGAAGTGCTGGGATTGAGTTGAGAGTTACAAAAGAAGACTTCAAATTTAATGGTTGATGCTATATAATGCTGGATGAGAAGTTTTCTGACATCGGATTCTTACTTAACTGTCCACTTGGGCCAGTGAATCCTCCTTAAACTATTAACTTGCTATCTTATTCATTGGATATTTCTCATTTTTCACTCCTTTTTTTTTTTTTTTTGGTAATTTCATCATGTCATGTTCTCACTGTTGGCTATCTTAGTTCATTAGCAGGTATATGGCATCAAGGTTTTGCAAGATTCTTCAGAAGTCAGTGATATCTATATTTGCTAGTTCTGGAGTTGATGTGAGTAAGTCACCTGATTGGGTCGAGCTTATGTCTGCAGTTGAAAATTTATCTGATGTGAAAAATGACCCTTTAACTGGGGAAAAGCCATGTATGGTGCCAGCTAAACCATACAGTACACAAGCTAACTTGGAGTTTTCTACATGTCAATGTTTGCTCGGCCTTTTGATGCGGATGCCTGAAGAATATCTGAGTTCGAGATCTTCATCGTTGTATATCGCTTGTATTCTCAACCTTGAAAGGTATATGTTGACTGCATTTCCTCTTTCTTTTCTAAAGAAAAAAAAGTATTTGGATTAATGTATATAATAGGCTGAAATAAAGCACCATTATACTTATTTTAAATAATTCAATTTGTCTATACACTTCACACTTTAAGACTAAGTGATAGTTCACTTAGGTATTGCAATTAATCATGTAATTTGAGGATTACCATAGTTTAGATTCTAAATTTTTATCCATGCGTGCACTAATATAGTCCAATGTTCCATCCAATGAATTGAACCTGTGTATTTTCAGGCTTCTGGTTGGCAGCATGTTAGGCTTGTACAGGACATCATGCTCTCAGAGTCCTTACGACCTCTTCCGGTTGTTTGTGTCCTGTCGAAGGGTTCTTAAGGTTCTAACTGTAGCTTCTTGCAAAAAAATTGTAAATGGGTGTCAATCTCCACTTACCTCCAGACTCTCAGAAAGCTCATTTCCTCTGTCCTGGCTTCTAAAGTCATTGTCTGCAGTAATTGGATTTCAACATGCACTTCCAGAAGATATTGATTTTGAAACAAAAGTTGCAATTTTATCATTGATGGACAACACATCTAATGTGTTGCTAACAGTAAGCAGAGATCAATTTGAACGCAGAATTAGCTCTGTTGACTGTGCTAGGAAGCTTCGCAAAAAAAGAAAAAGCTTAGATCCTGTCACAGAGGAATCAGACCTATCAGGAAATGGTCTTAAATTAAAACCCAAAAATATTTTGGGTGACTGTAAAAGTGTTCTGCAACTAGCAAAAACATTAGAAGAATATATGCAAAACTCACTTGCCACATTTAAGGATGCGCCTCTTGACAAGAAAGTTGAATGCTTAGCTGGATCTTATGAATTGAACAAGCTATCATCTATAATTTCTTGCTTTCAAGGATTATTGGGGGGCTTAGCTTTTGCATTAAGTGACACAAATGCACTCAAGGGTATTACCCGAATAAACTTCTCTAGTTACAACGCTGAACTGATGACCATAATTGACTCAAGTATAGCTACATGCATAAGTTGTCTAACTTTTCTCCTAAAGGCATTCTTTCTTGAGGACGATCTTACTCTCATCACAAGAGAATCGTCATCTGGTGCTTGTGATGTCTCTAGTGATGCTTCGAGTGAGGGAGAGATGCCCTCTCCTGAGAAAATAGTACCCTCGGATAGAAAATGTAGTCTTGTAAAATGCGATTTTAAGAAGAATTTTCGTCTAGCAATTCCGGACCTTGAAGTTTTTCTAACTGAAGTTCAACACATGGGAGAGTGTTTAAATAAACCATTGTTACTGAAAATTTTGGGAGGTGAAAATCCGGAGGCAGCTTTCTTTTGCCGACAACTGTTCATTGCTTGTTCAGCTATTTTAAGATTGAATTCGCTAATTGACCTTACTTCCATTTCTTGGGGCTTATTTCCTATTGTAGTAGCCATTTCTCAGTTTGTACTGTTAGAATTTTCAAGCAGGAGCGAAATGCCACATCTATTTGATTTTTGTTGGTTGGATGGTGTTGTGAAATTTCTTGAAGTCTTAGGTAGTTACTTTCCACAAATTGATCCTTTGTTGTCCAGAGATCTTTATGTCAAGCTGGTAGATTTACACATAAGGGCCATCGGAAAATGCATCTCTTTACAAGGAAAGGAAGCAAAGTTAGCTTCTCAGGAGACAGGATCACATTCCAAGATGCTGACTAGTCCGGTGAAACAATGTTTTTCTCTTGAAACCAGTCAATTGGGTGAGTTTAAGGCAAAGTTGAGGATGTCCTTTAGAACATATATAAGGGAATCATCTGAGTTGCACTTATTATCCGCCATTCAGGCTGTGGAGAGAGCATTAGTTGGGGTCCAGGAAGGCTTGATAACAAATTATGAAATACTTTGTGGCGGTTCAGATGGAGGAGAGGTCTCCTCTGTTGTTGCAGCAGGCATTGATTGCTTGGATTTAATTCTTGGATTTGTAACAGGTAATTGTTCTCATATATGTATTTATGATATTGTTGTTTGTAAATTATACCATTTTATTTTTTGTAAGCATTTGAGCTATACTTATTGCTGTTCCTCTTCCTACATATTGGATGATCCATCTTTGTGATAAGCATCAATTTTGACCACATTCCAGGTATAGATAGTTTAATGAAAATGGCCATTAGGATTAGTCTTTGTCTCCATCTTTGGTGTATTCTTGCAATCAGTTTACCAAGTAATTTTGTGAACACAGCTTCCTGTTAAATGGCCATTCTTCTTCCCTCCTTCACCTGAATTAGCTAGTTAGTTGCTTAAGATCTGGTCCTTGTTATTGCAGATAGTCATTTCTCATCGTCAGGAAGACATTATATTATCTATGTGGTCGTGTTCCTCGTCATGTATAATATTCTCTCTGCTTGCAAATTGTGTTGCTGTTTCTGCCTTCTGCAAAACTTTGAGAAAAAATATTTTGTACCACTTAACATTTAATGAGACTTGCTGGGAAGTGCCTAACGTGGTTAGCTCCTCAAATGCAGAAGGATTAGTCCTTAGAGATGCAATAAGAGATGATTCTTCAATTAAATTTTCGTAATTTTAGAATGCAACTACATGGCTTTAGGTACCAGCAACATTATACCTTTGCCAGGCATTTAGCCTCACCACCAATAAAACTGTCCATCATTCAGTCTAACATATCTGGCCTTGTTAACTCTAATGCCACCATGCTACATGTAAAATAATTTTCAGGATCACAAAACCAGTCAAACCACCACTCCTGGTCCCCCCACCCCCCACAACACCCGAAGAGGAGGATACCTCCAATGGTTCAACCTTCAACCTTGTTCTAGCATAACACAATAAAATAGATTTATTAATAAACACCACAAGACGAATCACCACCTTCAGAACCTCCACCATTTTGGTGAGAGATGTAAACAAATATGGAATTTGGTTGGTCCAATGGTTATTTGAGCTACATTGTGCAATAAAAGTTTTCTAAATAATTACTCTTCTTAGACTTACAAACTCATAAATGTAAGAAAAATGGTGGTTTTCCATAATTATTGAGATCTTGTGCACTGAATTACACCACCACCATGGCGATGTGTTAAATATGATTGGCATAACATTTTAATTGATGTTTAATCCTCAGTTTCTTTTGTAATTTGCAGAGCATAAGAGTATAATTATGATCAAGAGACACATTCAGAGCTTTGTAGCTTGTCTTTTCAATATCATTGTGCACTTGCAAGCTCCCTGCATCTTCTATGGACATGTTGATTCCATCAAGGGTTATATAGCTCCTGATTCAGGGTCGGTTATTTCCATGTGTATCGAAATACTGACAACAATTTCTGGGAAATCTTCTTTCTTCATAGATGCCTGTCATATTGCGCAGTCCCTCCGGGTACCTGGGGCACTCTTTCAATATTTTCTCCAGCTTCAGTTCTCTGAATCTCCTGTTAAAGCTTCTGTAATCAGCACAAGCAATATTGTTTTAGACCGAAAGTTCTCAATAGAGTTGTATGCTGGATGTTGCCGTTTGCTGTGCACTGCTCTTAAGCATCATAAAAAGTAAGCCATTTTTTCTTCAAACTGCAGGTCATCTTCTTTTGCAATTTTTGTAGTCTATTTTAATTTGTTTCTCTGTGACTATAGTGCACACTCCTCAGACGTCCTCGTTAATTTTGTCTTCTCGTCTTTATATTCACAGTGAGACTTGGCATTCCCTAGCTCTTCTTCAAGATTCAGTTAGTGTTCTTCTTCATTGCTTAGAGATTGTAAATACCGATCCACTTGCTAGGAGAGACATTTTTGCATGGGAAGTACAAGAGGCTGTAAAATGCGCGAGTAATCTACGAAGAGTTTATGAAGAGGTACTTAAGTGTTTATTTCTCCAGCCTGTCCTTTGCTTGTTATCAAGATCTCTGTTTTCAATGTCCTGCTGCATGAAATTCTATCCACGAAGTTTTTTTAATTGATAATTCTCTATTCTGCACTGCTGACAATCCCCCCCCCCCCCCCACAAAAAAAAAAAAAAAAAAAACCCGAAACAATAGGTACGGCAGCAGAAGGATGTCTTTGGACACACTTCATTTCAGTTTTTGTCCCGCTACATTTGGGTTTATTGTGGATTTGGCCCAGCTAAACGAGGCATCATAAGGTAATTTACAATGTCTCTTTACTTCAACTTATGCTGTGATTCCATTTCTATTATCTTTGATTTACGTCTGATCACTTGCACTGACTGTGGATTATCTTCCCAATTAATAGGGAAATAGATGAAGCTTTGAAGCCTGGTATATATGCTTTAATTGACTCTTGCTCTGCTGATGATCTTCAACTTCTTCATACATTATTTGGAGGTGAGTAGTTTGGATCTAATTGAATTTCAAATTTAAATAAGAACTTAGGTCTTCATTCCTAATAAAAGCAGGATTTTATTACATGCCTGAATTATCCTCTCCTGATCTTTTACTCTCTTGGTTCTCTAGAGGGCCCATGCAGAAGCACTTTGTCAAATCTGCAACATGATTACAAGCTTAAGTTCCAATACGGAGGGAAAGTTTGATTTCTCAATCTGGGTGCCTCTACTGGGTTTTGTCGTCGAACTACATATTGGTTTGAATAAAAAGCAAACGGGCAGCTTTTTAAGACCTCTTGAAGATATAATGCCAGACCAATATGATATATTGGTGTCAAATGTTACACATAGTGAAAGGTATGTGAACTGCATTGATCGTTAATTGGACAGAATTTCGGCTGGAATCGTGTTGTAATATGCAGAAGGTGCCCCACTACTAGATCTGGTACGAAACTTGCATTTTCTCTTCTTCAGCCGTGTTAATCGGTAAGAGATATAGTTCAATATTATTCTGTTGGCTTTAGTTTAAAATGGATAGTTCTCAATGTGCTTATATATACCCTCGTTTAGCACATAGGAATTGAGTTTGTGTAAGTGCATGATAATACTTTTAGCACAGAAGAATGAAAATTATGTGTTTACAGTTTTGATATATCGACTCTTAAATTTTGTTTCCACCATCTCATACTATTTCTTTAATTTACCTTTTCATCATTACTTACTTTGAAAATGGAAATAAGTTTTGATATGTCGACTCTTAAATTTCATTTACACCATTTTTCTCATACTATTTCTTTAATTTACCTTTTCATCATTACTTACTTTGAAAATGGAAATATCTCAATCGTGATCTTGCATGGTCAAAGGAGGTAGTGAGAACTTGGTCATATGTTAGTTGGATACAGTGTCTGTATGTGCAACTGCACTACTTTTAAATAATTCTATTTTCCCGTATAATGACAATAATAATAATAATAATATTAAATTGTTTCTAAAAGTATATTATCCATTAACATACTGATTTCTAATCATCAAAAAGAAGAAGAAGAGGTGCATCATTTAGTCTAATCATGGTTATTATAAATACCAGGTTTCTACAAATGGCACCAATGAACCCTTTATAAGTGGGCATTAATTAAATATGATTGGTCCCACTTAATTGATGGGGTTACTGACCTTAACCCCATCACTGAAAGACCCCACCAATATTTAAAATATCAATCAACCACAAGTTAGATAATAACTAAATCAATGGCTTGAAAACATCTCATGCACCACAGTTCAATAGGCAGCACCACACCTAATCACACATTCCACTCTCTGCTATAAATTAGTTAGGCCATCCTCTCAACAAGAAAGTAAGAAAGAAAACAAAGTGATGTCTTATAGAAGAAGCACAACCTCTTCCATCTTGGAGGTGTTTTCTCTAAACCCTTTACCCTATCCAGTAATACTATTCTTAGCTGTAATCTTCATCTTCCTCGGCCTCCAATGGTATGTTTCGTACGAATCTGTGGTGGAGGCTGCAGAGGAGAACATGGGGTGGGTGCTAATGGCTGCACCGTTAGTATTGCTGTTTGCTGTGAGATGGTTGTCAATTTTAGACAACTCTAGTGAGTGGTGGTGGTTTCATGGGACGTTGCCATGGGACAGGCGGCCGAGAGGTTATTACCAGTCGTCGTCGTCTGAGGGTGGGTCGCCGTGGGTTGTGGCGGCGTTGATAGTGTTGTTGCTTGTTTTGGTGAAGTTCCAGTCTTCTTTTCTTGATAGTTGGTTTATATGAATCATACAAGGGAATTAATTAGATGGTCAATTTTCTTAATTTATTGTTTGGTTAGTGTGTGTTTTTTGTATTTCTTGAAAGTTAGACTAAGTAAATAGTATAATTCAGATCTGGTTTAATCAGATTTACAGTGTACTTGTACAGGTTTTGTAACCAATCACTGTTCTAGAAGACGAAAAGTAACAAATGTATTGCACTTTTAGTCATGTGAATATTCAAAGTATGATAGAACATGAATTTCACTCTAGGCTAGTTATGGTAGTGGTCTTACACCATGAATCATGATATTTATAGACTACTATTTCACAGTTTAGACTTTGGAATACTATTAGATGTAAAGATCTGTATTGTGTTAATTCATTTTTTTTTTATCATGATTTTAAATAAGAGTTTTGTTTCAATAATACACACAAGTGATGATATAGTCTTTGTTTAAGCTTTGGAACTTGAAAAACCCTGACAAATACGAGGTTTTTGAGTTTAAGGATTTTATTATATGCGTGATTGTTTAGTTTATATTTTTTTATTTTACGAGAGTTTTCTATTATTTATTTCGATGGATTAGTATAGTTATAAGTCAGTTAATGGTAGTATGACTGTTCATGGCGTAATAAACATTACATGGTACCCTATCAGTTGAAGACCCAATCAATACCTAATTTCAAGAATTTGTGCCATGAAAATGAAAGAGGGAAGGAAATTAAAAAGACGCTACTCAATTTCTCGTCATCTTGTCGGAATGGTTACTTATAGCGGGAAACAAGGCGTGAAAGTGTCATCAAGATCAAAAGACAAAAACGCTGTTTATGTTTTGCTTAATTTCTAAAAATCTCTCTGTTATTTTAGCTTCAAAAAGTTTTTGTGCTTTCAAGATAGTGTCAAATATACGTCCAAAAAAAAAAAGTGTGATTTAAATGCAAAAATTGTAAGTATTTGTTCACATTTTATTTTTGATACCCTGACAGCAAAAGACAAAAATACTCTATGCTTTATTTAGCTTCCAAAAAATCCATTGTGTAATTTTAACTTTCAAAAGACTACCCGCGTGTGGTTTTAATTATCACATTTGATCCAAGTAATATATATTTGAATTTTCAAAAGGATATATATATATATATATATATATATATATATATATATATATATATATATATATATATATATATATATATATATATATATATATATATAAATAAATATAAGGGTAATTTTGTCTTGTCAAAAGTTAAAAATCTAATTCTATTTGAGTTGAGTGTGGTAATTATAATTAAACACAGAAAATTGTGAGTTAAAATAAAATAGAAAGTTTTTGGAAATTAGGCAATGTATAAGAAATGTTTTTTTCTTTCACTCTGCCAGTATTTACTTTTTTGTAAGTTTTTGTTTTGTTTTCAATTCCTTTATTAGCATTTAGATGGAAAATTTTTCATGGCTATGTGCATCTGACCTAAGTACAAAATCTTAAAAAATAACTCGAGTATAATACACATTTAATTATGAAATACACTTGTCCGAATTTTATTCATCAATAAGTCAAATTCCTACGTCATGTTGAGATTGTTCAAAGATAAAAATTTACTCGATTGTTCGAGAACCTTACTCTTCGTTGAATATTAAGTATATAGTCATAGCTATCATAATGCGCCACATACCTTTCGAAAGAGTGGCCGGTGGCCCCGCCCTACTACATTATGCAACTGCGATTTCTTTCAATAGGAGAGTATCAAATTAATTCAATTCATTAATTAATGAAAATAATAATAATAATAAGATAAGATGGGGCCAGATATGCAATTTGATATGGTCTCTTGTGTTTTGACTTTTGCCTTTTGTGTTTGGTATTTTATATAGTAATTGGAAAATCGCATCAATTTATAAGCACCGTGCCCCAATTGAATTAGTGCTAAAAGAAAGCATTATTGGTGATGGACCTCCTTTTTAGGAAATAATTTTCAAATTAAATTGAAATTGCAGCCTCTTTTTGCCGAATTTATACTGCTGGTTTGGAATATTGTTAGGTGCTGTTGCTTATTTAACACCGTGTCAAATTATCCAATTTTCTTTCTTACTTTTTAATATAAATAAATCAGCATTTCATTAAAAGCTAACAAAAGGGAACACATTCCCTTAAAAGAAAAAAAGAAAAAAAGACAAAAGGGAACACATAGTTCGTAAATCGAGAAGTCTCCATAACAAAAAACCTTAACTGGAAGATCCTAGAGATGGTACCCAATTACATTAACTATGTTTGCTTTCTAAATTTAAGTGAGTAAAATGATAAGAAAAATAAAAATGAACACTAAATAAAACTCAATATTCTATCATTTGATGCAAGAACGACATTTTTTTTCCATGAACGAAACATATAACTGATATAAGTATATAATATAATCCATATTCCAAGAATTTTTGGTTACCTAGTTTTCTACTATTATTATAAATAAAGGGCACCATTTAAACTTAAATTTATCCATGTAAATTGAAATAACAACTGAAACATGAACAAAAAAGTTGTCCCACGTTAAAACAAATCTATTATCGATGAGCTCCCGCCATTGTTAGTATTTCAGGTAAGGAGGATGTATTGTGGTGTATGTTATTGAGAAACGGAAACCACGATGTAGATATTTTGAAATTTACAAGTGATAACAATTATTCCCAAGATTATGGAAGAAATCTCTTTGGTTTCTCTTTTTCTTCTGAAAAATAATCATCATACAAGAACAAAGGAAGATTGACCTAATTAGCCCCTGCGCTAATTTAAGATAGCCCATGCTGCCCATAACTTGAGAACTTAAATACAAGTGAAATTACATCCACACTCATCTCACCTTTACAACAACTTTATGCATGAAATAACTGAAACGAAAATTAAACTGCATCAAAATCCGTTACTCGTAGTCATCACTAATCTGAACTCCCAAACGGAAACCACTTTGAGTGAAAGGACGACTGGTAAGACACCAGAACTAGCAGCACCACCACCAGAACCGTCACACCCCACGGAAATCCCGACATCCCATGTGCCCACTCCCACCTCACTTTTCGCCGCCCACCCGTTGGAGAAGACCAGAGATTGAACACCCCACCGGTGAATTGACTTGATCGAATGAAAAATATTAGAAAAACAGGCACCAAGAAGAGCAAAAGCTTGAGATTGATCATAGTATAACGCATTTGCTCCTTGTAGCTCGAGTATTGGGACAAAGATAATAAGAATATGACAATGGCAAATACCGCAACAAGTGGAAGAGGGGGGGCGGACATGGAAGCTAAGGTTTGATCAGTCCAGCCTTGTTTCCATTCTGGACCCCTTCTCTTTGCATGAATCCAATCCATCTTTTTTTACTCTTCCACTAATCCTTGAAATAAATGATGCATACCTATATAGGAGGAACCAATAGGTGGGGGGGGGGGGTGGGTGCTTTACTAGCAAGGTGGCTTTGGAATATATGCTTTGAGTGTTGATTCTTCTCAAGCTGCTTTATGGTTGAATTACAGTTCACTCAAGATATGGATACTGATTCTTATACACAATTATGACTCTAATAAAAACAATGCATAAAATTTTAGACAATAAAGATATTCACTCCACAATATCAAAATTGAGGCGTAACAGCCTCGTTTATATGTTAAAATTAAGGTAGTCTGCGGAAAAACAACATTATAAATCATGGTACAATTCAACTCAACCCCTAGTATAGCATGATTGACACTTCACGTTCATGGTGAACAAGAGCAGTGATTTACCATTGAAGGGAAAGGCTCGTAACTTTAGCCGCATGAAAGTTCTGATACAATTGATTATCTGAGCTGTTCGTTTGTGTTGATCTGAAAATCATGCAGCGACCTTCTTGGAAGTTACGGAGTTAATAATAGTGGCAAACTCAGGACCCTACGACAAAGAATCAAAGAAAAGTGTGAGCATCAACCTATCACAAGAGACCAAAAGAATCTAAAAAGTAAAAGAAGCAATTAGACATGTAAACAAAAACCCCATTAACTACAGTATAAACAACGTTAATCATCAATTTGATTATTGACAAAGGTTCTTACAAGTCAAATGCAAAATTGTATATTGCTGTACAAAAGTAGGGAACATCTTCCAAATTCTATATCCTAGAATGCATACTACCAACAATCTTAGTATTTGCATCATAAAACAAAGTGAAGAACAAAAGAAACATTTTCACAATAAGTACTAGAAAATATTCATCAACATGATAATACCTTCAGGGATGCACCACCCACAAGAAATCCATCGATATCTTCTTGTTTTGCAAGCTCTGCACAGTTTCCTCCATTGACCGAACCTGTTGATGAGAAGTTTCAGAAAACTCCAGGAAATTGAATCTTGGTTAATTTGTACTAGCATCATAAGCTACCAATTCAACTCAAAACTGAACCGATACCAAAAACATTTGATTATTTTGTGACTTAGTGAGTGGGAAAGGAATTGGTGGTTTATGACAGACAATAATAAACAATTCACGGGTTAAGCTGAATTTTATGTACCTCCGTAAATAATACGTGTTTTAGATGCAACTTCTGCTGACACATTTTTACTTAGCCAATCCCGAAGAGCAACGTGCACTTCCTGAGCCTGCTCCGGTGTGGCTACTTTACCGGTTCCAATTGCCCATACGGGCTCATATGCAATGACAATCTTGTCCCAACTTGGGACAGCATCTGCACATAATGTAAGCGAGAAGAAAAGTTAAGGATGAATCTAAATATGAAAAATTCACACATGAACCAACTGGAGGAGGTGGGGAGACAGTGTGTCCAAACTTGCCTGCATAAGCGTTCATTTGCTTGAAACAGACATCAAAGGTTTTTCCAGCTTCCCTTTCTTCCAATAACTCCCCAATGCAAGCAATCACTCCTAGACCCTCGCTCAAAGCATAGGCAGCCTTCTTTCCAATGAACTACAGAGGATTGAATTGACCGGCACATATTTGAAACACATAACAACAGTAGTGACATCTTATAAATAAATATTGTTTCCTTTTTGTCTTTATTTCTGAATAATAAAATGAAAAAGTTTTTCATTTGATCTTACTTGATCATCTTCTCCAATTACATGCCTCCGCTCAGAATGCCCCAGAATAACCCACTTGCATCCAATGTCTTTCAATTGTTCCACACTGTGCAACACAGAGTAATATTTACATGTGTAATTGGTTCATAGCATAAATAGGGAAGCTGCTGATTCTTAGACAAAGATAGCAGATCAGCATAATCAAAAGCATAGGGATATCTCACCCCCAAGTGGGGATATTCGTCCCTGCACACACCTGATTTCTCCAGTAAAAGCACCACCTTTCCCCGTCCAAGAATTCTGAGCAGCTATCTCTATGCGCGCAGATAACGAGTTATTTACTTGATCAATGTAGACAAATGGAGGTGCTACAACAACATCTGTAATTTATTGAGGGAAAAAAATAGATGAAGAAGTCATGCATGGATAACATCAAACAAGAGATACTAAGGAAAACATTAGTCTTCAGTTTAGATGAAAGATGCACTCACCAACATTGGATTCCAATGTTGCACTGTTTAAGTCAGAAACAAGCTTGCTTATGGAGTCTTTAGTTCCATTCTATGTGAACCGAAATAGATATGTCAAGTATTTTTAGGAAAATGTAAAACCAGAAAATAAGAAGTCAAAACAATGCATTAGCACTCAATTATCAATCTTCAAACCAAACAAATAAATAGCAAAAATGAGTAATGAATTGTTTTTATAAGTCCTAAATGTTTATTATTTGGTAGATGTATGACAACAAAGCAGCCTAGTGAATGCTATTAAAATTCAGTTCTTGACGTTGGGACAAAGCTAGAAGAGGTATGAAAATGTTTATGAGATGCAATAACTAAAATGAATAAAAGCTATACTTACACATTTCCAATTTCCACCAACAAAGAACTGCAATAAAAAAACGAAACACAGAGAGATCAGACTTTTTAATTTTCTGAAATTACTTAGTAACTGATTAATCAAAATCTAAACCGAAATATACTAAAATAATTCAATGCAATGCAATAAAATAAAATAAAAGGCAAATCAATGTTATTAACCTTGCCCGAGCCAGCCATAGTAACGACGCTACGGCAGCCTTTATTCGCGGAGGCGAGGCGGAGGTGCGAGTCGATGTTTTGAAAAAACGACTGCGTTGAGTTGGAGTTTGAGCTTTCGAGCTTGAGGAATGATTTGCGGAGGCCGGAGAACTGAGTCAAATGGCTGGAAATGGCGGCCCCGCCGTTAAGTGAGGTTGATACTACCGCCGCCATTGGTGGATGATTTTTGTTTTTGGATTATTATCGAGACTCTGTTGTTGGTGAGTGAACTCAGTGTTGTCTCGCTATCTAATCTCCAGGGTTCAGAATAAAGGCTTCCCTGACGTTGTACTTTGTGGCCCACGCGTCAGAAATCAGAGTGAAGTACACTCGCGAACAAATAAAAGGTCTACATCCCAAAAAAATTTGTGTTAATTATTAACAACATGTAACAAAATTCTGATTCGTTCTGTCTTTTTTTTTTTTTTTTAAATAAAAAGCAATATTCGTCCATGAATCAACTATGAGTTTATAATATTATGAATTAAAACAGGAAGAACATTTCAAAAAAATGTATATATAATAGATAATTTAGCCATGTTGACTTCGTGCCAAATGTGTCGAGCCAAATCATTCGAGAGAGTGTATTGTATGTTTAATGCCTTCAATAATTGTTTCAAAATCCACATAAGACTTTGGAACGCTCCCAATGATTATGATGATAACATGTATTCTCTTTCCACTATAACCTTCCTCCATTGTTGCTCTAAAGCCAGTTCTACAACCATTAAAGTTGCCTTCGCTTCTAAAGTCAATGGTCAAGGGGCTGGCCCCTTGAATTTGAAGGATTTTAGAAATATTCTCGATCTCCGTCTATGAGAAATATTGTTTATTTGGATTTTTAGAGATGAAAATAATAGTGAGTTTTTTTTTTAAAGTTGTAGGTTTTTTTCCAGAGATTTTGAAAAGAGGATACTAAGTGTAAGATATAAGCTATTTGACGTGAAATCATTTTGTTAAGCGAGATAAAAGAATTTTTTATGATTATTAATTTGAAGATTGAGAAATAAACTTATGTGACACGTTTCTTTTTGTTTACTTGGTTGACTTTTTACAGAGCACCAAAATGTTTTTTGAAAAGCTATACAAAGAGCGGACTTTCTACTAACAGTTCAAGGTTGATAGAATTGTCAATAGTTCACCATGATAAGATATTCATTATTTCACACGATGATGCAGTCATGCTTAATCTTCAATAACTAAAATAACTAATTTTTAGTCTGCTTTTGTGTCTTCCCTGAAAATTATGAATTTTGGTAAATACTTCAGAAGACTACCGTTTGATGATTTAATTTTGACCAAGTAGAGTAAGAAGAAGTGTTTTCTAATACTGTATAATACACCTTCCACAGCTTATACAACCAAGAGCCCTGCCTGGTCGTATTTTTCTTTTCCTAATCTTCCTTCTTATCATTATGATTATTACTTCTCAGTTTTAGAGAAATCAACAAAGGCCTTTTGAATCTTAAAATGGGCATTGATAAAATCTTTACATAAATTAATGTTTAAATAAATAAACATTCTTCATAGAACAAGATAGTAGGATGGTAGCAATTCTCACAAAACCAAGGGGTAGGGACAGGGTGGTAAATAAGCAACTGCCTCTAAAGCACATGCTGGAGTCCAACTTGAGTAAAAATATTAAGCATAGAACACTGGGGAGCTGTTAGTTTGGGTTTTTAGTTAGTGTTTATTTAGGAAAGTGTTTAAACATTTCCTAAAAACTCAAAACAAACAACATATTCTATTTATTGAGAATTCTGCAGTTTCTTAAGATTTGTGCTACTCTCACATAAAAACTCAAACAAACATCCTGTCAACTAAGCTTCGTCGTCAAACACCAAAACCGAAATCTAACAAGAAAATTCATGCCAAGTGTAAAGAAACAGTTATAGATTACATCACTAAACGAATATATAACATAACAGAAGTAAGCAAACAGAGATAAGCAGCTAACAAAATGTAAGCTAAAGTAGGAGATGCACCAATTTGTTAGAAAATGGTTGATATTTACACAGAACAAGGTACTACTGGGTAGTTGAGGTGATGAAATCATCATTAACCACAACAAATATGCCAAAATTGATGAGCAAAGTAGGATGAAGAAATAAGTTGTAATCTAGATAAACTTCCGTTAAATCATTCATCAGTTCCTTTGCCACCAATAATACTGTTAGATGAGATAGCTTGCACACTGTGAGTTGAGGAACATCCACTTGAAGAATTGCCATCTGTGAAGTTGGTTTCCTTCCTCACAAATTTCTTGGCTTTTCTTTGCTTTGACGTCGAATCCTGCAGAACAACGTCATCATCTCACTATTAGTTTAAAGCAATAATACTTCATTTGAATTAAGGGGTTTGGATTTGATGAGAATATGGAAAGGATTTCAGATTGGATAACCATTTTGGTAAAAAAGATAGTACAAAATGGAATCCATATCAAATCAAAATTATCCAAACAACTGCGTTTAGATTTGAATAAGAAAGCACCAAATTTCTCAATCCAAAGGTATCCTAAATAGTTTTTATTCACCTGCTCTGATGTTGATCCAGGTATTTTAAGCTCTAGGTCTGTAGCAATGTCAACTGAATCGTCGGTTTTCTCTATTCTGCTCTCCTCATCAAGCGAATTATTTCTATGGTCTTGTTTGCTTGAAGCATGAGATCTATTACCTTGCTGCATGACTTGAGTGACATGTTGCATGGATTGGTGTTCAACCATTGTGTTATGGGTCATATATGGTACATAAGTTGAACATGGATTAGGAACAATAGATGGGTTATGATTCCCGTAAAATGGGTATGGTTGTAATGATGGATGCATGGGGATTGGTCCAGTTGGCATGGGGACTGGCATCGGAAACGGATAAGAAGATTGATGCATGACTACAGAATGATCCATCCCACCCCATGGATACATAGCCCTCACTCTCTGTTGATACTGGGTATTAAGGCTTTCAATATCGGATTTAAGAGATGCCTTTTCTTCTCTGAGATCATTCTTCTCTTGAGTCAACTGATTGAAAACAAAAAACACAGGTAAAATCTTGTTTTAAATGGTTTCATTGTAATAACAAAATTCCTTCAAACAAATCACCTCATGAGATTCTTCAGTAAGCGCTGCATACTCAGATTTTAATCGGTTAACTTGACCAGTCAAATCTTTCAGCATTAGTATGGTATCAGTGAGAATAGAAGCTTTGTCATTTTTAGGCCTATCTGGATCTGCAAATAATGGTCACATATTATGAGAACTCTACAAATTTTCCACCAACAAAGATAATTTTTTAATACTGACCCAAGAGCTATTGTTAAAATACGATTAATAGTTGAGGAACAACACGAACACTTAAATATGTGAAATTGTGAATAATCAGAGAGTAGTTCATTTCATAAAATTAATGCAAGTAACATCGTTGTATTGCTATTTAATCAAATCCCTTTTACTACCCATCCCTAACTCCTAACTCCTCTAATTATCCCTCACATCCCTCCTACCAAACCATTTATTAGTAGGCTGAAATCAAACCACCCTGCTCTCGGTTCGTTATACATATCAAACAAACTTGAAAACAATAATTTTTGTTTGATATATTTTGAAACTCATTCGAGCTCAGCTGGATAAGCTGTACTTGAGCTTAATGCTCGTTTGAGATAGGATCATTAAACAATTAACGCAAGCTCAAAAACGAATTCAAGCTCAAGAACAAATTCAGTCTCCGCAAAAAATTGAAACCAATCTTGAACAATGTGCTTTTTTGATACTACTCAACTCGTTTTTACCCCTATCAATTACGTCAACTTCATATATCACCCGGAGCATGCAGTAGAACATGTTCAATTAAAGATGCTTGTAGACAATTAAAATTTGTCCTGAGTTATAGGATATATAAATGAGACGAATTGTTTCACTTACCAAGTGTGTTCCCCAACTCCGTGAATTGCTCATTCAGACGATCCCTCCTCAATCTCTCACGGTCTGCTTTTTGAACTTTTCTAGCAGTAGAAGAATCCTTTGCTTCTGCTTCCATCCTTTTAATCAATAGCGAAGACACAACAAAGTTACACAATCTATTAATCCCTGATATAATTGTAAAATGTGGAAAAAATGGTAGGGTTCTAACCTGCAATCGGGATGGGGGTGAGTCAATGGCACGCATACATCAGGTACAGGATGGAAATTGTTAGGGTTCTGAATGGATTGAAAAAGTGAATCCGAATTCAATTGGTCCATATGCAAAGTATTTGACGAGTTGATGATTGATTGAAATCAAGGGTTGGAATGGAAGGAGACAGCTAGTGGATTTGGCATATTCTAATACCAGTGCTTTGCTTAAACGACACCGCACAGCACCGCACTGGCGGTATCTTGTTTCCCACACGTCTTGCTTATTTGTTTGATAACCCCTCAATTTTGTATTAATACCTTCTGTGCCCAATTGTTTTCCAAAATTTATAGTTAGAGATTTAGATTATCATTTTTGTTGTCCTTGATTTCCGTGAAAAACAAATGTAGCTATGATACATGGAATAGTCTATGATATTTTTATAGACCTTGTGGTGGTAAATAAGTCACATCATATATTTTGATGATGTCATGCTCTCAAAATATATGATGTGGCTTATTTACCACCATAAAATCTATGAAAATTTCATAAACCAGATCTATACAAGAATTTTCCATGATACATATACTTCAAACAAATAATAAAATATAGTGTTGGATGTGATACTTCTTGAAACTCGTGTACTACATATTTGACATACCACGTGATATGTCCGTAAATTTAAATTAACAAAAAAAAATATAAATGGACATATAGGAAGAAAAGAAATAGAATAATTCATTTATTACAGGACAATGTTACATATAACATAAATCAATGAACATGATGTATAATTAGTATTACGTTACTAGACGATTTTATTTTATATAATAGTTATCTAGTTTGGTGATTTATTAATACATAAAAATTATTTTCTTACATTCATATTCATGTCTTTTTGTATCCTTTAAATTAAAAAAAAAAAAAAAACGCCGTACTTGTATCGTAAGAATAGTATTAACGATAGATATTATTATTATTATATGTACAACAATAGATGTTAGTATCTGTACAACATAGGATTTTAGAGAAAAAAAAAAAACCGTTCTCCACATCATAAATGCAACTAATACGAGATGTAAGGACATTATTGGTTATAAGAGAAATAGGCTCTAGCAATAATCACAATTCAGAACCCTGACATTATCGCCAGTCTTAAAAAAATTAATATAAGTGTAAAGATAAAATTCATGCCCAGACCTTTGATTATTAATACCTAGCCCTCACCTCAGCCCACTAAATTTTGCAACACATGAGCCGCTTTGAATTTCGTATTACTAAAAAGTTAGTACTTAATTTCAACTGTCATGATTTAACGTCAATTCTCCTAAGATAACTCTAATGTATAGGTTATAGGGGAAAAAAAGACAATTTTATAATACTATCCAAAATAATGATTACATTATCACAATAAATTTTTCATAATTGAATATCTCTTAGTATATTTTATATCGAGCTATATCTTTTATTAAAATTGAATTTCAATAATTTAAGAATCATGAAAATATTTTTTGATTTTCATTGGATTGTACAACTCTAAAAAATTATATAATAAAACTTTGAAAGAACAACATGTTAACCTTGAATTTTTCTTTTTAAATCTTAATCTTGAAAATTCTATAAAAACCTAATTTAATACAAGACATAGATGGTTTCAATTTACATTATTAATTAAAAGTTTTATCAAAAGAATGCATGTCGATATATGTAAGTCGATTGATATTTTTAAGCATATAAAAATGTTTTGACTCTTATCCAAATATGTGTATTTGCTATTTAATAATATATATACCGATAACTATTGCTTACGTTATTTTCAAAATTAATTGAAAAAAAATATTAATTTATGATCAACTATGTCACAAGAACGATTAAATGTATTAACTATTTTTTATATAGAAAAATATATATTAGGAAAACAAGAATATGAAGATTTAATTATTCAACACTTTTGCATCAACCGGAGATAGAAAATAAATTTCATATGAAATAATTATTCTTACGAATAGGACCCCATATTTTAGATTTTGCTTAGGGCACATAAAGTTCAAACCCAACCCTGTTGAATATCACGGATTGTTGTTTCTCAGGTGTTTCTAAAAGTGGTTTCATAAATAAATTGTGATTTTAGAAATTTATTGATATTTGCAATGTTGTTTGTTTGGGCTTTTTGAGATGAAATAAATAGTAAATATTTGTTTTAGAGGCTCGTACATGTTGCTTTGTGGCAAATCATGTTAGATTTGTGAGATAAGTAGAGTAAAATATATATTAATTTATGTCAAATTAAAATAGAGTTTGGTTCATGTTTTTAAGAGATAACATAATTTTATAAAGATGAGATTTTATTTTTTAAATTCATAGATGAATAACTTTATTTATAAAATAGAAATAGTTGTTTGTTTGGGTTTTCTGTCGTGAAATGTTTTTATGAAAAGTGAGAGAAACATACTCCAAGTCTTTAATTTTTAGGATATATAATAGAGACAGTGGCGGAGCCACATTCAAAACAGGGGGGGGGTGCATGGACCCCCCTGAAATTTGATGTTATTATGTGTAATTTTATGTTTATATTAGATAATGGGAAACACATCAGAAATAAGTTTAGTGTCACAAAGTTTACTTCAATACAAACTCCAACATATATATTCTTTTCATTTTGGAATTTGAACTGTACTAACAGACAAACAATAATATTAGGCATGAAAAATACTCTTTTTTATTTTTCAATGGTTTAATTCATCTCGGGGCGCATCTAGCATATTACATGAGTACCATATTCGAACTTGATTGTCACTTTGGAGGTCTAATCCTTCTACTAGACCAATCACATGTTGATATGAAATATATTTTTTAAATATGAATAATTTCTCGAATTGCGTACATCTCTCTCATCTTCTTTGTATTTTCTCAAAAGAAACCCACCAAAAGAAGGTCCAAAACAAAAAAATATTAAGAACAATTGAAAAAAGTTTGGATTCAAGCTTTTAAAATTATAAAATCCACATTTAAAGATTTTTTTATTTAGTACTTCTATTTACTTACAAATATAATTTATTTTCGTTGTAAATCTTCTAATTTATTATTTTAATACATTTGGGTTATCAAGATCAAGTTAGAGTTTGTATGTAAATAAAAAAAAATCGTTTGATTTTGAGTTTTAATTAATATTTTTGTTCAAATTAAAGTTTTTATGTATATTTTTTTGATGTAATTATTTTTATTAATAATTTAATTTAAATATGGGTATAGTGACCCCGGTGAAAAAAAATTCTGGCTCCGCCACTGAATAGAGAGAATTACTCAAATCATCTATGAGGTTCAATGTAATTATACTAACTACCTTTCATGTTTTGGAAATTACACGAACTATCTATGAAGTATTAGATTCATTACGGTTAATTCCTTTATGATGTTAATATATGACGGCGCATGCCAATGGCATATAACAACTTTTGATGTGAAAAAAAACATGTGAAATGGTTTAAAAAGGGGGTAAATTTGGGTTAAATTGGTGAAAAATATGTGAAATTGGTGAATAAATGAGTTAAATCGATGGCGAAATGAACGAAATAGATTTACCACTCTCGAGGGTTTTGATTTCTTATATAGTACCCAATGATATTTTTGGAATTCAATTTTTTTTTATGAAATTAATATCATAAAGGGTAACTGTATTAAATACAATTTATCGGGGGTATTTTGAATAATTTTTCAACATAAAGGATGATCAATATAATTATACTGAAAAAAACAAGAGCACAAAATAATTTCATTTGTAAACCATAAATTTTAAATTTTGACTTCTGGCCCTTGGAATGATTACCACTTTGGCCCTCCCGTCCCGTGGGTGTGTAGTCCACGCGTTAAATTTTCTCACTCCGGCACCCAGTATACACACACGCAGTTTCTCCTTTTCCTTTATCTATCTCTTTGCGGCAAGTAACAACGATTAAGAGAAGAAAATGTCAATTAGGGTTTTTTGGATCCTCGCTCTGCTCCTATGCTCCTCATCCTTTCTAAGAGGTAAGCATCTCGGATCCAGATCCATTACGATCTTAATTCCGAACGCTTTGCAGGTTCAATTTTTACTCGTTTTCTTTTGAGAAAAAAACTTAAGTCTTTCTTCGATACAGTTACGATTCACATTGCTGTCTCAATTGCACGCGCATGCACAATCAATTCTGCTTCAAAGCGTGGATTTTGCAATTGTTTAGGGCTTTCTTGCATTTCGATTTCCTCAAAGTGAGATTAGATAAGATGAGATCAGATCGTTGATTTGTGTAAATTTTAGGACTTTTTTTTGTTAATTGATGTTTATTTGTTATGTGTTTCCATTTTGGTTTCTTAATGACTTTTGATTTGAAACTGTGGAATTGTGTGGATTAGAGTGGCTGTCTGTTTTGGAGATACGTGGTTATATTGATCGGGATTAGGTGTGCATGTCTATGCTTTTTGCAATTGAGAATTAATAAGAATAATTATGATTAAAGAGTTTCCCACCAAAGTCAATCGAATTGTAATGTTTGAAAACTAGGTTATTGTAGTAGGAAATGATAAGGAAAATACTTTCTGAGTTTGCCCTCATTAGTCAGGTCTTCTGATTGGTTTGTAGTTGTCCCTTTGCACTATGGATTATCCTCAATGAGTATCTTTACTGTATTGTGATTGATCTTTTTGATATATATGCAGTTGAATTTGAGCATACCGTACGCAAAATTATAGTTATTTCATACTCATTGTTTTTGTTCTTTTCTGGATAGTTGCAAGATGTGAGCCGGATCCTGATGCTGAAGTTGTTGAATCAGCTGAGGAAGGAGATCTTGGGATTGTTGGTGAGGATGTCCAAGATTTTGGTGGTGGGAGCTTTAGTCCAGCTCCAGGCGTGGAAACAGTTTGTGTGTTCCCCAAGAACCCCAAAAAATGTTAGAAATTTCTGCTGCACTTTTACTCTTCCCCTTTTCGATGAGTTTTATTTCAAATGTCCTTCAAGGACCCTTTGTTCTTTATTTCCTTTTAAATGTATCTCATATTAGCTCCTAAATTGTTTCAGTGATAATGGCTGGGGAAGAAAGTGAACTTCTCGTTGGAATTAAAAATGAGGGTAATGCTTCGTAAAATAGATGTACAAAGTGCTCTCTTTCTGTTCATCAAACTTGGCATGTGATTTTGATAACTTCTATTTTTTGTTCCTTATTTTTGTTATATTGTTTTTAAACTTGTTTATGACCTCTAATCACAGGGGATTCAAATATTAATATCATTGCTATTCAGGCCAGAGTTCATCTTCCTTTCGATCACCAGTACTTGGTTCAGAATCTTTCTGCCCAGGTATCGCTTCTTTATTTTCTTTTGGGTGATGTTTCTTCACATGATTTCTGACTGTCTTAACAAGTTTCTTCTTAGATATAAACAGTCTGTTTGGTAGCCATTTTATAGATTAACTAAAATGACTGTTCATGCTGTTGATTATCTTTATAAGCTGTGATGCAAGATCTTCTTCGGATTACCAATTAATGTTGTAATGGTAATGGCCATACTCCATAATTGTGGAATGCAACTGCTGTGCTTAGGCTAATTTGTTAATGTGAAATAGAACCTTTATCTTTGATTCTTGACTTTTAAGTTAACTCACAAATGTGGATTCTTAGTTCTGAAATCCACAGGAATCACTCATGTAACAAATGAATTGTGTAAAGGATATGGTATTCAAACTGATAGATTTGATGGATATTGTTTTTCAGTAAAAAGTTTTGGTGGTTTTTGGTAAAGCTTCTGCAGTTAATCTATATAAGATCTCTCTGACAGAGTAGACAGTGAACGGACCCTTTGTTACTTGCTAATATTATTCATCGGAGTCTTCAGTTACTGATGTGTACATTTTAATTTGTTAGGCTTTTAACAACGCATCAGTTCCTCCAACAGCTCAAGCATCTTTCCCTTATATATTTGGCGTAAGCAAGTTCTTACAGGTAAGCTTGTAGACTGTTTTTTTTGTACTACTGTTCAAATATCCTGTTGCATTTTAGTGTCTAGACTCATTTTCATGGTCTTTTACTCTGTCTCTTTATCATACAGCCTGGTACATTTGACCTTGTGGGTACTATTGTTTATGAGATTGACCAACACCCATACCAGAGTACCTTCTACAACGCTACAATCGAAGTTATAGAGGCAGGCGGCATGTTCAGTGTTGAGTCAGTGTTCTTGTTTTGCCTTGGAGTAGCACTTCTCGGTCTTCTTGGATTTTGGATACGTGGTCAGATTCAGAATATCTCCAAGGTGATTACTAGTCCTGCACATTTACTATATCTTCGTAATTTTATGGAAGTTGTTTATTGTATTATATTATACGTAATATAAGGTAAAGGTTAATTACCTAATGGCTCAATGTTATGTTTGCCTCAAGATGCTTAATAGGTAAACTGTGGATTGTAACTCAAAAAATATTGTTTGAGATTCATGTTAAAAATAGGGGTTAAATTGTGATGTAGGAATCAATAGTTTTCCTGTAATCATTAATATCCTCTCCTTTTTTATGTTTAGAAAACCAAGAGGGCGCCAAAGGTGGAAGTTGGTACTGGGACAACTGATGCCTCAATGGATGAGTGGTTGCAGGTTTGTACAACAGCACACATATTTCTTGAAATGTGTTATTTCCTTTAGGTTGTGTTTTATTTGATCTCTCAGTGAGTAAATTGATATGGAAAATGAAAATTAAATTAAAAAAAAAAAAACTTGAAGTTCATTTTTTTCTTAAATTTGAAGCTACATAGCATTTTACTCACTAGAGTTCAAGTGATATGGATATTGTTGCGTTTCTAAGATCTATTTTCCTAAATTCGAATGTTCCTTTTGTCTCTTTATTTTGTGTTACTTATAAGCTAGTTTGATTGTATAATTGCTAATAGTATCCATATGTTCAGGGTACCGCATACACTCAATCTCTCTCCAACAAATCAAAGAAGAAGAAGTAGACTTGCATGCTCGGACAATTGATTGTAAGCACAGCAGTAGTATAGTGGAGGCAATGGTTTTTGTAACAAAGTTCAGTTATCAAGTTATATGAGATCAAAAGTAGAAGTAGATCTTCAGAGAAAATAGTCTGGGAAGATGACCTGTCTCATTGTTGTAGCATGAGGAAGACACTTTCACCTTTTTTCCTGTTTGTTTTGAGGCAACTTCAAAATTTGAGCCACTGTCAATGCCAAACTAACTGAGAGTTAACATCAAGAATTGTGACAATTTTGTTTAGACTTGAGATGTGGTTAAACTATATTTAGTTTTGTTGATTGAGTTACTACAGTTTTCAGCTTTCTATATCTATGTTTAATAAATTAATTAATGAATGTAGATTTGTGGTTGTTTGAGTGCTTCTTAATGGAAGCAAAAGGCAAAACCAGGAGGGGCCTGGAGATTCAGTGACGATAGTTGTAATACTTTTGCGGCCATTTTTTAGGCTTTGGCTATAAATATAGGCTAGGGATGTCAACAAGTCGGATTGGGTAGAATCAACCCAGCTTCGAGTTTGAATGACCATAGGATATTATTTCAAATACTCCCTCTGTCCCATTTTAAGTGTCGTTTTAGAGAATTTTTTTTGTCCCAAATTATCTGTCACTTTAGAGTTTCAATGCACTATTAATTACATATTTTCTCATTTTGCCCTTTGCTTTTTCTTTCTCTCTCTTACTTTATTACTCCAAGAGAGATAGAAAGAGAAAGATAGAGAGAACAAGAGAAAAAGGAAGAGAGAGAAAGAGTTAAGGGTATTTTAGGAATATCATTTATTTTTTTCCTAAAATTGAGGCAAATAAGTAGGTGCCTTAATATGTATGAAAACACCTAAAACGACACTTAAAATGGGAAAGAGGGAGTAGAAAAACTCAGATTCCATTCCAAAGTCACTCGTACCATTTAAAATTGTATAGTCATTCAAAATAATTTACGAGTTCAAACTTCCCTCGGTCCGTAAAAAAAGGTCCAATCCCAACACATAGAACTTGATGAGTTTTTTCTGAAGTCTTTGCATGAAGACATATATGAGATGTCATTGTTACACTATATTCAATGGTATGGTTGAGATCTTTCTACTAGTAACTAGCCATACTATTTATTATTAATCTCTTTTATTTATTTTTAGACGTTGTCCTTTAAGACACGATATTTGTTGTGAGGCAAGCCACATAATTGACTACAGATCACATCAATAATAGTCATTTTCGTTTTTATAAAATAATGTAAGATTCAACTGCCTCACCAAATCATCATCCAATAAATGTAATTTCATTACGACATTCACATTATTGATATTTCGTGAGATGTCACCACATATTTCACAAGATTAATGATTTGCCCATGATTTCTTTTCTTTTCTTCATATTTGTTATCTTACTAATTTTTGTTACTTAGATAATGAATAATAAGGATGTATGTCTTACCAATCGCACCAAGAATCAACTTAAATGTAGAGGTATTTACCAAAAAAAAGTAAAATGTAGAGAAATAATAAATTTCGCTTTAAACGTTTATCTACATCATAACGTCAAAAATAAAAGATCGATCAGATGACTTTCTTGCCGCTCTTAACGTCACCTCCCAGAAGATTTCTACTAATTTTAAGAATGATATTGGCTCCCGGTTTATATCAAGTGGAAAGGAATTAATCATTTTTCCAATGCTAGATTTGATTATTCGAATAGATAATACCTAAAAACGTTAATGCCAAAAAATGATAAATAATTTATTTTTGTGTATACTTTTCGATTATAATCAAGTCATTAATAGCTGGCATTAATAGACCTAGCCAAAGCATACTTATTTAGTTGGAATATCTGTTTCAGCTAGCCCTTTCAACCTCTACCATTTAAGTCAAAGCACATTTAGATTTTCGGTGCTTTAATTTCAATTGAACCCCAATTAATTAATAATTATTATCGATAGATACTTTTAGATTGTTTGGTGTAACCACACAAGAAGTATTTCAAACCCCGAAATTGCATTTACACGTATCAAGAACACAAGTACTAATTAGTAAGTAGTATTATAAGTAACATGTCGGCGAGTTATTAATCTGCATATAAGCTCAAATCATTTGTTTTTGGGATGTATATATATGTCATGATTAATATACGTCGCTAATATTATATCTAGTCCCATTAATTACTAATAAGACTGGACTCTCAATACTTTTTATCCAATTTATTACAAAATTGCACTTTTACTTTTGTCACCCCATTTCGATTCAAATTATGACACTACAATATCATACATTTTGGATAAGATGTAGGGCGACATGTCCAATAGTGAAATTGTTTTTTTTATTTTCGACTTTTGGGAAACGAATGGTAAAAAAAAAATGATGAAAATGCAATCCTATATTATATATATGTGTGTATACTATCCAATTAAAGTTCTCTTCAAATCTTTCATAACATGATAACAACACAAAGCTCACATTTCAACTATCCATTCACACCGGATCAACATGTATGTATATGTAGTTTCAAATGGCAATTAATGCTAAAATTTATTAATTGCTTGCTCAACTTCAGTTTTCAATCATGAGAAAATTTAGTTTTATTTGACATATAATATTAATAATAATAATAATATATTCACATGCATGAGAGTAGATATATAATTATAACTGCCTGCCTTATTAAATGTGGGCTTGTTTTCACTTCCCAACTATACTGTTTTCCAGCAAGAACTGACCTTCAAATTTCAATTATATATCGGAAAAACAAAAACAAAAGAAGAATAATAATATTACAATGTTGTCGGTCCCCAGTACCATGAAATATCCATGAGTTGGAATGTTGGCAAAATTTCATCCCGCCACGAAAAGGCTGTGTTTGGGTGCGCTTCAAAAATAAAACCCAATTAAGCGAGATTTGAATTGCGTTCAGCTGATAAAAACTATTAGGTATTTTATCAATATTTATCACAAATAAAGTTGATTGACCCACAAACAAGGATTAACCGGTTGGTGAATATTGGCTCATTCTACTAATTGCCAGTTATAGATACACTAGACAAAAAGGCCCAAGCGGCAAGGTTATGGGCTGCACAATTTGAGGCACGGGGGATGAACTTGAAAATCCATTTTGGCCAACTCGTCCAAAATCTTCTAATATCATCAATCGGCTCTCTAATTGCCCAATCCATATCCCTTTCTTTGCGACGGGGGTTTTCCGTTTGTTGATGTTGTACCGAATCTTTCCTTTTATTAATTTTTATTTGTTTGTGATAAAAAAAAAAAGTTATAGATACACTAGGTTCTACCCTTCTACACATCCCGCGATTTACATTCTTTAGGGTTCTAGGATATGCAAGGGTTCTGAGGGTCCAGAATTAGTCTAATGTAAACTTGGACACCTGGGTTTTCAAAAAAAAAAAAAAAGAAAGTCCAAAAATGTATACTTCTTATCTTATGAAACATGCTACCGAACGAGCTCCTAGAAATAAACTAGAAAATAACAAAACATAGTATATGATCTCTATCTCTACTATTATAAAATGCATAAATAGTTTCATAATGTTTTTGTGCAGACTAAAATACTTTTACTTAAATTGTAAAGTGATATTTATGGCAAACATGTAAAAGTAATTGAATATGTATAATTAGACATAAAGTTTTATTATATTTATATCCTACATAAACTCCTAAAATTAATATATTCTCTCTTACATCAATTTTTACAATTTTAATCTTAATGCACCGTTAAAAAAAAAACACTATTACTATTTCAAATAGCTCAAATATAAATTATTATATTTTAGCATCAATATGTATTTAAGTAAAAAATTAATTTACAGATTTAGTACAACATAATTCATAAGCACTCTAATGCAAAAATTTAAAATGAAATTCTTAAATATCGTTCTGTTAAAAAAAAAAAAAAAAGAATTTAATATAATTGTAGCTTACCTACGAATGAATAATAAATGCATATGACTTAGCTTAAGTACGTAATTTTACTTTGGCTAGCATAGCAAAACATAAAGACATGCTTAACCTCGAATTTTCATGGAATTCTTATCGTGAAAAACAGGTGAAATCGGTGAAAAAATTTAAAATCGATAAAAAAAAAATCCCATGAAATCAATGAAAATTAATATAGTTAGTGAAAAAGGTTAAGGTAGAAGAAAACATGTGAAATCAATGAAAGTTCAAGTGAAATTGGTGAAAAGAACATGTGAAAATAAGTGAAAAATGTATGAAATAAGTGAAAATGGGTTAAACTAATAAAAACGAATAAAATCAGTAAAAAAAAAAAGAGTTTAACTAAAAAAAATGGTGAAACCGGTGAGAAAAGTGGTATAAAAGGACAAAAAAAAAGTAATCGACGAAATCATATAAAATAGTGAAATAGGTTATAACTAATAAAAAAATGGGTAAAACTATAAAAAAAAATATATTAAACTGATAAAAATGAATGAGATCGACTAAAAGATGGTTAAATCGGCTAAAAAAGGGGTTAAATCTGTAAAAAAAATGAATTAAAGTGATGAGTTAAATAGGTGAAAAATTGATTAATTTGTTATATTTTATGACATAATAAAATTAATGTTACTCTAACCTATAGAAACTACCCACGAAATTAAATAGAACGTACAATCACTTTTTTAGTAATGTTAATGTTTAAACATTAATTACAACTTAAAACTCATTCTAACTCGGCTCATTAATTACCAAGTTTATTATACACTATCTCATGTTTAAAAGAAAATCAAACAATAATATATATATATATATATATATATATATATATATATATATATATATATATATATATATATTCGACTCAACTCAGTTCATATAAATGCACATTTGTGGACAAATTGTGCAGTTGAGGCCTCATTCAATGAAGATAATAGCCTTTGATAGTTGTGCATGTGACCACATTTTGCTGCTTCGTTCAATCAATGGAGCCTAACCACATGTGATCACATTAAGTATTTGTCGGTTGTAAGATACATCACAAAATCACTTCACTACAATAATCATTATATATAACAATGTATATGTGTTCATCAAAATCATTCAACATTCAGAACCAGCTTTGAATCGATTGGGCTTTGCCCTTTACTTTTTCTTGATACATTTTGTCTTTCTTTCTTCTACATTATTTATTTGAGTTTTGGATTGAAATTTGAATAATGAGGGTTCATTCCCTTTGTCGGGGCATATTTTTATTGTCTTTATTTCTTGCAGTGATAAGTTCATGTAGTGCAGATCATGAAAGAACTTTTGAGGTTGTCGGCACTGGAGAATGTGCAGACTGCAAGGAAAATAACTTCAAGGCTAGTCAGGCATTTTCAGGTACTTAATTTCACACTTACTCACATAGTTAATAGTAGATTTGTATGTATGTATGTACTTTTGTTCTTTTAATATTTAATAATTTTGGTTACTTGATTTTGGTATTTATTTGATTGGTTAAAAAATAATACTTCCCCATGCACATAATTGATACACATCATTACTTAGTTGTTAAAAGCGCGTTTTAATCCATATTGCGGATCGGATGTAGAAGATAAGTTCAGATCTCGAATCTTTCTAGCACTTCTATTGTGCCTTGTACGTATTTGCCACAAGCAAGGCACACGCTAAATGTTGTATTGTATTTATTTAAGGATTTTTCAGATTCTTTTTTATATGACATTGGTGTTCAAATTAATTGTTTGTTGAGACATTTTTAAGCGATTAATTCTGAAGGTCGTCAATAAATTTGTTGAAAATAACCAATTTTTGCTATAAACAAAATTTCTTTTTACGCCATGCGCTTTATCCCGTCCGGAACACCTCTATGGTTTAGTATACCTAGCGCTCTTTAATTACTATGATGCAAATGCATGAGAAAAATTGTAAACTTGAATTGATTTTACAGAAGGTTTTCATATCTTAGTTCCACTAATATAAGTGTACTCATGCCATTTAAGATATGACATTAGCTACTCTCTAGTTCTCGAGTATATGTATATCATACTATTAAAATGTGAAATCAAGAAATTACACGCTAAATTGTTGTTATATATATAAATTTGTGTAGGGCTTCATGTAACAATTGATTGTAAACTTAAAAATGGAGAGATGAAAAGGGTCGGAGCAGGTCAACTTGACGAACAAGGCAAGTTCAAGGTTTCAATCCCACAAGAAATAGTCCAAAATGGGCAAGTAGCACTCAAAGAAGAATGCTATGCGCAACTCCACAACGCAGCCGCCGCGCCCTGCCCAGCCCACAATGGTCTAGAGGGCTCCAAGATTGAGTTCAAATCCCAAACCAACGGCAAGCACACTTTTGGTCCAACAAAAAAGTTACAATTTTCGACTGCACTATGCACTTCTAAATTCTTGTGGCCATATTACAAGTACCCTCCTCTCCCAAAAATTCATCCATGGAAAAAACACTTCCCAAAAATCCATCCATGGAAAAAACACTTCCCAAAAATCTCGTTTCCCCCACTCAAAAACTTTGGTCACCCTTTTCCACTTCCACCATTTCCGTATTACAAGCCTAAGCCAATTCCTCCACCATTCCCCGTTTACAATCCGCCAGTAGTCAAGCCACTTCCTCCACCAGTTCCCATATATAAGCCACCAGTTGTCAAGCCACTTCCACCACCGGTTCCCATATACAAGCCGCCAGTGGTCAAGCCACTTCCACCACCGGTTCCCATATACAAGCCGCCAGTGGTCAAGCCACTTCCTCCACCAGTTCCCATATACAAGCCACCAGTAGTCAAGCCACTTCCTCCACCAGTTCCAATTTTCAAGCCACCAGTAGTCAAGCCACTTCCTCCACCAGTTCCAATTTTCAAGCCACCAGTAGTCAAGCCACTTCCTCCACCAGTTCCAATTTTCAAGCCACCAGTAGTCAAGCCACTTCCTCCACCAGTTCCAATTTTCAAGCCACCAGTAGTCAAGCCACTTCCTCCACCAGTTCCAATTTACAAGCCTCCTAAGAAGCCATGTCCACCCGTCATAAAACCAAAGCCACCGGTTCCTATCTACAAGCCTAAGCCCAAGCCAAAACCACCCGTTGTAAAACCACTCCCACCACCGGTTCCAATCTACAAGCCTAAGCCTAAGCCACCGGTTTATAAGCCACCAGTGGTGAAGCCACTTCCACCACCAGTTCCCATCTACAAGCCTAAGCCACCGGTTTACAAGCCGCCAGTCGTGAACCCACTTCCTCCATTAACTCCAGTTTACGAACCACCAGTGATAACGAAGCCATTGCCACCTCCAATTCCACTATTTCCACTCCCACCATTTTATAAGAAACCATGCCCTCCTCTTCCTCCTTTCTCCAAGATTCCACCAAAATTCTTTCCCCACCCCATGTTTGGATTTCCACCACTCCCCCCTTTAATTCCTCCCCCATGAACATTTTCGAAAAAAGTGCAATTACCAATGTTTTTTTCATGTATTTCAAAGGGTTGAAGCACGACAGTTATTTATCTACGGCGATTAAATAAAGAAATTCGGTATCTCAAGAAAGAAAGATCCATTGAAAATGAACACATATACCGGAAAAATGGATCAGTTTTATTTTCTTATGCTGTTGGCTTGTAGTTAACATGTATGGTTTATTTGTTTTACTTTGAGTGGAAATCAGATGTTACTATATTTTCAAATTTCATCAACTTGTAACATTTTGTATATTTATCTAAGCGGGATTCAGTGTTTCAAATTTCATCAACTTTATTTTGGCATAATTCGAATTGTAATGAACTTTGAAGTTTCCTTCAATGTTTACAGGAGAACAATGCCAACCACCATAATGATCCCTTCAGGGAACATGTAGATGTATCAGATAAGTTGTAGCATTCATTCCCCAATAAATTAATGATAACATCAAAAAATTAAAGTTCAAAATAAAGAAAAAGAAACTGTAGTTGTTCCAGTAAAGTAAATTTATGCAGCAAGACAATAGTTGTCTGTTGTTCTAACAAAATAAGAAGTTCAATGAAAAAGTTGGTTTTTCTTGTAATAGAAACCAATTTAATATTGCTAGTTATTTTAGAACGTAAGTGAATAGTGATACTTCAGACATTACAATTCGAATTATGCCAATATTGTGTTTTAGGCCAATGCGTTCCACTGAATCCCGCTTAGATAATATTTTCAAGAATTTGTTATAAATTGATGTGATGATATTTACTAAAAAAATATATTTAAATATGACATGTTTATCTTTATATCACAATTCACAACCATATAAGCATCTAACATTCGGTAAAGTTCTTATTAGAATCTAGATAGAGTCAAAAGAATCCCCTGCATATTTAAAGGAATTAATTAATAATTATAAAAATGTTAGGGATTCATAATGATGTTTTAATCGTATTGTGCCTAAATTATGTCAAATCCTTAGTGATTCACAGCTTTGAGTTGCAGTTCTTCATTCGGCTCAACAAACCATTTATTCAATTAATTAATACGAGTTAACCTTGTTGGAAACACAATAAGGGACGTTTATTTTCAGATTATTTAATAAATGTTTAGTAAGATCAAGATCAGTATCTATATGGAGGCAAAGAAAATCCCCTGCTCATGGAGACGAGTCGAGATCATGCATTCAACTAGAGGGATGCTTGTCGCTTAATTTTGGGTAAGTATGCAAACGACTCATAAAGTATAGGCTATGCGAAACCTAACAGTTGAAAAGGGCTCGTTCTTATTTACGAAAAATTCAGATGTCATTACTTTGGCAGCCCACCAACTAGTCATTACATAATAAGACACCTCTGTATGAGAAAACGTACAATCATATTAATATAAGTTTTGATGATGCAATTCTTTTAGAAGTTAATGCTGTAATGTAGTTAATTGCATTTCTTATAGGCAGTTTGTTCGATTTCTCTAACTTGATGGGGTTTTCCTGTAATTTAATTAACATTAGAAGTAGATTATGTAATTTTGCAAACAGAAGGTCTCCCTTATCGAGTTTCACATTTCAATCCTTTTTCTTATGGGAGATTCGATCTTAAAAAGTCCATTGCAATAATATATTTATGAAGGTTCTTCTTAAGCTTGCTTCTCTCAGTCTGAACAACTTGATAATTTTCAAGCTTTAAATATCTATAAATAAAAGCTGATTTTCTTTTGTAATTTATTTTGTATTGTCTCTATTCATCTACCTACCACAAAATGCAATTTATTTCAAGTTTAAGAGGGTAGCTGAAGTAGTGCAACATTCATTTACAAACAAAAAGGATACCTTGTTCATTGATTCGATGGTCGTCAAATAAAGCAAAATTTCATATCTACAAAGCCGGTGCCATTGCTTCCCCTGTTTACTCCTTACTGCAACAAAAATAAATTCATATGGGACCTTAAAAAATAAAATAAACAAAAAAGCACGCATCTACAATTATGTTTACAACATGCTCCTGCAGTATAAATTGATCACAAAAGTCTAACAATCTGTCACATTGTATAGAATTTTTCAGTGTTTATTCTCAATGGGGTTTCGATTCGAGCTTATCGGTTCTTGTTTATTCTTATTATTGGCTCTAAGCTTATGTCATGGTAAACATGTGACAGTTAGAGTAGTTGGTAATATAGATTGCACAGATTGCATCAAGAATGAAACTAGCAGCAGCAATGCATCTTCAGGTACACTCTTTTCTTTTACTTTTTTGTTTTAAAATTTGTTTCATCTAATGATAAAATAGATAGGAAAATAAAAAATAATATGCAAAATCGGCTTCAAAGCATGCTGCTACACAGAAACTAAAAGTAACTAACTACTAGGCTACTACTTTGTTGTTTCATGCAGGACTTAAAGTGGCCATACATTGCAACTCACAAAACACAGAAAGAAAGACACAAGCAAATGGGCCTATCAACGAACAAGGAAGATTCAACATAACACTATCTGCTGAGATCATGGGCAATGGGAACTCCATAGACAAATGTTATGCAAAGCTTCACACTGCAACTTCGGCACCATGTCCCATATCCAACGCCCAAATGGCCACACTGAATATCATCTCCTCCGAAGACAATCAAACTCAAGCAACAAACAACAGGCAAATTCAATTCTCTCCTATCACATGCCAATCAGCCTTCTTTTGGCCTTTTATCAAATTTCCACCAAAGTTTAACTTCAAATTTCTTCCCCCTTTCCCCGGCCAAGCTCCACCATCACCGTCAGAGCCAACGTATCCAATCCCACCAACTCCTTTATCCAACAACTTATCTCCTCCACCACTTCCAATTCCTCCATCATTTGCACCCACACCGGACCAATCACCACCGCCATTTTATCAAACACCTTCTCCTTCACCATTTACAATTCTTCCTCCCATTCCACCACCACCACCACATTATAATAAAAAGCCAAAAGCTCCAGCTACTCCGATTATAACACTGCCATCGGAAAGCCCATATCCACCACCAGTTGTTATAGCACCGCCAACAGAAAGCCCATATCCACCACCAGTTGCTATAGCTCCGCCACCATATCCGAAATATGTAAAACCAATCCCACCACCACTTCCGGAAAAGAAAAAACCAATTCTCCCACCACCTACTCCCATCGGAATATTGACTCCTCCGCCACTTCCCAAACTTAAGAAACCAATCCCATCACCTCCTTCACCCATCGGAATATCCACCCCGCCGCCACTTCCCAAATATGAGAAACCATTTCCACCACCCTCTCCCATTGGAATAACAACCCCACCACCACCTTCTCCCATCGGAATATTGACTCCTCCGCCACTTCCCAAATATGAAACACCTGTTCCTCCTCCTCCCGTCACAATAACATTTCCGCCGCCACTTCCAAAACTTAAGAAACCAATCCCATCACCTCCTTCACCCATCGGAATATCCACCCCGCCGCCACTTCCCAAATATGAGAAACCATTTCCACCACCCTCTCCCATTGGAATAACAACCCCACCACCACCTTCTCCCACCGGAGTATCAATCCCACCACCACTTCCCAAAAATGAAATACAAATCCCACCACCACCTTCTACCATCGGAATATCGACTCCGCCGCAACTACCCAAATATGAAAAACCAATTCCACCACCTCCTTCTCCAATTGGAATATTAAACCCACCAAATTACAGAAAGCCAAATCCTATTCCAAGAGCTCCTCCTGTTCCACGTTTTCCCCCAATTCCCAATGTTCCAAGAGCTTATTTCAACTCACCAAAATCTAAATCCGAACCGCATCACCCTTCTCATCAATCCCATTCCTAGAGTTAAAATTGTGTGTTGTTCTATTATTTACCTGTTCTTTGTGTTGTGTTGAGCACTTGAGCAAACATTTTTGTTTTCAAAAAGGTTTAAATAAATTCATGTACTTCATGTGTAAAGAATAAACTGTATGTTGGTCTTTTATGCAATCAATTCAAACGCGAGATTTGTTCAGATTCTAATTCTTCGGCTTCATTTCATGATATTGGATTGTAATTCTGTAGAAAAGCAAGGAACATGTTAACGAATTCATTGCCGGCGAAAGGCGTTCAGTTCAATTCCTTATCAAATACATTATTATTAATTCATTTTCTTATAACCATACTCCCCAAAACGATTTGAACGAAGCAGAAGTTCAGAATTTGAAGTTGGTTTTTTAAATAATAAGGTTCCCCAGTTAATCGATTTTAAATTATTTATGGGAAAATTGAGAAATTAAACAGGTTCGTGAATGAAATATTACCTGTTTGATTCAGTCGATCAACTTTGGATTACTTACTTCAATAGCTAAAATATCTATACGAATGTTCAAGCCTTACCTTTTGAAAAGCAATCTTTCTGGAATCCCGCATCTTCTAAATAAATAAAAATCGACGTCTCATGAGCAGTGTGGATAGATTAAAGAGAATTTGCTTAAATTTTTTTTTTTTTTTTTGTAGATTTGCTTAATATAGTAATTTTTTTTCCATATTTAATTAACTCATATACAATTCTTTTATAGACTTAAAATATAAAATATTAAATTTTCTGGGTAAAAGTTGGGGCAGATCCAAGAACTTTATGCCAGAGGCTAAAGTAAATATAAGAAAAAAAAAAGTTCAATCTAATAGTCAAAATAAAAAATTATATTTTATTCATGAAAAAATATATGACAAGATGCAAAAACGAGGAGGTAAAATTTGACATAAATAACCCCACAAGTTACTTTAATTACACATGATATCATGTTATAACTCCAAAAAGACTCAAAACATATGCGAATTATTATCAGTTGTTCGCGATGACTTTTCATTTTATGAAATCGGTTCATAATAACATCATTTGAAACACCACTTGATATGTTTTAATCTATAAAAACAACTAGACTGTGATTTAGCCATTGATAGCCCATTCGATTACGAAGTCGATTTTTCACTATCTTCATAACAAAAAAAACTCTCTCTATTGACGCAGTTGCAACAACGAGAATAAGTGTCAATATCACAATTTTGTTAATAAACAAGAATGCGAAATGTCTTTTAGTTGCAACCATCCTTTTAGCTGAATCGTCAATTTATTTCAAATTAGAAAAGTCATCACTTGATTGAATATCTCTAATATAATTTTAAAATTAAGTGGGAGTTGAGAGCTCAAGAAAAGAGAAGTTATTAAAACTATATTTGTCAAGATGAACAAGTTTTCTCTTATCAAATGCCTCAAGAAAAATCGAATGAGTTTGAGCATGTAACACAAATGAATAACTTGGTGTTTACTTCATTGAAACAATTATTTAACTTTTACATTTGCCTATCTATAACCGAATTTAATATCTCAACTTTGTAATAACAGTTCGATGATCACTTGTTCAATCATGTTCCGACGCCTTGCCTCTCATATGAAACACATGACATTACTCATATAAGAAACTTCAGTTTCATGCTTCAAATATTTGGGTTAGATGAAATGGATTAAATCATTTTATTTGGGCTAGCTTTTTTTACCCAAAACTTAATAATACTGCTATAATTAAAAAAATTAAAAAAATTGAGTGAGTCTACAGACCTCACTAAACCCTATAAGAAGCAACAATTCTTCTTTTTCTTTGAATAAATATATAAGATACAATACAAGAGGTGGTCCGATTTAAATGATAATGAATGTTTTTTTAATTTTATTTTGGGTTTTCCATGATGTAATTCATTTTGAGGTGCATCAGACTCATTAAGTATAAATCTCTTTTAACAGGAATTTAAACACGAGTTCACTATTTTGTAGTAACTAGTCCCTTTAACTATATCGATTACATGTTGATATGAAATCTTTTATATATGACTAAAAGTACATAACTGGAAAAATAATAGGTGAAGGGCCCATTTCGCATTCTGAGTAGTTTTGAAATAAATTGAGATTTTTAAAATATTTTGATTTTCGTAGTACTATTTGGTCGGACTTTGTGAAAGTGGTTAAAAATATATTTTATTTTTATTTTTCGAGATTATGGAAAGAAAGAAATAATGTAAAAGATAAGTTACTTTATTTATAATAAGATTTGTAATGCGAGATAAATTGTATAATAATTATATTATATATTACCTTACATCAGCTATCAAAAAATAAAATTCATTTATCAAATTAAAGTAGAATATGCCTAAGTTTCTCTTGAAATAAGAGATTACTTTTAAAATAATTGAGAAATAATAAATTTATTTTTAAAAATAAAAATACTTTTTATTCGGCTCTTAAAAGAGCTGCTGTGAAAGACGAGACAAACAGGCCTACAAGTTTCTATTTTCAATAGTAATAAAAACGGTTCTTTCAAGGACTATTTTTGCTTATCCAGTGGGTTAGTAATAGGTTGGCCTATTTACATATAAAGCCCAACCCACAATCTAAAGTCCAAAACTCCAAACCCACGTGTTTAACGATTCATTAAATAATTAACTCTTTCTCTTCTGCACAAACCCACGCACGCACAGACGAAATTATCAAGATCTGTTGCAAGAGAGAAAGAATTCAAAGAAACAAAGAGATGGCTTCAACCTTCAGCGGCGATGAAACTGCTCCGTTCTTCGGCTTCCTCGGCGCAGCCGCCGCCCTCGTCTTTTCCTGTAAATCCCACTCTTCTTCTTATCGCACAATTCAGTTTTTTTTTTTTTTTTCTCGCTCTGATCTTACATGTCACTATTTTGGTTGTCTTTTTAGGCATGGGTGCAGCTTACGGTACAGCTAAGAGTGGCGTAGGTGTGGCTTCAATGGGGGTGATGAGGCCAGAATTGGTGATGAAATCAATCGTTCCAGTGGTCATGGCTGGTGTTTTGGGTATTTACGGTTTAATTATTGCTGTGATTATTAGTACTGGCATAAACCCTAAGGCTAAGTCATATTACCTTTTTGATGGCTATGCCCATCTCTCTTCGGGTCTCTCGTGTGGGCTCGCTGGTCTCGCTGCTGGAATGGCCATTGGGATCGTTGGAGATGCTGGTGTCAGGTATGATTTATTTGTTGATGCATTGATTTTAATTATAGATTAAGCTTCTTAGTTAGGGCTTGAGGTCAACTTGGTTTGTGTAGATGTAGTTTTGGAAACAAAAAAAAAATATTGAAAGTTTTGTTAGGAGTTGACATTGATGACGCAACAAAAGGAGTAATTATTTAGCATAAGATGCCTTGTTTCTTTAGAAAAGGTAATAAAAATAAAGTAAAAGAAGTTCAGGGATGATATGCTTTGAATACTTCATAACTAAGAAGTTATAGATTATTGTTACTCATATTAATATTATGGTGGATTATTTAACTTTAGTATCTTATACTAATCTTTTATTAATTTGATATGATATTATACTCCATTATTGTAATGATTTGTAGTAGTTGAAAAAAAAGTTTGGAAAAGAGAACTTAGAAGAAATATATTCGTGTCAACAAACATTAGATGCTTCTCAAGGTTAAAGATGAAACTAGAATACTGGAGATTTACGGAAGCCTTTATAAAACAATAAGAACAATCTGTTTCGTGTGTGATTAAAATATTTTTCACCTTTTAAATGGGGTTCTAATTGGTATACCTGTGGTTAAGTGTTGATTACTGACTATTTTCTTTTACTAATGTTATCAAATAAGGCACAGTAATTTTTTAGGCTGTTTTCTTTTAGTATACCTGTGGTTAAGTGTTGACTACTGACTGTTTTCTTTTACTAATGTTATCAAATAAGGCACAGTAATTTATTAGGCTGTTATATTAGTGTAGTAAATTATAGATGATATAGTGCGATGAAACGTGCAGTGTTCAGTCACAAATTGAAAGTACAGATTTGAGCTTGCCATTGAATAGAGACCATAACATGGATGCCTCATTGAGATAGTTGGGAACATAGAACAATTATATGTAGGGCTTTCAACGGATCGGATCAGCATGGATCTTGATCCACATCCATTTCTTTTACCCGGATTCAGTTTTAAGTCCGTAGTTTGTTTGGATTTTGGTCGAATTCTGGATAGAAATTCTGGATCGGCTGAAATCTCCATAAGTTTTTGTTAGATCTCATTGGAACAACAATGGTTTGATAATGTAGCAAGATTGATTCATGTTGAGAAATGAGGGTATGAAAAGGAGATCATCAATTAAAATATAAAGTTACGTCTTGTTTGACTAGTTATGAAACATAGTTAATATTACTTATTAAAAATAATAAGTATTTTATATTTTACTTTTTTATATATTCGGACTAGAATCTTTTACAAATTTGATCAGGCTAGATCCATGTTCACTCTATACATCTCGGAACAGTTCCATTGAATTTTAGATGAATGGGACCAGATTTGTACTAAATATGGCCCAATCGCAGTCAGCAGTCTTATAAACCATATGTAAGTCTTTGTTTAACATCCGTGTCTCAAATTTTATCCTTATCATTATTTCGGATTAAGTTGACTAAATATATCTACGTATCTAAAGGAATCCAAAATGAAATAAGTCTACTAGGCTCAATTTGTTCATCAATATCCTTGTCATTATTTCTTACATTCATTTACAATTTGTTTCACTTTAACAATACTTTTTCTACTATTTTTAATTTGCAATATTGTAATATAAACTTGTAATAGATGTTTAGATACTTTGCTTATTTATCATACATATAATCCCTATGTAATACTACTTTGCAGGGCTAATGCACAACAACCAAAGCTCTTTGTAGGCATGATCCTTATTCTCATTTTTGCTGAAGCTTTGGCGCTCTATGGTCTTATTGTTGGGATTATTTTGTCTTCACGAGCTGGCCAGTCCAGAGCTGAATAGGTAAAACACATTTAATCAAATCCCACTGCAGAAAATGAGCTGGGAGAGTTGTCTTGTATCATGCTTGAGTGAGTAGTATGTATTCCTATTCCCATTATTCTTCAACATTATATATATTTTTCTTTGTCTTTACATTCATTACGTGGTACCCTGGTGTTATTTGTAGTATTAGATAAGAACCTTTTTTTTTTATTTCTCTCCTGAATAAGAGCTTCTAAAGCTGTCTTTTCTTTGTTGGATCACTCCATTTTTTGTGTAATTTGCAGTTGTGGGCAATGTTGGAGTCTTTAATATGATAATGTTCTCTGCTTTTCTTGACGCTGTCTTTAAGATTACTGATCTTAAGGTTTTTCATTTGGACAAGTGAACCCCTATTTTCCTTTCATTTTTTTGCTTGAAAATGTAGTAAAAGAACTTTAGCATCATGTCTTAAGGGCAGGGATTAAAGGGGTGACATCAAATAAATTATTGTTCTTCATTCTCATCCTCAGCATTGTACCTTAACAACCTTTGTACTTTAACATTGAGGCTCTATTTGGATTGGTGTTGGTATGATTTCAAGAGGTTTAAGTTTTGTGAAATAGGCTTGTATGTTTTCAGCCAAACTTTTTAAATACGATTTGAATTGAATATAAATGTTGAATTTTGTGAGTTTTAAATATGATTTGGAACTCTGGATGCTAGGATATGGGAGGAAGAAATATAAATTGTAGCCGTCAAATCGGAAATAGAGGTGATATGTGTCGTATTGGATTTTTACGGAGTTTTATTATGAGATTGCTTAGACCGAGTTATGCTTGGCATGGACGGAGCTAGATACAAAAAGGTTTTGCTTAGTCTTTGTGGGCCAATATTTGGGCCAACCCCAATCGTAAATGTTAAAGGAATAAAATTTAGTTTTAAGATACTATGATGAGAGAAGAGGTATGCCCAGAGAAGTTTAATTTGTTCTGGGCTTCTCCATCTCTTCTGCATTGAAGGCCTTAAATTATAGTACGTAGTATAGTAGGTTTAATTTCATCCGTTAAAGGGTGGAATAGTTGTTAATTGCATTTGAAATTGGTACCCATTTAATTTCATGAAAATCAATTAACATATTCATTCATTCATTCATGTTTGTGGACTAATTTTGAGTTGGGAGTTGTAGTTACTCGATGGTGGGAGTCTACTGTTTGGAAAAAAAGAAAAAATGAGAAAAAAGTTGAGGAGAAATAATTTTTTTGAGTTATTTTAGTAGTTAATAATAGATTGTGGCTTGGGATCTCTGCTTTTGGCCTTTGAGAAGATAGAAATACTACTAAATAATAAGCACTTTTTGGATTGTGCGTTAAAACAAACAGAAAAATGACCCTTGCTTCAACTGAAACAGTTTTTTTTTATATGCTGGAAAAGAGAGAAAATAAGAACAAAAAATCGAACTTAGGAAAAATAACTTAAGAACATATTTATACATATTCACATCTGAATATTAATACTTTTGAGTTGGTTTGGTTATACTCCACTATAAACTAGTTCCCATACATTCTAAAATTGACGAAAATTGATGTATTTTATACTACATTAATGAGAGACTCGTCTGCTACTAAATATTGATAAGAGGGACGAATTTGCTACAAAAAATTTAAAAGAAACGAATATGCAAAAGTCGACCCATAAGGAGGACGAAAAGTACGAATCACTCTAATTTAATATTTTATTTAGATTCAATATAGTTCATTTTGAAGCACGTGATCACATTATATGAACATCTTTCAACGCGTTGAAATGTTTCACTTTATTTTGACTAGTGTCTCGTGATCAAGAAGCTGGAAGAAGATATATGTTATTTCTAGTGTTTTCTAACTAGTACGATGTTTTGATAATTGGTCAAAGTTGCTACTACTTTTGATAATTCAAGGAGAAGAGTATTTGAATTATTTTGTACATTAATTGGGTATATTTTGATAAATTTAGGATGCTACAAGTAAATATACGGAGTTAGGTTATGAATAACAAAGCAACTGTAATTCTCAAACCAATGATCAAACTTCTGAACTTTCATATTTCTATCAATAAAAAATAAAAAAACCATATGCAACTTTCGGTTTATTAATATTCAATTTACTACTTTGATTAACGAGAATTTAACTTGTGGCTAGGATACTAAATAATTGTAAGCAAACATATACGTAACCATAATAAAAATAAATTAGTTTATTAAAAAAGTATATATAAGAAAATCAGGAATTCAGTTAATGTACCGTTTATTAAACGCTTTAGAAATGTAGTGGTCTTATCTTGATTATGGAACAAACAAATGGACTGGTGGGATTATATCTATTGATTCAGTTGTGACGTTGCTTTCCATTGGAACAATACTTTATCAGTTTATCTCATTGTCGACCAAAATTTAGTTTTTCTTTTTCTTTTTTTCTTTTTTCTTTTTTTTCTTTATGCAATAGATAAATGTAGATAACTTAGAATAATGCACAACCCAGATTTTCAAGTTAGCCAGTATGATGACTCACTATATAAATTTATATATATATTATAAGTACTATTTAGTTTATTTATATTACTTTTTAAAATAAAATTTTCATTTTCTAATAAAATTTAAAATTCCCACCTCCACCCCCACCCCAAAAAAAAAAAAAAGAATTTAAAACTTTTTGGTGAATTTTTAAAGAGTTGAGTTGGTTACCGAATTTCTGTCATAGTCTCAAAGAGTTGAGTTGGACAAACTTTTTCCTTCAAAAAATAAAATGAAAGATAATTAATGAGGTGGTGATGAGATTAGATTAGCCGGTTAGGCTATGAATTATGATAGTTGCCATGAGAAATGTTTCATAATCTATTATCTAATGATACTAAGTAAATTTATTTTCTGGTCTTTTACTTAATATTTTTCTTTTTTTGAGATCTAACTCTAGTTAATTATTTGAAGTCTTTAATCTAAGTTGGAGTATTCACTTTCTTCACATATATTGTTGAATTTTCTATGTGAGAAACGATCATAATAGTTATTGTTTTTACATAACAAATCATATTATTTCTCAAACAATAACTTCAATTAAACTCAAACCCTTAAAATGAATGTACATGTAAAACTTGTCAATTTTTTTTTTTATTGTATGAAAATAAATTCATTGTCCTTGTTTAATGGTAAATGTTGGCCTTAGAGAAGTGATGGTTTTTAGATTGCTGAGATTAATTATGTGAATCCTGGTTAACATCGAAATATTTTTAATACTCCTACTCTCTAATATGCATAAGAAAATGAAATAATATCAAAAGAACAGAAAATCTAAAAAAGAGTGCCTACATATCATGTTACTTGCATCTCATCTTAATTGTTAGTTACTAGTTTACTATTCCCCTAATGGGTATCAAACCACGAGGATTTAATGAGGTTATATAATATGGTTGGTAACACTTTCCCAATTTCCATGTGCTTTGGTTTGTGCATAAAATTAGGTCATGCAGCTAAGCCACTTGCTCTATTTGTGCTTTGCCCATGTTAGGAGATGATCACATCAAATATTAGTTTAGTGCATTTATCTTTAATTTGATTAAAATTGTGCATGTCTTTTTCGTGACTCTATCTGCTTTTAATTGATTCACTTTAAATATCAATAAAGCCGTAGCGTAGTGATAATCATTGGCAAACTTGATGAGGCTCCATGATGAAGGAGGCTTCTTTTATCTATTTGTATTAATTTGAGCATACAAAACGTAGGTCATACATTAAACATCCAGAACACCTCAGAATTAGTATTAGAATTGAACTTTAATATGAGTTATTTAGATCACAAATATAATATCTCAAATGGTAGGACAGTACATGTTAGCACTTCAAGGTTTCTAGCTTATATTAAATTACACATTGTAATTAAACCCAAAAAAATAAAAAAATAAAAACAGATAGACATCGTATAATTACATAATGATACGTGTCTGGCTATTACAAATGAAAGTAATTCAATTGTCATGGTTTTGTCGGATAATGAACATTATGTCTCAAATATGTATGTTGTGTTGTTACGTTTAACAGCCAACAAATATATACGAATTTGTATTTAATTGCTATTGTCCATCAACAACTTAACATGGTTCTTCCCAAATACCAACATTTTGTCCAATATTTAAAATGAATCTAGCTTCCATGTGAATTTATAAACTAGTAGGAGTATTTTAGTGTTCTATATATCGATCGTTGGTGTTTTCTGATAATGTACGTACACCACATTTAGCATTAATTATTCTGATACTTGCATATTTGCATGTGTACGTAATGGCCTAATGGATTTTAAAGGAGAGAATTGCATTTTTGGTACACAGCTATAGGTCAATTCTTATTTTTGGTACACAGCTTTATGTGTCCAACACATTTGGTACACCTCTTTAACAAAGTTCGACACATTTGGTACAACCGTTAAATAAATTGCAAAATCACCGTTAATTCCGTTAGTTCGACACATTTGGTACACCTCTTTTACAAAATTGGCATGCGCGCGGCACATGGCTGCCCAGAAAAAAAAATTGAAACTTGATAAACTTTTTTATTATATTTTATTCTTCTTCCAATATTAAACTATAAATGACATTATAGTTTATTATATTTTACATGTCATATAAATAATAAATACATATTTTTTAATAATTTTTATAAATATGATATATTAAAGTAGCTTGTTTATTATATTTTATTCTTCTTGCAATATTAAACTATAAATGACATTAAATAGTTTATTATATTTTACATGTCATATAAATAATAAATATATATTTTTTAATAATTTTTATAAATAATAAACTATAAAAATAATAAACTATTTTTATAAATAATTTTTAAAAATTGAAACTTGATAAAAAAAATTATTATATTTTATTCTTCTTCCAATATTAAACTATAAATGACATATTATAGTTTATTATATTTTACATGTCATATAAATAATAAAGACATATTTTTTAATAATTTTTATAAAAAATAAACTATAAAAATAATAAACTATTTTTATAAATAATTTTTAAAATTGAAACTTGATAAACTTGTTTATTATATTTTATTCTTCTTCCAGTATTAAACTATAAATGACATTATATAGTTTATTATATTTTACATGTCATATAAATAATAAATACATATTTTTTTATCATTATATAAATATGATATGATAAATATAATAAATATATATGATAATTTTTATAAAAGTTTATCAAGTTTAATTTTTTTTTTGGCAGCCATGTGCCGCGCACATGTCAATTTTGTAAAAGATGTGTACCAAATGTGTCGAACTAACGGAATTAACGGTGATTTTGCAATTTATTTAACGGTTGTACCAAATATGTCGAACTTTGTTAAAGAGGTGTACCAAATGTGTTGGACACATAAAGCTGTGTACCAAAAGTGAGAATTGGCCTATAGCTGTGTACCAAAAATGCAATTCTCTCGATTTTAGAGAAAAAAATGTATGGACCTTGTATAAGTGGCGGAGCTATGTTATGAACGGGGGGCGATCGCCCCCCATTAAATATTAATAGTAGTACAACTATTAAATTATAGACCTTTGGCCGGTTGGACAAGGCGTCTCTATGTTTGTAGTGGGATCAGGGTTCGAATATTTCTTGGCACACTTCCTTTTAGTCTTTCTTTCTCAATATTCATGCCTTCTTTTTATTTTTCTTTCTCCTATTTAATATATATGTCTTTCTTTTAATTTTTCTTTCTCTCTTAATCTCAATATTTATGTCTTTTTTTAATTTTTCTTTCTTTCTTAATGATTATATAAGGAATATGGTATTTTATTGTTCTTATAATATAGTTATTTTCTTATTATTTTCTTATTTAATGCATTGTTCCTAAAAAAGATCCTTTCCCTACTAATTGTAAAAAAGTGTGATTTTTATTTTCTTTATAATGCCTTCTCTGTATAATTATATTTATTTATTGCACTCTTCATATATTTTTTTATTACACTGCTTCAAAAAAATATGTTTTTGTAATTGTAAAAAGAGTACGATTTATTTTATTTTGTTTATAATATTGCTTCCTTATTATTTTCTTGATTTAATGCATTGTTAGAAAATAATTCGCACCTCCAATAAATCACGGCTAGCTCCGCCACTGCCTTGTATGAGTTTTCATGTGTTATAACAAATTAATTATTTAAGTTAAATTTTTACGTTATATAAAGACATAGTATGTCATTATTATTAACCCTAACTAAAAAAAAAAAAAATACTATGTTATGAAGGGACAATATAAAAGTAATCACTATTTGCATGTGTTAAGTAATATAATAATTGTGACAAATATAATTAGGGAAAGAATTTAATTTAATTGGGCTGACAAATTATGAAGAGAAATTAAACAGATGAATAATCCCCGTAACATGTAAACTATTGAGTGAAAATACCAGCCAATTAAATAAAACGCATAGTACAACGCAAAGTACAGGACATTAATTCAATTATCAATAAATTTGCACATTGTAGTTTATTACTCCTTTTTTTTTATTTGTCGCTTTGACAAAATTTTCTTGTTTACTTTTATTTGTGGATTTCAAGGTAAAAATAATGTTATTTTACCAATTTTATCCTTCTTATTAATACTTATTATTAATGCTAGTTAATGCTAATCTTATTTGATTAAAAGAGTATTTTGAACTTTTTGCTTTAAAAAAGTGATTATTTATGATATTTTTTAATTCGTGTGCAATCCTCCAAAGCGATAACCCAAAAAAACGAAGGGAGTACTATGCACTATATTAATTAGTGACACATGTTTGTTGATAATAAATATTGCCACGATGATTCATTGACAATCGATTTATATATTGATTGACAGTGGTAGTGATAATGTAATTGTAATTCTTATCACTAATATTATTAATTAAGAAAAATATTACAGTTATATTTGAATTTTATTATAAATAGTGACGAATTTTATATTAACATAATAATGTGTGTTGTTACTACTCATTTTATTGCAGTTATATATGCCAAAAAAATTGACTAAATATGAATTTATTTTGAATATTTTATTTAGGAAAAGGGCCCAAAAGCTCAAAGGATATTTGGGAAAGGGATATGCTGTGCTACTTTTTTTTTTTTTTTTTTTTTGAAAGCGAAGTTTATCAATTTTAAGTCTAAGGGAATGAGTTTTACTTTGAAAATATTAAACTAGGGCTGTCAATGGGTCGGACTAGGACCGGATCAGGGCAGATCCGGATCCGAGTTCGATTTCCATTTATTCTATCCAGATCCGCTCGGATCTAGAATATTAGCAACCGGGTCTGAATTCGGAGGATATCCCGGATCCGGATAAATTATCGGGATCCATTTAGCAAGCTATTTTTTTTCCGTTTTCCTCCAAATCACTTGCAGATTCCACCATCATGAATTAAAAATGTAAAATTTTACTTACTTCATCGAAACTATTGCCTAAAAATTGTAGAAGATTGAATATGATGGACAAATATAAACGATAAAAATTAGAACAAAAGAATAAACAAAAATATAAGTAAAAAAGATATAAATTGGGACAAAGAAGAAGAAAACTCAATATTGAGAAATGGAAAAGAAGATAAAAATTGAAGGATGAATGGTTATAGTTTGATTTTTCTTATTAAATAGTATAAATTAATATGTTGTAGACCCAATTAGTTATCTAGTTAGTCCACCAACATCTCTCATGCATTTCTTTTTAAAATTATTTTTAATGTAGTAAAAGATTTTAGTGGAACATAAATAATTTTACTTTTATTTTTATTTAAATACATAATATATAAACAACATATAGTAATATATATCGGATACGGATATGTAACGGATCGAATCAGCCTAGATCCATATTCGCTCCATATAATTCGGATTACGGATCTTCTTAATCGGATCACTAATCGGACAATTATCCTAATAAATCGGACCGGATTTGGATCGGATCCGGATTGAAATCCGCCACATTGACAGCCCTATATTAAACACGTGATTAAAAACAATCAATTATTTACACATGAGTTCTGGCAAAAAAATATTCTATATATTTCAAGAAAATGAAGTTTTATTAGAACATTCCAACAAAGATAGTCCATAAATTTTGGTTGCAGATCCTCTATACCACTTATGTGTATCATACTTGTGTACCGTCCATATAAAATTGACACATGTTCATATTAATTGTAAAGTTAACTCATATTTAACTTAATCTAAGTTAGTAATTAATAGAAAAATAGAATTATAATTTATAATATCTCCCACTTTCTCATGACTCTTCATCTTCTTCAGTCCATATTTTTTTTTTTTTGAGAAAACCGAAGGTCGATATCATAAATGATCAAGAATCCGCAGAAATAAGTTCGCAAACATAGCCTGGCAGAACACCATTGCCCGGCGAGATCGAGAATGCTAACTTAGCTAGAGCATGGGCTACAAAATTACTCTCCCTAAGGGCATCTCCTATGTATCAAGGGGAGAGTGGATTTTGGGGGGTTTTGGATCTAGGGGGTTGAATTTATCAACTAAAATGTAAAGAGGGGAACAAAATGCAAAAACACCTTCAAGCTTTCACCCACTGCTTGAAGCGGTGAGGCAAGCCAACAGTGCATTGCCTCACCGCTCGCGGTGGGTTGCACTCGCCCGCCCAGCCAACAGGTGGCCACCTGTTCACCCCTTTACTTTTTTTTTGTTTTTGTTTTTTTGTTTTATTTATTTGAAATAATAAAAACCATTTTAATTTAAAAAAAAATTAAAATACCTTATTTAATCAAATGTAACTCTTATTTAATCTTAGTCTTATTTAATTTGTGTACTATTTTTAAAAAGTTAATTTTATTATAAAAATATAACTTTTATTTATTAAAAACAAATTTAATGTAACTATTATGTTGGAAAATTTAATGTCAATATTAAATTATTTTTATTTTTTTCAAATCATGTCAATCTTAAATGTATTTTTTATTGTTATTAATTAATTATTTATTTATTTATAATACGAGTTAATTATTATTATTATTATTATTATTATTATTGCTATTATTATTATTATTATTCTTATTATTAAGTGAGAGTGGGGGAAATTGAGAATTTTAATTAAATGGAATTGATAGATTGATACATTTTAGATGACTTATGAAAATGAAAGGGGAAGCTGGACTTGGATTCTGAGGGGAAGCTGGCCTGAGTGAGGGGAAGCTGGACTTGGGCTGAGGGGAACACTGGAGATGCCCTAAACACGTGGGAGCAAAAGAAAGAATGTAAGTTATTCGCTAAAACTCTAAGGGCATCTCTAGTGTATAAGGGGGAAAGTGGATTTGGGGGTTTTTGGATCTAGAGGGGAAAAAAAGTGTAGAAAAATGTATAGAGGGGTGGAAAAGGGAAAAATGCATCAGGGGGTTCTTTTGTGGATTCAATCGGTGAGGCAAGCCACCTTTGGCTTGCCTCATCGATCGAGAGGCGTCAAGCGCACTCGCCCGCCTGGCCAGCAGGTGGCCGACCCTCGACACTTGTCGGGTCGGCCACCTGCTCATTATATTTTTTTTTTGTTTTTTTGTTTTTATTTAATAAAAAATCCTTTAAATTAAAAAAAATACCTTATTTAATAAAATGTAAGTGTTATTTAATCTTACTTTTATTTAATTTGTGTATTATTTTTAAAAAGTTAATTTTAGTATAAAAATGTAACTTTTATTTAATAAAATCAAATTTAATGTAACTATTATGTTGGAAAATTAATGTGAATATAAAATTATTTTTATTATTTCCAAATCATGTCAATCAAGTATTTAATTGGTGTATTATTGTGCACCAATTTTAAAATCCCTTTAAAAGTTAATTATTAGAAACTCAAATTTAATTTAATTAATAAAATTGAAACCTTAAACGAACTCTTTTTTTTATTATTTATAATACGAGTTAATTTGTATTATTATTATTATTATTGCTATTATTATTATTATTATTATTATTATTATTATTATTATTATTAAGTGAGAGTGGGGGAAATTGAGAATTTTAATTAAATGGAATTGATAGATTGATACATTTTAGATGACTTATGAAAATGAAAGGGGAAGCTGGACTTGGATTCTGAGGGGAAGCTGGCCTGAGTGAGGGGAAGCTGGACTTGGGCTGAGGGGAACACTGGAGATGCCCTAAAAAATAAATGGCCCAGGGGATGAAATCTTGTGTTACCAGAGTGACTCATAATACCATTCACCTGAGACTTACGGTCACACTCCAATTCAATATGTTACCATCCTTTTGATATGACGAACTCCAACCCTCGTTTCACAGCCAACGCTTCTGCTGCTTCCGGATCAAGACATAACTCGTATTTTTCGGAGCACCAATCAAGACATATTGTTGTCTTCTACAATTGGAAAACCTTCAATTCTGCAAAAAAAAAAAAAAAAAAAAAAAAAAAAAAAAAAATTTAAAGACTCTCCTCCACAAGTTTATTTTCTTCTACCCTCCGGTTACCAGGTAAAATCATTGAGTAACATATACTTTACATACTTTATTTAACTGAGATTTAAAAGTTTAGTTGTAAAAATCTAAATCCAATTGCAATTTAGAGTCCAATATGAAGTTGCAATATGCAATTGAACTCTATTACAAGCACCACTTGTATTAATTTTTCTGTTGCCACACAAATTTGGAATTTGTGAATGGAGCTCTTCATTATTTATTTTTTATCATTAAGTAGAAATTTTTGTTTTAAAATCATGTGGAGCTATTCACGTTATAGAATTAAGAATTGAGGTTCATTAAACCATATAGGTCAATAGTGCAATGTGTTGGTGCCTGTTAATACATGCAATGTTAGTGTGATTTCATATATAGGCTTATCATAGGTAGGGTACCAAGTATTATATTGTTACTATTTCTTTAGCCTAAAATCAAATAATTTTATTTTAAAGGTGATGGATGAAATTATGAGCTCAAGTAGTGAACGTGAACCACGTCGAAGACTTGATTTCGATCATGGATGAAATTACGGGCTCAATTCGTTTCATTTGGATGGCCCAACAATGTTGACCCGTTCAGAAAAAGGGTCAGATCTTATTTTCATTCTCGAACTGGAATTTGGAGGATTTGACGGCGGAAAAAGAGAGGAGTTTTTTGTTGTCGGCCAAATCTAAAGAGTGGAGTTTTCTGGAAATTCAATTTGAAGAAGATGAATTTTTCTTAAAACTAAAAAGTAAATGAAGAAGGATGAAGAGTAGTGAGAGAAAGTGGATTTTTTGTTTTTTTATCACTAACTGAGGTTAAGTTTAGTGAAATTTAACTCTACAATTAATATGTACATGAGTTAATTTTATATTGATGATACACAAATGTGATACACATAAGTGGTATAGAAGATATGCAACCATAAATTTTATGCGGAATGCACATAATAGAATTTTTCAATATATATTTATAACCGGTGAAGATTCTCTATACCACTATTAATGTACCACACTTGTGTACCATTAATAAGTAATTGTCACATGTATATTTAACAATTATATAATTATCACATGTACATATGACAATTACTTATTAGTGATATACAAATAGTGATATAGAGGTTGTTAGAGAAATTAAGAGCCCAAATTGGGTGAGAAATCATAAAAGCAACCCCTATAAATCGGCACAAGATCCTCTGTACCATAATTTGTGTATCATAATGATGTATCACAAATAATTATTTGACAAATATATATGTGATAATTATTATAATTGTCACATGTACATGTGTCAAATATTTATTTGTGATACATCATTATGATACACAAATTATGGTTAAGAGGATTTTCACCCCTATGAATCAATTTCCCCAGTATCCAATAAAGCATACCATCCCCCAATTAAATTGCAGTGGGACCCACCAAGATTGAGATACTCCGGAATAAGCGGTGCTGATTCCCAATAAGATAATGCCGCACCGCTCCCTGATTGACTAGAAATTAATTATTACCCAGGTCCAATTTGATTGTACGACAAATTTAGTATACATACTTTGTAATTGGATAAAATAATTAATGATAATATAAGTGCAATACAGTTGTTTAATATTTGAATAATTTTGATTAAATCAAATTTGAACAAGAATTTTTAAATATATATATATATAAATAACGCCCAACTCATTAATTATTTACTAGCTAACTTTCAAGCTACTCTTTTATTTTTGGTGTAACATAATTGGCGAAGATGGAATACCAAAATACATAAATGGCCAGAGTTCTAAAGGTAGATCAGCAGTATTCCAAACAAAGGAAAGAGGTGATACATGCCTTACAAATAAATAAACCTGCAATTACATTACATTACAGAGAATAAAAGCACGAAACAGAGACGGCCGGGTGCTTGCATGGAGGATAAGTTACTCAAAACAAATTTGACTAAACTAAAATTAGCTTTTCATAGTCTCATCAATATATATTAGAAGATTTTAGTCTAAACACGTACCTTGTCACGTGAAAAATCATTATAACATTCATTCACGATAAGTGAGATTGAAATAGTTATTAATTATTGTATTCTTAGATTAAGAATTAATTATTTGTGCTAAAAAAAATCATCATCCTTGCATATTGCATGAAGAATTATATATATATTGAATAATTAACATCCCATTTGATTTATATTTGTAATTGGGATGATGTGCATGTGAGATTTTTTTAGTCATGTACCTTCATTATCTATTCATTTTATATAATCGTTGTGAATATTCTCCTCAAATTCAGTCTCCTTGACATATATATGGGGTACATATATCTATTCAATGTGACGTGTCCCAAATATAACAATATTATCAAATGCTAACATCCCCGAACATACCTTCACCGAGTCAACAAGTCAAACATTTCATCATTATTAGGGTAAAAGAAGGACCGGACGCCGTGCCCAAAATTAAATTGGTCTATTGCACATGCATGACCTTCCTACCTAGTTAGTCTTCACCTTTGGTCCACTCTATGGTCCAAATTCAATTGTGATACAATTAATGTAATGGGGAATATTATTAATTAATTTATAGATTTTTTTTTTGAGATGGTGAATACATTGTTACATCAAACATTATATCGGATCGAAACTATTTCAATGATAACAAAGTGAACTAATTACTAATATTAAACTAGAGAAAGGCTAGTATGAAACTAGAGAAAATACCCACATTCGTGGGAGTTGAACCCATAACCTCCTGATCATGGAGCCTCATCCTTAACCACTGGCTAAGGCCTCATCGGCAATTAATTAATTTATAGATTGAATCCATGGTTTTTACGTAATTCTATTGTCAATGTCAAATAATGAGGCACAGCCGGTCCAAGTCATGTTAAACAATTTGATTTTCTTCTTTTCAAATTTCAAACTGCATCTCTATATAAATATATATTATTAATGATGATAGTGATCATATGAGTCGTCCTTCTTAATTGTAGCTAGTATAGTTAGGGGGGATTCTAGGGTGCCGCTACGTTATGTGCCGCTAATATCATATTAGGTTGTATTATCACACAATGTGTATCACATTGTATGGTATCAGGAATATAATTTATACCATAGAATGTGACACACATTGCGTGGTAATACCACCTAATTTGAAATAAATACTACATGATGTGGAGGTCATACTAAATATATGGGGTTAATACTATGTAATGTGATCATGTACTATCACATGTGAGTTATACCATACAATGTGATACACATTGTGTGGTAATATCACCTAATGTGGTATTAGCGGCACCTAACGTAGCGGCAGCCTAGAATTTTCCGTTAGTTATATATAAGAGTATAAATAGTGTATTAGCTAGTACATATTAGCTAATAAATATATAATTAACTATATAAATAATATTAAGTATTAAAAAATTCGATCACTTTTTGAGTGAACTTTAGACAATATATACATAGAAAATTAAATTTGTGGGGACCAAAGATCTGAAAAAGAAATGAAAAGGGGGACATTCTCGGTAGTTCGAATGGGCAATATATACGCAAGCCATAACGTAAGTATGTCTGGAAATCCAAACTGGACCTGGCCTGGATATCACCTTATATGGACGTGAATGCAATTCTACAATATAATTTAGTTCTGAATTGAAGCAGATGAAGAAGCTTCCTTCTTTGTTTTTATTATACAATCAGTAATTTATATATGTGCATGATAATTGAGTGGGTACCCTTCTCTCATTTCATTTATTTTTCGTATCTAACGTTCCTTAAATAAAGTGTGAATTTTATTAGCTTTGAAAGCTAGGGAATTTTGGGTCAAATTGTCAAGAACTTAGACATTTTATATTCAACCAGTCATTACCTAACCTCGCCAGTTCTCTTGATGATCACTTCTATTCACTCACGTGTTTTATTTTATAATTATTAAAACTTCAGGACATCTTATGTAATTTCACCTAAAGTCAAATAATAATATAATATGTAAGAAATTTTGCAAAACACTTCATAGCAAAGTTAGTATAGTACTATAGTAGTTGTAAACCTATAAATTGACAATCAAAATATGTTAAGTATTACAAAGGGCAATTAAATTAAATCACATTGCTAATTAAAGTTCTTTTTTTTTATACACAATAATTACTTCGGTTCACCAAGTTAATGAGGTGTCCGGTAATTACATTTTTTTATTAAAATTACTTAGTGAGCTTAACTATTTATTTTATGTAAAGCATAATATTTTTCATGTTATATTTTCATAATCGAGTTTTGAATAAGTTATGTTAATAATCTCATCATTAAAAATTTATTTAAAATATTTTAATGTGTGATTCTGTGTATAACACGAGACAAATAATTTCCAATTTTAGAAATTATAAGGACACGGGAGACATTATTCCAAATTCATCTCCAGCCCAATTCCTTAATTTTCTACTCCCATGGCCTAATTATATAATATACTTTCGTTTGATTGGAACAAGGCTCTCAACTGAAAAAATAATTAAAATAAAATCAAAATTACAAAGAACACGGCAACTGGAAAATGAAAAGTTGGTTAGTTACCCATAGACTTTATTAAACTTTCGTGTTAATTAGATTTTATTTTCAAATTCTATAATATTTCTTTAATTTTCTTTCACAATTATACATTGCAATCCCGATAAAAGTGGGTATTGATCGACAAACTATTATCAAACGGTACTACTCCAAAACTTTCAATTATCATGAACGATTTAAATTCATTGCTGATATTATTGTTTTGGTGAGATGAATTGTAATTGTATGTTTTTCTTATATGTTTGGTTCTTATTTATCTTTTAGTATTTTACTAATATTTGGGTTATTTAGTTGATTATTATAGAAGACACAAGATCATTGATTTTGAATTCATTGTTTCTGTTTGCAATGCATTTAATAAGAATAAATAAATATGTGGAAACATATTTTACTATGAGTAAGAAAATATATTTTAAGATAAAAAATGACACCTTTTCAAATTATGATGTTTTTACAAATAATTGCGACTATCCTCCCAAAATGTCAAACTATAAATTCAAATTCTCCTCGAACAAAAATACCAAGAATTAGTGAAGATTCAAATTATTATGATATCGAATGTGATCCAGATTAGAGACGTATGATATGGGATTATCTAGTGGATAACAATGATGAAATTTGAAGAGCTCATTTAGTACATGGTCTTTAAAACAATTATTTAAATCTTTTGGTAAATAAATATATTATAAAATAGTAATAATTTTTTATTAGTTTCGCCCATTTGACATAAATTCTTGGCTCTACCTTGGCTCTACCCCTATATACGACGTGAGACAAACACAATTGTTCACTCTCTTGCTGAAGTTGCCTTGTGTTCTCATGATAGTTTCCCTTGACTCCTTTCATCAACTCTTAGCAATGTTTCTTAAGGAATTACCAAAAATACAATTTTATTTTGATATAAAAATACAACGGGAATATATCTATTTTACATTAATTTATAAAAATTTCAGCATATGTCAGATGGTAGTTTTTGGACCATATTAAGTTATCTTTAAAATTGAATGATCCGAAATTAATTGTAACACGTTAACCAACATTACCTAACACTATTTTATATTTTGCACTTTCAAATTGAAACTCTAGCATATTAAACCCTCGAATTGTATTTTTTTTCTATTTTTTGGCGAAATGCACATTAATTTTCAAAAATTATGTAATTCGAGGGTGCAAATTCTTAAAGTTTTATTTTAAGGTGTAAGGTGTCAAAATCATACTCTCTCTATCCCTAAATTTAAATTATTATTTTCTTTTTGGGATATCTCAAAATAAAAATCAATTTCTATAAAAGAAATTAATTTTTTCAAATATACCCTCTTACATAATCTAATAATTTGACTATACTAACTCTCAATTACTATTTTTATGGGTAAATTTTGTGAAAATACCTAAAGTTCTAGTACCTTTTTAACTTATACCTAAAACTTGCGTAAAAAAAAAAAGAATAGAAAAAAAATTGTGGTTTTTTTTTTCCATTCATTTATTTTAGTATTTTAAACTATAAAAATATATATGGCGGGTACGATTCAATAGTTCTCTAATTACTATTGTTTAATAAATAAGTGTAAGGAAATAGTTTATTAGATTATATGAAAGAAAAACTTGTTTAATAATTTTATCATATCATGGACCCAAATTTATAGAAATTTTCATATTTTATTGTGGTCCATTTAATGATATATTAACTAATACTCCACCAAGTAATCATAAATTACTATGATTACTTGGTAGATGAAAATTTGAGTAGGGTCATTGCATTCCTCCTTATAGTGTAGCTACTTTATTGGATTACTGGATTACTTTTTCCGTTTTATATGATTTGTCACTTTAACAAAAATGTCTTATTTTATGCTATGTATCAATTTTAGAATTTTAATACAAAATTAATTTTTTTTTCCAAATTTAACAATTCATCATAAATTTTCTAATTCATAATTAAGAGAAGAGAGATAGAAAAATAATAATTACTCTAATGAGGGTATTTTTAGTTTTTTTATCTTCAATTAATGAAGTTTCTTAATTTGTCAAAGAAACAAATAATATGAAACAATGGATTATCAATATATGGCATTTCAAGCTCTGTTGCAGTCTGCAATATCAGAAACGTAGGTCCCATCACCTCTTGCCACGCGGCAACCCGAAACTGATTGGCCTCCGTTAGAGAATCTCTCACCCACCAAATTAAGAAATAAAATGATTATTTAATTGCCAAAATACAAAAAGCAAAGCAAAAGGCATTTCCTTTTCCTTTCCATTATAAAAACTCACAACGCGTTTGGCAATTAAAGCTATCATGGAATTTGAAAGATTTACTAGCGGAAATGCATTAAAAATTACACCGGTGTAGAACAATAGATTATTTGGTGTATTTTGTATATATATCTATATATTAAAAGATAGATGATGTGGTGTGAAAAATGAATAAGATATAATTAATACGAATTTCCATATTATACACAATAGGGATTGGGTTGAGACCTTAAAGTCTATCTCCCCTTCTTCTTAAAAAAAGGCCTACCTCTCTTTATATTTAATTTTGAAGGAATAATTAAAAAATTCTACAGATATTTTTGTACAACATCATTCATACAATGAAATCATCAAATAATTTTTTATGTAAGAGGTCTTAAAATTCCTATCATTTCTTTCTAGATCAAAAAACAAATTCAACGAGCTCACTCTATAAATTTATTGTATGTATTAATATCAATTAAATCCGAACCTAACACATTTAGAGACTGATAAGTAAATAGTATTTTCTTATAATTGGATTATTATTGAAAATGTTTATTTAAAAAACCTTAATTTTCTTTCAAATAATTAGATTAATTTTAATTTTATCCTTTGTAAAATCTAGTTTCAGATTATGGAAATTTCTTTCCTGGAAAAATGGAAATTTCAAAAAATAGTTTCCTTTTCCAAAAATCCTTATCCAATTCTCTTTTACACCCAAACCCAGTCAAAAAAATAGAGAATGAAAATAACAAAATCAGATATTTAATTCAGCCCCAAAACCCGGGCCCACGCCTCAGCCACTCGTTCCCCCTATAAATTGGCCTTACCCTCTTCATGAAATTCTCGCTCACTTCACATTTTGCGCCTCACGTTCTCTTTACGAACACCGAAGCCCTAGCCTCACCCCGCCGTTTAAATCCCTCAGTCGCCGTTAGGTTTCCGTCTTCGATCCATTCTCTCTCTCACACACACCCCTCCAGTTTCTCTCAAAATCTGCATGATAGGATTCGTGTTCGAGAATTAGGATTGTTTCTGATCCCTATTTTACTTACAAATCCTCCGTTTTTCTGTATACCAATTTCTTCTGAAGGGTAGGCGTGGGGATTTCAGGGTCCTGTAATCGTTCGTGTGGCTACTGTTTTGTTGTGACCCGATCCGTTTTTGCTTCTTTTGAGGGGGTAGCCGGGGCTCCGGCCTCGGCGGGTTGTAAAGCCCCCACCTGCTACAACCATACTTCTATTTCGATTCTTTCATAACTAATTATTCTTTAATTCTTTTTTGTCATAATCCAATTTCCAACCAACAAAAGAACAGAGAGATCGTAGATCGGAGAAAAGATGCCTGCCCTCGCTTGTTGCGTGGACGCCTCTCTTTCTCCACCTCCTCCCTATTTCGCCACCTGGGATAGCACTCTCCCATCACCTCCACCACCAACCACCGCCTCCGCCGCCGCCGCCGCCTGGTCATCCGACCACTCAGCTCTTCTTTACCGGGTGGACGGGTGGGGCGCGCCTTACTTCACAATTAACTCCAATGGTAACGTCTCTGTTCGATCTCATGGTATTACAACCCTCCCTCATCAAGAAATCGATCTTCTCAAGGTCGTAAAAAAAGCTTCCGACCCGAAAACATCGGGTGGGCTCGGGCTTCAGCTTCCTCTTGTTGTTCGTTTCCCCGATGTGCTGAAGAATCGCCTCGAGTCTCTTCAATCCTCTTTCAATTTCGCTATTCAGTCGCAGGGGTATAATTCTCATTACCAGGGTGTGTACCCTGTGAAATGTAATCAAGACAGATATGTGGTTGAGGATATCGTAAAGTTTGGGTCGGGCTTTAGGTTCGGGTTGGAAGCTGGATCTAAACCGGAGCTTCTCTTAGCAATGAGCTGCCTATGTAATGGAAGTCCTGATGCTCTCTTGGTGTGCAATGGATTCAAGGATGTGGAGTACATATCACTTGCTCTGGTCGCTAGAAAATTGCATCTGAACACTGTTATAGTGCTTGAGCAAGAGGAAGAGCTCGATATTGTGATTGATGTTAGTAAGAAACTTGGTGTACGCCCTGTAATTGGGCTTCGAGCTAAGCTGAGGACTAAGCATTCAGGTCATTTTGGTACTACTTCCGGAGAGAAAGGGAAATTTGGTTTGACAACTGTGCAGATTCTTAATGTTGTTAAGAAGTTGAAGCAATTGGAGATGCTGGATTGCTTGCAGTTGCTGCATTTCCATATTGGATCTCAGATCCCTTCTACTTGTCTACTTGCAGATGGTGTGGGTGAAGCTGCTCAGATCTATTGTGAATTAGTCCGTCTTGGTGCTGATATGAAGGTTATTGATATTGGAGGAGGTTTGGGAATTGATTATGATGGTTCCAAGTCTAAAGATTCTGATGTTTCTGTTGCTTATAGCATTGAAGAATATGCTTCTGCTGTTGTTCAAGCTGTTCGATTTGTTTGTGATCGCAAAGGCGTGAAACATCCAGTGCTTTGTAGTGAGAGCGGCCGTGCTATTGTTTCTCACCATTCGATTTTAGTGTTTGAGGCTGTTTCTGCAAGTTCTTGTAATTCTCCACAGCTTCCGTCTCTCGGGCTTCAATATTTTCTGGAGCAATTGGCTGATGATGCTCTTGCTGATTACCAGAACTTGTCTGCAGCTGCAATTCGTGGGGAGTATGATACTTGTTTGCTTTATGCTGAGCAGCTAAAGCAGAGGTGCGTTGAGCAGTTCAAAGAAGGGTCTTTGGGAATGGAACAGCTTGCTGCAGTTGATGGACTTTGTGAATTGGTTTCTAAGGCCATCGGAGTGTCTGATCATGTCCACACTTATCATGTAAATCTCTCGGTTTTCACCTCAATTCCTGATTTTTGGGGCATTGGTCAGTTGTTTCCGATTATACCCATCCACAAGCTGGATGAGAAGCCTGGTGTGAGGGGTATTCTCTCCGACTTAACGTGCGACAGTGATGGGAAGATTAACAAGTTCATTGGGGGAGAGTCCTCCTTGCCTTTGCATGAATTGGAAGGCAATGGAGGCGTGAATGGTGATGGTGGTGCGTATTATCTTGGCATGTTTTTGGGTGGGGCATATGAAGAAGCACTTGGAAGCCTTCACAACTTATTTGGTGGCCCTAGTGTTGTGAGTGTGTCTCAGAGCGATGGGCCACACAGCTTTGCTGTGACTCGAGCTATGCCTGGACCCTCTTGCGGGGATGTGCTCCGTGTTATGCAGCACGAGCCTGAGCTCATGTTTCAGAGCCTCAAGCACCGCATTGAAGAAATAGCGGACATTGGTGATGGGATCAGCAGCATTGCCCTTGCTAATGGCATTGCTTGCTCATTCAATAACATGCCTTATTTAGCTGCAGCTTCCTCTTGTGGCTTCACTGCAGCCACTGCTGGTAATAATGCTTACTACTATTGCAACGATGATGCTGATTCTGTTACTGTTGAAGAAGAGCAGTGGTCTTATTGTGTTGCTTGAATTAATTGTTAGGGAAGCTTTTTAGCATCTCCATTGGTTTGGAGGTTATCTGTTTTCGATTTTTCTGTTCAACTCTGTTGGGAGTTAGTTCCTCCTTATTACTATGTTGTTCATTTTTCGTTCTTTTAGTTTGTGATCATGAACAATGATGTAGAAGCAGGAGTTTGAGTCTTTAGTTTTCTTTGGAGAATGGGGATGTGACCGAATTAGTCTCATCGTCTGATGTAAAATCCGGTACTCAAAATCCCACCTTTCTCTATGTAATGTTTTTTCAATAACATCTTATTAGACTTTTTTTTTTAGAATCTTGTTTATGGTTAATTCTTTATTTATATTGTGTTATTTAATTGGTGTATGGAGGAGTATGTTCTTGAAGGAATGAATAAATAGTGTTGCCAGTTAAATGACAGAGATGATGGGTTGGTGGCCCTTGTAAATTGATTGCTTTTGAGGCCCTTGCACATTGGTGGAGCTTTTCTTTAACATTTATAAACTTGTGATCCTATGTGGGTCATCCTATTGATTCTCATCATGTTCTATTGTGCTATAAGCGTTGAAGGTTGGTCTTGCCTTCTGTAGAGGTCATACTTGTAGATTCTCTAGTAACTTTGTCTGTATTGTTTGGTGGTTTAGTTTCCTGTCCTTTTCTGTAACGGTTTACGTTCGGCTATCATATTACAAAACAGATGGCTTTAGCCTGGTGGTAAATGCTGTGATTGGAAAAATGCCTTTGAAATGCGTATATTTTCATTTGGATGTGTAGATATGGTTTAGCATCTGTCCTATTTTGGAAAGATATTTCAACACTACCCTTAGCCATCTGATCCATGAAAAATGTCGAATAATATTATCTTCCTTTTAGAATACTCAAATGTGTTCCTCAAGGTTATGTATAGTACTTGGTTTTAGTGATGAAAAAGAAATATAATCAAAAGTTGAGCTAAAAGCTTAATGTTTTAAAGAACCATAGTCAAGTGTTTGAACTTCTGAAAGGGTGAACATGTCATATAGCTTCTCGTTTCATTGATCATCTTAATCATATTGTCATATTCTTTCCCCAAAAAGTAAATGGATTTAACTGGGGTAATTAAAGGGTGGAGAAACATATGGGATCCGAGTTTTGGATTTGTTTCAGAAGTATCTTTGAGCTCTGATGAGGTATAAATTGTTACTAGACATGAATTACGTGATTTGTGTTTTAGAATGAATGACGTCCATTCGAAAAGTGACTACCTTGATCTCTCAGGAGAGTTATAATGGAAGCCCTGAATAATGTGTATCTGTCTAAGCTTGGTCATCATCATTAAACTTGCTGTGACAAGTGGAAGCGTGGCGAATCAGTTACTTGGGACCGGTAGAGGGCAGCGGCTGCTATTCAGTCTGCATCTCTCACTGATTCTTCTGGTGGCCTTATCACAAGTGGCCACCACCACCACCACCACTTCCACTTGTGGTTTTACATGTGGACGATATTAACTCTTTAGAGACTGTTAGCATCTACTATATACTATTAATGTAGAAGAGAATTTCTGAATGTTGTGGTTGTTATGACTTGTTCTTGTTGATTGAAATGCTGTAATTTGGATGAAGCTATATATATATATATATATACGGGCGTGCGTGTAGATTACCCAGGCTTTCTTTTTGGTACTGGAAACTAAAAGCTACTTTGGTGTAGAATTGATTTATTTTTGCCATGAAAGATCTGCTGTACTTTCAAAATGTTAAAGTATGGGGTGTTCTTTTGCAAAATAATCTTATGCGTTTACTATAATTGGCAAATACAATTACACCCCTTTGTCATGTTAATTACTCCATTAAACGTAATAAATCGGTGCATTTGAAAACTAAAACTATTACTACCATAATTATACATTTTGCTGATAATATTTAAATTGTCAATAGATTAGATTGTTATCATTAGTGTTCATTGTCAAGTGTTAATTACAAATGACATCGAATCATTGTAAACCATGAATAAACGATACACCATTTGTCTTTTATGTCTACTGTGATTTTGCGGTTTTATTATGTTTTGAGGATTAGTATTAATATAATGGAAAATTCTAGGGTGCCGCTACGTTACGTGCCGCTAATATCACATTAGGTGGTATTACCACACAATGTGTATCACATTGTATGGTACATGATCACATTACATAGTATTAACCCCATATATTTAGTATGTCCACCACATCATGTAGTATTTATTCCAAATTAGGTGGTATTACCACGCAGTATGTGTCACATTCTATGGTATAAATTATACTCCTTATACCATACAATATGATACACATTATGTGATAATACCACCTAATGTGGTATTAGCGGCATGTGACGTAGCGGCACCCTAGAATTTCCCATAATATAATACTATAATGTAAGAAAAACAGAGACATGCACCTAATATTCGCATTGCTAGCTTGTCTAAACTAAGCTGAATCGAGTCAAACTGCCATTATCAATGAGGTTAAGTCAAAATTGTCATATATAGGAGTACTAGTTATTGTCAATTACAGACAGCTGATTAATTTGAGCTCAATCATTCCTTTTGACTCTTGTTCGTCTCCATGAGTAAAGAATTGCAGATTGTATATGAAACTTTGGTTAATCGCGGTCGCTTAAAAAAATTATTTATTTAGGATAATTGATTTCATTTTAATATATTGATTTGTGTGATTAAACCATGGAATTTCAGTTGATCAAAAAATTTAAGTATATTTTCTCAACAAAATTAAAAAAAAAAAGTTTAGACATTTCATTTTACAAAATAATGCTCTTAACAACTTCGAAGTAATAATAGTTCTGGTGGTCCAATGGCACAAAAATTAAAAAAGTTAAAAATTATATGGAAAGTTGCGTGTCGATGAACCTAATATAACTACGTGACAAATTTATTTGTGGATGGATAATTCTAGTTTGACAAAAAACATTATACATTACGCTATGGGAAATTCTTATCCAAATTGGATTTGGCCGAACCCAAAGTAATTATATGGCAAGTGTAATACACTTGTTTTGGGATTGGATGTAACTTCCAGAAAATTGTTGGTTGGATGGGTTTGGCTAAGCCAGACTTGGACAAGAATTTTCCTTACGCTATTGTGACTGCAAAAGTTCGAGCAAAATTGGACTTCCGTAAAAAAAACGAAAAATGTGAGAGAAAATAAAAATATTGATATAAACTGAGAAAAAGTAAAAAAAAGAAATTAAAAAAGGTTTAGGATATTCAATTATTGTTATTAAAAGTTGATATCAACATATTCAATTCTGTTTATCTGTTTCTGAACCTTTTTCATAGTTACGATTTTATATGGACTGGACCTATAATGGATTTAAAGCCCAATAGCCTTTTCCCCTTCTCCTCCGGTCAAATTCTTCTCCGGTACCAATTCCCATTCAATTTATTTAGAGCAAGTGAGTTTCTAAAAAATTAAAAATAAAACCTCCTTACACCTGGAAATCACGACCTTCAGCGTATTACAGCAATGCAGATTTGATTTTGAATGCAATTTTCCGTATCTCTTGTAATTTCGAATTTATTAATTCCGTATTTTGCCTCCTGTTATAGGTGAACTGAGCTGAGCACGTGTTTCTGCTATCGTAAATTTACAAAACATGGTATTTTTTAGGCAGTTTTATGTGTTTTTTATATTACATTTTATTTGAGAACCCTTATTTTCCCCGTAAATTGTGATGAAATGAAAAGGTTAACCTTTTGTGTTTGCGATCCGTATTTCTTGAATAGATTCTTGTAAATTGGGATTCTAGCGTCAGGCTCCATCTTAAATTGAAATGTGATTGTACTTCATTTTTGCTCTTTGTTTTTTTAAAAGGTTTAAGGCTGTGATTGTGTTTATAAATGAAGTAATAAGATATTTTCACTGGGAGGGAGATTCTTTAGCAATATAGAAACTTCTTCTGATTATTCAAAACCATAATTCACAATCCTGTTGAAAATGAAGAAACGAGGAAAAGGTGGTTATTCACTACAATATCTGAAGTTTTCTTATCTGTAGCATCCAAGAACATAGTAAATCTGAAAGTTATATAAATCTGCAAGTTATATTTATTGGATGTCGGCAGAGCCTCCAATTATATTTAATTGTCATCCTTAGTGATTATATACAGGCTTTTTCTGATGATTTTCCTTCATATGTTTTGCATTTCAGTTTTTTGACGGATATGGGTACCATGCAACATCGTTTGAGCAAACATATAGGTGTTACCCTGCATCATTTATTGACAAGGTTCGAAAATTTAATAACAGCATCTTTTTACCATTCCATTCCATGTATCTTTTAACAAATCAAAGTTCATGCTCTGAGTTATCTTACTAAACTCGAACATTTTGAATTCTTCACTTGCCTGTACATGTTCTTCAACTTTGGAAATATTTCCTTTTACCAAGTTTACCATCTTTCTAATTAATTTATTTTTTTCCTATTTCTCAATATTGCCAGTCACAGATAGAAAATGGAGATAAAGGTAAGCAGTTTAATTTCTACAAGTGTAGGCTGTTTCTAACAGTTTAATATTGTTCCAGTTATCATGCCTCCCTCAGCACTTGACCGTCTTGGTTAGTAACTTACTTTCTGGCATGGCTTATCATTTACTGTTGCTCTTTAACTTTTGATTAACTTTGTGATTGACTTTATTCTACAGCCTCCCTTCATATTGATTATCCGATGTTATTTGAGCTCCGAAATACTTCTACTGAGCGTGTTTCTCATTGTGGGGTTCTGGAGTTCATTGCTGAAGAAGGCATGATATATATGCCGTACTGGGTAGGTGCCATTTTACACTGACACTTGTTTTTATAGCTTTGAGTTTAGCTTGAGACTAGTTGATTATATTATGACATCATTTGTAGATGATGGAGAATCTCTTGCTACAAGAAGGAGACACTGTGCGAGTTAAAAACATGACTCTTCCAAAGGGAACATACGTCAAATTGCAACCACACACTAAGGACTTCTTGGATATTTCCAACCCCAAAGCTATGTGAGTGCATCAAAATTTATTTTCTAGGCCTTTTGCTGAAAAATCCATAACAATTCCTTTGCATTGTACTCAATTGCAATTGTGTTGATTCTTTTTCTTTTTTTTTTATTTGCAGCTTGGAGACGACGCTGAGGAACTTTTCTTGCTTGACAACGGGGGATAGTATCATGGTGGCTTATAATAATAAAAAGTATTATATAGATATAGTGGAGACAAAGCCTTCAAATGCCATAACTATTATTGAAACTGATTGTGAAGTGGATTTTGCTCCTCCTCTTGATTACAAGGAGCCTGAAAAACCAGCCGTGTCTCTTCCAACTGGCAAAGCACCACCTGAAGGTGCTATTCTGTTAATATCTTGTACATTCGTAAAATATAATTTGTACTGGCAAAAATCCATTTTTAATCCCACATGACTGGACATTTTGTCCCGCACTTCAATTTATTTTGCACATTTTGTCCCGCACTTCAATTTATTTTGCACATTTTGTCCTTCCCACTTCCATCCAGTTTGGGACCAAAAGTGCTAAAGAGAGACACTCATATATAGTATCAAAAATGCAAAAGAAAAACTGCCCTGCGGGACCAAAACTGCAAAAAATAGATGGAAAAGAGGGGGAAATGATGAAATTTGCAAATCTTTTTAAAGAGTTGGGACACAGAGTGCTACATTTAAAAGTGCGGGAGTAAAAGTGTTGAGTACAACAAATACTAATGTTGATAATTTAGCTCAGCATGTTTCCCTTCTTTTGGGTATTTTGTGCAGGTCAGGAACCTCCATCTGAGACTGACCCAAAATTCAATCCATTTACGGGTAGAGGGAGACGTTTGGATGGGAAACCGATGAAAACCGAGGCTCCACCAGTTTCATCATCTGGGTCAAAAGACAAGAGGAGAACTGATGCATCTGTCTCCGCTTCCAGTTCACAAAGTGTCAATCGCCAAACTCAGGGAAAGCTTGTTTTCGGTTCAAACCCAAACCGCCCTCAAGAAAAGCAAAAGGTCTCTTTATATCTGTCCACCCCTGTTTTTGCAGTAAAGATAATATATAGGCAGTTCATATCTCATTCTTTTTGTTTTTTGTTACAGAGACCTTCAGAAGAAACTAAACAAGAGCCACCTAAGAAAGAAGAACCAAAATTCCAGGCCTTCACAGGAAAGAAGTACTCGTTAAAGGGTTGATGATTGTATTTTATTCAATTTTCAAAATCTTCTACTTTGTTGTTTAAAATGAAACATGGTTGCTCAAAATTACTCCTAGTCCCAGCTGATTTTATTTTGAAATTTGGGTTATTCATGAAATTTTGGGAAATGTATATAGAGCATTTGCATCTAACTTACTCTTTCTTAGAGAACTATCATTACAACATCAATATTACTCATCAACATCACTAAATCAAAAAATTTATTGAATTGTAATTAAATTACGGAAAAAACATTAATTATCAAACCAACTTTGTCCATTTATTAAATATAATTTCAATTTAGAAAAAAAAAACTAATTTACTAATTTTCGTTTTTCTTCAATTTCAATTTCAAAATTATTTTCTTTCTTTTTTTCAATTCAAAATATTTATTTTTTATTACTTAAAGAAGAATGAAATTGCAAAGTAGATACTTGACACATTTTATTTTTGAACAACAATTTTTTCGTTTTTTGAGAACAAGTAATTAATAGCAGGAAAAGTGTTGATAATTAATGTAACATTTAAGAAAATTTCTGTAATTCACCTAAACTCAAGGGATGTGATTGTAATTAGCACTACAATTTCTATTTCTTTCTGGGAGCATCAGCTTGAAAATCACAACACACGGAAAGAGAAAAGAAAACCCTCCCAGACAACCAATCTACTGGAATTTCAGCTCAATCGAACAAACCGCCTTCTACCTTAATTTACCCAAAAAAAAAAAAAGAAAAAAAGAAACCTTCTTCTTTGCAATGCATTGCTTCTTAACCCAGTTATTATTCTTCATTTCATGAATTTATTGAATTCACAAAACATAAATGTCTAAGATACCAATCAAACAATTCCTCAACACCTTGGGTTAGTCTTTATTTTTCTTTTTATTTATTAATGTGAAAGCAGAATTAAATTTACCATTTTCTTCTTCTCGCAGATTTGAGTCGGCGAATAAGGATATCTTACAATTTTATTAACCGCTTCCATTTTTCCAAGGAAGATAGCGATGATGATGAATTCAGAAGTAAGAAAAAAGATTATGATAAATCAGAAAAACATTATAATTCAGGAATAAGCAAATACGGTTCAGAAGCAAAGAATTATGATAATAAGTGGAAGCCAGATATTGATTGGCTTGTTAAAGCTGTTGAACCCGCTTTGCAGTTGTACAAATGGGCTCTTCCAACAGGTCGAGATTCTGGCTCTACTATAATTAAATTCTCTGTCATTTGGTTTTTGAAGTATTTATTCGATTTTGAGTAGTAATTTTTTGCTTTTCGTTTTCCTCGTGTATGGTGTTTTGAATTTGATTGATGTAGGATATGACTGAACAATTTTCTTTTAGTTGCAAATTTAGTAATTTTCGGTTAATGATGTTGTTTGGGGGACAGCTAGGGCTACTGGATGAAGTTATCATAAGTTTGCTTATAAATTTCCGTTTTTTAGTTATTTATCATATGATTCGAACCTGAGTTCGCTACTTTGTAGTGACTAGTCCCCTCTACTAGACCAATCACCAGTTGGTTAATGTTTTGTATGTGGTTCTAGTCTAGATTTCATTTTTCATTTAACCCATGCCAATATTTTTGTATGTTGCTGATATAAAGGCCTATTCTGTTTTATTTTATTCCCATTGAAATGTAAGAAATGTAAATGAATGTTTAACAGGAAATGGAAACGAAAATAAACCACCACCTACAAATAAATCTCTTGCGGAAATATTTGCCAGTATACAAAGGAGTAAACTTGGAGTGCAAAGTTGGAGTCTGAGTGATCTTACTATTGGCTTGTATCTTATATATCTTCGACAAGCATCTGCAAGTGTTCTGGAGGATGTCAAGGGCGAAGTTATCTCCTCAGAATCCACTGTAACTATCTAAACCTTTTTTCTTTATATAAAAGATAAAGCTATATTGGGAGAAAATATCAAGAATCAAGAATGGCTTCTTTATAGATGAATAGTTATTCTGATTAAATGTTCGTTTTGGGTGATATAGGTTCAGGAACTTATTTACCATACAGAACTAGCAAAGGGAGCTTATAAAAATAATGCCGCTAGTATTGCGAGGAATAGTATGCTCAGAGAATACAATATTGTGAAGTTTGTAAGAAGTTCAAGCGTGTTGAGACCTGCATATTACATAGGAATTGACACGCGGATGAAACTTGTAATTCTTGGCATTCGTGGGTCTCATAATGTCTATGACCTCATCACTGACATTATTTCTTCAAGTCACGAAGAAATCACATTTGAAGGTTATTCAACTCACTTTGGCACCGCTGAGGCTGCTCGGTGGTTTCTGACACATGAAATAGATACCATAAGGAAATGCCTACAAAATCACAAGGTGGGTTGTGTACGTGTGTGTATATATGTGCTTATTTGTTGCTTGTTGGTTATGTTTAGAGTTTCAGTGCTATTGTAGTGGGACTAATAAATCCACAGGGCTTTAGATTAAGGCTTGTGGGTCATTCCCTTGGAGGGGCAACTGCTTCTTTGCTCGCAATTATGCTTCGTAAAAAGTCAATTAATGAGCTTGGGTTCAGCCCTGATATAGTTAGCGCAATTGGATATGCCACCCCTCCTTGTGTCTCCAAAGAACTTGCTGAAAGTTGCTCCGATTTTGTAACAACAGTCGTGATGCAGGTCATTTTAATTTGACCATTTAACTTGTTGTTTTTTCATAATAATATATTGCTCGACTTTCATTACATTGTTTTTGAAAATTGATGGTGAAATATGACTATTTTTTCAATGCAGGATGATATAGTCCCTAGACTAAGCATTGCTTCTATAACAAGATTGAGGAATGAGATTGTTGAAACTGATTGGTAAGTAAGCAGGTGATTTTTGTGCACCCACAACATCAGGTATAAGGTGAAAAGGAAAAACTGAAAATGTCTGTCTACAATGCGCCACAAGTTCTTAAGTTTACATTGTCCCCATATTTTATTTTTTTTGTACATTCTCTTGATGATCATGTTTTACTATGTTTTTGTATCAGCAAGTGTTGGGGTCTGAGAGTATAATTGGCTGGAATTGAGTTAGTGGATAATGAAAAATATTTCTTGCCTTTTGCTTTCGTTTGACAGGGACTATGTTCTCAACAGAGAAGATTGGAAAGGTGTTATGGATCTGGTTACAAATGCAAAGCAAGTTGTATCATCTGTACAAGAAGTAGCTCGAAAACTTGCTGAATACGCCAAGTTCAGAGGAGATATGGAAAATTCTGGTACGTATTGTAGCCCCCACCCCCTTCCGCACTCCCCTATTGGTAATTTGGTTGGAGTGCGTGTTTGATATTAGTAGTTGAAATACAAAGACATCACTTAACTATGAACTACTGAAACACAATCAACTAGCACTCATAATACCAGAATACCACCTTATTCTGATTAACTTTGACAAAATGAAATAATCATAAATGACTTGGTTCTATTATATTCCATTATAGTTTGTTGTATCTTTGTATAACATTTGTGTCTGAGATTATATATACCAAGAACTTTGGCCAAATTTTGCAGAAATGCCTAAGGAGAAGGATGTGTCCATGGTTTCAAGTTCAAGTCAAACTTCCAATCTTTCCAGCACAAATTCTGATCTGGCGAAACAGGAGAAATCAGTTTCTGAAGTAGCTGAGGAATTGTTTGTACCAGGGACTGTTTATTATTTGAAGAGAAATGTATATGCAGAAAGCCCTTATGGAGCTGGGGAATATTTCACACTGCTAAGGAGGCAACCGGGTGAACATTTTCAGAGGATCCTTCTTTCAAGCAACATAATTTCAGACCACAAATGTGATAGCCATTATTATGCTCTGAGGGATGTACTTAAAGGTTTGTCTGGATCATGCGACCACAAAAATATTGATGCTTAAATTCTTAGAATTTATTGTTCTTTAGTACAATTGTAGTCTGTTGTGTTGTAACATTGTACGATGTTTTATATTCAGTTTTGGCCTTGCAGTGTCTCTGAATCATTTCTAGTGTTCCTAGTGTTGTACATTGGTCAGGCCTTATGTTTAGTCAACAAACACTAAGTATCACTTTTGGCTCTAACTTCTGAAATATTTTTCACCTCTTGTCTTTTCCCCTCATTTCATCCGTGTATTGCACTTTTAGTTCCATATGACAGAATGTTTGGACTTTTGGTACTATATGTCTGTCTCTGTCTGGTTTTCAGGTCCAAATTAATCGAAAGATGCCTTTGAAATGCGTATTCTGGTCCTTTGTTAGTTTCAGGACTTCTTTGCAAATAACCACATCCCTTGTCCATTTGGGCCAGGAAACATGCCAAATAGATATATTGAGGTTTTAAAATACTCAATGTCTCTTACGTATTTTGAGGCTTGAAAAGGGTGAATGTCATAGAATACTTCATTACTTATCTTAATCTGTTTTGGAAGTACATTCTGGTGTTTAGTTTTTAGCATGTTTCTTTTCATTCTGGTTTACTTACATTGTTTAATATAACTGCTTTTAAATAAGTCGACAAATTTGAAACATATAGCAGCTTCGCCATATAAATAAGATGTAATGTAACGTGAGAACCCGAAACTATCTTTGCTTTGCTATATTTGTTTTCTGCTCTTGTATCCTGTAGGCACACGAACACACATAATTGATTACTTGTGCTTATTGTATTAGTGGTGAACTTGAAATCATCGAATATCATACAGGTTTCTAGGTGCAACGCTGTCGTCTAACAGAGGATAACATTCTCCTCTTGCGCGTAATCACGATTGGGGTTGGCGATCCTTTGCTGTCGAGGAGACAAGAAGATTAAGAGAAGGAAGCGATTTAAAGATTCTTATAGAAGAAATTGCAGGCTGAAAAAAGAGAAGAAAATTGAAAGTCCATGTCTAATCTCTCGTCTATCCCTTTCAAATTAACAATAGAGAAAGAGATAGACCTAGTACCAGAATTTTGGTATTTTATTTCAGCATTGTTTGCTGCATGGTCTTGTTATCAGCATCTAAACTATTGTTCAGCAGTTTTAAATGGCTGAATGTTGATGTGAGGGAATTTGTACAAGTAATCTATCGTAGTTTCAATACTTTGTTGCTTGAATAAGACGATGCCTCCAATACTTCCATAAATCGTCTTGTTTTTCAAATTTTAATTCCAAGTATCTGGTGTCAAGCTGCCAAACTTGATGGTTGTATTGTTGATTTTGCATACACGAATTCATATTACATTTGATGTTAAACTAGATTCTGTATTGAACTAAATGAGGAGTAACTTAGGAAATCCTTTCTTTTGGGGATTCATACCAGGGGTTGTTTTAATGTAGTATTCTGGTTGCTATTTATTGGTTCATGTCATCTTCTTTGTGATAAGTACTACCCAGAGCTTCTTTTTTATTTTGTATGTTCTCTTTTCTTTTGATAATGTATTTTCTAAGTAGGAAAACTTGGAATTATGTATGAGTTTTAAGCAAATCCGAATTTAAATAAAGTTCAATTATATCAAGTCATATATGTTTTTATTATTTTATACTCAATTGAGCTGAATTGAACCAATTTTTTAAATCTATCAATTTATATATGTTACAGATGTAGTTGTTCAAGGAATAAACAGGGCTTAAGTAGAACTTAATTATCTTCAAAACAATGTCGCTGCACATATAAATGAACATCTCTTCTACATTCGTCAAATAGTGGGGGAATAATGTCTTCTTCTACTAGGCCCAACTTTTGTTGAAACTCAGAATTCTCATCTTATAGCATGCTATCCAAAGTTTAAAGGCAATGCCAATGTGTCGGTGTCAATTTTTAGTTATCAGACAGCATTTTTATGTGTTCCACACAAAATTCAGACCAATGCCTTTTCAATGCGTAATGGAAGCCTTAAAATGCAGACATATACTTCCTCGCAGAATAGTCAAAGACAGGAGTCAGTACATTGGAAATGGTGGTTGCTACGGTTTCACCGCATTATTCACATCAATGTTAATGCCACAAAACAGAAAGGAAATATAATCAAGACCGCAGAACTCTGGTAAATTTTAGAGTCAAAATGCTCAATGCATAGAACAAATTACAGTCTGTTTAAGCTGGTCTACAACTGATTGAACTTGAAACAACACAAACACGATCAACATCAATCTTCTCCCATTACATCTGCTCAATCTGCATCATTAACAATTATTTAGCATATCTGTTAATTGCAGAACTTAAAGAATTCTGCACCTCCATTTAGGGAGACAGAAGGTGGAAGAAGTCTGGGATAGCTTTAAAAATCTAAAACTTCATTAGCTGAATGAAGAAGATTTAAATGTATTTATTTCTATTTAGTTGTAGTTCCAAGAAACATTAATACTTCATAATGATAAAATTATATCCAAATATGTACTAGCTCAAGTTGTTGGACAGAACCAAACTCAAGTTAGATTTAACTTATTTTTAACATAGAATTGATAATAATGAATAACTGTATGATTAAATTACTGACCTTTATTTATTTCCAAGGAAGAAGATCTACTTAGTCATTGTCTTCTCGGCCATAATTGTATACGATTTCAATCTGCAGCAACAATATAACATTATAAGTAGTGCAACAATAAACAGGTGGCATAGAAATGCTTAGATGCTCCTCAGCAAAAGTGTAAGAGTTCATAATAAATTATCCTGGAAATTTTATGTGCAGAACTACAGGAGACTTCTAGAGAAAGAGAAAATCAGTAAATACATTAGTTCATTTTATTCATCTCACTGTCTCGAATCTCATATTCCACACACGAAACGATTCAGTTCGGATTTTCACAAGAGAAACCCTCGATTGCATAAGTCTTGATTGATAAGAGAAAAAAATTACAGAAAGGAAACGAGAAGTGCAATATGCTGCTAATATGATAGTGACATTGTCCTATGCTAAAGAATATTGAACAGTCCAAAATCTGTTATATGTTGAAAATACTCTCAAGGGCAATAAGATTTAGGGTTAATTACATGGACCTCCCCTGAGGTTAGGTGTAATTACCGCCCAATCCCCTCCGACTATCATAATTACAGGGACCTCCCCCGAGGTTTCAAAAGGATCACAAAACCCTAACGGGGACTGACGGAATTGGACGGAATCCGTGAAAAAACCGGTATGCCCTCGAGGTTTTTAATTTTTTTTTTTAAAAAAAGGCAAAAATTGTAAAAAAATATCTACACCCGATTTGACGATATTGCCCCTGCTTCTTTAGACAGTTCCCGCTTCTTCAAAAACACACACACTCACACACTTACATAAAAACCCTTACCATCACTCAACCCATTCATCTTCCCCACCATCTTCAACCTCCATTGTTTCTCCAACTTATAAAACTATCAAACCCATATTTTAACGTGTTCAAAAACCGTATTAAGGAGAAAGCACAAGACCATTCCCATACGGTTTCTGGGTAGAAAAGCTTCCAAAGAATCAAAGGTAAAATAAAAAATTGATCTTTTATTTTTAGTCGATTTTGATTTTTTTTTGTGTGAAAATAACTTAGTTAAGTATTACTCTTGTATATTCTCAAAAAATGAAGAATTTTCAGTCATCTAGGATTTTTTCACACAAAGTTTGATCACTGCTTCGTTTTTTTGATAAATTTTCTGAATATTTATGTGATAATATGATTATGTTGTGATTTTATAGTTTTGATTTTGATTGGTATTGTTGTTGATAAAACGAAGCAAAATATGGTTATGTTGTTGGAACTGTATGATAATATGGTTATGGTTTTTTTGATTTTCAGTATTGCTTCTATTTTCTGAATTAGGAGAATATACAGGGGGAAAATGAAGGTCATGAAACTGGAAAGTGATGAATCTGGTGGTGGTGAAAGTGAAGGTCAGGAAACTGATAAAGGTGAGTTAGGAGATAGTGATAATGTGGGAGGGGAGGAAAATGTAAGAGTTGAAAATACTCATGGGGGTAAAAGAAATAAAGGAAAGCAACAAATGGCTGAAGAAAATGTACTGAGTGATTATGAGTCTGATGATCATTGTGAAGCTCATCATAGTTCAGATGAGGAATTTGAAGATGACCCAATGGCTGGGTATATAGGGAGGAATGAGTTCAAAGTTCCTGATAATGTTTATGAGCCTATGGAATTTAGAGTTGGGATGGAGTTTCCAACAATTGATCATTTTAGAGAGGGGTTTGAAATTTTGAGGCTAAAGAATGAAAGGAACAAGAGTGACAGCAACTTGTAATGCCTTAGACTCCCAGTAGAGAGTTCATGCATCTCTTTTGCCTGATGGAGTTACATTCATGATCAAGTCATACAATCATGTGCATACATGTGTTAGGAAAGGTGGGATTAAGGAAGCAAGTGCAAGCTGGATGGCTGAAAAGTTGGTAGATGTTCAGAGAGCAAATCCTGATATAAAGCCAAGAGGGATGAGGCATGAGGGATGAGGCATGAGTAGTCGATCATTTAAGGAGATCAACTGAATGGATGAAGACAAAAGTTGATGGCATGGTTTATTGTGTGTTTGTTTTTGAAGAATTTATGTTTTGGTAATATTAATTTTGGACAAAATTTGGATGGTAGTTAAAAGTTTTGGATTGTAAATGGGGATATTAGTAATGTTTTGGATACAGATGTTATGTTTTCAAAACATCCGAATGGTATATATATGTAATGAACCATATTAGCTATTATGGTTGGTTATTTATCCTATGAATTATTAAAAGGGAATTTGTGTTTTTATTTTAGCATTTGTGTATCAAATTTTATTGGGTATTTTATTTTAGCATTTATTCAATTTTCTTTGATATTTTATTTTGCTTAGAATATGAAAAAAATAGAATTATTACATATTTTCTTTGGTAATTTATGCATTTTACTTGGATTTTATTTTGCACAAAAATTGAAAGAACCAATTATTCTATTTTGAAACTAATTTCCCGAATTTATAAACAATAAAAATTAATTATAAATACAAAGTTAAAATACAACATTGACACCCTTTCATAATCCTAAACCTTACAATAAACCCCCTTCCCATACAAGAAAATGAAAAGGGCAAAATTGTCCACGAAAAATGCTACAGTAAACAGTGGGGTAAAATAGGAAATTCAAAAATATAGGGTGATGACGTCAGCAAAAACTAACGGAACCCTAACGGATGTAATCCTTTTGAAACCTTGGGGGAGGCCCCTGTAATTATGATAGTCGGAGGGGATTGGACGGTAATTACGCCTACCCTCAGGGGAGGTCCCTGTAATTAACCCTAAGATTTAACAGTGAAGTTGTTTAGGAGATAGGAAAATGACACGAGTTTATCGTAATCGGGCATAATATTCATTATATTGTTGAAGGACACACATGTAATTGAGCAAAACGTTAGGCAAGATATTTAAGGATTCATAACAGACAAGAAGGAAAAATCTACATGGACATACAAACTTTACCCACTCAATACTAGATATACGTAATACTAAAAAAACTAGTTCACCCCATGACCGACGGGAAATGGAAAAGAAGAGAACTCGCTAGTATCATGTAAACACATATAATAATGAGATAGAAGGTACACATATACTGTTTATTAAACAGAGAAGATTTCTCTGAAATTTCACTAGCCAGAAACAGGAAAGAAAAGGTGGAAGCAATAATATTTCTTTTATCACTTACCCCAGCAGGTGGTGTAGGGTTTCGGCAAAATTTGGAGCCACCAGGAGCCCATGGAACTGTTCAGAAAAAATTGATAGTAAGCACTCATCAATATAGCAGAGTAATGTCATTTATGTAAATAAAATATGAGATACAATTGCTTCCATACAAACACAACTTGCATCATTCTTGAGGGCTGAATAACTTTAAATGATTCAAGGTTTGGGAAAAGAAAGGATAAAAGGAGGAAAAAAAAAAGTTCTCAAATTGTTAGAATGCTTTGACAAATTAAACTTGCAGATTATATTTAAAAGGAAATGGTAAATTACTTTGCTTTGTCTTCATAGATGAGATAATTGATATCGTCTCCTTTACATCTGTTATGCTACATACTAAATAATTGTGCTTAATTGTAATAGATAAAACAGAATTGTTCCCTACTTCACATGAGGTACCAAGCTAAATAGCAATCTTCAAAAGTAAAAGTAGAGGATACAAACACCAAACTCTTGTTCTCTTCTTTGAGTAAAATCATACATAGAAGATAATTTATGCGTAAGAATGTACTTCATGTATTCTTTGACTCAAACTCTAATTATCTTCTTCAAATAAAAGATCTCATCATTGTATTTAATGGTTTTCTGCGTGCATGAATCAAGGAACACTTACCAATGTAAGGATCGGGATGCCTCCACTTGTCATGGGCTGCTTCACCAGCGGTTATCATTCTTTCAATAAGTTCAATATCCTCCTGGAATTCAACAAGAAAATAAAGCACAATATAAGTTCTAATAAGGTGGATCCTTTTTCTGGGAATTGAAATCCAATTTCTCAAGATATAAAACATGTTTAGTCATCATTGCCAATTCAGTAAAAAAAAACATCTAACATTGTCTATATTAGTAATTTCTCAAATCTATGTGACTACACTAATTATATCAATATATCAGCCAGAGATCCCCTTCACCTTCACAAGGAGCCCAATCCATACTCAGTATTATGCAACTATACAAGTGCCCTTGCCATAAACTCATCCCATTTTATGACAGACCAAAGCTAGCACAAACAAATCAGTGGTTAATTTACTAAACTATATAAAACCATTACAATTCATTTAAGCAACTCAATCACCTTTCCGAGTATTTTTCCAATGAGTACTAAACTATTATCATCAAATTTTAGAAATAGTCACAAATTTGAATAGCTAAAATGGATACTGAATTCTATTTCATAAGGCAAATTTGAGTGCCCATGAAATATTTGCTGTATTTGCCTGTCGAGTAACATGAGTTAGATGTCTGTGCAATAATTTCCCACAACTGAGAACAAAAAAAATTAAAAAAAATAACCAAGAGAGAGAGAGTACAAACCACATTTCTATTCGCCTCAAACCTCTCTCTGAGAGCATCAGCCTGAAAAGAAAAAGAAAAAAAGCACAATCATACAGAAAACCCTCCGTTACAACAAATCTAGTGAAATCCAGCTCCTATAAGTATTTTATACAACTTATACACCAGATTTCGAGGGATATATTGAGATCAAACCAACAATGCATCAAAAAACAAACCCTAGGAGAGAATGAATGGATATGTATATACTATAGATGAAGAGAGAGGGGAAATGATTTGATTACATCGGGGTAAAAGAGGTGGCGATGGACGGCCCAATTGAGAGTGTCTTTGAGTGCTCTCCTGTAGAGGATCCTAACCCTCTCCTTCTGTGCTGCTCGCCGAGCCAGATATGACATAACGCTCATTTCTTCCTTCTCTGTTTTGTATCTCTCTCTCTCTCTCTCTCTCTACAAATTGCTTGCTGCATACAGAGCTTTAACTATCGGAAAACGGTTCTCATACGACGACATCGTACGGCAATACCACGTTGATGGGCCTAGCCCATCAACAATAAGACATACTTGCGGCTTACGCTGGTGGGCCTGAATTAGCAGCCCATTGTAACTAATTAGGTAATACTGAGAAATCTAAAACTAAAATTCAGGTGGCATCGAGCAAAAGAATCACTTTCGTTCTTTAGTTTTAAAATTAATCGTCTTTATTTTACTTAAGGGTTTTAGTTTAACTTCGTGCTTAAGGATCAATTCAATAATTTATCCATTCGTCGATTAGGCCTTAACCAAGTGGTTAAGGATGAGGCTCCATAATCAAGAGGTCATGGGTTCAACTCCCACGAATGTGGATATTTTATCTAGTTTCTTACTAGTAACAATGTATTCACCATCTTAAAAAAAAAAAAAAAATTATCCATTTCATCTTAATATTAAAATAAATTTTATGAGGAAATAAAAAGCATAAATGATAACTATGTATTTCCTAATAGACCTATGAATATTACTATAGAAAACTATTCAAACTGCTGGTACTATAAATATTTGGTTCATTCATAAGCAATATAAAAACTTCTCATTTACGATTTCATCACATATGCTTAAACTCTTTAAAAATACCAAACTATTTTGACCAGATCATCTCCGACTCCTAATCGTTTATCAAACATTAATAATTCATCCTCAATATTCATCGCCACGTCGGGGCCCTTATGGAGTGGTGTTGGTCTAGGTCCCGTCCCATCGAGACCGAACCAAAATCAATTTGTATCTAATCTCATCCCAGCACTGGCAGGTAACCAGGTCCCGATCATGTGCTCCCCTGAAACCTACTTAATATAGCATGTCTCTTACACCATAAAGTCATTCGTTTAACACATACCACATTAGTTTTCATCAAACTCAACAATCAAAATCATGAGTATTTTTAACTTCAAAGGACACGTAAAACTTAGCATCCAAAATCAAACCAAATTGTGTTTAAAAGGTTGGCTAAAATTATCCAAACCAATTTTTTTTTAAATTAAAATCGAGCGCGAAAACAGATGAATGCGGAATCATACGGATATATAGTATTATACCTGCACCCAATGAAAAATATAGCACTTTGTATACTAAGCAAAATTTGAATCTATCTCCAAATTGAAGCTGGCTTGAACGAATTACAGACTATTATTTCATCGAATAAGGTAGCTAGAATTAATTCAACCGTTACATAATCCATTCTTTAGCATTTCCAATCAGAACTAGCAATTTAGCAACTAATGATTACTGTTTCGAATCAATCAGACCTAAACTTGGTAACTGAATAATTCATTACATTCTGATATCAAATCCAATCAAGCTACCGACTAATATTCGTTCATATCAATTCACACTCAAGATCAAAACAACTGAAATCTTGATAGAGTTTCTAACAGATTGAAAAACCAATCGTTAAACTAATAGTAAAATTTCTTTACCTAACCTCTAAGTCTGAAACTGATACTTTTACTATAACCTCATAAAAGAGATGACATACTATTTTTCCAGCCGAAGGATCTCCGGCTCGTGCGTGGAGGCGTGAAGCTAAGTCCAAACATCTCCTTAAGGGCTTGCCCATGTTCAGATAAACCAATAAGCTTTGCAACAACTGCAGCACTCTTCTTAATATGATCCATATTTTCTGTGCTATTCCATAACAGGTGTACCAGCTGCAACCTCCTTTGTTTTGAGTTCACATTAATACCCCACTCCTCGTACATTCTATTTCTTTCATTTTCTGTATATCTTTTGTGCATAAGCCTGCTAAGCATCTCTCTCTCGCGGCGTAGAGCTTTTTTACTGTTTTTTTCCAAGAAAAGTGCGTAAAATAGTAAGTATTAGTCCAAACAAATACTAATTTATTTGGGCTTTAGCTCCAATAGAGAAATAAATGAGCATGTTTAGGTTATGTTTGGAATATGGAATTTGGATATTAGTTAGAAAAGCGAAAAGTAAAATGAAAAGAACAAAAACTAAAGTCCAACGTTCTGTCAAATAATTCAAGAAACAAAATTCCCCTAGGTTTCATTAGGATTGATGGATTTGGATTTCAGAAAAGATTTCTAATGACTTTAAAATTAGGCGAATTTAATTCACCAATTTGTTGAAAGAATAGCACAAAATGGTTACTTCGGGATTTGAAATCCATACAAAATCAAATTGATCTAAACTATGCGATGGAGTTGTTATTATGAATTTGAAATCCTTAGCCTCAACTCCCTCAATCCAAATGAAGTCTAACATAGCCTCATTGAAATCATAATATACACAAAATCCATATTCAGCTCGAGCACAAAATTCTGTTCACTCAGCCATTTTTTTTTTAAACAAAATATCACTTGTATCAATAAAAGAATAATATAAGGGGGGTGCAAAGGTTCCACGATTAGTATAAAGCAGCAGAGAAGACAATAAGCTAATCAAGGCTTAAGCAACTTAATCTACAGGCCATCCAATCAGTAAGAAGCAAGAAAAACGGAATCCCTATAAAATCTTTAGAGTTAAACAACCACATAGCAGTCCAATATCTAATTTTATCTCGTAACTCCTCAGCATTATGCTCCTTATTGTAGTGTGCCACTTTCAGATAAAGTTATAACAGCACTTCAAATCCCCATATTTATTTTGACTTCACGGTCAATTGAATAAAACTCTAACATCATTTTTCCATGATTGAAGTGATATCAAAGACAGATTCACATCCATGAACAACATAACAAATTTGAGACTAGAAATGCAGTTTGAATAAGAGATGTAGACAAATACCTTGATGCCAATGTGAGAGTACGACCATCTTGTACAGCTGAATTACCCGAAGAAAATGTATCTTTGAGAAAAGATAATCTCCTATGCTCTACCTCCATGTAAATGGAATCAGTGAAATCGTCTTTAACTAGGACGATGAAGTATGTTCGGTGGACCAATGAAACATTGCAAGCTTGCCATAGTTCAATTATAAATTTCTGTAGCTTATCAAACTTAAGGGGCCAATCCTGCATTGGGTCCAATGAAACATCTCTGACATTCTTTTCATCTCTCTTTCCGGTCTCTTGAACCTAAGAACACAATAGGACGTCAAGAATCTTCAGAAAAGTTCTCTAATTACATATTCCTAGCAACTAACAAGTGACGATAATTTAATTAAGAAAAATACAAGGGTAAAATTGTACTTTTAGTCCCACGGGACAGGAGAGGACTGTTAGTACTTTTGGTCCACGCTTTACAAAATTTCATTTTTGGTCCAATTGTTTCAAGATGTTTTTGCCTCCTTTCCATCCAAATTGGAACCAAAAGTGCAAAACTTTTGTCCTATGGGACCAAATGTGCAAACCTTTGACAGTACTATAGGACCAAAAGTGCTAAGTAGAGACTATTCTGTGGAACAAAAATGCAGATGATGGATGGATAGGGGGTGATGCAGTGATAGGGCCAAAAGTGTATAAGATTTTAAAAAATGGGGACCAAAGTGCAATCTAGTAAAAATGCAACTTTGCTAAATTCAAGTGATAAACTGTTACCTGATCCCTCCCTCGACTTTCATATTGAAGTTTTGCCATTTCCTTGAGTCCTGCTACAAAAGAACCAAGAGTGGGGATATCCTCATCCCCAAGGGTGCAGTTCTGGTTTTTTATTTCATCTATGAAACTATTAGAGTCGGAGGATTGAGAATCATTTCTGGACAGTTTCGTGATATTTGCACCATACATAACTGGAGGAATTTTCCAGTGCTTCCTGAGGAAGCCACCTTCTGGTCTTCCTGTGAAGTTTTGCTCCAACACAGTTGGCGGAGTACTTTCACTTTGTTCATTCGTCTCAAAGTCATGTGAGCTTGTCATTAGATTAGCTCTACAGCTACGGCTTCTTGTCAATTTAAACATATTAGTCGATGAGGCACCAGGAGACGATGTATCGCGGTAAGGTCTGCCCAAAGAATCAATAGTCTTCCGTACATTTTGAATATTCTGCTCTAGTACACCATAAGAATAACCAATTTCATTGCCATTAACTTGTCTAGGTAAAGACAATATATCTTGTTCCACAATGTGACCATTCCCAGAATTAGACAATGTCGGCATTGTTTCTTCGTACTCATTAGTTGACTCGTCAAACGATTCCATCTCAATACAGCGAACTTCCTTACATATATCATCACAATCTTCACCAACTCCTACACGAGTTTCCTCTTTTTCTTGACTTGGAACAGATATATCATCAGAAGAATAACTATCCTCACTATTTTCTGAAAGTCGAAGGTCAAATTTATGATTTTGCCTAGAGTCTTCATTAAAAGACTGAATTCCATTGAGATTTTGTGAGCTCTTATAGCTTTCAGCATCTCGCAGTAGTTCCTCAATCCGCGAATGAGCAAGATCTTGTTGTTTCCTCAGGTTCCTAATCTCTTTCTCCAACTATAGGTGAGCCAGAGCCAGGCAACCATGTTAGCAGGCCGTAATAGTAAAAAATAAAAATGCTGTATGAAAAGATCAAGTACTGTAAATATTTTACATGCCAGAAGCAAAAGCAATTAGTGAAACAGCTTATTAGATTACAGTTAACTATGTATCTCATATGACAATTTTCAGAAAAAAGGTTTAAAGCATTATGTCTAAAATAGGCTGTAATTATTGACTTACATAACAAAATTCTGGATATAGTAATTTCTATAGAAGATCTGCGATCCTTATTGGAGCGCCATGTTAGAAAACACTAAATGTTAAGGAGTGTTAGTTTTCATTCAGAAGGTTGCATTTTTCGGAGAGAAAAATCCACTTAAATCCCATATGAGAATTCATGGTACATGACTACATGTTAAAGAAGACACATATAGTATGTAATTTCCTATCAAAAGAAAAATAACCTTTTCAATTTGCAGATCTTTCTTTCTTAACAAGGCTGCATGGTCGCAAATTGATCCTGGAGTACTTAACTCGCTCTCCAACCTAGCTACCTCTTTCTGCAGATGTTTCACCAATGCCTTATCAGACATCACAACATTGACCTGCGCATTTGTTGATACTTCCTTTGCACAACAAGCAAATAAAAGAGTATTTCTTGATTGCTCAACGTGGCTTCTGGCAGGGCTCAAGGTGCAAATGATAGCGGTTCTTGCATTGCCTCCCAAGGCAGGCTGCAGTATACGTGTAAGCTTAGAGTCTCTGTAATTGACGTGCCCATGTCTCCCTTTGCTGCATTAAGTCAAACGGCTCAAAAGATAATATTTAGAATTACAATAGCAAAACTGCTACTTCAGTTTCAGTAGAATAAGACCAAAAGAGGACATTTACCTGCTAAAAAATGAGAGCTTGTGAGTTATGAGTGTGCATGTGTATGTATAGGAGGGGGGGGGGGGTAGGCATCTGAATTTCTTACTATTCAACATTTCCATCCTAAATGAAATCTTGAGTAAAAGAGATACACAAGTATTCACTCAATATTAACCTTCCATGAACAAATTAATCAACTACCTAAGCTTGCAAGAGAGTGAAAAGGAAAACTGAAGGTGAAACATAAAGAAGCTCGATGCAACTAATTAGTGGCCAGACTTGAGTATTTGACTTATTAAAATACATGTCAACTAGATTTTACCTTAGCTTGCGAATGACAGTCCCCAGAGTGAGCAAACTACGATTTATGTGGCAGCCTTCTTTCAGTCTCTGCCCAACTGATAAGGCTTGAGATGCCCGTTCACTTCCTGCCAAATCAACGAAGTTCTGCAGGCAAAGATTAAGATATGAGTATTTATGTTTATTTACATCATTGAGATACATTATATATCAGTCGAGAATTTCTCAACAAGATTTAATGTTTCCCTACCACGCTAGCAGAAAGGGTGGTTGAATTGCCCTTCCCCAGAAACTCGCGAGCGGAACTTTCAATTGTCTGGAAAAATCATATTGAAGGGAGAAATTTGTGAGACTTTAATTTATTTCCAGTTAAGAATTAAGGAGAAAGATAAATATAACAAAATGAAGGATAAGGAAGAGAAGCTAACCAATCTAAGTATTTGATGAGATCTAGAGCTAGTTTCATTCAATGATGTTTCCCCAATCTGTCTTTGGGCTATGCAAAAGTTATATTATAAATAGAAACACGTGTCATGATGTTTCTACCAATCAATACCAAAACTATAACACAAATAATCATTAAATAAACCTTCGCAAATTGATAACAACTCTTTGAGATGACTCCAATCCCTCAAAGTTTCCTCTGTGAGTTTCTCTATAATAGTCCCCCTCTGCAAAATAAAGATAATAACTAAAGCTAAGCTATATAGATTCATGGACGAGGAATTTAAGAAAATGAAAACTCACTTCCGGATCATCTAGTAGCCTCAGTGGAGTATTATCAGTGCTAAGGAGGTCTCTCACAACTTCATTATAAATCTCAATTGCAGAAAACTTTAAAACAAATGCTCTTTCTTCATGCTGTAAGACAAGAAATATAATTTCTTCTTAAAGTTGCATTAACTTCTTTCGAAATGGAACACTTTCCTAAAGAAGAAAACCAATTTCCCCTGCCAACCTCCCCAGAAGAATCAAACACCAGAGTTTGAGCTTACCTTTTGCATATAATCATAAATATCAGCCACTGTATACTCAGTAATGCCATTCATAGTGTATGTCTTTCCGCTGCTTGTTTGACCATATGCAAAGATAGTTGCTGAAATGGTTTTGAAATTAGTGGAAACAATCTAATATATAAAACTTGGATGGAACGTCGAACAGATTCATTAACATCTTACTCACAGTTGATACCACCAACAACTGAAAGGGCAATGTCTTTTGTTCCCTCGTCATAAACTTCCCTTGTTGGGCAGTCACCCCTAAATACTCTGTCTGCCCCACAAATTTAAACAGAAACCACAAAAAGGAAGAAAGGTGGACATATCAGAATTCTAATTACATGTCAAAAGCTATGTGCAGGAATCAAAGTTTACTCTGCATGCATTTACTCTAAAAATACTAATAAATATTATCCAGAACTCATCAATATCTACAGAGATTCCTCCAGAAATAGTGTATAAGACAACCAAAAATTGCATAAAAGATCTAGAAACTACATGATGTACGCGATAAAACCATTAATCTCACAGGTTCATATTTCCCCTTAAAAATGGAAAATGGTCGAATCATTGAAAGAATGAAAAAGAGAAAAAAAAAACCCACACTACTTACCAAATGAGTAAGCCATTGGAAGTCCAGACCGCTCCTGGAGGCTGTTCCTGTACAAAATGGTGGTCGAGTTTATGCATTCCCAATCCGCAACTTCATTCCTCACGATCTCCTTATCACCCATAGGCCTTAACCTCACCAAAACCAAAATCTTCTCGTCCCTTCCACTCCCCATACCTTGCGACTTCTCCCAATTGACCAATTCTTCTGCACCAATTGCCCCCATCTTTCCCCACTCCAATCACTCAAAAGTTGAAATGCTCATAATTAAAACTCCCCCTAAAACCCACACAAATGAGATCAGTACATAGCTACTCAATGGACCATTCCAAAAGGAAGGGCAGTTAGGCTAATATTAAGGAGTCATTTTATTTCAATGTATCACTTTATATGCAACAGAGAAAGCTAATTATAGCAAGATTTAACAAACTAATACCATATGGATTATGATAAAAAGGTAATTATTCAAAAGTTGGTCAGTGATTAAGCACTTTGCTTAATGCTTTGGCATCAAACCTAGAATTTTTTCTTTTGAGTAATACTCCTATAAAGCTTTGCTTAATGGGGACCCCAACTATGCTTCAACTCCAAGTAAACATCCTTTTTTCTCCTACAAAAGACGGGTGAAAACTGAAAACATGAATAGTGGACCCCCATTAAGCACGCGCAGATACACATACAAACATAAAAGTGTATATATGTAAATATCTATATCCAAAACGTAGAACATTAATAATTTTATAGAGTCATATTCAATTTGAAACGTAATTCATCCTCCAATGCTGTTATCTACTGAATCAGACTTCAGAGGTTAGGTTTTCTCAGTTAATGCAACAGTAAAAAAAAGGGAGAAAACATATCTTACCTCCTCCACGATCTCAGCAGAGAGAATTCCAAAACAAAGAGAAAACGCAATGCTCCTAAACTTCTTATAGCATTAACAGCTCTATCTGTTATCACAGAAGAGAAATAAACACGCACAACACACAGTGAGGGTGAGGTAGAAACAGTAACGTTATACTATTTGTTGAGCCGCTGGGAAGAGAGAGAGTTATGGAATTACGGTTTTGGCCTTGCTTTTTATGAAGCTTTTCGAAAGCCTGGGAGAAAGTCACGTGACCACGTGACCGTCGTCGGTGTTGGGGCCTTGGGGGTGTATTTAATGATGGGCCCGTAGAATACGGTGACGGGGATTATCTCATTATTATCTGATACTTAAATCACTTTACCGTTGGGTGGGGTCAGGGCCCACTGCTAGGCAAATCTCCATAAGGCGAAATTGCAATTTTAATAATGCAAGCCGTGGCAAAAACAATGTTAACACGTTTCCTCATAGTTTATTTTATATTTTAAGTTCAACATATTAAATTATTTATAATTTGGATTATACACATTTAATCATTTACAGGATATTTTTAGTAATTTACTTTTTAGTTACACAAATTAACTTTGGAACTTATTAATTCATTGAATCCCAAATGTCAAAATTCAGTGAATTTGCTAGTTAATAAATATTTTTGTTCTATTATTATCGATATTAGTATACGCTCCGTGCTATGCACGGATTTTTACTAAATATATTTTTATCAACTAACTTGCATGATATGCTAAAATTGTGTAACGTATGTCATAGTTAAAACGTATAAAACCAACATTAAAAATGACAATATTTATTTACAAAGAAAAAAAATCCTATATGTTAAATATCCTTAGAGTTTGGTAGAGGAAAGAATTATAATATCTACTTATATAATATAACTCGGGTTATTTTTACTCCATCTATGTGGAACCGACACTTGGTTTGGACCAGAATGTTGTCCCGGAGAAGAATGTGATGACCCTCTTCGTGTGTTGCGCTTTGTGCGGGAAGTTGTCATACTTTTATGAGATTCTTCAAATTCATTAATATCAACTGAGTATTTTGCCGACAAAAGTTGATACTCTCGTTGCAAAGACTCCAATCTCAAATGAAACGATTGGGAGTTTCTATGTCGTTGCCTTTTCATATATAATTTTATCTTTCGTCTAAGTCTAGCAAGCTTGGTATGTACTCGTTGATCAGCCATAGTAAGATCTGCATGGACATTTAGAATGAAATTGACACTGTTAATGTATTTTGCAAAACCTTACAATTGAATCAAACATATCATAATTAATCATTAAAAATAATGAGTTTGTATTCCATTGATAAAAGTTGAATGGTTATAGAATATGAGATTAAAAGGCTGAATTTAATATAAATCCGTGCATAGTACGTAGCGTATATTATATATATAGTTTTATATATATTTCTTCACTCGCATGGTATATGTACATGAGCATGCTTGTAAATGAACTTCAAACTACTTGACTATATAACCGCATAAATCGAGGAACTGAATTTTATCATGATGAACTCATACCTTATAGAGAAAAACGTAGATTTGAGCCGGATAGAGAAAAACCCATTAATTTAATCTCCTTCTCTTATATACTCTACTGCACTAACATTAATTAAACAATATTTTCTGTTTGGTAGTTATCTAATTAAGAATGACAAATCAAATCAAACTTAGAGAACAATCTGAAAGTGAAATTAGGTTTTTTTTGTACAAAGTGAATTTAGTTTTGTTATTTAATTCATTTTGAACAAACATTTTAGTCTCAATAAAAGGAAAACAAATTCCAGTTTCTTACACCCAAATCCAAACAGAGCTGCAGGCTGCAGTTGTTTTAAAGTATTAATTTTACATTATCTGTAAATACTCATATCTTATCAATAAATTCATGATGCCCAATATGCATATAAAATAAAAGATATTTGAAACGGGTACCTTTAAATGCAAATGAACAGTATGCTGATGAACTCATACATTATCAATTTGAAATGGGTACCTTAAAATGCAAATGAACAGTATCATGATGAACTCATACCTTATGAATAAATTCATGAGGCCCAATATGCATATAAAATAAAAGATATTTGAAATGGGTACCTTAAAATGCAAATGAACATAGAACTGCTTTCTACTGCTGCACTGTATAACAAAAGAGAGTTAAAGGACGTGGTTATTTTGGTAGGATTTGTGGTAGTTTTCTTTTGAATTTTGGTGGGATTTGGAGTTAGTTATTTTTTAAAAATTTCAACTGGTGAAACTTTTATTAATTAAAAAAATTTAAAATTCTGTAAAATTAGTATTTGGTCAAAAGAATTTAATTGCAGTCAAAGAGTGATCTCAAATATATATATAAGAGATAAGAGATAAGAGATTTTCATATAAATGTTCTATTTCTTAGTAAATAAAATGATTCAAGATTAAGTGATAGACAAATGACCAAATATGTTAGCTCAAAAGACCATAAACCAAATGTATTGATCATGTAAGATAAATCATTAAATTTGTCAAATAAATAAGATTGAGCGTATTGATTCAAAAGAAAATTTACTATTTAAGTCACAACCTAAAGGAAAAAAATAATTTAAGTTTACCTATTTTTAATTGTAGTGAATTTTCTTCAGTGACAATACTTATAATATTCAGTGACATAGGGTATTATCAAATAAGTAAGTTCAAGTGTTTTAAAAATTAAAGAAAACTGGTCAATTGAAAAATAAAATACAATAAACTTATAGTATTGATCTTGTGCATAGTATAATTTATTTTCATTGAAAATTTGAGTTTTTACTTTAATTTTATGTATTTTTAGGAAAAAAATGAGTATTCAATTTTTGTACACTTTCACACAACACAATTTTATTCCGGGTCTGTTTGGTCCCACTAATGTTTCAAGAATAACTAAAGTTATTTATAAATGTTTTTGGAAAAATATTTTACTATAAATGATTTGTATTTGTTCCCATTTTTTTTAAATTTGATTATAAAAATACATGCATACGTTGAATATACAATATCAGCCTTATTTAAGAACATTGTCCAATGTAAATTTGCATATTAAACATAAGACAAATAAAAAGAAGAATAAAGCCGATTAAAAAAAAGCATGAAGCAACATAATTAAAACCCAAGTTGAACAGGTATTTTTTTTTTATTTTTTTATTGCAAAAACAGATTTTGAGCAGCTTTGCATGGACGGTTAGGCCGTTGCTTTAAGCTTCTAATTTCTAAACCACGATCGTAAGTTATTCTTCAAAGCGGCCAAATGGCCCAGTTTTTAAGTTGGAGAGCACAAACGTGAATTTGGGCTTCCCAAATGACAATATTTTATTACAACATTAGCTTCTCGATACCTAACTTAAACTCGTTTGATATAAATTTATCTGAGTTCGATTCATCATACTTGTTAGATAAATTTAAACAATATTTTTAGTTATATAACATTTGAAGTTCGACTATATATAAGCTAAGAATTGACAAAACTCATATAAAAAAATCAAATTACTCAATATTCGGCTGGAGCTCATTCGATAAAAATTTACTCGAGCTCAATCCATTAAATAATCAAACCAAACTCAAACACGATTTCAAACTCGATACAAATTCAAACGAAACTTGAATAATGTATCGTTCGATACTACTTGACTCTTTAAACCCCTAGATTTGCTTCATGTGTTATTATTTCGAGTTTTGAGTTTTATATGGCGATAAAACGCAAAGTATGACATTTATTTTCCCAACACTAGGTTTTTTTTTTAATTTCTTTAAATAATTTAACATCTAGAATAATTTAATTTGATTATCTCAAGAAGTACTATATATTTGACCAATGAGTAAATGTAATTAATTGCTATGTCCAAGTTCATTGTTCATTTTAAAAAAAAACACTGTACATAAAATAATCGATAATTATTGATCACCCCAATAAAGAATATACCACAAACCTTTCACTTATGGAGAAGATTATTAAGTACAAATTCGGTTAACTAATGTAGTTTATTCATATAAATTATTTAGCAATACATATTTATACGATTTATTAACCCTTGTGCTAATTAATCACATAACATACACTAATTTTACAAATGATAATTCCATACCCAACTATCAAAATTATGTTTGGGCTATAAATGGAAGCAACTTATAGACTTTGAAATTGCACGGAAAGAATATATTTAGAAGAAATTACGAAATCTTTTGAATAAGAAGTCTCTCGATGTTGCAAGTTTCGAGACAGAAGTCGACAAAAAAAAAAAGAATTTGACCTATTCTGTATTAGAAATGGAATAAGACATTGTTGATCATAGAAACGCTAATGTAGTGAAAGATTTCAATGGTTCTATCTACTTAGTCACATAAAAAAAGTTGAACTTTTGACTAAACCACCACAAGATAGTTCTAAAACCTTTTAAATAATTGTGATCAATTGAAATATAATGATAGCAACCGAATAGAAAGTTTGAAATGATAAAAAATTGTAAACGAAACCTTAAAGTGTTAAGAAAGTAGGTGTGACCTTTTGTTGCAAAATGCAACAAAAGTTAGGGTTAATTTGAGAAGCTGAGATAATTAAGAGGTGAGAATTGAGAAATAACAATATTTGAATTAGTATTAATAAAGATACTATTGCATAATGAAACAAGTAACATAAATGCAAAAAACAAATGCAACATGATCAAGTAACATACATTGAATAATTGCAATTGTTGGATAAATCAGTTTTAAAATGATCAAAATATGAACACAAATCGAAACTAATACAAACAAATCAATTTGGATAGTAAAGGAAAACATAATCAGTTAAAGAATCGAACAGATAAATTTAAACAAACTTATTCACACAATTATGTATAATAACATAATTGATCCAACCAAATCGCAGAAATAAGTCTGCTTGTCTTGAAGAAATTATCGACCCTCCTTCGGTGCAATTGGGAATCACGAACACTTCTTCCAGGATAATTACAAGGTTGGAATCACGAACATAACAATTTGGCTACAGGAATTCCTCCACTGCACAGTAGCAGAAATTCCACATTGAAGAACACTCAGAAGCAAAATAACCCAGAGATATTTTTCCAGAAAGGTTTTGTTTCGGAGATAGAACAGAGAGAATTGTTTGTGTTGGTGTGTTTTTTCGGAAATGAAAAATCACTCGTATATATAGCTGCTGGGGGAGCCTTTTGCAATTAAAAATCACCTAGAGATAAAATGTTTGAAACGTTTTTTGTAAATTTAATTTCCGTAACTGAAAAGTTGTAGCTGCAGAATTAATATTGTGACTGTTCAATTTCGAATTTTAAATTAATTAAAATTCCTCCAAAAAGATAAGTCCGAGACAAAACAATTCGCCCAAACGCCCCAGCTAAGTGCAGCGCAGCCCAGATCCGAGCCGAGTTGGGCGGGCGGCGACGCGCGTGTGATGTATTCATATGACCCTCTTTTGTAAAGACTTATACCAAATCTACACACTTAGTTCATATATATATTAGTACACACAAATGTAAAAGGTCAATATGAGATAAATGAAGAGTTTTCAACTCTTTAACTTCCTCACAAGGCTTTTATCATTTGTCAGTTAGTATTAGACCAATGTGGGACAAGTCCACATACACATTATCTATTTGAAATATTATTTTTCCCTACTTTATATATATATATAACAATTTATATAATTACAAAATTTCAAATATATATTTTTCTTACTTTATATATATCTATATAATATATATATATATATATATATATATATAACAATATTATTTATATATAAAGAATTGATCTACACGAAAATTTTCCATGAATTTTATACTACGTTACAAAATTAATGCAATCTCTAAACGCGCACTAAATTAATTGACCTTTTTAAAAATTTGACCAATATTACATAAATTTGTTTAACTTTCAAAAAGCATGAGAGTCATTCCAATAATTATAGGAAACTCGCATTTATATGATCAAGCAAGTTTATATTTTTTGACAAAAAATTGAACCAAAACTCGAATCTAAACATAATTGCAATTTGTCATTTCTTTGGACAGATTTTATCTTCTTCAAAGCCAAAATCTGGGCTAAGTTAATTACATTAAAAACAATCTAAAATTTCACACCCAATAATTAAACACACAAAAGTTGGTAAAGTAAATCCAGCCACGTGATTAGTAATAACTAATACTAACAGATTCCCTGCAATCCTCTAACAACAAAATGAAATTCCATTACTACCCTTCATTCAACACCAGTACCCACACTCCACAAAGGTCAAAACAGTAAACTCACACCGCACAGGCGCGTCTCCCCAGATTTACTAGATAAAACAAAATAAAAAAATAAAACCAAATTACTATTCAAATTCCCGCTTATGTGCATGGCAGATTTTCAAACTTTCAAAATCCCTCCTAATCAAATTCTTCTCCCCCCATCCGCGCCAATGTCAAACCCTTTTTAACGGTCTGGACACACAGTATAACACGCAGATACACTTTTCACTGCGTGTTCTCTACGTATAATAATATCGGTACCTATCTATATTCACGAACGCGGAGATATATATAGCTGTTGAAAGAAACAATGGCTGCTTTTCCTAGCACATATACGGCGGTAGTAATGGAATCTAGATCTAAAGATGTACCGTATTGCCGGAAACAGAAATCGCTCGGTCTTTTGTGCTCCAAGTATGTATTCATGTTTGTTCATGGTGTAATTCTAGTTTAGATCTGGTTTTTGTAAATTTTTGCGTGAATAAATTGGAATTTGACTATACAGGCTGCAAATTAGAATTCTTCACTTGTGTGTGGGTTTGTTGTTTGACTTTTAATTTTGATTTTGTGAAGTTTTTTGAGCTTGTACAATCGAGAAGGCGTTGAAACAATTGGATTAGATGATGCCGCCTCTCGATTAGGTATTATTATCAATTTGAAAAATTAGTAACTTTTGGAGTTTAGTTTAGTTTTTTTTTTCTTTTCGAATTTATCAGTATTTTTGGTTCGAATTAATTTGTAGGGGTTGAAAGGCGGCGGATCTATGACATCGTGAATGTTTTGGAAAGCATCGGCGTAAGAACTTCTAATTTTTATTTAATTACGACACAACTTTCTAATTTTTGAGCTGGCACAAATTAGGGTTTTGTGATTTCTTGAATTCAGATTCTTGCCAGGAAGGCCAAAAATCGGTACACTTGGAAAGGGTTTGTGGCAATCCCCAAGGCTTTAGAAGACCTAAAAGTAATAATTTTTCGTCTCTTGTTTCTAATTTCAATAAATATAAACTATTTTTAATTCAAGATGCTTACAATTTTCAATCTTTAATATTGGTACAGAAGGAGGGTTTAATGGAGAATGGCCCTGCTGCTGATACAAGTTGCTCTGAGAAAGTAAGTCATTCTTATGTTTTCATTTCATTTCTCTTTGTATCTTATTTAAACAATATTGAAACTCAAATAATTTAACATCTCATTTCAGATGATTATACCTGTAACAGGGCTGCAATTCTAGTTACTAATCTTTCCTTTTTGCTCTTGCTTTATCAATCAGGTCTCAGATGATGATGAAGAGGAAATTTATTCAGATATGAACAATTTAAGTCAAAATGACAAGTCAGATTCTGGTTCTGTTCCTAAGGGTTCAATGCCACCTAAATCTGGTACTTAATCTCAAATTAGACACTCTAAGATAGTTATACTGTTTATTTGTTGATTTATTTTAGAGCATCTGAAATTTCGATCTGGGCCGTTGCAATTGACAAGTGATTTTCCTTGTTCTTGTTTAGGTGATAATAGAAAAGAAAAGTCTCTTGGGCTTCTCACACAGAATTTTATTAAGCTGTTCCTTTGTACTGATGTAAGTTTAATTATATATACAGACTATATCTTTCATGATGAATATAAAGAGTCCAAATTGTGAGCTTCTCAACTTTATAACATTAAATTTCTTCCTCTTTAGATGGATATGATTTCTCTTGATGATGCTGCAAAGCTGTTGCTTGGTGATGGAAAGCACACATCAATGACTACTAGAAGTAATGCACTTCAAACATTATTTGTGTTTGCTTGTCTTCATTGCTGCAATTGATGCTAAGTGAATGCTTTTATTAATTTTTCTTTTACTCTGCAGCGAAAGTTAGAAGACTCTATGATATTGCCAATGTGTTGTCTTCCATGAAATTTATTGAAAAGGTGACAATCAATCTCATTAATTGACATTTTTAATTGATAAAAGATGATCTTTATGATTTATGACTATGATTAAGGTCACATATTTAGATTACTTACCTTTCTCTCTAAAATTTGCAGACTCATCACCCTGAGACACGGAAACCTGCTTTAAGATGGTTGGGACTTAATGGAAAACCAGATAATAAATCTGTTGATTCTTTGGCTTTAAATGAAACTAAAAAGAGGGCCTTTGGAATGGACATTACCAATTCTGTTTTGAAGAGATTCAAGGTTGACGAAGATGCATCCCAAATCTTAAAGCCTCATATGCCAGTACGAGTTAAACATGAGACTTTGGAAAATGAGGGAGAAAGAACAAGAACTGGTGTAAAAAGTTTCCAATTTGGTCCTTTTGCACCTGCAAAAGAGGCCAAGACTGGAGCTTCTCATGAAGAAAATGGAAAAAAAGTTGTTGATTGGGAAAGTCTAGCCTCTACTTATCGGCCTCAGTATCATAACCAAGGTACTATATTCAAACTGATTCCATGAGGCTTCATTTGGATTGATATATTTGGAACTGAAGAAGGATTTCTAGTGATTGCAATATTGAGTGGATTTCGAATTCTCATTTTGGTTAAAAGGAGAGCACATAATGAATACTTGGATATTTGAAATCATACAAAATCAATGTTCCTAACAAGTCCTTTGAATTAATTGAGATTGTTATGAATATTTAAGGTTCAAATCCTTCAATCCAAATGAAGCCTGAGATTGCTATGATTAAGTATTTTTTCTTGTTCAAAGAACAGGTTATGCAGATACCCTATTCTTTAATTTTAATCTTTCTAGATCAAGAACTCAAACCATTTCTTGTGTTGATTGTTTTCTCAGCTCTGAAAGATCTTTTTTCGCACTATGTTGAAGCATGGAATTCATGGTACTCTGAAGTTGCTGGTAGTAACTCATTACAACTGATGTCGTAACAATCTTGTTTCTATTCACATATCAGAGTTAAGATAACAATGGATGGATTAAAGTACCTTTGTTGACTGAAGAATTGATAGCTTGATGAGGAATTCATACTCTTGGTGAATCAACTTACGGCACTATATCTCATGGGAATCTATCATTCTGTAATGTTCAAGTTTGTGTATTTTTTCCTTAGTATAATAGTTTACTAGGATGCACATTGGCGTCCTTGATCTTTTACATAATATGAATTTGATGTACATCATTAGAAGGTTCACTAATATTGCTCTCATTTGATTTCAAGCAGTTTTCTTGATTTCATTTCTAATCTTTTCGTTATGCAGATACATAACTTTAGAAAGTTGTGTGTATCTTGTAGGGGTGGTTATTGAGTGTTACTCAGTACAATTTGTAGAAAGTTCTGGGTCGAGGAGGGATAGTCATGTTTTTAGAATACAATTTATAAAATTCAGTATTTGCTTAGGTCAATAAACTTGACTAAAATACGTGTCAATAAACTTGACTAAAATACGTCTCCAGAACACAATTAAATAAAAAAGTATTTGTTTGGGTCATTAAACTTGACTAAAATACATATAAACTGAACTGAAACTCTTGTTTGATACTATATGTAACGGGCCTTAGGGATCTGTTTGATTTGGTTGGTTTACTGAACTGCGCACACTATATTATCTTGTATATTATGGTAAATGGAATCAATACTTTGGAAGTTTAAATTCTCAAGACATATAAATGTACTCAAAACCACAATTTTGCAGAAGTCAACATTCCCATACTTTTCATTCAACACACTACTAGTCTCATCAACAATAATAAGCCTATGAAGTGTCTAAAAGGCACATATGATGAACAAAAATACTCTCAATCCCTATAAACATCAGCAATAGTGTACCTTCATTTCCTTCACTTAGATTTTTCATCTCTTCTTCTTGTTTCTTTATCTATAAGCTTAGTAGCTGTAGCCTTTTACAAACATACCCTTCTTAGCTTCTTCAGACTCACCCTCACCAGTGTATTTTCCGAGCTGAGCCAGGGAGTTGGCCTTGGCTCTGATAAGTAAAGCCTCCTGAGCAGCCGCCACGTTCTCTGGGAGCCCACCCCATGTCTTCAGACAAGTGTTCTGAAGAGCCCTGGCGTAGGAGAAGGATACGTGCCATGGGTTGGGAGCTTGGTTCATCGCATTCAAGTTTAGTGTAGCTTCAACCTCGGATTGCCCACCAGACAAGAACTGCCCAACAAATTGAAACAAATTTTCAGATTAAGTCTATCAAGAAAATAATACTTGAATTACATGCTATTTCTTTGTTTTTTTCCCAAAACTAGTAGTTAAATAAGTTTCTTGATGGAAATGAACACAAAAACTCACAAGATATACTTGCCATGATTCCGGGGACAGATGGGGGAATTCTCTTGCGGAGGAGCTTGAGAGTGTAGTCGGCAACCTGCTCAGGTGTGGCTCGTTCCTTGGACTCGGCCCCGGGAGTAACCATGCTGGGTTTGAGGAGAATACCCTCAAAAGTCACATTGTTCTCGGCCAAGTAGAAAAACACCTCAGCCCATACCTTTTGTGCAACCTCAAAATTCCTGTCAATGTTGTGCTCACCATCAAGCAGGATTTCTGGCTCAACAATTGGGACCAATCCATTGTCCTGATCATTGATCAAATACATTATTAGACTTGTCCATAACTAGATTACCATCCATCATTATGTTCTTAATTGGAACCAGATGCTCGATCCTAGATGAGTGAGTAGACTTTAGTTTTACTAGGAAATTAAGATGATACATTACATTACAATAAATTAAAAGAGACATATATACTAGTATTTTTATGCTACCTGTGAAATGGCAGCATATCGAGCCAGGCCCCAAGCGGCCTCCTTAACAGCCAATGCAGATGGGCCATTAGGAATGCTCACAACTGTACGCCTAAATCATGAAAAGACCAAGTATGTAGAATTAATTAACATACTAGAAGTAATAAACAATCCCAGTAGTAATTAAATCAAATACCATTTGGCAAAACGGGCACCCTGTTGGTAATAAGCAGCAGAACGTGAAGCAAGGCCATCAAGCCCTTGGCACCATGACTCATCATTTGAACCAGCTAGAGGAACCAAACCCTGCTCCAATCCAATCCAATCCATTCTTTAGATTCAAAAAATAAAAGTGTCTTAACAACTCTCATGTTTTAAATTCCATGGCTTAACTTAAGATAGTTGAATTCGAGCTTTAGTTACCTTGTCGACTTTGATACCAGGGACAATGTTCTGCTCGATAAGAACATCAACAATTTTCTTGCCATCAACAGTGGATTGGTACAAAGTCTCTTCGAAGAGGATAGCCCCGGAGATGTACTGGCCTAGGCCAGGGGCGGTGACGAGGAGTGTGCGGTAGGCTTGGCGATTAGCCTCGGTGTTCTCTAGGCCAATTGAAGCCAGACGCTTTCCGCAAGTAGCATTTGATTCATCCATGGCAAGAATACCACGCCCTGGTGATGCAATTGTTTTCTACACAAACATATCAATATTACTAAAAATTGTTGGTCTAGGTATCTTTGGACCCAAATATCTTTATAGTATTATCTTTTAGTATGTGCTAGTAAAAGGGTGACATACATTGTATCTCTACCGCCACTGGCGGAGCTATGTGTAGACTGGGGGGGGCGACCGCCCCCCCAAAACTTTCAGGATTAAATATTAGTAGTAGTAAAATATGTAGTAATAACTGTGTTGGCCGAGTGGTTAAGGAATTGCTGGGGTAGGACGGAGATCTGGGTTCGAACCTAGCTTGGTTCAATTGATTCTTATATCAATTCTTAAGCCTTTTTTAAAAATTTTCCCTTCTTTCTCTTCAATTCTTAAGCCATTTTTTTTAATTTTTCTTTCTTTCTCAATAGTTAAGCCTTTCTTTTAATTGTTTCTTTCTTCTTAATAATTATTTAAGGAATATGATATTTTATTGTTATTATAATACAAGCATTTTTTTATAATTTTCTTTATTTAGTGCATTATTCCTAAAAAAATCTAAATAGTTGTGAGAAGAATAAAAATTTTATTTTCTTTATAATATATAAAGTCTTCTCCTTATAATTATATTTATTTAGTGCATTTTTCTTTATGTAATATTCTTTATTTAGTATATTGTACATTTCAAAAAAATCTTTGTCAATAATTGTAAAAGAATATATTATTTTTCTAATTATTTAATCCCTCGAAAAAATTTCGCCCCCCCAATAAAATCGATCTAGCTCCGCCATTGTCTACCGCCAACTTATGTGACAATTTAGCTAAATAAGATTCTGAATAAATCTAATACACACCGCGGTCTTGACAAGCTCATCGGCATAGGAGGAAGCACGAACGGTGAGGGGAGATGAGGTGGTGTTGGGGTGGCACCGGATTATGGAGGCTGCCGATGGTTGGCGGAGGAGGGTCTGTCCCTTAACAAATTCAGATTTGTCAAACACAGGGGATGACTTGAGGAGTGATGCTGCTGCCATTGCTATGTTAGTGTTTGGGGGTTTAACTCAAAACAAGAAGCAAAAGCTAATCCTTGTTCAAAAATCTTATCTCCCTCTCACACTCTTTACCACACTTATCTTATTTATACACATACATACATACATACATACATACATACATTATGGAGTTCATTACTATGTGTGTCAAAAGATGTCTCGTTTGAGGCTGCCATGAGTTGGACCAATCATGGGCAGCCACATGGACGTGGTAATTCGTTTGATTAGGAATGTTACAGCATTGGTTGATACTTATGGAGTAATACCTACCTCAAAAAAAAGAAAGTTCTTGAATTCAGAAAGCCATGATGTGCCTAAGAAAATATAGTTTATGTAGCACATTTTGGTGTGGTATGCTAATGAAACTAATATTTAAGGTTATAAATGATTGGGTAGGATCGAACAATACATCGTTGATGTTTGAATTTTGAATTTTATATCGGAAGGTTAAGTATGAGTTTCGTTTGATTGTTACATGAAACGAGCTCAAGCGAACTTTAATGGAGCTGAATACCAACGGCCGAGCTGAAGTAGCTTGATATTTGACATATATTTTGTCAATATTAAGTTTATCAATGAGCTTTCAAAGACAAATGAGAAATGTTATTCAAACTTGTATAATATACACACCGAAAAAAAAATATATCAAACAAACTTGCAATATCGAATAGTTTGATTTGATATTCACCTTACTACTCAACTAATTAATATCAAAGTTTTATGAATTATTTGCTATATATATAGCATATTCTGTGATCCATTAATCTTGTGTACACTACATGAAATAATTCCTCAAGAAATAGAACTCTCTTGTTACCACTTGTTTGAAAGATTCTAATGGAATTGTTAACATGAGGCTCTGATGCATCCCTTTTTCTTTTGTTGCTCTGATGAAGTACTATTAAATTAATGGCCATTATTTAGTCCTGTCCCATTATGACAATGATCACCACATCAACCGTACACTCTTTGGCTTTGGCACATCAGAATATCAGATACGACTATGTCACCAAAACCATAAAATTTTAATCTCCAAATAAAACAAAAAACAATGGTGTATTGCTAATCCTTAAATTTAGAGAATAATATGATACATCAGAATCATTTGTTTCTAAAATTTCGAGAATAATATGATAAACCCTATTACTCTTACAAATATTTTCTTAAACAATGGAGCCTAAAGTGGAATCCACTATATTAAAAATTGAAAAAGTGATCAAAATTATTTATTTTATTAAATTTGAAAATGTGTTTTAAGTTTAATATAACTTAACTCGACAAATTTTAAATAATGTAGACATGTATTATTTAGAGAAGCTATGTTTACTAAATAAGAAAAGGAGGCAACATAACCATATTACATGTGAATACCAGCATGACATCACATAATAAAACTATCATATGTAACTATAGGGTTTAACTGATGCCGCCTTTCTGTTACTGTACTTGAAGTCGTTCTAGTTTCTATTTATTTCATTTTCGTGCAAAAGCAAGAAAATGGAAAAGGAAAAAACATGAAATGCCACGTGTCGCACTATCGAGTACTAAGAGTAAAGAGAGGTCAACCTTAAGTTGGACTCAAAGAGAGATCTGAAATCCCAGCAATGAGATCATCAAGTGAAACATCCTTCAACTCTTTCCAAAATTTAGTAGCATCTGGCCCCATAGCATTTCCTGCAAGGACTTTATTGAACTGTTTAACAAGATCATCTTCTTCATCAGGTGGAATTTCCAAATCCCATATCTTGAAAATGTCATCAGTTGATAGTTCATATGTTAGAGGAACTGAATCCAAAGATGTATCGGTCGATTCAAGGTCTAGTAAATACTCATTGTATGTAGGAAGGAAAACATCTTCCTTTTTATATTTTGACCAGAAATCATCAGCATTCTCAAAGTTTAAGCTCTTCTCATTTTTTGGTTCTGCTTCTGTATTATCCAAATTCTGTAGATCAACTGTCTCCGCAATAGAAGAGGGATTCTCAATCATGTCATTTTCAGAGGTAGAAGAGTCATTTTGTGCATTGATGCTTTCAAATAGCGCGTCTTTGAATGAATTCCAGCCACTGCCTAATGATTCAGGATCTTTGGTTAGAAGTGAATCTGCCCAGGCAATATCTTCTGCTGTAAGAACTGATCCATCAAGCCTAGACCTTGTGGAATCCAACCCAGGTGTAGAAACAAAGTGTTCAGTTATCTCGTCATTAACAGCCATGACTGTGAGTGCGGGGTAGATAAAGTTAGAGCATTAACATTAGTTATACTTTAATCAGAAACTAAGACATATTGTATGGACCGAAATAACAAAAACACAAGATTCTTAAAAACTCGATTCAAAATGCAAGGACTTCAACAATAGTTTCTAATTTTGACTCAGATGAGATGGAAAAGAATAAATTATATAGAAAAGGTTTAGTGACATGTAAATTTGGTAACTGGAAGAAACAAATGATGCATTAAATATCCTAGTTTACTTTGGGAAGATAATGCCAACATAAACATTATTATTAGTGCACTTTATAGTTTTCAGTGACAAAAGCCTCATTTAATGCCAACATTATTATTTAGAACCAGCATCCAAAAATTCCATCATTCTTAGTAACATAAACAAGTGGGTAGAAATAAAACAATTCATTTGAGGAATATCGTGACGCAAAAAATGGAAAAAACAAAGAGATAGACCTAGAGCTATATACTTATGACACATACCATACTATCCAGAAAAAGAACTCATTTCTAACAACTAATCAAGTAAAATAAGCTTCCATTAACTAACCTAGAAGCAAAAATAGAACGAAATTTCATACTTCTCTAAACTGATCAGGTGCCTAGATAGTTGTCATACTAAATATCTCATTGCACAACTAGTAAAGATGGTTCATCAGGAAGTAAGAAAATAATAAAGAGAGGAGGAGGTTATGCGTTCGTGTGATCCAGCATACGGCACGCATGAGGGAAATATGAGCTGATTTCGGAGGTGATATCATTATGTCGGACTTCCCATCTATATATCCCTATAACAAAATTGATCTTAATTCATTGTAACAAAATTTGGTTTACGAGTATGATGATTCCAGTATATAAGGTTGCCTACTAGAAGGACTTTAATTAGCATTCTGATAACGACCTCATTGATCCCTTAAATCATAAGGCAACCACTTAATCTAGAAACAAAACATTTACAAATAAAGGTAAACAAAATAAAAGGTAAACAGTATCATTGTTAGACATACAGCCAAACAAAAATCTGCTGAACTAATTAATAGCTACAAAATATAATTTTAATCAGAGAAAACAGATTAAAATTCCAATGCAACTAAATAAGACACCGTTCAAATGTTTATATCAGAGTTTTAATCGACGGTTGATTACTATTGAATAACCGATCAGAATACAGAAATTCAGTAAAAGAACTATTTCAGTTCTTGCATACAGAATCTATTTTTCAAGCTCAAAGTCTAATTCATCTCATCTCATATATAAATAAATAAAGTAAAAGTACACGTTCGACAAATTACCCCAAGATTGGTTGATTTGTAAAGAGACAGCACTTGCTACTTTGCTATTTAATTAAACGCAATTACTTTTTAAAAAAATTATATAGGGAAGAATCGTACCTTTCAGATGAATTGATAACTAGGGTTTATAGGACGAAATTGAAATATTAACGCGAATCCATTTTTTTAACCCCGAAGAGAAGGATGACGTGTCGTTAGGGGAAAAAAATATAATATTCCGTTGCCGGGACTTGAACCCGGGTCTCTCGGGTGAGAGCCGAGTATCCTGACCAACTAGACTACAACGGATTTACGTAAGGATATCAATTATAATTTAAATATATTAGTCAATGGCACGTATCTAGTGTTTCAGTTATTAGTTGGGCCAAATACCATTTGAAACTGTTTTCACAGGTCCAAGAGTAATGAATAATTGTTTGAACTTGAAATAGTAATGTTTCAATCAAATTATTCATTATTCAATATAATCTCAACTATTTTGATTTAAGTTCAAAGACGAGTAAGAGGTTGAGTGATTAGAATTTAGAAGCACAAAGTGAACCTTAATTTGATCTATCACGGCCCAGCGGTGACAATGGGTCTAGCCCATGAAAGGAGTAAATACGGGGGTAGGTGACCAACAAATAGGCGGAGTGCATCCATTGGTGCGGACAAATCAGGGTAGGAGTAGGATGGGTAGGTTACATGTGAAATCAATGGGCCTACTCTCGAAACTAAATTTATTGAGTGATCAGTTACATTTAGTCACCGGTCAATAGTCCAAATTTATTTGGACCCGCTAAAATTATAAGTTTAATAGTTTAGTAATAAATAAATTGACTTGGACTAATAAGCCGTTAGCCGTAACTAATTTTCATGAATGATTGATGAGGTTAATTTTCACTTGTGAATTAGGGTGTTCCTATATAATTTTGGGGTATAGAGAGGTAGGCCCAAAACTAAATACTTTCTTTGTTTTAATTTTCTATTAGAAGTGATAAAGACAACTAAAGTTAATTTTATGAGAAGTGACCAGATGATGTTAAGACAATTAATTGGATATGATATTCTCTCATGTCTATTAAAATACTTGGGTTCTAAAAGTTAGAGTGCTTCAAGTGTAACGGCTGAATTAAATCATAATTTAGGATACCATAAATTTAAAATTTGATGAACTAGTAAATTCCAATTCTCAGAATTGTAGTGTTATTCCATTTGAATCAATCCCAACATTCAGTTTGGAGTATATCATTCATTCATTCTAACCTCAAACCTCAACGTAAAGTAAAATGAGTCTACAAACATGTGCTACAAAATACTAATGTAGCATCAATTATCACTTCCAATCAAACAGCCAAAATGAGCTACTTTACCAATACTATATCTTAATCCTGGCCTCTTCCTCCTTGCTCTATAGCAAGATGAGAGACTCTCTTCTTTCACAAATCCGTGTGAATCTTTTACGTCTCTATACAAAAAATATTCGACATTTTCTTCCCCTAACTAAGATTAGGATTAGCCACAAAATATGCAAGAACACCAACAAACGGCGCATTAATATAAGTTGTGGGCTCGGACTTTCTAAAATCAGCTCTATCATCATCATAAGTATCATCTTCCCCTGGGCCACCCACCACAGCGCCAACCAACACATTAGGATTAGGCCCAGACGAATTAAAATAAACCGAACCCTCTTTACACCCGATAGATTGAGGATGATCTTTAGTCGAAGGGATTGAAGAACCGCGGTGATGAATCCTTTGAGGATACACATTACTATATCCAACCATATATGACATTCCTTTGGGATTTTCACCTAATATGTAATTCACTTGCCTTTGTGCTATTTGCCTTAGCCTTGAAGGACTAATGCTAACTTCACCACAATTCACATTTTGTGATGATTTTTCCAAATAATTCGCATAAACGAGTAATATGAAGGAAATGGTAGTGGCATGTTGTAAATTGCTACCTCCAGGCCTGTGAATTAGGCCACCAGGAGTGAACTCTATGTGGTATGAAGAAGACTCTGGTATTAATGTGCACATGAAACTATCTGCTGATGCTCTGTATGACTGGAGAGAGTAAATGCTACTCTCCAAAACCTCCTGCAGTTAATCAAAAAATAATTATTTTTTAACAATTTTTCCTAGTACATTTTACACAAGTGAAGAATAAGATTCTAGAAAATTTTACGGATAAACCTTGGAAACGAGAACGTTTAAGCCGGCATGCTTGTTGTCCCACCCGAATTCATTGATATTGTCATCGGCACCGAGTGTTTTGCCGTTGTTTTGTAAGTAGTTGAGGTAAGAATTATCATTTGAAGCCCTTCTTAACCATGCTGCTCCCCATAGCAACTCATCCTGTTAATTCACATAAATTAGGACCAAAAGTGCTAAATATTTAAAAAATTTGAAATCAAAAGTACAATTTATAAAAGTGTGTGGGACCAAAAGCATTGAGGTTTTAGTCATAGTCATGCTTGCCTGAAATCCATCAAAATCGCAATAAAATGGGCAAACTCCATCTCTAATGTTTGAATTATCACTATAAGCGCCTCGATAAGTATCTGCAAACTCAAAAACTTTGGTGGAAGTTCGCAGCAATGTCTCAGCGTATCCGGGATCAGATGATCTGAATGCAATGGAGGAGGCAGCCAAAGCTGCAGCCGTTTCTCCTGCGACATCAGAGGCTGGATTGGGAGCATCAACTGTGTATACTGTCCTAGCAGTGTCCATATCTTCTGGCCTTTCCCAACAATTGTGATCTTTAATAGGATCTCCAACCTGCACAAGTGAGTTTTTTAAAAGTTTGGTGGCATAACTAGAATATCTACCAATTTAAATGAATATACAAAAAAGTAGGGGATCGCTAACCATATATTCTTAAACAAATGGTAAAAGCAAATGCAGACCAATGTTATTCTCTATAAACTCAACGCTACATTCATGGGGGTCTACCTCCTAAATGTTGGATTTAGTGTACTATGGTGACCTATTAGCTAAATCGAGGGTAAACTGCATAAATAGTCTTTAAGTTAAAACGATATGTGTACGAAAACTCAATCTGAAAAGAATTAACTGCGAAGAATCCCCTTATGATCAATTTTTCCCTTGCATACAGCTCTTTTTCTTTGGAAACTAACAGAGTTAGTTCTTAACATATATTCTCTATTTTACCTTTTATAATATGCATGTTTAACATTTCTTTAAATTGGTAATGTTCGTGGCTACCCTTTGGGTAGCAATCATCTGTCAAGTTAGATCACTTTTAGGGACACTTTTTTAAAATCCTTCTAACATGGCGGATGGTGGCTAATAAAATGAGAATATATATTATCATTGTAATAATCCAAATATAAACTATTTATCATTTTATAGATACAAAAACTAAATAAAAAGAATAGTATATAAGTATTATTATTTTTATTAACACAAATACAAATTTAGAATGAAAGAACTATATCCAATATTGGTATTTGATTTTGTTTTAAAAAAATGTACTTTTTTATATAAATAAATTGTATTCATCAATAAATACTATGGAAGGAAATTAGTGTTTTTGTCTTCTAGATATGCGAAAGACAACATAAAAAGTCACTCTCACTTGAGGAGAGTGTGCAAGTCATAGACTTTAAAAAAAAAAAAATATATTGTATTCAAATTTCTCCGCTAGTCATTTCTGAATTACACTTGTTATTTTTTATTGACAAAATGTAAATAGGTTACACACAAGAGGATGTCAAGACATAAATATATTTAATGTCTCTTTTTCTCTTAAAGCTTCAAAAACTATGAGAGGTGGATGGAGAGAAAAAAAATCGTAAAAAGACTATGCAATATAATTTTCGAAGGAAATTTTTTTGCGTGTTTGGTTTAACACATAAAGTTAGTAAAATAAATTTTTGAAAAAAAATGAGTATATAGTTTACCCCTAAAATCTAAATTAGGTGATAGATATATTTGACAATGACATATATAAAACGACAAAAGTTAATCTAGTCCTCAATCATCAAATACTAAGCAGTACATGTAGAAAGACTTGTAACTCGAATTATCAAAATAAAAAATGTCGTAACTGGAAAATTTAGCACAATCAATTTATTTAATTATCATTAACTTATTCTGGGGACGGCAGATAAACATGTTTCGAAGCTTAATCCCTGCAACTACAAGTCAGTGTTTCACCAACCCATTTGATTATGAAGTATTTTTTACTGTAAAGGTCGAAATCAAAATTTGTATTTACTCCTCCTTTCAATATTTTACATTTTCCACAACCCAACCCAAGGCAAGCAAGCATGTGGACTCTATCACTCAACTAGGCCCCAGCCTCCAAAGTAGTCTTTTCCTTAATCAAATATTTTTTTTTTGAATAATTATAAAGTTTTTTAATCTAGATAAAAATATCAAATTAATGTAAGAATTAAAAGGAAATGAAAGAAGTAGTTATATACTCTTAGGAAAGAATGCTAATCCAACTTATTACACGCTGTACATTTAATTCTCCATCTACGACTATTGTTGGCAACCTAATCAAGTAAATTAATTCCAAGTCGAAGAAAAAATTGAATACTCATATATCAAATCAGTCACAGGATGGTCTGATAGATTTTTTAAAGATTGATTACTCAGACGAGAGTGAACAGAATGAAGATAGAATCCTAATTTACTTGTCTGTTGGATATTTTTGTGAGATTAGTGAACAAGAACAACAAGAAAATATTTGGAGAAATTAGGAGTATGTCTCTCCTTTTTATTATGCTTGTTGAAAACTTGATAATTTACAAGCACTCACTTTACACCTATTTATACTAGTCTAGGCATATGAAGTACATGTAATAAATTTAATTAAACTTATGAATACTAGGTAGTCAAAGCATGCACCTAAGTATTCATGTATCCTATCATACAATGGAACTAGAAGTTCATGTATGTGGATATTTATTATTCTAGGGAATACATTAATTTTAATACTCCTCCTTAATGTTTTTCCCGACAACTCCTAGCTTTTCCCTTAGAATTTGAAATTTTTCCCTTGGGTGCATTGGTGGTGTAATTTTTCTCAACCATGTGCAGAAAATTGATCTCAGAAAAAGATAAACGCAGAAGATTGGAAGGATCCATCAAGTGGTGAAGAACAGACAAACCCATTGCTCCACGAGTAAAGGATTGATTCTTACTTCTGACCTAATTTTAAAAAAGAAAAAAGAAAAAAGAAAAAAAGGAAATAGGAAAGGATCTTACCTGACACAATCCCTCCTCCTCAACCACGCACAGATACCCTACTAAACAACGGTAATTAGTTTAGTTTATCACTTTATCTACCCCCTTCCCCATCCTTTAACTAGCATAAATTAAATTTCCAACTCCAGTACTTTTACTCACGTTTTCACAATTAATTCTTTTTTACTTTTTACAGTTGTTTTCTTATTGCATTATTTTCAATTCGTTAGAGAGGTAAAACCATACGTATGATCTATGATGAAAGTTAATCCTATATGGTTGTAATAGGGTAAATAAAAAATAATTCATAAAAATGTAAACCGTTTTAAGCATGCCATATCAAATAAAAAGTTCTCTAAATTGCATTAAACTCTGATTTATGGAAAATTCTTGTCCAAGTCTGGCTTGGCCAAACCCATCCAACCACCAAGCAAGTGTATTGCACTTGCTTTGTGATTGGTCACTTTCCTGGAAGTTACATCCAATCCCAAAGCAAGTGTATTACACTTGTCATGTAATTAGTTTGGGTTCGGCCAAACCCGGTCTGGATAAGAATTTCCCCTGATTTATGCTGTTGCTATATATGTCGATTCATATATAGCAGATTATATAAGTGTTATGATTATGCTTGTTTGGTGCAGAATTTTGAATGATACATAATTAATATAATAGCTGATACACAATTAATTCATTAGATATGCTGATGATACATAATTAATCTATCAGATTTAAAGAAGAAAAATGAAAACACAAAATTTTTGGATGGAGTAATAACCATTTCTGACTTTTATGTACTACGAATTTTCATAGAAAAACAACAAATTAAGACTAATAATACTGCAACGTACTAGGATAATAATAATAATTTCCTTTTCCTTTCTCAATAAAATATTTTACTATGATTTATTATTAATTACCTGGACAAAAATACGGTTGGGAACTTGTGAAACCGTCTTCAACAAATAATCCGTGGACCACCTAATCGCCACCAGAGCATTCCTCAGTTCCGCCGGCGGCATACACTCTCCAAACTCTACCACGCTCCACGCCAACATTGTCGTCGTAAAAGCCATCGGAAAATTAAACTTCACATTATCTCCGGCATCATAATATCCTCCCGTCAAGTCCGCCCCCACCGTCCACCCGTCGCCCAACCCCGAGTTCCCCCGCCACGTAAGCCTCTGGTCCCCCGGCAAATAACCCGAGCGTTGCCCCTCGAAGAACAGTATACATTTCGACAATGCGTCGACGTAGTCGCGGTAACTCACCGCGAGAAATGGAAATTGAAATTGTGATAGAATTAGAAATAGGAAATAATGTGAACAGATCAATTTCATTTTGAATTTGAATTTGGAAGCGAGCGAGTGAGTGGGTGAGAGTTGAGGGGAATTACAAATTTATAATGGAGTTCGTTTTTATGTTTGGCGCCGTATTTTGAGTGTTCACGGGGGAATTGAAGGGATATGGGGGGTAGGATTGATGCCGACACGAGTGGTAGTGTCAGTTAGAATTCACATGCTGCGGAAATTAAATGTGACTCCCATTCTAGTGGTTTTCTTCGCTTTTACAAGTATATTTATTTTTTCAGCACTGCCGGTTTGCATTCAATTTTTTGGGTGGGCTTATGTCGTGAAATTTATAAATGGATTTCGCCTCAATTAAATAAATATATTTGTATAGTTAATGCTTTTAAAATGTACCTTTTTGCTTTTTTTGTGTGTTTAAAGTATTTTTATAGTATTTGCAAATAGGTGATTCCGCTATTGAAAGTAGGTGGCAAGAAACAACTAAGGAGACACTTCTTTTCAGTGGTATTTTTGTAATAATTAAAGCTATTTTTTTTTTACATTTTTATAAACACCCTTGTTTTTTAAACTAAAATACTTGTTTTTTACTTTTACTTTAAGTAATTATTTTTATTTTTCAAAAGTATTTGCAAACGCCCCTTGAATCAGTTATATTATGAATGTATTGAGGTTGCACGTATAAGTTACTAAGAAAGTACTAAAAATAAGATTCGTAAATTGGAGGTTTTATTTTAACTCGGATAGGTAGTAATTCGATTGCTCGATTTATGATATAGAGTCAAACTTTAACATTATATACTCTCTTTGTTCAGAATTATTTGTCATTTTACATTTTTTCACACATATTAAGATACCTAATAAATAGCTTTAATTTTAGGAAAAAAATAAATTATACAACTAAAATACATTTATTCTCTATTTGTCTCAGCATTAACTATTCACATATTATAAAAGATTTACACTCTCTCTCTCTCTCTCAAAAGCAAAATAGAAAAATATGTAAATTAATACTGTATAGAAATCTTAAAAGGACAAAAAAATTGAGACAAGAAAATTTCCCTAAACGAGAGATACATAATAAATAGTTTTAATTTTAGGAAAAAAATAAATTATATAGCTAAAATACATTTATTCTCTATTTGTTTCATTAATTCAACCTGTCTATACATACTTATTTTATGTAACCAAAACAAATCGGAAATAGAATTTTCTTGTAACATCGTGCGTTTACATATGTTGTGGCAACTCTTCTAGTGCTTATTCAAGAAATGTACTTACATCATTTCCATATATGCATCTTTTCAGATAATTAATTGTCTATCATTGTTCACATTTTTCATATGTTGTGGCAACTCTTCTAGTGCTTATTCAAGAAATGTACTTACATCATTTCCATATATGCACCTTTTCAGATAATTAATTGTCTATCATTGTTCACATTTTTTAATATTTAGTGTTTTATTCAAGAAAATGTACTACAATTTGAGGTAATGATAATATAACTTCATATTTCATATCAAAATCACTAATTGATACGATAGTTTGATGAACTTTTCTTGATAAACAGGAGGTTGAAACTTAGAAAGACGCTAATTTTCTTGTATTTTTATGTTATCACACTAAGTCTTACGAGTAAATTTTGTCTTATGTTTCTTAATTGCAAGTTGTATTTCTATATTTAAATGATAACATGAACAATAACTTTACAATATAAAGATAGAGGTTGCGTTTAATGAAAAAGACTAATTTTCATAATGTAATTAATTTAAGTCCGAATACCTATTAAAATACCAATATGTCCGGTAGGGTTAAAGAAATTAGGTCTGAAGTTAACTCTACAACCCAGAGAGCAATTTACAACGTTACCTAACCTAACTAGCAACTTTATGAATGAGAAAATTTTCAAAATGTTTGTTTGCAAAAGAGTGCTATTTCACCTGTGAAACTTTATGGTTGAATTTTGGTTATTCTCCATTCTCCACTCTCCACTCTCCACTCTCCACTCTCCACTCTCCACTAAATGATAAAAGAAAAAGAAACAAAATGTAGCCGCCGCAGCATGTGAAGGAATAGTCACAGAAATCAAATAAAGTTCCTAGTAATCTTATTGGTTGGTAGTTGGGCGGATATTCTGAAAAAAACGGGGTATTTTACTTTTCACCTTTTGAGCTGAAAAGTGACTCTGATGGAATAACTTCTTCCAAGGGCAAAAATCACCTTTGCCAGAGCAGCAAGTAATGTATCTATCATATTCCTATTTGTCTCCTTTCTTCTCAATGAAAGAAGAAAAAAACTTCAACTCTAATTAATTTACCTATTTTTCTTAATATATAGAAGAGTAATCCGGAAGCCAATAAAATAATTCTTAGTAGTATATGGGATAAGATATTCTTAATGATCACTGGTTCCCAATTAAATAAACTCAAACAACAAAAAGAAAAGTCGGGATTGAATGCTCACACATTTTAGGCTCCATATAAAATTGATTCTGGCAAACTGCAAAATCAGCCAGAATCAATCCAAAATAGAGTCTTGACCAGGGCTTCGTGAAACCCAGGCTCCAGCCCACTTCCCTAATAATGTATTCGGGTTCCATGTGGGTTCTAACCCATTTTACCAACTCTAGTTAAAGGAAAAAGATATCTTATCACATAGGATAGGAGTACTTAATACTGCAAATTATAAAACGCTAAATCAGAAAACAAACCACCTTTCAAGTTAAATCTACCAATAACCTCAGGAAATATACAAGTCTAAACAATGATATATGCTTAAAGATAAGGAATGCTCAAAGCCAAAAAAGACTCATGTTTTAAATTTTAATCAAGAAGGTCTTTAAAAATAAGTTCAACGTTAATTTAATTAAACAACTAAGAACAAAAGTGCATCACAAACCTCACTCCAATTGAAAACCAAAAAAGGGGTCATAATTATTCACCGAACATTTACCTACAAAAATCCTACCTAGTACCTCCTTGGAAAGCGATCAACGAACCTCCCGGATGGGCATTCAAATGCTAAGTGACCTCTTCCACCACAGTTGTGGCATATGGTCACTGAAATGCAATCCCGGCTCATATGCCCTATCTGCTGGCAGTTATGGCATACAATGTCCCTGTACCCACCTCCACGACCACCACCACCCCTCGCTTCAAGCTTATTAGCCTTTGAGCAATCTCTAGCCACATGCCCAGATACATTGCACAAATTGCAAACAGGCTCGTTTTGACAGTCGTATGCAAGGTGACCTGTTTTCCTGCAATTTTTGCAGGCTTTGTCATTTGTGCAGTCAGCTGCAATGTGGCCTTGCTTGAAGCAGTTATTGCACAGCCTCAGATCACCAGGAGGCAATGCAGGAGCAGAGCAGTCTCTGGCACGGTGTCCCGCCTTCCCACAGGTGTGGCAGATGCCTTCGTTGGGACAATTTCCAGCCATGTGGCCAGGTTCTCGACAGTTCCAACAGAGAGATTTTGTGGTGCATTCTGAGATGATATGCCTGATTCATTTGTTGCAAAGGAAAAGGCAAAGATGAATATCCAACAGTGAAACTTCCTCGGCCTAAACCAGATTATGTAAGAAAATTAAACTCAAATTACGTGTGAATTGTATAACATAACAATTTAGTAGTAAGAATCATGTGATCCATAATGCAGTACCTGCCTGACATGGTATACGATTTTAGAATACCGTGATGGGTTAAGCGTACCAAAGTTTCATAAACACAAGAAGCAACCTAGCCTCACTTACATATGAATATTACTTGTATAAGTATTGACATAACCTACCCACAACATGGTTAAGCCAAAACACAGATCTACACTAACTGTCAACCATGTTAGGTTATGAGATATGGGCTATGCATCATGATCATAATTAAGACCAATTATAATTTCATAGTATGGACTAGAATAGAATTCAGTAATTTTAATTACTTTACAATTAACAGTAACCCACAAATATTTCCAACAGATTAGTCTTGGGAAGTATTATAAACCAGAAAAGGCTGGATTAAGGAAATAAAGTTAGTCGATTGGTTATGGAATAGAATTCTTCAAGGAAAGAGAAGAAAGGATATGCATATGTGATTTCATTTTTATCGGGTCAGTTGAGTAATAGTAATACATAGAGAGACCCTTGAACTTGCAGACTCAAAGCTTTATTCAAATTCATGCGTTATATAGATGACAATCAGCCACTTGGCCCACTTCATAACCCAAACATACCAAATGCAACTAATTAGCTGCATGTCAATATTTCCATACACGAAAAGAATTCAGCTTATTGCAGATCATCTCATGCACTTAATTTTGACCTCAAATTGATACATGGAAAAAAAAGGGGGGAGAGCACACTGAGGAAGGTATTCTATATTAAATAATGAGATAACTGACAAAATGTTGGCATTTGATTTTTGCCCATCAAAAGTAAACATCTTAAGTGCATTAGAATATGAGAGAGAGAAAAGTGAACGAGGGTCCATGAATACTTGAAAAAATACAACTCATGGGAAGAACTGAAAGTTTCTTAAATTTTATCAATAACCAAAGAAGACGTTGCTTAGTTTGTCAAGAAATATGTGAGACATTCATGGTTAGAACATAGCCAAATACATATGACCAACTTAACAATTGCCAGAGAGATACTTACCCAGGAAGACCACAATTGTGACAGATTGCGACATTGGGGCATTCTCTGGCAAAATGCCCAGGCCTTTTGCAGTTCTTGCACAAATTGTTCTGATCCCTGCAAAAGAAGTATATACCAAACCATATTGATAAGAAGTATTTTCCAGGTAAAGAAAAATAGTAGAATACTCATGATGCTGCAAAACAGGAAAACGAACAGCAAAGCAAAAATTAAAATGAAATACTTCAATGAAGTTCACAGAAGTTCCCTTCATTTTCTTTACTTTATTCGCCAATTACTTTGGTCCAGGAATGAATAAGAAATATTCATACAAATCCCTAATATCTGAACCATATTTGACTCAAATGATTTTCTAAACAGGCAAGTAGAAGCAGCCAGGAAAAACATCAGAGCATGTTTCCTTTTAGATAGATCCCATACATCAATTGTCTCCGCCTTTCCCAGCCAACATATATAATTGGTGAAGAAAAGTGGCAAACAGAGGAACAAAATACAGGCGAAGATAACCTGAAGCCCCGTCCCGAATCACGTCTATATGGTGCATCACGATAGGAATAGCGCTGAGTACGGATCTTACGATCCATTGGGCTCCTGCTTCTGCTCCTACTTCGGCTCCTTCGGTCAAAGCTCATTTCAAAACTATCCCAATCAACACACCGACACTTGTGAGCAGAATATCACCAACACCAAAGCTGCTTCCCCTACCCTGTCCATCACAACCACACACCCAAGACCAAATCAATGAGTCCCACATATTTGTACTTAATCCTTCATGATTTAAGCAGCAATTCCCACACCACTACTACTTTTCAGCAATCAATGCCATCTTATATTATTTCATTTTCTACTTAGTTTTACTTCTCTGAAAAACCGTGTGTTTGGAGTAACAGAAAAGAAAGCAGGAAAGGAGCACAACTTATGAAGGGAAGCTGAAGAAGAATAGAGATTTAAATCATTAGAAATAGAATGTGTTGTACAGAAAAAATGTGCCAGGACTATTCATTCATTCTATAAAACCCAAAATTTATAATGTTTCATTTATTCTCATCCTTTATTTTCCAAGTTACCACAAACCACATACAGTTTAAGTTTTAACCCCCAGATCATAGCGACATCAGGTTATTTTGCTTAAATAAATATGGACTAGTAATACCACGAGACATAGTCGATATCATGTGATTGCAACATCTAATTTATCACTGAGTGATTGGAGAGCAGTTGTTTCCATGTTTACGTAGTGTTCAGATACCAAACCAGCATCCATAACATTCCAAATTAACAAGAGTTAAACATCTAGTGTGAATAAAATGATTAACCGTACATATATTAGCAAACAAAAGCCTCATTGAATCAAATCTGAAACCAAAATCGTACTTGGGGTATATTTAATAACCTAATCCCCCACTACCGTGAACCCCCAAAACTAAGAATTATACATCTGAAACCTAACCATACTAAAAAGTACGATTAAAAATCAACTAACCCTAACTAAACCAGACAATCGGTAAATCTAAACAAACAGTGCAACACAATTGGGAATAAGATAATATATATATATATATATATATAGAGAGAGAGAGAGAGAGAGAGAGAGAGAGAGACCTGCTAAGACGCAAAAGATAGCCGTGCGGCGTAGAAAATGAAGCTATGGAATGGATATGCAGCGAACAGTACAAGTAAACTCAAACGTGAGCTCAGAAAATGAAAGAATCTGCGTGAGTTGTTATTTTTTAGACTAATTTGCAGGTTGCTCCCCGAAGTAGTACCTTTCGACAGTCTCCACCCTCAAAAAGAAAATATAACAAAATGCATCTTCTTAATAGAAATTTCTTGGTAAATTGCACCAAATACAACTTCCGTTTTCCATCGTAAAACGCAAGAACATGAGGTGTACTTGGGAATTTAAGGCCTGCGTGGATGGGTTTTAGTTCGGTCTTGCGGTTTCGCAAGATTGGGCTAAAATTATTTTAAATAATTTTTCGTCAAACTCATTAAACTTTATTTAGAAATTCACACCAAAATTCTTCAAACATATAAACTATTGATTCGGCACCTACCAATTACTTTTTCTCCCAAACTTTATAAATAATATATTGATTTAATACTTGTCACTTATTTCTTTCTCTAAACCCGAACATCCAAACTCAATTCAAGTGGGTTTCACTTTTCAGCCTCTTCAAAACCATAAAACCCAACGTAAAAAATCTAACCAAATGGGGTTTGAAAGGTTTCATTGAAACCACCCAAACAATTTTTTCTGAAACCGAGACCCACGAATACCTATAACCCTTCCAAATAGGGCCCCAAATGCAAATATATACTTCTATGTTTTTTTCCCATTAAAATGTGGATCAAAACTCGTACCACATAGCTCACTAAGTACAAATCTGAAAAGCTAAAATATTTTCTTCTATTTTTTGAGGATGCAGTGAGGAAATCAAATCAAATAAATTATTTTGCTCACAAAATCTTGTAAATTATGCTAATACAAATTCTTTAAGACAATCTCAGATTTCATATTCACACGAGATTAGGCAATCTCCAAGAGCACATGTATAAGTTAAATTATAAGATTTTTGTTAAAATTATCACAAAAATTGCTCTCCAAGAGCACATGTATAATTTATGTGTTAAAATTTATAGGTTTGAATGACCAAATACAAATTGATATTTGCAATTGTACTTTCCTGCAAAACAATAAATTATTCTGGGACAAAATTAATTTTCATACTAATTAAATTCAAATCCATACAAATTTAAATTCAAATTGTAAATTCAAATTTTATAATTTGAATATCATCTCATAAGAAATTTGTCACTATTGACAATTAGTGAAACCTCTTTAGCGACATATTAGCGATAATTAATGTTATCACAATGATTTAGTGATAATATTTTGATTATCATTTTTGGGACATAGCTAAATGTCAATAATAAAAATTAATATTTTTTAAAAAACAATTTTTTTATTATGAAATAAAATCAATTAGTATTATAAATATATCATTATTATTTATATAAAATAATAAGTAAAGTTATATGCTAAAATATAAACTAGTTGTTGGAGTGAGATGATATGGTTGTTGAAAAGTAGTCTCTTAAAATATAAACTATCTTTTGGAGTGTTGAGTAAAAAGCGGAAATTTATAACACTATTCATTAGTTATATTTTAAGATAAGAGACTGAAATTTAAGAGAGTTATTGGAGATGGCCTTATATTTTGTCTTACTTTTTAAAGCGGTTTTTTTTTTTTTGATTTGTGTAGTACTTTGTAAATATAACTTAAGTAAAATACGTTCATCCATATAATATAAATTGTTCTAGTAGAAGGTAGTACTCTCAAAGTGATGATCCAAATTTAATATGTTGTTGGAATGTCATATAATATAATATGTTTGATCCGTCTCAAAAAGAATTCAATCATTTAAAACCTCAAATATATATATATATATATATATATATATATATATATAAAATAACCTACTGTTTTGGTACTTTAAAGAAGAAATCACTATATGAACTTGCATTTAAATACACATACAGTCATACAGACATACTTGCGGCTATACGAATATATAATATATTTAACATAAAACATAAAGTTCACAATCCTGACGGGTTTTTTGCACTTTGCATATTCGAAACATAGATTTAACACTTTCCGTTCTCAAAATATGTAAAATTCGGCACTTTGCATTCTCTTTTATTTTCCTCAAAAAATATACAGACAAAATATATAATACATTTTTGGATCTTTGACACTTTGCACCCTTGAAATACGAGAAATGGGCATTTTGCGCCCACGAAATATAATTAGCACTTAGAACCCTTGAATTAAGAACAACTCATCAACTTGCACTTTCAAAACACGAGAAATGGACACTTTGAACCCCCTAAACACAAAATTAGCATTTAGCACCTCAAATAAAGAAAAACTCAATAACTAGCACCCCTCATTTTTTTGAGCAAAGTTGACCATCGGGTACAAAATAGATAATTTATTTTCTTTTTTCCTTAAATTTGAAAATACGATTATGAATACTAGACAATGGCATAGCCAAACAATTATTTCACCGGGGTCACTATGAAGTAGAGATTATTCAAATTCAAATATTAATAAAAAAAAAAAAAAATCAAAATGGTTTGAACGACAATGTTGCGAATTCGGACAAAATAAGTTAAAACTCAAACTTTGATTAACTATTTGTCATGGAAGATATTTCACCGGGGTCACTATGAATTAGAGATTATTCAAATTCAAATATTAATAAAAAAATACTCAAAATATATGGTTTGAACGACAATATTGCAAATTCGGACAAAATAAGTTAAAACTCAAAATTTGATTAGCTAAATGGGAATTCTTCCACTAGTGTCCATGTCGAATTTGTCATGGAAGATTTTGTTTTCTTATTATGTATCAGATAATTAAAAATTGAAAATTTTCGATAAAAAGAATTGAAAAATTGTAAAACTATAGAAAAATATTGAAATAGAAACTACTCGATATTTTCAATATGATCTGACCAAAAAAAAAAAAGATAACTAAGGCTGACTCCATGATTAAGGGGTTATGGGTTCAATTCCCACTAATGTGGATTTTCTTCTAGTTTAATACTAGTTATATGTTAGGTTTTTTTCTTTGTAATTTAGTTGTACTTGAATAAATTTATAATTTGATGATATTGATGTAATATGATGTAATATGTACTCTGACAAAAATATATATGGAAATTTCTAAACAATATCAAATGTATATTGTACATAGTTATCGAATGGTCTTTTTTTTTCTTTTTTTTTTTTTTTTGAGGGATTATCCAATGGTCTTTGATTTTACTAAATATTTCATACAAACAAATAAATTATGATAATAATTTTGTTCAAATAGAAAAGTAATGTGATAAGATATTTTTTAAATATCTTCTACTTGAATAAAAATTAATCAACATATCATGTTAAATATAGACCCTTTACTATAAAACTTTTATGGTTAATTAGTGGGGTACATCTAACAATAAACTTAAATTATACTAGTATGTATCTATCAAATTTTTAATAAAACTTTTATGGTTTGTTCTATTTCGAGAAACTTTTAAGGTTAATTAGTGGGGTCCATCTAACAAAACTAGTATAAACTTAAATTATACTAGTATATATCAAATTTTTAATAAAACTTTTATGGTTTGTTCTATTTCGAGAGTGCAAAATGCTATTTAATGTTTTGAGGATGCAAAATACCTATTTTTCATGTTTTAGTGGTGCAAAATGAAAAAAAAAAAAAAAAAAAACCAATGTGACTATATGAAAGGCAAATTTGATTACGAAATCATGAAAATACAAAAGTTAAACTAACTTATGCTCAATTTGTGTTATACTTTATGATTTGTGTTTAATTAAACTTTAAGAAGAATTAATAGCTTCATCATAAATTATCACACACAGAGATTAAAGTGAACTTCGTAAAATTCGAAATAGAACCAGAGCGACGGTGAGTCACGATACACGTCATTGTGCATGTAATGATGAAGATAACAAAATCATAAATTATAAGGTTGAAGTTATATAAAATGATTAAAGAAGTATAAATGGATGAAATTTTATAATTAATCACCGTACAATTCAAATACATTATACTTCACTATTTTCAACCAATTAGTTAAACAAACCCTTTGAATTTGCTTTTATTTCTTTTTACTACATTTAATATTGTTAAACTTAAATATTAATTGCCCAATATATGTGGATCATATTTTCTATTATATGTTGATGTCACACTTTCACGACACATCAAAACATGATTAACATATGTCAAGTAAAACCAGCATTCTTTTTTCTTTTTTCTTTTTCCGAGAACCACGTAAAATGAACGTTGTACTAGTACACTCTGAAAGAAATCATCTTTGCCCCAAATTATGCCCACAAAACTTCAATAAATCAATCTATGAAAATTTAGAAAGGCAATGTTATATCTTTTCATCAAACAAATCATAAGCAATTAAAGATTCGACAAGGGAATTCCAAGCCAAGCGCAATGAGAAGCAATTGTTTTTGCTTAAAGTAGTTAAAAAGGTAATTTTAGAAAAAAAAACATAGAGTGTTTGCAAAATACACTTGTATGTATGTGTTTGTAATTGTAAAAACAAAAAATAGTAACCCTTTTGTTTTATATGAATTTCATTACATTGTACCAATTTCCCCTTAACTTTACATGTTCATACATTAAATGTGTTAACTTTTGAAAATGTTTTTCTTTATACACGTCTTTTAGGGCATCTCCAATCCTAAGCCATCAAAGTGGGTAATCAAATACTCATTTGATGACTGCTACAGTGTTTTGGGGCCCCTGCAAATGTTTTATATTCCAATGCACAGCCATCAAAATGGAACATCAATTTTTTTCTTTATTTAAAATTAAGTCAAATTGATATTAAAATAAAATTAAACCCATTTAAAAATGCAATCAAATATAAAAACGAGACTAAAGTGTATATTATAAATATTATATCTTGCTAACTTTTTAAATTATATCATATGATAAAATTTAAAAATGTCACGTGTCGATTTTGTATCCATATAATATAATATATTTATATTATATCAAGATAGATAAGATTTTTCGATGCCACATGTCGATTTTTAAGTAGCCATCAAGATATCTGATAATATTTCTTATCCATATAATATTTTTTGTATTATATCATGATAAGATTTCTGATGCCACGTGTCGATTTTTAAGTAACCATCAATATATCTGATAAGATTTCTTATCCATATAATATTTTTTGTATTATATCATGATAAGATTTCTGATGCCACGTGTCAATTTGTAAGCAAATGTCAAGATATCTGATAAGATTTCTTATCTTTATGATATCTCTTTACACATCTATTTAAAGGGGCTTTGTGGTATGAAGTATTCACCACTTTATTTCTTTCCCTACTTCATAACACTTAGCCATTATTTTCTTCAATTTGTTTCTCCATTTGATCATGAATCCTCATGTTTTAAGTGCTTTCTTAACCGACTCTGATTCTGATGATGACCTTGAAATGCTTTTAGTAGCATCCGAAAATGAGGCAGCAGGAAGACAACGACGTCATCGTGGTTCAACCCCCGGTCGAAGGTACTACAACCGCAACAGAGTTGAAGGTCACAACAGACTTTACAATGACTATTTTTCAGATAATCCTGTATATCCTGAAAGTTTTTTCAGGAGAAGATTTCGGATGCGGCGACCACTCTTTTGTCGAATTTTATCTGCAGTCGAATCGTATGATCCCTATTTTGTGCAAAAAAAAGATGCATTAGGGGTCCCTGGTTTATCATGTCTTCAGAAGGTAATTGCTGCGTTTAGAGTACTTGCATATGGATCATGTGCTGACATTCTAGATGATCTCGTACGCATAGGTGAAAGCACCACCCTTGAGAGTTTACGTCATTTTGTCAAAGCGGTTGTTGACATTTTTGGTGAGGAATATCTAAGGGCACCAAATGAAAATGACATAGCACGATTGCTCCATGTCAACGAACAACGTGGATTTCCTGGGATGCTTGGAAGCATCGACTGCATGCATTGGGAGTGGCAAAATTGTCCATCTGCATGGGAAGGTATGTACACATGTCATTCACGTAGTACGACAATCATATTAGAGGCGGTTGCTTCTCACGATCTATGGATATGGCATGCCTTTTTTGGAATGCCTGGATCACTTAATGATATAAATGTTTTAGAGAGATCTCCTGTCTTCTCAGCATTAGCCAATGGTTGTGCTCCTCCAGTCAATTTTACAGTTAATGGTAACAATTATTCCATGGGCTATTATCTAGCAGATGGCATATACCCAACTTGGGCTACTTTTGTGAAGACAATACCGGCACCACAAAGGCTTAAAGAGAAACACTTTGCGAAAGTGCAAGAAGGTGCTAGAAAAGACGTAGAACGAGCATTTGGAGTACTACAAGCTCGTTTTAACATAGTGCGTGGGTCATCTAGGTATTGGGATGAGGACATATTAGCTAAGATAATGAAAGCTTGCATTATAATGCACAATATGATTATTGAAGACGAAAATGGCCCAGGTAGAGTCGATTTTTTGGATGCAACTCCTAATATTAATGTGTCGCGTGAGCCCAAAAATGGATTTGATGAGTTTATTGAGAATCATCGCCGAATTCGAGACAGAGGTACACATTCCCAACTCCAGCACGATCTAATTGAGCATATTTGGAGTTTGCATGGTGAATAAAGTTCACAATTTTCAATATGTGTTTTTTTTTTCCGGTTAATGTAATTTTCAATTTCAGCGCTATCTTGGTTGTATCATTAGTGTAATTTTCGTTATCTTTTCAATATATGCTTTATGTTTTTAAAGTGCGAGTTAATATATATAGATGAGGTTTAATAAATTTACTTGTTAAATAAAACTTGATTAACCATAAAAGAAGAACAATGAAACAAAATAAATACGTTAAATTAAATACATAATAAGCTTAAATTAAAACTAATTTAACTTATACTAAAACTAATACTAAACATAATAGCTAGAGATATCAATCGTACAACCTCCATCCACTAAACAAAAGTGATCATATTAGACCATCCTTTCTCATTATTTCATTTTTCAAGCGATTCCAATACTCTGCTTCAATTGGATCCATGCCAGACGTGTCTTTATTCATGACATTATATGTATAAATCCTTTCTTGTGCAAGTGTTGCTTCTTGTTGTGCCGTTATGAACCTTTCACGTTGAGCACATCGTTCACGCTCTAATGCCATCTTCGCTTCCCAACGCTCATCAATAGTTGACATTGTGGACGAGCTTCCACCCTCTAAGTTTGCTTTCTTCCTCGATTGTTGTTCTTTTGATGCTTTCCTACCCAAAGGTCGATTTTGATTAGGGGAAGGGTCACCATGATCACCGACAAGATCATTAATAGATTCCTCTGTTTCGTCCGTTGGCTTAATAGAATCAAGCCATTTTTTCTCATATCGAAGAATTTCGAAGCAATGATCTAGTTGAAAAGACTTATTCTCAAGAGAATAAAATAGTTGCTTCGCTTCAATCATCTGTTAAGTAAACACATATAAATAAGTAATAAATATAAATATGGATGATTTAAGAATAAACAAATATTTACCCTTCCATTAGTCGTTTGACCAGATTGATGTCTATTGTCGATTTGTTGGACCATACCACAAAATTTTGCACATTGTTTGTTGATTTGACCCCAACGATGTTTTATGCTTTTCTCGGTACGTGCTTTTTCACCGCCATTGTTGATGAATTCATCATATATTCTCTTCCAAAATCTAGAAGCGGATTGTTCGACTCCACTGATTGGATCTTTACTTGTATTTAGCCAAGCCGATACAATCAGAACATCCTCAGGGGTCGAGAAATTTTTTGTCCTTTGTGTTTTGCGTTGAACATTCACCGTCGGAGTTTCAGAAGGTGTATTAGAGTTGGGATGGTAACTTTCATCATCCGATAACTCGCCAGTGAGGAGACTTGTGTATGAACCATATATATTCGGATCCATCTACAAGAAAAAAAATTATGAATAGTGAATATAAACCTAAGTAAAAATAAAATTCAATTATAAAATTTAATCCCAAAACTCAAACTAAATTAAATTAAACTTATATGTAACCAAAAAAAAGTAAAAATCATTCCAGTGTCTACTGGACTTCAAAAAAAAAAAGAAAAAAAAAAGTAAAAATCGGCAAGCCCAAAACCGACCCAATTAAATATTATAGCCCACTTTTAACATAAACATAAACCTAATCACAATTAAAAATCCCCCAGTTTTCAACAAACCGTCTGCTAGCTTCTATCACTCATCTTCTTCACAATTCTCACGCCACCACACCCCCACCCACACCTCCACTTCGGTTGCTGCCCTGTCCCCACCCACGCCTCCACCTCCGACCACCGCTATACAACCCTCCACTCCCTCAAAGAAAAAGAAAAATTAAAAAAACAGGAACTCCATCGCCGACGCCGCCCTCCCTCTCTGCCGCCGCCGCCGCCCTCCCTCTCCAATTATCCGGTGTGATGAACATATAAATTTTACCTTTTCTTCTTCTACTTCTCTTTTCGATCTACTATGAATCTTTGTAATTATTTTTTTCCTTTGATTTTAATTTTCTGTAATTTTTTTTATTTATCTAGATATGTTGCAAGTATAATTTTGTGATGAAAATGATGTTTAATTTATACACAAAATTTTGCAACGGCTCTTTTTCAAAGAAAAAAAAGTGACCGTTTCCAATAATCTAGCCGTTGGTACTGTCAATTTTTTCCTACCAAAATTTGGGGCCAAAAGCAATTGACCCTATTTTTTATGGCAAGCTCTTCCGGACATCAATTTGATGGCTCAAATAGGGCTTCCATTGGAGTGGTGATTTTTTTATTTCAGCCATCAAATTGGAAGTTAATGGTTTTGATGTCCCATATGGGGTCTCCATTAGAGATGCCCTTAGCAAATAAGATTAAGACAGATAAACTATATTTATATAAAATTATAATGAATTAAATATTAACTAAACTTTGATCAAATAAAAACAAATGAAACAAGATTAACTAGGCTTATATCAAACCGTAAGAACCAAATGCTCATATGAATTAAATGAATCAAACAATCTTAACAAATACTTTGGTAAAATATTTAAAAAAATAGCTAGAAATGAGATATTAGTGAAATTAAAGCCAAAAAAAAAAAAAATTAGACAAGTTGAGCATAAATAGCTAACTAATTACAAGTTTTTTTTTTAAGACAGTGAATACACCAATCAGGCAATCATTAGATCAGAAAATTTATTTGAATAATATCAAATTATAAAGATAACCTAATTAAAAAGACTAATATTAAACTAGATAAATACTTACCCATGATCTCTTGGTCATGCATCGACTTTAGCCAACAAGCTACTGGTTCAATGCACAACTAATTACAAGTTATCACTAAAAAAATTCCTGCGAGTAAAGAACAAGTATAAATAATTAAACCCTAAATAAAATTAAAATAGCCACAACCTAGATTTTAAAAAAATAAAATGCATATTTTAAATTGAAACGACACGAAATTGAAGCTTAAATTTTTTTTTGTTATGCAAAATAAATCACATATTTTTTCAAAGCCATTACCACGAGAATGAAAATAAAAGGGTGAAGAGTAAAATAAATAGCCCATAATGAGGGTATATGTGGAATTAAGAGAAATTATGAATGATATAAATGTCAAAAAATGATTAAAAAATTATCACCAGCCCGAAGGTCATGTCATATCTTTTCAAAAGCATATTCTAATTGATTTTTTCTTGATAAACAAAGGAAAAACGAAGTTTGAAAAATTAAAAACTATTTATTGAAGAAAAAAGAGTTGAAAACACTTTGCTGAGTATGTCGTAAATACCCCAATATTTTCATAGATTACACTTATGATATAGTTATTTTTATTTTAATCAAACTCGATGTTGAAAAGAAATTTTCCACTATTTAGACATCTTCACAAATTAAAATTCGGGCATCATTTGATTATTTTCCCGATTTTGTTTCTTAACCAAAAACAGTAGAAAGAAAAAGTGGTTACGTTAAAAAAACACCATGTCATAAACAAAAGGAAAAAAATTTGTTGCAGCAATATACTAAAACTTCTTAGAGATATGTTATTAAAATTTACTCCCTCTGTTTTTTTTTTAATTTGTCGCTTTGGTCAAAAAAATTTGCTTACTTTTATTTTTCGATTTAGAATTTCAATATAAAATTAATTGTTTTCTACTAATATTATAATAACTGCTAATGTTTATTTTGTTAATGTTTATAATAACTGCTAATTAATTATGTTATTATTTGCTTAAAAGGATGTTTTGAGGTTTTTTTTTAAAAAGTGATTATTTATTATATTTTTTAATTCGTGTGTAATTCTTCAAAATGACAAATAAAAAAAATGGAGGGAGTATTTATTGATAGGAAGAAAATACAATACATATCTGAATTTATAAACACGTGACTAACTTAAGTATAATAGTAAATTACGGAGTATATTTTTGGAGAAGATTATATCTTTTTTTAACTCTTAGAAGAAAGCGATTAATAAAATTTAATGTGAATCCTTAAACAAACTTCAATTAAAATAACGATGCATTATTAATATTAAATTATTAATTATTATTGCAATATCAATGCGTGGCTTCTCTGTGCAATAAAAGATATACAGTGAGTGACCTGACCTCCCTTTTTACTTACATAGGGGGAAAATAAAAAAGGGAAAATAAAAAAGAGAAGAAAATACAAACGAGTAAGAACAAAAGAGTAAATTCTTCCGAGGTTTAATTCCCAAAACCCACCTATTCACAAAATCTGATAAACCTGTCAATCAAAGCTTATAAGCGTTTTACTCAAAGAAACCTAGGGTTAGGGTTTTGAAACAAATGAAAAATAATAATCAGATGTTCAAGCAAGGACGATGAATGAACCCTATAAATCAGCAATGGAAGAAGAAAATTTGGAAATTCAAGAAATAAAGAGCGGAGAGCAATGCGAGTCTTTTCCTCGATTGGATGAATCTAATTTAGTTATCGATGGGGACAAAGCAGAAATGGCGTCGTTCGAGGATAAGCCGGTGATTGTCGAGGGCGAAGAGGAGGCTTTTTTAGAGAGGTCGGAATTCATGGTGGAGATGACTGAACAGGCGGAAGTTCTGCCGGAAGCGGTGGTAGTGGAGGAAAGTGGCGGTCAATTGATTGATGCAAGATGTGGGGAACCGCCACTAGAAATGAAAGCTGAGGAAGAAGCCAAGAGTGCGGCGGACACGGTTGTCACTGATACAAGGGATGGGCAATTGGACCCACAACTCGGGCAGAAGCTCGAGGAAGAATTTGTGCCAGTAAATGAGGCCAAGGTGGAGATTTCTGACTCACAAATGGATGCGATAGGGGATGAATTGATGACGGAAAGGGAGGGTCTGGCGGCAGGTGATGATGAAGTGGAGAGAGATATGGATGACGGCGCGGAGATTGAAGAAGTGGGAGGCGTGGTTAATGAGTTGCTAGAGAGTCGGATGGTAGAAAATGATACAGAGGCGGTGATGGACGGTGAGAAGGTTGATGCTTTGGTAAATGACTCAGACAATCAGAGTGCTGGAAAACCAGCTAAAGCTGAAGAGGAAAAGGGTGATCAGAAGGTTTATGCATCGGTAATTGATTCAGATGATTGGAGTGCTGGAAAACCAGCTAAAAAAGCTGAAGAGGAAAAAGGTGGTGCGGTCATTGCTGAGGAGATACTAACCACTGAGGTCAAATTAGATGTGGATGTTATAACTAAAGTTAAGCCCAATGATCACATCAAAGTTCTTGAATTTAGTGATCTTATTGGACATGTTAGTGCTGATGTGAGAGAAGGGCATGCCGAAAATAAAGAGGTGGCTGCTGAGGGGAGTTTGATGTCTGAAATTAAGACGAGGGATGAGAGGATGAAGGTCGAGGTGTTAATGGATCCCAATTTTGATGAACTAGTGAATGTGGCAAGAAATAAGGAGGAAGTAGTAGCAGAAGAGGAGTATCCGACTGCAGATATTAAAATCGGAGCACAGGCGATAGGGGAGTTGGAGTTGGATAAGAGGGGAGTTGAGTTGGATCCCAATTTTGTCGAAGCGGTGGACGTGGCAGAAGATAGGGAGGATGTGGATGGAGAAGAGGAGCATCTAGCTGGGGATATTAAAATTGAAACTCAGGCGAGAGTGGAGTCGGAATCAGACAAAGATGATGTGTTGGAGGGGATTCAATTGGCAAATGCTGAAGTGGAAACTAAGTCAGGAACTGAGATAGTGTCTGATAAAATTGCAGACGAGGTTAAAGAAATGGTGACAGATGAAGCTAGAAGTCCTTTAGATGAGCCTGGTCTGGAGATGTATGATTCACCGGCTGCTCTGCAAGATGAGGAAGATGAGACAATGTTTGCCGAGGAGGAGACAGGAACACAAGATACTGAAGTAGAGACAGAAACAGATGTTGCTGAATCAGGGAAAACATCTGGAGGGAAGCGAAAGAGAGGAAAATTGACAAAAAGTCCATCAGTATCTAAAACCGCAGGAAAAGCTTCATCAAGGAAAACTGTGGGAGAGGATGTATGTTTCATTTGCTTTGATGGTGGGGACCTTGTTCTTTGTGATCGTAGGTAAGTTGTCAGAGACTTAGAAGGTGAAACTTTTTTATTTTAACCAAGAAAAAGACACATTTGTTTCATGTTCAAAAAATATTTGATCGCCAATTGTTCTCATTCACATATCAACTGATTTTTTTAATGGGTTTCCAGGGGTTGCCCTAAGGCCTATCATCCATCATGTGTCAACCGGGATGAGGCATTTTTCAAAGCTAAGGGTCGCTGGAACTGTGGTAAGTGTTACTCTCTATCTCAATGATCATGTCACAAACTTAATGATTGTTGATGTATGCTTTTGAAGATAGTTTTGCTTTATTGTTCAAGGGGAGTTGCTGCTAACCCTTTAATAATAAGACAAATTAAATGCACAGGAATCATCAATTTGAATTATGAATAAGTGTGCACTGAGGTGCCAAGCTCTATTGGGCTTAAGAGGAAATCATGAAGCCATGCACATACTTAATTGAAAGAACGAAACAGTACTATAAAATTTACATGCAAGATCTTTTTACATGCGTATGAAGATACTTGCAAAATTCATAACATGCATTAATTAATAAATTTTCCAAAACACCAGTTAGATTCAGCACAGGTTACAAAAAGCAGGTTTTTGGTGCCTTGCATATATATATATATAGATATGGGTGCACTTTGGTGCAAGAAGAGTCTGGTGTTTGTGCTTGGGCATATGCATCAATGAATCAAAGAGAAGAGATGTTAATTGCACCAGTAAGTAGCCAGAGAGGAGCTCATCTGCCAAGCTTGTGATTTATATAGTTCTTGACTTGAGCCATTGAAGTTTTTGTCTAACCTACTTAACGACAGATTGAGGCCAGCCTTTTCTCTTTTTTGATTATTCTCCTGAATTTACAGTTTGCATTAGTGAGTGTGTAGATGTACTCCTTACATGTGGAATTACCAGGTCAGTTACTAGAAGTGTTCCCTTATCATTAAGGAGTTTATTCTACAATTTACTGAAGTTATTACCTTTTCTCTTCTGCCGTGGATCTGCTTATGAACTGATAGGGAAGGGTGTTGTGTACAAGCTCAACTTCAGAGGCTAGTTATTGAACTTCATTTGTGAAGGATGGCCATGCTTGCCATTATTCTTATTCCTTCACTTCCTAGCTCAAAACTGTGAAAGTTTTGATTTAAGCTAATTGGTTTTCTTATCTCTACCAGTCCTTGTATACGGAACTTAATTGTTTCCTACAAAGGGAAACATGAAATAAAGCGATTTTTGGATACCAATATGCCATCCAAGTCCCACTTGAATCAAGTTCAGTTAATATATCCTAGAAATGTCTTCCACGTTCGGTATATGCATGTTTTGAATAGTTTCACTCTAACCAGCATATAACATTTTTGGCCTGCACATGCTTGATCATGTGAGCTTTTGAGTACTGGAATTGGGTTGAGTTTCTTGTCTTTATGGCTCATTCCCTGTATTTACCAACTTTAATGTTTTAACTCGTCTCTACCTTTATCTAAACGCTGCTGTCATTTTTTTTCTTCTTATTTTCAGGTTGGCACTTGTGTAGTATTTGTGAGAAGACTGCACGCTATTTTTGTTATACATGTACATTCTCCTTGTGCAAGAGTTGCACTAAAGATGCGGCTATGTTATGTGTTCGAGGAAATAAAGGTTTTTGTGAGACCTGCATGAGAACTGTTACATTGATTGAGAGCAATGAACAGGGAGACAAAGATGTATGTGCTTTTGTAATCTCTATCTTGTTCTTTATACTCTTGAAAATATACTCTTAAAAAATAGGTAAAATATGTTCTTACAAGTTCTTTCAATATTATGCATTAACCTCTATCTTGTGATTGCTAAAAACCATATTTGTTATCACATGTTTTGGATATCAGGGTTACACTGTTAAAATTGTTCACTATCATACTTTTTTTGCCTTTTGAATTATTTGGGTGAGCTGTCGTATAGTGTCAGTTTGATGATTTTCATCTTTTAAGTGTTTGGTTCAGGACCTATTGATGTCATCCAGTTACAATTTGAATTATAAACACAAAAATACTTGTTTTCTTGATATATTCAATTTAACTGTGGATTCAATGGGTCTGCGGGCTTTTCTGAACTTGACGATCCTTACTCACTGGACATTCTATCTAAAGACGTGATTAATTTGACGTTTTGGTTTTGACTTTTGACTTTTTGTATTCCAGTAGTGCTCGTTTTTTTTCCAATTTCATCTACATGTTTGATTAGTAATATTTAGTGCTATTTGTCTTCATGCAACTCTGTGTTACACTTAATGACCTGAATATATTCTATCTTCGGTCTCTCATGAGTGTATCTTTTCTTTCCTCCCTCTTTTTGTGTGTGTGTGTGAATCAACGACTATGTTGGATAAGCTAAATGTGTATTTTCTTTTATTGCACCAATGCAGACACTTGCTGTTAATGAGTTTGGTTTAAATAACTGCAATGATTTTTGAGATTTTTACTGTGGTATCTGAAATCAGGTCCTATGGGAATATATACACCAACACTTATAAGCAAAATTGACTACTTTCATTGTTTTAATTGTATATTTTACCTATTTCTGCTGTGATTTTGAATTTTAGATCATGAAAATCGTGATGAACCATTTGGTTGTCACTTGACATCTATATCGATCATTTCAATTTTTATCATAATGACATTACCTTGTTTTCCTTTGCAGTTATATTTTTTCACTTTTTGTTGTGGTTTTCATAAATTCATAGTTTAAAGCTTTAGCATTTTTTAGTATTTGGTTGTTAGATTATCTTTTTGCATCTAACTGCCTATTGTATTAGGAACGCTTGCTCTTCCCGATTATTTGTAATCTACATATGGATAGTATTCTGATTGTGTTGCTGTTGTCCTTGACTCATGCAGACTCAAGTAGATTTTGATGACAAAAGTAGCTGGGAGTATCTCTTCAAGGATTATTATATAGAACTGAAAGCTAAGCTATCACTTTCGTTAGTTGAAATTGAGGAGGCTAAAAATCCATGGAAGGGAGGGGACATGTTGTCTGGTCCTGGCAAACCAGAATCATCTGAAACACTGGCTGAAGCTAATGACGGAGAATCTGGTTCAGATGATTCTACTGAAAACTTAAAAACTGTCAAACCTAAAAGAAGAAAGGTACGGAAACAATCAAAATCCCTCCCCAAAGAAAAGCAATTGGTCAGTACAGATGTAGCTACTGGATCCAGAGCTATTTCTTTATCTGACAACTCTGAGTGGGCATCAAAGGAGCTACTTGAATTTGTTTCACACATGAAAAATGGTGACACGTCTTTTCTCTCTCAGTTTGATGTACAAGCTCTTCTGCTTGAATATATCAAAATAAACAAACTACGTGACCCTCGTCGGAAAAGTCAAATTATATGTGATGCAAGATTGGAAAATTTATTTGGGAAACCTCGCGTAGGACATTTTGAAATGTTGAAACTTCTTGAATTACATTTTATTGCAAGAGATGAGCAGACCGATGAGGTTCAAGGGAGTGTTGTCGACACTGAAAATAGCCAGTTAGATATTGATGATGACCTCCTGAGCAAGGGTAGGAGACGTAAAACACGTAGAAAAAATGTGCCTCAATCTAATCTCGATGATTATGCAGCTATCGACATGCACAATATTAGTTTAATATACCTGCGAAGAAAGTTGATGGAGGACCTACTTGAAGATGCTGAAATGTTTCACGATAAAGTTGTTGGAACATTTGTGCGGATAAGGATTTCTGGTAGTACTCAAAAGCAAGATCTTTATAGATTAGTGCAAGTTGTAGGTAAGAACTTTCTTTCTATTATCTTGAAACTGGTTAGAAATGGATTGTTTATTTAAGTTCTTCTGTAATTAACCTCTAGTGTTTGTAATAAATATCCAGACACGCTTCCACCCCCTCTCACCACCCTGCAAAGGAAAGAGAAAATAAGTATAGTCGTGATCTTTCCTTGTATTTTGAATGCAGGCACAAGCAAAGCTGCGGAGCCATACAAAGTTGGCAAAAAGACCACTGACACGATGGTGGAAATACTAAATCTAGACAAGACTGAAGTCATATTAATTGATACTATCTCAAATCAAGAGTTCACCGAGGTGATTGAATTTAACCCATGGAACCTACTTTTCCTCTATTAATACAGAAACAGAAGTTTCAATGTCATCGAGATGGACCGCCTCTTCCAGTTCCCCCCCCCCCCTTCTATAAGAAAGTCTTCGGGAATTTGTTAAAATAACGAAAGAAAAAAAGAACATGGTTTATAGCTATGAACAAACACCGGTGAATTGTTAAAGCTAAGTGGTGCCTGTCCCTTAATCTATAAATTTAACTTTTCAGATGACTCTAGTTTTTCAAACGTTCCGCTTTAATGGCTTTGCTCGTTATATACATTACCAAGGCTCCTTATAAACAAGCCACCCAGAAATGCACCCTAATGAGAATGTTGTATTTAATATGCCTTAACAAGAAATTTATTAGCTGTTTTATGAGAAAAGGTGTCCCCATGATTAGAATTGCTAGTGGAGCCAATACCATTTATAAACAATTTTTCAGATATTATTGATAATTTCAACAGTGATGTTTGAATTGATTGTAGTTTTTGGAAGTTAATTAACTTTCTTTCATTTGTCATCTTTTACAGGAGGAATGTAAGCGTCTTCGTCAGAGTATCAAGTGTGGACTCATCAGTAGGCTGACTGTGGTAATTATATATGCAACTCTAATAATCTGATATTGTAGCCTTACATTAGGAGTTTTTTCAATAATATAACATTGTGGTTTTGTAGGGTGAGATTCTTGACAAGACGATGGAGATACAGGTGGCCAGAGTCAACGACGTATGTTCATTCACCCTAATTTCCTAAAAGTTGCTCTGTTAGATAGATGACATCTATGACTATTTTTAACCTATTTATGTTATCTTACAAAAAGACTAATGAAAGTTTTGGAATATACAGTAAGTTCAGTCGTTATGTTACTTATATATAGTACTCCCTCTGTTTCATATTATTTGGTAGTGGCACAGAGATTAAGAGAATTATTAAATAGCCATCATTTGAAGATAAAAATCCAAAAATACCCTCACAGGAGTAATAATTGCTTTTCTCTCTCCTCTCTTAATTAGGAGTTAGAACAATTATGCTGAAAGTGTAAAGCTGGAAAAAAAAAATTAATTTTGCATTGAACTTCTAAAACGACAAATAATATGAAAAAAATAATTTTTTGCCAAAGCGACAAATAATATGAAACCGAGGGAGTATGTCGTTAATAGTATTCAAGAAATGTTTTCAGGAAGTTCAATGTTTTTTCCTAAAAAAACGGTTAACAGAAAATATAAATCGCAAGTCTGGAAATTGGGATGAGTAAAACTGATATGTTGCTTAAAAAAGATACATATTTTTTTCGAAGAGGATGTCCTTGGTGAGCTGCATTACCAAAGTTGTGGCATATGTAGATATGAAGTAGCACGTTAGTTAACACTCTGGCGGAATATATTGGTGGCAGTAGATCAAATCACCGTGGAAGTTTTTGAATTATATTTTTTATGATGAGTACTTAGCTTGTTGGTGCATTGAATCGCCTATTTCACAAATGCAGTTAAAAACTTGCTGGTTCATTTTAATAGATTGAGGTTTTTCTTGTTCTTTCTAATTGTTGCATGATACACTCTGTGGAGTGTTTCACCAACTCTTCTAGGTTAAATTGGACCATTTGGTCCAAGTTCAATAATTTGAGTTAATAAACTAATAGTGTCTAATAAACTAAATTGGGCCGATTTACTGAACTTTACCAAGCATTTACCGAAAACTATATTTCATAACGAAACTGGAAACATATCTCTGGCTTTATAATTTTGAAAAGTTTCACGTTCGATATTATGGTTAGCTCACTAGACTATATTAGCTTGTTATGTATATAAGATAGCATGAATTTCTGTGAACTATTAGATTCTGTTTTACTAATAGTACTTGGAAAAGAACAGGTTCAATGTTTAGCCACTATAGGAATGGTGAGATTGTAAAAGTTGTAGAAGAAGCATTCGTACCATGTAATGTGGTGAATGTGATTAAATTAGCACCATTTAATACTAATTAGCGGGATTGGACTTTATGGATGAATAGTAGGTAAATGCCTTTGAGAATGCAAAATCTTATAAAAGTTTCACACCGCCTCCCTGACACTTTTATGTGTCGTATTACCCCCCCGTGTTATAATGAAGTTTGTGTTTTAGGTGGCTTACAACTTTTTTGGCTTAACTTGTTTTCTTTTTTATTTGCGTTGTACTTCTAGATTTTGAGAAACTTGTTTACTTTACTTCACGTCTTCTTTACCCTTTTCATTGTGGAGCAGACTTCCATATATGTAGGATTTTTTTTAGGGGATGACATTATGCTTATTTTTTCACGGTTATGCAGTGGCTGGAATCAGAGGTTTTGCGGCTTAGTCATCTTCGTGATCGGGCAAGTGATTTAGGACGTAGGAAAGAATATCCTTTTTGTCTCCGAGTAAATTCCTATATATATATATATATATATATGTTATCGTTACTTTATATAGCTTGTCATGTATATGTCGACCTGTCAAAACCTTTATTTGAATGGATGTATGTGAAGTAGTTATTTGCCTATACACAGATCATGAAAAGATTTATCATCTATTGAACGAAATTTATGTCGACTCCAAAAATAATTTTAAATAATTGTAACACAATCATATATATATATATATATATATATATATATATATATATATATATATATATATGTTATCGTTACTTTATATAGCTTGTCATGTATATGTCGACCTGTCAAAACCTTTATTTGAATGGATGTATGTGAAGTAGTTATTTGCCTATACACAGATCATGAAAAGATTTATCATCTATTGAACGAAATTTATGTCGACTCCAAAAATAATTTTAAATAATTGTAACACAATCATATATTGTTCCAATGTGGATCATTCTGCATTTGTTTAAGTATTACTCATAACTGTTTACTATGAGTTTTATGTTGTATGTGAAAATTACAAGTTATCCTTGACTATTTTTCTCACGCTTAGAGAGTGTGTGGAGAAATTACAACTTTTGAAAACCCCTGAAGAGCGTCGGCGTAGACTAGAGGAAATTCCAGAAATACATGCAGATCCAAAGATGGATCCAAGTTATGAATCCGATGAGAAAGATAGTGAGTCTGAAGAAAGCAGACGAGGTTTATCCCTTGATCATTTTCAGACTTGGTATTCAACACTTTAACTGTCACCAAATCCTCATTGTTTAATTTGCTTTGTTGCATGCAGATGCTTTTATGAGATCTAGAGTTTCTGGTTATAGCAGGAGAGGAAGGGCCCCGATTTCTCCTGGAAGTGATAATTCTTCAGCAAAAGTTTGGGAATCGAGTAGAAACCCATCTGGTAATAGCTTCTCTCTCATTTCAAATATAGATGAAGTGGGAAATGAAAATTCTTGGAATTTAGAAGGAGACAAAGACACACAAGAATCCAACAATATAGAGAAACTGAAATCTGCTGCTAACTCTGACTCTCCTGGATTGGCCGTGTCCCGGTCTGAATCATCTTCTGGTGTAACTCCACCTGAAACTACTGTTGTGAAGATAAATGAATCAGAAAAGATGTGGCATTATCAAGATCCTTCTGGAAAAGTTCAAGGACCCTTTTCGATGGTGCAGTTGCGTAAATGGAACAACACTGGTTACTTCCCTGCTGGTCTAAAAATCTGGAAAACCACAGAGAACCAAGACAACTCTGTACTTTTGGCTGATGCTTTGGCAGGGAAATTTCCGAAAGAGTTACCTTCTGGAACATTCTTAAACCGAGATAGGGAGACATCACATGTCGGCCAAAATCTCAGGTCCCACACAAAATTGTCTTCTGAGAAATGGGCTCGGAATGATATCACAAACCTACCCTCTCCTACTCCAATTCAGTCGACTAGTGTTAATGGAGTGCTTCCGTCTCCTACTGCAGTTTTACCTAATATTTTGACTCATTCTTCTGTTACTGCATCAGTTTTGAATTCTGTTGTCCAGTCGGTCAATACTTATAGTCCGACACCTAATTCCCAACACGGAATCCTTGTGGGCTCCACAGATTCTCTACATCATCAGTCAACTCCAACTAGTCAACCTGTTCAGCCAGTTAATCAGAATCTTCAACCTCAGAATTATGGTTGGGCTACATCAAACGTTCAGAATCCTTCTGGAACATTTGCTAACCCAGTGCCGCAGCCTGATTTTTGGAGACCTCCAACTCAGGGTAATCAACCAATCATGAATTCGCCTGTTGCTACACCAAACGCTGGCTGGAATGCAGTGCAGCAGGCGAATCCCAACACGGGGGGGTGGGTCAATCCAGTGCCAGGAAATACAAATATGAACTGGGGACCTCCTCCTATGCAGCAACAGGTGCCGACCCCTGCAGGTTGGGTTGCTCCTGGTGGAAGTGCAGGACCGAATGTGCCAGGGTCAGTCCAGGGTTGGGCACCTGCTCAAGCTTGGGGGCCTCCACCGGTTCAAGGCCCAGTGCCCGTGAATGGGTGGGTCCCATCAAGCGGAAATTCAGGAGTTCCAGCTCCACCTATTCAAGGGGGACAACAAGGGAACCAGGGTTCATGGGGTGGTGAACAAACCCAAAATGGTGGTCAGTTTATGGGCCAGATGGGTGCTCAGGGTCGAGATTCTGGTTTCAATGGCGGCAGGCCTTGGAACAGGCAGCAATCGTATGGTGGTGGAGGCTCTTCATATTTCAATAAACGGGACCAGATTTGCCCGTATAATGCTAATGGCCGATGTAGGAAGGGGGCTCGTTGCGATTACAAGCATGTTTAGTTAGAAATTTGTCCTATATGATTTTGTATAGTATATTTTATGCTATTGTTTTTTACTTTTTACCAAATATTATTTGAACTTTATTCAATTTAGGTGACTGCTTTTAGGTCTGCATTTTGTTAAGCATTAGCAGATTTCATGCTTCTCCGTCCCTCTTTTCATTTTGTTAGATGGTATTTCTAATGCATATGAATTAAGAGGGAAAACTTAAAATTTTAATTTGGGTCGAGCAGAGCCCAAATCAGAGCTTCATGTTCATGGACAAATCAGAGTCATTAATTTTTGCCCCAACGAATATTTTTCTGAGGGGCTAATCAACGAACCTGTGTCTGTGCCCCAACTTGGCCCGAGAAGCCGGGTCATGGCTGGCGGCCACCTAGGGCTTCTTGTGTAGGGAGAAGGCCTCCAAATTTTATACATATGTGCGTATTTTATTTTTTATAAGAAAAAAATATAAATAAATAAATAAAATATAAGTATAATTTGTTTTTCTCAAAGTAAAGTTGAACAGTTCATTCAGTCCTTCCTCCGAGGATTTGGCGTGGTCATTCCATCACGAGCTGACCGCGGTTCGGATTCAGATGCATTTAAATTTGGTCATTCATTCTACGTTTCTACTATTTATTGAATGTCAATGTCACGCGGTATTTAATGAATTTCAAGCACTTTTATATTTGTGTTAAAATTTGGATCCCAAATTCATAGCTAATATTGAATCAAAATGCTTGCCAATACCATGCTAAGTCGTTGGCCAACTTTTACCTAATATTTCTGAAACTTCGAATATGGGTATTGAATTGATTGTTACATACATTAGTCAGACGGGTAAGCATATTAAATCGGCCAAATTCTTTAAAAAATAAATCGTGGATGAATAGGTACTATGTATTGTATATATACTGTGAGTAGAATTTGTTCCCTCCACTTGTATTTATCTTCGAATGTAGTTCCAAATAATACAACAAATAATAATAAGCTGGGATAATACTCAATACAATAATTTTAATTATATAGACATCGTGAGCTTGCTTAGGTATTATATTTTGCACCATGAAATTTCTGAAAGAGTTGCCTTTGGGAACATTCAAGTTTAGTTAATTTATTTATCAAACTTAAAGTTGTGTTTAGAGTAGCGTTGATTGATTTAATGTTAAAAGAATTAAACTCATAGAATATTAAGTCGAGTTGAGCACTTATATTACTTTTGGCTTATTAATCGTCATAAGTTATCAAACAATATATCTTATTCAAATATGTATAACAAAAAAAATTTAATTTAAAATAAAATTCTTCAAAAACAAACTCGATTTGAATAGTAATAATGCATTTTGCAGTACTCTGGACTTTATCCAGTGATTGGATTGCAGAAGCGATCACCATAGATGTACAGTGAAATTTGATTGGATAAATTTTCTCTAAATTGGTATTTTGTGTTTTTTTGTTAGGTAGATTTGAAAAAATAAATACTCCTAGTAGTTCTTACCTTTTCTTGACTTTTCAATCTTGATTTGAAAAAGTAGTAGTTTTACCTTGTCTTGATTTTTCAATCTTGAATCATGTCTTTTAAAACTCTTTAATCCTATTCCTACGTCCTCTCTATTTTGAATTCAGCTCTCTCATGTGTAATGATTCCTAACCACTCCCACATGGCATGCCTGAATGCAACTTTACTCAACATCAATAATAATTGATCAATTTCATTGGGTTGGGGGGGGGGGGGTCCTCTTATTTTACTAGAGTGGCCATCAAAAAAATAAAAACATTTTTAAATCATTCAATCTTGGAAAAAGTCATGGCACTTGAGGAAATTTATTCCGAGTCATCACCCATTGGAAGAAAGAGAGTGTGAGTTGAAGACCATTATATACCATACATGCAGCTTGTGTTCTATCCCAAAACTATATTATTTGATACGTATTATTAAGAAAAACTATGTCTTATACTTAAATGTAAATATTTATGTATAAAAGTGCCCAATTATATATTCTTAAACTTAAATTCAACACTATGAAAACTAAGTACTTTTCCATATAGATATATAGTAGACAAAATCATGCATGATCCTTAATAATAATACTTTTGAAGGTTTTAAATGCTTCTTCCCAATTGAGCAATAAATTTTCTTGATATGTTTTTCATAACTAAGAAAAAATTCTCAAGCAATTAATGTATATGAAAATATTTATGATATGTAGAAGATAAATAATATTAGGCCATCTCTCATGACTACTCAACATAAGTTTAGCTTCTCCTTTTCCTTGACTTTCCCTTTTCATAGTCATATCCAATTACTCAATCATCCCATTTCATTTAATTCCAATCTTCATTCATCTTCATTCATCTCCATTCTCACTTATTAATAATAATAATAATAATAATAATTATTATTATTATTATTATTATTATAATTTAACAAATAGTATTTAAGATTCCATAAATCGTATTTAACTTCATATTTATACGTATTACATGCTAAGTTAAAACAAATCAATGTTATAGTTAATAATAATGTTAATTAAATTTAAGTTTCTTACAATGTTATTTCACACAATTAGTGTTAAGTTTCTTAAATTAGAGTTAGGTTTTCTTAATGTTTAAGTATATATTAATTAAATTAAATTTAAGTTTCCTAAATAAAAGTCACATTCTTAAAATTTTAAAATAATATACAAGTAAAAGTTAAATTTTTTTAAACCTTGAATAAATTAAAAGAAAAAATTGAAAAGGGTGCGTGAATCCCTCAAGCGGTGGTTCATCCACCGCACCACACATTCATTTTAGGCTATAGTCTAATGATCATTGGATCTCATTCACCATTTATAAGCAAACTATAGTTAAGTTTTTAACTCTCATTGTACGAGATAATAACTTGTGGTTATAAGTTATAACTGGTGAGAAAGAGAGGCAATTGCCAACAATTTATTTGACATGTCATATGATAAGTTAAGTATATATATACATTATTAGATATTTTAACTAATTTTTCGTGTTGAAATTAGTATACTTGTGATATTAAAATGTTGATACGCATTTTGCTCATTATTATTAAGTTATTAGAGTAATAAATCAAATAAATTGTACGTCATAAATTTTCTAAGATTATTTAAATTGACAACGATAACAAAAAAAAAAAAAAAAAAGGAGTAGATGAAATATTTAAAACGAACAGCAGGAGTAAAGACCCACATAACTGTGGGCTCCAAACCCACCTAATGACGTGAATACAGAAATGGGCCCAGTCTCATCCATCCATGCTTTTTGTTTGTACTCAAATCCAATCAAATTAATTCAATTTATGTGGGTAAAATTGAAAAATTCAAGACATTCAGGCCAAGTCTCGTGACGCATTTTTGGCTTTTCAACGACAATTCATCAAAAACCGCTCAACTCTGTTTTGAATTCTTCAACTCCAATCAAAGTTTGATTTCAAAAAAATAACACACATATAATGGGTTTAGAGAAAATGTTCAATTAATAAACTCAAATTTATTTTACATCATTTCAAATAATCACTTAACAAATATGTATAATTAAAAAAGTGGTGGTAGAAGGAACAAACGAAAGCTAGAATTTTTGTAACCCATTTGGAAAAGAATAGCAAAGACACGACACGCTCGGAATCACACGTTCACTGCAATGTTGCATTAAGCTCATAGAATGCAACATGTCCACCCACTAAATGAAATATCAAATATATAATGGGAAAATGTCCACTAAAACTCCATACCACACCAAGTTAAATATCAAATTTATAAAATGTTACTTCTATTAAGATATTATAGCTTAAACTCCATTTAATTATATCACCCTAATTGTAAAACAAGTGCATATAAATATTTATGATTAGAGAGAGGACACTATTATTTGACGCTTGTGTTAATTTAGCTTAACTGATTAATATCGTAGCAAATTTCATATGAAAAATCCAAGTAGTAAACTTCCCCTTAAACGCCATGATTTAAATACAGAAATTCAACCATGCAACATAAGACAGTACTTTTACATTTAAACCTAATAATTTTATTCTAATTAAATAAATGAATTACAGACAAAACAGAATACAAAAATGAAAAGACTAAATTCGTAACCTCCCTAAATAATTCTACCTTCCTACAGTTACCGCCTACCAACCTACCACCCACCAAAATTGACATTCAAGTTTCGAGTTTCAAACGCCATCGGTTTACTAAAAACCGGTTCAAAGTTACACCTAACCTAAACCTAGAAACTCTGAACCGCCCGAGCCAAACCGGGTTCCACCACCGTAATAACCTCCTTCATCCGCCGCATCTCCAAGACTTTCCGATGACTGTTTGAATGCATTTCCTGCGAAAAAGTCGGGCTACAAGCCGGTCTATACTCCGGGTAAAGCCGACCGGACTTAAACCGGACACCACAAGCATTACACAATGTTTTCGGTCCTAGTGGTCCGGTTCGCCACTGTGGAGTCTTGTTAACTTGACAATGCGTACACCTTCGGCCGGAAACTAAACCGCTTTCGGTTTCCGGTTTTCTTTTCGGTTTTTTGGCAGGCGGTTTATCGGCGCTGGAAAACCAGTCCACGTCATGAACCGCGTTCGTGAACACAAAAGGAGATAACGTGGAAGAAGACGACGACACTGAGGACGACTCGGCGTTGCTCAACGGCGGCGTCGCCAGAGACCACGTTCGTCCGTTTGACCTTAACCTTTTAGTCCTCGGTTTCCTTAGAACTGGAAACGGGAAAACCGGGACCCGATTTTTCTGAACCGGTTCAACTCGGTTCCCTAGAGCTCCCCCGGTTTCCTTCGAGAAACTCCCGGCAGGGCATAAGAAAGAGTGACCGGACGACGTGGAATCGTCGACGAATTGCGAAAGCCACTCGAGATTCTCCAATTCATCAGCCTGCAAAAACAAAATTAAAAAATATATAAATTCAATTTCTCATGTGAATTTCGTGGAAAATGTTGCGGGCATAAACGTAGCGATATTTTTTAAATAATTACCGGAACGGCGAGTTCTCCGGCGGAGAGGTTATCAAACTCGAAAGTGGAAGAAGAATTATTCGAACTTCTATTCAACAAAACTTTTTCTTCATCGTCTTCTTCAAACAAACACCCCTCCTGAAACTCTTTTTCAGGAAAATCGAGGTTGAGGAGGTCTTCAACGGGGAAATCCTCCGTAACAACGTTGTTAATTCCAGTAACACACCAAACATCGTCGTTGTAGAACACTTGAGAATTCGTTTTCATGGCCATTTGTGAAAGGAAACTTGATTTCAACGCTCTTGCTTCAATGCACTCCATAATTCAAAATTCCAGAAATTGAAAATATGTAACTGAAAGGAAGATAGGAAAAAGGAAGACCACAGAGAAAAAGGGGGAAGAAGATGAAAAGATGAGAGGGTAAAGCAAAGAGAACCGAAATGAATGAGGGGCGGTACGTGGGCGAAATTGGTGGTGAGTTAATGGTATTAATTTCCTTTTCCTTTTCGTGTTGGGGAACATGTTATTATGGTGGGGTGTGAAGTATTGGATAATTATCTCTGAGCGAGATTTTTGAAGAGTGAATGACTATTCTTGAGAAAAGACAGAGGTGGGCATGTTTGGATTTTGGATTACAGACAAATTTTACATAATTTCCAACGAAAAAATAATTATTTGACTAGTAGTATAAAATTAAAAGGAGTGAAAATAAAAAACACCCCCTATATTTTTTCGAAATTCCAAAAAAATCCCTTTGTTATTTTAATTTGCAAAACTTTCTTGTGTTTGATTTTAATTATCACACCCAATCCAAGCAGAATTTGATTTTTGATGAAATGATAAAATTATCCCTATGTATTAGTCTTTTTTATTACTTTTGAAAATCCAACTACTTAGATCGATTTGTAGTAATTAAAACCAAACACAAGAGTATCTTTTGAGAGCTAAAATAACATAAGAGGTTTCTTTGAGAGTTAAACAAAGTATATGAGGTGTTTTGTATTTAGCTGTCAGGGGTAAAATTATCATATCAAAAGTAAAATGTGAACAAAGACTTGCAATTTTCGTCCTTGAATCACACTCTCTTTTCTGAGAGATGTATTTGGCACTGACTTGAGAGCACAAGGGGGGTTTTTGAGAGTTAAAATAACACATAGATTTTTTTCAGAGTTACATAAAGCATAGGGGGTGTTTTTATCTTTTACTCAAATTAAACGTTAGAGATGGAAGAAATAAGTTGAAGGTCCGGGACAAACAAAACATGGGTTCCTTTTCTTTTGCTCTTCCGCTTCTCTTTTGGAGAAGTTATGTAATACAACCGCTGCACCACATTATCAAATACACTCGGTGCACTCCACCAATTCACTTCTCACATGTGGAGTGAGAATTCGCGTCATCCATATTATGACCAATATGAACACATTTTTCAATTCCTACTTATTTGGAGATCATGACTGATATGGATCATCACTCTACATGTGAAAAGCGCATTGGTGGAATGCACCACATATACTTGATGACGCGGTGCATCGGTTGCACTAAATGTTAGATAAGAATTGAAAAGGCGAAAAAATATGAGTAGAAATAAATGGACCGACTGAGTATACATAAAAGGGAAATTTGCATATTTGATACCATATAATAAGAAACTTTGTGACATTAATTTGTACTACTTGATATGTAAATGCATATTTAGTATCACCATATAATTTTGGTTCAAATGTTGATACCACCGTTAAATAATTGGAGGGAAGTGGATGTAATCGACCACGTGCACCCCACGTGGGTGTTATCTCGTCTTTTGAAGGTAAAATTATCACGTGATAAAGTGAGGAAAACACTATCATTTCCCCTCAAAATACTAGATAACGTGATAACTTTACCTCCAAAATTGAAGGAAATATGATTTTTTGTCCTCCAAAATATGAAATTACATATACAAGTGGTGTCCATGGTACTAAATTTACATGTACATATTCAGCGATACCAATGTTACAAAATTTTGTTATGTATGTTACTAATCATGCAATTTCCCCTATATAAACATTATAAGTACAGATTTACAGCTGGCATTTACTTAGTCGCGTTATTAGTCATAGTTTGCAGACTAAAAATTCCAAAATTGTCATTTGGTCTTCTTTTGTTTTTGGTAAGTTGTATCTTAGATTCAAAGAATTCAAAGTATTTGAATTAAATGTGTGGAAAAAAAAAAAAGGAAAGAAGCTTGTTTGTACTAAAATTATAAGAAGGCCTTGCTGTTAAAAAAAATTGTTTGATTTTCAATTTTCAAAAACCAAAATTGCCTTGCTGTTAAAAAAAAAAAATTGTTTGATTTTCAAAAACCAAAATTGGGTAATAATGTTTTATGTTTATTGGGAATTATTTTCAGTTAAAAAAAATTAATTCCTAAATTAACCAGATTTAGTTTAGTTGTATTGTACCCACGCCATTTACTTTAATTGTGACGAGTGTAAGGAGCAATTATACTACTATATAACAATAAACTTTTCCTATGTTTACTGTAGTCGTGTTTTGCAAAATTGTAAATTTAATTCATTGATTTCCAAACCGTGATAAAATTTTAGTACAATTATTTTTCAGATTCACCACATTAACTGTCTGTAAATTTAACTTCAAAATCTCATAAACATTTATATATTAAAATATACTGCACATAATTACGAATTATTCGGAGTTACCTTCTAGGTAATGCCTTCTGGACTTTAGTGAGCAACATGTGTAAAATGAAAAACCAGTAATATTCAAGATATTAATTCAGTACGAATTAGAGACCAACTTATCTAGAAGGCAATATCTTTAGGTAGCTCCGAATATTTCCATAATTACAGCCACGATTTGGCCTCGCGTTTCAAATGCCCAATATCCCATTTGGAGCTAGCCGAAATGTTAAAATGTGATTGTTTGGCCGCAAAATATCACAACCACGATTGGTGTGCCAAATCAGCAAAACCACGGCCCATCATTACTTCTTCTCATTGCAATATTATGAAATAGTACTAATTTTGCCATATATATACTCAAATCTCTCTATTTTTTTAATTGACGTTCCTGCAATTTAACAAGTCTATCGATAAATTCATTCATAAGTTTTTTTTATTTCTGTATTGTGTAAGAAAAGTCTTCGATTAATTAATAATATTTTATAATTTTTTCTTGGTTTCATAGTCTCATATATTATGAAATTAAATTAAAAAATCTTAAATAAGTCAAATTTCTTATTATTTTTCTAATTTTTCATTAGTCTTTTCTTTAGCATAAAAATAAAGGTTAATTTTGTAAATTGTATGAAAATCTACATTTCTATAATCCATTATGCAATTTTTAGGGCAAAACTCACCTAACCTAGCAATTCGAAAATCAATTATAGGAGAATTAATTTTACTACAATGGATTTTGACAATAATTGATTATGATAAATTCAATTATAAAATAATTATTTTTTAATTATGATATGATAGTAAATGTCAAATACCATTAAAATCACGAATGACTAAAAATAATTTATATAATTGAGATCAAACACTTCAAAAATCACAATAAATGTTTAAAATTATTTTTAGGAGCTCACATTGCTGAGCCAAACTCATCCTAAATATCATAAGAAAAGTCAGCTTTTTGCCGCGTTCATCGCGCCGGCCCATTTGGCCCTCCCTCATCACTTTCCCGCCTTCCCTTTTTATATTTTTAGATGAGAAAAGACGCATGAAACCGCGCATTATAGACAAGTGTAGGAGATTTAATTATATAGTATTATTTTAATTATTATAATGAATGAAATAAGTTCGACTGGATCTCGACACTTTTATCAAATCCTACCAGATCTTAATACATTATTCTGAACTCAAATTTGAATGAAGTTAGTGATCCATGATCCAAATATAATCATAAACTTCTTATATTACATTTTAGTAATAATTCATATAGAAAAATTCTTACCTAGAACACAAGATTTTTTCAACTCATATTAAAAAATAAAACTTAATTATTATGAGATTCAATTTATTTAACCAACAAAATTAAAGCATTGTTAAGTAGAAACAAAAATTTACATTTTAGAAGCATTTATATTAAATATCTCTTAAATAGTACATTTGATTTATTTAACTAAATAACATTGATTTTGACAAAAATACAACTTTAACTTCACTTTAATTTAGTCTAGTTGGGTTAAGATTATTTAAAACTAATAATAATTATATTTTATTTTGAATTCTAAATGAGTTGGGAAAACCTAGACCACAAGTCTAGATAAAAATAATTCATTCATATTTTTCAGTTACAAAGACAATAAAATATCATTACAAAAAAATACTAATAACATATAATATTATGTATTTTTCATACCGAACTTTTACATACTTAATACATTTGGTATCATGCATTCTGGAAGAAAAAACATATTTGATACCATTATTTCACTCCCTCCCCCTCGACAGATGCATTTTCTTCCTCCGTCAGTTCTTGGACGAAAACCGCCATAACTCCCTCGTAACAAGGCCAAATTTCGTGTTTATATATGGATGGAAAGCTCTTGACTAGAGATTTCTAACGGTACAAGTTTCAGTTCATGAAACGCAATAAACAATTCTCATAAAATTAACAAAGTTTTGGGATATTAATCAAAATGAAATTATATCTCATAATCTATAATGAATCATGCCACAATAATTTTCAGGTATGATATAAGGCACATAAGTGTGCCATTTTGGTGACTTAACGACTATTTTGTCTAAAAATTGATGGAAAAGAAATTGTCGGGAGGTGTGTGTGTGAAATCATGGTATTAAATATGTTTAGAAAGCATGATATCAAATCTATAAAATAGATTAAAATTTAGTGTAAAAAGTCTAATTTCCTCGTACTATTATTAGTAAAGATGTATTTGTTTGTCTCGACTCATTCAGAAATTTATTATTATTACTTAAAAGTTAATGTTGATCCACTAATTAATTAATGAATTTTTATTATTAACAAATACAGTGATTATTTTTTCTTAATCAAGTAATTACAATTGTTGAATCAAGTTTAGGAGATTACGTTTCATGTTATATTTTCGCGATAATTAGCCATATTAAATATACTTGGAAAATATTAACTGTCATTGTAGGTTTATGAGTATGGAAGTTTATAAATTTGTTTTGATTTAGTCTTAAAGTGGGCTTTTGGAACATGTGGGGTGCTAGCTAGTCGAAGATTTTTTAATATAAAAATTGGTTTAAATTATTTGTTAGTTGTAATAAATAATTATTTCTTTAAGAAATACCTGAACTCTTGTTTGTTTTCAAAGTTTAATTTTAAAATTTGAAAATTGTAGGGCCTATTTGGATGGGTTATGGTTCAATTTTGTGGATCTCGATTTAATAATAATGATTTGTGTGATTTCGGTGAAACATTTGAAACTCCATTTGGTTAGGTTTTGGATGTTGGATTTTGTGATTCTGAAAAAGTTGAAACCCCATTTGAATTGGTTTTGGATGTTGGGGCGTGGGGAAAAACAGGGCCGGCCCTAGACTTTTCGGGGCCCTAGGCGAAGTAAAAAATCGGGGCCCTATATTGAAAAAAAAAATTATGTAAATTTTACTTTTCTTACTCTATTAGATGCAAATTTATTTATTATATCTTCATATTCTAGTTTCTCTAACATATCTTGTTCTATAGATAAAATAGTCAAATTACTTAATTTTTCTTGTGACATAGTTGATCGTAAATAGGTCTTTATCAATTTTAATTTTGAAAAACTTCTTTCAAAAAAAGCAACGGTTACAGGTATAATGAATATTATTTTATAGCAAATACATGTATTTAAAAAGAGACGTTTTAACTTGACCATTGGAATTCTTGATTTTTTTTAATCGCACTATTATAAGAGCCGCCAATATTTATTTGCATTAAAAATAAATTGAAGTAACTTAAGTTGGAGTGGCGCATCGGCAGAATGTAGTTTGTTGGGCTAGTATTTTATTTTTTTCATTTTGGGATGGGCTAGGTATATTAGAATATATACATGCATTAATGCATATATGGGTTGGGGGCCCCAACTAAATGGGGCCCCAGGCAATTGTCTAGTTGGATTAGGCACAAGGCCGGCCCTGGGGAAAAAAAATAGGTGGTACGTGTCAAACAATGTCTTTTGAGGAAAAATATAGATGGAAGGTGTAAGATCAATGTTTAATAAAACTGAAAAGTTTTGGTGTAGATTTGTGAATAAGTTTGTAATGAATTTCATGAGTATGACGAAAACGCTTTTGGAAGATTTTTGACTCGGTCTACAAAACCCGTTAGACTATGTCAAAACACATCCAAATAGAGCCTTAATTATAACAGAGATATATAATGGTACCGAATCTTGAATCTTATTGTGCATGATTTGTGCACATCCACAATGCTTTGCTTGAACAAAAAAAAAAAATTGGAGCGCGTGAAGCCTGCTAGCAATTGATGTAGAAACTTATATTGGGAGTATTGGAAGAGGAAGTTGCATACACGTTGGTAAAACACTGCACATGCACTGCACTCACAAAACACATGCACTTCGATGTTGAAATGTATACGAGTAATTTGAGTTATGTACAATAATTTATTTAAATGTGATTTTTTTTAATTGAATGAAATAGTATTTATTCGACTTGGTTCTAAAAAATTTTCAGAAATAAAAATAATGTGGGGTACTAAAATAGGATCCAATTAAGGTCCGGGTCGAATCCAAGTATGATTCAAATGTCCACTCTTGCATTTTCATAAGAGCTTCGAATCACTTTGTTATGTGACCTTCCCAAGGGTATCTTAAGGCCAGTCGTGGTCGGGGGTGGTGAGGATAGTCGTCTCTGGCGGCTGCGGGCTGGGCGGAGCCTGCGCCCAGCTCTGGCTTTTCGAAATGACTAATTTATAAATTTTGTTTTGATTTAGTCTTTTAATTTCTTTGTTATTTGGGAATTGGGCTTGTCCGAAAGTTAGAAAATTGGACTGCATTCGTGTCCGCAGGTCGCGGGCTCGCACAAGTCTTGAAGAGACGAAGTAAATTTCGATCCATGATTTGCACCCCCTGCGCCCGAGGGAAGAGACTCTTGGTAGCTAGATTGTTAACATTGTGAAATCATATATAAACCTCAAGATTTTTCCTTCCAATTCGAATGTGGGATAAAACCACTTCTATTTTTTTAACCCATTTCAAAGTGTGATCTTTGAGAAACAATTTATCATTCACTTGAACTTCGATTTGGACATACCATATACCGTTTTAATCTATTAACGGAGTATAATATAATTCCGCAAAGGCCCAAATGAATTTTTTTACTTATCAAATTTATTTTATTTATAAGTGAGAGTGGGCAAGAGTTAGAAATTAAATTAAATCAATTTCGGAGTCCTGCCATTGGAGACGACCAGGCAGGGCTCGGGTGGGGGTGGGGGCAGGGACAGCCCCAGGGCTCCGAAGCCCCGAACACCCCCCTAATCATTGGAGATCCCCTAAGTACTAGGTCCATCGACCCCCTAGCTAGTCTACTTGAGTAGGAATCTGAAATTAAAATACCTTAAGTCGTTAGACACAAGGCCAGTCGAGAGGCATATGAGGACTCGCTCAAAGTAGGCCGCTAATTAAAGTTGAAAATTTGAAAATCAACTCTCCATGCGGTGAGCATGGAATGGATGTTTAGTTCATATAATCATATTGTATGCTCTAATGCCAAAATAGAATTGCATTTGACAGAAAGAGACGTTCAACAACTTGTTTGCAGGCTTCTATATGGATGTTAACATAATTAAATATATTCTCACTATATATAAATAATAAATTAAATTGTAATGCAATTGCCGAAATTCAAGTTTATTACTCAACCCCATTTTCTAACTAGTTTATTAAGATCGATGACGCTTGTAAATTTTCTAGTAAAACTGACAGCTAGTCTGCATTAACTTTAAGAATATATATTATTGCATGATGGTGATCCTAGACCTAAATATTTTTTCAATAAATTGGGCGAATTTAGTTGAAACAACTAGGAACACTTACTGGGCTACTGATCATGTTACTGGGCAAATCCATGATTCTGGGCCGACACTAATCACGATTGGTATTGGGCTATTTTTAATGGGCCAATCATTGGGCCAGGGAATCTGGTAAGAGGTTCCGGTTTATATTTTGCCGCTACTAATGGAGGATGTGAAACAGGCATGTTGATCATTTGTAGTTTGTACCCAATATAATTAATGCCAAAGAATCTATATAAGTAATGAGGAAAAGTTTAAAAAAATAAAAAATAAAAAAACTTGACATTAAATTGTTTTTCAATTTTTTAGATCATTCTTTTGTTGCATCAATCCGAAAATGTTTGTATCATTATTGGAGTGATTTACGCGACGAGATGATTTAAATTTATTTAAAGCTGTTTTGCTACCAATACACGGTTGAGATGAAATGTAACTTTTTCATAAATATAGTGACTCAAAAAAAATCATAACAATTTGATGCACCACATTATTCGTGAATGTGCAATGGTTTCACAAATATATTAGGACTCAATTGACAAAATCAAATATGCAAGATCAATTGATTTTGTGTTTTAAACATATGTTGATTTGTTGTAAAGAAATAATACTAGACCCAAAATTGAATATTGAAAAAACAAAAAGAGAGAAAGTTGGCACATAAAGTATTTTTGGCAAGGATTGAATTTTTTTTGTTAAAATTTGAAAAAAAGCACAAAAAGAATGATAAAGAAAGCTTCGGTAAAGGTAACGTTTTGGGTGGAAAAAACAAAACTCATTTCTTAATTTTTCCCATAAAGAAAAGAAAGAGGCGTTAATTCAAATTTACCAATCCAAAAATCAAATCGAACTCATTTCATCTCTACCCAATTGTAAATTTCTAATATTCTTCTGCAATCGAGAGCAATTGATCGATTCGTGAATGGAAGCCATTAGGAAACAAGCATCCAGACTCCGAGAACAGGTGGCCAGGCAACAGCAGGTACTCTCTCTCTCTCTGTATACGTATACGTACGCTTGTTGCATTATATAATTAGGATTTGAAGGCGAACCTCAATCGGATCAGCTGCACTCTCGATGATTCGAGATCTGCTTGAATGTTTGAATTTCATGTTCTTTTTCACGTATTTGGATTTGAAATTTTCGTGTTAGTGCTAGTGCGTACAATCAAATAATCGCCTTAATTTAGGTTTAGTAGCGAGAGCTGTTATTTCGTTTTGTGTGGAGTAAATTAAGTTATACTTATTCTTTGATATTGCATTGCCCAACTATCTAATGGCATTTGTTGTGTTTGTAGAAGGATTTGAAGTTTGCACATAACATGTTCAATATTCCTAATCCGAAATTTGGCTCAGTACTTGGTTGTACCTATCACATAATTTCGAGTTCAGTTTTTATATGTAGGCTTGTGTGTTTGCATTGATCTCTCTCTATTTTTATCTGTATTTGAAGTGAATTTGTTCGGTATCTGAATATGTAGTATGCTGATGGAGTTCAATTTCAGGCTGTTCTGAAGCAGTTTGGTGCATATGGAGGTTCAGATAATGTTGGCTCTGATGATGCTGAGATCCAGCAGCACCAGAAACTTGAAAAGCTATACATATCCACTCGTGCAGCCAAGGTCGATTTTCTCAGTTATTATTTAATAGTACTGCGTGTGTGGTGTGGAACTGGTTACTTGCACTCGAGCAAGAAACACTTCCAACCATAATCAGCTATTGAATCTAAGAATTCTCGGGATTCCATTTGTTGCATTAGTTTTATAATTTATATTGTGCATCAGTGCATTAATTAAACTCTTTTTAATACCCTCTGATTGAAGTTTTTCATTTTTCTTCTAATCTTCAGCATTTCCAAAGGGACGTAGTTCGGGGTGTTGAAGGTTATATAGTTACTGGGTCCAAACAAGTTGAGATAGGTATCCTACGAAGATGAAAATAATTTTTGTATCTCATTGCAGTATTATTAAGTGTCTAGATCTTGAGTCCTTTTTGTGCACTTTCATTTCAGGAACTAAATTGTCGGAAGATAGCAGGAAGTATGGTGTTGAAAATACATGTACAAGTGGTAATACATTATCAAAAGCTGCATCAACTTTTGCACGTGCTCGTGCTCAAATGGAGAAAGAACGTGGAAATCTGTTGAAAGCCTTTGGCACTCAGGTTATAATAATGTGCCTAGCATCTCTATTCTGGTTTAAACTTACTAACAATATTTTCAGGATGAGTCTTTACAGCCTGTTAAAGGCATTTAAGCATTATTAGAAATATCAGGCCTAACTCCTAAGTGTATCTATTGCATGTTCGAACTTGTTAGGGACATAATTTCTTTATATAGACTCGAAAGTAATACTTAAATGCGGCTACATTTATTCACTTCTGATTCTGTTTTGTTTCCACCTTATCTAGGTAGTGATGAACTTGTCATTTAAACGGATTGTTCCATGAGAATATAGGTGTTTTTGGTTAACTCCTGAGGTTTTGTTTTTATGATAGGTTCTTTGACAATATCATGTCACACAGTCACTGAACTTTGAAAATCCTTTGATAGAAACTAGTTGTGAGAATATCCTCTAAGTAACCAGCTTCGATATGATAAGTCCATCCAAAACTGATCTATATCTTCTTACATAACTTGTCTTGCATTCTGTGTATCAAGAGCATCAATCATATTGCCTAAATCTCTGCTTTTGTAGACATTGCAAGTTGTGTGATTTCTTTGTTCTTTCCAACATACACCTCTTAATTTGAGAATGACTATGAAGTAGGAAGTGTTCCCGCTAAGAATTGAGGTCATATAGGAATGGCTTTGTCAGAGGGTGGTATTTATTGTGCTTTGGTTCACTTTATTCGTTTTTTAGATGAACTCTTGAGGATTAAACATGTTTTCATTTGTCAGAATTGGTTGCAGTAATTAATGAACTATATCGGATCTTAATTAGTTTGAGGGATAATTAGTCATCTTCCCATTAGTCTAGCATCATTAGTTGAAACTTTATTTGATCTGTCTTACAGTCATTAGTATATTCTGTCAGAGAGTTATGAATTCTCATGTTTCAGGTGGCAGAACCATTGAGATCTATGGTAATGGGTGCTCCATTAGAAGATGCTCGTCATCTCGCTCAACGATATGATAGGATGCGACAAGAGGCAGAAGCTCAGGTATTTTCGGCACACATTGTCAAGTTGTTTCTATAGTGCTCAACTTCTTGGCAGAGCTCAGGTATTTATGGACCGAAACTGCTCCTCACCAGCTGTTAGTTCTATATTGTTGAACCTAGATAGGCTGTTGAAGTTGCCAGGAGACAAGCAAAAATAAGAGAAGGAACTGCCCATCCTGAACTGGCTTTGAAACTTGAAGCAGCTGAAGCTAAATTGCAAGATCTGAAATCCAATGTAGCCACACTTGGGAAAGAAGCTGCTGCAGCTATGGCTGCTGTTGAAGCCCAACAACAAAGATTGACACTTCAGCGACTAATATCCATGGTATTGCCTTCTACCCATTTGAGTAGAACTGAACTTCCAAAACTAGTCTTGAATATTTACCAAAACTTCTCTCTTTTTCCGTGATCAAAGGTTGAATCTGAACGTGCTTACCATCAGCGAGTTATTCAAATCCTTGATCAGCTTGAAAGCGAGGTATGTTATATATGAGCAAAAGCCTTTGTTATGATGTTTTAAGCTTCAGAATCTCAAACATAGGAAAAAAATTGCTGTTGATTTATAGATGATGTCTGAACGCCAACGTATAGAAGCAGCTCCTGCACCAAGCATGGACAGCATGCCTACACCTCCATCATATGAAGAAGTAAATGACACACCTACTACACCTCTGCAGAATGGATCAACAGATGGCATGGGCTACTTTCTTGGGGAGGTAAGCAAATAACTCTTTAATTCTTTGCATTAATCCTTGGGATTGGGAATGATACAATAGTTGTAAAAATTTCAACTTACGGCTATAGCTGTTTAAATCATTTCATTGACCATTGATTTTACACCAGGTCTTGTACTCATATCAAGCCGAATCTGATGTGGAGCTTAATTTGTCAGTTGGAGACTATGTTGTTGTCCGAAAGGTATGCAAATCATAGAAAATGAAAATAATTTGGAAACTCCTTTCTGAGAGCGTTGAAATGCTCTCAGAAAAGCCAAACATTTAAGACTATTGTCTTTGTGCTTGTTTATAATTTACTATATTTTAATTGCTCTTAGGCAATTAGATCTTGACAACCACCATCAGTTTTGATTTCCTTTTTATCTATTTGTGTTGTTGGATTTCATGAAATTTGCATATAAAACAATTAATCTTCTGTTTGTTTAAAGGTTTCAAATAATGGATGGGCTGAAGGTGAAAGCAAAGGAAAAGCAGGTTGGTTTCCGAGTGGATATATTGAGAGACGCGATCGTGTTCTTGCTAGCAAGGTAGCTGAAGTTTTCTGACCTATTGCCTTGGTTTTGGTTTCAACATGCGTTTTCTTATTTGTATATCTTGGATACATATATACATATTGGAAGTTTGCCCGCACAGGAAGGAGTACTTGCCAGCTACTTTTGTTACACAGTATCATTGCAATTTTTTACAGATTAATGTATTGCCTGATGTTCTAGTATTGAACATTTTATTTCAAAGTTATCCTCGCCTCTCTAATAACAAATAAACTATTTATTTATTAATTTATCAAGAAAAATTCCTTATTAATTATAGATGAATCCATTCATCCATCAAACAATATTATGTTTCAATTTCTTCATTTATTTTGTTTCATTCGGTTTTATGTCTCAAATTTTTTCTTCATTTTCATCTCATTTTTTTCATTATTTATGTTTCAATTTATTTTCTTTATTTTATGTTTCAATTTTTTTTATTTATATTTTTTTGAGTTTTGATTTGGTGATAATTATCTCGTTCGGTACGAATTATCATTCAAATGTTGAACAATTCACCTTCAACTTCTTTATCGCAAAATTCAAGTTTGATATCAAATAATATTTTGTTTCAATTTTCTCATTTTTATATAAATAAAATATTTATTAATTATGAATTCATCAATCCACCAAATATTGTTATGTCTCAATTTCTTTCTTTCTTTTGTTTCCGTCTCTTAGAAAAAAATGAGATGAAAATTAAAAAAAAGTTGAGATAAAAAGAAGGGAAGGAAACAAAAGAAACAAAAAAATTGAAACATAATATTATTTGGTGGATGAATGGATTCATAATTAATAAAGAAATTTATTATTTATGAAAAGGACGGGATATTTTTAGAATAAAAACTATAAAACTATAACAGAGAAAGTATTGTTACAACTGATACTTTAGGAGGTAACTAATATTATCCCAATTCTTTAAGGGTGTATTTAAATAAAATAAGATAATCCATTTTTTACTTACTTTTCTTCTTTTCGTAATTATAAATTTTTTTAACTCAATTTCTTAATTCAAAATCGAGCATGTTCTAATAATTCACCGAATATAGAGAATTTCTCTTAACCACAACCATACACTCCCAACACTCTTGAAAGTAAGGTCACCTCTAATGGCAGTGCAAGTGCTAAGGCTCTGGAGCCCAGTGGCTGTCTCTGCCCCTAGACCTGTTTGGTCTTTTCGAATCGCAGGAAGAGATTGTCTAGTGCAATCATTGCACCACATCATTAAGTACATGTGGTGCAGCCCATCAATACACTTAGGACATTTGGATTGATAATCCATATCATCCCATATTCTGGCCTTGTTCCCAAAAAAATAGGATTTCAAAAAATTGTGCCAGAACATGGGTGATGAGGATTATCACTCCACATGTTCCAAGTGTATTGGTGGGTTGCACCACATGTACTTAATGACGTGGTGCAGCGGTTACACAAAATAATTTCTCCAATGGCAGGGCTCCGAGCCCCATTTGATTCCATTTTTTTTCTTTCCACTCTCACTATTATAATAATAATTTTACTTTTACTTTTACTTTTAATAATAATCCCTATAATAATAATATTTAAATAGTATTAAAATCAAAGAGAGTTGATAATATTAAAATTGATTCAAAACACGAATTACAACATTAAATAAATAGCACACACACAAAAACAAGAAGGAAATTAAATTGTTTATCTATGTGTTCAATTATTATTTCAACTAATTTGATATTTTTTATAAATATATAGCCACCAATATTGTAATTAAATTATTTAAAATTTTACTTACAAAAAAAATTAAAATAAATTTAATAATATAAAATTTCATTTAGGTCTTTACGGAATTATATTCTACTATGTTAAAATGGTATATGGTATGCTCAAATCAGAGTTTGGGTGAATGAGAAATTGATTCTCAAAGATCACCCTTTGAAATGAAAGAAAAGAAATAAAAATGGTTTTATCCCACATTGGAATTGGAAAAAAAATAATCTTGAGGTTTATATATGATTTGACAATGTAGTGGTATAACAATCTAGCTACAAAAAGTCTCTCCCCTCGCGTGCAAGAGTGGTGCGGGATACAAAATCATGGATCAAAATTCAGTTTGTCTCTTCAAGACTCGTGCGAGCCCGTGACCTGTGGACACGAATGCAGTCCAATTCTCTAGCTTCCGGACATGTCCGATTTTAAATATTCAATTAAAAATTGGTACTAACAATTTTTTTATTATTAAATGCAAAATAAAATTTCTCCATATTTTTTTTTATTTTGAAATTATTACATGCAAAAAAATATCTCCATATATTTATTTATGCTAAATAATTAATTAAAATTTATTTAAAAGAAATAAAATCAACAAAAGAAATAAAAAAAATAAAACTAATAAAAATCAATCAGGTGACACCACTTAACTTGAATAAGGGCCATGCGAACACGTGCCCTCTTCTTCTTCAACTAATAGCAACAACGGCTCGTCGTGCCCCGCAGCCCCGACCACTGGAGTTCATTTCCCCTCCCACCCGATCCCTGCCCCGAGCCCAATTGAAGATGGCTTACATCTCAGCCTTGATGATTTCTTCTAGGCAGACTGTACCAAATCAGTCTAAAAGAGCCTCCCTGTTACATTCTTTTTTTTTTTTTGGTTACAACCTCCCTGTTACATTCATATGCACCGCTAGAGGTAGGTTTGTGATGTATAATATTTTTAGTTTTTTTTTTAAAAAAAAATAGTATAATATTTTGATTTCAAGCTTTTTTAAAATAATGATTCACTTTACTTAGAGCATCTCTCACACCAAATCTATATTTGGTGTAATGGAGATGAGTTGATTTTCCATGGTTAGCACATCATTTTGCTATTTTACCATTTTTGGTGAAAGAATAGTGTTTTTGACCTCTCATAGTTTTCATCAAAATTTATACCAAATTATAAAATAATAATATTTCACCATTTCACCATTTTTTGAGAATAGGATTTGGTTTGATCTCTCATGGTATTTCACCAAATGTGTCACCAAATAATAATTTTGATGTTTATCATAATTTTATTTCATTAAACTTTCAACACAATATTATCAATTATAAAGTGCTATTTACAATTACAAATCAAATAACAAAAAACCCCTGTATTTTCAAAAATTACAAAGACACCACTTGCAGGGTATTTTTTGTAAACCACCCTATCTCTTATCTGCAGACGAATTTAGACAACTAATTGCAAGGCGGCACGTACGTCTTACCCACTCATATACGAAGATGTGTATGTCTTGGAATCTCCTAACAACAAGGAGTACACTCTGGTGAAAATACGGACGGGAATCCAGTAGATGAACATTTTCCTGATTTGAACTATGACAACTAGACTTTCATTAAGTAGTGGCGCCAAGACTTGAACGAGTGGGTAAGTTATTAAAACGAAAATTTCATTTTCATTTTTTACGAGTATTTCAATTTCGTATATTTCTAGTTTCGTTTAGTATATTTTTATGTTGCTCAATTAACTTTGTGTTTCAATATGGAGTTTGTCGTCATGTATTTTATTTCATTTACTATTTAGGTTTAGTAATATAAATGTAACTTATTGTCATTTTATTAACAATTTATTCCATGAAATGATTTATTGTTGTGTATTTCATTTTAATTATTAATGATAATTAGTGTTTATTTGATAAAAATCAATGAATTAATTGATTATTATACAATTAATTAACAATAATGTAAAGAATATTTAGTAATAATTAGTGTATTTATTTAATAAAAGCCGATAAATTATTTAAAATATAGTTAAATATATATAAATAAAAATAAACATGTCAATATGTTACTAATCATGCAATTAGATGCTAATTAATCAAATAGGGACAATTACACCAAATCCTATTTATTTCCTTATATTTGGTGATAAATAAGGATTTGATGTAAAAAATAGTGAAATAGTGGAATGGTGGGAGATGCAAATTCCTTCATCAAAAAAATTGGTGTAAAAATAGGATTTAGTGAAATGGTGAAATGGTGGTTGACCACCATGGGACAACCACCATGGGAGGCTAAAATAAAATCTCTATATTTTTTCGTGTTATTGTGATTTAGTGATTTAAGGTGGGAGACTATAAACATCTAAATTAAGTGAAAAAATAGGATTTGGTGCATCATGGGAGATGTTCTTAATCAAACTCAAAAATTGAGAACTTTTGTCACGTAACCAATAACAGTTAAAGCACTGCAATTTGGAAATAAATTAAATTTCACACAAAGCAAAACATAAAAATGTATACTAATCTAACCAATACCAAGAAATACATAAAATACAGGATGTATAAGCATAAATAACTTACAAACTACAGCGTGTAAAATGCACTTTACAAAACAGAACACAAACTTAAGATGAAAAGCTACCAATGACACATCATGCCAGAAAGCAATACACAACCAAATAAAAAGAACCAATTACCAAGTATGAAACTCAAATATCACCATTTGATTGTGCACATAAGAATGGTTATTGTTACAAGGAAGTTGCCTTCCACAGCTAAGCCAAACTAACTCCTGCAATTAAATGTGTACCGTATAAGCATGAACCGTTATTCCGATTCTCTATTATCTATTATTAATAGTTTCTACAATTTATAAAGAAGTGCTTACACATATTAGTTAGTCGAGCTGAAGACAGGTATGCTAGAAGAAAAGCCAATATGATGAATATGAAAGCAATCTGCATGAAGAAATCATAATTAGAAAATCGGCTAATGCTTCAAAAGTAAGGAAAGAATGGATCCAACACTAACCAGAGTTGCACTGTATTGGGACTTGCTCTGTACAATGTAAGATTTTCTGGAAAACAGACAAGGTTATTACAAAGTTGATTGGAAGATTAACTCCTAGATGACAATTTCACAAAATAAAAACTACCTTTGGTTTAGGGTTCCAGAGTCCCTGCAGATTTTCAAGATTGCTTCTAAGTTGTCCTTCGTCTTCTTGGCATTAGGGTCGTTGTCGTCAACCTAAGAAGTTTAGAGGGCAATATAAGTTTTCAGCAAAATGCAGAAAGAGATTTATATTCAAAGAAAATAATTAATTATCATCAAACAAAATATTGCAAAACTGCCAATGGTATAAAAAAGTCTCACTGTATTAAGAGGTGAAATAAAAAAATATACTCCCTCCGTCCCAATAATCTTGCTCCTTTTATGTTTGGCACGGAGTTTTAGGCAATTTGTTAAAAAAATAAACTTTTGACTTTTTTTGTGAGAAAAAAGGAGTTGTGTTTTGGGACGTCCCAAAATAGAAATAGGAGTAAGAAAAATGGGACGGAGGGAGTACAATCTAATTTTTATACTGTTTTGAAGGAAGGATTTTGGATTTGCAAAGCTAGGTCTTTAGTAACATGTGATGATCGGGACACACATTTCTAATGAAATGTAATATGAAGAACTATTTACTGAATATCTTTAAGAAATGACTATAGACCATTTTGAGAAAAAACAGAGTATTACGGATCAAAAAAAATATTGAAAAATGCCATCCTCTCTTTTATTTGTTACGTCGTAATGTCAATGAAACCTTTTGAAACAAGGGAAAATAAATGTTACTGCAATGTATGTCAAATTGATCATGGTATAGCAACCACAGAAAGGGTCATGCGTATTGGATGGAGCACAACTTTGCCAGCCAAACTGGCTTTTGAATCAGATTAAGCATCATACCTTGGCTTTTATCATACGAGAGTAATCGTAAAAAGCTCCATACACATCGGACATTGTCTTAGTTCGGTCAATAACTTTAGCAGTAAGCCCTAGGCAAATAAAAACATAAAAAAATAAGAATTATTGTAATTGCTGGTTTGATAATGAAAATGAAAATGCGAATGAACAAGAGTAATGCACATGCATATAACAGAGAGTATATCGTAGTGGAATCTGGAAGACTAAATTAAGAAACCAAAACCACAGTATATATTATCTTGCACTTGAATTGAATTTACTTTGATTAGGCAATAAAACTATTTATAAGTTGTTATTATGAAGCATTTCAAAATCCCTGTCCATAACCAGTGGAATAAGAGAAACGGTCATCAGTAAATTGTTCACCAGCACAAAGCTACTTCAGATACAGTTAAATGGGAATCCCGTTGGTCTTTCCAATAAGTCTGAATACCAACTTATTTTGATGACCAATTCGCCACTTTGACTCCTTAAAAACTATGCTCCAATTTGTAAAAGCTCATTCGTACATTATGCCGGAAAGAAGAAAAGAATAAAGAAAAAACACAAAAACATGTAGTTCCAATCAAGATAAAATAGTTTGGATTTTATAATGCAAAAAGAGCACACAATATATTCATCTTACCACGTCTCATTTTCACAACACCTCTGAAAACTTGGATGTTGTCATAGCACAAAGCCAATGTCCCGATAGCCATGATCTGGTAAGTTCAGGGAGCAAAAGAAGATGAGACTTCTGATAACATAAAATATCAAATTCACTTAAAGTGAGAACTATTCCTAGATAGCTGAGACTTCTGATGACACAGCATAAACATATTTACCTGAGGAATTGCGCAAAAACGAAAGATAGCTGGGTCTCGCAAATTAGACATATACTTGAGGGCATCTTCTACATGCACTAAAGCATTTGTGACCATGTCATTCAAGCACTGAACTGCCTTAACTGAATTTTCCTCGTCTTTTAAGTCCTAAGAATACAAAACCACAAACTGCCAGTGAGAAAGTTTGCTCCAGCAGAATCGACAATAATCCATATCTATGAAGCAACTTAAGTTCACTAATATAAAAGACAAGTTTAATATTCGAAAAGAGAAGAATATTTTAACGAAAAAATATATATATTAGAGAAGAATGGGAAAACAAACCTCAAGTTTGTTAACATATTTACTCCAAATTTGACGAGGCCAGAACATACGTGACTTTGGTATCTCGTTAATATCCTCCAGATAATCTCTGATAATATTTGTTTTCTGTAATTAACAAATAAGAAGTTAAATTTTCTCACGCCAGATATCTCTAAGGCAAGTACTAGCACTTATTGCTTTACATAGTGGAGTCAATACCTGAAGAAATAAACCCATTGAGTTGGAGAGCGCATCTGAAGCCAGATCTTCTTTTCCAGAAGCATGAAACAGCTTCGACAACCCTAATCCAACAAGTCCGGCCACATAGTGACAATATTCATCATAATCATCAATAGTTTCTACCTATCAAAGGAAAAATATGCAATCAGCAACACCTAAGCATATTCTGTTCACAACAGAGGAAAGTTCAGATCCAAAAATATTTTTTCAGAGCCTCTTATTCCCAATCATTTTATATTATGTTTTAGATACATGTGCTGGCAACACAAAAAGTTACTATTTGATTAAGAGTCACCAAGAGAAACTTTGTCATGTACAGAAGCAATATTAGATTTTAATAGATTTCATGTTAAGAGCTACTTCAGAAACCAGGTAACACACGATTCCCCTTTTCGTCAGAGTACTGAGAAACTGCCTCTAGCTGTCTACCATGATATTTCTAGTATACCTCCTTGCATATAAATTTTGCCATTCCTGCACCCATTCTCATGGTAATGTCCTCAATTGCCTCCTGATAACTGCAAAAAGGAATGAGAATTATCTTGCTGCACTAAATAACCCATAAATCTGAATATCAGCAAGAAATGAATCTCAAAATTCTTTAAATTTATAACACAGGCTCAGCAAACATATTCAATAACCATAGTCACGAATCAATTAAATAGCATCGCATGTGCAATGTAGATAGTTAAATACGTACCCGCTCCCAAGCTCTAGAAAAGCAGTCGAAACGTGATGGAACTCGTCCATTAAAACTTTGTAATGTTTTGTACCACCTGTTGAGGAAAAGTATAATAAGATAGAGACATATAAAGAGCATTAGTATAATATGTACAAAACTCTTTATTTATAAGCCCCTCCTCTTGAAAATGTGGTAGCATATATAAAAAATTAAGAAAAGAAAACTCAGTGAGATTTAAAAGGTAAAATTACCTCCATAAACTGAGTGTTCAGATGGAAGTATTAATCAATCGAATTGAAGATTTTTTGCAACAAAATATTGAAATATTTAGTTGGTAATTTTGAAATATTTAAGATCACCAAAAAACCCCAATATTGGAAGTTATAAAAGATCAATACCATAACTTAATCAATAGATTAGACAATTTGAATTTCTATTTATAGAGATATGAACTTGAATAGAACAGCTAGTATATTGCTCATCAAGCCAAAAGGTAATCTATGATCAATAAAGTTTTCATTTGATTTGGTGTCAGGGGTGGAAGCTATAGGATGTTGGGAGTTGGGGTGCAGCATAACACCAGTTGAGCTGCCTATTAGTGCCTGGACACATTTTCTTCTTTAAATGGCCCAGGATTGACAGGCCACATCATATTTTAATTGGCAATTTAACGGTATTCTCTAGTCATTAAATTAACGACTGGAAAGTTGCAACAGTAACCCCAAAATTGTAAAGTATGATCCTTCCATTGATGTTAACTTACACAACAGATTGGATATCAGATAATAAAAATAGTTCAAATGATCCCATAAGGTGTCCTTCAATATGCTTATTCAGAAAGCTGGTAGATAACATAGTAGGCTAAAAGGAAGAACCCGATAACTCACATGAAAAGTGCCATTCAGGGTCATATATGTGACGGTGGAAAGCCATCAGAATAGGCACTTTAACTTCTGTCTCTATGCTTGTATCGTCCTCTGTCAAATGAATTACAAAGTAGTAAGATGATTACTTGATTAGTTCTTGAAATGCTGCAAGGCTAGGATGTTATCTTTAGCACTTAGGAGGAAACACATTTTCTAAAGTAATCTCACATCATTTTTCTGAAAGTATGCAATGACAATGAAGAACTAAAATACTTGTTAGTAGGAGAGTTTACCAACAGTGTCAAGTGCTCGAAGAACCAAATAGAAGATGCATACCTGCAAAGTTTTGTGAAATTTTGAGCAAAAATCATTCTTTGCAAAGCAAAAGGCTTACAGAGGTAAACCAATGCCACTCAAATATTTAAAGTTATTCAATAGTAACTACATTTTAGGTGGAACGTAGTGGATAGTGTACTCATTAAAACCGACATAATATGAAGTGTATTGAAACATAAACATTTCAATAATACAGCATGAATACAGTTTTACGAATTTGATAATTCAAAGTCACTAGTATGATACTCGCTCTGGTACTACTGCTGGATCACTGTAACACACCTTTTGGACACTTCCTAGCTCCATGTGTAAGATTAAATTTGAAAGAAAAACAATTCATTCTAATAACTTCAATTACTGGAAAAGTCTTTACTGAAAGTGGAACCATTTTGCAGCTAAAAACAATTTGATGAAAAAGGAAAAAACCAAAGATTACCATCAAGATAGTAGGAACAACTTTTTAACTTTCACACACAATTTACAAACAATACTGGCATTTTTTTGTGAAAAACAAGTCAGCCAAGTGTTTGGCATAGACTCGCAATTATCTCAGGAATGGTCATCAGATGATTTGATAAAGGAGAAAACACTGTGAAAGAAATTTTACTTCAGGAAACCTGTGAAACGGAAAAAAGAATATAGATTGACAAATGTCTTTCCTCATTGATTATTTAATCTCAAGGATTCAGAATCTCCAAACGAAAGTATAAAATTGCCAAGTGACCCAAAAATTTCTTTCATACTAATTACTTTACTCGCTTGGTTACTTGTTTTGATAGATGCACCTTCTCAATAATCACAAATTCTCCGACGCTAGGTTTGGTCCACGGTTTGGACTCAGAAATTATAATAGATATAAAAGATAATGTAAATTTCAAAGAAAGTAATTCATCTTCCAATCCTAAGACTTAACTCTTCAATTTTCTTAAAAACAAAATAGTATTCAAATGTCATCACACAACAGCTATAGACAATTGCATGCAAATAGCTAAAAAAAACTTAAACCAAAAGTTCCTGTTAAATTTAAGAATATACATATACATACATATATAACAAAAGTAATAGTAATAATAATAACTCACAGCATCGCGAAGATCGGTGTCGAGCTGCTGGATAACGAAAGCGAAACTTCTAGAAACTCTAATAAGCATACTGTAACAGAATGCCCAATGTGGCTCCGGTCGGATCTGCTTCTCCGCATTTCTTGCGGCCAATTTCAACTTCAGCATCGGATACAGATCATCCGGATTACTCAAAATCGCACGCAAACTCACCATCTCACCACTCCTGCGCAACACCAAACATTAAACACATTAACAATTCATTAAATCCATAGATTCCGTGCAGGATTCGTATTTGATGATAAATCCAAATTAAATTTTCATTAACAAAAAATAAATCGAGCACAGTCGGGGTAAAACTGCATTCCGTACTGTTTCGTTAGCTCTCGGAGCAAATTGATTTGGTGAATGACCACGGACGTTTGCGTTTTATATGTGTAAAGGACGGTGCAATTTATGCGAATGTTGATTTTTTAAAAAGAGTGAATGAAATAAATTTATTGGAAATTAGTAGTAAAGAGGGGGGGGGGGGGGGAGATTTGCCGTGAGTGCGTGTTGTGTGTGTAGAAATATTCTTCTTTTTTTATTAAAATATAAATTAAGTGCTGTTTAAAAATGTCTGGATTGCCATTTGCCAGTCGGTTAAGGTTCTGTTTGGATTCGGATGTTCTGAATTAAATGAAAATTGACACTTTTAATTTTTATTTTAATTTGAACTATTGGGTCGATTGTAGGCTCAAGATCCCCTGTATCACTTTTAGTGTACCATTCTTGTGTATCACTAATAATTAATTGCCACATGTACATGTGACAATTATAATAATTACCACATGTACATGTGGCAATTAATTATTAGTGATACACAAAAGTAGTACAAAGGATCTCCACCCTCGATTGTAGGGTTGAAAATTTAATCAAATTATTTGATACTCGACTCCAGATCATTTGAGTTGGGTTCGATTTGCAAATCAAACAATCTTGAACAAGATTTATATCTTTGAAAGTTTGGTTCAAGCTCGATTCGATATGCTAACAATTGAAAAAATAAATGCAAAAATATCAAGATATTCGATATTAGTCCATAAAAATTCGTTTGAGCTCGATTCGTAAAGAAATCAAACTATTTTCAATCACTTTTTTTAAATCTTCCAAATTTTTGAAACTATTTTTCAACAAGCGAAACAACATGCCTAAAGATTCTGATAAAATCAAAATTAGAACATATCGAAGGATGCCTCTTTGATTTTGATATTAACCCTCAAAGGTGTAATCAATTGGATTTTAAAAATAACTTATTTTCTGTACAATTCTCATTTTGAAAATTAAAAATTAAGAGCATCTCTAATGACTTCGAGAGGGAATACCCTCTCCCTCTCCCCCTCTCCCTCTCCCTCTCTCCCTAGTTTTTAAGTCATCTCTAATGACTCATTCTATCAAACTCATTTAATAATAAATTTTATCCTTTTCCATTATTATTATTACTACTACACCAAAAATAATTTTAAAATTAACATTAATTTAAAATCAAAAGTACATTAGGGAACTTAGAAAATAAAAAATTACATCAAATATTAAATTAATTCATATAAGAAAATTCATCATTTCCGCCATATTCGTCTATGTTTTAGTCGAACATGATTTCATGATTGTATCGTATTATTTTAAATTTTTAGAAAGAATTATTTTGGGGTGATAAATACAACCCCAAAATTAATAAAACAAATCAATTTTAAAATAACAGTGTTAATTTAATGAAATGAAAGTTATATTTTTATAATTAAAAATAATTATCTACAAATAATAGAGGAATTTTTTATTTATAAATAAAGATAATAAAAAAAAAGAACAAAATAAAACAAACAAAATCACAAAAAAATAGCATGTGAGGGAGGGGGCTTGGATGGGAGAAGCTCCCCCTCCCCCTCCCTTCAAGGTCCCTCCAGGGTCCCTCTAGTCCGTATACCCTCTCCCTCCCCCTAATCATTAGAGATGAAATTTTTATCCCCCTTCCCCCATATACCCTCTAGGGCATCTCCCCACTAGTCATTAGAGATGCTATAATGTTCTAGTATATCATATAGACTTGGGCATGGGACGAGCTTCAAATGAGAGAGGCCGATGAGGTTAAATTTTGTAATTTTCAGTTCCAAACTCGCCTCATATTAAATTGAGTACTCGTTTTATTGCGGGAGGGGACAAATTCATAATACTGAAACCTAATGTCAACCTCTACTTAAAGATACATTATTTAGAGTTTATCATACTTTATGATTTCGCTACCACTCTATTTAATAAGGATTAAATTATTACATATCAAATGAACTACTAAATATTAGTATTAAATTTGAGCTTTTTTTCTTTTAGAAGAAACATATCATCTCAAATTTTATTTAAAAAATAAAGATTTGAGTGGTGATATATATATACAAAAGTCTGTAATTTTTTCTTTTTAATCTTAATATGTCTTGGCAATGCCTAACCCATTTTTTAGTTTCAATTTTTTCTCAGTGGAAGTATATTGCAACTTATGGATTTTTTTTTATTGAAATGCTTTTGAAATTCAATATCAATAAAACTACTGGATAAGAATGTGTTTAATTATATAATATTGTGTTTAGGTAAAATGGAGTTGAATTAGATCTGATATCATATACTTATATTTACTTTTTTGAAGTCAACTTTCGAGCAAGGGAGTTTTTTCTATGATGTGTACCTACCACAAAATAGTCAACCAAGTTATATGAGTTTAGATGTGAAAACGTGGAAAATATTGCAATTAAATGATGAATATTAGTAGCATAATTAGTGGAATTTCTATTAAAGTAGCCAATGTATCGGATTGGCCGTCAAATAAGTCCTGCCAAGTTGGACCCGACTATTTATCGATTTGTTTCACACCAACCAAACTTGTTTATCTCTAAGGAGCGTTTGGCAAAAGAGGGAGCTTGTTTTCGTGATTTAGAGTTGAGTTTAAATTCAAACTTGGATCCAATTTATGTTTTTTACTCAACTGATACGAAAATATAGAATATTTTTCTTTCACTTGTTTATAAATTTTTCAAATATTTTTCGAAGTTTTTTGAAAAATTTTATAATTTTTTTAATATTTAATTAACTGAAATATATCATGAAAATAAAATTTTAATCCATGCATAACTGCGTGTTTATTACCGAAATTGTAATTTTACTCAAATACAGTTTGGCCTTCAAGGCTTCAACGTTTTTTTATCTGACTTTTTATCAAAATTATATTATTGGCTTCAACTTTTTTACAATGTTTTGGTTTATCCCTCCTTTTTCATATAATCTTTGCACTTCTAGTCTAAAAAATAGACCATGTTTTATACTTTCAGTCTCATATGATAATCTTAATTTTCATTTTTAATCTCAAATTGAATGAAAATGAGAAGATAATACCAAAAATACAAAAACATTTAAAATATTTAGAATCAAAACCACGATTTCATAAAATACAATATCAAAAGTGTTAGCTTCCAACTCCGTGTTACTAAACGCTGCCAACTTTCATTTTTTAGCATATTTCTTCGGGCTTATTTTGAAGGGTTCTATCTCGGTTTCGCGGGTCTCGCGAAATTGAGCAAAAACTCTTTTAAATAGAGTTTGACAAAATCCATGAAAATCACAAACTTATTCAGAAACTTATACACAAACTCTAAAAACTTATAAAACTTTGATTTGACACATACCACATACTCTCCCCTCTCCCCAACTCTATAAATAATACATTGGTTTGACACTTACCATCAATTTTTTCCTCAAATTTCAACATGCAAACTCAACTCAAGTGGGGTTAAACTCTATAAAAAAAAAATGTTTGAGACCTACCACCTACTTTTTCCCCAGAATTTCAATATCCAAAATCCTATCAAAGTGGGGTTTCAACTTTTTTCAAAAGCCCAAAACCCAACATCTAAAAGCGGCAAAATTTCATTTTTGGCCATCTAAAGTTACTGCATTTCAAAATTGACAGTTTATTATATATGGTACCTTGACAATTTTCGTCATTTATTGTGTCGTCATTATCAATTTCAGTCCTTATCACCAGAAATCATCAATTTATGCCTTGTTTGATCGAAACAAAAAATTTCGGTGAAAATCATCAATATATGTCCTTTAAGACATAAATTAATGATTTTCGATGATAATGACTGAAATTGATGATTGTGACACAATAAATGACGTATATTATGAAGGTACCACATTAAATGGTCATTTTTTAAATGCATCTACTTTAAAGGGCCAAAATAAAATTTTGCCTCTAAAAGCTAACAAAATGGGGTTTCAATGGTCTCTAGTTCTCAACGAAATCACTCAAATCATTTTTTTTTAAATCGAGACCCGCGAAATTGAGTCAAAATCCTTCCGAATAAGGCCAAATGTTACGACTAATTGATAGTTATTCTATTAAAATAGTTTTTTTTTTTTGATAAAAGATAATCTTGCATTAGAAATTACCGTATCGAAAATGTTTGTTACAAGAGTTTGGGGATCACCCCTATCACAAAAATTTCAAAGGGAAGTGAATCGAGAGTTACAAAGCCGTTCCAGTTAACGAGTTCGCACCTTTTGGCAAGGGAGTGAGCGGATTTATTACCAAGACGAGGAACTTTTTTTATCTTCCAATTCGGCCAAAGATCTGGCAGCAAGGGCATGCCATTCGAAGGAAGGAGCTGGGCTTGAGATCGTAATTGCAAAGAAGGAATCGCTTTTTTGCATTTAACAGAGTTCATGAGGGCGAAAACAGCTTTGAATGCGGCTGTTTCAGTGCTAGTAGGATCGATGAAAAGGCCCGAAGAGATGGTAGCAAAAATGATGGAGCCATCCGCATTCCGCACAATGACCGAAAGAGTGGCCATACGGTCAAAAAAAGCAGCATCAACATTAACTTTGAGCCAATCTTTTGGAGGTGGGACCAATCTTGACTAATGGGGACCGCATGAGACTTGACTGATCTGAGGATTTGAGCCTTGGCATGATCAGAGGCCTGTTTAGAGACAATAGAAGCAATCTGCATTTTATTCAAAACATTACCATTATGGATAAGAGAATTGCGTGTCTTCAAACAAACATCATAATAAGAACATAAAAATTCCGAAATTCATTAGCATTTTCAGCATTCGGAATGATTTGAGGGTCAAGGTGGATGAGGGTAGTGTCCCATTGTAACATCGACCAAGAGGCGAAAGGGTGTAGGCGAAAATTCCATTGAGAGATGAGGAAAATGCGTTCGACAAAAGGACATTGAAGGAAGATATGAAAAGCGGTTTCGGTTGTGGCATGACAAAAGGGGCAAGAGGGATCCGGCACGTGGAAAATGAGAGAGAGACATTCCCGAGTAGGAAGCATATCGTTCATGATTTTCCAAAGAAAGAATTTAGAGCGGTCATGTAAACCAGAACTCCAACGACGAGACCAAGTTTTGGGGTTAATGGTAGGCGAATGATTGAAACGAGTTAATTGGTCGATCAAATACGCGGATTTAACCGAAAAGTCAAGTTTCTTCGAGTGAACCCAAAAAACTTCCTTGAATTCTCCACAGGGAAGAATTTTGATTTTAAGAATTTCCCGTACCGAGTCGGGGCAGAAACAGGTGTAAAGTAAATCTACATTCCAAGAGCAGCAAGGTTGGAGAATGAGATCCTTCACAAAGGTGCAAAAGTTGGGGTTAATTAAGGTGTTTGGGTTTGGGGCAGGGTCAGGGGAAAATTTTGGCAGAGTTGGAACCCAAGGTTCATTCCAAATGAGAACAGGAGAGTCAACTGTGATACGAAAACAAGCACATTTTTTAATAAGAGAAGTACATGCATGGATGCCTTTCCAAATCCAAGATGAGTTTTCTGGAACGGTTTGGGCGTGCAAAAGAAAAGTGGTACGAAGGTATTTTGTTGCAAGAGTGTTTGAAAGGAGACTATTGTTTGGGGAGACAAGGTTCCAAGAGAGTTTAGAGATAAGAGCTTTATTCATATCATGGGCACGCCGAAGACCAATACCACCTGACCATTTTGGGGTGCAGATGGAGTCCCAATTTTTAAGAGAAAGGTAGTGGGATTTGTTGCATGCGTTCCACCAAAAAACGCCTAATTGAAGAGTCAATTTTTAAGCAAATGGATTTAGGTAGCAAAAAAGTGGACATAAAGTAGGAGGGGATGGCTTGGGCGACTGCTGCAAGGACATTTTGACCGGGAGGATATTAATATTTATTAAATATAAGGAAATCAAAATACTATAATTTAAGGGGTTTTGGCGTTTTGCGCCATGGAATTATAGGGTATAAGTGGATGGATTTTGGCCCGGTTTCACGGATTTCGCGAGACCGAGCCAAAACCCTTTCAAATGAATTTTGACCAATCTCATAAAACCTTTAAAAACCTATTCAGAAACTTACTCTCAAACTCTTCAAACCTATAAAGCATTGATTTGACACTCACCACCTACTTTTTCTTCAAATTTCACTAAAAAAGATATTGATTTGACACCTATCACCTACTTTTTTCCCTAAACCCCAACATCCAAAATTCATCCAAATAAGGTCTTAAAGGTTTCATCGAAACCACCCAAATCATTTTTTTTAAATCGAGACCCGCGAAATTGAGCCAAAACTCATCCAAATAGACCCATAGGATTTTGACACTTTGCATCTTGACTTAAAAGTTTTGGTACTTTGCATCCTGGAGATATAATTTATTTGGTATTCTACATCCTAGTGTGTGTTTTGGTGAGAAAATTACTAGTAGAAGGGTAGAATAGTCCTTTTTTTTGTCACTTAGCACCCTGACAATATAGATTTTGCATCCTGAAAATATAGAATATCGACATTTTACACCCTAAAATTATAATATATTGGTGGAAAGTGCCAAAAGCCCATATTTTACTTAGCTATGAATCCAACAAAAATCTTTTCAAATATCATCAAACTAAAAAGCTGTTGCAATTCTACAAATTTAATAACAAAAAAAATTGATTTATTAAAATATACTATCATGTAATTACTTTTTAGGTCAGGTTAATAATCAAATAGTCATTTATACATGTCTACGGGGAGTGGTTGTTATGAAAAACTCCCTGTAGTTTTGGTTCAAAATACACATGAAACATTAAATATTATTATAATTGTCACTGACTGTAAAGGTGATATTTAGCTCCTTTTTTTTATTTTCACCGTGCAATTACTTATTTACCCTTGTTGTGGATACATGAAAATATATCTGGTTATATTCATCTCAATCACGTTCAATTTGCCTGCCAAAAATCCATTGTTTATGGTCGGATTTTTCATAGCTTTTAGTTGTCTTGATCTTCTCTCACTCACGCTTAATTCTGTTGGTTTAGCTTTTTTTTGCTTTTACGATATGTTATAAGTAAACCCAAGAAAAATAGATTTCTAATTTCCTTCTTTTTTCTAGGTTTTGTGACCAATTCCCTACTGGAATCAATCTTTCTTATTTAGTTGCTCCTTAGTGTAAGTACCCAACTCAATTTCAAAGATATCAGGTGGAATTTTGCGGTTCAAGGAAGTAGAGGTTGCGATCCCCAATTTCTCCGAACTATGATTTCTCCGGATTTCTGGATTCTCCTTTGTGATTCTCCACTTTAATCACGTTGATGAGTGAGTTCTTTGCATTAAGTTTACGGGAATTTATTCTATTGTCGCTGAATTCGAAAATTGACTAGAAATTAACTAATTCGTAGAAATCCCGTAAAAAGGATAAGAAGAAGATGAATAGTAGGATAATTTTTCCACTTGAATCGCCTTTTTGGGTTAGGATTTGTGCCTTGAATTTTGTTTTACAACTGTGGAGAGAGGAAGTAATATAAAATGAACAAGGATATCTTGGGCCATTCGTAAAAGGGCAACTGAACTGTATAGCCAATTGGAAGTGAGATTTTTGCTTCGTGTCATCACTTGAATGGAAAACAGCATTGAACTCCTATTAGCCAAGTCGTTCGAAGTTAGCCGTCAACTTTTAATGTTCCTAACTTGTTCTCCAACATCAATAAAAAATAAGTAAATATTACCAAAAGAATACAATATGGATATTTAGAAGAGAATTGTATTTTTATTTTCTGCCTTAAAAAAGTTACTTTGTTGGAATTTTGCATAAGAAAGAAGGAAAACAATAATAACAAGAAAAAAGAAGAGGACGTTATTAGTTACTTGTCTCATTAAAACTCAACTAATAAAAAAAAAAAAAAAACACAGAAAAACAAAAAACCGACACCCCAACAATTTCTATAAACTGTTTTTTTATTTTTTGTTCTATAAACTGTTGTTCGCAACAAAAAGGAAAAACACTTTCTATAACTGTCCTCATATCTTTTTATCTTTCATTCATTTAGCATTTGGCGCCCCACTTTAATTCTTCAATCTCTATACGGAGCACAAAAGGTTCCGCCATGAATATGAAAACCCTAGCTCACCAATCCTACACTCATTATTTCCAAACTCCCAACAAGAAATTCAATCGGAATTGCATTTTACCTAAAAATAATATACGAATTTTAAACCACAAAATTAATAGAATCTTTATTGGAAGCTGCATTTCTCCAAATGGCGAGATCATTAGTCAAATATCACCAATTGAAGAAGAGAAGGAAGAAAAAGTGGAAGTGTTAGAGAATATGCAAGTGTTAGAAGAGATTTCTGAAAGTAGTAATGAAGAATTCGAAAAGAATGAAAGTTTGTGGAGTCAAATGGCGGAAATTGTGAAGTTTTCTGGGCCCGCGGTAGGGCTTTGGATCTGTGGGCCGTTGATGAGTTTAATTGACACTGCTGTTGTTGGTCAAGGCAGCTCCATTGAGCTTGCTGCTTTAGGTAAATGTAAATTTGAATTTTGTTATACATTTGAATGGACTTTAAATTGTCGATTTAATTTTTGTTTTTCTTGTTTTTGGTTATTTTTAGGTCCGGGAACAGTGTTTTGTGATAACACTAGCTACGTGTTTATGTTTCTTTCAATTGCTACTTCAAATTTGGTCGCTACTTCTCTTGCTAGACAGGTCTGTTGTTTTGAGATATGATATTCGATTATATTAGTCTGGTCATAACGTGTGAGGTGGATATAAATCTAACTAAGTATGAATTTGTGTTTTCCTGCACTATGTGGCGCAGGATAAAAATGAGGTGCAACATCAAATATCCATCTTGCTGTTTATTGGACTGGCTAGTGGTTTCTTGATGCTTTTCTTTACAAGGTGTTATGGCCTTTGGGCGTTGACTGGTAAAGAAGGATGATATACTTGATTTTTTTATTGAATACTTATATATTTTTTTCTATTCTATCTTGAGATGATGGATTTCTTTGCATTTCCAGCATTTGCGGGGGCCAATAATGCTGAAATCGCAACTGCAGCAAACATATACGTTCAGGTTCATTACACATTTACTTTGTCCCTGGCTTGGTTGTTAAATATTTTTTAACTTCTATATTTTAGCTCTTTTGACATTGTCTCGGTTTGACCAATGAGTTATTTCACTATTTTTCTTCTGATGTCTAATTATCTTAGAAGTTTACTGGTGCACGTGGTCTCATTATTTCTAGTGAATGGTGGCTTTATTCTAGTATACTTTCTTCCTTGAGCTCCTTCTTGACTGTGCACTAGCTTTGTTCATAAAATATTATTGTGGAATGGAGTAATTAGCCACACAAATATGAAAGGGACCAAGGGACTTCTCTCTAAGAGAAGTCATTTTCTTTAGAGGCAGTAAAATTTTAGATTGACATGAACTCTTTACTAAAATTAGCTTTTTGTTTTGCTTTTGCTGTATTCATTTTCCCTTTTACTTTTTTGGTTAGTAAACATATCTTTCTCCAGATTCGAGGCTTAGCTTGGCCGGCAATGCTGATTGGATGGGTTGCTCAAAGTGCAAGGTCCTCCATTACTTGTTTATAAGACTTTATTTGTTGAATGTGTTCGTTATGCTTTTTTTATTCTGCATTCTTGTTTGCTTCACTTTGTGTGACCTTGTCTTATGAAGCCTGGAGCTGTTTACATTATCTTTATGGACTTTATGGTGAGGAACCCTGTATTAAGTTCCTGGCTAAATTTCAATACATTGTCTAAAGTATTTGTCGAGTTGGTCCTACAATCAAAAGATTTCTATATAAAGTTGCTTCACTACTACTAATAGCCTTCTTGACTCGTATGCCCATGTATCTGGGGCTGGCTACCCCTGTACCATTTTCCTGATGGCTTTGTCTGCCCCAAGTGTGCAATTACGTAATATTCTGGTGATGCCTGGTAAACTAAGCATAAGATCTGAATGCTTTTCAAGCATATGTTAGTCAAAAGAAGTGCAGTTTGTTATATAGCTGAAATTTTGGAACCCGATTACATAACTCCCAACTCACACGATGTATTGCAAATTCACATCTAAAAATAGGTTAAAACGTAACATATTTGCTTTGGTCTGATTTCTTGTTGCGCAGCTTAGGAATGAAAGATTCATGGGGACCTTTAAAGGCTTTGGCAGTTGCAAGTGTTATTAATGGCATTGGTGACATAGTACTTTGCAGATTTTTAGACTATGGTATTGCTGGAGCAGCATGGGCTACAATGGTGTCGCAGGTATGCTGAACATGCATGATTTCATAGTACACGATTGCAAAAAATCACGTGGAAATGTGGAATAATATATTTTTCCTCATTAGCTAAATCAGTTATATTCCATTATATACATTTGCCCTAGGTTGTTGCAGCTTACATGATGATTGAAGCTCTAAATAAGAAAGGGTACAATGGTTTTGCTATCTCTATTCCATCACCTGATGAGCTCCTTCAGATATTCGAGCTTTCAGGTCCAGTATTTGTGACAATGATGTCGAAGGTTTGTGATGCCATTCTTGATTGCACTCCTGTTGTCACTTAGCAATTATTATCATGCCATTTGCCTAACATCTTGTACTTCAGGTGGCATTTTATTCTCTACTTGTGTATTTTGCTACATCAATGGGTACACAAATTGTTGCTGCTCATCAGGTTTAATTTATTCATGTCAATAATATTCTCTTCCTTCAATTTATAACTCAAACTTTTTTTGATACTGAACTCATGGCAGTGGCCTACCTAACCGTCTCTTCTCTAGGTCATGATGCAATTGTACTGCATGTGTACAGTATGGGGTGAACCTCTTTCACAAACAGCCCAGTCTTTTATGCCTGAACTGATGTATGGAGCTAAACGAAATCTTCCAAAGGTTGTAATCCTAATGATATAAAATTTGAATATGCGCAGTTGTGCTCAATTCCTTAGTACTTGCCCTGTTGGGAGAGGTACCCACATTAATGTGCCCAACTCGCCTCGGAAGGGATTAAACCCTTGGGAAACCAAAACAAAAAAAAAATCCTTAGTACTTGCAACAAGCACAAAAAACAATCAATTGGTTGTTTTTTATTAACATGTGAATTTTTTCGTGATCTTCTGTTATCCCTCTCCCTTGTGAAGTGGTATTGATTAGAGACATAGTAAATCTTGCAAATATTCCACATGCATCCTCTGAAAATTTTATGCTGAATTACAGGCTCGAACACTATTAAAATCACTTGTGATCATTGGTGCACTAACCGGATTGGTGTTGGGATTTATTGGAACATCAGTCCCTTGGCTATTCCCTAGAATGTTCTCCTCTGATCCTGAGGTCATACAACAGGTCAGTTGCTATTTTTTTTCTTTTCTCCCTTTCTGAATTCTTGTGACGGCAATGAGTGTGAGACATGAAAGAATTCAATATATCAAGGCAGGTAAACAGTTACCTACTTTTTTAATGTTCATCGAGTTTATTTTAATATTTTGTTGAAAAAGAAGATGCTGACATTAAATAGTTATGCTTTGTGGGCTGAATATTACACTTTAGTCTTAGTTTGTTGTGCTGAAATGGTAACATTTTTCATTCCGAATAGCATGTTAAACCATATGCTTATGTGCGTAGTGCACAATCATGTCATTGAGAATTGGAGTCTGTTGGGCTGTCCACTCATTGTGGGGCCCAACCCATTCAAATAAAAGAAAAGAAAAAGAAAAGAAACAAAAAAAAAAGGGGAAAAGGTTTTAGTTGCTGTGTACAGCAACTTTGGTAGTTGGTATATATATATATATACATATTGGCATTAAGCCGCCGCATCACGAGAGAAGAAGAAAAATTTGTCAAGCAAATAAATTAAGAGCATAAAATAGGTGAGAACTATTGAGATTTATTTGGGGTTTGTGAAAGAGATCGAGGTACTACAAGTAATTGGTTTCGTCTCAGATTCAGTCAGAGATTCTTCACAAAGTGCTCAATCGTCCAATTGGTTCGGGTTTTTATTCTTGCTCTTTAGTTTGTTGATTTATTTGTTCTCTGTGTTATTCAAGTTAGTGACTTGAGGTTTTCCACCTTGTTGGTGAGATTATTAATATTGTGATCCAAGAGTGTTCTCTTGAGAATTTGGTTAGCCCCTAGTGGTTTTAGGGAGGATTTTGTAAACTCATTATCATTATAGTGGTTGAGTTAGATCGGTTTTCGATCTCGTGGTTTTTTCCCGGTTTGGGTTTCCACGTAAAATTGTCCTGTGCATATTTTCTTTTCTCGCACCTTAATTCTTGTTGAGTTCAGTGAATTAGTGCTTGGGTTTAATTTGATCTTGTTATTCTCAATTTCAATCCGTGGATATTTGTGGGAAAGAACGAATTGCTTCCGTTGTGATATTAGTTGTTACTAATCTGGTATTCTTTCCCTAACAAGTGGCATCAGAGCCGCGGTTAGAATACGTTTGGGGAATAAAAATGGATGACTCCATTGGAGGGATGATCAAATTGAATGGATCAAATTATTCGTTTTGGAAATCAAGTATGGAGGACTTTTTGTATTGCAAGGATTTGTATTTGCCCTTGCATAGAGATGAAGGCAAACCGAAGGATATGGCTGCGACTGCTTGGGATATCATGCATAGAAAGACAGTTGCATATATCCGACGTTTCATTGATCACAGTCTGTATCACAACTTTGCCAGTGAAAATAAGGCTGATGTCTTGTGGAAGAAAATTGAGACTATGTTCGAGAGTAAAAGTGCCTTAAACAAAGCTTCTATCTTTAGAAAGATGGTTCGGTTGAGATATCAGGATGATACTAGCATGGCAGAGCATCTCAACATTTTTCAGGGTTTGATTAATCAGTCTGTTGCCATGGAAATATCTCTAGATGATGAGGTGATGGCTTTGTTACTTCTTGGCTCGCTATCTGACAGTTGGGACACACTTGTTGTGACAATTAGTAACTCGGCTCCAGATGGTGAATTAACTTTGGAGATGGTCAAAAACAGTTTGCTAAATGAAGAAGCTAGGAGAAAGGAGAGAAATTTTAGTTCTGATACAGAGACTAAGATTCTGGTAACGGGAACTGATAATAGAGACAAGAATAAAGGTTCTAATGAGACGTCCAAGTCAAAGAAAAATGTGAAGTGTCATTATTGTGGTATCATGGGTCACTATATGCGACATTGTAGAAAGAAGAAAATGGATCAAGAGAAGGGGACTACGGATAATAAGAAAGATGACAAAAGCACTTCTGCAGCAGTTGTATATAATGGTGATTTAATCACTGTTGCTGATTATGCATGTGTTAGTTCAGTATGCCAACGAATGGATTGGATCGTCGATTCAGGAGCTTCGTTTCACATCACTCCATATAGAGATATGTTTTCATCATACTCTAGTGGCAGTTTTGGTAAAGTAAGAATGGCGAATTTGGACGCTAGCGAGATTGTTGGCATAGGGAACGTTGTTTTGGAGACAGACACAGGTTGCAGACTTCTTTTAAGTGATGTCAGACATGTCCCGGATATCCGACTCAATATTATTTCTACAGGAAAGCTTGATGACGATGGCTATGCTTATCACACTGGTGAAGGAAAATGGAAAATCACAAAAGATACTCTCACTATTGCAAATGGTAAGAAACAGAATTCACTCTACCTGATGCAAGCACAACTATCGAATGGAGAAGTGAATGTAGTTGGCAAGGATTCCTCCATTGATTTGTGGCACAAAAGACTTGGACACATGAGTCAGAATGGTTTGCAGCTTCTGGCCAAGCAGAAACTCCTCCCTGATGTGACAGGTACTCTCTTACAGACTTGTGTTGATTGTTCGGCTGAAAAACAACACAAGTTTCCTATTCAGAATTTATCCTCCCGTAGAAAATCTTATCCGCTAGATTTGGTGCATACAAATTTATGTTGGATGAAAGATAGAACATTTGGTGGTGCTTTATATTTTATTTCTTTCATTGAAGATTTCTCGAGAAAAGTTTGGTGTTTTGCTTTGAAATCTAAAAATCAGGTACTTGAGGTTTTTAAGATTTTTCAAGAAAAAGTTGAAAGAGAAATAGGAAGGAAATTGAAGTGTATTCGTGCAGATAATAGTGATGATTATCGGGGTCAATTTGAGCTATATTGCAAAAATCATGGTATCAAGTTTGAGAAGAGTTTTCCTCAACACAGTGGTGTGGCTGAGAGAATGAATGTGACAATTTGCGAGCGAACAAGGTGTATGCTTTCACACTCGAAATTGTCTAAATTCTTTTGGGGTGAAGCAATGAGAACTGCAGTTGATTTAATAAACCTTTCTCCGTCAGTTCCTTTGGATGGCGACATTCCAGACAGAGTTTGGACAGGGAAAGAAGTTTTGTATGAGCATTTAAGAGTATTTGGTTGCAGAGCTTATATTCACGTTCCAAACGATGAAATATCCAAGCTTGATGATAAAAGTAAACTATGTATCTTCTTGGGATATGACCATGAAGAGTTTGTTTATAGGCTATGGGATCCGGTAAATCGAAATATTGTCAGAAGCAAGGATGTTGTATTCCTTGAGGATCAGATTGTTGCTGATTCAGAGCAAAGTCAGAGATCAGAATTCAGTCAAGAAATTCCTGTCAACTTTCCAGTTCCTACACCGGCAGTTCAGGATTACGGGGGAGATGTACGAGACGTACATGATGACTATGTTATGTTTTCTGATGGGGGAGATCCCGAAAGTTCTACACAAGCAATATCAAAAGAGCAACTTGAAGCTTTCACTCATAGTGTAGGCTTGGTTGAACCCCACGCATGAGCTGGAGGGGGAGAATTGTTGGGCTGTCCACTCATTGTGGTGCCCAACCCATTCAAATAAAAGAAAAGAAAAAAAAAAGAAACGAAAAAAAAAGGGGAAAAGGTTTTAGTTGCTGTGTACAGCAACTTTGGTAGTTGGTATATATATATTCAAATAAAAGAAAAGAAAAAAAAAAGAAACGAAAAAAAAAGGGGAAAAGGTTTTAGTTGCTGTGTACAGCAACTTTGGTAGTTGGTATATATATATATATATATATATATATATATATATATATATATATACATATTGGCATTAAGCCGCCGCATCACGAGAGAAGAAGAAAAATTTGTCAAGCAAATAAATTAAGAGCATAAAATAGGTGAGAACTATTGAGATTTATTTGGGGTTTGTGAAAGAGATCGAGGTACTACAAGTAATTGGTTTCGTCTCGGATTCAGTCAGAGATTCTTCACAAAGTGCTCAATCGTCCAATTGGTTCGGGTTTTTATTCTTGCTCTTTAGTTTGTTGATTTATTTGTTCTCTGTGTTATTCAAGTTAGTGACTTGAGGTTTTTCACCTTGTTGGTGAGATTATTAATATTGTGATCCAAGAGTGTTCTCTTGAGAATTTGGTTAGCCCCTAGTGGTTTTAGGGAGGATTTTGTAAACTCATTATCATTATAGTGGTTGAGTTAGATCGGTTTTCGATCTCGTGGTTTTTTCCCGGTTTGGGTTTCCACGTAAAATTGTCCTGTGCATATTTTCTTTTCTCGCACCTTAATTCTTGTTGAGTTCAGTGAATTAGTGCTTGGGTTTAATTTGATCTTGTTATTCTCAATTTCAATCCGTGGATATTTGTGGGAAAGAACGAATTGCTTCCGTTGTGATATTAGTTGTTATTAATCTGGTATTCTTTCCCTAACAGAGTCCCCCATTTGTTGTAACAGGGAATAGCTTCTAAATATTGAAAACAGCTATCATTACAGTTATGAAGACCTCTTCATCTAATCAATAATGCCGAAAAAGTAGGTTGTAATTAGAACTGAAATATGGAGAAAAAAGTTGTAGATATTAATATTAGAGAGGGATCTGTTGTTGACATTAAGCAGTATTTCTGTAAGTGCGTGTTGCACTTTGAGATTTAGGCATCAAATTTAATAATATATAAAGCTATAAGAGACTCACGGATACTTTCAATAACTGATATATGACCAAAAATCAATATGAGGAAAATACATGGATCAATTATTTAATTTAGCTTGTTATGAAAATATGTATATTAAATTATTTCTCTCATTAATTTGATTGAAAAATCTTAATAGCAACAATCCATGTGGCTAAATAGAAGAACTTGTCCAACTCACCACATAGAAAGAAACACATCTGAGTAACTAATTATTTTCACTTAGACAGATATTATTTCTCTGAGGTTGCCACCGTATTAGAATGTTCAAGTGATATGTAAATAAAAAAACTGATATAGATGCTTCTTTATTGATCTTATACAATACAGATGCACAAGGTGTTGGTTCCTTACTTCCTTGCACTATGTATTACCCCCAGTACTCATAGCCTTGAGGGTACATTATTGGTATGTTGTTCCATCTTGTGCTTCCGTAAGTTTTTCATGTTTGTCTCAATCAATAATGGTGACTCCAGGTGTACTGAAATTCATTATTATGTATGAATTCCAGTTAGCTCGCATAAATTGTGTTTTCACATCAAGTATCATATGTATTTGGTAATGAGGTGCATGCAAATAATGCAGGCTGGACGAGACTTGAAGTTCATTAGTACATCAATGAGTGGGATCTTCTTTTTGGGCTCTCTTATCCTGTTGGTATGCGTTTATTATCTGAATTCTATTAATTTCTTTCAAAGGCTCATGTTACTTATTCCCCAGCACTTGGTTCTAAATTTCATTTTAATTTATTTCTTGTTTAACTTAATTCTTCAAATCTATTGAGCACTGTGTTGTACTTACAGCTACTGAGCAAAAATGGTTACGGTTTAACTGGATGTTGGTTTACCCTCGTTGCGTTTCAATGGGTTAGTCTATAATTTAAGTCTTAATTTCCACTCTCACTATATTAATGTAAATAATCTGAATTGGGATAACTTTCATTTCTGTGGCCAGTCTCGGTTTTCTATTGCTCTGCGACGACTCACCTTACAGGATGGGATACTTTATTCCGAAGATTTAACGCGATCTCAGCTTGAAAAACTGAAATCTGTATAGTTTTATTTCGACTTTGGAGTCAATTTGTCCTAGAAGGTATCCTTGATTCTGTATAATGTTATATAGCAGAATAGTGGTCAATCGAACTTCTCAGAACTTCAACCATTACAATGCTCGTGAAGCTGCTGTTGTTATATACCCACAATGTGTAGTGCAAGTAGTTTTACTTTTAATTGTGGCATAATGTACTATATACAACTTTTTTACTTTTTATAGTCGGCTGTTGTACTTTTCAGTTTTTTGATAAATTTACCCCATATTCATTATATGACATTCATCACTTGATAATTATGGTTGCCTAATATTTTTATATTTTATCGAGTTAAAAGGTTAAGATAGTAACGTTTTAATAAATTAAAGTTTTCAACAACTCCAGCTAAAGTTGATTGGTTGGCCCCCGAAAAACTTTCTATACAAATTAAATACTTTTTTTATATGTCCTTTTAGCTCTGTTAATGTCTTCAAAAGATACAATTATAACGAACAAAATAAATTAGTTAGAGGAATATTTCAGGGTTGTCCTAAAAATAATGTAACTAAATAATTTTGGAGGGAGTTAATTGCCACATACGACTCATGTGGCCAATTTCGTCAAAAAAAAAAAAAAAAGGACTATTGTAGGAAATGTGCAACATATTTGAATTACAGTATTAAATGTGCAATTTTACATATACTTAAAATGCTGACCTTCTCGTTTCTAAACTATTTTTTTATTTATAGATCAGACCCAAGTCCCCCAACTTTCAAATTCATTGGCTTGTCTTTTCATGACATTCGGTTTGATTTGGTTTCAATATATTTGAAATGAAAATTAATCATTTGATTAGTATTTAAACTAAAAACAGTTCAAAATTTTCTAATTTGTGATTGAGTTTAATTACGACATTAAAAATAACATTTTTTTACACAAATAACAATTAAACTATTTTCTTATGTGAAGGAAGAACAAGAACAACGAAAAAAACCACATTTCTTCTTGAGTTGGGAATAATACCAAAATTTTAAACTATTAGAATTTATTTTATACTCCTTTTAATTTGACATTACAATAATTGAAAGTTGAAACCAATGAAAACATCATCTCTCAGTGTGTTTAACTTTTCAGATTGTACTTCCAAAAAATTGAAGGGTTTTTGAAATATTATCAATTTTCATGTATTTGAAAATTAATGTTTATTTGATTTAATTATTTTATTATAAAATGAATAACGACTTCATTTTATAGAAATTTATAGGGATGTGTTTATCTTACTTTTCAGATTGCATTTCAGAGCCCTTTCTTAGTATTAAGGATAACTTTATCTTAAAAAAAATCTCTTATCTCTAAAAAATTTAAATAACTCTACTTTTTTTTCTTATAATTGATTTGACCTAATATATATATTTATATATTACACAATTTATTTCATATAAAATATTTATAATTAGACATAAAAACATATGCTTTAATTGTTTTTATTCTTTCCACAATCTCTGAATAAAATTATTATATCTACTATTTATTTCATCTCAAATAATTCGAATAAAACAACAATATGAATATAATATAGAGAAATTTTCTGAAATCTCAATTTTACTTATGAAACTACTTTCATAAACGAGAGACAACATGCCCGGCCCGTAGGTTCTTTTTCTTAAGAGATTATATTGTAAATGCAATTCTTACTTTTAAGTCAAATCATACTCTTGTATTTGTTATGTGAAGAGTAGTGTAAAATATGAATAGTTGTACTAAATTAAAGTTGAGTTTGATTATGTTTCGATGAGAAAAAAGCAATTTGAAATTATATGAGATTATTTATTAAAAATGAGAGGTAAATTTATAGGGTAAGTTTTTTTTTTTTTTTTTTTTTTTTTTGCCCTGAAAAGAAATATAATTGTTTGTTTGACTTTTCATATATCACCAAAATAAACAAGCCACTTATTGTTATTGATTTATCGCTAAGTTGTAATTTGATCCAACTATTTTCTCAAATACAAACATCCATAATTAGTTCAAACATATATTTAATTTTTCAATTAAACTAATACATAACTTCACAAAATCTCTCAAAACCAAAACAAATCTAACTAGACCGGTAGGCTTGGTATGGAATTAATTTGGTTGGTTTTTAAAAAGTGGTTTGAGAGTTTTCGGCAAAACTTTAAAATTTGATTTGGATAATGATTTTAATGGGATATTATTATGGTGGAATATAATAAAATAATACATAGTGGGATTTAAAAACTTGAAATGTGATTTAAATTGAGATTTAATTGTTAAATTTATATGAGAAAATTAGGTGGTAAATATCGAATCAAACTTTATATATGTGGTGATGAAACATCAGGGAAAATTCAAATAGGGTTTTGTAGATTTTTATTTGAGCTGAGTGAGATGGCTTCGCTCAATAAGATTAAGATCATATTCAACCATACTTCCTTGAGACCGAATCGAAATTTCTTTAAGATTGATAGTATGTTATTAGACTATTTTAAGATTTTATTGCTTTATTATTGGAAGTTGTTGGAATTTAAATAATTGACAGCAGTCACGTCGCAAGGTTGATAAAAATAAAGAAAAATACGTTGGGAATAAAATTTTGTGAAGAGATCCTATAAGCGTGCGTCAGCATAGTGCGTGTGATGTGATGTTGATTTTGGCTTGCTTAAAGAAAGCGGCTGGCCTTGCCTTCTGCAAGGAGGAGTACTATAAAATCAACGATAATGATGAACCCTACCTACAACCCTAATATATAATATGTATACTCTCTCCGTTTATAGGTTTGTCTATAAAAAATATAGGAGTATTTGCCAAAGGGTGTTTGTATGGCGTTTCTCAAAATTATCTTGTGTTTGAGAAATGCCAAATAAATACTCCCTCCGTCCCATTTTAATTGTCGTTTTAGAGAATTTTTTTTGTCCCAAATTATCTGTCACTTTAGAGTTTCAATGCACTATTAATGACATATTTTTCCATTTTGCCCTTTGCTTTTTATTACTCCAAGAGAGATAGAAAGAGAAAGATAGAGAGAATAAGAGAAAAAGGAAGAGAGATAATGTAAGGGTATTTTAGGAATATCATTTGTTTTTTTCCTAAAATTGAGGCAATAAAGTAGATGCCTTAATATGTGTGAAAACACCTAAAACGACAATTAAAATGGGACGGAGGGAGTATAATTTTTACTTTTTAAAATAAAATTTTCATAAATCAATTTTTTTAAATTATTCTCTCAAAGGTTAAACAAACTATAATTTTCTTATCTCTAAACAAATTCTATACAAGCTCTATTTTGATTTGACATAAAATAATATATCTCTTACACAATTTATCTCACATAACAAATAAACATGATTTGATATAAAGTCTTACACATCTTACACCTACAATCTAACTCTTCCAAAAATAACCTACACCTACTTTATTTTTCAAACCGCTCTCTCAAAATCCAAACAAACAACATTACGTAAATCGAGACTATTTCACAAACCTGCACTACTCTCCGAAACTACTTTCCCAAACACGAAACAAACATGCCCAATATCTTTTACTCCATACGCTTCATATTAATTGACATATTTGTCAACAAAAAATTATTTAAATTAATTGGCATGTTTGAGTTTCCAAAACATCTTTTTTCAATATTGCCCATTTTCTCATATTTAATTGAGAAACTCAATTATCACCACCCATTAATAAAAAATTAAAAACTAATCATCATTATAAAAAGTATTTGAGATATTTTACCATAAAAGATATGTAATAATGAGTTTTTAATCTGTGTGAAAACATAAAATGTGTCAATTAACATTAACCTAAGGGAGTATAAGTTTAAAATTTATTATGTTCGAATATATAAGTCGAAATGAAATTTGTATTGAGTCTTCTTTAGTTTTGGTTGAGTATTGCGAACCCGTTAGTCTGAACCAAAACATAAACAAATATGGCCATACTATTGAGTATAATTTGTTTCACTTCAGTTTCTAAATTAATTAGTATATCGCATTAATTATAAATATTTATCACTTAAATACCTCCATTAATTATTGCACCACTATGTATGTATATACGTTGGGCCTATTTGTTAGGTCATATCCAAGAGAACTCTTATATGTCAAATTATAAGAATAATTATAATTTTTCACAAAAGAGGTGCTTCAAAAGGACATACTATAATTTAAGGGCAATTTTAAATTTTAAATTAGAATTCTCAAATTTAAGAGTCCAAAGCCAAGTGTATATTCTAATTTATGCAGCAAAATACAACATTATTTTGTACTTTGCTGCAAAAATATTTAATGTAAGTTCTTATTAAAAAAAATTACGAATCTCAAAATATAATTTAGATTTATTTCACAAAATTCATATTATTTTTTTGAAGTGATTTTTTTAAATTTAAATTTAATTTTTATTTTTATTTTTATATTAATAAATAATAAATACTAAATATGTATCATTAATATTTATATATGGATAATACTTAAAAGTAATTTGTTAAAAATATAAATGAATTGTTGGAGTGAAGTGTTATGGTTATTTAAAATTAGAATTTTAAAATATAAACGAGCTGTTAGAGTACAGAGTAAAAAATGGGAATGTATAACACTGTTCACCCCTTAAATTTAAAGATAAGAGGTCTGAATTTAAGAGTTCTGTTAGAGATGACTCTTTCTAAAATTATTTCATGTTTAAAGGAAAAGTCAAAGGAACATGTTATCTTTTTTTGAAATAAATTTACCCTCTTTTTAAATTCTCATACTACCCTCCTAAAAGTCAAATAAACAACATTTTTTTTTAAAAAAAAAAACTTACATATCTACTTTGATTTGATATAAAATAATTCACCTGTTAATTGTTACACAACTTATTTCACATAATTAACATGTTTTAAGATAAAGTCTTACACATTTTACATCTATAACCTACACTCTTTAAAAAAAATTACATCTATTTTATTTTCCAAACCACTCTTTTAAAATTCTAACAAATAACAATACTCAAAAATTAATATTATTACACAGACATCCATTGCTCTCTCAAACACTAAACAAAAGTTATGTAAAGAATCTAAAGATGAACGCCTTATGTTTCACTAATTAGAGACAATAAATTATCTTCATACCCATAAATTGTCAGAATAATAATAAAAATAAATTAAGTATAGAAAGATATGTACTGTTTAAAATTCATTCTAAAGATGCAGACTTTAGAAAAATGGCAGAATTAGGACACATATCCTCGATTTGTATAACTAATAGTAGAGTAAGACTTGAGGGGTAAATTTGGATGGATTTTGGCTCGATTTCGTGGGTAGCAGTTTAAAAAAAATGGTTTGGGTGATTTCGATAAAACCTTTGAGAATTTATTTGGATGAGTTTGAGTTTTGTGGTTTGAATAAATTGAAACTCCATTTGGACTGAGTTTGGATATTGGGATTTAAGGAAAAAAATAGATGGTAGGTGTCAAATGAAAAATAAAGAATTTGACTGTAAATTTTTGTATAAAGTTTTTTATGATTTTATGGGTTTAACGAAAATTCATGTGGAAGAGTTTTGGGCCAAAACCCATCCACATACGATTTCGCGAGACCGAATCAAAACCCATCCACATACACTCAAATAATCCATACAATTCACTAATTTAAAAAGCTATTAGAAAATGCAAAATATTCCACGAAATACCGAGCTAAAATAATATATCTAATTATACGTGCATCACAACGGAACCGACTGGGTGATGATAGATTAACTTCCCTTTTTTTTAAAATTTTTTTTTAAAGATGTAATAATACATGTTGCCCTTGATTGATGATATGTAGATTGTAGAGCATATTATGTGTCTCAGTTTCAAATTGATGATATTTAGAATATGAGATTTTGAACTACCGTGACAGGAATTTAATCATGGGACAAAAATGACAAAGTAGCTAGACTGAAGATTAATTAATGGAGTATATATAATAATTAGTTTAAGGACCAAAGTAAAATATACTCTCAATTTCATTGACCGCAATTTCCCTTGTTTTCAAGTGTATACATTGAAGTATCATAACTAGAAATTTCGTGCAATAATCCTGAATTCATGTCATAAAAAATAGAGAGCCTGTTTGTTTGACGTTTCCCAAAAAAAATTCGTGTTTGAAAAATGCCAAACAAACATGGTTTCTATTTTTTGAAATAAATTTTTTATCTCTCAAATTTCTCAAACTTTCTCAAAAAACAAACAAACATCAATTTTTTTTATATCTAAGCAAAACATATACAAACTTTACTCTGATTGATATAAAGTAACATATCTCTCACACAATTTATCTCACTTAACAAACATGATTTGATATAAGTCTTACACATCTTACACCTACAATCTAACTCTTTCAAAAATAACTTACACCTACTTTATTTCTCAAATAACTCTCTCAAAACTCAAACAAACAACATTATGCAAATCGAGATTATTTCACAAACCTCCACTACTCTCCCAAGCTACTTTCCCAAACACAAAACAAATAGGCCCAAAATTTTTGTTAGAAATTTATTTCTATGCAATAATAAGAGATCCTTTAATTTGATAATAATTGCAATTAGAATAAAATCAATTCCATTTTTTTAAATTTTTTATTAAAATCAGATGATCATGCATTTATTCTTTTTATGAAAACAAATTTGAAACATCACAAAGTTGTTTCCTTTTTTAAAATTATTATACTGTATAATGTTTGAATTGCATAGTTAAAACTTCAACACAAATAACACTTACCCTACCAGATAAAAATCCCAAGATTTATTATTATTATTATTTATTATGATGATTAAAATATGAGTCTTTCTTTAGGGGAAAATATCATAAGAATAGATTAATGAATAAATAACCAATTAATATCCATAAAACCTATGTAATACATGGCATATATTAAATGAGTCAATATAGGCAAAAGACCCTCTCATCTTTATTTCTCCATGCAATGACAGAAGTAAAGTAAAACATTTTCCTGTCAATATGCTGTCTGCTGAAACACTTCTGTGTCAAGGATATAATCATGTAGTGATGTAGCAAATCAATGGTAAAAGAGCCCCGGAACCCCAAAAATGTTTTATGAAAGAGCCCCGGAACCCCAAAAAATGAGGAAAAATCAGATACTTCCTCTGTCCATGTTAATTCACACATTTGCCAATTTTTGGCTTAATCCCACTTTGCACCCTGCAAATATATCAATTTGGCACTTTGCACCCTCGAAAAAAATAAATCCCACTTTGCACCCTCAAAACATATATTGTATTTCACTTTGCACCCTGGATGAATTTCAAGCCAAAAGACAAGGGTATTTTCGCCACTCTTATAAAAAATCAACACATATTCCCTCCAAAATATAATAATGTGACATATATGTAATATTAATAGTATAACTGAAAAAGTATCCATTAAAATAACTCTGGAAAAAATCATTTTTAGGGCAGTTAAATGAATAATTTACTACTCTTAACTCGACCTAATATAAAATATTATTCTAAATAATTATTTATATAACTTGAAATAAGAAAATATAATATCAATACATAAATAAAACATAGTCTTGTTTTTACAGTAAAGTGGTGGAGTATAAGTAATTATATGGCGCCAAACGACCATCGAAAATACTTGTCACTCGAAAATTCATCAAAAAAAATTCCGACACGATATTTTTCGACGAAATGTTTCGGTCCCAAGCCGCGACAAATTTTACGTTTTTCTTGTAGTGAGCTAAAAATTTAACGTAGTTGGTTAAAATTATGTTCCATACGAAATATAATATATGAAGGTCTATGTAACAATATATATATTAGAGCTTTGTGCATTTAAATAACATTAGGATCCCTAAACTCCATCATGGGCAAAAATATCATTTGATATCGTTCTTTTTAAATTTATATTTACAACATGTGACATCTCATTTTTTTTTAATGTTTTTCTTGGAGTTGTTTTAATGGATAATTATCAATTTTACTCTTAATTGCACATGAATTAAAACATTAAAACCCTAAATTCAAATTTATATTAACATGTGACGTCTCAATTTTTTTTATGTTTTTTTCGGAGTTATTTTAATGGGCAATTGTCAATTTACTCTTAATTGCACATGAATCTCACATTAGTACATTTTGGAGGAAATATATGTTGATTTTTTAATGGAGTGACAAAAATACCCCTGCTTTTTGGCCTAATATTCACCTAGGGTGCAAAGTGAAAGACAATATATATTTTGAGGGTGCAAAGTGGGATTGATTTTTTTCGAGGGTGCAAAGTGCCAAACTGATGCATTTCTAGGGTGCAAAGTGGGATTAAGCCGCCAATTTTTTATAGTATTTCATATTAATTGACATAGTTGAATTTTCAGTGCAATTTTTTTTAAATTTGCCTTTTCATACATCTAGGTTGCATCTAGATTGACAAGCTCAAGAGTTACTAATACAAAATGAGAAAAGATACTTCTGATATTTTACCATATAAAAATATAAAAATGATTAATCATGAAATTTCTTAATCTGAAAAATAACAATGTACCAACTAGGCAATTAATAAGAAAAGGAGGAAATACACTTTAAATTTTGCAAAAAAAGGCCTATTTGAATGGTTTCTAACCCGATTTCGTGGGTCTCGACTTTAAAAAAATAATTTGAATATTACAATAAAACCTCGTTTGGTTAAAATTTGAATGTTATGTTTTGTAGTTTCTAAACTATCACTTGAATTAATTTTGAACATTGCAGTTTGAGAAAAAAAAAATAATTAATATGAACAAATCAATATCTTTCTTAAAAAATTTGAGGGAAAAAAAAATATGCATCAATTTAATATTTTAAAGGTTTTAAGATTTTAAAGGTTTTAAGAGTTTGTGTGTAAATTTGTGACGAGTTACTTGAGTCTGACGAAAACTCATTTAAAAGAATTTTAACCTAGTAAACCCACAATATCGAACTAAAAGTCTAAAACACATCCACATATAGCCTACAAAACAAAAGTAGAAAAAAAAAAACTCAAAAATTAACAATTCAATGAAACCGAAAATTTCTTTTGATCAACAGAGTTCCTTTTTATATTTTCAATGTTTCCTTTCACTGCAGTTTATATAGCAACGAAATGGTATCAATTTCAAAAAACAGGAAACACTTTATGCAGCAGTAAAAATCCATACATGGAAAACATATTAGACATGCAATATCACAAACTCTGCAAATATTATTATCTCCATTGCAGCCTTTACTACATTCCAGTATCGATCAAACAGAGGTGATTAGACTGTCAATACTCCCACTCGATAGTAGGAGTACTACAAATTAAGTAACATCATCTAGATCAAAAGGGTGGACCCCAGCACCTCCTATTTCCAAGATAAATATCCAGGTGCCCAGATCCACCATCATCATTGAAATAGTAGTGAAACTCTATACATACATACACTAGCTAAGCTGCCTACCTAGTAAATCATAAACAATTAATACATGTAACAAAATCATTATACTGATGAGTAATTTTTTAATTCTTCTTTCCTTGTAATTATTTATTAGTATATGGTATTTAAGGGTTATACCATACCTTAAGTGGAAGTACAACTCAGAAATACCATTACATAAAAGTGAAAGAAAAATTAAAAAACTCATGTAGAAGATTTTTATCATTTTGTTTTTTTCAAGATTTTCATATTTGGCAGTGTACCAAATCATGAAAAAGTGGCAGTCATATACCAAGAGCGTTTAGGCTTTTAGGCCTTTATTGTGATGATTGTTGGGGGCTGCCCGATGATAATTGCCTCCTCGTCTGCCGACCACGGTCAGCTCAACTGGCTGCCCCGAACAAACTCTAGGAGGGTTGAAGCAAACGGGCAGAAAGTCGTCACTTTCACACTCGAAATGGGAGCCTGAAAAATGTTCAACCAAAGCTTCTTTGCCCTATTAATTCAAATGTAAAAAAAAAATTGTAATCAAGAACATGAAATCATGTAGTATTAAAGTTTCTATACTTTTCTGTCTAAAATACCTAAAATATAAACAATATAGAATAACATCCCGCTACAACACCCCGGTTTCTTTGAATTACAATTTTCAATCATTGCTCCAAAAAATCCCTAAAAGTTTTTGATATAAAATAATCAAATTTTACACAAAAAATGAAATTTAAATACATGCATAGAATGTTAAAACTAATGTTTTTACCTGGATTTTGGCAGAGACTATTTCAATTTTTTTGGGCCATTTGTTAGGGTCAACAAAATCCCACTCCTCCAAATGGAAAGCATCAACAAATTTCCAAACTGTGCTTGCATTTGTAAAGTTCACAAATGCAAAGCCTCTCCCATGATTAGTTCTGAAATCAAGATAAAAAGAAAATCGCAACTTTAAACAGCTAGCACAGTTTATTTAATAACCGTAGCTACAAATAAATGAGAAGAATAATTAATTTAAATAGTACTTGAAATCAATGGGCATGTATAAAAAATCATAGGCAGACTTCTCCGGTTCTCTCCATCCATTTCTGTAATTTTCCTTAGTACAAAACTCATCCAACATGTTAATGAGCACACTACGGCTGCAAAAGAGAGAAGCAAAAATAATAATTAGGGTTTGTAAAAGATATGAAGAGGGCAGGTAGGGTTTGAAGATACTTAATACGTACGGGCAATCATAAGGTATATTCCTGATCATAATAGTTGTTTTATTTTCATTCCTTTTCAAAGGCACGATTTCATGCTTGTTTTGCCCCCCTCTCTCAAATCTACCCAAATTCATTTTGCCATGATTTCTTTCATTGATCTTCATGTTCAACCTTGATCTTCCAAATTTTTCAGCTCTAATATTAGCACCTGCCCGAAACCCTCGATTCTGCCCGGGGCAGCCTCTCTCTGACCGGCACAATACTCGTGCCGGCGGGGGAGGCTTTGGAATCTGTGGGGCAACATAGTAAGTACTAGTACTAGTGGAGGTGTAGAAAGGTGGTGGTGGTGGTGGTGGTGTGGTATGTGATATGTACGTGAATATTTGAGTTGAGTAAAAGTTTGGTGGTGGTGGTGGGAGGCGGCGGTGGACGGCGGATAAGGGTGGAAGGAGTTGGGTAAAGGGTAAGAGTAGAGGAGGTAACTTTGAGTTTGGAGTTGATACTCCAGGGGGTATTGGTTTGTATTCTGGTGCGTGTGGGTTGAGGGATGACATAGTGAATGAAGGGGAGGAGAGGCTTATTTATGGGTTTATTTTGTGTGCAGAGCAGATGAGGGTTGGTTCAATAAATGAGATGAGAAGAGAAGAAGAAAGAAGTTGGGGTTTATAAACAAAAACAAAAACAAACAAACAGTGAACATCAAGTGGTGCCTTTCTATCTATAATGTACGTAGGACGCCGTCTTGGAGGAGAAAGTGACACAAGGGAATGTCCCTTTCAAGTTTCAAGGCAAGAATTAATTTTAATCTAACATGTATAGGACTAGTATTTATTTATGTATTAGTACTAATTTCATAATTTACAATTCAGAATAATAATAGTACACTAATACATTGCTAACTATATTAATTAAGTCGACTATAAACTGCAACAAATAGAGTGAAAATTATAGAACAAAATTAGTACTAGTCTGTTGTATTTTTTAGTTTATATAAATAGATAATATATTCAAATTGATGCCTATAATTAAATTTTCACGGGGTTGGAGGTTTGTTTACTGCAAATCGGCAACCCACTATTTCCTGGTGGGCCAATCTTTTTGGTAATAGTAATACAAGGAAACAAAGACAATGCATGGATGTAAACCTAACCCCATTCTTCAATCATCACTTGCAGTGTAATTGTGTGTTGTTCGGTATAAAAGATTGATATATGGATTTCAGTCTTTATTAATTGTGTCTCGTAAAATTTCATTATTCAGCGCATTATATTGTCACACCAAACCCACAATATAAAATCAGTATTTTTTTTCTGTCACAAATTAGCCAAAAAGATTAGTTATAAACTTGGAAAATCAAAGTGTTACAACCATTGTTTTAAATTACGGATCTGCCGATTCAATCGGTAATCAGCCGTCAATTCGGTGCGATGAACCTTTTAGAATCAGTATGACTCATGTATTGTTCGAATCCATAAAAGTCAATCAAAACCGATAAACTCGGTGAATCAGTGAACCGATTGAACAATTTATTCACATATAACCAAAAAACCAAAAAAAAACTATGAATTTTTTATTTTTTCGGTCTTCCTCAATTTCATGTATTTGCATGTTTCTTTATAGGTGACAAAATTCATCAAATATTTTCTCATTTCTATAGGTAATTAGTAATAACATTATCGTTTTGATATGGTATTTATCATAGTTTGAACTATTGTTTTGATTTTATGTTATCTTAGTTGTATTTGGATCTTTGATGTTTATTTTGATTTAGGTCTATGTTTTTTTTATATAAGATGGTTATTTTGGAGTTTGTTGTCTTCTTGTTGAATGTTGATTTTTTTTTAACATGTTTTGGATTTAGAATTGCATTATTACTTGTGTTTGTTTTATTTTTAGTTATTTTGAAATGATTTATGTGTTTATTAGTTGTACTTAGTGAGATAATAATATTTTATAATAACGTCACATCGATTCAACCAGTGGTTAAAACGATTAAAATTGATCCAACATGTAACTAGTTAGACTACAGTTCCGATTTTTAAAACATTGACTACAACAATCTACTTGGTGATAATTAGGTGGTGTTTGCAAAAGATTATGATTCACTTAGATCTTAGAATCTAAAAAAAGAGCCAAAAGTTGTGGAGAAGTAAAAGTAGATAGTGTTTGCAAAATATGTCAAAAAAATAATTACATATTTGCCACAAGAAGCCAAAAGCATGTCTATACTTGCTTAAACTTTTCGTGTCATTTTTTTTTTAAGAGAAATAAAAGTAGAAGTCCCACATACAAACACTTATTAAATGTTTTTTTATACCTTAAAAGCTGAAAAGTACTTATTTAAAATTTTTGTAAACACCACCTTAGAGTGTTTCACCCTTATTTTAAGGTATTTTAAAGTAAAATTTGATTTTTTTAACATTTTTTACTTTTACTTTAACATACTTGTTATTGTTAGGAATTAGTGTTAGTACAAGTGATATTTTTTTTTCCAATTATTAAGGCCTATACTTAATTTTTTGAGTGCATCAAACACATTAATTATAATTTGAAAATTTCTCCCAATAAAGGTTCGATACGAGTTCACCGTGTTATGGAAACTAGTATTGTCCATTAAGTCAATCACTTGATGTTATTATACGTAGTACCCTAATCAATTGTCTTTTTTATAGTTACTATGAAAGTGCAATGTACGTGTATAATTAATTTCATTGATATTTTTTATAAATTAAAGTAAAATTAATTTTGATATGTCATAAAATAGAGCAAGTTAACTCATTTTTACCTATTTAATTCAATATTCACTAGTTTAATTTTTTTTCAGCCAATTTTATTTATTTTACCATTAATATTTTTTAACAGTTTTATCCTTTTTTTTAATCAGTTATAAGTTATCTCATTATTTTTACAATTTTGTCCTTTTTTCTGTTTTAAATCATTTTTCTATCGGGTTCACCTTCTTTTTGTCGGTTAAACTCTCTTTTTTTTACTGATTTCACACATAATTATCATATTAACCCATTTTAAACATTTTTATCATATGAACCCGTTTTCACCTATTTCACCGATTTAACATGTTCTTTTTACCAATTTCACCTAAAGTTTCATTGATTTGACACGTTTTCACATACTTTATTAATTTTTCACCAATTTCACCAACTTTATATGTTGTTGTTTCACCTTCATCATTTTTCACGAATTTCACCCAAATTTTCATTAATTTCAGTGGAACTTTTACCAATTTCACCTGAATTTTCATTGACGTGACACGTTTTCACATACTTTATTAATTTTTCACCGATTTCACCAGCTTTATTTATATGATGTTGTTTCACCACTTTCATCATTTTCACGAATTTTGCCCAAATTTTCATTAATTTCACATGAAATTATCGATTTCAGTGGAACTTTTTTTTACCGATTTCACCCAAATTTTCATCGATCTCACATTTTTCACCAATTTCACCCGTTTTTCAAGAAAAGAATTCCAAGAAATTTTGAGGTTATGCATGTCTTGATATTATTGAATATTCTTTATATTTTTATATTCTAGCCAAAGTAAAATTACGTAGTTTGCTATTTTTTATATTCTAGCCAAAGTAAAATTACGTAATTAGCTAAGTCATAAGTATTTTTAATTCTTTCGTAGTAAGATGCGATTCAATAAAGTTTTTTTTTAACATAATGATACTTAAAAGAATTTCATTTTAAATTTTATATTTAGAGTGCTTATGACTTATGGTGTACTAAATCTTTAAATTAACATTTTCTTACTCCAATAATTACTGATGCTAAAATATAATAATTTTATATATATTTTTAGGGGTTATTTATAATAATAGTATTTTTTAATGGTTTGGTTTTATCTATAATTGAAGAAGATTTAAATTATAGAAATTGATGTAAGAGAGAATTTATAAATTTTAGGAGTTTATATAGGAGATAAATTAAATATAACAAGACTCCATATCTAATTATACCTCTTTAATTACTTTACATATTAACCATTGAATTAATATCACTTTACAATTTAAATAAGGACATTTTAGTCCATACAAAAAAATTAAAAAATATTCATGCTTTTATAATAAAAATAGAGATAGAGAAAGTTGTTTATCGCATTTATTTTCAAAGTTCTTCATTAAGGATACTTGACCCAAGCATATTATGATAAAGTTCGTGGTCAAAATTATAGGGAGACCCCATCGTGTCATAAAATAAACAAACCACCCATTAAATATGCAATTCCTTATGTTTACAACCTTAATTCATAACATAATCCGATTACACATCATAATAAAAATAATTTGATTTCTCAAAAATACCATTGGTCATCATTTGCATATTTTGACCCAATATCTTGAACCAATACATATACTCATGTTAGCATAAGACAAAGGTGCTTTAGTAAGTAGTACTCCTATAGTTCGAAGGGCGTCAAAGTAAAATCACTTTTTTTTTCCCCTTGTAATAAAAACAAGGGTATTTGTGTACTTTGAGCTAAATACCTAACGTTCAGCTGCGGCACCCTTCATGGCTAATAAGGCAGCTCCATAAGCAGCTTCTGTTTGAAGTGCCTTACGCACTGGGAGACCGAGCACTCTCTCCCGTATTTGGATCCATTTCTCATTCTTCGATCCACCTCCCGCTGTAAATACTTCTTCGACTGGGGTAGCCCCTAGTTCCTTCAATAAGCTGTAACCCTTAGCCTAAACAGACATGAATACAAATTATTTTCTGCAAGTTCATGATTGCTTGATATATTAGTATAAAACAATTATGTGACTTTCCTTACCTCAATACGAGCAATGGACTCTAGAATACCATGCAAGTACTCAACATCACTAGCTGGCCGAGGATGCAACCTGGAATTAGGCAATTAAAAGTGCTCAATAATTTCTAAGAATTTCATTTTGAAGGAAGGAAAAATGCCATGCTTTGCACATCAGATGAAATTTCCTAGAATTGAACCATTGAACAGGTATATATAGACAATGCATATTAAAGTTACAATGTATGATACGATACATGAATAATTAAGTGCATGAATTTAATTTAATTTCTTTTAATACATGTACTTCATATGCCTAGACTAGTATGAATAGGTATAGAGATTGTACTCGCAATTCATCAAGTCTTCAACAAGAGTAAAAAAAAGGAGAGACATACTCCAAGTATTTCCTTGTTGCTCTTGTTCACAAACTTCACAAAATATCCAACAATGCATTTCTACCATGAAATTGTATTGTAACTATTTATGAAGATCCAAAACTTATAGGTGTCTGCTTTTGATTTGGTTCAAGAGGTTTGAAAGATTCCATCGAGTAATGTGTTTAGTGGATAAAATTCTGTTAGTTTATAGGTCAGTGAAATGGCAAATTTGATTGATTTTGGGTGTTCGTATTTGCGGAAAAGTTAGTGGTGTCTAATCAAGTATATTCTTATGTCTTTTCGTTTTGATAATTAGTGATCTAGAAATAAGAAAATTAATGTTGTTTCTAATTTTTTTTTGGAATTAATTGAAAACTGAAAACTTTTAGATTGATACGAGACAAACTATTAATTTTCATTCCAAAATGAAATCAAACGGGGGTCATATAGTTAACTTACCTGGGTTTCATTTCAGGGTCTGCCACCGGAAATCTTTCGCCAATATCTTGCAAAGGATAATAATCAAGAGGAGAGGCTTCTGCGGAATTTATTTTCTCGCTTAATTTCTTTAACTGTTCATCAGTAAAAATTTGCCTGAGAACAGCTCCTCCGGTATTTGAAGCTCCTCCAACGAGCCATTTATCATCAAGACGATGGCTATATACACCAAAACGTGAATCTTCTACTCTCCTGGTGCTTAGTAGTTTTATAGCAAGTGTTGAACCCAAAGATGTGACCTGATATTAATTAAATCACCTCAAAATTTCACACTTGGCTTTTTTTTAAGATTGATTCTCATAAGCCTAAAGCATAAACACTGCAAAATTCTTACAGCTTTTCCGGGTTGATTAGCACGTGCTGCAAGAAAGGCTGCTATACTATCGGTGGTTCCTGTGCAGATAACACAATCCTTTGGGAAGCCTACCAACAAATTAATGAGTTTAGCTTCATCCAAAAGAAAAATGTTTTTAGCATCAAAATCTTTAACCTGAAAGCCAGAACAGTAGAGATATATGTTTTAAATGCAAGAATTTCAGTATTGTGAAAGCATTGGAGCAGAAGTGATTGATTGATATGATAATGAGGCAATGTTATCATGCACCAAATCATCTGATAAGTTCTCGATTTCATGGCTTCTTTGAGCAGCATAAGAAATGTCATGAGAAAAGTTCTCACGATGCTTGTATGTGAATCTTTTATTGATATGCATTTTTACGAATTTTATAGAATTAAACGGGAAATCAAACTAATTGAATTTCAATTCATTTTCTATTTAATGATACTCATAGTGTAACTGGTTGACCATGTTTTAGAACAAAGCATCAGCGCATGTGATGACAAATGACAAGCAAAGAAAAGAGATGCTGGTGATTTGTGGTGGCATCTATGGAAGTTGGGAAACAGAACGCGTAATTCTTAGACATTGGTTCAAAAAGAAACTAAATATTATATATAACTCTTTTTAAGTATCTCTATCTAATAAAAATAGGTTTAAAAGATTCTATAGTACGGTTAACAATGAAAATCGGTCATCAACTCCACCGAATATGATCGATGACCTTCATTTTCACCTTCCAGCTACAAATAGTAACGGACTTACCAAATTGACTTATGATGCTCTCCTTCATAGTGCCAATTGTTGTCCCAGGAGGCAGTACCACAGGTAAAACACAAGAGTATGGCTGTGAGAGCAACCAAGGAGGATAGGAGTCAACTTCAGGATCATAGCCGACCTGCCATTGTATTAACTGGGTAATCATAAGTTTGTAGATATATTATAGGGTGTCCACAGTTCAGTAAAAGGACAAACCGGACATTAAATGCTTGAAATTTGAATTTCTTAGATGAAACTGGACAGAACCGAATTATTTCCATCAACTCGATTTTTGGTTTAGGAAAATGGTGAACCAAAGTTTTGGATCGATTCAAATAGGTTTGAACCAAATGAACACCAGGTCTATGAGAACTCAAATTGACTATGTTACTGAAACAAATTATACCTTCAAAGCATTGTTGTAATCAGACACTCCAAGCTTTCCATGAAGAAGCCACAATAGCCAGTCGGCTTGATGCAACAATGTGGCTGATGTTTTACTTGAATCAATAGAACTCCTCCACCAAGAAACAACTTTGCACAATGTAGAAGATCCAGAGCAAACTGTGTGGTTAGCTGGAGCAATTGCCTTAACTATGGGCAGAGCCTCCGGACAACTCTCATTGTAGAGGAAAGGTCTGCACAACGGTTCACCTGTTGTGCTGCACCAAGAAACAAATTAAGACACAAAGCTAAAATGATTATTACCCAGCAGGTCAAATTGGATTGGGTAAGAAATGGTCACTTTCTACTGGTGTAAACAAAGGCCGTGTAAGAGATGGGCTGGGACAGGTCAATAAGTGTTGCTTAATGGTGCTAATGTGTATCGTGTTCGATTGGACATCAATAAGCATGCAACATTATAAGAAAAATTGGTTATAAATATTCACATATAGATAGAAAAAATTAGTACAAATATACATTTAAAGCCTAGTTTGTGATTAGTATTTACATAACTTTAGAAAAAATAATGTTTGGATCAAAACCAGGTAAGGTAAGGTTGGGTCAGAATAAATGCAGGATGATCTATTGAATGTTAAGCTACTTTATCTTATTTAAGTTATTTCAAATACTTGACAGTGAGTTGACACAATGTTACACCATCAAACACATTTTTTACCCACACAATGACACAAATTTCAACTCAAATCAAGCTCAACCCAACCAACAAACCTTAAAGAAATATGAGTCGGATAGGGCAAAGATTAACAGGAATATCCTATAAAAGATCAATATAAATTTCCAAGATAGAAATTCAACCTATCAACAATGATAGTTGTTCCAGAAGTACCATCTATGGAAATGGAAGCAATAGCTGGGCGAAGACCAACTGGGATATCTTCCATGAGTGCGAAAAGTGTCGTTTTCCAAGATTTCACCCAATCTATTGTTTCTTCACTCTTTCTAGAAAAAACAAACAAGCTTGCAAGTTCATCTTACATAAAAACACAACACAAATAATTAAAAATAGGACTGCCTCTACCAATATCTGCAACTTTGATATTCAAACAAGTGCTTAACTGCTTATAATGTTAGAAAAATTACCATATACAAAGGGTATTCTCTCTTTCCTTCAGCATGTATTTCTCCTTCCTTATCAATCAAAGCGTACCTAGCACCAGATGTACCAAAATCCATTCCAAGATAAAGTTGTTTCCCTACTTCAAAATCAGCGACGTCCATATTGACTTTACTTGATCTCAAACTAGTCAACTTTGATCTTGGTTTTCTGTGTGCATTAGAATCCGAAATTCTTGAAAGTAATTTTCTCACGTTGCAGTGATCACCTGTCACATGCAGATGCAGTGGGGAATTAACTAGCAATAACTAACAAACTCAGGAGAATATCAGGGTTATTTACACTTGTGTTCGTTCTAATTAGCAAATAACAATATTTTGAAGATAAAACAATTGAAACTATATATTTAGTGTGACAATTTGTAAGATATAACCTTATAGCTATTAAAAGCCTTGTGATCGTATCCAAACAGGCTATATAACACGTTTAGACGTTGAACATTATATTAAACAGGCTATAATATAATAATGTTCATCTATTATTTAGGGACTATTTAAAATAATAGTGTATTTTTATGGTTCGTTTTTATCAATTATAAGAGAAAATTAAAATAACAAAAATTAATGTAGGAGATAATTTATAAACTTTAGGAGTTTATGTAGACGATAAATACAATAAGACTTTGTCTAATTATCCCTCTTCAATTACTTTTACATATTTACCATTTAATTTAATAATAATTCAAATAAGGGTATTTAGTCCGCACAAAAAAATTTAAGAAATATTGATGCTTCTATAATAGTATAGATAGATATAGATATAGATATAGATATAGATAGATAGTATAGAAAGGTGTCTCATTGCTACATTTATATGGACACGGGCCGATACATATGCTTAACACATGGATATATTTGCTAATTAGAACGATAGTAATTAAGAATATTGCAGCTATCCAATTACACATAAAACAATCAGAACACAATCGTTTCTAACAGTTGAATAGCTACTGGAATCATTGTACAAAGTCAATAAAAAATGTTCAAACAACTAATCGTGGTAGGTTTACAAACAATCTGATAAAATTAGCATATAATATTGAGGAGTAAAAATGTTTAGATACCGTAATTTTGCGATTTTGGCAGGTGAGGAAGCAACGAGCATATAGTGTGAGTGTAAACTGAGGCTGCCATTTGTTCATATATCGGATAATGAATTCGGGCGCTTCTTATATTTACCGATTTGTACTAAAAACGGTCTGTCTTCTCTTTTTCTTTCCTTTTTGATGAAAAAGCGTGTGCGTCTTCTGGTTGCTTACTCGCTTTGGAAGTAGTTGCTAGTTTTATTTGGCACGTTTTAAAACTTTGGAGAAATGGTTAACTGGCTGTGACTATAAATCTTTCTTTGGGCCTACTTTGCTACTGCCCTGCCCTGCCCTGTCCAATAAATGTACCGCCTATGTTATGGGCCGTCCAATTCATAATTTGGAAATCAAATCTTAAGAAAATATGAAAATTAGTACATTAATTTTGTATGACACGTTCAATTTTGACGTTAGGACGAAGAAGAATATGTACATGTCTCCTAAATGTAAATTATCACATTAAATAAATCAAATCAAATAAGCGAATTCGAGGCATTCATCAAATCTTAATTGTTTACTTTCAATAAAATATTAGCAGTGTGCAATAACATGTCATCATGCAATTGAAAAATAAGATATTCGTATTGAAATATGTAGAAAAATAAATTGATCATTAAGTGCTTATTTTTATTGGTAATTCGTTAAATATAGAAATATTATATTGTTTTGAACTATTATCAACATTAAGCTACTCTTTTTGTCAATGGTAATTCTTAGTCCATGCCACAGCAAAATATAAGACAACTAAACAATATAGTCCTAATTTTCAATATCAAGTTTTGACTTGTGAGAAATGGATTAGTTGTTGAGTAGATTTTATTATTTTATTCTGTTACTAAAGAGAAAAATAAGAAATGTTCTTCAAAGTTCGAGTTTTTAATATTATATGTTTAACTGATATAAAATACTATGACATGTTTTTTTATCGGAACACAAGACTTTAATTGTTAAATTCTAATAGGACTTAAGAGTATGTTTAAAACCTTAATGAATTGAAATGCCAATATTTGAACGAGTTGGACTTATAATTAAAACAAGATAAAAGGGATGGACTTGTAATATAATTAACAAGAAAAAAAGGTTTTGGATGATTGAAAAATAACATAAAAAGAATTCCGTTGCCGGGAATCGAACCCGGGTCTCCTGGGTGAAAGCCAGATATCCTAACCGCTGGACGACAACGGATCATGTACTACAATGGTCATATTATAATATATCATTTACTACTAATTTTCCATATCAAAGCTACAATTTTTTAAAAAATTGTCAGAATATTTACCAGTAATTCCGCATTCAACACATTAATAGCTTGATTGGCAAATCAAGAAAAGGAGGATTATAGACAGAAACACGTTTGCTACATAATTGAACAATTAGCTAGGTACTCAAGAAATTAAACAAATCCATACCAAATTGATTGAAGAATAGAAGGTTTTTTTTTTCCCTCTGATTTTGGCATCAAAGAAATTATTGTAAACAAGCTCGGTCGGTGATTGATTTTTTTGCAAGGGGAAAAAGTAAAATCAAGTGGAACTTTAACAAAATTGTTGAGTGTTCTTGAATCTTAGTCAAAGCATGGATTTTAAGAGCACGTCCAATGGTAATTTGTATATTTGGGGATTAAAATGCATTATACAGTCTCAAATAGTTGTTTACATACTCATTTAAATTGATTCATTCCAATGGTGAGCTTGTAAATTGAGTTTCTATGTCACTTTATTAATATTTTTATTATTTACAAAATATTTTTATCCAATCACATTCATTCCCTCTCAAGTCTCAACAACTACCATATACATACCATGTTTCTCTTTCTTCAAGAGTAAGTAGATTTGGATTCTTAAAGTACATTTGTAAAATAGAAACTCTTTTCTATGCTCCCTTTGAAATGAGAAAAAATGTAAATTGGAGATGAATAATGGTAGCTAGGACTTTGCATCTCCATTGGAATTGTCCTAAGTAAAAAAAAAAAAAAAAAACTATGTGTTACTTTTTAAAAAAAGATATTTTTTCAATAATACTTACTTTTATACTTGACCTAATTATTTCGAAATGTGTCGGACACATTAAGTGTGAACCTCTTTCAACATGGATTCAAACATGGGTTCCCCATATTTTGATGACTTATCTCTCTCACTAAATCAATCACACGTTAACTTATTGATTCAATCACACTTAAATTATTCATTCGCAAAAAATGTAGTATATATATATTCTATGTCGAGAGATACAATCTTATTATATTTGAACAACTAAAAACTTGACTGACCTCGTAATAAGTAAAATCGAGAATAAAAAATGAAGGACATGTTAAATTGGTAGGTTACGTTGAATTAATCACAAGACATGTAAAAATACTTATTTTTGGAATTGAACGAGTACTATTTAACTAAAATGACAAAACAATCGAGTAAACTTAAATGTAAAAATGTATTTAGACCATATCTTGGTAGGATTGAACGCAAAATGCAATGGTCAATCTATTATCAAATTTTGTAACTACTAAAGTCAATATATCTTTTTATTATATTTTGTGACGGAGGTTATCATCTTGTAAACTGTTTAATTTTCATATAATATTTTTGATATTGTTTAAAAAAAAAAGGATAAGAATTAATTAAGACATGAGGACGAATTTACAAGGAGAATCATAAAATAAACAACCTTGCCATATAGTCCACACCACACACACACCATCTACTCCAAGAATTACTGTTTTTTGTCCGTTCCTAGAGAGTATGAGAGGGCTAGGCAATAGCAATAGCAATAGCAATAGCAATAGCAATAGCAATGATTTTAAGCTTTAACGGCTACACATATATTATTATCATGTTTTCTGGTTGGGTAGCATTGAACTGTGTATGATGCTTTTGTTACAACTAACCGCTTATTTATTTCGCTATTATTATTTTGTCACAAAGTAAACCATATATATTATATATATACAACAAAATTTAGAATAAAAATATATACAAGTAATTAATTACATAGGCCAACGTTAGGTGTATGCCCTGTCGGCCCTGTCTACCTTTGATTTTCTTTAGAGGAAACTCTTGCCCCTTGATCATTTTCAAAACATATTTTTCATAAGTACTATACTAAGGAGGGACATTCTTACTTAGACCTGGTCTAGGAGATTTTTTTAGACCTTGTGGTTGAAAAATACTCCACATCATCATTGTGAGAGCACCACATCATCACAATGATGATGTGGAGTATTTTTCAACCACAAGGTCTAGGAAAATCCTTGTAATATGTTTTGGCTCATAATTTTATATTAATTTGAATTAAAATACTGAAGCATGATTTCGACGGACACGAATGTTGAATTTTAACAAAACACGTGGGAACAATTGAAATTTCGTGAGATCGAAAATGTAAAATATGTTCGATTTTGTTTTAGATTTTCAGAGATTTTTTTTAAATCTAAGGTAGTTAAAAAAAAATAGAATTTAAAAACCTGAACATATATATATATATATATATATATATATATATATATATATATAATGTTTGTTTGAGAAAAAGAATGTACCATATGCTATTTATTACTTCATGATATGAATTCTGAAATCTTAGATTTCAACTTTTCAAATCCATTGAGGTTTGTTCTAAAAGTTAAAAGAATCCAATTAGATATATCCTAAATAACATGACAAAGTCTTTGACGTTCAACCTAAAGCCATGTGGGTTGTTTACTTGTCAATGACATAAATATATTTGTATCCCATGTTGTAGGTGTGACAATAAAGCTTGATTCAAATTTGGACACGTAAATCCTAATTTGGTATTTTTCTTAAACTACAAAATGACTTTTAGAGAGCAAGTCTAGTTAAATTACTATTTTAATCATTATTGTAATATTTCTATTCATAGTTAAAAGTTTAGAATATTACAATCTTCATAGTTAAAATCCTGAAGACCACGAGTTCAAGAGTTATCACTTATCTTAAATTTTATTGTATTTGATTTAGTTGTATTCAAATATATATAAAAATCAATCTCAATACGCAACAAATACTACCATTTCAATAGGAAACGTGAAAACCTGCCTAAGGAATCAAACCTTTATAAATAGTATAGTTTTAGAATATTTCTAATTTAAGACAATAAAAAACAACAGTGATTTTTTTTATCTACTAGACTGTGTATTTACAGCTCGGACCGAAGAGTGCAAATGGTATAGGTCCTCCCCAGTGTGGTGTCTCCAGTAGGATTCGAACTTGAGTCTCACCTCTGGGAGTCGTAAGTCACTACCACTTAGCCCGACCACCTTGGGTAAAAAATAAAAAACAACAGTGATAACCCAACACATGAAAAAATCTTACTATGAACAGACCAGAAATATATATAGATATCAAATTCTAAACTGAAACATAAATAATAAATTATACCTTCCTAGTTCCCACATTAATTAATAGCTAGAAATATCACTCATAATGAATGTAAAATGAAAAAAATTATGGGGGAATTTTTCCTCTTTATTTCTCAAGCAAACAAACGTTGTTAAATAATTCTAATATTAATCTGCATATAGAAAACAAAAAATTCATGGGCCATGATTAAATATTTTTGGTCACAAATCCGGTTGAAGAATACTTTTAGTTAGGGTTATTATAAAAATACATTTTTTTTAAGATACACCCTTGTATGTAATTAATTGCAGTGATAGCCCCATACACGGTTTAGGAGAAGCCACATAGTGGGTAATACATATTGGCATTCTTTGCATGACATGTGAAAAGTGGATTTTAACATGTGATATATGTTTAAACATAATGGACTCTTTTTAGACACATGTCATGCAAAGAATACCGATAGGTATTACCCACTATGTAGCTACTCCCAAATCCCCTATACACGGTGTAAGTCCGACCTTTAAATGTCCATATCGCATGTTTGAACATAATCATTTGTTTCCAAATAACAAAAACAATTACTATATTTTATTATTTTAATATTAGATTAAAAGTTTTCTTTTGCACTACCCAAAAACAAATGACCTCTACATTTGTTTAGATGTCCACTTCTACGATATTACTTCTTCACTTACTGAAGTCAAATGCTCACATGTAGTTTAGCTAAAAACTAATTAATTTTACTAGCCAAAAACAAATAAGAAGAGAGTGCAAAGAATTAAAATTTAGAAACACTACTCGAGTGGAGGATTCTGAATTATTAGGATGACAAATCAATTATGAAAGTGGGACCCACATTGCCAGTTCAAAAAGAATGGGTCCCACGTTAGCAAAACCAGCTGTTAAGTTTCGCTTCCTCATGTTCTCCTCTCCTTCTTTGAATGGTTAGATCTGGTTTTTGTTGTATTTCTTCACGCACTACACACAATACGAATTCACACTTCACATTATACTCAATAGATCGACAAAAGCATATACACCTTTTTTCGAATTTTTTGGTTCCATTTCTTTCTGGATTTTGAATTTTTGTACGTAGACTGAGACTTGAATCGACTCTACTGTGAAGAAAAAACAGTAATTGTGTGAGATCCGAGCAACTCCATTTTCAGGTACTTTATCTATTTGGTTTTCTGGACATTTTGATTTGCAATTGATTCCAATAATAAATATTGATTTTTATTAAAATTCAACTGTTTGACTTCTGGGTTTGCACCTTTTAACAACATGAGTTGTTTTGAAGCGACGAGTCATTGTAATTATGGAGAAATGTAGGTCCAAATTGAAGTAGATTAGAAGCCATTATTATAGTTTCCATGTACTGACATTATGAATTTTGGTATGTTAGAGAATATGGAATGTTTAGATTTGAAGCCATTCATATGCTAACATTATGAATTTTGATACTTTATTGAAAAAGGAATGTTTAGATTTGATCATTTGACATTTATTCAGATATAACTTGATTGTTTTTACTAAATATTTAAACGTGTGCATATATTTATGTTTTATGGTCAAGATTGAATCTATGCTATTACTATAATCCGTGGCTTTTTCTTTTGTTTTGTGTGTCTCTAGGATTATACAAATTGAGGAATGATATAAAGATGGTAAGAAAAGGAAGCTGGTTTTCTTCAGTAAAAAAAGCTCTCAGTCCAGATTCTAAGGAAAAGAAATCCAAGGTAGTTAGTAAAGCTCATTATATTTCGTTTAGTTAGGCTCTAACAATAATGATTTGTTTAATTTTCCATGCGTTTATTTATTTTTCTTGAATCTTTTCAGAAATCAGAGAAATCAAAGAAGAAATGGTTCGCAAAAGAAAAGGCATCAGTTTCCGAATCTCCTAATCCAGAACCGATTGAAGTATCTAACCCTCATCCTCTTCCTCCATTGGAAGATGTAAAGTTGAAAGAAGTGGAGTATGAACAAACAAACAATGCTTACTCTGTTGCAATGGCTAGTGCTGCAGCTGCTGAGGTGGCTGTGGCAGCCGCACAGGCTGCTGCTGCTGAGGTAGTTAGACTGGCCTCGAAGGCTCAATTCATGGGAAAATCAAAGGAGGAAGTGGCTGCTATTAGAATCCAAACTGCATTCCGTGGTTATTTGGTATGATGCTATGCAGTTATATATTCTTGTTTTATTTCTTTATTGAACTTGATACATTTGTATAGATGTTTATATTGGTGAGGAATTTGTTGAAAGAAGATTTATCTGTCCACCTATTTTCTGGAAGTAAAAATCTAGACTTAGTAGTTTCATGGTGTTCTTGTGATGAAGGAAAGTAGGCAAAGGAGTGCCTGAAATAGTGTTTTTCATTCTTGGCCTGTTTTGCTTCAGAATGGGTCGATCTCGAGCCACAACTTTACCCACTTCGCCCTTCATTACTCCTGCTGATGAAGATCAAAGGGCTAATGAAGGGAAAATGGCAGATGAAGGGCAAAGTGGACAAATTACCCACATAGTGTTTTTAGTCCTTGTCCCATTTCGCTTCAAAACAATTGGTGTTCTTCGAGTCACAACTCCAACCAGACTAGTAGATATCTTCTGAAAACTTTGCCCACTTTGCCCTTCAATGCAACCGATAGTAAAGTCTACTGCATTGTTTCTAATCATAAGATATATGTTATTTAAATTTTAGAGTTACAGATATATGTAACAAATTTTAACCAAAGAACTCAGTGATATGGCTATCATGCATTTATGCACATTAAGTTCTATGTGACAAAAAAATATTCTAATTTAAGGATGGGCAAGCTTATTATCAATCATCTATTGAAGCAGAAACACCAGATTATCATTTCAATGTTATTTTCTTTTGGATTCCACTAAATAAGCCATTCAATCAAGATAAAGTTTGATATGAGGTTCTAATGGTGATCCTAATTTTCAGGCAAGGAGGGCATTACGAGCTCTAAGAGGGCTCGTAAGACTAAAATCACTTGTCGATGGGCCGACTGTGAAACGCCAAACTGCAAACACTCTGAAATGCATGCAGACTTTATCTCGTGTACATTCTCAGGTTCAATCTAGAAGGCTCCGGATGTCAGAAGAGAATCGAACACTCCAGAGACAAATGCTGCAAAAACGTGCAAAAGAACTTGAGAGCTTGAGAGTTAGTTCTCTTAGTAGTTCTATTATTTCCTTTTATTAGCTATTAAAGAAGTGTATTTTATGCATTTCGATCAGATGAGGCAGTTTTCGTATAAGAGATGCTTCGATTAAAAGTTAACTGTATTGCTTTTAAATCATCATATAAAAGTTGCTTCAATGATGTTGCAGATGGGAGAGGAATGGAATGATAGTTATCAATCTAAAGAGCAAATAGAGGCAAGCTTGATGCAAAAGTACGAAGCTACTATGAGGCGAGAAAGAGCATTAGCTTATTCATACACTCATCAGGTACTTAAATTTTATTTACATATGAAGTCTGCATATATTTTCCAGATTTCAAATTTTACCTCCAAACTGTTTTGCATTTCTCAACTTTTTGCTGTTCTTCCGGAGTTAAGTGTAAAATAAGTCGTAAGTTTAGGTAGTGAATTACGATGTAATTTAAACGTTAGGGGATACAATGCAATTTTCTTCACAAACAATGTTGTGCCGAAGTGTAAAAGATCAAAAGTTTTTCTATTTTGATCCCTTGTGACTTTTGATCTATGTTTGGTTCTTGGATATTAGCACATAAAAAGCTAAGAGAAATGCTTTCTGTGTATCAAATGACAGAACATCGTTTCATTTTTCCATTAATTTCAAGAACCAAACGTAGCTAGCAAAATTTCTTCAGTATTCAAAATTCCCTTTAAGCTCTGCATGTTAAGATTGCAAACAATCTTAACCTAATTCATCAAAATTTCATTCCAAAAACAGCAAACTTGGAAGAAGTCAGCAAAATCAACAAACCTACTCTTCATGGACCCAACAAATCCTCAATGGGGTTGGAGCTGGCTCGAACGTTACATGGCTGCACGTCCATGGGAGACCCCACAAACCCCAACAGAAACTGACCGATCATCACCCATTGGAGGAGGAGAAATCACAAAATCATTTGCCCGTCATCAACTCAACTCCGACTCTCCATCTTCACCTGTCAGCCAAAAGAAGCCCATTTCTGCCCGGAAACTCAAACCGTCCAGCCCAAAAGGAAGCGCTATAAGCCAAGATGACGATTCAAAAAGCTTATTCAGTGTGCAATCGGAAAGGAACCGAAGACATAGCATTGCAGGTTCATCAGTTAGAGATGATGAGAGTTTGGGTAGTTGTTCAAATGTACCAAGTTACATGACCCCAACTCGCTCGGCTAAGGCGAAGTCGAGGTTACCGAGTCCACTCGGGGTTGAGAACGGAAGTGGAAATGAGAAGGGGTCGAGTGGGGGTGTGAAGAAACGGCTTTCGTATCCACCTTCGCCTGCTAGGGGGAGAAGGCATTCTGGGCCTCCGAAGATTGGTGAGAATGTTGAAAATGGAGTGGTTAATAATTGATCGAGTTTATTGAAATAAGGCGGGAATAAAAGGAAATTAGTTTTTAAAAAGTTTATTTGATTTGTGAAGTTTTTATTTTGTCAAGTTGTTGTTTATTGATTATTATTGCTTTGAGGGATTGGTTTGGGGTTAACCTCTCATTGTTGTTGTGATTGTGGTCTTGAGTTGTTTTAGAATGGACATAAATTAATGTTGTTCTGATTGAATCTTGTGGGGATTATAATTACTTTGTATAGTTCATGTTTCTTGTTTGCACTATTGTGAGTTTGGATTTCTTTTTAATGGTTTCTGTCTACAGACTTCTTAGCACACATTTTGCGCTTATAATGGTAAAGACTATGAATGTGGTACTCTTACAAGGATCATCTTATACATTATCAATCACAGTATCTAAAATTATACTCTACCTAATGTAGATAAAAATGTCCCTTAGTTTGATTCTAAAAAGTTGGAAAAATAAATTGAAATAATGTGGGAAAATGTGCACTTAGTTTGATTCTAAAAAGTTGGATAAAAAGGAAATGATTTCATAAGATACAATGATAATCAAGTTATTAATTGTGATTAATAGTTTATTTTTGACACCCTCGAAAACATTTTGTAACAATAAATTAATGACAAATAAGACATTCACATATTGCTAACCACTTTTTAGAGTAAACAAATATATAATGATTTAGCCCTCCATTCAACTGGTCACGTATATGGTCACTTAAAACTCCACCTAAGGTAAAATAGTTTATGTGGTCATGCTGTAAGGATACATTACTTGTGTGTGCTGCTCTGCGACACCGGAAAATTATTGTAGATGATTTGTGTAATCGTTGTGAAGGCGGGCCGGAAACTATCTTACACTGTTTATTGTTATGTGATTTTGCTAGACAATGTTGGGCTTTGTCGGATCTATCTTTGACTAGTTATTCATGCGAATCTCCTGATGTTAGAGATTGGTTTTTGACGATTTGCTCAAAATTAGATGGCTTAGAGTTGGGGTACGCGGTAACTCTGGCTTGGTGGATTTGGTTTAGCCGAAACAAAGCCTTTTGGAAAGATGGTTTATGGTCACCGGAGGAGGTAGCTAAATTTGCTAAAAAATTCTATAACAGATTCAAGGAATCCACTTTCTCTCTTCCTGCTTCATCTCATTCTAGGCCTGTCACTTCCTATTGGAAACCACCTCTTCCAGGGCATGTAAAGATTAACGTGGATGCGACAATTGATTCAAGTTATGGCAGCATTGGCTTGGGCCTTATTGTTCGAGATCATTCTGGGAATTGCTTAGGATGGAAGGCTGAAAAACGTAATATTCATCTTGATCCAGAGGTAGCCGAATTTATGGCCATTGTATTCGGACTCGAATTTGGAATTGCCAAGGGGTGGAGATGTATCTCTCTTGAAGGGGACTGTTTATCGGTTGTTAACGGTATTTTGTGACCCAACTCTCAATACCACTGTCATCCCTTAGGTCACATTTTTAATGATATCAGGTACTTGGCTAATAGCCTAGAATCCTTTGCTTGTTCTCACGTGTTTCGGGAAGGCAACTCTGTCGCGTACGCTCTCTCTAAAGTAGCCCTTAGCATTTCGCCTATTGTTACTGTTCTTACTAGTTTTATTCTTGACCTTATAAACATTGAGCTTGGTCATTAATGGTTTTTGTCCTCCCGGGCTTCTCAATATATATATATATATATATATATATATATATATATATATATATAATGATTTAGTGTAATGTTTGATATTGTATTGCACCATATTTAAGGGAGCAAACTTTTTGGATTAATTTACTTTTTATCATTTATACCTATATATACCTTTTTTTAATTACAAGGGAAAAAAATAACTTTTTTTTTTGTTTCCCAAGGGTTTAATTCCTTTCGAGGTGCGTCGAACACATAAAGTGAAAACCTCTCGCAACAGAAATTCGAACCTGAATCCGCTATTTTATAATGACTAATCTCTTCCGTCAAACTTATCACTTGTTGGAATAAAATAAAATGTTGCCAAATAATAAGAAAAATGCAAATGATCTTAAAAAAAGAGAAGAATGTAAAGGTACACGTGCACTTCACGTGATGGGTCATTCTTCAATTTTACTCTTGTTTTTAACTAATCGCCTGTGGTTATTTGACCAACCAATCTCAGCTCCCAAATTTATTCACAACAAACCCTAATTTTCTACCATTTAAGAGTACATAGCTTAATGTGCAATTCTCATTTCTTCAAGACCGGAGTCCTCTTGAAATAAGAAAATGGTGAGTTCCCTTCAAATTTCCACATAGTATATCAGGCTATACATATGACTGTGTGTATGAAGCGGGCTAAATGACATTATTAATAATTCTTTGTTTAGTGAGTCGAACAAAGAGAATGGATATGTTTTCTATTTCCCATTTTCTTTTCTATGTACTTGGCTTGGGTATTTTTCTTGATTTTATTTTTACAATGATTTACCCCTAAATTTATGGTCCATTTGCTTCAGAGTTTGATTCCTTGTTCAATGTCTACCTTCAAACACAATGATATAGATATTAGGTTTTATTTGTTAATGGAATAAGAATTGTTTAGATATAGTGTGTAGAGTTGGTAACAGTGTCATTTTTTCATAGATTATATGGAAAATTGGAAAAATTTATAGCCGAATTAGCTCATGTACTTTCAGTTATTCTGTATCTTGTTGTTGGTAGCTCTTTACGGAACAAAAGTTGCTTGTCATGATGAAGAAAAATGAAAATTGGTAAAAGATATTAGTTCTTTTCTCAAGTTCTACTATAGTCTAAATCTATAGCTGTGATTCCATCTTGTTTTTTGTATCATTCCATAGTTCTAAACTTCTAGATTTGAATTATTTTACCTAAGGTGAATGTGTGCCAACCTCTAGAAATTCAATATTTTGTGGATAAAGTGTCATGTTCCTCAGCCTTGGCTAGTAACGTACTGTCAAATGTTTTCTAATGACTTCTGAATTTTTTGACATTAGTACTTTATCAAATGAATTATTTGGATTTCACAATTTTAGTATGTGTGCATTTTCTCAGGGTCACCATGTTGAAAAAAAAATTATATTCGTGATGAATCTTTTCCTGCATGTGACAGATAATTTGTGTTTGATTTTTATTAGTTGATGCATGTTGAAGTGCGTAGGGAGTAAAGCATAAAAAATTACCTGCCATTGTTCATTGAAATAGTTTGGGGCTTATTGTGAATTATTGATCATGTTAAGATGGTTTGAGATCCAACTGCAAAAATCGATAAAAACCAAAATTTGGGTCCTCAAAACCTCATGTTTCAGTTTCATAATTTGACTTGTGTCTATGAAAAATGACCTTTTTTGGAGTGCATCTGTCAAAAGTTGGAAATGCAATGTTTTGATGGACTTGCAATTTGGATCTCCCATCGTGTTGAAGAGGGTATCGAGTCGGCATGCTTAATCAATCGCTCTTAGTCCTTAACTTGCGTAAGAAAATGATTGAACTATTCTACAGCCAGTGTAACTTGATTGTACAAATCATTAAAGCAAATGTACAAGTCATGCAATGATCTGTTACCATTAAAATTTGGGCTGTTACGGTTTATATTATACGTGTGAGCTTTTTGGAGTTGAAACCTTCAAAAACATGTATTATGAAAGAGCTTCTAAATTTTTTGCTTTCAGTCGAAGGCGATCGAAAATTTAACCAGAAAAGACAACTCTTGGTGACATGACAATCCTAAATAAGAACTAAGATATCTCTCTTTCAATAAATGTTTTCTTGTATCAGATGGTTGGTGATTATCAGAATTTGTCGCTAATGCAAGATTTTAGTCAATTTGCCGTAGTTATAGTTTTTGTCAACAGATTAATTATTTGTGGTGATGATTTTATTTTCTAATTTAGTATCAATTACTTAAAACCACCTGATGAGAAATTCAAATGCGACAGAGTTCACCCCTGGTGGCTGGAATTGCTGTAGCTGCTGCTGCATATGCTGCTAAATATGGCATGCAGGCCTGGCAAGCATTCAAAGCTAGACCACCGACTGCTAGAATGCGTAAGTTCTATGAGGGAGGTTTCCAACCAAAAATGACTAGAAGGGAAGCAGCTCTTATTCTTGGAGTCAGGTAAATAGAAAAATGAATTATAACGTTAATTTACTTTGTTCAGTTCCTTGACTCAGTGAATTTTGTTTTGCATAAGCAGGACTAAGTTCTGGTATCACATTTCTCTAAATGTTTGATCAATGAAAATTGACTCGAGTAATTTCTCACTCATACACACATATGTTTGTAGCTAGCAAAATTGCATTTTTATTACTACGGGACTGGAATCTGATCACTTTCGGTCACGTATTATATCAAGTTACTTTTTTTGTCCCAATTTTTGTAAATGTTTTGCATTTCTGGTCTCGCACTTCATAAAATTGCACTTATGGTTCCAGTTTTTCAATACAACACTTTTAATAGTATATTTTTAGCACTCTTGGTCCCATGGGATTTTCTCAGTTCTGCACTTTTGGTCCTAAAAGAAGCGACGAGACCAAAAATGCAAAAAGAAAAAAGAAAAAAAAATGGAACCAAACATTAAATTTGTAAATTGCTACTCTGGCAATATCGCTGGCCTTTGTTAATTTTCGGCGCAAAATTGTTGAGGGTTCTGTCGTGTGGGACTAAAGTTCTGCTACTTGCTCTTTCAATTCGTGAATCATATATTTTATCAATATATACTGGAAACATCAAAACGATGAACATTTGATTGTAATCCATCTTTCGTCAATTTTAAATCTTATCATTTATTTTATCTTGACCAGGGAAAGCACTCCGGTGGATAAGGTAAGGGAAGCACACAGGCGGGTGATGGTAGCAAACCATCCCGATGCAGGAGGTAGCCACTACCTTGCTTCTAAAATTAATGAAGCTAAAGATATAATGATGGGAAAGGCCAAGAACAGTGATTCTGCATTTTAATCATACCCATAAAAATTTTGACAGTTGAAAGTGAGCATGAGTTAATTCAAAACCTAAATTACTCTGGATTATTCATACCAATATTATTGGAAATTATTTTCAAAGGCTCCAAGCCCATGTTCAATAATGAATTTTGGGTGGATGTACAATATTTCTTTATCCTGACTTTTTTCTTGTTTTGTTCTCAATTAGCATATTGTATTTTGCTCGTGCTATTATGGGAGAACTGTGTAATATGCTTTGTTTCCGATCTGATTTGTAAAAGAGTAGCATTATGCCTTTATGTTGTGGGTTGAGTTCTATATGATTAGTTATAACATTATGTTGTGGGTTGCGTTCTACATGATTAGTTATTGCATTATGTTGTGGGTCGAGTTTTCTACATTAGTTTTTCTCGACATAACGAGCCTTGATTTTAGATGTTGAATGGTTGTTTTGTTGTGCCCATGTTAATTCCCACGTCATTTGATGTACTTAGTATTGTTATGATGTTTAACACGGTAATAAACTTGTTCTAATTGCTTGTCACAAGACAACCGAACCGAACATCACCTAGTCAACTGGCTCTTGTTGAGCATATGACGATTATTTTGAAGGTGAATTGTGCATAATTGTGTAGAATATGGATAAACCAATAAATATTTCCAATGGGATATTTTTGAAATATAAAAGTATAGTATCAAATCATTGAAATTGATTTCGAGACTGAGGTAGGAAACATCCAAACAAAATATTCTTTCCATTTTAAGATGAGTACTTCCATAGAAATGAAGACCTGATATCTCAGCTTATATTCATATAAGTTGTAGCAATTGCTATTTTCCCTAAAAAAATATAAAAAGGGAAAAAAATTGTAGCAATTTATTCCCTAATCAACAATCTACCAACCTTTTTCCCATCTCGAAGCTTAGTCGTGTGTGAGGCGCATTGAAGCGTCATCTCACAACATTATCGTGTACGAATTTTGGTATTGAGGAGGATATCACAATTTCGTTATCATCTCTCAAATTGACATGGTCAATGTACCATGCACGTGATTGTATGACTGAATTACAATGCAAAAGTTCATCAAATTTTATTGACTAGGCGGGGGAAAGTGCATAAATCAGAAACAATCGGGATTGACTTGCAAAAATCCATCAGCTTTTATGAATGAATTAGCCAAAAATCAGTCAAAACCTATCAAAAAAATTTAAAATCAGAGAGAAAAAAGGTAAGATTTGGTGAAGGCCCACGACGTCGTTCCTACAGAAAATTGTCTAATTTAGGCATATTTGATTGAGGTGCCGCGAAATCATCTCCAAAGTCCAAACCATTGCCTCCTACATTTTACCACATTCTTTCTTTCGGAAACTTCAGCTGGGTTTGAGCTGATAAATGAGGGAGGCAATCTTTGTCTGAAAAAAAGGATTAAAATCGCCTCCAGTTTCTTCATTCGGAAAGGTAACTTCAGATCACAAATCTGCAATAAATATTGCATTTTTTTTATCTATATTATTATTGTTTTGGATTTTTATCAACAGTAAACATACAGCAAAGCTTACAGAAACCATAATGTGAAGAAGGATCCAACTCCAAGAATTCTTCGACTTGCCAACCGGGTAAAGTCTCGGTCAAATACTCCGATATGCTACTGGTTGAAACTGAACCCTGTTGTGTTGACTCATTAGTATCTCTTAAATGGTTTGATGATGATTCTGAACAGTTTGGATTTGAATCTGGTTTGAAATTGGTCCCATTCTTGATCTCTGTTTCAGATAGCAATCCATTTGATGATGATGAAGCAGCACAAACCCCAAAATCTGCACAAATCTCTCCTATGTTATTTTTCTCACATAAACCTTTCTTATTCTATTTCTGCACAAAAGCATCCACCTCCGTCCAATGTTTTCCGAGCACGGCCTACATTGACGACTGAGTTTAAATATTTAACTATTGTTTTAGATGGATGGCGTTTTAAGGGATTTTAAGCAAAATATTAAAACACAAGGTGGTTTTATGTATTTTACCTAAATTTAAAACAGGAATTTTACAGAACAGACTAATTAACTAACGGATGTCGTGCCAGTAAAACAGGAAGGAGTTTTATGCCAAAGGGGGGGGGGGGGAGGGAATTTTATGCATATTTTGCTTAACACAATGAGGTTTTACTTATTTTACCCAAAGATGAAGAATTGGCAGGCGAAATCTTGGCCCCGGTGAGTAAAAACCTGTTGTGTTTTTTGGTGTTTTCATTGGAATTATGTATCGGAATATCACATTCTCCGCAAAATAATGCTCTGTCTTCTTGACAGAATAGTAATGCTCTTCTTTCCTGTAATTATGAATATGTTATAGTATTATCAAAATTTGATTTTGGGCCCTAATAATTCAACAAGAAGTTTAATAATTATTAAATAAATGAGATGCATGGTTACTTGGCATATGTCACAAAAGCGTGATTCTTTGTACTGAGGGTGAAGAAGAGAAAACCGGTGGTGTTTGGTAGCAAGTTTATTTGCGTTATGAACTCGTTTATCGCATTTTTGGCAAAATGCAGCTTCATCTGCGGTGCAGAAGACAGATGCTTCTTCTTTGCCACAAAAATCACATTGAATCTTCATTTGTATTGTGTGTGAGTTTTTTTGAATAATATAGAGATTAAATGGTTATGTATGATAGGGATAAAAAGATATCATGTTTGGTGGATTTGAATGGGGAAAAAGACACAACTTTTATGGGCATCTACATACACAGCTAAGATATTAACTAGTCATATTTTATATAGTATAGAAAGCTCTGGAAAAGATCCATGCAAATTGCATGGTTATACCTTTATGTCTCCACGATGGCCCATAATTAGCAAGGCTTATAACTGTAGTGAGAAGAAAGCCCATCTTTGGCTACATAATGGGTCGGGTAAATCCATTTTGACCTTTTCATGCAAAGATGCAATTTAAATATGGCTAGTGTTATTGCCAGAGCATCAATTGTTGGTGTCAGAGCAATTTTTTTATTATGACTAGTTTACCCTTCATTATTATGTGTGTCAAATAAAAGTTAATGAATGTATTTTCCCTCTCTTTCTCTCATTTCTCATTGCGCGAGTTTCCTAACAAAGTCAATTGACTCAATTCATTATTGTTTTGTAAGTAAACTCAAACCATCTTTTGTGTTTTGTCCATATTATTCTTATATTTAAATACGTTTGTGACTTAATTATTGTTTTATAAATAAACTCAAATTATTTTTCATCCATCCCATGCATTATTTGATATCTAAATACATTTTTCACTTAGACATATACAATATTTAAATTTAATTTTTATTGCTTGGGGAGAAAGATAACAAATTTTACTCTTTTCTAAAGCTTTCAAATCCTGAGAAATCCAATAGTAAACGTTCTAATGAATATAATGAACCAGTACGAAAAATAGAATATGGTTGTTATATATGTTTATTGTTTGATCAAATTATAGAGTGATCAATTTCTTGGTTTCTATTTTTATTTTTTATTTTCTATTCTATTTACATCCTGACGGGGGTCACAATAATAGAAAATATATCTATGACATATGGATACTCCATTAATTTATATAATATAGTGGATGTTGGGTATTATATTCCATAACACATTCGATACGTAATATAATAGTCACGTGGCAATTAAACATAAAATAAAAACAGTATCAGACACAACATGAAGTTGTGTCCGATATGTTAAGAATACATGAGTGATTCTTGTTTGATTTTTCAAAATTACGGGGTATAATTTTTATTGAAAAAATCAAATTGAGATTAATATTCCTTTTCTTCTATTGTTCTAATTAAACTCATAATTCAACCACCATTTATATTTTTTTTGAACCGATTCTTTCATTGAAAGATGATAATCAAAGCTTAGTCTCCAATTATATAATTAATTATATTAATGAATTCATTTTCATGATGTATTATATCCTGTTAGTTTAAAATCAATAATGTGGTATTCATGTCACATATTCCGTATTCATATATCATAGGCATAATAATAAAATATCTCGGTTATTATATTCATAGACAAAATTTTATGATGATATTACATAAATAAATAAATAAAAACCTTTATGATAATTAATAGAATAAATAAAAAGCTTAATAAAATAATTGTTAATTGAAGAGTACAGTTCTTGAAAAACTAAATAAAAAGGCACTAGTATTTAGGAAGGCAATTAAGGAGAGAGAGAAAGAATTAATTATTAAATGCAAGGTCTAGCACTTAGAGGGGCAAATTTGTCAAGTAATAATATTTGCTCTGACAACAATACTTTGTGCTCTGACAATATCGCTAACCTTTAAATATTTATCGACTTTGTACGCAAAGATCTGCAATGAAAATCTTACACGCCTTTAGTTCAAAAGCGAAGGAGAGAGAAGTGATAGCCCGATAAGCAAAATCTGAAATTGAGGGGTCGCAAATGAAACTTACATACATCATCCTCTCCCGCGCCAATTATTTTTTTACCTTTTTTTATTTTTCCATCGAATTTGGTAATTAAAAATGGAGTTGAAAATGTTAACTACTCCAAGCTTCTTTCATTCAACATCTTACGTTTACCCGGTATTTTCTGCATCTCTCAATCATTGTGTAGAAATTGTTAACCTTTGTTTATACTTTTATTTTTATTTTTAAATTGAGGAATGTTTAATTTCAATGCCCGAGACAAGATAAGTGGACGAAATTATTGATTTAGATTATGTTTTTCTCTAGTATTTGCTGTATAGAAGATGGAACAGTGGAAAGCTTGGGGAAAGGAAATTTACTTCAGTATATCTTTTGGGGTTGCCTCAGAGGTATTCTTCTTTTCTTTTCATTTTGTGTATGTGTGGAATTATAGCTGCTGCTTATCTTTGGGATTGCATTGTTATACTTTTATTGTATTTGTTTATATAGAAAATTATTCGCGGTTCATAGCTCGTAAGCAACTCAATCTGCTGAAAATTGTATTTCAGATTGTTTGAAACTGTGATTTGCAGCTTAGCATTATATGATTCCGTTGTGATTAACCAATAAAAGAATGTAAATAGATGCGATAAGTGTTTGTTTGAATTATTTATAAGGTTCTTGAATAGTAGGCCCCAATACCCTTTAGACTTTAGTTCCGTAGATTAATATACTCGTTACCAGCCATGGAAACAGAAATTGGATCTAGTGTTAGCTGATATGGAACATTCCAAAGATGATTTTATTGATTAGGTTCAGAAATATCCTTAAGTCTGTTTAATCAACTAAGATGAGTTTAATCATAAAAATGTTGATATTCAAATATTGCAACTTGGTAGATGGAGGTATTGATTATCGCATTGCTTGGTTGAATTTAATAAACAGGAGAAATTTGATCTGTGCAGTCAGTAAGGATGCTGAGAAGTCATTCAAAAAGACAGTGGAAGTAGATAGGCTAATAGATATGCTAAAGGATGCAGATGATAAAGAAGTAAGTAGGTCTCCCTATTTTTGTTAATCAACTTAAAGTATCTTTCCAAGTTACCAGATCAAATTATTTTCCAGTCTCATTTCATTGCAGTAGCTAAATTAAAGGTTGTTTATTTTAATCCATTCTATAATAAATAGACCCAACAAAGAAAATATTACTTGCTGTTTTACGGAAGAGAAAGTTAATATCACAGTCTTATTTCCCTAAATTAAAATAAAGTAATTGTAAGCGAATAAAGTTGTATATTTGGTAATTGCAGACTTCCATCAGCTCATGGCAATGTATGAGACCTTAAAGTTGGTGGTTACAACCGTTTGAAGCTTGTATTCGTAACATATAACTTGAAAATCTTATTTTATTGATAGTATGTAAATTTCATCTCAACTTGTTAACCGCCTACTCTTTGCAGATTGTTCAACTTTTCTCATTATTTGTTTTGCTTATTTATCATCCTTGGATCCTCAGGAATAGATCTTTCTGTTCATTCATCTAAAATATGTGGAAAATTGATTTTATTCTCATTTCTATTTTTACGGGAGACAGCTTCAACAACTTGTTGTGGAGAATGTTCTTGCTTTCAATGAGGGATTTTGGATACGGCTTGCAGCTCGAACAGAAACATGCAAATCCGAAGATGATAAAGTAAGTTTTTCTACAAGTGCTCAAGTTTTGTTTTACATTTTATTCTGTCTTTAAGCTTGCTTTTCCTTCCCAATTCACAGAAAGATTATGAAGAATTGGCTGCATTAGTGATGAACGTGGTGGATCGTCTTGTCCACAAGACCAAAGTACACACCTTCAACTTTTGTGCTCATAAACTCTTCATCATTCGAAGGTTTCATATGAAATATTTTGAAGCACCATTATTCAAATTATTTCTTGTTTCTGCCCTCCATGGGGTTTTTTTCATTTCTTCAGGAAAAAATAGAGTCAGCTACTGATGTGCTTAAAGCAATTCTGAAACCTGTTGTTGATGAAGACAAAGAGACTACTTGGCCTCCTAGGGACCCTGAGGCTCTCGTTCTCATGCAAAAAGTATGTTTTTCGTGTGGATTCTTAGTCTTTATGCCAATTTAATATCTCCAAGGGTCTCTGATTTTTTAAGTATATCCTTGGAATACACAGTTCATTTTTATCTCTGTATATCTTGTTTGACATTCATAGGAATTAAATCAAAGAGAAGCCGAAGGTCATCTTGACGAGGGCTTCCTTTCAGAAGTTAATGCACAGCTGCGGCAAGTAAGTTTGTTATATCAGTTTAGTTTTGGTGTTTCTTACGTTTCACATTAGCTCTGATCTGTATATTTCAAGAGACACTACGATGATGCTAATTACTATATTTTGGTCAGTGCAAATAGTTGTGAAAATGTCTACTTTTTTTACTGGTATCCAATAATTATCAAAAGCGTCAAATTTCTTGGTCCAGAGAGCAAATATGATCAATTATGTTAGCAATAATTTGAAATAAATGTTCCCCATGTTCAGGCAAAAGAAGATGGTGATAAACCAGGGCTTGAAGCTATGTTGCAAAAGGTTTTGCAACTCTATGCTTCAAGAGTTCTCTCCAAGCGTAGTTATGCTAAAAAAGGTGTAATATATATATATATATATATATATATATATATATATATATATAATGGTGCCACATTTTGCATCAATATTTAGTTTATTCACTAAGCTGCTGTATTTTTATTAATTTGGTGAATTAGCTTATTTATGGAGTTATATACAAGTACTCAAGCCAGTCTTTCTTTGACATTTTGGTAAATTATATTTGTTCCATAACTAATATTCCGTTGTTGTATTGGATTAGGGAATGAGATATTGAAAGCCGAGCAGTTCCTCGAGACCTTAATCCAAGGTATGAGAATGTCTTATTTTGTAGAGGAAAGATTTATAATTTCCACCTTATGACATGATTTTACATATTAAAACTAATCATGTTGTTAAATCTTACAAAAAAATTAAAAATAAACTTTTTAATTTTTTGTTAATTAAAAAAAAATTATATAACATAAATATAAAAAAGAGACAAAAAGAAAGGAAAAAAAAAGGGCGGCCACCTGCTGGCTGCACAGGCGCGTGCCAGAGCCTGCAGGGAAAGGACGGGGAACCTTCCCCTTCCCCCACCGGTTGGCCACCATTTTTTCCCACCCCCGGGTTGGAGATGCTCTTTTTTGCCTCTTTGATTTTCTTCAAGAGAAAACATTGATTTCAGAATCTCTTTAGTAGAAAAAAACTATTGAGAATTCCGACAGCCTATCTGCCTATCAAATATGAAAGGGCTCAATTAGCTTTGGATTGCTCATTTCATAGATATTCACTTCTCTGGTCAGGCCTCGTATTTTTTCTTTATACCATGATAGTATGGTGTTGCGATGTACTGCGTGAATATAGTTGATTTTTACTATTTCTTCTAATGTATAGTATATGGGTAAACACCACTAACGGTCCCCCTATCATTAATTTTTTACAGAGTAGTCTCACTTGTGTTTTTTTCCCCACGTTAGTTCCCATTATGAATTATTTGTTTTACTTTGGTCATTTTCAGGTGGTCCAATGTGAATTAAAGTGCCAAAACAACTTTATGAGGGACTAAATTGATAAATAAATTGTTTTATGATAGAATAAGTTGATACAAAATAATTTTATGAGGGACTAAAGTGTAACATTATTAGTAAAAGACCTCTCGTAAATGATCAAAGTGAAACAAATAATTCATAGTGGGGACTAACATGGGAAAAAAAACACAAGAGGGACTCTGTAAAAAGTTAATGATAAGGAGGACCAATAGTGGTTGTGTTTACCCCATAAACCGATATTCCAGAAAATAACAAACTATACAAAACTGTTTTATAATACACTGTTTAATAATGTTTATAATTATGTCGATATTTTAGAAAATCATTATAACATTTACACCGGTGATTCTTGATATTAGCTCCGGAAGCAGAGTGGAACAAGCTCTTAATTGATGGTTTGACAATTGGAAAAGGAGAAATTTCACCTGAAGAGTTATCTGCTGTTTTGAAGAAACGAATCGAGAGGACATTGATTAGAACAGTAAGCATTCTTCTTAAGTATAATCTGCTCTTCTTAGAACTCATTTGCTAGCAAAGATTAAGTGAGATTTGGTACTTTCGTAGTTTTGTTAACCTTTATTTCTTGTTTGGGATTAATAAAATGAGTACGGCCAATAAACAAGGGATCATGCACTAAAAGTTATACAATTATCTCACATCCAACTTTATGATAGTCTAATCCTCATGGCCCAACAACAAATCTAAGTGGTATATTTTGACTCATTTTACTAATTTGCCACTAGTTATGTTTTATACATTGCTACCAAACAAGTCGAATTTTTTTTTGCAATGACATAATTAATATTTTTTGTCATTATTCCATAGCTGCTATCAAATGATTTCTTAGTTTATAAAGCACCACAGCTCCTAACCACAATCGCAACCTCCCAATTTAATTCTCAGGAGGGTGGATCATATCAGCAACGTATACTCACAGAGTATCTAAAAGGCATTCAAGCAAGATCAGAAGAGATTGTTCGTGTTCTTGAGGGCGGTACACGGTAGTTTTCTGAGGGAAAGATTGCGGATTTTGTAACTCAGAGTTGAAGAATTTGGTAAGTTATGCAATTGAGAATTTAGCAATTTATTAGTGCGTGATTGTAACATTATGCTTTGTTCTCGCAAATCTTTTGTATATGATTTTGACATAAAGCTGTAACATGTATAATGAACAATCAAAGATTGATTTTTGTGCATTTAATGACGATGGATTTGTAGAATAATAGTTGGAATTGGATTCTGTTTATGGTTTGGGAATAGTCAAAATTGGAAAATCCTACAAGGGTGAACTATTGAGTAATTTCCTTATAACTGAACTGAACTTAAATCTTTCTCAACCATCGGATTGGTGTGCGAGGAGAATACAGACAAACTCGAACCAAACTACAAAGTTGTGTGGGTTTCCTTACCATATTTTGTACTTGAAGAAGCCAATTATGTGGATATAGGAATTTACTCTTCCAAAAGCGGTAAGTGGGCTAAGTCGACCCTGGTTAGCACAGGGTATATCAGGTTGATTAATACTATGACACCGCTCGTGTGGAATGGTATCTTCCATTGGTGTACCACAAGGTATATCGCCATTTAAGATCATAGAGGAGAAAAATCATATGCAGTTGATCGAAAAGCCATTGCCATCATATGGTAAAAAAATCTTCTGACTTTAACTTAACAAGGTCAGAATTTCATGATGATTTATGGTGTGTCGACTTAATCAACAGTGAGAAAATGCAATTTTGGATGTTGCCCAAGAACGATAAACTTGAAAGTTACAGACGCTCCACCAACATAAGTGCCAAGGAATGGATTTGGCTGTATACAATCAGTTCTCGACTATTTCCCTGCGTAAAGAACCCGAACCCGGCCCGCCCATATTGTACTTAGAAAACAATAACATCATGGAGTAAAAAGAATAATATTAAATCGGAAATAGAATACTTATCTTTGGAGGCATTGATTCCAGGAAATCCAATTGTTGCTGTTTTCAGATCAGAGGAAAGATTTTATCTTTAGAACTTTGAGAGCAAATCAATTGAACCAGTAGTGTGTAATCATGGCGAATGTTGGTGGTATCCCTACATGAACTCTCGTTATTTATCTTCATATGCACTTAGAGCTCGACGAGCTGTTTTTTCTTTTCCAATCAATCGCACATGCATTATAAGCTTGGGTATAAACATGGATCAAATTTTTTTTTTCGTCAAAACATCGAAATATTTCTATTTTTTAATTAATTGAAACAAAAATAAGGTGTATTTCCGAAATTCTATATTTGCCTTGGATATTTCTCTTTTCCTTAATTTAGTAACTTTTTTCATAATATGGTAAACACCATGATCCTCCTTATCATTAAGTTTTTTACAAAGTGGTCCCTCTTGTTTTTTATTTTTGCACATTAGTTCTCATTATAAATTATTTTGTTTCATTTTGGTCATTTTCAAGTGGTCCAAGGTGAACTAAATTGCCGAAATAATTTTATGATGTACTAAATTTGATAAAGAAATAGTTTTACGAGGGATTTAAATTGACAAATAAACAGTTTTATGAGGGACTAATTTGATATAAAACAATTTTATGAGGGACTAAAGTGTAACACTATAAGTAAAAGTCCCCTTATAAATGACCAAAGAGAAATAAATAATTCATAGTAGGGACTAACGTGGAAAAAAAATACAAGGGGGACCACTCTATAATAAGTTAATGATAAGGAGGACCATTAGTGATGTTTACCCTTCATAATATTTCTTAATTTTTTCCGAAACGTTTTGGAAAACTTTTTATTTTTAAAAATTTTCCTATATAGAACTGACCGAAACCAAAATAGCGTCGGCTATAGGCAACTTAGGTGTCCGCCTAGGGTCCTAGACCTGGGCCCCAATTTTTTTTGTTTTTATTAAGCGTGTAATTTATTTTTTTGATAAATTATATATCTTTCATGGTCCGCCTGGTTTTAGAGTTGTTGAATGAAAATAGAAGAGTGTTTATTTGTTGAAGTTGACTTGAAACATAGCCTGGTTTGATAATGAATTTGATGATCTTCAACATTCATTTTTATTCTTCTTTCTCTAATGTTGCAAACATGTACAGCTAAGTAGATAGTTATTCCGTCATTTGGTAATGAATTCTGTAGTATACTTATATTGAGATACCACACATCGTGTAATGAATTCTGTAGTATACTTATATTGAGATACCACACATCGTGCAACATAAGTCGCACAAAAAATTAGACCAAACTTGATTTGGTTCGACCAATTTATTTATAAAGTAAATCAATTATATTGTGATTGTTTTATATTTGAACAAAAGTGATTGATCATAAAATATGTATAAATCAATTTCAATAAAATTACAATAGAAGAAAATGAATAATAAATCTCATTTTATTAGAATTTATTGATCGTATTATTTCCCAAGCAAATATATGTTAGAAATTAATTTTATAATTAATAATTATTAACCATATAAATTCGTGGGATTTGATTCAATTCTTAAATAGTTAATAGTTTAAACAAAACATAGATAATCTATTGCTACGTTTTTCGATTTGGTTAAATAAACATTTTTTTGTCCAATTCACTAGCCACTACCCAAATCGCAAATAATTATAAATCAACACCACAGCCCAACCCAACAACTTTATAAATAAACCCCAGCAGAAAGCCCAAATCATCTCCTGCAGTTCGCGCCAAGTCCCCTCCATTTCCCGCCAAATTCGACCCCCTTCTTCTATTACCCAGTTTCAGTAATCACCAAAACCCTAAATTAGTATTCTCCCGCCCAAACTCACTCACAAAGTTGCGATCATGGCTTCCAATTCTTCTCCGGGCAACAACCGCGGCGGTAAACTTCTCGTCTTGTATACAGTTTCTTAGTTTAATTTGTTAAAATCAAGTGCGCTAAGAAATCCTCTTTGTCAATCTACTTTTACCTGTAATTTCCTGAACTGCCTCGTCTTGTATGTATATTCGTAGGTTAATTGTTGATATCAATTGTGGTTAAGAAATCCTTTGTGTATCTAATTTACCTTTAGTTTTCTGAAATTTGTTTGTAATTATTTGAGTACAGGGCCTTCTTTGCCCGATGATTGGGCCACAAGCCCAATTGCCAACACATTCTCTTCTCCTGTAAACCCTAGGCGTCGCAATCGCGATCGTCGCTCCTCCTACGCCACCCCACCCCCACCATCGTCGAACAATCGTTATGCAACCCCAGACGCCACTCCAACACCTTCTCGAAGTAACTCTCGTCGTGGCCGCGACCGAGGTACTGCCGCTACTCCATCCTCCACTGATGATGCGTTGCCTTCGTCCGAAGCCGGTGACGGGGATGAAGACGAAGCACCACCTATGTATGTGTGGGGTACCAACATCAGTGTACAAGATGTCAATGCTGCGATTTTGAGATTTTTGAGGCACTTTAGAGAAAATCCCCAGCAAATTGAGGGGAAATACATGACCTATATTAATCACGTGATTGAAATGGAAGGGGATTCGATTGATGTTGACGCGCAGGATGTGTTTAGTTACGATAGTGATTTGTATACTAAAATGGTTAGATATCCACTTGAGGTTCTAGCCATTTTTGATATTGTGTTAATGGATTTGGTTAGTAGAATCAACGATAAGTTTGAGAAGCATATACAAGCTAGGATATATAATCTCAAGAGCTCGACAGCTATGAGGAATCTCAATCCTTCTGGTTAGTTTTATGTTTTTTGTCATTTGTGTTAGTATTAAAGAAATTAGTAAATTTTTTAGTCTTTAAGGATGAAGATTTGGAGTGAAACTTTATCTTTTTTGTTTTGGCCTTTTTTTGTATTAGATGTTGAAAAGATGGTATCTTTGAAAGGGATGATTATTCGTTGTAGCTCAATTATACCTGAGATCAGGGAAGCAGTATTTAGATGTCTTGTATGTGGATATCACTCTGACCCTATCGTTGTTGATAGAGGTAATTCATTGAATTGTTTCTTTTTTTCATTTCATATGTGACATTTTGTCAGGTTTATGCAGACTGATTGGTTTTTAAATTTACTTACATTGTGGTGCTACCAGGCAGAATAAACGAGCCTACAATTTGTGGAAAACAAGAATGTCTTTCCAAAAATTCTATGACCCTTGTTCACAATAGGTGCAGGTAATGTATATTTAGCTTCATATTTATTTATGTACTGATTAGTCACTGTTGAGTGACAGCCTAGGAAGGTAAGAACAGCACAAAACAATGTTTCACTTTTGGTTTTATATCCATCTGTTGCCAAAATTGGAAGTTCTCACGTGAAATATGATAGAAGTAAAAGCTTGTATATTTATTTTTCCATGATTAACATTCTGTCCCCTTTTTGAATTTAAATTCTGTTTAAAATTGGTAAATATTGGCTTGTTTTGTGTACTATTATAAATAGTGAGTAGAAGTTAGATGCTTGCTACATGCTGCCGATAACTTTTGCGTGCAACATTAACTTAAAAATTTGGAATTTCATTGGAGATTGAACCCTTGGAGAAGACATGAAGACAATTTGCTGAAGCAAGTTTTTTTGAGTTTTAAGAAATAAGGAAATTTCTTAGTTCTTTTTTATCCTAGAGGTTAATCTTTATCCATGAGTAACACTATGGTTTAAGTTGCTGATCACCCATTTAATTTTTGTTCTTATATAATTCTTCGGCCAATGTGAATGTTTAGCACATAACATACTTGTTAACAAAAGTAATTCAATTTGTGGAAGAAATTATATATACTCTTATTGCACAATGGTATAATATTACTAGTAGAAACGGTAGAAACAGGAATACTAATTATAACACTAGTCCATGTTTTAGAAATGTTGATACCAAAATTTTGTTTTTTGGTTTCTGCGTAGTTCTTGGTGTTTCCTTTGATGTGGAATATCTTATTTAAAACTTAATGTCTCCTACTTAAACTATAGAATTTGTAAATCCCAATTAACTTATTTGTCAACAGATTTGCTGATAAGCAAGTTGTGAGATTACAAGAGACACCAGATGATATCCCGGAGGGAGGGACTCCTCACACGGTGAGCTTGTTGATGCATGATAAGCTGGTAGATGCTGGGAAGCCAGGTGACAGAGTTGAGGTAAGATCATATTTGATTAGGTTGTTTGTGTTGGAGCTCTTTTGAAGTCATCTTCTAATATATTTTGATATATGGTGCTATTTCTGTAAGGTTACTGGAATCTACAGAGCTATGGGTGTCAGAATTGGTCAAACACAGAGGACTGTGAAGTCAATTTATAAGGTAAGAACGTGTCTAGTTCCTTATGCTCTTTATGCCCTTAAAATATATGACACATGAAGATGGTGTTTAGTTCTAAAAATCCCATTTGATTCTCTTGTTTCAGACTTATATTGATTGCCTTCATATAAAAAAGACGGACAAGTCAAGGATGCATCTGGAAGATCCAATGGAAACTGAAAATGGAGCGAGTAGGGATGATAATGAATCAACTCTCAATTATGAAGATAAGGTACTTTAACGTATTTCTTATTACATGCATTAATAATTACATTTTATGACGCTGTTCTTCAATTTTGCAGGTGGACAAGTTAAAAGAGTTGTCTCGACAGCCTGATATATATGAGAGGTTGACAAACTCTTTGGCACCAAACATATGGGAGTTGGATGATGTAAAGAAAGGCCTTCTATGCCAGGTACACATGTCTAATCAATAAATATCTTGATTAGTGTGCTCAAGGTTAACACTAATTTAGTTTGAATTTGTGATCTCTAGCTTTTTGGTGGAAATGCATTGACATTGCCATCTGGGGCTAGCTTTAGAGGTGATATCAATATTCTCCTTGTTGGTGATCCTGGAACTAGCAAATCTCAGCTGCTCCAGTATATTCACAAACTAGCACCTCGTGGTATCTACACAAGTGGGCGAGGAAGCTCTGCTGTTGGATTAACTGCGTATGTTACCAAAGATCCAGAGACTGGTGAAACTGTGAGCAAACTGACAAATTTCTCTTGCTTGCTGTTGACCACTACTTTTAACCATGCTAAAAAGTGATTTATATCTTCCAAATAACTTTGTAGGTCCTGGAGAGTGGGGCCTTAGTTCTGAGTGATAGAGGTATATGTTGTATCGATGAATTTGACAAAATGTCTGAGAATGCAAGAAGCATGTTACACGAGGTGGGACCCTTAACATCTATTCTATTCTTATTCTCCAGTTCAAGTTTAAAACCTTCAAACTTTTTATCATCTACATATAATATTATGTTATGGAGTCTGATATGCCCTCTTCATCAGGTGATGGAGCAGCAAACAGTTTCAATTGCCAAAGCAGGGATCATTGCTTCCCTAAATGCAAGAACTTCTGTACTGGCTTGTGCTAATCCAGTTGGTTCACGTTACAATCCTCGGTTGTCTGTTATTGAGAATATACACCTTCCTCCTACTCTACTTTCCAGGTAAAACTTCATAAAATATGAGCCACATTAATATAACAATTTTGTGATTCATATATGCATGGTCAAAGTGAACCATAAAAATCAATATCCTGCTCTACAGTGGTTATAAATGACCTTTCTATAATGTTTAAAATTTATATAAAGAGCTTTGGTTCGAATGATATAAATTTCTGTAGCATCTAGTGAGAAGAAGTAATTTAGAGCTGTCTACAACTGAAGCCTTGAATTTTTTTTTCAGGTTTGATTTGATCTATTTAATTCTTGACAAGGCTGATGAGCAGCAAGATAGGCGCCTTGCAAAGCACATCGTGGCATTACACTTTGAAGATCCCGATGTTCGAATCATTTCTAATATTCATGTCTCTCAATATATTTGGGATTCAACATTTAAATATTCTTATCTTCATTTTGCCCACAGAATTCAGAGCAGGATGTCATAGACCTGCCGACTTTAAGTGCTTATCTGAGCTACGCACGAACACATATACACCCAAGATTATCAGATGAAGCTGCTGAGGAGTTGACAAGGGGATATGTGGAGATGAGAAGAAGAGGAAATTTCCCAGGGAGCAGCAAAAAGGTAGTAAATTATTTTAACTTCATCTATAATTGATGCATGTGTTTATAAAACTTGATAGTCAGCACATTACACCAACCATACTCAATTCATTAGGTTGCTATTACCACTACTAATAGTGTTAATGCTGTTTATTTACTTGAGTTTCATTATGATTTCTTTCCTATTTGTTGTTTCTACTGTCTATAGGTCATAACTGCAACACCGAGGCAAATTGAAAGTTTGATACGGCTAAGCGAGGCTTTGGCCCGTATTCGTTTCTCAGAAACGGTTAGTTAAATTTTCTTAGTGACCCATACTTCAATTCGGGAAACTTGAATATTTACCATGATTATTTACTCATGCTTGTAGGTTGAGAAACATGATGTAATCGAAGCTTTTAGACTTCTTGAAGTTGCAATGCAGCAGTCTGCAACAGATCATGCAACAGGTATGTCTTTGGTTCTGTTTCTCATAGTGTTAAGCTTGCCTTGAAATGATCAGTTTGTTTCTACTCATAATTGAAATGTTCAGTTTGCTTCTACTCAGTCTTTTGCGAACCTCTTATAGGAAGAATAATTAGAGCTGAAAATCAACCAAAGAACTCGATTCTCGACTCTAGTTTAGTCTATAAAAGCTTGTTTGAACTCGTTTGGACATCGAACAAATATAGTTTGATAGTAGTTGAAGTTTGGTTTGGACTATAGCTCTATCAGGAAAATAAACCAAACTTGACTAAACTGGACTTGTTTACAGGAACTATTGATATGGATCTCATTACTACTGGGGTTTCGGCATGTGAAAGGATGAGAAGGGAGAATTTGTTGTTAAACACCCGCAACTTAATTATTGAGAAAATGCAACTTGGGGGCCCATCAACTCGCATATTAGAGGTAAGGAATGTATGTTACTTAAACTTCAGTCCTTTTATTCTTACTCTACAAACTAATACACTAGCTGCTTTTTAAAATTTTCTTCTAGTTACTTGAGGAGTTGAAAACCCGAAGTCCTGCTACTGAAATCCATCTAAGTGATGTAAGTCTCTTTCCACTGTTTCCTTTGTTTTTATGTGATTGTATATTTGTTTACAAATGTGCTAATGGATGGGGCTATTTTGTTTTTGATTTACTCAGCTTCGAAATGCACTTGCTACTCTTTCGAGTGAAGGATTTGTTGTTGTTCATGGTGATAGTGTAAAGAGAGTATAATGAATTGAAATGAAGTTAAATTAAGGACTCTGCTGCAAAGAATGCTGGATGAAGTTACAACACTGCTGAGATTAGTTATATTGTTTTGACAAGAATCTTGACACTGAAATGTGATAAATCTGTAGGGACTAAAGGCAATGGCTGTATGATATGTAGAAAGTGCTCATTTTATTTATTGCAACTCTTTTTTATTTTTATCTGCTGATTGCTGAATTCAAACATCTCCTTTTATTTGCCCTCTCTCTTTTCTTACGTGTATCAAGTATTTGAAGTTGAACCTGTTTTAATTTGTTTGAAAAAGGATAAGTAGAAGTGTAGAACCTGTCAAACAGAAAAAGGATAAGTAGAAGACATGGATTTGAGGTAAGCACGAATACACGTTCATATTGTAAAAGGCAATTTGTTAAATTCCGTAATTGCTTACTCATTAATGTCATCATAGCGGCTACTCTAGTGATCCAATGATTGGCAAATCTAATCCAACCAATTTGTCACATATATACTCAATTTTAAAATAAACTTAGAGTAAACCCTTTTAATTCTAAATTAAAAATAAAGTCTATTTAAAATACATTTACAAGTAAACCTAAACTAAAAATAAATAAATCTTATAAGTTAGGTACATATAAAGGAGTTTGATTTGTCTTTTGGTAAAATTGTTGCTTCAGAATAAGCTATAAGACGAAGATATATAAGATAATGATGATATTTTAGAGAAAAATAGATAATTTGAAATTTTCAAACAAGACGAAGGTTTACCTTTATAAAATCATACACATTCAGCATGAATGACGATGAAATTTTCTAATTTCTTTCATTGTAATCTTAACTCTAAACTAACATTGCAGAAATATTTGATTTTCGTTTTATTTTAATCATAAATCTAATTTAAAAATTACATTTAACCTAACTATACATGTAATATTCTAAAATAAAATAATTATTATCTATTCATACGTAACCAAAGATGTTAATTTTTTGAAACTCAATGTAAAGACTTAATTTTTATTAAAATAATTGAACTTATAAATCAACTCTAAACAGTAGACATATTTCTTTTCACTCAAATACTCACTTAATTTTGGGTCTTTTTAGTTTTTACAGCTAGACATATGTAAGGGACACAAAAGGAAAAACAATATAGTCAAAGGGTTAAAACGTAATAATACAAGGGTAGAAAGAGCCGTAGAAGAACGTGAATGACGTGATGATTGTTGTATTAGACTGAAAGTCTAAAAGGCGGTAATAAGTGAAAAAAGAAAAGCGCGGTAATAAACAAATAACCTCAGTATTTTGCATTATAAAGAAAAAGAAAATAAAGGGAATTAATATCAGCCAGCCAGCCAGCCAACTCTTCCTGCGAGTGTCTGACATCGATGTCCTGATCTAATCAATTAGTATTATTAGTATTTTTTTTTTTTTTTTATCTGGTATTACTACTACCGTTTTTATTTATTTATTTATTTTTTATGACCTTATTTTGCACAGCATAATAATAATTACTCGATTCATCATACTACATAATATCGGAGAGAATCTACTTTCTCTTCTCGATATAGATAGAGATAGAGAGTTATAATCATCGGACGGTGGAAAATGGGAGAGCGGGCGAAAGGATGCTGTCCACCGATGGATCTGATGCGTTCGGAGCCGATGCAACTCGTCCAGCTCATCATCCCAATCGAATCCGCTCATCTCGCCGTTTCTTACCTTGGTGAACTCGGCCTTATTCAATTCAAAGACGTCCGTCCCTAATTCTTTTACACTTTATTTTCTTAAATTGATTTTAGTTCTGAGTTTTTCCGATAATAATGTGCCGTAGTTAGGGTTACAGATGTTTTCTCTTTAGTCTGGAGTGATAAGCTCACTTTGAATCTAGAAATTGGTGTAGATTTCACTGTGAATCTAGACGGATATAATTAGATGATAATTCTGTTGTTGATTCTGACTAGTGTGTAAACGAATCCATAGTGTCAAATATGTTCAAGTTTGGTTTGAAATTTATATCGAGCTTGAAATTGTGCGCTGAGCTCGAAAATATCTAGTCGAATAGTTTTTCTAGTTGATGCTGATTGCAGTTTTTTGGGTGATGTGCTGTAGCTAGAGTTTTCTCTAGTTGACTGGGTAATTCCAGCTTATACAAGTGGAGGCTGTTAATGTGCTGTAGCTAGAGCTTCTCTGCAGATGCTAATAGTTGATCACCTGTGTGTTTGTTCAATTAGTTATACATCATAATTGTGTTTTCTGGATTAACTTGTTGGATCTTAGTGTAGTGAATAGCAAGGAATAGACTAGATTTTCCTATTTGTAAAATCTGGATTTTGTTGTAACATAATGAAGACATGGATATAATTAGAAAATCTACTCGCGAAATCAATATGTTGTTGAATGTTGTATATTTTGTTTTTGTACAGCTTTGGTTGCTTTATAAATATGTACGCTTTTGTGTAACTGGAAAATGCTTTTCTGTATAATAGCTATGGTATTCCGTAACAAAATACTTTAGTTAGATGTATGACTGGAAAATGCCTAAGTCGCATTTTAGTTGTTTACTCTGTAGCCATGGAGGAAAATGAAACTAATAGTATATCTTCAATGTAGAGAAACCATGAAACTACTACGCTTTTTTAAACTTCTACTTACAAAGTATTCAACAATATCTGGGATTTGATTGTTGTGAAGAGGTAGCACTATTGTTAGCCTCGAATATAGCTGAAATAATAATAACAATTACTTATAGAGTAGCGAGTAGCGACAAGACTGCAGAAATCTGATTAGCCAGTGGAATTTATTATTCTTCGGATTTTAAATGGGGATTACACTCTTTACCAGCTGAAAGGTTAATCATTGACATTTTTATGTTCACTCTGATGTCTGGACTACAGCATATACATTTTGAAAATTCAACAATTTGCTGGTGGAAGTTGGGAAAAAAATGTGCACTATATATAGCTTATACTTTTGTACTGAGTTTGATGTCTCTTAGTTATGCCTTCCTTCTCCTTTTGCAAATCCAGATAACGAAGTTACTGATAATAGTAGGTCAACGGGGAGAAGAGTGAAGTATCTTTGCTTACTCTCCAATTGTATTATGACTCTGCTACATTTGTTAATAACTTATATTTTGTTATATATGTGACAGGGTTTGTGTTCCTTAGCTTTGATATTGACGTTGTGTTGTTTTCCTTTGTATTACTATATGATATAAAATACCGTACTTATTTTTGGCATTTCTCTGTAGCTTCACCTTTTTATTTTCTGAAACTGTATTCTGATTTTTCTTCCTCCTCTCAGCTGAATGTGGAGAAAAGCCCATTTCAAAGAACATATGCCATTCAGGTAATATATCTTATAATCAATTTACCTTCATCAAGTTGTCAGCTTCAAGGCAGTTACTCTCTTTATTACATTTAGTTCGTAAAAGTTGCAGGTATTTTCTTAAATATGGTTCAGTATATACATAAGTTCATATGTTTCGTGTTTTACTTAGGATGCTTAGAATTAGAACCAGATTGGAAAATTTTCAAGGAATAGTAATTCAATAATACATCAATTCTACTTGATAATTACATGGAGTTGATAATTAATTTTGAATTTATTAGATTAGACTATTGGAGGCCAAATGCGCCCAGGTTCTCCACCCACACCCTCCGAAAATCCTGCTGAAGACTAGTAAAACTGGAAAAATTGAAACTAAATAGAACTCAATAAATTTTGTAAGGGGAAGCAAATTTAACGTGTTTTCAATAAAAGGGAATAGTAGGAAATCTTCAAGACACTGTATCTTTAGTCATAAATGTGGGCAAAAACTGCCAAACTATTTTTTTTTCTTCGTAACTAGAAAAAGATTGAAGGCAAACAGATATAATATATAATATTAATGCTCATGTTATCATCAATTATAATCCATTGTTTTCTTTTCTTTTCTTTACTGAAGATTAAAAGATGTGGAGAAATGGCTCGTAAACTGAGGTTTTTCTGGGATCAAATGTCAAAGGCAGGATTGCAACCTGCAGAAAGATCTTTGACACAAACTGCTCTAAGTTTTGATGACCTTGAGGTACCTTTATCTATTTATGCTTAATTTTCACTATTGTCTGTTGTGTTTTACATCGACTCTTACCACATTTCAGGTTAAGCTTGGAGATCTTGAGGCTGAGCTAGTTGAAATAAATGCAAATGGTCAAAAGTTACAGCTCTCCTACAGTGAACTAGTAGAATACAAGCTTGTTCTACAAAAGGTATAGCATTGTTTTCAAGTTCGCGTATTATATTTATCAGGGGGAAAAGCATTTTTAGTCCCATATGGCTGGACCTCAACATTTTTGGTCCAACACTTTACAAAATTGCACCATTTGGTCCCAATTGTCAAAAATGTTTTGCTCTTTTGGTGGAACCTAGACTACATTATATTTAAAAGTGATCAAAAGTGCAATATTGTTAAATCCGGTCCCAAAATCGCAATGCATTTTAAAAATCTAAACCAAAAGTGCAGTTCTGCAAAGTATCGGACCAGAAGTGCTAACTTTCCAGTCACGTGGGACTAAATATGCATTTTTGCCATTATATATGCTTCTTTAATAGAAGAAAACTAGTTAGGTAAGTATATATTTACACAGAACACCAACTTATTTCATCTACTAGTAATCTCTATTATATCTGCATAATCCAACCTAGAGTTTCTTTTTCCTATTCTTTTGAGATGTTTCTTCTATTTTTTTTTTTAAACAATACGTGTGACTTGCATATCTAACATGAATGCTGTTTTATTTTCTTAGGCTGGTGAATTTTTTCACTCGGGGCTGAGCAGCGCTGAGGCCTATCAAAGAGAAATTGCATCAGGACAAATCGGCGAGGAGACCTTGGAAACTCCACTTCTCCCTGAGAAGGTACATTTTTTTATTGTTACATTTGGTCCCTTTGGAGCTGGTGATTTGCCTTTGTTAAAATGATTTCATGATGTGTTATTCCCTAGGAAACGGCCACCGATTCCAAGCAAGTTAATGTGGGATTTATTACGGGACTTGTTCCCAGGGAAAAATCTATGGGCTTTGAGAGGATTTTATTCCGAGCAACCAGGGGTAATGTGTTTTTAAGGCAGACTGCAGTTGATGAACCTGTCATTGATCCTGTATCAGGAGAGAAGGTTCGTAAAGATCATGTGTTAATGCATATATCATCGGTGATTGTGACATGTGTGCACATTATAGACATTTCGAGGAAGCTTGAAATGATCTAGTAAAATGCATTATGTTTAATAGTTGTAATTCTGTTACATCAAAGGTTTAGTGGTGTTATATGCCATTGTGAAATTATGGCCTTGTTTGTTTGGATTTTGAGAATTTTCAGGGTTTTGAAGACAAAACAAACACATCAATTAAATTTGGAAAATGTTGTTGAAAGAATTATCCTATTTTTGAACCTTTTCACCCTATTGATTTGACATCTAAAAACTCAGTTTTAAAAACTCTTGCTGCTAAAAGACAAATTAAACAATTTTTTCTGGAAAAAATCATCATTATCCTTTACTCTTTTTGTCAATTTTTTCAAAACTAATTTAAAAATATTACAAACTTCTGTAGAATTTTTAGAAAATTCCCGCATTTCTCTTATTTCTGAATATACTCTCAGAAAAGCTAACCAAAGGAAACTTATGCTTTTGCTAGGCATTTGCACTTTGTTTTTTTTCGTTTGGTTACTATTCAAGTGACACAGGTTCAGTATGTTGTACTTGCTTTTATTGAAGCACTTTTAAAGGGTGTTTTAAATTTACTCTACCTGCTAAGGCTTTTCTTTATAGAATCAACGAAGTTACTTTTGTATAGTTTGGTTATTTGTCTGATGAGAAACAATATGTCACTGCATTTTAGTGCATTACCTATGTCGTAATACTTGATACCTCTTGAATACTATTTTATTGGAAGAAGCTATATATTTCATGTTTAACTTGTGGTTGAGCCGAAAAAGGACAGTACTTGGAAAAACTTATATCTTTTTTAATAATAACGTTGTAGGTGGAAAAAAATGTGTTTGTTGTCTTCTTTTCTGGAGAAAGAGCAAAAAACAAAATTCTCAAAATATGTGAAGCTTTTGGAGCAAATCGTTACGCTTTCAATGAGGACTTAGGCAAACAATCCCAAATGATCACCGAGGTATGTGCATACTTACATTTCTTTTTTGTAAGAGCCTCCATCACCACTCACCCATATTCTTTTGTTTTATTTGCATTGATTCCTTGTTGTGCTATTTATGTCTGGCTAAATAATTTATGGTTATTCTGTTAATGTACACTTTCTTCATTTTTTTCTTTCTTCTTATCATTTATGTTTTCCTCCCTCCTATTGCCATTCACAAACCATTATACTTTTTTTCATTCATGCCACAAACCATTGGTGAAAATCAAAATATCACCATTCTGCATTGTATCAATTAAGATACCTTTTTGCCTGTCGAAGTGAGGTGGTTGGGTGTATATGGGTGTACATGTACATATGTTATTTATATATATTTACATAACTCACTCACATTGTAGAGATATTTTTTTGTGGTCAAGTACAATTTGCATACTAACTCTTCCTTTCCTTTTTAGGTTCCACTGTAAAAAGTGAAACTGTTCAGTGAGTTTTGATTATTGACAGTTTTTTCTGCTTCAGGTCTCGGCCAGACTCTCAGAGTTGAAGACTACAATAGATGCTGGTCTCATTCATCGTGGAAACTTACTACAAACAATTGCAGAACAATTTGAACAGTGGAACTTACTGGTTTGTTACTTATTATCTAGTATTATTGTTATTCTTTTGTACAATTATTTTTTGCACCGCACGTATAAGACGGCCAGCAGCCAAGCTGTGGATAATCAATGGTTTACTCCAAATTCTCGTAGTGTTTCTATATTTTCCAATTTGTCCATTTTCACTCTGTAAGAATTTATAAATTGATGTTTGCAATATGCATTTTTTAAAGTATATTTTTTGTGGTGATAAAGGCGAAGAAGGAGAAAGCCATATATCATACTCTGAACATGCTCAGCATTGATGTCTCGAAGAAATGTCTAGTGGCAGAAGGATGGAGTCCTGTTTATGCAACAAGTCAGGTAATTCTTATCGGTAATTATTATTTGATATCCTCGACAGTTTTTATATCTCTATTTTCTATTTCAGTCGTGGGATGACAAGTTGTGGAACATATGTTAATATTACTTATGTGGTAATGTGCACTGTTCCACGAAGCTATGTGTAGTGTGAAATGTTCATGGTTATTCACAGAAAATGTTTTTTTTTCTTTTTTCAGATACAGGATGAATTGCACCGGGCAACACAAGACTCTAATTCGCAGGTTGATGCTATTTTCCAAGTCTTGCATACCCGTGAGATGCCGCCAACCTATTTTCGAACAAACAAATTCACTACAGCTTACCAAGAAATTGTTGATGCTTATGGGTGAGTTGCTCTCCCTCTCTCTCTGGCTTGGACATATAGTTTGTATCATGAATGAGAGTTCATGCAATGTAGTTGACCTCATTTCAGAGTGGCCAAGTATCAGGAAGCCAACCCTGGTGTATTCACCATTGTTACATTTCCATTTCTTTTTGCTGTTATGTTTGGAGACTGGGGGCATGGCATATGCCTTCTACTTGCTTCGTCATATTTTCTAATCAGAGAGAAGAAACTTTCCAGTCAGGTAATTGAAGATTCAGCTATTTATAGTATTGTGATTATATATTTTTAATCAATTCATTAGCTTTTGAATGAACTTTCTTCTTTTATTTTTACTCTGCTTTATTTTTATTTATGTTTATAACTTACTTTTTCTGAAGAGAAAAGTATATATCAGAAGTTTTGGCCCTGCTTCTTACCGCTAAACTATTTAACTAATACAAGTTGAGCTTCTTTATGAAGTATGGAATAGTAAACTGTAAACTTTCACGTGAATTCAAAAATATTATATTATATATGGTCTGAGCAATAATAAGCGAAGGATGTTCCATACATCTAAGTTCCTTTCAGTGATGGAAAGCTTATCATACATGTCTTCTCATCACATATCATATCAATGTTTGAAAATATATTAGCCAGTGACTCCATTTATTATTTTATTGAAGCTGTGATATTCATTGGAGATACTATTTGGTTCTTTCAATTCAACCTTGATTTGGCATTGCAATATTACATTGGTATTTTATCATCGTTGTTGCAATCAGCAATCTCGTGATTGACATATAACTTGCGTTGATTGCTTTTTGGGCAGTTTGCAATTTTACGTCTTTTTAATTTGTGTGATTAAATGCAGAAACTTGGGGACATTATGGAAATGGCCTTTGGTGGGCGTTATGTAATTATTTTGATGTCAATATTCTCAATCTACACTGGGTTGATCTATAATGAATTTTTCTCCGTGCCATTTGAATTATTTGCTCCTTCAGCATATGTATGCCGTGATCCACATTGCAGGTATGTAATTTACCTCAACTCTTTTTATAATCTATTGCATGCTCTCCCTTTACAATATTGAACTTACATATTGCAGGGATGCTGCTACAATAGGCTTGATTAAGTCTGGAGAGACTTACCCATTTGGTTTGGATCCTGCATGGCATGGCTCACGCACCGAACTGCCCTTCCTTAATTCACTAAAAATGAAAATGTCAATCCTTCTTGGGGTCTCCCAAATGAACCTTGGAATAGTAATGAGCTATTTTAATGCCTTGTTCTTCAAGAATAGCATTAATACATGGTAAGTTGATATTTTCCATGGTTTTCATTCCTGATATTATTCTACTGATTATGTAGGCAAGATTGCATTTTCGGCCCACATCACTAGACCTCAGTACTTTAGATCCCACACTTTAAAAATGGCACTTTCGATTCCTTTTTTTTTTTTTTTAATATTTTGCACTTTTAGTCCCTTAAAAATTAAAATAGTCTCAGCTAGGCACTTTTTGTCCCGTAGGACCGTCTCAGGTTGCACTTTTGGCCCCAAATTGGATGGAAACAAGACCAAAAACGCAAAACATTAAAAAATTACTGGTCCCACTTTTAGGAAATTGGACATTTAGTCTCGTAGAATAGTTTTAGTTTGACACTTTTTGTTCCATATGACTCAATTTTGCACCTTTAGTCCAAGTTGTATGGAAAGGAGGCTATAGGATCAAAAGTGGAAATTTTTGAAAAGTTGGGACCAGAAGGGCAATTTATTGAAGTGCAGGAGCATGATTAAAAGTGTTAGAGGATCCACTCATGTGGGACTAAAATTACAAATTTCTCTATGATAACTATTACTTTGCATATTGATGCCTTCCATTTTATTTGGCCAATTCTTTGGTTAATAACCTGATCGATTAATGTTGTTTTGTTCTCTTGCCTTCTTATACAACTCTTGTGCTATTCCAGGTTCCAGGTCATTCCCCAGATGATATTTTTGAATAGTTTGTTCGGCTACCTTTCTGTCCTTATCATCATTAAATGGTGCACTGGATCCAAAGCTGATTTGTATCATGTGATGATCTACATGTTTCTGAGTCCTACTGATGAAATTGATGAAGAAAACCAGCTTTTCGAGGGTCAGAAGACAACTCAGGTTAAATTATCATCCAATGCAAAATAACGATTTCTGTTTATTCATTTCATATTTATGTCTAACGCAATTAAAACTCATAGGCTATGTTTGGTTTTTAAATTTCAGAGGGTAAAGTGATAATGAAATGAATAAACACACATTAAAATCCAAGAAACAAACATAGCCTTGGTCTTTGCCATGCTCTAATTTGATAAAAGCTCATTTCATTTTATCACTTTTTCAGCTCGTGTTGTTACTGTTGGCCTTTGTCTCAGTCCCATGGATGCTACTTCCAAAGCCTTTCCTTTTGAAGAGACAGCACAATGTATCCATCTTCTCATTCGTTCTTTATTTAATAATTCGAAATTCAAATTTTCTAAATTTTCAGCTTAATTATATGACCCCTTTTAATGCCATGCTTCTTTAGAGGAACCAAGGGGAGTCCTATGCACCCCTTCCCGATGGAGAAGAGTCTTTGCTAGCAGAAGCTAATCATGATTCCCATGGTCATGAGGAGTTTGAATTCAGTGAAATTTTTGTACATCAGCTCATACATACAATAGAATTTGTGCTTGGGGCAGTTTCAAACACAGCTTCTTATCTTCGTTTATGGGCTCTGAGGTATTTTCTTTCACCACCTTAACAATTTGGCTTGGAATATTTTGTATGCTTGGTTCATTAGATCTGAACAGGATGGTTTCTTAGCTGTTGCCTTTAAACATGAAAAATTTTAGTTTTAGTTTTTTCACTACTAAAATATTCTGGATTACTTGGTCTCACTTGAAAAATAAGTATTCACCAAGTCATTATACATTAAAGATGCTAATTAATTTCCTTTTTTTTTTTTTTTTTTTGATATTCAGTCTTGCCCACTCTGAGTTGTCCAGTGTGTTCTATGAGAGGGTTCTTCTTCTTGCGTGGGGGTAAGTGCATTTATATCAATCAAGTATTTCTTCTCTAGTGTATGTTTCAGTGTTCATATACTTTATTTACCATTTGCAGTTTATCCTTTTTTATTTTAACTGTGAAGTAAGGGATGGAATAGGAAGAATTATGAAACTTTTGATATGATGCATGGTAATAACGAATAAAGATGAACTTCTACTAATAGCCTTGATATGCTCTAATAGCCTTGTTGCGTTGGGCATGCTGCATATGAACTTGGATATCATTTTAAAGACTAGGGTGTCAACAGGTCTGATTCGGATTAGTTCGACCTAGATCCAGATCCGTTACTCTAGCCGCATTCGGAGAAGTCTTCATTGGATTCTAGAAGTTGAATAGAAACTCGGATTCGCTGAAATCTCCACCAATATCTAATTTTTTTCCTTAATGCAATGTAAACACTCAATTAAACTAAGAAGCTCAAACTTTCTTCATTACACTTGACTTCCAAATAGGAAGGATGAGCCGCTTTCCTATTTAACAGTCTTCTATTAGTCAAGTCTATTGGGAAACAGAGATTTTTATAGTGTATTTAAATTAATTCATGTTAGTTGAGTGTTGAGGTATGAAAATGAGATCATGAATGAAAAAATTAACACGTGTCTCTTTAGACTGACTATAAAACACTTATAGCCTTATATAAATAAAACATTAAGTTCATATTCTTTTCTGAGTATTGGATACTGATTTTTAACTAATCAGTTCTGGCTAGACCTATATTTGCTTTAGATTGCGGATCTTCTTTTTCAGATCAGGTCCATCGGGGCTCATTCGAATAAAGATACTAATAAATCGTGTTAGATTCAGATAAAAATCCCTTCTATTTGACAGCTTCAACAGAGACAGTATTTATTTTATATGAAGAAGAAAATGTAATTCCATACTATGTTCCGTTTATAACTTTATAGTAAACTTTAGTTCTTCTATGAGTTGCTTTCTCTAGAGAGAATTATATAGAACAAAATAGAAGTATGATGTAGTTCAGAGGGCCAGATCTCTAGATAATCTCGTTCAATTTTGTATAGCCCCTGTCTTGACCCTTTCCGCCCACCCCTTTAGTAACATAAAATAAATGAAGAATGAGGGTGTTTAAATCTATTTGTTAACTCAACTTTGCCTTATGAAATTCAATTGCGGTTTTATTTGAATATTTATCAGGTACAACAATATCTTTATCCTTATTATTGGAGGCCTCGTCTTCGTTTTTGCAACTGTTGGAGTATTGTTATTGATGGAAACTCTGAGTGCCTTCTTGCATGCATTAAGGCTTCATTGGGTCGAGTTCCAAAACAAGTTTTACGAGGGCGATGGGTACAAATTTAGTCCATTCTCATTTGCTTTGCTTGATTACGAGGAGGAATGATTCTCTACAACGGAATGGTAACTAGAATAAAACGTTTGATAGTTGAGTATGCACGAATGAGAAGTTTTTGATTCATTTATCTGGATTTCATGCAAAGAGAAAGGCAGTGATGTTCTATAAATATTTGCATGGAAATGTAGCTCTATTTATTTTGATTTGCGTGCTCTCTCTCTCTCTTGTATCATTTGTCTTTGAGAGGAATAAGCAGGCACTTATTGTGAGGCTTGCATTTTGAACAGCTATGATGTAATTAATCCTTAATTATTTTATTATGCAGCTTGACATTTATTTTAATTGTCCCGACAGGTTGATACTTCTTTAACGGGAGTATGTTGAAAACGATTAGACAGAGGAGAATTTATTTGAATCTACTTTATTACTGATGAAATCGATCAACATAAATTGGGGAAAACAAACTTTGCTGAAAATAAGCAACCACTAACACGGAAAATTACTGACTAACTCATGATTAACAACTCCTGAACTCATGGGATATCCTAAAGAATAGGAAAAACTTATTGTAATGATAAAATCTTAACACCTTCCCTTAAACTGAATGTTATAAATACAATTAGTTTAAACTAGAAGCTGAACAAACACCAAGTAGAGTATGAAGGTTCACGAATGTAGCCAACTTGAGAGGCTTGGTTAGAATATCTGCAACAGGATCTTCACTGTGTCAATAAATTAATTCAGTTACTCCTTCGTTTGTGGGATCACGAAGGAAATGGTATCTCACGCCCATGTGTTTGCTCCTACATGTAGCACTACATTCTTGGAGAGTTTAATGGCTGAACTATTGTCACAATAAATCTGGACCCTTGCTTGAAACAATGCAATAACTCTAGTATTCTTTTCAACCAAATAGCTTGATACATACAAGAGGCAGCCGCTATAAACTCTGCCTCGGTTGTAGAAATAGTAACAATTTGTTGCTTCTTTGATGCCTACGATATAGCTCCTAAACCTATCATAAATACATGACCATAAGTACTTCTTCTATCTTCTAAGTCTCTTGCATAATCACTGTCGATGAAGCTAAAAAGATTTGATCCATCTCGTTTTTTATAAAAAAATTCCAAAATCAAGTGTACCTTTCAAGTACCGCAAGATTCTTTTTGCAGCAAGGAGATGAAGCTCCATTGGACATTCCATAAACCTACTGATATAACTTACCTCATACATAATATCATGCCTAGTTGTTAAGTACATCAAACTCCCAACAATTTGCTTGAATAATGTAATATTAATCTTCTTTCCTTCGGAGTCCCTTGTGAGCTTAAACATGGTTCAATTGGAGATCCAACATAGTTGCAATCCAACATCTTGAACCTATCCAAAATATCCAAAGCATACTTCTTTTGTGTGGTGAAAATACTAGCTGTTGATTGCACTAATTCGACACCAAGAAAATAGTGCATCATTACTAGATCGGTCATCTCAAATTCAGCATCATAGACATTTTAAAATCTTCAAACATTGTTGGATCATTTCTTATGTAGATCAGATCATCTACATATTAGCAAACAATCAGAACTTTATTTGCATCTCCAAGTTTAATAAATAGAGTGTGCTTATATGGACATTTTTGGAATCCTGCCTTTGCAAAATAAATGTCTATACGGTTGTACCAAGCTCTAGGTGCTTGCTTCAGCCCGTATAAAGCCTTCTTCAACCTGCACACTTTCTTTTCACTTCCCTGTTGCACATAACCAGGGGGTTGATCAATAAAAACCTGCTCATTTAGATTTCCGTGGAGAAACGCTGATTTCACGTATAATTGCCAAATGTACCAAGAATTTTGTGTTGCTAAAGCCACCACCATTCAAATAGTATCATGCCTAGCAACTGGGGCAAAAACTTCTTTGTAATTAACGCCATATTCCTGCTTGTATCCCTTTGCAACGAGCCGAGCTTTATACTTGTGAACTTTCTCATCCTTGTCCAACTTAGTTTTATATACCCATTAAACACCAATGGATTTTGTCCTTTCGGAAGTTCTGACAATTCCCAAGTGTCGTTTTTCTCAATTGACCAGATCTCATCATCCACGGCATTTTGCCATTTTGGTTCTTTAACAGCTTCTTCGAATGTTATTGGATCACAATTTGATAATAAAGCGTAATGTGCAAGTGATCATCATTTTGATCACCACTAACCTCATAATCATCCATCCATGCTGGTCTCTTTCTAATTCGTTGAGATTGAGAGCTTTCATCTATTGCTTGAGTTTCGCTGCCATTAAGTGGTTGTTGTTGCAGCTGATCTAATTCCACCAGGAACATCAGAGAGAGTTGTTTCCCCATTTATTTTTGCTTCTTTTTATTTGCTAGTGTCCCGCGTCTTTTCCAGTCCAATTCCATGTATTTTCTTCACAAAAATAACGTCTCGACTGATAACAATTTTACCTGTTATAGGATTGAACAATTTGTAAGCTTTTGACTGTTCACTGATTCCAAGAAAGACACACTTTTCACCTTTGTCATCTAGCTTCTTCATGTTCACATTTGGAATATGTGCATATGCAATGCACTCGAAAATTCGAAAGTGATCAACGTCTGATCTTTGTCCACTACAAGCTTCTTTAGGGGTCAAATTTTGAGCAGCAAGTGTAGGACTTCTATTCAGTCCAGTTAACTGCTTCTTGCTAAAAACTTTTAGGAACATCGCTCCTTAACAAAATACTTCGCACTATATTTAGAATTGTGCGGTTCTTTCTCTCAGAAACACCGTTTTGCTGAGGTGAGTAAGTTGTTGTGAGTTGCCTTTTAATTCCACGAGTCTCACAAAAACTTGCAAATTCACGCGAGGTGTATTCTCCACCACGATCAGCGCGAATGACTTTTATTGGGTTGCCAACCTCTTTCTCGACAAGTGCTTTATAGCTTTTAAAAGCTACAATAGCTTCAGACTTTTTTTGCAAAAAATAATCCCATTACAACTGTAATCATCAATGAAAGTAAGTATATGTCTTTTACCTCGATTAGATTGTGGTGTTATTGGCCCGCAAATATCTGAATGAACAAGTTCTAATGCTTTCTTCACTCTCCATGATTTTCCATGTGGAAAAGGATTGCGATGTTGTTTGCTAACAACACATTCTTCACAAACTTGAGAAGGAAGTGTAATTGAAGGACGACCCGTCACCATATTCGTCTGAGAAAGAGTCCTTAGTCCATTGAAATTCAAATGGCCAAAAGAAAATGCCAAAGCCATGTTGGATCGTTCATCTTGGCCATATAACAAGTCTGGATGGTCTGGATTCTAAGTGGAAACAATTTGTTAGATGTCATCTTAAGTTGAGCAATTAAGCCCATTTTAGGATTATATATTTCACAAGCTCCATCTTTCCACATAACCTTTTTCTTGAAGCTATCCCACACTTAACAAATTGCTTTTCAAATCAGGAATATAAAAAACATTTGATATATTGTCTTCTTTAGTCTTGATTTGAACATCACCCTTGCACATAATATTTACTTTAGAATGATCGCCAAAACTCACAGTAATATGAAAATCTTCATTTAAATGAGAAAAAAATGACTTACTTTCACACATATAATTAATGCATCCCGTGTCCAGATAATAATGTCTAGTTCAAGCTTGTCCTCCTTGACTTGGAAAGCCATTAAAAGTGTTTCTTGCTCATTTTTCTCTGCAATGTTGGATTGCTCCTCTTTGTTAGCTCTACATTCGGACTTCTAATGACCAAATTTGTGACAACGGTAATACTCAATATTGGACTTGTTAAATTTTGATTCGGTGTGGTGATCATTTCCTCTACCTCTACCTCTTCCTTGTCCACGTCCACAACCTCGACCGCGATTACTAGATCCTCTCCCTGGAGATATTTCACCATGAGTTGAAGCTTTCAAAGCTTGCTCCTCGATTGGACTTTTTGCCATTCTCTGCTCATGCACCAACAATGAACTTTGCATTTCATCAATTGATAGCTCATCAAGATCTTTTGACTCCTCAATTGAACATACCACATAAGAAAATTTTGGAGCCATCGAGAATTTTCTTAACCACAACGACATCTTCAATTTTCTAACCGTGAATACGCATCTTGTTTACTAATTGCCAGTGTTCTTGAGAAATACTCATCAATTGACTCTTCTAGCTTCATGCGAAGCATTTCAAAATCTTTCTGAAGGGCCTGCAGTTGTTGTCTTTTTACCCTTGTTGTTCCCTGATACTTTTTCTTCACGAAATCCCAGATCTGCTTCCAAGTATCTTTTTGGAGAACAGTCTCCAAAATGGCATGATCAATTGCTTGAAACAAATAATTCTTTGCCTTGAGATCCTTCAGCCTTTGTTTCTAGGTTCTTCGGTTAAGTTTCTGTCAACGTCACTCCAGAGGCTGGTTCAGTCACTCCTGTTTCCACAACACTCCAATATTCTTTAGATCGCAGAAAATTCTCCATCAACATGCTCCAATGATCATAGTGACCATCAAAGTGAGAGATTGCTGGTTACACATAACTATTTTCAGATATCATTAATGCTTAATGCTGCTGCAAAACAAATACTGCTGTTTTATTTTTGGCTAACCTGACTCTGATGCCAAATGTTGAAAACAGAGTTCAAGATAGTAAAGACAAATAGAAGAATTTATTTGAATCTACTTTATTAATGATGAAATCGATAAACATAACTAACAACTCCTAAACTCATGGGATATCCTAAAAAATAAGAAAAACTTAAAGTAATAATAAAATCTTAACAGAGTATAATACAATATGTATTTATGATTCATTCGAGTTGTACCTAAACATATGTTGCTTTTGCCTTAATAAAAGCATTACAAGCGTTTTCTTGAAAAAAGAATATTTGTTGCTATTAATACCTTCAGTGTGACCTAAGTTGTAATTATAGATTGGTGTCCACTATGATCTATCGATTATTTTTCTGGAACAAAATTACAGGCATTAGGATGGCATAATGTGAATAAATCTAGGTACTTTTCATATCATAGTGGGAGAAATCTTGAGGTCAATCGTAAAGCTTCATTGGTTGTACATATTAAATAATATTTATATATAATTTTTCAATCGAAGTTAGAGATTTGATCAAATAAGCCAATGATTGAAAAAATGTATACCGTACGATCTCCATTTATTTCTTTCTTATGTTAGACGCTGGCAATTAGGTTTATCAAGAAATATAACTGGAGAAGAACTCTTATTGTATGTATTCCATAGAGGAATTCATCAAAATGACCTTCCCACATTGAAATTATAAAAATGATAAAGAATTAAAAAAAATATTTCCTAAGTTAATTTTCAGAAATATTATATCCGTCATTTTATTTTTGCTCCTATTTTTTTATTTATTTTTTTTTTTTTTTTGTAATGTCCATAAACAACACTTTCTTTATTAAAAAAAATTAATATATCTCAAAAATACATTCCCAAATAAAGTAATGATTTGACACCACTAATTCTCCACCAATACTTTTAGGGCATAAATGTAAAGATATTTAAGAAATTCATTTTTCTAACTATTAACGAAAACATAAGGAGCAAGAAGGAGGGAGTAAATTAAAAACTTATATTCCCCATCTCAATGTTTTTTTTTGCTTTAGAATTATTGTGAGGTGTTAGGTAAAAGTATAAAAAATTAAATTAGAAATAAACATCAACCTATGGTAGTAAATCTTTTAGGCTGTTTTTTTTTTGATAATTTAATTTTATTACTAAACAAAACAAATTACAAATACATTACAGTGGCCACAAAGTCTAAAAAGAAAGTAAACAAAGAAGATCCAACCAATTTCGAAAAAACAAAACAAACAAAAGAGAAAGAAAAAGTGAAGAAAATGAGCAATTGCACATCTCTGTGCAACGGAATGATTCCCATACGGAGTGAAAATCGGTGCCAAATCTTTTAGGCTGTTTGCTTCTTATTATAATTTGTACTTAGTTAGATTTGTAATCTCCATTAATGGAGTTTTGATCTTAGACAAAAGAGAAGAAAAAAACAAAATGGAAAATTGTGTACTGTATGTATTTACAAAGTAGGATTCAAATCCTATATATATACAAAGATCAGCACAATAAAATTAACGTTAACTAAGAAAACAAAAAAGGAAAAAAGGAAACAGACTATATATGTAAAAAGAATAAAATCCCCAAATTGAGGCCTTTGTCTTGTATGCAAAAAGAGAAAGAAACGTGGAAAATGAGTGTGAGCTCAATACCCCCCCTCAAGGTGGACGATGGATATCAAGGACGGCCATCTTGGACAACAAATAAGAGAAACGAGGTAAGGGCAAAGGTTTGGTTAAAATGTCGGCAATTTGGTCGTCTGTTCGAATAGGCATTAATCTGATAGTTCCTTTGCAAACTTGGTCCCTCACGAAATGACAATCTATTTCTATGTGCTTAGTTCGCTCATGGAATATAGGATTGTTAGCAATATGTGTGGCGGCTTGATTGTCGCAAAAAATGAGAGTAGAGGACAACGTGTCAATCTGAAAACTCTTGAGTAGTTGTTGTAACCATATTAGTTCACTAGAGACTGTTGCTAAGGCCCTATACTCTGCTTCAGCAGAGGACTTAGAAACAGTGGGTTGTTTCTTGGACTTCCATGAAACCAAGGAATCACCTATGTAAACACAGAACCCTGTAGTAGAACGTCTAGTGTCAGGACAAGAACCCCAGTCGGCATCTGCATAGGCTTTAAGTGTTGTGGATGAATTTGCTGAAAAAAATAGACCTTGTCCCGGTGTAAACTTAAGATATCTCAGTATATGATGAACCGCTTCCAAATGAGGTTTTCGAGGCTTGGAAACAAACTGACTTAACTTGTGTACAGCATAAGTTATGTCAGGCCTTGTAATAGTTAAGTAGAGCAGTCTCCCAATTAGCCTTCTATAAGCTGACTCATCAGTTAATAAATCCCCATCCTCAGAGTTGTATTTGTGCTTAGGATCCATTGGTAGAGTTAGTGGTTTGGAACCAAGATAACCTGTGTCTTCAAGAATCTGCAGTGTGTATTGTCTTTGACATAACATGATGCCGTTTCTGGTTCTTGCAATTTCAATGCCCAAGAAATATTTTAGATTTCCTAAATCCTTTACTTTGAAGTGATTTTGGATAAAACACTTGAATTTGCTAATTTCATCAATATTAGGACCTGCAATTAAGATATCATCAACATAAATAAGTAAGCAAATAAAAGATTCACCAGTGCCCTTAGTAAATAATGAGTAATCTGATTTGGATTGCGTGAAACCAAATGTAAGTAGACTTTCAGTGAATTTAGCATTCCACTGTCTTGAAGCCTGTTTGAGGCCATAAAGGGACTTTTGCAGTTTGCAAACCAATTTCCCAGAGCCTGTAGGTGCAATTTTAGGTTTGTAACCCAAAGGTAAATCCATAAACATTTCCTCATGTAAGTCTCCATTGAGAAATGCATTGTTAACATCCATCTGAAAAAGATGCCAGTTCTTGATTGCTGCTAGAGATAAAAGTACTTTAATTGAAACCATTTTAGCAACAGGAGAAAAAGTGTCGGTAAAATCTACTCCTTCTTGTTGTGTGTACCCCTTGGCCACTAATCTGGCCTTGTATCTGTCTATTGAACCATCTGGCTGCCTTTTGATTCTATAAACCCATTTACATCCTATGGAGTGTTTACCCTCTGGTAGATGCACCACTGACCAAGTGTTTGTATCTTCAAGAGCTTGCAATTCCGCAGACATAGCAAGTCTCCAGTTACTACTCTTGACAGCTTGATGATAAAATGTAGGTTCAACCTCAGTAGATATGTTGAGGATAAAAGATTTGTGTTCCTCGGAAAGTCTTGAATATTGTAGATAATCTGAAAGAGGATATAGAGTGCTGCAAGGAGAAACATTAGAGATAACAGAAGAATAGTTGCAGTGATAATCATTTAAGTACCCAGGTTTAGTTATAGTCCTTGAAGATCTTCTAACATTAGATGGTGGAGCAGAAATAGGGTCATCAATATTAGTATTAGGGGATGTCGTGTTACTGTGTGAATAATCAACATCAAAAGAAGTAGTGTCTCTATAAGATAAAAAATTAGGAGTAACTAGATGTTTAAAAGGATCAGTAAGATGATCATTTGTGGATATATTGTGAAAAGGAAAAGAGTCTTCATGGAAAACTACATCCCTGGAGATAAAAATTTCTTTAGTGTGTACATCATAAAGTTTATAACCCTTTACACCAATGGGATAGCCTATGAAAGCACAACGCCTTGCTCTAGGATCAAATTTAGTTCTATGAGCCTTTAAAGTGGAAGCAAAGGCTAAACAACCAAACACTTTAAAAGTAGAATAATCAACATTTTTATGATAAAGTCTTTCAAAAGGTGATTTATGATCCAAAACTTTAGATGGAATTCTATTAATAATATATGCAGCAGTGGAAACACAATCTGTCCAGAAGTCAATAGGTATTTTAGAGTCAAATAACAAAGCTCTAGCAACATTTAAAAGATGTTGATGTTTTCTTTCCACCACAGAATTTTGCTGGGGAGTTTCAACACAAGAAAACTGGTGGAGAATGCCATGTTTCTCAAAAAGATTTGAAAACTTAAATTCAGGTGCATTATCACTTCTAAACATTTTAATTTTAGAATTAAACTGAGTATCAACCAATTTAATAAAGTTGGGTAAAACAGTGGCAATATCAGATTTATTCGTCAAAAAACATATCCAGGTGAATCTAGAAAAATCATCAACTAATGTAGCAAAATACCTATAACCAGTATGAGAAGTAATATGGAAAGGGCCCCAAATATCACAATGAAGCAGTTCAAAAGGTTTACTTGAAAAATTATTATGAGAAATAAAAGGAAGTCTCCTCTGTTTAGCAAGAGGACAAATATGACAAGTAGTTTCATTACAATCATTAGAAAAATCTAAATTTAAAGAACTCTTAAGCCAAGTCAAGGCTTTTAATGACATATGTCCTAATCTTTTGTGCCACAACATGGTGGAAGCTTTATTACAATATGCAGTAGTAGTCTCTTGAAATGTAGGACAGTCCAGAACATACAAGCCCTCTAAGATTCTACCCATGCCAATCATCTTCTTTTGGGAATCCTGAATTAAAAAATTATGATTATTGAAATAAATAGAAATATTAGTTCCTTTCAATAGTTCACTAACAGAAAGAAGGTTAAATTTGAAATGAGGTATATAGAATACATCTTTTAAAAAAATATGCTCATTAATGAGAACATCGCCTATCTCTTTGACTTGAAAGCTAGAATTATCAGGTAGGATGATTTGGGCATTGAGAATGGGTTTTAAAGATTTGAATAAATTTTTATTATTGCATATATGTCTAGATGCTCCAGAGTCTATAATCCAAGAATTTTTAATAAAACTATTGCTGGAATCATTAATACTTAAAGAAATACCTGAGACACAGGAGATGTTAGCAACTGTGTCATTATCGATCTTTGTGTTGTTGGAAGAGTTGGTCATCTGAGAAGAAAACAAAGACATAAGCTGCTGACATTGTTGTGGATTGAGACTTTGAAAAAGTTCTCCCATAGTAGCCTGTGTAGAAGCAGAAGTGATATCAGAAATTTGATTAATATTTTGATAATAATTTCCAGGTGGCCTAGGTTTAGGCTTGTATCCAATTGGATAACCATGTATCTTGTAACATTTTTCTATAGTATGACCAGAAAATTTGCAATGAGTGCAGTACAATTTATCTTTTGGTTTGAAAGTATTTGTGTTGGGATTGAGATTTTGATTGATAGGTAATGGACTAAAGGTATTCCTGTTGTTATTAGAATTTGTAGGATTTTGGTTGGATGTATGAGTGTTGGGTGGATTGTATTGATTGTAGGGCCTTTTGACATGATCATTCTTGGCAGCAAAGATCAAAGAATTTGAATTAGTGGTAAATGAATTTGAACCAATAAAACGTTGGCTCTCTTCTTGAGAGATTAGAGAGAAAACTTTGTTTATGTTAGGCAATGGATCCATAAGGAGGATTTGTCCTCTGATTTGACTGTAAGACTCATTGAGTCCCATTAAAAATGCCATAACATATTCAGAATGGTAGTATTCTTGAACACTTTGAGCCCCTGTGCAGGTACAATCAGGCCTATGATTAGATAGTTCATCCCAAATAGTTTTGAGTCGCGTAAAATAAATGTTGACAGATTCTTGACCCTGTGTAAGATTGGCCAATTCTTTGCGCAGATGAAAAATTCTAGGACCATTGCGTTGTTGGAATCTTGTTTTAAGGTCATCCCAAATTTCTTGGGCAGTAGTGGTATAAATGAGACTAGCTTGAATTTCTTTTGTCACTGAATTCATTAACCAAGTCATAACAGCATTATTGTTTCTATTCCAAGCAGATAACAAGGAATCAGTAGCAGCAGGCTTGGTAATGGATCCATCAATGAATCCCAATTTATTTTTCATGGTAAGTGACATAATTATGGCACGACTCCAAGATGCATAGTTGTCCTGGGCCAAAGGATTGGAAACCAAGTTAACTCCGGAATCCGAAGGATGAAGATAAAAGGGCGAAGCAGGGTCCTCCAATGGCGGACGCGAACGAGAAGGATTATCAGAAGCCATGAAAAGAAAAACAGATCTGGAAATAAAAGATGAGTAGTTTCAGAGAATTTGAGCGGAAATCGTATATGATAAAACTGATACCATATTATAATTTGTACTTAGTTAGATTTGTAATCTCCATTAATGGAGTTTTGATCTTAGACAAAAGAGAAGAAAAAAACAAAATGGAAAATTGTGTACTGTATGTATTTACAAAGTAGGATTCAAATCCTATATATATACAAAGATCAGCACAATAAAATTAACGTTAACTAAGAAAACAAAAAAGGAAAAAAGGAAACAGACTATATATGTAAAAAGAATAAAATCCCCAAATTGAGGCCTTTGTCTTGTATGCAAAAAGAGAAAGAAACGTGGAAAATGAGTGTGAGCTCAATACTTCTTGAACAATAAGCAAAACGAAATTAATAAAATTAAAGTGGCGGAGCTAGACGAAATTTATTTGGTGGGGCAGGGGAGAATTTTTGAAATAGTACCCTATGTAAAGAACAAAATAAGGGCACAACCTCATTATAAAAAACGCATTACTTTTACGAATAAAGAAAAATCATAAGAATTAAGGATGTAATAAGTAGAGGACCTAATAATAAAATCACTCTTTATACAATCATCATTACATTATTTAAGAAAGAAAGAAAAATAGTTTAAAAATAATAAAGTACTTTATTTACAATTGTCATTGTACATTAATTAAGAAAGAAAATAATTTAAAAAAAGAAAGGATAGAAGAAATGCATTTGGGAAGAAATTAGATGGAGTTTGTGGACAAACCCTGAACCTGAAGAGTGTTAACAAACCAAATGGCTAAGTTATTTGGTTGCTTATTACCATTTCCTCTATTAATATTAATGTTGAGGATTTTGATATAAGCAAGGAAAATATTCATAGCTTTTTACTACCTAAAATCCAAGAACCAAATATAGTTTTAAGCGAAAGGTGAAAATAAATGGTAATCAAGGAAATATTATTTATTGTTTCATCATAGATGAGCAAAAACACAAGAAATTGCAAATACCCAATCACAAATTCACAATAAGAAAGTATAAGGCAAGCAAGGAGTGTTAACCATAAATATATCACATTTTGATTGTTTCCTCAATCAAAGGAGGTTAACAGACATGAAATTGGTCTTAAATTAATTAAAGAAGTAGTCTCATTTGACAGTAAGAAATGCAGCAGCAACACCTTCTCTATTTACAGGGGTGAGGTGAGAATATTTCACTGCAAATCATATCCTACTGTGAGGTACTAAGTACTAACAGCTGCAACGGTAGAAACCATTGAATCCACGCCACAAATATTGCGCCCCTGACAAATTTTGTAATACCCATCCTCTCCCCAATTGGGTCCCCAAGAATTCTTGATGATCCAGTATGGCTTCTCCTTCAATCGGATTGGAGCATATCCAGATTGACCATAACCAACCAGCAAAACACCATGATCCTGTCTTTTTGAACATATGAATGGGCATGAAACTCCTTTCATGTATGTCTGCATGAATACTGCATTGATAGCCACTGAATCATAGAAAAGGAAATCAAGAGATTAGGCATTTGATACTACGATATAATCACATATCTAAATATCTATTAAGGAGAAACTAAAGACAAAATAAGATGCTTTTTAGCTATTGAGATAAAATGGTGAGAGTAGACACCAGCAAGAGGGCCATTCTTGACAAGATTTGCTGCTATTTGATCTTCATCAAGGGATACCACACTGAAGTTAGAAACCTTTGCAGCAATCTTGCTCTTGTCGAACTTGCAAGATCCACGGTCAGTGCCGGTATATGGATAGTCTTCTTCTCGCATGAGTCCACCAGATTTAAGTGTATACTCGAAAGCACTGTTCATCAGTCCACCATTGCAGCCTGAGTCGCATGAATCCTTCTCTTCTGGATCACACTGTATAGAGTGCAAGGTAAGGAAAATTTCATTACACAGAAGAGTAATGACTGATGCCATTTGTTTCTTAGATGTTAAAAGCATGGATTAAAATTTCCATCTTTTCCTTCGAAAACATCGAAATTTTTTTGTTTTTGAAACAAGCGAAAGGAGAATAACATGTAATTCCAAAACTATTTGTTTGCCTTAAACTTTGTTACTTATATCTAAATTTAGTAACTTTTATTATAATTTTTCCTGTTTCCAAAACATTTCTGAAAAGTCTCGAAAAGTTTCCAATAATTGGCTGACCGAAACATATATATGGTTAAAAGATGAACAAAGTCACATAGATATATCTTAATGCCAGCATAGAACTAAAACTATAAAAAAGGCAAGCCTCGGCTGGGAATCTGTCCATAGCGCTAACTGGTATTCTTCCTTCTCTTATCCCCAAAGTTGAAATTCAGAAACAGTTTTGAACTTTATATATACCTGAGTTCTTCCCATCATGTACACTTATCTTCACAAGGGTTAATTGAAATTAACTCAAATCATGATTCGCAATACGACAGCCAACTTAAATGCCAACCAACTAGGGTATCATTATCCCACCATCCACTCCTCAAACACGACAAAAGGAAACATACTTATGGTAAACAACTCCAATTTTTGCATGTAAGAAACTATGAAATATTTAAGCAAGTAATGGCAGGTAAGTAGGGTCCATGATATTATAGTACATGCTATTATAGTACATGCTCACACATCAATTCACATCTTTATAAAAGCAACTATACAAATATTTGCAACACCAAAGAATAAGCCACTAATATATAAAAGAGCCAAACCTCGTGATCACAATCAACAAGCTGTTGCTCACTGAGGCTCACAAGATTCTTTGTTGCCAGAAAATTGGCACCTTCCAATGCTCCAGTTGTGCTAAATGACCAGCATGATCCACAAGAACCCTAGTAACCATGATTCAGCAATTACCAATCAGTTCTATACGCGCTAAGCAACCAATTAATTAAGCACAAAGTCAACACCTAATTTACATAGATAGTACAAATCCAGGTCAACGCTTTTACAAGCTATATTTTTCTCACCTGATTCTTCACCGGCGTAACAGCACCGTGTTCTCTCCAATCGAAATCCTTCGGAAGATCATTCGTCGGCAAAATCGCTGCTTTGTGAGCATCCGAAGGAAGACGCAGACGCCTATTGAGGCCGAGAAACTGGCTTCGGAACTCACGGGGGGTAAGATCGGAGAACTGTGTGACGCCGTGAACGGCGGAGGGATCGAGCTTCTGGTGTCGCTTCGCGCGGCGCAGATTAGCCTTGAACACACTTAATCTATGATCGTGCTCCTCCTGCGTGGCGTACGCCTTTCCGAATTTCCTCTTGAAGATCTCGAAATGATGATCGGCGTCTAACAGTGAGTTTTCGTCCGAGACGACGTCGTTGCCATTGTCGTGGTCAACGACTTGACGGATCAAGAGATCGTCGCCGCTGCTGACGTCGGATTCGGCGAGGGAAGATCGAAACGACGTCGCGATGAGGAGAGAAGAAAGGAAGAGGAGGGCGAAGCGTGAAGCCATGGCGTGATTTCAGCTCTTTTACTTACTTTTCCTTCTTTGCTTTTGAAGATGTTAATAAATAGAGATACAGAGCCATCTGTGTGTGTAGTGGGGAGTGAAAAAGGAGGTGAAATAGCCAATGGGTACTGGACACGTGGTGGAAGGTGATTCGTGGAAGGAATGTTAATGTTGCTTCTAGTTCTTGGGTTAGCTTTTCTTTGATTAGGTCATTAATGGAGTATCTGGATGATTTGTATTGGCAACTTGTAATTCTTTATTGGGATTTTTGCACGTCACCCCCCAGTTTTTTTCAATTTTTGCACTTTCCCCCCCGAAACACATTAAATATGACCATGCCCCCTGCTTTTATGTATTTTGTGCACTTACCCCCCAGAAACGTCTTAAATGTGACCGTGCCCCCTGCTTTTATGTATGTTTGTGCACTTACCCCCCCGGAACATTTTAATGTGAATGTGCCCCCTGCTTTTATGTATGTTTGTGCACTTACCCCCCACCTCCACCCCCCATACCAAATTCCGGTCATATTTTTCACCGGAACTAAAGCACCTGCAAAGTACACAAAATTTAAAAGGACAAAAGGGTAATATTACCAACGGTGCGGCAACATTCCATATCCAGTTCCAATTCCTAGGTGACTTGATTTTTCGGTGTGTGTAATGAAGGGGTCTCCATAAAAAAAGGAATAAGAAAGCAACAAGAAATGTTGATATTGATTTCTCTAAATCATGAGTTTTACGTGAGAGAGAGAGAGACGATATGAATTTGTAAAATTGTCCATGATCCACTCAATTTCAGTAAATGGAGGAGAAATTGAGCCTAACTGAGATAAAGCCTAATTTTTTTGCTCAATTTCAATTCACCTTTTTAACTGATGTTTAGGTTTTGTGGGAAATAAGGATAATTTTATCCTTTTGCCCTCTTAAATTTTGTGTGCTTTGCAACTGCTTTAGTTCCGGTAAAAAATCTGGCCGGAATTTGGTAGGGGGGATAAGTGCACAAACATACATAAAAGCAGGGGGCACAGTCACATTAAAATGTTCCGGGGGGGTAAGTGCACAAACATACATAAAAGCAGGGGGCACGGTCACATTTAAGACGTTTCGGGGGGGTAAGTGCACAAAATACATAAAAGCAGGGGGCATGATCACATTTAATGTGTTTCGGGGGGGAAAGTGCGAAAATTGAAAAAAACTGGGGGGTAATGTGCAAAAATCCCTTCTTTATTTTATTTTAGGAATTATCTATATAATACATAAATAATTGGGGGCAATAACCCGTTGAAATTGATGCAGTTTAGGATAAGATAAAATAACAGTCCATACAAATTTTATGTTTTTTTACTAGATATTTTATGTTTAAAAAGATCGCCTATTAAACATTATATAGAATCATTACATTAAATATAACATCATTTAAAGTTGTGATTGATTGATACTGATGGAAGAATAATCAGTACATAAGATATGTACAAAATCACCTGCTCTATGATTTAGTCGGTGTTCTGACTGTGAGTATCTTCTCCATAACCGTATATATATATATGATTTCATGAGATAATTAATTTGATCTATTATTAATGTATGTACATAAATTGAATTAGAATTGAATTTACGCAATGTAAGATACATTGTAAAAGTAAACTAAATTAAGAGAGAGAAAATGATGACAGATAGTTGCCTTAATAATGTGGTAGATGTGGTGACTCAACTTACAAGCAACACAAAGTTAGTTGAAAGGATTTTATTTGGACTATTCATAACCGAGCAAGCAAAACTGATTTAATAATATTTGCTGTCAATATTTTTTTTTCTTTTTCTACTTATCCTAATAAACATTATGAATATTTAATGTTTTTAGTTATTTATGAATGAATTCCGACTACAACAACGGGTTGGTTTAACTAAATTTTGGCTACTGATTTGAGGCCCATTGGACTCTCTTTAAACTAGCCCAAAGTACAAGAAACCTTAAAAATGTTAAGATTTATTTTTCCTTGAAAACAAAGTATAGGGCATCTCTAGTGTATCAAGGGGAGGGTGGATTTGGGGGTTTTTGGATCAAGGGGGTGAAAAAGTGAAAAAAAATGTATAAAGGGGAAAAAAGGGATAAATGGATTCAGTCTTCAGTTGGACCACTTGAAGCGGAGTCATCCAGCTGCACTCGCCAGCCCAGCCCAATTTTTTTTTCTTTTTTAAATAAAAACCCCTTTTAATTTTGAAAAAAATTTCTTTAAAATACTTTATTAAATAAAATGTAATTCTTATTTAATCTTAATTTTATTTAATTTGTGTACTATTTTTAAAAAGTTAATTTTAGTATAAAAATGTAACTTTTATTTAATAAAATCAAATTTAATGTAATTGTTATGTTGGAAAATTTAATGTGAATATTAAATTATTTTTATTATTTCCAAATCATGGCAATCAATTATTTAATTGTTGTATTATTGTGCACCAATTTTAAAATCCCTTTAAAAGTTAATTATTAGAAACTCAAATTTAATTTAATTAATAAAAATTAAACCTTAAAAGAATTTTTTTTTGTTTGATAATAAACCTTACATATGATTCGTTAAATTAAAAACGATATAACCCTAACTTAATGAACTTTATTATTGTTTAATTTTGATTATTATTATTATTATTATTATTATTATTATTATTATTAAGTGAGAGTGGAAAAATTGAGAATTTTAATTAAATGGAATTGATAGATTGATACATTTTAGATGACTTATGAAAAGGAAGGGGAAGCTGGACTTGGATTATGAGGGGAGGCTGGACTGAGCGAGAGAAAACTGAACTTGGACTGAAGCAACACTGGAGATGCCCTTAGTTATTTGGCAAAGGGAAGTTATAAATCTAGAAGCTCCATAGCTCAAAGGAGATTTATTGGCATGATAATAATAGATATATAGATAAAATAACCCCTACCTAATACATGTTAAATTGAAGCCAAATATACAATTATTAATCTATAAGGGGCAGATTCCTGTCATGAAATCAAGTAACCAGAAAGCTAAAAATGAGCTCTCATATTGTATATTAGCAAGTAAAAGCTATACAAATTGACCGACCCTGGAGCTGGAGGAACTTGCATCATATACATGTTTAGTAGAGTAGTAGTTGAAGAAGTTCTATCTGCGGACATGTCCATGTTTCTGACCCTCCCACATGTAGAGAAATGAAGCAAACATCACGAATATAAGGAGTACGCAAATCCTGAAACACCAAACACAGCACACTGAAGTAGTGTCACAACGACACCAGTGCTGATGAACTTGCTTTCCGCACTTGTAGCAGAAACTTATCCCACATCTGCAGTGCAGTATCAAAATCAAAATCAAAATCAATTCAAGTCTCATAACACATTAAGGCTTTGTTTGGAACTTTAACAAGAATAACAACTAATTAACACGTTCTAGTGTTCTCCTTGCTAAAATCCAAGAACCGAACATAGCCTGATTAATCTCTTTCCTTTTATGAAGAACCCTTTAAGGTTGTTTCAAATTTCTATCTTCAGATTCCATTTTCACAAATCAAAATGAAGCCTTTGAAAGGGGAATCTGTACCATTTCTATAGAATTAAAACACAAGAGACTAATTAGGCTATGTTTATTTCCTGAATTTTTAGTGAGATAGGAAATTTTATCTTGCATGAAATAATAAAACATTAAGCTCTAATTCTTGTTCCTCTTCATTTTCCTACACTCAAAATCAAGAACCAAACATAGCTTTAAAGATTAAAAAAAGGGTTGGTTCCTTTCTGAAAAAACCAAAAGTTTGTTTTTTAGCAGAGAGCATGTTATGGAGGGACATGGATCAACGAGTGTATGCAGTTAGTTCTTTACATGTTAATTCCTTTATAAAACGAAAGAAACCCGACCCTGAGATAATAATAAGATTCTATATAATATTTCATTTATTGATTAATAATTAATTTGATCAACTCGCAGCCAAATAAAGGGTGTTAACAGAGAGTGACTTGTTTCATTTCTATCTCTCAATAGGATATTCATTACTCATCAAATAGGCAAATAAAGACAAAGATCTAGAACTACTAAACTTGAGTGCCTAGTATCTACGATATACTTCTATATATTAACACAAACCGAGACCAGAGTGAAGCAATAATACTAACAAAAACAGCAGATATGAATATATAAGTGAATACAATTCGAGAAACAGGCTCAAAATTCACATCAAATTTAATACAGTATATATGTGGTTTATACTTGATAAGAGAGTCTAGCTCTTCTTAAAGCCCATGGTCCCTAGTATTTTCAAGAATTTAATGCGAAAAACTCACTGAATACACTATTAACAACAGTAAACACAAGAACACAACATCTAAAACAACCACAATATTCATAGAATATCACACGAGAATTCTTCCAAAAGTATATATTAGTTCATAAAAGGCACACAATTGATCAACAAACTACTAAATACCGAATTCCTAAACCATCTTCACCAACAAATAGTACATACTTACCTGTTATATTTGAGTAATCAAAGCAAAGATATCAGACAAAAGCAACAAAATCAAACACCAAGATATTTCCTTTAGCTGGTATTAGCTCTCAAAATTATAAGTCCTCACAAAATAATGCAATATCAGCAAGTAAATTTGAAGAGCTTGAAGTAATTTTGCACATATCACCCCCATTAGTACACAGTTACCAACAAAGTTGAAATCATCAAACACACCCCAATTCATCATCAATCATAAAACAAAACTAAGTCCCAGAAAACCCAAAGAATCAATCAAAACTATATCAGTCCAGAAATGCAATTTCGCCGAGTTTTCAAAAAGAGAAAATACAAACCTGCACTTAATAATCTGACAGCCCTCAGAGAGTTCAACGAAATGCTTACACCTTGGACACCTATTCCATTTCCTCTGCTCCGCTAACCTCCCAAAAGCGACGTCGTTTCTGTCCCTCAATTCCCCGCTCTCCTCACAGCTAAATCCCGCGTGCCAAACACTCTTACACTGAAAACAAAACCATCTCTTACAACTCGGACACTTACACTTCTTCGGATCCCCCCCACACTCATTCACGATTAACACATTGCAGTTTCTGTACGGACAGTAGCACTTCTCCACACCACCAATCGCCGCTTCGCACAGAACATCGCCCCACCGTATGGAGAGAGCAGGGCCCACGAGTGAAGAGCACGCCAATGGGTCGAGCGCGTGATCGCAGTTGTAAGCTGGGCATTTGATGTGACCGATGTTGTCGTCTTCGAGCTTGACGCGGATGTATTTTATCATGCAGTCGGTGCAGAAGGGGTGGGAGCATTTGTTGGTGTTCTTGAATTTCTTGCCCGCAATTGAAGTGGGTTCGATGCAGATTTCGCAGGTGAATTCTTGATTCAGTGATTCGTTTTCTGGGAGCTGCTGTTGTTGTTCTTGTTGCTGTGATTGTTGTTGGGGTTGTGGAATTTGGGGAAGTGTATTCAGTGTGTTTCCCATTTTTCTTTTTTTTGGTTTGTTTGGAGTTTTTGCTTGTGATGAGATCAATTTTTTACCCTTTTGGATTTTGATAAGAACTCTACTATTTAGCGATTTTGTCCCATGTCTCATACGCTTATACTGTCCTAATTTCCTCTGTTTTTTCATTTTCGCCAAATCAAAGTTGTCTTATCTTTAAAAATCATTTTACCTTCTTAAAAAAAAAAAAGGTACATTTACCTACTTTTCATTTATGTAAAAGAAGCACAATGAATTCCTATTAATTTTATAAGGGTAAAATTATCATTATACAATTATCATAAGAATATAAGGGCATCTAATGACTAGTGGGGAGATGTCCTATAGGGTATGTGCGGGGAAGGGAGAAAAAGGTCCATCTCTAATAATTGGAGGCAATAGATCCTCTGTACCACAATTTGTGTACCATAAGTGTGTACCACAAATGAGTAATTGACACATGTATATATAATAATTATTATAATTAATATATATACATGTGTCAATTACTCATTTGTGGTACACACTTGTGGTACAGAGGATCTTGGCCCATAATTGGAGGGGGGAAGAGGGTATTAGACTGAAGGGAGGGGGAGGGGGAGCTTCCCCCATCCAAGCACCTTCGCTTACATGCTATTTTTATTTTGTTTTGTTTTATTTGGTTCCTTTTTTTTATCTTTATTTAAAATACAAAATTTCTAAAATTTGTATATTATTTGGAGATATTTATTTTTAATTATAAAATATAGCTTTCATTTCATTTAATTAACACTATTATTTTAATATTGATTTGTTTTAATAATTTTTGGGTTGTATTTATCACCTAAAAATAATTCTTTCTAGAATTTAAAATAATACGATACAATCATGAAATCATGTTCAACTACATCTCTACGAATTACATACTGTGAAACATAGACCTTAGTTTTTTATTTTCTAAGTTCCCTAATGTACTTTTGATTTTAAATTAATGTTAATTTTAAATTTATTTTTGGTGTAGTAATAATAATATTAATAATAATAATAAGTAGTGAGAATGGAGAAGGATAAAATTTATTATTAAATGGGTTTGATAGAATGAGTCATTAGAGATGACTAACAAATTAAGGAGAGAGGGAGAGGGAAAGGGTATTCCCTCTCGGAGTCATTAGAGATGCTCTAAAGTGTACATTTATGTATATCATATGAGATAAAGTGAAACAAGTATATTGGTAAGATAGGAATAATTTGCTCCATTTTTTACATCGTAATGAAGTCACAGTAACATTATAGGAAACGTGCGCAACACCTCACGATGAAAGAGGTTAATCGTGGAGTAGTATGTATATTTTCATATCAAAGAGGGTATTGTCCATTAGAGGGTATAGTCCATTACTAGTAATTGCTTTGGGTATGAAATTTGATATTTGTTCCACTTTGCAGATAGCATTTCATGTTTGTTGAAAAGTTACACCTACAAAATATTTTGTTTTAACTTTTTTTCTTAATTTAAAAGTTTTCTATCAATTTTGGCAAATTTCTAAAATCACTCTAAGAATTTTTAAGAAAAGCAAAGCAAATAGACATATTTTAATTTATTTTCACACTTACCACATGCACCATCCATATGTCTTTGTTATCATTTAGGCTAAGGAAACAAATAACAGACCTAATATAATATAATGATTCCTAAATTGTGTACCTAATTAATCTCAAACAATAGAGTATTAATTACTTATTCTATTAAAATATGGAATATAGACTTATCCCATTAGCATGTTGTAGTGAATATATGTGCAACACAGAACGTAGATAATATGTGAAAATGTTTGTTTGCTAAAAAAAACATATAATTTCTTTATTTCTCAAACCATTATCTCAAAATTCAAATAAATAACATTATTACATAAATTTATATTATTTCACATACCTCCTTTACACTCCCAAACACTAAACAACATATATGCCCATTGTCGACTTTTGTAACACAATTATAATAGAAGAAAAATTAATCTATCATATCAGTATCAGGCCTGCTGACATTATAACTAATTAAGTATTACTACATGCAAATTCGCGCGTCCAAGTTTTCCTCACCGAAATATTAACCATATAATTGTGATGACGCCTCCAACAATGATCAGGCAAATAAGATTTACACATATTATGAAGCCGCAACTATCTTCGCAACGACACCCATGCCCGTTACTTAGTTGGTTTCTACATTTGTAGCAAAACTTTATCCCACATCTGCATCAACATGAATGATTAATTAATCGATCGTTTATATAATTAATTAGATAGAAGGAATATATAATTAAAATTAATTCACCTGCACTTGATATAGCGACAACCATGGGAGAGTTGGACGGAATGCCTACACCGCGGACACCTACTCCACTTCTTCTGCTCTGCCAGCCTCGCAAATGCGAGTTCGTTGCTATCCCTCAGCAGCTGCTCCTCCTCATTGTATTTACATCCAATTCCCTCGTGCCAAACGCTCTTACACTTATAACAAAGCCATCTCTTGCAACTGGGGCACTTAGATTTCTTCGGATTTCCCCCACACTCGTTCACGATTAACACATTGCAATTTCTATACGGGCAATAGCATTGATCCCAATCTCTAATGGTTGCCTCACACATCACGTCGGTCCAGCGCAAGAAGATTCTAGGGCCGACCAGGGAAGTGCACGAGAGAGGGTCTAGCATGTGATCACAATTGTAAGCGGGACATTTGATGTGCCCTACGTTGTCGTCTTCGAGCTTGACATAGATGTACTTGATTATGCAATCAGCGCAAAAGTGGTGGGAGCATTTGTTGGCGTTATTGAATTTCTTGTCGGGATTTGAGGTGGGCTCGATGCAAATCTCGCATGTGAATTCTTGATTGATCAAGTTAGTTTTTCGGGGATATTAATGTAACCAAATCAATTCCCATTGGTAGATGAGAATATACACAAAAAAATTAAATCATGCATGAAATATTAACATACCGCTATTTATATAACAAAAATATTGGATTCAAATCTTATCAGATCCACCTAGATCCCTATTTATCATTTGTTTAGGAATATATATGGATCTTCTTGATGGAATTAGAATAATTTGTTCTTTTATAATTTAATAAAAAGAATTTTATGAAATTTGGTTTTAAATATGTGATGTAACATATATAGTTTATTAATTCAGTTCATATGAAATATATCATGCGAGAATATAGACATTAAATTCTTACGAATAGAAAATCAATAAATTGAAGATCTGTTTAATTGCTGGTACATCAAGAAATATATTTAGGATAAAATAAGAAAACATGATCACACACCTGAATCCATGTCGAAAAGGAGAGAATCTTGAAATATGAAGAAGTATAGTCTTAATTCCAAGCCTTGATCACACGTAATGTATATTTTCTTTTTCTTCGATCATGAGATACGACATTAATGATTAGCAAAATATATATTATGATTTGGTTCGGGGATTAGGCCCTTAATTTTACAACTCTAGGATTTATCAATCCATATCAGAGTAAAATTTTTACTCTTCGACTTCGAGTGTGAGTTCTTCAAGACTTCAAGGCTAATTGGTCTCTATACATAATAGATCATCATTATCGTGAGGGCTGGTCCTCAATTTTTTATGGCCCTAAGCCAATTCTAAAATCCTCAATTTTTGATGGCCTAAGCGAATTCTAAAATCGTGGCCTTTAAGTTTTCATTGCAACTAAATTATATTAATAACTAATATAATTTTTTGTAAAACAATGTATTAAACTAAAAATAAAACTATTAATTAAAAAATAAGAAACAATAATAATATGAATAAAATATAATCTCGCTTTGTAAAAAATATCGGTAATACGAGACACACTTCTATTTAATAAAAAAATGATTACATATGAGTATGGGATATAAACATATAGAATCTTCGTAAAATATTACCTAAATATTCTTCTCCTAGCATCTTTTAAAGTAAAATCACTAATTACACTTGCATAACAAATATTTTTCAATCAACAATATGGCTAACCGATTCGATTTATTTTGTGAAATGATTGATCAGAGATAAGACTTAATCAACTATACCTTCAAAAATATTATCTCTACAGTTGCAACTTTAACGAGAATGCTTAACAATATTCTATATGCAATCCATCTATTCGAAAAACCAACACTATATAGCTTGCAAATAATTCAAATTTTTAATTCTTTTGGTAAAATATATCTTAAGACTCACAACTCAAATCTCATTTATATCACAAGTGTCATTCAAATAATATTCAAGTTTGAAACAATAAAATTCTTAAAGTCTCATCATCAATAGATTTTAAAACGTCATCAAGTCAAATATTCTTTTTTTTTTTTTTTTTGATATGTTCATACCTAATTGGTCACTTGACTCACATCTCTAAAAAATTTAAATTGCTATATAAAGATTCATTTTCTTACTTTTTGATTTTAACAATATCTATCTTAATTTATGGGATTCTGTTGATTTAATTGACGCACGCTCATCAGGAGCTTTACCATTTTTGCCACACTCACTCTTAATATAATTGTTACATACATACATAAATATATATATATATATATATATATGTACATATACATATATTATAATATTTTGTTATTGGAGGCACTCGCTCATCTATGGCCCTAAGCGACCGGCGACCGCATGTGCGGCTTACGCTCAGGTTCGACCCTGATTATCATGTATACTATATTTTGTAATTTTTCATATTTTAATATAAAATCTAAAAAATATACTTACTTACCAAAACTTCCCCGTTAAAACCACCCCCACCCTTTCTTCACCTCCCCACAGGAACCCAAGCCACTGCCGACCTGAATCTCCGGTGCCAGGACACCATGGCCTGGATTATTTGGTCCCGACCATGGTGGTCTGGTAGCGACAATCTAAGGCCATTGACGGCTTGGATTTCGGTGGTGAGGGGGAGAAGGTGGTGGGTGGGTTTGTGGGTGTTTTGTGTGTGGGTAGGGGTTATAGAGAAGAAGGATTTTTTTTTTAATTTTTTTTTAATTTAGGGTTATCTTTTAATCTTTCGATTTAAATTGAATTCCAGTCTTATTTATCGCAAGTGAGATACACTCTTCATCACTTTTAACGAAAAAAGAATTTTGTGCAACTTTTATAAAATACAAGGGGTTTTCTTGCAAGTGTTCGTAAAACATAAGGGGAGGGTCTATGCAAAAACAAATAACACATGGGAGTTTTGCGCATGTTTCTCAAAATATTGATGGGTTTTGTGCATTTCTTCTATAAAACTTTTCAATTTAAATTGATTAAAATTGAGTTTTAGTCTCATTAACTGGAAGTGATCAGATATACTCTCCATCACTTTTGACGAAAAAGAGATTTTGTGCACTTGTTATAAAACACAAGGAGATTTCTTACAAGGGTTTGTAAAACACATTGGGACTGTTTATTTGGTGTTTGGGAAAGTAGTTTGGGAGAGTAGTGGAGGTTTGTGAAATAATTTCGATTTGCGAAATGTTGTTTGTTTGGGTTTTGAGAGAGTGGTTTGAGAAATAAAGTAGGTATATGTTATTTTTGGAAGAGTTGGGTTGTAAGTGTAAAATGTGTAAGACTTTATGTCAAATCATATTTGTTGTGAGATAAATTGTGTAAGAAATATGTTACTTTATGTCAAATCAGAGTAGAGTTTGTATATATTTATTTAGAGATAAGAAAATTGTTGTTTGTTTGGGTTTTGAGAGAGTAGTTTGAGAAAATTTACAGATGAAAAATTTATTTCAGAAAAAAGAAAACTTGTTTGTTTGGCATTTCCCAAACACCAAATTTTTTTGGGAAATGCCAAACAAACAGGCCCAATAGGGTTCTATAAAAAATAATAATAATAATAATAATAATAATAATAATAATAATAATAATAACAATAATAATAACACATGGGATTTCGCACAGATTTTCCAAAATACAAATAGGTTTGACGCATTTTTCCCTTAATTAGTTAGGTTCTTCATTCAGATAACATATACAATATATATAGTATATTTTTTACTCAATTTCTTTGTAAGTCACTCTGCTTTAATGAAATTATCAAAAAGAATAAACTACATTAGTTAATTACTAGCATATATCTATCATATGTGACATGACATGACACATGCATAACGCTGATAATTTCTTAAATTTATGATTTTCCTGTATTTATATTAAAATTCCATTTGATTTATATGAATTATTAATTTTCATTTGAGTAGAATAAATATTTTAGTACTAGTAAGTTCACATTAAAAATGAGGATGCATAATGAATTATTCATCATATAGTTCGGTTCAATTTCAAATTTTATGTGGCTTTATTTTCTATCATATATTAATAACTTTCAAGTTTTTTCAAAATAAAAGTTCATGAAGTTATCATTATATATAATGGTAACATCTATAAATTGTTACATTTTTTATGCAAACAAGGAATTTAATTTCCTACATAGTCGCTTCCGTCCATATTTTTTCAAATATTCACAGAAAAACTGAAATCATCTATAGGAATTTTTATTTTTTTTAATTATGAAAAATGTCATTTTCTAACCCTTTTCAAGAAGCTAGTTTTGCATTTGTAAAGTGTAAAACCGTGAATAAATGCAGATTGAATCATGAAATATTACGTTGAAGCTTTCATAGATAAGAGTAAATTAATGCAGATTGATTCTGGAATTTGGATTATTTCTCCACCATTTATTTTCATATGCTAGTTAATGTGTAATTTATTCGAGCAAGTAAGTATATATTATGTCAAACTCATAAAATTTTATTAAACTTGTAATAGATTTAAGCTTTAATAAATGGCCACGGATTTTCTACTGCACAATAGTGTAACATCTTCGGTTACACATGATAGATTTCTGCCACATGTAAAAGTATACCATCTTTATATAAAGTGCAACGCACTGTAATTTTATTATCCTAAAATCTACTCAAAAGCATATTTGGCAAATATGAAAAGACCAAGTCATATTTTTTCCATATTTGTTTTTAATTTTCTAATAATGTTCAAGAATTTCCATACATTTTTAGTAATTTTTCATATTTGCTTGTAATCTCTAATAATGTAAAAGTTGTACCATAATAGCCAAATAAAATTAGCTATTTAAAGTTATTTGGAGAATTCAAAACTTAACCAACATTACATATCATTCTTTAATAACTAATATGAGTTGTAATATGATGAAATACTTTCTACTATCTTTCATCCTCTTTGGAATTTATTTTCAGACAATAAACGCGCGCATATGTTTTTTTAGACCCCTTAACCATTTTACGGTTCATCTTGTTAATAGCCTTGAACCAAATACAGAACCATCAACAGTAGTGCTACATTGCGCATCTAGAAATGATGATCTTGGAAATCATGCGATAACCTTGAATCAAGAGTTTAGTTTTAATTTTTTTTTATACCTTACAAAACTTTGTTCTTTTGCCACTTTTGGTGGGGCAATAAGAACAAGGCATTTGATGTGTATGATGGCATGAATCCATGCGGTAGTATGTATAAGTGTTATTGGTTTGTGAAAAATGACGGGTTCTATCTTTCAGAACATTTAGATCCAAAGGGATCACTAAGGAAGCATTTCGATTGGGATTAAAGAATGAGTGCATATATTCTGGTGTTGTGCTTGACCACTAAACAGTGGCGGAGCCACACTATAGACAAGGGGGTGCATGGACCCCCCTGAAATTTTACTCCTAAACCATTTATATATATGTATCCTATATGGTATATTAATATATTTATATTAAACTTTAAAATAATTTATGATTTTCTTTTAGTGGACCCTCAATTAAAATTAAATTTCTAAATAAAGGGGTCCAATGTTTATTAGAGTTTGACAAATTTAAGAGTTATAAAATGGACATTAACTCAAATTCTATTTTTTTATTTTTTATTTTGTAATTTGAATCATACTATAACACTACATGGTCGACAAACGATCAGATAATTAAAGAGTTCTTAAAATTATAAGGAATTGGTGATCTCACTAAAAAATTAGTTGAAACAAAGAAGAACATTTTACGTGTATCCTATTGTATTTTTACCTTTAAAATTGACAATGATTTTTCCTGTTGCAACGTCTTTGGAGAGAGCGGTGTCTACTATGAAGTATGTAAAAAATCGACTGAGGAATCGGATGGGAAATGAATGGTTAAATGACTCTATTATTACTTATATAGAGATGTATTTGATATAGTTACAGATGATTCAATCATGCAATGATTTAAGTCTATGACAAATCGACGTGATATTTGTAAAAAAAAAAAAAGAATTATCATTTCATTTAATTTATTTTGAGTTTGAATTATTTGGCTATATTTTTATTTTAGTAGCTATTTTTTTAATTTAAATAATACTCGTTAATTTATAACCGGTGTGACTTTATTATTATGTAATATTTATATATATATATATTTAGATTATCCAAAATTCAATTATAACTAAAAACAATCATTCTTTGTCAATATAATTTTTTTTGTTTCATGCAAATAATCAAAATGTCTTAAACATTATGATCAATGTCAAAAATATAAATCTCAAGTATCCCTAAAAAATACATACATTTCAAAATAAGACAACAGATTAAATTAAAAATTCATCTCATTTTCAAAGTTTTGGATTATTAATTTGGGTTCTATTGTTGTAAGTTGATGTTTATATGGTAATTGAGATTTGCATAATTTCATACAAAAAATAATATTATTCACAATGATGAGAAAATGGCTATGTACTTTTTTATGTGAAAAAAAAAGTGTAATATTGCATTATTTTGTTCCTCATTGATTGTTAAAACACTAAAATAATGAATGTTGTTTCAATTAAAATATATAAATGTAATCCTATTAAATGTTAAACAAGAGTTCAAATAAATAATAATAACCAAAAAAACTCTAAATTTAAAAAAAACAAAAAAAAAATAAGTGAACCACTGTTCACTGGTTTTACCGGTTTTGGGACTGGTTTTACCGGTTCACACTGCTTAATTTAAGAACTGGTTTTTCGGGGTAAACCGGACCGGATTGAAGACCGGTTAGCGGTTGAACCGGTTCAACTGGCCGGTCCAGTCCGGTTTCAAAACACTGTTTTGGAGAGCCAAATATTGAAAACTTTTCGAGACTATTCGGAAATATTTCAGAAACACTAAGGAAAATTTGTAAAAAAAGTTACTAAATTTAGGAAAATAACTGAGTTTAAGGCAAATAAATAGTTTCGGAATTACATCTTGTTTTTGTTTCGCCTGATTCAAAAATGGAAACTTTTCGATGTTTTCGATGGAAAAGATGGAACTTTTGATCGGTGCTTGTATCAACATTGGAATACAAGTGCAAGTCAAAGTGCACCAAGTCAGGTATCCAAGGTACTTTTATTAAGAATATTTTTAATGATTTAAGTATATTTTGTGATTTTTATCAAATTTTTTAGAGAAACTGTTGTCTGTTCATTATATGTGATTTTTATCAATTTAACAAGGACATTAAATGTGTCAAGAGTATGTAAATTGTGGTACCAAATCTGTTTTTCTGCAAAGCATGGTACGAAATGTGTTTTCTGGGGTAAAGTTTGGGACCAAAAGTGTTTTGACCGATTTCTCATGTGCAAAACTCGTGACCAATTTGAACTTGACGCGCGCGTGACGGTCACGCGCGAAATTTCCGTCCAAAATTTAACGGAATGACTAAATGTGTCAAGACTCTCTAAATTGTGGTACCAAATTTTTTTTTTTTTGCAAAGCATGGTACCAAATGTATTTTTTGGGGTAAAGTTTGGGACCAAAAGTGTTTTTCCCTCGTAAAATATATCTTAAGACTCACAACTCAGATAATAAGTCAATCTCATTCATATCACAAGTGTCATTCAAATAATATTCAAGTTTGAAACAATAAATTCTTAAAATCTCATCATCAATAGATTTTACCATCATCAAGTCGAATAAATTTTTTTTTTTGATATGTTCATATTGATCTCTTGGTCAGATGACTCACATCTCCAAAAATTTTAAATTGCAATATAAAGATTCATTTTCTTACTTTTTGATTTAGACAATATCTATCTTAATTTATGGGGTTCTTTTGATTTAATTGTGAATATGTTGGGTCTGATTTCTTTAGCTACGCATTTGGGCTTTCCATATTAAAGTCTTAGCTCCACATGCAAAAATATAAAATTTTAAATGCAAGGATTCGAACACTAACCTCACACACGCTCACCAAGAGCTTTACCATTTTTGCCACACTCACTCTTCATATAATTGTTAGATACATATTAATATATATATATATATATATATATATATATATATATATATATATATAAATACATACATATATTATAATATTTTGTTATATGAGGCACTCGTTCATCGATGGCCCTAAACGATCGTATGTGCGGCTTACGCTCAGGTCCGGCCCTGATTATCATGTATACTATATTTTGTAATTTTTCAGATTTTAATATAAAATCTAAAAAAAACTTAATAATTATTTACCAAAACTTCCCCGTGAAACCCACCCCCGCCCTCTCTTCACCTCCCCACTGGAACCCAAGCCACTGCCGACCTGAATCTCCGGTGCCAGGACCATGGCCTGGATTATTTGGTCCCGACCACGGTGGTCTGGTACCGACAATCTAAGGCCATTGACGGCTTGGATTTCGGTGGTGAGGGGGGAGAAGGTGGTGGGTAGGTGGGTGGGTGGTGTGTGGGTAGGGGTTATAGAGAAGAAGGATTTTTTTTAATTTTCTTTTAATTTAGGGTTATCTTTTAATCTTTCGATTTAAATTGAATTTCAGTCTTATATATCGCAAGTGAGATACACTCTTCATCACTTTTAACGAAAAAAGAATTTTGTGCAACTTTTATAAAACACAAGGGAATTTCTTGCAAGTGTTCGTAAAACATAAGGGGGGGTCTATGCAAAAAAAAAATTAGACATAGGGGTTTTGCGCATGTTTCTCAAAATATAGATGGGTTTTGTGCATTTCTCCTATAAAACTTTTCAATTTAAATTGATTAAAATTGAGTTTCAGTCTCATTAACTGGAAGTGATCAGATATACTCTCCGTCACTTTTGACGAAAAATAAATTTTGTGCACTTTTTATAAAACACAAGGAGATTTCTTACAAGTGTTTGTAAAACACAATAAGTTTCCATAAAAAAAAAATAATAATAATAACACATGGGATTTTGCACAGATTTTCCAAAATCTAAATAGGTTTGATGCATTTTTCCCTTAATTAGTTAGGTTCTTCATTCAGATAACATATACAGTATATATAGTATAATTTTTACTCAATTTCTTTGTAAGTCACTCTGCTTTAATGAAATTATCAAAAAGAATAAACTTTTTTAGTTAATTACTAGCATATATCTATCAAATGTGACATGACATGACACATGCATAACGCTGATAATTCCTTAAATTTATGATTTTCTTGTCTTTATATTAAAATTCCATTTGATTTATATGAATTATTAGTTTTCATTTGAGTAGAATAAATATTTTAGTACTAGTAAATCCACATTATAAATGAGGATGCATAAAGAAATATTCATCATAGTTCGGTTCAATTTCAAATTTTATATGGCATATTTTCTATCATATATTAATAACTTTCAAGTTTTTCAAATAAAAGTTCATGAAGTTATCATTATATATAATGGTAACATCTATAAATTGTTACATATTTTATGCAAACAAGTAATTTAATTTCCTACATTCCGTCCTAATTCTTTCAAATATTCACAGAAAAACTGAAAATCATCTATAGGATTTTTTATTTTTTTTAATTATGAAGAATGTCATTTTCAAACCCTTTTCAAGAAGCTAGTTTTGCATTTGTAAAGTGTAAAACCATGAATAAATGCAGATTGAATCATGAAATATTACAATGAAGCTTTCATAGATAAGAGTAAATTAATGCAGATTGATTATGGAATTTGGATTATTTCTCCATTTTATTTTCATATGCTAGTTAATGTGTAATTTATTCGAGCAACTAAGTATATATTATGTCGAACTCGTAAAATTTTATTAAAATTGTAATATATTTAAGCTTTAATAAATTAAATGGCCACGAATTTTCTTCTGCACAATAGTGTAACATTTTTTGTTACACATGATAGATTACTACCACGTGTAAAAATACACCATCTATCTACTTATAATATATTTCACAGCAGTCTCTTAACTTCCATTCCTACTTTTGACTGAAATGCTAATTTTACAGAATTTAGAATTTTTTTAAATAAAAAGATGTGTTGTCCAGAAACCAACCAAGTAACCCACGTCCCTCTATTTCAGTTTCTTTTAATTAATTGTACAAATCCAAGTCATCACACGTACTCTTTCTCAGTTTTGTGGCTTCCAACTGCTCATGCGTCTGTCATCCATGCCCACTTAATCTTCCTTTTCCAAATCAAAACTTATCTAAAATTTCGTAACCAGTTAAAGTTCCTACTTCATTTTCCCTTTTCTTTCCTCTCAAAATGTCAGTTTTTGGATTTATGTTCAAAATGTGTGGGCAAAGGAGTGGCTTCCACATTCTAGGTATTTATATTAATGTTGCTATAAGTTAGTAAGTTTCCTGACTCCTGTATGCCATATGTTCGACAAAATGCCCGAAATTGTATACTTTTAGTTTGATTATGATTTCTGTCAAATCCGACACAATTATTCATTTTAAACTCAAGCATATGGCTTTTTTTGTAGCTTTCGACTAATTTCAATACAGAAACATTGGCAAGAAGGAACACGCCTTAAAATGGTAGTAACTTTTTTGGATTTTTGTTTATTCCTTCATTGATTTTATGCTTTGAACATTATCCAACTTAATGGAGTCCATTTTCTTCGCAGATGATCATTATATATTTCCTAAGATGCCTGTTAAAGTAGCCATAGCCCATTAATGTAAGTATAAGCATTTCAATATAATAACATTGAATGTTTACATTTAATTGAGAGTAACGAACTCCTACCACTCAAAACGCCTAATGCATCCTTTTTCAAAGAGAAAAAATTGTCCTACTCCTCTTCGCAGATTTTCTCCATCAGGTTACTTGGTGGTGCATCATCACACCTCCTTTTTCTTTTCTCATGTTTCAACAATATAATCAAGTACATGAACATCATCTTTCATTCTCCTATGTATATGTGTTATATATTTGTAATTCAATCAGAATTGGTTTAACAAACTTCTAAAGTTAAGATGAATTTTTTTAATCATAAATCAGTTTCCGAGATAAAAATTTATGAGGCTAAGTCTTGGCGTGTTTCCAGTTTGCCCTTCTCAATCCCCATTCAGTACATCCAAGATTCCTAATTATTGTTTATTCGTTTGTTCAGGTTTCTTCTGTGTGTGAGCACGATTAAGGTAGAAAGCAACAGCAGAGATTTATTCAGGCCATTTGGCTTCATAGGAAGTGCCTAGGATCATTCTCCATAATGATAACACTTTGTTGTCTCCTGCTAATGGATATCATCTTAAAGAACATAGATCATAAAAAGACAGGAAGAGGAAAGTGACGTATACAATAATCTCATGAACTTCTTCTCTAACTTCTCAATGAGTTTACCAAGAAAAAAAGGTGATCTCTTACTGAAACTTCATTTGTATGAATTAATTAATTTTGTATTTTTGAGATATAAGTTTTATAGTTGTTTTGTTCCAGAGTGTTGAAAGATGAATCAGACTGAAATGCAACTGGAATATGCAAAAGTAAAGGGAAGTAGAGCATATTAGAGCCAATGATTGTCACAATTTGCAGAAAGATAAGCAAGATTTAGCTTTATTATTATTTTAGCTTATTTCATCCTCTGTAGATATTGTAACTTTTACAACTATTATTAACAATCAAGTTTATAGTTTGGGTATTTTGTCCAAGTTATCTTGGTTCATTTATTTTCAACTTAATTGAGTGGTGCAACTATGAGCAGTTTATTATCTTTAAACATTACATGATCAAAAGCTGTTGCAGAAACAAATAAAATCACTCAAAATCTTCGTTTATCATTTAATTACCAAATTAAGTTTTTAAATGGTGAATTCCGAGGATGTATTGTAATGGCCCAAAACCGGCACCAACCTGCTTATCTTGGTGTTAGATCCTTCAAGCCATCCCCGCCACTGCTGCACATCATCGGGGTAACAACACCATCACACCACCCCTTATTTTGGAAAACCCGCAACCTCCGTTGAGACAACCACCCATCGCAGCCGCGAGTTCACCAACGCATCCTCGCCCCCGATAATCTCGGCTCCCTTCATCAATCATTCACTCAATCAATTTTTATATAGTTTCTTTCTTCAACTCTTGTCTTTCCTATCTATTTATTCTCCACATCATTTTCTTTTTCTGTTTCCAAGATATTTCCCTAAATCTCTCATGTTCCTCTCAATTTTCCCCTTGGGTAAAATGCCGTGTGAGACATGCAGCATATATAATGTGTATGTGTATTTAGTTTATGTTTAATAACCGGAAAAGGAACAAGTGACATGTAGCAAAGCTTAATCAAGAGTCATCAATTTCTCCTCTTTAATTTGCTGTCGTGTGGTATGTTTAAAAGGCATAAGATCACTTAATATTCTTGTTTTATTATCCTTTCCCCTAGTGCAATTACAAACTAGTGTACTATGTAGAGATATATAATTATCTTTATTGTTATTACTTCATATCTAGTTTAAGTCCTTGACTTTTAGATAATTCGATATTAACCCCAAAATTATAACTGTAACATTTATTGAGTCCTACATTATTTCAACGAAACACTCAAGTCTTTATAAGTCTCATTCCAAACCTAATAAATTAAGTTTCCTGTTTAAATTAAAATTTTAATTTAAAATTCATTTTACTCTTATTAAAAAAATACGGTTATTACACTCACCCATCCTTCAAAGAATTTGGCCCCCAAATTCTCTCTCACTTATTTGGTTCTAGTTATGATAAGAATTGATGGATGACAGAGTAGTAGTGATGATACAAACTGAACATTGATTTCGAATAATATGGGCTCGAAAAGTTATTAGATCAAAAGATAGAGTAAAGTATGTTTAAAATTTTATGATGAACAAGAAGAAGTCATTATTTGATCTCATGGTAGCAAGAAGAGGATCAGATGTAAGAGTTGGGAAATCAAGATATCAAATATGCCAATTTTAGAGTTTCTAAAGAGGATGATTAGATGGGAACTTATTAACCAAGTGAAATTTAGATCAAGTGTCCAAAACTAATTTTTGATGGGAAATACGAATTTCAAACAATTAGCATCCCGCGTGTTAGTAAGATTATAGGAGATCCCCTCGGGATGTGCCCTCTAATTTAAATTCAATAAAAGGGACCCAGAATTTGGGTTTGTTGATGCTGTACTACACGAAAAATTTATCACTCACGAATCACGAAATGCATTGACCGGTCGCTATCACGAAAAATTTATCACTCACGAATCACGAAATGCATTGACCGGTCGCTGCCACGAAAAAATTTATCATTCACGAATCACGAAATGCATTGACCGGTCGCTGCCACGAAAAATTTATCATTCAAGAATCACGAAATGCATTGACCGGTCGCTGCCACGAAAAATCTAGTATATCAAAAGCATTATCCCCTTGATGAAAGATCAAGTTTTACCCAAACCGACCACCATCACACGAACATTATTTTAACCTCTATCTCCAATTAAAAGAAGTTTGAACAAGTAGTCACTGCAAAAAGCATGTCAATTATCATTCAAGATGGCAAAATACATGCAATTTCTAAATTGCAAAGTATCAAAATCAATAATGTTCCATTGCCTTCCTGCTAAACAAAAATGGAATAGATATTTAAACAAAATACCATATGTGATGGTAGTTCACCACAATGGCATATTAGATATAGTCGTACCGGGTACATTTAACTTAAGTAAAAGGCTAAAAAGGAGAGGAACAGTAAAAAAAATTAATGAGCTCAGCAATTTAAAAGACAATGATCCATAATATAACAAATTTACGTTATTTTGCAGTAACTAATGATTATGATAATTTATTAAATGCATCACATGTCCTACCATCAGCCTAGAGCAGAATATATATATATATATATAACAGAAAGAGTGATGTATATCATTTATTTTCAGTATTCGAATAAAAATCAGACCTATAACCTATACGAGCACCTGTCACTTGAAACATCCTTACAGAAAATGAATCTACAAGCAATTAAAGCCCAAAACCTGATACTGAAAGATGAGCCTAATCATTGGAAGGGTGGTCGGAAAACCTCCATGCAAGAAGGCCCACTTTGAAGCCGCCACTTGCCGCCACCGCCGTCTCTTTTCCGGCAATAGTTTTTGACGAATAGTGGTACCAATGGAAAGCTGTAGTCCGAGGAACCTATCCTGGCTTTTGAGCCGAAGCTCTGATACCATCTGTAATGGCCCAAAACCGGCACCTACCTGCTTATCTTGGTGTTAGATCCTTCAAGCCATCCCCGCCACTGCTGCACATCATCGGGGTAACAACACCATCACACCACCCCTTATTTTGGAAAACCCGCAACCTCCGTTGAGACAACCACCCATCGCAGCCGCGAGTTCACCAACGCATCCTCGCCCCCGATAATCTCGGCTCCCTTCATCAATCATTCACTCAATCAATTTTTATATAGTTTCTTTCTTCAACTCTTGTCTTTCCTATCTATTTATTCTCCACATCATTTTCTTTTTCTGTTTCCAAGATATTTCCCTAAATCTCTCATGTTCCTCTCAATTTTCCCCTTGGGTAAAATGCCGTGTGAGACATGCAGCATATATAATGTGTATGTGTATTTAGTTTATGTTTAATAACCGGAAAAGGAACAAGTGACATGTAGCAAAGCTTAATCAAGAGTCATCAATTTCTCCTCTTTAATTTGCTGTCGTGTGGTATGTTTAAAAGGCATAAGATCACTTAATATTCTTGTTTTATTATCCTTTCCCCTAGTGCAATTACAAACTAGTGTACTATGTAGAGATATATAATTATCTTTATTGTTATTACTTCATATCTAGTTTAAGTCCTTGACTTTTAGATAATTCGATATTAACCCCAAAATTATAACTGTAACATTTATTGAGTCCTACATTATTTCAACGAAACACTCAAGTCTTTATAAGTCTCATTCCAAACCTAATAAATTAAGTTTCCTGTTTAAATTAAAATTTTAATTTAAAATTCATTTTACTCTTATTAAAAAAATATGGTTATTACATGTATGGTTATCGATAATTACATCTAGCATAAATTTCATCCGTTTGGATAAGAAAACTAAGCCATATTTCATCATAACTGGCGCGATCACGAAATTCAATTAGCTTTTGTATTGCAAATCAATAGTTAAAAAATATATCAATTGATTACCTTTGGACGGTCTAACCTTTTTTACTGCATTTTGCATGTTCAACCTTCAGGTTCGACTCTATTAAATCAAAATTTCACATCTGCCTTTATATGTTACTTTCACATACAATTCCAAAAGTATTAAACTTACACCTTTTATCATCTAAACTATACCCACAAATATTTGTTTATTCAAATCTTTATTTACCAATTTAAGTTATTTAACGATAGGTCAATATTTTTAATTTCATTGTACTAGTCCTGAAAACTAATGTGGAAACAATTAAAATAAATCCCGTGCATAGCACGGGACATATACTAGTCTTTATATAAAGTGCAACACACTGTAATTTTATTATCCTAAAATCTACTCACAAGCATATTTGACAAAGATGGAAAGACCAAGTCATATTTTTTTCCATATTTGTTTTTAATTTTCTAATAATGTTCAAGAATTTCCATACATTTTTAGTAATTTTTCATATTTGCTTGTAATTTCGAATAATGTAAAAATTGTACCATAATAGCCAAATAAAATTAGCTATTTAAAGTTATTTGGAGAATTCAAAACTCAACCAACATTACATATCATTCTTTAACAATTATTATGAGTTGTAATATGATGAAATACTTTCTACTATCTTTCATCCTCTTTGGAATTTATCTACAGACAATAAACGCGCGCAGATGTTTTTTTGGACCCCTTAACCATTTTAGGGTTCATCTTGTTAATAGCTTTGAACCAAATACAGAACCATCAACAGTAGCGCTACATTGCGCATCTGGAAATGATGATCTTGGATATCATACGATAACCTTGAATCAAGAGTTTAGTTTTGATTTTTGCTTTATACCCTACAAAACTTTGTTCTTTTGCCACTTTTGGTGGGGCAATAAGAACAAGGCATTTGATGTTTATGATGCCATGAATCCATGCGGTATGTATAAGTGTTACTGGTTTGTGAAAAATGACGGGTTCTATCTTTCAGAAAATTCAGATCCAAAGGGGTCACTAAGGATGTATTTCGAATGGGATTAAAGAGTGAGTGCATATATGCTAGTGTTGTGCTTGACCACTAAATTCCTATGAACTGTATAATATTAATATTAAGGTTGGTTTAATTTGAATACCAACTAAAATAAATTAAATAAGCCTGTGTATTATATATTTATATTTATACTCTGTTTTTAGATCTTTCTCTTCTTTGATCTCCAATTATATAATTAGTACATATACATCTATACAAGGAATAAGTGACTATAATGGTTTCCATTTGTTTCTATATATAGGAATAATTGAATAAATTAAATGATTAATAGAATGTACTTAGGGATATAAAAGGCTGAATTGTCCACACTATGTAGTAAATTACCTCTCTTTCATTTTTAGATTAGTTTCTTAATGAAGTAAATTGTTAATCAACTTCCATAAGTTTGTCTATTTAATACAAAATATATAGATAATATTTTATATGAATATATATTAGTCGGATTGGAACAACTTAGATCCATAGTTGCCCCATATGTTTCGGATTACAGATCTTCATAATCCGATCACGACTATTGAATCTCTAACTAGACAAAAGTACTAATAAATCAAATTGGATTCAAATTAAAATCTGCTCAATTGACTCATTGAAGTTTTAAAATAATCCTAAAAAATAATTCAAGCCAAACTTATCCAAATAAAGTTTGAGCATTGACTCATTGACGTTTTAAAATAATCCTAAAAAGTAATTCAAGCCAAACTTATCCAAATAAAGTTTGAGCATATGTTTCATGAACCATAGGGTATAAATTATAAATTCTAATTTTTGAATACCATAGCTTTGAAATACATTGATTTGATATTTATCATTCACATACACTTTCTCTATGAAAATATTAATTTGATACCTACCATCAGAACCGGTCCAAGTGTGTTGTCAGTGTATCAGCGGATGAATGAATATGCTTCACTTCAAACACTCACAATATTTTATGATGCAGATCAAAGGCAAATCCAAAGTATCGAAAGAGACCAGACGGTTTTTCTCATTAATAAAAGAAAATTGACAATATTGGACTAGATCAATATCCATCAACCTGGCTAGAGCACCCCAAATTTTTACATTTAGACCCCCAAAAAAATTGTAAATAAAATATTTTTTTTATTATTTTTATTTACACGACAAATCATTTAGCTTTCTTGATTAGAGTCTCTCATTATGAAAAGGGGTATAAAAGAGCCAAGTAGTATAGAATGATAGATTGTTCGAGCTTGATTTTTGGATAGATTATTAAATAATAAATCCACTTAATTTTTAGAAGATTCAATAGTGAATTTTCTTATAATTTTGAAAATATTATTTTATCCGAAGCAAATTTTACAAGTGTATGTACATCTTTAGCTTTATTTAATTCTTTTACAAATTTTATAATGGATTGCTCGACTTTATCTCATTCAGCTACATTCTTAACTCTATTAATTTTATATTATCATGTATAGAAAAAGTTACACATCATGTATAAAAAAAAATGCACATATATACATATATAAACATGAATGGAACTAGACCAATTTTGTTGGGCGAGTTTTTTTTTTTTTTTTTTTTTTTTTTTTTTTTGTTTTTTGCAATGTACTAAGCAAATAAAGTATATAATAAGATAAATTTTTTATTATTATAAATTAAAAACCGTATTATTTTTATAATTATTAGGAAATAATTTTTTCAGTGTACTTATTAAGACAAAAGGAAAGGGAATAAATGAATAATTACTATAAAAGAAAATAAGAAAGATGAACAATTATTTAAACCGAAAATAAGTTAAAAGAACAATCAAAATACAGTAAAATTAAGTCATTATTGGAATTTGAATCATAGACCTCCCACCAATAAAAAAAGAAAGCCTAACCAAGTGAACCAAGGTATATGTCGTGTTTATTAAATTAAAAAATATTTAATTTTTACATCTTTCTATGGACTTAGATAAATTATTGGGACCCTTCCAAACTGGGGCCCTAGGCGTCGTCCTAAATTACCTAGCACTTGGGCCGACCCTGATTATAGATGAATACCACTTGTTGAAGTACGCTATCTTAACATAAAGTGCAACACACCATAGTTTTTATTAACCTTAAAATCTACTTACAATCATATTTGGCAAAGATGAAAAGACCAATTCATTTTTTTCCATATTTGTTTTTATCATTCTACTAATGTATAAGAATTTCCATATATTTTTAGTAATTTTCCATATTTGCTTGTAATTTTCTAATAATTTAAAAGTTTTACCATAATAGCCAAATAAAATGAGTTAATTAAAGTTATTTGTAGAACCAAAACTTAACCAACATTACATATCATTCTCTAACAATTATTATAAGCTGTAATATGATGAAATACTTTCTATTATCATTCATTCTCTTTGGAATTTATTTCCAGACAATAGGTGCGCGCAAATGTTTTTTTGGATTCCATTTTGGGGTTCATCTTGTTAACAACCTTGCACGAAATACAAAACCATCAACAGTAAAAGTGCACTATGCATCTGGAGATGATGATCTCGGAAATCATATGCTAACCTTGAATCAAGAGTTTAGTTTTGATTTTTGCTTTATACCTTACAAAACTTTGTTCTTTTGCCACTTTTGGTGGGGCAATAGGCAATAAAAACAAGGCATTTGATGTCTATGATGGCATGAATCCATGCGGTATGTATAACTGTTACTGGTTTGTGAAAAATGACGGGTTCTATCTTTCAGAACACTCAGATCCAAAGGGGTCACTAAAGAAGTATTTCGATTGGGATTAAAGAGTAAGTGTATATATGCTAGTGTTGTGCTTGACCACTAAATCCCTATGAACTATATAATATTAATATTAAGGTTGGTCTAATTTGAATACCAACTAAAATATATTAAATAAGCCTATGTATTATATATTTATATTTGAGGGAAAAACACTTTTAGTCCCAAACTTTACCCCAGAAAACATATTTGGTACCATGCTATGCAGAAAAACAGATTTGGTACCACAATTTAGAGAGTCTTGACACATTTAGTCATTCCGTTAAATTTTGGACGGAATTTGCGCATGAGACCGTCATGCGCCCGTTAAGTTCACGAGTTTTGCACGTGACAAATCGGTCAAAACACTTTTGGTCCCAAACTTTACCCCAGAAAACACATTTGGTACCATGCTTTGCAGAAAAACAGATTTGGTACCACAATTTACATACTCTTGACACATTTAGTGTCTCCGTTAAATTGATAAAAATCACATATAATGAACAGACAACAATTTCTCTAAAAGATTTGATAAAAATCACAAAGTATACTTAAATCTTTGAAAATATTCTTAACAAAAGTACCTTGGATACCTGACTTGGTGCACTTTGACTTGGACTTGTATCCATGGATCAAAATTTCGTTTCGAATGTATGTTTCAGAGAGCCAAATATTGAAAATTTTTCGAGACTATTCGGAAATATTTCAGAAACACTAAGGAAAATTTGTAAAAAAAGTTACTAAATTTAGGAAAATAACTGAGTTTAAGGCAAATAAATAGTTTCGGAATTACATCTTGTTTTCGTTTCGCCTGATTCAAAAATGGAAACTTTTCGATGGAAAAGATGGAACTTTTGATCGGTGCTTGTATCAACATTGGAATACAAGTGCAAGTCAAAGTGGACCAAGTCAGGTATCCAAGGTACTTTTATTAAGAATATTTTAATGATTTAAGTATATTTTGTGATTTTTATCAAAATTTTTAGAGAAACTATTGTCTGTTCATTATATGTGATTTTTAGCAATTTAACAGGGACACTAAATGTGTCAAGAATATGTAAATTGTGGTACCAAATCTGTTTTTCTGCAAAGCATGGTACCAAATGTGTTTTCTGGGGTAAAGTTTGGGACCAAAAGTGTTTTGACCGATTTCTCACGTGCAAAACTCGTGACCAATTTGAACTTGACCCGCGCGTAACGATCACGCGCGAAATTTCCGTCCAAAATTTAACGGAATGACTAAATGTGTCAAGACTTCTAAATTGTGGTACAAAATCTGTTTTTCTGCAAAGCATGGTACCAAATATGTTTTTTAGGGTAAAGTTTGGGACCAAAAGTGTTTTTCCCTCATTTATATTTATAAATATACTCTGTTTTTAGATCTTTCTTTTCTTTGATCTCCATCTATATAATTAGTACATATACAACTAGACAAGGAATAAGTGACTATAATGGTTTCCTTTTGTTTCTATGTATAGGAATAATTGAATAAATGAAATGAGTCGCCCACACTATGTAAGCTCATTTACCTCTCTTTCATTTTTAGATTAGTTTCTTAATGAAGTAAATTGTTAATCAACCATAAGTTTGTCTATTTAATACAAAATATGTAGATAATATTTTATAAGAATATATATTAGTCGGATTGGAACAACTTAGATCCATAGGTGCCCCATATGTTTCGGATTACAGATCTCCATAATCCGATCACGACTATTGAATCTCTAACTAGACAAAAGTACTAATAAATCGAATCGGATTCAAATTAAAATCTGCTCCATTGACTCATTGAAGTTTTAAAATAATTCTAAAAAGTAATTCCAAACTTATCCGAATAAAGTTTGAGCATTGACTCATTGCCGTTTTAAAATAGTCCTAAAAAGTAATTCAAGCCAAACTTATCCAAATAAAGTTTGAGCATATGTTTTGTGAACCGTAGGGTATAAATTGTAAATTCTAATTTTTGAATACCATAGCTTTAAAATACATTGATTTGATATTTATTATTCATATACACTTTCTCTATGAAAATATTAATTTGATACCTACCATCAGAACCGGTCCAAGTGTGTTGTCAGTGTATCAACGGATGAATGATTATGCTTCACTTCAAACACTCACAATATTTTATGATGCAGATCAAAGACAAATCCAAAGTATCGAAAGAGACCAGACGGTCTTTATCATTAATAAAAGAAAAATGACAATATTCGAGTAAATCAATATCCATCAACCTGGGTAGAGCACCCCAAATTTTTACATGTAGACCCCCAAAAAAATTGTAAATAAAATATTGCATTTTATTTTTTTTATTTACTCGACAAATCATTTAGCTTTCTTGATTAGAATCTCTCATTATGAAAAGGGGTATAAAAGAGCCAAGTAGTATAGAATGATAGATTGTTCGAGCTTGATTTTAAATTTGTATCTAGCCTAAATTATGTCTGAGCTTTGTTTGAAGAAAATGATTTGAACTCAAAACGAAATTTTATAGAACGACCCTAAACTTTTAACCTCGCTTCTTAGAAAAATTGACATTGTCTTAACCTTATTCTTATCTAAGGTTGATGTATATATATGGACAATATTGTCAATATCATCAATACTTGATTGAGAACTAGACAAATTACATGGGTGATTTCTATATTTCCCTTTTTTTTTTCACTTATTTTTCAGCTGCTTAATTAGATGTGAAATTTGAGGCTTAATTCATTTTCATTACTTACTTGAATTCATGTTGATGCAAATGCAGGATATATTTTTGGAGTTAATGACAATTTATCCTCTTGCAAGAATAAGATTAAATTTCAACGGAAATCTCGACAGATTTTACAAAAAATTTCGACAGAATTCAATATTTCGACGGAATTTTTGATAGAAAAAATCCGTCACAGAAAGGCTCGTTGAAATTAAGATTTCGACAGAAATTTTTCCGTTGAAATTTCAAAATTTCGACATATTTTTTTTTTTTGAAATTTTGATTTTCTGATTTTTCCATATATGTTCACAGTAATTTCGATTTTCAACACAATCCAAAATAACGAAAATTATTAAATATAGAACATTCACTGAAATAAAAAATTCCCAAAATATCAAATACATTCAATTTAAACATCAAACAACATTCAAATCTAAAAATCAAACACGTTGAGATACCGAAATCACAAAATCCCAAAATTAGAATACAATCATACTACACAACAAACCAATACTACATTCAATTTAATTTCCAACAGTTACATTAATCCAAACAACTAAAATCTACAATCTGAGTCAAGCTAAATACTTGAACATGTTGAGGTTCTTTTCATCTTGTTCGAAGTAGTCCCGCATTATCAAATCTTCAATCCGCTTTTTAATTAACTTAATATTGGACTACATAAATAATAAATTATATTAGTACTAAATCTAAACTATGCTCAAGGGAAAAAGTTCCAAGAGTAATAAAAAAAGCTTTAACTCACCATTCCTTCCATCTTAGAAGTGAATTGAGAGCACCACACTGCTAACTTTGTCAAAATTGCAATGCTGCTTTTGAAGTATATCACCTCAAGTTTAAATTTGATAAATATATCACATACAATTCATATTCGATAAATAAACAAACAAAAGTTGAATAGTGTTACGTTGGCCTTAATTCAATTCATTTGTAACACTAATCTTAGATTGACTTGAATCAATCAATATCGATATTACAAATTTCTTATTAAAATATGTACAATAACTAATTATAAGACTAGAAATGCCTACTTCCTTATTAAAATATGTACAATAACTAATTATAAGACTACAATTGTGATATTCATAATGTTTAATTTACCTCTCATGATTAGAAAAGTAGCACTTTATCCCCTTATAACTTCATAAAAGTTTCATGTAAACCGCTTCCCTAATATTTCAATAATTGACACTACCCCACCCCCCCAAACACCCCCCTTGTGTTAGGATTACCGTGATAATGTACTACATGTGTTATGATAAATGTGGCACTTTATCCATTTATATTACACATACACTTTTCATAAAAACTCTAATTTCAGAAAGTGAGTTACACTCTCCGACTGAAGAAAATAAATTGCTTATTTAAAATTTCACAGGAAGATAAAAAACTATTCTTCAAATAATAAGAGGATCAATTAAACATTATGCATGTCATGCATGAGGGGTAAACTGACATTAACTCTAAATATTTGCTACAATGGTAGAAAGCAAGTTAACGAGCATTAACGTCTTTGCCTTAAGAAGTGTGTAATTCTCTTACTTGCGTGAAAATTGTAGGAATAGGCGTCGATCTTAATATTTCTCTGGTTAATTGGGTGAGGAACACTTGGACGAATTAGTAATACTTTATTTATAATGTCCGGATAGATTAATTTTTGTACTATTATTATAAATGTGTTACAAAAGACAATAATTTTACATATTATTTATATTTTATGATGCGCATATATTCACTGATACGACTATTTTTTAAATTAAAATAGAATAAGTCATATATGTTATAAAATTACCGAAATTAAGACTACTAAAACATTTTTTATAGGTTCATTCATATGATTATATTAATATTATTATTAATATTTATATTTATATGTTAATCATATGATCATATTAATTATCATGATTATTAAGGAAAAAAACTCATAGTATAAAAAAGTGAAGTACTAATTATTTTTTATATAATCTTCTTATATATGTACATATATGAAATTACAAAATTCCTTTTGAATGAAGTTTTCGTTTTCATATTTATACTACCCACAAAGAGAAGAGTAATTAAATTGCAATGATGCTTGAATTCGGATTGTTTCTCCATTTTATTTTCATATGCTATTTAATAGTAATTTATTCAAGCAAGTACGTTTATATTATTTCAAACTCATAAAACTTTATTAAGCTATTAATAGATTTAAGCTTTAATATATGTTCACGGATGTTCTGCTGCACAATAGTGTAACATCTTTTTGTTACAAATTATAGACGGAGCCGGTCTAGACATTCGGGATTCCTAGTAAATTTTAAATTTGGGGCTTCTTTATTAATTATAATAAAAAATATATAATTTATTTATTTTTCAAATGTAAAAATACTAATTAAATATTGATATATTATGTTTTTAGATAGATAATTAAATAACAAATCCACTTAATTTTTAGAATATTCAATTGTGAATTTTTTTTTAATTTTGAAAATATTATTTTATCCGAAGCAAATTTTACAAGTATATGTACATATTTAGTTTTATTTAATTCTTTTACAAATTTTATTATAATGATTGCTTGAAAATAATTCATTCCGTTACATTCTTAACTTTATTAATTTTATATTATCATGTATAGAAAAAGTTACACATCATAAATAAAACTAAAAAAAAATGCACATATATACATATATAAACAATAATGGAACTAGACCAATTTTGTTGGGGCAAGATTTTTTTTTTTTTTTTTTTTTTGGCAATGTACTAAGCAAATAAAGCACATAATAAGAGAAAAATTGTCATGTTTATTAAATTAAAAAAGTAAACCAAGGTATATATGTCGTGTTTATTAAGTTAAAAAAATATTTAATTTTTAAATCTTTCTATGGACCTAGATAAATATATGGACCCTTTCAAACTGGGGCCCTTGTCATCTTCCGAAGTTGCCTAGCATTTGGGCTGACCCTGATTATAGATGAATGCTACTTGTAGAAGTACGCTATCTTAACATAGAGTGCAACACACCATAGTTTTTATTAACTTTAAAATCTACTCACAATCATATTTGGCATGGAAAGACCAATTCATTTTTTCTCCATATTTGTTTTTAACATTCTACTAATGTATAAGAATTTCCATATATTTTTAGTAATTTTTCGTATCTGCTTGTAATTTTCTAATAATGTAAAAGTTGTACCATAATAGCCAAATAAAATTAGCTATTTAAAATTATTTGTAGAACCAAGACTTAACCAACATTACATATCATTCTCTAACAATTATCATGAGTTGTAATATGATGAAATACTTTCTATTATGATTCATTCTCTTTGGAATTTATTTCCAGACAATAGGCGCACGCAGGTGTTTTCTTACATTCCATTTTAGGGTTCATCTTGTTAACAACCTGGCACCAAATACAAAACCATCAACAATAAAAGTGCACTGCGCATCTGGAAATGATGATCTCGGAAATTATACGCTAACCTTGAATCAAGACTATAGTTTTGATTTTTGTGTTTTACCTTTCAAAACTTTATTCTTTTGCCACCTTTGGTGGGGCAATAAGAACAAGGCATTTGATGCTTATAATTACAATAAGCCATGCGCTCAGAAACATTGTTACAGGTTTGCGAAAATGACGGAATCTGGATTTCAGAATATTCAGATCCAAATGGGCCGTCACTAAGGAAGGCTTACAATTGGGAGTAATTAAAGAGTATATATATATATATATATATATATATATATATATATATATATATATATATATATATATATATATATATATACAAGTGATCCCTGTGAACTATAATAAACAGAGAAGATGAAAACATCTTTGCTGAAAATCATTTCATTTTTGTGTATTATATTATTGAGCACTGTAGAAGACAAAGATAATTAATAAAATTGGTTACATCAATTTCTCTCTTCTACGCGTATGAAATCATTTTATGGTGTAATGTGTTTATATAGAGGTAAGCAATTGTGATTCTTATGTTCGATAAGGTCTACTTAGAATGATATCAGGAAATTAGAGAGTACTCTTCGATGTCTAACATATATTTAACTCGAATAGCTCAATTTAGTCTCACTTAAGTGATTTTGTTCGATCCTCTAGAGTTTCTTTTTTTTTTAATTATTATTTAGTGAAAGAGTATTTATAAAAATAAAAATATTCGTTTACAACTAGGTCGGGGGATTATTTATTTTTATTTTTATTAATTTTTTTTTGTGTTTGAAGATCTTAGATTTAATGATGACACTAAGATTATACACTACAACATGGCAACACCGCGATCAGATTTGAATAAAATGATTTTGATAAAAAGAGATTTAAGACTTTTAATGATTGTCTAAAAGTACTGCTACTAGAGCATAGACATCACTAATAATTACTCCCTCCGTCCCATTTTAATTGTCGTTTTAGGTGTTTTCACACATATTAAGGCACCTACTTTATTGCCTCAATTTTAGGAAAAAAACAAATGATATTCCTAAAATACCCTTACATTCTCTCTCTTCCTTTTTCTTTTATTCTCTCTATCTTTCTCTTTCTATCTCTCTTGGAGTAATAAAGTAAGAGAGAGAAAAAGCAAAGGGCAAAATGGGAAAGTATGTAATTAAAAGTGCATTGAAACTCTAAAGTGACAGATAATTTGGGACAAAAAAAATTCTCTAAAATGACAATTAAAATGGGACGGAGGGAGTATTGTCCGATGGTAGCTTTTTTGGGACCAAATATTCGGTTATATGAGGCTTGCACATGCTGGTGACTAAATTTGGGCCAGTGGCGGAATAAAGCACGGGCTACCATTGGCCATTGCCGTTGCTTTTTCACCAGTTTGGCGTTTGACTTTTTGTTATTGGGCATGCATAAAATGAAAGAAATTGAAAAAGAGATCAATCATGATTGCAGTACTGATTTTAACTCTAGCCATGCAAATTACTACTCCCTCCGTCCCATTTTAATTGTCGTTTTAGGTGTTTTCACACATATTAAGGCACCTACTTTATTGCCTCAATTTTAGGAAAAAAACAAATGATATTCCTAAAATACCCTTACATTATCTCTCTTCATTTTTCTCTTATTCTCTCTATCTTTCTCTTTCTATCTCTCTTGGAGTAATAAAAAGCAAAGGGCAAAATGGAAAAATATGTCATTAATAGTGCATTGAAACTCTAAAGTGACAGATAATTTGGGACAAAAAAAATTCTCTAAAACGACAATTAAAATGGGACGGAGGGAGTAGTAATTACTATCAGTAGCCATAAAATTATATATGTTAGAGTTAATTTTTGCAACTTGATTTTATTTCCATTTTATCTTTTTCTTTTTAGTTCTCTACGTAATTTAATTTAATCCATTTTTATTTGAGGCATGTAGGATACATTACGCGAAAACTTCTTTTAACAAGAATCATCACTATTTGGATTGAACATTATATAGTAACTAGTTTTTCTACTATATCAAATCAAACAATTGTTGGACCATTTTATCTTATATGGATAACATACGACTCTCACTCTTAATTCTTTCTGAAATGTTTTAAATTTTCATATTAGTAATGATTTTTAATCATCACTAGCTATTTTGTGAGTATACAAATATAAAGAAATCTAAATATGATTCTTTTTTTTTTAGTTAATACTATGCCAATAAAGAAGAAGAAAAATCGACTTTTTTCCGTAGAAATGTTTATATCTTTCATCCAAAAAAAAAATTATAGGAGTATCTTTCAAGTCAAGGAGTGTGAAAAGAATTGCTATTTTGATTTGATTTGACAACTTTTCAACTTTGGAGTTCGGCCCACATTACTGCTTTGAGGCGACTCCCATACTCCCGAAGTTGAGTGGGCCAGACCTTTTAATTAGTCCTCAACGGTACCACTCCAGTAAATGAATTTGGCTACGAAACTAAGTTTATTGTTCCAAAAGGTGAAATCGCTCACCTCGGACGAAACTAAGTTTATTTATTTCATTGAAAGTCGGCCTACCCGTTTATTCGAGTTTCTTAAAAAGTATATTTATAATCTTTTTATTTGATATTATTAACAATTCGAAATATTTAATTATATTTCTATTTTGTATTCAAATTCATTGTTTTGTTAATGCTATATTGGAGCAGGTCCAAGTTGGATCAAAAGTAATTAAAGTAATTTTTTACATCCTTCAGGGTTCTAGGACAAGGCTTTCAGGATTAGTCTAGTGTAAACTTGGATATCTGGATTATCAAAAAAAAAAAATTCTTTGATTAATTTCATCATTTTTTAATGAGTTCATTTGTTTATCTTTTTAATGAAAATTATCCTTGATTTATTCCCGAATCATTCATGCTTATGTGATCCTTACACGGAGAAAGTGACAATTGCACACTGACAATAATTGAATGAAAAATAATACTTTTTTTAGCATAAAAACTCCAACATCAAATGATTCATATATAAATGAGATTTTTCAAATTTAGTATTTGCTACTAATTTAATCGAGGAATGAAATTTTGGTTCCACTATTCCTTAAATTAAGGACTAAACAACATTTTGTCAGTATGTAGCTCAATATCATCCATTTAGTGGCAATATAAATTGACTTTTCTTTCTATGCGAAGGTACAAGACAAAAGTAATAATGTCAAGTGTTCATACATTAACAGACAAATGCCTTACTACATCCATCCAACAAAACTCAATTAATACTTTTGTTTAACTTTTACTATTAGCAAATAAATAGGAGTACTAATTACTCCACCTGTTTTCTTCTATAACAGTAAAGACAATCAATGTCCCGGGTTATTTCTTCAATTGGCTGATCAACATTTAATAAGGCTTGCTTCCGCGGCAAGAGTGGAGGTTCGAATCCCATTTGAAACTTGAATGAAAGCATTTTCATTAGTATGTCTAAGGGTCATTTGTGGTTAAGATTCCTTTGTGCACAGAATGTATAGTAGTAGTATGGCAGAATGTACAGTAGTAGAATGTACATTCTGCGCACATCAAATTAGAAGAAAACAGGTGGAGTCCACAGTCCACCTGTTTTCTTCTATAACAGTAAAGACAATCAATGTCTCGATTCATTTCTTCAATTGGCTGACCAACATTTTATAATTTGAAATTGATGATGACGTCAAATTATAATAAAGCTTATAATCAATTTTTTTAAAAAGAACCCCAAATTATTATTTTTATCAAATAATAACGTCATTAATTAGTCATAATTATAAGCGTAATAAGAAGGATAATATTGACAAAGAATATTAATTTGACATTAAAATTCTAAAACAAATAAAAAGAAGTGGAGAAATTATTTTGTTATTTCAATAATATCACTGTCAGTCGATGCGCATTGTGCCAGTTTTTGATTCATTTCCATATCCATAGTCAACGTCACATTCACGCCTAAGGAAAGAGCCATATTCAATAATAAAATTATTTAAATTATTTATACTCCTTGTATTGTTCTAGCCAAGTTAAATGTATTTTCCATATGCAGGTAATTGTTCCTTTAATCACATCTTCCTGAATAACAAATATAAAATGAATTTTTTTTTGTCCAAGTCTGATTTTGACAAAATTATAATAAAAAAAGAATTAGGAAAAAGCTCTTTAGTTTTTTTAGTTTTTCTTTTCCTTTTTTATCCTCCAATCATTCACTGGTCCGCAGTTCAAACTTCAAGATGTTTACAAAATCCCAAAACAAAATCCAGAGCCATTTACTTTTAATTTTAGAATAAATCCAGAGGAGCCATTATAGAATAATAGTAAAACCTTTGACTTCGACTATGGCACATTGTTAACAAATACCCTGCGTATTCGTACCGTATAAACTCCTGGATATTCCCCGTAAATTTCGATTAAGATTCCTTCAAACATTTCTATTTAACCACTCGGAAATCTGAGCATAGGGAACCAAATTTTGTTTCTTTTGTGTTCCGGGGGTACACAGGTTTAGCTACCTCGACCGATAAGAAAATGGGTGCACCGTTTTTAATTCTTACTGTTCTCGCTGCTACGGTTATAAATGTTGCAGTTCTTTGCAATGGAGGAATCACAAGTAGTTTTGTGAGGAATGTTGAGAAAAGTGAGGATATGCCCCTTGATAGCGATGTTTTCAGGGTGCCTCCTGGCTATAATGCGCCTCAACAGGTCTCCAGATCTTTTTTTCCCTTTTCTTTTTTCTTTTTTCCAATTAGTTAATAAGTATATTATTTTACTCCTATCTGATGATTTTGTGACCTAGTTTAATTTATAAACTTTTGACTAATTTTTTTGTTAGTTGTTTCTGTTTGATTGAATTTGGTATTGTTTTCTATTTTTGGTTTTTTAGGTACATATCACACAAGGAGATCATGTAGGAAAAGCAGTAATTGTATCATGGGTAACTGTAGATGAACCAGGTTCAAATAAAGTTCTGTATTGGGATGAGAAAACTAACCATAAGAAGCACGCAAAAGGGACTGTGACTAAGTATAAATTTCACAATTATACTTCTGGTTTCATCCATCATTGCACTATTAAGAAATTGAAGGTGACATTTACATAAATATATATTTTTTTTCTTTAATTGAGCATTCTTAGATGATTTTAGTATGAATTGTTCAATAATTTTTTTTTGAATTTTTTTTCCGTGGCAGTATGATACTAAGTATTACTATGAGGTTGGAAATGGGCAGACGGCAAGAAAGTTCTGGTTCATTACACCTCCAGAAGTTGGCCCTGATGTCCCATATACTTTTGGTCTTATAGGTATATATTTATTTCTTGCCTAATTATTTGGTGGATTCTGCTTTTAGGTTTGTTTGCATATAAAAATGCTGTAGTAATTGGATGGTCTTTATGCTTGCTATGGAACTTTTCAGTTAAAGTTGAAAATGGTCGGAAAATATAGAATTAGGATGCTTTACACTTAGGAATAAAGGGATTTGGATGGGGATCGAATCTTCATTACCCAGTGATTATGAGCCGTTTAATTAAAGTTTATATGTTCAATTTAAGATGTAGTGTTTTATGAAGGTTTACACAAAATGAAGCTTTTTTTCTTTAAAGGTTAAGATGTTTATTTGTTACTTAATTATAAGTTGGGTGCTGCTTTTAGGCTTTTTGACATATAATAATGTTGTAATAATTGGATGGTCTTTGTGTTCGTTAAGAACCTTTTGAGTTCTGTGACGAATGATAATGTTGAAAACTGTATAATATATATATGATATTCAAATGTTTTAGACTTAGATTTATCAATAAAAAAATGATTTAGCCTTAGGAAAAAATAATCTGATGGTGATAGAATCTTTGTTAGTATTAGAACCTTTGATAGCCTTGTGATGATGACTGTTAAATGTTACAACATAATCAGCTGACTCAAGTTTAGAAATTTTAATAGTTAATGAAGATTTACACACAAATTATTTTTTAATTTTCTTTTGTTGTTATAGGGGATCTTGGGCAGACGTATGACTCTAACCGAACACTTACTCACTATGAGCGGAATCCAATAAAGGGACAAACTGTGTTGTTTGTTGGAGACCTTTCGTATGCAGACAATTACCCTAATCATGACAATGTAAGATGGGATACATGGGGAAGGTTTGTAGAAAGAAGTGTTGCTTATCAACCTTGGATTTGGACCACCGGAAATCACGAACTCGATTTTGCTCCTGAAATTGTAAGTTTCATCGTTGAACATTAATCTTTCTTAACTATTCATTCTGATTTATGTTCATAGTTCTAAATAGAAATTCAAATTTGGCACTGGTGTTGTTTTCATTGCAGGGGGAAACGAAACCTTTCAAGCCTTTCACTCACCGTTATCGTACCCCGTATAAAGCATCCCACAGTACAGCTCCTTTTTGGTACTCTATCAAGAGAGCTTCAGCATATATCATAGTTTTGTCATCATATTCAGCATATGGTAAGAATGCAATTAATTTTTATCTTTAATTAAATCCCAATCTCATTGAAAATGCAACTTCTATGTAAAGGTAAATATACTCCTCAATATCAGTGGCTTGAAGAAGAGCTACCAAAAGTTAATAGGAGTGAGACACCATGGTTGATTGTTCTGTTGCATTCACCATGGTACAATAGCTACAATTATCACTATATGGAAGGAGAAAGCATGCGAGTCATGTATGAACCTTGGTTTGTCGAGCACAAAGTTGATATTGTTTTTTCCGGCCATGTTCATGCCTACGAGCGATCGGTACTTTTCTTTTCCTCATCATTGTTTGTCAAGGAATGTGTTTAAGCCCTCAACAATAATTAACACCTCTTGTTTTGAGGTTGAAAAAATAACCAAAAACTCCCTCCAAGCATCGGAAATTACAAAAAGAAAATCCAGATTGAGACCTATCTTCTTCATTGCAGGAACGTGTGTCTAACATTGCATACACCATTGTCAACGGAGAGTGCTCTCCGGTAAATGACCAATCTGCCCCTGTATACATAACCATTGGAGATGGAGGGAACATCGAAGGCTTAGCCAACAGGTAATAATACTTAAATATATTTCTTCGATTTTATACAAATTAAAGTAATTTACATTTACAGCAAAATAATGATAGCTAAATACTATTACAACATTCTTTGTATCTTCAGCATGACAGAGCCACAACCTAAGTACTCAGCTTATCGCGAGGCAAGTTTTGGTCATGCCACATTAGAGATCAAGAATAGAACACATGCTTACTATAGTTGGCACCGTAATCAAGATGGATATGCTGTACAAGCCGATTCCATGTGGTTTTTCAATAGATTTTGGCACCAAATTGATGATTCAACTACGAGTGCTCGATCATGATGAACTCGAATATTTATATAAAAAAATTATTTTGCCTTTTCCTCCTTTCGTTTGTATTCAAATTGTAATAAATTTATCGGAATTTTGTACCCTTTAGTCAGGGGTGTGCTAGGAAAACTTTGTTGTAATTCTTTGATGTGAATTGTGAAGCATTTTAAGAAATTCACTGCAACAGATATGTTTTAATTTCTCTACCTAGTTTTGGAAATAAGAAAGTTATAAGAATTGAACATTGAATGGGCGTATTATGTTCATTGTTATATGATTGGCTTTTGGGAGTATTGGTTGGGAATTTAGGACTTGGATGATAGTTGAATGGGTGAAAGTGTCCCACATCGTTGTGAAGTTCCACCTTCAGTTACTTTATTAAGCTCTATCTGTACGAAAGTAGTATATTGAGATGTGTTGTTGTGTTTCAAATTGGTATTGATCTAGGTTTTGCAAAAAATGTTTAATCTAGCTCTGATACCAATTTAAATATAATATATGTGTCTTAATTTTTTTTTTTAATTTATTCTTATAAAAAGTAATAAGTGATTAGTTATGTAAGGCCAAAAAATTTATGATTCTGATATATACAATTTTCAAATATTTTAACATAATTCTGGAAAAATAAATAATTGAACTAATTGTATGTTCAAACTTCAAAATATATTTGATTATATTTTTTGGTTTACAATTATTTGACTCTAGAACCCATCAGATTTCTACTATAATGCCAAAAAAATTATGATTTTGATATATACGATTTTCAAATATTTTAACATAATTCCTGATAAATAAATAATCGAACTAATTGTATGTTTCAAACTTCAAAATATATTTGATTATATTTTTTGGTTTACAGTTATTTGACTCTAGAACCCACAAGATTTGTACTAGCTTATTGGAAAGTATAAGAAAAATAGTACATTTCTAGTAGTGACATTTATAAATTGATCTAACTAGCAACTAAAAGAAATTCTTCACTTTCTTCAAATTTTAACAAAAGTAGAGGTCATAGATTTTTATTCAATTATTTAAATGATCATTTTTATGCTAAAGAAAATGTCTAACGTGCCCAAATTTTTATTTTTACGATAAATAAAGAAATATGTTAGTAACCTTTTAACCAATCCGTTGTAGTCTAGTTGGTTAGGATACTCGGCTCTCACCCGAGAGACCCGGGTTCAAGTCCCGGCAACGGAAAATTTTGGCTATCAGTTTTATTTCATTCTAACTTTTATTTTTACAAAACCCTTGGCCCAATATTCTTAAACCTCGTGTGCCCATAATAGTATTTTAATCCTATGTGAACATGACATTATATTCTCAGGTACTTTGATTTTTTTATTTTAATTAATTTTGTGTTTATAACTATATTTATTTTACACATTTATGTATGTTATATAATTAATATTCAAATTATTATCAAAATAAATTAATAACGGTATCAAATGATTATATATATATATATATATATTTATATTCTTCTGCCATTCTTTAACTTGAAAAAATGAAACCAATCATATTAGATAAATGTCTATGGGTCTATTTGGTTAAGTTTTGGGTTGATCTCGTGATACTGAACCAAAATTATTTCCAATTAAGTTTGATCCAGGTTTCATGAAACTCAGGTTTCAACTTCTATATTCAAATAAAATAAATCGGACACCTATAAAATACATTGATTTGACGTACCACCTATATTTTTTCGATAAATGGGGTTTCTATATCCAAAGTCAATCTAAACCAAGTTTCACCTAAATTACTTAAATCAATCTTTTGAACTTAAATCAAGTAAAATCGAGTCAAAACTAAACAATATAGACCTTATGTATCCTTGAGATTAACTTGTCACAAGAATCACGTGAGTATTTATATGTGATTTTTTCAATACATATCAAATCAGTGAATAGTAAACTATTTATTGTAACAGTATTGCAACAAAATATGTATACGTAAAAGGAAAATCTTGAAATTTAAATACAATAAATAATATAATTTGGATAGAAAATAAGAAGATAATTATCGAAAGTTATTCAAACCGAGGCCTGTGTGCAGGGCCGGCCCTGAGCGTAAGCCGCACATGCGGTCGCTTAGGGCCACCGATGAACGAGGGCCTCCAATAAAAAAATATTTTAATATATATGTATATATATTAATATGTATGTAATAATTATACAAAGAGACCATGTGGCATAGATGGTAAAACTCCTAATGAGTGTGTGTTAGGCTAGTGTTTGAATCCTTTCATTTTCAAATTGCCTTTAATTTATTTATTTTTTGCTTGTGGAGCTAAGATTTACCAAAAGAACTAAAAAACTTGAATTATTTGCAAACTATATAATGTTGGTTTCTCAAATAGATGGATTACTTATAGAATATTGTTAAATATTCTCGTTATAGTTGCAATTGTAGAGATAATATTTTCGAAACTATAGTTGATTAAGTCTTACTTCTGATCAACCATTGTCACAAAATAAATCGAATCGGTTAGCCATATTGTTGATTGAAAAATATTTGTTATACAAGTGTAATTACTAATTTTGCTTTAAAAAATGCTAGTAGAAGAATATTTGAGCAATAATTTACTAAGATTTTGTGTTTATGTCCCATTCACATTAGTTATCATTTTCTTATTAAATAGAAGTGTGTCTCGTATTACCGATATTTTTTTACAAAGCGAGATTATATTTTATTCATATTATTATTGTTTCTTATTTTTCTAATTAATAGTTTTATTTTTACAAAAAATTGTATTAGTTATTAATATAATTTAGTTGCACATGAAAACTTAAGGGTCACAATTTTAGAGTAGGCTTAGGGCCACAAAAAACTCAGGACCGGCCCTGCCTGTGTGAAAACACAGTGTCCTTAAGACAAATTTGCTCCCTCACCCTTTCGGTTCGTGCTCGAGGCTACTTGAACGTTTGTCTCTCAGGATACATCGGTACTAGAAAGAAGCTTTGCACCAAGCTTTTGCTAATCGAACTGAAACTTCTTAGAACTCGGAACAAAGAGGAGAAGATGATTGTTTTTGGTGTGTAAAATAGAATGAAAAGAGCCGCTATTTATAGGAACGGAGGAGGGCAAAATCGGAAAGAAAAAAATTAATGTTCGGCGGTTACAAGATTCAAATTGGCTGTTACACAATTTAAATTCAAAGCCTTTAATAGGCTGTTACAATTTTCGGATTTAATTTTTCAGATTTAAAAAAAAAATCTTTCTTCTTGATGGGCCGAGAAAATATTCAAAATGAGCCCGCTCGAAAGCCGTCAAATTGGGCTTCATTCGTTTCCGCAGGTCGCGGGCTCGCACGAGTCTTAAAGGTCCGAAGCCAATTTCGATCCATGATTTGCACACCCCCTGCGCGCAAGGGAAGATACTGTTTGTAGCTTAGTTACACTACTACATTGCAAAATCATATATAAACATCAAGTTTTTTCATCTCATTTTCAATGTAGAACAAAAGCCACTTGCATTTATTTTCTCTCATTTTAAGTGTATACTTTGATTGTTAATTAATTCTCAATCACCCGAACTCCAAATTTGACATACTTTATACCGTTTTAATCTACTCAAGTAGCAGATTATAAATCCGCAAAAACCCGACACTTTTTTCAAAGTGAATCCCACTAAAAAAAGTGGTCAAAACAGTCCATTAACTTAATTTTTCCCTAACAAGTATAAATATGGAAGTCCTGTAAAATAAAAAAAAAACAGTCGACACGCCTTGTTAGGCACATTGTGTCGAAAGACGGGCATTGGAGCTTGCTGTTTAGGCCATACAAAATATAATTTCATTCCTATTTTTATGACATAATATTTAAACCCACTACTTAAATTGATAGAATAATTTCAATTGGAAAATTAGTTACATAAATTGAGGAAAAAGGATTATAAAACACCACACCCCAAAACCCCGTAACACCCTAACCTAAGCCCATCCTAGTTCGAGGTCCAGCACGGCCCATTGCGAAAATCTAGGTTGATTTCAATTTAGTAGGTCGTTTAGGTCTTGAGTCAGAACGGAATATGGTCAAAACTCTTTTATAATATTAAAGAATTCATATTTAATTTTTCAAAAGAATATATATGTTCCTGAAATACCCATCATTTTAAACTACATTAATTTCATTTCAAATAAGTATTAAACAAAACTCTTCGCTGAACTTATCTCGTGAATCTGATAGAACAAATTAAAACAATAATACTTTCAATCAAATCAAATAAATGTATCAAATAATAATATTTTCAGTCACGTCAAATGGTCGTATAATATAATATCAATTTGTTTAATTCACATGGCATGAATTAACACCTATAATGTATCGTTTATCCAAAAATCATCAAAATTAATTACAACCCACATGTTCAAAACTAATTAAACTCACCATTTAACTAATATTATCTTACAGTCAAAATATTCTAACCAAAATACATCAAAATTAATACAAGTTTGAAGAAACTTCAAAATATCCAACTAAAATATCTTTCATGCAAATCAATTAACCAAAATACATCAAAATTAATACAAGTTTAAAAAACTTCAAAATATCCAACTAAAATATATATATTTCATGCAAACCAATTTAAACTATGTCAAACACATGTAAACAAGACCATAAGCTCCCGAGATCCAACATTAAAATAATAAATTCAAGTCTATTTTCACATTTTTAAATACTCAGAGTTGATCCCATATATATATTGCACATGAAATGGTGTACGTGAAGTATGTATGCTTAAAGATTAAATTTTACTCACCCATGACTGTGCATAAAGATTAATTCTCACCAAATTTAAATAAAAATCAGATTTTTCCATCGAACACAAATTTCATACATGGTGCACAGGGAACAAAAAATTTAATTTAATTATCATACGGACCATAAAAAATGTAATACGTTGCCCATGGTGAGAGGAGAGGCCACATCGCAGTCAATGTCACTGCTTACATCATGGAAATCAAAATAATACTGTAGTATAATTTTTGGTGTGTGGATGGATTTAATTTGACCCGGTCTTGTGGGTCTCGCGAGACCGAGCCAAAACCCTTCAAATGAGTTTTCGTCAAACTCATAATACCATTAAAAACCTATTCAGAAACTCACATTCAAATTCTTCAAACCTATAAAACATTGATTTGACACCTACCACCTACTTTTTCCCCCAAATCTCACTAAAAAAGACATTGATTTGACACCTATCACCTACTTTTTTACCTAAACCCCAACATCCAAACCCAATCCAAGTGGGTTTCAACTTATTCAAACCACAAAATTCAAGAATCAAAACCTATCCAAATGAAGTCTCAAAAGGTTTCATCGAAACCACCCAAACCAATTTTTTTAAATCGAGACCCGTGAAATCGAGCCAAAACCCATCCAAATAGACCCTGTTACTCTAAAAGTTTTAATAGTCGAATATTTTCGTGACAGTACGTTTATTAACAAAATGTATGAAAGTATATAGTGTATATGTATGTAAGGCATGAATTAAGAACAAGAAGAAGAAAGATGTATGTACATGTAAAATAATAGTATAAGGATTATTATCGACATCTTAATTTTTTTTTTTTTTTGGTACAAAAAAGTTTATCGACATCTTAATTGTTAGTGAATTGCCTACTATTCCCTATTTCATATACTTTACATATCAACACCAAATAATATATTTGTCAATTGTGGTTTGGAGGTGGATCGGAGACAGAGAAGTGGATTGATGGCAGTAATTGCAACCAAATTATTTTGGACTAACTAATGAACATTTATCTTTAAAAAAATAAAAATAATATGATAATAAATGAAAAAAAAAACGCCATTTGATTTTCAATCACTTTACTTGTCACATTATAGTATAATGCTATGTAAGGGGAAAAAAAGATATATTTTAGAGGGTAAAATTAGGGTAGGGTTTGTTGATTGATATTTAAAAAAGGGAATTGCACTTTTTATACAAAATATTTACCTACTTTATACATTTCATACCACACCTTTCATAATTGCACATTTCATACCAAAATCAATCAACCTTTTTCAATTTACATATCACCGTTAAATTTTGGACGGAATTGGTCCGTTAACTCTGAAAAAAAAAAGGAAAAAAAAAATTGTCACTTTTCATACTAAACCTTTACCTACTTTATACATTGCATACCACACCTTTCAGAATGACACATTTCATACCAAAATCAATCAACCTTTTTCAATTTTCATACCGACGTTAAATCACAAAAGAAAACTCGCGGGCACTGTACTACCACATATGCTATTCTTGTTAATAACTTTTTTACAATTAACCCCTTGCCCCCTAAAATGTTCCAATTTTACCCTTGGGTGTTATTAGTACTAATAAATATGTAAAAAATTGAAATTTATGGGCAATTATAAGTCATATCAATTAATGAATATCATGATTTTGAATTGAAACAGTAGTAGTAGTACCACATAAGGTCTTCTCAATTTGAGGAAACCGTAATAAATCATATGATCGATAACATTCCCGCTTCTTTTTCGAAAGGGTACAAAATATAATAAAATACGGTCTTCTCTACCTATGAAAATCATACACAATCATAATTTTGTAATTTTCTGCCAAATTTTTAAGTGTAATTCAATTAAAAAAAAAACCCCTCATGTTTTTCACTTTCTTATAATTAATCCCTTGCCCCTAAAATGTTAAAATTTTGACCATTGATTTTGAGCTGAAACTCGAATATGGTCTACTCAGTTTGGGGAAACCATAATAAATCGTAAATTTGAAAAGACCTACTTACAAAAAGACCTACTTAATTAAATGGGCTAATCAAACTATAATATTGGCTGATGATAATATTATAGCAACTTGGCCTAATTTAATTGATAACGCCAGCCTGGTCCAACACTTCAGTCAACTCCGTCTCCTTCAGCCCATCAGTAAGCTCAGTCTCCTTCAGCCCATAATCTTTAATTGGTCCATCCTCCTTAGCTGGCCCAGAATTAATGAAAGTCGGTCCAATCTCCTTAACCCGATTAAATGACCCATATCCCATCTTATCCAGTTCCAACTCCCCCTCTTCTTCCTTCGTAGCATCCATCTTCAAACAATCAGCAGCCAAAGACGTAACACTTTACTTGTCACATTATAGTATAATGTTATGTAAGGGGGAAAAAGATATATTTTAGAGGGTAAAATTAGGGTAGGGTTTGTTGATTGATATTTAAAATGTAAGATTCTCCTCAATGTGGTGTCTTCAATATGATTCGAATTTAAGTTTCGTCTATAGGGATCGCAAATAACTATCAGTTGACCCAAACACCTTGAATTATCGACTAGCAGTTATTATATACATTGATGAAATGTGTCGAATATCAATTCACATTTTCTGTTTGCCGGCCGTATTCTCATCGATCCTAATGCCTGGACCAGGCAATTTGATTAATTTAAATTGAGTTTGGTTTAGAAAGAGCCCAACTACCGTGACATAAATAAACCCTATTTATTAGTACTATTATTAAATCATTAATCACGATTAGTGGCACACAAAATTTGTATTATGTCATTAAATATTTTAGTTCACCGACTCCCTAATAATTTAATTTAAACAGAATCATATACTAGGTTTTACTTGTAACGTCATGTATATCAAAATAACAGGCTTTCTTGTTCCAAAAGGTGAAATCGCTCACCCCGGACGCCCAAAAATTTGATGACAGAAACATTTTAATTATAAAGATAGAATAAATTTTCTTTAAACTTTTGGTAGTTAAGTAGTTTTTCTTAAATAACAGGCTTTCTTGGTCGTTTGTGAATGGGAGGTAGCTGAAGTTAGGAAAAGGTATACATAGAACATGCCTGAGTTCGTGGAGAGCCATTACCTCTAGAGATGATTGCTGAAGAAAGAGGTTTGCATGGCAGCACTGAAGCAAATTTTACAAGGAAAAACATGTGATGAACTATTATACAAGACATATTTAGAACCCTATATATGATTGGACCTTTGTATTATATATTCCTTTTCTGTTGTGAAGTATTAAACATTGATTTTGAATGTGCAAGTCCCTCTTCCATGGAGGATCTTAAGTTATATGAAGGGGACTATATTAAAATTAGACAGATGGTGCTGAATTTTTTTTTATTTTTTGTTTGCGTAGATATTTTGTTGTGAGAAATGCAGCCTTTGGATGTTTTCTGCCTGTGCCATCGACAGATACATACTGAAGCGCCAATTAAATCGGATCATCAAAACCGTAGTACGCCAATTTTTAATTCGGAAATGGCTGTACATTATCCATATACATCGGAGTTATTCCATAATCGAACAAGTCCCAAGCAGAGGCGGACCTCTTTGGGGACTGGGGGGGGCCATGGTCCCCCCAGAATAAAAATATAAATATAATATATATGTGAGTATTTACAAAATATTAAAGTGGCCTAGTGGTATAGTTCCCATTAGTGATCGGAGTGGTTTTATGTCCGGTGTTCGACTCTTGATAAGCTCAATGTAAATTTATGTTTTGTTTTTTTAATATTTAATTTTTTCCTTATGCGCCATTAGTGCTCAGAGGAGTTCCATTTTATTCTTTTCCTTTTATGCGCCAAACCAGTATTAATTTCTATTTTTTTTTTCTTATAAAATTTTAATTATTTTTTGATGTTATATACTCCTACTAGCATATATTATCTTGTGCTATATACAACTAACTCTATATTGTAAATTGTTCTTGTGTTTTCTGAGTTCCTTAATTTTTTATATCATTAATTGTGTAGTTAGATCTCCACGCATAATTTGCTAGAAAAAAAATTGGAGTTTATTTTAAAGTTCATTCTTGAGTTGAAAAGTCGAGGTTATTTTATTATTTTCTCCATTTCACGTACCCTCGGGTTCCTTGAACTCCTCTTTTATGTTGTATCGTTAATCAATATTTTTCATGATCTCTTCGTTCACCTTTTATCTTTATATTACATAAATTAATGGTCTATTGGTCTTTTTCATATCTTTTCTAAGCAATATTAATTTGCTTTCAGTTCAACTGAATTTATTGCACCATAAACTTTCTTATAAACTATTTAAGAATCTTATTATTAACATTTTAACCTTTTGTTAGATAAAATCATATTTAATAATACTTTATTGTGAGTTAGTTTTTTTTAGTAGAACATCGAATTTGCTACCAAAAAAATTTTCGGCCCCCCCAGTAAACACCGTCTAGGTCCGCCCCTGGTCCCAAGTATATAATATATATATATATATATATATATATATATATATATATATATATATATTAAACCTATAAGAGGCGATGTTGTCAATGAACAGTATATATATACTAATAAGAGTCGATAGAGTTCTTTACAGTGATTCTGATTTTTTTTTTCAATTTTCGTTTTGTTCTTTTAATTGTTATATACGACAGGGTTTTGTTTATATCTTTCTAACTATGTACTAGTTGGGATTTTAGTTTCCCTTTTCCTTTGGGCGGGGTGTGGGCCCCTCCGTATTTCTTTTTTTTTTTTTTTTTTTGCTCCAGCGTCCATAAAACAATGTCGTTTTACTTGATTTCTATTTTATCTTACATTTACTTATTGCGGCTGGCTAATTGGTTTTTATTTTCTTTTACTTTAATTTTTGCTGCTAATGTCATTTAAGTGAATAAGAATATGTTTGGGTCTGGATCTGGACCCTTTCATTAATTTTAGGGTTAGGTCCGGATTTGACCTTTGACAGACCTACATAGTGGCCTATAATCAAAATTCTAATAGTGTCAAGGGAATTTTATCGGATTATATAATTTATTAACCTAAAAACTACTCATAAGCATATTTGGCATAGATGAAATTAAAGCCAATTCATTTTTTCCCATATTTGTAATTTGAAAGAATTCCCATATATTTTTAGTAATTTTTCATATTTGCTTGTAAATTCTAATAATGTAAAAAATGTACCATAATAGCCAAATAAAATTTGCTATTTAAAGTTATTTGGAGAAACCAAAACTTCACCAACATTACATATCATTCTCTAACAATTATAATGAGTTGTATTATGATGAAATACTTTCTACTATCCTTCATCCTCTTTGGAATTTATTTTCAGGCAATAGGCGCACGCAGATGTTTTTTTGGACCACTTTATCATTATAGGGTTCATCTTGTTAACAGCCTTGCACCAAACACAAAACCATCAATAGTAACGGTACATTGCGCATCTGGAAATGATGATCTTGGAAATCATACGCTAGCATTGAATCAAGACTTTAATTTTGATTTTTGCTCCATACCTTTCAAAACTTTGTTCTTTTGCCACTTTTGGTGGGGTAATAAGAACAAGGCATTTGATGCTTTTGATGACAAGCATCCATGCGGTACGAGGAAATGTTATTGGTTTGCGAAAAATGACGGGATTTGGCTTTCTGAACATTCAGATCCAAACTGGAGAGTAAGGAAGTTTTTCGATTGGGAATAAAGTGTGCATATATGTGTGCTAGTGTTGTACTTGGCCACTAAATCCCCGTGAACCTTATAATAATGCATTAAGGTTGGTTTAATTTGAATATCAACTTAAATATAATAAATAAGTCAATGATTCTATTTATACCTTCTGTTATTAGATCTCTCCTTTCTTTGATCTCCATGACTCCATCTATATATCTATCCAGCATTGAAAATAGAGTAAATTGCGCTTTTGATCCTTCATATGAGTTAACTTTTGCACTTTCGTCCTTCTTTATTTTTTTGTAGCAGATTCATCCATGTTATCAATGTAGTATAACATATTCGTCCCTCTTATCAATCAGTGTAGTGTAACACATTAGTCCCTTTTAAATAAAAAATACATCACTTAAATCCAAAATATATTCTAAAATGGATGAAAGTTGATGTATTTTGAATTTAAGAGGGACAAATGTGTTAGACTACATTGATAAGAGGGACGAATCTGCTACAAAAAATTTAACATGTACGAATATGTTATAAGAGGGGCGAATGTGTTACACTACATTGATAAGAGGGACAAATCTACTACAAAAAAATTTAAGAGGGACAAAAATGCAAAATTTGGCTCATAAGGAGGACCAAAAATACTATTCACTCTTGAAAACATTTGTTTTGTACTATAATCTTTATTTTTTGATATAATCTTCTTATATATGCGCACAATACATACATGAAATTACAAATTTCCTTTTTAATGAAGCTTTCATTTTCATATTCCTTTCTTGATGCATTCTTTCCCGAGGCCATGGATTTACTGCTACACAATAGTGTAACGGGACATTCTTACATAGATCTTATGGTTGAAAATGCCTCACATCATAAAAAAACGGAGATAATATTCTTTTAATAGACACGAGAGAATGTCATAAATGTACTTGTCCAATTAATTGTTTCTCCATCATCTTGTCACTTCTCATAAAATTAACTTTGGTTGTTAAACAAAGAAAATTTTAGAAAAATTTCAGACATGTAGTGCATATATTTTGGGCCTACCTCTACACCCCAAATATATATAGGAACACCCTAATTCACGTACAAGTGAAAATTAACCTCATATACATATTCATGAAAATTAGTCACGGCTCATTAGTCCAAATCAATTTTGTTTAGTATTAACATATAAACTTATAATTTTAGCGGGTCCAATCCAAATAAATTTGGACTAATGACCCTTGAGCCATGACTAAATCTATTGGAGGACTCCGAGAAGTGAGAAAAAAGTTTAGTTAAGAGAGTAGGGCCATTGATCTCACATGTAACAATGATTTGTCCGCACAAATGGATGCATTCCGCCTATTTGATAGTCACCTAATGCATGGTGGTGATCCAAGACCTGAATATTTTTTCAATAAATTGGGAGAATTTAGTTGAAAAAACTAGGCGCACTTTCTGGGCTACTAATCATGCTATTGGGCCCGATTTATTGCTTTGTAAATCTATGATTCTGGGCTGACATTAATCACGACTGGTATTGGGCTATTTTCAATGGGCCAATCATTAGAGATTTAAAGATTACCCGTCAAACTACAATAAAAATCCTAATTTTATTTTTCTGGCAATATCTTCTAATTTAATAACGCCAAAGAATTTATACAGGTATCATTGAAGACTGCAGAAATCTTCTGCCTAAGCCATGGGAAAGTTGTGTTATACACACAAGATGGGAGAGTAATTCATGTGCAGACGCTTTGGCTAAAATTAGGTAGTGTACATTATACTCAAACATATATATTGTATAATGTCCAAATTAATATACTCAAACATACGGAGTGCACAAAGACGTTAGCGTCGTAATGCATTCAACAACACTATATGAGACACAGTTAAAAAATACCCATCAATCAAAAGGTCAGTCATGTGATTTTTCTCGTATATCAATGGATCAAAAATTCCATCTTTTCCTTCGAAAATATCGAAAAGTTTTCGTTTTTGAATCCATGCGTATATCAGGAATACTAATCTATAGAAAAAGAATGCTAGTAAACTGAAGTTCATTTGGTAATTTTAGTTGCACGAAATATGCTAGATCACTTCCTTATAGCAGCAGCGCAATATTTTGCACAAATATTGCAGTTGAGTGATATGCAACACTTTAAGACCCCCTCCCTTTTATTCTTTTTTTTTTTTTTTTTTTCTCTTCATGTTTTACAAATCAAGCTTTATTGTTATCAGTTGGGCAAAACAATTTGTAGAGTTTGAAGTTTTTATATACATACTTGCCTACTTGGTTTGAGGATTAAGGGGATTTCTTGTTTGAATATCTTATCTAGTAACAAACACTATAATTTATAATTAACTTAGTTACTTTGTCAAATGATATACGTTTCCAATTGTTCATTCTTGTAATTGCATGAGTTGCAATTTTGTCTTTTGTTTTATGTTTTATTTGATAGTTAATAGATGCATGGTGGACTATTGTTATATACTATTATACATATGAATTGATGATGAAGTATAAGTTTGGTAATTGGTCCTCTGGGTGAAAGCCCAAAATTTCAGTGAAGACAAAGCCCAAAATTTCAGTGAAGACAAAGCCCAGTTTTGGTTGCTCTGCCACTGGATTTAAAACTTAATTCAAATATGTGAAATTATGACTCAAAAGGAAATCTCAGGCTCAACAGTCAAATCAAAGAACTCGATTAATTATTTTTAATGTATTGCTAGAGAAATGGTCAAATGTTCTAAGTATTTTTCATATTCATATCGAAATAAAATTTAATAATTTTGACATTTCACAAAATATAAATTCCAAAAGGTGTGTCTAAAAAAATTAGAAAATGATAGAACAAAAAGAACCAATTGAGCATGACGGTAGAAGACTAGAAGTAGTTTAGGCAATAATTTCTTGCTCAACTTTCAATATCTAATTTTTGAAAGGAAAACAAAATTGAAAATTTTAATTCGGGACAGCTAGCATGATACGGAAAAAGAATACTTACCATATTTTTGTAAGCATTGAGTGAAACAAATATGTTTGTAATTGTAAGCTTTTTTCAAAACGGCAACCACCAAATGCGTGTGGGTTTTTAATGCAAAATTATCTGAAAGACGCATTCTTTTGCACCCCCGAAATATATGGTAAGAAAAGAATATTTCCCTTCTTTTTATTGCCAGTTTGCAATTTGTCACCTAAAGCAGGAATCTGGAAAGAGGCCCAGACGCCCAGTTAATATTTTGCCACTTACGTTAATAATTTGTTAAAAAGAAAATGCCCAAGAATTTACATAAGTAGTGAGGAATTAAAAAAAAAAAAAAAAAAGGTGACATTTATTTCCCAATTTTGTAGATGTCTTAATTGCATCAATCTAAAAAAGTTTTGTATAATTGATTAGTTGGTACAATCAATGCATGAGTGACGTGATTGAGCACATGATTTAGATTTATTTAAAGTTGTATTCTATATCAATACACGGTTGGTATGATCAATTGATTTTATGTTTTAAAAATATGTATGATTTGTTGTAAAGGAATAATGTTAGACCCAAAAATGAATAATTTACAAATAAGTTGGCACATCAAATAATTTTGGTACGGAATGAGATTTTTTTTGTTAAAAAAAAACACAAAAAGAATGATAGGGAAAACTTTGGTTAAAGTAATGTTTTGAATCTTAGACTGCTTGTAGTGCAATGGATGGATGCCTACATGTGTGACATGTGTTTAACATAATTTAGTTCTTTTTTATTCAAAGTACATTAATTAAAATTTCATTTCCAATGTATATTTTGATATGTTAAATGTTAAATATTTTAGAGAAATTTTACAAAATAAAATATTTTTTATTTCTCTTCTCTGAGTTGTTTTGATGCATATATATGCACTTGAGTTCTCTACAACTTGAACAATCGAACTAGCTTAATTCTTGAGACCTTTTGTGTTTTCATGTCTTTTTCACTTTCAGGATATCGGGAATTCCGGTCCACATAAATAGATAACCACGATTGGCATGGGAACTATGTAGCCTTTATGGTGCTGGAAGAGATTTTTTCCATCTAGCTTTGGAAATTGAGCATCCAAAATCAAATTTTTTTGATGGCCTAACATGGTTGTAGATCTATGAAGGACCAATTTTGGGGGTTTAAGGTTCAGTACAACAATCACTCCAACAACCATGTGGAGTTTGTATTACAATATTTTTTGCGGACTAATTGGTTTTACTAAGTATGGTTATTGAAGAATGTCAATTTAATTTCGGCATGCTAAATTTCATAAAATTATTTTAAGTACTTACGAAAAATTATAATATTTTGTTAGTTCTCCGTATTTATTATTTGTTGATCTAAATTGAAATTCATCATTATTAAATGACCCATCTGTAGTTCAAACTAATGGTATTGGTATGTATGCTTTTCTATACCAGGGATTGCATAGACTTCTGCTTCCATATTTAAATATCCAAAAGTGCATGGCTTATGAGATATGTTGATTTAGTTTGTGTAGACAAATTGGATACAAGATTTAAAGCATTCATATTGGGTACTATTCTTTGAGATTTCTCTTAAAAGTGATTATTTTAGGATAGAATCATCATCTTTAATTCTTCATTTTCAGATTTTTAAGAAAAATGAGTATTTTATGTTACTAACAAAGGATATTTCAAAGTTGTCCGCTTAATTGTACACTATGCAGGATTTTTTATGTACTTCTTCAAATATATATATTCATTTTACGTTAAGTTTTCAAAGGAAGTATGATGTGATCATGGTTTTTTCCTGAATGCAAATTTCATTGGAGATAAGTTGGGTTAGTAGGTGGATTAATTTCAAATTTTGACTCATAATTTTTTAGACTTCCTCCTTTGTTCCTGAAGTTGAGTCATAATCAAGGATGAACTCTATGACTTTTGGGAAAAGTAGGCAAACGGGATCATAGTAATTCATTTTCTCTATGTGTGTTTCATATGGAAAAATCAAAATTTTGATTAGTGTATTAAATGGTCAACATTCATTCTGAAGAGTTGTACCAATGAGCTACATAAGTGTCCTCTGCCGTGATAAGAGTAATATTGGTGATTTATATAATAATAATTCAAAAATATAGTTGAATTTGTTTCAGAATATGGGTCCATAATTATGAAAATTATTATCTTAATGTAACCATGATTCAAATAAATTTACATAAAATATGTTATATTAAAAAATTATTATGCACGCGAGTACCGCGTGCCACAACGCCTAGTATATATATATATATATGTATATAAGTAGAGTAGATAAGTAGATATATAAGTGGTTGCTATTTTTTATTTAATTTTTTTTAATGAAAAACAAGGGGAGTTATTAAAAAGGTAAAGTTTACCTTTTAGTTTTCAGTTAGTTGGACACATGGCATACATTACAATTTATTATGCACGCGAGTACCGTTTGCCACAACGGCTAGTATATATATAAGTAGAGTAGATAAGAAGATATATAAGTGGTTGTTATTTTTTATTTAACTAGAAAAGTGCACGTGCTTTGCACGTGATTAACTAATTTCTTTTAATTAAATTAGTAAAGTGCACGTATTTTGCACGTAATTAACTAATTTTTTTTTTTATCAAATTAGAAAAGTTCACGTGTTTTGTACATGATTAACTAATTTCTTTTAATCAAATTAGAAAAGTGCACGTGCTTTGCACGTAATTAACTAATTTCTTTTAATCAAATTAGAAAAGTGCACGTGTTTTGCATGTGATTAACTAATTTCTTATGTTAGTTGAATCATATCATCATTTTTAATCATACTATGGTCTAAATGACATACCTTTTAGGGCCACCAATCTCCATATAATTCATATGTTAAATATGTTAATTACATATTTAACAATTCTTTTATTAAAAAGGTCGCACGTGACTAGCTAAATTCATATGTTAATTACACCATATAATAAAAGAATTGTTAAATATGTAATTATGAATGTTATTTTTTTATCATATAATGCAAATAACATATCATTCATAACATGGTTATATTATTTTATTATATAATGCAATACATATATGAAATTAGTTAATCACTGGCATTGCACGTGCATTTTTCTAATTATGTGAATTGAACAGGACTGAGAGTGTGAACACTAAAGTTAGATGTATTTGTTAATACTAAAATAGAATTGCATTTGACAGAAATAGACGTTCAACAACTTGTTTGCAAGCTTCTGTATGGATGTTAAGTGTAAACATGATATTCTCACTATAAATGAAAATAAATTGATATACTGACAATTGATTGTGTGTGGGAAGATTTGCTTTTCAACGAGTCATTATTTTTCCACTTGATTATGTACAAATCTTCCCATTATTTTCTTTTCAGTTAATAATTACTTTTATGCCATAAATATATTAATAAAGAGGATAGTGACACTTAGCTTATATATTAAAGCATGGCAGAAGAGAATTATATATATAAAATCATGTGACATGCATGGGACAAAATCGCTATAAATAGCTGAGTGCTTATCAAAATCCAAAAGGGTTTGATCTCATAGCTGAGAAGCTCTTGCTTGCTGCTTGCTGTCTACTTCGCGAGCCTTCACTGCCCAGTTCGATTTCCCGGAGCTGTGAAGGTCGGAAAGCAAAAACTCCAAACAATGCAAACCAAAAAGAAAAATGGGAAACACACTGAATACACTTCCCCAAATTCCACAATCCCAACAACAATCACAGCAACAAGAACAACAACAGCAGCTGCAGCTCCCAGAAACCGAATCACTGAATCAAGAATTCACCTGCGAAATCTGCATCGAACCTACTTCAATTCCGGGCAAGAAATTCAAGAACACCAACAAATGCTCCCACCCCTTCTGCACCGACTGCATGATAAAATACATCCGAGTCAAGCTCGAAGACGACAACATCGGTCACATTAAATGCCCAGCTTACAACTGCGATCACGCGCTCGACCCATTGGCGTGCTCTTCACTCGTGGGCCCTGCTCTCTTCATACGGTGGGGCGATGTTCTGTGCGAAGCGGCAATTGGTGGTATGGAGAAGTGCTACTGTCCGTACAGAAACTGCAATGTGTTAATCGTTAATGAGTGTGGGGGGGGATCCGAAGAAATGTAAGTGTCCGAGTTGTAAGGGATGGTTCTGTTTCCGGTGTAAGAGAGTTTGGCATGCTGGATTTAGGTGTGAGGAGGAATTGAGGGACAGAAATGACATCGCTTTTGGGAGATTAGCGGAGCAGAGGAAGTGGAACAGGTGTCCGAGGTGTAGGCACTTCTGGAGGACTTACAATTCTGAGAGCTAATATCAGCTAAAGGAAATATCTTGGTGTTTCATTTTGTTGCTTTTGTCTGATACCTTTGATCTGATTAATCAAATTGAACAGTTAAATATGTACTATTTGTTCGTGAAGATGGTTTAGGATTTCGATATTTAGTAGTTTGTTGATCAATTGTGTGCATTTTATGAACTAATGTTTACTTTTGGAAGATTTCTCGTGTGATATTCTATGAATATTGTGGTTGTTTTAGATGTTGTGTTATTGTGTTTAGTGTTGATAATAGTGCAAAGTGGGATTAAGCCGGCACGTTGTTGTTAATGGTTGTTTTATATGTATTGCGGATGTGGGGTGAGATTTTGCTACAAGTGTGGTGAGGAATTTCGGCAAAATGGGTGTGGATGCAGCGAAAATACTCCTCCTATTGGCTATTGTCGTTGCATTTTTTCATATTTCTCATTGTGGTTTTTTTGATCTATTTATTTCTGCCGTTGTTAAAAAGATTATTTACCCCCAAAATATAGAACCGCTGCATTAATATTTATTCAATGTACGAGAAATCACTTTTCGATTCATAACATGTATATCTATATCTATATATATATATATATATATATATATATATATATATATTATTTATTTATATATATAACATAAGAAATTAGTTAATCACATGCAAAACATGTGCACTTTTCTAATTTGATTAAAAGAAATTAGTTAATTACGTGCAAAGCACGTGCACTTTTCTAATTTGATTAAAATAAATTAGTTAATCACGTGCAAAACACGTGCACTTTTCTAATTTGATAAAAAAAATTAGTTAATCACGTGCAAAATACGTGCACTTTACTAATTTAATTAAAAGAAATTAGTTAAGTACTTTTCTAGTTCAACTAAGTGTCTAAGATGTGAGACAATGCTATTTTAAACATACTGTCGCCTACTTTATAAAGCGATTTAATCAAAGAAATTATGTGGTATGTCATTTAGACCATAATATGATTAAAAATGATGATATGATTCAACTAACATAAGAAATTAGTTAATCACATGCAAAACACGTGCACTTTTCTAATTTGATTAAAAGAAATTAGTTAATTACGTGCAAAGCACGTGCACTTTTCTAATTTGATTAAAATAAATTAGTTAATCACGTGCAAAACACGTGCACTTTTCTAATTTGATAAAAAAAAAATTAGTTAATCACGTGAAAAAATATGTGCACTTTACTAATTTAATTAAAAGAATTTAGTTAATCAAGTGCAAAGCACGTGCACTTTTCTAGTTAACTAAGTGTCTAAGATGTGAGACAATGCTATTTTAAACATATTGTCGCCTACTTTATGAAGTCCCCAACTTTAATTTGCGACTGATTACAACCTCGTTGATCCCTTAAATCGTAAGGCAACCTCTTAATCTAGAAACAAAACATTTACAAATAAAAGTAAAACAGTATCAATGTTAGACACACAGCCAAACAAAAATCTTCTGAACTAATTAATAACTTCAATACTATTTCATTTTAATCAGAGAAAACAGATTCAAATTCCAATGCAACTAAACAAGACACCGTTCAAATGTTTATATCAGAGTTTCAAATTCCATGTATTTAATTAATTCTCTAATAGACTGTTGATTAATAATGCATAACCAATCAGAATACAGAAATTCAGTAAAATATGTAGGTTTCTAATTTCTAAGATGTGAATCATATAGACAACTGCTAGAGGACAAGTAATTTAGGCTGAAACTAAGCACAATTTTCAATATGGGGAAAGAGACATGTACGTACCTGCTGCCAATATAAACCTCAGGTAGTTCAGCCATCTCAATTCCAATTGCACCAGTGCCATTCTTTGCTTCTCAATCGACTAATGCTCTCCTTCCATGAAACGCTGCCCAAATCGACTAAGGTGTTAAAAGTATGAAGATATAATAATAAAAGATGTGACATTAATCAATTATCAATTTATAAAAGTTATCAAGAAAATTGACCTACCTACATTGCTATTCACATGACAGAAAGATCTTTTTGTCATCTACTACTCCGAGATAATCCATCAATTTTTTGTTCTAGTTACTGGAAACAAAAGAAAATGATATAGCACGTGTCAGTCAAAAACTTTGAATCACATATAAGTATATGTTTAATCAAACAGGCTTTGCTTTGTTGGATTATTCAAAACATGATTAGCATGCACTTTAAATTCAATTTATCATATCATATCCAAAGTCTTAAGAGCACCAAAATACCTTGAAATTTCTGCGAATAGTGACACTCTTCACTGGAAAATCATTCTTTGGATGAATGGTAACAAGTTCTTTACCTACAAAAAAGATGCATATATATTCAGGAAAGGAGAAATTGGAAAAAAAAAAAAAAAAGAAGAAGAAGAATCAATTACTCACTGAATATGCAGAGGGAAATTAAACAATTACCAGAACAAGTCCAATGATGTTAGTAGGTTGCTCATAGTACACATACACTCTTCTGCTATGTCCTTTCTCCAAAATAAGATTCATCAAAGACCTAAAAAAAACATACAATGACTTTATTGTCTTATTACTAATCCTGAAGCACAACAAACAACATTGTACATGAATCAACAAACACACAAGAAACATTATTATGTAGGAACATAACCAACAATCCACATTGATTGATAATGGTACAATCATGCAAAAGAAATTAAACCAATACACGTGAAAGCAAAAATTATTCAATAAATCTAACAGGCTTTGCTTTGTTGGATTAAACCAATACTTTGCTTTCTCGAATTACCCTAACCTACATATATCCAAGCTCAAGTCAAGTATCAAATAGCTCGATTTGATTTTTCAGTCCTATGCGTGAATCCACATTAATGAAGTACCAGCATTCCTGCATATATCTATTAAATGTGACATGACTAATAATGCAGATTATTCCTTATAATTATGAAACTTTTACATTTTCATTAAAGTTTCATTTGATACGAATAATTAATTATCATAAATATTTTAATACTAGTAAGTCCACATTAAAAATGCCGGTGCATAAATCATAATGAAATATTCACGAGTTGTCAACTGAATTCCAAATTTTAATGTCGTTTTTTTTTTTGGATAAATTTTAATGTCGTATTTCTTTTCTATCACAACTGAACCTCCATATGCATCAAACTGCTTCAGAACAGCCTGAAATTTAACTCAGTCAACATACTACATACAGATACCGAACAATTTCGCTTCATATACAGATAAAAATAGAGAGAGATCAATGCAAAAAATCGTTAGTAAATTTGAAGCCTGAAATATTATGGGATAAACGTGTCAGTAAACATAAGTATTGGTGTCAACTTTGTAATAAGACTTAATTGCCACTTCGCCACTTAACGATGATTTTTAACGGCGGTAAATATGTCACAATTTATTAAAACGTGGTACCAAATATGTTGGACACATAAAATGGTGTATCAAAAGTGAAAATTGACCTATGTATTGACACCAACTTTGCAATAAGACTTAACTGTCATATCACCACTTAACAGTGATTTTTAACGGCGACATCAAATATGTCACAATTTGTTAAAACGTGATATCAAATGTGTAGGACACATAAAACGGTGTACCAAAAGTGGGAATTGACCTAAAGCGCTAATACCAAAAATGCAATTCTAATTTATTTCATTTTGCTTGAAGTGTTATGGGAGATTACAATTAAACATATTTTTAAGAGACTGACTACAAATGATTCACAAACAGCTTGACCAACTTGTTAGAAATTATAGTAAATATTCAGTATTTCTAGATTGTATAGAAATATAATTGAGAACTATCAGATCTAATTTACAATGAGTTGGTCAGCTTTGTTACTTCCATATCTAGTCTCAATCGAGTTAATTAAAAAGACAGTTTAATTCTGCACATAATTTCATTTATAAAGTATCTCACAGCAAAATATTTAAAAAAAAAAATTATGTTACATTACGTATTTATAAGAGCTGTCAATTAAGCAGATTTTTATCTGATTTTGATCCAAGTTATTGAAAAAAAAAATTATCTATAAGAACAAATTATCATGATTCCATTAAGCATATATATATATTCTTAAACACATTAAACGAATACGAGTCTAGGTCGATTTGATAAGATCTGAATGTAAGAAATTTATGGACTTACATTCAGATCTTATTGAGTTACATATAAAGTCCAACATTTGTGTATTGAATTATATATTTAGTCTTTAATATGTTAATGGATTTTATGTGATGAGTAGACCCATTTGATACACTAGATTAATGGGCTAGGTCCCCTCTCTTATTCAAAATATAACAAGCCCATTGAAAATAGATGTGACTCTTTACAAGAGTTGTAACTCTTTGTAATAGTTGTAATGAAGAGACACCTGCAGTTTATAAATAGACTTGCAATTCCATAGGCTAGATTGAGTGAAATCATGTGGAAATGTGAGTGTGTGTTGAAAGAGGACGTGTTACCCATAAAAACATTCTTGGATTTTGAATGGAGAAGACGTAGAAAGACTTGGGGCCTGTTTGTTTGGTGTTTGGGAAAGTAGTTTGGGAGAGTAGTCGAGGTTTGTGAAATAATCTCGATTTGTGGAATGTTGTTTGTTTGAGTTTTGAGAGAGTGGTTTGAGAAATAAAGTAGGTGTAGGTTTTTTTTAGAAGAGTTAGGTTGTAGGTGTAAGATGTGTAAGACTTTATGTCAAATTATGTTTCCGGTAAATGACCAATCTGCCCCTGTATACATAACCGTTGGAGATGGAGGAAACATCGAAGGCTTAGCCAACAGGTAATAATACTTAAATATATTTCTGTACAAGCCGATTCCATGTGGTTTTTCAATAGATTTTGGCACCAAATTGACGATTCAACTACTAGTGCTCGATTATGATGAACTCGAATATTTATATAAAAAAATTATTTCGCCTTTTCCTCCTTTCGTTTGTATTCAAATTGTAATAAATTTATCGGAATTTTGTACCCTTTAGTCAGGGGTGTACTAGGAAAACTTTGTTGTAATTATTTGATGTGAATTGTGAAGCATTTGAAGAAACTCACTGCAACAGATATGTTTTAATTTCTGTACCTAGTTTTGGAAATAAGAAAGTTAGAAGAATTGAACAGTGAATGGGCGTATTATGTTCATTGTTTTATGATTGGCTTTTGGGAGTATTGGTTAGGAGTTTGGACTTGGATGATAGTTGAAAGGGTGAAAGTGTCCCACATCGTTGTGAAGTTCCATCTTCAGTTACTTTATTAAGCTCAATCTGTAAGAAAGGATTGTCTTGAGATATATTATTGTGTTTCAAATTGGTATTGATCTAGGTTATACAATTAATGTTTAATCTAGCTCTGATACCAATTTAAATATAATATATGTATCTTAATATTTTTTAATTTATTCTTATAAATAAGTGAATAGTTATTTAAGGCCAAAAAAATTATGAATATGATATATATACGATTTTCAAATATTTTAACATAATTCTTGAAAAATAAATAATTGAACTAATTGTATGTTCAAACTTCAAAATATATTTGATTATATTTTTTGGTTTACAGCTAATTGACTCAAGAACCCACTAGATTTGTACTCTAATGCCAAAAAAAATTATGATTATGATATATACGATTTTCAAATATTTTAACATAATTCTTGATAAATAAATTATTGAACTAATTGCATGTTCAAACTTCAACATATATTTGATTATATTTTTTGGTTTACAGTTATTTGACTCCAGAACCCACAAGATTTGTACTAGCTTATTGGAAATTACAAGAAAAATAGCATATTTCTAGTAGTGACATTTATAAATTGATCTAACTAGCAACTAAAAGAAATTATTCACTTTCTTCAAATTTTAACAAAATTGTAGAGGTCATAGATTTTTATTCAATTATTTAAAGGATCATTTTTATGCTAAAGAAAATGTCTAACGTGCCCAAATTATTATTTTTCCGTAATAAAACCATTAATAATAAATCATGTAATTCTCTTTCCAATAGATCCGTTGTAGTCTAGTTGGTTAGGATACTCGGCTCTCACCCGAGAGACCCGGGTTCAAGTCCCGGCAACGGAATATTTTTGCGATCAGTTTTACTTCATTCTAACTTTTGTTTTTACAAAACCCTTGGCCCAATATTCATAAACCTCGTGTGACCATAATAGTATTTTAATCCTATGTGAACATGACATTATATTCTCAGGTACTATGATTTTTTTATTTAATTAATTTTGTGCTTATAACTATATTAATTTATACATTTATGTATGTTATTATCAAATGATATTCAAATTATTATCAAAATAAATTAATAACTGTATCAAATGATTATATATATATATAATTCTCTTCTGTCATTCTTTAACTTGAAAATGAAACCAATCATAGTAGATAAATGTCTATGGGTCTATTTGGTTAAGTTCTGGCTTGGTCTCGTGATACTGGACCCAAATTATTCCCAATGAAGTTTGATCAAGGTTTCACGAAACTCAGGTTTCAACTTCTATATTCAAACATAATAAATCGTACACCTATATATAAAATACAATTATTTGAAGTACCACCTATATTTTTTTGATAAATTCTTTTTCGAAATCTAAATCCTTATATTCAAATTCAATCTAAATCAAAATTCACCTAAATTATTCAAATCAAAATTTTGAACTTGAATCAAGCGAAATCGAGTCAAAATCAAAGAAAATAGGCCTCATGTATTCCTGAGATTAACTTGTCACAAGAATCTCGTGGATATTTATATGTGATTTTTTTATACATATCAAAATAGTGAATAGTAAACTATTTAGTGTAACAATATAAAGATAGAAGTCTTGTAAAATAAAAAAAATGTCGACACGCCTTGTTAGGCACATTGTGTCGAGACGGTTATTGGAGCTTACTTTTTAGGCCATACAAAGTATAAATTCATCCCTATTTTTATCACATAATATCTTAACCCTCCACTTAAATGGATAGAATAATTTCATTGGAAAATTAATTACATAAAATGAGGAAAAAGGATTATAAAACACCACACCCCAAAACCCCGTAACACCCTAACCTAAGCCCATCCTACTTCAAGGTTCAGGCTGTCCAGCACGGCCCATTGCAAAAATCTAGGTCGATTTCAAATTTATAAGGTCGTTTAGGTCTTGAGTCATAACGGAATATGGTCAAAACTCTTTTATAATATTAAAAAATTCATATTTATTTTTTAAAAGAATATATATAATCCCAAATGTTCCTGAAATACCCATCATTTTAACATAGTCTAATATATATTAATTTCACTTCAAATATTAAACAAAACTCTTCATCGAACATAACTCATGAAACAAATAGTACAAATTAAAATAATAATACTTTCATTCAAATCAAATAGATGTATCAAATAATAATAGTTTCAGTCAAGTCAAATGATCGTATAATATAATATTGATTTGTTACATGAATTAACATCTAGAACATATCGTTTTTTCCCAATAATTTATCATCATAAAATCATCAAAATTATAATCCACATGTTCGAAACTCAACTCGCAATTTAATTAATATTATTTTACAATCAACATATTCTAACCAAAATACATCAAATTAATACAAGTTCAAAATATCCAACTAAAATATCTTTCATGCAAACCAATTGAAACTATGTCAAAACACATGTAAACAAGACCATATGCTCCCGATATCCAACAGCACTAATAAATTCAAGTCTATTTTCACATTTTTAAATACTTAAAACATGAGTTGATCCCATATATATATAAATATTGCACATGAAATGGTGTACGTGAAGTATGTATGCTTAAAGATTAAATTTTACTCACCCATGACTGTGCATAAAGATTAATTCTCACCAAATTTAAATAAAAAGCAGATTTTTCCATCGAACACGAATTTCATACATGGACATTCTTAAATTTTTTAATTTTGGTGCACAGGGAACAAAAAAAATTAATTTAATCATCATACGGATCATAAAAATGTACTGTAATACATTGCCCATGGTGAGAGGAGAGCCCACATCCCAGTCAACGTCACTGCTTACATCATGGAAATCAAAATTATAGTAGTATATCTTTGTTACTCTAGAAGTTTTAATAGTCGAATATTTTCGTGACAATAAGTTTATTAACAAAATGTATGAAATTATATAGTGTATATGTATGTAAGGCATGAATTAAGAACAAGAAGAAGAAAGATGTATGTAAATGTAAAATAATAGTATAAGGATTATTATCGACATCTTAATTTCTTTTCTTTTTTTTGGGTACAAAAAAGTTTATCGACATCTTAATTGTTAGTGAATTGCCTACTATTCCATATTTCATATACTTTACATATCAACACCAAATAATATATTTGTCAATTGTGGTTTGGAGGTGGATCGAAGAGAGAGAAGTGGATTGATGGCAGTAATTGCAACCAAATTATTTTGGACTAACTAATGAACATTTATCTTTAATGAACTAATGAACATTTATCTTTAATGTACATTGAAAAATATGATAATAATTGAAAAAAAAAAAAACGCCATTTGATTTTCAATCACTTTACTTGTCTCATTATAGTATAATGCTATGTAAGGGGAAAAAAAGATATATTTTAGAGGGTAAAATTAGGGTAGGGTTTGTTGATTGATATTATAGATCCTTCTCAATGTGGTGTCTTCAATTTGTACTTACTCAACTGCTGTGCATATCATGTTTAATTTGTACAAGCTATAATTCATGATTGTTAATTTGTTATATGAAATAATCATTCCAAATTCATGGTATTTAATTTGTTTATATGTATATAAATGTAGGTTGTTCAATCGGATCGGAAACTTACCTATTTTGCCTTAAATATTTTTTTCACTCCGATGGTCAACTATGTAGAAAAAAATGAGGGGTTTGAGTTTTTTTTTTTTAATTTGAGGGTCTTAAGTGTTAATTATGTGTTTCGAGATTCGAAGTGTCCATTTATTGTGTTTTGGGGGTGCAAGTTGCTAATTTGTTCTTAATTCGAGGATGATAAGTGCTAATTTTATTTTGAGGGTGCAAAGGGCCAATTTCTCAAGTTTTGGGGATGCAAAGTGCCAAAGATTTATAATTTAATTACCTATTTTGCCCTTGAGTTTTTGTCTAAATATAAAAGAGGGTGCAAAGTGCTGCATTTTTTGATATTTTAAGTGTGCAAAGTGCTAAATCTAATTTTTAAGGGTGCAAAGTGTCTATTTCTCATATTTCAGGAGTGTAAAGCGCAAAAAGCCCCACTACCAGTTGACCCAAACACCTTAAATTATCGAGTAATTATATACATTGATGAAATGTGTCGAATATCAATTCACATTTTCTGTTTGCCGGCCGTATTCTCATCCTAATGCATGGGCCAGGCAATTTGATTTATTTAAATTGAGTTTGGTTTAGAAAGAGCCCAACTACCGTGACATAAACCCTATTTATTAGTACTATTATTAAATCATTAATCACGATTAGTGGCACACAAAATTCGTATTATGTCATTAAATATTTTAGTTCACCGACTCCCTAATAATTTAATTTAAATAGAAATAGTATGTCAAGTACTAAGTTATCATATATTCTAAGTTTATTTTAAATATCTTATTCAAAAAAAAAAAGTTTATTTTAAATATCAACTTCGAAAATACAAATTTTGACTTCTTTTAAATGGTCCAAGACTTCTGATCTTTTATGTGAGTCGAGATTAAGCCTAACATCACATGATGAAAGGAGCTTGAGCATAATCTGACCCAAATCTAGGTTTCCATTGTTCTATTATCTATAGTAACTATGAAGTGTGAACTCAATATAAAAATAATGATATTAATGATATAAGTACAATCATCGTCTCAATTATTACATAATATAATGTTGTATTACAAATCTTATAAGATTATCGATTTAACATTCAATATAAATTTGCTCTTATATTTCAACAACCAATATAATAACACCATATATCCTCAAGACATAACATAATTTGATACTTGCTACCTTATTTTTTTATCCAAACTCCATCAAACATATTTAATCTAAGTGATATTTCATATTTTCAAAACCCGTTAATTTTTATTAGTATTTTATCATCTCAATATTCATTTTTAATCCAATTCAAATCAAGTTTTAGAAAATCAGCTGAAAACTCTTATACCAATTTATGTAAACAAACCTTGAACCGAGGAAAATTCTTCCATAAGCTCTAAAAGACTCCTGAAATAGGTACATTATCTTCATATATTTTACTATTTACAAATGACTTGCAGAGTTAAATTTAGTAAAATTAAATTTATTGAATATTAAAAGCTATCTAAGCTTCATTTTCATAGTTATTAAAACTCAAATATGATTTAATCTCAAATAATTGGAGTACCTTATTAATTTTTTTGAGAAAAAAAAAAACTAGCTTGTATATAGAATAATAATCAAATATCAACTGGACTTAGCCTAATTTGACGGACTTGCTTTTGATTGGGTCAAATCAAGTTAGATCTGAGTAGGGTCATAAGTTGAATTGCTATATTAAATCTGAGCACTAATTTGAATTGAAGACTCAAATGGTCTATAGTAAGTTATTAAAATTGATTTCATATAATATATTTTTTCATAGTTATATTAATAATTACGATACTTATAATATGGTTTTTAATACTGTTTGTGTATAGAATTATGTAACATATTGATTTCCAGAAATAATAAACTTGAAGTACTTCTTCTTGTATTAAATAATTTGTTTTAACGATAAATCTTAACGTAAGTCCGAAATAAGAAAATGGGATGTAAATCATAGTCAAGAAATCACACCACAGTTTGAGTTCGAAGTTAATTTCGAATATATGTCATTCCAAATTTAATCAACAAACTGAACGGGGAAAATGAAATTGAGGATTAATGAACCCTAACATTGGAAAATGCATGAATTGCAACCATTATCAAAACGGAAAACACAGGAGACATTCTCATCGTATGAAATGAATGTGTTGTAAAACACGTAATTGAATTCAGGCCCATTGAGCCGTGCTCCAGCCAATCATATCTCGTAGTATTTTGTAAGATTCTTCTTTTATCGAATCCCCATGCCTTTTTCTCTCTCCTCTCTCTCTCTCATCTGCTCTGCTCCCTCTGGCTACTGAGTGAATATTAGCTAGCAGACAGATTTTATTATAATTTATAGTTTAGTCCCTCGAATTCACTTAATTGCAGGCTTGCCTAACCTACCCTTTTAATATCTTCCTTCGCCCCTCCTCCAACTTAAATTATTTTGAGTTGGAGACAGAAAGTCGTACTACGGAGAATTTCAAATCTCGTGAAAATTTAGTTATTAACTAATAAATTTCTAAAAGCTTAAATAACCTTTCTTATAGTCCGGCTCTTAAAACTTTTTCTTTGTTTAAAAATTTGTAATGTCAAATTTGAGTTTGAGATAAATTTAACCGTGTATTAGTATGACTAATAATATACTCATGATTTCAACTAATAAGAAAAAAAACTTGGAACTATTTCTCATGATCACGTGTCGTAAGTTAGCCTCAAAATTTGTAAAGGATAAATGTTTGGCTCATATGTGTGCATTGAATTTCTTTCATTCCAATGTTAATATGAATGTAAAAATAATTTATGTAAACTTTAAATTTTAGAACTTTATTCAATAATCTAACATGTAATTTGTCAATTACGTATTACTGTGACTAGCTTTGTGAGAAATAAAATTACTAAACTGTTGATTCTATACCTTAGTATGTGATAATTTATGTCAAATTTTAAAACTGAAACATAATCTATTATCGAAGGATGTGTTATCACAATTGTATTACTAGGAAGAATACTAATCTAGAAAATAAATTAATATAAGTAGACACGCTAAATTGACAAGTGTTTTTTTTGGCCTAAAAGGCTTTTGCTAGTTGTTACTATGGTTTTTTTATATATTTGCTATTGTTCAACTATATTGTAATATGTTTTTCCATTGTTATTATTTCTTCAACTTAATCAATTTTTCTAAGACTAGAACTAATGAATTATTACACAGACTTAACACAACAACTATTATTGAATTAGTGGAAGAAATTAATCACTATAATATGTTAAAAATCAGGTATGAATTCCAGTTAGAAAATATATTTAATTACATAATGTATTTCCCGGTGCCTCAAAAAATAAATCACATCATATCTATAATCTGGATACTCTTAAAAATTTAGAAAAAAAAAACACTGTCGCTTCTAAAGTATTTATTTACTAGAAAACGCCCCCACAATCCAATTATAAATAAAGTAATAAAATAAAACAACATATCAAAACAGGTGAGTTTTGGTGTTTTAAATGGTTGGCATATACCACTCATTTGGTATATATGCCTACCTTGATTAAGCAAAAGCTGGTACTCATTACTTTCAAAAAGAAAAAAACAAGAACGCACTAAACTAGTGCTCTAAATATCTCTAGACGAAAGTGATTGATTCATATTGAAGCAAATGTGTAAATACACAAACTCAAAGGACCCATATGGAAAAAAGCCTAAAAAGTAGGTCCAACCAAGACAAAAAAATTAGTGACATGGGTACCCTATTGGTGCAACTCGTGTTGTTAGAATACAAATCAAAAAAGATATAAGATTGTCCAAACCGATTAAAATATTCAAGCCGAAACAAAATAAAAAAATAATCGAATATTATAATGCTAAAAAGAATAAAGAAGAATCATATGGTGGATATTGCAGCAACACACACACACACACCTTCCATTCCATCTATGCTTAAGTTAACATGAAACTTTAGAGAGAGAGAGAGAGGTTTAAGAAAGGGTTTAGGTCCACCAACTGGTGGTTAGAGATTGGCACTCTATAACCAAACATCATCAACAACAGCAAAGAATCAATCTAAGTCAAGCAACAAACAAAAACAGCAACAGCTAAGATGTATAGATAGATAGTTTAGATAATTAATTACCATTCTTTCTGCATTTATACACCAAGAAAAGCAAATAAAAGGGAGGTATGTATGTATAAGGGGATTTTTTATTTTTAAAAAACTTTTATGGTTTTGATTACAGTAAAAGAAAGGACCCCTTTCTAGGGGCTATCAATTTTAAGATATATAGGGGGGGTGGGGAGAGAGAGAGAGAGAGAGAGGTGGAGGGTGGAAACAAGAAAGACAAGAGACTTTATGTGTGCAAGTCTCACGTGGGAATAGATAAAAAGAGTAATATGATGCATGATAGATGTAGAATATCATAAAGGTAAAAGGAAAGAGTTAAAGGGGTTGTAATGTTCTTGTACTTTGATCTTTGAGAAATTGAGAAACTCTACTACACTAGACAAAACAAAGGAAAATAAATTCGTCTCCTTTCTCATCTTTTTCTAATTTTTACTTCTTTTCTGATTCTTGGATTCTGTGTGTGTTTGAGAGAGAGAGAGAAAGAGAAGGGATTGATTATGATTAGTGTTGGAGGAGACTTGGGATTAGTAAAGATTATTTAGGCGGATCGGAGCGTTTGTGTTCCCCACAAGGCACACAAGTCATACTGAATTTCAGGTTTGTAGATTTGTTTTTGACTTTGATTGATTGTTACAATATTACAATATATCTAAGCTGTGTGTGTTTAGGAGGGAGAAAGGGGAATTTTATCCTCATAATTCTTTCATGGTTTTACTTCGTGTGTTTTTTTCTATCAAATTTGCAATTCTTCAGCTAGATTGCTTTCTGTTCTTGTCATCTTAAGTTTTCTTGGGAAGTATAGTTTTGGTTTCTGATATTATAATTCTTGTTTTGGATTATTATATTTGTTTTTTATTTGGGGGATAATTTATTGCTTTTTTGATCATTTTGTTTATTTCCGGAATTGCCAGGACTCTTCTGGCTTCTACGTAGCAGAAAGAGGTTAACAAATCAAATTCAACAGAAGAAAGGTCCTAAACACAGAGCAATGGCTACATATTTTCCATCATCAAACAATCAAAGAGATTCTTCCACAATTCTCTATTTAAGGGACCCTTTGCCCAATTCATATTCAGAAACTCCAATTCTTCAAGGAAACCATCCTATGTACATGAATTTCTCATCTTCTTCAGGTTCGTACTCCGATGCATTAAACGGGAAGGATATTCAGCCCATCGGAGCTTCAGATACAAATACATCTCAACAAGAGGTTTTGCTAAATTTCGGAGGCTCACAAGCTCTAGAACACGACAACTTTAGTTCATGGAAAGATGGTAGAAACGATATGGTAATGGACTCGTTTAGTGGAGCTTCTAGGATTCTTCAAAGTGATCAAAATTTGCAGAGCCAAGGATTATCACTTAGTCTCAGTACACAAGTACCATCAGTAATGCAAATTTCATCGACGCAATATCAGAATCCTAATACTTCGATATCTGGTGAAGAATGGGGAAGGAACTTATCTATTGAAGATGAGGATAATTTTCAGACTAAGCAATCGAGGGATAATGATTACATGTTAGCTAGTGTTCCAAGAAATGATATCACTACATACGGCATGCCAAGTATTGCAAGAGCTGTTCCGAATTCGAAATATTTGAAAGTGGCTCAACAGTTACTTGATGAAGTTGTTAATGTTAAGAAAGCAATCATGGAACAAAATGCTAAAAAAGTAGTAGAAAAGGGTCGCAAAGGAGTTACTGAGGAATTGGGAGATCGAGCTCCATATACTTCAGCTGGCCCGTCTTCAGTCCCAATCGAGGTAAGTTCTCCAAGCGAGCTTTCCACGGCTGAGAAGCAGGGACTACAAAATAAAACAACAAAGCTTTTGTCAATGCTTGACGAGGTGAGTTTATCATAGAGACATGAACATATAATCGTTGTTAAAATATACACTAATATATCATGAAGATTTTTAATACCTCATGTTACAATTCTATTGGGTAGAATTGCATTTTTAGTCCAATGGGACTGTATGCTCAACACCTTTAGCACACGTACCTACAAGATTGTACTTTCGGTCCCAAATTTTTAAAAAGTTTTGCACTTTTTGTCCAAATAGAATCATCTTTGTCTGACACTTTTGATCCTCAGTTTCGTACTTCTAGTCCCACATTGGACGGGAAGAGGACTATGAAATCAGTTTAGAAATTTAGGAGCAAAAGTGCAATTTTGTAACAAACGGCACTTAAAGTGCTGATGCGGTCAAGTCCTAAGAGACTAAAAATGCGAAGTTTCTATTCTATTGTGTATATGATACTGGCCGGACAATATGTTCTAACAATCGTATTCAACTTCTGATTGTGAATCTAAGACTCATATGTCTTCCCTCTTTGTCAAGCTCATTTCTCATTCAAGATTTCATGTGACAGGTTGACAGAAGATACAGACAGTATTACCATCAAATGCAGATAGTTGTGTCTTCTTTTGACACAATAGCAGGATCTGGAGCAGCTAAACCATACACAGCACTTGCCCTTCAGACAATCTCCCGTCACTTTCGTTGCTTGCGTGATGCTATAAATGGCCAGATACATATTGCACGAAAGAGCCTTGGGGAAGAAGATGCTTCTTCAAACGATAAAGGGGTTGGAATATCTAGACTGCGTTATGTTGATCAGAAGCTCAAGCAACAGAGAGCTCTTCAGCAACTTGGCATGATGCAACAGCATGCCTGGAGGCCACAGAGGGGACTGCCAGAAACCTCTGTTTCAATACTGCGAGCTTGGCTTTTTGAGCATTTTCTTCATCCGTAAGCTACATAAGAACTCTGTTTAAATCTACTTTAGTTATAATATACCAAAACTAAATGAGTAATGTGGTTTTTTTCTGCAGCTACCCAAAAGATTCTGACAAGATCATGCTAGCAAGGCAGACAGGATTGACGAAAAGTCAGGTGAGAATTAATTTAACTATGAATAAACAAAAGAATACACATCACGAGTTATCTGGTATCTGTAAAAGTTAGCAAAGAAGAAGTTGTTTAACTAAACTGAAAATCTATTAGAATTATCGAGGAGCATTTTATGTAGCATATTTAAGTTTTTTGGATTATCAATGGAATTGTATTTATTCTTTGACTTTCCACAATTAGGGATTTTGGGATTTTCCAACTTAATAAGAAAATGTTCTGGTCTAATCTGGGAAAGTATGGCGGGAAGGTTAAGGTTCTTGACCCTGTATTGAGTTAAGGGCCATTGAGATAGCAATACAAGGTTATCTTCTTCACAAAATCTGAATATTATTGCTCATGCAATCAAACTACACATTACTGAATAAATCTGATATTGCACTCTTTATGTCACTTGAACTAATTTATTTCGTAGATCTCTAGCAAATTTTATTGTGGTTTGAAATATGTAAAATCTATGGTAAATTTCAAGTTGGTGGTGAGTGAACTAATTAAGCAGACCATCTTCTTAATACTCTTATCTCTACATTTTGTTGATCTATCTGTGGCTGCTCAGGTCTCAAACTGGTTCATAAATGCACGAGTCCGGCTTTGGAAGCCCATGGTCGAAGAAATGTACAAAGAAGAAGCTGCTGATGCTGAAATGGAATCTAATTCTTCATCCGAAACCTTACCAAGAACTGCAAAGACTACTGATACAAGAGCCTCTGAGGAGCAAGGAGAAGAATTGTGCCGTATTGCAACTTCCACAGGGAGACCTTTCGAGTCAAAATCTGATTTTGCTCTCGACACAGAAATGATGGGATCAGACACCAATTCCAGTTTCCAGGATCTACTGCGTTCTGATCCTCAAAGCAACTATGGGATAGAACAAAATCAAATGAATGACTCCAGTCCTTTTCCAGACAATGCAGACCAGTCAAATTGTGGCAATGATAGATTTATTTACAACATGACAGAGCTGGAGAGATTTGGTAATAGAGGAGGAGTTTCACTTACATTGGGATTACAGCAGTGTGAAGGTGGTGGCATAGCCATGAACGATGTCACTCATCATGGTTTTGTTCCCATGAGAGACAATGAGGTATACAACACAGCAGCATCAGATATGGGGACGGACAGGGTAGAATTTGAGTCCATGGATTCAGGAAACCAGCCACATAGATTCATGTCCTCCCTTTCCTCTCTTAGGCGACTTTTGTAGCATTTAGATATGCTTCAGATGGGAGTTCCTTTGGTTTAATTCTTTGAATGATGAACAACTTAGAAAGTGAAATGGCAAGCAAGAAGCTTTAGTAATTTTGCATTATAGATTTTGTGAATGTAAAAAGATTGGTCGGAAAGTCAGACATGAAGCATAGTTGTAAAGAATCGAATGTTTAGTATATACTGGAATTTCTTAAGGGAAATCTTAGTAATTAGTTGCATATTACATTTGAGTGTATGTTATTAGATCAGTACCCATTTATTAACAGCATATCAATTACAGTGGATCATTAGAGTTCTTTGCACAATTCCACACATTTCAACGGTTACGACAACAAGCACAAAAAACCAGGATATATGCGTCATAATTATTGAATACAATGACATTTCAACAGCCATATAAACTTATAATGTATCAGGTAGGCACTGAGCCAGGTCTGATCAAAGTCCAAAGATTTAAAAGGTCTACATTATGCATGTATAGACCCATGATATATGTTGACTTTTATTAGACTGTATTGTAAGATGGCATCCCCTTTAGAAGAGTGTATTCTACCGAGCAAACTAGTAAACGGAAAAGGGAACGTGACAAGCCGCGAGCACACTCGAAACTTGAGGGCAATAACAACAAAACAAGGAAAGTCCTCCTTGCAGACATATAATTCTAACTGATTCAATAAAGATATAGAACATGACTGTGAAAACAGAAGAAGTCTTCATAAATTCTTTTCACTTTAAATAGAATTTCAAAAATAATTAATCAACACAAACAACATCTTAATTAGAAAAAAAAGGCGCAAAAATAGCTAGGCATATATAGGAAATGTCAAATGTATGCTCAATTCTCATAATTTCTCTTTCATTCAGTAGCTGGTAAACCAACAATTGATCGTAGAACAAATTAGTATAAATAAATCCGAACATAATAATCATTCAATAATCGTTACCTTCAATAATTGAACCAAAAAATTAAAAGTACGAATAAATTAACACGGAAGATTTTCATATACATTTTTAGGAATGTGAATTGAATGAATGAAAGAATCACGACTTACATTTTACAGAAAAAATAGGATTTTTTGCTTTTTTAGGAGCGTTTAAAAGGAGAGGAATACGGAGCGTTTTCTTTGAATTAATAGTAGTATATCTCCTAAAAAAAAATTCAGAATGATTCCATACAAGGGCCAAAAGAAAAAAATACGGAAAATAATTTAATGAGGAAAAATAACGTGAAGAATTTCAATTACTATTATTTTCTCTAAAAAAAAATCAATTATTGACAATAACAACCCGAGGTGATGAAGGAGAATAGGCGCACGTGCGCAGTTGAGATTCTAACCTAGGACCTACCTAGTCTAAATCGCTGAGTAGCGTTAGCTTTGGACCTTTTCGATATCATTTGGGTCCTAAAACGATAATTATTTTCTCTTTTATAATGTTTTGAAACACTATTTTTTTAGAAAAACTATGATTTATCTCAAGTACATAGAATTCCTGTATTTTAATTTTATGTTTTTTCTTTATAATTTTTGGTAAATTTTAGCCTAAGATTTAAACTATTCAAAGCTCTTTAAAACTAAATGCACACTCTTTCTCTAAATTTTGAATATTATATGTTTTTTTATCACTTAACAAAAGGATAATTTATTTGAAAGCACGGAATTCCGTCATTAAATTTTCTTCATTATTTTCTATAGTAAATAAATTGTTAATCCAGTTATATCATTAGATGCTAATCGTTTTCAATCATGTGAGACTAAAACCATATGTACTACCAAAAACATAAAAGATGGAGCAAAATAATTTTTTTTGATCTAAAACGTTGGTAGAAAGTTATTTTCCCATACTTATATTCTGAATTCTCCCATGTTATATATAGTAGTATTAATTTTCATTTTTTATTTTTTTGAAAAAATGTTATATACTCCGTATTAATTTGTTCTCTTCACGCCTACTACTGCAAAGTTAAAAACTGAAAGGAAAAGAAAAATGAGATTAAAAAAAAAATAGAGAGTCGTACTGGTACAGTGCATTTTCATTTTTTTCCATTTTCTCCCCCCATCTTTTTTCGTTCTCTAGCACCACAATTACATTTTTCTTTTGGCGCTCTCTCCTCAAGAATTTTCCCCTAAATTTCCCGAAAGATTCCTTCACTACTTCACCCCAACTCTTCAGTTACCAAAATATATTTTATAATTTTAATTATATGCAATATTTAGACATAATTTTATATAAATATTCTTAATCCCCTGACTTTAACTGTCTATTTCTCGTCAATGGCTTCCGAACGCCAGTTATCAGCTATTAAGGTGCTGTAGTTACTTAATTTTTGCAAGAATTTTTGCTTACTCTCTATCTCAAGCTTAAATGAAGTTGTAATTTTGAACTAATTGTATGGTGCGGGTAGGGCGCCAAAGTGCTTATGGTAGGCGCCGGAGGTATCGGCTGCGAGCTTCTTAAAACTCTCGCGCTCTCAGGTTTCAAAGATATCCATATCGTGAGTATAATTTTGCATTATTTTTACTGTTTAGAGTATTTTATTTTTGGGTATTTTGAGGCTTTTCGATGTAAGGGATTTTGAGGGTTTTTTTTATTAGGGTTTTAGTAAATCCATATTTTTTTCTGAAACTGTTGCTGCTTTTGATTGTTACTTGGCTGGTAGTAACTTCTGCATGTTTTTTTAAATTGCTCAGTTAGTTTTACTAGATTTATTTGGCGGGCATGGAAGAGTACTTGACCTACACTATGTGAATTTGAATTAATGTTTGCCTTTGGATTAATTTGTTTGTTGAATCCTGTAAAATATATTCACATCTCTAATGCAAGGGAGATCTTTAGTAAAAGCTCATGTATTTTTAAGGAGGCACAAAGATGCTATAGACTGATAGTTGAGCTTTAGGCATATGGTCTGTTAAGTGGAATTGAGAGGAATACATAATTTATGATCTTTTAAGGTTTTGGAAAGAAAAAGATTGTTGAACTTAATAAATTATGAAACACACTTCATAAATATTTTTTCCCCCTCATTATTACTTTCCACTTCCCTCTCAACTTATATACCAATTACTCATCCGTTGCTCTAAAAATGGAAACGGCCTTCTTCTCATAAGCTACATAAAGTAAGATAGACACAGCAAATAATTAAACTCGTTAATATTTGTAATTCTTAACTTTTGAAAAAACTGGGCAAATAATTAACTTCGTACTCCTTGAATATCTGTGCAAACTTGGTTATTACATAACCTGTAAACTGCTGGGCTGTTTTTTATTTGAGGCCCTTTCAATCTACTTGAGATTTTCTCATTCAAACATGATATTTTATCCTATTTTATGTGCGTCTTTGTTGTTCAAAAGATTCCATTTTCTTTTATCTGCTATCTTCTTTTTGAGTACTTCAGGTGGTTCATTTAGTGTTTCCTATACCATTTTCTGTACTTTCCTCCCCTTCTCCATTCTTTCATTTTCACGAGTACTACATTGTTTAGTCAAACTAATTTGAAGGGTTTTAGACATTTTTAATTTGGCCAATGGCTAGCTAGCACTTCCTTGGAAGCAATATGATAGTTAGGAGGAGCTATAACACGTTGGACGCGGTTGGTCTGAGCCAATTAGGTGGTTAAGGTGGTTTTGAGGGAGAACATGAGATATTTTGTTAACGTTGTGACAGCGGTGGGTATGATGGGATAGGGGAGATAGTGGCGATTGACTTTCTGTGGTGGTATGACGACGTGGATGATACAAGGTTCGTTAATGTGGTGAGCCTACATATTGGAGAGAAGAGAACAGGAATAAACTTCAGGGGGATTTCTTTTATTTTGTATTGAAATATTCCTAATTCAATTTATGTTTTGACTAAGACCCGTGTTTGATATCCCGACCATAGTGGTTAATTGTGCTCCGGCTTTGAACTTAAAAAGCTATGACCCATCCTAGTAGGTTTTGCATGGCATGATGTTTCTTGAATTCTTTTGCAACCCCTAATAAATTATGGTCTTTTACTTGATTGTGGCATACATTTTCTTCTACTTGTATGCAACTCCAAAAAATCATATTACGTAATCACTCATGATTGCATTTACATCACTTTATTTTATTTTCCACTGATACGTGAATATTATTTGAGAAGGTGAGCCAACATTTCATTAAACATCATTTCTCAATATTATGCACCCAATCCCATTTAGTAGGGTGTAATTATTCTTTACTTAAATGCAGATTGATATGGATACAATTGAGGTGAGCAACCTAAATAGGCAGTTCTTGTTTCGACAATCACATGTTGGGCAATCAAAGGCCAAAGTGAGTAGGGGAATTCGACTTCTTTTTAGTGGACTGCTGTCTTCCAGCCCATTTTACTAATATTATTTGGCTAAATGATCAACCAGGTTGCTCGTGATGCAGTATTGAAATTTAGGCCTCACATCAGCATTACACCTTACCATGCAAATGTGAAAGATCCTGATTTCAATGTTGATTTCTTTAAGCAATTTAATGTTATTTTGAACGGGCTTGACAATTTGGATGCCAGACGACATGTTAATCGCCTGTGCTTGGCTGCTGGTGTTCCATTAGTTGAAAGTGGGACAACTGGGTTCCTGGGACAGGTTGTGATGATTAGTATTTTGTGATTGCGTTAGACCTAAGAAAACTTTTTTCACTGCTTTACACTTGATGCAGTAGCACGTGGAGCAGCTTTTAATCATATGAGTTCAGTGATGAATGTAACTTGCTTCTAACACCTTTTGTATTATTTATTAAAATTGGAGTAGGTTACTGTGCATGTGAAGGGCAAAACAGAATGTTATGAATGCCAGCCTAAGCCAGCTCCAAAAACTTACCCCGTGTGCACCATCACAAGTACTCCATCAAAGGTATGAACTCATTTTTGTTCTGTTTTCCACCCTTGAGTATATTGTCAGGAAATTAAACTTGGCTAGACTTTTTTAAGGCATTAAATATTTATTACAAGACCTGTGGCACTATGATTTATTCTTATGTCGCTTGAGACTTTATCACATGCCTGCTGCCTAAAAAGATGAAGCTTTATATAGGGGTTATTTTTTAGGTGATGGTTTAGCATTATGTGGCAGTATGAACCTTTTCATGAGTGCTCTGAGATAGATTATGTTTCTTATACACCTGTATGGATCATCTTATTACGACACAGATGGTTGGTGGATTCTGGACCATAGTTTGCTTCTTAGTTCAATTTAGGAAAACTGATTGCTTTTTTCAAAGAAAGCCCTGGGGTTGTGCTTCTCTCCATGTCTGCCACTTAATTCTAGATATAGATGTTATGCAGTTATATTAAAATGATATCATATTTTGTTTCAATGCTGCAGTTTGTTCACTGTATCGTATGGGCAAAGGACCTTCTTTTTGCAAAGTTATTTGGTGACAAGAGTCAGGAAAATGATTTGAATGTGCGTTCTACTGATGCTTCCAGCTCCTCACAACAAATAGAAGACGTTTTTGAACGCAAGATAGATGAAGACATTGAACAATATGGAAGAAGAATATATGATCATGTTTTTGGCTATAACATTGATTTAGCTCTGTCCAACGAAGAGACATGGAAACACCGTAATAGGCCAAGGCCCATATATATTAAAGATGTAATTAACACTGAATTTATCCATCGAAATGGAAATCTGGATTATAACTCGGTTGCTGGAGATCTTTCGCCAGTGTCTGCAATGGCGTCTCTGGGTATGAAAAGTCCACAGGATCTTTGGAGCTTGAAGGAGAACTCGCAAGTATTTCTGGAGGCTCTAAAATTATTCTTTTCTAAACGAGAAAAGGTCTGATACTGGTTCCAATGTTTTTGTGAAGATCTTCTTTTGTTCATGATATTTCTTATTTGTAGTTGATATATACATACATATATATATGTTTTTTTTTTTCAGGAGATGGGTAATTTGATTTTTGACAAAGATGACCAGTTAGCTGTAGAATTTGTTACAGCTGCTGCGAATATTAGAGCTTCTTCTTTTGGTATCCCGTTGCATAGCCTTTTTGAGGCTAAAGGTATTGCTGGCAATATTGTGCATGCTGTTGCCACAACAAATGCTATCATTGCTGGGCTTATTGTCATCGAGGCTATTAAGGTGCTACAAAATGATATCAAAAACTACAGGTCGGTGACATTTTCTCCACAATAATTTTTCGCCAGGGTTTGCCTAGTCCTTTTGAGGGATATATGTGTGTATTAAGGAGAACTCGTACGTTTCCTTTTTTCCACTATAAGGGCTATTAATACCTTTGTGATACTGAGAACATGTTTGGTAACAATATGAATATTCTGAGGGTCACATGAACGGGGGTGGCAACAGAACTAATTTAGTGACCTTTTCTTAGCTAACCGAGAAAAGACATTATATGAATTATTATTTTATTGCAACTTGTTAGTTATGCTATCTGACAGTATATTGTGCCTGTAGGATGACTTATTGTCTTGAACATCCTTCAAGAAAGATGATTCTTATGCCAGTAGAGCCATTTGAGCCAAACAAACAATGCTATGTCTGCTCTGAGGTATGTTGGCTTCTCTTGTTGGGATTTTATTATTTTGCCGAATGAATTTACCACAATCTGATTAGTTACATATTTTTGTGCTTATGCTATCATATGTGTTTGCAATTAGACACCCTTGACTCTCGAGATAAATACTCATCGTTCAAAGTTGAGGGATGTTGTTGAGAAGATTGTGAAAGCAAAGCTTGGCATGAATTTGCCACTCCTCATGCATGGCTCGGCCCTTCTTTATGAAGTTGGTGATGATCTTGATGAAGACGAGGTTGCTAACTATGCAGCAAACCTTGAAAAGGTGAACTACCTTGTTTCCTTTTTATTAACCATGTAACTTATTGAAGTTTTCTCTCTTTTCATTTTACTCATCTTCTCTAGGTACTGTCTGAGCTTCCTTCTCCCGTCACTGGTGGAACAATTCTTACTGTTGAGGATCTTCAGCAAGAGTTAAAATGTAGCATTAACATCGACCATAGGTTTGTTTCGTTTCTACTTGATTTGTGTTGTTTTCCTAACTTTGATCTCTACCTAGAATTTCACATTGGATCATGTGATGGTGGTAGAATCTTAAGTTTCTTCAGACAAGTTCTACATATGTTACCCTTACGCTTCCATCTTGTGTGTTACGTTCAACATGACAGCACATTGTCTTCAGTAATTAATCGTACTCTACAGCCGCTTTCTTCCAATTTTTATAGTTTATGGAATTTGACCGATTGAGGATTTTTAGTCAAAGATAGATCGATATGAATTACTACTTGCCATTGCAATTTTTTAATTTTAAAGTCAGGATTACTAAGTCTATCACAGTTTCGCAGCAACATTAGCTTCTTGTGCCTGAATCTTGAGATTATTTTTTAAACAGATATTAGTTTGCAATTAAGCACAGCTTCTAACAACATTATATCCTTTGCTATGTATATGCATAATGCAAATATCAAATCCAATTTTTTTCTTTTTAGTGGGCTATATATGTGTTGAATGTGTCTCATTTTGAACTCCCTCAATCCTACAAAACATATCCCTATTCAACTTTTATTTCAAGTATAATGTTTGTCCTACAATTTGAAGAGAATGAATTTGTTATTTAGATTTTTATTACACCCTTGGATTTCCATTCTCCGTTTTTATTTCTGACAAATCTGAATTATTGATTGAATCCTCCATGTCCTTCTCTCATTTAGATACGGTCCTTTAGATTAATAATAAACCATTTTTTTTTATTTTGTTTTATATCACTGTTTGAGTTGCAGCTTTAGTTTGCTCTATAGTAATACTTTAACTTTTGCAGGGAGGATTTTGATGAAGAGAAGGAACCAGATGCAATGATCCTTTCCGGCTGGACTCAAGCTCCAGCACCAGAAAAGAATGATAATGGTGCGAGCACATCTGGTTTAACTGAAGCTGCTACTTCTCTGAACACTGAAGAAGATGATGAACTGCAAATCATTCCAACACAAACTGGGAAGAAACGAAAGCTTTCCGACATTACCAGTGCCCATATTTCAGATTCTTCATGTGTTACCAGTGATGCAAAGATTAAAAGAAATGCAGAAGAAACCCACATCAACACTGATCTAGTTATGCTTGATGATGTGGATTCGAGCAATAACAAGAAGAGGAGGGAGGGGCAATAGCTAATTATTTTCCTTTGATTTTATTATGAAGAGTTTATCTCATCTAACAATATGTATGGAGAGATTATGATTCTTTTGGTGCATGGAACTTCGTAAACTGATTTTTTAGGAATTATTTTGATTATGAGACGAACTTGATCGTTCTAAGCTGGACTTAGTTTAATAGGCTTGATGGGATCTAAGTTTTGTAATTTTCATAATTTCATTAGTAGTTGAAGGCAAAAAATTGTATGGTTTTGTAAGCAGTAACCTCTATATTATCTACTTCTGCCTGAATCCTCGGCCACCATTTTATTTTTTGGCAAAATTCATTCATTTTTTTATTTGGGTACATTTACATTACATTAGATAGAAATCATTTTAATAATTGTTCAATTACAAATAATAAACAACTATCAAAGACTAGTATAAGCTAGAAAAAATGTCCACATTAGTGCAAGTTGAAATCAGGCAGAAGTAGATAATATAGAGGTTGAAAGGTGATGTCCCAATTTTCCTTTTTTTTAATCAGGTAGAAGTAGATAATATAGAGGTTGAAAGGTAGTGTCCCAATTTTGTATTGTTCCCGGAGTCATTTTTCGGGTCGGATCTGGATTCGGACCCATGTTATATCATTAGTCCCCCGCAAGTCATGAAGTAGGTCGAGGGGATTTTCTTTGGATTATTCCATCTTTGGCTTGCCTACTTGAGGGCGTAATTGCAGTAGGATTAAGGGTCCAAATTTTTCTTCACAAACTATTCTTCTCGCCAGTGACTCGATCTCTCCCTTTGGCAGGAATGTTAATCTAGCTCGCTAGCATGTAGGATAAGTTTTTTCGTGAATAAACGAAATGTCAAACTGCATTGGGACAAACATTTGTCCAATGGCACACTTCGACTGAGTCCACCGTTTGGGATTTCGATCAGTTTGTAGCCTTAGGGGATACGACCGGTAATCATCATGTTGTTTCATAGGCGTCGATCACCATACCCCTAATTTCCTCTAACTACCCCTTTGTGTAGAAATAATTCCCACAGTAGAATTATCTTTCCATGTATTACGTTGCCGGATCTCAAAGCGAAAAAACAGATTTGCGATGAAAAAATTTAAGTTTATTCATTGGGTATGAGATGTAGTAGCATCTTTGTGGTGGGAAAAAGCTAGCATTAATAGTTTTGGTAATCAAACAAAAATTTTAAAAATGGATGAAAACCTAATAATTTTCACTTCTACTTTACTTATTATGTGCATAGAACTGAAGAGCGAGGTATATATAGTGGGGGATTGATCGTCGTACGGAAATAACAAATAGATTACATGCAATATATTTATATCTATGTCATTTAATATATTATGATGTGCATAATTTTTTTATTCTTTTCAATATATAGGGTATGTTTGTTTGGGAGAAACGAGACAAACATCATTTTAATTTTTTGAAAAAAAATTATCTTCATTCAATTTTTTTAAAATACTCTCTCAAAACAACAATTTCTTAATCTAAAAAAAAGAGCGAAAGACAAAAACATCCCCTATACTTTGTTTAACTCCCAAAAACCTCTTGTGTTATTTTAACTCCCGCCTCCCCCCCCCCCTCCGATCCCAAGTAAGTGCCTAATACATCCCCAAAAAGGGTGAGATTATTTAGTGCAGTCGCTGCACCACGTCATCAAGTATACGTGGCGCAGCCCACCAATACACTTGGGACATGTGGAGTGATAATCCACATCATCCCATATTATGGCCATGTTCCCAAAAAATAGGACTTCAAAAAATTGTGTTTAAATCCGCGGCTGCCAATATGTCTCGTGGTAACAAAAATGTATTGTTCTGGGGTATACATTGCCAGAACATGGGTGATGTGGATTATCACTCCACATATCCCAAGTGTGTTGGTGGGTTGCACCACGTGTACTTGTAACCAGGGGCGGATCCAGAAATTTTGGTCAGGGGGGGCTAAACTTATACACAAAAAAAAAATCTATCAAACAGTTAGACATAAAGTTAATATTATTCACGTAAGAACCCAAAATATCTACATATTTACTTTAATAATCGACCACGACGATTTTTCATCTTTTGAAATCGGTCCATGATAGCATCGTTTGAAATACTACTAAATGTTTCTCTCTATAAAGACAACTAAACTATCATTTAGCCATTGATCGCCCATTCGTTTACGAAGTCGATTCTTTACTATCTTCATCGCCGAAAAAGCTCTCTCCACTGATGCAGCTGCAACGGGTAGAATAAGCGCCAATGTCACAAGTTTGTAAACCATTGAGAATGCGACATGTCTTTTAGTTGCAATCATCTTCTTAGCAAGATCACCAATCCCTTTCAAATTAGAAAAATCATCCCTAATATAATTTTCAAGTTGATTGGGAAGAGAGCTCAAGAAAAGAGAAGTCATTTGGATAAAATTCGGCAAGACGAACAAGTTTTCCTTTGTCAAAAGCTTCAAAGTGATTGGATGGGTTTAAGCATGCAACACGAAGTAGCTACTCCGTGTTTACTTCATTGAAACGGTTGTTCAACTCTTGGGTTTGAAGATGTTGGGAGTAGGAAAAAATTGGGGCTTACAATTGAATAAAGTTATTATTAAAGTGGGTTGTGTATATTAATTGGACTGAAGTTATATTTGGACAAAATTCATATTGAGCTAATATATTATTTTTTTTTAAAAAAAAAATTACAACATACCCTATATATTAAAAAAAAAAAAAAATTCCAGGGATAGCCCCCCCTTGCCCCTATCTCGGTCCGCCTATGTTTGTGACGTGGTGCAGCGGTTACACTAAATAATTTCTGCCAGAAAAGAGAGTGTAATTTAAACAAAAAATTGCAAGTATTTGTTCACATTTTGATTTTGATATGACAATTTTACCTCTGATATCGAAATATAAAAATACCCCCTATACTTTGTTTAACTCCCACCCCCACTCTCTTTTATTTTATATCCCCAAAATCCCCGTGTGTTTGATTTTAATTGCCACACTCGACCTAAGTAATATATACTTAGGTTTTAAAAAAGAATAATAAATAATAATAAATAAATAAAAAACAAACACATACAGGTAATCTTGTCATTCTGCTAAAAGTCAAAAGTCAAAATATAATTGGATCGAGTGTTGTAATTAAAACCAAACACATGGGGATTTTTGAAAGTTAAAATAACACAGAGTTTTTTTTGGAGCTATACAAATCATAGGGGGTGTTTGTATCTTTTGCTCTTAAAAGAATCTACACAAATTATATTTTGATTTGATATAAAATAATTTATCTCTTATACAACTTATATTACACAACAAACATGATTTGACATAAAATAATTTATCTCTTATACAACTTATCTTTATCAAATGACATATAATCTTGCACATCTTACACCTACTGCATAAACTAGCATAAACTATTCCGTTATTTCTTAAAATCAATTTCATCTCTTACATAAGTTCAACCAAAAAAAAAAAAAAAAGAAATTTTATAACTAAATATCATACCAAATAACTAATACAAATACTAAGACGATGCACCTTTTGGACTGAATGTGATTGTTTCTTTAGTAATTATTGTTAAATCGATTTTTAATTAAAATATAATTTTAAAATATCATATATAATTCGTGCAAAACACGGGGCAAATGCTAGTATAATTTATTACAAATACAATGATTGTTTCAATGAGATTTTGACAACACAAACAAGGATAGATTGGGCAATTAGAGGATGATCATGAAAATTGCTAGCCGGAATGGGAGTTCTTTTTGAGGAATTCAAACTGTGCCATATTTGGGCTTCTTAGACTTTTATTTCTTGTTTGTTGTACTGCATCCTTTTTTAATTGATATATTTGTAAAATTTAAATGTTTCAAATTATTTTTCATATTTTTGTCACTAATAAATTATTTTTCAATTTTTACCATACTTCCAAGTTTACATAATTAAATATAGTGCACAAATATCAAGAACATTAATTAGATTAATCGTTAAAAGAATATTTTTAATATTAATTTTGAAAAAATGACTAATTATTGAGTTTTTTTTAATCTGTATGAAAAAATAAAATGTGTCAATTAATTTAATACTGATTGGAGTAATAGTTTCATCACACCATTTTCTTTATCTTTGGCGCTTTGGTGATGTGATTACCCAATTGACAATTTGTTGAGTCTTGCCCTCTACATATCAATGCAATGTTTAATTATGAGGAAAAAAATTCAACCAAATGGAGCCTTCCAATTTTTACACTTTCCCCAAACAAGACCGTTTGTTAAAATCTCGAATTTTGGGTTTTTGGCAAGTTGACTCCTATGATATTTTTTGTGGACAATTTACTTTCTTATGAAATGAAATACTGAGTAATTTATCTCACTGCTAGTAGAGGTGTTGCACACACACACTCTATAATGCGACTTTGACTTTATTTTCATGAAAAAATTGACCACTTTAACCTTATCTTTGACAACAAATTCACCTCGCTTTACCCCTGTGATATGCATAAATAGACAATTTATCTCAATGTAATATGCATGAATGAACACTTTAATTAATTCTCCGTGATATTGCATAATGAATATTTTACTTCCTTATAAAAAAATGAAAAAAAAAATGATATGTTTCTTTTATAAAAGCAGAGGAATTTATTTACATTTTTATTTATCACAAAAAGGAAAACTATCTATTGAAATAACATTGTGAGTTTATTTGTTATTTAACTCCTCCAATTTTAGTCATCCTATTTTCACGAGGTATGGGTCTACATATTCAAAAGATTTTTGTAGTACAGATTATTATCTTTACTTTAACGTCCAAAGGCCTTTCCAATGGGCCATTCTTATTCTCGAAAAGCAATGGGCCATTCTTTTTCTCGAAAAGCAGTGGGCCATATAGCATATCAGATATAGACTAAAACATAATACTGGTACACTAAATAGGTTCATAAAAAAATATTTCTTCCTTCATTGCATAGTAAGCTGAATAAAAACAATCTAAAATTAAACAAAAAAGCGAAAAGAAGAAGCAAGAAGAAAACAACAATGGCTAGTGAAAACGACGACGCTGCCCGACGCAAGTCGGCCACTTCCGATTACAGGAAAAAACTCTTGAGCCATAAAGAACTCGAAGGACGCGTTCGATCTGGTATCTCTCTTAAACCCTAATTTTATGTATTATATTTTGAATATTTTCACCTGTTGTGTAGATTTGACTTACGCTTGAGTAAGCGCTCTGGTTTTTCTTATCTATGTTGTATGCGCGCATTTACGAATATGTCAAATTTTATTTTTGAAGAGAATCTATTTGGATGTAGGTTATTTTTTGGGGTAATTATTAGAGCTAAGACTAGTGGTGGGGGATTTGATATTCCAGTAATTTTTTTAAATGAGTTTGTAAATTTATGAGGTTATATAATTACCTAGGAGAATTTGATGGACCTGAGCTAGATTAAGGTTATTTAGCACAAATAGGGAGCTTAGTTGGATTCTGATTTTTAAATTTTTTAAACATCCGAAACAGGTTATATTTCGAATTTTGGTTCAGTTGAGCTGTTTCTTTAGTGTGGTAATCATGAATCAGCGAGATTGGTTTTTTAACTACCCCCTCATTCAGGAAACTTGTCCCTTACGTAGGAAAGTTCGTCTCGAGAATGTTAACTTAGGCCACTTGGTGTATCAGGTTCCCTGGAGGAAATCTTGTAACAACTTGGTTCATTAGCTTCACATAATCTTTCTTTTTCCTCAAAATTCTCCTGAAAATAACTTTATTGTATTTTTATGCCTCGTTTCAAATCAAATATTAGTTGAAAAACTGACCAACTTATATATTAATAGTTTGGTGAAGAACCAAGTAGATCCATTAGATATCTCTTTAGAAAACTAATCAAAGTTAAGATTGTACTCTGTTTAAAGCCATTATTGAGTCTGACAGGCTTGGTGTGTGATGATTGTTTGGAATTGGGTTAAGAAATGGTGGTACATGCATGTAATTCTTGTTAGGTTCTTATCTGTGGAGTTAAATACCAGTTCTTAATTTCGGAAATTCCATGTGCTTCAATCTTCTGTATGTGTTGATTTCAATTAGTTCTGCTACATTCTTTGTTTGATAAATGTGGTCCATGCTCTTTGTTCATGGCATATCAGAACTGAAACTAGCTTCTATTCATCAAGCTTTTTCTTATGTGGCATCTGTTTTTGCAATTTGGAATATGCTATAGCTATAACTAACCTGGAATATATGATTTGTATAGCAAGGGATAATTTAAGAGCAACGAAGAAGGAATATGCTAAAACAGAAGATGATTTGAAGTCACTCCAGAGTGTTGGACAGATCATAGGAGAAGTTCTTAGACCTCTGGACAATGAACGCTGTAAGATATATTCTTCTGTTTTCAAGAATATTTATTACTATTTACTATTGTTGTAGGAGTTCATCATTCATAGCTTTTTGGCCCTTGTCCGTGTTAAAATATGAAGATAGAATCTTTGGTAGAAGGAATAATCTAAGGTCCTATGAAATTGTTTTTGTGTCTAATGGATCAATTCTGCCTGTGTAGTGCTTAGAAAAGTTTATTGATTTCTCAATCTAGGCTAGGTCACGGTGATATCATGATTTTTTTAAAGTTATATTCATTGTCGTTCTCTAATTATTATAAGGAATAAAACTGACATCTTTCTGTTGCTATTTTAGTGATAGTCAAAGCCAGCAGTGGTCCAAGATATGTTGTTGGATGCCGCAGCAAAGTTGACAAAGAAAAACTCACAGCAGGCACCAGGGTAGTTCTCGACATGACAACTCTCACAATTATGCGAGCTCTCCCCCGTGAGGTACACACTTCTCCACTCTAATGCCTATTTAAGCTGGTATATTCATGGTGACAAGTCTGTCCCTTTTTCTAGCTCATTAAGTTTTAATGTATAATGCAGGTAGATCCGGTTGTTTATAGTATGCTTCATGAAGACCCTGGAAATGTTAGTTATTCAGCTGTGGGTGGGCTGTCAGATCAAATCCGAGAATTGAGAGAATCTATAGAATTACCGCTAATGAATCCTGAGCTCTTCCTAAGAGTGGGCATTAAACCACCCAAGGTAACATTGTTGAAATTGTGCTTCATAATTGTATATGATCTTTGGTTTCTATTTTCAGCAATATCTTGTCTACCTTACCTGTTTTAGGGAGTACTTCTCTACGGGCCTCCTGGAACTGGCAAGACATTGTTGGCCAGAGCAATTGCCAGTAACATAGATGCCAATTTCTTAAAGGTAAGGAGATACCAAAACCTCTTATTGTAGGTTTCAAATCAGGAAAATGAACTCTTACCAGAAGGGACAATGCAGGTGGTGTCGAGTGCTATCATTGATAAGTATATAGGTGAGAGTGCAAGATTGATTAGGGAGATGTTTGGTTATGCCCGTGATCACCAAGTAAGTACTGAACAATAAATTTTTTTGCCTCACCAAATATAAAAAAAATTGAAATCAGATTCAATTAAGAATAATTTTATTTCCTTTTGTATGAAGCCATGCATCATATTTATGGATGAGATCGATGCCATTGGTGGGCGTCGTTTCAGTGAAGGAACAAGCGCTGATCGTGAGATTCAAAGAACACTTATGGAGTTGCTAAACCAACTTGATGGGTTTGACCAACTTGGAAAGGTCTTTTTTAATCTCAATTTCAAGCGTGAAAATATTAATGCCATTAATTGAGATGTGATTTGAGTTGCTATCTACAGGTCAAAATGATAATGGCCACAAACAGACCCGATGTTCTTGACCCTGCACTTCTTCGACCTGGTCGTTTGGATAGGAAAATTGAAATACCATTGCCTAATGAACAGTCAAGAATGGAAATTCTCAAAATCCATGCTGCTGGAATAGCCAAACATGGTGAAATTGATTATGAGGCCGTTGTTAAGCTCGCAGAAGTAAGCCTAAAAAATGCTCACTTAATTTCACTTGGGAATATTTTAGAAATGTTGTTTTCTTGACGTGTGCTGTTGTTGTCCAGGGTTTCAATGGAGCTGACCTTCGTAATATTTGCACTGAAGCTGGTATGTCAGCAATTCGTGCAGAGCGTGATTATGTCATCCATGAAGATTTCATGAAGGTAATTTTCTTGCATTTAAAGATACATCCAGGAAACAGGCGAAAAAGTAATCCTCAGTACTTTGTGTGTATTATCTAATTAAGTACGTTGGGTGTATTATACTTAGTACCCTGAAGATTTAGCTATTTTCCTTTTTAACTATGATTCCCTACTGAATAAATTGAAAATTAACTATACTTTGTAACCTGTGTAAGTGGGGAGACTGTGACATCTTACACTTGGAATCTATACTTAGTGGAAGAAGTTCATGGAAAAACTGCATTTTCAGTCCATAGAATCAAACCCTCTGCAATTTTTGTTCAGCTCTTATCAAAAGTGTACTTTTGGTTCCAACCTTTTCCATCCAATTTTAGCTCTGTTGGTTCCACAAAATAGTCGCAGTTTTGTAAAATATGCCACAATTAATATATTTGAGTCCAGCATTCATCAGCTCCGTGATTATGTCATTTTACTTATTTCTCTTGTCAATGAAATTTGATCTTATTGTGCTTGATAATGTTGATCCAGGCTGTAAGGAAACTGAATGAAGCTAAGAAGCTTGAATCAAGTGCCCATTATAGTGCTGATTTCGGAAAAGAGTAAGACTAGAGACAGGGCCTTAGAATTCAGAACTTTCAAGATCAGGTTCACCCTTTTCAGTTGATGAGACATTTGTTCTTCACTTTCAAGTCATGTCTGTAACCTTATATTATTGTTTATTTGTTTGAAGAACATCTTATAGAACTTTTGGTTGTCCCGTGTTTATTTTTATGTGACAATCGAAATGATTGGGTTGGCGATACTAGCGACAACCAGGTATATGAATCAAGTTAATAAAATTCATGTGGTTATGCGAGTATTGAAGCATAAAAATGAGATTATGAATGAGAAATTAATTCATAATTTATATAAAAGAATTTTAATTTTTTAAGTGCAAGCAATTCAAATGTATCAGTTAAAAATACTAATAAATTGAAGATGGGCATATCTGCTTTATTTATTTGTAATTTAGATTTTTCAACTAGCTCAGATTACAACTCTTTAAATTTGTTCCACTACTATTTCAACTTATGTACTCAAGCAACGTTTTTATAAGAGATTCATAATGTAATTCCATCTCCAACGGGCCGCCTTTTAAATTTTGATCCCTTGTATCATAAAATTTAAGGAGTTAATAATCTCACATGTATGTTTATATTTTTAAGATAATACTTTTAAACAACCACAATACTCTATTAACAAACTACTTTTTATTATTGTTTAACAATGATATATATTTAAATAAATTATTATTTTGGAAAAAAGATATGGATTTAGATTAAATAATTTGAACTATATTTCAATAATTCCAATTTAACAAACTGCAAAATCAGAATGTGATTTTGGCTGGACTCTCAAATTTTCGAATCGAAACTATAAAATTTAAATGATCCTTAAATTATATCATGTTTTATTACAAGTAAACCAGAAAAACACGGTGATAAAACAAACTGCGATACCTTACACAAATCATCTATACAATTAATGATACATGTTAAATTGCGAAAGCAGATAATCCCCAAAATGAAACCACCATTAACATTTAACAATGTGTTTTGTGTCTTATTAAATTAAACAGTGGTAACTTATAGCTTCCTCAATGTTAGTGGCTTACACAACTCAAAGGGTAGAATCATTAGTCCCATTGTAATGTGTCTACAGCTTCTTGATGAACCACTTTATCCCCAGCTGCCACTACATTAAAATCTGAAAAGAAAGTCAATAAAATGTTAAATGACACATTTGCTTGTTATAAATCAAATTGAAGTTATGAAAAGCAAAGAAATCAACATAAAAGTCCTACTTGTGGCATGTGCGCTAGAAGAGGCCTCCCAATGAAGCCTATGTCCTTTCCAATCAGTTATAACTCCACCGGCACCTTCAATCACAGGTATCAGGGAAAGGAAATCGTATGGCTGGAAAAAAGTAAAGTAGTTTACCATCAGTGTATGGACAACTCAGATGCAGTTGAAAATTTCAATTTCATCACATGCTTAGGCAAAAGGGTGATGATAGTTGCAAGATTCATTAGATGAGTCACAAGACCAAATCTTTTCATTAGACGAGTCACAAGACCAAATCTTTGTAACTCAAGGCTAAAGTGATTAAACCCAAAACCGTAGCCATGTACAAGAATGCCTTCACATTTAGATCTTCACAATGCTGGTGCCGAATTTGATTAATGATTATCGGGGTGAGGCAAAAAAAAGGGAAAAAATGGTTTTGCATGCTATAGTGATTCAGACCCAGTCATAAAAAGAATGATGAAGTTGAAGAAAATGCATCAGTTAAGACAATTACGTGATGCTAAATCTGGACAAGTATTATTGAGATATGCAAATTTTGAGAGGGATACATGGCTAAAAGTTTTACTGCAATTTATGTTTGAAGGTGTATAACAGAAACACAGAGCTCACCTTGAGACCTGACTCAATAACTAGGTCTACAAACCCTGAGGCCAACAGGGCATATGCATAACAGTCGCAGCCATATAATGGCACTTTCACCTGTAAATTTAGGGCCAAACAAAATAAACATCAGAATAGAGATATCCATGCATTTTATTCATGCAACCATGCTAAAATAATGGAGCACATAGTTATAAGCTTTGGAAACATCACTGGTTATCTATATCTACACTACTTAAAGATATAAGTTGTGGCAGGTATATAATAGCAACTAAACAACTCAAAACTGTAGTAAGTACACAGATAGTGAAATGCACGTATTTTACATTAATAAACGGCTAGTCAAATATTCCATAGAGAACACATCCAGTTACAGCAATTAAAACCACATACTAATGTATTTCCGGAAAAAAAATGGCATTTGTATTATAAGTAAGACTACAAAATATGTGAACTCTTAACACAATTTCCAACTTATTTCACATGTGCCTATGTTCCCAATATGTAGGGAGAAAAAATCAAATGAATAAGCAACATCAATGGCATATTCACAACTTTGACAATTGGAATTTAAAAAAAATGGCTGAATGATATATCTTGTTCTGAAAGCACATAACCGAATCAATAGCACAATCCATTTTTTCAGAATATCTCCTAAATCTAGAGAAACTTGCAGCTATAGAAACTGGAAACTCTAAATGAACACATGATATGTGGAGGGATTGAAAAATTCAGATGAACAAATTCTCTGCTTCAGTGTATGTGTGTATGTCTGTGAGTGTGTGCTTTGCTCTCCAAGAGTCATCTTATAAGACCTCATGAATACAAAAAATTTCATTGATAGCTGAAGATTTTTATGTTTTTTATGCACGTAAAACCTGTCATTCACATTATAAATCAACAAACTGTAGTGATACTCATAGACGTACCTTACTTCTTACTCGAGCAAAGGCCACTTCAGCATCCCCACTAAATAGATGTGGGCTAGTTGTGTACCTGAAAAAGAAACAAAAATATATAAATACATCAATGAGGTGCTTTATATTACAGAAAACAGCTTAAGAATCCTAAAATTTGAATAGAGTACTCTAGAATAGTGAGATTTCTCCAAGAACAAGACATTTTCCTGAAATAGGACAAACATACAGGTAGGCTTTTGAGATCTGGGAACAGTTGCGTGTGGAGATCTCCTGCCCATTCAAAGTAGTTCTCCTTCCACTTATTCCAATCCATCTTTCTCTGAGGATTGGCTGGTTAATGATTCCAAGAATCTGTTCAAGAAAAAAGAGAAACACTTGATTTAGTTTCAAAACCAGAAAGTAAAAAATCAACAGAAGTGTGTAACTGCAATCTTTTTGCATGGCCATCCAGAATGCAAAAAACTGGACTGGATGCTTACAGGTTTACCCTTGTGGAGCAGAGCAATGAGGGTTCCAAACAAGGGTTTGCCTGTAAATAATATAGATTAATTAATCAGATAATTAAGACAAAACTTCATATTTGATCATACCGCGGCAAAAATATGATTATAATACCAGTGATGAAACTTTTTGTCCCATCTATTGGATCCAATACCCAAACAAAGTCTGCAAAATCTTCTTTGCACCTCCATCCATTCTCCTCTCCGAAACTGAAACAATAACAAGCTACTATTATATTGGATAAAACTATGAAAATAATTTTTGTCCAGTAAATTCTTAAAATCTTCATGCGGTGAAAAATGAACTTTGATCCTCGACCAATGTAGTAATATATCCAATGTTCAGCACACACTCAGTAGTCACTAAATCACATTGTTCTTGTTTGCACCAAGCAAATATATTTATAAATTAAGAATTGTCGAATTTGCCTATGGTTTTGCTAAATTTGTTATATTCTATGAGTTTATGTTTTGTAAGTTTTCACTAACTTTAGCTTAATGTGAATAAAAAAGAGATTAGAACTTGATTGATTTGATTTCTGATAAAGAGAAAGAAACTAATGGAATATGAAATATAATATTGAAAACAGAAGGATGGATGTGTTTGGACTATATAGTTAGAAACTTAGCACACAGGAACATTCTCACACTTAACTATACATTATAAAGATCATCCATATTTTTACATATTTTATATAAGGAGTTTATAGCTGCTAAGCATCAATACAGCTAGAGATTACACTAGTCGTCTCATCCCCTATTCCACTATATAGACTGTTGCCATGTAATAACTCTACATTCCACGTGAATACAACTTTTTTTAGAGGTTAGTTTTTAATTTGAAATGATAACATGTACTTCAAAAACTAAAGATTAATAAGCGTATATATGCCTAGTGGAGTTAAACAAATGAAGAATAATTAAAAAAAAAATGGAATAAAACTAGAATAATTTGAAACAGCTCTCTCCAGCATCTTATTCACAGCCAAATAGTCTAAATATTGATTATCCTACCGTGTCCGAGTCTCTTACCAATCTCAAGTGTATTTACATTCCCACAATGCTATTTCTGGTGTGATAACAACAACACGCGAGGTTAGTTTGAGGAGCTCTGGACCAAATTTCTTCTGTTTTCACTATTCTTTAATATGCTGTGATCAATTTCTAATGATGAAACAACTACTATAAAAGCAGGGAAATAAACTCACATAGCATGAGAAGGAAAATTGTGTTCTATAATTTTGACCATGGAATCCTCTGCCGCTTGATCAGCAATCGTCACAGGACCTAATTAACAACTCAATCAATTAAATACTAAACCTAAATACAAATACGAAAATTGCCAGCACAAAAAAAAAAAAAAAAAAACACTGACTTAAGTCCTCTTTATCGAGAATGTCGAAGCTTTTCCGGAAGTACTTGCGGATGACGTCTCCGGAAGCTTCAGCGAGCTGATTGCCTACGTCAGCGAATCGGTCGAGGTCAAAATGGTCAATTTCACCAGTTGCCTGAATGCTGGTGACGTTAGAGGTAGAAGAATTGACGGATACTGAAATCATTTTACCCCAATTCGATTTAATTAGGGTTAAATCTGAACAACTGCGATTCGGATTGAAAAATTGAGGAAATGCAGACGGTGAGGGGGGAATGGAGCTTGTGCGGTGGTTTAGAGAGAGGAAGTTGGTGCGAGAGTGTGAGAGCATTTGGAGAAGTTGTGTTTGCATTGATGAGTTTATATAGGCGGGAAATGGAGAAACACTGACTGTGTGTGACTCGTGATGAGAGCGGCTGTTTCTGTATGTGTGTGTGTGTGTGTGTGTTGGTGGAAGAAGAAAGAAAGGGAAGTGGGAGGACTGGAGAGCGAGGTGTTCTCCACCGTTGGATGGATTGATGGGATGAATTATTTTCATGAACATCGAGTCACCAATAAAGATAAAGCAGGAGTTTTTTTCCTATATAGTTTATTATACAAAAGTATTTCTCAAAATGACCTAAACTGAAAAGTATTTCCCTGAATGTACCTCTTTCTTAAAATCGCTATTGGTAGTGTCGATTTTACCTAAAATCGATGTTGCCAATAGCGATTTATCAGTCATCTCTTAAAATAAAAAAAAATAAAAAAGAGTTAAAATCGATACTACTAATATCGATTTTTCTAATATGTTAAGATTAATTGAGTAAAAATCAATATTGGTAGCACCAATTTTAGTGAAGAATCGCTATTACTAATAGCGATTCTTCAGCCTCATTCTTAAGAATTCTTTCAGAACATATAATATGATATATTAATGATCAATGGGGTCCTCCTTGCTTTATAGCCCCTACCTAAGATAGATATCTCAAATCTCAATTAATAAAGATCCTGGGCCTGTTTGTTTGGTGTTTGGGAAAGTAGTTTGGGAGAGTAGTGGAGGTTTGTGAAATAATCTGGATTTGCGTAATGTTGTTTGTTTGGGTTTTGAGACAGTGGTTTGAGAAATAAATTAGATGTAGATTTTTTTTTAAGAATTAAGTTGTAGGTGTAAGATGTGTAAGACTTTATGTCAAATCATGTTTGTTGTGAGATAAATTGTGTAATAGATATGTTACTTTATATCAAATCAGAGTAGAGTTTGTATAGGTTTTGTTTAGAAATAAGAAAAATTGTTGTTTGTTTGAGTTTTGAGAAAATAGTTAGAGAAAATTGATAGATGAAAAATTTATTTCAGAAAATAGAAAACATGTTTGTTTGACATTTCCCAAACACGAAAAAAATTTCGGAAACGCCAAACAAACAGGCCCCTATTTTTTGTGCTGTCTTTTCACTAATTTATGTTTTTTAAACTGGATATGTGCCTCAATCACATGAAAAGTGGGACCAAAATTAATATACGCAGTTACGCACTCCCAAATTTAGTCAATAAGTTTTGTGTTTCCTCAGTGCCCATTATTCAGTAAAATCGATACTAACAGTATCGATTTTTACCCAAGATTAATTAGTGAATTAATTAATTGATAATTAACATAATTAGAAAAATCGATATTACTAGTATCGATTTTAACTCTATTTTTTTTTTATTTTTCGGAGATGACTCATAAATCGCTATTGGCAACATCGATTTTAGGTAAAATCGACACTACCAATAGCGATTTTAAGAAAGAGGTATATTCAAGGAAATACTTTTCAGTTTATGTCATTTTGAGAAATACTTTTGTATAATAGACTATATAGGAAAAAAAACTCGATAAAGCAGCTTAACTAATAAGATGAAAATATATAAGAGGGCTGAAAATCCTCTACACCATAATTTGTGACAATTATTATAATTATTATAATTGTTATAATTATTATAATTGTCACATTTATATATGTGTCAATTACTTATTTGTGATAAATAATTGTGGTACACAAATTATGATACAGATGATTTGGAGTATATTTATTTAATTTATAATTTTCAAATATTTTCAAAAACAATCGGAAGTTTGGAAACTTTCTAATACTTTCTCCATCCTGTGATAAAATTGATCATACAAGTTAACTTATTTTCAAATAATTATAATAAAATAATCGAAGTAATTTATTTCAATTATAGTTTTATAATATTATAGAAAACTCCATATAATGTTTGGAACGTCATAAATCTAAAGATTCAATATCACTCAAAAATTTAAAAAGCTTAACTCCACATTATAGTTAAATAGAACAAAAGATTTATAAGGACATAAAATATACGTATTTAGCTCATACTAACACATCAATAAAACAGGTTCGAATCTCTGTTGGGAGAGATACCCACTTAATGTGTCCGACCCGCCTCGAAAGAAATTAAACCCTTGAGAAACCAAAAAAAAAAAAAAAAAAATGCAATTTTATTTCATGAATGTAGCATGTCAATCATAATTAAATAACATGTTATGATGCCATGTTTCTATATTTTTTGATATGTGGTCTCTTAGGTGTTTGGTGACGTACGATATATAAAATAATTTTTTGATGGATGAGTTGATAACCATATATAATGTACTTTATTCGTCTGTCACATCTTTTAAATTAAAGTAGTCTAGTAAAATTGAGACCAATTAAAACATTCCACTAAAGAAAAGATACGTTGTAATTGGGTATTTCTACCTAGTATCATATTGTAGAAGTAAGAAAATGGCTAGAAATTTAGCGAGTGGATCATGATAAAAAAAACCGAAGTCAAAATCAATACTTGGCAGACTGGACTCAATTAATGCCCCATGATCATTTATTTGAGATTATTGAAATTGATGTTCAGAACACAATCAATATATATATATATTTTTTTTTTTTTTTTTTTTTGAGAAACAATCAATATATATTTATATATATAGATAAATGAAACACAATGTACGTTTTGATAATGAAGAAATACAAGTAAACCATAACCTGCTAGCTAATAACAAAATCCATATATATAGAAGTAGAACATATAGATATATATACATGCATAAATCAAACAACACTCGGTTGGGTTGGATTGGGTTCCATTAATTGTGCTTAGTGGTGGTGGTGACCAGATAGTTTGTCTTTGATCTTTCCCATGACCCCTACTTTCTTGTGCTGTTCCTTCTCTTCCGTTGTTGTTGTGGCTGGTACGCTGTGTGCGGTGGTGGTTGTGCCTGCAGGTGGTATTGTGTGTACTGTGGTGGCAGCCATCACGCTATACACATCCGCGGTTGGCATTTTCATTTTCCGCCCGCCTGCATCCTCCTCATCCTTCTCTCTCTGCTGTCCTGCTGCTAATCCAATTCTCTCTTTCATTTTCTCCTTGCCCCTCCCCCCCTTCTTCTTTCTTCTCCCTCCTTGCCCGTCCTCTTCCGACTGCAATATTAATATTATATTATTGCATTAATTCAATTCAAGTAATTGAGTTTGTCTCTTATTTATTTGATCCAGATTTAAACATGATGATTAATCCACTAAATTTTAGGTTGACAAAGTGAAACATTATATTAGCATAGTATTTGTCATTTTAACATTTAAGAATATTATATATGACGAATATACAAATAACTGATCGATCGAGTATCTTAATCAATTATATATATATAGTAATCCTAACTAATAATTCAATAAGAGAAACTTACCGAGCTACTGGAGCTTGAGCTACCGGAGCGGTGGAGCTGCTCTTGTCCGGCAGCAGCGGCTGTAGGCGTGGTGGCGGCGACACCCTTAATGTGCATCGGGTTGCCGAACTCATCAGTGAGTTGGACCGGTTTTCCGTGCTCGTCAGTCAGCTGGATTGGATTTCCATGCTCATCCCTTATATCCGCCATACTATCTTAAATTTCTCTTTTGCTCAATATATATATATATATTATATAAAGTATCAAACCTAACTACTATGCTCTGAATATTGAAATAAATAAATTTAATGAATGACTTTGGTGAAGGAAGAAATTGGGGGTTCGTTGTTTAAATAGAGGGAAATTTGGTGACGGTGGAGAAGAGAAGGCATATCTTCTGCATGTTCATCACACGTGTTCCAAAAGTTTAAAGTTTGAGATTTGCATGAATATGTAGAGCTGCCACGTGACTAAAATAAAACACCTAAGTCATGAACAATCCAATTTGGATTTGGATTGGATTGAGATGAAAGCTAATGATTATCCTCATCAATGTAATTGTGACGCCGGTTTCGGTTAACTTATCCAAGCCATGATCCGAATAATTTATTCAAGATGGCCCATATAATTAAGATATGCAATGCAATCTACCAACTAGTGTTCTGAATTTTGGGCCTTTGCGGCCCAACCCTATTACAGGCCCAATTCACAAACACCCCATAGGAGGGGATCAACAATCATTTAAACAGTCAAGCCTGCTATGTGGTTTCATTACTTCAAACATCAAAAGAAATAAATTCAAATTATACAAAACAAAAACATAACCAGTTTTGTGATTCACATTCCTACCTTTTCTATATAATATAATAATAATGAACTAATAATTCATCTAGCTAGTATTATCCCCACTTCTTTACAGTGTCTGCAATAGCAATCCGATGTCTGCCTTTTCTTGATGAAGATATGCAGCTGCTAGCTAGCAGATGAATACACGTCGCACATCGACCCAAAGAGGAGGATACCCGACATAGAAACTTGGCTACAAGAAAACGGTATCTCAGTACACATCATAAATGAAAAATAATATGCATACATATATATAAATATAAAACTCTTTTGATAGCAAAGACAAAGATTAGTTGAAAGAAATTATGTCTTTTAAGTTTTATCAACCTCTATCTATTGACTAGTAGCGTAGATATTTATAGCAGATCAACCCATAAACAAGATATAACCAGCCACTTTAAAATAACAACACAAATAAAATCATCACATGCCAACCTTAGATGATGATTTGCCTTATTTTTATAAAATCTATGCTGTAGGCTATGCTACCAAACAAGTCCACCAAATTTTAAATTATCTTATCCGTAATATTTTCCTAACTATTCTATATATGCTACAAAATGTGTTCTTATTGAAGAATCACGAAATCTGAAAATATGAAAAAATACTGAAGTTTCTCAAGAAGATGAAAATGGAAACTTACTTCAAATCCATAAAGCAGTTCAGACCTTGCTAGATCTTGGCCAGAAAAAACTCTTCCTCCTCATAGATTGATTTTCAGACATCGATGTACTAGATTTCGAGCCAAATGAAAAGTACCGTCTTAAAAAAGGTTTTCCATTCGAGATTTTCATGCTTGAACTTGTGTTCATCTTTATACCCCTTCCCTCAAATTCACCACTTTTATGACTATCAAATGAAATATCACTATTAAAATCACTATCAATTACACGTTTTCTAGATCGTTTTCTACCCTTTGAATCCATTTCAGCTTTTAACGCCTTTTCAGACATCTTCAAAGTTCGTTTAGCCCCAAAAGTGCAAACTGGGCAAGCCGGGTCATACTTGTTGATTTCAGAAGTCATATACTCTAGGCACTCAGCATGGTAAACATGCCCACAAGTTAAGACAGAAACCACTGCAATTTCATTAGAAGATATTATCTTTTGGCTGCTCCACCTGCATGAAGACCTCTCAGTTAGATTTTTCATACAAACACCACAAGTTTGTAGATCAAAAGAAGGAGATCTCGAATTTCGCGTTATCTTTTCTCGACTGAAGCTTAAGGTTTCACTATCAAAAGACCACCTCTCTCTCTGAGTAGACATGAGGTCAGAGAAAGCAGGGATTGACCAACTGTCAGACGAGCCCCCATTGGAGCCACGGGCTGATTCATTGGCCCAAGCAAGGGGCAGAAACGAAGAGGGCTCTTCAGAAATTGAGAAAGTTGGGGACTTGTATTCAGGAATTGGGCTGTCAGATACTTGACGTAATAGACAATGTCCTGGAGAACGCCGATTCCATCTTGAAAGACTCGAGTTTGGAGGAAGCGGAGGAGATGTAGATATGGATGAAACTGAAGGAGCTGAAGGAGATAGCTTTACAGGGGACGGGTAAGAAATGGATGGAGATTCTGTTGACTCCTTCACCTAGAGAATGAACAGGATAAAGCAGTTCAGAAGGGTACTTTGATTAAATATACTTACAAGTTTACATGGAATGGCAATCAAGAAATATCAAACTAACTTTATCCATGCAGTCAACATACCTCTACCGAATTCTGCAAAGTAGCTTGATCTGGACAAAAAATACACACGAAGATATTAATGCAGACCTACAAGAAACTCCCATCTTATTCTGTTTTTCTATACAAAGAATCAAATAATCAATATAATGATACTATGATGCATTGGAAAATAAAATCAGGTGACATGCTACTTTTCTTGATAACTTGTCTTTGATAGATATATGAGAAATATAATTGAAATGGTATTTCCTATGACATAATCACCAGAGGTCATAATATTACTCAAGAGTTCACATGCTCCAATACAGATTTTGAACCTTTGCGAGAGAACTAAAAGCCAAACAAAATCACTTCGTGAAGATCAGTCTTCATAAAGAAGAGAATACTATAGGAAACTTAGATGCCTTGATCAATATAGATGAAATGTTTCTACAAAGAAGTTGATAGTGGAATAATGACATGAAAAAAACTTTTTCGCAAGAATCCTGCACACGAGTTTCGTTTAAAGACATGAGCAACGGAGACACTTTTCCATCTTTCCTTAATATATTTAATGTCCTCCACAATTATAGATGCAACATGACAAGAGGATGAAAGCCTTAAATTATATATATATATATATATATATATATATATATATATATATATATATATATATATATATATATATATATATATATTAGAAGAAAGGAAGTGCCATTAGTTATTTACCAGAAGATGGAAGCCTCAAGTTTCCTGTATTCCCTTCAGAAACTGGGGACTTTTGCCATGCATGTGACCGGAAACTATCTAATGGACTACCCTCCTCAGAAGCATATGCAGTTCCAACATTAGTATCGGATTTGTCTTCCAACCTATTGTTTAGGCCACCTCCACCATGTAACCAATTTGCAGATGTTTCTTCCCCAGCTACTCGTCCACGATTATCCCATCGAAAACTCCAAGATGGAGAATAGCGTGTGTGCCTCTGCAAAGTTTCGCTAGGTGGTCCATTTGTTATAGTTCTATCTTTCACAGCTATACAACAAGCAGCCCCCATATTTTCACACACAGAGACCAAGGAATTTATAACTTATGGTTGATTACTTTTCACACAAGTGATCTCAGATGATACACAACATGAAAGTCATCAGTTGAAGTTTAGAGCACAAATAACCTGCAATCGTAGAATAAAACTCAGCAATCAAAATACTTGTACTCATTCATACATCTGTTTTAGCATTAAAGTTGTACAACATAGCATCCCCAACAACAAATTTTCATAAGCCTTAATGTCTGTGCCACTTTTTGAGCAAACACTTGAATATCATAATTATAGCAGGACTCCCTCTACTAGTCTAGATTGACAAATGAGGAAAAATACTAATATCAATAATCTCAATGTTCTCTAGATCCCAGGAACAGCATGAATCAGATACAACAAGCATTGCTATGGAGAAAAAGATATCATTTACAAAACAATAATAATCAAACAAAGGGGACAAGTAGAAACTGAAGACTGTAAGACAAGCCTTCCCTAATTATAATTTACGCAAAAACCACATAGAATTCCAATAGCGTGACGCGTCACTAAAAGAAATATAAAAACCATACCACAGAATTTAACTAACTAAATCAGAATCACTGCGAAATTTTGTATTGAATAATTAAATTACTTTTTGCAAACTATCATCCACACCTTCGACAATTCAGACTAAGGCTCCCTCAGAAGCTACAAATAAAATGATACATATAATCTTTAGAAGATCTAATATAACAGCTCACCATCCTCAGAGCAGCTATTCTTCAATCCATTCACGCAAAAAGTATATGGAAATGTTAGGGGTGAAAAAAATGAAGGACTTACAAATAATACTCAAATTTCAACTGCTATATTTAGAGGAGAAGACTGGTAAAACCCCTAAAAATATGAAGAGAACGACACTACATGGGTCAAAAGAGATCCGAAATTCATGCCTCAAACATATTAAATTACACAATCAATCTAATTTAAATAATCTCCATTTAATTCACACCTCCTTGTATCATACTTTTACCAAATAAAACAAACTAAATAAATAAAAAAATCACAGATATAGCAACTAAATTATTCAGTCTCCGTATAAAACAAACGAAACTTACGTGATTGGACGGCACCGGTCCCAAAACCTAAAAGAGAGAGAGAGAGAGAGACTATATAACTGAGAGTCAGTGCTTGCACACAAAAATATGCATTTAGTGAGAGAAAGCAGAGAAGAAAAGGTTTTGCGTCTTCTTCTTCATCAAAACAAGAGTTATAATTTCAGACGTTAGTTGGTGTTTAGGTGTCACCGCAATAATATCAGACGGCGGAGATAATATGTAACGGCGTTAATGGGCAGTTGTCGTAAGCATGCGTCTTTCCAGGGGATTATTCTTGGTTTTTTTTAATCGTTACTTCATAAATTATTTTAATAATTATTTAAATACAAAAAATTTATAATATTAAATCATTATCAAATATAAGTATTAAATTAGGAAAAAATTCATATTAGTGGAATTGAACTCAAGACCCAGAGGTCTTTGGGCCTCAACTTTAAGGTCCTATTTGTATTTAGAAGGGTTTTGACCCGGTTTTATGAGTCTCGATTTTTAAAAAATAGTTGTGTATTTTCGATAAAACCTTTGATAAGTCTCATTTTGTCAAGTTTTTTATGTTGACTTTTGTGATTTTGAAAAAGTTTAAAACTTCACTTCGATTGAGTTTGAATATTGGCGTTTGGGTGAAATGTGCCAAATAAATATAATTTCATAGAGATTTTTTGAAAAAAAATGATATTTAGATGTCAAATTAAAATTTTATAGGTTTTAAGAGGTTGATTGTAAGTTTATAAATAAATTTATGCTAAGCTTCATTGATTTTGCCTAACTCCTTTTAAAATAATCATGGTTCAGTTTCGCAAGACCCATTAGACCAGACCAACTCATCCAAATAGGAACTAGTGGGTTATTACGTTAAACTTCCTTTTTCAAAACTATTTTTTCTAAATGTGGCTGCTAGCGAAAAATTGTGATGTACGTTAGTCATGGTAAATTGTACTTTGTCGAAACTTTATAATAAAAATCGTTCCTTAGCATATGTATCACGAAATGACGAAATTAATAAGTTGATGTTACAAAATACTTGTGTAATACATACTAAAATGTGACGATCAAGATAATATTGTATCAGGGAAATTTTTACCCAAATTGGGTTTGGCCAAACCCAAAGTAACTAAAAAGCAAGTGCAATACACTTGTTTTGGGATTGGATGTAACTCCCAAGAGAGTGACAAATCACAAAACAAGTGCAATATACTTGCTTGGTGGTTGGATGGGTTTGACCAAGCCAGACTTGGACAAAATTTTTCCTATCGTATCCCATGGTACGGTTTCATATGTTTTACGAAATATTATAATTTTTTTTGTCATTTTTCATTGATCGAAACAGAACAACTCAACACATTTTTATATTACACAGTTAGTAAATCAGGTGTGACTATCATTTCTTTTTCTTTTGAGATAAACAACTACTAGTATTACATTATTATTATCGTTACATCAATATCATTAAATAAAAAAAATATTAAATTACAAAGAAAATCAATAAAAAAAAAAGAAGAGTTGATCCATATATATATTGGCCATGCCTGACCCCTAAAGGTATTTAAAATCACAATTTCAATTTAGAACACAATTTAAATCGAGTATGAATATTGAATTTGGGGGTATTTAGAAAAATGATATGATTATGACTGACTTTGAATGTTGGGATTTGAAGGCAAAAAATAAAAATGAATAATTAAATTAATTATTTTTATAAAGAAAAAATGGATGAATATAGTTGGAGGAATTATTATACTTGAATAGCCTGAGTAGTGCGAAACACAATCTCAAGCACTATTTAGATTAATGTTCCAATTTTATAAACTGGAGCAATACCAATTCATATGGAGCCAAATTTCGTGAAAAAAATTAGGTGATATTTTTTCTTCGTATTTTTGTTTAGATCCCATTTTCGCATGAAAAAATGCAATCTTATTGGGGTACTTAGCAAATAAGTATTCTGCATTTTATTATATTTTTGTTATGGTTGCCTTTTTTATGTGAGTCGTTTTTTGTTGCGCTAAATTTGGTATGAATCTAGTGGTCATTATTTACTTATAAAAATTAACTTGTTTCCTTAAAAGACGTAATCTCAAAAGATCCTAATTACGACCAAACAGGTTCTTATGATCCGGATAGCATAATAACAGGCAACACTTGATATACCAAATATTCGATCAATGACTTTAGCATATTTCACGTCATATAAATAAATCAGTATCATTATTAAAAATCTATATTAGTTTGTATACAATGAAAGTGGTTCTATTCGACATCCAGGTTCAGATTAATCTGTCCCGTTCGACATCCAGGTTCAGATTAATCTGTCCCGTTCGACATCCAGGTTCAGATTAATCTGTTCAGTTCGACATCCAGGTTCAGATTAATCTGTTCCGTTCGACATCCACGTTCAGATTAATCTGTTCCGTTCGACCAGATTAATCTGTTCCGTTCGACCAGACTAATCTGTTCAGTTCGACCAGACTAATCTGTTCAGTTCGACGTCAATATACCATTTGATCCGACCCGAAAAGATCCGACCCGAAAAGATCCGACCCGAAATATCCAACTTGGAAATCTATAAATAGAAGGCATTTATGGATTTCCAAAGGTAAGTTTTCTTCGAACAACGACATTGATACTTCTGCTATTCCGATCATCAGACAGTACTGACTTTATCATCGGAGGGTTAACGCCGGATCAACCAACCGGCAAGACCTAACGAATTCCTTTGAACGCAGGATTAGGATCCTAAAGAGGAGTTCTATTCGATCTGACCGACAAGTGCTCCTCACTGAAGAACGGGTATCAGCATCCACCTGGCGAGATATAATTGGACCAAGTATACGGACGAAATTACCCTTCATCAGTTGGCGCCGTCTGTGGGAACTCACTAATCAGTGTTCGAGGAGGAATGACAACAAGATCAAAAGCAGCAATGGCAGCAATGGCAGAAACTGCAGCACGAGAGAGGGAGGAACAAGGAGACAATATCGAAGGTGAGCAAGTTAGCATGCATGAGGAGCGGGAAGCTGCTGGACCTTCACATCCACCAGAAGAAATTTTCAAATTTACTCGAGAAGAGCTGCAAGAACTGATCACTACAGCGCATAAAGACTGGTTGAATAAATCAAAGCTATTTGATGTCGAAGGTCGACGACCAAATGCTCCAGAACATCGCTCAGGAAAAGGAAAGAATCGACAAGCAGTTTCGGAGGAAGTAGACAGCAGACCAAAAGAGCAAGAATATCACCCAACTGATCGAAATAAAGCTAGACCAGTGGAATTCTCCGTCGAAGTGAATAAACTTGCATCACAGGTCAAATGTTTAACCAAGAAGTTAGAAAATCAAGAAAGAAGAGTTGAAGATGAAAATCCAGTCATTCGATCATGCAAAAGATCCCCATTCTGTGATGAAATATACTTCGAAAGATTGCTCTCAACGCAAAGAATGCCAACCGGATTACCTAGATATGACGGAAAAGGAGATCCTGAAGAACATATCACACAATTCACACACATAGTGCAATTACATGATCTTTCGGACAACTTAGCAGCTAAACTATTTACTACAACTTTATCTGATGTAGCACAGAGGTGGTTTGGTCGATTAGAAGGAGGCTCAATCAGTTCAATCGACCAGTTATATGATAAATTTGTTCATCAATTTGCAAGTGGAAAAGCAATCAAGCCACCTGCCAATCATCTATATTCAATTATTCAACAGAATGGAGAATCCTTCAGAGCATTCATGCAAAGATTCAACACTGAACTTCTGAAGGTCGAAATGCCAAGAATTGACTTTCTCATAACAGTATTGTTTCAGAATGCTAAAAACAGGGATTTTGCCAATACCATTGTGAGGGAAAATCCAGAAACTTACGAGAAATTGATGGACACGGCAAGTCAATACATGACGCAGGAAGAAATGAATATCATGAGAGGGAACTTCTTTGGCATTAATAGAGCAAATGAACAACATTTCCAGCAGCATAATCTTGACAGACAAACGGATTTCAAAATAGCAGACAGGAGATTCGATCAAAAGAAATCAACGGAGGGCAAGATCACCGAATAGAAGATCAAACGTTTTCACTCCGTTGACCAGCAACCAGTCTCAGATTCTAATGGCGATTCAAGATCGAAATATGCTAAGAAAACCACATCCGTTGAGAAATCAGCCTCAATCAAATAGATATTGTCGATTCCACAAACAAAATGGACATGACACAAATGACTGTTTTCAATTAAGAGATGAAATCGAAAGGTTGATATCTGAAGGACACTTGACGGATTATGTGAAAAGAGACGATGTAGGATCCCGTGCAATAAAAGCTCCCAACTACAGAAATGGTCGACAAAGATCAAAATCACCAGATAAAAATGTGAGAGAGCAAAGCAACCAGGGGCAACCTGCTCGGGTTGTGATCAATATGATATCCGGTGGACCAGCTGGTGGAGACAGCAAAAATTCAAGGAGACAAGTTTCAAGGTCATTACAGGCCAGGCAGTTCGATAATAGAAGTAAAATTTACTCTATCAATTCAATCTCGAATTGGAACAATAAAATTACTTTCGACGACTCCGATCTACATGTTGATTATCTGTTATATAAAGATCACGACGTCCCAGACTGGCCCATGGTTATAACATCTGAAATCGGGAATTGTACAGTAAAAAGAATCCTTATTGATTCAGGCAGTTCAACCAACATATTGTTCCTCGACGCACTTACCCAAATGGAATTGGGAGTAAGTTCTTTACAACCTATCAACACACCTTTATCTGGTTTTGGAGGAGCAGAAGTCACGCCACTAGGAACATTAACCTTATCTACAACTCTTGGTACTGAAGATAATTGCAGGACAAGAATGATCAAGTACTTGGTAGTAGACTCGCCATGCGCATATAATGTTATCCTAGGAAGACCAGCCTTGAACGTATTTCAAGCAGTTTTGTCCACTTTTCATCAAAAAATGAAGTTCCCCACCAAGCTAGGTATCGGAGAAGTGATTGGAGATTCCAAAGAAGCTTGGGATTGTTACACTGTTTCAGTGGATAATAAAGTCACTCAGCACAGAGTGATCTCGAACGAAGGAACAGAAGACCCGCACTTATCGAAAAAATTAAAAAAGGGAAAAGATGCCGTTCAATCACCCCATGTTGAAGAACCTTGCTCAAGAAAGCGGAAATTCGAAGCTCCAAGAGTTGAACCAGGCGAAGGTTTTAAAGAAATCGAACTCGTCCCTGGAGAATCAAGCAAAACAACCAGAATAGGTACACAATTAAGCGAAGGGTTGGAAGTCCTCTTAATACAATTCCTCCGAAAGAATATCGATGTATTTGCTTGGTCTACCAGCGATTTACAAGGCATAGATCCAAGTATAATAGTTCATAGACTAAACATTGATCCTTCAGCCCGACCGGCTAGACAAAAGAAGCGAAATTTTGGACCTGAACGAAATAAGATTATCGAAGAAGAAGTGGACTAACTTCTGAAGGCGGGTTATGTGGTCGAAATACAATTTACGGACTGGCTATGCAATGTGGTTTTGGTTCCGAAGAAAGAAGGAAAATGGAGAATGTGCAATGACTTTACAGATCTGAATAAACTTTGCCCAAGAGATCCATACCCACTCCCCAGAATTGATACTTTGGTTGATTCAACCGCTGGCTGCGCAATACTAAGCATGATGGATGCATTTCAAGGATTCTATCAAATTTTTATGGCGTTAGAGGATCAAGAAAAAACTGCTTTCGTCACTGAGAAAGGCGTGTATTGTTTCAAAGTGATGCCATTCGGTCTAAAAAATGCAGGTGCAACCTATCAAAGACTGGTGAACAAAATGTTCGAGCCATTAATAGGGAAGTCAATGGAAGTTTACGTCGATGATATGCTGGTCAAAAGCTTAAAAGAATCAGATCATTTGGCTCACATCAAGCAAGCATTCGACATAATGAGAAAATATGGGATGAAATTAAACCCATCAAAGTGTACCTTCGGAGTTCGAGCAGGAAAATTCTTAGGATATTTGGTAAACGAGCGAGGAATTGAGGCTAATCCAGAGAAAATTCAAGCTGTCATTGACATGAAGCCACCAAAAAATGTCAAAGAAGTACAGATGCTCGTTGGAAGAATAACTGCATTAAATCGATTTATATCGCGATCAGCTGACAAGAGTCTGCCATTTTTTAAGATACTGAAAAATGTGAAGAAGTTCAATTGGACCAAAGAATGTGACCTAGCATTCGACCAGCTGAAAGAGTACTTAACCTCATCACCATTACTGGCAAAACCTATCGCAAACGAAGTGTTATACCTCTATGTGGCCGTATCAGATCAAGCTGTCAGTTCAGTGTTAGTAAGGGCAGAAGGAAAGGAACATCAACCTATATACTATGTTAGCAGAGTGTTACAGGGACCTGAGAAAAATTATATGGAGATTGAAAAATTTGCGCTCGCCCTTATGACAACGACACGAAAGCTTAGACCATATTTTCAATCCCACAAAGTAATAGTCCTAACAAATCAACCGTTGAGGCAAGTTCTATCCAAGCCAAATGCATCCGGAAGGCTTATAAAGTGGGCAGTTGAACTAGGAGAATATGATATCGAATTCCAACCAAGAACAGCTGTGAAAGCTCAAATATTGGCAGATTTCATATTAGAAAATTCATCGTCTGAGCCGATAACCCCAATAGAAACCTGGATGTTACATATCGATGGATCCTCGACCACGGCTGGAGGAGGAGCCGGAATTTACTTCCAAGGACCAGACGATATTGAGTTGGAATTCGCTTTGAAATTGGACTTCATCGTTACCAATAACGAGGCGGAATATGAAGCACTTATATCTGGTCTAAAAATGGCAGTCGAGACCGGCATAAAACGTTTAACAGTTTATACCGACTCGCAGCTAGTGGAAAAACAATTCAAGGGATTATTTGAAGCCAAGGAAAAATCTATGATCAAATACTTGGCCATGGCGCATGAATTAGCTACAAAATTCGACAGCTTTCAAATCGAATACGTTCCAAGAGAAGAAAATACAAGGGCAGACGCACTTTCAAAATTTGGAAATCTAATCGAAAGCATTAAACAAAGAAAGGTCACCTTGATATGGTCTACTAAATCTTCAATTCAGGTCGAAACCAAGGATATTGCGAACATTGAAGAAACAGAGCAAAATTGGAAGACCGAGTTTATCAACTATCTAAGGGACGGAACTTTACCTAAGGACAGAAATGCAGCCAGACGTTTGAAATATCGAGCACCTCGATATACACTTGTAAATGGAGATTTGTACAGAAGATCATTTTCTGGTCCTTTGGTGAAATGCTTGGCCCCGGCGCAAGCCAAAACAGTTTTGAAAGAGGTACATGAGGGTTCATGCGGAAGTCATTCAGGAGGTAGATCATTGGCCTTAAGAATATCCAGACAAGGTTATTACTGGCCAGAGCTGACTCGCGAAGCAAATGAGTATGCGCAAAAATGTGCAAAATGTCAATTCCATGCTAATATCCCTCATCAACCTGCTCAGGATATGGAACCAGTATCAATTGCTTGGCCATTTGATCAATGGGGAGTCGACTTAGTCGGACCACTTCCCATGGCTAAGGGGCAAATTAAATATCTGCTCGTTGGAGTCGAATATTTCAGTAAATGGATCGAAGTTGAGCCGCTTGCTACCATTTCTCAAACTCAGATTATCAATTTTTATTGGAAGAATATTGTGTGTCGATTTGGATTGCCAAGAATTATTATATCTGATAACGGAGCACAGTTTGTCGGAGCAAGAGTCGTTGCATGGTGTACCAAGCTTGGCATAAAACAGAGATTTGCCTCAGTAGGATGTCCGCAAACAAATGGTCAAACGGAGGTAACTAATAAAGATATTATTCAACTATTGAAGAAAAGACTTGAAAAAGCAAGTGGAGCATGGCTTGATGAATTACCCTGGGTAATTTGGGCTAATCGAACCAAGGAAAGGACAGCCACGGGAGAAACTCCATTCAGTTTGGTGTATGGTTCTGAAGCTGTGGTTCCAACTGAAATACAGATACCAACAACAAGAGTCGAATTATATGGAGAAGAGACAAATGAGGAACAAAGAAAATACGAAATAGACAATGCCGAAGCTAGGAGAGAGAGAGCTTTAACTAAAATACAAGCATATAAATCCACAATGGCTAAAGCTTACAACAAAAATGTACGTCTGAAGACATTTCAGATCGGGGATCTAGTGTTAAAGAAAATTGAAGTAACCAAGAACACTGGAAAACTGGACCCAAAATGGGAAGGACCTTTTAAAGTCATCGAAATCGGAAGAAAAGGAGCGTATAAACTCGAATATCTTAATGGAAAGCCCGTACCAAGGACTTGGAATGGAAGAAATTTGAGGAAATACTATACGTAGGATTTTCTTTTATTAAGATAAGACTGTCACATACGATTAGCTCTTATATTTTGTACTGTTGACCGTAATATCGATCAATATTTTGTAAACTTGTACCATTACGGACTACGATCAATGGAAATGAATTATCTTTTCTGCAAAAATATAGTGATGAATCTGACAAGACATCTGATAGCTTTCAAAGCATCAAGCATTTAATCGACAGCTTTCAAAGCGTCGAATCCTTACACTATAAAAGTGATAAGTGACTTTTGATAGCTTTCAAAGCATCAAGTATTTAATCGACAGCTTTCAAAGCGTCGAATCCTTACACTATAAAAGTGATAAGTGACTTTTGATAGCTTTCAAAGCATCAAGCATTTAATCGACAGCTTTCAAAGCGTCGAATCCTTACACTATAAAAGTGATAAGTGACTTTTGATAGCTTTCAAAGCATCAAGTATTTAATCGACAGCTTTCAAAGCGTCGAATCCTTACACTATAAAAGTGATAAGTGACTTTTGATAGCTTTCAAAGCATCAAGCATTTAATCGACAGCTTTCAAAGCGTCGAATCCTTACACTATAAAAGTGATAAGTGACTTTTGATAGCTTTCAAAGCATCAAGCATTTAATCGACAGCTTTCAAAGCGTCGAATCCTTACACTATAAAAGTGATAAGTGACTTTTGATAGCTTTCAAAGCATCAAGCATTTAATCGACAGCTTTCAAAGCGTCGAAACCTTACACTATAAAAAGTGGTAAGTGACATTTGAACACGATATCTTCTAAAGATTAAACAAAGAACTCGACCAAGATATATTCGACCAAAATGTTGTGTTCGAAAAATTTATCGACCAAGATATATAAATGTTGTGTTCAAAAAAAAAAAAAAAAAAAAAAAAAAAAAAAAAAAAAAAAAAAATTTCTCGACCAAGATATATTCGACCAAAATGTTGTGTTCGAAAAATTTATCGACCAAGATATATTCGATTAGCACATCTTAAAGCTATTATGTTCGACCTAAATTTCGACCAAAGTATTTAAGCATTAATTTTTTCAGAGTAGGTCGAACAGCAATATGCTCATATTTTGTTCAAAAAATGCCCGCAGCAGTAGGTCGAACAAACTTTTATTCGACCAAAATTGAGCATTTTTATGTTCTTTTCTTACGTTCAAGTCTGTTCGAGCAAGTAGTAGGTCGAACCAACTTTTATTCGACCACAATTGAGCATTTTTATGTTCTTTTCTTACGTTCAAATCTGTTCGAGCAAATAGTAGATCGAATACTTTTATTCGACCAAAAGTGAGCATTCTTATTCAAGTTATTCGAGCAAGGTAGAGATCAAACGATATGTTCAAGCTTATTCGAGCAAAGAGATTCTTGTTCAAGTTTATTCGATCAAAAGTTTATTCAAGTCTGTCTGAGCAAAAAGTAGGTCGAACCACAAGCGAGCATTCTTATTCAATTTTGTTCAGATTTTGTTCAGGTTTATTTGATCAAAAAACTTGTTCAAATTCGTTAAAATTTTATCTAAACAAATATCGCAATTTAATTGTTGTAGATCATTCTTGTTCGACCTAAATGTTCCTAAAACAAATTAGATGAAACTCGACCAAAAATCTTCAGAAAGATTCGTATTACGCTTCGAACAGCTCACTTGTTCGACCACAATACGAAAATACGAAATACATTCGACCTAAACACATCAAATTCGACCACTTTAAAGTGCTCTTATTCGACCAATATCATTCGACCAGTTTTGGGTGTACTTCAACCAATCTCAGGTTGCATTATTCGACCAAGTTCAAAATTTTCTCCTTCTAAGAAGTGCTTCGACGAATCTGTTTGACCAGACCTAGGAAAATTAATTATTGCGAATTCGACCAAAAGGTGGAAAGTTAAATAATTGAAAGGTGGAAGATATTTTTTATAAACATCAAATACTTATATATTCAGATAGCTTATTAAATTAATCCCACTTTATATTATTCAAAGTGAATGAATGCTTCGACTTTGTTTATATCAGAAATGTTTGCCACACAAATTTTTTGTTACTTACTTCACAAACTCGATATTATCACATCGAATTCATGAACTTGGGGGGCTATTGATATACCACACAAATTGTGCTGAAATACCGTATCCTTTTATCGGGTAAAAGTCATGACATGTTGGCACATTGATTGGTTTTAACTCCGGTGGTATCAAATCTTTGTCTAAGTCACTCAATGTTCAAATCGATTAATAGCATGACGTGTTGGCACATTGATTGGTTTTAACTCCGGTGGTATCAAATCTCTGTCTAAATCACTCAATTTTTCATAAAATTCAAGACTTTGATATTTTAAATATCAAAATACTTGAACTTGGGGGGACTATTGATATACCAAATATTCGATCAATGACTTTAGCATATTTCACGTCATATAAATAAATCAGTATCATTATTAAAAATCTATATTAGTTTGTATACAATGAAAGTGGTTCTATTCGACATCCAGGTTCAGATTAATCTGTCCCGTTCGACATCCAGGTTCAGATTAATCTGTCCCGTTCGACATCCAGGTTCAGATTAATCTGTTCCGTTCGACATCCACGTTCAGATTAATCTGTTCCGTTCGACCAGATTAATCTGTTCCGTTCGACCAGACTAATCTGTTCAGTTCGACCAGACTAATCTGTTCAGTTCGACGTCAATATACCATTTGATCCGACCCGAAAAGATCCGACCCGAAAAGATCCGACCCGAAATATCCAACTTGGAAATCTATAAATAGAAGGCATTTATGGATTTCCAAAGGTAAGTTTTCTTCGAACAACGACATTGATACTTCTGCTATTCCGATCATCAGACAGTACTGACTTTATCATCGGAGGGTTAACGCCGGATCAACCAACCGGCAAGACCTAACGAATTCCTTTGAACGCAGGATTAGGATCCTAAAGAGGAGTTCTATTCGATCTGACCGACAAGTGCTCCTCACTGAAGAACGGGTATCAGCATCCACCTGGCGAGATATAATTGGACCAAGTATACGGACGAAATTACCCTTCATCAACACTCATCTTGTTACCATGTCAAGGAAGCAGTTCAACTTTGCACATATATAATAATACATGAATATGTTAGATGTCCATAGTTTCTTCAAAGCAAAATAGGGCTCATATTTCATAAAGGATTAATATTTTTTTTTTCTGTAAGTTTCTTCCAAACCTTAATATATGTATACACGAAAATTAACTCAGCAAATTCAGATGCATTAATTGCATAATATATATATATATATATATATATATATATATATATATATATTTTGGTTTCCCAAGGGTTTAATCCCTTTCGAGGCGCGTCGGGCACATAAAGTGGGAACCTCTCCCAACAGGAATTCGAACCTGAGTCAGCTACTTTGTAGTGACTAGCCCATTTCACTATACCAATCACCTGTTGGTATATATATATATATATATATATATATATATATATATATATATATATATATATATATATATATATATATAATGAAAGAAGTAGTACATGCACCTCATACACACAATATTTATCTATACATTTTATTTATAGTTCTCCAAATTTAGCATGGTATAGTAATATATCTTATAAAGACAAAGATACATCAATTTGGAATGAGTTTGAAACGAGGTTTAACCATAGCTGGTGCAGGATCATATTTTCCATAGTCGTTTGTTTTCACTTTAAGAAGTCTTTCGTGTATGACACTCACTTCATTGTGGCCTAATTGTTCCCATGATTCCAATTCCTGACAAAAGTATTCAAATACTTTTAAAATTCTAATTACAATTTTCTCCAAACATTAATGAAATTGAAAGGTAAACATATTACATATATATAAATGACATTAACTGGTTTCATAAGCAAATACCTCTTTAGCTGTATTCGTTTCCTTCGACTCGACTAATACATTGAGTGGTCGGCCTGTATGAAAAAATCGAGCAAATAAAACTTTAAGAGAAAAAAATAAAATTGCACAGTTCTTTCTGATTAATCGAAAGTCTAAGCTTAAAGAAAGAGACTGAGATTAGAAGTTTTTGCTACCATGTTTTTTTTATTATTTTTTTCTCCCTTAAAGTATATATGAGGGTGATATCATCAGTTACCTTCTAAAGTATCAATTTTAACACTTACCCCATCTTTTATAATTTTGTAGTTTTTATTCCAAAAATGCCCCAGCCCCTTTCATTTCTTATTAATTTATCAAAATAAAATTGCTTCTTTTATTAACTGTGAATTCATTCATCCACCAAACAACATTATCTTTTAATTTCTTCATTTCTTTTTTTAACTTCCTTTTTTCGATCTCAAATTTTTTCTTCATTTTCATCTCGTTTTTTATAACCGAAGAAAAAATAGAAATGAAGAAAAATATAATATTGTTTGGTGGATGGATGAATTCATAATTAATAAAGTTTTTTTGATAAAGAAATGAAGAAATTAAAACATAATATTGTATGGTGTCAAATTTAAATTTTGCAAGAAATAATTTGAAGGAGAATTACTTAAAATTTTAAATAATAATTTCATACATAATAAATGAGATAATTATCACCAAATAAAAACTCATAAAAATATAAAAAAAAAATTGTGATTGAAATTAAAAAATAAATTGAAACATAAAATAAAGAAAACAAATTGAAACAGAAATAAAGAAAAAATGAGATGAAAATAAAGAAAATTTTGAGACCTTAAATCCGAAGGAAACAAAAGAAATGAAGAAATTGAAACGTAATATTATTTGATGGATGGATGAATTCATAATTAATAAAGATTTATTTTTCGATAAATTAATAAAGAAAAAATTTATTTGTTACAATGTTGGGAGGGGGTAGTTTTGGAATAAAATATTCAATACTAACAGAGGGGTAAGTGTTACAATTGATACTTTGGGGGGTAACTAATACCATCCTCATACTTTAAAGGGGGAAATTGTATTTCACACATCTCAATATTCGAAGAATCACATAAAATTTTCATCAAAATAGATTTTAAATGAACGTGGGTCGATGAAGAAAATTGAGCTAATGCATATTTACCTCCCTTGAATGGCGGATCCAAGAATTCTAGACAGGGCCGGGCTGAAGTATGATAATGTGTTGAATGAAAAACTTATGGTACCATACCCCTAAAGTATGATAACTTATGGTACCAAAAGTAAATTCTCTCGTTTTGCCTTGTGAATAATTTAGATGTTATTGAATCAGGTTTGAGAAGTACGATTAATAGCATAAACTGAAATTTATCTTCCATCACTTAAATTTAGTCTTAGAAGTTAGAACTTCTCAAAAACTTTTTGATTTTTTTTTTCTTTAAACATAACTATAAATCATCAAATGAACATGTTGAAGTAGAACATGCTCGATATAAAGTTAATGGAATAGCAAGATTCTCAAATATATATATAGAAAACCTACTTGCAAAAGAAGTGCATAAAAGAGCTGCAGAAATGAGGAGAAAAAGAAGGCTAATCTTCTTGAGAAAAATGAAGCCCATCTTCAACTTCTTCATCAACAATTTAACTTTTTTTTCCAAGGCATGGGAGAGGATTCTCAACTTTTTTAATTGCACACTATAAGAGAAACAAATTGTGTAGTATCACTCCTTTACATATTGTAGCACAACAACAAGAAATTCTATTTTTTCCACTTAAAAAAACCAACGGATAAAATGCAAAATGGTATTTTATTCAAAAGAAAGCCATTTTTAAGCTTTTTAGTTGTAAAATTCAAAATGCAAAGTTATATGGGGGCTACGCTTTATTGTTGTTGGGGCACTAAGTCTACGCAGATAGTGGATTAATATATGTTAATTAATGCAAACACTAATGAGTATAGTGACATGGACCCCTAGAAATTGATCATTATCAAATCATATCATGAATAATTGCATGGAAATTAGTATTGGAATAAAACATTAATATTCAAACATTGAAAAAAGTTTCCCATTAATGACAAGTAGTTGAATTACTTAATTTACATTGGTGCACTGTAGGAAGTATCTCATATCAAGAAGGGTTACTTAATTCTAACTATAACATTAATTTATTATCGCACCTATTTTATTTCTAAATGGCTAGTGATATTGTCAGAGCAATAAATGTTGTTGCCAGAGCACTTTTAATGAACTTCTTAATATGTCCTTCATGTTCAAAACATATTTATTGCACAGTCATTAATTGAGAAAATATGTTGCTCTCTTTCTTCATAAATACACCTCTTTCTTTATTTACTTTTTTGAATACCTACGGTCCTACCTTGCTACCTTATGTATTTTTAACTAAGAAACTTATTCTTCTATTTTTTTTTAAACTTAATTAATTTTTTTTTTTACTTTTACTAATCCAAATTATGTGAAAATAGACTCTAGCTGTAATCAAGAAAATCTGTTAATCTTTTTTTTTTGGGTATTTAAAGCCTTTGTAGTCGAAAATGAGCAATTTTGATAGAGTTAGTTTATATCGTATTTCTAGTGACTGAATCCATTACTTGGATCTCGCAATATTAAATCAAACTTTAATTATAAAAAAAATAAAAAATAAAAGCAGAATTTAGAAAAAAAAATCTCTAATATATTTTTTTTTCTGTTATTCTTTTTCCATATTATTTCATTTATATGCAATTAAAACATAATTGACAGAAATCCCACATACGATCTTAGAATTTTCGTCATATTGAAATCATGGATTAAAATTTCATCGTATCCATTGAAAACATTGGAATGTTTTCGTTTTTGAATCAATGGAAATGAAAAATAGGGTGATCAAAACTTTTTGTTTGTCTTTTGATTATCTTATTTTTCTTAATTTCGTATTTTCTTAAAGTTTACGGAAAAAAATCATTTTTTTAAATATTTGGCTGACCGAAACATAACTTGAAATGAAATTTGATCCATGATCCGAATCATTATCTCATACCACAAATGCAAAATAATTTGTTACACATGAAAAATTAATGGATATAAAGACAAATTGGCATATTAGTTTTTTGATAAATGGCAAATTGGCATATATATAATTGAAAAATGACATAAGTGTTCATAACTTTTTTTTTTCTCATTCGGTTAGTTCACGGAAAAGATTATAAATAAAAAGGTAGAAGAAAATGAATTCCATAATTGTATGATGATAATGGTAAGTATTGAAATGAAATAAATATACAAAGAAAGAGAACATTTTCAATAATAATTGGCTATGTAATTAATATGTTTGACCATTAAAGGTAAGATTGGAACTTTTAAAAACTTGATCATTTGTTGTTCTTGCAATATCCCTAGCCTTTCTAAATAAGTGCATTAAAGTGTACTCGTAATTGAAAAATACTACTCCCTCTGTCCCATTTTAAGTGTCGTTTTAGGTGTTTTCACACATATTAAGGCATCTATTTAATTGCCTCAATTTTAGGGAAAAAACAAATGATATTCCTAAAATACCCTTACATTCTCTTTCTTCCTTTTTCTTTAATTCTCTCTATCTCTCTTGAAGTAATAAAGTAAGAGAGAGAAAAAGCAAAGGGCAAAATAGGAAAACATGTAATTAATAGTGCATTGAAACTCTAAAGTGACAGATAATTTGGGACAAAAAAAATTCTCTAAAACGACACTTAAAATGGGACGGAGGGAGTACTGGAGAAGATGACCAATCACTCCCCAAATTAAGTGCTAGCTAGTACTATTGTACTTTATTTATTAAACTCCCAAAACTGCCCCATAAACAATAAAAATAAAAATCAACTTATAGCATGTACTTACTTATAAATTATGTGCATTTCATGAAAAGAATTGAAAACCAAGTACATAAGTTAACACCAAATTAGATATATATTACATGCATGCATGAGCAATTGACAAAGAAATCTAACATTAATATCATGCAAACATAAATGTACGTACGAGTACGACCACTCTCTCCCAACATTAATTATGTTGTTGGGTTCATGTGAGAGCTCTCTGGCCGGATGCCTATATTCACTTGTACTTTAACTAAACTTTTGATGATCACATTAGAATTAGAATCAAATGTGGCAAGTTTAACAAATTCACAAGGTAAGTGCAATGAGTAATTAAAATGCCAAAACAACATATTTATAATTCGCATAAAATCTCATGTACTATAGTTATTAGCAAAACCTCTTGTCTTAATATTTTGTTAACAAAAGACCTTATAATATATAATATTTGGCTCCTTGCTAATTTCCGTCAATTAACTACGTACGCACATGATATTTTTACATTGGACTCTAATTTCAATACATCACTATTGTGATTGATATATATTACAAGAAATTGAACAATCCCATGACATGTATATATATAGCTAGTAATTATTGAGTGGGTGGTAATCAATCCAATCTGGACTAGAAATTCAGTTTGTATAAAAAGGACCATAATGGAGACTTGAACTTAAAAAGAACAAAGAATTAAATTTTTAAAGAAAGAAAAAAACATTAAAAAGAACAAGAATAAATTAGGTTGGTACGTCTAAAATATCTTTTGTAGAAGGTTAGTGCTTTAAAATTTAATTTATCCAAAACGACAAAGACAAAGAACCAAACCCCACTCCAAATTGGACAAGACATTTGTGGAGGAGAATAAAGTTTAGAAGCACTAACAGCTTACATCCTTTTAATTAATTTATTAGTATTCATTTGATGTCTATTTTTGTTTTCTTTCCAAAAGTAGCGTTAGGAATTAGGACCTCTCCCTTGAAACCATGTAATCAATTAAGCTATACAATTATTTGTCGTGTTAATTTCTTCCATAAAGTATACTTTATATTTGAAAGATTGTTTTTTTTTTTTACCAAACTTTATATCGATTAATTTCCATTTATGATAAAAAAAAAAATTAAAAAAAACACAGGTCAATATATTTGATAACAATTTAACAATCACTCCATATTTATTGTCGTTAAAAAAACTTAAAATCACATTAAAGTTGGTAACACGACCGTTAAGTCGGCTTAAATTATTGTAAAATTAATGACATTATTTATGATGTTTGATAATTTTACCTCATAATATTTCGAGCTGACAAAATAACCTGAATCTTTAAATATGCTGATAATTTTTATCCATATTATGGTCAAATTTTAAAATTGGTACCAAATAAAACCACGTGTAGATTAATTTAAATATTGTATTTATTATATTTACATAACAAGGAAAATGAACCTGTGATGTAATTGTATTATGGGGCCGAGTTTTTTACCCAAATATAGCCGAATCAGATTTAATTTATTTCTGCACAATAATGAGCCTAGTGGTACTGGTACCATGGCAGTAAATTGGAGCACAGTTTGCCCTATATTATAAGCTCATCAAAGTGTTTCCTGAATTTTCAAAAGAAGCATTGATTGTGTGGCCCATGATACAAACCCATTATAAGCCCAAATGTGAGTTCAGACTTGTGATTGATGGGCGGCCCATGAATTTACAGCGAAATGCAAGCCTTTAACACACAGAATGACAGAATGAAAACAGCGGCGTTTTTTGATTTCATTTTATTGATTAATGTTGAGTTTCTCGAAAAAAAAAATAGTTAGCTTAGCTATTTCAATATTCGAAGAATCACATGAAATTTTCATCAAAATAGATTTTAAATGCATGTGGGTCGATATCTTCTAATTTATCTAGGATGAAGAGTATTATGGAAATACAAATTATAGTTGAAGAAAATTGAGCTAATCTCTTTAACCCTTGAATTGTGATATTTAAGATATTCAATTTATTCCTTCTGATTTGAAAAGAAGTACTTTACCCCATGTGAAAATTTAAAGGAGCAATTTTTTTTTTTCAACCGGGGAGTGTATCTCATTCGCCGAAATTTTGAGTGTGCATGAAACTATTTTTGAAATTAGGGGGGTAAAATGCAACATTTATCATAATACAGGGGGTTGAGTGTGACATTTATCATAAGAAAGGGGATAAAGTGTCACATTTATTGTAATACATAGGAGTAAAGTGTCATATATAAGAGGGGTAGTTTGGTCAATTCGTATCATTTATAAGTTTAAAAATTTCAGAGAGACAGTATGAAATTGTTATAAGATTATACGGGGGTAAAATGCTATTTTTCAAATCATAAAGAGATAGATTGAACATTATGTATATCATAGGGAGTCAATTGTCATTATCAGTCGCAAAACAAAAACATTTACACAAAACCTTTTATTTGATCACTTTTATGGAAAATTCTTACCTAGACCGTGTCTACTTTAGGAGTTTACTTATAGACACTGTGGTCTATGATTTATCAACTCATTTAGACTTATTAAAAACTTAATTATTAGAATTAACTAACCCAAGTAGACTTAACTAGAGTTAAAGTAGAAACAAACATCATTCATTATTTTCATAAAATTTTAATTAGATATCATTAGAATTCAATATCTTCAATTTGTTTAAATGAATCTAATTTTATTTTTCATGTGTTAACAGTTTGCAATTTATGTTCAATATATATCATTATGTTAGAATTAGACAATACATCCAAAAAAACAAAACTCTAATTAATGCATAAGTTAAAAATAAAAAACAATAAACGGCTCTAATTTTAGTTTGAAATAGCAGAAAAATTACACAATTTATCCAAAAAAAAAAGGTCTAAATTAAACCTTTCTACACAACCAATTTAAAAATTTCCCAAAAAGAAAAAGAAAAAAGAAGTTTGAATACGTGATGAGGATACCATCTTAACTTAATTACTAAGTTGCCTTAGCATAATTTTATCTTATATAGGAAATACTTGTTGAGTTGTTGTATTTTATATATTTTAGTTTATGCATATTGCACTTTAATTTTGTTGAGTGATTCATGAATTAATAGTGAGTCCAGAAAGTAAAAGAATTTTTTTAACTGATAATTAGAATTTTGTGAAAAATTTAGGGCATCTGAAATGTAAAACCCACTCATTTCCCTTGAGTAACATATGCATCAAGTGACAAATATCAACATCGTAAATTTCAAGAACGACATATACAATTTGTCGAGACATTCATATATACACGTAACAGAAAATGTGAATGAATATGCAATATATATATAGTAGTAGTTCTTTTTTTTTTTTTTTTTTGATAAATATATAGTAGTAGTTCTTGTATAGCAAATTTCACATCACATTATATATATATATATATATATATACCACTCCAGAGTCCAGTCTACTAGTAAGATACGTACTGACGCAAAAAAACCATAATGATTGCATCACCAAAACCAGAAGATTAATCATATATATATCTACAATACAGAAAAAAGATAATAACAAATAATACAAACATACCATATATATATATATGATCTAGTGGCCGGTGTACGATTTAATTAATTTTGAGTCCAAATTTGTAGGTTTTGCTAGGGTTGCAATTGAAATTTTGATCCCCTCCGAACCCGTACTTGGTGTTGTAACCAGGATAATCACGTTGTTTAAATTTGAGTGCTTGAATTAGCCTAAGCCCGTGAGAAGAAGCAATAGACTCCACATTCCACTCGCTATGGGAACCGTTTGTCTTGTGGGATATGTGAATCTCACCATCTTCACTTAACATCTCTTTTGCATTCTTCATAAATAGGCTCACAAGTCTTCTGTGACGTCTATACGTACATGCAAATATTTATATATATATCAAGGTACGTACGTTAATAATTGATCAAGACTAGCATGCATGCATGCAATAAATATAATATATATATAGTTTGAGATAAAAATATTATAATTCACCACATGGATTGGGCTAAATCCACTTACTTGGCTTGGGCCTAACTCAACCTCAAAAGCTAGCTTGTAAGGTGAGGATTGTCCAATGCCTTATAAGGTAGATTTAACTATTGTTTTCAACCAATGTTGGACATTTAGTCTCAATACTCCCCCTTCACGTGTGGGCGGGCAGAATGTGAGGGTGAAACAAGCCCAACACGTGACATATGAAAGCCCAACCTTGTGAATAAAAAAAATTAATAGAACAACAGTAGTTCCTGACCGAAGCACGGATTCGTGGGACAAGTTTGTGAAAAATCCAGCAAATGGGAAATTGAATATTATGCGGTCAAATTTGATATGTCCAAGCGAAGCTTGTTTGGCTATTTTAGTGGCATTGATGCCATGCATGACCTTGCCATCCCTCATCCTTATATTCTCAATGTTTGATGCCGCTTTCTCATAATTTTTCTCCAAAAATTCTGAGTAAAAAGGAAAAAGAAATTAACTATATACACCCACTACTCCATAAATTAATGAATTCAAATTATCTATACCTGGATATCTTGTGAATGAATGTTAATCCAAATTCAGTGCATGTGACAGACTTACATAATTAGTTCCAATCATATGAGAATTAATTAATTAGTTGATACTAGGTCATCTCCGCCGACTCGCCGGGAGTGGGTGTTTTTGGGTGGTCTTCACCGAGAAGCTGGGGGAAGGGGTGAGGCGGTTGGTTTGATTTTTTTTTTTTTTTGGTGTGTGTGTGTGGGGGGGGGGGGGGGGGGGGATGAAGAAGAGGGATGGAGAAGATGGTTATTGTGCAATTATCCAAGGTTCATTTAACAAATAAGTTAAATTTTGATATTTTAAAAAAATTATACATTGGTCTAGACTTTTTGTTAGGTTTATTTTAAATATAATTAAAATGAGGTCAATTCAATATTGGGAACTTGAGTTCAATTCATAGTTTTATAACCTCGTTAGGACTGTCAATTGAGTCAGGCCTAACCGAAGCTCGATGGCTCTGCCCAATTAAATTTAACCCGAACGTGAATAAGTGTGAGTCGAGCTAAGTTTGAACCATTATATTAAAATTTGTGTTTCTTATCTTAAAATATACTTAGAAATTGAAATTGACAATTGATGTCAATGTTAATTCCATAGAGTAATGTAAAAAATTCTTATTAAAAAGAAAAATGAGAAGTGGAATTAAATGAAAAAGGAAGATGAGTGTGAAAAGAAGATTGTGTAAGGTGAAGGGATGAAGTGGTGATGGCCGTACGTATATACATACGTACCTTTGGAGTTGAGAGAAGTTGCGATGATGTTGGGAGCCCGACCAAAGGCGAGAGCCAAACAAGCAGAGAAGGAGAAATCTCCCTCACCTACCAACAATATCTTCTGTTGATTATTATAATGTTTAATCCTCTTCAAATCATTGATCGCCACATCAACATTATTATTATTATTATTATTATTATTATTATTATCTCCTCGCGATCGCCTCTGTCTCTGTCTCTGTTTCTTCTGGCTCTGTTTTTTAATTTTCCCTGATGCAGCAGCAGCAGCAGCTGGTTTCTGTATCCCAAAAGTATTAATAGTGTCTAAGATCTTTTCAAGAGCTTGAGCTAGAGCTAGATCTAGATCTAGAGGTAGCGGCGGAGGAGACATTATATAATTATTTTGTGGAGAATCATGATGATCAGCAGTTTCTTCTTCTTCTTCTTCTTCTTCTTCTTCATGATCATGACGATTGGTTTGGTTTCCGGAGGAGGTTGATCGAGAGTAGCTAATTTCCTCTTGAGAAGAAGAAGAATTATTATTAGCAACAACAACTTGAGCTTGAGGTTCACTACTAGTACTATAATTATTAGCACAGTACTCCTCTAATTCTGATTCATATAAGTATCTCATCACATTTTGCATGATTACTTTAATTAAACCCATCGCCATCTAACTTATTTAAACACAAAAATTAACTTGCAATAATTTGGTGTGTGGAGGAGATACAAGGATTTGGAGATGTGGTTTGTACATGTGAAAAATATATCAAGCGATCGAAATCTGGACTATAATTCAATCTCCCTTTATGAGGAAATTCAGTTTTGGATAAAAAAAAGTACCATAATGGAGACTTGAATTAAAAAAGAACAAATTAAGAAAAGAAAGAAAAACATTAAGAAGAACAAAGTTGAATTAGGTTGATACGTCTAAAATAGCTTTTGTAGAAGGTTAGTGCTTTCAAATTTCATTTATGAAAAACGACAAAGATAAAGCACCAACCCTCACTCCAAAATGTACAAGACATTGTTGGATGGGAATAAAGTACTTTTTTCTTTTTCTGATAATTGGATGAGAATAAAGTTTAGAAGCACTAGCTTACATCCTTTTAATTAATTTATAATACTTTTTTCTTCTTCTATAATTGGATGAGAATAAAGTTTAGAAGCACTATCTTACATCCTTTTAATTAATTTATGATAAAATGGTAGAAAACGTCTCAAATTAATTAGTAATTTTGGATTTTTATTTCAAACATCATCGAATTTTGTCCTATAATTTACATTTTATATGAATTTAGTCCCATTATAAAATTTTAATATTAGAGGAAATGATGGTTCAATCTTGTAATTAGTTTGGGGCGAATGCCGCAATATTATATAATTATTCATGTTAAAATTCACCACTTCATGACACGTAAGCAACCATCTGGGACGAAATTCGTCAAGTTGATATAGTCTAGGACGAAAATCCAAAAATAGTGATCAATTTGGGACCATTTTTACAATTTTGGCTTAATTTATTACTCCCTCCGTCCCATTTATTTTGCTCCATTTGCTATAGTACCCGGTCAAACTTTTCAATCTTTTCAGCGACTTATCATATTAAATTATTCACATTTGTGGTGTATTAAACATTTTAAACATTAATATATATGGTGTCATATAATATTATCAACTTATTAGTGAAATATATTAATTAAATTATTTATTTTAATTCTTATAAATTTAGTAAAGTTGATTAGTCAACATGGATAAAGATAATTGGGAAGGAAGAAAGTATTATTATTACTCTTATCAATCATTTGATGTCTTTTTTTTTTCCTTTCCGAAAGTAGTGTTAGGAATTAGGACGTCTCCCTTCAAAGTTGAAACCATGTAATATAAGCTATACAATTATTTGTCGGTTGAATATCTTCCATAAGTATACTTTATATTTGAGAGATTGCATTTTTTATGTCAAGGCAAAACAAGTCAATATATAATAATTTAACAAATTATTTCATATTCAACACCATTAAAAAAAATGAAAATAATTTTTTTTTTTTGAGGAAACCCGAAGGTAAAACACATTAATAAAGGATATCGTCAAACACAAAATCATTGATAAATTCCGGAAGCTCGGTTATTGGATGCGGCCTATACAAAGCTATTCTAGCAAGCGCATGAGCCACCGAATTATTATCACGAAAAACATGGGAGGCTTGAAACGACTCCAAAGAAGAAGCAATAAACTTAATGTCATCAAAAATAGGACCTAGGACACCCGAATGTGGTTTATAGCTTAATATACCTTGAATAATTGAGTAACTATCTCCTTCAAGTATCACTTTTGACCACCCTGCTTCATAACAAAACTCCAAAGCACGTCTGGCAGCCAAAGCTTCAGCGGTCTCCGGATTGAGGGGAAGTAATTCCAATTCAGATTTCCAGCCAATAATATTACCAAGATGATCTCTAGCTACAAAACCCAAGCCCACTCGACCCTCTCCTTCTCTTAATTTTGAAGTTAGTGACGTGATCGTTAAGTCAATTTGAATTATTGCAAGATTGATGTTATTACTTATGTTGGCTAATAATTATATCCCATAATATTTCGGCTGACAAAATAATCTCATATCTTCAAATTTGATGGTTTGGGTCTGACTCAACCTCAAAAGTTAATTTGTAAGGTGATGATTACTCAATACCCGATAAAGTGTATTTAACTATTTCTTTCAACCAATGTGAAATATTTAATCTCAATAACTGGCAATTTTTATCCATATTATGGTCCAATTACAAAATTGGTACCGAATAAAACCACTGCAGATTAATTTAAATATTTTATTTATTATATTTACATTTACAGAATAAAGAAAATGAACCTGTGATGTAATTGTATTATGGGGCCGAATTTTTTACCCAAATATAGTCGAATCAGATTTAATTTATTTCTGCACAATAGTGAGCCTAGTGGTACTGGTACCATGGCAGTAAATTGGAGCACAGATTGCCCAATTATGTGTCTTGTATTATAAGCCCATCAGAAGTGTTTCCTAAATTTTCGAAAGAAGCATTGATTGTGTGGCCCATGATTTACAAACCCATTATAAGCCCAAATATGTGTTCAGACATGTGATTACAAACCCATTATAAGCCCAAATATGTGTTCAGACATGTGATTGATGGGCGGCCCATGAATTTACATAGAATGGAAACAAACAGAGGACTATGGCCTTGTTTGATCTCATTTTATTGATTAATGTTGAGTTTCTCGAAAGAAAAAAAAAGATTAGTTAGGCATGTCAATATAGTGAAAAATCACATGAAATTTTCATCAAAATAGAATTTAAATGCATGTGGGTCGAATTTGAGATTATATTTAAACTTTGTATGACTGTTACACAAATCAATTTAAAACGCAGACGAATTGGGAATTAAAATTTATGGAGCAAATTTAATTTGGCAAATCAAATCCAAAGCGCTTTGGAGTATATGAGATTTTATCATCTTGTCATGTAATCTGCAAGTGGCATCTTGAGTTGGCTTGTCTACATCGGATACAGCTCAGGTTGTACTGAAAAACAAGTTTTTTCTTTTGTGCAACAAAAATCATTCTGAAAAATATATAGTACGTACCAACTTTCTAATTTTTCACCAATTGCATTAATTCTCTACAACTTGGTGGTTTTAAAATGTATATATCTTTTTGCCTTTTTATCTCATGCAAGCCAGTGATATCGATCCATGTATTAGTTTTCATAGCCAAATTAATATCATTAAGAAACCAACCATATATACATATATAATAATAATTAATAAATATATTCTCTCATTTAATTTAATTTTAAGTAAAGCATGCATCTAGCTAGATCTTGGGTTCAATTTAATTTGATGCCATTGCCATTGCCATTGCCATTGCCATGCCACCTCTTAATGATTGTGCATCATTCAACACTAGTATGGCTAGCTGGCCACATGCTACCATAACCTCATTAAGAATGTCCGTCCATGAATTAATTCACTACCGTTTATAATATATTCTTTAGACAAAAGAATAGCAAATTCCAAAAGATTGAACCATCATAGCTATTAGCTAGTTATGCTCTCTATAAAATTTCACTTTTGATCTTCTTGTCTATTTAATTAATTTTTCCACTTTTGGTCACATCGAATACTCTAATTTATGTCGTTTTTGTCATTTATGATTGGCAAAGTTTTGACCGGGGCAAATGACATATATGGTAGGACCAAAATTTAAAGAAAAAATAAAAATATGGAATATTAATAATACAATTTTGTATAGTGTGAAACTAAATTATGTCCATTCTTATGGAAAAAATGCACGATACTATCATGTGTTCTGCAAGATCTGCACAAAACTACTATGTGAAATTCTATTTGTACCAATCTTCCTTGTACTTTAAAAAATCCTGCATAAAACACTCGATTCCATTAGTTACTAATACTGGTAATTTTTTATTGAATTGTTTAAATTAACACTAGATATATTGAAAGTACAAGGGAGTTATGTGCAAACGTTCAAAAGTATAAGAGAGTTTTGCGCAAACATTCAAAAGTACAAGGGAGTTTTGCACAAACGTTCAAAAGGATACGAGAGTTTTGACTGAAAAAAATTATGCAAACAAAAACAAAAATTGCACATTATTCGAGTAAAAACAGACACGCGTTAAAAAATGGATGAAAGGAGATGGATTGAATGTTTTATGTAGAATTTTTAGAAGTACAAAAGAGTGGTTGTGAAAAAAAAATTTGCATGGTAATTTGGTGTATGTTTTGCATAGCACAAGATGTATCATTCATTTTACTAGCTCCCATTCATAGGACTGAAACGACGTCTACTTGAAAAATATGGGACATATTTTCGCTGTCAATATTTATATGGGTTGAAATGCTGAAAGTCAAGGTTGATTGTAGAATCAACTTAGAATATTTAGACACTAATCATGCAGATATACTTTAATTAGGCATTTAATTTTCTGTTTATGAAAATAATTGCTGTAATGTGTGTTATGACGTAAAGTTGTTCCATAAGAACTCGAATCATAACTCAAATAAAAATTGTTTATACTTGTTTACGAGTGAGAGTTCTCTATGATCACATTTTAGATAAATGCATTTGGACATTCATTACATAATAATCAATTAATATGATACAAAAAGACGATAAAATATGTATTAAATTTAAAGATCTAACAAGGATTGTAAAATAAGATAATGTCTGAAACGTAAGTTAGTACTTGAAAAGTTTTAAAAAAAGAAATAAGAAATTAAGAAAAGATAATCAAATTTGGGTCACACTCACAAGACAATGGGGCATATATATCTATACTATTAAAAAGGGAAGTCTGTTTTTACTCACAAAATAGAAGTTATGACACCATGTTACACCAAAAATTTGCGACTTTCCACAATTACCCCCAACTCATCTATGTATTTTTTTTATTACAGTTATTTAACTTCTCCCCACTAACTCATTATCTATTAATATAATAATTAATCACGGAAGTATTTTATTTATAGTTACAGTTACATTCTCTCTTTCGATTAATTATTATATTAATAGATAAATGATGGCAAAATCCATGACGGTAATTTATTCTGAACATGTCATGTAAAAAGTTATTTATTTATATTATAAATAATTATGCACGCAAGTATTGCGTGCCACGGTTGCTAGTATATATATATGTGAAGGCATAAAAATGAGTTTGATTAAGTAAAACTTTTGTCAAATTATTGTCATTGTGGGTTTTTTTCTTTTCTTTCTATACATAAACTTTGCACTTGGAAAAATTTAGCTCAAACCCAATTTTATTAATAACATTTAAATTTAATTATAGGATAATCATAATATATATGCTTATCACGTAATTATACTTTTTTTAAAATTCAAAAAAAAGACAGTAGTAGATAATAAATTAAAGCTAGTCTATGCAAATAAACAGGCGTTAATATTTTCTATGATTTCATTCATATAGTAATTTGGTAGGTGATATGAGATATGTATTGATTGACTACATGAAGTTACTCATGTTTTGTCATGACTAAATTCAAAGAATAATTGCAGTACTACTATTCCATCACTTTTAATCAATGCTCTTATTTTTCTTACCAAAGGTTATTTCAATTCTGAGAAATTTTGTCATATTGCGTTACAAGTCGGTCGTAGTTTGTGACAATTGTAGGCCGTTGAATTTTTCTTTTTCTTATAGATGCCCAAATTTGTCAGTTTGCGATAACCCATTCTAGAGGTGTAAAAAATAGAACACAAACTATTTATTTTCTCTCTCTTTTTTTTAGATTATCTTTTTTTTTTAAATAAAAAGAAAAAAAAGACACTTCAATTAGGTAGTTGCAATTAAGGAACATGAATTTTGAAGCATTAGATAATGACTAAAACATGATAGCAATATTCGTTCTCTTGCAATGTTTGTTTCCTTTACCAATCAAAGAATCAAAAGGACAAGTGGGATTGATTTTGTTTCGTTTTCTATTACTTGAAAGAGGGGTGAATAGAGCTATTGGACTCTAAAGAAATTCCATAGCATGTTTCTCTCTAAGAAAACAAGTTGCCGCCCCATTTAATTCGCTATGTCTTCTTGTCTCTTTTTTAAAAAATGAGAAAGAAAAAAATGTTGTTTCATTTTTACATAAGGATCGTAAAATGCTTAGTGGTTGTCAATTTTTACATCTACTTTAGCAAAAACGTACGAAAGACTCAATATTTTGATTTTTTTTTTTTTTTTGAAAACGACTCAATATTTTGATTTAATTATATGGAGTTAGCAGTATGAATCCGTCACTCAATATGAACTGTCTCAAACTGTTGGTTCGAGTGTGACAATAGACATATATTATTGAAATATTTCAATAACTACAAATAAACCTACATGTTTTATATTTATTTTGTTAATAGAATTTTCATAGGGTATTTGTTGAGTTGAAAATAAAATTATGACTCTGGTTTGAGAAGAGAAAACAAAGGACAGTTTATCTGTTTTGTGTTACAAAATTATGACATTTTTCTTCTTCTTAGGAAGTAAAATTTATAGCACAACACAGACATTTAAAAAAAATCATCTACCATTAGTAATCATGCTTATATGGGGTCTTGCCACGTGCATGGGTTTCATTTATTGCTATTTAAACACATTTTTTTTGGGAAAAAACGGATTTATCAATTACAGTTAATTAAGGCAGTATTTCGGGAAAGAAAAAAAAAAGAAATAGCATAAGTGAAATTGCAGAATGTGAAATATTTCCTCCCTATGAAAATCAAGTATCGGTATAAGAGAAATTAAAAGTCAGTACATGATACTGAAACTGAGAGGCATGGCACGTACAATTAACATTTTCTTTTGCAAAATGTAGGAATTAATCAGTGAGGTTAACGTGTCTAAGAACTTATTAATTATCATAATTCAGAGTTAAGACCGACCATACCTTTAGTACGTACTTGTTCCCTGCACGTGGAATGGTTCTCCAGAGTTCAGATCTTATGAATAAATAATTAAGAACTTTAATCACTTTTCTCCTCCACACGAAAAAAAGAAAAAAAAGTGTTTCATTTTTTAACTATATATGAAGCGTGTGATAGTTGATAGATTTGTTTGTATTCTGTATATTTAGCTTTTATCTTTTTTCTTTGTAATTGCAAGATCTTATTACTCATTGTGCAATCGTTCAATACAATCGTTGAGTAACTAAAGTGCAGATTTTCATTTAAATTGAATTTGACTGAATCTAAAGTAACTAAATAATAAGTGCAAAACAATATATTTACTTTGACATTGGATGAAACTTCTAAGAAAATAATCAATAACGAGACAAGTGCATTATGCTTGTCATGTGGTTGAATGAATTTGACTAAGCCAACTTTGAATAAGAGCTTTTCGGAAGTGGAAAGGTTTAATTTACAATCAAGCTAATACATTAAGGGGCCGTTTAGCCCCACGTTGCAGCAGCTCAATTGCAAGTTTGTAGTCCAAACGGGAAAATGAGACTATTTGGCCAATAAAAATCACGGCCACATTTGTTTCTCCATCACCACAAAATCACGGCCCCACATAAGTAGCAAAATGGTTACTTTTCTCAACGTGAACTTGATAAATGAGGAAAATCTCTAACATACCCATACTCAGTAATTGTGAATATAGTTATATCTTAAACCCCTTTTCTTTTCTCCTTCTCTTAAATATTTTAAATGTCGATCTTTTAACATTTTCTTAACAAAGTTTTTCTCAAATTGATTTATGATTTATTTTACTAGTTTTATTAATATTACTTTTAATAGGTCTTGTGTTGAGTGAAACTAATAAATCTTTAATTAATTAACATTATATTTTTATTTTTTATGAATATTATATCATGTGAAAATTAAAAAGTTATAGGAGAGAGTATTGTGTTTTGTATACATAATGGTTAAATAATATTATTCAATTGTATTATTTAACCATATATAGAGTTAATTTTGTAAATTAAATAATTTTTTATATTTCTAGAATAACTTTTGAAAAACTGGAACCAAATGCATAATCAATTCTGGTAAAAGTAATTGTCAAAAAAGTAATTATATTATAATCAATTATTGTAAAAGTAATTTTGCAATCGCTAGGTCAAACTCGCCCTAAGTGGAGATTATACTTAGATATTGAATGCAATTTAGAATGTCAATGAGGTCATCGTCTAATAGTAATCACTGACAAAGTTGATGCCCAAGAACCAAAATATATTAAAAGTTTAACTCCCTCTAATATGAGTTTCCTATATGTTTGGTGTGGTTTGTTATTTATAATTTTTTATACTTGAGTAATTATTGAAATGATTTTAATGTAATAATTGTTGATGAATGTATTTTAAAAAAATGCAATCTAGAATTAAGGACGTCAAAATATATTAAACAATGAAAAGAAAATGGTTCACTTTTGGAGTGCAGTGACATTTTCTTTATATAACTAAAAGCAAGATGATTTTTTATTTCACTAACAGTATTTATATTGGCTTATTGGTATAAAGTATAAACATATTTGGTCTGTTTCAGTCGAAACTTCGAAAGTTTTCGTTTTTTAATCATTGTAATCGAAAAATAATTTCAAAATTATTTATTTGTCTTGAGATTTTTTTATTTTATTTAATAATTTTTTTTTCACAATTTTTTCTAGTATCTTTTCAATATTTAGCTGCTTGAATTTAATCATGGTATAAACATACTTGCACGGCTTATCCTTATAATAACTTTCCTGTAGCAAAGTTAATTAAATTTCATATAAAGAGAAATTTTTATTCATTGCATAATCATCAGAGACGAAAATTACAATTACCGAAGTTCCTGAAAAATCATTCCTTACACCACAAATAAAAGCCCCAAATAACAAGAACCCTAATACCATAATAATATTATTAAATCACCACTAATTTTATTAAATCTTAGACCCTGCCACATTACTAATTAATAAATCCTAATTAATTCTCTCCACCATCAATAATAAAACCCAGTACCGGCTTCAGCCGCCGCCGCCGCCGTAACAATCGGCTGGCTAAAACAATTCCAAGGCTCATTCACAAACCCACAAAATTCACCCATCTCATAAGCCGTATAGCCGCCGCCAATTCCAGCGTTCAAGCCGTTCACAATTTCGTTCAAAGACTGAAGCCGATGGCTCAGCTCATCGGCTTGAGCTCTAAGAATCGTGTTCTCGGCTTCAACATTAACGTAATGTTGAGAAGTTACGTTCAAGCCGTTCATAATCTGCTGATTCTCCTGTCTTAGCCGAGCCACTTGAGCCATCAACTCATCTAATTGCTTCTGTTTCCTGAGCCGGCTACGCCGAGCGGATTCGCGGTTCGAAATCATTCTTTTTCTCTTTCTTTGGTCAATTAAATCAATCCCAGATGAATTTGATGAAATCCCACTCGAGGAATCCATTAAAGTATAAATCTTTGACGAGGAATTATTGAAATTATCAAGTAATTAGCAGGACCAGATGATGATTTGTGCTTATTAAGCTACTTTAATTATAGTATACTACTACTATACTATGATATAATGATTTTATAATTAATTATTTTTATAAACTATAGTTGTAATAATGATGAGTAATTAGGAAATTGAAAAAAAAAAATCATGAAATGAAGTAGAACCAGTAGAGGAAAACAACAGAGAAAGATTGAACTAAATGGGTCCTGCGCCTGTATGTAGAATTTATCATAAACCCGGAAAGGAAGAGTTCACTCAGAATTAATGAAGACATGAATACTAAAGATTAAGAAGAATAAATTGAAAATGAACATTGGCTTATGAAAAAGATCTCAAGAAGAAGATTGTAACAGAGATTTAATTAGCACTACAGAGCCTAAACTTTTTTGAAATAGAGAACAAACTAGAGGGACTTAAAGATGAAGGGAAGAGAGGAGGAAAGAAAGGGGAAGAGGGCTTATGAAGGTGGTTTGGGTGTGATTTTATAGAGCCAAAAAGGTTGATAAAAATATAAAGTAGCTAGTAAAAGAAAGATTATTGGAAAAATGAGATTTAATATTAAGACAAAATCATGTAAGTAGTCCGGAAATTAATTGTGAGAAAAAAGGTTGTGAAAAGTGATGGGACATGTGGGGTGAGGGAGGAAGTATCTCCAACCACCTAAAATTTAGCTGGGAATTGTTCGATTTCACTTGATTTTAATTTTAACAAAAATAGTTTATGTGGAAGATAATTTCGATTAAATTTGATTGTTAAACTTTGTGATTTTTAAAAATTTGACAGATAATTTAAATTGAGTTTTCATGTTTAAAGAGAAAAAATGGCTAGAAGATAGGTATGAAATTAATTTCTTTTAGTGAAAAAAAGGTTCAAGTTTTTATTAGGTTTAGGCAAAATAAGTCAAAGTCTAAATTTGATGAACTCGGATCTAAATGGCATTTTGATTAGTGTTAATCCAATTTCATCCAACTGCAAAATCGGGCCAAAATGAATTTATTTGCATGAATGATTCTGAGCTTAAATCATCATTACTAGCATAAACCCGTGCTATGCACGGAATCACATTAAATTATTTTATATATTAGTTTGTGTAATTAAATTGGTTATAAAAGAATGAAATTTAGATATTTAAGATTTTAGAATAGCATAAAACAAAACATGATTTCTAAAAGAACATGACTTTATCAATAAGAGAAAAAACAACTAAAGGTTTACTTGTTCAAAGTAATCATTTGGATTTCTTCTTCTCATTTCATAAACACAAACAACATATAAAATTGATATTTAGCACACATCACCTTTTCTACTTCAATCTCTAAAATGTGGATCAAGGTTTTTCTCAAAGTCTAAACTATATAGATTGAAATATTTATGAATATGTTTCAGTATTCTATTCATGAATCAATTTAGCTGATCAAAATATAAAAGATAGCTTTCATTATTTCATTCTTTTGAGTTTTGACAAACATCATCTCATACTAATAAGACCTAAACACAATAGTTCATGTAAAGTGGTACAATTCGAAAAGTGAAGATACATTATAAATTTATAATCGACAAACTTGGATAATCAGATATACAAATAATTTTACAAACTATAACTCTATCAATAAAAAAAATGAATTCTTGCATGTGTCGAGTTCAACACTCGTTTAAGGCTTCTTGTACCTGCAATTGAAGCAAACTCTGTCATTTTCGAAAACATGATAAAATTATTGATTAATGAACTCGCAAATAGTATATAGATTTTATTTAATCATATTTCTGAAATTGCTTTATGAATTTATATATGGTATTAACTACAATAAAAGAAAAAAAAACTTTCACGTTTCATTTTCATCCACTTTTCAAGGGCTTCACAAAAACATGTAATCAAAATAAACAAATACGGCATACTATGTATCATGAAATCTAATTACTAAGCTTTGTTTAATTTTCTCTTCCCAATCTTTCAATATTATTTATGTACATATAAAGTCGAGGTTGAAGTATTTGGTAATCTAACTATAAAAGTAAACACTTAATTGTCCAAGAGAATATTAGATGCTAAAGAATTATTTAGCATTGTGCATACCTTTAGTATTTCATCAAGAATGCTAATAATTGTGCTAGGAATTGGTAAAGATGACATCCAATCTTGGCTAGATTTCCAGCCTTTTCTTTTTGTTCAGTGAAATGCGTTTGGCATCCCTTGATCTTTCTGCCATGAAACATTTGATACAAAAAAGTTTAGTTAAGCCACACCACACCATGTAATAGTTAGGATAAATAAAAAATCATTTAAAAACATTAATGAGTAAGTTTTACTTGCACTCTATCAATTAATGTAGATAAAATTAAGATATTATTGTATACATAATATGTCCTTGATTGGTTTCACAAAACTCAGATAAAGGAGAATTTACTTGCATCATGACAATCAAATAAGGACAATTTAGTACTACTCAGTAAAGTTTAAAGTTTTCTTTCCTTCAAAACTTCTCTTTTAATGCATATTTAAACCAAAGAATATACATCTTAAGTCATTGAAACCAAAAGTAGATAGATACATGTAAATAGACATTAGTCTTGTTTAAATATAGGCTTAGTTTATAGTCTTGTTTCATTGATGAACTTTTGTTCAGTTAAAGTTCATAATGATGATGCCAATAGACATTTGTTTACTTCAATAAGCAAACTATCAAAAATTATTTTGAATAGATTACATTAATATTAATATAGTTTTTGGATTAGTACATCTTCCAGAGTACAACTGTAATCCTATTTGTTTAGTGAAGCTTGTAAAGAAGTTGCTGCCAACAGACATCGCATTAACTTGTAAATGTAGTCCCCAAATAAAACACCACTTAATATAGGATATGTATATGGGATTCAAGTTTAGATTACATAATACAAAATCGCAGAGCACCTCAAACTAATTGAACAATTACCTCCAAGTAAAAATATAGACTCCAAGTGAACCGATGTTGAGGTAGAAACTATTGCTGGCCACGATATTATTCAAGAAACTGCTACAAAACAGAAGTAGAAATAGTTAAATACTTAATCAATCTGAATCAATCAAGCAATTTTATTTTTGCTATTAAACATATTATGAAACAACTACAAACAATCTATTTGGATTACCATTTGACAGAAAGTCGATATGATATGATATTGCAATGGACATGAAGGAACTAATCTAAATGATGAAGTAAATTTAAGATTCAAAGTTTGATGAGGCATTTTATCAAACATATCACCTCCAAATTAAAATGATGATAATCTAATTGGCTCATTTACCTGATTTTTTCAAAACTTATTCCTGGATTATTTAAAATTTCTATTTCTTCCATCTCCCATTTCCACCATAGTAACGTAACCAATCAGAATAAAGTTTGTTTCATGGCCGTGAGAACTGTCTGCAATGTGTTAGTGAAACATAATTATGATCCTGTATTACAAAGAAACAAAAGTGAGTGGAAGTATGATATTATAGAAGTTGTCATTTTCGAAAGTCATGAGAGATGTGATGCAAGGGAAAATGGCAGTTGAAAAGATAGTGGGGGACTGTGGAGGTTTTCTGAGAGAAGTGGGCAAGAGAATAGGGGAGTTGGGAGAGAGTGGAAAACTGGACGCCTAAAAAAAATAAAAGAAGAAAGTAGGATACCTAATTTATTTCACTATATTAATTAAAAGATAATTCTAAATTCTCAGAAAATAGTATTGAGTCAAAATAAGGTAAGTTTGACCAATTCACCCCCTTGAAATAATAGTAAGAAAGATACTCACGATGAGAGCAGCTCCTCCTCGGCAAAAAGAGCCCATTTGAGTAGTTTCAAACTACATTGGGCCTTATTTGATAATTTTTGTTCATTGGTTATGTTTTAGTTTTTCCGACTGATAAAATATTGAAATTTGAATAAAATATGTAGATTTTTTTAAATAAATATTATTTGCATATATTTATTATATCCACCTTGAAAATTTGATCATATATTTTTATGAAGATACTAAAGACCCAATGGAAAGATAAAACAAAGACAAATCAACTTTTCCACAAGACCACAACCATTTTTTAGTAATTAGTATTATTATTGTTGTTGAGTTGTTGTTGTTATTTATCTTTTATTGATTTGACATAAAATAATTTATTTTTTATTTCGAGCATTTTATTTTCATTTATATATATTATTATTAATTGATATTCAATAACTCACTTTGAAAAAATAAATCTTTTTATTTTTAATAAAAAAGAAAAAGAAAACACAAACCAAACACATTCATGTGTAAAAGTAAATCACTACACTATGGTAGTCAATTTCTTTAAGCAGCTAATCCAAGTAAATTTCACACTTTTCTCGCACATCGTAAAAAATCTATCATAATTAAAATACTTTAAGAAGAACAGTCCAAACGAGCATTTTAAATATCAAAATCTTGAAAGAATCATGTGAGAAAACACATCCAAATGGAGCCCACCTTATTATTCGAGAACGCACTGCACAAGATACTGAAAATAGTTACCAACTCACCATCATCTTATTATAATAAAAAATATATGTATCTTTTTTTTCTTTTTTTTTTTTTAAGAACACCGTCTTCTTAATTACTGGGCACTGAAGTGAATAATAGTACTGCGTCTTAAGAGCTCTTGCCAAATCATTGGAGGAAATAAATATGGTGGGCTTTCAAATTAAATGCAAAAGGGGAAAATGCTTAATGATGTATTAATTTTTTATTTTATCAAATAAAGTATATGTTGTAGCCTGTAGGAGCTAATTAAGTCGGCTTTTTTAAATGACAAAGAGAAACTTGTTAACATATTCGAACCTTCTATCTTCTGTGCCAAGGCCCAACCAATTAATTAGGGTTGAGTTTCTTGGGCCTTCGACCAATATTGGACTATTGTTCTTGAAAACGAAGTTGGTAGTCCGTATCTCTTTGTCTTGTTACTGTTCTTACATCTTTTTAAGTTTTAACATCCTACATAAAAGTATATTATACTCTCTCCGTTTTTTTATTTCTCTTTAAAGAATTGCACACGAATTAAAAAATGCTATAAATATAAGTGACAAGTATTAGTAAATATAAAAAATGCTATAAAATTTTTAAAATATTTTTTTATTCAAATAATCTTAGCATTAATGACAAGTATTAGTAAAAAAAGTAAAATTGATAAAAGAACATTAATTTTACATTAAAATCCTAAAACAACAAATATAAGTGAACAAATTTGTTTTGGCAAAGTGAAAAAAGAAGGAAGTAGTATTTTATTTTTAGTAACCACTCGTCTTCAAAATTTAATGGAGTAGCTTTCTACACCATAGGCAGGTCATTTTAAAATATAATAAAATAATTGTTAGCTGGCTTGAGACATGGGTTTATACGTAACTCAAATTGCATCATTATCTCCAATAGTCAACAAAAAAAAAGACGTTCCGTTCAATTTCATTACAAATGAGAGGGTCCCTGATAAAACAATGAGCTGCGTCAAGTCAACTTAATCTGCCATTTTTGGTAGATTCCTAGTAGGGTAGTTGGACAATTGGCCAATTGGGATCAATTTTACAATTAATAATGTTTACCTACTAAAAGAAACCAAAACAATAAATCAATCATTATATTTTACACTAAATAAATCAATGACCGAGAGAAGATTTGAGGTGGTGGAAACATACTAATTCCTGAAATAATGTATTGAATTTAAGCTCATATGCTCGCTGGAGAGCTTTCATATAACACTTCTAACGCGATTTAGAATAGATTAAGGATGAGTTTGGCCTAGTGATTCGAAAAGCAATTATAGGAGAATAATTTTACTAAAATTGATTGATAATAATTGATTATGATAAAAATTAATTATAGAATAATTGCTTATGTATAATAGCTTTTGTAAAAGTAACACTTTAGTTGCTTCTAAAATAAGTTGATTTTTTGCTTCTTGAGATCCCAAAAGTGATTATGCTTTTGGGGGCCAAACACTTCAAAAATCACGATTGAACATAAGTAATTTTTATAATCAGGGCCAAACACTTCAAAAATCACAATAGAGATGTAAAAGTAATTTTAAGAACTCCAATCGATGGGCCAAACTCACCCTAAATTAGATTTAAAATTTGAATACATACCAGTGAGATATAAAAAAACATATCTTTTCTTTTACATTTTTTTACTAATATTTTATATCATGTAAAAAAAACAGATTTTGAGATATAGAAACTTATAATATTTAATAATGTATTATCAAACGTGATTGTTGTACTTATAATTTCACATGCTTGTAATATAAGAAGATAGAAATATTTTATTGGAAAAAAAACGTAACAAGAAAATATTTTAATCATTCATGGAAAAACCACACTCCTATTACTTACACAAATATAGAAGTAATTGCGACTCATTTTTTTTAGTCTTTCTTGCTCTCTTATGCTTCGTGTTGAGAAAGTTCCATTGTAATTGAGGTAGGCAAAATTGCATTGAAACGTCCTAAATTAATCAGTGATTTTGGATTTTTGTCTCAAACTATATCACTTAGATAATTTTGTCTCGTAATTTTATATTCTTTTGGAATATCGTGCCACTTGTCACATGACTGCTTACGTGTCAATACGTGATAAATTTGTGCATGAACAATTATACAATATTACAAAATGACGGTTCATCTTTTGCATGGATTTCGTCTCACAATTTGTCATTTGACATTAATTTAGTCCATTATTAAATTTCTAATTTAATGAAAATGATGATTCATCTTTTGCTTAATGGCATTTATCCCCTATGATATTCATAATGTTGAATTTACCTCATATAATTTGAAAAAAAAAACAAGTTAAGGTAAATTGAACATTATGAATAACACATGGAAGTATAGTGCCACTATTTTTTTTTCTCAATGGCATTTTATCCCCTATGATATTCATAATTTTCAATTTACCTCCTATAATTTGAAAAAAAAAAACAAGTTAAGGTAAATTGAACATTATGAATAGCACATGGAAGTATAGTGCCATTATTTTTTTTAAGAGAAAAATAGTATTGATTTTTGAAATTCATGTGCGCTTTTGAGAAAAAATCCTATCTCAGTTCATTAGGAAAAGTTTGTACATTTTTTTGTTTTAATTAATAATAAATATTATAATTAGTTTGGAACAAATTTTTTTCCCATGTCATTTCAATTACGTGACGGAAGTCGACTTGTTGATATAGTTTGAGACAAAAAATTAAAATTTGTAATTAGTTTGGGACGAATTCTGCAATCTTATATAATTGTTTATGATAAAATTTGCCGAGTCAGGACACGTATGCATCCATATGGCAAGTGAGACGATATTTCAAAAAAATATAAAATTATGGGACTAATTTGGCTAAATAATATAGCTTTGGACGAAAATTCAAAATCACTAATTAGTTTGAGATTTTTTTGAAATTTTACCATTGAGGTATATTTACATAAATTGCATTTCCAAGAAAGAAGAAACCTCTTTACCATAATTTAAAAAAAAAAAAAAAAATCTTCCTTGCCAAGAAAAAAATTAAAGGTATGAGATTTAAAAGCCTTCTTTGTCAAAATACAAGAAGAAAAAGAAAATCGATTCTGAAAAATCACGGGGTTTTTTGCACTTTGCATCCCGAAACATTGAAAATAGGCACTTTGCACCCCTGAAATTTAGATTTAGCATTTTGCACCCTCGAAATATGAAAAATGCAGCACCTTGCACCTTCTTTTATTTTCAAGCAAAAACTCAAGGGCAAAATAGATAATTCTATTGTAAATCTTTGTCACTTTGCCCCCCCCTCCCCCAAAATAAAATTATCACTTAACACTCCCTAATTAAGAACAAATTAACAACTTGCACCCCCGAAATACAATATATGGACACTTTGCACCCAAAATACAAAATTAACACTTAACACCCTCAAATTTAAAAAAAAAACTCAAACCCTCATTTTTTTCGGCAAAGTTGACCATTTTGCCTTAGATTTTTTTCACTCCAATAGTCAACTTTGACGAAAAAAACGAGGGGTTTGAGTTTTTCAAATTTGAGGGTGTTAAGTGTTGATTTTGTGTTTTGGGGTGCAAAGTGCCCATTTATTGTGTTTCGGGGGTGAAAGTTGCTGATTTGTTCTTAATTAGAGGGTGTTAAGTACTAATTTTATTTTGGGGGTACAAAGTGCGAAATTCTCAAGTTTTGAGGGTGCAATAGTGCCAATACTATTGAATTACCTATTTTGCCCTTGAATTTTTGCTTGAAAATAACCGAGGGTACAAAGTGCTGCATTTTTCATATTTCGAGGATGCAAAATGCTAAATCTAAGTTTCGAGGGTGCAAAGTACCTTTTTTTTTTCATATTTCGAGGGTACAAAGTGCAAAAAACCCAAAATCACGTGCCTAATAATAGCACAGTACTGCATAGAACTCACAATACCGTAACAAAATCATTACCCAATCATTATTACAAAACCCTTTTCTTTGTCTTAATACCCAAAATACCGAGAAATTATTTAGTGTAAATGTTGTACCATGTCATCAAGTAAACGTGGTGCAACTCACCAATATACTTGAGATATGTGGAGTAATAATCCACGTCATTCATGTTCCGGCAATGTGAACACAATTTTTTGAATCCATATTTTTTTGGAACATTGCTAAAATATGTGATGATGTGAATTATCATTCCACATGTCCCAAGTGTATTGGTGAGCTGTACCATGTGTACTTAACGTGGTGCAGTGGTTGTTCTAAATAATCTCGAAATACCGTCGGAAAAAATTCTTGTTCAAGCCTGGCTTGACCAAACCCATCCAACCACCAAGCAAGTGTATTGTACTTGCTTTGTGATTGATCACTTTCCTGGAAGTTATATCTAATCCCAAAACAAGTGTATTACACTTGCCATGTAGTTACTTTGGGTTCGACCAAACCCGGTCTGGATAAGAATTTCCCATAACGCCGGTACCTTCCTCATATTTTATCCTCCGCACTGCTCCTTCCACCACGTGTACAGGACCCCGTAGGCCTTACGCTATTGGATTCTCACCCTTCTCCCTCTCTTCTTTCTCTCTCTCTATCCGGCGACTTGTATGTATCTGTATATATATAAATAAATTAATTAATTATTTCTATTTTTGTCAATACTCTTTTTCCCTGTACTGTATATTGCCCTATCCACCAGGACTAATTCAGCTTACGGTTACGGATTTTTCAAGCATTAATTACCGTCTCTTTGGTTTACTCTTTAACAAAGTACTGACTCTTGAGCTTCTGATCCGATTAATTAATTAATTAATTAATTTTTCGATCGTCAAAATTTTAAGTTTATCGGTGATCAACAACTGGAGATGTCAGGAACATTGGATCGATTTGCAAGGCCTTGTGAGTGAAATTTTATTTTTTGTATTATGTATTTACGGTTTCATTAGTTGAATTTTTCGATTAGGGTTTTGCTGTTTACTGATTGAATTTATGAAGCAGCAAGTGTAAGTGGAAATTGGAGTTGAATAATTGGTTCTATTTTGCCTGCTTTATGAAGCGTTTTCTTTTTACATGTTTAAGTGCCGGAGCTAGACTAGACACTATCTGTAGTATTTATTTCTGTTAAAATTTTTACGGGTTTTTCTCTAATTAGAAACTTCTTATGTCATTGCTAATGGATTGAATAGAGATTCAAGTAACTAATTTAGTTCTGAAATTGAGATAAATTTTGTAGGAGCTATTTGTTTATTTATTACCTGTAGGTGGAACAAATTTTTACCGGTTTGGAGAGTTAGTGCCGTGGCTAATTACTCCGACATAATGAATACTAAGTGACTCATGGTGTTCTTTTTTAATTTCAAAATGTTTTCTGGTGGAACAGGCTTTGAGGGGTCATCTGGCAATGATGAGAGGAAAGAAAGAAAGTCTGATTTTGAGAACTCGGAAGACGAGAGAAGGACAAGAATTGGCTCTTTGAAAAAGAAAGCACTAAATGCGTCTACTAAGTTCAAGCATTCTCTCAAGAAGAAGAAGAGCAATAAGAGAAAAGGTGATGGTAGGGTCAGTTCTGTTTCAATTGAAGATATCAGGGATGCAGTGGAACTCCAGGCTGTTGAGTCATTCCGACAAGCCTTGTTATTGGATGAGCTTCTTCCAGAAAAGTTTGATGATTACCATACAATGTTGAGGTTAATATTCTTGACTGTTCGCTAAATTTAGTTAAAAAGCAACTTATTAATAGAAACCTGAATTTGTCAGTTGGAAAGGAAGCTTCATAAAAGGGACTAGATCTCTGTCTTATTCATGTCCTAGAGCAACTTAAAACCATTTATTTAGGAAAAATTCCAAATTCAATTTTATTGGGATTTTGACTCTATTGTATTATAGTGTGTTAAATGAATTTCGAGTAGAGCTGCATTTTGACCGCAATGGAGACTCGCTTACTTCTTTTGTTGACAAATATTAAGCCAGCCATTTTAAACTGACACTTTTATTTTGTTTTTGTTTAAGCAATAATATCATATTATTGTTTGCATTTTAATTGACTAAGATTTTTTGTCTTGGAAAAATTTCTGCTATGTTTTAGTTTAATATTAAGTTCTCTGCATTTCTTGCTCTTCTTATGATGCAAGTTCAACTTTTTTGTAAGATTTACAAGAAATGTGCATGCAGGTTTTTGAAAGCAAGAAAATTTGATATTGAGAAGTCGAAGCTCATGTGGGCTGATATGATCCAGTGGAGGAAAGAATTTGGTACTGACACTATAATGGAGGTAACTAGACCTAAATCCCCAAAAGTATTTCTGCTTATGCGTTGCCATAATCTCTTGGTTTCTTTTGGTAGTTGTGATCTTATTTAGCTTTATTAATTTTTTTCTTACATATTTTGTGCCTTCCATCAGGAATTTGAATTCAAGGAGTTGAATGATGTTTTGAAGTACTATCCCCATGGATATCATGGAGTTGATAAAGAGGGAAGGCCTGTATACATTGAAAGACTGGGGAAAGTTGACCCAAACAAACTTATGCAAGTTACTACCATGGACAGATACATAAGATACCATGTGAGCGAATTTGAGAAAACCTTTGCCATCAAGTTTCCAGCTTGTACCATTGCTGCAAAACGGCACATTGATTCAAGCACGACAATTTTGGATGTTCATGGTGTGGTATGTGTCACACTGTTCTGTTCTCCATTTTTCATGATTTTGTGATTCAGTTGTCTTCTATCATCTTGTGGAATTATTTTAGTTATTCTTTTACTATATTCGCAGGGGTTGAAAAACTTTACTAAGAGTGCTCGAGACCTCATTACGAGGCTCCAGAAGGTTGATGGCGATAATTATCCTGAAGTAAGCTCTACATTCTCAACCTTCATCAATTTATTATGTTTTTTTCATGGTTTTGATAAAGTTATTTATAATGTTTCCATAATTGCAGACACTCAATCAAATGTTTATCATCAATGCTGGTCCAGGTTTTAGGCTACTGTGGAATACTGTAAAGAATTTTGTAGATCCAAAAACTGCTACCAAGATTCATGTATGTTTGGTGTTACTTTTGTCATTTGGAAGCTCTAACATGCTTGGTTGATCTAATGGCTGCAACTGATAGTTCTCTCTCTTTTCTGTTAACTTTCGCAGGTTCTTGGATATAAATACCAGAACAAGTTACTTGAAATTATAGATGCCAGGTGAAAGGGGTGAATATGAAATTAGGCATCTTGTTTGTAACTATTTTCAAGATCTTCTTGCATAATTCTTTGTATTTTCTGAATTGTGCAGCGAATTGCCAGAATTCTTGGGAGGGATGTGTACCTGTGCAGATGAAGGGGGTTGCCTTCGCTCTGACAAAGGGCCATGGAAGAATCCGCAGATACTGAAGGTCCAAAATTTGCATTGGTTATATAATTACTTATTTTGTTTTTCTTTCAAGCTGTTGTCTTAACCTTATTACATGACTAATTGACTTAATGGTGCAGATGGTGCTTAGTGGTGAAGCACGCTGTGCTAGACAGGTTGTTAAAATTCTCAACAGCGAGGGGAAGATAGTATATGCTAAGCCTCAGTACCCCATGGTATGGCTTCTCTGTCTTTGTTAGATCTTTCGGCACTTATTATTTTCAGTGTCTGATTTGAGTGAAGATATCTGATTTTTGTGGGTTGTTGCAGCAGTTAAGAGGCAGTGATACATCCACAGCAGAGTCTGGTTCCGATGCTGAAGATATCACTTCACCAAAAGCCATTAGGAGTTATTCACAGCTTCGGTTGACTCCTGTTCGAGAAGAGGTATGCTAAAGCCTAGAGAGTTATGATTCGAGATAGATTTTGGTGGTTTACAAAAAAAAAAAAAAAAAGGCGGAGAACTCCTTATTAAGTTTTAAGTTGATGGTATGTCTTGGAAATTCCTGCCACACCCTTGAAGAAAATTCATGATGGCGCATCCTTGGCAGCTATTTAGTTGAAATATAAATTGCATATTCACAATCCTATTAGGTCTAATCATTCACACACTCTCTACTACAGTATATTGTTACATTAGATTTGTTTTCTTCATCTAGATTGTCTAAGTTTGATTAATTGATATCATGTCTATTTTCTAAGCTCGAGATTTGGTTTTACACATGGTAAGATTGTTATCCAGTTTATGAAATGGTCTTGATTGGTCTTTCTTTCTGTATTGGTCATTCTGACAATCTTCTTATGGGAAACTTGAATTAAATCCAATTTCCCAAGAAGTTCACTAAGAGGTTAGGATTTTTTTCTCTTATATTATTACTCCTGCACTGTTAAGTTACAGATTCAGTTCATTAAAAGAAAGGTTAACCCATGTATACAAGGTTGTTTATCCTAACTCTAATTCATCTATGAGCTACACTAGTAAGGTTTGCCTAGATTATGAGCTTAACTAGAGATGTGCATAATATCTCAATGTCTCATCAAATCCTGGATACTTTTAAAAGGTGAAATAGGTTTCCTTTATGTGCTCAACTCATACATGTTTTGCCTAAATACCAGATCATGTGAAGAACATTCTGACAATTCGAGTATGTTACTACTCCATTTTCTGCGTTATAATTTCTTTACTTTCAGAAGTTACTAGAGGGTTGAATTTTTATGAAAATGTTTTGTCAATAATTCTGAGGAATAGTTCCCTATTTTTTCAGACTAAGGCTATTGGAACAGCTGGGTATGCTGGTCACTTCTCAAGATATGATGAGTATGTTCCGATGGTTGACAAGGCTGTTGATTCTGGATGGAAGAAGCAAACGCCCCCTCACAAGCTTTATGTTTCGAAAGGTTGTTATGATTGATTTTGAAGCTCTACGTTTTCTAGTCTCTCTTGCGTTACATCTTCATTAATATATGATCTCATACTTGAATAGTGCAGATAATCTACTAATTGTGTGATCTGCTGCCTCACTATATAATCTTATACTTGTGCTTTTATAACACACTATATTCTGCAAATTACTCATCCATTTTCTCCCATCTGTTTCTATTTTTACTATTTCCTTTTAGTTATATTTGCTATCTATTTCGTTTGTATATTGGCTGCTGTTTGTTTCTAGTGTTACTAAATTTAATCTTCCATATCTGCTCTATTGTTATAGTAAAGAACCATGGTCTTGGATTTGGTGAATGACCCTGAGTAGTTTATTCATGCTGCCTCTATTTTCTGTTTTCGGTAGAATTAGTGGTAATATCATAATATATTGATTTTTTCCCAATCTTTTTATTCAGATTTGTTACCAAAACCTGATTCTCAGAAAGCACCAGAAAGATTTCATGCTCGATTTTTGGCAGCTCTTGTGACCTTCTTCATGACCATTTTCTTGTTCTTCCGTTCAATATCATCCCGTGTTACCAAAAAACTTCCGGATGCTTCGTTGCAGCAGGACAATACCGTTCAAGAATTTGCTTTTGACTCGGTCCCCAAGGAAGACTTCAGACCACCATCGCCAACACCATCTTTTACTGAAGCAGAACTCCTATCTTCTGTTCTGAAGAGATTGTGCGACCTCGAAGAGAAGGTCAATACTCTTCAAGATAAGCCATCTGAGATGCCCTTTGAGAAAGAAGAACTGCTGAATGCTGCTGTTTACCGTGTGGATGCTCTAGAGGCAGAGTTAATTGCTACTAAAAAGGTATCTTAACTGTTACATGTGTCAATGGATGCCATCTTCATCTATGTACATTCTCTATAATGACAAATTTGTTCAATATTATCCGGCAGAATTAATAGAACAAAAAACTTACCACATGGCATCTGTAGAAGACATAATAGAATTTGTGGATGATGAAGAGAGGAAAAAGAATAATTCTGGAGTAATATAAGTCACTTTTAGACTTTAACTACTTATTCATAGATTAAATTGCACTTCTAGTAGACACTCGGCACTTTTTGTCTTGCTCTCAAAAATTGAACTTTTGGTCCCAAACTTTTGCAATCTGTTTGCACATTTTACCCTTTCCTCTCCCTTTGCTTCTAATTTGGACAGATACAGTCCTTCAATGAGAAGTGCAAAACCCTAATAGTACTTATAGAACCAGAAAGTGCAAAATAGAGATTGTTCTATGTAACCAAAAGTGCAAAATATGGATTGGAAAGGGACGTTGGACGAATGTGCAAATTATTTTTAAAAGTTGGGACCAAATTGATATTTTCGAAAGCAGGCAGGGGACTAAAAGTATCTGAGTGTCAAGTCTTGTAGGACCAAAAATGCATTTTTACCCTTGACATAATAATACATAATAATATACTCTAGTGCTAGAACTGATCTGTTTTTCTCTTTGAGCAGGCTCTACATGAGGCCTTGATGAAACAAGAGGACTTGCTTGCATATATAGACAGTCAAGAAGATGCTAAGTTCCGGGTGAGTGTCTTTGTTCTCGACTTGAACAATGGAAACGTTTTGCTTATTTTAAGTTCATATCTTGCAATATTTGGTTCTCATATTTTTTCTTCTGCTTTATTCAGAAGAAGAAATTTTGCTGGTAAATTGATTCATCTTTGGAGATTCGATGGTTGATGATATAATTGGATGTACCGGAACCATCACTTTGAGTTGTAACTGAAGGTGTAAATTTCCATACATACATACCATACCCTTTTATGGGAAATACATTTGCATACATCTTGTTGTGAGAACCTAATCGTGTGGTTTTATGGTTTGTTTTAAGTGAAGATATGAGTGATATTCGACCGCAACTCTTATCAATATTTAAAAAAAAATGAAAAGAAAAAAGCGACGTTTGTAAATATTCTACTTGGGTTCTCTCTCTATGTATTGTATTCCTTTTTTTTGTTGGGGGTAAGTTCTATGTATTAATCTGTATTATATACAGAACTAACTATTAACACACACACACACACATACATTAATTTATACAACGTAGGCTACCATATTGCATGGGTCATTCAGTGCTCGGGTGAGGAAGGATATAGAAGTAATAACTTTTTAAAACCCTTAGAATAATTTAAAGATACAGTTTACCTCTTTCAGTCGTAAAGTGTAACTCACCAGTCGAAATTGAATATGGGCACAAAAAATAATTTTTATACCATAGGGGATGGTGTGTAACATTTATCATAACACATAGGTAAAATGCCAACATTTATCATAATACATGGAGTAAAGTTCCACAAATAAAAGGGATAATTTTATCAATTAAGACATCATTACTTGACAGTGACACCATATTCATTTAGATGGTACCAATAGAAATCATTGCATCAAGAAGATGGCTGGCCTGCCAATGGTTGCATAAAGTTCTGTACAACACAAGTAGTATTACTTACAAACTACAAAACAACAAAGAAAGTGTAGTAATTTAATTTACAACAGAGAGCCTTAAGATTCACATAAAAAAAACACAACTCAAATCATGTGTATTGAGGATAACTGGATGGATGGTATTGGTAGATAGGCCATCTCTACCAGAACAGAATCAATACACTATTATCATCTCATAAATAATAAGTATTACTACTATATTTTCTTCATTTAGAAAGCAAAGAATTTCTTCTTCTTCTTCTTGTTCTTTTTCTCCATGTAAGCTAAGAGCTCCTCTTGTCGAACAAGTGCATCATCAAGATGCTGCAAATTAGTAAACAGCAAAGATTCAATACTTTGGTCTCATTAACCTTCTCAGTTTTGCGCATTCAAAAATACTACTTTTACTCCCAACTTGTAACCTTTTTTTGCACATTTCCCCTCTTTTCTATCCTTTTTCTTTTTTGTGCAATTATGGTCCTATAGAACACAATCTCTGTTACATACTTTAGGCCCAGTACGACTATTTGTTTTGCATTTTTAGCCAACAATAAAAATTCTTTTGCACATTTCGTCACCCCCCCCCCCCAATCTATTTTTATCACTTATGGTCCCCTAAGACAGTCTTTGTTTTGCACCACATGACTATTCTTTCCCATACTTTGGTCCCAACTTTTAATTTAATGTTTGCACAATTCGCAATTTTCCACCCTTGTTGTACATTTTTTTGCACCTATGGTCCCAAAAGACAGTCTGTGTTTTGCACCTTTGGTCCCATAAGACTGTCTTTGTTTTGCACTTTTGGTCCCGAAATGTGCAAAACATAAAATGGTACCAAAAGTGCTATTTTTTAAGTCCAGTTCTATGGGACTAAAAATGCATTCTTGCCGTTTCATTAATGTAAGAAATGACATAGAGGACTTCAATACCTTTTTGGTTGCGGAAAGCTCTTGCTCCAATGTATCAATGCGGTTCAGAGCATTGTTGAGCATCTCTTCTTTTTCAGGTGGCATAGTTGATGGCTTCTTTGTAAGAACACTCACCTTCTCCTCGAGTTCATTCATACGCTTCATCATAATCATGTAATCGGAAGTGGAGATGGCGGGTTCCGGCAATTGGTAGGGACGAGATTGACCTTTCATCATTGCATCAACACCGTACATTGAACTAGAATAAAGGGTAGCATCTGTGAGCTTCTTCGGCATGTTACGCGTCATACGAACCATAGTAACGACTCCCATAACAAAGGTCATCACACCAGCGAAGATCTGGTTGCTAAGCCCATCGGACGGTTTACAAGCATCACGCACAGGGAAGTAATCCGTGGCTAGATTTAGAGAAACGGGAAATCGGGTGAGTTATAGAAAATAAAAGTAAGTTTATTTTCTTCTTTACTTTCTACTAAGATAATGTTGACTTCTACTAGGATTGTAACTTCCAATCAAATGAGAAACAATGAAGTTGAAATAATAAATGTATGTTTGGTATTATATGTTGGTTACATATTTATATGGTATAGTTGAACTCACACCTCTAAGATGAGGTGAGATTATTATAGAAACAGCCCCCAAGTTTCAATAATTATCAACCCCTCCAAAAAATGAAAACTGACAGAGGGGAGGTGTTGGTAATTATTGAAGCATCAGGGGGTATCTAGGTAATTATCCCTATATTCAGAACACAAACAATATTAGGCAAAAATTATGATCACTATGCTCATAAATCCATTCAAATTATAGTGTTAATAATATCCATGGAAATATCAAAATGGAAAATTTCAATGTTTATGAATATTTTACCTTTAGAAAAGTTGTCGCGTTTCTCTGCTTTTGGCCAAGTTGTAGTAACGCTCTTGTCAACAATGGGAACATATTCATTAGGCTGACATTCACTCGAATGCTTTTTGTTTAGCTGAGGGGAAATAATTATCAATTACATAATAATAATAATGAGGCAAAATATTCATCACGGCTTTCCTATGGCTATAAATAAATAATTAAATACTTACTTCTTCGCAAACAGGGGGGAGCTGTGGATGTGCAATATAGCCTCTTGGAGAGTCGGTCGAGTTGAAAGAGCTGTTCTTCTTCACATTCTACATTTCAAAAATTGAGAATTGGAGATTTTATATATATATATATACAAATGCTTGAACTACCACCTAAGTATTGTAGATTTTCAAGAATTATTGAGAATTGGAGATTTTAAATGACTTTCTACCTTCAAAACAGCATTCTCATCCTCTGAGATTGTCTTTTCATCCACAGATTGAATGACGACTTTGTTTGAGCATTTATGATCACCGTTGCGGACCATCTTGCAATCAAATATTACGATTTTTTTTCAGGATTTTTTATAGAAAATAAAATCTTAATATGAAATAGATACATAATGAAAGAAAAAAAAAGCTTTATAAATTACCTTCATAACCTCAGCATCATTCCAAGGGCCTTTATCGGAAAGCATACAACCACCTTTATCAGCACAAGTGCATGTACCACCCAAGAACTCTGGTAGCTCACTGATTCAAGATCAAATCAATGAATACTATAATAGAAACATTATATTGTTCTCGATTTTTTTAATTTTTCAGTAACACTTACCTTGCATCAATGATCTCAAGCAGTTTGCTCTGGTATTTGTTACCCAAAACCTGCAGATTAAAAAAAAGAAAAAGAAAAAGAAAATTAACAACATTATTTGATGAAATCGAGCAGAAGATCAACTTTTGTTAGGGAGATTTAAATTGTACATACATGGATCTTGGCAGTGGTCTTTGGGTCAAGAAATGACTTCACAGTGTTCCACAAGAGCCTGAATCCAGATCCTGCATTAATTATGTACATGCGACATAGGGTCTGAAAGAAAATAAAAAACGAGAATCATTACTGCTATGTTGGATTCTTTTCTTGGATTTTTTTTTTAAAAAAAAGGTGTGTGTGGAGGTGTGTTTACCTCAGGGTAGTTATCACCATCAACCTTCTGAATGCGCTGAATGAGATCCCTAGCAGCCTTATTCATACTCTTCAGTCCCTGAAACCAAAAACCTTTGATTGATTGAGAAAAGAAAAAGATTAATCAATGAAATTATATAATTCTCTGAGAAAAGAACCAGGGACTGGGAGTAGAGCTTACCACTCCTTGGACATCCATGATGGTTGTGCTCTGGTCAATGTGTCTTTTGGCTGCAATGGAGCAAGCTGGGAATTTATCAGCAAAAGTCCTCTCGAATTCTTGGACATGGTATTTCATGTATCGATCCATTGTTGTGACTTGCAGGAGTTTGGTTGAGTCAACTTGACCCAGTCTTTCAATGTACACCGGTCTTCCATCTTTGTCAACACCGTGATGCCCTTGTGGGTAGTGTTTAAGGACCTCCTCTCTCTCCTTGAAATCAAACTCCTGCCAAAAATCGAAGTATTTGATCGATTACCCATTCATGATTATGTTTCTAGTTCTACGTACTATCTAAAACAAAAACATTTAGTAGTATAATATACCTACCTCCATAATAGTGTCCACACCAAATTCCTTCCTCCAGTGAATCATATCACCCCACATTTGCTTTGATTTCTCAACATCAAATTTTCTGGCCTTCAAAAACCTTCAAAAACAAAGTGGCATTTTACATAAACCACGAAATATCATATTCAAAACTATGGAAGATTAAGATTGATTACCTTAAAAGCATATGATAGTCATCGTGTTTGGCAGGGAGTAATTCTTCGAGGATAAGTGCCTGACGGAAGGCATCCACGGCCTGTAATTCCTCGGCGTCATGCTCGTCATCGAGCACAACTGAGATAACTCGACTATTCCGCCTCCCTTTTTTGGTAAAAGAGTGTCTGAATTTTGAGGACGCATTTATTGCCTTCTTCTTCAAAGACCCAAGCCTTGTTTTCCTCTCATCCTCAGCGTTCTCCATATCTATTTTCTCAAGACCTACAAAACTTTTTATTGATATTTGTATCTTGAAATTTCAAATAATGAAAAAGTCAGAATAACTTACTTGGCCTGAATGGGCGTTCGATAGGTCCTGACACAGTGTCACTCATGATTATTTGATTATAGTTTGATCAAGTCAGACGACTGCGGAGAATTTACACGATCAAGTTACGAACATGTAGATTTCCTACACCATTTACAAAAAGCTAAGTTCTATATTTTTCTTTAGAAACTTTAATCCACAAATATTAAATAAAAAAAATGCCTCAAGGCTACAAAACCAACATTTCAATTTAAATATTAAAAATGCATATTGCTTCCATATTTGCACAATGAATATATGTATATAATGCATCATTTAATCTTTTTTGTTTACATGATCACAATTCACCGTATATTTCCTGCAAATATAGATAAAATGAACAAAAGAAACCCTCTACACGGTTTAGCTTCATCAAACAAAATCTCAAATTTATGTATTGATTCACAAGAAAAAACAAAAAGAAGAATCATTACGCCATAATAGAGCTGAATTTCGAAAAATCTTGTGGAAGAAAGCTAGAGATGGAGAGATAAAAAAGGAAGAGTAATTAATATTGTACTATTATTACCTGTGACAGAAATGGCAGGGCTTTGAGAAAGAATGTGAAGGGGGAGGCTTAAATTCCACCGAATTATTCTCAACCAAAATTGTGGTTTTTATTGTGTAATTAACGGCTGCCATTATTCATTCTTTCTTCAAACCACCACCGCAGAATTAAGCTAATTACAGAGACCTGATCTGATCTGATTTGATTGCGTATGTATACATACAAATATATATATATGTAAATAAATAGTGGATAATTAATTAATTAATTAATTTATTGAGTTTGAGTAGATATTACTATTACATACCTAGTTGCTTCTTCTCTTTGAGTAGATATTATTTCATTTCTGCCAATAATTGCTACTGTAAGTTTGTGTGTGAGATAGAGATTTTGTGCGGTGTGCAAGCCACTCCTTTCTTTCAAATTGTTTCCCGGGAAAAATATCTATTTATTTTTATTTATGGACGACTTTCTTTTTTTATTATTAATAAAATACATTAACTGAAAATGATATCATTTAATACTGTGAATTTTATTATTTCATTTCAACCATAAATTTATATATTGTCAAAACATGTCATATGCAATATTTGCACGGAATTATTCCTCGAATATATATATATATATATACACACACAAAATGATGATGAATAAATGTTAAGAAATTCAAGAGTATATGTTCCCATAATCGGCTTTTTAGTTATTTTCTAGAAGAAAATAGTTCTCACTAAAATTATTGGTTTCATTGTTTCACAAAAACAAAAAATTTTAATTGGATTAAATGAACTTTAGAACTCAATATATGAGAACTTCTCCCCCATATAATAGAACAATTATTGTTCATCAACAACCGTTGACAGGGGGATAAGATGATATAATTAGAAGATGGGTGGCCATCAAACCAAAGAATTATGGACAAATTTTTGGATAATAAAATTAATAGATAACTTTAAAAAATATATTTACCACCCCTCCCTCATTTAAAGCTAAGTTTGCGTCGGCAATACCTTTTATAATTGAAAAAATTGTTTTTAAAAATATATATCTCATATTGTAAGTTGTGATACTGACAAGAACAAAGATTCATTGGAGAAATTGAAGCTAAATTTAGTTTGTGGTACATAGTTACTCGTACGTTTTTTTAGCATACTTGTTATGTAATTTAAATAATAATTAGTTTTTTTTTTAAGGGTGTCCAGAATTTAGATATGACTTAATCGGAAAATTAGATTATTACGTTGCATTAGCGGACAAATTTGGTGACATTTCTTTCAATAAGGATTCAAATTTGAGGGTTTGTCTAGTCCCTTCTACTAACTAAACGTCATTTAAACGAGTAAATAACAAATTAACTACATGTGTTGTTTTAAATATGTAGTTTAACTGGCTCAAGATCCTCTGTACCATAATTTGTGTACCATAATTGTGTATCACAAGTGAGTAATTGACACATGTACATATAACAATTAAAATAATTGTCACATATACATGTGTCAATTACTTATTTGTGATACACAATTGTGGTACAGAGGATCTTCACCCAGTTTAACTCCATGTGATAATTAAAACGACAAAATACCCCCTTGTGTTTTTATAAAAGAAACACATTGTCTCTCTATTAATTTTTACAAGGGGATAAAATGTCTATGATGCAATATCACAAGGAGCTAAAAGAGTCCATTTAAGCATATCACAAGAAGGTACATTCAGTGGCGTAGCTTCAGTAAAGCCACTGGAGTGCAATAACCCCAGTGAAATTTTCATGTTAGATATAATTCTCTCAAATTTTTATATATTGTTATAATTTTTGTCTAATGCATAGTTATATCCTTTGTATTGACTTTATTTGTAAACATAATGAAAAATTACTCAGTAAAGGGTCCAATATTTTGGTTACATGAGATATAGATAAACTCATTTTATTTTTTTAAATGAAAAAATAGCAATAAAATACTATAAAGTAAATTAAATTATGTATACAAAATAATATTATAAAACTTGAGAAATGCCGAAATGAACTCTTTGTTAGGTAAAAATATTATTTTGTGTAAAACTCGTAATATTTTAATAAATATATTGCAGTGACCCCAGTGAAAAAAAATATTCTGGTTACAACATTGGGTACATTGTCAATTTTCGCATATCACATGGGGTAAAGTGAGGTGAAAATGTTGTTAATGGTAAAGCTAAAATGATCTTTTTGTACATGAAAATGAAATCTCAGACGCATTATAGAGTGTGTGCAACACCTCCAATAGCAAGGAGGTAAATTACATTATTTCATACACATGGAGGTAAATAACTCATTGTTTTATTTCACAGGAAAATAAACTGGCTATTTTCATATCACATAAAAGTAAATTGTCAATTAAACATATCAAATAGATTAACTTGCCCAAAACCCTCCTTTTAACTATGAAACATATCTTAAATATACTGTGTTGCAATTCAACAGCTTCATTTAAATAAAAATTTTGAACCTTTCCATTTCTTTTCAATGAAGGATAAAATCAATTACGTACGAAGTAGTGGTGATCCACTATTTTAGAGTTGCAGCTGGAAACTTTAGAAAAAGCAAAAAAGAAGTATTAAACTTTCTCCCAATTTCACACAAAATTATATGGAAATAAAATTTTAGTATTATATGGGTGATTGAGACACGTTAAAATAAGGTATATTATTCCATGGTAGGTCACTCCAATTATATAATAATTTTATTTATGATGTTTTTTTAGCCATGTCAATTCTGGTTGTTAAACTTAAACAGGCTTATTGGAAATAAGTTAATAAAGATTTGGCACGTATAATCTTCTTTTTCTCATTAAAAAAGAAGAAGAAGAAAACCTATATTTGGTCGTTTGGGTCAAGCGGAGGCCTAATTTATTACTAGCAGCCGGCCCATAAGACCGATTAAACCCTCTCCTTCTCCTTCTAGCTTTTTAGTCATTTCTAATCTATCAAATTCATTTAATTACAATTTTTTTTTTCACTTTTACTACTTCTTATAATTATTACTATACAAAAAATAAATTTAAAATTAACATTAATTTAAAATCAAAAGTACAGGAAATATAGAAAATAAAAAAATTACATCAAATATTAAATTAATCCATATAAGGAAATTCATCATCTCTGTCATAATCGTTGCCACCATTCATCATCTACTAAAGGACTTAGTCGAATATGTGTGGGACACACAATGTCAAAATTAACGTCTATGTTTCGCCGTATGTAATCGTATTTATGAAAACATATTTGATTTCAATATGTAATTCGTAGGGATGCAATCGTATTTACAAAAACATGTTTGATTTCAATCTGTAATCTTCATGATTGTATCGTATTATTGTAAATTTTTTAGAAATAATTATTTTTGGATGATAAATACAACCCCAAAATTATTAAAACAAATCAATATTGAAATAATAGTGTTAATTAAATGAAATGAAAGTTATATTTTTATAATTAAAAATAATTATCTCCAAATAATATACAAATTTTAGGAATTTTTTGTTTTTAATTAAAGCTCAAAAAAAGAACCAAATAAAAAAAAAAATAGCATGTGAGAGAGAGGGCTTGGACGGGGGAAGCTCCCCCTCCCCTCAGGTCTCCAAGGTCCCTTTAGGCCATTTCCAACCAAATTGCTCGCCCTCATGCCTTTTCAACCCACCTAAAAAACTCATCTCCAGCCGAACGGCAATCAACATCCATTAATTCAACAAATCTCATTTATTTAAAATATTTGTCCAATTATATATGAAATCTCATTTATTTAATTCATGAAATTTTAAAAAAAAATAGCACTCGAGCCCCCGTCCAGCGCCCAGTAGGGGCGTTTGCCTGCCTGCAAACAGTCAGGCACTGCTTGCCGGTTTGCCTGCCCCGGACCCCCTACCCGCCCAATTGCCATCATCCATCTCCAATCGAACCGAGCCGACAACCCCCCTCATGCTCGGTTGCCAGCTCGGTTGGAGATGGCCTTAGCATGTTTGCCCTCTCCCCATTAGTCAATAGAGAAGATTTTTTCCCCCTTCCCCCACATACCCTCTAAGACATCTCCCCATAGTCATTAGAGATATCCTAAGACTGTGTATGAAAAGGCAGTATTCAGCTAATCATAAAAAAAAAAACTTTTATAAATCATAAATAAAAAGAAAAGGAAAAAACAAGCAACCACTCTGTTCTAATTATCATTTTGAGTCGTCACTTAATATCATTCCCTCCTACTAAATCAGTTATATGTTTGTATAATGATCATTAACACACATCAGTCTATATTCAATTTATAAGGTTATTATAAACAATTTTTTTTGTTAATTAAAAAAACCCGTTTATAAAACGTAAACTATTCACATTTTTAAGTAAATTAAATACTCCGTATTTAGTTTCTAATTAATTAAAGGCAAAATTGCAAAAATCATCCCAAACTAATCACTGATTTTGGATTTTCGTCCCAAACTATTTAATTTGGCGAATTTCGTCCCGTAATTTAATATTTATTTGGAATATCGTCCCACCATAATTATAAGACTAAATTGCGCATTTGCCGATGAATTATCACATGGCTGCTTAAGGGTCATGACATGGTAAATTTTAACATGAATAATTATATAATATTGCAGAGTTCGTCCCAAATTAATTACAAAATTGGACGTCATTTTTATTAACTTAGAAATTTAATATTGGGACTAAATCCATACAAAATGGTAAATTATGGGACGAAATTTGGCGAGTTGATATAGTTTGAGACTAAAAATCAAAATTAGTAATTAGTTTGGGGCGATATTCCAAAATATTATTAAATTATGGGACGAAATTCGCCAATTTAAATGGTTCGGGACGAAAATACTAAATCAGTAATTAATTTGAAACGTTTTCTGCAATTTTACCTTAATTAAACTTAATCAAATCAGACAATTATCAAGTAATTAAAATTAAATCAAGAATCTCAAACTGTAGTATTTTACGTTATTAGTAAACCTAGAGCTGTACTTACAGTAGAGCAGGTAACACACAAGTTTCAGTCATTTCTTGCTTCCAACAAACAATGGCGGCGGCGGCGGCTTCATCAAAGTTCATCTCTCAAACCCTGCCTACAAGAACCCTCAAACACCCTTCCCACCCGTTCTCTCTAAACCCTAATTTACCCTTCAAACCGAAGCCCATTTCAAAGACCTCAACTTCTCTTAAAGCCCGAATTCCAAGGGCAGTTCTGTCCACTACGGAACTCAAAACCCAGAATTTCCATCATTGTTTCTCGAAATCCGAAGATGGGTTCCTGTACTGTGAGGGGATCAAGGTTGAAGATGTCATGAAAGTTGCGGAAAAAAGGCCCTTTTATTTGTACAGCAAGCCGCAGATTACTAGGAATGTAGAGGCATATAAAGAAGCATTAGAGGGATTGAATTCGATTATTGGTTACGCGATTAAGGCCAATAATAATCTCAAAATTCTTGAGCATTTGAGGGGCTTAGGATGCGGAGCTGTTTTGGTTAGTGGGAATGAATTAAAGCTTGCTCTGAAGGCTGGATTTGATCCTACAAGGTAGTAATTGTTCTTGATTTTTCTGGTATTTTGTTGTTTGAGATTACTTTTTATCTTGATATGGAAAGAATTGCGAGACTTTTGTGCAGCTTTATATGTTAGACATATTTTTTCAGTTTTTAGCTCATTGAGTCGAGTTACGAGAAACAAATTTGTTGAAGCTTGGTGATACTTAGAAGCTGTTGAACTCAGACTAGCTTCTATTTCTCATACTCGAGCCAATTATGAGTACTTAAGTTAGTTTCAACCCTCTTTTGTAGTGCATATATAAGTATTGTAGTTTTGTTGATATTAACAAGTCAAAATTGACTCATACAACTTATATGATCGACTATGTCACAAGAAATATTCAAGGGGATTTAACTGTCATTTCAAGTAACTAACTTTTGGCCACTTGAATGATACTTAAAACTTGATTGATCTTTGTTTTTCACTTAGGTGTTGTTTGCAATTGTTTATGCAAAATTAAAATTTGATGCATTTTGCTATAAGTTTATAATTTGTCCTAAGCGATTTTCTCCGTAAGTTGGGGGTTTGCAAAGCCACTAAAGAATCGACTTTTGACCTGCCGAAATTGAAAAAATAAGTCTTTTCCAAACCATTTCGGCATTTCTTATTTTGGTGTATATGTATAAATCGGCACTTAATCAGAAGAAGTTAAGAGCAATCATTACATTTTGTTTTAACTTTTGGGTGTTTTTGGATTATTGTTTATGTGACACTTGCTATATCACTGAACCTAATACTAATAAATAGCTTTTGAAATGTCAAAAGCTAATATCTTAGAAGCTTCTGTAAACAGTCCCTGCACTTTGCTTGAATATAAATAAATTGTTGTGTTATTATGCAGGTGTGTATTTAATGGTAATGGCAAATTACTAGAAGATCTAGTCTTGGCTGCCAAAGAAGGTGTTTTTATCAATATTGACAGTGAATTTGATTTGGAGAACATTGTTAATGCCGCAAGAATTGCTGGGAAGAAGGTCAACGTGTTATTACGTATTAACCCAGATGTTGATCCTCAGGTAATAATATTTTATAAGATGTCTGACATAGGTTAGTTTTGAGATTTTGGATGCTACTTATTTGAATCTTCTTCATGGAAGGAAATTTTCAATTCATTATTTACGAACTTAATAACTAATATTTAGTGGAACTTGTGTAAAATAGGTACATCCTTACATTTCCACTGGAAATAAGAACTCCAAATTCGGGATTAGAAATGAGAAGCTGCAGTGGTTCTTAGATGCTGTGAAGGCATACCCTAAAGAACTGAAGCTTGTTGGGGCTCATTGCCATCTTGGATCTACTATTACAAAGGTACTTTTTTCTATAGAACTCAACTTGAAAAGCAACTACAGAATAACGTTGAAAATATTAATTATGTCGTCACAAATAAGATAATAATAATATTTTTTTTATCGGCTTGTGTGGTAGCAGAGGGTAAATCATAGATTATTTGTTAATTAGTAAGATGAGGCAAGATTCACCACCTAAATGAAGATTATATTATTACGAGTTTAGAACTGTTTTGACTCTATTAGAAGAAAGAAACATCAACACCTAGTCCAGTGATCTTTCCCCTGACTTGGAGTTAATATATTATTAATTCACACATTTATTCTAAGACCAACCGTCTCGATAGACAAAATACTTTATGCAGAAATAAACACTTATTATAATAAGAGATGACTTAGCAGGTAACTTAGGCATAATCTTGTGTTGGTTTAGTTAAAACACATTTTATTCAACTATGATCACCCACACATATACACAATTTATTGACATACAAAATCATATATTAATAAATGCACTTCTAATAAAAGATAAAGCTATATCAATTGGCATAAGAAGCTCGAACTTATTATAAGATAAGCCAAGTCCACTCGTACTCTTGTTCGTTTTAAATTTTTCCATATTCTTACAAAAATACCATATCTTTTTTTTTTTAAATGTATAAAATGAAAAGATATTGTATACAATTATAACATTTTTATTTGTTGAACTGCTTGTATTTTGAATGTGATAGTTCTAATTGAAAATCCTAGCTGTTGCATTTTTACTCTAAAACCTTATGCAATAAGATAGACGAATATCTTTAGAGGTTACTTATGTAAAAGGGCTGCTAATTAGTAAGAGTTGATTTTAAATTTTAATCTCCAGGTGGATATATTCCGAGATGCTGCTGTATTAATGGTGAACTACATAGACGAGATTCGATCTCAAGGCTTTGAGATCAGTTACTTAAATATCGGAGGTGGATTAGGAATTGATTATTATCATACCGGAGCTGTCCTTCCTACTCCTAGAGACCTTATTAATACCGTAAGTTAAATGTCATTGTTTATGAATATCCTGACTGAGTATTTTTTTCTTAAAATATTTCAATGACTTTAATCTTTATCAAAAAAAATCTCATTTTTTTGTATAGGTGCGCGAGTTGGTTACTTCGAGGAATCTGAATCTCATAATTGAACCAGGAAGGTCACTTATTGCGAATACTTGCTGCTTGGTCAATCGTGTAACTGGAGTCAAAACCAATGGGACTAAAAACTTCATTGTAATCGATGGAAGCATGGCTGAACTCATTCGTCCAAGTTTGTACGATGCTTACCAGGTGAGTTTCTTTTTCATTTATTAATCGCCAATAAACACCTAAATTGACTTTTTTATTTGCAGCACATAGAGCTGGTTTCGCCTTCACCTCCGGATTCCGAGGTTTCTTCTTTTGATGTGGTGGGTCCTGTTTGTGAATCTGCGGATTTCTTGGGGAAGGATAGGGAACTACCCACTCCACCTAAGGTAATGTGATTATTACTTCTTTACTGGTGCTAATGTCGACCCTATATATACACCCGTCTTACTGATTTAAGCTATATGGGCTTTTAGGGTGCTGGATTGGTAGTTCATGATGCAGGTGCTTACTGCATGAGTATGGCTTCAACATACAATCTCAAGATGCGCCCCCCTGAGTATTGGGTTCGTTTCTACTCGTATTCTTCTTTTTTTTTTTTTTTTTTCTCGGCATTTGATTTATTCTGTTATATAGATTTGGATTACTTCTTAAGTTTGCACTGAAATTGTGCTTATTTTTTTAAGGTTGAAGATGATGGATCAGTGACCAAAATCCGACATGGTGAGACATTTGAAGACCATTTGAGATTTTTTGAGGGTCTTTAAGTTACTAGAGTTAGTCTTTCAGCTTTTCAAAAAATAACGGTAAGAATTTTGAATGCTGACTAGTTTCTTGGGTGCATTCTTGTGCCATAGATGCTGTTGTGTATCTGATTTCTTTTTTAAGCAATTTGCTGATAAATGATGAAAATGCTGAATGGTATTTTCCAAGTCATTTTATAGCATAATGCATATATTGTTTTGTGATTGAATTAATTGTTGTAATGTCTAATTGATTAAACTAGAATTATCAGTATTCTTATTTCTTAGTCATCTCAAACAAAATTAAAAAGAATAGTGTAATTTTGTCAAGGGAAAAAAATACTAGAAAACTTGTTTTTCCTAACCTAATATATATAAGCATCTTCTTACTCACAATCCTTCATATTCTCATCCTCATTAACTATCAGTTCTTCAATGCTATTAGTAACATTCTTCATTTTCTCTTGTTCCAAACATTCTTCATTTTCTCACTCTCTTCTTCCTCCAACCTCCTCACTACAACTTCTCCTTTAGTCGATTCCGCACTTTCCTTTCTAACTCTTTCACTCTCGATTTTACCCTTCAGAAACTTGATTAAACAACTCAACACAATTCCAGGATCACCGCTCTTCAATAACTGCTCGCCTACTTCAGCAGGAGTCACTTTTGCTAAGGCTATAAGCTTCTCGGCCACCAATGCAAGGGGGTGTGGATCGTTAGTGATTCCAAGGTAATTGGATACGAGCTTCTTGAATCCACACGGTGTGCAATAAGACATGTGAATATGCACATCCATGCGGCCAGGCCTCAGTAGTGCTGGATCGAGCTTTTCTTTGTGATTGGTTGTGAATATGATTATTCGTTCATTTCCACAACTCGACCATAGCCCGTCTATGAAATTTAGTAGCCCTGATAATGTAACCTGCATGCGAGGGTACGTACGTATGTAGAGAATTTAGTTTTAAAATATTTAAATTATTTATTCTACTAATTATTAGAGTATATATATATGGATTAAAATATATATAAAACTAACTAATTACCTTAGGTTTACCCAAGTGGTCAAACTTTGGTTTTGCCTTATTATTGTTCCTATCATCAGACAAATCAATTGATGCATCAATGTCCTCCACCACAATTATAGATCGATTCGAAGTTGACATCAAAATTTTGGTCAAATCGGAATTATAGTTAACTGCAGCCAAATCCAAGTCATAAATATCAAAATTCAGGTAATTGGCCATGGCTGCAATTAAACTTGATTTCCCGGTCCCTGGAGGACCAAACAGCAAATACCCTCTTTTCCAAGCTTTGCCAACTTTTCTATAAAGCTCTTTCCTCTCCAAAAACCTATTCAAGTCATCAACAATCATGTTCTTGAGCTCATCATCCATTGCTAGGGTTTCAAAACTCGATGGATGATCAAGAATCACAGCTTCCCATGGGTTTCTTCCATGCCTAATATAATGTAGACTATGCAATTTTATGGTCTTCTTCTCTTCTTTAAGAGCTTCTGATCTTTCCAAAACATAAGGCAAATACTCATCAACAACCTTGGTTTTGTGCTTCTTATGAAAGCTTAGAACCAAGTATTTATCTTCGGTTTTAACACTACAAAAAAATCATCATGTAATATTATTATTGTCATATACTATTGATAATTAGTGACATACTTCATGGTACGTGATTTAGTGACAATATTTTAATTGTCTGTCACTAAATAAATGTCAAATATATATAAACAACTTAATTAATCACTTGATAATTAATTATAAACATCGATCTTGTGAGATTGTACGTACGTACCTATGCATATTAATATTAGGGTACTGTGGAATTTGCAGTCCTGTTTTTTTGTTAACCATTCTCCATGTTAGCTCGATCCCACAAAATTTATCTGTGATATCTTCGTTTTTACCTATAGTGACATTGATTTTCGCCTCATTTTCAGGTAGTGAAGCGCGGAATCTTTTGGTGACGGGGCTAGTGATGGAGGATAAGTAAATTTCTGCGGCGTAAAAGAGTTTGTTTTTGTTGAGGTCATCATATTCATCGATGGTTATTGTTATTTCATTGGTGAATGCAGACAAAAAGGTATTAAATTTGGTGTAGATATATTCATTGATTTCTTGAGGGATCAAATCTCTGGACACGGAACGGACGAGCATGGCCGTAGCCGCAACCGAAGCTGCGGTGGAGATCACCGTTTTCACGGAAGGGCGTTGAATTTTTCGAAACATGATTCTCTTTTGTTTATTGATAATGATTAATTTGCTCTTACAAAATCAAGAAATTTTTGAAGATTCAATGTAGTAATCATTATAATTCAATTCGTATATATTTATAGGTTTCAAATTCTGGAATTAATGCTATTGTACGTAATAGATATTAGAGGTAAAATCCTCCTCGGATTCGGTCTTGAGTTAACCTTTCCCACGACACCTAACTAATGACCTAGAGTCCCAAAACCACTAAAATAGATTTGAGCAAAATACAAAAATACCCCCTATATTTTATCTAACTTCCAAAAATTTCACTGTGCTAGTTTAACTCACAAAACCCCCAGTATTTGGTTTTAATTATCACACTCAATCGAGGCATAATTTAACTTTGGACTTTTGACGGAATGACAAGATTACCCCTATGTATTTGTATTTATTTATTCTTTTTGAAAACCTAAATATATACTACTTGGATCGAGTGTAGTAATTATAATCAGACACATGGGGTTTTGGAGATTTAAAATGACACAAGAGGATGTTTTTTGAGTTAGACAAATATGGATAAAATTGTCATATCTAGAGCAAAATATGGACAAATATTTATAATTTTTGCGTTTAAATCACTCTCATTTCTGGGAATGTATTTGACACTTACTTGAAATCACATGAGATATTTTCTTTAGTTAAAATAATACATGAATTTTTTTTAGAGTTAAATAAAGCATAGAAAGTTTTATTATCTTCCGCTCATTAGATTTTTATTAGGGTGCAAAAAAAAAAAGAGAAGAATTCTATACACGGGAACTGTCACCCCATTAATATCAGAAAGAATCTTTCTGTGTCTTTGGATATGGTAATAAAATTTCTATACATTTTCATATAGAATGGAATGTAAAAATATTTCCTATGCTTTATATAATTACAAAAATCTCTCATTGTTAGTTTTAGGGTAAATATCATTTTTTATCCCTATTTTCATTAATTGTTGAGCAAAATACAAAAATACCCCCTATGTTTTATCTAACTTCCAAAAATTTCACTGTGCTAGTTTAACTCACAAAACCCCAAGTATTTGGTTTTAATTATCATACTCAACCGCTGGACTTCCGGTGAGGCGTAGAGCCGATCAGTGTAGACTGAAATTTGCAGATTGAGTTGTGTGTGTCCCCTGCGCGTATGACATTTTCATCAGTTCACTATTGAGACTATGTGATATACCCTATTGTTTAATTGGTGAGCAATTTTAATGTTTGAAGAATATTTTGAAACCTAGTTTGAAACAGAATGAACGATTATGTTGGATTGGAATTTAAACATATATAGTTTGGAAGAGATTATATATTTTTTTTTTTTTTAATTTTAGAAAGATGAAAATATCTCTATTAGTTTACTTGAAATGATGAACTTGCCTCATATGCGTATCACATATTACCGAAACCGCATTGGACCAACTGAAAAGGATTCATGTGACAAAAAAAAAAAAAAAAGAGATACCACTCTACAAAAAGTTAATAATAAGAGTGATCAATTATGATATTTACCCTTAATTCTATCATTCATGTGTTAATTTTTATTAGAAAAAAATAGCTCCCAGTGGATTACTTATTTTGTAGAAAAAAACGATAATTATACTCCTATCGTAAAATGCAAAACATCTCAATTGAATTACCTAGAAAATGACATTAATTTTCCATGTTAACTTTGTAAATTTACTAGCCCCCTCATCTTCTAATGTGCGAAAAAAAAAAAAAAAAACACTTAAGAGGAACAACTACATAAAAATCCAATATATATTGAAGAGAGATACTTTGATTATCGAAGAGCTCAAGTAAGTGCATTTTTTATTACTTAATATATATTTATAGAATATATATATATATATATATATATATATATATATATATATATATATCCCAAGACGAGGAGCGAGAAGCCTCTGTATATTCAATCATTTTCGTCTCCAATTTAAATGACCAGTAATAATAATACTGATAAAAAGAAAAGCTAAACATATAGTTAAGTTTTATTCATATACCATATATCTTTTTCTCTAAAAAAAAAAAAAAAAAGGGAAACCATATATTTTCAGATCAATTTCACAAGACAGTAACCAATAAATCACTAGTGTGCGTAAAGTCATATTTATATGTCTACTTTAATTTCTAATGCAAGAGTGGAATAGTTAAAGCTAGCCATTTATAATGTTAGATTCCGTAGAAGAAGATGACTCGAATATTGAAAAAGCAAAATTAAAGTAAAATAAAACAACAAAAATTCATAAATCTACTAATCATTCATTCATTAATATCACATAATTAAAAACCATTACATAGTTCTTGCTTCATAACTCAGACTCACATAAATAAACACTAAACAATTTAATAATATAAAAATGCCATCTTCAAATATTTTCCCGTAGCCTTCTGTTCTAGCTAGGCTTCAATTTTGAAAGGACGACTACTTACTCCTCACCGTCGTCATCTTCTTCCTCCTCATCATCGTCGGTGACATAGCTAGGCTTCAATTTTGAAATGACAACTACTTCCTCCTCACGGTCGTCGTCTACTTCCTCCTCATTGTCGTCACCATCATCATCATCATCATCACCATCATCATCATCGTCGTGACCATCATCATCATCATCGCCATCATCATCATCATCGTCGTGACCATCATCTTCATCATCGGCGTCGTCACCAACATCATCATCGGCGTCGTCATCATTTTCATCACCTTTTTCTTCTTCATCATCTTCTTCTTCTTCCTCATCTTCATTGTCGCTTCCATCATCATCATCGTCGTCTGGTCTGGTTCATGGCCAAACTCATCGTCATCATCATCATCATCACTCTCCGTATCTAAAAATCGTAGGGGTCGGAAGTGTAATTTGGCCCCCTGTCATAGCTCATTTTTTATTTTGAATATGGTGGATTGGTGGTGTATCAAAAAACTGTATTTATAGTGTAGAGTAAAAAATCGGAGGGATCGATACATGTATTTATAGTGTGCGTAAAGTCATATTTATATGTCTACTTTAATTTCTAATGCAATAGTGGAATAGTTAAAGCTAGCCATTTATAATGTTAGATTCCGTAGAAGAAGATGACTCGAATATTGGAAAAAGCAAAATTCAAGTAAAATAAAACAACAAAAATTCATAAATCTACTAATCATTCATTCATTAATATCACATAATTAAAAACCATCACATAGTTCTTGCTTCATAACTCAGACTCACATAAATAAACACTAAACAATTTAATAATATAAAAATGCCATATTCAAATGTTTTCCCGTAGCCTTCTGTTCTAGCTAGGCTTCAATTTTGAAAGGACGACTACTTACTCCTCACCGTCGTCATCTTCTTCCTCCTCATCATCGTCGGTGACATAGCTAGGCTTCAATTTTGAAATGACAACTACTTCCTCCTCACGGTCGTCGTCTACTTCCTCCTCATTGTCGTCACCATCATCATCATCATCATCACCATCATCATCATCGTCGTGACCATCATCATCATCATCGTCGTGACCATCATCTTCATCATCGGCGTCGTCACCAACATCATCATCGGCGTCGTCATCATTTTCATCACCTTTTTCTTCTTCATCATCTTCTTCTTCTTCCTCATCTTCATTGTCGCTTCCATCGTAATCATCGTCGTCTGGGTCTGGTTCATGGCCAAACTCATCGTCATCATCATCATCATCACTCTCCGTATCTAAAAAATCGTAGGGGTCGGAAGTTTAATTTGGTCCCCTGTCATAGCTCATTTTTTATTTTGAATAAGGTGGAATGGTGGTGTATCAAAAAGCTGTATTTATAGTGCAGAGTAAAAAATCGGAGGGATCGATACATGTATTTATAGTGTGCGTAAAGTCATATTTATATGTCTACTTTAATTTCTAATGCAATAGTGGAATAGTTAAAGCTAGCCATTTATAATGTTAGATTCCGTAGAAGAAGATGACTCGAATATTGGAAAAAGCAAAATTCAAGTAAAATAAAACAACAAAAATTCATAAATCTACTAATCATTCATTCATTAATATCACATAATTAAAAACCATAACATAGTTCTTGCTTCATAACTCAGACTCACATAAATAAACACTAAACAATTTAATATATAAAAATGCCATCTTCAAATGTTTTCCCGTAGCCTTCTGTTCTAGCTAGGCTTCAATTTTGAAAGGACGACTACTTACTCCTCACCGTCGTCATCTTCTTCCTCCTCATCATCGTCGGTGACATAGCTAGGCTTCAATTTTGAAATGACAACTACTTCCTCCTCACGGTCGTCGTCTACTTCCTTCTCATTGTCGTCACCATCATCATCATCATCATCACCATCATCATCATCGTCGTGACCATCATCATCATCATCGTCGTGACCATCATCTTCATCATCGGCGTCGTCACCAACATCATCATCGGCGTCGTCATCATTTTCATCACCTTTTTCTTCTTCTTCATCATCTTCTTCTTCTTCCTCATCTTCATTGTCGCTTCCATCGTCATCATCGTCGTCTGGGTCTGGTTCATGGCCAAACTCATCGTCATCATCAATATCATAACTCTCCGTATCTAAAAAATCGTAGGGGTCGGAAGTGTAATTTGGTCCCCTGTCATAGCTCATTTTTTATTTTGAATATGGTGGATTGGTGGTGTATCAAAAAGCTGTATTTATAGTGCAGAGTAAAAAATCGGAGGGATCGATACATGTATTTATAGTGTGCGTAAAGTCATATTTATATGTCTACTTTAATTTCTAATGCAAGAGTGGAATAGTTAAAGCTAGCCATTTATAATGTTAGATTCCGTAGAAGAAGATATCTCGAATATTGAAAAAGCAAAATTCAAGTAAAATAAAACAACAAAAATTCATAAATCTACTAATCATTCATTCATTAATATCACATAATTAAAAACCATTACATAGTTCTTGCTTCATAACTCAGACTCACATAAATAAACACTAAACAATTTAATAATATAAAAATACCATCTTCAAATGTTTTCCCGTAGCCTTCTGTTCTAGCTAGGCTTCAATTTTGAAAGGACGACTACTTACTCCTCACCGTCGTCATCTTCTTCCTCCTCATCATCGTCGGTGACATAGCTAGGCTTCAATTTTGAAATGACAACTACTTCCTCCTCACGGTCGTCGTCTACTTCCTCCTCATTGTCGTCACCATCATCATCATCATCATCACCATCATCATCATCGTCGTGACCATCATCATCATCATCGCCATCATCATCATCATCGTCGTGACCATCATCTTCATCATCGGCGTCGTCACCAACATCATCATCGGCGTCGTCATCATTTTCATCACCTTTTTCTTCTTCATCATCTTCTTCTTCTTCCTCATCTTCATTGTCGCTTCCATCGTCATCATCGTCGTCTGGTCTGGTTCATGGCCAAACTCATCGTCATCATCATCATCATCACTCTCCGTATCTAAAAAATCGTAGGGGTCGGAAGTGTAATTTGGTCCCCTGTCATAGCTCATTTTTTATTTTGAATATGGTGGATTGGTGGTGTATCAAAAAACTGTATTTATAGTGCAGAGTAAAAAATCGGAGGGATCGATACATGTATTTATAGTGTGCATAAAGTCATATTTATATGTCTACTTTAATTTCTAATGCAATAGTGGAATAGTTAAAGCTAGCCATTTATAATGTTAGATTCCGTAGAAGAAGATGACTCGAATATTGAAAAAGCAAAATTCAAGTAAAATAAAACAACAAAAATTCATAAATCTACTAATCATTCATTCATTAATATCACATAATTAAAAACCATCACATAGTTCTTGCTTCATAACTCAGACTCACATAAATAAACACTAAACAATTTAATAATATAAAAATGCCATCTTCAAATGTTTTCCCGTAGCCTTCTGTTCTAGCTAGGCTTCAATTTTGAAAGGACGACTACTTACTCCTCACCGTCGTCATCTTCTTCCTCCTCATCATCGTCGGTGACATAGCTAGGCTTCAATTTTGAAATGACAACTACTTTCTCCTCACGGTCGTCGTCTACTTCCTCCTCATTGTCGTCACCATCATCATCATCATCATCACCATCATCATCATCGTCGTGACCATCATCATCATCATCGCCATCATCATCATCATCGTCGTGACCATCATCTTCATCATCGGCGTCGTCACCAACATCATCATCGGCGTCGTCATCATTTTCATCACCTTTTTCTTCTTCATCATCATCTTCTTCTTCCTCATCTTCATTGTCGCTTCCATCGTCATCATCGTCGTCTGGGTCTGGTTCATGGCCAAACTCATCGTCATCATCATCATCATCACTCTCCGTATCTAAAAAATCGTAGGGGTCGGAAGTGTAATTTGGTCCCCAGTCATAGCTCATTTTTTATTTTGAATATGGTGGATTTGTGGTGTATCAAAAAGCTGTATTTATAGTGCAGAGTAAAAAATCGGAGGGATCGATACATGTATTTATAGTGTGCGTAAAGTCATATTTATATGTCTACCATAATTTATAATGCAAGAGTGGAATAGTTTAAGCTAGCCATTTATAATGTTAGATTCCGTAGAAGAAGATGACTCGAATATTGAAAAAGCAAAATTCAAGTAAAATAAAACAACAAAAATTCATAAATCTACTAATCATTCATTCATTAATATCACATAATTAAAAACCATTACATAGTTCTTGCTTCATAACTCAGACTCACATAAATAAACACTAAACAATTTAATAATATAAAAATGCCATCTTCAAATGTTTTCCTGTAGCCTTCTGTTCTAGCTAGGCTTTAATTTTGAAAGGACGACTACTTACTCCTCACCGTCGTCATCTTCTACCTCCTCATCATCGTCGGTGACATAGCTAGGCTTCAATTTTGAAATGACAACTACTTCCTCCTCACGGTCGCCGTCTACTTCCTCTTCATTGTCGTCACCATCATCATCATCATCATCACCATCATCATCATCGTCGTGACCATCATCATCATCATCATCGCCATCATCATCATCATCGTCGTGACCATCATCTTCATCATCGGCGTCGTCACCTACATCATCATCGGCGTCGTCATCATTTTCATCACCTTTTTCTTCTTCATCATCGGCGTCGTCATCATTTTCATCACCTTTTTCTTCTTCATCATCTTCTTCTTCTTCCTCATCTTCATTGTCGCTTCCATCGTCATCATCGTCGTCTGGGTCTGGTTCATGGCCAAACTCATCGTCATCATCATCATCATCACTCTCCGTATCTAAAAAATCGTAGGGGTCGGAAGTGTAATTTGGTCCCCTGTCATAGCTCATTTTTTATTTTGAATATGGTGGATTGGTGGTGTATCAAAAAGCTGTATTTATAGTGCAGAGTAAAAAATCGGAGGGATCGATACATGTATTTATAGTGTGCGTAAAGTCATATTTATATGTCTACTTTAATTTCTAATGCAATAGTGGAATAGTTAAAGCTAGCCATTTATAATGTTAGATTCCGTAGAAGAAGATGACTCGAATATTGAAAAAGCAAAATTCAAGTAAAATAAAACAACAAAAATTCATAAATCTACTAATCATTCATTCATTAATATCACATAATTAAAAACCATTACATAGTTCTTGCATCAGAACTCAGACTCACATAAATAAACACTAAACAATTTAATAATATAAAAATGCCATCTTCAAATGTTTTCCCATAGCCTTCTGTTATAGCTAGGCTTCAATTTTGAAAGGACGACTACTTACTCCTCACCGTCGTCATCTTCTTCCTCCTCATCATCGTCGGTGACATAGCTAGGCTTCAATTTTGAAATGACAACTACTTCCTCCTCACGGTCGTCGTCTACTTCCTCCTCATTGTCGTCACCATCATAATCATCATCGCCATCATCATCATCATCGTCGTGACCATCATCTTCATCATCGGCGTCGTCACCAACATCATCATCGGCGTCGTCATCATTTTCATCACCTTTTTCTTCTTCATCATCTTCTTCTTCTTCCTCATCTTCATTGTCGCTTCCATCGTCATCATCGTCGTCTGGGTCTGGTTCATGGCCAAACTCATCGTCATCATCATCATCATCACTCTCCGTATCTAAAAAATCGTAGGGGTCGGAAGTGTAATTTGGTCCCCTGTCATAGCTCATTTTTTATTTTGAATATGGTGGATTGGTGGTGTATCAAAAAGCTGTATTTATAGTGCAGAGTAAAAAATCGGAGGGATCGATACATGTATTTATAGTGTGCGTAAAGTCATATTTATATGTCTACTTTAATTTCTAATGCAATAGTGGAATAGTTAAAGCTAGCCATTTATAATGTTAGATTCCGTAGAAGAAGATGACTCGAATATTGGAAAAAGCAAAATTCAAGTAAAATAAAACAACAAAAATTCATAAATCTACTAATCATTCATTCATTAATATCACATAATTAAAAACCATAACATAGTTCTTGCTTCATAACTCAGACTCACATAAATAAACACTAAACAATTTAATAATATAAAAATACCATCTTCAAATGTTTTCCCGTAGCCTTCTGTTCTAGCTAGGCTTCAATTTTGAAAGGACGACTACTTACTCCTCACCGTCGTCATCTTCTTCCTCCTCATCATCGTCGGTGACATAGCTAGGCTTCAATTTTGAAATGACAACTACTTCCTCCTCACGGTCGTCGTCTACTTCCTCCTCATTGTCGTCACCATCATCATCATCATCATCACCATCATCATCATCGTCGTGACCATCATCATCATCATCGCCATCATCATCATCATCGTCGTGACCATCATCTTCATCATCGGCGTCGTCATCATTTTCATCACCTTTTTCTTCTTCATCATCTTCTTCTTCTTCCTCATCTTCATTGTCGCTTCCATAGTCATCATCGTCGTCTGGTCTGGTTCATGGCCAAACTCATCGTCATCATCATCATCATCACTCTCCGTATCTAAAAAATCGTAGGGGTCGGAAGTGTAATTTGGTCCCCTGTCATAGCTCATTTTTTATTTTGAATATGATGGATTGGTGGTGTATCAAAAAACTGTATTTATAGTGCAGAGTAAAAAATCGGAGGGATCGATACATGTATTTATAGTGTGCGTAAAGTCATATTTATATGTCTACTTTAATTTCTAATGCAATAGTGGAATAGTTAAAGCTAGCCATTTATAATGTTAGATTCCGTAGAAGAAGATGACTCGAATATTGGAAAAAGCAAAATTCAAGTAAAATAAAACAACAAAAATTCATAAATCTACTAATCATTCATTCATTAATATCACATAATTAAAAACCATAACATAGTTCTTGCTTCATAACTCAGACTCACATAAATAAACACTAAACAATTTAATATATAAAAATGCCATCTTCAAATGTTTTCCCGTAGCCTTCTGTTCTAGCTAGGCTTCAATTTTGAAAGGACGACTACTTACTCCTCACCGTCGTCATCTTCTTCCTCCTCATCATCGTCGGTGACATAGCTAGGCTTCAATTTTGAAATGACAACTACTTCCTCCTCACGGTCGTCGTCTACTTCCTCCTCATTGTCGTCACCATCATCATCATCATCATCATCACCATCATCATCATCGTCGTGACCATCATCATCATCATCGCCATCATCATCATCATCGTCGTGACCATCATCTTCATCATCGGCGTCGTCACCAACATCATCATCGGCGTCGTCATCATTTTCATCACCTTTTTCTTCTTCTTCATCATCTTCTTCTTCTTCCTCATCTTCATTGTCGCTTCCATCGTCATCATCGTCGTCTGGGTCTGGTTCATGGCCAAACTCATCGTCATCATCATCATCATCACTCTCCGTATCTAAAAAATCGTAGGGGTCGGAAGTGTAATTTGGTCCCCTGTCATAGCTCATTTTTTATTTTGAATATGGTGGATTGGTGGTGTATCAAAAAGCTGTATTTATAGTGCAGAGTAAAAAATCGGAGGGATCGATACATGTATTTATAGTGTGCGTAAAGTCATATTTATATGTCTACTTTAATTTCTAATGCAATAGTGGAATAGTTAAAGCTAGCCATTTATAATGTTAGATTCCGTAGAAGAAGATGACTCGAATATTGGAAAAAGCAAAATTCAAGTAAAATAAAACAACAAAAATTCATAAATCTACTAATCATTCATTCATTAATATCACATAATTAAAAACCATAACATAGTTCTTGCTTCATAACTCAGACTCACATAAATAAACACTAAACAATTTAATATATAAAAATGCCATCTTCAAATGTTTTCCCGTAGCCTTCTGTTCTAGCTAGGCTTCAATTTTGAAAGGACGACTACTTACTCCTCACCGTCGTCATCTTCTTCCTCCTCATCATCGTCGGTGACATAGCTAGGCTTCAATTTTGAAATGACAACTACTTCCTCCTCACGGTCGTCGTCTACTTCCTCCTCATTGTCGTCACCATCATCATCATCATCATCACCATCATCATCATCGTGACCATCATCTTCATCATCGGCGTCGTCACCAACATCATCATCGGCGTCGTCATCATTTTCATCACCTTTTTCTTCTTCATCATCTTCTTCTTCTTCCTCATCTTCATTGTCGCTTCCATCGTCATCATCGTCGTCTGGGTCTGGTTCATGGCCAAACTCATCGTCATCATCATCATCATCACTCTCCGTATCTAAAAAATCGTAGGGGTCGGAAGTGTAATTTGGTCCCCTGTCATAGCTCATTTTTTATTTTGAATATGGTGGATTGGTGGTGTATCAAAAAGCTGTATTTATAGTGCAGAGTAAAAAATCGGAGGGATCGATACATGTATTTATAGTGTGCGTAAAGTCATATTTATATGTCTACTTTAATTTCTAATGCAATAGTGGAATAGTTAAAGCTAGCCATTTATAATGTTAGATTCCGTAGAAGAAGATGACTCGAATATTGGAAAAAGCAAAATTCAAGTAAAATAAAACAACAAAAATTCATAAATCTACTAATCATTCATTCATTAATATCACATAATTAAAAACCATAACATAGTTCTTGCTTCATAACTCAGACTCACATAAATAAACACTAAACAATTTAATATATAAAAATGCCATCTTCAAATGTTTTCCCGTAGCCTTCTGTTCTAGCTAGGCTTCAATTTTGAAAGGACGACTACTTACTCCTCACCGTCGTCATCTTCTTCCTCCTCATCATCGTCGGTGACATAGCTAGGCTTCAATTTTGAAATGACAACTACTTCCTCCTCACGGTCGTCGTCTACTTCCTCCTCATTGTCGTCACCATCATCATCATCGCCATCATCATCATCATCGTCGTGACCATCATCTTCATCATCGGCGTCGTCACCAACATCATCATCGGCGTCGTCATCATTTTCATCACCTTTTTCTTCTTCTTCATCATCTTCTTCTTCTTCCTCATCTTCATTGTCGCTTCCATCGTCATCATCGTCGTCTGGGTCTGGTTCATGGCCAAACTCATCGTCATCATCATTATCATAACTCTCCGTATCTAAAAAATCGTAGGGGTCGGAAGTGTAATTTGGTCCCCTGTCATAGCTCATTTTTTATTTTGAATATGGTGGATTGGTGGTGTATCAAAAAGCTGTATTTATAGTGCAGAGTAAAAAATCGGAGGGATCGATACATGTATTTATAGTGTGCGTAAAGTCATATTTATATGTCTACTTTAATTTCTAATGCAAGAGTGGAATAGTTAAAGCTAGCCATTTATAATGTTAGATTCCGTAGAAGAAGATATCTCGAATATTGAAAAAGCAAAATTCAAGTAAAATAAAACAACAAAAATTCATAAATCTACTAATCATTCATTCATTAATATCACATAATTAAAAACCATTACATAGTTCTTGCTTCATAACTCAGACTCACATAAATAAACACTAAACAATTTAATAATATAAAAATACCATCTTCAAATGTTTTCCCGTAGCCTTCTGTTCTAGCTAGGCTTCAATTTTGAAAGGACGACTACTTACTCCTCACCGTCGTCATCTTCTTCCTCCTCATCATCGTCGGTGACATAGCTAGGCTTCAATTTTGAAATGACAACTACTTCCTCCTCACGGTCGTCGTCTACTTCCTCCTCATTGTCGTCACCATCATCATCATCATCATCACCATCATCATCATCGTCGTGACCATCATCATCATCATCGCCATCATCATCATCATCGTCGTGACCATCATCTTCATCATCGGCGTCGTCACCAACATCATCATCGGCGTCGTCATCATTTTCATCACCTTTTTCTTCTTCATCATCTTCTTCTTCTTCCTCATCTTCATTGTCGCTTCCATCGTCATCATCGTCGTCTGGGTCTGGTTCATGGCCAAACTCATCGTCATCATCATCATCATCACTCTCCGTATCTAAAAAATCGTAGGGGTCGGAAGTGTAATTTGGTCCCCTGTCATAGCTCATTTTTTATTTTGAATATGGTGGATTTGTGGTGTATCAAAAAGCTATATTTATAGTGCAGAGTAAAAAATCGGAGGGATCGATACATGTATTTATAGTGTGCGTAAAGTCATATTTATATGTCTACTTTAATTTCTAATGCAATAGTGGAATAGTTAAAGCTAGCCATTTATAATGTTAGATTCCGTAGAAGAAGATGACTCGAATATTGGAAAAAGCAAAATTCAAGTAAAATAAAACAACAAAAATTCATAAATCTACTAATCATTCATTCATTAATATCACATAATTAAAAACCATAACATAGTTCTTGCTTCATAACTCAGACTCACATAAATAAACACTAAACAATTTAATATATAAAAATGCCATCTTCAAATGTTTTCCCGTAGCCTTCTGTTCTAGCTAGGCTTCAATTTTGAAAGGACGACTACTTACTCCTCACCGTCGTCATCTTCTTCCTCCTCATCATCGTCGGTGACATAGCTAGGCTTCAATTTTGAAATGACAACTACTTCCTCCTCACGGTCGTCGTCTACTTCCTTCTCATTGTCGTCACCATCATCATCATCATCATCACCATCATCATCATCGTCGTGACCATCATCATCATCATCGCCATCATCATCATCATCGTCGTGACCATCATCTTCATCATCGGCGTCGTCACCAACATCATCATCGGCGTCGTCATCATTTTCATCACCTTTTTCTTCTTCTTCATCATCTTCTTCTTCTTCCTCATCTTCATTGTCGCTTCCATCGTCATCATCGTCGTCTGGGTCTGGTTCATGGCCAAACTCATCGTCATCATCATTATCATAACTCTCCGTATATAAAAAATCGTAGGGGTCGGAAGTGTAATTTGGTCCCCTGTCATAGCTCATTTTTTATTTTGAATATGGTGGATTGGTGGTGTATCAAAAAGCTGTATTTATAGTGCAGAGTAAAAAATCGGAGGGATCGATACATGTATTTATAGTGTGCGTAAAGTCATATTTATATGTCTACTTTAATTTCTAATGCAAGAGTGGAATAGTTAAATCTAGCCATTTATAATGTTAGATTCCGTAGAAGAAGATATCTCGAATATTGAAAAAGCAAAATTCAAGTAAAATAAAACAACAAAAATTCATAAATCTACTAATCATTCATTCATTAATATCACATAATTAAAAACCATTACATAGTTCTTGCTTCATAACTCAGACTCACATAAATAAACACTAAACAATTTAATAATATAAAAATACCATCTTCAAATGTTTTCCCGTAGCCTTCTGTTCTAGCTAGGCTTCAATTTTGAAAGGACGACTACTTACTCCTCACCGTCGTCATCTTCTTCCTCCTCATCATCGTCGGTGACATAGCTAGGCTTCAATTTTGAAATGACAACTACTTCCTCCTCACGGTCGTCGTCTACTTCCTCCTCATTGTCGTCACCATCATCATCATCATCATCACCATCATCATCATCGTCGTGACCATCATCATCATCATCGCCATCATCATCATCATCGTCGTGACCATCATCTTCATCATCGGCGTCGTCACCAACATCATCATCGGCGTCGTCATCATTTTCATCACCTTTTTCTTCTTCATCATCTTCTTCTTCTTCCTCATCTTCATTGTCGCTTCCATCGTCATCATCGTCGTCTGGGTCTGGTTCATGGCCAAACTCATCGTCATCATCATCATCATCACTCTCCGTATCTAAAAAATCGTAGGGGTCGGAAGTGTAATTTGGTCCCCTGTCATAGCTCATTTTTTATTTTGAATATGGTGGATTGGTGGTGTATCAAAAAGCTGTATTTATAGTGCAGAGTAAAAAATCGGAGGGATCGATACATGTATTTATAGTGTGCGTAAAGTCATATTTATATGTCTACTTTAATTTCTAATGCAATAGTGGAATAGTTAAAGCTAGCCATTTATAATGTTAGATTCCGTAGAAGAAGATGACTCGAATATTGGAAAAAGCAAAATTCAAGTAAAATAAAACAACAAAAATTCATAAATCTACTAATCATTCATTCATTAATATCACATAATTAAAAACCATAACATATTTCTTGCTTCATAACTCAGACTCACATAAATAAACACTAAACAATTTAATATATAAAAATGCCATCTTCAAATGTTTTCCCGTAGCCTTCTGTTCTAGCTAGGCTTCAATTTTGAAAGGACGACTACTTACTCCTCACCGTCGTCATCTTCTTCCTCCTCATCATCGTCGGTGACATAGCTAGGCTTCAATTTTGAAATGACAACTACTTCCTCCTCACGGTCGTCGTCTACTTCCTTCTCATTGTCGTCACCATCATCATCATCATCATCACCATCATCATCATCGTCGTGACCATCATCATCATCATCGCCATCATCATCATCATCGTCGTGACCATCATCTTCATCATCGGCGTCGTCACCAACATCATCATCGGCGTCGTCATCATTTTCATCACCTTTTTCTTCTTCTTCATCATCTTCTTCTTCTTCCTCATCTTCATTGTCGCTTCCATCGTCATCATCGTCGTCTGGGTCTGGTTCATGGCCAAACTCATCGTCATCATCATTATCATAACTCTCCGTATCTAAAAAATCGTAGGGGTCGGAAGTGTAATTTGGTCCCCTGTCATAGCTCATTTTTTATTTTGAATATGGTGGATTGGTGGTGTATCAAAAAGCTGTATTTATAGTGCAGAGTAAAAAATCGGAGGGATCGATACATGTATTTATAGTGTGCGTAAAGTCATATTTATATGTCTACTTTAATTTCTAATGCAAGAGTGGAATAGTTAAATCTAGCCATTTATAATGTTAGATTCCGTAGAAGAAGATATCTCGAATATTGAAAAAGCAAAATTCAAGTAAAATAAAACAACAAAAATTCATAAATCTACTAATCATTCATTCATTAATATCACATAATTAAAAACATCACATAGTTCTTGCTTCATAACTCAGACTCACATAAATAAACACTAAACAATTTAATAATATAAAAATGCCATCTTCAAATGTTTTCCTGTAGCCTTCTATTCTAGCTAGGCTTTAATTTTGAAAGGACGACTACTTACTCCTCACCGTCGTCATCTTCTTCCTCCTCATCATCGTCGGTGACATAGCTAGGCTTCAATTTTGAAATGACAACTACTTCCTCCTCACGGTCGCCGTCTACTTCCTCCTCATTGTCGTCACCATCATCATCATCATCACCACCATCATCATCATCGTCGTGACCATCATCATCATCTTCATCGCCATCATCATCATCATCGTCGTGACCATCCTCTTCATCATCGGCGTCGTCACCAACATCATCATCGGCGTCGTCATCATTTTCATCACCTTTTTCTTCTTCATCATCTTCTTCTTCTTCCTCATCTTCATTGTCGCTTCCATCGTCATCATCGTCGTCTGGGTCTGGTTCATGGCCAAACTCATCGTCATCATCATCATCATCACTCTCCGTATCTAAAAAATCGTAGGGGTCGGAAGTGTAATTTGGTCCCCAGTCATAGCTCATTTTTTATTTTGAATATGGTGGATTGGTGGTGTATCAAAAAGCTGTATTTATAGTGCAGAGTAAAAAATCGGAGGGATCGATACATGTATTTATAGTGTGCGTAAAGTCATATTTATATGTCTACTTTAATTTCTAATGCAAGAGTGGAATAGTTAAAGCTAGCCATTTATAATGTTAGATTCCGTAGAAGAAGATGACTCGAATATTGAAAAAGCAAAATTCAAGTAAAATAAAACAACAAAAATTCATAAATCTACTAATCATTCATTCATTAATATCACATAATTAAAAACCATTACATAGTTCTTGCTTCATAACTCAAACTCACATAAATAAACCTAAACAATTTAATAATATAAAAATGCCATCTTCAAATGTTTTCCTGTAGCCTTATGTTCTAGCTAGGCTTTAATTTTGAAAGGACGACTACTTACTCCTCACCGTCGTCATCTTCTTCCTCCTCATCATCGTCGGTGACATAGCTAGGCTTCAATTTTGAAATGACAACTACTTCCTCCTCACGGTCGCCGTCTACTTCCTCCTCATTGTCGTCACCATCATCATCATCATCATCGTCGTGACCATCATCATCATCATCATCATCGCCATCATCATCATCATCGTCGTGACCATCATCTTCATCATTGGCGTCGTCACCAACATCATCATCGGCGTCGTCATCATTTTCATCACCTTTTTCTTCTTCATCATCTTCTTCTTCTTCCTCATCTTCATTGTCGCTTCCATCGTCATCATCGTCGTCTGGTCTGGTTCATGGCCAAACTCATCGTCATCATCATCATCATCACTCTCCGTATCTAAAAAATCGTAGGGGTCGGAGGTGTAATTTGGTCCCCTGTCATAGCTCATTTTTTATTTTGAATATGGTGGATTGGTGGTGTATCAAAAAACTGTATTTATAGTGCAGAGTAAAAAATCGGAGGGATCGATACATGTATTTATAGTGTGCGTAAAGTCATATTTATATGTCTACTTTAATTTCTAATGCAATAGTGGAATAGTTAAAGCTAGCCATTTATAATGTTAGATTCCGTAGAAGAAGATGACTCGAATATTGGAAAAAGCAAAATTCAAGTAAAATAAAACAACAAAAATTCATAAATCTACTAATCATTCATTCATTAATATCACATAATTAAAAACATCACATAGTTCTTGCTTCATAACTCAGACTCACATAAATAAACACTAAACAATTTAATAATATAAAAATGCCATCTTCAAATGTTTTCCTGTAGCCTTCTATTCTAGCTAGGCTTTAATTTTGAAAGGACGACTACTTACTCCTCACCGTCGTCATCTTCTTCCTCCTCATCATCGTCGGTGACATAGCTAGGCTTCAATTTTGAAATGACAACTACTTCCTCCTCACGGTCGCCGTCTACTTCCTCCTCATTGTCGTCACCATCATCATCATCATCACCACCATCATCATCATCGTCGTGACCATCATCATCATCTTCATCGCCATCATCATCATCATCGTCGTGACCATCCTCTTCATCATCGGCGTCGTCACCAACATCATCATCGGCGTCGTCATCATTTTCATCACCTTTTTCTTCTTCATCATCTTCTTCTTCTTCCTCATCTTCATTGTCGCTTCCATCGTCATCATCGTCGTCTGGGTCTGGTTCATGGCCAAACTCATCGTCATCATCATCATCATCACTCTCCGTATCTAAAAAATCGTAGGGGTCGGAAGTGTAATTTGGTCCCCAGTCATAGCTCATTTTTTATTTTGAATATGGTGGATTGGTGGTGTATCAAAAAGCTGTATTTATAGTGCAGAGTAAAAAATCGGAGGGATCGATACATGTATTTATAGTGTGCGTAAAGTCATATTTATATGTCTACTTTAATTTCTAATGCAAGAGTGGAATAGTTAAAGCTAGCCATTTATAATGTTAGATTCCGTAGAAGAAGATGACTCGAATATTGAAAAAGCAAAATTCAAGTAAAATAAAACAACAAAAATTCATAAATCTACTAATCATTCATTCATTAATATCACATAATTAAAAACCATTACATAGTTCTTGCTTCATAACTCAAACTCACATAAATAAACACTAAACAATTTAATAATATAAAAATGCCATCTTCAAATGTTTTCCTGTAGCCTTATGTTCTAGCTAGGCTTTAATTTTGAAAGGACGACTACTTACTCCTCACCGTCGTCATCTTCTTCCTCCTCATCATCGTCGGTGACATAGCTAGGCTTCAATTTTGAAATGACAACTACTTCCTCCTCACGGTCGTCGTCTACTTCCTCCTCATTGTCGTCACCATCATCATCATCATCATCGTCGTGACCATCATCATCATCATCATCGCCATCATCATCATCATCGTCGTGACCATCATCTTCATCATTGGCGTCGTCACCAACATCATCATCGGCGTCGTCATCATTTTCATCACCTTTTTCTTCTTCATCATCTTCTTCTTCTTCCTCATCTTCATTGTCGCTTCCATCGTCATCATCGTCGTCTGGTCTGGTTCATGGCCAAACTCATCGTCATCATCATCATCATCACGCTCCGTATCTAAAAAATCGTAGGGGTCGGAAGTGTAATTTGGTCCCCTGTCATAGCTCATTTTTTATTTTGAATATGGTGGATTGGTGGTGTATCAAAAAACTGTATTTATAGTGCAGAGTAAAAAATCGGAGGGATCGATACATGTATTTATAGTGTGCGTAAAGTCATATTTATATGTCTACTTTAATTTATAATGCAATAGTGGAATAGTTAAAGCTAGCCATTTATAATGTTAGATTCCGTAGAAGAAGATGACTCGAATATTGGAAAAAGCAAAATTCAAGTAAAATAAAACAACAAAAATTCATAAATCTACTAATCATTCATTCATTAATATCACATAATTAAAAACATCACATAGTTCTTGCTTCATAACTCAGACTCACATAAATAAACACTAAACAATTTAATAATATAAAAATGCCATCTTCAAATGTTTTCCTGTAGCCTTCTATTCTAGCTAGGCTTTAATTTTGAAAGGACGACTACTTACTCCTCACCGTCGTCATCTTCTTCCTCCTCATCATCGTCGGTGACATAGCTAGGCTTCAATTTTGAAATGACAACTACTTCCTCCTCACGGTCGCCGTCTACTTCCTCCTCATTGTCGTCACCATCATCATCATCATCACCACCATCATCATCATCGTCGTGACCATCATCATCATCTTCATCGCCATCATCATCATCATCGTCGTGACCATCCTCTTCATCATCGGCGTCGTCACCAACATCATCATCGGCGTCGTCATCATTTTCATCACCTTTTTCTTCTTCATCATCTTCTTCTTCTTCCTCATCTTCATTGTCGCTTCCATCGTCATCATCGTCGTCTGGGTCTGGTTCATGGCCAAACTCATCGTCATCATCATCATCATCACTCTCCGTATCTAAAAAATCGTAGGGGTCGGAAGTGTAATTTGGTCCCCAGTCATAGCTCATTTTTTATTTTGAATATGGTGGATTGGTGGTGTATCAAAAAGCTGTATTTATAGTGCAGAGTAAAAAATCGGAGGGATCGATACATGTATTTATAGTGTGCGTAAAGTCATATTTATATGTCTACTTTAATTTCTAATGCAAGAGTGGAATAGTTAAAGCTAGCCATTTATAATGTTAGATTCCGTAGAAGAAGATGACTCGAATATTGAAAAAGCAAAATTCAAGTAAAATAAAACAACAAAAATTCATAAATCTACTAATCATTCATTCATTAATATCACATAATTAAAAACCATTACATAGTTCTTGCTTCATAACTCAAACTCACATAAATAAACCTAAACAATTTAATAATATAAAAATGCCATCTTCAAATGTTTTCCTGTAGCCTTATGTTCTAGCTAGGCTTTAATTTTGAAAGGACGACTACTTACTCCTCACCGTCGTCATCTTCTTCCTCCTCATCATCGTCGGTGACATAGCTAGGCTTCAATTTTGAAATGACAACTACTTCCTCCTCACGGTCGCCGTCTACTTCCTCCTCATTGTCGTCACCATCATCATCATCATCATCGTCGTGACCATCATCATCATCATCATCATCGCCATCATCATCATCATCGTCGTGACCATCATCTTCATCATTGGCGTCGTCACCAACATCATCATCGGCGTCGTCATCATTTTCATCACCTTTTTCTTCTTCATCATCTTCTTCTTCTTCCTCATCTTCATTGTCGCTTCCATCGTCATCATCGTCGTCTGGTCTGGTTCATGGCCAAACTCATCGTCATCATCATCATCATCACTCTCCGTATCTAAAAAATCGTAGGGGTCGGAAGTGTAATTTGGTCCCCTGTCATAGCTCATTTTTTATTTTGAATATGGTGGATTGGTGGTGTATCAAAAAACTGTATTTATAGTGCAGAGTAAAAAATCGGAGGGATCGATACATGTATTTATAGTGTGCGTAAAGTCATATTTATATGTCTACTTTAATTTCTAATGCAATAGTGGAATAGTTAAAGCTAGCCATTTATAATGTTAGATTCCGTAGAAGAAGATGACTCGAATATTGGAAAAAGCAAAATTCAAGTAAAATAAAACAACAAAAATTCATAAATCTACTAATCATTCATTCATTAATATCACATAATTAAAAACATCACATAGTTCTTGCTTCATAACTCAGACTCACATAAATAAACACTAAACAATTTAATAATATAAAAATGCCATCTTCAAATGTTTTCCTGTAGCCTTCTATTCTAGCTAGGCTTTAATTTTGAAAGGACGACTACTTACTCCTCACCGTCGTCATCTTCTTCCTCCTCATCATCGTCGGTGACATAGCTAGGCTTCAATTTTGAAATGACAACTACTTCCTCCTCACGGTCGCCGTCTACTTCCTCCTCATTGTCGTCACCATCATCATCATCATCACCACCATCATCATCATCGTCGTGACCATCATCATCATCTTCATCGCCATCATCATCATCATCGTCGTGACCATCCTCTTCATCATCGGCGTCGTCACCAACATCATCATCGGCGTCGTCATCATTTTCATCACCTTTTTCTTCTTCATCATCTTCTTCTTCTTCCTCATCTTCATTGTCGCTTCCATCGTCATCATCGTCGTCTGGGTCTGGTTCATGGCCAAACTCATCGTCATCATCATCATCATCACTCTCCGTATCTAAAAAATCGTAGGGGTCGGAAGTGTAATTTGGTCCCCAGTCATAGCTCATTTTTTATTTTGAATATGGTGGATTGGTGGTGTATCAAAAAGCTGTATTTATAGTGCAGAGTAAAAAATCGGAGGGATCGATACATGTATTTATAGTGTGCGTAAAGTCATATTTATATGTCTACTTTAATTTCTAATGCAAGAGTGGAATAGTTAAAGCTAGCCATTTATAATGTTAGATTCCGTAGAAGAAGATGACTCGAATATTGAAAAAGCAAAATTCAAGTAAAATAAAACAACAAAAATTCATAAATCTACTAATCATTCATTCATTAATATCACATAATTAAAAACCATTACATAGTTCTTGCTTCATAACTCAAACTCACATAAATAAACACTAAACAATTTAATAATATAAAAATGCCATCTTCAAATGTTTTCCTGTAGCCTTATGTTCTAGCTAGGCTTTAATTTTGAAAGGACGACTACTTACTCCTCACCGTCGTCATCTTCTTCCTCCTCATCATCGTCGGTGACATAGCTAGGCTTCAATTTTGAAATGACAACTACTTCCTCCTCACGGTCGTCGTCTACTTCCTCCTCATTGTCGTCACCATCATCATCATCATCATCGTCGTGACCATCATCATCATCATCATCGCCATCATCATCATCATCGTTGTGACCATCATCTTCATCATTGGCGTCGTCACCAACATCATCATCGGCGTCGTCATCATTTTCATCACCTTTTTCTTCTTCATCATCTTCTTCTTCTTCCTCATCTTCATTGTCGCTTCCATCGTCATCATCGTCGTCTGGTCTGGTTCATGGCCAAACTCATCGTCATCATCATCATCATCACGCTCCGTATCTAAAAAATCGTAGGGGTCGGAAGTGTAATTTGGTCCCCTGTCATAGCTCATTTTTTATTTTGAATATGGTGGATTGGTGGTGTATCAAAAAACTGTATTTATAGTGCAGAGTAAAAAATCGGAGGGATCGATACATGTATTTATAGTGTGCGTAAAGTCATATTTATATGTCTACTTTAATTTCTAATGCAATAGTGGAATAGTTAAAGCTAGCCATTTATAATGTTAGATTCCGTAGAAGAAGATGACTCGAATATTGGAAAAAGCAAAATTCAAGTAAAATAAAACAACAAAAATTCATAAATCTACTAATCATTCATTCATTAATATCACATAATTAAAAACATCACATAGTTCTTGCTTCATAACTCAGACTCACATAAATAAACACTAAACAATTTAATAATATAAAAATGCCATCTTCAAATGTTTTCCTGTAGCCTTCTATTCTAGCTAGGCTTTAATTTTGAAAGGACGACTACTTACTCCTCACCGTCGTCATCTTCTTCCTCCTCATCATCGTCGGTGACATAGCTAGGCTTCAATTTTGAAATGACAACTACTTCCTCCTCACGGTCGCCGTCTACTTCCTCCTCATTGTCGTCACCATCATCATCATCATCACCACCATCATCATCATCGTCGTGACCATCATCATCATCTTCATCGCCATCATCATCATCATCGTCGTGACCATCCTCTTCATCATCGGCGTCGTCACCAACATCATCATCGGCGTCGTCATCATTTTCATCACCTTTTTCTTCTTCATCATCTTCTTCTTCTTCCTCATCTTCATTGTCGCTTCCATCGTCATCATCGTCGTCTGGGTCTGGTTCATGGCCAAACTCATCGTCATCATCATCATCATCACTCTCCGTATCTAAAAAATCGTAGGGGTCGGAAGTGTAATTTGGTCCCCAGTCATAGCTCATTTTTTATTTTGAATATGGTGGATTGGTGGTGTATCAAAAAGCTGTATTTATAGTGCAGAGTAAAAAATCGGAGGGATCGATACATGTATTTATAGTGTGCGTAAAGTCATATTTATATGTCTACTTTAATTTCTAATGCAAGAGTGGAATAGTTAAAGCTAGCCATTTATAATGTTAGATTCCGTAGAAGAAGATGACTCGAATATTGAAAAAGCAAAATTCAAGTAAAATAAAACAACAAAAATTCATAAATCTACTAATCATTCATTCATTAATATCACATAATTAAAAACCATTACATAGTTCTTGCTTCATAACTCAAACTCACATAAATAAACACTAAACAATTTAATAATATAAAAATGCCATCTTCAAATGTTTTCCTGTAGCCTTATGTTCTAGCTAGGCTTTAATTTTGAAAGGACGACTACTTACTCCTCACCGTCGTCATCTTCTTCCTCCTCATCATCGTCGGTGACATAGCTAGGCTTCAATTTTGAAATGACAACTACTTCCTCCTCACGGTCGCCGTCTACTTCCTCCTCATTGTCGTCACCATCATCATCATCATCACCACCATCATCATCATCGTCGTGACCATCATCATCATCTTCATCGCCATCATCATCATCATCGTCGTGACCATCCTCTTCATCATCGGCGTCGTCACCAACATCATCATCGGCGTCGTCATCATTTTCATCACCTTTTTCTTCTTCATCATCTTCTTCTTCTTCCTCATCTTCATTGTCGCTTCCATCGTCATCATCGTCGTCTGGGTCTGGTTCATGGCCAAACTCATCGTCATCATCATCATCATCACTCTCCGTATCTAAAAAATCGTAGGGGTCGGAAGTGTAATTTGGTCCCCAGTCATAGCTCATTTTTTATTTTGAATATGGTGGATTGGTGGTGTATCAAAAAGCTGTATTTATAGTGCAGAGTAAAAAATCGGAGGGATCGATACATGTATTTATAGTGTGCGTAAGGTCATATTTATATGTCTACTTTAATTTCTAATGCAAGAGTGGAATAGTTAAAGCTAGCCATTTATAATGTTAGATTCCGTAGAAGAAGATGACTCGAATATTGAAAAAGCAAAATTCAAGTAAAATAAAACAACAAAAATTCATAAATCTACTAATCATTCATTCATTAATATCACATAATTAAAAACCATTACATAGTTCTTGCTTCATAACTCAGACTCACATAAATAAACACTAAACAATTTAATAATATAAAAATACCATCTTCAAATGTTTTCCCGTAGCCTTCTGTTCTAGCTAGGCTTCAATTTTGAAAGGACGACTACTTACTCCTCACCGTCGTCATCTTCTTCCTCCTCATCATCGTCGGTGACATAGCTAGGCTTCAATTTTGAAATGACAACTACTTCCTCCTCACGGTCGTCGTCTACTTCCTCCTCATTGTCGTCACCATCATCATCATCATCATCACCATCATCATCATCGTCGTGACCATCATCATCATCATCGCCATCATCATCATCGTCGTGACCATCATCTTCATCATCGGCGTCGTCACCAACATCATCATCGGCGTCGTCATCATTTTCATCACCTTTTTCTTCTTCATCATCTTCTTCTTCTTCCTCATCTTCATTGTCGCTTCCATCGTCATCATCGTCGTCTGGGTCTGGTTCATGGCCAAACTCATCGTCATCATCATCATCATCACTCTCCGTATCTAAAAAATCGTAGGGGTTGGAAGTGTAATTTGGTCCCCTGTCATAGCTCATTTTTTATTTTGAATATGGTGGATTGGTGGTGTATCAAAAAGCTGTATTTATAGTGCAGAGTAAAAAATCGGAGGGATCGATACATGTATTTATAGTGTGCGTAAAGTCATATTTATATGTCTACTTTAATTTCTAATGCAATAGTGGAATAGTTAAAGCTAGCCATTTATAATGTTAGATTCCGTAGAAGAAGATGACTCGAATATTGGAAAAAGCAAAATTCAAGTAAAATAAAACAACAAAAATTCATAAATCTACTAATCATTCATTCATTAATATCACATAATTAAAAACCATAACATAGTTCTTGCTTCATAACTCAGACTCACATAAATAAACACTAAACAATTTAATATATAAAAATGCCATCTTCAAATGTTTTCCCGTAGCCTTCTGTTCTAGCTAGGCTTCAATTTTGAAAGGACGACTACTTACTCCTCACCGTCGTCATCTTCTTCCTCCTCATCATCGTCGGTGACATAGCTAGGCTTCAATTTTGAAATGACAACTACTTCCTCCTCACGGTCGTCGTCTACTTCCTTCTCATTGTCGTCACCATCATCATCATCATCATCACCATCATAATCATCGTCGTGACCATCATCATCATCATCGCCATCATCATCATCATCGTCGTGACCATCATCTTCATCATCGGCGTCGTCACCAACATCATCATCGGCGTCGTCATCATTTTCATCACCTTTTTCTTCTTCTTCATCATCTTCTTCTTCTTCCTCATCTTCGTTGTCGCTTCCATCGTCATCATCGTCGTCTGGGTCTGGTTCATGGCCAAACTCATCGTCATCATCATTATCATAACTCTCCGTATCTAAAAAATCGTAGGGGTCGGAAGTGTAATTTGGTCCCCTGTCATAGCTCATTTTTTATTTTGAATATGGTGGATTGGTGGTGTATCAAAAAGCTGTATTTATAGTGCAGAGTAAAAAATCGGAGGGATCGATACATGTATTTATAGTGTGCGTAAAGTCATATTTATATGTCTACTTTAATTTCTAATGCAAGAGTGGAATAGTTAAATCTAGCCATTTATAATGTTAGATTCCGTAGAAGAAGATATCTCGAATATTGAAAAAGCAAAATTCAAGTAAAATAAAACAACAAAAATTCATAAATCTACTAATCATTCATTCATTAATATCACATAATTAAAAACCATTACATAGTTCTTGCTTCATAACTCAGACTCACATAAATAAACACTAAACAATTTAATAATATAAAAATACCATCTTCAAATGTTTTCCCGTAGCCTTCTGTTCTAGCTAGGCTTCAATTTTGAAAGGACGACTACTTACTCCTCACCGTCGTCATATTCTTCCTCCTCATCATCGTCGGTGACATAGCTAGGCTTCAATTTTGAAATGACAACTACTTCCTCCTCACGGTCGTCGTCTACTTCCTCCTCATTGTCGTCACCATCATCATCATCATCATCGTCGTGACCATCATCATCATCATCATCGCCATCATCATCATCATCGTCGTGACCATCATCTTCATCATTGGCGTCGTCACCAACATCATCATCGGCGTCGTCATCATTTTCATCACCTTTTTCTTCTTCATCATCTTCTTCTTCTTCCTCATCTTCATTGTCGCTTCCATCGTCATCATCGTCGTCTGGTCTGGTTCATGGCCAAACTCATCGTCATCATCATCATCATCACTCTCCGTATCTAAAAAATCGTAGGGGTCGGAAGTGTAATTTGGTCCCCTGTCATAGCTCATTTTTTATTTTGAATATGGTGGATTGGTGGTGTATCAAAAAACTGTATTTATAGTGCAGAGTAAAAAATCGGAGGGATCGATACATGTATTTATAGTGTGCGTAAAGTCATATTTATATGTCTACTTTAATTTCTAATGCAATAGTGGAATAGTTAAAGCTAGCCATTTATAATGTTAGATTCCGTAGAAGAAGATGACTCGAATATTGGAAAAAGCAAAATTCAAGTAAAATAAAACAACAAAAATTCATAAATCTACTAATCATTCATTCATTAATATCACATAATTAAAAACATCACATAGTTCTTGCTTCATAACTCAGACTCACATAAATAAAAAACTAAACAATTTAATAATATAAAAATGCCATCTTCAAATGTTTTCCTGTAGCCTTCTATTCTAGCTAGGCTTTAATTTTGAAAGGACGACTACTTACTCCTCACCGTCGTCATCTTCTTCCTCCTCATCATCGTCGGTGACATAGCTAGGCTTCAATTTTGAAATGACAACTACTTCCTCCTCACGGTCGCCGTCTACTTCCTCCTCATTGTCGTCACCATCATCATCATCATCACCACCATCATCATCATCGTCGTGACCATCATCATCATCTTCATCGCCATCATCATCATCATCGTCGTGACCATCCTCTTCATCATCGGCGTCGTCACCAACATCATCATCGGCGTCGTCATCATTTTCATCACCTTTTTCTTCTTCATCATCTTCTTCTTCTTCCTCATCTTCATTGTCGCTTCCATCGTCATCATCGTCGTCTGGGTCTGGTTCATGGCCAAACTCATCGTCATCATCATCATCATCATCATCACTCTCCGTATCTAAAAAATCGTAGGGGTCGGAAGTGTAATTTGGTCCCCAGTCATAGCTCATTTTTTATTTTGAATATGGTGGATTTGTGGTGTATCAAAAAGCTGTATTTATAGTGCAGAGTAAAAAATCGGAGGGATCGATACATGTATTTATAGTGTGCGTAAAGTCATATTTATATGTCTACTTTAATTTCTAATGCAAGAGTGGAATAGTTAAAGCTAGCCATTTATAATGTTAGATTCCGTAGAAGAAGATGACTCGAATATTGAAAAAGCAAAATTCAAGTAAAATAAAACAACAAAAATTCATAAATCTACTAATCATTCATTCATTAATATCACATAATTAAAAACCATTACATAGTTCTTGCTTCATAACTCAAACTCACATAAATAAACACTAAACAATTTAATAATATAAAAATGCCATCTTCAAATGTTTTCCTGTAGCCTTATGTTCTAGCTAGGCTTTAATTTTGAAAGGACGACTACTTACTCCTCACCGTCGTCATCTTCTTCCTCCTCATCATCGTCGGTGACATAGCCAGGCTTCAATTTTGAAATGACAACTACTTCCTCCTCACGGTCGTCGTCTACTTCCTTCTCATTGTCGTCACCATCATCATCATCATCATCACCATCATCATCATCGTCGTGACCATCATCATCATCATCGCCATCATCATCATCATCGTCGTGACCATCATCTTCATCATCGGCGTCGTCACCAACATCATCATCGGCGTCGTCATCATTTTCATCACCTTTTTCTTCTTCTTCATCATCTTCTTCCTCATCTTCATTGTCGCTTCCATCGTCATCATCGTCGTCTGGTCTGGTTCATGGCCAAACTCATCGTCATCATCATCATCATCACTCTCCGTATCTAAAAAATCGTAGGGGTCGGAAGTGTAATTTGGTCCCCTGTCATAGCTCATTTTTTATTTTGAATATGGTGGATTGGTGGTGTATCAAAAAACTGTATTTATAGTGCAGAGTAAAAAATCGGAGGGATCGATACATGTATTTATAGTGTGCGTAAAGTCATATTTATATGTCTACTTTAATTTCTAATGCAATAGTGGAATAGTTAAAGCTAGCCATTTATAATGTTAGATTCCGTAGAAGAAGATGACTCGAATATTGGAAAAAGCAAAATTCAAGTAAAATAAAACAACAAAAATTCATAAATCTACTAATAATTCATTCATTAATATCACATAATTAAAAACATCACATAGTTCTTGCTTCATAACTCAGACTCACATAAATAAACACTAAACAATTTAATAATATAAAAATGCCATCTTCAAATGTTTTCCTGTAGCCTTCTATTCTAGCTAGGCTTTAATTTTGAAAGGACGACTACTTACTCCTCACCGTCGTCATCTTCTTCCTCCTCATCATCGTCGGTGACATAGCTAGGCTTCAATTTTGAAATGACAACTACTTCCTCCTCACGGTCGCCGTCTACTTCCTCCTCATTGTCGTCACCATCATCATCATCATCACCACCATCATCATCATCGTCGTGACCATCATCATCATCTTCATCGCCATCATCATCATCATCGTCGTGACCATCCTCTTCATCATCGGCGTCGTCACCAACATCATCATCGGCGTCGTCATCATTTTCATCACCTTTTTCTTCTTCATCATCTTCTTCTTCTTCCTCATCTTCATTGTCGCTTCCATCGTCATCATCGTCGTCTGGGTCTGGTTCATGGCCAAACTCATCGTCATCATCATCATCATCACTCTCCGTATCTAAAAAATCGTAGGGGTCGGAAGTGTAATTTGGTCCCCAGTCATAGCTCATTTTTTATTTTGAATATGGTGGATTGGTGGTGTATCAAAAAGCTGTATTTATAGTGCAGAGTAAAAAATCGGAGGGATCGATACATGTATTTATAGTGTGCGTAAAGTCATATTTATATGTCTACTTTAATTTCTAATGCAAGAGTGGAATAGTTAAAGCTAGCCATTTATAATGTTAGATTCCGTAGAAGAAGATGACTCGAATATTGAAAAAGCAAAATTCAAGTAAAATAAAACAACAAAAATTCATAAATCTACTAATCATTCATTCATTAATATCACATAATTAAAAACCATTACATAGTTCTTGCTTCATAACTCAAACTCACATAAATAAACACTAAACAATTTAATAATATAAAAATGCCATCTTCAAATGTTTTCCTGTAGCCTTATGTTCTAGCTAGGCTTTAATTTTGAAAGGACGACTACTTACTCCTCACCGTCGTCATCTTCTTCCTCCTCATCATCGTCGGTGACATAGCTAGGCTTCAATTTTGAAATGACAACTACTTCCTCCTCACGGTCGCCGTCTACTTCCTCCTCATTGTCGTCACCATCATCATCATCATCACCACCATCATCATCATCGTCGTGACCATCATCATCATCTTCATCGCCATCATCATCATCATCATCGTCGTGACCATCCTCTTCATCATCGGCGTCGTCACCAACATCATCATCGGCGTCGTCATCATTTTCATCACCTTTTTCTTCTTCATCATCTTCTTCTTCTTCCTCATCTTCATTGTCGCTTCCATCGTCATCATCGTCGTCTGGGTCTGGTTCATGGCCAAACTCATCGTCATCATCATCATCATCACTCTCCGTATCTAAAAAATCGTAGGGGTCGGAAGTGTAATTTGGTCCCCAGTCATAGCTCATTTTTTATTTTGAATATGGTGGATTGGTGGTGTATCAAAAAGCTGTATTTATAGTGCAGAGTAAAAAATCGGAGGGATCGATACATGTATTTATAGTGTGCGTAAAGTCATATTTATATGTCTACTTTAATTTCTAATGCAAGAGTGGAATAGTTAAAGCTAGCCATTTATAATGTTAGATTCCGTAGAAGAAGATGACTCGAATATTGAAAAAGCAAAATTCAAGTAAAATAAAACAACAAAAATTCATAAATCTACTAATCATTCATTCATTAATATCACATAATTAAAAACCATTACATAGTTCTTGCTTCATAACTCAAACTCACATAAATAAACACTAAACAATTTAATAATATAAAAATGCCATCTTCAAATGTTTTCCTGTAGCCTTATGTTCTAGCTAGGCTTTAATTTTGAAAGGACGACTACTTACTCCTCACCGTCGTCATCTTCTTCCTCCTCATCATCGTCGGTGACATAGCTAGGCTTCAATTTTGAAATGACAACTACTTCCTCCTCACGGTCGCCGTCTACTTCCTCCACATTGTCGTCACCATCATCATCATCATCATCACCATCATCATCATCGTCGTGACCATCATCATCATCATCGCCATCATCATCATCATCGTCGTGACCATCATCTTCATCATCGGCGTCGTCACCAACATCATCATCGGCGTCGTCATCATTTTCATCACATTTTTCTTCTTCATCATCTTCTTCTTCTTCCTCATCTTCATTGTCGCTTCCATCGTCATCATCGTCGTCTGGGTCTGGTTCATGGCCAAACTCATCGTCATCATCATCATCATCACTCTCCGTATCTAAAAAATCGTAGGGGTCGGAAGTGTAATTTGGTCCCCAGTCATAGCTCATTTTTTATTTTGAATATGGTGGATTGGTGGTGTATCAAAAAGCTGTATTTATAGTGCAGAGTAAAAAATCGGAGGGATCGATACATGTATTTATAGTGTGCGTAAAGTCATATTTATATGTCTACTTTAATTTCTAATGCAAGAGTGGAATAGTTAAAGCTAGCCATTTATAATGTTAGATTCCGTAGAAGAAGATATCTCGAATATTGAAAAAGCAAAATTCAAGTAAAATAAAACAACAAAAATTCATAAATCTACTAATCATTCATTCATTAATATCACATAATTAAAAACCATTACATAGTTCTTGCTTCATAACTCAGACTCACATAAATAAACACTAAACAATTTAATAATATAAAAATACCATCTTCAAATGTTTTCCCGTAGCCTTCTGTTCTAGCTAGGCTTCAATTTTGAAAGGACGACTACTTACTCCTCACCGTCGTCATCTTCTTCCTCCTCATCATCGTCGGTGACATAGCTAGGCTTCAATTTTGAAATGACAACTACTTCCTCCTCACGGTCGTCGTCTACTTCCTCCTCATTGTCGTCACCATCATCATCATCATCATCACCATCATCATCATCGTCGTGACCATCATCATCATCATCGCCATCATCATCATCGTCGTGACCATCATCTTCATCATCGGCGTCGTCACCAACATCATCATCGGCGTCGTCATCATTTTCATCACCTTTTTCTTCTTCATCATCTTCTTCTTCTTCCTCATCTTCATTGTCGCTTCCATCGTCATCATCGTCGTCTGGGTCTGGTTCATGGCCAAACTCATCGTCATCATCATCATCATCACTCTCCGTATCTAAAAAATCGTAGGGGTTGGAAGTGTAATTTGGTCCCCTGTCATAGCTCATTTTTTATTTTGAATATGGTGGATTGGTGGTGTATCAAAAAGCTGTATTTATAGTGCAGAGTAAAAAATCGGAGGGATCGATACATGTATTTATAGTGTGCGTAAAGTCATATTTATATGTCTACTTTAATTTCTAATGCAATAGTGGAATAGTTAAAGCTAGCCATTTATAATGTTAGATTCCGTAGAAGAAGATGACTCGAATATTGGAAAAAGCAAAATTCAAGTAAAATAAAACAACAAAAATTCATAAATCTACTAATCATTCATTCATTAATATCACATAATTAAAAACCATAACATAGTTCTTGCTTCATAACTCAGACTCACATAAATAAACACTAAACAATTTAATATATAAAAATGCCATCTTCAAATGTTTTCCCGTAGCCTTCTGTTCTAGCTAGGCTTCAATTTTGAAAGGACGACTACTTACTCCTCACCGTCGTCATCTTCTTCCTCCTCATCATCGTCGGTGACATAGCTAGGCTTCAATTTTGAAATGACAACTACTTCCTCCTCACGGTCGTCGTCTACTTCCTTCTCATTGTCGTCACCATCATCATCATCATCATCACCATCATCATCATCGTCGTGACCATCATCATCATCATCGCCATCATCATCATCATCGTCGTGACCATCATCTTCATCATCGGCGTCGTCACCAACATCATCATCGGCGTCGTCATCATTTTCATCACCTTTTTCTTCTTCTTCATCATCTTCTTCTTCTTCCTTATCTTCATTGTCGCTTCCATCGTCATCATCGTCGTCTGGGTCTGGTTCATGGCCAAACTCATCGTCATCATCATTATCATAACTCTCCGTATCTAAAAAATCGTAGGGGTCGGAAGTGTAATTTGGTCCCCTGTCATAGCTCATTTTTTATTTTGAATATGGTGGATTGGTGGTGTATCAAAAAGCTGTATTTATAGTGCAGAGTAAAAAATCGGAGGGATCGATACATGTATTTATAGTGTGCGTAAAGTCATATTTATATGTCTACTTTAATTTCTAATGCAAGAGTGGAATAGTTAAATCTAGCCATTTATAATGTTAGATTCCGTAGAAGAAGATATCTCGAATATTGAAAAAGCAAAATTCAAGTAAAATAAAACAACAAAAATTCATAAATCTACTAATCATTCATTCATTAATATCACATAATTAAAAACCATTACATAGTTCTTGCTTCATAACTCAGACTCACATAAATAAACACTAAACAATTTAATAATATAAAAATACCATCTTCAAATGTTTTCCCGTAGCCTTCTGTTCTAGCTAGGCTTCAATTTTGAAAGGACGACTACTTACTCCTCACCGTCGTCATCTTCTTCCTCCTCATCATCGTCGGTGACATAGCTAGGCTTCAATTTTGAAATGACAACTACTTCCTCCTCACGGTCGTCGTCTACTTCCTCCTCATTGTCGTCACCATCATCATCATCATCATCGTCGTGACCATCATCATCATCATCATCGCCATCATCATCATCATCGTCGTGACCATCATCTTCATCATTGGCGTCGTCACCAACATCATCATCGGCGTCGTCATCATTTTCATCACCTTTTTCTTCTTCATCATCTTCTTCTTCTTCCTCATCTTCATTGTCGCTTCCATCGTCATCATCGTCGTCTGGTCTGGTTCATGGCCAAACTCATCGTCATCATCATCATCATCACTCTCCGTATCTAAAAAATCGTAGGGGTCGGAAGTGTAATTTGGTCCCCTGTCATAGCTCATTTTTTATTTTGAATATGGTGGATTGGTGGTGTATCAAAAAACTGTATTTATAGTGCAGAGTAAAAAATCGGAGGGATCGATACATGTATTTATAGTGTGCGTAAAGTCATATTTATATGTCTACTTTAATTTCTAATGCAATAGTGGAATAGTTAAAGCTAGCCATTTATAATGTTAGATTCCGTAGAAGAAGATGACTCGAATATTGGAAAAAGCAAAATTCAAGTAAAATAAAACAACAAAAATTCATAAATCTACTAATCATTCATTCATTAATATCACATAATTAAAAACATCACATAGTTCTTGCTTCATAACTCAGACTCACATAAATAAACACTAAACAATTTAATAATATAAAAATGCCATCTTCAAATGTTTTCCTGTAGCCTTCTATTCTAGCTAGGCTTTAATTTTGAAAGGACGACTACTTACTCCTCACCGTCGTCATCTTCTTCCTCCTCATCATCGTCGGTGACATAGCTAGGCTTCAATTTTGAAATGACAACTACTTCCTCCTCACGGTCGCCGTCTACTTCCTCCTCATTGTCGTCACCATCATCATCATCATCACCACCATCATCATCATCGTCGTGACCATCATCATCATCTTCATCGCCATCATCATCATCATCGTCGTGACCATCCTCTTCATCATCGGCGTCGTCACCAACATCATCATCGGCGTCGTCATCATTTTCATCACCTTTTTCTTCTTCATCATCTTCTTCTTCTTCCTCATCTTCATTGTCGCTTCCATCGTCATCATCGTCGTCTGGGTCTGGTTCATGGCCAAACTCATCGTCATCATCATCATCATCACTCTCCGTATCTAAAAAATCGTAGGGGTCGGAAGTGTAATTTGGTCCCCAGTCATAGCTCATTTTTTATTTTGAATATGGTGGATTGGTGGTGTATCAAAAAGCTGTATTTATAGTGCAGAGTAAAAAATCGGAGGGATCGATACATGTATTTATAGTGTGCGTAAAGTCATATTTATATGTCTACTTTAATTTCTAATGCAAGAGTGGAATAGTTAAAGCTAGCCATTTATAATGTTAGATTCCGTAGAAGAAGATGACTCGAATATTGAAAAAGCAAAATTCAAGTAAAATAAAACAACAAAAATTCATAAATCTACTAATCATTCATTCATTAATATCACATAATTAAAAACCATTACATAGTTCTTGCTTCATAACTCAAACTCACATAAATAAACACTAAACAATTTAATAATATAAAAATGCCATCTTCAAATGTTTTCCTGTAGCCTTATGTTCTAGCTAGGCTTTAATTTTGAAAGGACGACTACTTACTCCTCACCGTCGTCATCTTCTTCCTCCTCATCATCGTCGGTGACATAGCTAGGCTTCAATTTTGAAATGACAACTACTTCCTCCTCACGGTCGTCGTCTACTTCCTTCTCATTGTCGTCACCATCATCATCATCATCATCACCATCATCATCATCGTCGTGACCATCATCATCATCATCGCCATCATCATCATCATCGTCGTGACCATCATCTTCATCATCGGCGTCGTCACCAACATCATCATCGGCGTCGTCATCATTTTCATCACCTTTTTCTTCTTCTTCATCATCTTCTTCCTCATCTTCATTGTCGCTTCCATCGTCATCATCGTCGTCTGGTCTGGTTCATGGCCAAACTCATCGTCATCATCATCATCATCACTCTCCGTATCTAAAAAATCGTAGGGGTCGGAAGTGTAATTTGGTCCCCTGTCATAGCTCATTTTTTATTTTGAATATGGTGGATTGGTGGTGTATCAAAAAACTGTATTTATAGTGCAGAGTAAAAAATCGGAGGGATCGATACATGTATTTATAGTGTGCGTAAAGTCATATTTATATGTCTACTTTAATTTCTAATGCAATAGTGGAATAGTTAAAGCTAGCCATTTATAATGTTAGATTCCGTAGAAGAAGATGACTCGAATATTGGAAAAAGCAAAATTCAAGTAAAATAAAACAACAAAAATTCATAAATCTACTAATCATTCATTCATTAATATCACATAATTAAAAACATCACATAGTTCTTGCTTCATAACTCAGACTCACATAAATAAACACTAAACAATTTAATAATATAAAAATGCCATCTTCAAATGTTTTCCTGTAGCCTTCTATTCTAGCTAGGCTTTAATTTTGAAAGGACGACTACTTACTCCTCACCGTCGTCATCTTCTTCCTCCTCATCATCGTCGGTGACATAGCTAGGCTTCAATTTTGAAATGACAACTACTTCCTCCTCACGGTCGCCGTCTACTTCCTCCTCATTGTCGTCACCATCATCATCATCATCACCACCATCATCATCATCGTCGTGACCATCATCATCATCTTCATCGCCATCATCATCATCATCGTCGTGACCATCCTCTTCATCATCGGCGTCGTCACCAACATCATCATCGGCGTCGTCATCATTTTCATCACCTTTTTCTTCTTCATCATCTTCTTCTTCTTCCTCATCTTCATTGTCGCTTCCATCGTCATCATCGTCGTCTGGGTCTGGTTCATGGCCAAACTCATCGTCATCATCATCATCATCACTCTCCGTATCTAAAAAATCGTAGGGGTCGGAAGTGTAATTTGGTCCCCAGTCATAGCTCATTTTTTATTTTGAATATGGTGGATTGGTGGTGTATCAAAAAGCTGTATTTATAGTGCAGAGTAAAAAATCGGAGGGATCGATACATGTATTTATAGTGTGCGTAAAGTCATATTTATATGTCTACTTTAATTTCTAATGCAAGAGTGGAATAGTTAAAGCTAGCCATTTATAATGTTAGATTCCGTAGAAGAAGATGACTCGAATATTGAAAAAGCAAAATTCAAGTAAAATAAAACAACAAAAATTCATAAATCTACTAATCATTCATTCATTAATATCACATAATTAAAAACCATTACATAGTTCTTGCTTCATAACTCAAACTCACATAAATAAACACTAAACAATTTAATAATATAAAAATGCCATCTTCAAATGTTTTCCTGTAGCCTTATGTTCTAGCTAGGCTTTAATTTTGAAAGGACGACTACTTACTCCTCACCGTCGTCATCTTCTTCCTCCTCATCATCGTCGGTGACATAGCTAGGCTTCAATTTTGAAATGACAACTACTTCCTCCTCACGGTCGCCGTCTACTTCCTCCTCATTGTCGTCACCATCATCATCATCATCACCACCATCATCATCATCGTCGTGACCATCATCATCATCTTCATCGCCATCATCATCATCATCGTCGTGACCATCCTCTTCATCATCGGCGTCGTCACCAACATCATCATCGGCGTCGTCATCATTTTCATCACCTTTTTCTTCTTCATCATCTTCTTCTTCTTCCTCATCTTCATTGTCGCTTCCATCGTCATCATCGTCGTCTGGGTCTGGTTCATGGCCAAACTCATCGTCATCATCATCATCATCACTCTCCGTATCTAAAAAATCGTATGGGTCGGAAGTGTAATTTGGTCCCCAGTCATAGCTCATTTTTTATTTTGAATATGGTGGATTGGTGGTGTATCAAAAAGCTGTATTTATAGTGCAGAGTAAAAAATCGGAGGGATCGATACATGTATTTATAGTGTGCGTAAGGTCATATTTATATGTCTACTTTAATTTCTAATGCAAGAGTGGAATAGTTAAAGCTAGCCATTTATAATGTTAGATTCCGTAGAAGAAGATGACTCGAATATTGAAAAAGCAAAATTCAAGTAAAATAAAACAACAAAAATTCATAAATCTACTAATCATTCATTCATTAATATCACATAATTAAAAACCATTACATAGTTCTTGCTTCATAACTCAAACTCACATAAATAAACACTAAACAATTTAATAATATAAAAATGCCATCTTCAAATGTTTTCCTGTAGCCTTATGTTCTAGCTAGGCTTTAATTTTGAAAGGACGACTACTTACTCCTCACCGTCGTCATCTTCTTCCTCCTCATCATCGTCGGTGACATAGCTAGGCTTCAATTTTGAAATGACAACTACTTCCTCCTCACGGTCGCCGTCTACTTCCTCCTCATTGTCGTCACCATCATCATCATCATCACCACCATCATCATCATCGTCGTGACCATCATCATCATCTTCATCGCCATCATCATCATCATCGTCGTGACCATCCTCTTCATCATCGGCGTCGTCACCAACATCATCATCGGCGTCGTCATCATTTTCATCACCTTTTTCTTCTTCATCATCTTCTTCTTCTTCCTCATCTTCATTGTCGCTTCCATCGTCATCATCGTCGTCTGGGTCTGGTTCATGGCCAAACTCATCGTCATCATCATCATCATCACTCTCCGTATCTAAAAAATCGTAGGGGTCGGAAGTGTAATTTGGTCCCCAGTCATAGCTCATTTTTTATTTTGAATATGGTGGATTGGTGGTGTATCAAAAAGCTGTATTTATAGTGCAGAGTAAAAAATCGGAGGGATCGATACATGTATTTATAGTGTGCGTAAAGTCATATTTATATGTCTACTTTAATTTCTAATGCAAGAGTGGAATAGTTAAAGCTAGCCATTTATAATGTTAGATTCCGTAGAAGAAGATGACTCGAATATTGAAAAAGCAAAATTCAAGTAAAATAAAACAACAAAAATTCATAAATCTACTAATCATTCATTCATTAATATCACATAATTAAAAACCATTACATAATTCTTGCTTCATAACTCAGACTCACATAAATAAACACTAAACAATTTAATAATATAAAAATGCCATCTTCAAATGTTTTCCTGTAGCCTTATGTTCTAGCTAGGCTTCAATTTTGAAAGGACGACTACTTACTCCTCACCGTCGTCATCTTCTTCCTCCTCATCATCGTCGGTGACATAGCTAGGCTTCAATTTTGAAATGACAACTACTTCCTCCTCACGGTCGCCGTCTACTTCCTCCACATTGTCGTCACCATCATCATCATCATCATCACCATCATCATCATCGTCGTGACCATCATCATCATCATCGCCATCATCATCATCATCGTCGTGACCATCATCTTCATCATCGGCGTCGTCACCAACATCATCATCGGCGTCGTCATCATTTTCATCACATTTTTCTTCTTCATCATCTTCTTCTTCTTCCTCATCTTCATTGTCGCTTCCATCGTCATCATCGTCGTCTGGGTCTGGTTCATGGCCAAACTCATCGTCATCATCATCATCATCACTCTCCGTATCTAAAAAATCGTAGGGGTCGGAAGTGTAATTTGGTCCCCTGTCATAGCTCATTTTTTATTTTGAATATGGTGGATTGGTGGTGTATCAAAAAGCTGTATTTATAGTGCAGAGTAAAAAATCGGAGGGATCGATACATGTATTTATAGTGTGCGTAAAGTCATATTTATATGTCTACTTTAATTTCTAATGCAAGAGTGGAATAGTTAAAGCTAGCCATTTATAATGTTAGATTCCGTAGAAGAAGATATCTCGAATATTGAAAAAGCAAAATTCAAGTAAAATAAAACAACAAAAATTCATAAATCTACTAATCATTCATTCATTAATATCACATAATTAAAAACCATTACATAGTTCTTGCTTCATAACTCAGACTCACATAAATAAACACTAAACAATTTAATAATATAAAAATACCATCTTCAAATGTTTTCCCGTAGCCTTCTGTTCTAGCTAGGCTTCAATTTTGAAAGGACGACTACTTACTCCTCACCGTCGTCATCTTCTTCCTCCTCATCATCGTCGGTGACATAGCTAGGCTTCAATTTTGAAATGACAACTACTTCCTCCTCACGGTCGCCGTCTACTTCCTCCTCATTGTCGTCACCATCATCATCATCATCACCACCATCATCATCATCGTCGTGACCATCATCATCATCTTCATCGCCATCATCATCATCATCGTCGTGACCATCCTCTTCATCATCGGCGTCGTCACCAACATCATCATCGGCGTCGTCATCATTTTCATCACCTTTTTCTTCTTCATCATCTTCTTCTTCTTCCTCATCTTCATTGTCGCTTCCATCGTCATCATCGTCGTCTGGGTCTGGTTCATGGCCAAACTCATCGTCATCATCATCATCATCACTCTCCGTATCTAAAAAATCGTAGGGGTCGGAAGTGTAATTTGGTCCCCAGTCATAGCTCATTTTTTATTTTGAATATGGTGGATTGGTGGTGTATCAAAAAGCTGTATTTATAGTGCAGAGTAAAAAATCGGAGGGATCGATACATGTATTTATAGTGTGCGTAAAGTCATATTTATATGTCTACTTTAATTTCTAATGCAAGAGTGGAATAGTTAAAGCTAGCCATTTATAATGTTAGATTCCGTAGAAGAAGATGACTCGAATATTGAAAAAGCAAAATTCAAGTAAAATAAAACAACAAAAATTCATAAATCTACTAATCATTCATTCATTAATATCACATAATTAAAAACCATTACATAGTTCTTGCTTCATAACTCAAACTCACATAAATAAACACTAAACAATTTAATAATATAAAAATGCCATCTTCAAATGTTTTCCTGTAGCCTTATGTTCTAGCTAGGCTTTAATTTTGAAAGGACGACTACTTACTCCTCACCGTCGTCATCTTCTTCCTCCTCATCATCGTCGGTGACATAGCTAGGCTTCAATTTTGAAATGACAACTACTTCCTCCTCACGGTCGTCGTCTACTTCCTTCTCATTGTCGTCACCATCATCATCATCATCATCACCATCATCATCATCGTCGTGACCATCATCATCATCATCGCCATCATCATCATCATCGTCGTGACCATCATCTTCATCATCGGCGTCGTCACCAACATCATCATCGGCGTCGTCATCATTTTCATCACCTTTTTCTTCTTCTTCATCATCTTCTTCCTCATCTTCATTGTCGCTTCCATCGTCATCATCGTCGTCTGGTCTGGTTCATGGCCAAACTCATCGTCATCATCATCATCATCACTCTCCGTATCTAAAAAATCGTAGGGGTCGGAAGTGTAATTTGGTCCCCTGTCATAGCTCATTTTTTATTTTGAATATGGTGGATTGGTGGTGTATCAAAAAACTGTATTTATAGTGCAGAGTAAAAAATCGGAGGGATCGATACATGTATTTATAGTGTGCGTAAAGTCATATTTATATGTCTACTTTAATTTCTAATGCAATAGTGGAATAGTTAAAGCTAGCCATTTATAATGTTAGATTCCGTAGAAGAAGATGACTCGAATATTGGAAAAAGCAAAATTCAAGTAAAATAAAACAACAAAAATTCATAAATCTACTAATCATTCATTCATTAATATCACATAATTAAAAACATCACATAGTTCTTGCTTCATAACTCAGACTCACATAAATAAACACTAAACAATTTAATAATATAAAAATGCCATCTTCAAATGTTTTCCTGTAGCCTTCTATTCTAGCTAGGCTTTAATTTTGAAAGGACGACTACTTACTCCTCACCGTCGTCATCTTCTTCCTCCTCATCATCGTCGGTGACATAGCTAGGCTTCAATTTTGAAATGACAACTACTTCCTCCTCACGGTCGCCGTCTACTTCCTCCTCATTGTCGTCACCATCATCATCATCATCACCACCATCATCATCATCGTCGTGACCATCATCATCATCTTCATCGCCATCATCATCATCATCGTCGTGACCATCCTCTTCATCATCGGCGTCGTCACCAACATCATCATCGGCGTCGTCATCATTTTCATCACCTTTTTCTTCTTCATCATCTTCTTCTTCTTCCTCATCTTCATTGTCGCTTCCATCGTCATCATCGTCGTCTGGGTCTGGTTCATGGCCAAACTCATCGTCATCATCATCATCATCACTCTCCGTATCTAAAAAATCGTAGGGGTCGGAAGTGTAATTTGGTCCCCAGTCATAGCTCATTTTTTATTTTGAATATGGTGGATTGGTGGTGTATCAAAAAGCTGTATTTATAGTGCAGAGTAAAAAATCGGAGGGATCGATACATGTATTTATAGTGTGCGTAAAGTCATATTTATATGTCTACTTTAATTTCTAATGCAAGAGTGGAATAGTTAAAGCTAGCCATTTATAATGTTAGATTCCGTAGAAGAAGATGACTCGAATATTGAAAAAGCAAAATTCAAGTAAAATAAAACAACAAAAATTCATAAATCTACTAATCATTCATTCATTAATATCACATAATTAAAAACCATTACATAGTTCTTGCTTCATAACTCAAACTCACATAAATAAACACTAAACAATTTAATAATATAAAAATGCCATCTTCAAATGTTTTCCTGTAGCCTTATGTTCTAGCTAGGCTTTAATTTTGAAAGGACGACTACTTACTCCTCACCGTCGTCATCTTCTTCCTCCTCATCATCGTCGGTGACATAGCTAGGCTTCAATTTTGAAATGACAACTACTTCCTCCTCACGGTCGCCGTCTACTTCCTCCTCATTGTCGTCACCATCATCATCATCATCACCACCATCATCATCATCGTCGTGACCATCATCATCATCTTCATCGCCATCATCATCATCATCGTCGTGACCATCCTCTTCATCATCGGCGTCGTCACCAACATCATCATCGGCGTCGTCATCATTTTCATCACCTTTTTCTTCTTCATCATCTTCTTCTTCTTCCTCATCTTCATTGTCGCTTCCATCGTCATCATCGTCGTCTGGGTCTGGTTCATGGCCAAACTCATCGTCATCATCATCATCATCACTCTCCGTATCTAAAAAATCGTATGGGTCGGAAGTGTAATTTGGTCCCCAGTCATAGCTCATTTTTTATTTTGAATATGGTGGATTGGTGGTGTATCAAAAAGCTGTATTTATAGTGCAGAGTAAAAAATCGGAGGGATCGATACATGTATTTATAGTGTGCGTAAGGTCATATTTATATGTCTACTTTAATTTCTAATGCAAGAGTGGAATAGTTAAAGCTAGCCATTTATAATGTTAGATTCCGTAGAAGAAGATGACTCGAATATTGAAAAAGCAAAATTCAAGTAAAATAAAACAACAAAAATTCATAAATCTACTAATCATTCATTCATTAATATCACATAATTAAAAACCATTACATAGTTCTTGCTTCATAACTCAAACTCACATAAATAAACACTAAACAATTTAATAATATAAAAATGCCATCTTCAAATGTTTTCCTGTAGCCTTATGTTCTAGCTAGGCTTTAATTTTGAAAGGACGACTACTTACTCCTCACCGTCGTCATCTTCTTCCTCCTCATCATCGTCGGTGACATAGCTAGGCTTCAATTTTGAAATGACAACTACTTCCTCCTCACGGTCGCCGTCTACTTCCTCCTCATTGTCGTCACCATCATCATCATCATCACCACCATCATCATCATCGTCGTGACCATCATCATCATCTTCATCGCCATCATCATCATCATCGTCGTGACCATCCTCTTCATCATCGGCGTCGTCACCAACATCATCATCGGCGTCGTCATCATTTTCATCACCTTTTTCTTCTTCATCATCTTCTTCTTCTTCCTCATCTTCATTGTCGCTTCCATCGTCATCATCGTCGTCTGGGTCTGGTTCATGGCCAAACTCATCGTCATCATCATCATCATCACTCTCCGTATCTAAAAAATCGTAGGGGTCGGAAGTGTAATTTGGTCCCCAGTCATAGCTCATTTTTTATTTTGAATATGGTGGATTGGTGGTGTATCAAAAAGCTGTATTTATAGTGCAGAGTAAAAAATCGGAGGGATCGATACATGTATTTATAGTGTGCGTAAAGTCATATTTATATGTCTACTTTAATTTCTAATGCAAGAGTGGAATAGTTAAAGCTAGCCATTTATAATGTTAGATTCCGTAGAAGAAGATGACTCGAATATTGAAAAAGCAAAATTCAAGTAAAATAAAACAACAAAAATTCATAAATCTACTAATCATTCATTCATTAATATCACATAATTAAAAACCATTACATAATTCTTGCTTCATAACTCAGACTCACATAAATAAACACTAAACAATTTAATAATATAAAAATGCCATCTTCAAATGTTTTCCTGTAGCCTTATGTTCTAGCTAGGCTTCAATTTTGAAAGGACGACTACTTACTCCTCACCGTCGTCATCTTCTTCCTCCTCATCATCGTCGGTGACATAGCTAGGCTTCAATTTTGAAATGACAACTACTTCCTCCTCACGGTCGCCGTCTACTTCCTCCACATTGTCGTCACCATCATCATCATCATCATCACCATCATCATCATCGTCGTGACCATCATCATCATCATCGCCATCATCATCATCATCGTCGTGACCATCATCTTCATCATCGGCGTCGTCACCAACATCATCATCGGCGTCGTCATCATTTTCATCACATTTTTCTTCTTCATCATCTTCTTCTTCTTCCTCATCTTCATTGTCGCTTCCATCGTCATCATCGTCGTCTGGGTCTGGTTCATGGCCAAACTCATCGTCATCATCATCATCATCACTCTCCGTATCTAAAAAATCGTAGGGGTCGGAAGTGTAATTTGGTCCCCTGTCATAGCTCATTTTTTATTTTGAATATGGTGGATTGGTGGTGTATCAAAAAGCTGTATTTATAGTGCAGAGTAAAAAATCGGAGGGATCGATACATGTATTTATAGTGTGCGTAAAGTCATATTTATATGTCTACTTTAATTTCTAATGCAAGAGTGGAATAGTTAAAGCTAGCCATTTATAATGTTAGATTCCGTAGAAGAAGATATCTCGAATATTGAAAAAGCAAAATTCAAGTAAAATAAAACAACAAAAATTCATAAATCTACTAATCATTCATTCATTAATATCACATAATTAAAAACCATTACATAGTTCTTGCTTCATAACTCAGACTCACATAAATAAACACTAAACAATTTAATAATATAAAAATACCATCTTCAAATGTTTTCCCGTAGCCTTCTGTTCTAGCTAGGCTTCAATTTTGAAAGGACGACTACTTACTCCTCACCGTCGTCATCTTCTTCCTCCTCATCATCGTCGGTGACATAGCTAGGCTTCAATTTTGAAATGACAACTACTTCCTCCTCACGGTCGTCGTCTACTTCCTCCTCATTGTCGTCACCATCATCATCATCATCATCACCATCATCATCATCGTCGTGACCATCATCATCATCATCGCGATCATCATCATCGTCGTGACCATCATCTTCATCATCGGCGTCGTCACCAACATCATCATCGGCGTCGTCATCATTTTCATCACCTTTTTCTTCTTCATCATCTTCTTCTTCTTCCTCATCTTCATTGTCGCTTCCATCGTCATCATCGTCGTCTGGGTCTGGTTCATGGCCAAACTCATCGTCATCATCATCATCATCACTCTCCGTATCTAAAAAATCGTAGGGGTTGGAAGTGTAATTTGGTCCCCTGTCATAGCTCATTTTTTATTTTGAATATGGTGGATTGGTGGTGTATCAAAAAGCTGTATTTATAGTGCAGAGTAAAAAATCGGAGGGATCGATACATGTATTTATAGTGTGCGTAAAGTCATATTTATATGTCTACTTTAATTTCTAATGCAATAGTGGAATAGTTAAAGCTAGCCATTTATAATGTTAGATTCCGTAGAAGAAGATGACTCGAATATTGGAAAAAGCAAAATTCAAGTAAAATAAAACAACAAAAATTCATAAATCTACTAATCATTCATTCATTAATATCACATAATTAAAAACCATAACATAGTTCTTGCTTCATAACTCAGACTCACATAAATAAACACTAAACAATTTAATATATAAAAATGCCATCTTCAAATGTTTTCCCGTAGCCTTCTGTTCTAGCTAGGCTTCAATTTTGAAAGGACGACTACTTACTCCTCACCGTCGTCATCTTCTTCCTCCTCATCATCGTCGGTGACATAGCTAGGCTTCAATTTTGAAATGACAACTACTTCCTCCTCACGGTCGTCGTCTACTTCCTTCTCATTGTCGTCACCATCATCATCATCATCATCACCATCATCATCATCGTCGTGACCATCATCATCATCATCGCCATCATCATCATCATCGTCGTGACCATCATCTTCATCATCGGCGTCGTCACCAACATCATCATCGGCGTCGTCATCATTTTCATCACCTTTTTCTTCTTCTTCATCATCTTCTTCTTCTTCCTTATCTTCATTGTCGCTTCCATCGTCATCATCGTCGTCTGGGTCTGGTTCATGGCCAAACTCATCGTCATCATCATTATCATAACTCTCCGTATCTAAAAAATCGTAGGGGTCGGAAGTGTAATTTGGTCCCCTGTCATAGCTCATTTTTTATTTTGAATATGGTGGATTGGTGGTGTATCAAAAAGCTGTATTTATAGTGCAGAGTAAAAAATCGGAGGGATCGATACATGTATTTATAGTGTGCGTAAAGTCATATTTATATGTCTACTTTAATTTCTAATGCAAGAGTGGAATAGTTAAATCTAGCCATTTATAATGTTAGATTCCGTAGAAGAAGATATCTCGAATATTGAAAAAGCAAAATTCAAGTAAAATAAAACAACAAAAATTCATAAATCTACTAATCATTCATTCATTAATATCACATAATTAAAAACCATTACATAGTTCTTGCTTCATAACTCAGACTCACATAAATAAACACTAAACAATTTAATAATATAAAAATACCATCTTCAAATGTTTTCCCGTAGCCTTCTGTTCTAGCTAGGCTTCAATTTTGAAAGGACGACTACTTACTCCTCACCGTCGTCATCTTCTTACTCCTCATCATCGTCGGTGACATAGCTAGGCTTCAATTTTGAAATGACAACTACTTCCTCCTCACGGTCGTCGTCTACTTCCTCCTCATTGTCGTCACCATCATCATCATCATCATCGTCGTGACCATCATCATCATCATCATCGCCATCATCATCATCATCGTCGTGACCATCATCTTCATCATTGGCGTCGTCACCAACATCATCATCGGCGTCGTCATCATTTTCATCACCTTTTTCTTCTTCATCATCTTCTTCTTCTTCCTCATCTTCATTGTCGCTTCCATCGTCATCATCGTCGTCTGGTCTGGTTCATGGCCAAACTCATCGTCATCATCATCATCATCACTCTCCGTATCTAAAAAATCGTAGGGGTCGGAAGTGTAATTTGGTCCCCTGTCATAGCTCATTTTTTATTTTGAATATGGTGGATTGGTGGTGTATCAAAAAACTGTATTTATAGTGCAGAGTAAAAAATCGGAGGGATCGATACATGTATTTATAGTGTGCGTAAAGTCATATTTATATGTCTACTTTAATTTCTAATGCAAGAGTGGAATAGTTAAAGCTAGCCATTTATAATGTTAGATTCCGTAGAAGAAGATGACTCGAATATTGAAAAAGCAAAATTCAAGTAAAATAAAACAACAAAAATTCATAAATCTACTAATCATTCATTCATTAATATCACATAATTAAAAACCATTACATAGTTCTTGCTTCATAACTCAAACTCACATAAATAAACACTAAACAATTTAATAATATAAAAATGCCATCTTCAAATGTTTTCCTGTAGCCTTATGTTCTAGCTAGGCTTTAATTTTGAAAGGACGACTACTTACTCCTCACCGTCGTCATCTTCTTCCTCCTCATCATCGTCGGTGACATAGCTAGGCTTCAATTTTGAAATGACAACTACTTCCTCCTCACGGTCGCCGTCTACTTCCTCCTCATTGTCGTCACCATCATCATCATCATCACCACCATCATCATCATCGTCGTGACCATCATCATCATCTTCATCGCCATCATCATCATCATCGTCGTGACCATCCTCTTCATCATCGGCGTCGTCACCAACATCATCATCGGCGTCGTCATCATTTTCATCACCTTTTTCTTCTTCATCATCTTCTTCTTCTTCCTCATCTTCATTGTCGCTTCCATCGTCATCATCGTCGTCTGGGTCTGGTTCATGGCCAAACTCATCGTCATCATCATCATCATCACTCTCCGTATCTAAAAAATCGTATGGGTCGGAAGTGTAATTTGGTCCCCAGTCATAGCTCATTTTTTATTTTGAATATGGTGGATTGGTGGTGTATCAAAAAGCTGTATTTATAGTGCAGAGTAAAAAATCGGAGGGATCGATACATGTATTTATAGTGTGCGTAAAGTCATATTTATATGTCTACTTTAATTTCTAATGCAAGAGTGGAATAGTTAAAGCTAGCCATTTATAATGTTAGATTCCGTAGAAGAAGATGACTCGAATATTGAAAAAGCAAAATTCAAGTAAAATAAAACAACAAAAATTCATAAATCTACTAATCATTCATTCATTAATATCACATAATTAAAAACCATTACATAGTTCTTGCTTCATAACTCAAACTCACATAAATAAACACTAAACAATTTAATAATATAAAAATGCCATCTTCAAATGTTTTCCTGTAGCCTTATGTTCTAGCTAGGCTTTAATTTTGAAAGGACGACTACTTACTCCTCACCGTCGTCATCTTCTTCCTCCTCATCATCGTCGGTGACATAGCTAGGCTTCAATTTTGAAATGACAACTACTTCCTCCTCACGGTCGCCGTCTACTTCCTCCACATTGTCGTCACCATCATCATCATCGTCGTGACCATCATCATCATCATCGCCATCATCATCATCATCGTCGTGACCATCATCTTCATCATCGGCGTCGTCACCAACATCATCATCGGCGTCGTCATCATTTTCATCACATTTTTCTTCTTCATCATCTTCTTCTTCTTCCTCATCTTCATTGTCGCTTCCATCGTCATCATCGTCGTCTGGGTCTGGTTCATGGCCAAACTCATCGTCATCATCATCATCATCACTCTCCGTATCTAAAAAATCGTAGGGGTCGGAAGTGTAATTTGGTCCCCTGTCATAGCTCATTTTTTATTTTGAATATGGTGGATTGGTGGTGTATCAAAAAGCTGTATTTATAGTGTAGAGTAAAAAATCGGAGGGATCGATACATGTATTTATAGTGTGCGTAAAGTCATATTTATATGTCTACTTTAATTTCTAATGCAAGAGTGGAATAGTTAAAGCTAGCCATTTATAATGTTAGATTCCGTAGAAGAAGATGACTCGAATATTGAAAAAGCAAAATTCAAGTAAAATAAAACAACAAAAATTCATAAATCTACTAATCATTCATTCATTAATATCACATAATTAAAAACCATTACATAATTCTTGCTTCATAACTCAGACTCACATAAATAAACACTAAACAATTTAATAATATAAAAATGCCATCTTCAAATGTTTTCCTGTAGCCTTCTGTTATAGCTAGGCTTCAATTTTGAAAGGACGACTACTTACTCCTCACCGTCGTCATCTTCTTCCTCCTCATCATCGTCGGTGACATAGCTAGGCTTCAATTTTGAAATGACAACTACTTCCTCCTCACGGTCGCCGTCTACTTCCTCCACATTGTCGTCACCATCATCATCATCATCATCACCATCATCATCATCGTCGTGACCATCATCATCATCATCGCCATCATCATCATCATCGTCGTGACCATCATCTTCATCATCGGCGTCGTCACCAACATCATCATCGGCGTCGTCATCATTTTCATCACATTTTTCTTCTTCATCATCTTCTTCTTCTTCCTCATCTTCATTGTCGCTTCCATCGTCATCATCGTCGTCTGGGTCTGGTTCATGGCCAAACTCATCGTCATCATCATCATCATCACTCTCCGTATCTAAAAAATCGTAGGGGTCGGAAGTGTAATTTGGTCCCCTGTCATAGCTCATTTTTTATTTTGAATATGGTGGATTGGTGGTGTATCAAAAAGCTGTATTTATAGTTTAGAGTAAAAAATCGGAGGGATCGATACATGTATTTATAGTGTGCGTAAAGTCATATTTATATGTCTACTATAATTTCTAATGCAAGAGTGGAATAGTTAAAGCTAGCCATTTATAATGTTAGATTCCGTAGAAGAAGATGACTCGAATATTGAAAAAGAAAAATTCAAGTAAAATAAAACAACAAAAATTCATAAATCTACTAATCATTCATTCATTAATATCACATAATTAAAAACCATTACATAGTTCTTGCTTCATAACTCAGACTCACATAAATAAACACTAAACAATTTAATAATATAAAAATGCCATCTTCAAATGTTTTCCTGTAGCCTTCTGTTCTAGCTAGGCTTTAATTTTGAAAGGACGACTACTTACTCCTCACCGTCGTCATCTTCTTCCTCCTCATCATCGTCGGTGACATAGCTAGGCTTCAATTTTGAAATGACAACTACTTCCTCCTCACGGTCGCCGTCTACTTCCTCCACATTGTCGTAACCATCATCATCACCATCATCATCATCGTCGTGACCATCATCATCATCATCGCCATCATCATCATCATCGTCGTGACCATCATCTTCATCATCGGCGTCGTCACCAACATCATCATCGGCGTCGTCATCATTTTCATCACATTTTTCTTCTTCATCTTCTTCTTCTTCTTCCTCATCTTCATTGTCGCTTCCATCGTCGTCTGGGTCTGGTTCATGGCCAAACTCATCATCATCATCATCATCATCACTCTCCGTATCTAAAAAATCGTAGGGGTCGGAAGTGTAATTTGGTCCCCTGTCATAGCTCATTTTTTATTTTGAATATGGTGGATTGGTGGTGTATCAAAAAGCTGTATTTATAGTGCAGAGTAAAAAATCGGAGGGATCGATACATGTATTTATAGTGTGCGTAAAGTCATATTTATATGTCTACTTTAATTTCTAATGCAAGAGTGGAATAGTTAAAGCTAGCCATTTATAATGTTAGATTCCGTAGAAGAAGATGACTCGAATATTGAAAAAGCAAAATTCAAGTAAAATAAAACAACAAAAATTCATAAATTTACTAATCATTCATTCATTAATATCACATAATTAAAAACCATTACATAGTTCTTGCTTAAGAACTCAGACTCACATAAATAAACACTAAACAATTTAATAATATAAAAATGCCATCTTCAAATGTTTTCCTGTAGCCTTCTGTTATAGCTAGGCTTCAATTTTGAAAGGACGACTACTTACTCCTCACCGTCGTCATCTTCTTCCTCCTCATCATCGTCGGTGACATAGCTAGGCTTCAATTTTGAAATGACAACTACTTCCTCCTCACGGTCGTCGTCTACTTCCTCCTCATTGTCGTCACCATCATCATCATCATCATCACCATCATCATCATCGTCGTGACCATCATCATCATCATCGCCATCATCATCATCATCGTCGTGACCATCATCTTCATCATCGGCGTCGTCACCAACATCATCATCGGCGTCGTCATCATTTTCATCACATTTTTCTTCTTCATCATCTTCTTCTTCTTCCTCATCTTCATTGTCGATTCCATCGTCATCATCGTCGTCTGGGTCTGGTTCATGGCCAAACTCATCGTCATCATCATCATCATCACTCTCCGTATCTAAAAAATCGTAGGGGTCGGAAGTGTAATTTGGTCCCCAGTCATAGCTCATTTTTTATTTTGAATATGGTGGATTGGTGATGTATCAAAAAGCTGTATTTATAGTGCAGTGTAAAAAATCGGAGGGATCGATACATGTATTTATAGTGTGCGTATATGTCTACTATAATTTCTAATGCAAGAGTGGAATAGTTAAAGCTAGCCATTTATAATGTTAGATTCCGTAGAAGAAGATGACTCGAATATTGAAAAAGAAAAATTCAAGTAAAATAAAACAACAAAAATTCATAAATCTACTAATCATTCATTCATTAATATCACATAATTAAAAACCATTACATAGTTCTTGCTTCATAACTCAGACTCACATAAATAAACACTAAACAATTTAATAATATAAAAATGCCATCTTCAAATGTTTTTCTGTAGCCTTCTGTTCTAGCTAGGCTTTAATTTTGAAAGGACGACTACTTACTCCTCACCGTCGTCATCTTCTTCCTCCTCATCATCGTCGGTGACATAGCTAGGCTTCAATTTTGAAATGACAACTACTTCCTCCTCACGGTCGCCGTCTACTTCCTCCACATTGTCGTCACCATCATCATCATCATCATCACCATCATCATCATCGTCGTGACCATCATCATCATCATCGCCATCATCATCATCATCGTCGTGACCATCATCTTCATCATCGGCGTCGTCACCAACATCATCATCGGCGTCGTCATCATTTTCATCACATTTTTCTTCTTCATCATCTTCTTCTTCTTCCTCATCTTCATTGTCGCTTCCATCGTCATCATCGTCGTCTGGGTCTGGTTCATGGCCAAACTCATCGTCATCATCATCATCATCACTCTCCGTATCTAAAAAATCGTAGGGGTCGGAAGTGTAATTTGGTCCCCTGTCATAGCTCATTTTTTATTTTGAATATGGTGGATTGGTGGTGTATCAAAAAGCTGTATTTATAGTGCAGAGTAAAAAATCGGAGGGATCGATACATGTATTTATAGTGTGCGTAAAGTCATATTTATATGTCTACTTTAATTTCCAATGCAATAGTGGAATAGTTAAAGCTAGCCATTTATAATGTTAGATTCCGTAGAAGAAGATGACTCGAATATTGGAAAAAGCAAAATTCAAGTAAAATAAAACAACAAAAATTCATAAATCTACTAATCATTCATTCATTAATATCACATAATTAAAAACCATAACATAGTTCTTGCTTCATAACTCAGACTCACATAAATAAACACTAAACAATTTAATATATAAAAATGCCATCTTCAAATGTTTTCCCGTAGCCTTCTGTTCTAGCTAGGCTTCAATTTTGAAAGGACGACTACTTACTCCTCACCGTCGTCATCTTCTTCCTCCTCATCATCGTCGGTGACATAGCTAGGCTTCAATTTTGAAATGACAACTACTTCCTCCTCACGGTCGTCGTCTACTTCCTCCTCATTGTCGTCACCATCATCATCATCATCATCACCATCATCATAATCGTCGTGACCATCATCATCATCATCGCCATCATCATCATCATCGTCGTGACCATCATCTTCATCATCGGCGTCGTCACCAACATCATCATCGGCGTCGTCATCATTTTCATCACATTTTTCTTCTTCATCATCTTCTTCTTCTTCCTCATCTTCATTGTCGCTTCCATCGTCATCATCGTCGTCTGGGTCTGGTTCATGGCCAAACTCATCGTCATCATCATCATCATCACTCTCCGTATCTAAAAAATCGTAGGGGCCGGAAGTGTAATTTGGTCCCCTGTCATAGCTCATATTTTATTTTGAATATGGTGGATTGGTGGTGTATCAAAAAGCTGTATTTATAGTGCAGAGTAAAAAATCGGAGGGATCGATACATGTATTTATAGTGTGCGTAAAGTCATATTTATATGTCTACTTTAATTTCTAATGCAAGAGTGGAATAGTTAAAGCTAGCCATTTATAATGTTAGATTCCGTAGAAGAAGATGACTCGAATATTGAAAAAGCAAAATTCAAGTAAAATAAAACAACAAAAATTCATAAATTTACTAATCATTCATTCATTAATATCACATAATTAAAAACCATTACATAGTTCTTGCTTCATAACTCAGACTCACATAAATAAACACTAAACAATTTAATAATATAAAAATACCATCTTCAAATGTTTTCCCGTAGCCTTCTGTTCTAGCTAGGCTTCAATTTTGAAAGGACGACTACTTACTCCTCACCGTCGTCATCTTCTTCCTCCTCATCATCGTCGGTGACATAGCTAGGCTTCAATTTTGAAATGACAACTACTTCCTCCTCACGGTCGTCGTCTACTTCCTCCTCATTGTCGTCACCATCATCATCATCATCATCACCATCATCATCATCGTCGTGACCATCATCATCATCATCGTCGTGACCATCATCATCATCATCGTCGTGACCATCATCTTCATCATCGGCGTCGTCACCAACATCATCATCGGCGTCGTCATCATTTTCATCACCTTTTTCTTCTTCATCATCTTCTTCTTCTTCCTCATCTTCATTGTCGCTTCCATCGTCATCATCGTCGTCTGGGTCTGGTTCATGGCCAAACTCATCGTCATCATCATCATCATCACTCTCCGTATCTAAAAAATCGTAGGGGTCGGAAGTGTAATTTTGTCCCCTGTCATGGCTCATTTTTTATTTTGAATATGGTGGATTGGTGGTGTATCAAAAAGCTGTATTTATAGTGCAGAGTAAAAAATCGGAGGGATCGATACATGTATTTATAGTGTGCGTAAAGTCATATTTATATGTCTACTTTAATTTTTAATGCAAGAGTGGAATAGTTAAAGCTAGCCATTTATAATGTTAGATTCCGTAGAAGAAGATAACTCGAATATTGAAAAAGCAAAATTCAAGTAAAATAAAACAACAAAAATTCATAAATCTACTAATCATTCATTCATTAATATCACATAATTAAAAATCATTACATAGTTCTTTCTTCATAACTCAGACTCACATAAATAAACACTAAACAATTTAATAATATAAAAATGCCATCTTCAAATGTTTTCCTGTAGCCTTCTGTTCTAGCTAGGCTTTAATTTTGAAAGGACGACTACTAACTCCTCACCGTCGTCATCTTCTTCCTCCTCATCATCGTCGGTGACATAGCTAGGCTTCAATTTTGAAATAACAACTACTTCCTCCTCACGGTCGCCGTCTACTTCCTCCACATTGTCGTCACCATCATCATCATCATCATCACCATCATCATCATCGTCGTGACCATCATCATCATCATCGCCATCATCATCATCATCGTCGTGACCATCATCTTCATCATCGGCGTCGTCACCAACATCATCATCGGCGTCGTCATCATTTTCATCACATTTTTCTTCTTCATCATCTTCTTCTTCTTCCTCATCTTCATTGTCGCTTCCATCGTCATCATCGTCGTCTGGGTCTGGTTCATGGCCAAACTCATCGTCATCATCATCATCATCACTCTCCGTATCTAAAAAATCGTAGGGGTCGGAAGTGTAATTTGGTCCCCTGTCATAGCTCATTTTTTATTTTGAATATGGTGGATTGGTGGTGTATCAAAAAGCTGTATTTATAGTGCAGAGTAAAAAATCGGAGGGATCGATACATGTATTTATAGTGTGCGTAAAGTCATATTTATATGTCTACTTTAATTTCTAATGCAAGAGTGGAATAGTTAAAGCTAGCCATTTATAATGTTAGATTCCGTAGAAGAAGATGACTCGAATATTGAAAAAGCAAAATTCAAGTAAAATAAAACAACAAAAATTCATAAATTTACTAATCATTCATTCATTAATATTACATAATTAAAAACCATTACATAGTTCTTGCTTCAGAACTCAGACTCACATAAATAAACACTAAACAATTTAATAATATAAAAATACCATCTTCAAATGTTTTCCTGTAGCCTTCTGTTATAGCTAGGCTTCAATTTTGAAAGGACGACTACTTACTCCTCACCGTCGTCATCTTCTTCCTCCTCATCATCGTCGGTGACATAGCTAGGCTTCAATTTTGAAATGACAACTACTTCCTCCTCACGGTCGTCGTCTACTTCCTCCTCATTGTCGTCACCATCATCATCATCATCATCACCATCATCATCATCGTCGTGACCATCATCATCATCATCGTCGTGACCATCATCTTCATCATCGGCGTCGTCACCAACATCATCATCGGCGTCGTCATCATTTTCATCACATTTTTCTTATTCATCATCTTCTTCTTCTTCCTCATCTTCATTGTCGCTTCCATCGTCATCATCGTCGTCTGGGTCTGGTTCATGGCCAAACTCATCGTCATCATCATCATCATCACTCTCCGTATCTAAAAAATCGTAGGGGTCGGAAGTGTAATTTGGTCCCCTGTCATAGCTCATTTTTTATTTTGAATATGGTGGATTGGTGGTGTATCAAAAAGCTGTATTTATAGTGCAGAGTAAAAAATCGGAGGGATCGATACATGTATTTATAGTGTGCGTAAAGTCATATTTATATGTCTACTTTAATTTCTAATGCAAGAGTGGAATAGTTAAAGCTAGCCATTTATAATGTTAGATTCCGTAGAAGAAGATGACTCGAATATTGAAAAAGCAAAATTCAAGTAAAATAAAACAACAAAAATTCATAAATTTACTAATCATTCATTCATTAATATCACATAATTAAAAACCATTACATAGTTCTTGCTTCAGAACTCAGACTCACATAAATAAACACTAAACAATTTAATAATATAAAAATGCCATCTTCAAATGTTTTCCTGTAGCCTTCTGTTATAGCTAGGCTTCAATTTTGAAAGGACGACTACTTACTCCTCACCGTCGTCATATTCTTCCTCCTCATCATCGTCGGTGACATAGCTAGGCTTCAATTTTGAAATGACAACTACTTCCTCCTCACGGTCGTCGTCTACTTCCTCCTCATTGTCGTCACCATCATCATCATCATCATCACCATCATCATCATCGTCGTGACCATCATCATCATCATCGCCATCATCATCATCGTCGTGACCATCATCTTCATCATCGGCGTCGTCACCAACATCATCATCGGCGTCGTCATCATTTTCATCACCTTTTTCTTCTTCATCATCTTCTTCTTCTTCCTCATCTTCATTGTCGCTTCCATCGTCGTCTGGGTCTGGTTCATGGCCAAACTCATCGTCATCATCATCATCATCACTCTCCGTATCTAAAAAATCGTAGGGGTCGGAAGTGTAATTTTGTCCCCTGTCATAGCTCATTTTTTATTTTGAATATGGTGGATTGGTGGTGTATCAAAAAGCTGTATTTATAGTGCAGAGTAAAAAATCGGAGGGATCGATACATGTATTTATAGTGTGCGTAAAGTCATATTTATATGTCTACTTTAATTTCTAATGCAAGAGTGGAATAGTTAAAGCTAGCCATTTATAATGTTAGATTCCGTAGAAGAAGATGACTCGAATATTGAAAAAGCAAAATTCAAGTAAAATAAAACAACAAAAATTCATAAATCTACTAATCATTCATTCATTAATATCACATAATTAAAAACCATTACATAGTTCTTTCTTCATAACTCAGACTCACATAAATAAACACTAAACAATTTAATAATATAAAAATGCCATCTTCAAATGTTTTCCTGTAGCCTTCTGTTCTAGCTAGGCTTTAATTTTGAAAGGACGACTACTAACTCCTCACCGTCGTCATCTTCTTCCTCCTCATCATCGTCGGTGACATAGCTAGGCTTCAATTTTGAAATAACAACTACTTCCTCCTCACGGTCGCCGTCTACTTCCTCCACATTGTCGTCACCATCATCATCATCATCATCACCATCATCATCATCGTCGTGACCATCATCATCATCATCGCCATCATCATCATCATCGTCGTGACCATCATCTTCATCATCGGCGTCGTCACCAACATCATCATCGGCGTCGTCATCATTTTCATCACATTTTTCTTCTTCATCATCTTCTTCTTCTTCCTCATCTTCATTGTCGCTTCCATCGTCATCATCGTCGTCTGGGTCTGGTTCATGGCCAAACTCATCGTCATCATCATCACTCTCCGTATCTAAAAAATCGTAGGGGTCGGAAGTGTAATTTGGTCTCCTGTCATAGCTCATTTTTTATTTTGAATATGGTGGATTGGTGGTGTATCAAAAAGCTGTATTTATAGTGCAGAGTAAAAAATCGGAGGGATCGATACATGTATTTATAGTGTGCGTAAAGTCATATTTATATGTCTACTTTAATTTCTAATGCAAGAGTGGAATAGTTAAAGCTAGCCATTTATAATGTTAGATTCCGTAGAAGAAGATGACTCGAATATTGAAAAAGCAAAATTCAAGTAAAATAAAACAACAAAAATTCATAAATTTACTAATCATTCATTCATTAATATTACATAATTAAAAACCATTACATAGTTCTTGCTTCAGAACTCAGACTCACATAAATAAACACTAAACAATTTAATAATATAAAAATGCCATCTTCAAATGTTTTCCTGTAGCCTTCTGTTATAGCTAGGCTTCAATTTTGAAAGGACGACTACTTACTCCTCACCGTCGTCATCTTCTTCCTCCTCATCATCGTCGGTGACATAGCTAGGCTTCAATTTTGAAATGACAACTACTTCCTCCTCACGGTCGTCGTCTACTTCCTTCTCATTGTCGTCACCATCATCATCATCATCATCACCATCATCATCATCGTCGTGACCATCATCATCATCATCGCCATCATCATCATCATCGTCGTGACCATCATCTTCATCATCGGCGTCGTCACCAACATCATCATCGGCGTCGTCATCATTTTCATCACCTTTTTCTTCTTCTTCATCATCTTCTTCTTCTTCCTCATCTTCATTGTCGCTTCCATCGTCATCATCGTCGTCTGGGTCTGGTTCATGGCCAAACTCATCGTCATCATCATTATCATAACTCTCCGTATCTAAAAAATCGTAGGGGTCGGAAGTGTAATTTGGTCCCCTGTCATAGCTCATTTTTTATTTTGAATATGGTGGATTGGTGGTGTATCAAAAAGCTGTATTTATAGTGCAGAGTAAAAAATCGGAGGGATCGATACATGTATTTATAGTGTGCGTAAAGTCATATTTATATGTCTACTTTAATTTCTAATGCAAGAGTGGAATAGTTAAAGCTAGCCATTTATAATGTTAGATTCCGTAGAAGAAGATATCTCGAATATTGAAAAAGCAAAATTCAAGTAAAATAAAACAACAAAAATTCATAAATCTACTAATCATTCATTCATTAATATCACATAATTAAAAACCATTACATAGTTCTTGCTTCATAACTCAGACTCACATAAATAAACACTAAACAATTTAATAATATAAAAATACCATCTTCAAATGTTTTCCCGTAGCCTTCTGTTCTAGCTAGGCTTCAATTTTGAAAGGCGACTACTTACTCCTCACCGTCGTCATCTTCTTCCTCCTCATCATCGTCGGTGACATAGCTAGGCTTCAATTTTGAAATGACAACTACTTCCTCCTCACGGTCGTCGTCTACTTCCTCCTCATTGTCGTCACCATCATCATCATCATCATCACCATCATCATCATCGTCGTGACCATCATCATCATCATCGCCATCATCATCATCATCGTCGTGACCATCATCTTCATCATCGGCGTCGTCACCAACATCATCATCGGCGTCGTCATCATTTTCATCACATTTTTCTTCTTCATCATCTTCTTCTTCTTCCTCATCTTCATTGTCGCTTCCATCGTCATCATCGTCGTCTGGGTCTGGTTCATGGCCAAACTCATCGTCATCATCATCATCACTCTCCGTATCTAAAAAATCGTAGGGGTCGGAAGTGTAATTTGGTCCCCTGTCATAGCTCATTTTTTATTTTGAATATGGTGGATTTGTGGTGTATCAAAAAGCTGTATTTATAGTGCAGAGTAAAAAATCGGAGGGATCGATACATGTATTTATAGTGTGCGTAAAGTCATATTTATATGTCTACTTTAATTTCTAATGCAAGAGTGGAATAGTTAAAGCTAGCCATTTATAATGTTAGATTCCGTAGAAGAAGATGACTCGAATATTGAAAAAGCAAAATTCAAGTAAAATAAAACAACAAAAATTCATAAATTTACTAATCTTTCATTCATTAATATCACATAATTAAAAACCATTACATAGTTCTTGCTTCAGAACTCAGACTCACATAAATAAACACTAAATAATTTAATAATATAAAAATGCCATCTTCAAATGTTTTCCTGTAGCCTTCTGTTATAGCTAGGCTTCAATTTTGAAAGGACGACTACTTACTCCTCACCGTCGTCATCTTCTTCCTCCTCATCATCGTCGGTGACATAGCTAGGCTTCAATTTTGAAATGACAACTACTTCCTCCTCACGGTCGTCGTCTACTTCCTCCTCATTGTCGTCACCATCATCATCATCATCATCACCATCATCATCATCGTCGTGACCATCATCATCATCATCGCCATCATCATCATCATCGTCGTGACCATCATCTTCATCATCGGCGTCGTCATCATTTTCATCACATTTTTCTTCTTCATCATCTTCTTCTTCTTCCTCATCTTCATTGTCGCTTCCATCGTCATCATCGTCGTCTGGGTCTAGTTCATGGCCAAACTCATCGTCATCATCATCATCATCACTCTCCGTATCTAAAAAATCGTAGGGGTCGGAAGTGTAATTTGGTCCCCAGTCATAGCTCATTTTTTATTTTGAATATGGTGGATTGGTGGTGTATCAAAAAGCTGTATTTATAGTGCAGAGTAAAAAATCGGAGGGATCGATACATGTATTTATAGTGTGCGTAAAGTCATATTTATATGTCTACTTTAATTTCTAATGCAAGAGTGGAATAGTTAAAGCTAGCCATTTATAATGTTAGATTCCGTAGAAGAAGATGACTCGAATATTGAAAAAGCAAAATTCAAGTAATATAAAACAACAAAAATTCATAAATCTACTAATCATTCATTCATTAATATCACATAATTAAAAACCATTACATAGTTCTTGCTTCATAACTCAGACTCACATAAATAAACACTAACCAATTTAATAATATAAAAATGCCATCTTCAAATGTTTTCCTGTAGCCTTCTGTTCTAGCTAGGCTTTAATTTTGAAAGGACGACTACTAACTCCTCACCGTCGTCATCTTCTTCCTCCTCATCATCGTCGGTGACATAGCTAGGCTTCAATTTTGAAATGACAACTACTTCCTCCTCACGGTCGCCGTCTACTTCCTCCACATTGTCGTCACCATCATCATCATCATCATCATCACCATCATCATCATCGTCGTGACCATCATCATCATCATCGCCATCATCATCATCATCGTCGTGACCATCATCTTCATCATCGGCGTCGTCACCAACATCATCATCGGCGTCGTCATCATTTTCATCACATTTTTCTTCTTCATCATCTTCTTCTTCTTCCTCATCTTCATTGTCGCTTCAATCGTCATCATCGTCGTCTGGGTCTGGTTCATGGCCAAACTCATCGTCATCATCATCATCATCACTCTCCGTATCTAAAAAATCGTAGGGGTCGGAAGTGTAATTTGGTCCCCTGTCATAGCTCATTTTTTATTTTGAATATGGTGGATTGGTGGTGTATCAAAAAGCTGTATTTATAGTGCAGAGTAAAAAATCGGAGGGATCGATACATGTATTTATAGTGTGCGTAAAGTCATATTTATATGTCTACTTTAATTTCTAATGCAAGAGTGGAATAGTTAAAGCTAGCCATTTATAATGTTAGATTCCGTAGAAGAAGATGACTCGAATATTGAAAAAGCAAAATTCAAGTAAAATAAAACAACAAAAATTCATAAATTTACTAATCATTCATTCATTAATATCACATAGTTAAAAACCATTACATAGTTCTTGCTTCAGAACTCAGACTCATATAAATAAACACTAAACAATTTAATAATATAAAAATGCCATCTTCAAATGTTTTCCTGTAGCCTTCTGTTATAGCTAGGCTTCAATTTTTAAAGGACGACTACTTACTCCTCACCGTCGTCATCTTCTTCCTCCTCATCATCGTCGGTGACATAGCTAGGCTTCAATTTTGAAATGACAACTACTTCCTCCTCACGGTCGCCGTCTACTTCCTCCACATTGTCGTCACCATCATCATCATCATCATCACCATCATCATCATCGTCGTGACCATCATCATCATCATCGCCATCATCATCATCATCGTCGTGACCATCATCTTCATCATCGGCGTCGTCACCAACATCATCATCGGCGTCGTCATCATTTTCATCACATTTTTCTTCTTCATCATCTTCTTCTTCTTCCTCATCTTCATTGTCGCTTCCATCGTCATCATCGTCGTCTGGGTCTGGTTCATGGCCAAACTCATCGTCATCATCATCATCATCACTCTCCGTATCTAAAAAATCGTAGGGGTCGGAAGTGTAATTTGGTCCCCTGTCATAGCTCATTTTTTATTTTGAATATGGTGGATTGGTGGTGTATCAAAAAGCTGTATTTATAGTGCAGAGTAAAAAATCGGAGGGATCGATACATGTATTTATAGTGTGCGTTAAGTCATATTTATATGTCTACTTTAATTTCTAATGCAAGAGTGGAATAGTTAAAGCTAGCCATTTATAATGTTAGATTCCGTAGAAGAAGATGACTCGAATATTGAAAAAGCAAAATTCAAGTAAAATAAAACAACAAAAATTCATAAATTTACTAATCATTCATTCATTAATATCACATAATTAAAAACCATTACATAGTTCTTGCTTCAGAACTCAGACTCACATAAATAAACACTAAACAATTTAATAATTCAAAAATGCCATCTTCAAATGTTTTCCTGTAGCCTTCTGTTATAGCTAGGCTTCAATTTTGAAAGGACGACTACTTACTCCTCACCGTCGTCATCTTCTTCCTCCTCATCATCGTCGGTGACATAGCTAGGCTTCAATTTTGAAATGACAACTTCTTCCTCCTCTCGGTCGTCGTCTACTTCCTTCTCATTGTCGTCACCATCATCATCATCATCATCACCATCATCATCATCGTCGTGACCATCATCATCATCATCGCCATCATCATCATCATCGTCGTGACCATCATCTTCATCATCGGCGTCGTCACCAACATCATCATCGGCGTCGTCATCATTTTCATCACCTTTTTCTTCTTCATCATCTTCTTCTTCTTCCTCATCTTCATTGTCGCTTCCATCGTCATCATCGTCGTCTGGGTCTGGTTCATGGCCAAACTCATCGTCATCATCATCATCATCACTCTCCGTATCTAAAAAATTGTAGGGGTCGGAAGTGTAATTTGGTCCCCAGTCATAGCTCATTTTTTATTTTGAATATGGTGGATTGGTGGTGTATCAAAAAGCTGTATTTATAGTGCAGAGTAAAAAATCGGAGGGATCGATACATGTATTTATAGTGTGCGTAAAGTCATATTTATATGTCTACTATAATTTCTAATGCAAGAGTGGAATAGTTAAAGCTAGCCATTTATAATGTTAGATTCCGTAGAAGAAGATGACTCGAATATTGAAAAAGCAAAATTCAAGTAAAATAAAACAACAAAAATTCATAAATCTACTAATCATTCATTCATTAATATCACATAATTAAAAACCATTACATAGTTCTTGCTTCATAACTCAGACTCACATAAATAAACACTAAATAATTTAATAACATAAAAATGCCATCTTCAAATGTTTTCCCGTAGCCTTCTGTTCTAGCTAGGCTTTAATTTTGAAAGGGCGACTACTTACTCCTCACCGTCGTCATCTTCTTCCTCCTCATCATCGTCGGTGACATAGCTAGGCTTCAATTTTGAAATGACAACTACTTCCTCCTCACGGTCGCCGTCTACTTCCTCCACATTGTCGTCACCATCATCATCATCATCATCACCATCATCATCATCGTCGTGACCATCATCATCATCATCGCCATCATCGTCGTGACCATCATCTTCATCATCGGCGTCGTCACCAACATCATCATCGGCGTCGTCATCATTTTCATCACCTTTTTCTTCTTCATCATCTTCTTCTTCTTCCTCATCTTCATTGTCGCTTCCATCGTCGTCTGGGTCTGGTTCATGGCCAAACTCATCGTCATCATCATCATCATCACTCTCCGTATCTAAAAAATCGTAGGGGTCGGAAGTGTAATTTTGTCCCCTGTCATAGCTCATTTTTTATTTTGAATATGGTGGATTGGTGGTGTATCAAAAAGCTGTATTTATAGTGCAGAGTAAAAAATCGGAGGGATCGATACATGTATTTATAGTGTGCGTAAAGTCATATTTATATGTCTACTTTAATTTCTAATGCAAGAGTGGAATAGTTAAAGCTAGCCATTTATAATGTTAGATTCCGTAGAAGAAGATGACTCGAATATTGAAAAAGCAAAATTCAAGTAAAATAAAACAACAAAAATTCATAAATCTACTAATCATTCATTCATTAATATCACATAATTAAAAACCATTACATAGTTCTTTCTTCATAACTCAGACTCACATAAATAAACACTAAACAATTTAATAATATAAAAATGTCATCTTCAAATGTTTTCCTGTAGCCTTCTGTTCTAGCTAGGCTTTAATTTTGAAAGGACGACTACTAACTCCTCACCGTCGTCATCTTCTTCCTCCTCATCATCGTCGGTGACATAGCTAGGCTTCAATTTTGAAATGACAACTACTTCCTCCTCACGGTCGCCGTCTACTTCCTCCACATTGTCGTCACCATCATCATCATCATCATCACCATCATCATCATCGTCGTGACCATCATCATCATCATCGCCATCATCATCATCATCGTCGTGACCATCATCTTCATCATCGGCGTCGTCACCAACATCATCATCGGCGTCGTCATCATTTTCATCACATTTTTCTTCTTCATCATCTTCTTCTTCTTCCTCATCTTCATTGTCGCTTCCATCGTCATCATCGTCGTCTGGGTCTGGTTCATGGCCAAACTCATCGTCATCATCATCATCATCACTCTCCGTATCTAAAAAATCGTAGGGGTCGGAAGTGTAATTTGGTCCCCTGTCATAGCTCATTTTTTATTTTGAATATGGTGGATTGGTGGTGTATCAAAAAGCTGTATTTATAGTGCAGAGTAAAAAATCGGAGGGATCGATACATGTATTTATAGTGTGCGTAAAGTCATATTTATATGTCTACTTTAATTTCTAATGCAAGAGTGGAATAGTTAAAGCTAGCCATTTATAATGTTAGATTCCGTAGAAGAAGATGACTCGAATATTGAAAAAGCAAAATTCAAGTAAAATAAAACAACAAAAATTCATAAATTTACTAATCATTCATTCATTAATATCACATAATTAAAAACCATTACATAGTTCTTGCTTCAGAACTCAGACTCACATAAATAAACACTAAACAATTTAATAATTCAAAAATGCCATCTTCAAATGTTTTCCTGTAGCCTTCTGTTATAGCTAGGCTTCAATTTTGAAAGGACGACTACTTACTCCTCACCGTCGTCATCTTCTTCCTCCTCATCATCGTCGGTGACATAGCTAGGCTTCAATTTTGAAATGACAACTTCTTCCTCCTCTCGGTCGTCGTCTACTTCCTTCTCATTGTCGTCACCATCATCATCATCATCATCACCATCATCATCATCGTCGTGACCATCATCATCATCATCGCCATCATCATCATCATCGTCGTGACCATCATCTTCATCATCGGCGTCGTCACCAACATCATCATCGGCGTCGTCATCATTTTCATCACCTTTTTCTTCTTCATCATCTTCTTCTTCTTCCTCATCTTCATTGTCGCTTCCATCGTCGTCTGGGTCTGGTTCATGGCCAAACTCATCGTCATCATCATCATCATCACTCTCCGTATCTAAAAAATCGTAGGGGTCGGAAGTGTAATTTTGTCCCCTGTCATAGCTCATTTTTTATTTTGAATATGGTGGATTGGTGGTGTATCAAAAAGCTGTATTTATAGTGCAGAGTAAAAAATCGGAGGGATCGATACATGTATTTATAGTGTGCGTAAAGTCATATTTATATGTCTACTTTAATTTCTAATGCAAGAGTGGAATAGTTAAAGCTAGCCATTTATAATGTTAGATTCCGTAGAAGAAGATGACTCGAATATTGAAAAAGCAAAATTCAAGTAAAATAAAACAACAAAAATTCATAAATCTACTAATCATTCATTCATTAATATCACATAATTAAAAACCATTACATAGTTCTTGCTTCATAACTCAGACTCACATAAATAAACACTAACCAATTTAATAATATAAAAATGCCATCTTCAAATGTTTTCCTGTAGCCTTCTGTTCTAGCTAGGCTTTAATTTTGAAAGGACGACTACTAACTCCTCACCGTCGTCATCTTCTTCCTCCTCATCATCGTCGGTGACATAGCTAGGCTTCAATTTTGAAATGACAACTACTTCCTCCTCACGGTCGCCGTCTACTTCCTCCACATTGTCGTCACCATCATCATCATCATCATCATCACCATCATCATCATCGTCGTGACCATCATCATCATCATCGCCATCATCATCATCATCGTCGTGACCATCATCTTCATCATCGGCGTCGTCACCAACATCATCATCGGCGTCGTCATCATTTTCATCACATTTTTCTTCTTCATCATCTTCTTCTTCTTCCTCATCTTCATTGTCGCTTCAATCGTCATCATCGTCGTCTGGGTCTGGTTCATGGCCAAACTCATCGTCATCATCATCATCATCACTCTCCGTATCTAAAAAATCGTAGGGGTCGGAAGTGTAATTTGGTCCCCTGTCATAGCTCATTTTTTATTTTGAATATGGTGGATTGGTGGTGTATCAAAAAGCTGTATTTATAGTGCAGAGTAAAAAATCGGAGGGATCGATACATGTATTTATAGTGTGCGTAAAGTCATATTTATATGTCTACTTTAATTTCTAATGCAAGAGTGGAATAGTTAAAGCTAGCCATTTATAATGTTAGATTCCGTAGAAGAAGATGACTCGAATATTGAAAAAGCAAAATTCAAGTAAAATAAAACAACAAAAATTCATAAATTTACTAATCATTCATTCATTAATATCACATAGTTAAAAACCATTACATAGTTCTTGCTTCAGAACTCAGACTCATATAAATAAACACTAAACAATTTAATAATATAAAAATGCCATCTTCAAATGTTTTCCTGTAGCCTTCTGTTATAGCTAGGCTTCAATTTTGAAAGGACGACTACTTACTCCTCACCGTCGTCATCTTCTTCCTCCTCATCATCGTCGGTGACATAGCTAGGCTTCAATTTTGAAATGACAACTACTTCCTCCTCACGGTCGCCGTCTACTTCCTCCACATTGTCGTCACCATCATCATCATCATCATCACCATCATCATCATCGTCGTGACCATCATCATCATCATCGCCATCATCATCATCATCGTCGTGACCATCATCTTCATCATCGGCGTCGTCACCAACATCATCATCGGCGTCGTCATCATTTTCATCACATTTTTCTTCTTCATCATCTTCTTCTTCTTCCTCATCTTCATTGTCGCTTCCATCGTCATCATCGTCGTCTGGGTCTGGTTCATGGCCAAACTCATCGTCATCATCATCATCATCACTCTCCGTATCTAAAAAATCGTAGGGGTCGGAAGTGTAATTTGGTCCCCTGTCATAGCTCATTTTTTATTTTGAATATGGTGGATTGGTGGTGTATCAAAAAGCTGTATTTATAGTGCAGAGTAAAAAATCGGAGGGATCGATACATGTATTTATAGTGTGCGTTAAGTCATATTTATATGTCTACTTTAATTTCTAATGCAAGAGTGGAATAGTTAAAGCTAGCCATTTATAATGTTAGATTCCGTAGAAGAAGATGACTCGAATATTGAAAAAGCAAAATTCAAGTAAAATAAAACAACAAAAATTCATAAATTTACTAATCATTCATTCATTAATATCACATAATTAAAAACCATTACATAGTTCTTGCTTCAGAACTCAGACTCACATAAATAAACACTAAACAATTTAATAATTCAAAAATGCCATCTTCAAATGTTTTCCTGTAGCCTTCTGTTATAGCTAGGCTTCAATTTTGAAAGGACGACTACTTACTCCTCACCGTCGTCATCTTCTTCCTCCTCATCATCGTCGGTGACATAGCTAGGCTTCAATTTTGAAATGACAACTTCTTCCTCCTCTCGGTCGTCGTCTACTTCCTTCTCATTGTCGTCACCATCATCATCATCATCATCACCATCATCATCATCGTCGTGACCATCATCATCATCATCGCCATCATCATCATCATCGTCGTGACCATCATCTTCATCATCGGCGTCGTCACCAACATCATCATCGGCGTCGTCATCATTTTCATCACCTTTTTCTTCTTCATCATCTTCTTCTTCTTCCTCATCTTCATTGTCGCTTCCATCGTCATCATCGTCGTCTGGGTCTGGTTCATGGCCAAACTCATCGTCATCATCATCATCATCACTCTCCGTATCTAAAAAATTGTAGGGGTCGGAAGTGTAATTTGGTCCCCAGTCATAGCTCATTTTTTATTTTGAATATGGTGGATTGGTGGTGTATCAAAAAGCTGTATTTATAGTGCAGAGTAAAAAATCGGAGGGATCGATACATGTATTTATAGTGTGCGTAAAGTCATATTTATATGTCTACTATAATTTCTAATGCAAGAGTGGAATAGTTAAAGCTAGCCATTTATAATGTTAGATTCCGTAGAAGAAGATGACTCGAATATTGAAAAAGCAAAATTCAAGTAAAATAAAACAACAAAAATTCATAAATCTACTAATCATTCATTCATTAATATCACATAATTAAAAACCATTACATAGTTCTTGCTTCATAACTCAGACTCACATAAATAAACACTAAACAATTTAATAACATAAAAATGCCATCTTCAAATGTTTTCCCGTAGCCTTCTGTTCTAGCTAGGCTTTAATTTTGAAAGGGCGACTACTTACTCCTCACCGTCGTCATCTTCTTCCTCCTCATCATCGTCGGTGACATAGCTAGGCTTCAATTTTGAAATGACAACTACTTCCTCCTCACGGTCGCCGTCTACTTCCTCCACATTGTCGTCACCATCATCATCATCATCATCACCATCATCATCATCGTCGTGACCATCATCATCATCATCGCCATCATCGTCGTGACCATCATCTTCATCATCGGCGTCGTCACCAACATCATCATCGGCGTCGTCATCATTTTCATCACCTTTTTCTTCTTCATCATCTTCTTCTTCTTCCTCATCTTCATTGTCGCTTCCATCGTCATCATCGTCGTCTGGGTCTGGTTCATGGCCAAACTCATCGTCATCATCATCATCACTCTCCGTATCTAAAAAATCGTAGGGGTCGGAAGTGTAATTTGGTCCCCTGTCATAGCTCATTTTTTATTTTGAATATGGTGGATTGGTGGTGTATCAAAAAGCTGTATTTATAGTGCAGAGTAAAAAATCGGAGGGATCGATACATGTATTTATAGTGTGCGTAAAGTCATATTTATATGTCTACTTTAATTTCTAATGCAAGAGTGGAATAGTTAAAGCTAGCCATTTATAATGTTAGATTCCGTAGAAGAAGATGACTCGAATATTGAAAAAGCAAAATTCAAGTAAAATAAAACAACAAAAATTCATAAATCTACTAATCATTCATTCATTAATATCACATAATTAAAAACCATTACATAGTTCTTGCTTCAGAACTCAGACTCACATAAATAAACACTAAACAATTTAATAATATAAAAATGCCATCTTCAAATGTTTTCCTGTAGCCTTCTGTTCTAGCTAGGCTTCAATTTTGAAAGGACGACTACTTACTCCTCACCGTCGTCATCTTCTTCCTCCTCATCATCGTCGGTGACATAGCTAGGCTTCAATTTTGAAATGACAATTACTTCCTCCTCACGGTCGCTGTCTACTTCCTCCACATTGTCGTCACCATCATCATCATCATCATCACCATCATCATCATCGTCGTGACCATCATCATCATCATCGCCATCATCGTCGTGACCATCATCTTCATCATCGGCGTCGTCACCAACATCATCATCGGCGTCGTCATCATTTTTATCACCTTTTTCTTCTTCATCATCTTCTTCTTCTTCCTCATCTTCATTGTCGCTTCCATCGTCATCATCGTCGTCTGGGTCTGGTTCATGGCCAAACTCATCGTCATCATCATCATCATCACTCTCCGTACCTAAAAAATCGTAGGGGTCGGAAGTGTAATTTGGTCCCCTGTCATAGCTCATTTTTTATTTTGAATATGGTGGATTGGTGGTGTATCAAAAAGCTGTATTTATAGTGCAGAGTAAAAAATCGGAGGGATCGATACATGTATTTATAGTGTGCGTAAAGTCATATTTATATGTCTACTTTAATTTCTAATGCAAGAGTGGAATAATTAAAGCTAGCCATTTATAATGTTAGATTCCGTAGAAGAAGATGACTCGAATATTGAAAAAGCAAAATTCAAGTAAAATAAAACAACAAAAATTCATAAATCTACTAATCATTCATTCATTAATATCACATAATTAAAAACCATTACATAGTTCTTGCTTCATAACTCAATCTTTGATCGGGGCGGATTTAGAGAGGGACAAGGGGGGCTATAGACCCCCCTCAAATTTACTCGATTATATACTAGTATTGATTAAACTTTGCACAATACTTGCAGTGGTCAGATGGTTGTGCTATTAAAAGGTTACCATGGGGTTTGGAGTTTGAATCCTTGGTGGACCATTTTGTATTGCTCTTTCATTTTTTTTTACTTTCTCAATATTATATTAAATAAATTATGTTTTCTTTCAAAATAATTCTTCAATAATATTTTCAATATTTTATGTACAAAATAATTCCTTCTAAATAATATTTCAATGTGCTATGTGTTTTTAGTAATTTTTTTCTTTGTAATAATATTTCGATAATATGTGTTTTTTAATTTTCTCCTTAATAAAAACAATATGAACTATCATTGTTTCTGTTGTTCGATTTTATTTTTTCTTTATTCGATGTACTTAGTTGAAAAAAAAGTTCTCAATAATTTTAAAAGAATATAATTTTTTCTTTTCTTTATAATACGGTTTTTCCGTCATAACATGATATCATATAATATAACAAAAATACCTTGTAGGGTTCATTTTGGCCAAAGTTTATCTCCTATTTTTTGTATTAAGTTTAACCTTTTTTTTTTTCCATATAATTTAGCCCCCTGTCTAAGATTCCTAGATCCGCCCCTGAATTCATGATTTAAACATTTTTCAATCTCAAAACTATGTATGTACATGACAGTGTTTAAATTTTAACTTTAGGATAGACTCATTTTTTTTAGAAAGTCGTAAATATATTTTTGGTGATGATGAATCGGAAATATTATATGCGTCCGGATTGGTGGCATATGAAAATCCAGAAAAGTAGTCTAAGAATATTATGTTAGCCACCTGCGAAAAAGTATGTATAAATGAAAAATGATTTACTGAAGTCATAATTAAATGGAGTGAATTAATTATCTCAAGAGATTATAAACCTTTGTCCATGAATGCAATGTTATTTAAATCGGACCGGACCGGCCGGTCCGACCGGTTGGACCGCGAACCAGAGGTTGGTCCGGTCCGATTTACCCCCTAAACCCACTTACTTTAAAACCCAGTTTGAACCGGTCCGAAACCGCCAACCCGGTTTTGAGTTTCCTTTTTTTTTTTTTTTTAATGTTAAAAATTCTTGTAAAAGTTGAGATTTGAACACTTAATCTTTATAGTGAAACATGACTTTCTTACCATTTGAGCTACATCACTTTTGTTGAACTTTTAATACAAATTAAAATTTATAAATTATAGAAACTTGTAGTCAAATTTATTTAGAAATTAGATAATTAACTCAAATACATATTTTACACATTATGAATGAAAATTAATACTCAAATAATAAAAATTTTATTAAAATTTATTCTATAAAATATTTAATTTCAATATTATTTTTAGGATAAAGAGTCAAATCGATATAATATGCAAGTTTGACTATGAATATTAGACTTTTATACATAGTCAGATTTTAAAATTTATGAGTCTCTTAGTTTGTTGCATTTTTAACTTACACTTTTAAATTTTTATAAAGAAATATAATCATTTATATGAACATACAAATTAGTACCATATTACCGTTATGATATAAGTTAGATAAATATTATATGATTTAATTTTAGTCTAATATAACAAATTTTATATTTTTAATCAATTGTATAATAATGTTTAAATTTTACGCACATTACATATACTTTAACTATCTGTGATTTCTTCGTTTTTGCCTATAGTGACATTGATTTTCGCCTCCTTTTCAGGTAGTGAAGCGCGGAATCTTTTGGTGACGGGGCTAGTGATGGAGGCTAAGTAAATTTCTGAGACGTAAAAGAGTTTGTTTTTGTTGAGGCCATCATATCGATGGTTATTGTTATTTCATTGGTGAATGCAGACAAAAAGGTATTAAATTTGGTGTAGATATATTCATTGATTTCTTGAGGGATCAAATCTCTGGACACGGAACGGACGAGCATGGCCGTAGCCGCAACCGAAGCTGCGGTGGAGATCACCGTTTTCACGGAAGGGTGTTGAATTTTTCGAAACATGATTCTCTTTTGTTTAATTGATAATAATTATTTTGGTCTTACAAAATCAAGAAATTTTTGAAGATTCAATGTAGTAATCATTATGTTCAATTCGTATATATTTATAGATTTCAAATTCTGGAATTAATTCTATTGTACGTATAGATATTTAAAGGTAGAATTCTCCTCGGATTGGGTCTTGAGTTAACCTTTCCCACGACACCTAACTAATGAACTAGAGTCCCAAAACCACTAAAATAGATTTGAGCAAAATACAAAAACATCCCCTATCCTTTGTTTAACTCCCAAAAATCTCCATGTGTTATTTTAACTCCCAAAACTCTTGGTAAACCGAAGTAAAATTTGACTTTTAACTTTTGATTTTTGGTAGAAATAACAAGATTATCCCTATGTAATTTTATTTATTTATTCCTTTTGAAAACTTAAATATATACTACTTGAGTCTAGTGTGATAATTATAATAAAAAAACATGGGGTTTTGGAGATTTACAGACACATGGGGATGTTGGGTGTTTTTATCTTTCGTTGGGTAAAATTGTCATATCAAAAGCAGAATATGGACAAATATTTATAATTTTCGCGTTTGAATCACACTTTTTAGGGATGTATTTGACATTTAAGATTACATGAGAGATTTTTTTGAAAGTTAAAATAATACATAAATTCTTTTGAGAGTTAGATAAAGCATAGGAGAAAGTGTTTTTATCTTACGATCATTAGATTTTTATTAGGAATTGAAAAAAAAATTCTATACACGGGAAGTCACCCCATCAATATCGGAAAGAATATTTTTGCGTCTTTGGACATGGTAATAAAAAATTTATACATTTTCATATAGAGTGAAATGTAAAAGTATTTCCTATGTTTTATATAATTGCAAAAATCTTTCATTGTTAATTTTAGGGTAAATATCATTTTTGGTCCCTCTTTTTATTAATTTTTATAGAGTGATTCCTCTAATATCTCTTTTTTCCGCTTTAGTCCTTACTATGAATTATTTATTTAACTTTAGTTCTTATCAGGTGATTTCGGTAACATGTGACATGCACATGAATATTTTTTAGGGCATTTTCGTCCGTTCATTATTGAGAGTATGTGATATATCATATTGTTTAATTGGTGAGCAATTTTGATGTTCGAAGAATATTTTGGGAGAAACTTAGTTTGAAACATAATGGACGATTATGTTGGATTGGAATTTAAGCCTAGTTTGGAAGAGATTAGATATTTAGTTTTTTTGTTTAAAAAAATTAGAAAGAAGAAAATATCCCTATTCGTTTACTTGAAATGATGAACTTGCCTCATGTGCATATCACATATAACCGGAACCGTCTTGGACCACTTGAAAAGAACTACAGTGAAAAAAATAATTCATAGTAGGGACTAAAGTGACCAAAAAAAATAAGAGAGACCACTCTATAAAAAATTAATGATAAGAGTGACCAAAGTGATGCTTACCCTTAATTCTATTAGTCATGTGTTGTTTTTTATTAGAAAAAAATTAACTCCCACTAGATTACTTATTTTGTAGAAAAAAATGACAATTATACTTCCACCGTAAAATGCAAAACATCTCAATTTAATTACCTAGAAAATGACATTAATTTTTGGTGTTAACTTTGAAAATTTACTTACCCCCTGATCTTCTAACGTGCAAAAAAAAACTTAAGAGAACAATTACGTAAAAATCCAATATATATTGAAGAGAGATACTTTGATTCTCGAAGAGATCAAGTAAGTGCATTTTTTATAACTTAAAATATATTCATTGAATATATATATATATCCTCAGACGACGAGCGAGAAGCCTCTGCATATTCATTCATTTGTTGGAACATAATCAGTTAGCCTAGCCCAATTTTTAGAGTTAAAAGCTCAGGATGCAAGATCGATTATGAGTTGTAAATTCACTCAACACGTGTAAATATATTTGCTTTGTAATAAATTGTATTCAATTCATATTAAACAGGAATTATATCAATATAATTTCATCGGGAAAAAAAAAATTATTAATAATTAGTCATCATATTTCAAACAACGAAAGACTAAAAAAATACTTAAATCTTCCAAAAACATATGGGGCGTCAATCACATATGGTATGCGGCTATTATTATTATTATTATTATTATTATTATTATTATTATTATTATTATTATCATTCTTCATTCTCACTCTCTTCTCCCTCTAACCTGATCAATCCGCAAGGGGGTGCGGGTTTAGTCAATTTCAAACTCTCTTCTTTAAGTCTTTCATTCTCCATTATTTTACCCTTAAGAAACTCGATTAAAGATCCCAAAGCAATCCCAGGATCATCGTTCTTCAGTAGTTGCTCGCCTACTTCAGCAGGAGTCGCTTTCGCTAAGGTTATAAGCCTCTCCGCCTCCTCCATTAATGCAAGGGGTTGCGGGTTTGTGATGATTCCAAGGTAATTAGATACGAGTTTCTTGAATCCACACGGCGTGCAATAAGACATGTGAATATGCACGTCCATACGTCCAGGCCTCAGTAATGCTGGATCGAGCTTTTCTTTGTGATTGGTTGTGAATATGACTATTCGTTCGTCACCACAACTCGACCATAACCCGTCTATGAAGTTTAGTAGCCCTGATAATGTAACCTGCATGCAGGGATACGTACACGTAGAGAATTGAATGATCACACCGTACCATTTATATATATAACTTATTTTAATTATCTATTCTACTAATTATTAGAGTATGTATATATATATGGATTAAAATATATATATAAAACTAACTAATTACGTTACGTACCTTAGGTTTACCGTAGGGGTCAAGCTTTGGTTTATTGTTCCTATCATCAGACAAATCAATTGATGCATCAATGTCTTCCACCACAAGTATTGATCGGTTTGAAGTGGACATGAGAATTTTTGTCAAATCAGAATTAGAGTTAATTGCAGCCAAATCCAAATCATAAACATCAAAATTCAAATAATTGGCCATGGCTGCAATCAAACTTGATTTCCCAGTCCCTGGAGGACCAAACAGCAAATACCCTCTCTTCCAAGCTTTGCCAACTTTTCTATAAAGCTCTTTCCTCTCCGAAAACCTATTCAAGTCATCAACAATCATCTTCTTGAGCTCATCTTCCATTGCTAAGGTTTCAAAAGTTGATGGATGGTCAAGAACCACTGCAGATGCCCATGGATCATACCCATGCATTTCTTCATCATTTAGAGTATGCAATTTGATGGTCTTTTTCTCTTCTTTAAGAGCTTTTGATCTTTCCAAAACATAAGGCAAGTACTCGTCAACCACCTTGGATTTGTGCTTCTTGTGAAAGGCTAGAACCAAGTATCTAACTTCGGTTTTAACAAAGCCACTACAAACATTAATTTTTAAAGAGTTATCAAACTACATTAATTACTTTTAGTTTTTTGGACAAACATTTAATTTAATCATCACTTAATAATAAATATATATATATATAAGCATATATGCAGATTAATTAATTAATTGTAGGTACCCGTGTATAGTATTACGGAGTGCAACGTCTGTCTCTTTGCTAACCATCCTCCATGTTAGCTCGAACCCACAAAATTTATCTGTAATATCTTCATTTTTACCTATCTTGACATTGATTTTGGTCTCTTTTTCGGGGAGCGAAACGCAGAAGCTTTTGGTGACGGGGCTAGTGATCGTGGCTAAGTAAATTTCTGCTGCGTAAAATATTTGGTTTTTGTTGAGGCCATCATATTCATTGATGGTCATAGTTATTTCGTTGGTGAATGCAGACAAATATGTGTTAAATTTGGTGTAAATATATTCATTGATTTCTTTAGGGATCAAATCTCTGGACAACGAACGGACGAGCATGGCCGTGGCAGCAACCGAAGCTGACGTGGAGATCACCGTTTTCACGGACGGGCGTTGAATTTTCCGAAACATGATTATTTTCTTCAATTAATTTTGGTCGGTCTTATAGCTAGAATCAATTTGACTAATAATAAACAATATCTGTTAAATATAATTCACATCTAATAATTTGTATTCGAATTTATAGATTGAAATTTTGGAATATTAGTACGTATATATATAGATTTTAGAGGTAGAGTAGAGTTCTCCTCGGATTCGGTCTTGAGATTAGGAGTCCCAATTAAAAAGCATCCGAGTAGCAGATTTTTATTAGGAATTGAATTCTATATACAGGGAAGTTACCTATTATTATCTGATAAAATCTTTTATATTTTCAGATTTCGATGAATTTCTATATTTTTATGTATAAAAAATATGGAAACAAAAAACTATGAAATTAACTTCTCTAGTTTTTAACTCATTATAACTAGAATATGTACGTAGTAAATTATTATTCTCCATTAAACTCTAAATTTTTATTTTAAATGAAATATTATTATTTTCAGCAGTAGTACTATTTTTTTCCTTTTAAATGAGTTGTAAATTTTTAAGATAAATCTTCGGTTCTTGGATTATTTGTAGCATGACAAATTATGTGGTGTATTGGGCTGTGAACAATCTTTTAAGTCCAAATAGTACATTTGGGCTATATTAACATTATGCTAAACGGACTATATTAATTATGTACTCCATTATATTCTTAAAATTAAATGTGAAGTTCAAAAAAGTATTTTGGCGACCTACACATGGATCTTCCAGGCAAATTTGATTGACAGGGGAAGAAGGAATTAAGCTGTGAAATTTGAATTTAAACAGAACTTAACCTTTTCTTTTGCTATATAATAATAATAATAATCTTTTGAGTTAGTTGAGTATGATAAATTAGTTTATTGGATCTTGGTTTTGGTTCAAAATGGGTCCGTACATGATAATGGGTCCAATAGATTGGCCAAGGCAGGTTTATGTCCAAAAGTGGGATGAGCTTGACTTTTTCGGTAAACTCTAGATTATGAAGCTCTTGTTTATGTCATTAACTTTTAGGAATATCAGTGCATCATATATATATATATATAGTCATTAATGTAGGAGTATCTCATGTAGACCAGATTTAATTATCGTTGGAATATCACGTGTTCGTGAATTAACGCAAAAATAGATGATAATTGAAGTTCATTTATTAAATTGGGTTCTTTTCGGCACGTTGCACTCTCTTGGCTATAATTTTTATTACGATTATCATAATCGCGATAAAGATCACAATTCGAATTGGATTGTTTCGGCCCCCATCGACATCGATTTCAAAATAAAATTCTTTCGTTTTTCCCTTCAAAATGTGATTTTAGATATTCATTCCATTTTGAATAAGTTTTAATAAATCAATTAATTAGACTGTCGATTTAAACTCGGTTCATGTTAGTTTTTTGTTGTCACAAGTCTTATCTTATTTAATTCTGCACTTTGACTTTTGACATATTTTTAGCTAGTGTGGGTTTTTTTTATCAACAATCCGGCTGGCTTGTTGGTATTAAATATTTCTAAAGTGTTCTTTTGGGATTTATGTTCTTCCATTTATTTTTATAATTTTATACCATATATACCATTAACAATTGTTTTATACTAACATAACTCTAACCTTAATTAAGAGCAAGTTCAAAACATATATATCATTCATTCTTCAATTAATCATGTACTTGTCTTATATATGGACAATTGAGGTCGGACCGATCATGCATATTTCATTTGGAATATAATGCAATTTCTGAACAAGCACGTACGCACCAGAACTAATCGATAAGATGAAACGTAAGTAATTATATATTATAATTATTATCTTTAGAGAATCAGATTTTAAACCACTGAAAACTGCTTGTGTGTATCAGGAAAATTCCAATAAAAAGATAATTAAAGCAGGCAGACACAGACCATTGAAGTGGAAGACAATTAGACAAATTAAAGTTGTTGTGATGTTTCCTTTCAAATAATTTTGCAGACTAATTACAAATTAATTAAAGATTCCATTTCTTTCTTTTTTTTCAACCTTTTTTTATTTTATTTTTTATGGTAGGATGAAATAATAGTACTGCTCATGAGTAAGGATTGAGTCATATGATCGAGAAACAGTATATACCCAGAACTTTATTCATGTCTTTATACTTATTCTTTTAATTTAAAAAATTAGTTAATTATGACATCAAACCCTTTTGTTTGTTATTTTTGCGTCTGAAATTCCAAAGATTGGGAATACGGCAACAAAGCATATATGCGCATAGAACAAGATTTGGAATTAATACTACTTTGATGCATATTCCCCTAAATATTCCATATTAATTGTTTGATTATCCTAAAAGATAAAATTCTATTGGACATCTTTGGCTGTGGAAATACTTCAAAATTTTAAAACAAATTTATGGTGTTATTCGGGCTAAAATTGTGTGATGAGATGTCAAGGTCAAATCAATACACAATTCCTCGAAGTGATCTCGGAACTTCCAAATTCAGTTGGGACCGATCAACGCTCCAAGAAGATCTACTAGGTAAGGTCGAGTTCAAAATTTACATGAAGATGGCTGAGGTAAAACAACTCGAGTTGGACTCAGCAAAAGATTCGACCTACCATTTTGTGGTGTTATTCAAGTGTGTTTGTAGTAATAAGGAGGGGATTTGTAGATGATAAAGTTACACGAGTTGACATGTTTAGTCGATGATTATTAGGGTTAATTCGGGTCAAATGTGATGAACGCTATAATGAATTGTGTATGGTTGGTCTAATCTTGGAGTACAATCAAGTGACACGTGACGTGCCGCGTTTGAGGGATTTACGGATGTCCATTCAAAAAGATCTTGTTGGTCGACCTAGGATATACACCGTTGAGCTCATGGTAGTCGATCTTACCCTAGTCGTTCTCATCATGATCGAGCTCATGATCAATCTCACACAGTCAAGCTCACCTTGGTCGAGCTCATGAGCGATGAGAACAAGTCAGTCAGTTCGAGTTTGTTGGTAGTTCCATATGGATTGCATGTAAGGATAGATTTGACGCTTTTGATCTAAAAAAAATATATTAGATTAATTAGTACTAATAATTTTAATAGGGAAGCCAATTTATGTATGTATATTTATCCTTTATTGATTTTTCTTTTTTTCCATTGGTATTCGGGTATTGGGCGGACGAGGATAAATTATTTATCAAACATAAGCATATAAATATAGTTATCGTAATCCAAATACAATTGAAGTGAATCTAAATTTCCTCGTGTGAACATTCACTTGAGATTTATTGATTGAATTTTGTTTCCATTACAAAGAGAATTAATCATGGATCAACATTCAAATCTAGAAAATAAAAATTACCGAGACGATTTGTTACAAGCATTAAAAAATATAGACAAATAAATAAATAATTTAAGCCCCAAGTAAAATTTCAAAATTCCCATTGCCATAGATGATCTAAAATCATATATACATGGTACACTTTTTTTTCCTACTACCATTTACTACTCCTATGGAGTAACTTTTTTTTTTTTTTTTTAATAATTCTGTATTACCACATACTTAAAATTACTTTCAAGTATCTACAATGAAACCACAGCAGCTGAGAACTCTTCTTCCTCCCTGAGAATCCTCTGCTGCCGCGCTATAAACGCCTCCACCGTTCGCCGGAACTCTTCGCTACTCATCTCATCCTCCGCGAAGGTAGACGTACAACTACCCGCCGCCGCCTCCACCACCACCTTCGTACTCTTGCGGCATCTTTCCGTCATGCTCCGTCTCAGCTCGCGGCGGCGCTCGTCCCCATTCACCGCCGGCGGCACGCGAGCCCTAACAATGTTCTCAGAATGACTCCTGCTTAATTTAATTACATTTTCGTCAGAACAAACAGTATATTTACACGATTCCGATGCTTTTTTCTCTTGTTTGTTGCAGGTTTGCAGATTCATTCGACATTTTTCCACATACTCCTCGTAAAAATCGGTACTCTTTCCACCATTTTTGGATGAGAATTGCCCGGAAATTAAAAACAGAACGAGTACGATCACGTTCCCTAGTATGAAAACAAATTGGGGGCTAATTAGGGTTAATGAAATTCCCCTAAAATACTCCGCCGACAGATTGAAAGAATAAGCAAATTGAGTGGAAAACCTAGAGACGACGATCAGGAAAACAAACAGCTCCAGGAATCGAAACAGAGTCGTAATTCTCTGAAATCTACGGTTCTTTGAAATCGCTTTTGCTTTCTCAGCTTTTATGTCCTGGAACTTGAATGAATCCATTTTGACCCGAGACCTAATGGATGGATCGTACTATTTACTATTTAAGAACTTAACTTTTAGCTTAATTTTTCTCGGTTTTTGGTATTCACTCGAAAGAGTACTGGATTGAAAATTTAGGTTGAGCACTGAATTTGAACAGAGAGCAGAGGTGATTAAGATTGTACATAGTTTAATGATTTTTGATTAATTGCTTGGCTTGGGGATTCAATTAATGGAGGAAGTGGTGATATTTATAAGAAAAATAATATAATAGATTCTCTATCTTTTTCCTTTTTTTTTATTTACTTTATCAGTTGTGGTGGTTTTTAAATTCTTTTACTTTTGAAGAGTGGATTTATAATAGTGGGAGGGAGGGTCTACCACTTTTGTTGGGGAGTTCTTGAAGTTATTTGAAACCAACAGCTGGTGAGCTGGTGGTTTATGCTCAAATTTCACTTATAAATTCCTTAATTTGGATAAGTAGGGAATCAATAATTGCTTATGGTGGGGTCGTTTGGTAGGACCTAATAGGGGTATTATGTTATATTATATGAGTTAATATGAGCTAATATAACGTTTGGTGGCATTGATCTAATACCGGGTCATATATATTAAATCCTTACGATCTGGTATTAAGACTAGATTATAATCCACCCAGGCATTGATGGATTAGTTAATCTAGGTAAATATGGATTAGGTAAATATCACTAATAACCTCAAATTTATATATTTCATTTTTAACATATCATTAAATATCATAAATTCTTCTCAAATATCTATAAATGGAAAAACATTATACATAAATAAATCACAAATTAAAATTTATATCAATTTACAATTAACAAGGAAGCATTCAATCAAATCTACCAACCATGTTTTTAATATGGCCTTCAATCCGACTCCAATCTAATCCACCTTAATCCCATACACCTTACCAAACTGCCCCTTCATATTATAGGCAAGGGACAAAAACGTCAAATTATACTATGAAAAGAGTATTGAAGTGGATTATGTTCCATGGAATTTGGTTTTGGATGGATCCTAAAATTATTGGTGGATAGATGCGGAGCCTTCCTTGAAGCTTGATTTCAAATTTTCCAATTCAGTAATTATATGTGAATTTAAAATGTTCAAAAAATTTAAGATGCTCGTAATAGATTTTATATCTCATTCTCGTGTGACATTATAGTATTGTAAGACCCATAAAGTAAAGATCAATATATTGACAAGTGTTTCAACTTATAATTCTTTTTTTTTTTTCATAATTTCAACTTATGTATATGCTGGAGCCAAGCATATGTACAACATTAAAATGAGTCACAAATGTATGATAATATATTTTTTTGTCATGCTCGATCATGCTGGTTTACATGTTTATGCTTCAATCAATTATAAAGTGCCACTTAAATTTGTGCGTATTAAAATATAAAACGAGTTTTGGTTATTTTTAAATTGATAAGTGACACGTGAATCCTCTAGAAGTTTTTAAATGTAGAACTTTTTGTCGGAATCTGTTTATATTTTTTGAATTTTTAGAACCTGCATGATCAGTTATTTGATTTTCTTTAAATAGTACTATATTTTGAATTTTGGAGTCTAGAAATTTGAAAATGTTAGGGCATAATAGAAGTAAAGATGTCCTTCTTTATAGATTATTTTGATTTTCCTTTGTGCCTAATATATTGGGCATGTTTGTTTGGTGTCTCCCAAAAAAATTTCGTGTTTGAGAAATGTCAAACAAACATGTTTTTTATTTTCTGAAATAAAATTTTTATCTCTAAATTTTCTCAAACTACTCTCTGAAAATTCAAACAAACAACAATTTTCTTATTTCTAAACAAAACCTATACAAACTCTACTCGGATTTGACATAAAATAACTTATCTCTCACACAATTTATCTCACAACAAACATGATTTGACATAAAGTCTTACACATCTTACACCTATAACACAACTCTTCCAAAAAAACCTACACATACTTTATTTCTCAAACCATTATCTCAAAACCCAAACAAACAACATTACGCAAATCAAAATTATTTCACAAATCTCCACTACTCTCCCAAACTACTTTCCCAAACACCAAACAAACAGGCCCATTAATTTTGAGAAAGTGTCATAATTCTCTAGTGCCATTTTATGCTAGCCATTATATAAAACATCTTCTTATAATATCAGAGATATCATTAAATTAGCAAATCAGTGAAACTTATGCAAAAAAAAAAATTCCATTTTGTCATAAGGTTCAACCAAACCAAATTAAACCAATATTCCACAAAATCTGTACTTATCAGTACTAATCATCCGTAACACATTAATTTTATGAGATTTTTTTTTCTGAACCTTTTAACCAACATATTATGCATCTAGGCTTATAATTAGCCTTTATGCATAATTCTATATAATTATGTCTTAATACACCTTTATTTTGACACTAATATTGAACTTTAAGACAAAAAGAAATAATCAACAATTAGATTTGCTTAATGGGTTTTGATTTGACAGTTCTTTTGCTCTTTTAATTTATGCCTAAAATTCTTCGAAAACTTACCTCCAAGTGGAGCATGTTCATTGGATTCCTGAAACACGCGCACCTTTTTTAATTCTATTTTTTTCTTGCATTCTTTTTCCTTTAGTTTATGTTGTTTGAGACTTTAATTTGAGAGGGGTAAAATTATAATTTTTGGTTCTTGTAGGGTCATTTTGTTCTTCCTTACTACCTAAGAAACTGCCACGTTACATCTAATTTCCTTTCTTGAATATCTTCACCAAGACGCACCAATGGCAATGGTAACGGGTGAATGATTTTTTACGTGGCAATAAAGCCTTCAAATTATTTTCAGCAAGAACCCTCGTAAAGGTTTGGCCTTGTTAATTTGGATCTTTTCTAAAATTTCGGTAATTTCTGAAAGACTAATTCAACATGCATTAGCTTTTCTTTAATTTGCAAAATATTTTAAAAAGCCATTATCATTTTCTTGTTTTCAAGCCATTTGTATTGATTAGAAATAAACAAATTTATCTTAAAAAATCATCATTAACTTTACTATATTAGTTAAAAGTTTCAAGAATCAATCCAAAAATTTTATACGGTTTTCAAGAGTATTTTTGAAATTCTCCCATCTTTGAAATAACTCTCCAAATGAATCCGGGGAAATTCTTATCCAGACCGGATTTGACCGAACCCAAAGTAACTACATGGCAAGTGTAATACACTTGCTTTGGGATTGGATGTAACTCCCAGGAGAGTGACCAATCACAAAGCAAGTGCAATACACTTGCTTGGTGGTTGGATGGATTTGGCCAAGTCAGGCTTGGACTTCATGAAGCCGTTACATTTTATTTTCTTATTAGTTATCACCAGTCTTTAGTTTCTGGACCCGCACGCATAATTAATTTCCCTTTTTTTTTTAATTAATGAATGTGTTCTTTACTTTATAAAATCGATTTTCACAAGGGCTTTTATTTTTGTAGACCCCCGAAATACTGTACTAACTATAGGTACCCCCAAACTAGTCGACACGTGTCCATTTTATGACTTGCTACCTGCTATTCAAATTACAAATATGATACAATTTTACTGTTTTGTCCTTACACATTAATTATAATAGTTAACAATGAAAATAAAATATGCTCCAAATTTATTTAATCTATATTCAGTTTTTAATCTAATCAAATAAAACAAAAATTACTACAATTTATAATTTTTTAATAAAACTAAATAAAATTAGTATATATATAATTCAGTTTAGTTATTTCATAAAATTATACATAATATATTGTTTTCAATTTGTTTATGATAATAAGTTAAAATTATTATTAAATGAATTTAATTAAAAAAAAAAAGGTTGTCTTCTTCGTCTCACTGCCGGAGCGCCGGAGCGGCAACGACGAAACGCCGCCGTTCTGGTCACGACCAGAACGACGGCCGGCGGCATAGATATTGCGGCCACCAGACCAGATCTGGTGGCCGAAGGTTCGCCACCGTTCTGGTGCGACCAGAACGGCGGCAACAAGCTTGCGGCCACCAGATCTGGTGGCCGAAGGTTCACCGCCGTTCTGGTTGCACCAGACCGGCGGCCACAAGCTTGCGGCCACCAGATCTGGTGGCCCAACCAGAACGGCGGCAACAAGCTTGCGGCCACCAGATCTGGTGGCCGAAGGTTCACCGCCGTTCTGGTTGCACCAGACCGGCGGCCACAAGCTTGCGGCCACCAGATCTGGTGGCCCAACATTTGCTGAACGCGGAGAGCTTCGGCCACCAGATCCGGTGGCCACCGAAAGCTTGCCGTCGTCCTGGTTGGCGGCGGCGGCGGAGGTGGTGACTATCCATGGTGGTTGGGGTTAGGGTTTTGTTTGAGTGGGTGGGTGAGGGATGATGGGTGTTTTTAAATTAATTGGTATGTTATGTTATTTTGAAAATTGATGAGGGTAATAATGGAAGGGTACCTAACTTTGCAAATTTAATTTTTTTTTTTGAACTGAGTACGTCAGTACTCTCAATAGTACGTCAACCTACTGAACCGGTTGCCTTGATCTCCAAATTAATGGTTCAGATTAAATACATGTGTGTCTAGTGGTCAGATCTGGGGTACCTATAGTTAGTATAGTACGTTGAGGTCTGCAAAAATAAACGCCCTTTTCACAATTCTTATTGGTGATAGAAGTAATAGCATTAGTTCATGAAAGAATAGCATCGATCTTATAAGAAATTTTTGTGGCTAAATATTATTGTATGACATTGGTATTTTGCATTAGTTTGGTGGAATTTTAATTTTTAATTGCATATATTTGTATATCTCAAAAGTAAAACATAGAAGATATTAATTTAGGTCAAGCTAAGTGTTAAATGTTTCGAAGTTTGAAACTCTTAGTCGTGCACATGGAGTAACATTAATTATTCCATATATATTCAGGTGGAATTTATACTCTTTCTTGGTAATACTCTTTGTCCCCATATCTTTTATCTATTAATTAGGATAAGCTAGCATATATATATATGGGAATCAATCATACTGTCTTTGCAACTTTTGACTAAATTATGGATTTAATTACTGCAAAAACTTTTTCATTTGAGATATATAATTCTGAATTAATATGAATTTCAAATTATTTAATAATTAATTATACTGTTTAAGTGATAACAAATGGTTGAAATTTTTTAAATATTAGGTACTCTCATTTGAAGTTTTTAGCTCAAATAAATACTTCAATTTCATTATTTTTACTTGTTTGTATTCCTTCAGAATTCCAAATAATTGTGTTTCTCCATTTATGTTTTCTTTATCAAGGGATCGAAGAGGCAAATTTGCCCAGATACATGCAAAGATTTGTGAACTAAGTTCATGTGAAAACCTATCTATAGACAAAGAATTGAAAAGCGAGTTCATGTCAAATTGTTTTTCCAAATATTTTCAAGTATAATTAGGTAAACTACTATATATAAATATATGCAAATGTGTGCCTTTTTAAATATTATTAAAATCATGACCCGCTTATTAGTATAATGGGTAACGTTGCCATTTTACAATTGAAATGGAAAATTTATTTTCTTATCAAACATGCATGTTTAAGTAATTTAAACGAGTTTAGGATCAACTCCGAACATAGAAGTAATCAAAATAAGTTATTTTAGATGTGCATGTACTTCCAACCCATATATATTAAGCCTTGAACCCACTACAAGCAACGGTAGCATTTATCATTAATGTATAACTAGGCCAAATTTTCAATATTCCAAAAATCTATCGGTGAAAGGTTTTTCACTAGGCACATAATATCACATGCTCATATGTGGCGCATAAATTCTAGCGGTCTAGCATAAATATGATGTCTTTAATGCAAAATTCTTGTCAAAATCTGGTTTGATCAAACTCATCCAACCACCAAGCAAGTGTATTGCATTTGCTTTGTGACTGGTCACTCTTTGGGAGTTACATCCAATCTCAAAGCAAGTGTATTGCACTTGCGTTGTAGTTGCTTTGGGTTCGGCCAAACGCGCTGTGGGTAAGAATTTCCCGTCTTTAATAGGATTCGAACTTAAATTTCGCATTTATGAATCACAAACCACTACCACTTGACCCAACCACATAAATATAAAATATATTGTTTTTTTTTAAAAAAATTTATGGACCTACAATCCCAGTTGACAATAATTGGGCTTTTAACTTCAAATGACCCAGATTTATGGGCTCCATGGAATACTTTGATTAGAACCCATCAGGAGACATGACTTTCCAAAAGCATTTCGAATTTATATTCCTATAAATTTGCAGTGAAGTATCATTTTAAATTGCTGAAATTAAATTTCACATGAAATATGAGAGTTTTTTGCACTTTACACCCCCACAATATGAAAAATAGGCACTTTATATCCTGAAAACATATATTTAACACTTTGCACCCCCAAAATATGAACAATTAAGCACTTTGCACCCTCTTATATTTCCTCAAAAAACTTAGGAACAAAATAGGTAATTCATTTTTGGATCTTTATCACTTTGCACCCCCGAAACATGAGAAATTGGCATTTTGCACTCCCGAAATAGAATTAACACTTAACACCCTCGAATTAAGAACAACTTATCAACTTGCACCCCCAAAACACGAGAAATGGACCCTTTGAACCCCCCAAACACAAAATTAGCACTTAGCACCTCAAATTTAGAAAAACTCAACAACTAGCACCCCCTCGTTTTTTTCGGTAAAGTTGACCACCGGGTTCAAAAAACCTAGGGGCAAAATAGTTAATTCATTTTCTTTTTTCCTTAAATTTGAAAAGACAATTATGAATATTAGAATACTCATTTCTCTCTCCATCTTAAAATTTGTTTTTGTGATATGGTTCAGTCAATTTTATGTATTAACTTTTCAAATTCTTTTGGATATTTGAGGACATCTGAAAAAATAGTAGTTAAAGAAATATGTTAAAATAGATTTTGCAAATGAATATTCTAGTATTCATAATCGTATTTTGTAAATTTTAAGAAAAAATAAATAAATTACCTATTTTCCCCTAGATTTTTTTACCTATGTTTTCTTTACCTTGGTGGTTAACTTTGCCGAAAAAAATGAGGGGGTGCTAGTTGTTGAGTTTTTCTTAATTCTTAATTTGAGGGGCTAAATTTGTGTTTAGGGGGTTCAAAGTGTCTATTTCTCGTGTTTCGGGGTGCAAGTCGATGAGTTGTTCTTAATTCGAGGGTGCTAAGTGCTAGTTCTATTCCAGGGGTGCAAATGCCCATTTATCGTGTTTTAGGGTGCAAAGTGCCAAATATCCAAAAATGAATTACCTATTTTCTCCCGATGTGGTAAATAAAAGAGGGTACAAAGTGCTAAATTTATGTTTCAAGGGTGCAAAGTGCCTATATTCCATGTTTCGGGATTGCAAAATGCAAGAAGCCTAAAATCTGATAAATCTACCGTGACAGTTATAAAATAACATTGTGTGAAAAAATGTTATAAATACAATGAAATTTTAACGTTCATAATTTTAAAAATGTAACATTTATACCTTTATTAAAGAAACTTAAGCTTAAATAAAATTTAATTATTATTAATTAAACATTAAAAAAATGTAACTTTAATTTAAGAAATTTAACATTAATAGTCTGTAAATTTAATAACATTGTAAGAAACTTAAATACAATTTTTATTATAATTATTATTATTATTAAGTGATAGTTTCGAAAAATGAAGATTGAAATTAAATGAAATGGATAGATTGAGTCATTGGAGATGACTATGAAAGAAAGAGGAAGTTGGACTTGGAATATGAGGGGAAGCTGAACTTAGACTGAAGAGTCACTGAAGATGACCTTAGCCTCTGTCGAAGTAGGATGAAGTGGTTGCTCAATATAACGAGTCAACCATCCAAAAAACCTCCTGAATGTGATCGTGCAATGACTCCAAGACTCCAAGAACCTGGAACAAGGTCGATAGCCACATCGAATAACTTCATCACATTTGGACATGGGACCGACCACCTCACTGTATCTCTACAACTTCATCGCCTAGGCTACAACACAGTTGTTATAGCAGCAAGCAACTCCATCCATGCTACTGATTCTTCCCATTTCAAAGAAGTTTTTGTTTTTAGAGTACAAAATGACCCAACAGATGATCCGACAGAGATCGAAAGTTTGAAGGTCATTCCTTGCTCTAAACTCCCTAATCTAGTCCACCTTGTTCGGACGTGAAGGGTTCATAGCACGACCAAGGTATATTGCATAAAACTCGATACTTACTAGAAAAACGAGCAATATTATAGGCAATGCAAATCATTCTCCTCATGATCCTCACAAAACATGCATCTAGAGTTCTCTGTCACCTTTCATTGTTTCGTTTCAATAAATTCGCCTGCGTTAGTAACAAAAATTTACAAGCACGCGCCACATGAAAATCTTAATCTTGCTCGAGGTAGAAAGAGACCATAACCATTTGCAGTCCCCTCCCCCCCCCCCCCTAAAAAAAAAAAAAGAAGAATAAGCTGAACCAATCAAGGTGCTGCATTAAAAAAAAAAAAACTGTACATTACTCAAATCAAGGCCATCGATATTTTTATCTTAATACAAATCATAGATTTTCAAAGAGAAAGAAAAGTGGGCATTAACTAATTAATAAGTTGAGTTGGCTAAAAAATCAAAGTTTTAGTTTGAATTTGAATTAAATTTTTTATATTTTCCTATAAATGAAATATAAGATTATGTTTGAATTTGATTTGATTGTTAAATGAATGACTTGTAAATGAGTTTGAATTGAGTCAAACGTGACTCAAAGTTAAATTATTTAATCTTTCACAAATAAAATATATTTTTATTATTTTGAACTTATCTAACTCTATAATTTTGTATGCGATCAAACTTTATATAAAAGAAGATGACCATAATCCATAACTTGATATTGATAAAAAAAATAAAAAATAAAATAAAAACTTGATAAATAACTAATATAATTTTATATCAAACTTTCAGTTATTTCAGCATTATACCTATATAAGCTATCCATCAATATATATATGTAATGATTACACTTCCAAATCCAAAGTTAATCGCACTGATCTGGAGATACTAAAGCAACTTTTTTGCAGCTTCTAAAAGGAAGAGATAAGGATACAACCATCAAACTGAAACCTAGTTGGTTTAATCAATTGATTCATGATCGATACTATATTGGATATTTTAATTTGAAAATTAAAAATTTAAGACAATGGTTTTTGGATCTTAGAAAACAGGGTTTTTCGCACTTTGCACCCTGAAAATACAATTAAGTTGACACTTTGGACCCTAGTGTGTGTTTTGAAGAAAAAAATTCATTGATTGAAGAGTATAATAATTTTTTTCGAATATTTTTGGTACTTTGCACCCTAAAAGTAGAGATTTTGATACTTTGCACTCTGAAATATAGGATATTGGCACTTTGCACCCAAAAAATATAATTTCTAGCATTTTCAACCCCCACTTAATATGATAATCTAAATAATGTAAATAACATGCAATATAATAATATGTTTGTTAAATTAAGTCGGGGTTGAAAATACCAAAAAATATATTGTTTGAGTGTAAAGTGTCAATATTCTATATTTCAAAGTACAAAGTCATGTCATATCTATACTTTTGGGTGCAAAGTGTCAAAAATATATGAAAATAACTATTATACCATTCAATCAATGAATTTTTTCTTCAAAACACACGCTAGGATGCAAAGTGTCAACTAAATTGTATATCCAGAGTGCAAAGTGCCAAAGTCATATAATTTCATGTTGCAAAGTGCCAAAAGCCCTAAAAAACACTATCAATTACGAATATACGATCTGTTTAATTTGTTTCTGGAATTCCAATATTCTTAAATTAAATTAATTACTACTGACATAAGGTAATATGCTCTTAAAAGATGCCCACGGTGGATTAAGAAAATCTTGAGTCGGATTCCACTTAGTTTTAATATCTGCTAATTATTTTCTTATAGCTTTTTGGAATTAAAATTAGGGTAAACACCATTTTTGGTCCCTCTTATCATTAACTTTTTACAGAGCGGTCCCTCTTATGTTTTTTTCCCACTTTAGTCCCTACTATGAATTATTTGTTTCACTTTAGTCATTTTCAAGTGGTCCAAGGCGATTCCGATCGATAACATGTGATATGCTCATGAGGGCAATTTTGTCATTTCAAGTAAACTAATATGGATATTTTCGGCTTTCTAATTATTTAAAAAAATAAATAAATAAATTTCCAAACTAGGCTTTCATTCCAATCGAACTTAATCGTACATTTTGTTCCAAACTAAAGTTTTTTCCTAAAATCTTTTTCAAACACCAAAATTGCTCCCCAATTAAACAATATCTCAAATAGTATCAATAGTGAACGGACGAAAATGCCCTAAAAAATATTCATATGCATGTCACGTGTTATCGGAACCACCTTATAAGGACTAATGTGAAACACATAATTCATAGTAGGAACTAAAGTGAAACAAATAATTCATAGTAGAGACTAGAGTGGGAAGAAAAACATAAAAGGGACTACTATGTAAAAAGTTAATGATAAGATGGACCAAAAGTAGTATTTACCCTTAAAATTATTATAAAGACAGTTCACATTTGCCCTCCTCCCCCCAAAAAAAACATTTTCAATTTTGCTTTTAACACAATTAACAATTACACTGTTCCATGATCACCATTTAGGTAGAATTTAAATTTCAGGGTGATGAGTGGGAAAATTGGATTTTTAGGTGGTTAATTAATTAAGTGTAAAACTTGAAACTTCTTAGGGGCAACATGTAAATTGATTGTATTATTAAATTAAGCATCTCCTTTTGCTTGCATAAAGAAAATATACTAAGCATCGGTATATGTTCTTGAACGAATGTTAATTATTATGATAATTAGTGTGATATGTCTTTGGTACATGTACAAGGCTGAATATCGTCGTAAAAAAGAAACAGACGGTTGTAATCTATTTGGATATCGTTACACTTTTAACTTTAGTCTTTTTTTTAATAAATATCTCATTTATTTTCAACAATATAGATGACTTATCTATGTGTTTGTGGCACTGGTTTGTTTCGGAATAAATATATTCACCTACACCATAAAAGAAGAAAATAAATTATTTAATTTAATGCTACACTAATTAAATCCGCCATTTATTTTCGGGGGCAAATGAATTGTTTGTTTGATTTTGTGCCTACCAATTTTGGGTAGGCTTCAACAATGGGCGTTACTAGAGATGTCGACAGTCGGATTCGGATTTGCACCGATTGGATCCAAGTGGGTGGGTTTTCAATGTCTTAATCGCATCAACATCCATCAAATAATTGGATTTCAGATGAAATTTTGAATTTTGTGAAATCTTTACTCTCAAAATTTATTCCACTAATTTTGTTCATAACGATTACATTCATCCTACACCGGTGGATTATATACATAATTCATTAACTTGTCGCACCAACTTAAGTTTTTTACATTGTCTACTGAGTTCTAACATGAAAAGATCATTTCTCGATATCTTTAAACACCTGATATAAAATATTCATTAAATTTTATCGAAGAACTTATTTATGACATTAGGAGATGAGGCAAAATAAATGAGATGACAAAGAAAATATTAACTCATGACAATGTAAACTAATACTAATAAAGTTAATGGTAATTTATTCTCCTGTGATATTCATAATATTTAATTTATCTTTATGTGATTTGAAAAAGAGCACTCTACATCCTGTAAATCTATAAAAGTTTCACACTACCTCTCTGGCATTTTTATGTGGCACTTTGCCTCCATGTGTGATGATGATGTGACAATTTATCCCCTATAATTTTGTCTCTCTATGTTACAAAATACTTTTTATGTTTATTCTCAATTTCAACAAGTGAATTACACTCTCTAACTCAAAGAGGTGAATTACTTCTTTTAAATTTTTACAAGGGATAAATTGAACATTATGAATATCACATGGAGTAAATTACCATTAATCAAATACTAATATATTGTTCATATCACTTACATAAATTAAATAATTTGCATATTTATTAATTTGTATATTAATTGTTAAGTTAAGGTACCCAATGGATCAGATCAAACGTAGTTTAATATTTGTTCCATAACTTTTTCCTGGTGGATTTTTTAAACTGGACAAATCTAATTAACTTTGAATCGGTAAAATGATGGTACATTATATCGTATTCGGACTGCTATCCTTGTAATATTGACACAACAGACAACGATAGGGCAATCTTGTCTTTCTTTATTGGTAGTAATACTATCTTTTTTATTTTCCTTTTTCCTTTGCAAGAGAGAGAGAGAGGAAGAACCAATGGCCAACAACATAACTTAAGTTTCAACGGGCCTTCATATAATGCATTAAGACAGGCCCAATAAACAATCATGATATTTTGACTTTTGAACAATACAGCCGGCCCAGGGGGAAATTAAGTTTGTAGATCATCAATGCAACTTTTAATTCATTTTCAAGCAAAACACGAAACATTGTTTCCTTGAAACATAATTAGATACAATCTCATATACATATATATATATATATATATATATATATATATATATATATATATATATATATATATATAGCTTAAAGAAAGGGCCAGAGGCGAGGAGGTCTAGGTTGATGCTAAAGCTAAGGCCCCAACACCTTAAAAGTCTTCGATTCGATTCATGTAATGATGTTCACGTCATACTAAAAAACATATGAAAGATGGAAAAAAGAAATTCCATTTTGTAGCAAGTTATAGTTTACCATACTTAAGCTTTCCCCAAATATTCAATGAAATCAAATTATAAATAATAAATAAATCAATTTTAACACACTAATTTAATTATTTTCATTTTGTATAAATTTTCACAAAAAATGATGTAATAATTAATTGAGCCTTAAACTTCACTACATAAGATTGAAATGAAACCCAGGCCAGCAGGTAAGTTTTAAGTCTTGGGCCAGCCCAACCCTAAACTACAAGCAATAATCAGTAATACGACGTCGTAACATCTGGTGAAGCAAATAAAAGCCCTACTAGGTTTTCTAATTGGAACGGACATCATCTCGCTTCCCCTCTTCAGCTCTCCGCCGCACTCTTACACCTCACCTACTCACACCCACTCCGATGGTGCGCCGCCTGTCTAAATTTCCATTTTCAATTTGAACACTTAATTACTTATCGATTATTGTTATATTCTTTTTATTGTTTTTGTAGGCGCCGAAGAAGGATAAGGCTCCTCCACCGTCGTCAAAGCCAGCGAAGTCTGGCGGTGGCAAGCAGAAGAAGAAGGTCGCTGACTTACTATATTTAATCTTTTTTGCTCGATTTTCCTATGCATTGTTCTAATTTATCAACATTTTGTGGTGAATTTGCAATAATTGCAGAAGTGGAGCAAGGGAAAGCAAAAGGAGAAGGTGAACAACATGGTGCTGTTTGATAAGGCAACCTACGACAAGTTGTTGACTGAGGCACCTAAATACAAGCTCATCACTCCATCTGTCCTTTCCGATCGTCTCAGGGTAATAAATTTGGTGGAATTTTGATAGATCAGCTATTGTTAGGTTTTACTCGGTGCTGCAAGTTAGAAATATTTCTTTAAGCTAGTGGCATATCCTTTGTTTTTGTTGTGCTCTGTTAAGTTGACTTGTTCGATTATTTAATTGATTTTATAACCTGCAATGTAGCTTATTAGAAACACATTTTGGTTCGGTTTATTTTATCATTTGTGTAAATCAGTTCTCTGTTTTCCATTTTTTAAAACCTGAAATCTAGCTGAGGAAAAGGGACAAGTACATGTTTAGATAAGAATAATAAGTTTCAAATCGATGAAAACATTTTTATATAGTTGATTGATAGTATATCCTGCAAACCTAACATACATTTAAGATTGTGAAATGTCATAAAAGTTTCCAAATTTATTAGTTGATTAAAGGATATATTGTTTGAAAATATCATCTAATGGCAATATGCTGTAATAGAAAATGTCCATGTTGTATCAATAGTTGCTTGAAATTGCACATATGTGAGAGTGGGAAAAAAAGAATCTGTCTGATTTGTAGTATTGGTAATACACTAATTATTAGAAAAATCTGAATTGTTGGTACTTGCCTACGTTTATTCCGTATGTTTCTGGAATATGTATATGCCTTTTTCTCAATTGATGCCTTTTGTAATTATAATAGTCAATTCTGAGGATTCATTTGATCGTTTGAGTTGCATAACTAACTTAGGCAGTAGCGTATTGAGAATGTGCTAGGCTAATAAAAATTAGATGACTTGCTGTGGAAAATGTATTTGGTTTTTGTCTTGAGACTTTTATCAAACTTCTCTTGCTCCCGTATTAATATAAAATATTATAACATAAATATTAATATTTTCATTGATATATTTACAGATCAGTGGATCACTGGCTAGGAAGGCAATTAGGGAACTAATGGCCAGAGGTTTGATCAGAATGGTGTCAGCTCATTCAAGCCAGCAGATATACACCAGGGCCACTAACACCTAGGTGTTTTGTTTTACTTTGTTACACAGAGCCTTGAACTGCATTTTGTCTATGTAGACCTCTGTTCTTTAGCTTTGTTTTTCCTTTTTTGATGGATTAATGCATGATTTGCGTATAATTTTTTAATCAGAACTTGTTATGTCATATAATTTTTTTTAGATGGGTGGTTAATGTTCTCAATATGCGATACTTTATGGGTGAATCCATTGTAATACCCTGTAATTTTATATAAATGTAAAATGAATTCTTAATTAGTTTTAATTAAAATAAGGATTAAAAGAAAATGAATTGGTATTGTACAATTGAAATAAAATGTCAAATATATAGTGAAGGTATTTTTGTAATGTAGGGACTTAGTCGATTAAATAAAAGTTGAAGGAATCAATTAATTGTTATGGACTTAATAAGTATGTAATCGAGACTTTGAAGTCATTTGCCACACTATTATAAAGTTAAGGACTAAGTATTATGTTTTCATAGCTTGAGATATTCTATTGTTAAAGTTTAGAAAATATAGGACTCATATGAAATATGCTAAATTGGGTATTAGATTATCTCCACACCATGACTCATGCAATGTTACCCAATTCCTATTTCTTTATACCACACGGCAGCAAATTAAGGAGAGAAATTGATGACTCTTGGTTTGAATTAATACTTGTCCTTATCAAAATAAAAGTCTTTATCCACCCATTTTGCACACAATTTCAAACTTACACCGACAAGATTAGAACACCTTCAGGGGGTGCAATTGACACACAGTGGGAAAACGAGTGAGAGTGAGAGAAAGGGGAGCGGTGGTTGAGGTGGTGGTGGCTTATTGACAGCGGCAAGGGTGGTGGCTTATGAAGGTGGTACGGTGGTTGTGGTTGGCCTAAACGGCGGCTAGTAGGAGAAGGTTACGAAGGGGGTGACGGCAACGTGGTGACACGGCGGAGCATGGTGGTGTTACCCCGATGATGTGCAGCAGCGGCGGAGATGGCTCGAAGGATCTAACAACAAGATAAGCAGGCATGTGCGGGTTGAGGGCCGTTACAAATGGTATCAGAGCTTCGGCTCAAAAGCCAGGATAGGTTCCTCGGACTAGAGCTTTTCATTGGTACCATTGTGGTTTTAAACTCGATGCTACTTTACTGGTTCATTTTGTTGAGATACCTACACCTATCTATTTTATTACATTCACTTCAAGAACTTCACAGGATTGCTAATACTATTATGGCCTCTGGATTCTCATGGATAGATGAAAATTTTCATGTTAGTGCTATAATATCAAAGCTTCCTCCTTCTTGGAAAGAATTCCGTGTTAGATTGATGCACGAGGATGATTTATTTAGGCAATTGTTTCTTTTCCTAATTTGGTGATGAATTCTTGATTTAGGTGGTTACTTCCTTATCTACAATGTGTAGCATACGACTTTTACATGATTTATTTAAGTACTTTTGTTTTCCAATTTGATGATGAATGCTTGATTTAGTTGGATACTTCCTCATTACAACGTGTAGAATACGGCATCTATGACTTTATTTTGTAATGATGATTTAGTGCCATAGTTGTGAAATGGATGTGGAAATTTTCAAATCTCATATTTGGCACTACCTAATGAAGCATTTTCTTCTTGGACAATTGTTATCTTTGCCTAATGTTTCACCGTCAATAATATGGTGTATATCTGATTAGGAATATATCAATATACCCCATCCACTTTACCGAACAGAATCGTTGATGAATTGCAAATGTTGTGAGATCTAAGAAATTATTTATTGCGTCTGTTTGTATAAATATTAACATGTTTCAAACTTCTTTTAATTGGAGATTCAGGTGTGAAAATAATGTTCGTGTGATGGTGGTCGGTCTGGATAAAACTTGATCTTTCATCAAGAAGATAATACTATTGGTATACAAGATTTTTCGTGGCAGCGACCGGTCAATGCATTTCGTGATTCGTGAGTGATAAATTTTTCGTGGCAGCGACCGGTCAATGCATTTCGTGATTCGTGAGTGCTAAATTTTTCGTGGCAGCGACCGGTCAATGCATTTCGTGATTCGTGAGTGATAAAGTTTTTCGTGGCAGCGACCGGTCAATGCATTTCGTGGTTCGTGAGTGACAAAGTTCGTGTAATGCAGCATCAACAATTAGTTTTGGGCACTCGATCTAAATTGCACTTGGTTAATAAGTTCCCATCTAATTAGAGAGAATTTGGGGGCCAAATTCTTTGAAGGAGGGGTGAATGTAATACCCTGTAATTTTATATAAATGTAAAATGAATTCTTAATTAGTTTTAATTAAAATAAGGATTAAAAGAAAATGAATTGGTATTGTACAATTGAAATAAAATGTCAAATATATAGTGAAGGTATTTTTGTAATGTAGGGACTTAGTCGATTAAATAAAAGTTGAAGGAATCAATTAATTGTTATGGACTTAATAAGTATGTAATCGAGACTTTGAAGTCATTTGCCACACTATTATAAAGTTAAGGACTAAGTATTATGTTTTCATAGCTTGAGATATTCTATTGTTAAAGTTTAGAAAATATAGGACTCATATGAAATATGCTAAATTGGGTATTAGATTATCTCCACACCATGACTCATGCAATGTTACCCAATTCCTATTTCTTTATACCACACGGCAGCAAATTAAGGAGAGAAATTGATGACTCTTGGTTTGAATTAATACTTGTCCTTATCAAAATAAAAGTCTTTATCCACCCATTTTGCACACAATTTCAAACTTACACCGACAAGATTAGAACACCTTCAGGGGGTGCAATTGACACACAGTGGGAAAACGAGTGAGAGTGAGAGAAAGGGGAGCGGTGGTTGAGGTGGTGGTGGCTTATTGACAGCGGCAAGGGTGGTGGCTTATGAAGGTGGTACGGTGGTTGTGGTTGGCCTAAACGGCGGCTAGTAGGAGAAGGTTACGAAGGGGGTGACGGCAACGTGGTGACACGGCGGAGCATGGTGGTGTTACCCCGATGATGTGCAGCAGCGGCGGAGATGGCTCGAAGGATCTAACAACAAGATAAGCAGGCATGTGCGGGTTGAGGGCCGTTACATCCATTCTGTTATTTCATCTTCGATTATAATCCACTGGATGTTTCCTCGTATGACTTGCTAGTTCATTTATGAAAGTTACGAGTTGCTATGTTTCATCAAGGACGGTCCAACATTGGCCCTAGGCGAAATTTAGAATAGGTGCTCCATTTTTATAAAAAAGAAAAAAAAACGTGTAATGTTAAATTATTTTTTCTTACAAACAAAAAAGCATGTATTAAATTAGTTTTTCTAACTTTTAAAACTAATTAATGCAAATATTCCCCAATTTCTTTTCTTTAATACAGTGTATGGTCTCCAAATGTGGAGATTCATTTATAGTAGAACCTCTTAGCTTTTACTAAATTTCCAAGGATGCTATACAATCTAAAAAAGAAGAAAAGGAATGATGAATTAACAAATAGCTATCCCTTAATCTTCACAATAGCAGCCTATTTCCAATGTTTGCAACATGTTCAAAAAGATTATTGGAGTATCTTCAAGTACCAGATTTTATATTTCTCCAAAAATTTCGAGTATCTTCTTTCCTTTCAATATTGCATCCATGTATCTTTTCAAGAACAAGGTGAAGTTAATTTCAAGTGATTCTTCTAGTTTTTTGGATCAATATAAAGGGTGTAACACATCACTATTTTTAAAAACGGACACTTAAGAAAAAGGCATATGCCTTGCCTAAAAAACTTACAAAAACATTCGACTTATGATATTAAATGTACACTGTTTTAAGAACAATGGCAATGGTTCACTTCCAAATGGTGCACTTAATAATTGTCAATTAATTCTGTTTTCTTTTTCATTCTCAGAGCAGTTGGAGGTGGGTAAAAGAGTAAAGGTTTATCAATGAGAAATACAATTTCAACTTCCGGTGGTGTTGCTAGTGCCACCATTGTTGCCTAGGTCTTTTCAGAAATTTCACCTTGCAAGGGGCATAATCTTATAGAACAATGAGAATGAAAATGTCTACAATCATTCACAAAGGAATACCGAATAAAAGCTCTTACCTTAACTGACTTCTCTGTTATAAGATACAGTAAGAATTCTTTGTAAGAAAATACACTTTTCAAGGTGTAATAATATTCATAAACTTTCTCTTGGCAAAGGCCAACCACCATTTATTTGGAGTTCCATTTGGTCGATATGCCACACTCAATAATCTTCCACTTGTTTCTTCCCTTATCTGCTTCAAATAATTTCTGAAGAGCTCTGTACTCAAAAGTCATGTAACCAAGAAACTAGGTGAACAACACTTCGAGAAAATGATAGATAAAGACAGGGAACGAATTAATATGTACCAAACCAAATAAGAAAAATACGATATTTTACCTGCTTCTTGTTGAGATTGTGGAAGAGCAAATAATCCTGGAAACGGAAATCCAGGCTCTCCAGGCACAGGAACCTTTTCCAGACCCAGATTAATAATTGCTTTCGTTCCTTCAGCCAAAGTTCTGCAACCTTCTAGCCTCTTCAAAGCGGTATTTATATAAAATGTTAAGTATATAAGAAGCTTATCAGCTGAACTCTTTATGTCAAAGTTTCTAAAGAAGACGTTTGCACGAAAGAATGTGATTGCTTCATCGACAATATCTGTGCTATCTGCATACAAATTATTGATACAAAATCTTTATTATTTCTTGAAAATTTGGCAGTAAGGAATGAACCTGACCTTGTTCTGAAACTGGAGCTGGTCCTTTTATGTGGCTTTTTAGGGGAAGTAGAGGGCACCCGCATGCTTTAGTAATATCATCATCATCAACAAAACTGGAATGGTAAACCTGCCATAATAGAAGAAGATAGAACATATGTATCAGGGACAATGAGACTTCATACCAACAGGTGATTGGTCTAGTGACCGGGACTATTCACTACAATGTAGTGAACTCAAGTTCGAATCCCTGTTGGGAGAGGTTCCCAATTAATGTGCTTGACGTGCCTCGGGATTAGATCAGTTCTACGACCTAGATATTCTTGGGAAACATGGAAAAACAAAAAAGACTTCATTCCTATTCCTCTATTTTTAATATGCTAGATATGAGAAAAGGAAACCACTGTACTAGCATCTTAAGCTCAAAATGGAGATATCAAAGTTGTAAGCAACATTTAAAAGTGTAAATTCCTTCAGTTATATTTTGTTTTCTTCTAAGTTAAACTACAAATTCAAGAAATATGCCTTATAGTTTAGCATAGTGTAGCTATATCTCCCGATCCCCAACTGTTCTTGAAACAAAAAAGATGCTTTTACTAGAAGATCAGATAATGGTTGATCCATTTTCACAGGTACCTCATGAGACTAAAACTAAAAGGAAGCAATGTATCTGTAAGCAATATTGAAGGAAAATTTTAGCAACTTCTAAGTCATAATGCATCATTGCCACCCGTGAATCGGTAATTCTTATAGGACCATGGTATAAAATGAAATCATTAGTTTGATGTACTTGAGAAGTGAAGTTCAATTGATAGTTAAAGCCTAACTGCACACAAATCAAAACTATTTATATGTTCACTGGTAATGCATTCTTTCAATTCTACAGAACAAATTCATTGCTTTGGTACTCCATAGGTATAATGACATCAGACTGAAAATAGAGAGAAAAAAGTGACATGTAAAAGATCGTCTGTAAACACAAAACAGGGTAACGTGATCTCACGGAAAGAAGAGAGTTTACCGTACCCTCCAAGCAGAAGTACAAGTAACAAAGTTTTACAAGATTCCTTACCATGTCAATCTTATGCTATTGTCCTTCTTTTGCTTAAGTCACCTCCACTGAAGCATGTAAAATTATCTGCAGCAATGGAATCATGATCATCAAAATACTATTCAGCCTGACAATAAGGAAGACAATATGTCTTAATTATTTATGTTTCTCTTTCTTCATATTACAAAAACAGAGGAAGAAAATGTCCGTTTGGTTTTTAAATAAAACAAGGATATGTATGAAACCCAAAAGAGTTATCTTGCATAATTCCAAAGACACAAAACTTTGGTTGTTTAATGCAGCTAAATCGAGTTTAATAAGGTTAGGATGTCAGATTACAATCCTAACTCCTAAATATATATATTTCCCTTGAGAAATTCATCCAATAGCTCCTGCATTTTTCTGTCAAATTCACCGCTGCACAACAACCAGGGCCGGCCTGACATATTACGGGGCCCTCTTTTACAAATTAGCGGATATATTTTAGATTTGATCGTAATACTTTTTATGACATTTCATTCTTAAACTTTCTCTTAACAAAAGCAAATACTAGATGCATATATATATACACATATACATATATATATTGAAAATGTGAATATAGTTACATAAACAAATATTTTTTACTGGTCAGAATCATTAAGTAAACAAAAATAATTTCTAACTTGTTAGAATTAGTAAATAGATAAAATATGAAAGTAAGATATTTCTGATCACACTACTATCTTAGGTAGGGCTGTACCAAATTTTTGTTATACCGGCTGGTTTGGTGTTCTGAAATCTCGTACCGTTTGCCAAACCGAAAATTTAGGTTAGGTTGTTTGATCTGATTCGGTACAAAAAAAACGAAAAATTATTGAATAATTTGTCTTGAATACAAATGTAAATAATAATATGCTTCCTACCACTCTAACCACCCAATGAAGTTGAATAGAAGTTATAAAGAATACATCAGAGATCCCCTAGCTTCGGCCCCCTCTCCAAAAATTACTTTAGCATCATTCAAGTTTGGGGTTTAAATGCAATTAGAACCCAAATTATTAAGAGAAAATCAGAAAAAGAACAAAATTGGGCATTTAGAATTGGGACCATACCTCTGTAAATTACAAATCTGGGCCGAGAGAGAGAACGGGGTACGTGGTGCTGCGGCGCGGTGGGACTTTGAACTGAATTGAAGAAAAAGAAGAAGAAGAAGAAGATTTGGGTTTTGCTCTAGGGCAGTCCGTAGAAGAAATGAGAAGAGTGAATTGAAAACTTGGATTGGAAATTTGGAACGCTGACTTTAGTACTTTAGGAACTGAGATTAAAAAAAATTGGGTATATCGGTTGGGTAAACAGAAACAGGACAAAACAATAAAAATATTTCAAAAATGGAAAAACATTAATATCTAAACAGAGACACAAAATAAATTAAGGCACCCGGTCAAAATTTGGCTCAAATCGGGTTCAAGTCGGTCTCCAAAACCATAACTAAAATAATATAAAAAATTGGAGCTGAAACACATTAATGATTAATATGAAGACGCAAAACGTATACCAAATATCAGAAGAAGATTAAAAGAAAAAAAATCATAAGATACAAACCCTCAATATTTCAATAAAATATAATCAACCAGTTTGAAAATAGATACAAGCTGGACTATTTAACTAATAAAAGTTAAAACAATAAAATTATGCCAAATCAGAAGTCCAATTTTTCCTTTCAATATTTCAATATACATCATTTACTTGCAGCATATGTCTTCACTTGAGAGTTTTAATCTGGGATTTAGTTGCATTCTTCCTCACTCCATTAATGAATCCTTTTTCTTTAAGATTCCATATTATATATCTTCTCTTCAGTGCTTTCCACAAAACAAAATTGAGATTTTGAAAGGGATCTCATCTGCTTATATATGCCAAATCACTTTATAAGCCTTAATTTTGCTGCCATGCGTCTTAGCTGATTCAATCAAAATTTAACATTCTATATATTATAATTGTTTTATTTACCGTACTGTAAATACTAGCTAGTAATTGCCAATATGATTTTGTTTCTAGTGCGGGCAATTAATATTAATATTAATATTTATATATATAAAAATATAGATAATATATATTTTTTATAACATATAAAGGACTAACCCACTATTCTACACTAAAAATTTTGGTCGTCCTTTTTTTCCCAAATTTGGACGTAGTTTTGAGCCTCTTATAACTTTTTTTTTTTTTTTCCTGCCTGTCTTCTTCAATTTCTCTCTCAGAGTAAAAAAAAATTTTGCCGTCTTCTTCAATTTCTCTCTCAAATTGAACATGGAGTTACGATTGCAGAGCATTGTTTCCTTCGACCAAAATGAATAGTGGCAGCATGTCGTCCGTCTCCTGGCTGCTTCATCAAAATATTTTTTTTTCCGTTCAAGTTCAAAACGACGTCGGTTAGGAAATTGACAGATGTCGTTTCAAGGGGAAAGCCAGCGGTTATCTAGATGACTCCTCAGGCCATCTCCAGCAGTTCGCTGCGGGCTCGGGGCGGGGTCGGGGTCGGGCTGAGGTGGGAGAACCGCTGGAGATGGAGAGGGGCCGGGGCCGGGCGGGGTTGCGGGGCGGAACGGGCGGGGCTGCGGGCTGTTTGGAGCCCGCAGGCCAGCCCTGCTCCGCGCGTCTGTTTGTGAGGAAGAAGAGACACGCGCCCCTCTTTAAAACAGGTGCCGCCAAGTGGCGGCACCTGATTGGTCTTTCCTTTTCTTTTTTTTTTTATTTTTCTTTTAATGAATTATGTGTATAACTTAATGTGTGCATGTAATTTTAAATGGTTAATTTGGTATAAATAATGTGTTGTATGTATTTTTAATTAATGTGTTATTTTAAATATAACATGATTAAATAAAATAAATTATTTTGGGCCGAAAATAGCAAAACTAGACTTGTCCGAAATAGGATTTTCGGGACGACATTCGTGTCCGCAGGCACGCACAAGTCTTGAAGGGCCGTGTGGTAATCCAATCCAAGATTTGCGCGCGCGAGGATGGAGCCTTCTAGTAATAATTTCTTAACCCTTATGGTTTAGAAATCATATATAAACCCAAGTTTTTTTTTATCACACTTCCAATGTGGGATAAGTTCATTTTTTTTTCCAATTTTATCCATTACATATGTGAACTTTGAGATTTAATTTCTCATTCACCCGTATTCCGATTTGGACGTACCATATACCATTTTAATCTACTCACGGAGTAGAATATAATTCCGTCAAGACCCGACTCTTTACTCAAAGTGGGTCCCACTTGAAATACGTCCAAAATGATCCATTAACTTACTTTTTTCAACACTATGTTTATGAGGTTTATAAGGAGCTTTATGACTATTTTTATTTTCTTTTCCTTGATTATGTTGTGTAATTAATGTTGTGTATTGTTGTAATTAATGTGTTGTTTTAATTAATACTCCGTACTTAAAAAAATAAAACTATAATATTAATAGATGAGAGTTTGCGTATTATGTATTAATTTTAAGTTACTTTAATTAAAAATTCTATTTAATATTAATATTTTAATATAATTAATAATTAAATTACGAATACTATTATAATTACTATTATTAATATTAATATTAAAAAATTATAAATCTATAATAATAATAGGTGAGAGTGGGCAAAGGAAAAAAATGGAATTAATTCCCCCACGGAGCCCCAACCATTGGAGACGACCAGCAGGGCCCCGGGCTGGCCCTGGGCTAGCCCCGGGCTCCTCAACCATTGGAGATGGCCTCAGTCCCGCTCTTCTCCCACAATAATCATTTTGCACTCTTTTTTCTCCTCTTCTTCTTCCGCCTGTCAAAATTATCTCCACAAGATTTCAATCTATCCTCGAGTTATGTTGCTTGAAGTAGGGGTGGCAATATCCGATCCAAATCCGAAGGATCCGATCCATAAGGATCCATTAAATTTTCACTCGGATCGGATTTGGATCGGATCTCATAAAATCTGGATTCATATTGGATCAACACATACTAGTAATGGATTGTGATGGATCCATGAATGGATCCTCTGGATCCATGAGTGGATCCACTAATGGATCCATCGGATTCGAAAATATATGAAAATATATATGTACTTATTTTTTAAAATTGCAATTTTAACCCCAAATTTTTGAAGACCCCAAAAATTTAAAAAATTCAAATTTCCAATCCGGATTCTGATTTTCAGGAATAAAATTTGCACTTTTGGTCCCTCAATTTTTGTATATTGCAATTTTGACCCTAAATTTCCGAAAAATCAAGAATTGCAATTCAGTCCAGTATTTTAAGAAAATTGAAAATTTCAATTTAGCCCCTGATTTCAGAAATTCAAATTTGCATTTTTGGTCCCTCAATTTTCAAAAATTGCAATTTGACCCTAAATTTTTGAAAAATCTAGAATTACGATTAAGTTTATTTTCGAAGATTAAAATTTTCATTTCGGCCCCTGATTTTCAGAAATTCAAAATTTCACTTTTGGTCCCTCAATTTTCAAAAATTGCAATTTGACCAAAAAATTTTGAAAAATCTAGAATTACGATTCAGTTTATTTTCGAAGATTAAAATTTTCATTTCGGCCCCTGATTTTCAGAAATTCAAAATTTCACTTTTGGTCCCTCAATTTTCAAAAATTGCAATTTGACCCAAAATTTTCGAAAAACCCAGAGTTTCAATTCAGTTTATTTTCGAAGATTAAAATTTTCATTTCGGCCCCTGATTTTCAGAAATCCAAAATTTCACTTTTGGTCCCTTAATTTTCAAAAATTGCAATTTGACCCCAGATTTTTGAAAAACCCAGAGTTTCAATTCAGTCCAAAATTCTCATAAAATTAAGATTTTCAATTTGGCCCAATTTTCTGAAATCCGAATTTGCACTTTTGGTCCCTCAATTTTAAAAAAATTATAATTTTGCCCCAAATCAATTTATGTGATTTTATCCCGATATCAACAACAAAAATTAACTCATAGAGCAAATTATAAGGCATGATTGAGAATTTCAAATAACACAAATGTGAAAATTTAGGGTCAAATTGCAATTTTTGAAAATTGAGGGACCAAAAGTGAAAATTTGAATTTCTGAAAATCAGGGGCTGAAATGAAAATTTTTAATCTTCGAAAATAAACTGAATCATAATTCTAGATTTTTTAAAAAATTTGGGTCAAATTGCAATTTTTGAAAATTGAGGGACCAAAAGTGAAATTTTGAATTTCTGAAAATCAGGGGCCAAAATGAAAATTTTTAATCTTCGAAAATAAACTGAATCATAATTCTCGATTTTTCAAAAAAATTGGGTCAAATTGCAATTTTTGAAAATTGAGGGACCAAAAGTGAAATTTTGAATTTCTGAAAATCAGGGGCCGAAATGAAAATTTTTAATCTTCGAAAATAAACTGAATCATAATTCTAGATTTCTCAAAAAATTTGGGTCAAATTGCAATTTTTGAAAATTGAGGGACCAAAAGTGAAATTTTGAATTTCTGAAAATCAGGTGCCGAAATAAAAATTTTTAATCTTCGAAAATAAACTGAATCATAATTCTAGATTTCTCAAAAAATTTGGGTCAAATTGCAATTTTTGAAAATTGAGGGACCAAAAGTGAAATTTTGAATTTCTGAAAATCAGGGGCCGAAATGAAAATTTAAAATTTCTGAAAATCAGGGGCCGAAATGAAAATTTTAATCTTCGAAAATAAACTGAATCGTAATTCTAGTTTTTTAAAAAATTTAGGGTCAAATTGCAATTTTTGAAAATTGAGGGGCCAAAAGTGCAAATTTGGATTTCTAAAATCAGGGGCCAAATTAAAATTTTCAATTTTCTTAAAATACTGGACTGAATTGCAAATCTTGATTTTTCGAAAATTTAGGGTCAAAATTGCAATATACAAAAATTGAGGGACCAAAAGTGCAAATTTTAAAAATATACAATGTGAATATTTTTAAGTGAATTTCAAATGAGTAGTTTTAGGATGTATTTCAAATCCATTTAAAATTGACTGAAATCCATGACGGATCCACTGTGGATCCGTCATGGATCTATTCGGATCCATAATGGATCCGAAATTTTTTCACCCGGATCCGGTTTGGATCGGATCCATAATGGATCCATCATTATGGATCCATTTAGAATCCGATCCATTTGAGATCCGATCCAGATCCGATCCGGGTGATCCATTTGCCACCCCTAGCTTGAAGTATGAAAAAAAAAGGGCTGGACTATAATAGTTTTGATCGGAGGTGACATACTTTTCTTTCCAGGCTAAAATTGTAAAGAACTTTCTTATAGGGATTCAAACTTGCAAAATTATCTCCACAAGATTTCAGTGAATTTGATTGCAGAAAAACATAGAGTTTGTGTATTGACTTTATCATTTTCTTCATTTATTCCCTAAGGCTATGTTTGGTTTATTGATTTCAGTGGGTAAAATGATAACTAATACGCAAATGAACAATAGATGAAGCTCAAAGCTACGTCATTGGATGCAAGAGAAAACGTTTTCCTTGGTGTTTTACTAACTCAAATCCAAGAATCAAACATAGCCTAAGTATAATTGTTGTTTCTTTTGGAGGGATTTCATATTTTTTAATATGCTGCCAATTGCTTCCATTTTTTTCAGCGTTTGAAATTCAATGGAGGACAGACCTTGTTTCTTTGTTATTCAGCTTTCTGGAAGACTTCTGAAAGTTGAAGAAATTGTAGGTAATTATTCTTTTCAAGTGAATTCAATGTTATACAGTGATAAAAACATGATTTTCTGGTGATTAGGTCATTTCTTTTTGTAAATTGTGGGAAAGTTTACTGCTGCTTTTTATACCTTTGCAAGGATTTTACCTTTTGTTTTCTTGTAATGCTGCAGTTGGTAATTCTAATTTCTTTGGCTCTCTTGTTTAGTGATATATTAAGTTGAGACTTCTTTATAATTGAATGTAATTTTGGTCAATTAGAAATTTTTTCATAAATTATTTCTTTCTACTTTATTCCGGGTTGATTTTTATATTGAGATTTACGAAATGACATTGTAACTTTGTTCACATCATTGCTTCTAAGATAGTCTATCATGCTTATCTTGTGTGTCGACAGATTTGTTTGTCAAATATGAGTACGAGGAACTATTTTTCTTTTTCCTTACCCTTTAATGAGAGAAAATGCGCCATAATTCTTAATGTTCTCAGGAAAGAAAGAGAAAACAATGTTAACAGAACATGAGAAAGCAATTGCAGCAAAAATAAAGAAAAAAAACACAGGTGACTGTGACTCTTCGTGTTTTCTTCCATGAATGATTTTGAAACCATACTATTTTTCTTATTTTTGGGTACAGGGTGACAAGACCTTCAGCATGCTCAGAAAGTCTCTCGGTTCCTTTCTTGGAAATGCTTCAGATGAGAATGATTGAAAGTTGTTCTCAATGGTCGGAAGAAAGAGCATTGTTATAGCACTGATACCTTCTCAACTCTTTTCTTTTGCACAAGCTTCATGCTACAATTACAAATTATCTTGATTCCTTGAATTTATTTTACCTTAACAGGCATCGAACTCTAATTAAAGCATATTAGACTTGGAAAATTATCATCCATACTTTTATATAGTACTTATAACATATATTGGGTAAAGTTGCAAAACTTGATTTGAAACATCAAGTTTTATACAAAGCATAGTATAGTGATGCAAATAAGAAAAGCTTCTTTCACACATTTAAGCATATCCATATTACATATTTATTGAATATGGAAATTGTCACCAAACTCGGAAGATGGAAAATTTACTTGTAGCTCATTTGATATATTATTATGGAAATGAACTTAGTTGTATTTTATTGCTTTAAAATGCTCCTTTCATTTTTAATCCTACTGGATCAGTTTTTGTAGTAGGTGGTGGTCAATTGATGTTTTTATATACGATGAAAAAGTCCCGGTATTCATATTATTCCACCCGCGTATTAGTTACAATGAAATGAGAATTCATTTAAGATCAGCTTTTGTATAGGCTATTGATGATGATTGCAAATTGACAACCAAACATGTCAAATGACTTAAGGTCATCTGGATTCAAGGGATCATGTCTATCATACTTGTTCATTCTTATGTTGCCCTCTATATGTAAAAAAGTGTGATGTTGCAATATATGTCCGATAGGACAAAATCCAGTATCTTATATCATTTGAAAATTGAAATCTGGAGCTAGCGTTAGATGCCAGATGGCTCTTTTCTACCTGGTGAATATATTGAATAATAATTTTCTTTTCTGTTTAGTTTTTGTTTAGAATCCATCTTTTAACCAGTCGGATGAGTGGAAAACGACATACTGAAAAAGGCTTCTCTTATGAGCTCAACTACAAAACTAAAAGGAAGCAAATTTAATCTTGTTTCTTATCCTTTGCTAGGTATGTCCAGAATTTGTCAGTCTGAACTTCATCTTGCTCTATATAATATTGTCAGTCTGAACTTTCATCTTGCTCTATATAAATTTTTAGGTTAAAATTATCCTCTGGAGACTCTGTGTAACTAACGATATGAATATATTATCTTCTATACATTGCTCACAAATATAGCGATATGATTCTATTCAAAATATAGAGGTTGTATTTTTATTTTTTTTGTACCGCTCTATTGTTCTGTAAGATTGTGGCATATAGTATTTACTTATAAACAATTACAAATCACACTACTTATACTACTACTATATTTAAAGGGCAACGACACCGCGCATAGTGTGGTGCGTAATCACGAGTATATATATACATATATTAATAACGACATATATTATCTCAGCCAGATAATTGTATTTCTAAGTTCAAATACCCGATATGATGAACAGTTATCGGATATATATTTAGAGACCCTGCACAACTAATACAATAATAAGTAAGTCATATAATAATTAATATGAAAATGAATGTCCAATGGCACTAATTAACAAATCAGTGTACCGTTTTCATAGTTCTACAAAACTCATCTACTCCGACCCAAACTTTGAAAGTTGAAACCAACCATTTTAAAAATACTTAATTTCCATTACACTATTTTTATTAAATTAAAAGTAAACTTAATAATTTGTTCAAACCAATCTACTCGACAATCGAGTCAAGTTCAACCAGATAAATCGAGACTGAGCTAGGTTTATTATACCTATCAAACCAATTTTAAACAATAATTCTTGAATCCCTAATTAAATCAGAACCAATACGTTATAATACAACACATGTTGAAATATTATATTACTTGAGTTTACTTGTGTTTGACTCAATTAAATATTGTTAATATTCAAATCAAAATGGAACACAATTTTAAATTTATTAAATTTTGCCCCTGGATTTTTTTATCACGGTGGTCAACTCTGCCGAAAACAATAAGGAGGTGTTAGTTATTGAATTTTTCTTAATTTGAATGCGTTAAGTGCTAATTTTGTGTTCCGATGGTGCAAAATGTCCATGTCTCGTGTTTCGAAGATGCAAGTTGTTGAGTTGTTCTTAATTCCTATGTGTTTATTCTATTTTGGATGTGCAAAAAATCAAAGATTCAAAAAATAAATTACATATTTTGCCACTAGGGTTTTTGAATCAAGTGGTCAACTCTGGCGGAAGATAGAAGGGGGTGCTAGGAGCTAAATTGTTCATATTTTGGGGATGAAAAGTATTAATTTTGTATATTAAGGATGCAAAATGCCTATCTTCCGTGTTTGGGGTGCAAAAAAACCAAAAAAGAACTATGACGGGGGTGGTGGACCAAATGGGGTAACTGTTAAGTTTTTAACAGGCCATGTGAGCTTTCACGTGTCTCTCACCTAAAATAGGCATGTAGTCTCTTGTACCAATTTATCTTTTTTGTCTTTTCTCCTCGTCTAATTACTCTCATTAAATTAAATATAATAAAATATTCGAGGACTCTTCAATAATTTGGTCAATTTTAAAATGGGAATGGATCATTGCATTATTGCATTTCATTTCATACATTCTGCAACTATTTTGGGAATGGCGTCATGGCAGAGTCTCATTTTCTGAAATACTATTATTCAACTTATACTCTCGAGTTTCTCTGGCTTGCTTTAATTAATTAATGTGAAATGTAAAATCCAGCCCTTTCCTGTAAAAAAAAAAAATCTATTTGTCTAATTAACTCTTTTGATATTTTACTCCAGCTTAAAACTAATTTATTGTCAACCCAAGGTCGATATTTTCTTTCTAACAATTATATATTTTATTTATTCAAGGTTTTTCAAGAAACTTGAAATGTTTTATAAAGATGATTCCAAAAAAAAAATATAAAGAATTATATATATATATATATATATATATATATAAAGATTCACCTCGTAAAATAAATTTAAATGAAGATCAAGTTGATGACTAGTACCAAGTTTCGGTTCCGACCTACATAGTATGTCTAATGATATGTCATTTTAATTGATCTGAACTAATGATTTAACGACCTACTTATAACTCGCATGTGGCCGAGTATATGAAACTCTCCAAGCCATGGCTTGCACCTAAACTCAACATATGGTCAAACCCTTATACAAAATCTAGATTAACACCAATTTATAGTACATTGACATTTATACGAAGCCAGATAACATTTTTCTTTTCCACAGTTATTATTATGTCTTTTGACAAGATTAGTCTAGTTTCACGTGCGTTCATGATTTAATGTCTTTCTGTGGATTACTTATGCCTGGACTACACTATTGGAGCTATTCGAAAAACATTTTACATCAATAATATATAGTTAAAGTGCATGTACTTAAATTACGTTATGACAATAGATCACTATTGGCATTTCGTTATTTGGACATTAAAAAGAAAAAAAATAGTACTCCGTTTTCCTAGTTTATGATTTCACATCATAATTTCTGAATAGTTAAAATTGATGGTCAAATATCTCTTGTGATTACAACTATGGTGCACATTTACAATCAAAAGAAAAAATAAAATTATGTACTACTCCTTTTGTTTAACTAATATAGTAGTGTGAAAAATTATTATAAAAAAAAAAAAAAAGTTGTATGAAATTAAGTTTCACAATTTTGAGGAGCGATATGAGCAACACGTGTTCGAGCAGGAAATTTAGAGCATTAAAAATTGCCAACAACCCCATCAACGTCAAATTCTTATACCTTTTCCTTGGACTTGTTAACCATAAATCATGATTCAGCCATGACCCTCCTTTAAATTTCCAATCACTCATTTTCATTATCGATGTCCTTCATTTTGTTTATTATTATTAATTGTATATAATACTTATTTCAATTGTAATTACATGAAAATAATATACGCCTATTACTCTTTATTTGCAATTTTGAGTATTTTATTCCATAGTTGCATTCTTTTTTCTCATTTTGGTTTGACAACTTTCTTAAATTTCATGAATACAAGTAGGATTTTTTTTTTTTATAATTTATATTTTTATATTTGAAAAATATATATGGTAGAAAATTAAACTAATTAATAATGAGACGTCATTATGGTATAGAAAAATGATATTTTTATTTTAAGAAAAAAACTTTTTTTCTAGTGTCTTTTTTTTTTAAGCAAATACTAGATGCTAGTATGAGATATTAGTACTCTTAGATCTCCAATAAGATCGTACATTACATATTTTTTTGAGTGATTATAAAACACTAAAAAAGACTTTTATTTCATGTTAATAAACATACATTAATCAAACAATTATATGATGGATGTAAAACTTAATTAGAAATACGTTAAATTGAAATTGAAATTTATGTAGAATTATCAAAGAAGAAAAGAAATTGAATGTCTAATCATTTCAAAAGACAATAGTCCAAAAAGAGTGATCAGCAAATTGCATATATAAGTGTGAACCATTGGACGATAAGATTTTACGGTGTCTACTACCATATATTGGGACGGGATAGGATCATAGGACGGGTTTTGGAACCAAGTGCAACAAACACAAATAATTAGAGCCTGTATGTTTGGCGTTCATCAAAAAAAATTCGTGTTTGGGAAATGTCAAATAAACATGTTTTCTATTTTTTTAAATTAAGTTTTTCATCTCTCAATTTTCTCAAACTACTCTCTCAAAACCCAAACAAACAACAATTTTATTATCTCCAAACAAAATTTATACAAACTCTACTCTGATTTGACATAAAGTAACATATATCTTACACAATTATCTCACAACAAACATGATTTGATATAAAGTCTTGCACATCTTACACCTACAACCCAACTCTTTCAAAAAAAATATACACCTACTTTATTTTTCAAACCACTCTCTCAAAACCCAAACAATCAACATTACGCAAATCGAGATTATTTCACAAATTTTCACTACTCTCCCAAACTACTTTCTCAAACACCAAATAAACAAGCCCTTAGATTTTTTTCTAATTATAATGAAATTACCTTGTGCTCAATCTTAGTTAAATCATATCATATGTTACTATTAGATTAAAGAAAAAATCACATCACTTAATATAAATTATAATACAATATGCAACTCTTCATTTCCAACGATGTCCAAGGATTCCCCAACTTAATTAATAATGATTAATTCGAGCGACTAATAATCGTAATGGTTTATGATTGTATCTAACTAATATTGATTAAGACCCATAAATTAGCTATATTCATTATCAGGGCCCGCGCTAGACATTCCAGGGTTGTAGGTGAATTTTAAATTTGGGCCCTTTTGTTATAAAAAATATATAATCAGTTTTAAAGGTAAAAATATTAACATATTATTTTTTCTAACATATTATTTTCTCTAACATATTATTTTTTAGATAGATAATTAAATAATAAACTTATTTAACTTTTAAATCGTTAACTTTTTTGTATAACTTTTAATATTAAAAATATTATTTTAGCCGAAGCAAATTTTACAAGTATATGTACATTTTTAACTTTGCTTCATTCTTTTACAAATATCATAATTGATTGCTTGACTTTATTTTATGATTGCTTGACTTTATTTCATTTCGTGACATTCTTAACTCTATTAATTATATATTATCATGTATAGAAAAAGTTATACATCATATATAAAACTAAGAAAAAAATACACATATATACAAAAATATGGATGGGGCTAGACCAATTTTATTGGGGGTGATATTCTTTTTTGCAATGTACTAAGTGAGAAAGTAATAAGGAGAAAAATCATATTATAAAGAAAAAAACCGTATTCTTTTTATAATTATTAAGAAAGAATTTTTTTTTAAAGTACTTACTAAGAAAAAAAATTGACAAAAAATCATTAAGTAAGAAAAATGATTAAATTAAAAGAATAACTACTACGAAAGGGAAATAAAAAACGATCATTATTATTTATTACAAAAAAAAAAGTTAAATAACATAAAACAATCAAAATATAAGAAAATAACTCAATATTGAGATTTGAACACTAGAACTCCCACTCATCAAGATAAAGTCTTACCAAGTGAGCAAAAATACACATTATGCACATAAAATTAATAAAATTAAAAATATTTAATTTTTTAATTTTCCTAAAGGTCTAAATATATATTTTGGGGCCCTCCGAACCGGAGGCCCTAAGCGCCGGTCCAAGTTGCCTAGCATTTGGGCCGGCCCTGTTCATTATAAACCAATATAATAATTTTAATAAAAAAAATACCAAATATTTATATTGTTTATATTCATCAATATAAACAATTGGGATGTTTCAAGATCCGAAAATACCTCCGAGTTTGGAATTCGGGTTAGTAGTTTTCAATAGGTTGCACATGCAGTAGTTAGTTTTGTAGGATACGAAAATATGTAGCAACATATTTTTATCTTGTTATTAGTTCCATCAAGTCCTTTTTTTTAAAAGGGAAATTCCATCAAGTTAAACTTACCGATGATTGGGGATAATTCTCATTGGTATTTGGTGGGTTGAAATTAGACAACATAATCGAATTCCGGCTAAAATAACTTATAATTGTATAGCAATAAAAATAAGGATCGGTATTTATTAGGGATTGGTCTATTGTACATTGATGAACTCGAGTTCTAAGTTTTAGCCCGAGGAGATATGTATATGCAGTCTTAATGAAAATACTTAAAAAATTAATAAGAAGATAGAAAGACTAAGAAAAATATGAATTAAAAGGAAGTTTAATTATGTAGAAACAACTACTGTTAAAATATCTAATTTTCATATGAATTAATTCATTTTAAAATATTGAAAATTTTGTGATTACTTTTACGTGGGCTTCTATAAAAGTCGTCTAAAAATACATGTTACTTGACAAAATATATGGCATGCTGAACTAATAGACTCATAAGTCTTTTTCTAACAAATTTTACCATATAATTAAGGAGTTCAAGAAAATGCCAGTTTAATATCAGGCTATATATATTTTTAAGTTTTTGGATTTTTATATTATATTTTCTTGTATCAAATGATAGAATATTATACTTAATTTATTGTTTATTTCAAAATTTATTATAATTTATCCCACCAAATATACGAATCAAACATAGCCTAAATATCTGCATCTCACCAAATAAAAGAAAACATAGCCTAAATATTTGTAGTTGCAATTCTCATCGACATTAGAATCATGGATCAAAATTTCCATCTTTTCCGTTGAAAATATCGAAAATTTCTGTTTTTGAATCAATCAAATGTATTTTCGAATCTTTACATTTGTCTTGAAACTTGTTTTTTCTTAATTTAATAACTTTTTTCATAATTTTTCCTAGTTTTTTTGAAACGTTGCCGAAAAGTTTCTTATATTCGATCAGCTTACCGAAACATATATCGAAAACGAAACTTTGATCCATGATTAGAATAATGAGTTAATTCTCATTTACCTCTATGTGCTATGTATAATGTTTAATTATCTCTATGTGATTTCGAAAGGGGCATTATACTCGTTAAAAAAATTTAAAGGATCATTCTACTTTCCTCCGTTCGAGGGTATAACGCACTCTCCCAAAACTAAATACGTGGGTGAAAAGTTTTGCGCAAAAGGAGAAAATTATCCTGTGCAAAAAGAGGTTAACTGCTTCATTTTTCTCAGGTCTAAAATAGATCTAAGTTTATAGTATATAATGGAGGGTATTTTTATCAAATTATATTTTTAAGGTTTAAAAATGTCATGGGAACATCGTGAAACTGAGTCTTTTATAAGAATATAGAGAGGTAAAATTCACTTTTTTTAAATTACATGAAGATTCTGACCAAAAAACAAAATTACAAAGTAAATTGCCATAAACTCTTAGAATAATATTATTATTGCTATATTTTTTTTAGTTACTAATTTATGAGTTTTTCTTATGAAAAAAGATCTTACTATCATGTCTTCCTATCATCAAGTTGAGACTTAAAGGTTAAAGCATTATGTATGCATAAAACTGGGAGTCTAAAAGTAAATGTTTATTTCTTTTATTTAAAAGTATTTTTACTACGAAATGATAATCAACAATGACACTACAATTGATAAAATGAGATGTTACTACGATTTTTCTACAGTGCGGCCGCTTTAGTTACGGCCGCACGTGCGGCCCTCATCATCAGCCGTTAGATCGGCTTCCATCCTTATCAGCCGTTGGATGTGTAACTAAAGGATTTATATTTAATTTAGGTTTATTTCTAATTAAAAATGCAATTTACTATTAGACCCTTTTAGTTAGTTTGTCTAAAAAAAAAAAGAAAAAACCGACAGAAAATTAAAAAGACCCTTTTGCCCCCCATTAAATTTTATGTTGTAAGAGGACGTTTATACCCCCCACTTAAAAACCGAAATTACCAATTAATTTCCTCCTTATTTCCTTCTCTTTCCTAATTTTTTAAAACTAACAAATAAATTCCTTTTATTTCATAATCATTCAAACTTAATTTATTATTTCTTGTTATTACTTCTCCACCATTTTTACACCATCTATACCTTCAATAATCGCACCACCATTTTTGCACCTTAAATGAATCCTCTCCAAAATTGTTTTATAAATTTTGAATTATAAAAAAAATTAAATTCTCAATTACTTTTGAATCCACGAAATCAATATCTCAAATCAATAAATTTGATGTATATTATCCTTAATCCCCTTTTTTTTATTTATTTATATTCGGTCGATTAAGTTCGAATTTCTTAGATAATATTTAAATTTCGGTCTATCCTATTAGTTAAGAGATCCGTATTCGACAATAAATAAAAAAATTATATGTATGCGTAGTGTTTTATAAAAATAAGTAACATCGATAATATTTTACCATCAATAATTTTATTTAATAAAATAGTAGTTAATAATTTGTTCATAAATAAATGTTCCGAATATTTTCATCTAAATCAATATGAATATTAATTACTAGAAAGTTCATAAATTCATTCTTACGAATATTTTGCATCCAGGTGAACAGTTCTTATAACTCAACATGTTAGCTAAATTTAATACAATCGTAAAGTTAACAAATTTATTTTTGGAAAAAAAAATGTTAATTTTCACTTTGGTAGCGACGATTTATAGGATATATGATCTATTGGAATTAAGAAATTTAGCTCCGAGCAAAATTTGAATTCGATCTGATATAAACGCAGGCGTATCTGTATAGAATTTAATCCGATCCAAATTCAATCCATTGACAGCCCGTAGGATTATCGAGGCCCAAAATATGGACTATTAATAGGGCCTAAATCTTTCCAATATCTAGAAGATTGGGCTTTAAAATAATTTTTAGAGACCGAGATGCGTCATCTCCGGATTAATGGGCTAGGTGAACGTGACAAGCCCATATTTAGGGCTTCAAATAGATTGGGCCTATTTGTTTATTATTTAGGATAATTGTTCGGGAAAAAAGGCAGAGATTCGTGAAACATTTTCGATCTGCATTATATGATTTGTTTGAATTTGAAAAATTAGTTGAAAATTAAGTAGGAATTTATATCAAATCAAGTTTGTTGTGTAAAATAAATTGGGTATAAGATATATTAATTTATATCTAATTAAAGTAGATTTAATACATATATTTTTTCAGAGATAACAAAATTATGTGTTAATTTGCAACATTTGCAGAAGCCTTTCAGGTGAAATTCTTAGCTGAAATATTACAAGGACTAAATCGCTCAGTCCACTTCAAATTGATAATGTGCATGAAATTATCGTTGAAAAATTAATTTGAACATCTAAGACAACATTTAGGATTTCAATATTACTTCTACTACTACCATCCAACTTGAAAATTTACAAAAACTACTACTACTAGTAGTACTACTACTACAAACATCCATACATTTCCAAACATCCAAACATCCAAACTACTACTACTAGTACTACTACCACAATGTTCAAAACTATAAAAACATCCAAACATTTCCAATTACAACAATTTCAATTTTCCTCATCACTTGAGGAAATCACAATTATCTCTATCTCTTCATCCTCCTCGGACATATACTCTGGAGTCTCGATAGCAGGTGGTGTTGGTGGATCGGGTCTACCGAAAATAGCCTCCAACTCCCACCAGTATCTTTCTCCAGATTCGCGGAAGTGATATGGCACAATCCAATAAATTGGATCCTGTCAATATATCAAAAAATAGCTTTGATTAATTAATCCAAATCCACACAAGTTAATTAAATACTAAAATTAACAAATAATTATTGTATACACATTTTACCTGCCAAAGCAATTTCCATACATCCTCATATGCAACTTCTAATTTATTGTCGACCTGATTCCAGTGCACCCGTCGGCACTCAAGTGCCATTTTCCATAAGCCAAATCTGGTATACAACCTTCCATATTCATGTTCCAAAAAATCCATGGTGAAGGTCTTCCCGGTATATGCTTCTAGTCTCGCTTGAATATCTTCAAAGGCGGCTTTGTTTGCTCCATTAAACTGTATTCTTCCTGCTGCTCTCTCATCCACCAACATCTGCAGAAAAAGCTCCAACTCCTGGGTGGTGAAACTTGTGTTTGTCATGTTTCTGCAATTTGAAAAATTTAAACAATATCAAACATACACCTTCGAATACCATGTTCATATGAAACTAACAACAATGAAACCCATGAACAATATCAAACAATATCAAACAATATCAAACATACACCTTGTAATCGTACTTGAAAGCAGTGGCCTAATAGGTCTTTGTGCCTTTTACTCATGAACTTTGGGTAAAGTTCATGTTAATGCTCCTACTAAATGATTTAGGCAGCCCAATCAGAGAATCAAATGCCAATGTTATTTACCCATTTGATTTATCAGAACTAAATGATAAATGCCAGTGTGAATAGGGCACTTTAGAACTTTGGCCATTTGATTTATCAATACTTGACAGAACTTTAGAACTTTACCCATTTGATTTATCAATGGCAATCACATATTATTAATATCTCCAATGGCAATCATAAGTTGATGAAATCATAAGTTTTAATATAGAACTAAATACTTGACAGAACTTGAGAACTTTACCCATTTGATTTATCAATGGCAATCACATATTGCTTTAGTTATTTATCATAGATGACACATCATAATTCAAATTAACAATTGACCAAAAACACCCTGTTAACTTTAGTAATTGACAAATAACACCCCACTAACTTAAAAAACACCCTTCAAACTCCTCATGCATTCAATAATCTCAACCAAAACCACCAGTCCAATACATTTTCACCCAAAAAAAATACATTTAAAACTTTCAAATCCACATATAATATACATGTTACATGTATATACAACTCATAAAAACAAAATAAGGAGGAGCAAACAAAAATCAGTGGAAAACCATCATAAATTGAGCATACTCGAAATAAAATGTTTAACAGTTAAATAAAAACAAAAAACAGTTAAACCCCTTATCGGATTCTTTGCCAAATAATGAGGATCAAATACATCTTCACGGATTCTTTGCCAAATAATGAGGATCAAACAAAAAACAGTTAAACCCCTTCTCTTCCAAACCCCCCACATTAATTTAACTATTTATTTTCTACTACAAAATAAGATTTAGATCTCTATTCACGGATTCTTTATAATCCTAGGACATGCATATATTTCGAGTATAAACATACATTTCTTTTAATTATTTACACACATACAAGAAATACTCTAGAAAATTCATAAGTATACACACAAAAATTAAAATCTGGAAATTCCTAAAACAACCGAAGCAAGAAAAAAAAGAAAGAAAAAAAAGAACAAACCTCAAACCAAGTGCGGAAGATGAAACGACGATTGAGTCGATTTAGTGAACTTAGTGCTTTACGTTTGAGAGATGGAGTGCGTGAGGGAGTGAGAGAGAGAGAGAGAGAGTTGGAGAAGATGAAACGACGAGGGAGGGAGTGAGATGTTTCTGGAGAGACGCGACTTTTGAGAGTTGTTTGCTGTTTAATTTTGTGCGGCTGGAGCAGGAGAGAATTAAGTCCGGCCTGTGCATGAGACGTGAAGGAGACGTGAAGGAGTGGGGAAAATGATTATTTCCAATTTAATTGTGATTTGTGATCTCATGAATTTAGCAAGAAGTTGTTATTTTCTGGAAACCAATTTATTTTAGTGATAAATTGACATGATATTTGGTAATATTCTAGATTTGAAAATTTTGTACAACCCAAAAATTGATTTCTGATTTTTGGTAGTAATAATTAAGTGTTTATTAATTAATGTAGTTAAAAATATGATTTTACGCTTTATTGTTTTATTAATTTACAATAATATATTATTGTAGTCATTTAATTAAGTGTTTATTAATAACATATTATTGTAGTCATTTAATTAAGTGTTTATTAATAACATCTTATGGTAGTAATAATTAAGTGATAATTAAGTGTTGATTTTTATGTTATTATTATTTATCCAATCTCGGTTCTCCTTTCCGAGCAATTTTAGACCAATTTAAAAAAATGGCTAATTAATAATTTACGGAGGTGTTAGTGATACTATAACTCTCGATTCTCCTTTCCGAGAAATTTTAGACCAATTTGAAAGTAAATGGCTAATTAACTATTTACGGAGGTGTTAGTGATACTTTAACTCTCGGTTCTCCTTTCCGAGCAATTTTAGACCAATTTCAAAATAAATGGCTAATTAACTATTTACGGAGGTGTTAGTGATACTTTAAATCTCGGTTCTCCTTTCCGAGCAATTTTAGACCAATTTCAAAATAAATGGCTAATTAACGATTTACGGAGGTCTTAGTGATACTATAACTCTCGATTCTCCTTTCCGAGAAATTTTAGACCAATTTCAAAGTAAATGTCTAATTAACGATTTACGGAGGTCTTAGTGATACTTTAAATCTCGATTCTCCTTTCCGAGCAATTTTAGACCAATTTCAAAATAAATGACTAATTAACGATTTACGGAGGTGTTAGTGATACTATAACTCTCGGTTCTCCTTCCCGAGCAATTTTAGACTAATTTCAAAATAAATGGCTAATTAACAATTTACGGAGGTGTTAGTGATACTATAACTCTCGATTCTCCTTCCCGAGCAATTTTAGACCAATTTCAAAGTAAATGTCTAATTAACGATTTACGGAGGTGTTAGTGATGCTATAACTCTCTGTTCTCCTTTCCGAGCAATTTTAGACTAATTTCAAAATAAATGGCTAATAAAAGATTTAAGTGTTTATTAATGACATATTATTATAATACGTACCAAGTCTCCTTGTTATGGGATTAAAGGCGGACTTGAATATGGACTTGGATACAAGGAAGATTGTATTATATAATGTATATGGATAAATTGACCAAGAAATTGAACTGGCGAAATGGTTAAGTGAGTGTTTGAAGTAGGTGGTCTGTGTTCGAATTCTCCTCACAACATAAACTTTATTTTTTTCCTCTTTGTGGAGAAATTAATAACTTTCTCCATTTTGGCCAAGTTCAATATAAAATTTGGCGGGAGACTGTGTATAAATTTTGATTTTCTACAAGATAAAAAGTACTTTTAAATAAAAAATAGATTATATTTATAAATGTTAGTTAAAAATATGGTTTTACGCTTTATTGTTTTAATAATTTATAATAACATATTATTGTAGTAAGTATATTAAGTGTTTATTAATAACATATTATGGTAGTAATAATTAAGTGATAATTAAGTGTTGATTTTTATGTTATTATTATTTATGAAACGTTGAAACTCAATTCAATGTAATTTTATCTATGGAGGTGTTAGTGATACTTTAACTCTTGGTTCTCCTTTTCGAACAATTTTAGACCAATTTCAAAATAAATGGCTAATTGACGATTTACGGAGGTGTTAGTGATACTATAACTCTCGATTCTCCTTTCCGAGCAATTTTATACCAGTTTCAAAGTAAATGGCTAATTAATGATTTACGGATGTGTTAGTGATACTATAACTCTCGGTTCTCCTTTCCGAGCAATTTTAGACAAATTTCATAATAAATGGCTAATTAGCGATTTACGAAGATGTTAGTGATACTATAACTCTCGGTTCTCCTTTTCGAGCAATTTTAGACAAATTTTAAATTTAATGGCTACTTAACGATTTCCGGAGGTGTTAGTGATACTACAACTCTCGGTTCTCCTTTCCGAGCAATTTTAGACAAATCTTAAAATAAATTGCTAATTAACGATTTACGGATATGTTAGTGATACTACAACTCTCGGTTCTCCTTTCCGAGCAATTTTAGACAAATTTCATAATAAATGGCTAATTAACGATTTACGGAGATGTTAGTGATACTATAACTCTCGGTTCTCCATTTCGAGCAATTTTAGACAAAATTTAAATTTAATGGCTACTTAACGATTTACGGAGGTGTTAGTGATACTACAACTCTCGGTTCTCCTTTTCGAGCAAGTTTAGACAAATTTCAAAATAAATGGCTAATTAACGATTTAAGTGTTTATTAATGACATATTATAATACGTGCTAAGTCTCCTAATTAACGATTTAAGTTTCTGTTACAAGGAAGATTGTATTATATAATTTATATGGATAGTTTAATCAAGAAATTGGATTGGCGAAATGGTTTAGTGAATTGTTGATGTAGGTGGTCTGTGTTCGAATTCTCCTTGTAACAGAAACTTGATTTTTTTCCCTCTTTGTGAAGATATTAATAACTGTCTCCATTTTGGCCAAGTTCAATATAAAATTTGGCAGGAGAATGTTTTAAATTTTGATTTTCTACAAAATAAAAAGTACTTTTAAATAAAAAATAGATTATACTTATAAATTTATAATACTTAATTTATAACTTAATAATTATCTTATTTTCAAGAAGGCTCAAATTTAGCTATTAAATGAACATCGACATGTTTATATTAAATAAAAGGTACTTTCAAGAAGGCTCAAATTTAGCTATTAAATAGTGTATCAGCAAACAAAAAGAACAAATTTAGAAATATTAATAGTTTGTTCGACTACATCAAAATAAGTAAAGCATATTCTTCATTGTCTTCTACGAAAATAATGATCTCAGGCCATATTTCATCTCCTATGGGTTCTTCGTCACCTCCAGGCACGATGTCCTCAATGGGAGCTTGATCCACGACATTATCCCCCCGTACTATTTCTGGTTTTTCATCCGGTAAAACTGCAAGATCATCAATGGGAAGCTTCGACGCAAAAATCACACTTAGCTCCCACCAATACCTTTCACCCTCTCTCCTGTACCACCTTGCCCAACGATGTTCCTTAATTAATAACAAAAAGAAAAGGGCGCATTAGCATTGTTGTATATTATGGACTATGCCGAATAATCATCATACCACTCTTACCTGTACAAGCTCATCCCAAATATAATCATCCGTCTCCAGAACATTGAGAGTATGATTCCATCTCACAAGACTACATTGTTTTGCCTGTTCCCAAAGGCAGTATTGAGTGTGCAGATCACCGAAAATCTTGAACAACTCCTTATAAGTCATTGTTTTTCCTGTTCTAGCTTCGATGATTGGAATTATCCTGTTAATGCTCTCCTCATTATTGGCATTCCAGTGAATGTTCCCTTGGAACGCCTCTTCCACTAACAAGTTAATGAAAATTTCTTCGTCGTCTGATGTCCATATTCGCGCCATCTGACTAAAAGTTAATGAAAATTTCATAATTTCGGTTTTTGTTGAATTATATGTTTTTGCACTTTGCCACCAAATTACGAAAACATGCAATTTACCCCTAGGATGTGTAATTTACCACTAAAGATATTCGAAAATTTACATTCAAATGTTTAATAAAACAAGGACAAAACTAAGAAATCTTCATCAATCATGTAATAAACCACTAAATAAGCATGAATAATCAATGTTCATGTAACAAATTGTGCATAATCATAAGATGAAAATTCCAGATATAACTTGGAAGCAAATATTTTAGAAAAGATGAATAAATATGTTATTAAATAAAATTTAAACACATAATGACCTGCGGTTCTTTTTCTCGATCGGATTAAAGTGCTTGAATTGATTGTTGTAAATTCCTTAAACTTGATATTGTGGGATGTATAGCTTTGGCTTGTGGAGTAAAATTCTCATTTGATTTGCACTATTGCTTATTTTCCAGTTTTTTGAAAGATGAAATTAGAGAAAATATTTTGATATATATGAATAACCGTGGTGATTAGGGAATGTGTAACCTCCGTGACTTTAAAAATTATTAGGGCTGTTTATTTCCTTGTTTATTTTAGTTATTTTTGCTTATGCTTTTTGTAGATCCATTTCCTTTTAAAAATTCATAACTGTCTATATTTAATTTTGAAAATTATTTTTGAAAAATAAAATTTTGTCATTCTCGTATTTAAATAATTCCCAAATTAAAATTATTTCTATGATTGGTTAGTTATTATAGATATGGCATGATTTGCGTGTGCATATCCCTATCTTGAAGGAAGAAGTTACCTAAATTAAAACAAACACTTAATATTTTCGATCTCGGAACTAAATTGGAAAATTAAAACATAATCTTAATTTTTAGTATTTCATTGTTGTGATATTCTGAGGTTAGTATCATGTCTGGAGAATTATTTACTCAAGATGACCTAGAATTATTTTTTGGGATGTTGATTGACGAGACAATGGCTGGCAAGATCGATTATGTCTGGGATAACACCATTATCCTTAAGCAAATAGCTACCCGATTAGAACAAAAGACCGGCAAGAACTACAACCTCGAAGTTGTGGAAGAAAAATATAATAGGTTGTATGATCGATATAAAAGGTGGCAATCAGCACTGCATTGCCATTACGTGAGGTGGCACCCTGTGGATAACAAATTGTTAGCCAGTGACGAAGTATGGGAGATGCTTCTTAAGGTAACAAAATTTAATGGGTTACTAATTCGCTGGTTTATTTTATATATATATATATATATATATATATATATATATATATTAATAAAAAAATTTACATTTTGGTTACTGTTTTGCTACAGTCTATGCAACATTATCCCTGGGCAAAAAGGTACCGTCAGAATGGTGAAAAGTACTGGCGAGAGCTAGACATAATTTATTCCGGGTTTTACCCACTATATCCGAGAAAAAATATAGTGGAGCAGGATACAACAGAAAAAGACATGAGTGACAAGGGTCCAGAAGAATCGATAGAGTAACTAGTAATTTGATAATTAGCTATTTTAGTAAATGATTTTATTTGGGTTTGGGAGTTAGCAGTTTACGCTTCTCTCATTATTCCATTTTTTTCCATTTTTTTCCATGAATTATGTACGATATTTACTTTGGAATTCGATTTATGATGTCAGCACTACTTATAATTGAATTTTGCATGTTTGTTTGTCAAAAATATTTTCTATAATAAGAGTTATTATCGAATCCGCCTTGTAAGAATCAACATTTTCTTTTGAAAAAATATAATTTATGAGTATGTAATCGATAAAAAAAAGCTCATTTTCAATTAGATTATGAGATCTACGTCAACAAAAAATATTTGTTCCCTAAATATTCTTGAAAAACTAAAAGAAATGTTTTATTAAGAAAAAAATATAATTAGATATTTTAATCAAGGTTAATTAGATCTACCAACCGAATAAAAAAATTATGTATAAAATGTCCAAAAATTAAATGCTCTCCGAAAGATTTGAACTCAGACCAAAAAACTGAACACAAATTGCCTTAACCAGCGCACTACAGTTTATTTTATTAAATAAAGCTACTACAGCTATTTATATAACTATATTTGTACCCTAAACCCTAAACCCTAAACCCTAAACTCGATTTCTCATGCACCTTCCTTCATTAGTTAATCTACACATTTTTTGATGATAATTTTATAACTGAAATGTAATTTGATATTTTTAAAGAATATGCATGAAAGTTAGCAATGGAATGACAAAATGCACCCTCAAAAGTAGGTCAATCAAATCAAGACTCTTGACTAATTCATATAAAAATTTGAAGTTTGATTTTTCGTAAAACAATTATAATTATTTGGTTCTCGTAAGGAAAAAAAGCTTATTCATACAATTTTTTATCTTCACATGATTTTGAACAAAAAATGCTAGAAAATGAGAACCGAAAGTCATAGTAACCCCTCTGTGAATCGTTAGTCGGTGAAATTTGATGATTTGGTTTTAAAAGTTCTCGAATCATTAAGTCAAATCTTCTATACCATAAGCATCCTAAAGAATCATTTACTGAAATGAATATGACATAAGTGTATAATCATTAGCAATATAATATACACTGCAAAATAGACCAAAAGCTATTTGGCACTCTAACCAAACAATTTGTCAAAATATTAGACCTTCTATAAATTCCATTGCATGCAATTCCATTAACTTTAAAAGTTGACCAAACACGCCCTGTATTCTTTTTGGATTGACAATCAGACCTTGTTAACGTTAATAATTGATAAAATACACCCTAGTAATTTTAAAAATTTACAAAAACCACCATCTTTATCTTGGGATATAGACAATCACACCCTATTAACTTTAATAATTAACAAAACACACCCTACTAACTTCAAAAATTGACAGTCACATCTCGATGCCTTTAATAATTGACAAAATACACCCGGTTAAACATTGAAAATTTACAAAACCAAAATATTTTTCAAAATAACACGTTCCACCAAGATATAGCATCACAAAATCCAAAAATCAATAAAACTAATTATGAAAAAGGTAGATTCTTCAGTCCTACTTATTCGATTGCAATCTTCGACTAACTCTCACTGCACCTATCTTTTCACATGTCTTCCTGTAATGCCCTTGCACTCCACAAATTGTGCACTTTTTCAAAGATTGAGTTGCCATTGTATCCTCCTGTTGTGGTGATTGCGGTTGTGTTGCTGGTTCTGGAGTTGATGCTCGGGGATCTGGCAATTGCAATCCTATCCCTATCTCATCACGTGCTTTTCTCTTATTACAAGTCTTCGCAAAATGACCTCTCATTCCACACTTTTTGCATGTCCTTTGTAATTTGTTGGTTTGACCTTGAAACGTATCCTCCTGTTGTGGTGATTGCTGTTGTGTTGCTGGTTCCGGGGTTGATGCTCGGGGTTCTGGCAATTGCAATCCTATCCCTATCTCATCACGTGCTTTTCTCTTATTACAAGTCTTCTCAAAATGACCTCGATTTCCACACTGTTTGCATGTCCTTTGTAATTTGTTGGTTTGACTTGGCAACATATCCTCGTGTTGTGGTGATTGCTGTTGTGTTGCTGGTTCCAGAGTTGATGCTCGGGGTTCTGGCAATTGCAATACTATCCCTCTCTCATCATGTTCTTTGAAGGTTAGATTTGGGAATGTATTCCCAAAATCCTCTCCCAAATATACATATATTGGTTTAGATCTGATTTCGGACAATTCGTATCTTTTCTCATCTACTTCGTTGGACTGAATTACATATATGCAAACCACTTCATAGCACCAGCCAAATAATAGTACCAACTCAGTTTCAGATTCAAGCAACCTAAACTTATGGTATGGATCAATCCTATAAAAATCCTTCTTACCACAAATTCCCATGAGATCACACATGTAATCAAGGTGTTTGAGTGACATTTGCGTAGACTTGAAATAGTCTACGCACCTAAAACTACCCCCCACATACTCAGGTATAGGTTCATGCCTTAAACTACCACCATAATAAATCTTTAAGGTACGGTATCGTGGATCTGCAAATAAAAAACTTTATGTGTAAAATTTCAGCGGTTAAATATTCAAGAATTGCAGCAAACACCACAAGTTAGACAGTCCATCATAGTCAACTTTACCTCATCCTAAAAACAATATAACAAAAATTTGTCTACAATTCAAAACAAATATGAAATTTCTACTTCGCAGCTGCTACCAACTTTATAAACTCAACTGGTAAACACATAAATAAGAACTAAAAAGTGCTTATTAAAATTTTCTTTTAATAACATACAATCAGCGAGAATTAAGCTAAATAAATAGGAGAACAATAACACTGTTGGTTTCTATGATTTCACCAGATTACAACAATATAATCAATTTCCAAGTCGGCAGTCTCAGTCTAATTCATTAAAAATCCAAGAAAGTACATCTAATTTAAAAAACGTACCTCTATATCGAGGGGGGGTAATGTCGTTGAATTCACACTTGCGTACCAACCCAAAATCCGCTCTAACCCGCAATTTAACCATTAGTGGAAGAAGTTTGAAGATTGAAGAAGATTTGTGAGTTTGGGTGGAAGAAATTTTGATTGCCAGTCGCGGGTTATGAGGAGTTTTTGAATTAGGGCTTTTCAATTCAATTTGAACGGAGAAGGAGATGGGTTATTTGTATTAAAGCATAAATTGCAATTACCCCCTTATATTTAAATTCACACGCTTATACCCCATGTACTATGTTTTTCAAATTAATTGTTAATTTATTTTTGAGTAATAATAATAATAATAATACAATTCATATTAATTGTTAATTAGCCAGTTATTTTAAAATTGGTACAAAATTGCTCGGAAATGAGAACCGAGGGTTATAGTATCACTATCAGCTCCGTAAATCGTTAATTAGCCATTTTTATTTAAATTGGTCTAAAATTGTTCGGAAAGGAGAACCGAGAGTTAAAGTATCACTATCAACTCCGTAAATCATTAATTAGCCATTTATTTTGAAATTGGTCTAAAATTGCTCGAAAAGGAGAAGCGAGAGTTAAAGTATCACTAACACCTCCGTAAATCGTTAATTAGCCATTTATTTTGAAATTGGTCTAAAATTGCTCGAAAAGGAGGACCGAGAGTTGTAGTATCACTAACACCTCCGTAAATCGTTAATTAGCCATTTATTTTGAAATTGGTCTAAAATTGCTCGAAAAGGAGGACCGAGAGTTGTAGTATCACTAACACCTCCGTAAATCGTTAATTAGCCATTTATTTTGAAATTGGTCTAAAATTGCTCGAAAAAGGAGGACCGAGAGTTGTAGTTTCACTAACACCTCCGTAAATCGTTAATTAGCCATTTATTTTGAAATTTGTCAAAAAATGCTCGGAAAGCAGAACCGAGAGTTATAGTATCAGTAACACCTCCGTAAATCGTTAATTAGCCATTTATTTTAAAACTTGGTCTAAAATTGCTCGGAAAGGAGAACCGAGGGTTATAGTATCACTATCATATTTTGAAATTAATTAGCCATTTATTTTGAAATGTATTTTAGCCATTTATTTTTTTATTATTATTTACTTTAATATTTCACAGAAAAGATAATTAAATAATGTTATTATTGATAACTTTTAATTACTGCTCTTGCTAACAAAACTGAAGAAAAAAATCAAGGAACAACAAAATTTCATTTTTTTATCATAAAATTAACGTCAAATAAAATCGGATTGAAAATTAAAAAATAACTCAATATTATTGATAACTTTTTTATCTTGTTAATTTAATAATTTTTCTAGTAAATAGACGATCATGTTTTTATGTATTATGATATGTATAAATCCAATCAGCTAACAATTTTCGGTATTCATGAATATCTTTTTTTTTTGTTTCAACAATTTATGATATCATGGAAACAAATTAATTTAGGTAGTTAGTGGAAGTTGAACTAATTGAATATAGATTCCAGTTTAATTATAGTAATACTGTAGATCCCGTACGCCTTCTTTACCATAATTGAGCAAATCACGTTATCTGGCAAGATTTAAATTTTGCATCTATATTAATTTTGAAAGGCAGTAAAATCTTACACTAAAAGGACTCTAAATTAATTGGACTCTACAATTATCGTGGCTTTCTATTATAAAATAAATCTTTGTCAATATTGATCTGCTTGTTTGGAGTTCTGGAACACCAAAAAACGAAAGATCATTAACGAGAATTAAGGTATGGATGAACATATTCAAATATTTTATTTTTCATGCGTTATTGGTCAACATATTTTACCTAATATATTGCTCGGTTATATGTCTGGATATTTGGTATTGTGGTGTTAAGGATTCACACAACCTAAATTTTTACGTTATTTCACAATTATTGATCAATATTTTGTTTTCTCGTATTAAAGTGCGTAAACAAGAATTTTATCTTATTTATCCAGCTTTCTTGCGTTGATTGACATAATTAAATTGTTTTGTGTTATCTCATGTTCTTAAATTAGTATTTATGTTCCGATTTTTATTTTGATTCAAATTTATGATATGATTTATTTTTAATGTTATTATTTATATTGTGAATTTCCTTAAATATTTAACACAATTAAAAAATTTCGATTAAATTTAGTATCATGGGTTCCGCATTTTGGATTCAAGATGACCTCCAACATTTCTTGGCGATGTTGATTGACGAAACTCGGGCTGGCACGATACATTATACCTGGAAAAACACAACGGTTTTTCAGCAAATTGCTGAAAGCCTACATCACCAAACCGGCAAGAATTACACATCCGATATGGTTAATAGAGAATTTCATAGGCTGCATACTCGCTATTACTCGTGGCAGGAGGCACTGCGATGCCGGTTTGTGAGGTTGTTACCGGAAGAGAACAGATTGCTAGCTAGTGATGAAGTATGGGAAATACTGGTTAAGGTAACAAAATTTAATGTGTTACCACATTTGATAACTTCTATTTTAATATATTGTTTAGTTTAAGTTATCTAGTCCGAAATTAACTATTTATTTTATTTATGCTACAGGATGATCAGTACAAATGGTGGGCGAAGAAGTACCGATATCGGGGTGAAATGTACTGGCGTGAACTAGACATAATTTTTAAGTCAGTCCACCCACCTCAACCAAGAAATGCTATTTTGGAGCAAGTTCCGGCAGACGAAGTCGTGGGTCAAGAAGAACATGAGAAAGATGAAGAAGAAAACGAGGAGCCAGAGGTGATATCGATTGGAGGAGAAGGGTATCCTTGTAGTGGTCCAAACGATGAAGAACTTTAAATTAATAGAATAATAAATAATAATAGGTTTTATTATTGGCACAATTTTATATAGGTTTTAATAAAGTATCTTTATTTTCAGTCAAACTATAGTACCGGTAGGATAAAGGGTTCGATTTTCCCTTTTTGCACACTATAATTTTTAGTATTTCTTTCTTTATTATTCATAATGTTCAAGGATTATTTTTATTTTTCTCCCTCCTTATTATTAATTATAAGTTCAACAATATTTCCAATGAACATAGAATTTTACATTCACAACAACCGCCGCTAATGAATTAACAATTTTGTATTAACAACATAGAATTTTACATTCAAAATTTACTTATATATAAATACCACCAAATTAAAGGTAAACAAAAATAAATTAAGACACGTTATGAAAAGAAAATTGTTTTATTTGATATTGATTGTAATTAACTTATTATATAAGGCAATTATGAAAATGTAGTAATAATTAATCAACTAAAAACCGTTTGAAGTGTCTTTTAAATTCCAAAAGTTATTGTCTAAAAAAAAAATCTAAAAGTCGTGACCTATCATTTATTTATTTGAAATTGATTGTAACTTGTTATGTAAGGCAATTATTAAAATGTAGTAATAAAATTTCAGTTTATTAATTCGTGTGTTAAAGATTTGAAATAACATAGCACACCACTCACGCCACTAAACCCACTCCCATATTTAACAAACTCCCATAACTATATTATTTCCATAATTGGATAATTCTGAAAAAGATATGGCATGATTTGTATATATTTTAAAGAAGAAGTTTCCTAATTAAACACAAACTCTTAATTAAGTAAAATATAATGAAAAACCATCTTCTACACAAATAATTCGACACAAATTTAGTTATATACATATCAAAAACCCAAGCAGAACAAAAAAGCTCACCACGATTTCACATAAAAAAAAATCGAAGAAGAAAAAAAGAAAATTCACCACGATTTCACATAACAAAAACCGAACAACATATCTTATTCAAAAACATTGATCAATCCTGGAGGTGTGGAGTTGAGTTTATTTGAATTGATACAACATGTGAGTGTTCATAACTTTTATTTGTTCTTATTTAATTCAATTTATGTATGTTATTCTATATATGATTTAATGTATGTATCATGAAATTGTTGAAATACGTTTGTTGTAGGTTTTTTTTTTCCCATTAATCTATAAGTTCTCCATATAACATATATATATATATAATATATATATATATATATATATATATATATATATATATATATATTATTGGATGCAAATCTTGATCTGCATATATTAAAGGCCATACAATATTATTTTTATTTTTTTATCTGAAATTAATTCTTTTTATTTTATCCACCACTTTGTTAAATATTCTATATTAATTATTATATTGTGTTTTATTCATTGTTTTCCAATATTTGAAATTTTATTTAAGTTGTAATAAAATAATGAATAATCGCTGTTTTACTTTTATATTGTTCTAATGGGAAAAAATTACGAAAAATTATTTTACTAATTTACATGTATTTTCGGAATTATACAGGTCATTAAATGGAAAGAGGAAGTCTTCGGATGTCCAAGATTTCATAAAGCAAAAAATCGTAAGTCTCAATTCCAATGCTAGTTTCCTTATTACATAAGTGAATTTATTAATTCCTCATAATTTGGTTTATTTTGTGTGTTCTATTTATTACAGTGGGTTTTAATAATATTTGGAAATATGAGTTATTAGGCTTGGCAAATGGTCGGGTTCGGTTCATGTCGAAACGGGTTGGGAAAGTTAATGGGTGTTTGGTTGTTGGTCGAAAATGTGTCGGGTTATGATTGTCATATAATTAGGGTTATGTTAATATTAAGTAATTGTGTTGATTGACATATAATTAGAACTTAATTTTACTTGATGACTAATTCTGGATTTTGTTTGTTATTTTATGTTTTAGAGTTCAAACAGTAATTTTTTTATAATATTAAAAGAGTAATAAAATTATACTAATTTAATTTAAACTTGTATTCTTAAAATTTTAGATGTTGGAGCGTAAAAATTTGAATTTTTCATAATGGGAAAATAATCAATGAAATTATTGAAACTTGGGAAAAATTTGTGATAAATGAGTTATTCAGCCAATCACTAATGTTCAATCATGAAAGCGTTCTATGTCCTATGATGATAACAATATCCACTTTAATTGTTTACAGCCATGTTTGAGGGAGCTTCTATTTTGAGTAATTCTAGAACTTTAATTAAAAACATATATTGAACACACTTGCATTTTTAAATATAAACATATATGGTGTCATATTAAATTATTCAGGAGTATTAAACTTTTTAAATATAAACATATATGGTGTCATATTATATTATTAACTTATTAATTAAATTGTGAAATGAAATACAAATTGCGTTAGTTTATTATTCTGAACACACTTGCATTTTTCATTGAACATGTTAAGCCACAAAGACTGGACACTAGGATGTCGATCCATAAATTGATGGCAGTGAATAAAGGCCTTTTAGATTCTCAATTGGAGGCGATAGATGAAATGGGGTTCGGAACTTTGGCTAGATTGAATAATATTGAGGATATCAACCGCACTTTGATACATTGGTTAATTAATCAGTATGACCCTTTCACAAGAATACTCAAAATACATGGAAAGGAGTTTGAGCTCACAGATTATGCCGTTTATGAGGCTCTTGGGGTTCCATGCAAAGGTCGTACTATGTATCTCGCTTCTGCAGATAAGTCTGGCGTGAAAAAGTACAGTTCATTCGTGACAATGAAACGAGGTAGAGTTGACATAACCTCGTTGTACGAGTCATTGATTATAGAAGCGGCTCACGGAAATGAATTCAAGGTTCAGTACTTGACATTTTTGTTTGGTTTGTTTCTCTGTCCGTGTAACCAACAAAACATATCGGGTGATTACCTCTCCCTATTCAAGGACCTGGACGAAGTTCCCAATATGAATTGGGCGAGCCTTGTGATAACAAAATTAGATGAGGGAGTACGGAGATTCCAGGCAAAAAAGGAGGGTTACATACCTGGTTGTTTAATATTATTACAGGTAAATAGTTAATGGTCTATCTCATATGATGTATTACTTAAATATATATTTTATTAAGTTAACGTAACATGTAACTATGATGCAGATAATATTCTACGGACGAGTTCGTCCAGTCCGGTCAAAATCCGCACTTGATTTGGAAACAGAAGTACCTTTTATAAAGTATCTTTCAAGGGAACGATCAACAATATTGATGAAAGAAGTGCAGTCCAATGGCGGTTATTGGAACCCTAAGGTAACTATTTACGTGGCAAAATTTCTCATAGATAATATATTTTATAAATCTGTGTAATGGCAATTTCTGACACAAACAAACCTTTTCGAGTTTCAGGGTATTGACTTTGAAATAAGTAAATCAAATGATCAGGTGAATCGTGAGTTAGAATCCACAAGTGAACTGGAAAAAGGAGAAGCCAATAAGATTAAGAGTTTTGGTAGATTTTCACCAAATTGGGATAAACCAAATAGTTATGATGATATGGGAGCGTACAACCATTTGGATAATCCCATGCGTTCCCACTCTGCCAATCTCACTAGTGATACAGAAGATTCAAAGCCTTATGCATTGCTTTCGAATCGAATTAGTGCTCTTGAGTTCCAAGTCGCCCAAATGACAACCACCCTGAATGCCATACTACTGCAGCAACCAATCAAAGAGATGTCTTCGGGGGTGAAACAGTTATCTCCATTTGAGAATATTGCCAATAATATCCAGTTTTGCCTGGACAAGATACCACAAGCAGTTGAATCAACAATCCGCGAGACCCTCCCAAACTTGCTGAATTCGCAATCCGGGAAAATGAATCGTACCCCATCCTTTACTAATCAGGGATCTTGTTCAAAATCAACCAAACGACCTAGTAGCCAGAAAGAAAAAACATTGCACCCCAAAACTAGGTCTTACAGCAAAGAAGAAACTCTCGAGCCTAAGGTTTTGAATTTTAATGTTGGTTCAAAGGTAAGCTCGAAAACCTCTGATATGGTTGATTTAACTGGACAAGATGAGGATGTCGATGTTGTTGAGAATGACTTGGATTCTACAATTTGCAATCCATTAGCTGAAGATCAAGTCATAATTAAATATTTGTTCAGTCAATATCTCGATCAAAGGTAAAATAACGTCCTAAATTAATAGATTATTATATTAATTGTATTGATTTAGAAACTAAAGTTAGGTTATATCATATATTGCATGTAGTGAACTTGTTGTAGACCTGGGTAATTGGTATCTCAGTAGGACAGACATTCGATGCTTGATGCCTGCCATTGAATTAGGGGGACATGTAAGTACTAATATCTACTGAGTTTAATTTATTATTTAGCACCGATAAAAATTTGATGAATGCTTCTTATATTGATGCAGGTGATAGATTGTGTCGCGTATATGCTATGTCTGGATATGATTGAAGAGGACCGTTCTCAACCCCGATGGTACTTTCCATGTTTATTTTCGGTAAGTATAAAATTGCCCGTAAAATACAATATCGAACAAATTGAAATATAATAATAGTGAAAATTCTCTTTATTGGATTGTTAATGCAGCAACAATTGTTGAATGAAGAATATACTCTCCAATCCATTACTGCGAAATTTTTTGATTCTAGTGCAAAGTTAGTTGGGTCGTTAGAAAATTGTGAAAAGATTTTCATCCCAATTAACGACATGATGGATCATTGGTTTTGTGCTGTAATAAACATCGACACTTATACAGTATCGGTTTGTGATTCTCTACCTCAAATGACCAGCCATCGAATGGAAATTGTATCACGATTGGTAATACCTACAAATCTATCTATGTTCATAAGTTTGATTGCCGCTCAAAATATTATATTTATTTGTCAACTCAATCATACAGGTCTCAAGGTTAGAGAAATTGTTCCAACAGTGGAACCCTGTTATGGCTAAAAGAAGATTCAAGCGCGATCTAATGAATTTTGAATTAGCTGATTGGGTACCTGTTCAACCAAATAGGTAAAAAATTATATATTCAATTTAGCGAATCGTTGAAACTATTACATCCTAATAATTCAAAGTACAGGTATGACTGTGGATTGTATGCTTGCATGGTAATGATGTTCCACAAAGAGTTCAAAAAACAATTGACGGATGTGAGCACACCTTTTAAACTTACCGTTAAACATATTTTGTTGTCTTGTTTTGCATACTAATTAATTTCATTAATTGGTTTGGGATCATTTGTAGCAAGAATCTATTTCTGCAAGAGAAGCTATTGCTGTGAGGCTATACAAATGCAACAAAAACAAAGTTGCTTGGAATCCATCACATCCTATTGATTTTGGAAATGGGATGACACTATAGAGATTTGATTTGGTTTTCTTGGTGGTGTGATTTTTATTAGTTTAGACTTTTTATATCTGCTTAGGACATTTTTATTTGATGTTAATTTGCATTGTCTGGACAATAATTTTATTTGGTTTTCATTAATTATACATTATTTTATGTTTCGGCATCTTATATATTAATTATACAAATGGATTTTTGCACATCACATGCTTTTATTGTTTAACTCTTTTAATAGAAAAGATGGTTACAACTATTTTATGTGATTTTGTTTGTCTACGGATATATTCTTCCTCTAGTTTCGTTATCTACCTTTACAATCTTCTAGTGTAATTAAGCTACTTGGACAAACCATTTCGGGTCGCTTATTTATTTATTTGTGAGTATTTATTTATAAAAAAAATGGGCCAAATGTAAATAAACCTGGGCAGCCTAATTTATCTATTATTTTCTTTTGTAATTATGTATTCGTGCTAAGTTTATTATTTCACTAAATCGAAGTGAAAGTGTATGAGTATTTATTTATAAATAAAAAATCGTCCAAATGTAAATAAACCTAGGCATTCGAATTTATCTATAAGTATTTATTTATGTGAGCCAAAAAACGGGCCAAAGGTAAATAATTACGGCCCAATAAAAAATCAGCCGGCCCAATAGACTAATTTCTTTTGTTATTATTATGACCCAACAAAAAAATTTCGTACCCAACCCATTAAGGGCCGGCCCAGTAGAAGAATATATGTAGTTATTTTTATTGACTTACTAAGAATTTTATACTAATTTGTATTTAATTAAATATAAAAATATATGTAAAATAAATATGAAACAATAACAACAAAAAAACAATAATAACACGAAATTATCTTTCCAAATGCTAAAAATTGTATTTAACAAATATTCTCATTCAATCGATACAATACAATCATAAAATGATAAAATATATACATTTCATGGGTGAAGTGCGGAAAAAGAAATAAGATGGCCAATTCTTATAATGATTAAAAAAGAAGGATAAATAATAAAAACAAAGAAACAACAAAATTGATCAATTCCGGGGGGGTGGTCTGGGTGGACCGAAAAATGTCCAATTTTGTGGAGGAAAGCCTGGAATATAACCGGGAAACGCATAGGGATTGTGAGTGCTTGGCCCTGCCTGCGATGTACATACAAAAATATTAATTTATTATACGTTAAAAACACAATAAAAATGAAGCACTTCAATTTCAGAAATTGTAATAATACGAAACAAAAAAATTCTAACCTGTGGATTCATTGGAAATCGTACTTGAGAAGAAGTACCAGCATTAGTTTGAAATTGAGGACCGTGCATGCTAAAGAGAAGATTGGTGTGAGTGTTGCGATTGTCAGGCATACCAAAAGACGACATGGCTGGTGAAGGTTGATTCAACGAATGTTGGGTGTCATTGTCATCGCCAACATAATCATCTTTTGTTGATTCATGGGGCATTTGAGAATTAGTGGACTGTGTATTTTGCCTCCCACGTGAAGTACCCACAAATTTCGGGTTTCGCTCGCAAGTGGTTGACTTGTGTCCGATTTTCCTGAAAAAAGTAATAAACATGATTAGACCAAGATTACACAAGAGATACGATAAAAGAATCATGACATCATCAGAACAACGACTAAGAACTGACTTGCACAAGCCACAACGTTGCTTCTTTGATTTTGTTCCACCTTTAGGAATAATCCTATCGGGATCTACAACATTGCGGGAATGTTTCACAAATTCGTTTGGAATTTCCTCGCCCTCGGGCTCTGAAACTGCGTCGGATTCATCCTCAGCCGCCACTGTCAAATTTCGGACAGCATTAATTGATTTATCAAAGAATGGTTTACTCTTTTGGGAGGATAACTTTGACAAGTGCATACACTCCATGTTCATCTTAGCAAACCGAACTTCTTTAGGTTTGTCGTCTGAAGGGAATGGAAAATCGATTCTGAGCTTCTTGCCGACTTCAACAAACCACCGAGGATTAATACTCTTATCGGGAAATGTTGAAATTCTCATGTTCTTGAATCCACAGATTATGTGCCGACAAGGAATCCCATCAGATTGAAGCATCAAACATTCACACTCGAATTTTGACTCATCTAGATCAATGATGGCAGCAAAACTGCGAGGAGTGTTATTGGTATGATCGCCAAATTGGAATTGGTACCGCCGATCTTTAAGTAAGGACATACTCTGAACAACAATATCCTCGTCCGCATTTATCTCCTTTAGTATATGATCAAATATAGCTCTCGTGCATATGCGTGCAGCATGGTTCTGAAGATTTCGTAGTAATCCAACTTTAAGTTCTTTCGGTGGCTCCTCGGATTCTTTTTGTAATTGATAAAACCGTTTCCTAATTTTTTTTAAAAAAACGTTGTTGTAATGTCTAAAAAAATCCGTTAAACTAAAGCCGGGACGCACTTTCTGTTTTAATAATGAATTCATGGATTCTGCCCGTTGTGTGCTCCTCATCATAGCAAAGAAATGACCTCGAAAGAATGCTTCTGCCCACTGATTCCGTTTTGAGTAAATTTCTAATACCCATTGATGGTTTGTAACACCGTATTCCTCAATCAATTCAGACCATCTTTCTTCAAATTCATCAATAGGGCACGGCCTTTTCATCAACCTGGAGAACATTGTTGAAAAATCTCCAGTTTTAATATTTGATTCGGCATTACGGGAGATATGCCAACAACAAAGCCGATGTTTCGCTAAAGGAAATTCATGAAGCACGGCAGCGCGCATTGACGCGTCCTGATCAGTCAAAATCGCAATAGGAGATTTTCCATTCATACTTTCGCGGAAAGTCTGTAGCAACCACCTATATGATTCAGTCGTCTCACTGTATAAAATAGCAATTCCAAATATACAAGTGCACAAATGACAGTTTACTCCGGAGAATAGAACAATAGGAAAACGATAAATGTTGGTCTTGTACGTACTGTCAAATAAAACAACATCACCAAACTGCTCATATTCAGCTCTCGACATTCCATCGCACCAAAAAAGTCTTGTAAGTGCCCCGTTTCCATCGACGGTGTACTTGAACCTGAGGGATTCATCTTTCAACTTCATACCTTCGAGAAGACCCAAAACAGTATTTACATCGCCACCTTCGATCCTTTTCAATCTTTGACTGTTCAAATAGTTGTAACCATCTTTCCTATTAAACACACCGCTAGCGCTGCCTCCCCCCAATTCTTCTACAAAATCCATAACATGAGAAGGTCTAAACCCAACATTTGTCATCACGTTCAACATTGACTTTGTTGATGGGGTCAAATATCTATATGCGAATTTGCAACAAATCAATCTCTAAATAATTTATTTTATTATTCAAAGTTGTAACAAAACTACTTAACTAATTACAATAACATAAAACACTTTAAAATAATTAACTAATTACAATAGCTTATTTACCTATTACAGCGTAGGCGGTGAGATGTATCGGAAGTTTCAAGGGGATGATTGTGCTGGGGCTCGAACCTCGTCACTTTGTATTCTCCCGTAGAATTATCAATAGCAACACGAAAACTAGCTTTGCATCCACACCGTGTCTCTGCCTTTGCTTCTCGCTTCCGGTCATAAACTTTAATCTTTTCTGAACGAACGCCCTCTCGAGCGCACACCCATACCCTGCTCAAAACGAGGCCAGTACTTCTCTTCCTTTTTAACGAGCTCTTCCTGACATCAAATCCAACTTCTCTACCGTAAGTAATATAAAATTCTTCTGCCTCCTTAATAGTCTTAAACGTTAATGATCGAACTCGGTCAATGTTAGTGATATCGTCAGTTGGGTCAGAATTGTTACTCCCCTCTTCGACTTCGGTGTCGTCGCGGTGATTGTGTGAATTGGAATTCGAAACACTTTCTTCCTTATCGGAGGAGGATGTTCCATTACTGTTTCTATACTCTAAATAAAAAGGTAAAAATTAAATTAAATACCAATTTAATACTTTAAAATAATCACATATAGAATAAAAATTTATTCAAAAGGATCGAGGTTGATAGAATCCGGGCAACTATATTACGTGCAAAAACAACAAAAAAACAACAAACTCGAGGTTGATAGAATCCGGGCGTAAATTGTTAAATTGCTCGAAATTAAGAGAACAACATGGTCAATCATAAAGGGAATTCTGCTCCAAAACCAAAAAATTGTACTATTGATCCTAATGTGTGAATATTCTGTAAAGCAATCAGATTAATGAGTAATAATGTTTTGGAAAATCATGACACGAATTGAGCATCATGGCTTTATCATCCTATTGGATGTTTATTGCTTTGTACCTAATAATGACTACTAATCCAATCCATACATCAGTTTTTTATTACACAAAATGTAACACATAATAATGACTACTAATAATTTAAGGGTAAATGATTTTGTTTAGAGAAGTAAATTAAGGGTAAATGTTAAATGAATATAAAATAGTTTACTTGCAAGTGTGCAAAAACTAAGCATTAAAAGAGAATTTACTGATGTTATACAAGACCTCTAGTAATCAGCAAGACTTGGTGTAGGCCTAATGCTTGGACACAGATATCAATCTTGGATGATTCATTCTATGGGCAAAATGAAAATTCTCACTAATATTCTGGCACTGACTCTTTAGAAACTCAAAATTAGTAAGCAGCAAAATTTACAAGATACATGGGATTTATTTCATCAGTTAACAGGAAAACGTCCATATGCAGTGATGTGCTCCAATAGCTCCATTAATAATGGAGTCATGTGCTCCAATAGGCGTAAATTGTTAAACCACTAAAAATCTCTATTGAAATTTACTATAAAACTCAGTTCAAATTAACGCAAAACTCAATTGTTATGACAAATTGTACATAAAACCGAATTAAATTTCTAAGGTATTAAAAAATTCTGTAAATAGTATATTTAATCAAAATTAAGCGAACAATCTAATCAAACATTAAAAAATTGAATTCGATTGATGTTTAATGTAAAATTCGATTGAATTTTACGTAAATTAGTTCACATAATAAAAATTATCATTGCCAAATTAAATTACCTGTGGATTCATCACCGCTTGCATCAGCTTCATCATCAGGGATTGTAGAATTTCCCACCATGTTTAGATTTGTGGAGATTGTGATGAAGAGGTTGATTAGGCTTGAGGAGATAGTGATGAAGAGATTGATTTTGAACGAATTTCTAGTTAGGTTTCTTATTCGAATTTTGAATTGTAATAACTGCTCTTAATCGTGAAGATTGATTTTTGAAATTTGGTTTTTTAATCATAGAATTCCGAATTTGTTGGCTTGTTTTAATCGTGGAAGATAAAATTTGTTTTACCCTAATTGTGTTTTTAAATCATGGAAATAAATCTGATATAAATTTAGGTTTATTATGTAAAAGGGTATAAGTGTCTTTGTGTAATTAAGTTTTAAGTATTTTAAATTTAAGTTAATTAAAAAGGATATAATGGACTTTTCAATTTTAAGTTATAATTTTCATTTTCATTTAAAAATAAAACAAAAGGTTAATTTGGACATTACAAAATCGGTGCCACATAGATAAATAAACAAGCTTAGTTACCGCGCCACGTGGCGCGATTTAGGGATAGGGCCGCATGTGCGGCCAGTTACATGAGGCCGCACCCTAGTCGGCCCGATGTTACTATTACAGTATTATGTTTATATAAACAGAGTTATATACTGTATTAAAATATGCTGAAAGAAATTTGGCAACAGATTATTGGTGACATTGTCAGAATATTTATTAGGAGCACTGTACAAACAAGAAGAATTATCAAAAAGAAAAGAGTGAAACAAAACAAGTACACTGCCCTCTGCCTCTGGATGCTGAACCAGCTCTTGAAACGTGTACGATGCCAATAAACCAACTTCCTTTACCTATTATTATCGGCTAGAATTTTTTTTTTAATGAGGTGATGTCGCAACATACAAAAATTAATTATTTAAACTAATTAATTTGGTTATATTTACACGAATTTCTCTTAAATGCATGAATAAATAATTTGATACAAAATAATTTAGTGAAATTTACAAGCACTTCAATGTTTGTGTGAATATTCAAATCTTCACTCAAATAAATATTTTTGTTATTTTAAGGATATATAGTGCTGTATAAATTTTAAGTAATTATCCAGCATGTTACTCAGTTATCACTTTCAATAAGAATTCGAACTTATAAACATATTGTAAGAACTAGTATCTTTCACTAAATTGACCTAGAGAAAATATTAAAATAACTTGAGTTGAACCGAACTCGTTCAAATCAATTATAAAAAAGTAATAAAAATAAAAAGTTTTATTTAAATCATAAAGTAAATACATTATACTTATTTTATGATTAAGTGTAAATCATATAATTATTTTGAATTCTTAAAAAATCGATTGAGCAAGAGTAGCCCTTGATTTAGTTCTTATCTATAAATACTTGAGGAGGAATTGTGTTATGACAACTAGAAATAGCAAGAGTGCAAAAACTCTCGTGAAAAGCTCACCAGCCAATAAAGCTACCACCTCTACTTGTGTGGCATTTCATGCAATTTTCCAGAAACTAATTTTACTTGTTTCTAACCAATTACTCATTAGTACTGCAATTCAACCACCAACTTTTCTAGTATAGCACCTTGCTTTTTCAACTACTTCTTCAAATAAATTTCGCTATTTTTTCTGGAAAATCCCCAGGAATTAATTTCCCTTTTATTTTAAACAAGACGTTTTAGATCATTCTGCATTCTTAAGTTCGAACAAGATCTTCTTATTCGCTTTTGAGGTACAATTTATTTTTTTATTTCAAAATGTTGTACGATGTACGTTAGTATCAGAAAATCATAATTTGATTTTTATATAATTACAAGTTACTTTGATTCTGGGTTACCATGAATTTTATATTGTTGTTTAACAAGTTTGCATCTTTTTGTGTTTTATACTTTACTTGGTTACTTAGATTAAAATTTCTAATTGTTTTCTTTACTGGGATTGTTGTACTTATGCTTAAACATCATATATCCAATTTTAGTACTAATTCTTTTAATTGTTTGGATTAGTGAGTAATCAGTGATGGATGCTTGCTGTGCAACATTGAAATCCACGACCCATTTAGCAACTGTAAGCAAAAATGGATTTTTGGGGGAGAAAATTAGAGGAAGTTTTGATAACTCAGTTTGGGCTAATCAATTTGGAAAATGTTTGAGTCTTGAGAAAAGGGAGAGGAAAACCAAACCTGGTTTTGCTTATTCTGTTCTCACCAGAGAGAATAATGTCAAAGAAACTCTGGTAAGTTTTCATTTCAATTTTCTTCATATTTCTTCGTTTATTGTAGTCAAAATAAAATACTACTTTTGCTTTTGTCTAGTGTTCTATTTTATTTTGGTTCCCAAATCAACTGGTTGTGTTAATTTGTGTAGTCTAATTAACTCCATAAGTCAGTTACCTCGTGGTATTGTACCTCTTGGGGATTAGGGAGGAGACCCAGATTCTAGGGTACTTTAGATGATTTCTTTGTTAAGGCTAGTTTGGGGATTTTAGAGGATTTCCTTCATCTTGAGGTCATGATAAGGTTGCCTATCTCGGGGATCGGGGAGGATCCCCGAATAGAGTGTAGATGATTTTTCGTCAAGGATAGTTTCAATTTTGTTCTTCAAGGGTAGTTTAGAGATTTTAGAAGATTAGTTTGTTAAAGGTAGTTTATAATTTTAGACAATTTGTTTGTTGAGACTTGTATACTTGTAATTTGGGTGCTTATCGTTCTTATATGGAATGAAAAGTTGTTTGTCTTCAATTTTTTGGATTAAACTAAAAACGTGTTTGTTGGAATATTTCAGACAGTACAAGCACCAATAATCGAGAGACGAAGGGCAAACCCGAAGAATGTGGCAGCTATCATTTTGGGAGGAGGTGCAGGCACTCAACTCTTCCCCCTTACAAGCAGAGCTGCAACCCCAGCTGTAAGAATTGAACTATATCCTTGTTTAATGCATGAATTAAAGTTCACATGAATAGATATAATATTATAAAAATTATAGTATTTAACTTTCTTACCCTAAATAATGAAAAATGGATCTCTCTTAGTCCCACATCTGATAATTAATGAATTTTTTTTTTTGGGAATGTAGGTTCCAGTGGGAGGATGCTACAGGCTTATAGATATACCGATGAGCAATTGTATCAATAGTGGCATTAACAAAATCTTTGTGCTTACTCAGTTTAATTCTGCTTCTCTTAATCGCCACATTTCGCGCACATATACTGGAAATGGTGTTAGTTTTGGTGATGGATTTGTTGAGGTCGATAGTTTGATAAATATACCTTTTTCCTAGATTGAAAGTACAACATTCTAATGCAATCTGAAAACAAGTTCTTGATTGTACCTTATTATAGGTTTTGGCTGCCACACAAACGGCTGGGGAAACTGGAAATCGATGGTTTCAGGGAACTGCAGATGCTGTTAGGCAATTTATATGGCTATTTGAAGTGAGTCATTATAACTTTAACATATTAAGTATTGTCTTAAATTAATTTTTTTTTATTTATTCAATTATTTGGATGTTGCTCATTTTTTTGAGTTTTATTTTGACTATTTTTTTCAGGATGCCAAGGCAAAACATATTGATAACATATTGATACTATCTGGGGATCATCTTTATAGGATGGACTATATGGACTTTGTTCAGGTTTATTCGTTTTCAAATAAAAAAAGAAATATATAAGTATATATGAACTATTTGGATATATAACCCAATTTAATGTTTATACAGAATCACATTGACAGAAATGCTGATCTTACACTTTCATGTGCACCAGTTGGTGACAGGTTTGTAAATATTTCAAGTTAAAATTTGATATATTGATTTTTCTAAGTGTTATAATATTCTTCTTAGATGTAGATTAAGGTCTAACCTTTCAATGTACCAAAATGCATAAAAAAAAGTTCAATGCTCCAAAATTGACAGTTTTTATTTATTTATATTTCACGTTTAATTTGAATTTTTCTTCTCAGCCGAGCATCAGAGTTTGGACTGGTTAACATTGATAGCAGGGGTCGGATAATACAATTCTCCGAAAAACCTAAAGGTGGTGATAAGACAGCAATGGTATGCATTTAAAGTCGGTTTGCATGTTTACACTAGTATATATACGAATGCTCGATTCTTGCATTATAAGCTAAACTTCTCTTTTTTCTTCTATCTTTTATTACAGCAAGTAGACACCTCGATAATAGGTTTGTCTCCACAAGATGCAATAAAATCTCCATACATAGCTTCTATGGGAGTTTATGCATTTAAGACAGATGTATTATTGAAGCTCTTAAGGTTGAATTACCCTACTTCAAATGATTTTGGATCGGAAATAATACCAGCTGCAGTGAAAGAACATAACGTGCAGGTTTTTTGAAAAAACTACGTAACTTTTTATTTTATTCACATCTATCTTTAAGAATTTATGTATGATACTTCTATTGCAGGCATATATATTCAGAGACTATTGGGAGGATATTGGAAAAATAAAATCATTTTATGATGCTAATTTGGCTCTTGCCGATGAGGTTAATCTTGTTTCCTAGACAGTAATTTATGTAAAAAGTTAATATTTTGGCCATTCTTTTGTGAACTATTTGTAAGTTGAGATTGGTTTCATGTGTGCAGTTTCCAATGTTTGAATTTTATGATCCGAAGACACCTTTCTACACGTCTCCTCGTTTCTTGCCACCAACTAAAATCGACAAATGCAAGGTAACCTAAGCTAATGTTACATCCTCGTATTTAATGATATTTTAATGATATATTTCTGTATGTTTTAGATTAAAGATGCAATAATATCACACGGGTGTTTCTTGAGGGAATGCGTCATTGACCATTCAGTAGTAGGTGAACGCTCTCGTTTGGATTCTGGAGTGGAACTCAAGGTAAGCATATTATATTATGTTTCCAAGTATCAACAAAAGGCTTCTGTGTTGAAACTTTCATTATATGGATAATTAGCTAATAACTTTGTTTTTTGGCGATAGGATACTTTGATGATGGGAGCCGATTACTACCAAACAGAGTCGGAAATTGCTTCCCTCCTTGCACAGGGAAAAGTTCCAGTGGGGATTGGAAGGGATACGAAAATCAGGTGAGCGGACATGGAATGCTAAATATTTAGGATTGATTTACTTAGGTTTGTGATTCTTGAATTTTAGTAGGTATAACGAGTGGAATATTTCTCTTGCATTAAAATTATGCTTTTATGTTTGGTAAAATTGCATTTTAATCTCACTGGATTGAACCTTCCAACACTCTAATGCAATCTGAAACAGTCATGCATTTTAATATGTTATGTTCGTTTTTATTTTCTTCTCTAAATTCAAAGTTCCGAATCTGTTTTACTTGTAGGAACTGTATTATTGACAAGAATGCGAGAATAGGTAAAGATGTGATCATCATGAATAAAGATGTAAGTTCAATGACCCAGTACGCCTCTGTGCACTTTGTTATAAATTGAATAGTTATAGATATGAAAGCATAGGAATTCAGAGTCATTTTTATCCAAATGACAATTTTATCCTTTGGCTATGCAGGGTGTAGAAGAAGCCGATAGACCTGAGGAAGGATTTTATATTCGTTCTGGAATCACTATCATACCCGAGAAAGCAACAATCAATGATGGAACGGTCATATGAACCGGGTCTTATGCAATACTTGCTAGCTTTGAAATTTGAGGCACCACGTTGAGACGATTGGGGTTAAAGGAGTGCTTTTGTTTCTCTCTTTCTTTCTCCAGTAGATAAAATCATGTATTTAAGGTAAGATCAAACATTATGCTACAATATTGCTCGACGAAAATAAGTTATCAAAGCTCTTCTGAATTGATGGCATGTACAGAAGTTTGAATAATGATAGTGACTTCAGTCCTATAACATTATGAAGGAAATGCTTTGTAGTTGTTTATTATGCTAAAGATATACAATGACACACCAATGAGTTAACTCATCATGACCAAGCCCATGGATGAAAAGAAGAAAGCTTGCTCAGAAAGAAAGCAGTTGAATTGATTTCAATTTAGTTAGAAAGTTTAACTGAATCACCAACAAAAATCACTCAAAAACTACACCTATATAGATTGACAGGCAAATGGAACACTTACTGATGAAAACCAAGGCCAATAGTGCCACCAAATATTGAACTCCAATGCCGTGCATTAGTGTTTTCAGAAAGCCTTTGTGTTCCAAACAGTGAAAGATCCCTTTTTCTGAAGCTCACACTGATGAAAACCGTTCATCGCCTTTCCCATCAGTGCCATAGCTGCAATGCTAGGAAACTGCTTCTTTTCAAGGTCCTCCACTGCCAATAATGAACTTTGAGGCTCACAAACTTTTTCGGTCTCCTTTTGGGAAGTTTTCGATTCATTACTCATCCATCTCTTTATCCAAGCATGTGAAAACAGTAACTCTTTATCCTTCTTTAATGGCTCCACCAAGATATCTTCGTCTCCCTTTGATAAGTACCCACTCTTACATGGAATTGGTTCTGGGGTAGTGATGTTATTCTTGATAATTTTGCTATAAAAATTGCTCATTTTTTCATGGGCCAAGTTTTCATCCAAATACGAGCTCTTAGAGCCTACAGAAGGGGTCTTTGAAGTGCTCAACTTCAGACGCTTTACCCATCTGTAGCTCGGATCTTCTGCTTCTATTGAACTTTCCAGGCTGAGATTAAGATTTAGTTTAGGCTGCTCGGTATTTACTAGGAGTGTGTCCATGTCCAAACTCTGGGTCTTTGACAAGCTACGGCTCATGTTCTCTGAGGTAGCAACGTGAACCTTAGGTGGCAAATTTGATTCAGTATTGAACTCCTGCTACAAATGAAAAGATGCATCTAAGGACATGCAAAAATTGAGAAAAGACATGCAAAAAGAATTGGGATAAGAGAACAAAAATGAAGCTTATTAGACCTTAATATATTTTGCTGTGAATTCTGACTAAATTGTTAATATTTCATAGAATTATTGCTACGTAGTAAAACCAGAAGGTCTGGCAAGTTTTACAATCTTCCTCTTAACCAGTGTTTATCCGAAGCGGGCCATAATGTTTAATATTTTCACATGTTTTTCTTTATGTAGCACATTTTTAAGTTTATTATTAGCTAAGATCTGAACGTGAAACATTATTCATCTAAGTAAGAACAGGAGCAGGAAACCTAGCAAGGTATTTGAAAATTATACAATAAAAATTCAAATGGGGATTAAGGCACACATAAGCATAGCAAGAGTACCTTAGTTGGTGCTGTAGAATCTGTACCTACAGCAGTGTAAAGAGAAAGAGCTTAATAAAGACAATATTTTGCTTACGAAAATTTATTTGCAAGATTAAAAACCGGATCAAAAACGAACTATTTAAAAATTCATGCTGCAAAGTTAATACATACCAGTATGCAAATTCTTCTCCTTAAGAAAATCCATGTCCATGGTGTCTGTTTCAGCTGACGATTCATTCATCATAGTAACTTTGACATCTCTATCATTTCCTTTCCCTTCACTCTCGAAGGGATTTCGAGCTTCCATTTCTTGATTGCCTTGACCAAGAATGGGTGATAGGTTAGGAGGATCGGTCGGTGTATTTTCATCAATTTTAGAAAGGACTTGTGTACTTTTAAAAACATCATTTTCTTTGGACAGATTGACACCAATCTTTTGCCTGATTAGGAGACTCTGAGTTGTCTGAGAAAACGTGGGACAACGTCCTTGTACAGCATCCACTGTGGTGCATATTCTCATTGTCTCGACCTCATGGACACGCTTCGGCATCTTCTGTAAAGAATAATGATCGCTGTGTGATATCTTAGACTTGGTTTTGTCTGAAATGGACTGATTTGGATACATTCTTATACTTGAATTCTTCTTGAACCACTCTTGTTCTAATTCACCAAACAACAATGTTGTATTAATTTCCTTGAAACATGGGTTCACTGGATTATCTGATTGTGAGTGGCTGTCCATTTCTCTCGCACGCAATAAATCTGCGGACTGGCGCATTCTCAAATTAGCATTTGGCAATTGATTGTTGGAAAAAGGGGTTGATTTTCCCTGGTCAAAATCGTACTTCTCCCATTCGAGTCTCTGTGGCACCATCTGCGATGAATAATCAAGAATGCTGCTATCTTTTGCAGAGGAATGCTTTTTCAACCACTCGAGAGGATTCATCGAAGTACCTCTGTTAGCAGCTGGAATCCCAAAAGGCACAGAAGGAAACTCAATCTCGGTTGGTTTACCAAACATAGGACTTAATGGTTGCATATTGATATTAGTATTAGCCTGTAGATCAATCCCCAAGGTTTTCGAACTCAGCCTGATACTCTCAATATTTTTTGTCTTAATGAATCCGAATCCTGTGACGGACCGAGGAACCTCCAACAATCCATTCGCCAAACTATCATTTCCACTATGACCATGTGTGTCTGCTGAAGTTGGCATCCAATGTGCCATCCACTTGTTACCTTTGGTTTCATCAACTGATTGTCCAATTCGCTCAGGCATGACAAACCAATTGCAAATCTACCTTCACAATTTCATCACAGATTTTAAGCAAGATATTATTAGCAAACATCAAAAAACCTAAATGATGCTGATTCAGAGTGATGAGAATATCATATCTACAGCTTATTTACAGAAATTCATACTTGAACAAAGAAAACATTTCGCATTTTGAGACATTTCATTCTGATCCGAAAAAGAAAAAACCAAGGAAATCAATCCAATTGTAGTAACCCAGCTAATAATAATACGAGTATTATTAATTAATTAATTACCTCTCTGCTGAGTTGATTATTTCCTTCCAGCAAATTAAACTCAGAGCTCTGCAGCTAATAGTAACTAAAAATTGGAATAGAATTTTTTTTGGATAACAATGAGTTTACACTGTATTAGATAGAGTCAGCCAAGCCCCTTTTGCGTGACCCACTTGTCCTGCACTTTTTGTGTTGGGGATATCTATCTTTTTGTTATGGTCAAATACTACCTATAATAATTTATACTGCTTGGATATTTTTATTTTGTTTTGTTTTGTTTTAGATTTTATTGTGATTAATTGTTGCAAAAATCCAATTCATAAAACCCAATTTTCCAACCACACAACCCAACTACTCCTGCATCACTGCAATGAAAATGAATTCTTAAAATATCATCACACTAGATTAGAACAACACATTAAAAGAAAGAAAGACAGAGACAGAATATAATTAGTCAAATGGAACGAGATCAGTATAATTTTGTTTAAATTGGATTTGATCGAACTCATCCACTTATGCAGAGGAAAAATTGCCATGATTTAGTGTAGCTCTCCAACCATAATCTGATGAAAGTCAATCTTCTGTTCGTCCGGTTAGACCATCTCCAACGGACCTCTTAAATTCAGGCCTCTTATCTTAAAATTTAAGGAGTGAACAGTGTTATACATTTTCACTTTTTACTCTACACTCCAACAACTTCTATATATTTTAAGATTCTATTTTTAAAAAACCATACTACTTCACTCCAACAGCTCGTTTATATTTTAACAAACTACTTTTAATTTAATTTATACATAAATAATAATGATATATAATTAATATCAATTTAATATAATAATAAAGTACTATAATTTGTACTTTGTCTGCAAAAGCAATTTTTAAGATTTCAATTGGAACTCTCAAAATGAGAGTCCAAACTTAAAATTTTTTAGAGTTAATTTTTTACACAATTCTTATTAAATCTCTTATAATTTGGGATATAAAAAATCCCTTGGAGAAGGTCTTAGTATGAAAAACATAAAAGATAAAAAGAAAGAAAAACAGATTCTCCGGAATTTACCCAATAACTATATTTATTTGGATCTAATGAAAAATCAATGTCAACTTCTTCATACCATGAAAATATCTTGGGACAGGATCTACACCTTTTCTTTTCCAATGGTATAAAGTATAAAAAAAAGAGTAGTACTAGTTAAAACTGACAAAAGGGGTGGTTGCGTACATGAATATCTTCTCATGTATAATAATTTCGATTTTATCCATCCAATAAGATATTTCTTTTTTCACAATAAACTTAATCAAAAATATCTATGACAACCAAACCTGGCCATACAAGTGAGAGGTCCCGTTTTCCATTATGATACATAGCGGCTTGCCGGGTTAAATTCTCATTTCTCAGCCGAGCCGTTTAAGGAAGATAAGATTAAAAAAATGATAAGTTTTAGTTAAATATAAATAAATGGTTTAAATTTGTTTTCACGATATAAAATAATTTGTACCAGGTTAAGTTTTTAAAATACTCTAATTTTCCTCATTAAGATAATAATATCCTAGTTTTTTAATTACCTTAGTCCTGGAATTTTTTTTTTAAGAATAAGTTTTCTTTTTTCTTTCTAAAATGGGAAATCATTAATTATGTTAGCTTTATCATATCTCATTTCAATTCGTTTTCTCATAAAATTTTATTTTATATATACATTAACTCTAACGAATCAACTTTCCACTGGTAATAAAATAAAAGTATTAAATTAACTCTCACGAAAAGAAAAATTAACAACATTAGTCCCATATTCATTAAAAAAAAAAAAAATAGTAACTTTAGGGGCCCAGGGGGTAGATGGGCTTCCGAGACGACTAATGCTGAGATAATCTCCCACTGACTTTCACAATGAAATCTAAACCCAATTTCAAAAATTCAGTAAATCAAAAGCCCACTTTGAGCACTTCATCACAAAAAGAAGGCCCACTTTCAAGGTTATACGTTCTAAAATTTGTAACCGGGAATTGCCATGATAATTTCTTTCATGGTTCTTTTTTTTTTTTTTTGTCTCCCTTTTCTCAAAGAAGAAATAAATGACTTAATTGGTCATTTAGGCAATTGTTTAATACAATTTAATTAATATGGAAAACTAAGTTCTCCATAAACAAGTTCTCTCAGTTTGATCTAATAAATCATCTAGTTATTACCAAAAAGCAAAAAAAAATCATCTAGTTCAATATAGCTCCATTTACGATGATTTTTCGTTTAATAAAATTTTGAAATGTAGTAAAATCCAACAATAATTTTTCTTGTTTCTTGATATCCATAAATATATTAATCATTTTCATGTCAACCAAAAAAAAAAAGATATTAGACATTATAAAACAACTTTCCTAATGATTGTGCTTTTGTTAAACTCGAGAGTTGAGAAAACAAGTACGAGAAATAAGAAATGAAGTGTAAATGGAAATAGAAAAATAGTAATTGAAAGTACTTATATAAAAGAGATTTGGTAGGGTAAACACCACTTTTGGTCCCTCTTATCATTAACTTTTTACAGAGTGGTCCCTCTTATATTTTTTTTCCCACTTTAGTCCCTACTATAAATTATTTGTTTCACTTTAGTCTTTTTCAAGTGGTCCAAGGCGATTCCGATAACATGTGATATGCTCATGAGGGCAATTTTGTCATTTCAAGTAAACTAACATGGATATTTTCGTCTTTCTAATTGTTTAAAAAAAAAAACTAAATTTCCAAACTAGGCTTTCATTCCAATCGAATTTAATCGTACATTTCGTTCCAAACTAAAGTTTTTTCCTAAAATCTTTTTCAAACACCAAAATTGCTCACCAATTAAACAATATCTCAAATAGTCTCAATAATGAATGGACGAAAATGCCCTAAAAAATATTTATATGCATGTCACGTGTTATCGGAACCACCTGATAAGGACTAAAGTGAAACACATAATTCATAGTAAGGACTAAAGTGAAACAAATAATTCATAGTAGGGACTAGAGTGGGAAAAAAACATAAAAGAGACCACTCTGTAAAAAATTAATGATAAGAGAGACCAAAAGTGGTATTTACCCGATTTGGTACTTGAAACAATAGCAAAATTCATGTTGATTTATCTATAAAAAATTATGAATAAAATGAATTTATTTTTAAATTAGTTTAAATGACGATAAATGCATGTTCCCATGAAAAGGGAAATCGTCGTCGTTTAGTACTCTGGACGAGTTTGTCTTTTCGCAGACTCCCAGTCCTCGATCAAATTGCTGCTATCTGAATTCCTCTTCACCAACAGATCCAAAATCATATTTTCACCTCAAAAATCCTCACAGGAATTCTTTTCTCGCGGAAGGTAAAGCCTAATGTCCCAGCTGTTTTTCTTTTCTTTGTAATCTTTTTTGGGAATATGTGTCTGAATCAAATACGCATGTTAAATGCTTTTGTAAAATTGGGAATCGGTTGTTGTCAGATCACTCGGATCGGCTGGTTGCTGTCTTTAAGTGTCGATGTTTGGGTTTCTTTTTCATTTAAGAAATTTGGTATTATTATTTGGTGAAAAGGTTTATAATAATAGCTGGATTTGAGTTAAGAGTTCTGTGTGATGAAGAAAGTACCTTGAATTTTTTGTTTATCTCATTTATTCTTCTGCATTACTTTGGTTGATTGAATAGGGGGTGGATTTGAATTCTGAGGACTTTTTTTTTTCTACTGGGAGAAACTTATTCATTGTTCACGAGTGTTGTTGTCCTATATTGCATTTTCTGATATCCTCTTATTGAATGGATATTTTAAGGATTTGCTTTTTTTGTTTATTAATTAATTTAAGCTATAAAATGCGGCTTGTCAATCTTTATTGGGGTTCACCTTAATGAATTTTTTTATTGGACTTGCAGGGTATAGAATTGATTATTCATGGAGGACATTGGAGGTGATGGTCCCTCAACAGCAACTGCGGCATTGAACCAACGGAGACAAGAAGCATGGAAGCTTTTTCAGTATTATTTAGATAAATCTACTCCACATTCTCTTTATAGATGGATTGGAACTTTTGCTTTAGTGTCTATTTATGCTCTGCGGTGTTACTATGTTCAAGGATTCTACATTGTTACCTATGGTTTGGCGATCTACATTCTGAATCTGCTCATTGGGTTTTTGTCACCTCTTGTTGACCCGGAACTGGAACCGTCAGATGGACTGCTTCCTACAAAGGGTTCAGATGAGTTCAAGCCTTTTATTCGTCGTCTTCCTGAGTTCAAATTCTGGTGATTGTTCTAGTACTCTTAATTTTTTTTTTGTTAATATCTTGATGTGGTAGATGTTCTGAAAATTGACGTGTAGCATTTTTGGCATGTTCCCTTCCTTCTTAGCAGTTGTAGTCTACTTATTCTTATCTGTTAACTCGTTTGGTTAATGTAACAGAGCTTTTTTTCATCTTCTGATTGCATAAGTGGCTATAAGTGAACCATTTGGAACTTATTCTGATACATAGGTAAGAATATGTTGGTGATGTCTTGGAAGGATCTGAGAACAGTTTGGTTTGGTTGTATTTAGATCATATAATAGTCGTCCTTGTTATCCTTCGCTTTCTGTTAAACTGTTGAAAGTTTAATATATGGTTTAACATTGTTTTCCTTTATGACTTTGTTTATGGGAGAATTACTTTTATTACATTTGTTATCTTTTATTCGAGAATTTGTACAGCTAATGTCATCTTCCTAAGTCCTTGGAACATGAGTTTCTACTTTATTATTAGCTCAAGTGAGCAAAGATTTTTAACTGTCCTAGATCAGTAGCATGGCTTCTATTTTAGTTTTTTTTTTTTTTGGTTAACTATCTTCCATCCTTCACGATTTCACAGTACATAAATGGGATCATAATTTGATACTTATGATAATTAATTGCAGGTTGGAATTTTTGTTCCTATAGTTGTGGGTCATTATACTATAAATGCCTTTTATTGTGTATCAACTTTGGGGTGGCTTTTGCTTCAAATGCTTATATTTATGTCTCTTTGCCGCTAGGCTTATATAAGCTGCATTATATTTAACCTATCTATTGACTTTATGAGGAAATCCAGCTAGCATTGTCTTCTTGTTGAATCTTGTATTGATATTTGATATTCTTGGTGTTGCTTCACTCTTTGATCCCCAATTTATGAAATTGGGTCACATGCTTACAACCAATCATAGTTGTTAAAAGTGCATTAGAGAGCTACAAGATGTATTTGAATGAAGCGAGGGTTTTACCTTGCACACTATCTGTGTGAAGCAAAACATGAGGTAAATCGTGTTTTATTTATGTAGAGATTTTGAGGGTCATTTATTAACTCAAGTGTCAGAATCTGTCTAAAAGGATTCAGGAGCCCCAAGCTTCTACTTTTATGCAAGTATGCCCCACCTCCCATATTCTTGCTTTTTGACAGTTTTGTTGATATAATGTTATAATATACTCTGCTATAGTCTTTCGAAATATGTTATATTTTATTTCTTGTAATTGTGTGCTGATTAAGTAGGTGTATAAGTGTATTTAGTGTTGAAAATAATTGTTAAGTTCTGGTTTCAGTGGTTAGTTCTGAAATTGTGGGGATTTGTTGGAATCCATTGGTATTCTTGATATACACTAAACATATGTTTTTATGCGCTTTACTTTGACGACTTCTTGTGCTTTCTGAACTACTCAACCAACTATATTCTTAGTTATAACTAGCTTAGCCTTATGATTTACGGTGTCTATTCAAATGCAGTAAACGGTATAAGCAAATATATTAAATTGTGATGTTATTTCTTGCTTTTGTGTTTCTAGGTATGCTATCACAAAAGCTTTCTGCGTAGCATTTGTGATGACCTTCTTCTCAATGTTCGATGTCCCAGTATTTTGGCCTATATTGTTATGCTACTGGCTTGTTCTTTTTGTACTAACAATGAAGCGTCAAATCATGCATATGATGAAGTACAAATATCTTCCATTCAACATAGGGAAACAGGTAAGCTCAATAAAAATATGTACTATCTTTTGCAATAAAACAAAAATGATTTTTTCATATTTATAGCCTGTGGTTAAACATACTATTGTCGACATTGGTTTCTTCTCTTCTTTCTAGTGTTTCTTACGGTGATTATGTGGTTTTATAACAGACGTACAAAGGCAAGAGACCCGCTGGTCGAGCTAGCAGCCCCGGAGCTAATTGAATTTGGCTGGTTTATGACTCCAATAGATCAAGAAGAAACTAAAGGTATTTAGGAATGGAAAGAAGAGATGGATTATATGATTTTAGTTTTGTGTAACTTGTATTAACATTGAAATATTGACATGCACCGGAATGCGTAATAGTTAGCATGCATAAGGTCAGTTGTATGCTGTTATTTTGTTATGGCAGCAAACTGTTAATGATGCTGGGGAAGAAGTAGAAGCTTCATTTTTTTGTTAAGAACACAAAGGAGGAAGACCATATAGTAGTTAGTTTATCATTCTTTTTGATAAAAAAAAAAGTTTATCATTTTTTTTTTAAATTGTATTTTTACTTAAGCAATTACTTGTTCTGTTTCTCGGTCATTTTTCCCTGCATATGTTTTGTTACTTAAAATGTTATGGCTCAAGATTGAGATTAGATGTTCATTTCTTTGAAGTTATTGTTTAACATTTTTTTCTTTCCCTTTTCCTCCCCTAAGGCCATCTCCAATGGTTCAGGGCTAGCCCTGGGGCTGCCCCCTCGGGGCAGCCCCAGGGCTAGCCCTGAGCCCTGTCGTCGTCTCCAGTGGTTGGGGCTCCGTGGGGGAATTAATTCCATTTTGAAACTTTGCCCACTCTCACCCTATTAATATTATAGTTTTAAATTTTTTTAATATTAATATTAATAATAGTAATTATATTAATACTCGTAATTTAATTATTAATTATATTAAAAATATTAATATTAAATAGAATATTTAATAAAAGTAATTTAAAATTAATACAGAAAATTAATACGCAAACAAATATTTTTATAACACGGAAGAAATTCGTCATGAAGCAATTCGTTCCAACATGACCAACCGTAGACTCCAAAAAGACTTAATAGAACATGTTTATGCAAAATACGGTTAAAAACGAGTGTTTAAATTTAATTTTCTTATCTATTTTAGTATGTATTTAAATTTTTAAATTAGATTAAGTATTAATCTAAATTTTATGCTTATGACGTGTTTATTTTGTATTTTTAACTAATTTGGTATTTTAAAAAAAAATTATTTGTATGAGTGTTAAATTAAATGGACTATTCTAATATTAAATAGTATATCATAATTTTATTTAAAATATCATTAAATAATTAATAATATTATATCTATATAATTAAAACAACACATTAATTAAAATAATACATTAATTACTATAACACATTTATTAAAATAAAACACTAATTAAAATAACAAATTAATTAAAATACAACACATTAATTAAAATCACATTAATTACAATAACACATTAATTAAAATACAACACATTAATTAAAATTACATACAACACATTAATTATACAAAATTATACAACACCAATTAATACACTTTAATTATACATACAACACATTAATTATAAAAAATTATACAACACCAATTAATACACTTTAATTACATAAACACATTAATTACACATTAATTATACATTAATCCATACTTTAATTACATAAACACATTAATTATACATTAATTATACAACAATAATTAATACACTTTAATTCATTAAAGAAAATCAAAAAAAAAAAAAAAAGAAAGACCAATCAGGTGCCGCCACTTGGCGGCACCTGTTTTAAAGAGGGGCGCGTGTAAACACGCGCCCCTCCTTCTCAATCGCGCCCAGCGGGCTGGGCGCAGGGCTCCGCCGAGCCCTGCGCCCAGCCCGTTCCACCCCGTTTCCCACCCCGGCCCCGACCCCGCGCCGTCTCCAGCGGTTCTCCGCAGCAGCCCCGCCCCGGCCCCGACCCCGCACACCACCGCTGGAGATGGCCTAATATGAGACTATATTTGAATGTTCAACATTCATGACCATGACGATTTAGAGCACCAGATTTTGTCAGAATTTGTAATGTGTTAGGATTTTGTAGTTGATATTAAATTTAATATTTACTACTTTGAAAGTAGCCATCTTCTTAAATTCAATTAATTTTTCTATTAATGAGATGCCTCTTTTTCTTTAGGGAAATAGGTTTGCTTATGTTTCCCACGAGATTGCTTAATTAATAACCTAAAATTATCTGAAAGAAATCATTAAATTTTTTCTCGGTCCAAGTCTCGTGGCTTTCAAATTAAAGGAGTGAGAAAAACAAATTGGGCATCCGACCATTCTTTATAAATTATAAAGTCCATCTCTAATGATCAAGTCCAAGACTGGATTTGACATAAAGATGGTAAGGTCGGTTGTCAAAACTAGCCCCAATTGAGATGAGATTGAGCCATGACTAAATTTAATTGAGGGCTAATCTCTTGTTCGGTTGGGCTGAGAAAAAGACGGGCTGTCCGGTGTTTTCGGACCGATTTGTGGGCCAGACCGCATTATTTGCCCAATTACAATCTGGTCTCCCACCCTCCGATTAAAATTTAATGGCCCAAATTAAGAATTCTCGGTCCAAATTACCCTTACTTTTTCATTAAATTACAAAATGCATGAGACAAATAATAATAAAATAATTCCATGAACCCACCATTTTCTTCCATTTCTCTTTCTCTGCCAGAAGCCCTATATCCACGGCCGCGAGGAGCTGTCCATGTGAGAATGTGATTTCTTTGTCAAATTTAGTTGTAAATTGCAAAATGAACCCTATTTACTCCAACTTCATAAATTTATGAAACTTTAGCATAGGATGAGCTTGAATCAAAGATTGTGTTTTCTAATTTTTGAAGGAGGTGGAGTGAGCTATTTTCTCTATTTTTGAAGGAGTCCATAAGTAATTTACCTTGAGGTAATCTTTGCTCAATTCATGTTTTATAACTTATGTGTACGGATTGTTGAATTTTGTGTATTTTTGAACAATTTTGTGTATTTACTATAGATAGTAATGTCAAAATATATTAATTTTGTGTATTTTATACAATTTTGTCTAATTTTGTGTATTTTGTACAATTTTGTGTATTTTATTTATAGATAGTAATGTGAAAATTTAACCTTTAATTTTGGACATATATTATTATCTACATAAATATTATCTCAAATTTATTGAAATAATTGGTTTTAATAAATGGTTTATCTCAACGGCCAAGATTAAACCAATTGAACGGACAGATCTCATCTCAGCCCAGGGGTAAAATTGTCCACAAAAGTTAATTGGGTCAACCGAACAGATAATCATTTGGGCTGACTAAATTATTATACGGGCCACTATAATCCGCCGAACGGGCCATTATTAATGGAACTGATTATTTTAATGGCCCAAATACACAATTGGGCTGATTGGCCTATTTGACAAACCGAACGCAGTCTAAATAAAATCATCTTTATTGACTCAAGGGCTAATATCCTTGAGTGTTGGGCTTCAAGCTGAAGGGGTGAGGCAAATTGGACTCAGTTTGTCTCATCCATTGATCAATTCACATGGTCCAGCAAGTAGGTGGTCGACACATTTTTTTTATTCTTCTTTCAATTAGTTCTTTCTTTTCTTTTATTTATTTATTTTCTTAATTAATAAATATATTTTTCTTTGACTCTAATTAATAAATAAGTTTTTCTTGACTTTAATTAATAAATACATTTTCCTTTAACTTTAATTTTGAAGTTCAATTTTAATGTCAATGTAAAGTTAAGAAGTATTCTTAATCTTTTTACGCATTATTTATTATTATTGCTATTATTATTGAGTGAGAGTGGGGAAAATGAGAATTATAATTAAATGGAATTGATAAATAGTCATGAAACTCACGACCCTCGATAATATTTGAATTTGAACCATTTAGGGTCTATTTGGATGGATTTTGGCTCGGTTTCGCGAGTCTCAGTTTAAAAAAAATGGTTTTGGTGGTTTCGATGAAACCTTTGAGACTTCATTTGGATGTGTTTTAGATGTTGGGTTTTGTGGTTTGAATAAGTTGAAATCCCACTTGGATTGAGTTTAGATATTGGGGTTTAGGGAAAAAAATAGGTGGTAAGTGTCAAATCAATGTTTTTTAGTGAGATTTTGAAAAAAAAAGTAGATGTTAGATATCAAATAAACTTTTTATAGATTTGAAGAGCTTAAGTGTGAATTTCTGAATAAATTTTTGATTATTTAATGAATTTGACGAAAACTCATTTAAAAGAATTTTGACCCGATTTCGTGAAACCCGCGAAATCGGGGCAAAAACCATCCACTTATACCCTTTAATTTCGGGTGAAACCTAGAACGACACATTGAATCCCTTAAACCCTAAAAGCAACATTATAACCAAACCCCCCCTTCGTCTCCAGAAACCCCCCACACACAGCACACGACGCCATCCATCCATGGGGAAGGTAAAAGGTAAACATCGTTTGGACAAATACTACCACTTAGCCAAAGAACACGGCTACAGATCTCGAGCCGCGTGGAAGCTTGTTCAGCTCGACTCCAAATTCGGATTCCTCCGTTCGGCTCGCTCCGTTCTCGACCTCTGCGCCGCGCCGGGAGGATGGATGCAGGTCACTGTCGAACGCGTCCCCGTGGGGAGTCTCGTGATCGGTGTGGACCTTGACCCGATCCGGTCCGTCCGTGGCGCTATTTCGCTGCAAGAGGACATAACTGGATCTAAATGTCGAGCCTCCGTGAAGCGGATTATGGCGGAGAATGGATGCCGAGCATTTGATTTGGTGTTGCACGATGGTCCACCTAATGTTGGTGGTGCGTGGACCAAGGAGGCTACTAGTCAGAATGCGCTTGTTATTGATTCCGTTAAGCTTGCCACTGAGTTGTTGGCTCCTGAAGGAAATTTCGTCACCAAGGTACCTATCTATTTTTTGTATATATTACATGCATAGATAGAAGAGAATGTGATTTTTTCAAAATTCCTGTAATTTCTTAATGAAACAGTGTTGGAATTAGACTCAATGAGATTATTTCGTTGATTTCAGTACCTACACCCTAATCCACGCTGACTCAATTATGTAATAACAAACATGTTATGGAATATAAGTTGTACGTTTACTCTTTTGGAAATATTAGTTCAGCATTTATATTGCTTAATCTGCTCTGTTAAATTAATTTTTGCAGTAGTGAGCAAAAAATATGGTAAGATTCATTCTATGGTGTTGTTTTCTGTAGGTTTTCAGGTCTCAAGATTATACAGCTGTTCTGTATTGTCTTAGACAGGTAACTTTGTTATTTATTTCTGAAAATAAAGAAAATCTATTTCATTAAGATGATTTCTGATAATAGAATGTGCTGCACAGCTGTTTGAGAAGGTTGAAGTGGACAAACCCCAAGCTAGTAGGTCTACATCAGCTGAAATTTACATTCTTGGATTGAAGTACAAGGCACCTGCAAAGATTGATCCTCGTCTTCTCGATGTCAAGCATCTGTTCCAAGGAGGAAAAGAACCTCCCAAGGTAAGTTTGGATCTTCTTTTGAACTTAGTAGCCATGTAAGTATTGCTTTTCCTATTATTTGAGATACTTAGCAGTATGAATTATTATCAGGTTGTGGATGTACTCAGGGGAACAAAGCAAAAGCGACACCGTGATGGGTACAAATTTTTTAGCTGCCATGCTGTTTTTTTAGCTTGTCAATTGGCATGATAGAATTGAGATATTCTCTTATTAGGCTAAAAGTACTGATGGCCAAGATATTGCAGCGTTTTTGCTAGACAAGATTCGGATTTGGATATCTATTTCCATTTCTTTTGCTTTTTACAGGAACATTTATTTATCTGTCTGAATTATCTATTCTAAGTTTGTAATTAGTGAAGGGTTACCTTTGCAGGTATGAAGACGGTGACACAACATTGAGGAAGGTTTGCTCTGCATCCGAGTTTATCTGGTCTGAAAGTCCTCTTGACATTCTCGGTTCAGTCACTTCTATAATCTTTAATGAGGATGCATGCTTGCCCATAAAAGCTCACACGTTAACTACAGAGGAGGTATGTTATATTGCAACTAAATTGATTATCATTTAAATTATATGGTCACCTGCTTTTTGATTCAATGATTAGCTGGCTAATTCAACATCATGTTCTATTAAATAATGAGACAGGTTAAAGCTCTATGTGATGATCTGCGTGTTTTGGGGAAGCAAGATTTCAAACATCTTCTAAAGTAAGCCTCTGCTAAATAACATTATCAAATATTTGAAAGATTTTAATTATCAAATTGATGACCCGCTGGTCGAGCTAGCAGCCCCCGAGCTAATTGAATTTGGCTGGTTTATGACTCCAATAGATCAAGAAGAAACTAAAGGTATTTAGGAATGGAAAGAAGAGATGGATTATATGATTTTAGTTTTGTGTAATGTAAATATTAACATTGAAATATTGACATACACCGGAATGCGTAATAGTTAGCATGCATAAGTTCAGTTGTATGCTGTTATTTTGTTATGGCAGCAAACTGTTAATGATGCTGGGGAAGAAGTAGAAGCTTCATTTTTTTGTTAAGAACACAAAGGAGGAAGACCATATAGTAGTTAGTTTATCATTCTTTTTGATAAAAAAAAAAGTTTATCATTTTTTTTTTAAAATTGTATTTTTACTTAAGCAATTACTTGTTCTGTTTCTCGGTCATTTTTCCCTGCATATGTTTTGTTACTTAAAATGTTATGGCTCAAGATTGAGATTAGATGTTCATTTCTTTGGAGTTATTGTTTAACATTTTTTTCTTTCCCTTTTCCTCCCCTAATATGAGACTATATTTGAATGTTCAACATTCATGACCATGACGATTTAGAGCACCAGATTTTGTCAGAATTTGTAATGTGTTAGGATTTTGTAGTTTATATTAAATTTAATATTTACTACTTTGAAAGTAGCCATCTTCTTAAATTCAATTAATTTTTCTATTAATGAGATGCCTTGTTTTCTTTGGGGAATTAGGTTTGCTTATGTTTCCCACGAGATTGCGTAATTAATAACCTAAAATTATCTGAAAGAAATCATTAAATTTTTTCTCGGTCTAAATCTCGTGGCTTTCAAATTAAAGGAGTGAGAAAAACAAATTGGGCATCCCATTCTTTATAAATTTTATAAATTATAAGGTCATCTCTAATGAGTAAGTCCAAGGCATTTGACTTGAAGATAGTAAATAAAATAATCTTTTTTGACTCAAGGGCTAATGTCCTTGAGTGTTGGTCTTCAAGCTAAAGGGGTGAGGCAAGTTGGATTCAGTTTGCCTCATCCATTGATCAATTCAAACGGTCCATCATGCAGGTGGTCGATGCACTTTTCTTCTTCTTTCAATTAGTTCTTTCTTTTCTTTTCTTTATTTATTTTCTTAATTAGTAAATATATTTTTCTTTAACTCTAATTAATAAATAAGTTTTTCTTGACTTTAATTAATAAATACATTTTCCTTTTAACTTTAATTAATTAATAAATGTTGGATTACAACTGAGATAATTTTAATTACGATAATTTTGAAGTTTAATTTTAATGCCAATGTAAAGTTATTATTAATGCTATTATTTATTATTATTTAATTTTAATGTCAATTTTCATTTTCTCCAATCTCACGAAATAATTTGAATAAAAAGAAGACAAAAAAGAAAGAGAATAGTTTGAAACTACTTTTAGTCCTAAATGATTTATAACTTTTCAACTTTTGTTTCGCATCGAAGTTGTAACTATGTTGACTTATTTTCACCTATATTTACATCATTTTAACACTAATTTTAGAACACAAGTACTTCGTAGTAGAATGACTAATTACTACAATTAACATACTTAAGACACATTGTTAATACAGTACTTGCTACACGTTTTACAGCAATAGAAAGTGATATGTCAAATAAATATAAGTACAGCTCATATTTGTAATATGATATTAAAGTTTTAATCTACTAATTACTATTTGAAACAATAAAAACTACATAAGTAACATATGTTGCACGAATACAGACACATCGATACGAATACGACGACATAGATTTTCAAAATTTGAAGGATACACTACGACATGAATTCTAATTTTAAAAAAATATTTATATATCCATGCATATTGAAATAGACTAAGTTAAGTGTCATAAGTAATAAATCACCCAACTAATTGACTATATAAAAGAAAACCGTCTAGTATCTTAATACTAATTATACATTATGATCATTATACATAACATGTCCCATTATAAAATGTATTATTTTGTGTTGCGGTTGTATATATACAAACTATCGTTTGATGTTTGATATTGTTCTTACCAATTTTGGTGATTTTGCAAAAAATCAGTATCTAAAATGTCTTGGATACTCTAAAGGAACTGACACACTTGTTCAATTTTTCTTTTTGATTTTCTTTTAGATTTGCGAACACACCACATGAAGTGTTGAATACGTATCGAACAATTATCCGATACTGTGTTTTATGATTTTTTGTAGTGTCCGTGTACTATATAAAATAACCCACTAGACATATATATGGAAATTAACACGATAAATCACTATCCACATATATCAATTAGAACTAATGTAGTTGCACACCAAAAGGAAAAAGAATAAACAAAAAGGAAAAAACATATGAAAAACAAAACAAATGGTTAAATAGATCGAGATAATGGGGACTATGCTTTATTTAATGTTTTAAATCATGAATACAAGTATTAAATTTTTATAATTTCATGTCTCAAGTAACATTAATCTATTAATCTATTCATATGTGTTTTATGTAATACCTAATTTTTCTCTATTTCAAGTGAAATTTGCTATTGCAAGCTAGTTCAATATAAACTCGAAAAATCCAAAAAGTTATATGAAACGAGTTTAAAATATCACCGATATATAAGTTTGAATCAATAGTCACGAAACTCATGACCCTCGATAATATTTGAATTTGAGCCATTTAGGGTCTATTTGGATGGATTTTGGCTCGATTTATCGATTTAAATAAAAATGGTTTGGGTGGTTTCGATGAAACATTTGAGACCTCATTTGGATGTGTTTTGGATGTTGGGTTTTGTGGTTTGAATAAGTTGAAATCCCACTTGAATTGAGTTTGGATATTGGGGTTTAGGGAAAAAAGTAGGTGGTAAGTGTCAAATCAATATTTTTTTAGTGATATTTTGAAAAAAAAAGTAGATGGTACGTGTCAAATAAACGTTTTTATAGGTTTGAAGAACTTGAGTATGAGTTTCTTAAGATTATACAGCTGTTCTGTAGGTTTAAAATTTGACGAAACCTGAAAACCTACAGAAAACGTTTTTGATGATTTAATGAATTTGACGAAAACTCATTTAAAATGGGTTTGGCTCGATTTCATGATACCACCGAAATCGGGCCAAAACCCATCCACTTATACCCTTAAGTCTCGGCTCATACGATTCCGATTGGCTGCTCAAATTCGGGTGAAACCTAGAACGATACATTGAATCCCTTAAACCCTAAAAGCAACATTATAACCAAACCCCCCTTCATCTCCAGAAACCCCCCACACACAGCACACGCCGCCATCCATCCATGGGGAAGGTAAAAGGTAAACATCGTTTGGACAAATACTACCACTTAGCCAAAGAACACGGCTACAGATCTCGAGCCGCGTGGAAGCTTGTTCAGCTCGACTCCAAATTCGGATTCCTCCGTTCGGCTCGCTCCGTTCTCGACCTCTGCGCCGCGCCGGGAGGATGGATGCAGGTCACTGTCGAACGCGTCCCCGTGGGGAGTCTCGTGATCGGTGTGGACCTTGACCCGATCCGGCCCGTCCGTGGCGCTATTTCGCTGCAAGAGGACATAACTGGATCTAAATGTCGAGCCTCCGTGAAGCGGATTATGGCGGAGAATGGATGCCGAGCATTTGATTTGGTGTTGCACGATGGTTCGCCTAATGTTGGTGGTGCGTGGACCAAGGAGGCTACTAGTCAGAATGCGCTTGTTATTGATTCCGTTAAGCTTGCCACTGAGTTGTTGGCTCCTAAAGGAAATTTCGTCACCAAGGTATCTATCTATTTTTTGTATATATTACATGCATATAGATAGAAGAGAATGTGATTTTTTCAAAATTCCTGTAATTTCTTAACGAAATTGTGTTGGAATTAGACTCAATGAGATTATTTCGTTGATTTCAGTACCTACACCCTAATCCACGCTGACTCAATTATGTAATAACAAACATGTTATGGAATATAAGTTGTACGTTTACTCTTCTGGAAATATTAGTTCAGCATTTATATTGCTTAATCTGCTCTGTTAAATTAAGTTCGCAGTAGTGAGCAAAAAATATGATAAGATTCATTCTATGGTGTTGTTTTCTGTAGGTTTTCAGGTCTCAAGATTATACAGCTGTTCTGTATTGTCTTAGACAGGTAACTTTATTATTTATTTCTGAAAATAAAGAAAATCTAGTTCAATTTTAGATGATTTCTGATAAGAGAATGTGCTGCACAGCTGTTTGAGAAGGTTGAAGTGGACAAACCCCAAGCTAGTAGGTCTACATCAGCTGAAATTTACATTCTTGGATTGAAGTACAAGGCACCTGCAAAGATTGATCCTCGTCTTCTCGATGTCAAGCATCTGTTCCAAGGAGGAAAAGAACCTCCCAAGGTAAGTTTGGATCTCCTTTTGAACTTAGTAGCCATGTAAGTATTGCTTTACCTATTATTTGAGATACTTATCAGTATGTGTTATTATCAGGTTGTGGATGTACTCAGGGGAACAAAGCAAAAGCGACACCGTGATGGGTACAAATTTTTTAGCTGCCATGCTGTTTTTTTAGCTTGTCAATTGGCATGATAGAATTGAGATATTCTCTTACATGGTTTCTCTTGGCTATATGGTTCATCCGGGGAAAGTACTGATGGCCAAGATATTGCAGCGTTTTTGCTAGACAAGATTCGGATTTGGATATCTATTTCCATTTCTTTTGCTTTTTACAGGAACATTTATTTATCTGTCTAAATTATCTATTCTAAGTTTGTAATTAGTGAAGGGTTACCTTTGCAGGTATGAAGACGGTGACACAACATTGAGGAAGGTTTGCTCTGCATCCGAGTTTATCTGGTCTGAAAGTCCTCTTGACATTCTCGGTTCAGTCACTTCTATAACCTTTAATGAGGATGCATGCTTGCCCATAAAAGCTCACACGTTAACTACAGAGGAGGTATGTTATATTGCAACTAAATTGATTATCATTTAAATTATATGGTCACCTGCTTTTTGATTCAATGATTAGCTGGCTAATTCAACATCATGTTCTATTAAATAATGAGACAGGTTAAAGCTCTATGTGATGATCTGCGTGTTTTGGGGAAGCAAGATTTCAAACATCTTCTAAAGTAAGCCTCTGCTAAATAACATTATCAAATATTTGATAGATTTTAATTCTCGTGATACTAATTCTGTTCCATTAATTGCTTATTTTGTCTTTTAGGTGGCGTATGCATGTGAGGAAGGCACTGTCTCCTTCAGAGAAGGCTACTAAAGTTACTTCTACTGTAGAAAGTGAGAGCAAGGAAGATGAAGATGAAGATGAAAAAGTTCTTAATGAAATGGAAGAGCTTACAAATGCCATGGACCGCAAGAAGAAGCGTGCTAAGAAAATTCTAGCAAAAAGACGAACCAAGGTAATGCCTATGCTTGAAAATCACCTAGACCAAGGCTCTCCAAATATTATCTCTTCGATTATAAAATTACAATACTTGATAAAGAAGTGGACTATGAGTTACCATAAATTATCCCATAAATCTTCGTCTTCTGTTTTGCACTTGTACTAAATCCTTTTACTTTCTTTAGTTTTTGCTTGACTGCCATTATATCGTCATTTTTACTTTTAAAATTGTGTGCTTTAATTGATCATTCTTCCATCATATTTTATCAGGACAAATCTAGGAAAGCATTGGGGGGCAATCAAACTGATGCAATAGATGATGGTTACACTGATTTGGAATTGTTCTCTCTATCTTCCATTAAGGTATTTAAATTCATTTTCTTATTTCATAACTTTTCGGCAGTTGTTCTGGCCTTTAGGCTTCGTCACATAGTTTATGTAACTCCAGGGTTTATAGTTCAATCATTGGAACTTTGTAACAGAACCTCATCACAAAAAAAACAAAGTTATGAAAGAGAAAAGAATGAATGAGAAATTACTTTTCCTTATTTTTTGAAATCATGTCAAGATCTTACTAGGTTCAAACTTGTAAATATTGTCAATTTCTTCTGATTCATCATTCAGGGAAAGCAAGATCTTGTGGCTGTTGACAACAGCGAATTTGATGATGCTGGCGACACCAAAAATAGTGAAAGTGAAGAGAGCCATGATGAATCTGGAAACACATCTAGTGACATGGACTCGGAGGAAGAGAGGAGGAGGTAATTTTGTTCATTTGCTTGAATTGAAGCTTGAACTACACAACCAAGTCCCTTTTTGAATCTTTAACTGATGATCTTTCATGCTCTCAGATATGATGATCAGATAGAAGAATTACTTGATGAAGCTTATGAACGATTTGTGGCTAAGAAGGATGGAAGTACCAAGCAGAGAAAACGATCAAAGCAAGCTTACTCAAAAGATGATGATTTGGAGGTATGCTCATTATGGCATTATCTCCGACCCCTATTAACCAATCACCGTTTCCCATACATATATTTTTATTAAAGAGAAATATATAATGTACTATGAAATATGATATTGGATCTTGGCATCACTTCTTATTGATTCTTGCAGGGTGATGGTGATATCACGATTCATTCAGATCAGGACTCGGACAATGAAATGGCTGGTCGTGAAGCGAATCCTCTCATAAGACCGCTTGTGGAAAATGCACCTACTCAAGAGGAGATTGCAGCACAATGGTTTAGTCAAGACGTATTTATGGATGGAGATGAACACGAGGAATTGGATAAAGATGAAAGTGAAGATGAAATGCCAGTGGAACGTCCCAAAGTTACAGGGAAGAAAATGGTAGATTCTACAGAGGAGCCCATCAATCAGAAGAAACCTCCCAAAGTAGATGATGGTTTTGAAATTGTTCCAGCTCCAGCTACAGATTCAAGCGATTCTTCATCTGATGAATCTGATGAAGATGACATTGGCACAAAAGCAGAAATACTAGCTTGCGCAAAGAAGTTACTTAACAAAAAACAAAGAGAAAATATACTTGATGATGCTTACAACAAGCACATGTTTTACGATGAGGGATTACCCAAGTGGTTTGTAGATGAGGAAAAGAAACATTACCAACCAACTAAACCTGTGACAAAAGAGGAGATAGCTGCAATGAAAGCACAATTTAAAGCAATCGATGCTCGACCAGCCAAGAAGGTTGCACAAGCAAAAGCCCGTAAGAAGCGGGATGCTCATAGAAGGCTTGAAAAGGTTAGGAAGAAGGCGAACTCTATATCTAACCAGGAAGATTACTCTGACCGTTCTAAGAGTAAGATGATCGAACAACTTTATAAGAAAGCAGGGCCGAAAAAACCGGAAAGGGAATATGTTGTGGCTAAGAAAGGAGTACATGTGAAGCCTACCAAAGGAAAAGTTTTAGTTGACCCACGTATGAAGAAGGATTCGAGGAAACGTGGGATGAACAAACAAGGAAAAGGGAAGGGGGGGAAGCAGAAAGGTAAAGGTTCTATGAAGAGTTCAGGAAAAGGAAAGGGAAAGAAGCCACAAAAAGGGTAGTAGTATTTTCATTGTGCTATGAGATCTTATTAAAGCAATATTAGGTGTTCATAGTTCCTCAGTTTTGTTTTCACTTTTCTATTATATGTATTGACATTTTTGTTTTTTCTTATAATGGATAAGAATTTTGGGTTGACCGAATTCATTTCAGTGAACCATTACATTTCATAATTCATAATGTTTTGAGTTGTGTTTACGAGTTTTTTGTTTATGTTTATGCATGGTTTGATTTACTTGTGGGAAAAATCCCACTTTCTAGAGCCTTTTCCATTTTGCCTCCCTATTCTTTGAAAATTTATAGTTACTTACCTCACTGTTCTTATTAGTTGCAGATTGGCTACCTGAAATTCCAAAAATTGTATATTAAGGTAGGAATCCATCACGTGCTGATCAAATGTGAATTTCTATGTTCTTATTTAGTTTGAGGCTTTGTTCTAATCCTTAATTTTAATTAACAGAACCGAGCTTTAATATTCTCAAAACGAGTTTAATTGAGCTCAATTTGAGTATTTTATTCTGTGCAATTGTAATTACTGGAATTGTAGAATATGTAATATCCTAATTCCTTTCAGAACATACTATTATGATCTATATAAATTTTTATCTATCTACGTAAATTTAACTGATGGAATATTTATTAGGATAGAAACATGGATGTTCATATAAGAACTTAAGCTTCATAGAGTTCCTACATCCGAACAATAAAAAACCAAACAGTTTATCAGAACTCTATACACAAAAAAATATAGTTAAAACCAAATGTTTCGTTTTTATTCAATCGAATTTGAACCAAATCTTGATTTGAATTTCATTATTTATATTTTTCTGTAGGTAAAACAAAAAGAGCATTGCTTATCAATCCGGTTTATTATTTGCAACAATCCGCCCATAATTGCATATCACGAAATTAAAAGAAAAGGAACCTAATGGTATTCAAATATTCAACCACTTGCAAATAAAAAAAAAAAGTTCAAAACATATTCATCAAGCATCTCATCCACCGTAATGTATTTAACATCAGGATAAAGCTCTGATGCCTCCACTCCAAACGACGGTTCAATCTCGAAATTCGTCTGATCTCCCTTCACAAAAACAGAGTGGCCAGTTGCTAATCTCCAGTTTAATGGTGCCGATGCTTCTACAAGATTCATTATTGACAAAGATAAATCAATTGAAACCTTAACACATCAATTTGGGAAAACAGAAACCAGATAGTCAAAGATCTTAATACATAAAGAGTAAACAATCTAATTGCGAATCCAAGGGAGAGACAAGAGTTATTGTTACCTTGAATGTTTTTTAGAACTTGGTCCTCCAGAACATATATTCGTTCGAGGGTCTGGTCAATCTTTTTCTCCCACAAGGCCACTAAGTCATTCATAGAAATTGTGTTCAAAGGAGGTTTGATGTAGAGAATCTTATTCAAGGTTCTTGGATCATCCATTGTATATGTGGCAATATCTTCTTCTTTGTTATACACAATTGAACGCATAAGAACAAAGCAAAATAGTTGTCAATTCATCCTTCCTTTTCCTATGATAGAGTTGCAATTGTAGTCAAACGGAACTAGAACCTCAATGCTTTATGCCGCGTGTTTTCCAAAATTCCTCTTTTTTTCTATTTTTAAATTTACTTCAACAATGAAGTAAATGATCATATTATTTAAATACAAAGGTTGCCTTTATATAAACATATATATGTAACATTTTCCTTTGGTTAGTCAAAATACATCTTGCCATAATCATTGCTGATATTCAATAACATCTAAATTTAAGTTCGGAAGATGTTTGCTACATGGAATTACAAGAATGCTTCAATAAGTATGGAGCTGAATATTCTTACCCATACCAAAGGGAACTTCATTGAAGATGTTATACATTATTATTTTGGACAATGCAGAAGATTCTACAAGAAAAAACACGATTATTGTGGTTTCACGGTATACCCTTATATATATACACACACACATACACACGTAAAAGGTCATCTCATGAAGACTTATGAAGGGTTTTAAACTATTAACATGTACAATCCTCCTAAACGAGGATTAGGAGTATTGGCCCATGAAATCTATATTTTTGCCCTCATTGTGTTTTGCAAACCTTCATTAAATTAAATCGCGGTTAGGCTTCACACCTACCTCCGTAATTTAACCATTTTTGAATATGTGATTGAACAAGAACAACATAAAACATAAGAGGATAAAAAACAAATTAATTAAAATGTGAAGGAACAAGAACAATGTTAATATATATATATATATCCCACAATATACTCATACAATTAGGAAACATACAAACACAAAACAATCATTCAACTCCAAATACTTCTACAACATTTCTTCCTAAAATGAAGGGAAAGAAAAAAAAAAAAGGCACAAAATTAAGTACCTTAACATTTCCAGCTTCTATAATGGCAGCTACAATCTTATCTTGATCATTCAACTGAGAGAACCCAACAGTCGATATCACCACATCCACTTGTTTTATAGCATTCACCAATCTCTCGTGATCACACAAATCTCCCTACACCCATTTCAATTAAAAAATAATAATTTTACAAAATTACACCCATTTCAACTACAAAATGATACTTTTACAAAATTTCAGGTGACGCCGGAGTTTTTGAAGCTTTGAATGAGAGTGGATTTGTGGGGTTCAGGGTTTGAGAGAGTGGATTCTCTGATGAAAATGGTGTGATGATTGGCTTTGATGCTAGCTTCGACCATGAATTTTCCTATGTATCCAGTACCCATCGATTACTAGAATTTTACCCTTCTCGCCCATTTTAAAGAGTAGAATTGGTTTGGTTTCAAGAAAACTTTTTGGATGTGTCTTTTTAATGAATGAATGAATGATTGATGATGTCCACTTTCTAGTACTCCCTCTCTTAGTCCTAGCTCCTTTCTTTTTCTTCAGATAAAATATTATTGTGAGTTTTAAGGAAATTAAGAAAGTGAAACTTTTTTACTTTATTTTATAGAATGAATGATTGAAAATACAATATTATTATTATATCAAATCATTTAAAATGGTTGAATACTTGTCCCAAAAGTTAATTGGCGTGTTGTCCTTGTTATCTACTATTTTTTTGGGAGGTGTAAATGTGTGATCCTTTGTTAGGACTTACCTGAGTTTAAATTAAGGAGGAGAAATACTAGGGAGTATTTTCCACTAAATCAATTATAAAAAGTGACAGACATGTTGATACAATTTTATCTATTTGTATGCATGACAAGGCTATGTGGGAACAAATGAAAGATTGAGTTGCAAACTTATAATTAATTAAATTTGTGGTACTATAGATAAAGCAGTCATGAAACATAAAAAAGTTCCATCAATTTCCAACCAACAAATCACATTTCTCTTTAAATCAAGTAATGTTCACCCCTGCATTTTGCAGGCAATTATTAGAAATTCCTTCAAATCAAATTAAATCTTCGATCAATTAACAAGGAGGGAGATCCTTTGGCGGAGGCAAAACCGAATAATCCGAACCCGGCCCATTTTCCACCACAAACGCCGTCTTCAATCCCCAACTCGTATGAACCTCCAAATGACAATGCATAAACCACACTCCCGGATTATCAGCCCTAAACCTTATAGCAGTCCACCCACCAGTCGGAACTCCGACAGTATTCCTCTCGGGCGGGTCAACCAAGTTAAACTTCGCCGGGTCATTCTTCGGGTCAAAATTCCCAATCCCGGACCCCACAACAAAGAAATTATACCCGTGAAGATGAAACGGATGAGATTCAACAGATAAAAGGTTAGTGTCCTGTAAAACCAACTCAACCGTCGAATTAAACGCTATTTTACTTAACCGTGGTTGATTACTTTGAGTTGTTCGTAGATTCGCCGTTAGTGGCGCATTCGTGAAGTTAAATGGCTCTTGGGGACGGTCAGGAAAATCCGTTGTGAAAACTCTTTTTAGATTATAATAATGAGCTTGTAAAAGTGCTGTTTCAGGCATCACAAATGTTATGTTGTTTAACGAAGCTGTTAATTTTGTTCCGTTTTGGCAAGTTGGGCATGGGTTTACTCCTAACCCTATAGTGTAGAAAAGGCGACGGTTTACATTAAGTGGCACGTTAGCTGGGAAATTTGGAGTGTTTAGGCTACGCAGTTTGGCGTTGTAGTTAAGTGCGAAGGTACTATCGTTTAAAGCGGGTAATTGGGGGAGTGTTGGGATTATTGAATTTGGGATGTTTTTGTATTGTAATATGGCTGTGGCGGTTTTATTGTCTACGGAAATTGGGGCATCCATGAAAGGTTTTGTGGCCATGAAGTATCTTCCGGGTGCTTGGTTTGCTCGTACAAGTACATTAGTTGTTTGGCCAGGTGCGATTAAGATTGCGTTGGTTGTGAAGGGTTTTGTGTAGACCGCGTCTATTTCAACTACGGTTAGATTGTGTCCGGAAATGGCGAAGAAAAGCTCGTCATTGAGTGCTGCGTTGATGATTCTTAAGAGGTATGTCTTTCCTTGCTCTACTTCTATGGCATATGTATCTGCACACGGGATAAATAGAGAAAACGAGATTATAATTAACTTGGGTTGCTTTGTATTTGTCAAATGTCAAGGAAATGAAATACAGGATGGATATTCTATCTTGCATTTCTTTCTTTGGTGTATTTCAAGCATTTACATCTAAAGACAAATGTATCAAGTTAAAACTTGTGAGCTCACGTGTACAATTATTGATAGATGCAATTTTGAAAAATACGGGATGAAAAATGTTCAAGGAGAGTCTTGCGAACTAGAATGCTTTCTTAAGTTATTAGACATCAAATGCGAGCTAAATGCAAAAAAAATCCATGTGCTTTGCCTAATCGGCAAAATATCCCTATGTTAGTTTTATTAGCTAAAACTCCACTGTGTATTTTCTTATTTAGCAAAAAAATCTAATTTGAAATCCCTTCATAAATCCCTAGGGATGTTATTGCCAATTTTTCAAGTGAACACGAGGTTATTGCCAATTTTTAATGCTAACAGAGGGTAATTGTCAAATCTTTTAGGTGAATAGGGGGTGTTTTCGCATGTTTGGTGGGGATATAATTGTCATTTTTGTATTTCACTCCATCAAATACATTATCAAAAAAACACATGCTTCGCGAGAAATCTCTGAGTTTTATGATCAAACTTACTCTTTTGGGAACATGGAAAGAGTGGCCCTGGCTTGCCATTGATCGTATGTGCATCCGACATTTTTGGAGGCAATCCGAGTTTGTTCCCTTGTTTAACAATCTCTTCAACATCATCATTCCACCATTCTCCTATATATGTCAACAAAAAGACAACCAACTTATCATAAATTTCTTATCACTCAACATAATATATATGTATCATATATATAAATTCTACAGTATATTTTTTGATTATTTATAGATTTACTACCTAAGATTAAATTGTGTTCGAATTCAGGCTGAGGGAAAGGATATGGAGTCCCCAATTTGGGCATAATGACAATGGCACCATAAACAGTGGCTCTTAGCCAAAATATGTGTGCATGCCACCACAATGTTCCTCTTTGTCCTGTTACATTGATATCGTATGTGTAACTTTGCCCTGTCTGAACTGGACACTGTGTAACATATGCTGGCCCATCAGCCCATCCATTGCGATATTGCTTTAATCCGTGCCTGCCCAGAAAAACAAAAATAATAGAATAGTATTTTGTTAATAATATTCACAAAAGTTCTATTTAATTAATTTTTGATTTTGTTACCAGTGAATTGACATGTTGTATTGTGCATGATTAGTAACGTTAATAAGAAGTTGATCTCCCTCTCGAACGTAGACTGTTGGCCCTGGTAACATTCCGTTTACTGTCACAATTGGCTTGGCATGACACAATCTGCTTACATTAGTTACTTGAATCTGCACATATTGAAGGAAAAAGAAAAAAGTTATCGGCCAAGCTATACATGTAAGGCGAAATTGCATTATTGGACTTGATAAAAGTCATGCAAACATGTACATTTAGTACCAAATTTGCATTTTTGCACAAATTGAACTGTGTGGTACCAAAAAAGAAAAAGCAATTTTGCTGCTTGAATTATGGGGTGGTGTTTTTCTTACGTCGAAATTGTATGATTTCACTGCAGCTTCGACTGGAGCGAAGACATATCCCATTAGACAAACGAAGAGAAAGCCGATAGTCCAGTGAAAAACGATGTCTTTCCCCATTACTCGAGCTGGTATATTTGAATTATGTTGAATTAATGATATATGAGAGACATGTATTCTGAGTTTTTATAGGGGTAATGAAAGAGGGTACACATCAGTTTGTTAAGGAGAGAGCTGGTTTTACCCATTAGGTGGAGAATTGTGAAGGGTTGCATAGTAAAGCTTACAAGCAATAGTTTGATAGATGGAGACTTTTAAATGTGTGTTTGCAGAAATAAAAGTGAAAACTCTCTGTATTTTTGTTTCTAAGTATGTACTTATTTTGTGCATGAGAGGTACATAAAGCCAACCATGATCCAGAGCTTTACCTTTAAGAAAAAGTTTTCATTTTTTCTTTTTTTTTTTTTCCTTTTCTTTTCTCACGGCACAAGGCCAGCGACTCAGCGAGTATGGTGTATGAAATAAATTTCTAATCTAGGCCTAAAATTAAATGGATGTTGCATGTTCAAACACCTTTTTTTTTTTTTTTTTTTAACAATGTTAATATTACATGCAAAAAAAATTTCTATAATGTTTCATTCATACATAATATTTTTATAAAAGTAATATTAACAATGTTTCATTCATAAATTAATATTTTTATCATATTATGCTCAACAAAAAATGAAGAATAATGGGGATTTTGTCATAGCGCATAAGCTTAATTATTATGTGTCAGTACATTTGTTATATAATAATGGGGATTTGTTGAATCGCGTAAAAAGTTTTTTCTAAAATTTGACCAAAGTCCAATTGGCACGTGTACAATTAGAAATTGTGAAAAATCAAATCCATCAAAATAAATATATAGAGTAACCAGTTCTACCTTCTGCCGAAACCCAGTATGGTCTATTGGGCCCTCTCGATATTAACTATTTGGGCTATGGAAAACTTGTTAAAGATTTGGGCCCATTAAATTAAGAAAACTTCCCTTCGAAAGAGGCCCAGTCAGTTAACCTAATATCTTCTCTTTGCTATAAATACAAACACACACACTAACCTTCGACGATTCCAAATCTTAAATCTCAGTTCAGTCGCCGGAAATTTGTTTCTTCGTGCATAGTTAAAACACACACACACACACAACATAATTATTTGTGAAAGAAGAGGTGCTATGATGAGGTTATGAATAATCTCGTTAATCTGATTATTACTGCGGAAAACACTCAAATCCATTTCTCTGAGCACCTTCTTTTTCATTACTCCATTTTTCTCTACTATTTCAGTCGGTATGAGTATGCGATAGACCTTCTTTTTTCCATTTTCTCAATTAACTATTTAAAAAAATCAATTCTTATCTATACTTTTTCGATTTGAAGGGCAGGAACCATAAAAACAGGTTACATGAATTAATAATAATCAGTTATTGAAAAAAATCAATTCATAATTATATTTTTTTGATTCGAATAGAACATGAACAATATTGATTTTGAATGGTTGACTGGATTGAATTAACAGTTGATTAACAATTAAACTGGTCAAGCTGGCCGATCCCTTTTAAACACTGGGAAGAAATAATGTTTTTTTTGAAAAACTTAGGGCTTATATGGATGAATTTTGATCTGGTCTCGCGAAACTGAGTTGAATTTCTTGCAGATGAGTTTTTTGTTAAACTTACAAACTTGTTTAGAAATCAACATTCAAATTCCTAAAACCTATATACTTATTTAGAAATCAACATTGAAATTCCTAAAATCTATTTAAATTTTGATTTGACATTTACAACTTAATTTTTCTTCTCAAACTTTATATTTTTTTATTCAAAATTTAATCAACTGATGTTTCAAAGATTTCACCTAAATTATTTTTTTGAAATCGCTTCAAAAACCTTTCAAATAAGGTCTTAAGATTTTATGATTCTTTGATCTATCTAAACCATATATAATCATAAAATCTTAGGGCCTACTTGTTTCCCAAAAAAATTCGTATTTAAAAAATACTAAATAAACATGTTTTTTATTTTCTAAAATAAATTTTTCATTTCTCAATTTTTTTAAAACTAATCTCTCAATTCGAAATACATCCAACAATTCATTCACCATTACATCAAGAATCAATCCAGTAATATCAATATCAAAGTATAAAGAAAACTAACAACAATACTAATACTAATAATAAGATTAAAGAAAAACTCACACTATGGAAATTTGTATTTCATAGTGAAATAATAATGAAAATAAAAATAAACAAGTAGTATTAAATATTGTACTAATCTTAAAAATCCTAAAATGGAGACTTGTGGGTAAAGTGTAAAGTATTGTTGAAAGTTGAAACGCGGGAATTATAATCAACGGCGCGTAACCTTTGTGACTAAAAACTCGTCTTTGTCTTAACAAAAGAGTAATCACATTTTGACACGCCATTAATCCAAACTCCAAAGGCGGCTCATAGATACAAATACACGCAGTTGTATTCTATAGGTGTTTTGATCCGCCAGATTTCTAACCAAAATTGAAAATGGAGACGTTGATGGAGAATGAAGAGTACAACTGGAAGGAAGTGATTTTGCCTTCGCTTATACCTGTTGTACCCGAACCCGATCTGGAGAGAGAAACCGGCGAGAGGAGAAGGGGACGCGACATAATAATCGCTGTTGATCACGGGCCCAACAGCAAACACGCTTTTGATTGGGCCGTTACTCATCTCTGCCGCCTTGCCGATACCATCCACCTCGTCCACGCCATCTCCAGTACACTCTCAATTCTTAATTTCCAATCACTAATTTTTCAATGTGTTTGTTTTTTCTAAATTTAATTTCATTTCATTTATTGCCTTTTAAGGTTTGAAGAACGAGATTGTACATGAGATGACAGAGGGCATGATGGAGAAGCTTGCCGTGGAGGCATTTGAGGTTGCTATGGTGAGTTTTCACAATTAGGTTTTTCAATTTCTTTTTAGAAACACTTTCCCCTCCTGAATTATAGCGCATTTCAGATAACATTTATTACATGATTGCATATTGCTTATAATTAGGATAAGCTCACTTTAAGGAAGTAAGTACTTGGACTAAAAATTGATCAAGCTACTTGAAATTCAGATTGAGATGGATTACCATGTTTGCAATTTGTTGTCGCTTAGCGACCTCAATAATGAATATGTTATACGGTTTTCTGAACTCAGGTCATCTCAAAATTTTGTTTTGTTTGGTCGTAGCTTGTGTTATCAATCCAAGCTCACAGAAATCAAAAGGCTTGAAAATGATCTTTTTTCCTTGACACTGTTGTTGAGGTCGGTATTGGATTAGGAGGGGAGAAAAGAAGTATATGATATATGACATTTGTATTGGAAACAAGTGAAACCATCGGAATTAGTCAAAGAATATTTTCTATTCATGGGATACTTTTTAATGAAAGTGTGCTTGGTGCCTTTCCATTTATCGGGAAATGCCTAGTTCATCTTCAATAATTGACAGAGGGAAGAATTTCTAAAATATCGAATACAGTTTAATCTATCAAATTGAATTGTACAGAATGCACTTATGCAGAAAGATGTGCAACTGATTTTTACCAGTTAGCAAGTTTGTTTGAAATATCATTTGCTCTGTACTCAATTTGGGATACAAGTTTGAAATAGATAGGCAGGCCCATCAAACATAAACTTCATATCCTCTAATAAAGTTTTCCATGGTTTATAAGTTTCTCCAAACCATAAAACATTCATACTCACTATATCCCTTTTGGGCTGCAGTAATATTTCATTAAGAATATATTGTCCTTATATTTGGAGATCAAATCATTTTGCTGCCCCTGAATATGCTCCTTTTCCTGTGAATTCCTTCTCTACATCATTTTGGACATGGATCATTCGAAATCTATTAAATTTGTTTTATATATTACGAGTTAATAGTACTTCAAAAACTCCAATATGAATCTAGGTAAGGACAAAGGCTAGGATTGTGGAAGGAGATGCAGGCAAGGCTATATGCAGAGAGGCAGAAAGGTTAAAGCCTGCTGCTGTGGTTTTGGGCACCAGGGGCCGAAGCTTGATTCAAAGGTCGCTAGCTGGCTCTCTCAACATACGTGCATTCTTTATATATCTACTATATGTATAATAATTTATTTATTTTTAAGTTTCTAAATTTTTTGTTTTGGTATTGCAGTGTGTTGCAGGGTAGTGTGAGCGAGTATTGCTTCCATAATTGCAAAATAGCACCAATCATTATAGTTCCAGGGAAAGGTATAACTTTGTTCTGTTACTATCCTTCGTTTCATCAACTTTTGTATGATATAGTTCTGAAGAGTTATAAAAATATCAATTTAATCAATAGCAGAGGCAGGGGAAGAATCCGTGTTATAATTGGAATGAGCAAAGGATGAACAGCTCAAGATTCACTGGCAGCATGTGTGTTAGTCGCATCTCTTGAAATGAAGACAGGATATTTCCTTCAATTGGATGTAAGTGTAACTTTTATTAGTTAGCTCTCTAATGATGTAATATAGTTTCTTCTTTTGCGTGATTAAACATATAGTGTTAGTTTGTGAGTGTAAGTAGTTATTGTACTAGATTGATTATTACTTTTGTTTTTATATTATGCTTTTTCTTATGTAACTATGTTTTGCTCATCTTCGTTACTTCACCATTGGTAAGTTTATTTATGGAGAATATTGAGCATGAAAACCTATGCCATTTCTGAAATCATTCTAAAACTGCAGGCCATCCTTGTATTTTTGGAGATACTCCTGGAAATTACTTGAGATTCTACTAAAGTAAAAGACAAACGTAGGAGCTAATTTGTAGATTTTAACTTTTGTTCTTTGTAAGTTGTAATAGTATGTGTCTATGTCAAAGTTACCAAAATAAATTCTAAGAGCCTAGAAAAGCTTTTTAACAGTTGAATGGACCCAAGAACTTGAACATGCACAATTCTTGTTCATTATCTATTCTTTTCTTTGATACTAATTTTGGATAAAGTTCTATGCTAACAAATTATTTTTCACCATTCATTGGTGCAAAGAGAAATAAAGAGATTCGATTCATGGATGTATTGTTGGCCTATATTACAAATGGCTTGAAAATGAAGGTCATCATGATAAGGGTTCCTTTGTGAGGTCCCTATACAAGAATTTAGTGTTCTATAGGCATAAGATATATATACTTTTGCATCTACACTTAGTTGTTTAATTGGGTGGGTCGAACCCTATATAGGGGTTCAAATGGGTCGGATCGAAGAAAAAGTGGTGTTGGGTCAAAAGCCCTTGCCTTTTCCTAATTAGGTCTGGGGTGATCCTCTGAATAATGAGTCGTCTTATCATACTAAATTTCCTATTGAATTCTCATTTTTTCTTACATTACAACATTGATAAATTTATACATAATGAGAATAGAATTGTGTAGCATATATATCCTTTTGGCCGGGAATGGTAATACTGCTAATTTTTCTTTCAAATATTTCATCATTGAAGTACGAGTCTCAAAAGACTGCAATTGAAAGCATTTATTCAAGCTGATGTATGATTGATTTTAAAGTTAGTCATATAATTCATGATAATGACTTAATGAGCGAGATATCTCATCTTTATCCCTTGTCAAGTCTAGATTAAATTGACAACCCCTAAAAATCTAAAATTAAGATAATGTTATTTGGTGTATCAAGCTTTTATTTCTGAATGGTTGATAACAGACTGATCTTTTAGTTAGTCCAATGAAAGTTTGTATGCTAGACATACTTTGGATACGAGGGAAACCGTGGTACACATACCATATGTTGCTTATGTTATATTAGGCTTTGACTCAATTTCGAGTTTATGCATAATCTATGAGTTGATTAATGTGCCAAGTATGTGCTAAGTTTGTGTTGCCCGGGCGGTTGTACTGTGTCAGTTTCCGAAACAAGAGGTAGTGAAAGCAATAATTGCCAAGGAAAAAATAAGATATAACCTCCATAAACGACATTAATAGAGGAAAATACAATACAAAAATTGGTTATTTCTCATTATTTGTCACTAGATTGTCTAGTGTACATAAAATATATATACAATTATTGCCTTTTTGAAAAAGGAAAATGAACAAGACCAGTTACATTTGAATTGGACTGGTTGAATGATTATTATAATTAGCATAGTGGCTCACATCTCCATCTTCACATGGCCTGCTTCAATATAATCTGCAAAATAAGGTGAATAGAGTTTATTATTGAAAATCTTAAGAACCGAATTTAGAATTTGAACTTGTTCTAGATTTATTTTGGATAAATAAATGTTTCAAAAACATTTATGAGTCCTACAATGAATTTAAACTTGGAAGTCTTGCCTAACTACTTGTTTTGTAATATGGTTGAGAATTATTTACATAGAAAAAGAAAGACACCTAACTAACAGTTCTTAATAATTTAAGGACCACATAACTCTATGTTGTTATGTTCCTTAGTTTTTGTGGGGTATCTTGGTCTCCTTTTATCTACTTTGTTTAAATTGTGAAGTTATCTGAAATTGAAAGACATGTTTGTGTACCTGTAAAAGGCTGAGGAATAAATGATGCTGATCTTCCTTGTTGGTATTCCATGTTATATAGATTTTGTAATTCAGCATCCCATGTTAATTGCTGAATTTGCTGCAAGTAAAGTCTTATTTAGACAAAATTTACGACGAACCTTAAATATAATACGTAAATCATACAAACTATCTTCGTCGTATGGTCAAATTACAGGGAGACCCTTATTTCAGAAATTACACAAACTATATACGAATCTGACATTTCGTTAAAAAATCCTAGCGAATTAGCTGGAAGTACATAAATGAAGTCGTTCTTATTAATTAATTAAGTTTCACTCGTTTTTGTTACTCTGACATCCCTCGAGCTCGAGCTATACTAATTGATAAGACACTCTTACATGTCAAAATGTATGACGATTACTCAAACCGACTTAGGTGAGGGTATTTTTAGAAAAATTAATATGATTTTTGATGATCTCATCAATTTCTCTCGGGAATCAACATCACAGGATCGTGAATGCAGTGAATTACATACCTCTATGATAGTTTGTGTAATTTTTTATATAAAACAAACTTACATTCATACATGACGAATCAAGAATTGCATCCGAGATGGGTATGGGAGCACTTATGGTCCTCCTTAGAGCGACATCTGAAGGACTTAAACCCGAACACGAGACTCCTTGTCCTAATGCATTGAACTGATCTTGACCATGATTATTAACCATGTCTGATGATACTCCTCCAATTGTCTGAAACATCTGTAGGCATAAATATTATTAGCGGGGTAGCAAATTTATCTTTCCATATGGTAATGGAGAAGATTCAAATCCCATTTTGTATTAACATTTTATTTACCTCTTTAGGTAAATAGTTGTTGATATCAAAATCTGGCCGTTGATTCATTGCAGCTAGTTTCATAGATAAGAACTGTCATGAAAGATTTACTAGTAGTAATTAGTCTTAAGGCTACAATGATGGATGAGTCTAAATAATGGTTTAAGGACAATTTGTTTTGTTTTGTTTTGTTTTGTTTCTACCTCTACTTGTCTTTGTAGAGATTGGACATAGTTGATTATTTCATCGAGCATGCCAGCTTTCCCAGTGATTTTGTTGCATCCTGGAACTAAATCTTGTAAGTAATTCATTCTCTCACTTATTTTTTCCCTTCTTACCTGGAATTAGTAGCCAAGCCAAAAATTCCTTTATCAGAAAAAAAAAAGAAAAATTCTTCAAACAAAAGAAGGCATCAAATTATAGGAAACAATAACATAGTCTATGCTCCCAGAGTTATTTGCAAAATACACCCTTCTGTAAGTTATAATTAGCAAATGCAACCCAGCATTACTTTCATTAGCAAATATCCCCTCTGGTCATAAAAATGTAGCAATAAAACCCATATATGCACTAAGAGTCAAATTCTTAAAGCATGCTATAATCTGTTTGGTTATGAACAAAAGAATTCATACTTTTTTTTATTATTATTTTAATACTAAAAACTAGATTATCATTTGTATTTTCTTCAGTGTATAGGTCAAAATCTTTATAATTGATTTTATTTATTGAAATAATATATTCAATACTTATAGATGGATAATTGCTTATTAATTCGTTTTATTCTAAAATGTATTAGGGCTATATATTATGATGACAATCGAATATTTGTTAATTAAAACTAACAGAAAGGTGTAATTTGCGAATAACTCAAATATTTCTTACTCTTTCAGCCAAACTGTGGCTATCAGTGGCTTGACCACGACGAGCTCGAACATGAATATAATCCTGTTTGGGGACCTCTTTTGAATTATCTTCTATAACAATACGTCCCTTCTTCTTGTTGCTGTTGGCGGCGGCGGCGGTGGTGGAAGTGGTGGTGGTGCTCTTGGATTCATCCTCTTCTGCACATCCCTTCATCTTTTTCACCTGGGAAAATCATACATTCTCAGATAAAAATATAAAACAGAGCATCAAACAGAGTACGTCGATGAGTATATAATTTCACCTTAATAAGGTTTTGATTTTTATAATCAGCCTTTCTTTTTCTGAAACTCTCTCTTCCGTTGTCAGAGCTCAGAGTCAAAGCAGCATCCTTTTCAGTTCCCGGAACTGAATAACTCATATCAAACCCAGACCCGTTTTCCATCCCCGGGTCGGGCTTCATTAGCAGATCTCCAAGACTTTGATCATTGTTTCCGAACAGAAAATCACAACCCAATTGTTGTTGGATTACTCTCTGCCGCTCAAGCAAGCTCATTTCAGTATTTTCTGAAGTGTTCAGAAAATGTAATATTTCTGGAAAAGCGCTGTGGTTGTTCATTTTTCACGACACTTTTGAAGAACTCTGTTATTTAGTTATTATTGCAGGTACCAAGTGTGCTCTTTGAGGAGAGGAGATACTTCCTCTTTTAACTTTTCAATGATTTCTTGTGTATTAAAGCTGTTTATGATTTTGTGTGTTTGTGAAGGAAAAATAGTGGCCAGGTTTGCCTTATATATTGTTTTGGGAAGAGGGTGGAGAGGTTTGGGTAAAATGGTTTTAAATTGGGAAAATATTATTGTAGGGTCGAGCGCTAAAAACTATAGTTGATAACCAAAGTGCAATTTTTTTTAATCTTTAAATTTCATAACTACCAACATTATGTTTCGACCGAGCAAATTCATATCCCAAGTCTATACACCACGAGGGTAATTGTTGTTAAACTCAAATTATCAATGTGCATCCCAACAATTGTTCCTCTGGAAGTCGAATTCGTGACCGTGACTCTGATATCTATGGTAAGACCGAGTTTTTGTCTATATCCGCTAGCAATGGGGGAACAAAAAATTAAATCATATGTAAGCTGAAACGCGTTTTTTGTTGTCATGACTCAATACCTCAGACCACTCAACCACAAAGAAGATTGTTGTCATATTCGGATTAACAATTATCTTGTTTAGTAGTTTGTGAGTGGGAGGAATTTGTGAAATAATCTCGATTTTTGTAATGTTGTTTGTTTGTATTTTAGGAGAGTAGTTTGAGAAATAAGGTAAATATAATTTTTTTGGGGGAATTTAAATTGTAGGTATAAGATGTATAAGACTTTATGTCAGATCATATTTGTTATATGAAATAAGTTGTGTAAGAGATAAACTATTTATTTATTTTTTCCGGTAAAAACGTGTGTGGGTCGCTGCAAAAATTGGTTTTCATTGAAAAAGAAGTGGCCGGAAAGTCTGACAAAGGCAGCCAGAATCTGACACAAATATCCGGGATAAATAGAGATGGGGAGAGGGGAAATGCAAGTGGGCCAGAGATGGTAGGTGGGCCCATTACTACATGGCTAGCCATGTGGGCTTGCCCAAAGCGTCACACACCGTGGGAGAGGAGAAGAAGTGAAGAAGACACATTTGAATTATGACCTTGGACCCGTTTGTAGATAATCTGAAATGGAATTTGATTTTCAGAAATAAATATGTATTTCATTACGATGGCTGAGTTAAATTTGAAATTTAAGCAAGGAAATTAGATAAATTTATTCTCTAATGTTTGATAATAATAAGAAATGAAATATATATTTAATAGGTTCACAAAAATACCCCTTATACATATACTATATATAAAGTATGTATATTAATTTTCTAAAAATAAAAAGTACTCACAAACTAACCTTATACTTTGTATAAATAAATACTTTTATAACGTTCATGAATAACAACAAAAAAACATGTATAATTAGTTTGCAGTTTATTATTCAAGTAAAAGCATTCATCGACTATGTGTTATCTTCTTGAACCAAACAAAAAATTAATATGATTATCATGAATCAAATTCCATGTAATCATTAAAAATGGATTAAATAACTATTGCTCAAGATGCCAGAATTACAGTTTTAAAAGTGATTTTGACGGGCTAAACCTTATAAGTGTCAATTATATCGGCCAATGTGTATCCGAGTTACTATTCTTTTTAACTAACTTCACATCGTTGCTAAAAGTAGAGAGACCATTTTACTAAAGCTTTTTAATCCTAAATTACTTGTGTCATTAATAGCATAGTATTATGTAACTAATTTTCCATTTAAAACCCAATTTTTTTTTTCTCGTTTTACCAAAATAAGTATTTTCATAGGACAATTTGACTCAAGGACCACAGGGTGTATAGATATTGTGCACAGTCATTGTCAAGAGACAAACATGATCTATTATAGATTTCATATCATTTCAAATAGTGTTTATTTCTCAGCCACCTTTTTATATTGAGGATGACTCCCACTATCAACTATAAATTATAATGTTTTTATTACGTACTCTTAATATCTTTAAAAAGTTTATGTTGCGATTTATGTACCAGCAGCATACTAATATAATAGCATTAATAGTTGAAACTAATTAATACTAGACAATTGCAAAAAACTTGTCTTATTTTTGGAAATCAAATTAGGAAAATGTCAATTAAATAGCAAGCATAATAAGATACATAATTTATCTAATTCCCCGTATCGCCGCAACTTGACTTTGTGTTAGTCTATAATTGTACTTATTCTAGGTAAAGATCACTGTCAAAGATGATTACATTAATAATGATATATGTAGGTAGGAAAATAAGTAATTGAATTGGTGAAAGAATGTCATAGTTTTTCTCCCTATTTGATATGATGTTTCACAATCAATATTTCTTTTAATTAAGATGCCAATTAATTAATTAATTATAGGATAAGGGAAGTATGATGACTTGTTGTTTAGGTAATTTGTTTGCAAGATTTTTAGTGTGACTTGACTAGCCTCGTTTTATATACATCAAGCATAAGTTAAGTTGCACAATGAATTGATGTAGACATTTCAATTTTCAGAATATAAAAAATATTGAAGGCAGGGGCACCCAAATAGAGCCCTATTCGGCTTTTCTCGCAACCTCTCTGTGACTTGTCTATACTGAATGATCAGTTACATAAAATTGAATACATATTATTGTTGAATTAATTTTATATCGAGATTGAATTTTTCTCATAAATTAACAAATGAAAAGCTTCTATGGATGTCGACCTTTCTTTGTACTCTACTTGTACTCATTAATGATTAGAGATGATGGTGGGGAAGGAATATGGCTCAAGCGAGAAACCATAAGTTAGTTTAATTTTCATAGAGGAGCGAATATTTTGAGGACAGTTGAATAATTATTGATTGTATGTATGTATACTCATTTTTAACAAGATTGTATGTATGTCAAACTTATATTATTGAAACTAAGAAATTAATTAACATGTATTTTTCTTTTTTTTTTTGAGGTGGGGCTTAATTGGGGTGGGGACGAGAGAGGAAATGAACCATGGGCAAATTCCTCCGATCCTCAATCACTATCTATATATGTATATATGTGGGCTAACGCAAAAAGGGAGGAGCTAGTAGTAGTACCTGTGTTCCACTAATTAATTCTTTTCATTGCAATGATTTTATTACACTAATGCCAAGTACAATGCATGGTGCTGTCATCATAAGCCAACATATATAATATATATATAGAATTCCATTTGAATGATTTATTTGGTACAAATTAATGCATGCCCCACAAAATTATGACTACTTACTTACTTACTACAAGTAATTCTTTTTTCAAATGCATGCACTCATCAATATTAATTGTTATTTTTTAACAAAATTAAAAAATGAGCATTGTTGTTTAGGGGGGTGAATTATTTGAGAGGCTGATGACAACTACATTTATTAGATCTCTTCCTTTTGAAACTAGCTAGAGGCCGTAAAATCAAATTTAAATATTCAGCATCAACATTAATTAACCTGCAGACGAATAAAACATTAAAATATTTTTTGAACTCAATTTGGTATAGATTATAACTTCATTTTGAAATTAAACACTTTAAAATTGGTTTGATCAAGACTCAATGTTCAAGAAGATAAGATAAAAGCTAGTGAGTTAGTTTTCTACCAGTCTCAAACTAGTTGATTGAGCTCAATTCGTATTCTCGTTTAAGTTCAAGTTTTTTATCAAACTCTTTAAAAAGAGTTATTTATTAATCAAAACAAACTTTATTACAATTTTAACTAAATAAAATAACAAAACAAAGTCCCGGCTCAACTCAAACTATTGGCAGAAATTGATATAGGAATAACTAAAAATATATTTGCAAAAGTCCCAAATATATGATAATGCATGTATATTTATTTAATACTTAATAGTAGGATATTTGTTTGTTTGAACTCTTATCTTGTGGGGATGAAATTGATGCAAATATATAATTTATTTAACAAGAAAGATAAGTCGTGGGGTTGATAAGGAACAAGGAAATTGTAGCAGGTAATTAATCAGCAGCAGATCCAATGTTTCAAACCTTTTCAAGTTAGCCATTCTTTTCACACGCAAACACACTAGTTAGTTCTACTTCTTTAATTATTGGAAAATCTTTAGATTATGTGTGTCCCAAATAAAATCCATTCTAACACAAAAATACGCACTAAACATATATTTACCCCCTCCGTTTCATATTAATTGACACATTCTTATTTTTCACATAGATATATACTCTACTTTTTATGGTAAAATGTTTCAAATACCCTTTATAATAATAACTATTTTTTAATTTTTTATTAGTGAGGGGTGACCATTGAGTTTCCAAAAAAAAAAAAAAAATGGACAAAATTGAAAAAAATTACTTTAAAAACCCAAACATATCAATTGATTTATAATAAATAAATTTGGCAAATGTGCCGATTAATATGAAAGCGAGGGGAGTATTATGTTACATTTTCAATACATTTTATGACATATGTATTACGGAAAACTTTATATATTTTACAGTTTTATTGTTTGTATCTACAAAAAAAAACTTTACTTGTACATACATTTTGGTTCGTTCTGTTGATATTATTGTGCAAGTGTCTTTTGAATCAAATTCTTTGAAAATTAGAATTTCCAATAAATTACTTGGTGTTTTTTGTTGAAATTCTTTTGGAATACTACTATTCAATTTCTCTTCTCGATAAAACCATGCATAGGTATGGAAGATTGTATAAAACAAAGAAAATGTCACGTGTATAGCATAGGGCTTCGAGTCGGCACTTTTTCTATTAAAATGATGATACATAAATGTTGTAAAAAAGCTACTAGCAATTTTACCTCTTCCTCAAGTTATGGGCTTCGAATCTACTATCTTATAAATGTCATTTACATTATTTATGAATTTTTTTATGAATTATGTTATTTATATTTGAGAACAGTTAGATGCTTGCGTTACATTGCATGTGATATAACGTAAGATTTTTTCATTCGATGCATTAATTATTAATCTACAATTTTAATCAAAATATATCACCTTCAATTTTCAAATACCCACAGTTTCAGAGTTTTAAATATTACTATTTAACGATTTTATTTTAAATCACTCTTTCTTTAGTAAGTGACGCAGATAGTAGAAACTTTGATTGAATCAAATATGAGGAGTTGATTAAAAAATTTAAAGCACAGCAATTTATTCATGGAATTCAGTGACATGATACGTCCACAATATTGTCAATTTCCAAGATTTTCAACTGAATTCTACATATTATAAACGCGAAATATTTAATCATATCCTAGAGTAATAAAAGCTGCAACTTTCTTAAGAGTGTAGAATATGGTATTATTTATTATTTGCATAATTTTGGGGGTAATTTATACCAGAACGTGCCCCCAATGTTTAAAATAAATGACAAAAAATGAAACCTGTTATATGTGAAATTCCTTAAACTCCCATTGGAATTTACTCCCTATGTTTTTTTTTTATTTGTCGCTCCACATTGCACACGAGTTAAGAAATATCATAAATAGTCACTTTTTTAAAGTAAAAAATTCCAAAATACCCTTTTAATCAAATAATCTTAGAATTAATTAACATTAATGACAAGTATTAATAAGAAGGGTAAAATTGGTAAAATAACATTAATTTTACATTGAAATTCTAAAACGACAAATAAAAGTAAACGGAGGGAGTACTTTTTTTTTTAAAATACATTAATCATCAATCATTGCATCAGAAATCATTTAAATAATTGTCAAAGTACAAAAAATTAAAAATAATAAACCAACTACGAAACACTAGTATTAAACTAGAAGAAAATCCACATTAGTGGGAATTGAACATATGACATCTTGGTCATTGGACCTCACATATGAAAGTGATTGCCACTAGACTATAACCTCATTGGCCATTGATATTTACTTCGTCTTATAAAATCTCAATTTCGCCGTTAATTTGTTGCTATCAACATAAGTATTTAATCGTTTTCCGAATTATCCCTTGTCAATTAGGGGTTGATTGTAAATTTTTAGTTGTACAAAGTACAAAGATTGCTATGTTAAAATAAAATTTAATAAATTTATCAGGAAAATATATATTAAAAGCACACATTTCCACTTAAGCAGTAATATCAACTTGAATTTTTATTAATACATATAAAATTATAAAATCTTATGTTTGATAAATGTATTTATATTTATACCCATCATTAAAAAATTATCATTGATTTTTTTTACAAAGACATAACATCTATGTAAATTTTCAATAATTAATAAAATATAGGTTTTTAATCTTGAATAGTTGTCTTATTTCAAATTTTCAAAATATTAAATCATTGAATTTAATTTTTGCCACTGAAATATAGTCATACTTATTAATTATTTTAATGAAATAAAATAATAAAATATCCTAGAAGTGTGAAATGCAATAGAGCCCAAAAATATTCTAAACTTTCATAGTTACAATTGAGATTTGAGAAATCCCTAAAAGCCCTTTGATCACTTGATTGTTGTACCTTAAACTCTTTTAACTATTTGTTGTGTGTGCAGTTTAGAAGTAACCATCATATGATATGACAAACTCTTGATATGTTGTTATATACTTATAACACATCAATATATAATGTGCATCTCAAATTATCTAATATTTTAGTGATGCTAACTGAAATGTCATTTTGATATATTATAGCTCTAACTACAACGTCAATTTTTTTTCTTATTCTTATTAATTTTATTTTTATTTTCAAATGACGATTAGATTATTATAAAAATGGTTATGCATTTTTCCTATAAAAAGGTACAGCTACACACGGATTTGTTGCTTCAAATACAGATGGCAAGCAATCTTTAGGAAGCAGTACTAATTCCTGTTTTGGATAAACCTGAAATGGGCCACACTTCTTTTTGCAGCTGGAAACCAAACATTTAGGGTTCATTTTTATATTTAATGGGCCCATTAGAGAGACAAACATAACTGTATAAGAAAAGCGAGTCCCTTTTTTTTTTTTTTTTTTTTTTGATACAAAGAAAAAGCGAGTCATGAAAGCATCAAATGAATACTGATTTTTAAGTATGTCTTTTATAATTATGTCTTAAAGTTGATGTAATGTTATCTTGTTTACGAATTCCAGTTTTATTTTGGGGCAATTACTATTTGTTTAGGTAATTGATGATAAAACTTTGGAATTTTTACCTTTGTTATTATTTTTATTACAATTAGCTAAACATTGAAACTTAAATATTGTATTATTCAACTCAGTACAAAGAAATGTATTAAAATATGAAATATTATTAATAAATTTTCGCTGGATAGAAAAAAAAAATTAGGAAATTAATTAAAAAGCATATCATTTTGTCAAAAAATGTCTACAAATTGTACAAGTCCATACGGATTTGTCTCAAAAGTATAAGTCATCTTGATCATGCAAAGATATGTTGCCGCTTGAGCTTTGCGTTGTACCTAATAATAATAATTGGAGATCAAATTTGTAAAATGCCAGATATTTTCTTTATCTTCTTCTTATTCATTTACTTTTGTTAATTTGTTTTATATTACAGATTACTTTGTATAAAAATTACAATAGAAGCCAACACGTGGACTTTTATTTTTCTTAAGAGAAACAATGACTACATTTAGGGCTGTCAATGGGTCGGATTCTGGTCGAATTAGGCTCGTCCAGATCAGGCTCCATTTATATCGGATCGAATCATGTCTGATTCGGATATTACTCGGATTGTACTCGGATCTAGATTTTTTGAATCCAACGGATCTTGGTCGGATTTGGCCGGATATCGGATATTTTTCGGATCCAATAAATTTGTATTTAAAAAGTTAAATTAATATTTATTTCCTAAAACAAGTTTATTATCTTTTCAATTTTATTTAATTTTAGCTCATATTTTTAAAGTTTCTTTACTATATTTATATTTGTAGAATGAATATATTGGTTTAAATAAATTTATAAAAACTCAATCACCAAACACTAATATTAAATTAAGAGAATAACTCATATAGTAGCAAATGAACGCGTGACCTCTTGCTTCTGGACCTCGACCTAGCCAATGTTCCAAAATGATTATACCAGAGCCAGTTAATCTAATGGCCCAATTGTATGGCTTAGTTTTATTGGGCCGAAAGTTGGCTCACCAAATTTGGACCAATGTTCGACTAAATAGAGCTGTCAATGGGAACTTAGGTGAATTAATCCGAGTGGAGATATAATTCAGATGTTTCGTAAGTCTGATTATTGAAAACTCAAGTGTCTTCATTTAACATGTTAATATGCTTCAGAATTACTTGGACTCAATTGCCTTTAGACCATTATAGAAAATTAATAATTCTTCCAAGATGATTCCCTTTGTTTGGCACACAAAACTTGTACATCTATCTACTTATCTTCAGAATCAAATATATGATACTATCCACATGTCCTCTTTGGCCCATTTCAGTCCCACATTCTATTCTAATTCTAATTATATTATGCTCCGATCTTTTTTCCTTTACTTGGCCCAAATTGGGCAGGGGACCAATTGTGAATGGTGGTTGACCTCTTCTTCGCTTTATAGGATCCCAAAAAGTTCAAACTTATTACCCAATGATTAGAAAAATAAAGGGCTATTGTAGTGATCGAATCCTTCAAATAGTCTACTCCTTCAATCTTGAAAATGGTCCAAATGTTAGTGTGGGAAGATATCCCTACGGTTAAAAACAAGGATCCGATTAAAATTTCATCGTTTCTGTTGAAAACATTGATTTTTTTTTTTTTTTAAAATCAATGAAAAAAAAAAGAAGATGTAATTTTGGAAACTATTTATTTGTACTTTTTTTCTTAAAATAAATTTAACATTAGCCTTTTGTTAAAAGATTTAATTTTTAAGCAAATTGATTAACTATTTGTTTGTCTTGAGATTCTCCTACTTTAATTGTTTTAGTAATTCTTTTTACATTCTTTCTAGTATTTCGGAATTTTTTTTTAAAAAACTTACTGATCAAATACAGAAGAAACAAAATTTTGATCCATGATTAGAAGACCATCGGCCAAATTAGATTCAATCAAACAAAAACTAATTACATAAATTAATATTTTTTTAAAGTAATCGAATAACAATTCTAGTAAAATAACTTCATGTACGGACCAATTGACATCTCCTCAAGGACCTCAACTAGGAAAAGAATGTCATTAATTGAGAGCATTATTACTGGAATATTCTAGTTGTTTCGAACAAATTAAATTCACTTAATCACAAAATAAATATGCTAATATATTTGATGATTTGTTCTTTTTTATATCTTCGTATTCAAAAGTGAACAAATTTGGGTCGCAATATGAGGGTTATTTACCTATAACTACATGATAACTATATTTTATTTTGATTTTGATCACTTTAGTCTATTGTTCATGACTCGAATGTTAATTGGGTTTTAAGCCATTGAATGACTCAATTATGCATTGGACGTTGTTCGAGTAGGTAGACCATGGACTAGATCTTTTGACTTGATCAGGAGCTAGCTAGTTGTTTGCAGAGCCACTGGCTAGTTAGTCTTTTGGCTGAGCGATCTACCTATATAATTTCTTTTAATTATATATAGTATTATAATATTTGTGAAGCACAGTCAGCAATTATGCACTTGATTTTTTTATTTGAAGACCGATTAATATTCAAATCATTTTCGGATATTCAACGTCCTCAATTTGGTAAAAAAAAGACAACTTATCCATGTTCAATTTTGAGGATGGAATATATATCATGTTTACCATGTTTCTTTTTTCTTTTTGAGAATTTCATTATTATTTAGCTAGCTAGTGTTTATAATCGAATAATTGTAGGGCAGCCATGGCAATGACCTATCATGAAATATTTTTGCAATCAAAAAATTGGGCTCCATCAATTACTTTTTGCCATGTACAGTATCACTTTATCCTGAAATTATACCCTCAAGTCTTAATATTTATAGACAACAAGCTAGCTAGGGGATAGATGGAAAAGGAAATCTATAAAGTTTTGGGCCTATGTCTTTGGTTTTTACATTGTTTGCTCTTAAGGGCTTCATCATACAATGGACCACTACTACACACATATAATAGGCTAATATATACTATAAATTAGGTCATCTTCAATTCACCCGGGCATCTCCTACCCATCCTACGAGGCATCCCATCCCTCGGGCTATCTCGTCTCCAACCGAATGGGGTAGTACAATATTAAAAACAATAATAACTTTCCAACTCTCACATTTTTTCCAATAATAATAACATTTATCGTATTCTACATTTTGTCTAAATTGTAAATTTAAGATTTTAAAATTTAAACTAACAATGCTTATACTACACCTGTTATCAAAATATGAAAAATTAAATTTTAAATATTTAAACATTTTGTCTAATTTTTACTTTCGTAGATAAATTTAAAAATCCAAAATTAAAACTAATAATGTTACATATTTATTTTAAAATATAACATTATTCTTACACAAAATTTATAAATAAATTTATCCACTTGTAGTTAAGTTTTAAAAAAAAATCATGTTTTTTAATTTAATAAAGAAAAAGAAATTAAAAATAATATATATATATACACAACATATGACGCCACTAGCTGTCTCAAACCGGCGCCGGCCGGGGGTTTTCCTAGGGTATGAATTCCCTAAGGCTTTGAAGCACCCCATTGGTTGGAGCCGGTTGTTGGGCATTCCCCGAGGCATCTCCAACTCACCTCCCATCCACCCCCATTGGGTTGGAGATGCCCATATAACTCTCCTTTTTTTTTTTTTTTTTGTTACAGCCCATATAACTCTATACTCACTCCATTTTGAATTAATTCTACCTTCATTGACTTTAGCGCTTATGCATGTACTTAAGCTAATAAGTGTATACAAACCATGATAGTGTTTTCTCCGAACCTATAATTCTTTTATTGATACTAGGGTCACATATTGAATATATTACATACAGACTAAACCAACAATATGGGGGTAAATAGAAAATACTTATCTGTGTTATGCTAAACCTGCAAGAAACTATCCTGTAAAATTTTTATGGCGTCAAACTTTCTTGTGTTTTAACACTCAATTTGTAAAAATTAAGTCGTTTTGAATAGACATTTTTCAAGAACTCATTTTAAAAATATATCACGTGAAATTGTAGGGACCAACTTATAGTGTTTTAAAAAAAAATTCTTGAAATATGTCGATCCAAAACGACCTATTTATTACAAATTGGGTGTTTTTTATAGTGTTTTTGAAATCACAAGGAAATTTGACGCAATAAAAAATTCACAGGATAGTTTCTTGCCGGTTTAGCATAACATAGGAATATCTTGCATTTTTCCCAATATGGGTGATGGTTTTGAGAGAGATGCCTCTTTTTGTAAACATCTTATATGTATTTTTATGTTGGTTATATATCCCTTAAACGATTATTTTATTATTCAGTATTCATTCATGATTGACCAATTCGACGCAAGCATGACCAAACTATTCATACCACAATTACTCAATCCTTTCTTTAACTAGTTAACCCCAAGAGGTTAACCTATTAAATAATGAGGATTATTTTCACATTACATTCATGCTTTCGAATCCCTAAGGCCACTTGACAATAATAAAGTTAATGGCAATTTACCCTCTTGATATGAATAGTGTTCAATTTACTTCCCTATGATTTGGAAAAAAAATTCTTTATCCTTTTATGATTTTATAAAAGTTTCACACTGCTTCATTTACACTTTTAAGCTTATAAAAGACATGAATTGACTCAACTTTCTATCTTATATGTGACGCTTTACCTCCTTGTGTTATGTTAATGTGTCACTTTATCTCATGTTCTATGATAAATGTGGCAATTTGCTCTCCTGTGTTATGATAAATATTGTAATTTACTCCTCTATGTTATAAAAATATTTTTCACAATCACTCTTAATTTCGACAAGTAAATTATATCTTCAATTATAAAAGGTAAATTGCTACTTAATTTTTTTAATAGGGAGACAAGTTACTATGTTCCAAATATCAAGAGAGAAAATCAAATATTATGAATATCTCATGTATTAACATACTACTTGTGTCACTGTCACCTGCCACAAGGACGAATGATCAGACTTTATGTCTATAGTAGAGTTCGAATGTTCCCAAAATGAGGTGAGCTTAAGTGCAAATGAATGGTAAAAAAAAGGTTTATCCTTTTTCAACTTGTTAACAGAATCCTCTCTAAAAAGAAAAAAGGGCTGTGAACTTAATCCTAGTAAAAGAATTAATTCCTTCTTTGTATTGCTCTTCTATGGAAATATAATAGTGAATTTTTTTATTCCATATATGTTGTATAGAACTAATGTGTAATATTTTTTTTATATTGAAGCACTTGTTAATCTTAAACTTATTTTCTAATTAATATACATGTTATGAATTAAACTTTGGACTTACAGTAAATTTATATCATAAATAAATTTTATTATATGAAAGAATGTCGTGTTCAACTTTGATATCTTTCAATTAAAATTCTTTGCATTTTGAACTCACATAGTCTAGTCTTGTTTGCATTTAGTTCTTATTATTAATAGTGTTGTGGAAGTTTGCATAAATGAATTTTATAAGTATTATTTTTTATTAATTTCACTAATGTAATTTGGCCCTCTGGAATACTGGATCCGCCTGAATTCTCTCATTCATTGTGTAATTGGTTTGGGTTTGATATTGAGGTGGGTTGCCACTGCCAGCTATAAATAACTTCTTTTGGAATGTTGTTAATTAATTAATTTCAGAGGTACAAATGAAGCTCCAATTCCAATGATCTGAACCAAATGAACTCCACACTCAACAGCGCTAGCGGTTACTTCAATTCATCTGCATTTATTATTTTAATTTAATTTCTTGGGTGCCAATAATCAATCGAATTGTATACTTACAAAATACAAAAATTAACCAGTGTCCAAAAATATATATATATGTCAGAATTTGAATTCTAAGCCATATGTATATGTATATGTATGAATCCAGCCATGCAACTATATATGCAACAGTGTTTTGTGCCTGACAAGTAAAAGATTCGTAATATCTGGTATCTGAGGAAATCGCACGATACCTTGTCTTTATTGACCATATATGCATGGTCAAAATCAGGATGGATCAATTTTCTTTTTATTTACTGCATTTTACAACCTTTAACAAGTAGTTCCGTTAATTAAATGTGCATGTAGATTCAGCATGTGCCAATTAATAATTTTCTTCATCAGAATCTTTAATTAAATCAATTTGGGATGAACGTTCAAGTACTTCACTTTTGTCATATACTACCTAGTACTAGTAGTAAGGAGGAGTCTCAGATTACCTAAAAAAACTGAAACCATAGTATATGATTTGAATTTTTGTGTTGTTCGGCTCTCCATGTTTTAATTACTTTTCGGCTCTACAAACTAAAAAAAATTCATTTATTTTAAATAAAAAATAATTACACAAAATCAGTTTTTTTATATAAATTCATCTGATAATTAATCGTAGAGTAAATAATAACATTATAAAACAGATTCTCTAATTTTAATTTTACCTTACAAAACAAAATAATTAAAAATATTTGAAAATAAATTTTGGCATATTACAAGTGATATTTTTGGAATAAGTGATACTCTTTGAAACACACAAACAATAAAGGAGATAGATAGTACATATTTAATTAAATATGAAAAATTTATCATCCTAATTTGGTACGTGCAGCATGATTACTAGCTACTAGCTCTCCCCAATATCTTTCAAATATGGAATCTTTGTCCTGTCACATCAACGTAAATAACCACAACCCCCTACCCCACCTTCTTCTATATATGATCAGTTAGTCTGCATGATATGTAATTTTCATTTTCAGTACCATCCCAATTCCCAATTCCTCAATTACTCAGTTTTAATTTAATTAATTAATTAAATATACATGGCTTCAAGTTCCCTGAGTTCACGAAGACCCGGTTCGTGGACACCGCAGGAGAACAAACTGTTTGAAAAGGCTCTTGCCCGGTTCGACCGGGACACGCCGGACCGGTGGCTGAACGTGGCTCGGGCGGTGGGAGGCGGGAAATCGGCCGAGGAAGTGAAAAAGCACTACGATATTCTGATAGAGGATCTCCGCCGTATAGAATCTGGCCACGTGCCCATTCCCAACTATAGGAAGAGTACTACTGCAGATGAAGAAAAGAGGTATATATATACTACTATTTCTTTTATATGTTACATTTATTTTGTGGTCTCTTTTCTTTCTCTTTCGTTTTCCTGCATGCAAATGCAAAGGATCAATATATGTAATTTATTTATAATACTAATATTTTATTAAAAATTATATATACGTATATATCAGATTTAAGACTTAAACTTGAAAAAGAAAAACACTTTATACCCATAGAAGGAAAGATTCTTTTTCTTCCCCACCACTTATTTTTTTTCCTCTAGCTAGTTGAAAGCATAATTTTATACCTATGCTTAAATAATACGTACCATGTATATTTATTTCATATTTGAGAAACAAATATTCGTTAAATACAATATATTAAATATACTAGTAGTAGTAGTACAACTACGTTTTATAATTTTGCTGAATTTTATACGGTTTGTAAAAGCTAATTAGTTAGCTATAATGCCTTCTTAGTTACTAAGTCTATTTTTTGCTTGTTTGACAGGCTTCAAAAGCTTCTCAAGATGTAAATGAATACTAATGAAGAATGTCTGGGGAGCAGATTCTTTTTTTCTTTTTTTTTTCCCTGTTGTTTTCTAATTAAGTATCATATATACTAGAATTAATATCCTCGATCCTATCCATATTCTAGAGAAGTTCGATCGGAAAGGGAGAAATGATAAATGGAAGGCAATTCCCTCTAAAATAATTCACTATTAAAATGTTAAATTATTTTGCTTATGTATTATTTTGGTTTACTATGTTTGTGTTTGTGTGTGTGTATATATATATATATATATTTTTTTTTTTTTTTATTTAGGAAAAGTTTGTTATGTTTTTTGAGTACCCAATTTTATGTAATTAGTAATGTGAAGCTGCAAAATTATGATATTTGGCCTGTTTATTTGACCATACTGGCAATGGGATGAATTTGGATCGATTGGACAAGAGCTTACTCAGATTTGGCTCCATTTATATCGAGTTATATTGGGGTTGGGCCAAAGTTTTGCTTCTACTTTGTTTTCGTTCAGTTGTATTTTGGATCCTTCGACGATTATATGAAATCTTTACTTTCAAAATTCCTGTCAATATTTATTTATTTATCATTCATTCGGCCTAGCCCACTTGTTCAAGTTTCTTAAGAGTTCACTAAGCTCCAACATAGAAATATATTAGTTAACTCGACACCTTTAACCAATATTTTAAATGATTGATCAGATAACGTTGAAAAATGGGGAAAATGATATAAATGTATTCAAATAATTCATGTTGTGAGAAAAAGGGTTAATTACATGGACCTCCCCTGAGGTTTGGTCAAACTCGCGCTCATTCCCCTCCAACTGTCATAATAACAGGGACCTCCCCTGAGGTTTCAAAAGGACTACATCCATTAGGGTTCCGTTAACTTTTGCTGACGTCATCGCCAAATTTTTATTGAACTTTCGATTTTACCCTTGGATTACTGTAGCTATTTTGGTGGACAATTATGCCCTTGTTATGTTTAATTCATATGAGGGTTTTCTTTGCAATATATATGTATAAGTATGGGTTCAAATGTTATAAATTTGCATGAAACTTATAATTAGTTTATTAGTGTGTATAAATTCTAAAATAAAAATATAATAACATTTCAATATTTTTTCATAATACTTTTACAAATAATAAATTATGATTAATTATAAGAAAAATATTGTATAACATAAATAAAAATGTAAATACATTCAACTTTCACATTTAGAAATGTAAATTTAAAAAAAATATTATAATTTAAATATAATCATGAGAAGAAATTTAAATTATATTTCTTCTCATGATTATATTTAAATTATAATTTTTTTAAAAAAAATTTACATTTCGGGTTAAATGTGAAAATTTACATTTTTTTTTGCATAAAATTAATTTTTTAAAAGTTAGGGATTAATGTGCAATTATGATTTTTTATTTCTATTCAAAATTAGGGTTAATTACAGGTCCCCTGAGGTTTGGTCAAATTCGCGCTCAGTCCCCTCCAACTATCATAATTATAGGGACCTCCTTGAGGGTAAAAGGGTAAAAACACACGTTCCGTCCAAGTCCGTCGACTTCCGTTAGGGTTTTGTAATGTTTTTGAAACCTCGAGAGAGGTCTGAGTAATTAACATTCTTCGAGGGGAATGGGCGCGAGTTTGACCAAAACCTCAGGGGAGGTCCCTGTAATTAACCCGTGAGAAAAAAGCTATGCATAAAATATCAATTCACGCCTCTTATTAGAATAACGATAAAATATTATTGGTGTAGTCTATATGAATACATTTATGTGTATATATAATTTATTACGATTTCTAACTTGTGGGATCAACCTAAAATTTTCGAATTGCAAACTTTATATAATTGAATTAGACTCATAAAATCTTTAATTGAATTAAAATTTCAAAAAATTAGGTCGAATACGAACTGAATTCGGACTAAAGTCCGCCATATTAAAGAGAACCACTATAAAGCAATCCCTACCATTAACCAATGGGATGTAGAACGCAAATGGGCTGGGCTAGTGAAATATATGGATTATCAATGCCCTTGTTCTTTAAGGCTAAAAACCTCTAATATTGCATCATCTAAATTATTACACAAAAGTTACAAAAGTTGTTGGTCTGCCACTTGTTTGGCGTTGTCCAAAAAAAATTTGTGTTTGAGAAATGTCAAATAAACATGGTTTTTATTTTTTTTAAATAAAATTTTATCTCTCAATTTTTTCAAACTACTCTCTCAAAAGTCAAATAAACAACAATTTTTTTATCTCTAAACAAAACATATTCAAACTTTAATCTGATTTGACAAAAAGTAACATTTTACACAATTTATCTCACATAACAAACATGATTTAACATAAAGTCTTACACATCTTACACCTACGATCTAACTCATCCAAAAATAACCTACACCTACTTTATTTCTCAAACCACTCTCTCAAAACCCAAACAAACAATATTACGCAAATCGAGATTATTTTACAAATATTCACTACTCTCCCAAACTACTTTCCCAAACACCAAGCAAATAGGCCCATTGTATCTTCTAATTTGGAAATGTATTTTTGATTATTTCCTATTATTAGGCCATCTCCAATGATTTTCCGGGGCCATTCCTGGGCCAGCCCGGGCTCTGAGAGATAATCTCCAGTGGTGATCTTCAGCACTCAATTTCTTCCAATTTTTTTTCTTCCCTACTCTCACAATTTTTTAATAGTTTTAATATTGTTTTTAATATTGATCAAAAAAAAAAATTGTTTTTAATATTACTACTACTACTACTACTAATAATAATAATAATATAATAATTATTATTATTATTATTTTAATAATAATATAATATTTTTAATTAAGTATGTTTTTAAATATTTCTTACTTGAGGTATTAATTGAAATTATTTGTAGGTGTTTAATTATATTCTCAAGTAATTCTAATTCTAAGTTAGGAGGAAACTTAATTCTTATTAAAATTTAATAATCACAATTGTAATTAAATTAATAATAATAATTTTTTTCTATAGTTAACAAATATACTAATAAATTATTTAAAATTTTTAATTACTATGTTTAAAATAGAAGAAATAATTAAAACAATTTTTAATGTTACTATTATTAAAACATTGATAATTAGAAATATAATAAAAATTAAAAAAAATAATATTTAATTTTATTCTAATATTAACAAACATACTAACAAATTATTTATAAAATTTAATTATTATTTTTTAAAATAGAAGAAATAATTAAAACGATTCTTAATGTTATTATTATGAAAACACTAATAATTAGATTTGTAAGTAAAATCAATATTAATAATATTTTAATTTTATTCCAATTTTAACAAATTAAAACAAATATTACAAATTTTACTCTAATATTAACTATTTTTACAAACTTTAATTACAAATATTACACAATTAAAATCATTTTATTACATTTAAAACTAATAAAACAATTAAAAAAAGTTAAGGACCAATCAGGTGTGCCACCTGACTTAAAGAGGGGTGTGTAAAATATACGCGCCCCTCTTATTCTTTAAGAGTCAGGCGGTCCACCGTTCCCCAGCCTGTTCCAGCCAGCGACGGTCGCCCAGCCCGTGTGCCGCCCCGCCCTGGACCACCATTGGAGATGGTTCCCCAGTCCAGCCCAGCCCAGCCCAGCCCTCACGCGAGCCCCGAGCCCGTCATTGGAGATGGCCTTAGAGAAGGTGTTTGCTACCAAGTCATGTTTGACATTTGAAATGACCCTTGAATCCCCACTGCCCCAAACATTAAACCGAAATCGAATCCTAACCCTCCCCAACCAATAGCCAATACTGCATATTACAATTTTGACCTCATCAATCCTTCCTCACTGAATTAGAACCTTAGTTTACATGGAACCTTGATATGAACAACCACCATTTCAAGAGATAGTCAAAATCAACTATACTCCAAAACGGGTGTTTTCTGGTAGAATAGTATCTTGTAAGCCAACTGTTTTGGCTGCATTTAATTTTATAATTAAAAGGACCATTCAATTAGATTAATAAATACATCTATTTATATGGTCAACTTCATCTTATGGATAATTATCTAACATAAGGATGGGAGCCCTTAGATCACAGGGCTATGGGACAAGGCGTAGACTAATATCCAAAGCCGTGATCCAAAACTAATTCAAGGGTTGTATAATCCATTTGAGATGAGACATCAATGGATTCAGTTAGACCCTCACGAGTGTGTATACTCCGATGAACTAGAGGATACTGGGGTCCACGAGCATGACTTAGATAGTCGATACACATGAGTGGTGGCTTGCCGGGATGGCAAGCGCACTGAATACCCCAATTAGGAAATAACTCACCATGGAAGTGGTAGTCGCATATCAGGAATGGACTTATTCCTATTTACGATAGTGTACGAGGAACAATCCTTATTACTTGAGATGATAGGGTTTATCAGGTGCACGAACGTTTATGCTTGGATGTGAGTTTCGACTTACTGGAGTCTACCAGAAGGTATATGTGGATTCATGTCGGGTATAGAGAAACATGTATGTAGGTTCATATCATCAACAGAAGATCCGTCGACTCGAGTTGATAGGTTGGGAACCTCTCATATAAATCTCTGTGAGAAACGTATTTTACTAAATCCTTGGCCAAGGTATCTGACGGCTTTATGAGAGTAGCTCATAAAGGTTAACTCAAAGGGAATAATTTCAAGACCAGAATACATATAGTCGAGAAAAGTAAGGAAACCGATGAAAGTTGGTAGTCGCATATCGGGGATGAACGTATTTCTATTTACAATAGTGTACGAAGAACAATCCTTATTACTTGAGGTGATATGATAGGGTTTAATAAAGAAAAGGGTAAAAATTAAATAGTCAGTCGCAAATTATCATTCTAAGGTTAAAATTTGAATAATGTAAAATCATCCTTTTTTTTATCCGGTTATTAACTACTCATAAAAAAAAAATTAGTCAATCAAATAGAGTGATCTACTGCATCTTGATTTTTTATCTATTAAATTGTGGATTAAATTTCAGATCGAATTTGATCTACTGCATCTTGATTTTTTATCTATTAAATTATGGATTAAATTTCAGATCGAAAAGCACATTATGTATATATTCTTGAGATTTATCGTTGAAAAAAAAACTAAACAAATAATCCTTAACCCAGGTGAAAAATAAAGTAAAGAAAACGAAACAAATAACAAAAATAAGTGATGACCAAAATCAAAGTAACATTAATATACAATAATTTACAGAGAAAATGAAAACAATTAGTACACTCAAGTTGCATTTAAAATTACACACCCAATCCATTCCTAAATTCCCAAACTTCTTTGTACTAAAAAAATAAAAATAAAAATTCCCAAACTTCAGAACACCATCTCCACCGGATAACTGTCAATGCAGTCAAGCCACGGACTATTACCCGACGGCTTCACATTCCGGAGGGCTTGCCAAACCGCACTGTTACACTTAAATCCACTCCCAAATGCAATCTGCCACACCTTATCCCCTTTCCGAACCCTTCCCTTCGCCTCACTGTAAGCCAACTCATACCAAATCGAACTGGAAGAAGTATTTCCAAATCTGTGCAAAGTCATTCGCGAAGCTTCAACATGTATCGGCTCAAGGCTCAAATTCTTCTCCAGTTCATCGATTACAGCTCTCCCCCCTGCGTGTATGCAGAAATGATCGAACGCCAGCTTGAAATCGGGTATGTACGGCTTAATATTAGGGTTTATGGTTTTTCTCAAAATCAAGGTTATAAAAAACTGGAGTTGTTCCCTAATCGGAAGAACTAACGGTCCGAGGGTAGTAATGTTTGTTTTCAATGCGTTTCCTGCGATTTTCATGAGGCCTTTTGATAGTGAAACGCCGGGTTTTCCCCTTCCGTCTTGCTCTTGGTACACACATTTGAATGCGACGTCGCTTGATCCCATATGAGTTCTGACTACGTGGATAATTCTGTATTTGGATCTGTACTTGTCGGATCTCCAATTGGATAATAGAACCGCTGATCCGCCGACTCGGAAGAGGCAATTGGGGATTAGCATTGATTTTTTGTTACCTAAGTACCAGTTCTGGGTTATATTTTCGGTGCTCACTACAACTGCGTATGTGTTTCTGTGGAGTTGAAGCATGTCTTTGGCTAGATCCATGGCGATTACTCCTGCACTGCAGCCCATACCGCCTAGATTGAAGGTTTTTATGTTTCCTCGGAGCTTGTATTTGTTTACGATCATGGCAGAGAGGGATGGTGTGGGGTTGAAAAGACTGCAATTCACTACGAGAATTCCGATCTCCTTTGGCTTGATTCCTGTGGCGCTGAAGAGATTGTCTAATGCGCCAAACATGACCTGTTACATAAAGAGATTCAGGTACTTGCGGAGCACTTCAATTCTATGACTTCAGAAGATTATTTGTGTAACTATTATTTATAGGAGAAAGACAGAGAAATATATTTTGCTTTGATGCATGTGACCTTTGAGCACAACCTATTTAGTGTTGTTATTTATTTATGCTTAAACATCACAAATTCATTTGAAATGATACATTGGTTCAATTTTGAATTTCAGCTGGTGGATCGCTGATCGGATAATCTAACGGTTTAAAAGTATTTGATCATGTAATTATCAATTTTATGTATAATACTTTCGCAACCATTTCAAAGTTTGTGTTATTGAATAATAAATACTAGATCTGACCGTTCAATTTGAATTGTGGCAATTAAATGTAATCAACAATCCTCACCAATGAATGATGCAATGGGAAATTAAATGTAATCTGAACTGAGTTTCGTCAAACCCAAAATATTTACATGCCAGGTGCAATACATTTACCTTGTGATTGTATAATAGTGCTAGAAGAGTGATCAGTTGTATAACAAGTGTAATACACTTTGCTATGTAGGAAATGCAATACACTTGCATTATGGTTGGTTGGATCTGGCCAAACCAGGTTTGGATAATAATTTTTCCGCAATGCAAGACTACTAAGTGTAAAAAGTGTTACTAGCGCCCTTCAACCTACGAGCATACACATACTAAATCGTTACTAGAGTCTCTACTATTGAATCTATAAAAGCTTGAGTTGTTAGAGATAAGACGCATTTAATATTTATGGATGAACACTTACAGCCCACAAACATTAGAAACAATACCACTTGCATTTTAGTTTGTACTAAATGCTCTTGTATATAAATTGATTTTTCAAATACCCAAGGTTGTTGGGCCAAGTGGTAGTGACTTGCGACTCCCAGTGGCGAGACTCAAGTTCGGATCCTACTAGAGACACCACACTGGGAGGACCTATACCCTTTGCACTCTTCGGTCCGAGCTGTATATACACATTCTAGTAGATAAAAAAATATATTTGATTTTCAAATGAACATTCCTGTTGTTGCCTGTTGGATCTTGTGTTCCTTTTAGTTTCATAGCGTAAATTTAACCATGACAAGTTGGATTTTTTATCACATAGTTGTGTCATACTTATGCATTCATTGTCAAGTTAATGTTACGACTTATAATTTATATGGGCTTACATATAGAATTCTTTTATTGGTGCATGTGATATGAATATATAATAGAAGATCTTGGGTGCTTTAAGCCTTTAACTGGGGGACTGTAATTTTCTAACCCAACTTCACTTAGTGGATATCAGAAGTTAATGTTACCTATATTGAAAAAATTCAGATTTTGGGAATGGATTCAGTAATTCAAGTCCTCATAATTACCTGCTCAGCTTCCTCACGAGCAGCCGTGATCGAAGGTATGGGTGGGATTTGATGCATTGCTTCAGGCAGGTATGTTTGCTCCCCGAGCCCCGAGCGCTCGAGTATCTTGCGTTGAAACTCGAGTGACGACTCGTTAAAATCAGGAATGAGGCGAGAGTGATCCATGAACTTTTGGTTGTTCACCTGGAGGCGGTCTGGTGGGCGGTAACATGCATAGTCCACGAGGTAAACAGGTCTGGGTCGGGACATGTAGTAGACAGTGAACCCAGCAACGACCAAACAAGAAAAAGCCACGACGGTTGCAAGATTACACTGTAACTTGAGGTAGAGATTTTCGAAATCTTCGTACTTCAGTTGTGAAGCTTGAGTTAATGTGATCGCAGTGAGAGTGACTAAACATAGAAATAAGAAGTGGGTCATAAGATAATGGTAACCTAGTTTCATACTCCTTTGTAGGTGGTCTCGGATGACAATGCTGGTGGTGGAATTGGGTTCTTTTTTATGAGTTTATCAAGTGTAAACAAGCTTGTGTGTGAGTGTGATATATGGTGTTAGGTACTGTTGAGATATATAAATTTGTAGATGTAATTAATTATGATTGATGATTGATGAAAAAGATAAGTTACGTATACCTTTAGTAAAAGTACAGGTTGATCTGGAATGGAATGGAATGGAATGGAATAGGGTTGGGTGGAGGTTTGGAGATGGTAGTTGCAACTGTAACAACAGCCCATACACACTAAATGTATAAACTTGAATTCAAGAACATATGTAAACATCAATTAAATAATAGTAGTAATAATAATAATTTAAAAAGAAAAGACAGAGTCCACATATATATATTTTTTTTTTGTTTCCCAAGGGTTTAATCTTTTTCGAGTCGCGTCGGGCAAATAAAGTGGAAACCTCTCCCAACAGGGATTCGAACCCAAGAATACTTTGTAATGACTAGTCCCTTCCACTTGACCAATCACCTATTGGTTGAGTCCACGTATATATGTATAATATAATCGATGAAAGTTCATATCTTATGGTAGCGTGATATTTTCGTAACATTTGGACTGGCTTTGTGCAAAAGTTGGGGTAAATTAACTTGTGCTTTTAGTTGTTATGGTGGTTTTTGTGCCAGAGACTGTCTTGTATTTATATATGAGGAGTTTGTCAATTTACTCTATAATGTTAAATTTAGCTTCAGTGAATAATGTTCAGTTTATCATTATGTGAAAATAATAATAATAAAAAAGTTAATTTATCTCCTTTAGATAAAGTCGTCGAAATCGACGATGGACGTCAAAAGTATTTTATGTAACATAAGGGGTACAATGCAATATTTATCAGAGTAAATTTCTACAATTATCATAACATATGGATAAAGTGTTTCATTTATCGTAAGAGGGTAAAGTGTCATATATAAGAAGCATAGTTTTGCCGGTTTATATATTTTTTTTTAGAACAATTGCCGGTTTATATTTTTGTATGTTTAAAAATGTCAAAAATACTATTTAAAACTTTTATGGGATTACAGGAATAAAACATTATTTTTCAAATAGTAGAAATATAAATTAAATATTTCTCAAATCACACGGATAAATTGTCATTACCTAGCTATGTATATATGAGCCTACGAATGCTTGGAAATTTTTTATTTTGGCTTTACATGGCTTTAATTTGTTCATATTTTTTGTGGGAAAGTCTAAACTCGTCTAATGTTTATTAATGTTACAGGTGTTTTCAAGAATGGAATGAATTTTGAGATGAAAATATTAAAAAAATTAAAAAAAAAAAGTAATACTGTTTGATAATTGTAGAACATCCTCCTAAAAAAAAAATTCAAACAAAAAAGGTCTAAGGTTATAAGTAATTGTTGCTGAGTTAGAAACTGTAAGGGGTCAAAAGTCGATTTTGATTTTTTTTGGTTCGGATCCATGTTCATGTCACTCTTTGAGTAAATAAGTGACAGTAACTTATTGTTTAAAGAAGCCATCATTTATTTAAAAAAAAAAAAAAAAAAAAAAAAGGCCATCATTGTAATATAAACAGTGTACTTCATTTAAAAACCCTCCTCTGCCCAGTTTTTTTTTTTTTTTCATGTTTATGAGACTTCCTCTCAATTATTGTAACGGACAATACATATGAACTAGTATTATTTTTAGAACACAAATACCAGCTTTATTTTATAAATTAAATGTATTAAAAAATCGATACTGATAGGGGGTACATGATGACCACTCAACAAATGTGATGATCCCACAAGTTTTGGTTGTGAGATTAATGTGGATATCCTATTTAATGCTGATTTTAAAAAGCAAGTCATTTAAAAGAAAATAAGTTGAGTTAACTCAGAAGGAATTCGAGCTAACTCGGTAATTCATAATGAATCTGGAGTGACCACACCGTTCACATGTGACCCATTTTGCTAATTCTAGCAATTAGTAACCAAACCAAATTGAGAGTAAGAAATTAGGGTTGTTTGCAAAATACATTGTTGTTCTCCTTAATTCATTGTACTTGTCAAATGCACGCACGTATTATATCTATTAGCACTTATTTACTATATTACCTCCGTATTATATCTATTAGATATTTGTATTTTTTTTGTCACATCAACAATTATACGTAATAAATATTTAATATGATACCGTGCATAGCATGGGTTTAGGCTAGTATCTATTAGAACTTATCAACAAATGATTGGTATACTAAAAGGGATTAGTCACTATAATATAGCGAATTCAAGTTCGAATCCTTGTTAAGAGAGATTTCCACTTAACTTGTCCGATGCTCCAAAAATCTATTAGCACATATTGTCTTGTATTGAAAAAAAATGTAGCTAACATTTCTATCCTTAATTGGTTGATGTTAAAGAGAATATTCAATTATATATCCAAGTATATAATATTCATATTCATATATATATATATATTTTGTTTCAATATTGCGCAGAATCAAAAATAAATAATTAAATAAAATCATGACTCTATTTATAAGACACAGATTTTTTTTAAATGTTAAAATAAATCACCAATGTATAAGAGTTAAACATATTAAAAGAATTGTTTTGCATAATTCATAATTTGTTGGATTCAAGATAAAGATCTAAAGATTTTATTTGGAATAGTTTTGGCCCAGTTTTACGGATCTCGTAAAATCGAGTCAAAACTCTTATAAAATAGAGTTTGACAAAACTCAAGTACTCAACTCAAATATATTCACAAACTCATATTCAAAAACTCTTAAAACCTTATGTATCATTGATTTGACACCTACCAATTACTTTTTTTTTCCAAAATTCTATAAAAAAAAACATTGATTTGACATTTACTATCTACTTTTTTCCTCAAACCTGAATATCCAAATTTAATTCAAAATAGGATTTCAACTTAAAACCACACAACTCAATATTCAAACTCTATCCAAATAAAATTTCAAAAGTTTTACTTTTGAAATCGGAAGCAGCGGGACCGGACAAAATCTAACCAAATATTACCTTAAGATTTAGTAAGATTCACATCAAGATTTGGCATAGGAGGCCATGGAATTGGATTTAGACCTTATGCAAACGACTTTGGTCCAAGTCCGTCTACTAGAACCAAAAAGGCCCAATTAGAATACTGCTTGACTACGCAAAAGCCCGTCAATCCTTCAGCTTCTTCACCAAGACAGAAGGTAGAACTCAAGCGCTTCTCAAATAACCTCATAATTATCTCTAAAGTGTATTTTCATCTTTATCAAATTCTCAGATCACTCTAATCGCGTTGTAAAATACATCTCTCGATTTTCTACTAAAAAAGGTACCATAATTCACCCTTTTAATGTCATATATATTTTGAGATTGAGATGTTATTTTAAACGTAATTTTTTTTGGTACAAAAGAGATCATAAAAAAAAAATTAGTCTAGATCATTATAGAGCAGGGGAAGAATAGCAGTAGGTTTTCTTCCCATATCATAAACTCGTTTTTGAGAAAAAACTTAATTTCTTCGTTTGGGCATATTATCGAGCATATGCATGCCATGTATTAATCGAAGCTAAAGGTCCAGTGGATTGAACTTGAGCTACCATTCCAATCCTTCGTTAATATGTTGATTTTTATCCGTTTAATATTAGCACCAATAGCTAAACTTGATGCTAAAACAATTACCATAGGGGTTAGCGGCAGGGTCGGCTCTATAGCTAGGCAATTTAGGCCCTCGCCTAGGGTCCCGACTATAGAAGGCCTTAAATTTTTTTATTTTTTTTAGTTAATATCTCAATTTTTTTCTATTTGATGAATTTTTTTTGTTTTGGTCGAATAAGATGTAAGAATGAAAATTTTAAAATAAGATCTTACCCTATTTATATAACCACATTCTTAAACAGACGGTGAAAATCAACTTTATCTAGTGGCTAAAAGTGATGCTCTAAAGGCTTTTCATATATACTTGTCTAGAACGTTTTACTTCATAATCTAGAACCATATATATACAAAAAAAATGTCCTGGACATCTTTGTGGACTACTATATATTTCTGCTATGTCTGCCCCCTTTACATGCATCATATTATAATAACATTAATGCGTCATGTATTGGTTAAGATGCGTTGGACAATGATCGTATCACGACATTAAAATAGATTTAACCTATCAAATTAACTTTTCGATTAACATTACACATTCTATTGAAATTCTCCTTGTGTTTGTTATCTAAGTTATGTTTTCATATTATTGGTGTCAAATGATGAAGATTACTCCATCCGGTTTTTTATTTATCGTTTTAGAATTTAAATGTAGAATTAATTTTTTATACCAATTTTACCCTTCTTATTAATGCTATGATTAAGGGTGTTTTGGGACTTTTATTTAAAAAAAGTGGCTATTTATTATAATTCTTAAAATCCGTCTTCAATCCTCCAAAGCGAATAAAAAAATGGAGGGAGGATATGCTAATTAATAGTACAAGTGATTTTGTTTTATTGTGTCTTATTATTTTGAAAAGAAAATATTATAATATTGTTATTTTGCATTAATAAATTAGAATTTGATGTAACTTAGATTCAACGAGTTTGAATCAAACTACAATTATTATTAATTTATTATAAAAAATACGCAAACTACATACACGTCTCGGTTTTTTTTTTGTAGCGGACTGAACAGTTTGATAATCGAATCGAATAGTTCAATTTTATGTACTGTACAAATTTTGAAACTACGGCGTCAGACTAGATATAAAAAATTGGTATGATTCAGTTATATTGAATGCGCGACAACAAACCCCTAATATTAGTGTTGTGCACGATCCGGTAAACTTAACCTTATACCGAACTGAAATCTCGATTTAGTCTACGGCAAGAGCTTCATTACCAAACCATTTAAAAAATTTGATTTCCGATATTGCCCGTAGATTTACCTTACCGAACCCAACCGAATCGGTATAACTATTTTTTTTTAATCCCAATTCTTAAAAGGTAAAGACAGCGTTCCAGATTTCCAATCCAAGCTTCACTTCACTTTCGCACTTCTTCTACAGACTGCCCTAGAGCAAAACCCAAATCTTCTTCTTCTTCATTCTAAATCCCACCGCGCCGCCGCATCACCTACCCCCATCGCGCCTCCACGATCTCTCTCTCGGCCCAGGTTTGTAATTTACAGAGGTACAGTCCAAATTCTAAATGCCCAATTTTATTATTTTTCTGATTTTCTCTTTATAGATTGGGTTCTAATTGCATTTACAACCCAAAACTTGAATGATGCTAAAGTAATTTTTGGAGAGGGGACTGAGACTAGGGGGTCTCTGATGTATTCTTTATAATTTCTATTCAACTTCATTGGATGGTTAGAGTGGTAGGAAGCATATTATTATTTACATATGTATTCAAGACAAATTATTTTTGATTCAATAGGTTTTTTTGTACCGAATCAAATTGAACCGTACTGAATCGGTAATTTACTGAACCAAACCGGAATTTTCTGTTTGGCAAACGGTATGCGATTTCAAAATAGCGAGCCAGCCGGTATAACGAAATTTGGTACTGTTCGGTACTTCGGTTCTACCATTTGCACAGCCCTACCTAAGATAGTAGTGTGAGCAGAAATATTGGACTTTCATATTCAATCTATTTACCAAAAAGAAAAAAAGTTAAAAGTATTTGAATAAATGTTATCTTTCTTTTATCTTACCGAATACTAACTTCTTAACCATGTTCCATATATTGTAGCCATTCATTTAAAAATAAGCATATTGATAAACTTAAGTTGTCAAGAATGCTTGGATTTGAACTAAAGAAAACTATTCAATGATGAATGAATTTGCAAGCTCAGCCAAGTTATTTTGAAGTTTTCAAGTGTAAGGATTCAGACCTCGAGAAAAAAAAAAGCTTGTGTTGTGTATATAATATAAGATGTCTATAGTTTAATGTAATTGGTTGAATTTTCTTATGCTGCATTAATTCATATAATACATAACAATTTATATGTGTGTGCATTTGTTATATAACTAAATTCACGATACTTGAATTTTCAACATACATATACATATATATATATATATATATATATATATATATATATATATATATATATATATATATATATTGCTTTTGTTAAGAGAAAGTTTAAGAATAAAATGTCATAAAAATATATTACGATTGAATCTAAAAAGTATCAGCTAATTTGTAAAAGAGGGCCCCGATATTATATATCGCCTAGGGCCCCGTAATATGTCAGGCCGGCCTTGGTTAGCGGTCTTTGCATTTGTGGTGTTGAGTACGGTCTATCTTCTATTGATGTTAGGAGTTTTGTAAAATTTACTCTTACGTATATGAAATTCTCATTTTTTGAGATGGATTATTGTTTTTTATTATACTGGTAAGCAAGTAGAATTCACTGGCTATGGCTATGTGATTGAATCACCACAAGAGAGAGAAATTCAATTGCCTTTTGTTCGATTTGTTCAAGCTTTGTTTGGACTGGAATTTTTCGAGTAAGAGAACTGGAGTTCATTTTTGTGATGTTGAATGTAGCTTTTTGTGATTTTTAACTAGGAGCAAGCATGAATGCTATTTTTACATTCCTTTCACGCTAAACTAATATATAGAAGTATGTAAGCAAAACAACCAGAGCCGGTTTGATTCCTGCAACTAGTTAGAGGTTTTTCAGTTACATCTTTAACTAACTTGATTGTTTGAAATGAGAAACTTTGGAATTGAATTATTGGTGAAGCTTTTTTTTTTTCTTTTTGTGTGTGTGTTTTTAATGCCTTTTAAGGATCTAAGTAATTGATGCTTCATGTCCTAATTTACTACGTGCAAATTTCGTCTACTTAGCTGATAACTTCCATCCTTTTGTCTTTCACCTAGTTGTGACGTTCGTCTCATGTTTAGTTTTACTTGATGCTTATCTAGGTAGTACTCAGTAATGGCAACTGAGAAAAGCCCAAGCGAGAAGGTACCACCATCTGGAGCTGCAACCCCAACCATGACCTCATGTCGGAAGAAAAAAAGTGAGGAGGCGTCTTTTCTTGAAGATTTAAAGGATCACATTGACGAATTTGTTCATGCATCTATGGATGAACACAAAACTTGTTTTCAGAAAACTATCAAGAAGGTTTGCTTAAGCCTTTAAACCTTGACAAGCAAAAAAATAAAGAAAAGATGTACACCCCTTTTGCTCTGTTATGTTTTTTTAGACACAATACTGATTATGGATAAATTTACACATTCTTAGATGTTTGGCATGTCAAAAGCTGTTGCAGAAAGGAATTTGGAAACTAAGGAAGTGGAAAGTTCTCTGCCTCTTCGAACAACATTGGCCGAGTAATGTTTCTGAAATCTTAAAGAGGGTACTAATTTTAGATATGCGAATGTAAAACCTCGTAAAATCTTGCATACTCCTATTTGAATATCTATTTGAATAAAGTATCTAGAGAATAATATATGCAGGCCCAGTTTGCATGGTTGCACCATATATTATCACTCATTTTATGCGTTAAGGCACTGTAAACAAAATTCTATGACATGATGAGAGCCACCAGCATCTTCTGGACCGTGGTCCCTTGGGAAAACATGGTAGGCAAATATATTGAATTTCCCATGAAATTGGTTTGACGTTCTGATTCAACGTCTCAATGTGAATTGTGAACTTCTGTTTAAATGATGTGAAATTTATATAAGTTAGATTATTTTCTGACTAGTCCAAACTCCTAAAACATAATCGTCTGGAGGAGCACATTGATGGCAAATCCACTACTATGATGTAGTAGCTGATGATCGTGATACTATTTAACAGTTAAATTATTTGGTGTGTTCAAAATATCCATTTGTTTGAAGAATTATTCGTGTTGAAGTTGCACGTGATCTGATACAGTCAACTTGTCATCTAAACTAATTAGAAATAGAAGTCTTGCTGCCACCTTCACAAAGTGACAGTCTTGGCACCGGTGTCTACTCATATTATCATTTTGCCCCCATTTACTTTGAATTTACGCTACTACCTGAACTATTCCTAACCTATCTATATTGCATAAGATACAGTTTACTTTCATCCGCTTCTAGCATGAAGTTGATTCGATGCATGTGCATGTTTTAGTCTGGAATAGGTTGTTGAACAAACAACACCTAACACCTCTCAACTTGATCCACATTTCCACTTCTCCCTATCATTTTGTTGTCTCATCCAAATTTGGAGGCTTAAATCAATTAAGTCATGTAATATGATTAGGAATTAATCAAGTGGACATTTTAGGCCATCCAACTGAAGTCCTTGCCCAATGGCTCGTCCAATTGTCCTCATGTCTTTTCGACCCACCTAAAAAACTCATCTCCAACCGAAGGGCAATCAACATTCATTAATTCAACAAATCTTATTTATTAGATTTATATTTGTCTAATTATATATGAAATTGTTCAACAGATCTCATTTATTTAATTCATGAAATTAAAAAAAATAGCACCCGAGCCCCGGCAGCCCCTGCCAGTGCCCGACAGGGGCTAGCAGGGGCGTTTGCCTGTCGGCAAGCTGGCATGCAATGGTTGCCTGTCCCGAACCCCCTGCCCGCCCAACCGAACCGAGCCAACAATCCCTCCTCATGTCCGGTTGCCGGCTCAGTTGGAGATGGCCTTACGTTAGCTCATCTACCTTGCAGTTGAACTCGATTGTTGGACTTGCGGAGTGACACTAAATATAACACAGAGTTAAGAGCTTGCCCCTTATGTCTCAATCATCGTAAATGAGCATTAAATTGCAATTATTGGTTTTCTTCTCCTTGTAATTTAAAATGGCAGCAATGGGAGTCTAAGCGACATCACATCGGCTAGCACGAATGTCCCAATGAATGATTGGTGCAACCGCGCAAAAACTGAAATTCTCAGCTCATGCATTTTGTACCAAACACGGTATAACTAAAAAGTCTTGACATAAAATAAGATTACTATATATAAATCCACATTTTTTGTGCGATACTTGCAGTTGTGTCAATTGAGGAGTCGGGCTTTATGTTTTGCTCTTGGAATTTAGGAAACTGGAAAGGTAGATTTTGAAATAATTAATGGTTTTTTCTATTTGCATCATGGCATATTAGTCTATGTACAAGATTGATTGGAACATAAAAGAGAATCCCCACTTTTCCCACTTATTCAATCATTTAGCATCTGGGGTTAGGTTTTAGTAGGTTTTCGCCATGTCAAAGCTAGTTAAAATTGATTGGATCATGCACAATTGTATAGTTTATAAAATAGCAAAGTATAGAGACATAGCGAGTTGGAGTTAAAATTAATATTAGCTTTCTGGATGTCTTCCCTTTAGATTTTTTACTACTTAACTTGTAATCTGATTTATTAATTAGTTAATTTAATGTCGAATACATGACTCTTACAAAAATGTTCTTGTTAGAATTTTGCAATACATGTGGTTCGATACGGAAAATTCTTAAATAGACTCAGTCTTCCATAGACCATACACAAAATTTTATAAATATGTTTAGTAAATGCATTGATTTTATTAATAAAAGACCTGGTCTACACAAAAATTTTTGTTCGTTATAGCATAATACATAATCAATGAACTTCTCATTTCATTTATAGCTTGTTAAAAATTACAGATAGCAGAAAGAATTCAAATGCTTCCTCCTACAAACTATGAATTCATAGAATCCAACAACGTTAATTGGAAATTACAACTTGACAATTATGTTGAAAAATCACTATATTATTCTCAAATTATTACTGCATTAGTGCATGAATACGTCTTGTGCATGTTCCATGCATCTTTAATTATTTCATAGTCGCCCGATCGATTAGGACTCTAATTACGCAGCTTCAGGTTTCTCATCCTGCACGTACGGAAACATAATCAATGTAGTTATAGTTGCATACGAGAGTAAGAATCCTAATTAATCAAAATTAAAAAAGTAAGAAAAAGTATGCATATATACTTTTGTTTGTTCGGAATTGGATTTGTAAAAAATCATTTTGGATTGTTTCAGTTCAGTTTGGGTCTAAGTTCGACTGTCACGTGTCACCATAGCGCTATAAAAACAAATCCCCGGCCCCTAGGAAAGGAAAATACCACTCCTACAACAATATTTAGTATAATAAAAAGGATTTCTAAGTACACGAAGCTTTAAATCCACAAGAGTACAATTAAAAGATCTGAACTTAAGCATTTAGTACTGCGATAACTACGTGTATCCTAGAATTAAGCTGCCTCTAGTGAAAGGCCATTTGTGGTGATAAATGAGTCCACTTTGTCTATATTGCGAAAATAGGTGTAATAGTACATTCTATCTTTATTGTTTTGAAGCATATATTAAGTACTTAGGCGCGCATTTGTTCTCATCCATGCATAGCAACCTACGTGCCCGGGTGCCCACGAGCACAACACAATATATGAACAATCGACAAGACACACACCAATTCCCTTGCCTATATAATCATAAATTTCCTTGGTTAATTTAGTGTCACCTACCCAAATTAATGCACATTATTTAAAAAAGGATGTGTTTGTAGAAGTTTATGGAAATTGATTTTTAGCTTTTAGCTTCTGGAAATATATTAATGTTTGTAATTTGTGTTTTTTGTGATGTTGGAAAGAAAAATAAAGCTAAAAGTACCCCAAAGCTAGGAACAGTTAAGCGTTGTTTCTGGCTTCTGCTGGTTTATTAAAAAAAAAAAAAAAAAAAAAAAAAGAAACATGCCCTTGGACTTTTACAATGCAAAAACAAGAAAATTGACATGATTTGACATTATCAAAAAAATCAAAGTATGTTAGTTGAAAATTTGAAATGTACCTTTGCTCTTCATCTCTCATGTTACCACCTCCTGCACTAGTAGTCCTGTAGTTTGGGAAAGGTACTTTGCCACTCTCTATATATTTGATATCTTCAACTAAGATATCATAATGCATTTTCACTTCTTCCGGGGTTCGTTGCCCGATGGCTCGGGCCACGTTCGACCAACGGTCAGGGGTGTCCTTGTCGTAAACAGCCAGTGCCCTTTCAAAGGCCTTGTTTTCCTTAGCCGACCACGCGCCTGCTGAGCCATGGGCCTTCATTGAACTGGATGCCATTATACTATTCAAGAAACTTATTTAGTTCAATGTTTTAAATCACTTGTATAATGAGCTGAGAATGGTGCAAAAGAAGTGGGAAATTGCTGCCTTTTTATAGGCTCCAGGGGTTGGGGTTGGGGGTGGGGTAGTGCCAGTTGGACTATGAACTTGCAAAATGTGAAGAATTTTTGGTGATATGTATGGTTAAGAACCACAGCATTCAAAATGGAAGAATCTTTATCCTCGTGAAATGTTATTCCAATGAAGAAAAGAGTGTTAATTTTCACTTCCTTCTTTTACAGTTTGGTACATACTTTCTTTATTTGTTTAGATCACAATTGAGGAAAGATGTTCTTTTTTTCTTTTTAATCATATTAATTTATTGTATTCATCTTGGAATCTACCAAAACTATGTCCTTTCTTTAGGATTGGACTTCCTTGTTTAGTATATTAACTAATCACTTCAATTATTGATCACATATGGTTGGTTTCTTGGGATAGCCTAATTCATGTTTTCTGGGGTTAGTTCCTTCAAAAACAAGCATGTATGTATGCCACTAGACAAAATATCTAGTTTTACTAATTATTTGATGAAAATCCTACTCTAGACCCGATCCTTATGAACCCAAGTGAAAACACACTATGTATGTGATTGGATATTAAGGGTCTATTTGGATGGGTTTTGACTTGGTTTCGCGGGTCTCGGTTTAAAAAAATTGATTTGGGTGGTTTCGATGAAACATTTGAGACTTCATTTGGATGAGTTTTGACTCTTGGGTTTTGTGGTTTGAATAAGTTGAAACCTCGCTTGGATTGGGTTTGGATGTTGGGGTTTAGGGGAGAAAGTAGGTAATATGTGTTAAATCAATGTCTTTTTTAGTGAGATTTGGGGAAAAAAGTAGGTGGTAGGTGTCAATGTTTTATAGGTTTAAGTGTGAGTTTTTGAATAGGCTTTTGATGGTTCTATGGGTTTGGCGAAAACTCATTTTAAAAGGTTTTGGCTGAATCTCGCGAAACCCGCGAGACCGGACCAAAATTCATCCACATACAGCCTAAGATATTTACGTTTCATAATGGAGATTATTTGAGATTTGGTATTTCATCATCCTTTATTTATATTTTACCTTTGATAAACAAGGCAGGTCGACTTATAAGCATATGAGTCCTACCACTATAGACACTAAAACATATAATTTATAATTCTACCATGATCTTTATACAACAACATATTTAGGTGGTGAATTTTGTCTCATTTTCTTAATTTGTCACTAATATGTGTCATAATTCATACTAGCGAACACGTTTAAAAATTATATTAATATTCTGCAACAATAATATACTAATTAATATTTTAACCATTTACTTGCGTTGTTGCCGAAGGACTTCTTACAAATTAAAGATGACGAATCACGAAATATATGTAAATTGCACCTGTTTGTGCTTGATTAAGTTCAATTGAACCGAGTTTGGGCAAGAATATTTAAACATTGCAAAATTAATATTACGACAACATATAGTAGAGATGAATGTAGCGTTATTATGAATGTTTAATTCATACCTTACTATTTTGCATAAATGCATAAGTTACCAATGCTATAAGCCTATAACATTCTTGTTCACACAATATATTAGACAAATAAAGAAACATGAAAAAAAAAAAAAAAAAAAAGGAAAATAATTATCTAACCTTAAAATCATTAGAGGACGAAACAAAAGGACTTGAATTTTAAAAGGGGGTCCAAAATCCTAAATGTACTTTCCTGAAAGGTTTATCTTATGGGCCTGCGCACAAAGTTCAGTTGTGAAAGTTACAGTACCAATATCTCCATTTTGGTCCGTGAGGTTAAGAGGATATGTACCATTTTGGGCCAAAAAACAAAAAAACATATTAATTTAAGCTCTCGTTGCCCTTAAAATACTATGATATTCTAATTCGTAGGTTTAAATTAATCCCTTGATCTAAAGGGTACATATATAAATTGAAATGAATCGAATAGAGTCCAAAAATATATTTTTAAATTTGACATGAAGTTCTTATTGGACATGAATTTATGTTTGAATGTGATTTGATAATTTCTAAGTTAATCGAGAAGTTGATGGGTTTTGGCTCGGTTTCGCAAGACTGAGTCAAAATTCTTTCAAATGAATTTTCATTAGACCCATGAAACTCATCACAAACAAATATATTCATAAATCAACATTCAAACTTTTAAACTTATAAAACTTTGATTTGACATCTACAACCTACTTTTTCTTCCCAAACTTGATAAAAAAAATTGATTTGATATACTTGACTAAACTGGACTCTTGGCCTCATATCTTAGTTACAATATTTTGATATACAAGAGATTACGATTCATGACACTGCTATTCAGTCATATTACTAATAAGAAGAAGTAAAAAAAATCTGAAACATCTTCTCTAAATAAACATATAACCACAACATTTGAGTGGTAGAGAAGTTTGCTTTGAACTATTTTCATTAACCTAACTTTTGTAAATTATTTAAAGTTTGAGGGAGGTAAATGTAATTCACCTGGTTGAGTACACAAAAATAACAAAAGCAAAGTGTGCCTTTGAATCTTTCGTCCTTATAACCAATATTCCAATAACTTCTGTCCAGCCAAAACCCGTACAATGATCGTGTTCAACTCGTGCATCTTAGAACGGACGGAATCTATGCTTAAGCAAAGGGATTTTATTTAATTTGGAATAATAGCATCTATTTCTCCCGGATTTTGAACAATTTATATCCACCTCCCTTGATCTTTGTAAATTTTGCAAATAGTGCCCATTATAATTATCTCTTCTCGTTTTTGTCTATTCAATGAATACTAAATCGTTCTCAAGTGTTGAATTAAGATTGAATGATGTAAAATAAATGTTTTTGATATGGTGGTACGAAATTAAGGCCTAGAAAATAATGATGAATATCTTAATTATTTTTCTCAGAGTCTATTCTATGATGAAAATGTACCATATATATATATATATTCTTGGTGACATAATCATATCATGCAATTTCTGTGATAGAATCCCTTTTTTATGGGATACTTTGGCTTATACGTCGGTGCAAATTTCTAGTTGGGTCAAAATTTTACCCTTCACACCATTTGATTCTTGGTATAAAATCTTGAAAAGAGATTATGGAAGATAAGGTGTTTCATTCTTCTAGGACTTAGCTGTTTTTTGTTCTTCGGTAATTATGGTAAAGAGTCCATATATATTTGTCAAAAGAAGTTGAAGAATTAGGCTATTTAGATTGACTTAATATATGGGGACCTCCGCCGAAATTTTGTGGGGGTACTAGGCGAGAGTAAAATCGAATACTGTTGATCGAAGTTGAAGAATTATTTGCAAGGTTGATAGTAATGGAAAACTAAAGAGTATTGTCCATAGTAGGGGTGATCGCGGTGCGGTCTATTGCGAACTTATACTCACTCAAATTCAATCCCAATATTTGTGGGTTTTAAATACTTTAGATCAAACTTAACCCAATAAGTCTAGAGATTGCACTTTGCGGTCCCTTCGGGTTGGGGCGGTTTTTACGGTCTTAGTTTTTCCTATTTTAATGAAGGTTTTTTTTTTTTTTTGAGACTTTACTTTAATTTATTACAACTTACTATTTTGTTATTGTACGTTTATATAAGAATAAAATTCTTGAATGATCCATAGTCACATGATCAATACTACTTTTTCATAATTTTTAGCTTTAATTTGTTAACTTATTTAAAGTCTACATTTTCTATATAAAGATGAATAATTATTACTCAAATACAAAACCGAACAAGAATATTTCAAACAATAAACAAAAATATAAAATACTTTAATTATTAAAGTTGATATTGGTGGTTGTCAATCGATAGTATTTAACTTGGATTGTTAATAAATTGTGTCGAGTAATTTTAGGGGATATTTAGGCTTTGGGGTTGAGACGGTCAATTAAAAGTATGTATGTGCTTAAATTATATTAAATAATAAAACACAAATAGTTAAAATATAAACCTAAACCCGATCATAATTTGCGGTTTTTTTTCTTTCACGAAGCTCAAGACCAACTCATTTATCGTACGTTCAACCCACGAATTGCGGTCGATTTGGGTTGGGGCGATTTGACAATTTCGTTGAACACCCCTAGTGCATAGCCCTTGATTGTATGTAGCTTTTATTAGTGGCTCAATAAGGAGCCTTCAAATTTAGGGAATTGTGGAGGCAGTCCCTATATTAATACAATAATAAATCTTGATGAACTTTCCAGGGTGATTAATAAATTACCTCTTTGTGTTATTGTTAATAGTCAATTTATTTTCTTGTGATCAAGACTTAAGACCCGAATACCATGGGGAAGCCAAAAAGGAATGGTCACTATAGAAATGGAAAAGCTGTAGTATGCCATGAAATTCCAATGATTAGTTGAAAGTTACATATGCAACTGGTTTGAGGAATCTGTAATAATTGAAAATCCAACTTCTATTAGATATATTTCGATTGAATCTTTGTTGTTCTTCCATGGAGAAAATATGTGGATCTTTGCATCACACTGAATTGTCCTTTTATCACAAGTTGGAAGAACCTAAATTTGGGGACTCGAGAAGCATTTTTTTTTTAATTTTGTGGATTATGGAAGTGAAAATTGAGTTTTAGGCCATCTCTATGCTCACTTGGTGTATCTGTTATATATGTACATTTTTTCATAAAAAAATCAACTCCAACAGCCCAAAGTTGTGTATTAAAAGAACAAAATGTTAGAGATTGTCGTCTAGGCTAGAAGAATTCAAATACGGAGTATATATGTATAGCCCAAAGTATTTCTATAGTGTATTAGTTTTTAAAAAAAAAATGAAGTTTTTGTCTGCAGATACATCAAGCAGGGGCGGATCCAGGATTCAAAAGTCGAGGGGGCCGAAACATATTATTAACAAAAAATATATATTTAAATAATAATATTTAATCTATTTTCGGCTATATAAATATAAATATATTTTTCCTATATTGAATTTAAGAAGAATAGTTTATAGGTCTTTGATTTAATTTTCGTAAAATTATATCAAGATTTTCAATTGAACATTATAGTTATTTGGTTAAGATAAAATATTAATTAAATTTTGATAAGTATATTGTGTGTATAATTAATCTTTGCAATTGGACTTTAAAAAAGAACAAGAAAAATCAATGCAAATAAATAAATATATTATGAATATAAGTAAGTACAATAAAATATTCAAAAATCTTGGGGGGGCCAAGGCCCCCCCAATATGGGCTATAGATCCGCCCCTGACATCAAGTATTCGATCAAAAAATATGTTTGATCTACGAACATCAACCAATTAATTAGGAAATTCGGGTAATACGAAATGCTAGTATGAGATTTTCAGAGTTTAAGTAGGAATAGAATGTGGAATATTAACTCGAAATATTAGCTTATGTTTTATCATAAATATTCTGTATATATTTAATCTTAGGAGAAAGACGTTATTCTTTTTAAATTTGAATATAAATCTAAGATAGTGCATCTCTAAATTTGCAACTAAGGTCAAATTTATGTATATTCAAGAGTAGCAAAATGGAATCTTGGCATGCACAAGTAAATAAAGCACAAGATTTACAATTTGCGAAAAAAGAAGGAATATTAATTAAATGGCACTTTTACCATATCATTGAGCAATGTCGTGGAAGTTTATTTTCGATACATATGAGTGATTCTGATAGGAGCGCGATGAACAACAAAATTGAGTATTTCTTTTTCATTTATTGATCTATCCATTTGTGGCTTGTATAAGATTGATGAGATTGATTCCAAAAACATACCACAAAAAGAAAAAAGGTGGAGTAAAAATGTGTTGAGGATAAGAATTGAATGAACAGTTTTAAGTTTAGTGAGCTATGATTTTTTATATTCGATCCCAATAAAAATTCTTGGACCAAGTTGTTGAATATATCAAATGTTCAATTATGGTAATGTTCATAGGCTGGAAGATATTCAAATTTGAAATAATTTAGATTCTTTGAGATATGTCAGCAAGAATTAATTCCAGAAAAGCTTTTTTTATTTTTATTTTTCATGTGTTCTATAAGCTAAGTTTGATTATTGAATTTTAGTATGACATAGAAAATGAAAAATAAACAATTGTAAATCTAAGGTTATATCCGTCTAATGTACATACTGTTGTACTCACTAAAATTAAATGACCAAACATAGCTTAAGTTTCATTAATTACTCTGTTTTCAGATAAAATCATTAATATAGAGTTATATATGAGTGAACAAACATATTTGAGGCCCATTCTTGATCAATTAAGGTTTTACTTAGCAAATGAATCCAAGTATAATTCCTGGTTTGGAATTGAACATAGTTCGCATATAATTTGAACAAGTGAAAAGGTAAAAATAGTTGTTCAACGAGCTAAGTGCATCAATGTAGATGCATCCTTTGTGATTGTATTTAAAAAAATTAAAATTGTTGTACTTTTTAGAGTTGTAGCTAGGAAGAAGAAGAAGAAACCCAATTCTCTTGTTTTCTAGAAATAACCGGAGGAGAGGGGTATGATTAGAACTGTAAATAGTTTAGTTGAATAGAACAATGCATTCTTTATTTAAAATAAAGTGTGTCGTGAATTAAGAATTAAGAATTAACTATAAACTTGAATCGTTTCTTTAAATAAAGTTACGTCCAAAGAGTTTCGGGGCCTCTTGTTTGGCGTTTCTCAAAATTATTTTGTATTTGGAAATGTCAAACAAACATGTTTCTAATTTCTTAAATAAATTTTTCACCTCTCAATTTCTCAAACTATTTTTTCAAAACTCAAACAGACAACAATTGTCTTATCTTAAACAAAATTTATACAACTCTACACTGATTTGACATAAAGTAACATCTCTTTTACGCAATTTATATCACATAATAAGCATGATTTGACATAAAGTCTTATAAATCTTATACCTACAATCTAACTCTTCCAAAAAAACCTATACCTACTTTATTTCTCAAACCATTATCTCAAAACTCAAACAAACAACCTTATGTAAATCGAAATTATTTCACAAACATTCACTATCCTTCCAAACTACTTTCCTAAACAACAAACAAACATACCCTCAAATTTCAATCAAACAACATTCAAATAAGCATGTACCAATTTCGTGTTATTTCTTGGTTGTGCCAAATTAAGCTTGAACCAAATTTTAAAATCGATAAAATAATAAATAGTGTTCAATACCCCCTCTATTGCACAATACATGTTTTTGTAGAGAGAATATTTTGTTCCACAATACATGTCAATTTAGGAATTCAAGATAAACTTAAATGTTATTTTGACATTTTTACCCTTCTTCATTAAAAAGAGAGAGAGAGAGAGAGAAGAAAGATGTATGAGAATTGGAAAAGAAAGAGATGGATTATAGGGAGTTCCAAAAGCTTTAATTGCTTCTCAAGTCCAACTACACTCTTATTTTCCTAATTTAGGAATATTAATTACTCCCTCCGTTCCCTTTTACATGTCATTTTAGAGAAAAAAAATTCCACTATACATGTCACTTTATAATTTCAAGATAGATTTAAATGCTAATTTGACATTTTTACCCTTTTTAATCCTAAATACTATACTTAATATCTCCCAATTTTCAAAATAAATAACCATGCATTTATTAAGATTAATTTTGTCCGACTATCCTTTAATTTTCCTAAAATTTAGAGTATTAAATAATTTCTTAATCCTTGTGAAACAACCTTAAACGATATCTAAAAGGGAACGGAGGGAGTAATTACTTAATCCTTGTAAAAAAATCTTAACCGAAATATAATGTGGAATGGAGGGAGTAATTATTAATTTGACTACTTGTAGAATTCTATCTGATTCATCAAAGCCTTTCATGTGATGAAACTCAAGCCTAGTCAACGTATAGAGCAATTAATAAGTACAAAAATTCGGTAAAACTAGACAATTCTCATCGTTTAATTATTACTATATGGGTCGCCAATGAGTAGGATTTAATCTGAGTGTGTTCGAATACCACGGTCGAATATATTAAAACTTTTATTCGATTAAAGATGGAGATGTGATTGATCTAATTCAATTACAGTAATCCATAATTCAAAATATTTGAAGCAAATATGAATATACAAACATCTGATCCACTAAGAATATGCATCTGGCAATGAAAATTTGTAATATATCGACATAATGTTCTATCATGTAGTAATAAATAAGATAAGTAATATTTTAACATCAATTTAATTATATCTCAACATTTACAAAATCTATGTATAAATTGGATTTCCTATATGAATGTTCTGTGAACTTCAATTTGGTAAAAAAATATCACAAAATTATTCTCTTCGTTTCATATTAATTGACACATTTATATTTTTCACAAAAATTAAGGAACTTCATCATTATATATATTTTTTAAGGTAAAATATCTCGAATATGCTTTAAAATATCATTTATAATGATGACTACTTTTTAATTATTTATTAGTAAGTGATGACCATTGAATTTTCCAACTATAACAAGATAAATTGACAAAATAAAAAAAAAGACTTTAAAAACTCAAACTTGCCAATTAATTTAAAATTATTTATTTATAACTTTTCAATTAATATGAAACGAGAGTACAAGAAACGACACAATAACTGGGCTGAATAGCTGAAGGTGTTGACTTAAGAATTGGGCAAAACGAATATTGACCCAACAGCACAATACATTAAAGAGGCTTTTGTTGCGTCCATTGGGCTGAAACAATATCATCCCTGGCGTCCGAGATATAGGGACTACAAGTCTACGGCTATATCAAAAAGTTAAAATTAATTGATATATTTCTTATGTTCACCTAAACTAAAAAACATCATTATTATAAATTTTTTGATGATAAAATGTCTTAAATATAATAATAGCTACTTCTTCAACTTCAATGAGAATAAAGAGCAAAATTCGAAAATATATTCTAAAAATTTTAACATGTTAATTAATTTGAAAAAAAATATAACAAATATCTCTTATCTCTTATATATATATTTGAGATCAGTCCCTTAACTGTCTTATAGTAATTTTGACCCAATTCTATTTTTACAGATTTTAGAATTTTTTTAAAATTCTCAAAATTATTTCCACAGTCAGTTAGCATTCAAATTCCCACACCCACATACCCACGTTCACTTTCTTCCCCCGCGATTTCCACCTCCAAATTTCTCAACCATGAAGATTCTCCACACTAAAATCCATTTCTTCTTCTCCCGATTTCAGGCTTTCAAGTATCAGATTTACCATCACAATTCCGAGAGCAGCACTTCAATTTATTTTATAGCAACCGGCTTCTTCTTCTCCCGATTTCAATTAAATAAATGGAGGAGAACTTTTGTAAGTTCTAAATTAGAAAAGAAGACAATGGACAAGAGAAACCGATTCAAGAAAAAGAACTACTCACTTTCTCTCAACCATCATTAATTGTTTGTGTAAGTGTTTGAACGTAAATGATGAATTCATCTGATAGCTAATTCATCTTTTTAGAAAACTAACTATGTATAACTTTCTATTAATTCATTTGAATATTTATATGTTATTAAGGTTTGGCTCAGGCATAATAATCATCTAAGTGGAGTGAATCCAAATATATTTAAAAGAACTCAAACTAATAATTGTTCTCCATCAACTACAAAATGTGCTTCAGATGTTCGAGGAAATGCCAAGAGAAATAATGTGAATTGAAATTCTGATTTTTATGTCATTATTTAACATTAACATCTTCTACTTGATTTGAGAATCTATGTTAGACAAAATACCTTGAAAGAAAAATGTTGTGAACATGTATGATAGAATATAATCACGTTTGGATTTTTTATTTACCTATTTCAAGTCCTTTTATTCTATTTGCATATTGATCATGAATTTGTTGATCTTTTTGTAGTTGTAAATTTTCTCGGTTTAGTTATTGTCCACATGGATGATAAAGATTGGCCTAGGTTATTCCCTAATCAAGATATAAAAAACAGGGTATGTTCATCAAGGGATAATGATGTCTAAAAGCAAGATCTCATATATATTTGAGGATTGTTACGAAAAAAATTCATGGTTGGAATTTATACAATCTCTTTTGCTCTGGTGAATGGTTATATTTTTTGCATTGCCGATTTCTTTTATAAATTATGTATATCTTTGTAGACTTTAGTACTATTAATAACCATTCAACTTTTATCTTGGTGTTAGAATTTGGGAAATTTACCTAGACATCCCCTGAGTTTAGGCCTAATTACAGGAACTTACCCTCTTGTTTGAAAAATTACCAAGACACCCCCTCTGGCAAAACAGTATTACAAGATGACCCCTTACGGCGTCAATTTTTAACTGCAGAGGATGACGTCATCAATTTATTTTAATGTTTTTCCAATTTTGCCCTCGGTCAACTTTTTTGAAATGTTGATTTTTTTAGTTTACATATATGCCCTCAAGGGGTGTATTTGTGACTTATTTTATGTTAAAGGGAATGTATTTGTAATATTTTTTTTATATACGGGGGGTGTATTTGTAATAATTCAAACGACGACATTTTTTTGAAAAATTTGTAATGTAATGCAAAATGTAATGTATTTTCCCATCAATGTAATATTCCACCCTAATGTAATGCAATGCATATGTGTTCAATCCAATGCAACCATTTTACACCAATAACAATCCACCAATCCACCAAAACTTGCAAAATACGAATCAAAATACAAATCAACTATTTTCCAATATTAATTTAGATCAAATCTGGATACAAAAATAGCAATCCACCAACACTTGCAAAACAAAAACTTAGATCACCAAAAACACCAAAATATCAACCTAAAAATGACAATATTTGCATTTTTTTCATCAAATTACCAACTTTCCAGCACATGAAAACATGCAAATGTCTGCATTTTTTCATCAAACTACCACAAAAAAACCTATCAATCATTCCAGTAGATCATAACAAAATATATCAAAACACACCCAAGTATCACAAATGGAAAAACACCCAAATATATCAATCATTCCTGCCCCTTTTTGCAGAAGTAATAGTGTTTGGATGAGCTGAGCATGATACAGTAGCAATATAACTTCTAGTCCTTGGAGGAGCTGAAGATGATACATTTAAAGCAGTAGAACTTCTTGTCTGTCTGGGGGCAGCACTAGTTGATGCCTCAGTTTGCCTCTTCTTTCCAATACCCTGTGAAGGGTCTTTTGATGCATTTTTCCTCTTCTTTCCAGTACCCTAATCATAATAATTGAAGTAAGGATTATCAATCCAATATAAAAAAAAATTGATTCAAATGTACCTTCTGGGAAACTGGAGTTGCATTTACAGTTGCATCACCAGTAGAATTTGCATTGCCAGCATTTACAGTTGCATCCTGTAAACAAAAAAATGCAAATTATGAGATGAAACCCAATATGAAGATTTAACCATTACAAAAAAAATAACTTGTAAATCTTTCCCTAATCCTCTAGTTTCAGTCTTAACCGACAATTTCAGTCTTAAACATAATAAACATTTCCCTAATCCTCTTAAACTTGGAAGCAACCTTATCACATAAATCACCATTTAAATATTTCAATGTGTAACTATCTGGATCAACCTTCTTAATCATATACTTGTCATCACCATGTACAAACCTAAGCTTAAAGTAATATTTACCCATCATTCTGCAATACATGACAATTAAAACCAATTAGAAACACAAAGTCCATTACATGCAAAAAATAATCACAAGCAAAATGGAATTTCAGCTAATAATCTTATTAGAGTGTGCACTATAAATTGTATCAAACCTAAGAATAGATTTTCAATTGAAAACTGGGCTTAGGGGGATAATACTCTAGTAAAAACAGTAGATGAGGCCATAAATTAGTTATGAATACATCAATCAAGTATGTCATTGTTACTGTCCCATGACTTAAAACTCTATGTCCTCTTTACTTTTAGCTTTTATTCAGATTCATATGGTAAAACAAAAACACAAACAGTTAAAAACCATTTTCTGCAATAAGATAAATTTTATGACTTAATTTATCCCAAAAAGTTTCAACTATGTTTAAAGCTGAAATTTCAACAAAAACTGAGGTTATATATATACATATATACTACTGACAAGTCCAACAAAAATGATCTAAAACCAAAGGAACAGAGCTCAACTCATACTATCTTGATAAACTCAAATAGTACTCGATATATAGGAACGACTTTAGACTAATGGGATCTAACTTAATTCTTAATATATTCTAAAGCGTATAAATGGACCACAAAAGTATTTTCTGAAAATCAAATGAAAAAATACTTCATCCTTTACAATGGAAAAATCCCAGATCAAACACAGAATTCCATATAAGGTCTGAAAAAGAAGCATTTAAGATTTCCCTTATACTTGCCTGAGAAACTGAAAAAAACAATCAATTGAAAAGAATAAAATTTCCAGAAATCATATTTCCCTTACACTTTTTCAAGAACTTTTCAAAAAATGAAAAGGGAAAAATTGAACCAAATCATATAAGGTCTAATCTATACGCACAAATCATATACAAATCGAAAGATGGTGTGTGTGCAGTATAATGGAGCTAAAATTGTTTGATATAAAAAAAAAATCTTAGTTTTTTGGAAAACTTTTTCATAAAGCAAATTAATAATGGTACTAATAATGGGTTTGAAGAAGAGAACAAAAGTAAAGAAAGAAAGTGCACGTCAGAAGCAATACAAATCAGCCATATTTTTAGAATAAGAATAAAAATACATTCAAAAACCCCCAAAAATTCTTCTTGTGTTCACATGAAAATATGGGAGAAACAAGAGAAATAAACTAGCGAAAACAACCCATATTTGGAGAAGAAATCGATGAACAAAAATGAAAAAAAAAATTTGAAAACCCTAAAAATCGTAATGCTTCACGCGAAAGAGGGAGAAATTTACCTGGGTTCTTTCATTTGTGCACCGCGAACCGGAGAGAATGAAGAAACCACCACCAATTTGCAATTTTAATGGCCAATTGTGGGAGAATTTCGGATGAGTGAGAAGAGTGGAAGAGAGCGATCGGGAAGAGAGAGAGGTGTGGAAGAGGTTTAATTTGGTTATGAGCGGAAAACAAATAAAAGGGATATAAGGAGGGTATTTTAGTATTTTCTTAATTGATTATATTAATTATTTTTTTTCTTAGAAAATATAGGGGCATTTAAGTTATTTTACAATTTTCGTTAGAGTTGACTAACTACCGTTAAGTCAAGGGGGTGTCTTGGTAATTTTTCAAACAAGAGGGTAAGTTTATGTAATTAGGCCTAAGCTCAGGGGGTGTCCAGGTAAATTTCCCTTAGAATTTTTTCAAAATCCCCAAAATTATTTCCACAGTCAGTTTGCATTATAAACCATGTTGGATCTCAGGGGATTCTTGTGAGGAGTAGGTGAGACGAACAATTTTTTAAAAAATGTTGTATATGAGACAAGTCTTTTTTATCTCACTTTTACCTCTTTATTGCCTCATCTTTACAGGTGACCTACAATTCTTTTTAATATTAACTGCTTTAATATAAGGTAGACTACAGATAATTGTTTCTAGCTTCTGACTTTATTTTGGGATCACCAGCTTCACATGTATCTTCTTTGGTTTATTTCACTTGGACAGGTTGCCTGGTAGCAAGAAACAACTACACCCACCAGCCTAATTATCATCATAAGAGCAGTCACATTCTCGGATTTCTCAGGTTAGAAGGTCAATGGAATAGAAACTCATTGGTTTTAATGATTAATTATGATTGATTTGATTCAATTGTATTATTAAACTATGCATTATTTATCTAATTTTCATGTACTTATTATGTTGTTAGAGTTAATAATAATCTAAATATTCAAATTAGGTTCTTTCAAGATCGGTATGCTAAAAAAATGGTCTCATTTTTACGTTCAAGTGGGTTCACTATATCCAGGTCGTTACAAATTTCAAATGTCAAACAAGTTTGGATTCGTGAATATGGACATCACGGTGGTGTGAATGTTTTCCTTTCAATTTTGGTTGTACTCATAGTTCAATGTTATTGTTTTGACATTTTTAAATGCAGGTTAACTTTTTCCGCATCATAGCACGTATTCAAAATATTGATGTTGATAAGATGTGGGATGCACATTGTGTTAATTGTAGAGGTTTCTGCAAATCTGTGTTGGACAACGTCATTTGTCTTAAGTGTGAAGATGTAGTGGATGCTATTTTCAAGTATTAATTCATTCATTCATTAGATACATGCTTAATTTTATCTTTGTATTCTGAAGTTGACACAAATGTATTTTTTCTAAATTTCGGATTCGTCTTACAATTGCAGATGGTAGTGGAACTATGAAGTTAGTGTTATATGATGATCAAGCAAAATATATATTTCGCAAGGAAGCTGCAAATTTAAGAAACCTACGAGAACAGGTATAAATGTAATTTCGGTATTTGTTATAGATTTAACATTAAACATAATGCAACTTTGACTGAATGCATATATTACTCAGCCAAATGGTAACAAAATGTTAAGGGAGCACGTCTTTTCATTTCTACAATGTACATTTACTTTTATCATTCCGGTGCCGCCGAAGTTTGCGAGGCCACATTCTTGTGCGGTTAAGTTTGTTTTGCCTGTTGATTGGTCTGAAGAATGCTCATATCTTCCAAAAAGACTGTCGATTTTAGGTTAAAACAAGTAAGTCATATTTCATTACCTTAAATCCTAAATATGTAACTCAATTATATTGAGATATTATTGACTTCTCTCTTGCTCATTATACAAGGTATCAGTTCAACATCGATGGAGTAAAAATAACCCCAATTAAATTATATCTGTAAATATTATAATTCTTTCCTCTACCAAACTCTAAAGATATTTAAGATATTTTTTTTAATAAATATTGTCACTAGGATTTTTTTTTTATAATAAATATTGACATTTTAAATGTTGATTTTATACGTTTTAACCATGACATACGTTACACAATTGTAACATATCATGCAAGTTAGTTGATAAAAATATATTTAATAAAAGTCCGTGCATAGCACAAATCGTATACTAGTATTAATTAATATGAAACGTATTGAGTATTTAATTTGAAAGAATAGCAGAATGAATAATGGAACAGTTTGATAAAATTAAGTGAATTTAGGCATCATAAAAACAAATTTAATCTTTTAATGAATTATTATTTTTCTTTTTGGAGATGTTTTAATGAATTATTATTAAAGGAGGGAAAAATACTTTTGGTCCCAAATTTTACCCCAAAAATACTTTTGGTACCATGCTTCGCGGAAAAACAGATTTGATACCACAATTTAGAAAGTCTTGACACATTTAGTCATTCCGTTAAATTTTGGACGTAATTTGCGCGCGTGACCGTCACGCGCCCGTTAAGTTCACGAGTTTTGCACGTGACAAATCGGTTAAAACACTTTTGGTCCCAAACTTTACCCTAGAAAACACATTTGGTACCATGCTTTGCAGAAAAACAAATTTGATACAACAATTTACATACTCTTGACACATTTAGTGTCCCCATTAAATTGATAAAAATCACATATAATGAACAGACAACAATTTCTCTAAAAGATTTGATAAAAATCTCAAAGTGTACTTAAATCTTTGAAAATATTCTTAATAAAAGTATTTTGGATACCGGACTTGGTGCACTTTGACTTGCACTTGTATCCATGGAACAAAATTTCGTTCGAATGTATGTTTCGAAGAGCCAAATATTGAAAACTTTTCAAGACTATTCGAAAATATTTCAGAAACACTAAGGAAAATTTGTAAAAAAAGTAACTAAATTTAGGAAATTAATTGAGTTTAAGGCAAATAAATAGTTTCAAAATTACATCTTATTTTTGTTTCGTCTGATTCAAAAATGAAAACTTTTCGATGTTTTCGATGGAAAAGATGAAACTTTTGATTGGTGCTTGTATCAACATTAAATACAAGTGCAAATCAAAGTGAACCAAGTCAGATATCCAAGGTACTTTTATTAAGAATATTTTTAATTATTTAAGTATATTTTGTGATTTTTATCAAAAATTTTAAAAAAACTGTGTGATTTTTATAAATTTAACAAGGACACTAAATGTGTCAACAGTATGTAAATTATGGTACCAAATCTATTTTTCTGCAAAGCATAATACCAATTTTCTAGGATAAAATTTAGGACCAAAAGTGTTTTGACCGAATTTTTCACGTGCAAAACTCATGACCAATTTGAACTTGACGTGAACGTGACGGTCACGCGCAAAATTTCCGTCTAAAATTTAACGAAATGACTAAATGTTCAAGACTCTCTAAATTATGGTATCAAATCTATTTTTTTGCGAAGCATGATACCAAAAGTATTTTTTGTGATAAAATTTAAAACCAAAAATATTTATCCCTCGTTGAAGAAGCAGTTTAATTAATCCCGTCATCCGTAAGAAAACGTAAATTACTTCATTGCAAAGAACTGTGAAAAACTATGATTAATAACAATACATGGATAGAGAAACAGTAACAAGTTCCAACCGAAGGTCAAAGACAAAGTAACAGGAACCAAAATGAGAAACAGAACCACAACAATTCAATGTGAATTACTATAATCGAAACCATAATCCTAATCCCTCCAGTTTCCATCACCACTGCTCCTGGAGGAGTATCCACGGTCACCACCGTAGCCACCACCACCACCATAACCCCCTTCACGACGGCCATATCCACCGCCGCCTACACCGTAACCCCCACCACCATAACCTCCACCGCCCTCACGACGTCCGTATCCACCTCCACCTCCATCTCGACGAGGTCCACGGAATCCACCGCCACCTCCGCCTCCACTTCCGCGAGACTGAGCTTCATTTACGGTGATGTTACGTCCGTCGAGGTCCTGACCGTTCAACCCCTCGATAGCATCTCTCATCGCTTGTTCATCCTTAAAAGTGACGAATCCGAAGCCTCTAGATCTTCCAGTCTCGCGATCGTTAACAATCTGCAGAAACAAAATCAAAAGACACATAAATCAATCAGATCTGAACAGATCAAGACCAGATCTAGAGATATGTGATGAAGAGGAAATTGATAATTGATTATTCGTTCTTCAATCCCTTCGGTCATAAAAGGAATATAGAACGTACCGATTCAGGTGTAAAATAGTAACAGTAACAATGGTAATTCAGAGTAACAATAGTAACAGTAGTAACAGGAACTTTTTTTTAGTAACAGATCATAGGTCGAAGAATCGGGTACGGATCCGATCTCTGCGACAAACGGACCTTCGATTCTAAAACGTCGCCATATTGAGAGAAAGCTTGCTCGAGAGTCTTATCAGTGGTGGCCCAAGCCAAACCACCGACGAAGCATCTATATTCAACATCTGCCGCGGCCATTGTTTATGATGATTTAGAAATTTAAATTTAGGAAGATAATAAAAAAAAAATGAATGTGAAGAGAAAGGATTGGATAATGGTGGGAATTTATAGGTGGAGAAGGGTTGCCCATTGCGCTTACTAGCGTTAGTTACGGAACCTTGGTTAATTGTGGGAAAAAAAAGCATTTTAGTCCTTTTAACTTTTGCAGGAATGCGTAAATGGTACATTTGTAATTTTGACAAGCGATTTTCGTCTTTTATATTTTAAGTTATTGCAATTCTAGTACACTTACTCGAAATTTTTGTCCTAAATTGGCCGAAATAAAAATCAATGCTCATAACTTGCCACAATTTATGAGGGAAAAAGGAAATGCAGGAAACTCTATTTTTTTGTTCTAATAATCAATATGTGGGGAAAAAATTAGAGGGGATAATGGTTTTATTTTTCCTTAAATTTAATATGATTTCACAAAATGACATGGTGGGTTTCAACCGCTTGAAAACCCAACAGGATAAAATCTCGACTTGTTTGTTTGCGTGGTAATTTCTAGACACTAATCTTAATTTCGATCAGTTTAGGACTAAAATTATCAATAATAAAACTTAAATTGCGAAACTTAAAACATAAAGGAGGTAACTTATTTATCGGAATTATAAGTGTCATGTGTTGCTTACCAACAAAAACTAAAGGACCAATGTCTAGCATTGCACAAACTTTTTAAATTTGACCTAGATTTTAAAAGGCTATTATGGTATATCTTATCGAGAAAAAAATGCTAATCCCTTCATTCAATTTTAATTATCTCTATAAAGATTTTTTTTCTGTTATAAATTAATTGTCGTTTTAGGATTTCAATACATCATTAATTAAATATCTTCTATTTTTACCCTTATTTACTCATTATTTTTCTTTCTCTTTCTATTCTACTTTAACCAATTGAAGGGGATAGAATAAGAAATTATTATTTGAAGGAGAAAGAATAAGAGTATGGAGATAGGATGAGTACTTTAGGTATAACTCTAACTTCATTCTAAAATTTAGGCTAATTTTACAAAAACCTAGAACGACAATAATAAAAACAGAATGGAGTGAATAAGTAAATATACCTTAAGGAATTGGTCTTGTAAGAGCATCACCAGTGGAGGATGCATTCGGGAGCCCAAATTGATTTGGGTACAAAATTTGCAATAAACAGTTCACAATGGAGGATCCAAAGGAAAGTGCAAAATGCACCCAAGACCCATTTCCTTCCAATTGAACCCAAATTTGAGCCCTCAAGATGTCTGAAACCAAATCTCAGTATCCAATCATAAATTGACACGTATACGATGTGGGAAAGAAATCTGATCAGAAATAAGATGCAAAAAATCTTATCTGAAATCTCAGTATCTAATCATAAATTGACACGCAAATAAAAATTTTATCACAAAACTTTTCAGAATATAATATCAAATTTCGATTCAAATGGATAAAAAAACATATCAAAGATAGAATACAGCTTGCATAAAATATAAACCCGCACTCGAAAAAAATAATGAAGACACCATCAATGAGTTCATTGTCTATAATTAATAATTATTATAAAATTACAAATATTTTGATTTTTATTTATTTTTTCTTTAGTCCAAAATTAATTTTGATTGTATTTTTAAATAGACTTTAATTTTAAGCTAGTGAAATAAATTTAATTTAAATTGATTTTAAAAATGGGTTTCCACTTTTGATGTCTATTGCTGCAGAAAAATACTTTTTCAGAGAGTGTAAAACACTGTAGCAGAGTGCAAATGAAGAATTTGGGTCCAATATTTGGGTACTGGTGATGCTCTAATGTGTATCAAAATATTATCCAAATGATAACATAAATTTAGCACCAAATCAGAAAATTCGAGGATTTTTATTTGCTTAATAAGCGAGATTTGAAAATTTCATGAGTTTTCTTCTACTAACACTTCTGGTAGTAAAATATATTCATTCTATTAAATTCATCTTGTTATTTTGCGTACTAGTCTTTATATAAGATAAAGATGATACTTCAAAAATAGGATATTTTTGTAACAATAAAAGAAAGAGGATGATTTTTGTTTTGTTGCTTTAAAATCCTACACAATGACAGGGGTTCAAAACTGAGATTCAAAACTGATTTTAAAACTCTTATTTTTTTGATTAAATCTTAAAAAATCTTATTGGTGTTATTGGTGTGATGGTGTCTGGTTATCCAAACTGCGTTTAAACTAGGGTTGATAAGATATTTTCATGTGGTCCATGGTCACTTCAAATACTGGTTTTAATTCTACCAAAAACTAAATAAATAAAGGAAATACCAGTTTTAGTGGCAGATATTTTCTCCTTAGCAAGTGGAACTTTAATACATTCAAATTGGGGATATAAATATCTAAACAAAAATATCTCCCCTGGCTTGTCCTTTTCTTGATTTTTTTTAGAACATTGATTATTATCTTTGGGGTCGTTTGGCAGGGGATAATGGTCCATATGATTAAGGTAAATTAGATCAAGGTTGGATACTTGGATTGAATATCATATTAAAAATATATTTGATAAATTTAAATAAGTCATATTATATTGAAGGAATCAATTGCAATATATTTGATAGAGTTATAAATTTAGACATAAATTAATATATTTTCACTACTTAATTGAATATATTATGATAATTAAAATTTATCAATTCATCGAAATCATTTATATAATACGTATAAGAGTGTGAGATGATCAAGGTTTATTTAATGTTTTAGTTTGAATGCCTCCACATTAATTGTAAATTGATATAGATTTTAATTTATTATTTATTTATTTAGAATGTGTTTCCAGTTTCAGAGATTTAAGAATAATTTATGATATGTTGAAATAGGTAATATGTAAATTTGAGGTTTAAGTGACATTTCAACGAATTTATATTCATCCGGATTAACTAATTCATCCATGTTTGAATGGATTATAATATAATCTCAATACCGGGTCGTAAGAATTTAATCCATTTACCTGATATTAGAACATTGTCACCATACATTGTATTAACTCATATTAAAACATATAATATAACCAAATACCCCTATTAGGTCCTACCAAACTGCTTCTATTTGTATAGCAAATATTAGTATGTGTCTATTTTCACTTTTTCTCCTTTTTATTTCTATATAACACAAAACGGAACTTAACAAAAAAAAAGGTTTCTTAATTTATGAATGATATTTAGGGATTGCATTTTACTTTTTTAGGTGGAAATATCTTATTACAAGCATTATATCTTGAAAAAAATCTCAAATTAAATTGGGAAGGATAATTTATCCAAATTCTGAAAATTACACAAAAGGTTTCATGGAATTTTTTATATTTTTCAAGAAAAAAAAAAACTTATCAGAAAGGAGAAGTTATCACATACCAAATTTATTATGACATAATTATGGACATTATCTGTTTCTTCTTCTTCATCTAACATCCTCTTTTTATTTTTTACTTTTTTTTCATCTAACATTTTCTTCCATCCCATTACTCCCCTATTTTTATAATCGAGATAAGTGAATTACATGTTTTTCGCTCAAGAAATAAGATAAAATTTATCACTTAGCTAAAAAAATTATCATTTCATGAACCTCTACAGGTAAGGATATATGCATGTATCTGTGTTTTTCCGTTCATAAGCTTATGGATAGGTGTGTAAATGAGTCGAATAGTATTGAACAATACCTTATTCAAGTTTAATTTGAATTTTATTGAGTTTGAAATCTTGTGTTTGAGCTTTAATTTCTTGACGAACCGAGCTCAAACGAGTTTTTAGCAAACGAGTTCGAGCAAAGTATTGAATAGCTTGGTATTTTACATATACGAACTTCAAAAGTTATCAATCAAGAAATCTTGTTCAAGCTTGTTTGACGAACCGAGCTCAAACGAACTTTTATCGAACTAACCGAACCGAGTATCGAATAACTTGATTTGATTTTCAACCCTACTTGTGAATATTTAATTTGTTTAGAAGATTCTTAACTTATTTAACAAAAAAAGACGTATTATATATGTATAATTGCTTTATATTATTTACTAGTATAATAATAATAATAGTTCATAATCAATATGTGATTGATCTAGTAAATATTAAAACTATTCATAATAAGATAATCCTAGAAAGAAATTAAACTCTTTAAAAAAAATTACTAATATTAGTTCACTTATAAACTTTCCTATAATATTACCGAATTTTCAAAGTGGGTTGGGCTTGGGTAGCGCCCATTGACATGGGTACTTCAGCCCAATAGTAAGTCCCGCCAGAAATAAATTATCCAAAAAGAGAGGGTCCTGCAAGAAATCAATAATTTGTAAGGAAATAAATAATATTTTCACCATTAAAGGGTTCTATTAAGAAAATTAATCTAATCTTACAAAACAACGAAATAGAGAAAATAAAATCCAAAACAATAATTATTCTGTACTTATGTGTGTCCGATAATAAATTAATTATGTCTATTTGGAACGCCTATGTTATGCATGCACTTAAAGAATCAACAATAAATGTTAATTACGATATATTTTGTTAATTATCAATTTTATAGTATAATGGGTTAATACACAACAATTATATGATTTTAAATTGTCGAAAAAATAGTCTTAGAAATAAGATGGTAGATGAATTGCTTGATTACTTGAAAATACGTATCTCACAAGTATCTGAGGAGTATCGTATCCGAAAAACGTCCGATACAACATTTTATAATTTTTTGAAGTATCGGCACATCATAGATTGTATCTTTCATACCCAATTGTGGTGACTTAGCAAAATTCAGAATATAAAATGTGTTAAATAAATCTAAATAAATATCCGATAACTGCGTCCAACTTTTAAAAAATATTTACTGACACGCCATGTGAAGTATCGAATACGTATCTCACAAGTATTCGAGGAATATCATATTCGAAAAGCGTCTGCCACGACATTTTATAGAGGGGTTCGCGGTGCGGTCTATTACGATTTTATACTCGTCCAAACCCGACCCATTACTTACTGGCTTTTAATACTTTAGACCAGACCCAACCCAATAATTCTAGAGATTGCACTTTGCGGTCCCTTCGGGTTGGGACGATTTTTGTAGTCTTAGCTTTTCCTATTTTAATGAATTTTTTTTTTTTGAGACTTTACTTTAATTTAATATCACTTACTATTTCGTTATTGTACTTTTATCTAAGAATAAAATTCTTGAATGTTTCATAATCATAAGAACAATACTACTTTTTCATAATTTTTAGCTTTAATTTGTTAACCTATTTAAAGTCTATATTTGTTATATAAAGATCAATAATTATTACTCAAATACAAAGCGAACAAGACTTTTCCAAACAATAAATAAAAATTGAAAATACTTTGATTATTAAAGTTGATATTAATGGTTGTCAACAAATAGAATTTAACTTGGATTGTTAATAACTTGTATCGAGTAATTTAGGAGATAAACTATGTTTTGGTATTGAGACGATAAATTAAAAATATTATGTACTTAAAACACAATTTGTTATTTTATATACATGCATTTCGGTGCGATTTTTTAAAATATAAACTCAAACCCAATCATAATTTACGATTTTTTTTTCGCGAAGCCCAAGACCAACCTATTCATCATTCAACCCGCGAATTGCAATCGATCTGGATTGGGGCAATCGATTTGGGCGATTTGATGATTTTTTTGAACACCCCTAAAAAATTTTAACATTTTGAAATATATGCACATCATAGATTGTAACTATCATATCACACAAATTAAAAAACCAATTGAATTAAGTATTAGGCCATCTCCAACCGAAGCCATTGCCCAATTGCCCAATTGCCTGCCTAATTGTCCAATTGTCTTGCCTTCTTGCCTTGCCCTCATGTCTTTTCGATCCACCTAAAAAACTCATCTCCAACCGAAGGGCAATTAACATCTATTAATTCAATTTCACAAATTTCCCCACTCTCACTCTCCCAACTCAATTTTTTTTTAATATAATAATAATAATAATAATAATAATAATAATAATAATAATAATAATAAAATTTACAGGCAATCGAAGAAAAATACCTCTACAACTATAGAGATGGAAACAACAAGGTCAGGTGATTTCAACTTGGATCAGTACATGAGGCATCGTGCCAGTATTCGAAATAAAGATGTCAATGGTCAATTAAGAAAAGATTTAGTCGAACACTTGTGGGTGACTCGTGGACTGTAGGGTTAAAATTGAATAATATTATTTAACTTGTATTATGTATTTTTAAGAAAGTGAATGATTCTAGAGTTGTATTGTGTATTTTTAAGAAGAATTCTTAGTTCATGCTTACAAATGATTTATTCTACAAATGATACTATATGACATGGTGATTTTATTGAATCAAATTCTTGCCTAACTTGAAACTTTTAACCATAAAATATTAACATCATAATCTCAATTTTGACTAAAAAGTGACACGGGTCAATTGTTGTGAGACCAAAACTGACGAGGGTCAATTGTTGTGGGACAAAAAATGCAATTTGATTGTTGGATCAAGTTCAATATTTCTGTGAATATTGGTAATGAGAGCAGCTAACTTCCAAAACATATTATTGAAAGTTCAATATTTTTAAAAGTTCCAAAACATCATTATCCAAAACTACGTACTAAATATTTTTGAAATTTGCTAACTTCCAAAACATAAAATTCCCAAATTAAAATAAAATAAATACAAGCCTGTTTGTGAATTAAGATGATTTCAAAATATAATGAAGGAATAATTCTTTATGTGCATGTAAAAATCATTTTGACTTTACTTTAAGTTACGACTTATAGCCTGCTGCTATTTGATTTTCTAGATATATTAACTGTAGAAGAGTTGGTTCTAAATGTACTATTTTCGAACTTTATATACAGATGATGTATATTGCAATAGAAGAATTTGGATATGGTGATAAAATGTTATGCTGTGTAAGAACAAGACTGTTGATGATTTTATGAGATATTTGTACTATTACTATCAACTACAGTTCATCAAATTATTTTGGTGAAATGCATAATGGGTAAAAATTTAGCGGAATTATATTATCCTCCATGAATAGATTAAAATGATATATTATATGTTCGAATCGAAGTTCCGGTGAATGAGAAATTGAAACTCAAAGATTACCATTTGAAATAGAGAAAAAAAAATTATCCCACATAGAAAGATGAGCAAAAAAATTTGAAGTTTATATATGATTTCTCAAGTAAGATGTGTAACAAATAGCAACCAAAAGTCTCTTCTCAAATCTTGAAGACTCGTGCAAGCCCACGATCTACGGACACGAATATCGGTCTGAAAAGCTAAATTCGAACAAGCTAGTTTTGCCATTCTTCAAAAAAAAAAAAATTTACCCCCTAAAAAATATTTTATTTAACATTTTCTCCCCACCACCGCAGCCAAAATTCAAATTCTACCCCTCAAAAATATTTTATTTAAAATTTTCTCCCCACCGCCGCACCCAACAACACGCCGCCGCACCCCACTAACGCACCAGCGCGTTTGCCGGCTAGCAAGCAGGCAGTCGACGATCCCCTGCTTGCTTGCCCTCACGCCTGCCCCAGTCCCCTGCCCACCCTGCCCAAACTGACCGCTTCCTTGCCCTTTCCCATCTCCAACCGAAGGCGGCTCCCCCTCCCCCTCATGCCTGCATGCCGGCTTAGGTTGGAGAAGCCCTTAGATCCACTTCGAATAAAACCACCATACTGGATAGAACATATATCAATGCATTCTCGGAGTCCAGGTGCGATCCACTTGGAGCATTTTTTTAATCAAGGATTCAAATTTGAATCTAGTAAGTTCTGAAATCTCTACCAACAAGAAGCCATCAACAAGAAATGAAAGCTATATTTTAGCTAGATCTTTTACCTATTTTTCCATAGAGCTTATTAGGAAGATTCTTAACTAGGCCATGTCTATAAAAATATTCCTTCACCTTGGCTTAAAATACACTTAAAATACTACTTGTAATGTCATGTTCTCAATGTGAAAAGTGTTATCTACACAATCAATTACTCCCTTTCTCTTTTAGTTTCTGTTTCAACTCCTTCGTTCATGTCTCTCGATCTTACATTTTTTTATTCAAATGTTCACCAAAGTTACATATGGTAGAAAATTTTAATTCAATTGAAGTTGTCTATTAATAGTAATTTTAATTTGGTATTTAAATTCAATTAAAAAAAATCACAAAATTTACTAAAATAGCCTAGACCTAACCTATAGGAAAATATGTCCCAGATTTTAATTTCGATGAAACCCACTAACCGACTGCAGAGGAAGACCATTTGAATATGATGTTTGCATTTCCATTGCACAACATTTTGATTTAATGATTTTGAAACGATTATATACAAGGTTTAATCAGAAATTAATCCATCACTTACGATTATATGCTTGATTAGTTCACGAAGGGCTTCATAAAATTTGATTAAACAGATAATAGAGAAATAGGAAAAATTCCATTAAGGGTCAAAAACCAACGGAAACCAGTGACAAACAGAAGCATAACATTTCAACGTAAAAGTACTAGTTCGAAAACCTAGATCTAATCTCTCCAGTTTCCTCCATCTCCGCCCCTGGAGGAGTAGCCACGGTCACCACCATAACCTCCGCCTCCCTCGCGACGCCCATATCCACCGCCACCGCCACTTCCACCGTATCCTCCACCTCCCTCGCGACGTCCGTAACCGCCGCCTCCACCGCCGCCATCACGACGAGGTCCACGGAAACCACCACCGCCGCCGCCTCCACCGCCACTTCCACGGGACTGAGCTTCGTTAACGGTGATGTTCCGGCCGTCAAGATCCTGACCGTTCATCCCCTCAATAGCATCCCTCATCGCTTGCTCATCCTTAAAAGTCACGAAGCCGAAACCCCTAGATCTTCCAGTCTCGCGGTCGTTCACTATCTGTGGAAACAAATAAAACACTAAATCAGATCCAACGAAATCAAGACATGTTCTACAAATAAATCACAACTATAAGCTGAATAGCGATTATTCGTTCTTCGATCCCTTTGGTGAAAAAGAGGAAGAAAGAACGTACCGTTCCAGGGGTAAAATAGTAACAGAAACAGTAACACAGTAGTAACTCAAGAGTAACAATAGCAACAGTAGTAACAGTAACGAGTTTTTAGTAACAGATCAGAGCTCGAAGAATCGGGTACGGATCCGATCTCGGCGACAAACGGACCTTCGAGTCAATGACGCTGCCGTATTGAGAGAAGGCTTGCTCGAGGGACTGGTCAGTGGTGGCCCATGCCAAACCACCGACGAAACACCTGTATTCAACATCAGCTGACGCCATTTTTAAACGAAGGTGAAACTGAACAGAGAAGAGAGAAGAGACTGAGAAACTAAGGTGTGGAAAAAAGTGAAGCCGAATGGGGGGATTTTATAGGTGGAGGAAAAAGGTGCGGCTAGGTTAAACCTTGTGCGCAGTGTGCTTTCTGGCGTTGATTACGGAACCGTGGTTAGGTGTAGAAGATTTTTATTTTTTTGGGTAAGGAGTTGTTTGGCTGCGAGTGTAGATTTTCTTTGTTTAAATTAGCATGTTTGAAAGAAAGATTAGAAAGGGGGAAAAGAGTTAGCCAAATACAAATTAAAGAAAAAAAAGAAGAATTGTTAAAAATCATATAAAAATTGACGTTAATTTATTGGTTTTTTTATCTATTATATTTTCCCAAACTTTTTAAAAAGATTTCAAATATTCATTATATTTTCATTTGATTTTGACTAAGCATATTTTTATGGAAAAAAAAAGACTAACCTAAATATAACAAGCCGAGAATAATTTATTCACATTAAAATGTATCTAGACAAAAATAATAGTTTATTACCCCACATTAACAATATCTAGACTTACATGTTATTACTAAGAATAATATAATATTTTAGCTTGAACTCATTTTATTTTTTTTTGTTATAGCTTAAACGTTAAAATGTGAATAAATCTCTTTTGATATAAACAAATGCAGCCCAGCCCAAGTAGAGTAGTATAAATCTCTGGGTATTACAGGCAGATATTTTCATTACTCCAGTTGAACCAGGGTTACTTAGATATTTTCTTTCTGAATTGTGGACCCATGGTCACGTGACGCTCCCCAGTAAAAAGAGAGCATTCTCTCGGTAGTGCCGATGGTTGTTGAGGATTCTAATAGTATTAATTAATTAAATAATTTTCCAATCAAAATATCTCTGACCTCAATAATTGAATAGTACTTTCTAAAAATATCTCAATCAAAATATCTCGGCATCAATGTGTCCCCAATTTTGTTTGTTCAATCCAATCATATTTTCATGTTTATTCTCCCTTAAAAACTCACTCTAACAGAAAAATCAATTTCTCAAAAAAAATAGTATTTATTTTTCAGATGTTTAATTTTGTGGTTTTAAAAAAAAAAAAAATTTCATTTGAATGTTAAGGTTTGAAGAAGAGAGTTGGGGTGGTCTATTTTGACTCACCCCTCATTTAGAGTAATGAACGACTGAACACAGTATTGACACGTGTCCATGTATGATACCAAGAAAGAATTGTGTATGAACCCCATTTAATATGTATAAACTAGCCTAAACCCGTGCTATGCACGGAATTTCATTAAATAATTTTGTATAATTAATTATATGATAAATTAGTAACCTGACATAAAATGAGAAAAAATTATGTACAACCCTTATTAACGAATGAGATCATAAAGGTTAATTCAAATATTATCTCTTTGTTTTGTACATAAACATGAATTAAAAACAAAGATAATATACTTACTACTTAACGGTTCTTTGGGAGATTCCATTTTTTCTTTTAAGGTAAAAGATTAATTATGTTTGTAAAATATTTTGAGTTATCCTTTTCTCAATTTGTGACCTTCTACTCACGGTCTATGTTTTGTAATTATTAAAAAGTCTATTTTCTAAACATCTATCAATTCTATATTATGGAGTGACAAACAATGTCATCCGCCTATACACCCAAACAATATTTACAAATGACTCTTCTATATTGATGAATCAAGCAAATGTACTATACCTGAGCCAAGCTTCTTGTTCCATGCTAAATAGAAAAAAGATAAAGAAATATCATCATATTCAAAATGATATTAACAACAATTAAAATATACGTATTACATAAAAATCTATACTTTCCATCTTTAGATTTATGATTCAACTTAAGTCTTTCTGATCAAACAAAAATTTGTTCATAAAACAAAAAAGTTTGAATTAAACCAATGGGGTTATTTTTACTTTTTTAGATATATATATATATATATATATATATATATATATATATATATATATATCAATCACTTCAAGATTTAAAAATAAATTTATCATTTTCATTTTACAGCCTCAACATTTGATCCAACATTTCACCTTCGAATTACTTTAGAGTAATAATAAAAGGAAGTGGGTTCTTTACCTGATCTCTGCACACATATCCTATCTATCATTTTCACCAATATGGCGGGTTAAGGAACCAATAATTCTTTGAGTACAAATCATTATAAAACTGAAAATTAATGATGTGAAGATAAGAAATATATCAAATAATTACCCTAGCTAGCAAGAATGGTGAGGCAAGAAGAATCAAGGTCAGGGCATCATGAATTATATTGATATATTTTTTTATCATGGGAGAAGGATGTGGGTTGTGATGGTTTTTTTTTTTTTTTTTTTTTGAAAACTAATCAATTTTTTAAGTTAATAATATATTTTCTTTGACAATGTAGGAAGAGTGGGTCTTTTATTTATAAGATTATTATAGTAAAATATATTATTATTTATAGGCATTCTAGTGTCTCACTGGATATGCTCTTGAAGCTAGTAGCAGCCTTTGGTATAGTAATTAGTTCAACCATTTCAGCACCTCCAGGAGTTGGGGTTGATCTTCACGTAGAGGAGAGGTAGTTTAGAATTTTTTTTTTTTTTTGAGGATAGGTAGTTTAGAAATTACAAAAGTTGAAATATAGATGTAGTGGGAGATATGGTTTCTGGAAAGAGAGAAAAAAAGGGGTACAGTTATAAATTTTTCTGAAAATTAAAAGAACGTATGAAAGAATATGATGAAGTTGTTTTACATAAACTGAATATTTTTTATAAATAAAGAAACTCAAAAAAAGGAGAAAAAAGAATTTCAGTCAAAATTGAACTCTTTGACCAAAACACCCCCTTGAAATAATAGTAAGTAAGATACCAAAATACCCTTCTACATTTAAAAAATGAAAATTGAAATATTTCATCTCCCAAAATTATCTTCCTCCCCTAAACTCTAACCCACAGTTGCCCCTACCTTCATGGCCGACCGGAAAAACAAGAACACCGACTAAAATTGTTAGCAGTTCAAGTAGTAGTCTTAGGCATAACCGATATCAATTTCATGTTCTTCAACAATTGAAACACACATTATAAAAAAAACCCAAATAAAGCAGAATTTAAAATAATTTTCAGATTTGGAAATCTCAACAATTTAATCGTTGTATCATGTCCTGCCCTTAAGATTCTACCAATAGCATGGAGGCTTCATTCACCTGTGAAAATCTCATTCACGTGAAGAAGATGATTTTATATATATATATATATATATATATATATATATATGTGTGTGTGTGTGTGTGTGTGTGTGTGTGCTCGAATTTGTTGATGGTTTATTTAATTTGGTGAGATTTGAGTTAATTTGGCAGAATTAAAAGTTGATTTTATATGTGTATTTTATTCCTTCAACTGCTACCGGTAAGAAGTTGTGTTGGGGAAGATGATATACTTGCACATTCAGCCCTCGGACTCTGTCCCTGGTCAAAATCACCCTCAAACTTTCAATATTGCTGAAAATTAAAGATTTTGTATAATAAAGTTTAAAATTTAATAACGTGATTAATTTAAATATTGTTAGTTTTAATTTTTAAGTCTGAAATATGAAAAATACGAAATATCTAGTATGAGTTAAAAAAAACTACTTAATTATAATTTCTGAAAAAAGAACTTATATAAATCTTAATTACTAATACACAACACATCTTAAATAAAAAACACAACTTTTTTTTAAGATGGTGAATTTCCTTTTTTTTAAATTCCTTATTTTTAAAATTTTTAATTCATTTCATTTGATTTGGTTTTTTAAAGTTCTTACTATTTTAACTTCCGTAATTTGAAAAAATATTGATAATTTAAGAAAAAATTAATGACTTGGTGATCATTTCGATCAACCTGTCTTTTAGATGGTTATTTAACACTAACTCCTCCGTAATTTGAAAATATATTGATAATTTTAGAAAAATCGATGATTCGATCATTATTTCGATCAAATTATCTACTAGATGGTTATACAACACTATGTCTTCCGTAATTTGAAAATATATCGACAATTCTTAAATAATCGATGATTCGGTCATTATTCCGATCAAATTATCTATTAGATGGTTATGTAACACTAAGTTCTCCATAATTTGAAAATATATAGATAATTTTAAAAAAATTAACGACTCGGACATTATTTCGATCAAACTATCTTTTAGATGGTTATGTAACATTAACTCGTAATTTAAAAATATATAGATAATTTTAAAAAAAAACTGATGATTCGATCATTATTTCAATCAAATTGTCTATTAAATGGTTATGTAACACTTAATTTGAAAATATATCGATAATTTTTAAAAAAAATTGATGATCCGGTCATTATTTCAATAAATTGTCTATTAAATGATTATCTAACACTAATACCTCCGTAATTTGAAAATATATCTGAAATTAAAAAAAATTAATTATTCGGTTATTATTTCGATCAAATTGTATGTTAAATGGTTATATAACACTAAGTCCTCCGTAATTTGAAAATATATCATTAATTTAAAAAAAAATTGATGACTCGATCATTATTTCGATCGAATTGTCTATTAGATGGTTGTTTAACACTAAGTCTTCCGTAATTTAAAAATATATTGATAATGTTAAAAAAAATTAATGACTCAATCATTATCTCGATCAAATTGTCTTTTAGATGGTTATGTAACAAAAACTCCTCCGTAATTTGAAAATGTATCAATAAGTTAAAAAAAAAAATTTAATGATTTGTTCATTATTTCGAATTGTCTATTAAATGGTTATGTAATATTATATTTTCCGTAATTTGAAAATATATCTCAATTTTTTAAAAATTTGATGATTCAGTTATTATTTCGATCATATTGTCTATTACATGGTTATGTAACACTAAGTCCTTCGTAATTTTGCAAATATATCGATAATTTATAGTATCATTAACCCCTCCCAAATAGTTGAATTATGGAAATTTATTGATTTTGGTCATAAATTACCCCTAAAAGAGAATCTACACTTATAGTATCATTAACCCCTTCGTAAATCATTAATTTGTGAAATTCGATGATTTTTTTCACAAATAACCCCAAACGGTGAATCTACGCTTATATTATTATTAATCCATCTGTAAATCGTTAATTAGTGAAATTTCTATAGTTGTTAAATTTTAATAAACCAACAAACTTGAATATGGTCGTTAAATTTGAATTCTCCGTTTATAAAATATATTATAATTTCATATAATAATCAAAATACACCTCTTCCATTATAAATACATTTTGGTCCAACATGATTGCATTGTGATACTTTAAAGATATTTGAAATTCATTGAAATTACATTTAATTTTCAAGTCAAATACAAGAACATTAAAATATAATTAAATCAAATTTTAATTTTTATGTCTATAAATATAGAATTAAATTGAACATGTTTAATTTAAAAAGACACATTTTTCTTATTAAACATTTCTATCATTAAATATTTTAATGTCTTTCTCTATTTTTTTAAAATTGAATTTTAAATTAAAAAAAAAAAAGAAAATGGATGTCTTCTTCTTCGAAGCTTCACCGGTGAAGAAAGCTTCATCAGTAGCCGTTCTGGTCGCACCAATAGAGGCGGCACTTCGCCGGCCTTCGGGTCGCGACCAGAAACTATTCTGGTCATATGCCGATCGAGCATGTTCCTACCTGAACGACTAGTTGATGGCCCAACAACTACCAAGTACCAAGGATTGGATTCCAACTTTTTTCCGCTAAAAAGAAGTAGATTTAATTGGGTTCAACTATTCCAATTGGGCCATTTAAGATCTCAATGAATCAAAATCTATTTTCTTCTAGGCTTCAATCTTTACGATCTAATCTTTGCCCACAAAGAACATATCACCTTTCCCAGAGGAGGTGAGTGGGGCGGCGGTTGTTAGGGTTTCGAAAAGGGATGTGGTTGGGATGGAGGAGATAGGTGAAATGGGAGGGGCAGTTGGGTAATTCCAAAAATGTGTAAGGGTAAATTTGTAAAATGATACTGTACATCCAATTTAATGGGGCTCGGACTTTTAGTAGGGTGTGTACACCCCATATGCTCTGTACACATCATCTCGGCCGATCCAACGGCTGAGAATTCTTCTGGCATTTGACTCACCAACAACTGGTGAGTCAAAACAGCCAACCCGAAGAGAGTTTGGAGAAAAATGTAAATGTGTGATGTCAAATCAATGTTTGAGTTGAGTTTCATGAGTTTTTTTTTATTGATCCAAGAAATTTACAAGTTCAATTAAACCCAGTTCCAATAAGTTCGACTTATTAACATGCTTAAATAATCTTTAAAACATGTGTCTGGATCAATCTGCCTCTACTTTATTTAGTGAAGAATTGTAGTGCAATCAATTATGCATAATCAAGTATAGAACAGTATAAATTTTGTGTTTTGTAGGATTATGTAATGATCATTTATGTGTACATGTTTTCTTTCTTTCTAGAAAACCATTTAATTCTGTTCATTCAAATATAGTTGAGTTCAGGTAAATGTTCTTAGTCGTCATGTTTGGGAATTCATTCCACACATTACATTATTATGGTCCTCTTTCATCCTTTGGTAATAGTATATATAAATGTATGTGATTGGCACGAACTCCTTTATATGTATGTGTATGTTGATATTCTCCTCCGCACATCCTCAACAAATTTAATTTAAATGAAATAGTATATATACTCCTATGGGCTAGAATTAATTTCATTTATAACTGCAATGAAAACAATATTTTTTCCATTTGCATTAATTCTTCTCTCCACTTAATTATTAATTCATCCTCAAGGTCTAGTGCATGCCTCTAGTTAATTATCAGTATAGCTTAAGCTACTTTAATTTGTTTTGTTGAGCTCAGGGTGATCAGAGGAATCAATCATTTTGATCTCCATCCACCTTAATGTACTAATTGGAATCACTCCAATACAATCATGCTTATCTCCTTCCTTGAAAAATTAGAGCTAAAGTTTTAAGTGGACTATATTTAATTCAAAACCAGATCTATTAACAAGTAAAAAAAGGGTACTAGTTGAAGCTAAATTAATATGAGGCTGGTGAAAAGACACACACATCTAGGGCTGTCAATGGGTTGGATTCTAGTCAGATTAGATTTGTCCAGATCTGGTTCTATTTATATTGGATCGAATCTTGTTCCGATTGTGCTTGGATCTAGATTTTTCAAATTCAGTGAATCTTGGTCTGATTTGACCGAATATCAGATCTTTTTTGGATCCAATTAAATTATCATTAAAAAAATTATATTAATATTTTTTCATAAACCAAGCTTATTAACTTTACAATTTTATTTAATTTAGCTCGCATTTCAAACATCTTTAACTAATATTCGTATTTTTTAGTGAATGTATTGACTCGAGTTATAAATTACTATCTTCTTAAATTGACAGTAAAATTCTATTAATGATACTTACTTTTATGAAACATTATATCATTTTATTTTTATTTTTTCATCGAATACAGATCATTAACTGATGAGATCGACCTAAATTCATATTAGCTCAATGTGCTTCGGATTATCGATCATTATAATCGGATCAGGTTCATCGAATCTTTTATCGGACAATTACCTAATAAATCGAACCGAAATAATACGAATCCGGATTGATATCCGCCCCAGCCCCACTCACAGCATTAAGAAAAAGAAGAAAAGGAGCCCACTGGTCAAGGCCCAGTTAACGAACAATCAATTCAGGGTAAATTATATTTCATTTTGGGCCAAAATACATATTTGTCACTGGACCCCATTGGGCTATCCAGTACCAAAAGAAATACCAAATTCTAATTGATTCCTTAAGAAATTTGAGTTAATTAGTAAATTAAGATAGAAGTTGATCCTAACACAGTCCTGTCTCAGGAAATTGGGGGCCATGACTCATGGTTCAGTCCAGACCCATCATCCAGTACCTGAATTTGAATAAAATCCACCAACAAAAGATAAACAATTTCTCAACCCCCAAAAAAAAAAAAAATCCAAAAGCAGAAGAAAAGCAAGTTTAGTTACTTTAATATGGCAGAAAAGAAGCCCAATGATGTCTAGTTTGTTCTCTTCATGCATTAAAAAAGCATGCACACCTAGAATTATTGATCTTATATTTTGGCACAAATTTATATTATTGTATACCTGGAAAGTTTGGTTGTAAGTAGGGATGTTAAATAGTCGGATATGACCCAGTTTAGATTCAACTTCATTTACTCGTGATTTTGCTTGGATCAATTTTTTTTTTAACCATTCAATTTTATAATTTTTTCAAAATTCGTTTTATAACGGTAAAATATCAATTTTCTAAAAAGAAAGGGTATAATTTTATTTAATTTAGCTACCTTACTTGCTCAAAATTTCTAAAGTAATTTTCATATTTAAATAAAAATAAATAAAAATAATATTATTAATTAATATCTTTTGAAATTAATAGTTAAATATTATTTATCTTAATTTTAATATATATATATATATATATATATATATATATATATATATATATATATATATATATATATATATATATATATATATATATATATATATATATATTACTTATTTAACGTGAGATATGAATCTTTATTGGATCAGATCGACCCAGATTATATTTGTTTTATGTAATTTGAATTTCGAATTCTTGATTTCTATAATTGATCATATCTAGGGCTGTTAATGGGTTGGACTCGGACCGGGTCAGGGCAGATCCGGATTCGAGTCCGATTTCCATATCTTCTATCCGGATCCGGATCCGCTCGGATCTGGAATATTAGCAACCGGATCCGAATCCGGCGGATATCCCGGATCCGGATAAATTATCCGGATCCATTTAGCAAGCTAATTTTTTTTTTTCCGTTTTCATCCAAATCACTTGCAGATTCCACCATCATGAATTAAAAATGTAAAATTTTACTTACTTCATCGAAACTATTGCCTAAAAATTGTAGAAGATGGAATATAATAGACAAATATAAACGATAAAAATTAGAACAAAGGAATAAACAAAAATATAAGTAAAAAAGATATAAACTGGGACAAAGAAGAAGAAAACTCAATATTGAGAAATGGAAGAGAAGATAAAAATTGAAGGATGAATGGTTATGGTTTGATTTTTCTTATTAAATAGTATAAATTAATATGTTGTAGACCCAATTAGTTATCTGGTCAGTCCACCAACATCTCTCATGCATTTCTTTTTAAAATTATTTTTAATATAGTAAAAGATTTTAGTGGAACATAGATACTTTTATTTTTATTTAAATACATAATATATAAACAACATATAGTAATATATATATCGGATACGGATATGTAACGGATCGGATCAGTCTAGATCCATATTCGCTCCATATAATTCGGATTACGGATCTTCTTAATCGGATTAGGTCCATCGGATCACTAATCAGACAATTATCCTAATAAATCGGATCGAATGCGGATTGAAATCCGCCCCATTGACAGCCCTAAATTCATATCCATCAAATATTAAATATCTGATCGGACAAAAATCATAATCAATCGGACCATATTCAAATAAATCAAATTAATATTAGCCCCATTGACAAACTTAAATTATATACCTGCATGACTAAACTTTTGACTGGCTTGGGCTGGCGGCCCATCTCTCATCTTTGGATAATTTTAAGATTTCGACATACTTAATAATTCTTATTGCATAACATAAATATATCAATGTATTAATTTAATTATATCAAAATTGTAGAAAACACCTTAAATTAATTAGTTATTTTGGATTTTCGTTCTGAACTATATTAATTTACAGAATTTCGTTTCATAATTTAATATTTTTGGAGTATTGTCCCAAAATAATTAATAATTTTGGTTTTTCATCCTAAACTATATTAACTCGTCGATTTTCGTCCTCTAATTTATCATTTTGCATGAACTTAGTTCCAATATTTAATTTCTAATTTAATGAAAATGAAGATTAAATCTCGTAATTAGTTTGGAATGAATTATGTAATATTGTATAATTGTTCATGCTAAAATTTACCACATAATGACTCATAAATATCCATGTGACAATTTAACTGACACATGTGCAATTTCGTCTTATAATTAACGATGAAACAATATTCCAAAAAATATTAAATTACGGAATTAATTTGAGACCTTCTTGCAATTTTGCATTTGTATAATATGTGAAAGTCAGATGGTCTGTCGCTGTAATAGTGTCATTCCATTTTCATTTATTGACCTGACTGAGTGTAGAGTCCTACTATATTTTTTGTTCCTTTTCAGTTCATGCTGGTCTAATACTATAAAAGGTCTAAAATCAAATTAATTTCAGTTGAAGACGACTAAGTCAGGCTTCTTGAAATATTAATTATAAGTTCTTCAAATTTCTGCATAGGAATTTGTCAACTTGTACTTGTACGACTATCTTACTCATTGCATATTATTTTATATTATCAATTCATATGAACATATCAGGATAATTAATTCGCTTGAATGTCACTATGTAGTGTATTTTACATATGATTGAATAAGAAAGAGGCTATTTGTTGACCAAAATAACACATTGATCGAATTTTGTTTACCCATAATTAATAATTCAAAACAACAGATAAAATAATTTTAAAAAACTCCCAAACAGAAATTCATACACGTCAAACAATATAAGATAGTTTGTCTTCCTTTCCCAAAAATTATTAAAGTATAAAACGACTAAAAAAAATGGTGTACCTTTTCGAAAAAGAGAAAAAAGAAGAGTCTATCACAGAAAAGGAGAAAGAATCAGAAAAATCCAGGATTTAAATAATCATCTTTTCACGTGTACTTACCTACCCTAACACATTACTTAATTATCCCTTTAATCATCAAATAATTATCTAAAGTGCATAGACTATTCAAATTGCATGAAAGTTGATTATTTAACTAACTAAAATCAAGAAAATGAAAGGATAATAATCATAGACATGACAGAGTGGGGTTCATGATCCCAGACTTGAATCCCCTTCATTAAATTAATACTTATATTTCTACAAGTAACATATATATATATATATATATATATATATATATATATATATATATATATAAATATAGGTCTTTCTTTTTTAAAGTTATTTGATATTGAGACTTAATGTTTGACATTGGTTGAAAACAATAGTTAAGTCCGTCTGATAAGGTCTTGCGCAATCCTCATCTAGTTTTTTAGGTTGAGTTAGGCTCAAACCATGTAAGTGGACTTAGCTCAATCTATATGGTCAATTCTAATATTTTATAACAATTAATTTTATTTTTAGCTTAATTAACATTATTGAGCAATGTTTCGGGCTCAGATTTGACTCAGTGAGAACTGTAAGTCTATAATTGATCAAATATGTTAGAGCACACATTAGTTATTGGATAGACTTAAACTAAGCCATTATAATTTAGATAAATTAATTAAATCTAATAGTATAGAATTTAAAGGAATTGGATAAATCAGATATCCTAACGGAGGCTAGTGTTACCTTGACAAAAAAAAAATTAGGATATGATAACAGAAAATACTAATGTAAACCATTTTCTTTTGCATTTCTCAGTGTATATAAATAAGCGATTTATTTTATATTTTTTATGAATTCATGAATTGATGCATGAGGATTCGAGACACATATGAGGTTGAGCATATTATTGGTATTAAAATACCATGAGTTGACATACTAATGCAAAAACATGAAGTGATTGGGTTATTTTCTTAATAAGGGGCATTTTTAAGTTCAATTTTGTATTTTTACCATATTACTTGACCTATGGTTGTTAGAATTGTACTCATGCCCTCAAGTCGAAAAGTTTCTGGCTGAAAATCAAATAAAATTACTCAATACTTGACTCAAACTCGTTCGATAAAAACTCGTGTGAGTTTGGTTCGTAAACCAATCAAACAAGCTTGGCATTATTTTTTGTTTGATAATTTTTTAAGCTCGGCTCAAGCTCAAGACGAAAAACTAAAAATTAACAAAATACATGTAAAAATATCAAGCTACTCGATATTTGACTCGTACTCATTTGAGCTCCGTTCATTTAGAAATCAAATCAAGTTCAAACACAAAATTCCAAGCTCGACAATTCGAACCAAACTTGAACAGTGTACCATTCGATAATACTCGACTTGTTTACACTTACTTCCGGTGTGCACGTTGTGGTCACCGAGTGGGTGAAGTGCTATTTTTATTTATTTTTGTTATTTTCTACTCCAATTATTAATTAGGAAGGGTTTTTAAACTCGTTTGGGTCAAATTTTTGGCAAAACACTTATATTATTATTCTGTATTACGAATTGCCATGATTTCAGGGATTTTACTATTTTAGCTAAAAATCCGATTATCGTGTTTTGGTTACAAAGTCAGCTTGTGGACTAATTTGAATCATTGTTGATTTTTTGGTTAGACATATATGGTTTCTCTCTAGGGTTCTTGAACGTTTTTCTTGCAATTTATTTCTTAGTGTAGAATAACTGCTACGATTTCAGACTTCATGAATGTAAAAAAAAATCCAGAATTTTGTGGACTATTTATAAAAAAATTCTTAATTTCATATTTGAAGAAGTGATTAGTCATGAGATCCTATTAGGTTATGTCAATTTGATTTAAAGGCATTTTATTAGAACATGCACTGAAGTCCACTGGAAGTGAAAGGAATCTTTATATATATATATTTAAATGAAAATTAAGATAGATTATCTACCAAGTACCAACGCATGCTATATACTCCTTTATATATGTAGCAAGCAAGAAGGATCTGCATATGGAATTTGTATATAAAAGTAGATGACAACTCTACAGCCAAATGTATATGTAATGTAGCACGACCTAGTGAAAGCAAGTGGTACAACTAAGCAATACACCTTTTCTAATAATGGTCATAGTAAAAAAAGTTCAATAATTAATATTACTTAGTATATATTATGTTGGCTAATTTTTTCTTTTTCTTTTGTTTCACAGGGGTTTAATCTCTTTCGAGGCGGGTTGAACACATTAATGTGGGTATCTCTTCTAACAGGATTTCGAATCTGAGTCCGCTACTTTGTAATAACTAGTCCCTTCCATTAGATCAATTACTTGTTGGTATGTTGGCTAAATATTTGCTATGTAAAGTACATAGTTAGCGGTATGCACTTTGAACTTGTAAGTAAGATCTAGTTTGCACACAACAAATAATTAAGAGAGGGGGGCTGAAGTCGATCGAATATATAAGAAGTTTATTACAATTCCCTTTTATGTATGTGAATGTGAGATATTACACCAAACAACCATAGTATGTTTGAGACAGTACAATATATATTTTTAAATATATTTCTTTCCACCTTTCATATATATTTAAGTACGTAACTTAATTAATTTAACGAGTATTATTCAATTAACCAATTAACATTGTTGAGTGTCCGATTAAAATGATATATTTTGTAACTAATTTTGAGCTGCTAAATCATCAGCACGGACAAGCTAATTACTGTCTATGTACTATGACAACAAAGCGACCACGAACCATGACCTAATTAAAGGTATATATGTTGTTGTTCTTGTTGCTTTTTAGTGGTTTGATTTTGTAAAAACAGTAGTTGATGTTTGTTGATTCTTAATCATTATATTATTTATACTTGATTGTAATTTTCCACATGCCTAGCATTAAATGTATCCATTGGCAATAATTTGGCATTCACAGTATATCTTTTGGTATAATGTCAATAATGAGATATGGGAAATTATGTAGTACAACCGCTGCACCACGTCATCAAGTACACGTGGTGCAGCCCACCAATACACTTGGGGCATGTGGATTAAAAATCCACATCACCCATATTCTGGCAGTGTGAACACAACTTTTTGAACCCCTATTTTTTTGGAACATGGCCAGAACATGGGGTGATGTGGATTAATAATCCACATGTCCCATGTATATTGGTGGGCTGCACCACGTGTACTTGATGACGTGGTGCAGCGATTGTACTAAATAATCTCTCGTCAATAATGGCCTCCATTCATTATTGCATATTATACTACTGTCATTGTGTAAAATATACTCGATGAAGTAAGTGATCAGAAAAATATACTAGCCATTTAATTTGATAATCGTATATAAATTACTTTCAATATATATGGGGGGACCTTTTATTCACTTAGCTTATGTGGATAAAGTTCATGTCATATTCACAACTTTTTGCATATGAATTCAATGTAATGTTGAATAACACATCATTGGGGTTTTTTTTGCACTTTGCACCCCCGAAACATGGAAAATAGGCACTTTGCATCTTCGAAACTTAGATTTAGCACTTTGCACTCTCAAAATATGAAAAATACAGCACTTTGCACCCTCTTTTATTTTCAAACAAAAACTCAAGGACAAAATAGGCAATTCAACTATAAATCTTTGGCACTTTGCACCCACAAAATAAAATTAGCGCTTATCACCCTCGAATTAAGAACAAATCAGCAACTTACACCCCCGAAACACAATAAATGGACACTTTGCACCCCGAAACACAAAATTAACACTTAACACCCTCAAATTATAAAAAAAAAAAAAAAAACACAAACCTCATTTTCTCCGGCAAAGTTGACCGTCGGGGTGAAAAAAAATTTAAGGCAATGTTGGACTTACCAATTTTTACTCATTCAATTGTTGTGCATAGCACGTTTAATTTGTACAAGCTATAATTCATGGCTTATTAATTTTTCATATGATGTAATCAATCCAAATTCATGGTATTTAATTTTGTATATATGTATATAAATGTAGGTTGTTCAATCGGATCAATTTTTTTTTACCTATTTTGCCTTAGATTATTTTCACCTCGATGGTCAACTTTGTCGAAAAAAATGAGGGGTTTGAGTTTTTTTCTTAATTTGAGGGTGCAAGTTGCTGATTTGTTCTAAGTGCTAATTTTATTTCGGGAGTGCAAAGTGCCAATTTCTCAAGTTTTGGGGGTGCAAAGTGCCAAACATTTATAATTGAAATACCTATTTTGCCCTTGAATTTTTGCCTGAAAATAAAAGAAGGTGCAAAGTGCTGCATTTTTCATATTTTGAGAGTGTAAAGTGTCTATTTCCCATATTTCAGGAGTGCAAAGTGCATAAAACCCCACATCAGTGTATAAAATTTATCATGATCTTAATAAATAAAACAAATACACCAAATAATAAGATGGAATTCAAATAACCCTAAAACTCTGTTTTTTTAATGTATAAATTGTTGATGATTTTAGCTTATATCATACGATAGGAAAATTCGAGACAATATGTCCGACTTCAATAACATGATATTCACTTAATCATAAAAAAAAAAAAAAAATTAAGTAAAAGTTAAGTAGTTCATATTTATTGAGACAACAATAATTAGCATGTATTCATTAAATGAAGTAACCATTTTTCTGCTTATTGACCTATAGGAATAGAGGCACAATTTCCTACCAACAATTCAAATACATTACTACTTTATATCCACCTTTCCACTAATTTCTGATGGCAATTGGAAAAGCAAACTATAACTAGCATCATTGTTTTTCCTTTCTTTTGCTTTAAAATCCACACGATAGATATTTCTAAGCAAAGTTTTAATTTCCTAGATTTATTACAAATCTAATTAGTACATGCATGTTCAAGTAGATGAATTTGACTAAACAATATAGTATTAAGTTCGTCAAACGCGTTTATTCTTTCTTTAAAATAATTGAAAAGATGAATTTTGTAAGAATATATTTTAGTAAATATAATTTTTACATCAACTCAAATTTTCAGATAAAATACTTGATTTTGAATATGAAAGTTCGAAATTTGAATAAGATTTGTTTTTATATTATACCTCCTGAATCATTCTCCTTAGTTTAAGGGATTTTTTCCCATAAATATCAAAATGCGTTCATATTCTATCATGTGCAAAAAAAATTCAATGAAATCATTGACAATATGCCATAAAGTAAAATGAGTATTATGATTGTAAAAGGAATAAATCAAAACAAGATAAAATACAACATATATGCATGGTTCAACTATCAACTATTTAATCTATATATACAAATAATCAGTCTAAAAGACTAAAGTATTTCGATTTTCTTTTATTACAATTACAAGAAAATGTTTGCAATTCATAAGTAAAATAATCATTTGAAAAATCCATAATGGAGATGAAATTCAAACTACATATATAATGCTCAAATATCACAACAATAAAATATTGGAGATAGTCTTGAACTCAAAAATTTACTTGATATGCAAAAATTCATCTCAAAATTCGATCACTTTAGTTATACTACATTTTGAAAACTTTTAAAATTGCAGACTAGGACTCTCATTGAAGTATTGACTACTTAAATTATATTGATCAAGCTTAAACACATTCATAAATTTGCAAAAGAAAATATAAAATTAGGAATTTTAGCCATTTGTCATTTTATAAATCTTGTAGTCAAATCACATTTGGACTAACTTGTTATGCCAAGTCACCAAATAATTAGTTTACAAATATTTTTAGTTACTATTCTCTCCGTTTTTTTTATATGTCGCTTTGGCAAAAAAAATTATTTATTTTTATTTGTCGTTTTTGGATTTCAATATAAAATTAATTATTTTCTATCAAAATTACCTTTTTTGTTAATGTTTATAATAAATGCTAATTAATGATATTATTATTTGATTAAAAAGGTGTTTTTGAATTTTTGGTTAAAAAAAGTGATTATTTATTGCATTTCTTAATTCATGTGCAATTCTTCAAAATGATAAATAAAAAAAAATGAGGAAATATTTTGTTTATGGAGTAGTACAATTTTGATTCGTGCAAAATAAGATAAACAGCTAGAATGTTTTTAGGTTACAAAAATATGAATCGAACAAATCACTCAATCAACTAATTAATTATTGAAATTTAATCATCAGAAAAAATAAATAGGTCTAACACAACTATAAATATTGACTTGACTAAAATTAAAATCATAACAGTCCCATGATTCCATCCGCATCACCATCTACCCAACTAGAAAAATATCAAATGCAATAAATACAAAATTTAAAGAGATTATTACAGCCTACAGTCCAATGAGACAAACAGAAAGTACAATCTACTATAGCGTGAGTAGTTTCCAGCTTAGCTGTACTCAACGGCGGTCAACCCATTACAGAAACACTCCGAACCGAACCCGAAACAAAGCGCCTATAGTATGGAATCATTGAACCCGAGTCCGGCCTACGTCGTTTTCTGCTGACGCCGCCGGCGTAAGTTTTGAACTTTAGGAAAACGAAAGAAGAGAAATTTTTTCATTTTTTTTTTTTGGAAAATATATAAATATACAAGAGTCACCTTTTTTGGCGCAGCAGTGTTTATTTAAGAGAGAGAAAGAGATGGAGACTGGTCTTCTTCACACTTTCTCTCTCTACAACTATCAATCCATTCACTTACCAATAATAATAACACAGCAGTAGTAGTAATAGTATTCGGCATTCAGTATTTGCAAACCCCCCATTTCATTTCTGAGACTCCACCTAAAAACCCAAAAGATTTGACTTTTTTATTTTTATTTTTATTTTTAATTTCTCTCTCCTTCGTCAACTGAAGCAGAATTAGGAGAGAGAAAGTAGAAAGGAAGAGATTTTCATTCATGATTCTCTAAAGGTAAGCTCCCCTATAAAGTAGAAAGCTTCTCTGTTTCTGCAGAACTTTTTTTAATTTTAATTTTTCAATTTTCCAGGTAACAACATACACCAAATGTATACACAAAAAATCCCTAATTTCTGAGTGTATTCTGCATATATCTGTATATATATACATATATACATGAATGCGAGGTCGGATTTTCTCCAAGTTCAATGAAGCTGAAGCAGAAATGGTGGATCGGTGGAACAGGGTATTTTCGATTAGTATAATTTTGTTTTTCCTGCTGTTTAATTGTACACTGGGTCAACAATTTTTGGTATCTAGGCAAGAAAGATTAGCGTTGCTTCAGTTAAGATCTTCATTAGGGTTGAGGGCTAAAGAATGGCCTATAAAATCCGACCCGTGTTCTTCATGGGCGGGTATCCAATGCACCAATGGCAGAGTCACAAGTATAAATATATCAGGATTCAGAAGAACCAGAAGGGGAAATCAAAACCCTCAATTTTCAGTGGATGCCCTTCAGAATTTGACCCTTTTATCCTCATTCAACGCTTCTTATTTCGCACTTCCAGGGTCTATCCCTCAATGGTTAGGGTTGCAGCTGCCCTCAATTGAAGTTCTTGATCTTAGGTCTTGTTTGATCAGTGGTGTTATTCCGTTCACTCTTGGTAACTTGACAAGCTTAGTCGAACTATACTTATCTGATAACAATTTAACCGGCATTGTTCCTTCGAGTTTAGGTGACTTAACTAGTCTTTCAGTCCTCGATCTTTCACAAAATTCACTTACAGGGTCGGTTCCGGTGAGTTTTTCAGATCTTGGTAACCTCACTTTCCTCGATATGTCTTTGAATTTCTTGTCTGGAGAGATTCCGAATTTGTCAAATTTGTCGAGTTTGGAGTTCTTGAATCTCTCGAGGAATAGTTTGTCGTCTTCGATACCCGCCCAACTCGGTAATCTTACTAGTTTAATTGACCTTGATCTCGGATTTAATGCTCTCTCGGGATCAGTGCCCCCCGAATTAAATGGATTGATGAACTTGCAAAGAATGGTGATTGGGAATAATTTCCTTTCTGGTCCTTTGCCTAGTAATTTGTTTCTTTCCAATTCTTTGCAGTTTGTCATTTTGAGTCATAATGGTTTTAGTGGCGATTTTCCGAATGTACTATGGTCAATTCCGTCATTGCAATTTCTCGATGCATCTGCAAATAATTTTACCGGCATTCTACCTAATATTAATGCAAGTGTTAATGCTTCTAGTGTTGCAGTATTTAACATTTCCCATAATTTATTTTACGGAAACATTACACCTGTGGTTAGTAGGTTCGGATTTATTGATATGTCGGGTAATTATTTCGAGGGTCCAGTTCCGGTTTACGCACGTGGTGCCAATACGTCTCTGAGTGAGAATTGCCTCCGAAATCTGACCAATCAGAGGACAGTTTCAGATTGTGCCTCGTTTTATAACGAAAGAAACTTGGTGTTCGACAATTTTGGAGAGCCAAACGTGGCTCACGCTCCTCCTCAAAGTTCCCACAGAAGGAACCATAAATTAATCATCATATTGGCTTCCGTTTTCGGAGGTATTGGACTCATGGTAATTATTCTCATACTGTTTATTGTATGCAAAAAGAAGAGGAGCACAACAAACCAAAGAGGTAGTAATACTGGTGTGGGGCCCGCTCCTAGCGGTGGGAGTCCTCCACCCCCTGGGGGGGTAGTATCGTTAAACTTTTCGAATCTCGGAGATTCATTTACATATCAGCAGATTCTTCAAGCAACAGGTGAATTTAATGATGTGAATTTAATCAAGAACGGTCATTCAGGCGACCTTTATCGTGGAACTCTTGAAGGCGGGATCCCTATAGTTATAAAAAAGATAGATTTGAATTCGTCTGTTAAGAAAGAAGCGTACTTGTCGGAACTGGATTTTTTTGGCAAGATTGTTCATCATAGATTGGTTCCTCTGTTAGGACACTGTTTGGAGAATGAGAATGAGAATGAGAAATATCTTGTGTATAAATACATGCCAAATGGGGACTTGTCTAGTTCTTTGTTCAAGAAAACTAGTGTGGATGATGACAGTTTACAGTCGTTGGATTGGATAACTAGACTCAAAATTGCAACTGGAGCTGCAGAGGGTCTTTCTTATCTACATCATGAATGTAGTCCACCACTTGTTCACAGGTACTATTCAACTCACATTTATTTTGTTGAGCTAGTTTATGTTAGTAGTAGTAGCATCATTATCTCACTAGATATAGTTTTGACAACTTAAGTACAAAATAAATGTATAGGTATTCAAGAATGAAATTTTATGGATGCTTTCATGTGTGTAATTAATTTGACAACTTAGGTACAAAATGGAGTATATTCTTTTCTGCATCTGTTTTGCCCCTTTAATCTCCTTCCTAATAATGTTATTTTATTTGTTTGTATTTTTTTAAGGGATGTTCAAGCTAGTAGCATACTTCTTGATGATAAATTTGAAGTAAGGTTAGGAAGCTTGAGTGAGGTTTGTGCTCAAGAAGGAGATATTCATCAAAGTAGGTTCACAAGGTTGCTTCGGTTGCCACAGTGAGTATTTCGTCTTGTCTTTACAATCACTACTTGCAGCTATTTGTTTTTAATTTCATTTTATCTAATACTCTCAATATTGTTTATTCACTTTGAAAGTAGCTGTATATCGCTCTCAAAATTTATGAGATTGTTGCACGTGATTAAAATGTCTTATTATAATTTTGACTTAATACTTTTTGTTCGTTGTATGCAGGACATCAGACCAAGGTGCTTCAGGTATCTCTAATTTCTACTAATTGTGATTCTCTTTGTTTTATTATCTTTTTCGTATCTATATATTGTTCTCCTTCACTGCTGATAGAAACATGCTGCCAAAATCTTCACCCAAGGTTTTTTTTGGGTTCATTTAAAGAAATCTAATTTTTCTTTCATCTTGCCTTGTGCACTTGTATTCTTATGTATATAAGACCATCACTCTCTAATTGAGCTTTTGGCACACTTAAGTATTATATTTTCACATGTAAAGTGAATTGTGTTTAATAATAAGCTGGGATGAGGAAGGCAAAATTATATTCTTAATCCTACATAGTTAGATCCTCATCACTTTTTTTCCTCAGCTTTACAAAATTGCACTCTTGATCTCAGTATAAAAAAAAATGTACTTTTGGTCCTATCACCCCATTTTATAATCTATTTTTTCACTTTTGATACCATAAATTAGTATGTCTTTTGCACTTTTGGTCATATCGCCTTTTTTTTCCATCTAACTTCTGCATGTTAGTGCTATAGGGTAGTGACTGTCTCACTAAGCAATTTTGTATCAAAGATGGATAAGGGTGGGATAGGACCAAAAGTGCAAATCATTTTTAAGAAATTGGAGCCAAATATACAATTTCTAAAAAGAGAGACAAATAGTGTTGAAGGTCCAGTTCTATGAGACGAAAAATGCAATTTTACCAATGTAAAAACTATTTCGTGTGGGTTCATATTTGGAAAAATGCAAGATTCTATGACAATTTTTCTTGATATATACAATTTCTGTGATAAAAAATTTACCAAACTAATTAACTATTGCCTGATTCTTGGAGTATATATAATTGATAAATTCTATCTTAATGACCAGGTACACCCAATGCAACATGTGCCTACGATGTATATTGCTTCGGAAAGGTGTTACTCGAACTCGTAACCGGAAAACTCGGCATTAGTTCATCTACAAACGACACCACAAAAGAGTGGTTAGAAACAACATTACCTTACATTAGTATATACGACAAAGAACTAGTCACAAACATCCTCGACCCATCTCTAATCATAGATGAGGATCTTCTAGAAGAAGTGTGGGCCATGGCAATTGTAGCTAGATCATGTCTTAATCCCAAGCCCAATCGACGGCCCTTAATGCGCTACATTCTTAAAGCTTTAGAAAATCCTCTTAAGGTTGTAAGAGAAGAACACACTAGCTCTGCAAGGCTTAGAACCACTTCATCTAGAGGCTCGTGGAATGCAGCTGTTTTTGGAAGCTGGAGGCATAGTTCTTCGGATGTTGCGGGCCCACAAGCGGGCACTTCTCGCAAAGCTGAAGGTACAAGTAGTTTTAAGCAGTCGGGGACTTCGGGTTCACAAGGAAGTGGTGGTCATAATGGTGATGGGAACGGTCATTCGTCCTCGACTAGACGATCGAAGGAGATCTTTCCAGAACCTATGGAGGGACAGGATTTAGAGAGAGGAAACGAGGGTTAGAGAGAGGAGATTGGTGTTCCTTGATTCTTTGCAAATAATGACCATGTACATTCGTCTCCATTGGGGGGCAATTTTGTTCGTTCTTGGGGTGTGTTTAGACTGTTCCTTTTGTTTCGAAGAAGAATGACAGTCAATTGATTTAGAAACTGCAGGGGTTTAGATAGGGGTGGATTATTTGTGTTTATTTGTTTACAATTTTTATTTTATTTTATTTTTTTCCCCTACTAATCCTTTTGGTGAATTGTAAATTATCATACTGGGATATGTGTTATTGGGAATTGGAAGGAGAAAAGAACAAAATTACATTGTTGTCACAAGATTATTCTTGCATATGACATTTGATTGAAGTTTGAACAACTTCACAAAATTGTGTCCAAAGTGCTGGTGCAAGGATTCTTGTAATTGCTGCAAGATGTAATTATTGAAAATATCTGTAATTTCACCAAACTCAAGGGTATAGATATAATTATCACACAGTTACAAGGATCAATAATAATAATTTGCCTAACAAGTAATTAATTACCTGGTATGGTAACCTAACCAAGTTACAAAATCACAATTACCTGGTAAACATGGAATTGCTGTCTGAGTATTGATTATGATTGAATTTTTGAATGTTTTGCTGAGTACAAACTTAGTTATTTCAATCCAATGAATAATAATTCTCTTCTCTGGTTGGGGGAAACAGACACAGAGGAGAGGAGAGGAGAGGAGAGGAGAGGAGAGAAAGCCATCGTCATGATGAATAAATTAAAGGACAAAATATAGAAGAAAGCAGAATGAGTGAAAAACTGAAAAGAGACTCTCGACAATACATTAAAAAAAATAAAAAAACCAAAAAAGGTCCCACCGAGACTTGAACTCGGGTTACTGGATTCAGAGTCCAATGTCCTGACCACTAGACCATGGGACCTCTATGTCATAAAAGCCTCCAGAATTTTAATTATTCATGTGAAATTAGTTATTTCTAGGACTATATTTTGTCTAAGATTTAAGTATCACACTTTAATTAATACACCAAACAAAACTTGTCATATTTTCCGCTTGGATTTTGATCGTATATCTTTCGTAATTTCATGGCCTTGCCTGATAAGATGAATTATTAATTCCATTATTTCAATTTTGAATTTGAAATGATTTTCTATATTGAAAAAATTATGTGGGAAAAAGTATACTATCTTGTATTTTTATATTCATATATTGAGAAAAACATACCTAAATAGTAGAAGTTATAAATTTAAATTCACGTTTTGCTCGTGCATTTCATGAACATGTCATGTGATAAAAATAATATGTGCAAAATTGTTTATTTTATTTTTGTAAGGTGTACTTTACCAAATTATTAAAAAAGAAGGTGTATTATACCAATTGAATGTTAGTTTGAAGGTGTAATATACTTCCTCTGTCCATATATTTTTAAGTGATCGATCATGTCAAATTATTTATTATAATTTTTATAAATTTAATCAAATTGATTGGTCAATTATACCAAATGAGCAAAATAAATAGAATTGAAGAAATATCATTTTTATCTTTTAGGTATAATTTGCCAATGCGGTTCATGTCAAGGGTGTGAAATGTAATTCTTTAATTTCAACAATAGCCCCAAAATACTGGTTCAATTATAATTTAACTCTCATATTCCCGCAATTTATTTTTGATCCATATTTATGTCATAAACCCATTTCAAACCCACTCTATCCACTCTCTCATACTCGAAATATGCTAGCATCCCAACCTCAACATCACCACCTCTCCACCACCCTCCACCTCCGAGACTACCGCCGCTATCCTCTACCCGCCACCACTCTCCATCCTCCGGCGAACTCTTCCAAGCGCCTCCACCTCTTCCCCGTCTCCTCCACCTTTAACCACCACCAACATACTCTCTCAGACCAACAAAACGACGACGCACAGAGCAATGAAAACAAAAATCCCCGAACACACAACGCCAAATCCACCGCCCTCCTCCTCCGTCACCTCTCACCTCAAGATCAGCAAAACCCAGATGCAAAAAGCGAAGAAAATTACATATCCTTATTACAAAAACAAGATAAAGAAAAATTGCTTGAAGTTTCACTAGTGGGTAAAAGGACCCCACAGTTTCCGGGCTCAATTTATGCAAACACTTCTTTCCCACTTGTACAGAGTGTTTTCGAAGGGGAAAAGAGTAATCTTGGTTATGTTGATGATGAAATGCTTGTGAAGGCGCTTGAGATAAGAAGGAAAGTGACTAAGGAGATCTTCAAGGAGGCTATGAAAAAGGGAAAGTTTGGGATTACTTATTGTGAGAATATGATTTCAGAAATTTCGGATTTTATCGATTACGTGATGATTAAGGCTGCTTCTATGAAGAATTTTCCTCAGTTTTCGACATCTTCCTTTAATGTTCGTGCTAAAGTTTTTATTCAAGAATCTGAAGTTGTTCCTCTCATAAGGTACATACATGGTCTAAAATATATTGATATTGAGCAAGAAAATTTGCTTTACTCTGCAGCTTATATAAAAAGATACTATGAACTTATGTGTAATGTAGATATTATGAATCGTTACTGGTCACTTAATTTAGGATATTGAATGCATAAGTTATGTGTGTTGCAACGCAAGAGAAAGATTTTAATGCCAAAAAGCTGCTTACTTATTGAATTCTCTATATATAGGTGGTTGAAACACAATTCACTTTCATACCCACAAATTGGAAGGCTTATATGTGCATCAAAACGAAATCTTGATTCCATTAGACAATTAGCAGAATGGTTAAAGACGATCCATGTGAAAGGGAGATTAATAGGGGTCGTGCTTACGCGAACAGGAGAAAATGTATTTGAAAGAAGCTTAGACGAATTGGAAGAGATTGTTTGGTATTTAGAAAGCAACTGTGTTCGTAAGGATTGGATGGGTATTGTAGTTACTAGGTGTCCACAAATATTGTCTTTTAGCATGGAAGAAGTGAAGTCTCGTACTGAATTCTATTTGAGTATGGGTATGACCAAAAACGACTTTGGAACAATGCTTTTCGACTGTCCCATGGTGTTTGGTAACCTCTCTATGGAAGAGATGAACCAAAAGGTAAGATGCTAAGCTTACTATCTTTTGGTTAGAAGTCCAAATATTTTATTGTGAAATGAGATGCTTTATTCTTAATCTAGGTAGCATATTTGAAGGAGTTTGGCCTTAGTAATGAAGACGTGGGGAGATTATTAGCATTTAAACCACAATTAATGGCTTGTAGTATTGAAGAAAGATGGATGCCTCTTGTTAAGTATTTCTATTACCTTGGGATTTCCAAAGATGGCATGAGAAGAATTCTCACTATGAAGCCATGGGTTTTTTGTGTTGATCTAGAGAAGACTATAGCACCAAAGGTATGCCTTAGCAACATTCTCAAATACATACGGGTTTTATCTATATTTTCTTCGAATGTGCGTTTAATTGCCAATGCTAATTGGATACTCTAGATGCTTACGAACTCCTTTTTGTTTCTTCAAGGTCCAATTTTTACGAGATATTGGTGTTCAAGAAGATGCAATTGGCACTATGCTTGCAAGATTTCCTTCATTAATGACATATAGTCTCCACAAGAAGATACGACCAGTTGTATGTTCTATTCTTCTCTTTGTTCATGCACGTTTATATTTTTAATGCTCAAGAACGAAAAATTTACTCGCATATCAATTGACTACTTTTTTCGGGTTATTCTAGTCCAAACCAGCTTCGGATGCACCCAAACAACGCACTTGCTTTGTGATTGGATGGGTCTGGACGAAATTTTAGTGTCACATAGATGTCTAGTTTTGATCTTCAAGTCTCTTCTCTTGATTGGCATTCTTGCAGGTCATTTTCCTTTTGACGAAAGCTGGGGTTTCTCAACAAAACATTGGTAAAGTGATAGCCTTAGGGCCCGAGCTCTTAGGATGTAGCATAGTAAATAAACTGGATCACAATGTGAAATACTTTTTGTCACTTGGCATATCACTTTCGCAATTGGGTGAGATGGTTTCCGATTTTCCCATGCTGCTCCGGTATAATATAGATGTCCTTCGTCCCAAGTACCGTTATTTGCGAAGAATGATGATTCGACCTTTACAGGATGTGATCGAGTTTCCAAGGTATGCATTACCAACATAGAATTTCAAATCATATCTTCTCTGTACACATATTCATGTAGCTAGAATAGCATACACATAAAATGGAAAATTGCACTTCGACTCCTTACCTTTAAGCCGTTTCCATTTTATAATAAAAACAGGTTTTTCAGCTATTCACTTGAAGATCGAATAATTCCTCGACACAAGGTTATGGTAGAAAACCGGGTTAATTTCAAGCTGCGTTATATGTTGAGAAGTAGTGATGAAGAATTTGACATGAGAGTGAAGGATGCAGTCGAAAGACGAAGAAGATTTGAATCTGGTGTTGCTTTAGAGCAGCCATCAGACCATCAAAATGATGACATGTATGTTTCCCAAACAACAGAGAATTTTTTAGAGAGTATATAAATTCAGGAAATCCAATGAAGATTCATCTTGATTATTGTACATCTTTGCATAGTGTTTTCCAATCCTTCCCGAATACACATAATACTTAATCAATTAACTGTTATGTACATTGTAGTAAACTTAAGATTAAAAGATTCTATCTTGGTAACAGGCATAAATATATTTTGCATCTCAAAAGTTGCTCTACCTGCTTTCACTAATGAAATTTAATAAAATAGAGAACCATAGTAAAATAACAATCATAACTGAAACTGATACAAAATTTTATTGGTGTCATCAGGCAAATTTTATTTCAAAATATTACGATTTTGAATTTCTCCTCACATTGTTTCTGTTGATTTTCATCTGTTTTCAACAACGCGGAATTAGAACAAAAGTGTAAATTACTTTCTACTTCAATCTATTTCTTAATGTATGATAATATCTTACATAAAATATTTAGCATCGTCTTGATATTTTGCTTGGAGCATATTAATGAAATTTCGGCCCACACCCGACTTAACCATATAACGAACACCCATATACGTGACGTGTATTCATACTTGATCACCATCGTTATTACCAAATCTTGAAACAACTACATTGACATCAAAATTTAATTTGTGAAACATAAAACTCATACCCCTGTAGTTTCGGATATTACAAGAACATCTTTTTGACCTGACATTCATGCTGAAAAATGTCTCAATATTTACACACGAAAGGACACAAATCAAACCCTCCTCTCCCAATTCCATCAAAATTCCAACTCAACTTCAAACCCGACCCAAACCTACCCCAACCCCAAGATGTATAATGACACATTGGTTCGTGCAGAAGGAATACCAGATGTAAGCAAAAAAATTGCTTTGTTATACAAAGATGCAAGAAAATTCAGACCAAAAATTCATCCACATGAAAAACTTCGTGAAAAATTATACAAATCGAGAACACTTCATTAACATTCAATTGTATGCCTTCTCATCCTGGGTGTTGTGAAGAAGAAATACACTCAATTAGAGCTCCAAAAAAACATGATACACAAGGTACATATAATAACTATATCCATTTATTTAATCCCTTTATTTAACCCTTTTCAAGAGATTCAAGTCCAATTTTTGCAGATGCAGAATGAAATAATATTCAACGATATAGGCTTTCGGATCGGAGATTCTCAGCAATCTCAGTCTCCCACCGGTCACCATTTTCCAACAATTTCTCCTTGTCGTAAAGAAGTTCCTATAATACGGAAATACACGTACTTAGTTTCGTGTTTTTGATAGTTAAGCCAAATGCAATAATGATATTATGAGTGCAAACCTCGTGGGTCTCTGTAGCGAATTCGAAGTTTGGCCCTTCAACAATGGCATCTACGGGGCATGCCTCTTGGCAGAAGCCACAGTAAATGCACTTTGTCATGTCAATATCATACCTGCAGAGTAAGATTAAGATCTGTAAAAGAATATCAACACATAAGTAGCCAGCACACACGTACAAGGCCAGTGGTACTGATCATTTTCAGAGTGTCTAAATTTAAAAAAAAAAAAAAAAGAGAGAGAGAGAGAGAGAGAGCGTGCCATTACAAAGTTGCATATCTTATATAAAATTTATTTTTCTTGAATTTTTAAATGCAAAATTAAGAAATAATTTTTCATGTTTAATTTATTCTAATATCTTTTCCTATAATTAAAATTGTCAATTCATTTAATCTTGACATTGATCTTTATTGAGACGTAGTCCATCTCAAAAATGTTTTTATTATGATAATTTTGTAAGATATTTAAAAGCGGAATGGAAGCAATTGTTACATGTGGTATTCTATAATAACAAATGCACATTGGTAGAATGTACTTGTGGCTTATCAAGACCAATCAATAGTTGAAAGTTATAACGTATATAGACTTTTGGTTCTCCTATAACTATATACTATAAAAGGGATCCATGAATCTGATATGATGGATAAACTCTGATATATGTCACTTGTGAAATACAAAAAATGAAATACATGCATTTTAAGATAAAATACTAAAACACCTTCAGATTTATAAAATTTTGGCCCTTCTAGAAAAAGGACCCTAGGCAAACACTTAAGTAGCCTAGGGCTTGGGCCGCCACTTGCACTCACACAGAGACAAAGGTATACCTGGTTGTCCTTCTGCTCCCATCTTCTCGTGCCTCAGCTTCAATTGTGATTGCTTGTGCCGGGCAAATCTGTTAAAGACCAATTAATTCAATTGAATTTTTTTTCTCATTGGTAAGACTTAAAGCTTCTATATAAAGCTAACCAAGCAAAGAATATGACATAAAATAACGAAGGAGAGTTACTTTTGTTGAATGGTACACTAAATTAATTGCAAATTTAAAAGTTAACATCTGTAACCAATTTGAATCCGGGAAAATATTAAAATACGAATAAACTATAGAGCCAGTTGTAATGCCTAAGCAGCTGCACATGCTGCAACCACAAAGTTCATGAACAATCAAACACAAGTATACATGCTACCAGTGGGCCTAAAGAATTCAAAAGACCCTTTTTTGAGGGTAAGATATACATGTTATACTATAAGCAAGTAATTAAATCTAGTACTTACAGCTTCACACAGTTTACAAGCAATGCATCGTTCCTCTCCAGTTGGGTAACGTCGGAGAGCATGTTCTCCACGAAAGCGAGGACTCAAAGGACCTTTCTCGAAAGGATAGTTAATCTGCACAAGAAAATTCTCTCATACACTTATGACCTATCTGTCCAACAGCCAGGAAGACCAAGGGTTGGCCTAGGTTCCCCTTTCACCTCCCCAGATCCACCATGACAAAGTAATTAAATAACAAAAGGACATGCAATCTCCAAAAAATGATTTGAAAATTAGATGAAGAAAACCTACTGTAACTTTTGGTTCAAAGAAGTATTTGAGCGTCAGCATCAGACCCCGAACCATTTCAGTAAGGAATAAAGTATTTACGCTTCGCTCAAAAACTACAAGTAGGTGTATAAAGGAACAGGGTTAAGACTAAAAGCAGAAGAATCAACTGCAAAGATGATGTAAAAAACTTGGAGAAGGCCTAATTACCAGAACTCCAATCTTTTGATATCTCTTTTACAAGCTTTTCTCTTTCCTCATCATCTGTAGTAAACAAGCCCCAGAAAAAAAAATAAACACATGACGAGTCGACATTCCAAGAGGTAGATTCCAACATATAAATACTTATTCAGAAGAATAGCATGCGCATCTTATGAAAGAATTGATGGGGACAAAAGGCATGCATCATCATCTGTTAAATGGTCTGCAGCATTCCGCAAGCCCCTGACTAGGACTTGCAGCCAATGTAGAATTTTTTTGTATATAACTTTATAAACTCCTTTCATGACAAATAACACAGAAAGTAATGCCTTTAATGTTTCAAGAGTGAGCATTCTGCTTCCCCATCCAGACATCCCCCAGACCCTCCATTAAGAAATGTCAGTTTCTTTCTTTTTATTCTACTTAATTACTGTTACTAATTTTCGGGGTGGGGTGGGTGGGTGGGTGGGGGGGAGTTAAATTAGCTTGCTGATCCATAAAAGTTGTGTTTATTTTCAACTACTTGTTCATTCGATGATGCAATTCAAGCAGGAACATTTCTTTTTCCTGCGTGCACTAAAAACTGAGGATGAAGTAATTGGAACTTCTAAGCAATCAAATGAAAGTAGACTAGTAGTGGGGTGATCTAGCGAATTATTGTCCAGCTAGAAGCCATCAAACCATTACCTTGTTATTTTTCTTAAAGAATCTAAAGTTCGGGAAATAGAAGTATTTCATCAGACAGGAGATGTTCCCATTGTCTGAAAGATCAGAGTCCAATTAATTAATAAAACCAAAAAAGTCCCTGGTGGAAAACGATCCAACTCACCATGTGCCATGAGCATTATAAACATTTACCACTGATAACTGATTCTAGTTCTACAACCTACTAAGAGTGTCTATGCTGCTAAAATGTTTATGCTGCAAGCACACAGAGAACCAAAACTGGGGAAATGTGATGCAAACCTTTGTCAGTAGAAAATGCATGCTTAGTGGCAAATGAGCGTTCACCATATATGGTCCCAGTACGGTTGGATCCCTGCAAAGATTGTCCAGCCAAAGCCTACCCAAAGAGAAAAGGGAAGGGATCCCAAGCTTTAGTATAATTTCCACCTAAGAACGCATGTAACTCCTCTCTAAGTTCACAAAATAACTCACAGTAGTGCAAAAACACAACATGATACCAGTGCCAAATATTGAAACTAAAATTTATAGTCCATAATCCACATCATGCAGAAGAGCAAGCGCATAAAAATTTCTTGGCAAGTTGACAAATTCTCTTACGCAATGTTTCAATTGAGTGCCTGATGTCTGCTGATTTGGTCCACATAAATCAGAGGAATAAGCGTTAATATTATTCATTCCATGCTATTATTATTTTGACTGTAAACACGGTTTGATCCACAGGGATTTAAGAAACAAAGTGTGATAATATGTGTATCATGCTATGTGCTATTGTTCATGGAATACAGTCAAAGTGCTACAAAAGAATATTTCAACCGTATTCAATTTTACAGAAATTATATGGTTATTATCCTTGAACAATTAGGATCCTATCCAGGGTAAACCCTAGGAACAAATCGATCAAAAATACATTTCAAAATCTGTAGCTTGCACTCACTCGTTTTAGCATAAAATAAACAAATTAGGGCTCCTACAGAAACCAACTTTGCCCAATTTCAGAGTCTAAAATTACAATGTAAAAATCTATAAATAAATCTGAAAAAGACTGGAAAAATATCAAAAGAAGGCTAACCAGATGACGAGCGCGAAGAACGGATAGAGATTTGCGAGCTAACATGGATGCCATTCGCACAGTTGCAGGTGCTTATGAGATTCCCACTCTTCTAATTCCAGAAGTGATTGGAGAAATAAAATAAAATGCTCGGTCACAGGCGGTGAAGCGTAGATGTGTTTTTGTGTTCATTTTCATTTATTTTAATTTATTTTAGCCTCTCACATAATGACATAAATTCAATATTTACCCTCGCAATTTTAAACGTTCAATAATTAATTATTATGTTCACCAAATGCAAATCTATAAATTGCTAAAAAAAAACTGCAATTCTATAAAATCAGTTCTTTTATGTTTATTTCTTTTTTAATAAAAAAAGTTATAATCATTTTTTGTAAATATTTATCATTTGTTAAATCACACGACTACACTTATACTCCTATTTACGCAAAGATGAGAAAACATACATAAGAAGAAGAAAAAGAGAGTATCAATATATATTTTCATACTACCCCTTCTTTTGATTATGTAATAGTAATATGTTTCAGAAGGTCAAATTGACATTCAGTCCAACAACAATTTTTAGTAATAGTAATAATAATTAACTAGATGGCAGCCTTTCAATCAAACGACACCGTTAGGCGATTTCGTCAAAGACCTATTAGAAAGAGAAACTCGATTGAAATGCAGGGTTTAAGGTGATTGCTTCGACAATAAAACCTCTCGATAGAAACTGAAATGGCATCGGCGTGCAGATCCGCTGCGACAATCTGTAAGAAGTCCCTGTGCACTCGCCCTAACGCCATACTCAAAACCCTAGCTCCAAAACCCATACCCGTATCCGGATTCTCTTCTCCGGCCAGACCATCTCTTCTTGCCGCTTCAAGGTACGCACACAGTTTTATCATCTTCCGTAAATTTCACATTTTTACTTAAGATTATTGCTTATGAAATATATAAGTTAACCTTCCTTGAAATTAATTTGACTACACTGATATTCAAATCCAAAACGAAGCAATTTAGACAATTAAGTGTTTACAGTAACATTGAACTGCATAATAAGTATAGATTTGCAAGCTTTACAATAGAAGATAAATTAAAAAACAATTTAGTTAAAAGATTAAAAGTTTGACGAGTTATCACTTTATGGATGATTGGTGAAGCAGGTTTGCTTCAGTTTTGGAGACAATGCTGCCGCTCCATAGTACAATTGCTGCTGCTCGATTGAAGTCCAAGATCGCCACTGATACTACCTGCTGGAGTTGGCTCTCACAAGGTGACATTTTTGTCTCCTTTTTACCCTTAATATTTTCTCAACTGGAGTTAGTTTTACCTTATGATTACTTGTCCCTGTCATGTAATAAAAGCCACCCAAACTTTCAGCTGGTCAAAAGTTGATTTATGTTATAATAGGCGACAGTCCAGTGGCTTTGTTGAATAACGTCAGATATTTATATGTTAATTATGAAACTATTGTGGTGTAATTAAAGTTATCTCTGTGTAAATTGCAAAGAAAATAAACTAAGCCATGATTGTTTTAGTTATTTCCTTTTTATTGGCATGCATCTTAGCTACCTAAAGACGTAGCTCTTTGAGTTCAATCAGGGGTCAATGCTTTAATTGAATCATGATTATATAAGCTATCCCGATAATGATAATTCACTTAATTGAAACCATGATATTGTTTAGTGGTCGAATTCAATGCTGCAAAATATAACATGGCTTAAATTTCTCTTCTTTTGGGATAAAATTTCAATTTATTATGTAGATATTATGTACTAAAACTGTTGGTTGTTAATTTACCTATTGAGTGTGTCGTGATGCAATTGTTGGAAGGCAAACATGCTTCATTTCACATTATTGGTTCAAGTATGTGTCCACGCAAAGAGATTTGTTCAATTCCCACATTCATTCTAATGAGTTTTCTGTTCTACCTTCGGTAATAGGATTTGCAATGACATTGTAGCTTGGCGTATGCTGCTCATAGAGAAAGATAGACATATCATATGTTTGGCATCTTTCTGAGATAGAAAAAAGTGGAAGACTTTTGTACTTGTTTTTGTTTGGGTATTTTCTATTTTTTGGGACTCCTTGTTAAGTTTGTAATAGAGTACTTTGTTCTATCGATGAAATACTTGAAAGCATTTATCAATATGCGCAATAGATCGTAGATTCTTTATTTGTAGATTTATAGATTGGGTTTAAGAATTGGTATTACTTGCCACTTCTGTTCTTACTTTTACCTTTTTGTTATCTTTAATGATTAGAGGAGTTTTGCTATTTTACTTTCATTATCAACTAGTTTGACCATGCCCTTCTCCTGAAGGTTTAAAGAATTTCTAGAGTGGCAATTATAGGATGGATCTTGTGTCCAAACACCAGCCCTTGATTGATGCATTACACTTCAAAATGTCGTACTAGGTTTATCTAGGTTATCTAAATGTTTTTATTAGGCAAATGGAAGTGACAGAATTTCAACAATCTTAGTAAATTCCCCCACTTTCTTTTGTGATTGCTGTTTCGTATGTGCGATTTTGTCCTTTCCACTGATTTTCTACCTCTCTTTCTTCTCTTATTTATGCCTTAGATTTTGCAATTCCTCGGTGACTAAAGATCCAGACTGCCTTGAATCAGACCATCTAGGCTCCAATCTGAGTGAATCACTTTCTCCATCTTTTGACATTTCTTTTGTACTTCTATTCTCCATTGTCAAATCCACTTCATGGTATGAGTCTTCACTTGATTCTCAAATAAAGATACAGAACAAGCATGACTTCTTGTTAGTTAGTTTAACGTTTTAATGTTTATTGATAGCAAGTGATTTACTCGTCTATCATTTGTGCTTTTGATTTTTTAATTTGTGTGAACTAATCAGCCTATCTTGTTGCATCTTGTAGTTTGCCTTTTATGAATGAACTTGCTATTGCAATCTTCTCGTATGATACTCATTCAATGATTCTTCAACATCATCTTAATTGGAATCTCTATTTAATTTCAACCAAGTCATGAATCGTGTCCATAAGCAATAACAATTATTCAATGAATTGCTTTCCTTTCCAACAAATTTAGTTGTATCTACTATACATCTGATTTATTATTATATGGAGTTTGAAATTGTGTTTGAAGTTTTAAAACAAATAAGCTTTAACGGAGTCGAATATAAGTCGTGTTCGAGTAAGTAAATATAAAATGCATATTTTATTACTCCCTTAGTCCTTTTATTTTTGCTCATATTTTCTATTCGAGATATCAAACAACACTCAATATCCTAAAAAAAAATTATTTTTCTAAAAAATACCCCCCAAATAAAGTAATGATTTGATGCATTAAATTTTCACCACTACTTTTACTTGTATGGACATAAATATAAAATGTCTAAAAAAATTATTTTTTCAACTCTTATCTTAAACTTCGTGCAAAAATCCAAATAAGCAAATAGAATGAAAGAGGATCGAAAAATATCAATTTTTAGTTTATCCACCGTTCATGAAATTGTGAGAACTTCAAACGAAGAGGTCATCCCTTTGGAAACTGTACTGGTGATTGTTGACATTGTCAGACTCTTCCCATGCCTGGTAAATAACATCTGTTCTGTGGCGGGAACTTTTTTTTCTTTTTGCTTTCAGAAAATAACTTGGGGTCTAATGGTATATAATTTACTTTCATCTAGAAAAATAATGGCCATAATGCCTGTTGCAAAACTACAGCCCTGTCAACATTTAAGTTTGTGCACTTGTCGCACGGATGTTGTGGCACAATACAAGAAGAATAATTGAAAGATTTAGTGATTCCAAAATCTCCATCATGTATCTTTCTAGGTCCTTGATTTTTTGCGTCGTTTTAGTCATTACAGTTGCTTTTCGTTGATTGCATAATACATCGGAATGTAGAAAAAAAAAGTTCGACTGTCATTATAGAGAGCCGCAAAACACTAGGGACTAAACAAAAGGGGATGATGCCAACTCGACCTTTCGACTTAGTGCATCCTCTTCTTGAGTAACCGCATAAATTTATTTGTGATAATGTGGATTCCTATTTTTCAATGAATTCCATAATAAAGATTTGGTATACAAATATTGAATTGTGTAATTTTTTTTATGTATTACATCACATCATTCTTACAATAGATACACGAAACAATATCTCAATTGAAAAACCACTAGTGGAATGCAATGAAATTAGGATTTTTCCTATTGAAATACGTGTATCCAGCTCATAACTAAATTGAACTTCAATAAATAATTGCAAAAATATACCCAATATCGATTCCTAAGAACATTATCATCCCAAACAAGTCACAAGACCAAAATCACTTTTCGTTTCTTAGCAATGAAAAAGTTAAATAAAAAGAAAAAACGCATGGGGTATATCAGCAATCCACGAGGTTGGAAGTCCACGTGATGATGGCATGAAATAGGTGCTTTGTTCACGTGTGGTTTTTTCCCAAGGCCCAATTCTCCATAACACTATCACTATTTAAATTTACAAAGTACTATTGAACCGTCCAATTTAAACAACACAACTATATTTTAAAAAATATAGGGTGTATGCGGATGGGTTTTGGTCCGGTCTTACGGGTTTTGTGAGATCGAGCCAAAACCTTTTCAAATGAGTTTTCGTCAAATCCATAAAACCATTAAAAATCTATTAAGAAACTCACACTCAAATTATTCAAACTTATAAAATATTGATTTGACACCTACCACCTACTTTTTTTCCTAAATTTCACTAAAAAAGACAATGATTTGACATCTATCACCTACTTTTTTCCCTAAATCCCAACATTCGAAACCAATACAAGTGGGGTTTTATTGAATGACCAACTCATCTAAATGAGTTGGTCATTCAATATGGTATTAGAGCTCAGGCAAAAAGAGGTCCTGTGTTCGAATCCCTCCGCCACCTATTTCTAAATTCCACGTGTTAAGGCTTGAGTAAAAGAATACCGCCTACACGTGAGGGGGCGTGTTAAGTGATATATATTAAATGATTCCTCTCTCTAATAGCTTAAGCTTTTAGATGAGTTGGTCATTCAATAGGTTTCAACTTATTCAAACCACAAACACAAGAGCCAAAACTCATCCAAATGAAGTCTCAAAGGTTTCATCAAAATCACCCAAACCAATTTTTTTAAACCGAGCCAAAACTCATCCAAATAGACTCATAGTAGTTTCATAAAAGAATAAATATTTTGATAGTCCATACTCCATATATCTTTAAAGACTCAAATTAGAATACATTTTTTTGATGATGCTAAAAGGACAATTATGTTCATGTTAATATCAGGATTTTCTATTTTTCGATAATTTATTTGGCCAAAAAAAATAAAAAATACACTTCACCAAAATTTATATATTTTGAGAATACATTCTACCAAAATTTAATTTCAAAGTTTCAATCTGCCCAAAAAACCATTTTTAATGGTCCCGTAATACACTCTACTTTCCCTTTTTCCTTTTGTGCTTCAATAGAATAGGAGAATTTGTCATCAATTTTTGGAATTTTCTCTATTACAGAATTGCCTCTGTCTAATATCAGTAATATACACCTCACTCCTTTACCTCTACTTTATCTCCTTATTTCCTGGGTTCCCCTCAGCCAAAGGTGGTTGCTTGATTTTTGCTTTTTCTTCTGCTTTTCCATTTATTTGTTTGTTGCATTCATTTTTAATTTGAAGTTCAAGAAGAAAATAGATACTACATTTGCATATTGAAATGTCCGTCTTTGTTTATATATCTCTGTTTCTTGAAATTTCTTAACAGGGTACTGATATAAATAAGTCTCTCTTATTCTTATATAGAGCTATATGGGATTTTATCAATTTAGCCTTTAATGGATTTCAATGAAGAGGAGGAGGTTTTGATTTCATTGAGAAACATGAACAATTCCAATGAAGAAGAACTCAACGAAAATCCCGTAATCGCAAATGGTCACACAATCATCAGATCACACTCCTCCTACCATCTAACCTTACCAATACCATGGTTCGATTTACGAGTCTTCTACGTTCGAGTTAGCAAATGTGTCATCCACGACAATTCAACTCCCGAGCACCTTACCTTAAACCACGTTCCCTTAAATCGAGACACCCTTCTCGAATCCAATGGTGTAAGAAGTAGCATATATTCCGATGGTGCATCGACCCTGCTCAAAAGGAATAGGTTGGATAGGATTTCCGAACAAGTTACGTTTGTGAGTACCGATAGTATAAAAATGACCGGAAGTGTCAAGTTTGAGGTGTTTCATAAAGATGTTATGGTTCTTTTTGGGACATTAGACTTGTGTCATAGTAATGGATTTATTAATGGTGAGTCGAAGAGTCAACCGAGTTGGATTATGAATTGTGAGTCGGATATACTTAAGTCCGATGGGTTTTTTCAAACGGGCTTGGAGTCGGGTTCACCTTCGACTGTCGAGGTTTATGTGGCGGGTTGTTTTTCTGGTAGTCCGATTATATTGACTAAAACATTGGAGCTTAGTCATAGGAGGAAACAAGCGAGGAAAGGAATGCTGGAATCAATACCAGAGTGCGAGGTTAATCGAAATCGGATTGATCATGATTCTTCGACCCTTACAAATACGGTATGAAGCTCATCAAAATTTCTTAATTAGGGATTTAATTACTATTTGCTCCATTTGGTTATTCTATTTGGAGCAATTAATCTTCTTGGTAGTACAAATTGTTTCTTAGTAGCACTATAGAAAAACTTATCTTGGAGTGTTCAAGACAACATGAGACTGCAGGCACATGTTTCTAAGCAAGTAATATTCAATATTATACTTTTTATTTTATCCCACATAGTTTTCATTTTTCTTATGGGATCTAGTGTGGATAACATAATACTATATATATAACAAATTAGTATTAGTAATAGTAATCCATTAAATTTGTACATGTAATGTTGTTGGTATGAGGTTTTAGATTCATTAGATGTTTGGTTGAAAACTTCAAGTGATCTTTTTGGTTTTGAGACACCATATTGAAGTACTTATTTTTTATAGGAACATCCATATCTTGAACAATTGGTTAATTTGAAACTTTAAAAGTTCAAATTCGAAATTAATGCTTCTAGGGAGAATAATAATATGAGTTAGGAGTGTTAGTGACTTGTTTGGTTTCTATTGGTAAAATTGCATTTTTACTCCCACACACTCAACACTCGACACTTTATGTCCAAGATTTTGATAAAAAAAAAATGGTTCGTTCCAAAATTTTGCACTTTTGAAATAATTTTGAACACTCGAGTCGAATATCGAGTAGTTTTGTTGGATTAATGGGTTAAAACTATATATATATATATTTTTTGCCTTTTTATTTTTATCGAAACAACCATATTTCTGTTAGATTGGTAGTCATTATTCTTTAAAATTCACAAAATACTATGAAATATTTTCACAAATTACATACACCTAATATATTTTCTTTATAATTCTTAATTTTCACAGTCAGGGTATGATCACTCGGGTTACATAGCTGAAGAAGAATTATTTTGCAGTCCGTATTCAGGAATAGAATACTTAGAAAGTGAAGACGGAGAATTATCATGGTTCAATGCCGGAGTAAGAGTAGGGGTTGGTATAGGCCTCAGTGTCTGCCTTGGACTTGGAATTGGAGTTGGCTTGCTCGTTCGAACATACCAAGGAACCACAAACTTCAAAAGGAGCTTACTTTGATTGCTTTAATGGAAAATTCGTGCCTATCCCGATGGATTTTTAATCCACCGAGGTGCTGGATGAATGCCACATGTGCATGAAAGGATAATTTTTTATCCTCTCATGCCCATGTGTAGGACTAACCCCAATGAATTAAATTCACTGTGGTAGGATCTAAGTAACCTGGTTTAGTTTCTTACTAATCAGTCGTTTTACTAATCTGACATGTTGCAGATATATTTGCTCAATGTTCATGCAAATTAAGGTAATAAAATAAAACTTTTGAATTTTATCCATAATGTAGTTTTTTTTGTACTAATCTGACATGTTGCAGATATATTTGCTCAATGTTCATGCAAATTAAGGTAATAAAATAAAACTTTTGAATTTTATCCATAATGTAGTTTTTTTTGTTCTAGGATTTCTTGATGACTCAGAGATCTTCTAATTAATGTGGTTGTTGGATGAGATTATGTTGGTCTTAACGTTTGATTGATGAAATTTAAGCTCCTTTCATTTGGTGTTTTAAAAATATCCAGTTATGACCTCTATTAACTCATCAGATGATAAAAGTCTGGGATTGATTGTGTAATAACTTCTTAATCATTTGGACATGTGAGAATACTAGTATGTGCATATATACTCTTACTAGCTAAATTATTAAATGAATTCTAGAAAAGGTCCTTGTATCAAACTGATTTTAGTTTAATCGTTGTTATAGTTCAATCATTTTTAGGGGGGGAAATAGGCCGGTGTTATCTTAGTTATTAGTGTCTACAAATGGGCCAAAAACCTTATTTTGTCCCTGTTCTAATTTTTCGGTTGGGTTGTGAATTGCGATTTGTGAATAAATTTAAATTATATTTGTTTTCGAGATAGTGATGATCAAATATTATTATAAATAAATTGTCCAGATAATCTCTATTCAAGAACCAGCCCAATCAAATATGAACCAGTCATCTGGCAACCCAACCCAAGTAGTTAATAGTTAAAACTTGAATCATCTAACTCTTACATTTAACTGTATTATCGTGGATCGAAATTTTTTGTTTTAAGTGTATGTTTTGATTTGTTCATCTTTAGAAATTTTTTGAAAATTTTTTGGAAAGAATTTTGAAAACATTATGAAAAATTATAATATAAAAATATTACTAAATCAAGAAAAATAAGAAGTCTCAAGATAAACAAACAATTTCAGATTTACATTTTTTTTATTTTATTCGAAAATGAAAAAAATTCATTGTTTATGACAGGAACGGTGAAATTTTTGATCCATGTAAATAATTACAACATTTACTCATGGATTAAAATTCTCATTGTTTTTGTCGAAAACGTCAAAATGTTTCTGTTTGGAATCAAATAGAATGAAAATAAGATTTAATTTCAAAACACTGTGTTTGCCTCGAAACTTTCTTAGTTTTCTTAATTTTTCTTTTATATATTTTTTTTCATGTTACCGAAATATTTCTATTAAACTTTCAATATTTAACTGATCAAAATATACAATACAAATGAAATATCGATACATACAGTCAATAATAATTTTATGTAACAACTTGTGGAATAACTAAGAAAATGTTACTAATTTCGCGTAATTTTCGTACAGTCTATGAGTTGAAATGTACAAAAAAGAAAAAATATGTGACTCAAAAAAATTATGGGTCTTTTATTTTTGTACAAATTGAATAGTAGAAAATAGGGCAGGATAAATAGCCTTATAAATTTTGACATTTGGCGCTCCTCATTAATGAAGAATGCAAAAGTTTTTAAATAGAATTTTCATATATAGTCCCACAAACATTTGATGTTTAAAGAAACTTGTAAGATTTCATTTAATGTTGTCACATATCCAGCAAGAAACATTGTACAATCTTTAAGGCTGCAGATCCTCTATACCACACAAATGTACCACATTTGTGTACCACCATTATAAAAGTGACACATGTCAAAACTAAATAGTATGCATTGCATAGGATTATATTCTCCACCCTTTCTCCTTCTTATCTCCATATTTGGTTTTAACATCTTTTTTTGTAAATAATAATACCGACTTTTTATATTTAGGCTGCGATTTAATGACATTATATATTTGTGTACCATTATTTGTAAATAATAATACCGACTTTTAATGAAATTAGCGAAATAACAACTCAAAATTTTGAATTATACTTTAAAAAACTATTTTTTTATTTTGAATTAAAATCAATTAGTATTATAAATATATCATTATTATTTATATAAAATAATAATTAAAATTATTTAAAAAAAATATAAACTAGCTATTGGAGTCAAATGATATGATTATTAAAAAGTAATCTCTTAAAATATAAACTAGTTGTTGGAATGTTGAGTAAAAAATAAAAGTGTATAATATTGTTCATTAATTATATTTTAAGATAAGAGACTAAAATTTAAGAGAGCTGATGAAGATAGCCTTACTATTATTTTTGCACATTTTAATTTTGAGTAAAAGTTTCAAAAAATATTTACTAGTCATACATTATGGCCGAATTAAATATTAATTAAATGGATTTATCAGTCACTTGCTATGATAAATTATTATATTATACGATATAATTATTTCTCAAAACCATATAAAGTATCATCTCAGAAATTCAAAAATTAAAAATCTTAAAATATAATTAATGAACAAAAAAGATGTTAAAACCAAAAATGAAGATAAGAATAAGAAGGAGAAGGAGAAGGGTGAAGAATATAATCCTATGCAATACATGCTATTTAATTTTGACATGTGTCACTTTTATAATGGTGGTACACAAATGTGGTACATTTGTGTAGTATAGAGGATCTGCTGCCAATCTTTAATGGTATATATATTTCAAACTCATAATTTCTCAGTAAATTTTCTAGCTAACCAACTTTCTCCAGTAACTTTTTCAGTAAAGTGTTCTTTTTCAAATTACATTGATGTAAATTGAATATTACGAATATTATAGGGGGTAAATTGCCATTAACTTGAGTTACACTCTCCGGCTAAATGAGGCAAATTCCTTCTTTAAAACTTTAATAGGGGTAAAGTGTTCTTTTTTAAATCACAGGGTAGGTAAATTGAACATTATGTATTCTATAGGGGTAAATTGACATTAATTTGTGCAACTCACTTGTCGAAATTGAAAGTAAGCATGAAAAATATCTTTGTAACATAGAGGGGTAAATTGTCCCATTTATCATTATTCATGGAAATAAACTTCAACATTATCATAATACTAGGGGGTGATTTGCCACATATAAAAATAACAACGAGGCAGTGTGAGACTTTTATAAGATTACAGAGGGTAAAATTGCTCTTTTACAAATCACAGAGAGTTACATTGAACATTATGAATATTACAGGGGATCAATTGCCATTAACTCTAATAACATCTAGTATCTCTCGAGACGATAATTTTGAACATGTTTGTCTCGCATTTCCGAAAAAAATTCATGTTTGTAAAAAAATAAGACATATACTTTTTTTTTCTACTTTCTGAAATAAGTTTATCATCTCTTACTTTTTCCAAACTAATCTCCTAAAATCCAAAAAGACAATAATTTTTTCTCTCTTACACAAATTTCACATTGATTTGACATAAAGAAACATATATATTACACAATTTATCTCACTTAACAAATATGGTTTGACCTAAAATTTTACATTTCTTGCACCTACAATATAAATTCTTTCAAAAAATTTATTTCTCAATCACTCTCCCAAAATTCAAACATACAACATTACACAAATTAAAATTATTTCACAAGCCCTCGTTATTTCCCAAATACCAAACAAAGAGGCCATGTATTCCCAACCTATGTTAAGAGGTTATGTGCACCCCCCCCCACCACCCCACCCCACCCCACCCCCAAAGAGGCCATGTATCCCCAACCTACCCCCCCCCCCCCCCCCCCCCGCCCCGGGTAAATACTCTTCTTACTTTCAGGTAGTTAATTGATTTATATCTTTCAAATGGAGATGTCACCTCCGTTATTCTAACCGTTATCCAACTTTCTGGACAACAATTTGACATTTGTCTCCCATCAACATTTTCAACCGTATTGTAAATTTCATGTACAGCTCTTAGTGTTATTACTCAATATGTGTTATTTGTAACTCTTGAAATTAATTTTTTATTTAGAAAATATTCTTATGGTATGTGAATCATCTTCAACAAATTTTTTTAATTTAAACATCTTATCTTGAAATTTAAGAGGTGAACAGTGTTATACATTCTCACATTTTAATCTGCACTCCAACAACTCATTTATATTTTAAAATTCTACTTTTAAACAACCACAACACTTCACTCCAATAATTCGTTTATATTTTAACATACTACTTTTAATTATTATTTCTATATAAATAATAAAAATTACATTTAAAAAATATTATTTTGGAAAAATAATATGATAAGTACAAAAAAAATGTTGTGCTTTGATGCAAAAAATCATAATATACATTTGGCTTTGAATTTGAATTCTCAAATTTGAGAGTCCAAAATCAAAAATTTAAATGACCCTTAAATTATAACATGTCCCTTGGAACACAATTTTTACGAAAATCTTAAATTTTTTTTTTTTTTTTTTTGTAATTTAACTTATTAGAGCTCCCTTGGATATGACCTGAAATAAAAGATCATTGTAGTATCTACTCATAAACCGTAAGATTTAATTAAGCAATCAAATGACACTTTTGTTCTTTAATTTAATTTATTTTGTGTGCACCAAGAAACGTGTACTAGTACAGTTTACCCCTCTCAATTTCAGCAAGTGAGTTACATATAGTAATTCTGATATAGTGATTGAATTCAACTCATCACTTGCTGAAACATCATTTAAGCAGCTACTTAATTATATATTTTTCTTAGACGGTGAATACATCATTATATCAATCACTTTATCAGAAATGTATTCAAATCTATTTTATTGGTATAAAAGTACAAAAATAAATTAACTGCAAAGACTAATAAAAGTACAAAGATAAATTAACTGCAAAGACTAATACTATTAAATTAGAGAAATATTTAAACATAGTGGCGGAGCTATTTAGGGTTGGGGGGGAGGGGGGGGGGAAGAAATTTTTTACATTACTATATATAAAATATATCTAATACATCTAATACATATTTGAAGGGTGTCTTTTGACCCAAATCATACAACTTTGACTCAATTCTTTTTTCTTAGAATTTAGAATTTTTTTTATTGTCAAGGAAATAAATTATTGGTTAATTACATGTCTATAATTAAGTTTGAAATCTTTGACAATTTAAAATGAATTCAATATACAAGCAAACTAATTTATTGACCTACTATACTCATGCCCCAAAAATAGCTTGAAATTAAAACTTAAACTTTTAATTGATTGACCTTCTAAAATCATGCCCCAAAAATAGCTACTCATAATTAGGGAACTAGAATTGGAATACATATATAAACCCATCACTCCCTAAACGTGTGTATGTAAAAATTTCTTTCATGCATCTTGCTATTGTTTGATTTTGCTATGGATTTTGATTTCCTTATACTATCTATTGGTTATGTCTATATTTCTCATAATCATATTCATCTTAGACTATATATGTACATAGAAAAAAGAAAAGAAAATCTCAATCATCCTTACTGATTTTGTATTTTTCATGAATATTTTCATTTAAAATTAAGCATATTTTTTTCAATATGAATTACAACTTATCACTTGCATTATTATATAATTGTGTACGTATTTGTAAGTTATCAATATTTATTAACTTTTCTATTTATCTAATTTCAGGAAAGACCTATCATCAAATACTCGACCGAATTTCTCCCAAATTAGCATCTTATTTGTGATTGAAGGTGAAAGTTCCATCTTTATAACTGAGCTTTGTTAAAGAGGAAAAAATTTGTGGTTATGATTCATTTTGTGTATTCTATATGTTTCGCCTTTCACAATTTCTTTTCCTTTGAACCATCACAAGTTGGAAGTTTTGTCGCAACAAATGGTGTTAAAGAAGGGCCTAAAAAGGTCATTACATGAAGTACTTGGTTGAAAGTTTTGTCGCAACAAAGGTTAATAAAGATGGGCCTAGAGTTCATTATTTGGAATGTAATTATGTATAACTTCTCAGTCTCCGTAAATTTTTATTTTAATTTTATTCCAAAGTTTTGCATCAATTTTAGTCATTTTTTGTAGAGGTATTAGGATTGTAATTTGTAAACGAGATAATTTGAGCCTAACAATGCATTGTTGATTATCCATTATACATTAATTTTGTTTGATAATTATGCTAGATGAGTTTGGAAACTATTCCAAACTACTAATTCAACCAACATTGATATTGTACATTTGTTTAAATATATAACTCTCATCAACCAAGAATAATTGATCTCTTTTTTATATATGTTGTACCAGAAAAAAATTTAGATATATGATTCAATTAGTTGGCACTGTAATTACTGAGTTTTTGTTTTTCTTAAAACTTCTACCTTAATGTTTAGATACCGGTGAATGCTCATTATAGATTTTAATACAATCATTTATCAATACTTGATGGTTGTTATAAAATATAAATGTCTTATTGTTAGCTTTATGAAGCTCATGATATTTAATCTATGTTTTTCTTTCCTTTTCTATTGTGCGAATTTAATCAAATCGAGGAAGAAGGTGTTTTGATAAATAAGCAAAATTTTGACAATTTATAAAGTCGAGTAAATAGATTAACTAAAGAATACGTAGAAGAAATTTAAAGCTTTATTCTATGCATTTTACAAATTGAAATAAAAGATATAAAATAAAGAGAAATAATCGTATAGAATTAAAACCAGTAGATTTCTCCCAAAAAAAAAAAACAAGTAGATAATTGATTGGAGCTTATTAATCAATTTTGAAGGGTTAGAGTATTATTCTTTTAAAGTCGACAATGTCAGTAAGAGAGAAAACGAATAAGAGAATTGTATTTTTGGTACCGCGCTTTAGGTAAATTCACACTTTTGGTACACCGTTTTAACAAATTGCGACTCATTTAGTACTGTCATTAAAATCACCGTTAAATGAGGATGTGACAGTTAAATTTTATTGTAAAGTTGATGCCATTACTTATATTGACTGACATTTTTAACTCATAACATTTTAGGCTACCAAAATAGCCTCACATCTCCAAATTTAGTGATGATTTTAGTCCACATAGCTGTCAAATTTCAAAATTTACTCTAACAAGACCACGTCCGCACCAATTTGGAGATTTTACTTATTATATTTAATTAACTAATTTGATTTATAAATAATATTTTAACATAAAACTCAAAAAAATTAAGAAAACATGGTTTTTTTAAATCAAAATTTATATAATAGTATTAATATATTTAATATTTTATTAAAATAATAAATTATATAATTAAAAATTATTTAATATTTATTAAAATAAATAATTATAATTTAAAAAAATAAACCCCCTCCCCAAATTTGTTAAATATTAAATAATTTTTAATTATATAATTTATTATTTTATTAAATATTAAATATATTAATACTATTATATAAATATTAGATTCAAAAAGAATTTTTTTTATTAATACTATTATATAATCTTAGATTCGAAAAGAATATTTTTTTTTCAAGATTTATATTAATTTATAAATATTATTTATAAAATTAAATTAAGTATGTTAATATTATAAGTAAAATCTCAAAATTGGTCCAGGAGTGGTCCTATTCGAGTCAATTTTGAAATTTGACAGCTATGTGGACAAAATTTGTCACTAAATGTGGAGATGTGGGGCTATTTTGGTAGGCTGAAATGTTATGGGATAAAAATATCAGTCAGTATAAGTAATGGCATAAATTTTGCAATAAAATTTAACTGCCACGTCATCACTTAACGGTGATTTTTAACAACAGTACCAAATGTGTCACAATTGATTAAAACGGTGTACCAAATGTATTGGATACAAAAATCAAAATACCAAAAGTGAAAATTGACCTAAAACGCGATACCAAAAGTGCAATTCACTCGAACATGAATATGATTATATGAAAATTGAGAGTTTTATAGTTTTGGAAATGACAAGTAAAAGTTTGAGGCAATGAAATATTGCACATTCTATAGTTGGTAGGAGGTAAATATAAATTATATGATATATATTTTTATAGACATTTTGATTGCCAAGATAAAGTTAACTATTTATTTTCAAAAATGTCAATTTAGGTGGTATTGATAAATCTCGCTTGATTATATTCAATATCAAAAGCTTAAAAATATGAATCATACTTTGATACATCAATTTCTCCATCAACTAATTTTATTATTTAATTTGCCTCTTAATTTTTAATTTACACCAGCATTGAATTTGTGATTAATCATGTTTACGTTGAATATTATAGGAAAAAAACCATTCATGAATTTATTGTATGCCAAATAAAGAAATTTTGTATACATATCACCATTCATTTGTTTCAATTTAAATCTATAAATTTTGTGCCTTCAAAAATAAAGGCTGCAAGGGTATTTGTAGTTAATCTAATACCTTTGGGTCATGGGAGTTTGGGTAATTTCTCAGAGTTGAAGGTTGATCATGTAATTAGACTAATTCTTAGCGGTGATTTGAGAATTTAAAATAGTTTAATATATGGGAGATTACTACTACTTTTTCTTTTTTTAGATGACATAAACACGTGCCGCTGGAAATTAACATCGTAAGAGAATGAGAGAATGAATGTATCCAATACCTACGGGGTACTTGAGTAATTTTCAAACTTTAAGGGTGTCAATTATACATACTTGAGCAATAGTGTGAACAGTACTCTCTTGATATTTCATATCCCATAAAGAAAAATATATGAAACATTTATTTTGATTAAACAAAGATAGCACTAAAAAAAATATTCAAGTTGTATATCACATACATGAAAAATGCAGTAATGAAAATACGATGTAATTATATTTGTTTCATTTTTTTTTTCGCAAGTTCTTCTTTCTTTCTTTTTTTCACACTATTTTGCGTTTGTCGTTATAGTTTTACATTTATCTATACTGACACACATTTGAATAATAATGTTGACTCCAATTAGTATTTTTTTTATTAATTAAATATTGAGTTGAATTCAAATTTTGATATTTTTAGCACATAGAGATTCTTTATTTAAATAAGTTTGCCTAATACTATATAGATGTATAATATAAAGTTTGTTATTAGTTTAACTTATCCATTACAAGTTATTTAAAGTGGTCAATTTTAGATAGATGTCATATATCATACAAATTTAACAATATATTAAATTTTACTCTTTTTATATATAATAATCTCAAGTTTTCATGAATTTTATGTTGTAAGTTTAATTGTTTTAGCCTCACAAGTCAATACTTACATTGAAGGAAATCTTATTTTAATTATTTTTATCATGTAATAAGTATAAATTTTTTAAGTAGACATTTGTGTACCATAAAAGAAAAGCAATGGAAAAATTCACTCATAAAATTTTATTTTCCATTGATCTTTAACATTTTATTTGTATAATTCACGTTTCATAGAAATTTTTGGTGTACTTTGTTCAAATACAATAATCTTATTTACTCACACTCTACGTTTTATTTTTTTTGCTTTACTGTTAAAAAAATTTGTCATTATTTACTATTATAAACTATAATTGTTATTATCATTTTATGTTTTTCTCTTTAATTAATTATGTAAGGTCAATCTTTTGTTTTACATATTTATTTTGTTATTAAAATTCTTTTTAATTTTTTCTTATGTGGATATGACAAATGACTGCAAGCTATTATAAATATTTGTATTATAATACATGTTGCTCTAAAATATGATCTTATATTAAGTAGTTTTTTTACAACAAGTAATTGTTTATTTAGTAGTATATATAATTAAAATTGTAAAAGATTTTTAAGTTTTTGTTTTCACATTTGAAATATATTTGATGATTCTATATCATATCATATATATACTTTCAGAAAATCTAACTTAAAATAGTTCCGTGCATAGCACGGATCTTAAGCTAGTTCGTTTATAATGAAAAGTAAATATCTATATGGTGCACTGGTTATGTTACTATATATAGGTTTGTTGGCTAGACCAGAGATGGAAATCTATGGTGAGCATATTCTTCTTCTTACAATTTCTGCCCTTGTACATGATGTTTTTGGTACAAGAGAATTTAACCTCCAATTCTCTGATAATTACAGAAGATCGAGCTGGGGTGCAAAGGAGATATTATCTGGAGACTGGAGTTAGATCTGGAAAATTCAACTTTCCTCAAAGAACACATGAATGAATAAATTGATGAAACTGAGGCCCCAAAATTTATTGTTATTGAAGATGAGCCAACAACTTGCCGTTTTAATTTGGTGGGTGGCAAAATTTGTACGGACTACCTTAAAACATATAATCTACTCCTGGCCTGGCCAACTCTAATTAATGTGATGTTGTTGCATTTATTCTGTCAAGTAAAAAAATATTAATTCAGACACCAGAAATTGAAAATAGTAGTTATGGGATCACATGGGTGCATGGGGATTGGTGATCACAATCTCACTATTTAATTTCCATTTAATTAATTTGGAACGTCACTCAAGTAAAAATATTTAGAGATTCATGTTGTAAACTAGTTTTCGGAGATTTTTCTGTAATTTTTGGAAAATATTTGAATACAATGTAAATAAAAAAACATGTTGAAAGGAAAATTATTTTATATTTTTGTACCATCTGACTCAAAAACAAAAAAAAATTCGAACCTATCAAAATTTTGATCCATTATTCTTGTCACTAATAAGACTTTAAACTCACTCTTTGAGGTTCATTTATAGTATGTTTATTGATTAAATTGCATATAATTAATTAAAGAGTTTAATGGCGTAATTATGAAAGAGTTGTTAAATTATAGGTGCGTTAATTCTTTAATAACCGTTGTCAAGTTTGTAATATTTTATGGTCAATATATTCATTTTTCTTCCTTGCTTGAGTTGCATGTATTTGGCACTTTGCTAATTAAAATAATGCAAATGTAAGACTTATTAGGTCATAGACTCATAGTGAATCTTGCTTTCAGTCCTTTTCGATCACAATCTATTAGTACAAATTTTTGAATTAATTTGCAGATCGAATTCAGTGAAGGGAATAGATAATCGATATCATGAAGGGGACATATGCAAAAATGAAAAAATTTTGTTCAAGCCTGGCTTGGCCAAATTCATCCAACCACCAAGCAAGTGTATTACACTTACTTTGTGATTGGTCACTCTCCTGGGAGTTACATCCAATCCCAAAACAAGTGTATTGCACTTGCTTTTTAGTTACTTTGGGTTTGGCCAAATCCAGTTTGGGTAAGAATTTTCCTGCAAAAATAGTTACAACTATTGGGAATATTAATTACTTCTCACTGTGAAATTAGTTACAACTATTGAGAATACATAGCGCAGATACTCTACATATGTAATTATTCTTTTTTCTTTTTTTTTTTTTGAGAGGAATATGTAATTATTCATCCATAACTATAAACTTACTACATGTATTCCATAAAATTGAGTCAGGAGAGAGCTATTAGTTTTATCTAAAGAAGAAGAAAAAGTATCTATCTTTTTTAATTCAGTGTTAAATAATAATAAAAAAAAATCTCCAAATTAGATAATGTGATTATATTCTTCTCCCTCCGTTTCATATTTGTGTTTTTAAAGCATTTTTTCTTCAATTTTGTCCCTTTCTCTCGGTGGAGTTGGGAAACTCAATGGTCACCACTCACTACTAAAAAAATTAAAAAATAGTCATCATTATGAAGGATATTTGAAGTATTTTATCATTAAAAAAGTATGTAATGATAAAATTTCTTAATATGTGTGAAAAATAAAAATATGTTAATTAATATATATGAAACGAATGGAGTACAAAATAATACTACACCTTTAGGAAAGAAAAAAAGGAAAATTCTTACTTAGACCTGGTCTAGGAGATTTTCCTAGACCTTGTGGTTGAAAAACACTCCACATCATTAATTGTGATGATGTGATGCTCTCACAATGATGATGTGGAGTGTTTTTCAACCACAAGGTCTAGGAAAATCTCCTAGACCAGGTCTAAGTAAGAATGTCCCAGAAAAAAAAAACATACTGATTGCGATAAGTTATATGTACATGACTTTTAGTGCGTATAGGGATCTGGAGTACTATATTTTTCTACACAGAAACAAATAAAACGAACATATAGATAGGCCTAATCTTGGATTTTTTTTCAATATGGTATTTTAGATAAACTTATATTTCAAAATGATTCATATTGAAAAGTATTTCCCTAAATGTACCTCTTGTGAAAAATCGCAATTGTCAAATGCGGTTCTTCAAAAAAATCGTAATTGGCAACTGCGATTCTTCGTTTTTACAAAATTGTTGAAAAAAAAGTTTATCATTGGTTTTTCTTTTTTTAAAAGATGACTTGAGTTTTTTAAGTATAATTTGATATTTATATTAATTAATAATAGTACATTAAATGAAATATTTGTCTTCCATTTCAGTATAAATTCCAGGATAATGTTGATGGACTGGGTAGTGAATGTTGGAAGCGTTGCTATCTTTCAACGTTGTTCATTTTCTGTTTTGAATTTTATGCTTTAATAAGCAAAGAGTATTTGTTATTGACGCCATTAGAGCACTTCATAATATATGGTCTGGTTTTTCAGGGGTAAATGCAAGATATTTCCCTGTGTTATGCAAAATCTGCAAAAAACTATTCTATGAAATTTTTTTTTGTGCCAAATTTCCTTTTATTTTCAAAAATCCTGCAAAAAACACCATATTTATAAAACAATAGGTCATTTTTAAGAATACTTCAAGTTGTTCCCTACAACTTCACGTGATATATTTTAAAAATGATTTCTTGAAATATGTCAATTCAAAATGACCTATTGTTTTATAAATATGGTGTTTTTTGCAGGGTTTTTGGAAACATAAGGAAGTTTGACACAATAAAAATTTCACAAAATAGTTTCTTATATGTTTTGTATAACACGGGGGAGTATCTTGCATTTTTCCCGGTTTTTCATCTTATGTATAGCAGGTGCCTAATAATTTTTTTAGTTACGTTGTATAAATTATTGTTCACCTTTATTTACAGCCTTGTTCTGTATTAATTATTGTTCAGCTATATTTACAACCTTGTTTATGTGGGGTTTGCTACTCGTGGAAGATAAACATTTCATTTAAAGTACTCTTACTAATATAAATATCAAATACTTTTATAAAAAAAAAAATCAAAAAAATAATAAAAAATCGCGATTTTTGATAAAAAAAAAAAAAATTTCCACAATTTTGTAAAAACGAAGAATCGCAGTTGCTAGTTACGTTTTTTTTTTAAGATTCACAGTTGACGACTGCGATTTTTCACAAGAGGTACATTTAGGAGCATACTTTTAAGTTTGAGTCATTTAAGAAAAAACTTTTATCTAAAATGCCATATTAAAAAAATTCCCTAATCTAATAATCAAATTTAGCATATGGATTTCACAAAACCCTTTATCAATGAAAAAAATTGTGATTAAGTGGTAGACAACCGATGATATCAAATTAGATATACCACATAAATATTGTCATTTTTAACATAGAATGATGTAAAAAAGAAAACCTAATTAGTAGTTCGATATAAAAGACCCACTAAAATCAAATGAACCAAACGCTAGGCTGACCGATTTCCCAAATCAGCACAACTATAATTAAAACTTGCTATAGCCTTTTCTTTTCATTGTTTTTGTGTGACAAAATAAGTTTGTGAAGTATAAAAAATATTCTTACCATACTTCATTAGTACGCATTGTGTATCGACATTTTCTGGCAATTCTAATAAGGCCCAAGTCTTTTAATCAATGATTTTTCCCCATAAGTATTAATTCTCTCAAAATAATGATATGATATTGTTCACTTGAGCTAATAAATTCATGTCAAAAGTTAAATTTTGGCTATAAAGGAACAAGCGAGAAAGAAGTGAAAAAAAGACGATATATAATAAAAAGATGGGGGAGCATTTAATATTAATTATTTGAATCAAGTTAACAAATCAAAAAAATGAGATATCAACAACTACAAGGGTACATTTATGAGTTGATAAATACCCAGACGGCGGGCGCGGGAGACGCTCCTCTTGAATTTGGTCTCCTTGTCCACCGGAAGATATTATGTGGTGCATGCTTTGTATGATGGACATGTATTGTATGATTGACAACACGTAGATAAAATTTATTCAAATCAGTTTATGCCATGAAAATCTGTTGAAACTTGAAAGTGAAATCACGGAGTCATATTATTTTTTAAATTTAAAGATTAAACAGGATAATTTCCATTATTTTTTATTGTTTTGTCTAAAACATGGTAACATTTTAATTAGTTTTTAAATCAATAGGATCAAAACAAGACTCTTTTTTTTTTTGGACGCTTTTATTTTTCATAATTGGCTTTTTCTAAATATTTTTAAAGTATTTTCAGAAAGATTTTTTTTTATTAATTAGTTGATCAAAACATATGCTAAAAATAAACTGTTAATTCATGTTCCCATTCGAAAAATACACAAAATAATATTAATATTTTGTCCACCAGATAGTTCTCACTTGTTACAAAGCCCAACTTCATTAAAGCAATTTCTTTGCCCCTGTTTGTCTAGCTTTTGAGAGAGATGTGGATGTTTGAAAAATAATCTCGGGTTTTATAATATTGATTGTTTCAGCTTTCTGAGATTAGTTTAAAAAATAAAATAGGTATATTTAGAGACTATGAAAAGAAGAGAAATAATGTAAAAGATAGTTTACTTTTTATTTTGTTTAATCAAATAAAAGAAATAAAAAATTTAATCCAAAAACAATTTATGTTGTTGATTTGACTTTTGGGATAACACCAAACTACTCTCCCAAAAGAGAGATAAATAGGGGGCTAATTCACACTTATGGTTCTCCAAGTATAAAATGTTACACTTATATACCTATTACCAAAGAATTTACATTTAAGTCCCTCTAATATAAAATGTATTACATTAACCAATTTTTCGGCACATTTTAGACGATTATGCAATCATGTGCAAGTCAAGTGACTTTTTGTAAGGGCATTTTTGGGTTTCTACGTGTTGTAATATTTTAACTTAATTGGTGTAATACATTTTATCGGTGTATTTTAAAACAATGCTTGAAATTTGACTAGTGTAATATATTTTATATAAAAGGACCTAAGTATAAAATATTTTATATTTGAGGAACCATGATTTAGTCCAAACAGGATCACTATTACTATATTTTAGTTTTTTTTTAAAAATTTTAAGAGTTTAATTTATTTCGATATGTGAAAGTAGGTTTGAAAGTAGGAACCTCTCCCAACAAATCCAAAGTTGAGTACGCTATTATGTAGTAACTAATCCTGTCCTGGACCACTTCCTTTTGCTATAATTTAGGAGAGAGAATTTCACTTTTCATACCATAATTATACCTACTTTAGGGATTTGATACCACAATTTTTTCTACCGACACATTTGATACCATAACTCAAATCAACTCGACACATTTGATACTTCCGTCAAATTGGAAACGGAATGGTCAGGTGATTGTCACGTGGCCGTTAAAACTTTGCACATTTGATACCATAACTTATGTTGACTGATAATTTTACCCATAACATTTCAGGTTACCAAAAAAGCCCCACATCTCCAAATTTACTGACGATTTTAGTCCACATTGTTCCAAATTTCCAAATTGACTCGAATAAGAACACGTGCTGACCAATTTAGAACTTTACACATTTGATACCATTATTTATGTTGATTGGTAATTTTAATCCATAACATTTCAGGTTACCAAAAAAGCCCCACATCTCCAAATTTAGTGATGATTTTAGTCCACATTGTTGCCAAATTTCCAAATTGGCTCGAATAAGACCACGTGCTGACCAATTTAGAAAAATTTACTTATTTTATTTAAATAACTAATTTAATTTATAAACAATATTAAAAAATTAAATAATACATTAACATAAATATCACCAAAATTAAGAAAATATATTCTTTTTAAATATAAAATTTATTTAATAAAATTAATATATTTAATATTTATTAAAATAATTAATTATATAATTTAAAACTATTTAATATTTATTAAAATATTAAATAATAAATAATTTTAATTTTAAAAAAAGAATCCCCACCCCACCCACCACCTCCCACCCCTTCCCCCTACCCCCGATTCCAAGGCCGCCGGCGGCCTGGGTCTTCTGTCCCAGGCCACCGCCGACGTGGGTTCTTCGATCCCAGGCCACTGCCGGCCTGGGATCTTCGGTCCCAGGCCGGCGGTGGCCTGGGACAGAAGACCCAGGCCGCCGGCGGCCTGGGAATCGGGGGTAAGGAGAGGGGTGGGGTGGGGTGGGGATTTTTTTATTGAATTATAATTATTTAATATTTAATATTTTAATAAATATTAAATAGTTTTTAATTATATAATTTATTATTTTAATCAATATTAAATAGATTTATTCTATTATATAAATTTTATTTTTAAAAAAATATGTTTTCTTAATTTTGATGATAGTTATGTTAATGTATTATTTAATTTATTAATATTGTTTATAAATTAAATTAGTTATTTAAATAAAATAAGTAAAATTTTCTAAATTGGTCAGCATGTGGTCTTATTCGAGTCAATTTGGAAATTCGGCAACAATGTGGACTAAAATCATCACTAAATTTGGAGATGTGGGGCTTTTTTGGTAACCTGAAATGTTATGGGGTAAAATTATCAGTCAACATAAGTAATGGTATCAAATGTATAAAGTTCTAAATTGGTCAGCACGTGGTCTTATTCGAGTCATTTGGAAATTTGGCAACAATGTGGACTAAAATCGTCACTAAATTTGGAGATGTGGGGCTTTTTTGGTAACATGAAATGTTGTGGGGGTAAAATTAGCAGTCAACATAAGTAATGGTATCAAATGTGTAAAATTCTAAATTGGTCAGCACGTGGTCTTATTCGAGTCAATTTGGAAATTTGGCAACAATGTGGACTAAAATCGTCACTAAATTTGGAGATGTGGGACTTTTTTGGTAATCTGAAATGTTATGGGGTAAAATTATCAGTCAACATAAGTTATGGTATCAAATGTGTAAAGTTTTAACGGTCACGTGACAATCACGTGACCATTCCGTTTCTAATTTGACGGAAGTATCAAATATGTCGAGTTGATTTGAGTTATGGTATCAAATATGTCTGATAAAAAAAATTATGATATCAAATCCCTAAAGTAGATTGAATTATTGTATGAAAAGTGATATTCCCTCTATAATTTAGTTTCCATTGAACGATTGAATGCCCAAATCCTGGCTAGCCTACACGGCAACACCTCAACGGAAAAAGCCCCACCTTTTTGCCATTTTCAATATATCCATTTTCATCTTTAATTCAACAAAGATAAAATGCCAATAGACACGTACTAAGCCATTTTCTCCTCTTCCACACACACAAACACTATTCGATCTCGCCGGTGATAATGGCGCCCGCCGGGAATTCCTTTGGCGACAATATCCTGATCAGAAAAACGCCAATTCTAGGGCAGAGACTCTACGTGCTCATTATCGCTACCGTATTACTCGTACTCGCCGTCTTCATTTTAGTTTTCCTATTCCTTCGTAATCTGAATTCCAAACGACGTCGCAATGGCATTAAGCACACTTCCGGGCTGTTACCTCTGGTCTCTAACGAGATGAGCGAGGTTAAAGATTCAGATCGAGTTAAAGCAACAGCTAAAGTTGTTAGTGAAACTAACAAAGTGTTTCTTATAGATGACGTAGTAAAAGGGGTGGGGATCGAGTCAGGGAGTAAGAAGGTGAGTTCGGGAAGCAACGAGTCGAGTACGACTCGGAGCGAGTCTTCGTCGGCATTTTCGGCGTCGACCGACGGGTTGGGAGGCTTCGGGTGGGGGCGGTGGTTCAGTTTAAGAGAGCTAGAAATCGCGACGAATCAATTTTCCGTTGAGAATGTTATTGGAGAAGGAGGCTATGGTATTGTTTATCGCGGCGTCTTGCACGATGGCTCTGTAATCGCCGTTAAAAATCTTCTAAACAACAAGTAAGTTTAACCACTGCAACTTGATTAAATCAGTGTTTAGTACTTGGAATTAATCGCATCAGAATCAAATTATGTTGACAGCTATTATATTTTAGTTTAATTATTGATCTTAATTTGTTTGTCTTTTGTCATTAGTATGGATTGTATAATTGAATGGCAAGGGAATCAAAGCTTCGTAGATCTAGATTTTATTGAATGTAGTGCGTGGGGAACCAATTTTCTTGTCTCTTTTGACTAGGGATTAAAGAAAAACAAAGTAAACGGTAGCTTTTGTTTCTTTATTTCTTATTGTTCTTCTCCATTTGCTACAGACCAAACTTTAAACCTGCTCCTTTTTCCTTCAATTAATTTAATAAAATCAATATGCTAGCTTTATTTTATCTTGATTAGCTTTAGCCTTTTCTTTTAAAACCCAGTTTACTTAGCTTTCCCTACTTTGGGTCCTTTTTCTTTTTCTTTCCCTAATTTATCTTAGATTTGATTGAATAATTAGTAATGGCCTTTAATACTTGTTCAAAAAGAAAAATGTTTGCATTTTTTGCTATATAAGAAAGGTGCACATAAGGTGTATTCGTCTGGTTATTTTTACGATTGAATGTTTAAAATTAGTGTATGATAACCTAATGTAAAAAATAGCTAAGAAGCACCAAATGATTGAAAAACAACCTAAGTAGTGAATGATACAAGTGAGTTATAAAATATTAAAATATGATAACCAAGATATATTTTAATAATTCAAACTTGTTCCACATAGTATTGAAAGAACTAATATTACAATTATGTAAGAATTTGTGGATTCTCATGATTTTATTTAAATTTTGAAGGATCTCGCTCTTGGTTTCCCTTTAAGAGCTATAACTTCAATTTTGGATTTTCAGTCATGAATTTTATATTTATACTATATTTCTTTCTTTTTCTTATTGTTTGTCTGATAACATTTGTTAGAATTAACTTCAATGATCTCTGGCCTTGTGAACAGGGGTCAAGCAGAGAAGGAATTTAAGGTGGAGGTTGAAGCCATTGGCAAAGTAAAACACAAAAATCTCGTGGGTCTAATAGGTTATTGTGCAGATGGTGCGCAAAGGTAACCTCTCTTTCTATTTGCTTTCTCTCCATTAATTTTGTACAAATTGTTAATTCTTTAAATTATTTTACGTATCTTTTTATTCAAAACAGGTTGCTTGTCTATGAGTACATTGATAATGGCAATTTGGAGCAATGGTTACATGGTGATGTCGGACCTGTTAGCCCTTTAACTTGGGAGATCCGAATCAAAATTGCCATTGGGACAGCAAGAGGGTGAGACATATAACATATTTATATCCAAATCAGACTACATACTTTCAACTTAGTTGATATTTTTGCCCTTGAAAAACCATCCTCATACTTTGTGAACTTGTTTGATAGCAAAGATTAGGTCTTTTATCCACCTTTATCTCTTGTTTGGTAGCATTGATAAATAAATCGGGCCTGCTCATAAGCTAGTGATGATCCGCGACATTTAGGCACTTAAATCGTATTATCACATGTCCAACCATATGATAATATGATATCAAGGTACAACAACATATCTAGGTTTTGCACTTTGCTAATTTGCCTGTTTATATATTTTAAACAGTTAAATTATACTACCAAACAAATCGAAAAGTCATATTATATAGTCCGCAATAACTTAAATACTATTTTCACCATTATTTTATAGTTGCTACCGAATGAGCTCTGTCTGTTTTGTCATGGTCTTTGGGAAATTTTGGGAGTTGATATATGATAAAAATTTCTATCCAGCATCCATGTCGATGTTACTTTACTTGATATCTATTCTTTAAGGATTCAAATAAATTGAAGGATATAGGATTTGGAGAAAAGATTTTAAATGGCTCCTAGTATCGGTGGATTTAAAGCCACCGTTTTGGTAAAAGAATATAACAAAAATGAATGCTTAGGATTTGACATACAAAATCAATGTGACCCAAAACGCATACTATGATCAAAATGAATCGTGTGGCTTTATCTGGATTGACTGGTTTTGAATTGCAGAATGAACTTTTTTTTGGTAATTAATTTGCAGAATGAATTTCAAATGGCCTAAATATTGGGTGAATTTCTTTTTTAAAAAAAAAAAACTAATATTGGGTGAATTTCAAGTTATCATTTCGGTTAAAAGAATAGCACACATTTGAAATCAATACAATATTGATCCAAGCAGATGGTGGCATATATTTGGATTAACATTAAGCACTGAGAGATGCTAATTAAGCATTGTATTATTCCTTTTCTCGCTGACTATGACTTTTATATTTACACAAAAAAAATTGAGAAAAAGAATCACAGAGTTGGCATCTCCCAAATGCTTCAAATGTTAATCCGAAAATATATTATTGTGTTTCCTTTAAATTCATTGGAAATTCTTTGTTAAATCTATGTAATGGAGATCCTTTAAATTCATTCTAATTGGAAATGTTGCAAAGAAGGGAAAGTTAACTTGTTACATGACCTGTATATCAATCCACGCTCTGAATAGTGTCTTCAGACAACCTATGTGTTCAGTCTTATTTCCTTTCATCTTACATGTATATTAATTTTTTGAACTTTTCATAGACTGGCATACTTACACGAAGGTTTGGAACCCAAAGTTGTTCATCGTGATGTGAAATCCAGCAACGTTCTTTTAGACAGGAAATGGAACGCGAGAGTGTCAGATTTTGGACTTGCCAAATTGTTGGGATCTGAAAAGAGCTTCGTTACCACACGAGTGATGGGAACATTCGGGTTTCTCCTGTTCTTTCCTTTGTCTTATGATTTTTCTTTTAAGACTGTCTTTCTTCCTAATTGATTGTCGGTTTATTTTTCCCAGATATGTCTCCCCTGACTATGCTAGTACGGGTATGCTCAACGAGGCAAATGATGTATATAGCTATGGGGTTCTATTGATGGAAATAATTACTGGAAGAAGCCCAGTAGACTATTCTAGACCCCCTGGCGAGGTGAAAAATGTTTCTTCTCCATGTTAACCTTTCGCACTCGACTATACATGTTAACTGCAAGATCTTTTTATGGATTAAAATTTGTTTTACATATCACCAAAAACGCGAAACAATTTCTCTTTTTAACTCAGCAAAAACATGTGGTAACTTCACAATTTCTACTGGAACTAATATCTTTTCCTCTTAACTTTTCAAATAAAATCCTAATATTTTAAAACCTTAAAAGAGTATGTTTTTCTCACATAGTAATGCAAATATTTTTATTTAAGTAGCAATGATAAAAGGATGTCATAGTATTAAATTATGTTAGCATCCAATAAGCTAGCGATCATCTATACAGATAATTCATCTCACATAATGACATTTGTACATTGTGCTTATAATAGTGAGAATTTGTTGGTTTGATGGAATAAATGGAATCTAACGTATGATACGGACACGGTCAAATTTAGCAATCCATTTTTTCCATGATTTTGATTAATGTTTCTCCAAGTTTGCAATTTTTCCTTGCGTTTTCCGATAAGTTTATCATTATATTTTGTAGCTCGTAACACACTAAACGAAATTTTGATCCATGCATATTGTGACTCCCTTTTTCAATTACAGATGAACTTGATAGATTGGTTCAAATCTATGGTGGGTAATCGTCGTGGAGAAGATTTGGTAGACCCACTAATTGAAATTCCTCCTCCCCCGAGAGCATTAAAGAGAATTTTATTGATTTGCCTTCGCTGTATAGATTTAGATGCAAATAAGCGTCCAAAGATGGGGCAAATTGTCCACATGCTCGAGGCAGATGAGATTTCATACCGCTCTGTAAGCAATTGTCCTTCTAAGCAATTTACTAGTAGCTCTTTGTTCAGTCTTATTAAAACTTGTCTAAATTTGACTTTACTTCCTCTGACCATTCTTAGTAAGTCCCCTCTAACTATCCCTCATGCTTCAGTTGCACCAGACCAATAGTTTCAACATATATCCGTCAAAGTGCTACTAAAATGTCTCAAATTTCCCCTTTAACGTAAAAGTAGTGTACATTTGATTTTCTCTCCTTATTATCAATAACATACCAAACCTGAATCAATGTGAAAAACTCTTATTATATTTCTGAACATGGATAGTGTGGATAATACAAATTTTGTCCGAAGTTTGATTTTATGTTGTTATGTAGTTCATTTCGTGTGATTTCTGAAATAATTAGATGTTTGTACTTTTTAGGAACCTCGTTCAGTTCGCGATATAGCTCCTCTTCATCCTCAAGCAATTGGTGACGATAAAACTTGATCGGTGGTGATTGATGAAGAAGAAAAACTTAGATGGAGATGAACTAGTAATTCGTCTGGGCACGTTCCGCAATTTTTCTGGGATAGAACATTCTTTCATGATGCATAAAAGGATATACTGGTTTATTGTGTGTATGTATGCTTAGTGATCATATAGATGAGAATGGCAGAGCTTCGTTACCTATTACCAAAGAATATTTTCAAATAATTATCAAAATCCGTGCTTGGAATATATATAGAGAGAGACTTGTATTTAACTGAGGTAGTAAATATATGTATAATATCCTTGACAATATGTAAAGTGTAAACTGCACACCTTATATATACTCAAATATAAATATTGGTAAAGTTAGTGGAAAATCGGTTTCGTAAAAAAAAAATTTGTGAAATCGATAAAAATTCGGTGATACTCAATTTTTATGGAATTCTTTTCATGAAAAACGGATGAAATTGGTGAAATCGATAAAAGTCGGTTAAATCAAATGAAAATGATAAATAAAAAAAATGTTGAACACTGGTAAAGTTGGTGAAAAACGAATAAAATCGGTAAAAAAGCGTCTACGAAATCGATAATCATATGCATTCGAATAACTTTGGATGAAATTTGTGAAAACCGGATAAGATCGATGAAATTAGTGAGAAACGGAAGAAATCGTTTAAAATGGGTGAAATATGTGGATCATTGTGAAAATGATAAGAATTTGAGTGAACATTGGTGAAGTTGGTGAAATCGATAAATACACATGGAATCGAAATACTTTAGATGAATTTCGTGAAAACCGGATAGGATCGGCATAATTACTGAAAAACGGATGTATTAGTTAGAATTGGATGAAATCAGTGAATTGAGAAACAATGGTAGAGTCGGTGAAAACATGTGAAATCAATGAAATGTGAGGTGAAATTGGTGAAAAGATATGTAAATCAGTGGAAAAACGTGTGAAATAGGTGAAAATGAGTGAGATCTGTAAAAATAAAAAAAATAGTTTAACTGACAAAACATTGTTAGGGTTAAATCTATAGAATGCACGATTTACGCCGGAAAAACATAAAAAAAAAATGGACGAAAATGGATTTTTTTTAAAGTAAGTTAAATATATAATAGACGAATAAACCGGTGAAAAATATATTAGATCGATGCAAAATGAATGAAATCGGTTGGAAAAAGGATTAAGCGGATTAGGTATGAAAATAAATGCATTTCAATTAAATGACATGGTATTATTTCAAAATAAAACAAATAAATAGTGCTATTAAATTGGTGCTTTTGAAATGAGAAATATTACTAATGAACTAAATAATTTTGTTATGATCTTATTTTAGAGAAAAAAATTACAAGATCTTATGAATAAATTGATCATCAAAATTTAATTACAATATTAAATAATAATTAAATTATATATTAGTCATTAATTTGTATTTTTTATGACAAGATAAAATTACTTTTATTATAATTTATAAAATTGACTTACTAAATTAATTAGACACGTACAACGTACGTGCACTTTTCTAGTGATACTAAAAGATTTACTTTTTATTTATTGACTAGAAAGTGACACTCATACTTAACCGATCATTGTAATTTTGAGAATTTTTTTTAATGTGTTTCGTTTGTATGAGATTATCTACTTTGTTAATAACGATTTGACATATATACTACTAAATGGTATGAGTATATTGCTATCATTTTAATGTAAGTTTGATAATTTTATATTGCATCAATTCAAATAAATATAGCTCCATAAATAGAAACACCAGAAAAAGCTATAAAAGAAAATTGTTTGTATTAGCCTCGGCTACCTTCTGGGTGAATCCAAAAACTTTTAGCCAAATTTTGGCCTTGGCTCCTAGAGCCATGGATATTTGGGGTGGCCAAGTAGCCGTGGGTTGGTTGTAGCCAAATAGCACTGGCCACCCAAAAGGATTATTGGCTATGGATCTTACAAAAATTAATCATGCTGGCTTTAGATTAAATTAAATGTTGTATAATCTCCATTGCTGGCCACATGGGAAAAGGTTAATTACAAAAATAAAATTCAACCTTATCAATCTTGCTGGCTTCAATCATGAATTTAGCCTATCAAAATTAATACAGGATCCCATGAACCTAAATTCGTGAAAGAAAAAAAATTGCTACTTATTGCAAACTCTAACTTTTGGGGGAGAATGAGCTTTGGTGGGGCACGTTCAGAAAGAAATATTTGAAACAGGGAAGCATGTTCGATTATAAAACCAAAGGAGGTGATTTGGCTGCTTTTAAAGGGATTGTCAAAAGTTTGCAAGTCGTTCAAGCGGGTATTAAGTGGAGGATTGGTAATGTGAAGATGACCTCTTTGTGGTTTGATATGATCCGCTGAGTAAATTCGTGGAAGGGGAGATGAGGGAGGCGGAGATTTCATGGAAAGTTGCAGATGGGCAGTGGTGTTTGGAGAAGATCAAAGCCGTGTTACAGCCTTTGGCGATTGAAGCAATTCAGAATACACCGTGTTCTTGGCAGTTGGATAGGGATGATAGGATTATTTGGGAAGGCACAATGGACACGCGTTTATTCTAGTAAATTTGCCTACAATCTTGCCCCAACGAGAATTGGAAATGGATATGGAAAATTAAAGGCCCGCACAGAGAATTCAGTATATTATTTGGCTGTGTATGCATGACAGCATTGTGACTAATGCATTGCGTAAAGAAGGAACCTCACCGACTTGGACTTATGCCCAATGTGTCAAAACCATGTACCCGGTGACAATACTTAGAGACTGCAAGAAAGAATCTGGGAATTTATGATATCTCCAACTCAATTTTAAATGAATCCCTTGTCTTCACATTCTTTAACTATTCATAGCATAAGCCTCTGATTTTTCAAAATGAACATGATGATTACTGTGATAAATTATAACATTAAGGTTGATATTAAAATTTCTTAGAAAAGTATTAGTGCCCAATGTTTTAGACTCAATCTGATGCAAGATTCATGAGGTCTTTAATTGCTATAGGCATTGGTTCACCCTTCATAACACTCTTCCAGTAGTCTCTCCAGGATCTTTTCTTGCATCTGTAACATACGCAATTGAGAAAAGAACATGAACTGAGATATAGAACAAATTATGAAAGAAAGCATTAAATAAAGAAATGGGATGCAATTTCAGTAATACTATAATATAATATTTATTTTTAAGACTGCATGTCTCATAATTTGTCTTACATAATCTTTCTTTTACCAAACATTATATTATAATGAATCTATACAATATTATAATCTTTATATTTTATTCTATGAATCATCATCATCATTTTTTTTTATACTTTTCATTCTTCCTTTTCTTTTTCCAAGTTCAAGCCAGATGTCACGCCCTGACATTTTGTTGGGTGCAAAATGGTGCAACGGAGGCTCGATGGACGGCAGCGCAGCTATGGGGGAGCCAGGGACGGGGACATACCTACCTTGTCGAAGATATTGCGGGACCAAGGAACCCAGGGTGAGATTTCGCACGTACGGGACTCCGCTCAGGGGAGCGTTGAGGTGGCCTGATGAGAAGACCTTGGCAGTAGGGTGCCGAGCTGGCCAAGTTGCATGGACGGGCAGCCATATAGGTGGGATGGCCGGCCTGGGACGAGGTAGGCACCGGAGGCATGCGCCAAGGGATAGCCGGGCGTGAGATGAGGCACTGGGGCAAGGAAAGGCCGTCGAGTGGCACTGGGGCATCCCAGGGGCGGACCAAGCATTTTGGAAGTGCCTAACCAAGTCTTGGAGGTTCCGGAGGATTCCAGAGGGTTCTACACAAGTCCGGGGCGTTCAAGATAACTCCGGAGGGGTCCAGAGTATTCCACAAGATTCCGGAGGGGTTCGAAATGTTCTACATGGTTCCGGAGGGCTCCGGAAGGTGCTACAAGGTTCCGGAGGGATCCGGAATATTCTAAAAGGATATGGAAGATTCTAGAAGGTTAGGGAACCTTCTAGAAGGTTGGAGAACCTTGTAGAAGGTTCTAGAACTTTGTAGTAGTAAGAGGTAGTAGAACATTATGGAATGCAAGTAGATGTAGTAGGTTTTTGTAGAAGTCTCTAGATATGGGGAAACTTCTAAATAAGTCATCTTAGTAATATAAATAGGGGTAGGGAGTCATTTGTTAGGATCAACTAAGTGGAGATCCACTAACATATAAAAGTTGTAATCCATCCATGTAATGATATAAGTATTCTTTCAACTCTTGTGTGCTACTTTACCTTCTCAACTAACCTCACATTGTGACTAATGCATATAAAGGCCCGCACAGAGAATTCAGTATATTATTTGGCTGTGTATGCATGACAGCATTGTGACTAATGCATTGCGTAAAGAAGGAACCTCACCGACTTGGACTTATGCCCAATGTGTCAAAACCATGTACCCGGTGACAATACTTAGAGACTGCAAGAAAGAATCTGGGAATTTATGATATCTCCAACTCAATTTTAAATGAATCCCTTGTCTTCACATTCTTTAACTATTCATAGCATAAGCCTCTGATTTTTCAGAATGAACATGATGATTACTGTGATAAATTATAACATTAAGGTTGATATTAAAATTTCTTAGAAAAGTATTAGTGCCCAATGTTTTAGACTCAATCTGATGCAAGATTCATGAGGTCTTTAATTGCTTTAGGCATTGGTTCACCCTTCATAACACTCTTCCAGTAGTCTCTCCAGGATATTTTCTTGCATCTGTAACATACGCAATTGAGAAAAGAACATGAAATGGGATATAGAACAAATTATGAAAGAAAGCATTGAATAAAGAAATGGGATGCAATTTCAGTAATACTATAATATAATATTTATTTTTAAGACTGCATGTCTCATAATTTGTCTTACATAATCCGTTTTTTTTTACCAAACATTATATTATAATGAATCTATACAATATTATAATCTTTATTTTTTATCTATGAATCATCATCATCATTTTTTTTAATACTTTTCATTCTTCCTTTTCTTTTTCTAATTCTTCCATGGTTGTAATTGTTTCCAGGTCGATCAAACTTTCGTTGTAAAGTAAAGCTGCAGGCTATTCTTCTTCTCGTCAATGTCATACTTCTTAATTTGACTTGTATGAACTGATTTAACATCATATTTTTTAATTGCAGTTCCATCAAATGCATAAGAAGTCAGTCGACCATCTTCCTCTAGAAGCAACTGATCATTCTTCCATGTAAAGAAAGGGCGTATGACCCCGACATGTTCTATAACAAACTTTTTAGTCCATGACTCCTTAACCCCATAGTTTTCCATGACCCAAATGTCAACAGTATTCCCGCGTTCCCGTGGATTATAATGAACCATTGCTAGGGAGTCATTGATGACCAATAGACTGCGTAGTGTCACGCCCCAACAACTCACCCAACCCAAGAGGCCGAGGACACAAGGGTTGGGCACAAAATGGGACACAAAGGGACTTGGGCGTGAAAGACATGCCGACGGGACAAATACGGGCAACGGCAATACCCTTGGCCGAGACATGACCTGTCGAGTGGCACAAGGCTGCCCAGGGGCGGCCTTAGAGATTTTAAAGTCCCATGTGATAACTCTGTGAAAACAGTGTTATCAAGTCTATTTCCTTTACTCATTCAATTACTTTTATTAGAGTTTTGGTAGAATCTTAGGCAATTTTAGTTAGTTTTGTGTTTTGTCGCTCGAGTCATTGGTTTGATTATTTTGTGCATGAATTGAGGTATTTTCTTATATATTGTGTCATATTTGTAGGCCTAAGCTATTTCGGATCTAAAGACATGATTGGAAGCGAAGAACAACGAATTAAAGATCAAATGAAGTCAAATAGTGCAAGAACGAAGAAGCTGTCAGAAATGTTATTATGCACTCCGAGGACCATAACTCATTTAAGGAAGCTCCAATGAAGTTGAATTTCGACTATGATGTATAGGAATGAGTTAGCTACACCACAGATTTTACGGATCTTGATTTGGAGTTCGGAGCTGAGAGTTATGACACTTGCAAAACTGTTGCGCAAATCTGGCGCGATTTTCAGCGGACTTTTAAGGGAATTATTGGGCCCAAAGTCTCCTACTTGGACTCAACTTGGTAGATCTATTTAAGGACTTCTAGGTCACGAAATTACACATCTTTGATCAGCTCTAAACATACTTTTCTCATAGAATACACCTACAACATCAAAGATCTACTTGGAGAAAGATTGAAGAAGAAAAGAGAAAAGTCTTGAAGATCACCCAAGCAAGAAGAACGCAATATTGAAGATCTTTATCTTGGATTCATCGTTTTGTCTATAAAACCACATGAACTCAGATTTGTTTTCATTTATTATTTTCTTCTTATGTTTATCATGAACTAATTCTTTAGGATCTAGGGTTTTTATGAACCTATGTTACTTTGATTATTTTCAATAGATTATTCGTAGTTAGGGACAATTCTTGTGTTTGATTTAATTTTGTTCTCTATGCTTGCAACTTGACTGATCACCTAGTTGTTAGATTTAATATTCGTTTCGAACTTGGAAAAGGAAGATTAGGATTAGATAGGAAATTGAATAGTAAACGACTCTTAGGATAGGAATATACTTAAGGCGTTTATACCCGTTACATGAGGTTCGTGTTTAATGCTTTGTGTTATTTATGAATCACCTAGGAATAGGATCGATTTGTATAATACATTAGGTTCTTACGTAATTCGGAAGATACATAGGAATATACTTGAATCCTCGGGGATCTTGCGTGTCTTCTCTTTTCTAAATGTCGTGGTGTGATTTTTTCTGATATTTGCGCCTTTTTATTTCCTCTCTCCGAGTCCTAAATGTATTAGGATTCTATTAATCTTCAAAATTCAACAAATGGGCCGCAGCCCATTAGTGTTCAACGGAAGTCTCTGCCGCATTACACCACAATTTCAACAATATTGGACTCTTATTTGCATTTTCAGCCCCTGAATTTCTGCCTTTGTATCCTTTGATCCCTTTAATATTAGAAATTGCTCACTTTCAATTGATTCCAAACTTTATTGGCCCAATTTATCTCCTACAAGAGAATAAGTCGAATTAGTGCCAAAAATCAAAGATTATTCTCAAAACTTGATTAAATTCGTGAATCGCCTCTAAAAAATAAAATATGCAATAAAATCTCAAACGACTCACAATTATTCATGAAAAACAGTCATTTAAGCCTAAAAGTTACATGCGATAACTCTATTTTCACAGAGTTATCACACCCCCAAACTTAAATTGTTGCTCGTCCTCGAGTAATGACACTAATTTTAAAGCAATTCTAACCAACTTCAACATTTACCATTATGCATTCAAAGTTAACTCCACACCAATCTTTTCAAAATGTTATGCACTTTATCATGTAATTCCTGCGTGTGTGTGTATACATAGTACGAGAATGTCGGAATCACCTAGATCACCATAACTTCGAAATCATCGAGCCTAATTGCATGAATTCCTTACTTGTCAAACAAATTCTCTATCTTCTTAGGCTATCACACCAATCACTAAGTTCTAGCAAAGCTTTCAGTCGAAGTTATTGACTCCCTTAAGTTCGAACTTTCACTTAGCAAAATTTTTTTTGTTTTTTTTTTTTTTCGACTTTAGTAATATTTAGCACCACTCACACTCATAACTCGTTCTAAAGAAGCAGTCAAAATAGCGGAGTGCCGAATAGTTAAATCAAAGCACCCATATAGCGTTCATCTTATCGCAGTCAAGTTAGAGGAGTGCAAGTATAAGTCTCAAGCGATGAGGTTTTTCAGGTCTCATACAAGTGAGGTTGTTTTATTTGAATTTACTTTATAGTTTCTTTTTTTTTTTTTTTTTTTTTTTTTTTCATCTTTTGCTTCATTTGGTTCTTGTTAAAGTTATCTTTCCCCCCAAACTTAGGCAAAACTATCACTTAGACTCTTAGCACTTTAACCCTCGAATCTAGAGATCAGGTAGGCAAGGAAAGATTTCTTAAGCTCTATTCTAACTATAATTTTCTAACGTCATCCTAAACTCTCGATTATGTATTCGTGCTTAAAATGTGCAGGAAAAACAGTCAAAAACACATAAAATTTCAAAAAATTTAGTTAAAGTTGACCTAGCATGCATGAAGTAAATGCGATCCCCCCCAAACTTAGAACAAACAGTGTCCTCACTGTGATATAAACAGACGAGATGAAACATGCCAGACTAGCCAAACAGAAAAAACGAGAAAATGCACATGCAGACAGTGAGAAAACCACCAACAAAATAAAACAGAGAACAGTAAAAAGAATACGTCCCTACGAGGCGGTGACTGGCGGTCTCCCATATGTCTGTCCATCCTAAGCATCATCCTCGGGACCCGACTCAGCATCATCAGTAATATCGGCGGGGCCCCTCTCGAAATCATCCATAGTTGGAAAAGGTGGCATTGGTGGCAGTTGGACACCTCGACTTTGCAACTCAGCTGCTTGGAACGCCTCATTTCGCTGAAAGCCAGTTTGTATGTAAGCAAATAAAAAGTTAAGTTGCTTCTCCACGGCGTCCAGCCGCTGTGGCATTGTTCTCGGTTTTGGGGTGGGTTTCGAAGATGATGTTGATCCCCGGTTTGAAATAGTCCTCGCGCTCTTGGGGTTCCAATACGAAATACCCAATATCTTACACCAGGTTGGATCATCGAAGGCACTTGTTAATTTCACCACTCCAGTACCGTCACCTCGCTGCACCCCGGCTTGCATACAAAGACGAAAGATAAGGGAGGGGAACCAAAATGTTTGGGCCCCTTCCTTTGTTGCATTTCGGATAATGCCTTTGCAGATTAATTCTCCGACGTCAACGGTGTGTTCTTTCATGAGCGAGTAGATTAGGCGGGCTTTGGCTTCCGAGAGTTTTGTGTAATGTGTCGTGGGCATAAGGCGGCAAGCAATGAAGGCGAACCAAATTTTTGCTGTAGGAGTGAGCGATGCTTTCAAAATTGGTCCCGTTGTTCGGACGACTGTGCCCGGGACACAAATGTACTCCACTATGTCTTTCATATCAATCGTTTCCGCTAGGCAAGTGGTGTATTGGTCAATGGCATAAGTTGGCAACTCGTAAAGAGTATTGATGGTCGCCTTATCGAACTTGACTAACCTTCCCCGAATTTGGACCTCTTTGGCGTCCGGAGTTTGGGAAACATTTGCATAGAATTCGCGTACGAGCTCGCCCTCAATCTCCGTCGGTTGTTTAATGAATTCCATCCACCCCCATTGTTGAAACAACCGATAAAATTCGGGGAAACTCTCGGGGGTACATTCTACACCCCTCTCCGTGATAATTGTCCTTGTGATCTCATGTTCGTCAAAGAATTTCTTTTGAGCCTCGGGGTTAACAAACCTACTACTATCAAACTCATCCTTCCGCACTTGTTTATCTCTAGCACCACTAAGCTTTTTCGTTGATGTGGTTGTTAGTGCTAATTTATTCACGGGGGGTTTCTTATGGACCGTTCGACTTCGTGGTGCCATTTGGTATAATGTAAACACACAAACACTTCACCGAAAAAATTTACTCCACACGAACAATCAATTCTCAAATATCACACCGAATCGAAAATATAATCACTCTCTACTACCCACACAATCAAGCAACAATCCGATAAACGACACTACGTTCAAGAACCCGTTCCTCCACAATCCTCAAATAATCATCAACAAAAATCCAAAAATAGCACAATACACCCTCAAACTATCAATCGAACTCAGAATTCAAGAATCGAATCAAGAAAGGCAAGAAACAATTGTTACCGACCCTTGAGAGATGCCCAACGGAGATAGAGGTTGATGTGGCGGCGTTAGGGTTTCGGCTGGTGACGTTTTTGTGGTAGGGGCGGCGGATTGGTGGTTAAGTGCGGCTGGTTGTGGCTGGGGTTAGGTCTTGGTTTCCGATCTCGGCGGCTGGGTGTGGTTCGCGTGGGGTAGAGAAAGGGATGCGGCGGTAGTTCGCTGTGCTGGTTTTCGGCGGAGGCAGGGGTTAGATCTGAGGGAGAGAGGCCGGTCGCGGCTGGTGCGGCGGAGGGTTTGTGGGAGAGAAGGCCGCGGCGGAGTGAGATGTAGGTGCGACAGCTTCGGGCGGCGGCAGATCTGAGAGACGGTCGCGTGTGGTGCGGCCTTAGGGTTTCTTCTGGCGGCTCACGGCTGGGCTCGATCTGACGGAGAGAAGGTCGCGTGAAGAAGAGAATGGCGGCGGCGTGAGGAGATCTGCGCGGCTGGGTAGGGTTCGTGGCGGTGGTCGGCGGTTTCGGGGTGTCGGTGGTGGTTTGTGAGTGATGAAGGTTTTGGTGGTTTGTAAGAGCTGAAGGTATTCTGAATTTTTTTTTTTTTTTTTTTTAATTTTTTTTTTTTTTTTTTTTTTTTTTTTTTTTTTTTTTTTTTAGGCCATGGCTCGATCCAATTGGAGCCATGGCCTGAAGCTGCTGGAAATTGGCTCTTTTGGGCACTTGAAGTGAAGCCATGGCCTTATTCAAGTAGTGCCATAGCTTTAGGCTGCTGGAATTTGTGCAATTTATTGAGCCATGGCCTAACTAGAGTTGTGCCATGGCTTCAAGCTTCTGGAAATTATGCACTCTTTTTGCTTACAATTGAGCCATGGCCTTGCTCAAATTGTGCCATGGCTTGATTCTTCTTCTTCTCCAAAACGCCCCAGTCTATGAAATATCCATTTTCTCGTTGCCCTGCACCGCGATACACCTGCAAAACCCGACAAAACACCACAAACCACACTAAAACTAAAACAAAACAAAACAAAAACGAAAAAAAACAAAAAACAAGTAAAAGCTTGGGTTGCCTCCCAAGAAGCGCTTAGTTTTATGTCGTTAGCTCGACATGATACTCAGTTGACTTCATTCTAAGACCACCGAGGTCTTTTCTTTCACAATTTCTCCACCCAAGTAATGTTTGAGACGTTGTCCATTGACTTTGAATTGTCTACCGGTCCCAGCTTCGGCTATCTCTACGGCACCATGTGGGAATGAGTTTATGACGATAAACGGTCCAGACCATCGAGATTTGAGTTTTCCAGGAAAAAGTTTGAGACGAGAATTGAAAAGGAGTACCAATTGACCCGGTTCAAACAACTTAGTGGTAATAGTCTTGTCATGCCATTTCTTTGTTCTTTCCTTATAGAGTTTGGCATTCTCATAGGCTATGTATCGAAATTCATCGAGTTCGTTCAGTTGCATCAACCGTTCCTTCTCCGACAGTTCCAAACTCATGTTCAAGTTGCGAACAGCCCAAAAAGCCTTATGCTCCAATTCTAATGGTAAGTGACATGCTTTTCCGAAAACTAACCTATACGGTGACATTCCAATTGGCGTCTTAAAAGCCGTTCTGTATGCCCACAGGGCATCATCTAATTTCTTGGACCAATCTTTTCTTGTGGGACTGACTGTTTTTTCTAAGATCTTCTTGATTTCTCGATTAGAGATCTCTGCTTGCCCATTCGTTTGCGGGTGGTATGCAGTTGCTACTTTATGTCGCACACCATATTTTGCTAAGAGAGCGTTGAAGTACTTATTGCAAAAGTGGGATCCTTGATCACTAATGATGGCTCTTGGTGTGCCGAATCTTGTGAAAATGTGCTTCTTAATGAATTGCATCACCACCTTCGAATCATCAGTTGGGAATGCTTCTGCCTCAACCCACTTAGACACGTAATCAACTGCAACTAAGATGTACCGATTTCCAAATGAGGGAATGAATGGTCCCATGAAGTCAATCCCCCAAACATCAAAAAGCTCTACTTCCAACATAGTCGACAGTGGCATCTCATCACGCTTCGTTAAATTTCCAACCCGTTGGCATCGATCACAACGCTTCACAAACTCATGAGCATCTTTATGTAAGGTGGGCCAGAAAAAACCAGATTGTAGGATTTTAGCTGATGTGCGATCTCCTTTAAAATGCCCACCGTATGGTGAATTGTGACAATTACCCAGAATTTCCTCGAAATTTTCATCGGGAATACACCTCCTTATCATTTGATCCCCACATTTCTTAAACAAGTATGGCTCATCCCAAATAAAGTTCTTCACATAATTCAGAAATCTCTTCTTTTGCTGGAAATTAATGTCGGGAGGAAGTAGGCCACTTACTAGATAGTTGACATAGTCGGCATACCATGGAAGTTTTGTTTGATTTACCGCAAACAATTGTTCGTCTGGAAAGACTTCATTGATCATCACAGAGCCTGACTCTTTGTTTCCTCCCTCCAATCTTGACAAGTGATCAGCCACTTGATTCTCGGTTCCTTTCCTATCTTTTATCTCGAGATCAAACTCTTGCAATAAGAGCACCCATCGAATTAGCCTTGGCTTAGCATCCTTCTTCTCAATCAAATATCGGATTGCGGAGTGGTCTGTATATACTATCACCTTTGTTCCTACCAGATACGCTCGGAACTTGTCAAAAGCAAACACTACTGCCAACAATTCTTTTTCAGTTACGGTGTAATTCACTTGAGCGTCAGTGAGAGTTTTGCTGGCGTAGTATATTGAGTGAAAGATCTTATCCCTTTTCTGTCCCAGAACAGCTCCAAGTGCGACATCGCTTGCGTCACACATCACTTCAAATGGAAGATTCCAATCTGGAGCTACTATTATTGGGGCTGTCACCAACTTTTCCTTCAATGTTTGGAAAGCCTGCATACACAAATCATCAAAAATAAATTTAGCATCTTTTTCAAGCAAATTACATAAAGGTTTAGAGATTTTAGAGAAATCCTTAATAAAACGTCGATAGAATCCAGCATGTCCCAGGAAGCTACGAATTCCCTTGACTGACGTAGGCGGAGGGAGTTTCTCTATCGTCTCTATCTTTGCCCTGTCCACTTCAATGCCTTTGCTAGATACTTTGTGTCCCAGAACTATTCCTTCTTGTACCATGAAGTGACACTTTTCCCAGTTTAGCACTAAGTTAGTTTCTTCGCACCTGCGCAAAACCTTGGCTAAGTTATCAAGACATTCATCATACGAATCACCAAACACAGAAAAGTCATCCATGAAGACTTCAAGAAATTTTTCTATCATGTCCGTGAAGATTGCCATCATGCAACGTTGAAACGTGGCTGGTGCATTGCATAATCCAAAAGGCATCCGTCTAAAAGCAAATGTGCCATAGGGGCATGTGAAAGTAGTCTTTTCTTGATCCGCTGGTGCGATGAAAATCTGATTGTATCCCGAAAATCCATCTAGAAAACAAAAGTAAGCCCTTCCTGCTAATCTGTCTAACATCTGATCTATGAATGGTAGCGGGAAGTGATCCTTTCTTGTAGATTTGTTCAGTTTTCGGTAATCCATGCAAACGCGCCATCCCGTGACAGTTCTTGAAGGGATCAATTCATTGTTTTGATTTTTCACTACTGTCATACCACCTTTCTTGGGAACACACTGAACTGGGCTAACCCATCTACTGTCTGAAATAGGGAAGATAATTCCTGAATCCAACCACTTGATGATTTCCTTTTTGACTACCTCTTTCATGATTGGATTTAGTCTCCTTTGATGTTCGACTGATCCCTTGTCCTCATCATCGAGTATGATCTTGTGCATACAAAATGCAGGACTAATCCCCTTAATGTCTGCAATAGTCCACCCAATGGCTCGTATATGACTTCGAAGGACTCTCAGTAATTTCTCTTTTTGGGTTTCGGAGAGATATGCAGAGATGATTACTGGCAATGTAGATGATTCCCCCAAATATTCATATTGCAGATGTGCTGGCAGTGGCTTCAAGTCCAGCGATGGTGGTTCTTCGATTGATGGTCGATGAGGCTTGCACGTGGGTAGTTCCAATCCTTCAATCTTGTTGACTGGTTTATTGACTCGCGAATTTGCTTGTAAGAATGCCACGCTTTGTACAATTTCTTTATCATCCATCTCCTCAGGATCCAAATTTAGGGCTGCCTCCAACGGGTCTCGGTACATAGACGTTTCAAAGGTCTTAGCGACCAATGAGTCGATCATGCATACTGATGAACATTCCTCCTCGTCGTCGGGATGCTTCATGGCTTGGAACACATTGAATGTAATCTTCTCGTCCTGCACCCTCATGGTTAATTCACCTTTCTGTACATCAATTAATGCTCTTCCAGTGGCTAAGAATGGCCTACCCAAAATGATGGGTACATTCGAATCTGCTTCATAGTCTAACACAATAAAATCAACAGGGAAGATAAACTTATCTACTTTTACCAGAACGTCTTCAATTTTTCCTTCGGGGTATGTAATGGAGCGATCTGCTAATTGAAGAGTTACCGTAGTTGGCCTTGCTTCCCCAATTCCCAATTTCTGAAAGACGGATTTGGGCATGAGATTGATGCTGGCCCCTAAATCGCATAATGCTTGTCCTACGTACTTGTCGCCAATGTTACATGGAATGGTAAAACTGCCAGGATCCTTGAGCTTAGGTGGGAGCTTATTCTGCAAAATTGCACTGCATTCTTCGGTGAGAGCTACAGTTTCGAATTCTCCTAATCTTTTCTTTCGTGACAGTACATCCTTCATGAATTTGACGTAATTTGGCATCTGCTCGAATGCTTCAACTAATGGAATGTTGATGTGAAGTTGTTTCAGGATATCAAGGAATTTTCTGAATTGATCATTCTTCCTTTGTTGTTGAAACCTTTGAGGAAACGGTGGCGGAGGTTTGATTTCCGGTAGATTAGGTACATCTTTCTTCTCGATTTCATTTTCCACCTCCTTTTCTTTGTTTAGCTCGGATTCTTCAGGTTTGTCTTGAGCTTCCTTGGGATCCTCAACTCGAACTCGTGTTCTGATGGGCTCTTCGAGTTCTCTACCATTTCTCAGAGTGATTGCTTTGCAGTGTTCGTTATGATTGGTCCTTGGGTTTTCAGTGTCACTTGGGAGTGAGCCAGGAGGTCTGTGCTGCCTCTCTTGAGCTAATTGAGCCATTTGGGTTTCCAGGTTTCGAATAGATGCACTTGTCTGGCTCATGAACTGCGCCAACGTCTCTTCTAATGATGGCTTATTGTCCGTTGGTGGTTGTTTTTGTTGACCCTGAAACCCTGGTGAGTTTTGCTGATTTTTGGCGTTGTTTGACCCCTGTCCAACGTGCTGATTATTGCTCCATGAAAAGTTGGGATGGTTTCGCCAACCGGGATTATAGCTGTTAGAGTATGGATTATACCCTTGATTGTTTCGATTGTTTCCCACATAGCATGCTGACTCCGAATTTGAAGGGCAGTTTTCATATGGATGCTCTCCTCCACAAATGATACATGAAATCTCTGAGTTGTGAATCATATTGACTGGTTGAGCTTGAAACGAGTTAGCTCCAGGTTTACTCATACTTAAACCATCAATCTTCTTGGATAAAATGGCTAATTGTGCTTGCACTGCTGTCATTGTATCTAACTCAAATTTTCCAGGTGCAAGTTTCACTGATGAGCGTTCCGATGCCCATTGATAATTGTTGTAGGTCATTCTTTCTAATACATCGTAGGCATCTGTATATGTCTTCCCCAAAAATGTCCCTCCTGCTGCTGCATCAAGAATGGTTCTGATTTGTCCCCCTAATCCAGTGTAGAAGATATTTATCAGTTCCCAACCAGGAATTCCATGTTGTGGACACTGTGTCATTAGCCCCTTGAACCTTTCCCATGCATCGTAGAGTGACTCTCCCTCTATTTGTTGGAATGAGTGAATTTCCATTCGAACTTTCGCACTCTTGGTGGGTGGAAAATATTTCCTTAGGAATTTTTCAGTCAAATCAGTCCAAGATGTGATGGAGTTAGGTGGCATTGAGTTTAGCCAGACTCGAGCTCGATCCCTTAAGGAAAAGGAGAAAAGTTTCATTCGTAGTTGATCAGCTGTAACCCCATTCAATTTGAATGAATCGCAAATTTCCATAAAGCTCTTCAAATGGGCGTGAGGATCTTCCATAGCCAACCCCGAAAATATAGCAGAGGAATTGATCAGATTCAGCATTACCGGTTTCACTTCAAAGTGAGCTGCTTCAATCTCTGGTCTGACAATGCTTGAATCTAGAACACCCAAGATTGGTGTTATGTATTCATTAATGGGTCTTTCGATTTCGGCAAGAACGTGTGGACCTATTTGCTGATTTACCAACTGTGGATTCACCTGATTTTCATTATTTGGATTCTCCATTAGATCAGCTTTTCCTTGATTCTTGTTTAGCGCTCTTCGTTGTCTGAAAGTCCTCTCGATCTCTGGATCAAAAGCTACTAATTCAGCTTTTTTATCACTACGCATAAACTAGGTATGAGTACCTACAAGGAAAAATTTGAACTATAAAAATAAATCGAATTAAAACAAAAATAAAAGTTGAAACTTGGTAAATTATCAATTATCAAAGTCCCCGGCAACGGCGCCAAAAACTTATTGCGTTTATTTGCGTGTGTAAAATCCGCAACACCAAACAAGGCCTTGGAGGTTCCGGGAGGTTCTAGAAGACTCCACACAAGTCCGGGACATCCAAGGAGAATCCGGAAGGTTCCACATGACTCCGGAGGGATCCGGAAGATACTGGGAGACGTCGAAAGGGTCCGGAAGAGCCTACACGAATGTAGAACATTGCGAAAGACTCTAGAATCGTGTGGAAGGCTCAAGAAACAAGTAGAGCTCCCTTGTACATAGTAGGACATTCTAGAAGTGTGTATATAGTTCTATGTTTGTGTAGGATTTTGTGGAAGGTGCTAGAGACTCAGTTCTAGCCCTTGGATCAAGTAGATCTTGGCCATCCATTTAGGATGCCAAGTAGTATAAATAGATTGGACTTCATTTGTAAAAATCTTGTGTAATAAAAGAGTTCTTCTTAAGTTCATTGTTCTCAACTTCCCTAGCCACTTTTCATACTTAGAATATTTTCCCACCATTAGGCAAAGGCTAAATTTAGCCAATTCTGATAGAGGGGCGGAGTCGACGAAAGTCGGGGGTAAGTCGAGGCTAGGTGCCGCACGGTACTCTTGAAAAGTTAAGTCCGTGACAGTAGTTTGTCTTGTGTCTGCGATTCCGGTTCATTACGATCATGATACTTGAGCATTGAATGACAGGATAATATTTTGATTAGCACCTGAAATGTTATTTGTCAAAGCCCAGTGGCAGAAGCCATTGAATAATACACCTTGTATGTCGTCCTGATAAATACAAGATGTTGTGGTATGCCTCTCAATTCCCCTCCAGGTATTTGTGCTTTAGTCGTACAATCTGGCGATGACAATCCATGGTTACTCGCCTCCTCCAATCGTTCAAACTTGTGGTTGAGGGCATGAAATAGTTGCACAACTTTGAAATTGTTATTAGTATGGCCAAATCCATATCTCATATGGCAGGAATGATCATCTAGTGGGAGGTAGCAGAGTGGAAGATGCTTGAATTTGTGCAATGCCGGATTGCACAGAATAATAGTTCCATTGACCTTTAGGCAGATAATCCCGTTGGAATGGCCCAAGAGATCGACAGGTTCATCATTGAATTGTTTGATCATTATGTGGTTGAAGGATGGAATAGGGAAATCAGAGCGTATCTTCTCCAATTCCGGGGAAACTGGATCATGGAAAGACAACACGCCAATTTCATCATCGTTTTTTGATTGAGCATTCGAACAACATCTCACCATAATTATATCCATGTTTGAGATGAGCACTGATAAACCTAGGACTCTCAATGAGAGCACGCCACTTTTTCGATACGCCCTTGAATCGCAAGAACGACTTGACACGCATGGAGACCGAAGTTCCATCCAACAAATCATTTGGCAATTTGTCTTTAAACTTCATCATTGCTTCTCCCTATCTAGCAGCACCTTCTAAATTAATGAAAGTAAAAATAATTGAACAAAAGAGATAAGTTTCCTGGTTCAAAATTGTCGTACAAATGAACTACTTAAATACTCTTTCATTTAGTTGATTTGGATATTGTTAAATTGATTAAAAAAGAAAATTTTATCTCGAATGTACGCAACAACTGCTAGCTGCATGCTTTCTGTTTTTGGTGAAATTAAGGTATTATTTCTCTTGAATAGACAAAATTAAGGTATTAATATAATTAGGGTCATCATGATAATTAATGAAGTTTTTGGCCATCTTTTGAAATCGAGTTAAAGTCGCCACAGTAGATGGCTATTTACGGTATTACGAACAACTCTTGAAGGGCGCATATTTATATATCAAGGGTTGTTTGGACAATTCATTCGGTTAAGAAAAATGAGCCATCTTCTTGTTTCCAGTAATAGATATTCGCATGTGTTGGTACGTGCTCATCTCTTCTTATTTGAAATTTAAATTTTTCTTATTTGAAATTTAACTTAATGTATCCTGTATGAACCCTATTGAAAGTTATACTCCGCGCATATTTATACACCAATGCTTTGTTTGGAGAAATCATTTTGTTAAGAAAAATATATGTAGTCATTTTCTTGTTTCCAAATAGATCTCCTGCGTGTTGACCTTTTGGTATGTGATCATTTTTCTCTTATTTGAGATTCAAGTTATTGTCCATCTAAAAACAAAAAAAAAAGAAGATTTAAGTTATTGTATCCTAAGTCTATGTTTGGGAAACTAATTTTGTTAAGAATAAAAATTAATTTTCTCGTTTTCATTAATATATAGACTTTTGCTTTTTTTTTTTTTTTTTTTTATCTATTAAATTGTGTATGTATTTACATAGCATTGTGTATATGTCCTCCCTAATGTGGTGTCTCTAGTAAGATTCGAAGTTGAGTGTACGTGATCATATTTTCTTAATTGAAATTTAAATTCTAAAAATATCCTATATAAAAATTTAGAGGTGTTAAATGAGTTAATCGGATGAGGATCGATCAATCAACTTGATTACAAACCTGAACCGACACAAGATCAGTATACTCGCGGTTCGAGATTTGCTTCAAACCGTACAAAACTTGAGTCCAAGTGATTCCAAGTTTTCAGTGAAACTTAAGTCCTAAAGATTAGGTGAAGTATTAGCCGTGAACTCATTACAATTATTTAAAACTTTATTAGAAAAATGATTATTAGTGATTCTTAAGCCAAGACAAACGCATCGAGTTAGTCGGTCTCGGTCTTTGTCTTAGGTCTACTCGAACCCGCTCATTGAACCTCTGTACGACCTCAATCCGCTGATTGATCCTCTCTTCATATGTAAAGCATAGATCAGTTGTTGAAATACACAAATTCTGTAACCTTTTGATATGAAAGTTAATATTTTGCTATATACTATTATATATGTATTATTATTTCCTTCGGAATTACATATATAGTTATAAGTTACAACCAAGTAAAATTGAACTAAAACCTATCCAAATAAAGCCTTAATTAATTTCTGGTTGGGGGTTGGAATTGCTCTTATAAATTCATCGAACCTGATATAGGTGTTCGATACTCTGGTGTGATCTTTAATTATTAATAAAAATACTACAAATTATATTTCAACCTAATTTTAATCTATAGTTGATCTATCAACTCGGCAATTGTATCATGAGGTGTTAGTTAATTAATACGTTTGATGAACAAATACAACAAATCCATCTCAGAATAAAAGAGATAATGAAATATAATCATTATATTTTGTTTTAATGATGCACAAGGCACCCAAACCATTCCTTGTTTTGAAGTTAAAATCTGTTTCGAAAAAATTCAAGACTGAATTTGAGATTAACTTTAAGGCTTGAATAATACAAAATTACAATTTATGTGAAGAGAAAAAATGTACATTCTTTTTGTCTTTTGCGTAGAAGATATATATTTTACATTCCTTTTATGAATAGAAATTTATCATTTAATTAATAATTCATGTGCCAAGTTACACTTTTCTATTTCACCCTTAATGTTAATGTCGAATATATCCTGTAAACTTTAATTTATATACCTTTAACTACCTCTGCACTATAAAAACATTCAATTACCTCGTAAAAGTTAAAATAATTATTTTCTTTGATAAAATTCTGCTAAATTAAAACCTTAAATTACTCTAACTTCACAATTCTTCTAATTGTTTTCATGAACATTTTACTTATTTTTAATAACAAAATTAAACTCTTTTTTATTTTCACAATCAAATTATATTGCACTTTTTTCAGCAATGACAAATATTTTAAGCGACAGTAACAAATTTTATGGGAAAATGTAAATCTGAAAATCAAGCCCTCATTCGTACCACATGGACAACAATATATCGGGGGATAAATTTTATTATATTTTACTTATATTGTGACTTGAAATAATTACCAACTTTTAATATTTGTACTAATTAAAAAAATGCAATTGAATCGAATTGTGCAATAAAATGTTTGAATTTATGTAAATTAAAAAATAAACAATATGAAGAAAAAAATTAACAGAATTGCGTGTCTACAATACAATATTAAGGAGGATAAAGTTAGTACTTAGGGTAATTCAGTTTTCATTAAGTAAAATTGTCTAAAAGAAAATAAAATTGTTAGCTTTCAACAACATGTCAAGAGGTAATTAAAAGTTGTAATAGTGCGACGTAGGGATTCTATGAAAGAGTATATGGGTGAATGTATATATTGTGAAATTAATATTAAGGATAAAATTGGGGAAGTATAGTTAGTTTTTCGTCACGTCAACAAATGCTATTTTAATAGAAAAATAAATGACATGGGATAATTTAAGGTTTTATTAGTACATGGTAATATGTGCTGATAGATTGATATGAGTACACGATATGTATGTGAAACTAATATATTAGGGCCTTTTTAAAATAAAATTTTATGGAACATAGGTGTACATGAGATGTCTTATTTCAACCATTAAAAAAATTCAACAACAAATTTAAACAACAATTTTTTATCAAAATGTCCAATGTTGATGTGACATCGGACATTAAGAAAAAAATAAACATATGTTAAATTACACATTAACCCTTTAATTAATATGTTTAAAAATTTCTCCATATCTCTAATTAATTTCATCTCTTTCCCAAAAAAAATATCTCTCAAATAATCAAATTAAATTTTATACGAAAAAAGTTAATAAAATTGTAATTTGTACGAATTGACAATTAGGACCATCAGTATAAGATCATTTGAAATATTTTAAGGGAAAAATGCACTTTACACCCCCTCTCAAAATTACATATTTTATATATTACCACCCAAAAGTATAAACTCAATTAAATTTTTTCTCTCAAATGATTTTAAGTCAATTCCAATCACCAAAAAAATACAGATATGCGTCTTACTTGTATATTTTAAGGATAAATTAGTTCCAACATTGATTTTTCGCCCAAATATTTTACCGACGCGTATTTTTCCCTCTCTCTCTCTCTTTACAAATAATTTTTTTTGTATTTAACTTTAGATTTTTGGTTCACAAGCAAGTATTTGGAAAAGTAAGAAGTGGTGTGACTAATTTACCCTTTGAAATTTATCTGAGGGGACACATGTAAGTAAGAAGTGGTGTGAATAATTTACCATTTGAAAATTCATGTGAGGGGCACACGTATATTTTCCGTCAAACAAAAATTGCATAAAATCATTTGAAGGGATAAAATGCAACTAATATTATTTTTTAGGGGGTAAATTATTAATTTTGTACATATGGGTGGTAAAGTGCCAGGACACGTAATTGTGGGGGGTAAGATTTTTTTGATATGAGATTCATAAATCATATGGAGATTTTTGTCAAATTTTCAAAACAAAAATGGGAAGGATGGGGTGTATTCTCAATTTTTAAAGTTAACAGATGTTATTGGTAATCTTTTAGGTAATAGGGATGTTTTTGCATTGTTTGGTGGGGTAAAATTGTCATTTCGACTTGAGAATGGTTTTCTTTGTTAATAAAAGAAAGTACAAGGTTTTGTTGCTAATTAGGGGCTTTTTTTTTTTTTTTAAGATTGGTCACTCTTCTAGGGGATACATCCAATTCCAAATCAAGTATATTGCACTTGTCTTGTAGCTACTTTGAGTTCGACAAAACCTGATATAGATAAGAATTTCCCAGGAGTATTTTTTAATTCACTCATTAAAAAGGGTAAAATTATCTTTAAAAAAATAAATTATTTAAAATTAAATTTTAAAGGGACACGTATGACAATGATAAATGCTATCTTATGTACTCCACTCTCTTAAAATATCATTTTAGACATACCCAACATACTAAACAATTCTTATAAAAATATATTTCTTCTAATTAATGAATTATCTTCTATAATCGCATATATATTGTAATAATTGTACCCCTAGGTGAAGATTCTATATACCATAATTTGTGTACCACATTTGTGTATCATTAATAAGTAATTGCCTCATCCTTTGTATTTATTTTTGGAAAATACACACTTACCCTTGGTGAGCTGAAAATATATTTACAAATTGCCATTGCCTCCTATAAGTACATAATAAGGGCATCTCCAACCAGATAGTGGTATTTTGGCACACCCTGGGATGGTCGGATGGACTTTGAGCGTGTCCGACCCACTCTCTAAGCAGGTGGCGACATATGTTTTATTTTTTTATTTAAATAAAAAAACTTTTTAAAAACATTAACTAAAAATGGACATTTACATTTATAAATTTTTATGTAAGATCTAATAACATTATATTTTAAATTAAAGATGTACATTATTGGTTTTAATTTTGAATTTTAAAATATTTCGTCAAAACATATAATTACAATTTTTGCATTAAATTTAAATTAATAATCTTATTATTATTATTGAAGGTGAGAGTGAGGTTTTTTTATTTAATTAATTAGGGATAATCCCCTGGGCTGTTGGAGATGATGCTTAGAGGGGTGCATGATTGATTACCCCGAAGTGGAGGATGACACCCAAAAGGATGATTCCCTACTCGATTGGCGATGACCTAATGTGCTCAATATATATTGTATGAATAAGAGGAAAGAAAACTACTCAAATAATGTGTCAGTTATTTATAGTATATTATGAAATAATCAAGGCATTACGGGCTTATTTGGATGGGTTCTGATCCGATTTTGCGTGTTTTAATTTCTAAAAAATAATTTGAATGGTTTCGATGAAACTTTTGAAATCCTATTTGATTAGCTTTTTGATGTTGGATTTTTGTGGTTTTGAATATAATATGGTGAAACCTCACTTTGATTGATCTTGGATATTGCGGTGTGGGGAAAATGGTAGGTACGTCAAATAAATGTCGTTTTTAGAGAGTTTGAGAAAAAAATAAATGGTAGGTGTCATATCAATGTCTTATATGTTTCAAGAGTTTGGGAGTAAATATGTAATTATGTTTATGATAAGTTTCATGAGTTTGAGGAAAACTCATTTTGGAAAGATTTTGACCCGGTCTCGCGAAAACCAAGTGACCAAAACCCATCCACTTTTCTTCTCTAAATTCCCAAGGATAATATTTTAAATTAAAAAAAAAATGCATCAATAATTATATGAGTCGAACAAAAAAAAATATATATATTTCACATACTTGTAAGATGAATATCTTCTTAATCTTCAAAAGTAAGATTTTAACACATAAATTTTTTATACTTACAACCTAAGTGGCTGCAAATTGATATGCATACCAAAGTGTAGGGGGAGGTGTTTGCCAAAATTCCAAAGGGTATGGTGGGTGATTGCCAAAGCACCAAAGTGTAGGGGAGGTCGATGCAAATTACCCATTCTCCACTCTCCAAAAAAAAAAAAAAAAAAAAGGAGGAATTTGGAGTTTGAGATTGAGATTTGGCACAGCACACACCACCATTAACTTTCCGCGAGAAAGAGTCGTGAAATATACACTTTACGCACTCATTCTGATCTGTTCTACCTTAAATTGTAACCTAAATTCTTAAAGAGAGAAATTATTGAGCGGAGGCAAATATGAATGAGGATTTGATAAAGAGGTTAGAATCCGCTGTGACGCGGCTGGAGGCGCTTTCTGCGGGCGGTTTACAACAAGGAGGTGTGACGGATGATGCGGCGGCTGCTATGGATCCGTCGATTTTGGCGTTTGACGATCTGATTTCGCAGTTTATCAGTAGACTCACGAGCGCTGCGGAGAAGATTGGAGGACCTGTTTTGGATATTTCGAAGATTATTCAGGAAGCATTTAATGTGCAAAAGGAGCTTCTTGTTCAAATCAAGCAATCTCAGGTTAATCGCTTTTTATTTTTTTCGTTCAGTCTTAATAGGAGTATTTAATGCGACAAAATACTGCTTTATTGTTGGCGTTTCTGATTCCTTCTTGTGTTGATAAGTTGCGGCTATATTTTTTATTTTTCATTCAGTTAAACACTTGAACTTCTACTTTGCATCATTGGAATATGTAATGCTTTTATAATTGACATTTCCTGTTTTTAATATGTCTTGACCTAGTTTATTCAATTTTACTTATACATGTCATCTATGTTGTATTATGTAATTCAGTAAAAGTAAATTACTGGAAAGTTTTGATGAATGGAGCTTTGTGGCATTCATAATTTGTTATTGTGTTGCAGAAATGTGATTGTGTTAAATGTGCTTCTAGAATTTCAATAGCTTCTGTAAATTGTGATGTGTATAATCATTTTGATTGTACCAATTTTTATCATGGACATAATGTTGAATGCTTATACAATGTACTAGTGAAATGAAAAACATTTGAAATAGAGAGGTGACAGTAACAATTTTCATATTGAGGGAAAAGTTATGTTGAACTTATACCAAACTTATCCAAATAGTATAGTTTCTTGATTATGTAAAATTGGTCCTCGGATAACAAGATATGATAAAGTGATGTCCTGTTATTGTAATTCCAGATGGAAAAATAAATGAGTAGCAGAGTAATGGCATTGCATCATGAGTTGCTCTAATATCCATAGAGGGCTTAGCCGTTTAGCATCCGATTTCCTTTATTTCAATTGTTTTTCCTCATTTTTTTTCCGGTATTCTGATGCTTAATCTATTTATGCCAAGTGTGCAGAAACCTGACATGGCAGGGTTTGTGGAGTTCCTTAAACCGCTGAATGAGGTCATATCAAAAGCTTCTGGATTGACAGAGGGAAAACGATCTGATTTTTTCCATCACTTAAAGACTGGTGCTGATAGTCTGGCAGCTCTGGCATGGATCGCATACACGGGAAAAGATTGTGGTAAGATATCTGAACAACATCTGTCTTCCATTGTTCAGTTAGCTCATTGTCTTCTCGTTTTCCTTATATAGTTATATCTATTCCCTCATTATAGGTATGAGCATGCCTATTGCACATGTTGAAGAAAGTTGGCAAATGGCTGAGTTTTACAATAACAAGGTAATCATATTACTTTCTGGCTTTTTCTTTCTCTAGTGAGATAAACAAAAGGAAACAGTGGAGCAAATGATTGAAACTTTCTTTATCATTCATCCATATCGTGTGTTGTCTTGTTGTTCTCCTCTGCTCTAGGAAGTAGTAGCAGTGGAATTCATGTTATGCTTATCAGATAAATCTCTTCACATTTATTTGGACCTAACCATTTTGTGCTCTGTTGACAAATTGCTAGTAGAGTGAAAAAAGTGAGGATATATTACAGAAAACATATATGGCCATATTCTGTTTCATAGCTGAGATGAATAAAAGACGGGATAGTTAGAGATAATTATTGAAATGAGTTAGTGAATACCTTTGAATCAAGATGTTTGAACGCTTCAGTGATGTAATTATGTAATTTCCACTTTCTCTAGTCATAAGTGGGACATGTTAAAAACTTAAAACTATTATGAGGTGGAGCCTCTGCTTCATATGGTTAGTTCATGTTTTGTACCGTCCTTGCTTAGAATATTATCCTGCTTCTTTGAATTTGCATATAGATGCAAATCATTCCATAATTGATTCTGTTCTTAGATAGTTGATAACTGTCTGCTGTAAAGGTTCTGATATCTTTTCATTTGTTGTATAGATTCTTGTGGAGTACAGAAACAAAGATGCAAATCATGTTGAGTGGGCCAAGGCTTTAAAGGAGCTTTATGTACCGGGCTTGAGGGATTATGTGAAGAGAAATCACCCATTGGGCCCTGTATGGAGTGCTACAGGGAAGACAGTAGTGTCTACCCCAACAAAAGCTCCTACTCCAGGTGCTCCTGCTCCTCCACCACCACCACCTGCTTCTCTTTTCAGTTCTGAAACGTCCCAGCCTTCATCATCACGCCCAAAAGAAGGAATGGCTGCTGTTTTCCAGGAAATTAATTCCGGAGAGCCTGTTACTTCTGGTAATTATCTCTCTTTTTATTTCCCCCATTTATATTACTGGATTTTATTTTATGTCATCTCTGTTTGTTGTACCTTTTTCAAGGTTTGAGGAAGGTTACAGCTGATATGAAAACAAAGAACCGTGCAGACAGAACTGGCGTTGTCTCTATTTCTGAAAAAGAGGGTCGTGCTGGTTCACCTTCTTTCTCGAAGGCAGGACCTCCAAAACTAGAGCTTCAAATGGGTCGTAAGTAAGTACACTCTATGGCTATTCTTATCTACATACACATGATGTTGAGTTAGATCTTTTGTTAATTAACAACTAGTTTGTTAACAAATAGTAGATGATATTATGTCTTCTAATAAACTTTATCACTCTTTGGTAATAAATAAAACAGTCGACTCATAATGAAGTAATAATCTGTCAGTTTGAGGCACTAACACAAATATAATTATCTCACATCCAACCTTATTATAATACTATAATTTTCGTGGCCCACAACGAGCAACAAACATAGGTCGTGAATTTCTCCCATTTTACTAATTTGCTACCAAACAAGTTCAAACGTTATATTACATTATTCATAATGACACAATTAATAATTCATCAAAACAAAAATGACATAATTAACATTTTCACTGTATTCCATAGCTGCTACGAAACAGGTTTAAGTGTTTATTGCATGCAGATGGGTGGTTGAAAATCAAAACGGGCGAAACAATTTAGTAATTGATGATTGTGACTCAAAGCAGTCCGTGTATGTCTTTGGGTGCAAAAACTCTGTTCTTCAAGTCCAAGGTATATTTTCAATGACTACTTTACATATAATTTGCCTTGCTTCGCTCGGGTCCTCTTTTTGCAAATCATGAAAAGCTTAACACAAGCACATAACCTTAAACAGGGAAAGTTAATAACATTACAGTGGACAAGTGCACTAAGATGGGAATAGTATTCAAGGTCAGTTCGGCACTTATCCAATGAAGAACTGGTTTCTGAATTTAAGAATCAAATCACTCATTTTCTTTTGAAATTTGGGACTAGGATGTTGTGGCAGCTTGTGAGATTGTCAATTGTACATCTGTGGAGGTCCAATGTCAGGTAATGAAAATTTGTATTCTGATGTTGGAGGTTTAATCAGCATGAAGCAGTGTTATTATTAACATATAATATCTTTTGCAAATCTTCTTTTTTAGGGATCGGCTCCAACAATTTCAATAGACAATACTGCAGGTTGTCAATTGTACTTGAGCAAAGATTCTTTAGAGGCTTCTATAACAACAGCAAAGTCGAGTGAAATCAATGTATTGGTACCTGCATCTGAATCAGATGGTGATTGGGTATGTTTCAGTTCCTCTAGTTTCCTGTTTATTATAATAAGTGCTTCATTAATCTCTCAATATAACCAAGTTTATTTGCCCACAAAAGATTTTGATGATTCAATGTGCATATATAGTAGTGTGCTTATGATTTAATGTAAATATAATTGTGTGCTCGGCACTTCATACTTTTTTATGGATAAATAATTTAGACATCCTCTGATGTTAGGTGAAATAATAGGTTTATCCCTAAACATAGCCACCTGACAATAAATGCCTTTTAGAAAGTTAACATACCCCGTAAAAGGCTATTTAAATTTTATCCATCATCCTATCTCTGAATCTAACTTTGGAAAATGTTGAAATATTTAAAATATAAAATGAAATATCCTTAACAGATCAAATAGTTAACAAATTTAACATAATTTTAAAATATTTTCCTGATGATATCAGCTCTAGCGTATAAAGCATATTTGTATAGTGAAACTTAAAGGAGGAGAAGTTGACCAAGAATCTCACTTAATCTCAGGGGTGTTTACGTAATAATCCTACTTTAATTAGTTGTAAAAGTATAATCTCTTCAGTCTTCTCTTCTGTTTTAAGTTAGATTAAAGAACTGCTCCTGATTATACTATTAGACCAATAACACAATACAGTATTTACAAAAATTAATTTGTGTAGAATCCTTTTGATTATGTGCATTGTGTTGCAGGGAGAGCATGCTTTGCCCCAACAGTACATTCATGTCTACCAAGAAGGCCAATTTGTCACAACTCCGGTGTCCCACTCTGGAGGCTAAATCAGTCAGAAAATCATTGAATTCCCTCCGTCTTCCCCTACCTATTCTTTTACTTTTCCTTTTTGAAATGCTGGGGTTACTTTCTCATCTTTATTTTTTACTGATTGTTACAGCTATTCAATTTTGATTTTATTATTTTCTTTTATGTATTTGTTTGTTGTACTGTGTGTCCCCTGCGTGTAATTTATTTTTGGTGAATGATTAACCAACCTATTTGTTCACTCAGAGTGAGTTATTTGTATAAGAACTCAAATTTCTTCAGATGTTATTATTTCGTAAAATCTTTACACATATTTGCCATCTTTAGACGTTTGCAATTAAATTGTATCAGCTCCTCCCGTCTGGACTGTGATTGTAAGGAACTTTAAGCTCTTAGGTATTCTTTTATTGTTATGCCGTAGTTCAAGGACTTTTTAGCGAATACTGACTGCATTATACTTCAAGAAGAAAAACAAAGATCCCAATAATTGTAAGTGGAAGTCAATTAATTAGTCAAGTTTTAATAGATTAAGGGTAAACGAATTGATTAAAGTAGAATGGTACCATTTTTTGCTGCATTTTAGACACAATTTATTAATATGCCTTATCAACCAAAATAGACTAGTCCCAATAGCTAAGTATCCAATGTGTCATGTTATATTTGAGCCATTGAAACGCCAAATTTATCTTTACTTGGCAAGAGGATTCATTGTTTAGTTGAATAGATAATTAGAGGACCAAAACAAATTTATCTGCATGTGATTAGTAGGAACTAACATTTCTCTAACGTGAACATCAATGTAAAGCAAAAAAGGAGTTCCATTGAGGTTATAACTTATAAGCTAAGTTTTTAATAGGGAAAAGTAAAAGATGCATCGTGTAGTTCAAAAGAAAAAGTGAGAACCTTTTAGTTTTCCCTTATTTTAATAACAATCACTTTTAGTATGATCATTTGAACTTGTATAGTATAACTTCTTTGAAGCCTATATATGCAAATAGTATATAAGTTTACTTTATGACTAATATTTAACATATTTATCAAAATAAAAAAATAAAAGAGATGTCGTATCCTCTAACTAATAAGAGATTATGTTGTACAACACTTGTTCATAACATACTTTACTTAATTCATTTTTCATACAATTAGTTCTTAAATTAAGTAATAACATAATTTATTCCGTACCATGGATTACATAATTCGTGGGATAATGGTTAGGATGTACAAAGATATGACTATTCTAATTTTTCAGACTAATTTGTGGAATATGTTTGTCCCTTCGGTTACGTAATTACACATGCCAAAAATTGTGCTTTTGCTTCTCACCTGACCTCCTTCGGTTTCATGCTATATGATTTGTCTACACAATTATCTAAAGGAAAAGTTGGCAGTCCTCGTATCAAAATGAACAGAAGGAAAGGAAGGTATATATGCATTTCCTTAGCTCTTTGTTTGTTTTCAAATTTTAGTGTACAACTACAACACTACAAAGTACCCAATTAGTGCTGGAAAGTGAAAAGTAGAGAATTTATATCCCCTTTTCTCTTTGGTGCTATAGTGGTATACAAGGACGACTCCCAACATACTTTACACTATTATTGTCTAGAAATGTAATCTGAGTACAAATTTCAACGAGCTGGTGTGTTTGACTACGTATTGATTAAGTCACAACTTTGTAGGATCGGTCGATTATTATTGTGCTAAATGTTTAACTTATAGCAATTACGTAAGTGAAAATTTTAAATTAAACAAAAGTTCAAACGTCACATTTCATTTTTGCATTACAATCATGACCTTTAATCATGAGGACAATTTATTACAATATTCAGTCACACAAAGACTATAAATCTGAATATTCTTGAAAAACCATAGATTCAAACAAATAAACTCAATCACGGGATCTAAGTCATACACAATTCTTCTACTTTTATCCGTATATCTATCCCTATATTTCCAATTTATTTCTTGATGCATATTCATTTACACATCCCATCATCTTTCTTTTTCCTCTTCTCCACCGTACCATCCCATTCTCCCTTTTTTTCTTTATTTGGTAATTGGTATTATTCCAATTGCAAAGTTAGTAGTATAAAACTTCACACTGCAATTTGCTAACTACAAATTAAACATACCCCACCCTCAACGAGCATTTCCCCTTCCTTAACCGTTGCAATATTCCTTAACCTCAACTCATCACTCATTCAATATTCTTTCTTTGAATCTTCTTCCTTCCTCATATAAACATAGGGGGCCTAAGAAGATATAGTTATCCTTATCCATTTTCATTTCTCCAGATATGCGGAAATCTTCTCATATAATACCATATTTTCTTCTTTGTTCTTCACTACTCTGTTTCTACTCTGCCCGTAAGTCAATTTTGGATTTAATGTCCATATCAGAATAATCCCTTTATTTTAATTTTTCACTTAGTACTGATATTTTACAGGAGCAGAGCCTTTCATCGGAGTAAATTACGGGATAGTGGCGGACAACCTGCCTCCGCCGGAGGCGACGGCGAAGCTATTGCAGTCGACGAGCATCGAGAAGGTGAGGCTTTACGGTACAGAGCCGGGAATCATAAAGGCGCTTGCGAACACGGGCATCGGAATCGTCATCGGAGCCGCGAATGGGGATATTCCGGCGCTTGCATCCGACCCGCAATTTGCGGGTAATTGGGTCGGTTCGAATGTGGTGGCTCACTACCCGGCTAGCAAGATTATCGTTGTTACTGTCGGCAATGAGGTGATGTTGTCAACGGATCAGAATCTCGTGTCTCAGCTATTGCCGGCCATGCAAAATGTCCAAAACGCCCTCAATGCAGGTACCTGTTATTAATTTTGTTATGTGCTGACATATAGGAAGGTATACTACATTTGGTCGTCATCAAGTTTTAATAACCAAGATTCATTAGGAGCAAAACTGCAAATGTATAATTTGATCAATAAAAATTGGATTATATAAAGTTAATTAAAAAACTTCCAACTTAAGAAATTAAGTAGATTTTAAATTAATTTTTTTTTATTGAAACTTTTAGAATATAAAATAATATTGACAAAGTTAGTATAATCTTAAAATGTAAAATTTAGTTTTGAGTTTCTACGTGACATATGAAGAGTTATTTATGTCGATAAAAATATTACACTTGGTTTCATTTTATTTTAAATGTAATTATAAATACATTTCAATTTTGAGATAGGTCTAACTTCAAAATAGACCCAAAAGTTTTATTACTTATTTATAACATTTTCACGAAATCTTAAATTTATTACATTCAGAAAAAGATTCTTTTGTTATTCGCTGCAAGTTTCATGTGGTATAACAATTAAATCAATTTCTACAAATCTTATAAAGTATGGTGATTGATCATAATAATGTTGTATGGTTAATTTTGAAAATCAATTGCAGCATCATTGGGCGGCAAAATCAAAGTATCAACAGTACATGCAATGGCGGTGTTAAGTCAATCAGATCCACCATCGTCAGGAGCTTTCAGCCCTAAAAATGGCGATACAATGAAAGCACTACTAGAATTCCATAAAGCGAATGGCTCCCCATTTATGATCAATCCATATCCTTTCTTTGCATATCAAGGTGATTCTAGGCCCGAAACGTTGTCGTTTTGTCTATTCCAACCAAATCCAGGACGAGTGGATTCAGGCACTGGCATTAAATACATGAACATGTTTGATGCACAGGTAAATACATTAAGATATGTGTTGTAATTCTAATTAGGTTCGGTACTGGTTTACCAGAGCTTAATGCTTATCAAGTGTTTGAATTATTGCTTATGAGAGTGAGTTCTAATTTATTTTGCTGGTATCCAATTTTATGTTTTAAGGTTGATGCTGTGCACTCTGCTTTGAAAGCAATGGGATTTAAGGACACTGAGATTGTGGTTGCTGAGACAGGGTGGCCTTATAAAGGAGATTCAAACGAACTTGGTACGAGTATGGACAATGCAAAAGCCTACAATGGCAATTTAATAAGCCACCTTAGGTCGATGGTTGGCACACCACTTATGCCTGGAAAATCTGTTGATACCTATATTTTTGCACTGTATGATGAGAATTTGAAACCCGGGCCTGGCTCAGAACGGGCGTTTGGACTTTTTAAGCCCGATCTTTCCATGACTTATGATGCCGGTCTCTCAAAGAGCACACAGGTAATACATCTTAATCGACATTACAATTTTTTCTTTTTCATTCATTCATATATATTAAGCAGAAATGTGGATTGGTATTGATTGGTGTGTGACATTATCAGATAGTATCTTTAGTCCTAAAAGTCATTTATTAGTATAATTATATATTTGTTAGTTCCTAAAAATAGAGGGTTATTCTGGTACTAGTTACATTGTACTCTTATGTTAATACAATTATATACCAAACGGGCGGATAGTTTCATTAAAAATTATAGAATAATACTGAGAATACTAATTATGTCACTACAAATTACATAATACATCATAACTCTTGGATGTGTTTGGTGACAGTTTCTAACTTATGGAGTGATGAGAAAATGGAAAATTAGACAAAATTCACCACCTAAGTTGTTGTTTCGTGTTATCATAAAGTTGGGCTTGTGATAATTATATACTCCGTGGTAGTGCCTAAAAGTAGAAGGTTATTGTTGGTTTATGGCTAGACCTGCTTTATGTGTAGATACTACCAAACAAGAGATAAAAGTTTATATAGAAATAACAAGTTCTTATAATACTATTATTTAGCTTTCCCAGTAGAAATTAAGTTTTAGTGTTTTTTTTAACCATTGAATGCAAGTATTATATAGAAAAAATCTAGCCCACGTCTGATTCAGCCAAACTCATAAAACCACAAAACAAATGTACTTGTCATGTGACTCTCCTATGAGTGTTACCAACCACAATGTAAGTGTATTACATTTGCCATGTAAATTTTTGGGTTCGGCCAAATTCAATTTGGGCGAGAATTACCCAGAGCGTTATAACATTTGAAACGAGAAACATAGGATCGAATTTCATGTCTCTTGATTTGTTTATTCAGCTCATCATTAAATGATTAACATGTTTATATGTCTTGGTCGATTTGCCTAGAGTCCTGCACCATCCCCTGATATTCCTGCTCCATCGGCAGCACCTCCTGCACCGATTACAGTGACTCCGGCTCCAACAACTCCAGTAGCTCCATTAATACCAGCTCCAACAATTCCCACGGCTCCAATCATTCCAGTAACACCCATGAATCCAACACCAAGACCTGCAGCAGGTTAGCAATTCTCGATTACGCCTATGGCCACAACATGTATTGTAGCTAAACTCAGTACTGTGGTGCCTGTTTTGCTATTAATCTTTTCTATCAATCTGTTGGCAGGACTACGTAGCATCGCAATTTCTTGCAGACCGCCACGCTCACTAGTACTAATCCTTGTAAGTTTTTTTATGTCCAATAGATAGTATTTCACCAACTCTACATGTACGAAATTCGATATATAGTTTTAGAAATTGGTAATATCCTAACACTCGTGGAACTAGAAATCGGTTTAGTCTTAGAGCTCGTTTGAATGTAGCTATAGAATAATGGTGAAAATATTAATTATGTGATGAGGAATAAAGATAATATAATTTTTGAACTTGTTTGGTAGCAAATCTAAAACACAAGTGAGTAGCAAATTAGTACAATGATGCAAATTCACCGCCTAAATTTGTTGTTCATCCATAGAGATTATATTCTTAGAAGGCTGGAAATGTGACAATTTTTTTTTATGTGTTAGTATTTTAAAAATGGTGGGTTAGCGGGTTATCACTTATTGATGGGTTGACCCGCATTCTTTATCAGCGCTACCAAACAAGAGATAAATGTTGACAAAAAATATAATCTCACCTATTCTATGCTACCTAACTTGTCCTTAATACTCTTGTTGTCTGTGTGGTTTATTAGGCATGTATCAAATTTTACCATTTTGTATTGTGACTGGTTCTTCCTGTTTCAGGTTATGATTCTTGCATTTACCTTGGAAGAAGTACTTGAAGACTAAATAGGAATTTTTTGTGTTAGCTAAATAATCAAAGGAACCATTGTATAGGTAGTAAGAATTTGTGTAATTCTATGTAAGAATAATATCCTAAGTTCTAACCTGTACATGTCTCCTCCATTATCTACTGCTTGATACTTCTGCAGTCATATCCATTCAATCAAGAATCTATCTCTTGTAGAGCTGGCAGATTGTCACTCAAAACTCATGAGCCGACCTGATCCAATCGTCCCAATCTTAATGTTTTGCTTGGGTTAGGTTGGGTTCTTTAGGTTTGGATGGGGTGGATTAAAATTGAGTCTTGTTGAGTCAGATGCCCCAATATGATCCTAATTCAGGCTTATCCAACCTAATTTGACATGTTATATTTTATCCATAAACCCGATGAGGTTTATTCAAGTGCAGGGCCGGCCCTAGATATTCGGGGGCCCTAGGCGAATTACAAATTTGGAGCCCTTCGTTATATTTTATATATAGTCAATTTTTTTTAAAGGCAAAAATATTAATTAAATATTGACATATTATATTCTCTAACATATTATTTTTTAGATAAATAATTAAATAACAAACTTATTTAACTTTTAAAAGATTTAACTGTGAATTTTTTTGTATAAGTTTTTATATTAAAAATATTATTTTAGCCGAAGCAAATTTTGCAAGTATATGTACATCCTTAACTCTATTTTATTCTTTTACAAATATCATAATTGATTGCTTGATTTTATTTCATTTCGTGATATTCTTATCTCTATTAATTATATACTATTAATCATGTATAGAAAAAATTATACATCATTTATAAAAAAAAAATACACATACATATAAAATTATGGATGGGGTTAGACCAATTTTATTGTGGGTGAAATTCTTTTTTACAATGTACTAAGTGAGAAAATAATAAGCAGAAAAATCATATTATAAAGAAAAAAATTGTATTCTTTTATAATAATTAAGAAAGAATATTTTTTAAAGCACCTATTAAGGAAAAAATTGACAAGAAATCATTAATTAAGAAAATGGATTAAAAGAATAATTACTACGAATGAAAAATAAAAAAGACGAACATTATTAAAAAAAAAGTTAAATAACATAAAACATAAGAAAAAAACTCAATATTGGAATTTGAACCTTAGACCTCCCACTAATCAACAGAAAGTCTTACCAAGTAAACCAAGATACATTTTATGTATATAAAATTAATAAAATTAAAATTTTTTAATTTTTTTAATTTTCCTAAGGCCTAAATATAAATTTTGGGGCCCTCCGAACCGAGGGCCCTAGGTGCCGGCCCAAGTTGCCTAGCACTTGGGCCGGCCCTGTTCAAGTGTCACTCTTAATTGTTGGAAATTATGAAGCAAAACATTTTTTTTTCTTTCTGATTTGAAATTTTATATGGTTCAAGGTTCAATATGAAATAATTTCAGAAGTTTTTGTGACTGCATATTTAGTGGTGATGTGCATGATTAATCATGTTTTAACATTTCAATGATGAGAAGGATCAGTAGATAGAATTTTTGAGTTCCCCCATCTATATATAAATTTGTACGATTAAATATACATATAATAAAAAATGCACATCGTTGACTTATTAGTAAATCACGATTTAATTGTTTGTGTTGTTTTTTGAAAAGTCTGTCTATTCATTATGAGCTCTGATTTTGTGTATACAATAAAAATAGTTAATTTTGAAGTTTGTTATTGCCATAATTTTCTTATAAAAACAATTGCAAGTATTTTCACTATTCCAAAAATATATGAAAAAAAGACTCTATGACAATCCCTTCTCTTCCTACCTCTAAATTTAGATTTCCTCCAATTGTTTATGATAAGTTATATATTTTATGTGCAAAGAATAGATATGAATCCGTTGTCGTCCAGCGGTTAGGATATCTGGCTTTCACCCAGGAGACCCGGGTTCGATTCCCGGCAACGGAAGTTTTTATTTTCAGTTACTTTTTTGATAATTGTTTTTATTTTCAGTTATATAGTGTTATGTAAATATGGAGTATTTCTTTTCCCCACACACCCCCCTTTCGTCTCTCTGTCTCCACAGTTCACCCCTGACCGAAGATCACTCTTCAGCTCCTTCAGCCTTTGTTTGATTTACTTTTTACATGTTTGAGTCTGAATTGCATACAAGCACCGTAATTGAGCTCAAATGAAGCTGAACGGATAGTTTATCTTCTTCCCTTTGCCCTAAATTTCGGAGAAAAAAGAGAGAAGATGTCAGTTACAGAACTGAAAGAGCGACATATAGCTGCCACAGAAACCGTCAATACTCTCAGAGATAGATTAAAGCAAAAGCGTCTTCTTCTTCTCGACACCGACGGTTCTAATTCTTTCTACTTAAATTTTGTGATTTCCTGATAGTTCAATTTATAAAGTTAAATGTCCTAAGATCTGCTTGTTTTATTATGAATTTATGTTGGGGTAATGTTTGTTGACAGTTGCGGGTTATGCCCGTGCCCAGGGGAAGACTCCGGTCACTTTTGGTCCAACCGATCTGGTTTGTTGTCGGACTCTGCAGGGGCACACCGGCAAGGTAATCTTTTAGTAATAAGTAATATTTTTTAAATCACCTTTCAAATTTTCTGCAATATTAGAAAGTACATATGTGCATTTGTGTATTATTTGTTTTCTGGTTGTTTCTTCATTCTTACTATTGACAATTAATCTAGTGGTGATATGGTTTTCATGTGTAGAAATTAGGAGGGAATGTATAATAGTGTGTAGTTATTTATCCATTTGGATAATTCTGGCGACTCAAAGAAGTTTTCAAGGCTTTGAAATCCATACATAATTACGGAAATCCAATTTTATATGGACTTTTTTTCTCTATAATCAGCAAATAGTGTTTTGTTGCCGTTCCTCTCTATTTTTTGGCCCACTTTCTATTATGCATTACTATTGCTATTGAGGAATTAGCTCGTTTCACGTAGATGAATGAGTGTCTTTATTTTTCTATGCCTTGTTGAAGACTTATGATATTTTAAGTAATGGAATTTGGATGTTTAAAGTATTTGTCATGCCAGAATCTTCACCACATAATTAAACCAATTATGATTTATTAGTCTGTTGCTATTTCTACCACTGATAGAACTATCTTAAACTTAGACTGAAATCTTTTGTGTTCCATCTTTGCGATATGTAATCTGCGAATGTAACTTAGGTTTATTCACTTGATTGGACTCCTGAAAAGAATCGCATTGTCAGTGCATCTCAAGATGGGAGATTAATAGTTTGGAATGCTCTCACAAGCCAAAAGACTCATGCAATTAAGCTGCCTTGTGCATGGGTCATGACCTGTGCCTTCTCTCCCAGTGGGCAATCAGTTGCCTGTGGTGGCTTAGATAGTGTGTGCTCTGTCTTCAACCTTAACTCTCAAACCGACAAAGATGGGAATCTCCCAGTATCCAGAATGCTTAGTGGGCATAAGGGTTACGTCTCTTCATGTCAATATGTTCCAGATGAAGATACACACCTTATAACTGCTTCTGGTGACCAGACATGTGTTTTATGGGATATAACTACTGGACTAAGGACGTCTGTATTTGGAGGCGAGTTTCAATCTGGGCATACTTCTGATGTTCTAAGGTATGTAAGCATCATAGTTAAGATGCATTGCTCAGCCTTTCAGAGCTTCTTGGTTTATATGGAAAAAATGCATTTCTAGTCTCGTGGGATTGAACCCTAAGCAATTTCGCCCTCGCTTTACGAGAATGCACTTAGGTACCAATTTTTAAATGTTTTGCTCTTTTAGGTCTACCACCCAATTTTGCATATTTTTGTCACATGCAATAGTCTCTGTTATGCAAAACAGTTTAAAAAACTAGGACCAAAAGGGCAACTTTTAATTTAAACTACAGGGACCATGGTGTTGAGGGTCCAGTCCTGTGGAACTAAAAATGCATTTTTGCTCGGTTAATATTGTTACTTTTAGTAAGGACTTTAATGTGTGGTTTTTTTGGTTCAGTGTGTCTATTAACGGATTCAACTCAAGAATGTTTGTGTCTGGCTCATGTGATTCAACTGCTCGTTTGTGGGATACCCGTGTTGCTAGTCGAGCTGTTGGTACTTTTCATGGTCATGAGGGAGATGTTAATACTGTTAAGTTCTTTCCAGATGGGAATAGATTTGGTACGGGTTCAGATGATGGAACTTGTAGACTATTTGACATTAGAACAGGGCATCAGCTCCAAGAGTACAGTCAACCAAATGGTGAAAATGAAACCCGCCATGTGACGTCAATTGCGTTTTCCATCTCCGGTCGACTCCTCTTTGCTGGGTACACCAACGGTGATTGCTATGTGTGGGACACTTTATTGGCAAAGGTATATTGCAATTACTTGATTCGAATTATATTGAAAATCTAGGGTAAAGTAAACAAATTATCCCTGAATGTGATCCGTTAAAATATCTCTCCGGTTTAGCTGAGAGTACAGAAATTCTATCATCCCTATTTACGAAAATCTAACCTATTATTTATTACTTAGACACCCCTCCAATTATACAATTCTTACGTAGACACCCTTTCTCAGATGGATAGTTTGTGTAAATTTTCAACCACGAGGATTGAGGGGGCCTCTCTTGATGGAAGTAGTTTATGTAATTTACCGATGAATCTATTGTAATCAGAAGTTTGACTTTTGGCTTGTGTTCTCCATAATAGATGGTTTTAAACTTGGGATCTCTTCAAAATTCACATGATGGTCGGATAAGCTGTCTGGGTTTGTCAGCTGATGGGAGTGCCTTATGTACAGGCAGTTGGGATACAAACCTCAAGGTTAGTCTTAATCTGCGACTCTTGTGTGTATTTATTTTCGTATAGACTTAGTTTTGTTATTAGAAAGATAAATTAATTATATGTAATGTGGAATTTAACATCTTATAAGTAATTTAATCCCGCTGCAGATTTGGGCATTTGGAGGGCATAGAAGAGTGATCTGACCGTGAAGACGTTGATTCTGGTTCCTCTGGAAAATGTGCATTCTCATTATCTCTTTCAAGAATGATACTACCTCCTTTAACATTTTCAGTGTCCCAATTGTGAAGTGTATTGCTGTAATTGTGTGGTTATTTCCTTTTATCTTTGTGATTGATTGTTAACAATAGGATATTATGAAAGGAAGTTGATCCTGTATTACTAATAAGATAATCTTATATATGCTTAAACCTTGGATTTCATCTGAGGATAAAAAAAATTAGCCAATTATGCACGAGTGCAAAAATCAAAATCTCCGAAACAGACATTTTTTGTTGAGATATAGGACCTTTTCTTTTCTACTTAGCGTACAGTATATCACTTTCCAATTTCATTTTCCCCGTCGTATTTTCTTGAATCCCTTGCAGGAAAATTGCATATATTTGACAATATATACTCCTGCTAGAGTATCTATAGAATGTATATGAGCAATTGACACTTTGCACTATGAAATTGAAAGCTTGAATCTCAGTTGAGAGAGGTTTTACTTAATGTGTTCGACGCGCCTCGAAATAAATTAAATTATTGGAAAACAAAAAAGGAAAAGAAATTGAAAGTTTATCACTTTGCACCTTGAATTGCATATTGTTTGGTGAATTTTTCCAAGAATATGCAATTTGTTGGTGCAAAGTGCTAAACTTTCAATTGCAGGGTCTAAAGTGCCAAAATGAATATGTCTGGGTTGCAAACTATCGAAACATGATATAATCAATGTTTTTAAAACCGGACCGGACAGTGAACCGGTGAGCAGACTGGTTAGTGGTTTTACTGGTCGAACCGGTCGGACCACTGGTCGAACCGGATAACGTCATAATAATGTAATAAATATATTTAATTTTAAAGTATATGTAATATGCATAAAATTTAAACATTATCATACAATTGATTAAAAATATAAAAAAATTTGTAATATTCTAAAATTAAATCATATAATATTTATCTAACTTATATCATAACGGTAATATGGTACTAATTTGTATGCTCATATAAATATAATATGATTATATTTCTTTTTAAAAATTTAAAAGTGTAAGTTAAAAATACAACAAACTAAGAGATATTCATAAATTTTAAAATATGGTTATGTATAAAAGTCTAATATTCAAAGTCAAACTTGCATATTATATCGATTTGAATCTTTATCCTAAAAATAATATTGAAAAGAATATTTTATAGAATAAATTTTAATAAAAAACTATTATTTGAGTATTAATTTTCATTCATAATGTGTGAAATATTTATTTAAGTTAATTATCTAATTTATAAATAAATTTGGCTACAAGTTTCTATAATTTATAAATTTTAATTTGTACTAAAATTTCAAAAAAAATGGTGTAGCTCAAATGGTAAGAAAGTCATGCTTCATCCTAGAGGTTAGGTGTTCAAATCCCACCTTATACAAAAATTTCTAGTTTATTTTTAATATTAAAAAAATCAAAAAAAAAAAAAAAAAAGGGAAAATCAGAACCGGGTTGAACCGGTCCATACCGGTTCGCCGGTTCACCGGTTTTGGACCGGTTCAACCCGGTCCAAACTGGTTTTTGAAGTTACTGGTTTTAATGGGTAAACCGGACCGGACCGACCTCCGGTTCGCGGTCGAACCGGCCGGTCCGGTCCGGTTTTAATAACATTGGATATAATTAAGCATGCGCGTCCTTGATACAAATTTATTTCGAATTTTAAGATTCTTACAAAATATATATGTTGGATTTAGATATGATTTCTTCCAGTTTTTGTGAAAAACAGTCAATCTGTACCCACGTAATTGTTTTTCTTTTTCCTGTACAAATTTAACTAAGTACTCTTTTAATTAGAAGTTAATTAATTTTGAAGTTAATTAGGTGATCAAGGAGAGCAAGTAGTATACTAGTTTATATATTTTAAATTAAATTGCACATAATCATTCACTTAATTAATTCACTGATAGCTAGAGAAATGAACTTTTGTAGATTGATACAAGAAAATCATGCATGTGTATGCACTCTAGCTAGCTCAATAAAAATAATAATTCATTAAAAACAAAACTGGTTCAGTTACAATAAAAATCTAAGAAGTTGATCTTCTCCTAATATATCGTCAAGGCTAGAGTAAAAAATGACTAAACACAAGCAAAAGTAATTCTTCATTTACATTAGTACTTAATTATAACATACATATATCTTACAATAAATTCACATATTTAGTATGAGCAAACCCCGACACATGCATATTTGAAAATATGACCCCAAATTATGAAAGACAGTACGTACTGTTAAAAGGTGAATGAACCTTTAAATGCTACAAATTCTTCATCATCATATGTTTCACTATATTTTTTATTATATATTAAAATATCTCCTCCTTCATCATCATGTCCACTATTATAAATTAAGGACTCCGGATGCGATTACCATCGTTGTAGTGAACAAACTCCCCTGTATGCTCAGTACTGCTGGTGAACTCTTGGCTCGACATTGTTCCCGGCTTTCTAGATTTTTTCATGTCTGGGTACAAGCCATTGTCATACTCGGAACTTCCCCCCGACCCAAACATTGCACTTTGCCCGGTCTTGATGCCATCATTTAAGTCTTCAAGAGAGGCATCGCCTTCTAGAGCACGCACAATCTATATATATATATAGCCAAATTAACACACACAAACTTAAAAGTATATATGATATGAAGAGTACTTATAAATTAGTTAAAAACCTGGCTCATTTTAGGGCGTCTCCTTGCGGAATGCCTAATGCATGCAGCAGCTGAAACCACCATACGTAGCATTTCATGATGATCATAGTTGTTCCCTAGCCGGGGATCCACCAACTCTTCGTAGCTTCCTCCTTCTGTCACTCGGACTAGAATAGGCCTAGCCTATCTCGTTTAATCATACAAAATAATTCATTAAATTAACGAAAGAGATATGTAAGAACAAATTATTATTAATTTTTAATTCTTTGAAAATTAATCAAGCTATTATTGTACCCAATCAACTAGGCCATCATCATCACTTGTGACGTCAATTGGGCGTCGTCCAGTAATCAGCTCTAAAAGCATGACCCCGTATGAATAAACATCAGATTTATCAGTGAGTTTTCCACTTGATGCATATTCAGGCGCCATATACCTATACATGTTGATCACTTTATTAGTTATTTTGCTAATTTTTATGTGAATTATCCAAAACAAGAATGCACAAGTTAAAAGTAATATAATATTCATACCCGAATGTTCCCATTATTCGAGTTGATACATGAGTGTAGTTGTCTGAAGAAAGTTTAGCCAATCCAAAATCAGAAACCTGTTTCAATTTGCAATTTTAGATAATTAAGATATCTTTATTACCTGACTACACAATAAAAATCTACTAGGACTAACTAAAAAATAAGTACAGTGTACACATGCATGCAGGATCGATATGCGATTGTAAAAACATATAGTATATATGTAAGAGAGAGATCGATCGAGTTGATATAAGACCATTAATTAATTAGTACGTAAGTACCTTTGCCTCATAATTGAAATCCAACAAAATGTTTGGAGCTTTTATGTCTCGGTGAATAATACGGGGATGACCTGCAAATTAATTATGTACGTTGATTAATAACCATTAATTGTAACTTAGAAATATTAAAGCAAAATTTTGAATGCTAATTAAGGTAGAATGAAGCATACAATCTTCATGAAGATAAGCAAATCCTTTGGCTGATCCTAAAGCAATTTTAAGTCTGGAAGACCAATCCATAGCAGGAACATCATCTCCTATAAATGAAGACTTCAAATCATAAACTCTTTCTTTAACGTATATATGTAGATCAAATGATCAAGTATCTAAACATAAAAAAGGAAAAGTTATAACGAAGTACATGCATACCGTGAAGGTGATCTTCAAGTGATCCATTAGGCATAAACTCATAAACCAACATCCTTTGGGACCCTGCAATGCAATATCCAACCAAAGACACCAAATGTCTATGATGAACTCGGCTAATAATATCAACTTCAGCTTGAAACTCGCGTTCACCCTGTCCACTATTAGCCTTCAAACTCTTCACAGCTACTTCCTTCCCATTAGGCAACACTCCTTTATGCACATACCCAAACCCGCCTTGTCCTAATAAATTCGCCTTAGCGAACCCCCCAGTCGCAGCTGCCAAGTCGTCATATGTGAAGTTGCTTTGATTGAAACCGAATGCCACCGCGGGGTTGGGCGGCGGGCGGGCTGTTTGGTGTGGGCCTGAGAATCCCGCGGAGCTTAGTTCACTGCTGCTCATCATTGGTGGCGGGGGTGGTGGTCCGATGGGCCAGTTGAGTTCGGAGCTTACTTGGGCGCTGTTAGGGGTTGGTGGCATTTTCATCACGTGTTCCGAGGGTTGGCCATTGTTGGTGTTCCACTTTTGGTTGTTGTAGTAGTCATTGCCTACATCAAAATGCATGTCATGTCATTTTTAATTAATTGAATATGAAACATGCATGTGGATTAATCTCCATTGATTACATTAGCAAGGGAATTATGTCTATTGACTCAACTGTAAAGAAATAAGAAATGGTAATGCAATTTTGCTACTTTATATTGAACCATTAACTAATTCGAGTAAATTAAGCAACATATCATACACTTGTTTGGAATTCAATTAAATTCTGCAACATACTTTGATTTCCATGTGAATTGTCTCTGTAGTATTTCATTTGATCATGTGGCTTTCGTTTCCTCCTTCTAGCACAAGATGCTAAGAAGACAATCATTAATAATAGTAGTAATCCTGCTCCCGCGGCTGCTCCTATTATGATGGTTTTTTGATTAGGGGATGAATTGTTATTTGATGATGGTGGATCGCTCCCTGGAGGAGGAAGTTGTCCAGCACGATACGGTGGTGGTGGGGGTGGTGGAGGTGGGGGTGGTGGGGGTGGAGGTGGTGGAGGTGGTGAATTCCATGAGCCTGACCTGGGTGGTGGTGGAGATTTGTTGTTATTATTGTTGTTGTTGTTGTTGTTGTCATTGTTGTTGTTGTTGTTGTTGTTGTCGTTGTTGTTGTTGTTGTTGTTGTTGTTATTATTATTGTCATCCGTAGAAGTATTGTTATTTCCAGGTGAATTTCCATTAGAAGGCGGAGGAGGAGAAGATGTGGAATTTGAGTCTGAAGATGGAGGTGGTGGTGATGGCGACGAGTTTGTTGAATTTGATGAGGGTGGTGGTGATGGCGACGGGTCTGTTGAATTTGATGAAGAATTTGATGAGGGTGGTGGTGGTGAAGAAGACATTTTCACAATACTCTTATTTTGCAAGATTCGTCAAAATACAAAGAGGCCCTGCCGATCTCCCAAGTATAACCCTGATCAATATCAAGGACATTTCATCATGTTTCCAACATTCATAATCAAATGAAGAACTAAACATTTAGATAAAGATTATGAGCATTATATGATAACTACAATTTTTTTTTTCTTTCAAAGCTCTAACATAAGCGTTTTGTTCAAATATAATGTAAGAAAACACGGCTAAGAAACAACAAATCAATTAATTCCATCAATTTTTGGATTCATGGCCACTAATCTCTTTCTTTCATACAAAATATGTACATAATCATATAAAATCTTAAGAAAGAAGGGATGGGGAGAGGAGAAAAGAAGAAGGTACCTTTAGGAGAAGGGCGGGTGGATTCTCTAAGAAAAAAGACAAAGAAATATGGCGCATGGTAATATTCTCAACAAAGAAAATTACGTCATCTTTCCATCCCCATAAATCTCCTATAAATGAGGAAATGAAACTAAATTTTGTGAAATTTAGTATAAATTTAATTTGACCAATTATTTTTTTTTTCTTTTTTGAGAAATCAATGTGACCAATTAACTTACTAAAAAAGTATATAATTTTTGTTATTTAATTGAATAACACTTGTGGAAAAGTGACCAGTTATAGTTTAAGTTTTTCGAGTTCTAAATTTTTCTCAAAATTTAATATTATTTTTTACTAATTCTATTGAGTCATTTTGAAGTATTTAAGTGCAATAAACTTGGTCAAAATAATACATACTACTCCATAACTATTAGGAATTGCTTATTGGGTCTTTCTTGATGTCCACCCATTGGTCAACTACATTCAAGATACAAAAACAGCTTCTACATATATACGGCCATCCTCACACCAACTAGATCTAAGTTAATGGCCTAACAAATGTCATTATTTTCCCTTTTTGGCGCTATTATGCTTAAAATTACAATAGAACACTTTCCTTACCAATTGATTTTTCTTTCATCTCAAAATAATTCAATTTGATCAAAATAAATGTTTCTATCCAAATTTCATTCATCCAGCCGTACAGGGGAACTCATCATGTAAATAATTTAAGCTTATTAGTTAAATATATAATATTTTGAAAATTAAGTGTCCAATTATATACAAGACGCACATTAATTGTATTCGATAACTATGTGTGAATAATGTCAGTGTCGAATCCAGAATTTAGGAGCCAAGGGGTCGAGTTTTATTATATATTAATACAAAAGGTTTTTATTAATTTATATTATTTACATGACCCAAAAATATTATATCGAAAAAGATATTGTAGGTGCATATAACATTTTTCATATCATAAATCATCTATATTATACAAGTAGTATGAAATTTCTCAACTATTTTCCTCTCAATGTAGTAATCAGAAATTAGTAAAATCGATCATATGGAGTCTATATTTTGTCTCTAAGTCTATTTTTCAAAAAAGTTAATGCTTCATATAATAAATAAAATAAATATGAAAAATATCTAATAAACTAATATCAAATACTACATACGGTTTATAAATCATACAAATAACTAACTGGAATAAAAATATCGTCTCACTTATAATTTAGCCAAAAATAATTAAATATTACAAATTACAAATTACATGTTTAGTTTAAGACTTTGCATCTTTTGAGAATAGAATTTCAATTAACATAATAAATTGAAATAACATACATACAGTAAGCTAAAATTGATTTATAGTTAAATTATTATACTAATCAAATGCTCAATTTCAAAAAGTTTTCACATTTTGAATTTGATTTTTCAATTTTTCAAAATTTGAATATGTTATATGTCACTCGATTTATAATTTTCAAAATTTGAGTTTTTCAACTGACATAAAATGTTATTTTCTAGCTATTAATAAAGTCCAAAATTTAATGAGAAAAAATAAATAAATTTACAAAATTAATAGATTATTTTAAAAAAAGATGGATATTCATTTTGTGTAACTCATCAATTGGAGTGAAATGTTTTTACTCGATACGCAAAACATGAAAACACTATTAAAAAATGCATAATGTATTATTGTTGGGCACCCAAACTAAGTGTGCTGGTGACAGCAATTGTCCTGTGGCATCCAAACTGAGTGTGCGGATGGAGACCCAAACTGAGTGTGCGGGTGGAGCCACAATCGAATATCGTGGGCGCTTGCTTGAATGCACTATAAGGGAAGGGTATGCGCATTCCCTAACACCAATTGGTTTTGGGGCAAGTGGTAGCGCCTGAGGTCCTACAAGTGGTATCAGAGCCAAGGTCACGTGTTCGATTCCCAGCAGGAGCAATTGCTGAGGGGGAGATTGTTGGGCACCCAAACTAAGTGTGCTGGTGACAGCAATTGTCCTGTGGCATCCAAACTGAGTGTGCGGATGGAGACCCAAACTGAGTGTGCGGGTGGAGCCACAATCGAATATCGTGGGCGCTTGCTTGAATGCACTATAAGGGAAGGGTATGCGCATTCCCTAACACCAATTGGTTTTGGGGCAAGTGGTAGCGCCTGAGGTCCTACAATTATTCATACACAAATTGTCATTTCTCCATTGGGGATGTCTTAGGACTTTCACAGAGATCAAATAAGAAGAAAATGTTGGGGCACTCTAGCATCTGGAATTCTCATCCTAAAATATATATTTATTTTTATATTGAGTGAATAACAAATTAACCCTCCGTGGTTTTTAAAATAGACAGTTTAATTCCTTGTAATAAGTAATAGCTCCCTATATTTTTAAAAAAGGAAGAATTTTACCTCCCTATTAATTTTTACATTTTTACTTGGGGTAAAATACTCATTATGCGATATCACCAGGAGTTAAGGTGTCAATTTACACATATTACATAGAGATAAATTGCCTATTTATGCATATTTAGGAGGTGCAGGGGAGGGATAAAGTAAGATGAATATGATGTCAATGATGAGATAAAATTGATCATGTTTTACGAAAAATTCTTGTCCAAGCCTGGCTTGGCCAAACCCATCCAACCATCAATCAAGTGTATTGCACTTGCTTTGTGATTGGTCACTCTCCTGGGAGTTACATCCAATCCCAAAGCAAGTGTATTGCACTTGCCTTGTAGTTACTTTGAGTTCAGTCAAACCCGGTGTGGGTAAGAATTTTTCATATTTTACATAAAAATGAAGTTCCGGTCTCATTATAGAGTGTGTGTGCAACACCTCATCTAGAAAAGAGGTAAATTGTTCATTATTTCATGTCACATGGAAGTAAATTGCTCATTATTTTATTTCGGGATTTTGACATTTTGCATCCTGAAATTATAGAGTTTTGGCACTTTGCACCCTAACTTAAAAGTTTTGGTAATTTGCACCATGGAAATACAATTTAGTTGGCACTTTGCACCCTAGTGTGTATTTTGAAGAAAAAAATAATTGATTGAAGAGTATAATAGTTATTTCCGAATATTTTTGGCACTTTAAACCCTAAAAGTATAGATTTTGACACTTTGCACTCTGAAATATAGAATTTTGGCACTTCGCATCCAAAAAATATAATTTCTGACATTTTCAACCCCGACTTAATATGATAATCTAAATTATGTGAATAACATGCAATATAATAATGTGTTAGATACGTAAACGTGTATTTTAGATATAAAGTAAATAATCGTGAGGATACTTGAAAATTAAATGAAGACAATGTCTTTTTTTTTAATCTAAATTTTACAGAGAGAAAATGTTAAAATAAGTTATTATAAAGTAAATAAATTTAGAATAACAAATTTATGATTGTTGTGCATAGACATGACCATTTTATCTCTACATCGCTGACGTTCATGAGTCTTTTTTTTTTTTAAGAAAAATACATTAGGGTGCAAAATGTCATACAAATTATATTTTTATGGTGCAGAGTGCCAAAAAATTTAAATCGGGGTGAAAAATGCTAATATTTCATAATTTTAGGGTGCAAAATGCCAACATTCTATATTTTAAGTGTGCAAGATCTATATTGCTAAGGTGCAATGTGAAAAAAAAAATTGAAAATAACTATTCTACCCTTTTATCAATTAATTTCCTCACTAAAACACACACTAGGTTGCAAAGTGCCAAATAAATTATATTTTCAGGGTGCAAAGTGCCAAAACTTTTAAGTTAAAATACAAAATGCCAAAACCATATTTTTCAAGGTGCAAAATACCAAAAACCCTTTTATTTCACATGAAATTAACTTGCCAAAAACTCCTAGATCAATTGTCAGTAAAATTAATGAATTTTTTAAGGGTAAACATCACTTTTGGTCCCTCTTATCATTAACTTTTTACAGAGTGGTCCCTCTTATGTTTTTTTTCCCACTTTAGTCCCTACTATGAATTATTTGTTTCACTTTAGTCCTTATCAAGTGGTTCAAGGCGATTCCGATAACATGTGATATGCTCATGAGGGCAATTTTATCATTTCAAGTAAACTAACATGAATATTTTCGGCTTTCTAATTATTTAAAAAAAAAACTAAATTTCCAAACTATCTTTCATTCCAATCGAACTTAATCGTACATTTCGTTCCAAACTAAAGTTTTTTCCTAAAATCATTTTCAAACACTAAAATTGCTCACCAATTAAACAATATCTCAAATAGTCTCAATAGTGAACGGACGAAAATGCCCTAAAAAATAATCATATGCATGTTACGTGTTATCGGAACCACCTGATAAGGACTAAAGTGAAACACATAATTCATAGTAGGGACTAAAGTGAAACAAATAATTCATAGTAGGGACTAGAGTGGGAAAAAAACATAAAAGGGACCACTCTGTAAAAAGTTAATGATAAGAGGGACCAAAAGTGGTATTTACCCATTTTTTAATTATTGAATTGATGACAAATTTTACCAATGCAAATCAATGCACCACCAATACAATTACAAATACACTATGTACGATAAAAAAAACGTGAGTAAATAGTAACCAGAAGTAAGATTGACAATTGCTTACTCAAAAAGGTTATCGGATATTCTATGATTTACTAAGTTATATCCTAGTTTATTATACCTTAATTTTCTTCAATTTTCACACTTAATTCTTTATAAGTACATTTTTTGCTTTATAACCACTTAAAATTAATTTGAGTAGTGCAGGGCTGCAGGCACTTTACTAAAACTAATGATTCTATTTCTAAATTTTTCTATAAGCTTTCTTCTTCTGCATTCTAACTAAAGAAGGAAACCAATTATTATTTTGAGCTGATAAATTCATCCACTACATAAGATTGACATTATTTGCGTCATTATATATATATACCTTCTATCAAGTTAAAACCAAATCACCACAAATTATTGTGAGTTTGGATCTCTATAGAGAATAAAAACACTGCCATACAATAAAATTTTGAATTTTTTTTATCTCTTCATGTTGATATTTTGAAAGGAGCAATTTTAATTTCCAATTCATGATATACTATAAAGTTCGGTATACTTGTAGCTTTTCTACAGTACACACACGTTATAGTAATTAATTTTTGAATAAGAAACTTTCTTAGTGATGTAGTTTAGAAAACTGACAAAAAATGGTACAAGTTTAACTTGCTAAATAAATGTACATTTAAAAAGTTATTCTATAATGTTCAGGAATCAGGACTAGAATTACAATAATATCTGTAAATAAAAAAAAAGGACCATAAAATAGGAGTATAAATAATATATAAATAAAACCCAGGAAAAATAAAATTAAAAAAAAAAAACCGGGCAAGAATTTGAGCAGATGGGACAAGAAAGAACCACATGTCGGCAGTCGGCCAGCTGGTTTGCTGTTTAGAGAGAGAGATAGAGAGAGAGAGATATATATTACGTATACAATTTAATCGAATCAAAACCTTAAATCGATCTCGTCTCTGAAAAGTGGAAACACGCACACACAGAGCGAGAAAGTTTTACAGTTCAACAAGAATCTTAGATCGAGTCAAGAACCTGAAACGATGCCGTCTCGCAGAAGAGCTCTCCTCAAGGTTATCATCCTCGGCGATAGCGGGTTAGTTTCCGGACTTATTTATTTATGTAGACGAAATTGTGCTTTCTCCGTGTGAAGACGTAGATTATAGCTTTTTCTGATTCGTTTGGAGGGGATTTTTAATATCTAGGTCTATAGGGTTGATATTTTGTTGTTTTAAATTTTCAAATTAACTGATCTGCGTTCTCACAGCGTTTATATCGTAGTTTTTTTGTAGAAGTGAAATTACGTGTTAATTCTGAAATGTATTGCGGAATCATGTGGAATTTTAGTTGTTTGATTTATGTATGATTTGCAGGGTAGGGAAGACCTCATTGATGAATCAGTATCCTTGAGAAATATTTATTTGTGTAACTAATCGCAAAATTTACTACCTTATAAATTGATTTTGCTTGTTCGTTTGATGTTTCCTTGACCTGTATTAAAGATATGTAAATAAGAAGTTTAGCAACCAATACAAGGCAACAATTGGGGCAGATTTCCTGACTAAGGAAGTGCAGTTTGAGGATCGGCTCTTCACTTTACAGGTCAGTATCGAATTTTAACGTTTTTTCATGAGAGAAATTCTAGCATGTGATTGTTGTAGGTTTTTAAGTTTTTTTTTTTTTTTATTTGATATAAGTCTATGAGGCACTTGTCACACTACATTAGGGATAATTTTTTCTCTGGGTAAGAGAAACTAGAAGGTTAATTGAAAGCCAATGCATTTTTCCAGACTTACCATTGACATTTTCTTTCCACTAGAAGCAGAACTGCCATTCTTTTCAGCCGATGCATCATTTCCTGTGCTTCATTGACCATAGCTGGGATTAGGCAACAAATTTTAAACATTTGAAACATGTTCCTTTTCACTTTTGCCTTTGTTATGTGCCTTTATGCGATTTTTATTTTACGCAAGTTGATGCTCGGCTCACAGAAATATACTTGTGCAACTCCCCCCCCCCCCCCCTGACAGTGCCTCAAATATGGATTAAGTAAGGTATTAGGCTTGGATACCATTGGGAAACCCAAAAAAAATTCTTATGTGGACTCTGCAAACCCTTATACCATAATTATGTTGGTTCAGCTAAAAAGATCCTTTACTTCATATAGATTTCAAGTGTATATCATCTTATAGTAAATTTAAGAAGGAAAATTGATGAAGGATTTTCCACTTTTAGATTCTTCGTATCTGAATGTGGGCTTAGGATCAATATACAATCTTTAGATACATCATACAATGCCATGTGAGGATGGATATGATAAACCAACATAACTTTAGTAAAGCCACCCTTTCATTTTTAGTTGTGTTTCACATGAAATTTAATGACATCGATGGTTTTATGCCCTAATATTGTGTTCATTGTTCTGTTAAGATATGGGACACAGCAGGGCAAGAAAGATTTCAAAGTCTTGGGGTTGCTTTCTACCGTGGTGCCGATTGCTGTGTGCTTGTCTATGATGTCAATGTCATGAAATCATTTGACAATCTTAACAATTGGAGAGAAGAATTCTTAATCCAGGTACCTATGCCATTTATTGTTTTACTTAGAATGCCCTCCTTCTAGTCTATTCCTTTCATTCATATTGATATAAGAATTCCCTGGCTGTAACTCCTATACTTCTTTATCCAGTCCAAGAAGAGAAATTAGATGATATAGTGAGTAAGGGCAAAATAATTTCCAGGGCTTGAAACCTCGTATCTTTAGAAATATGGGTTTGTTAATCTGTTACTTTTTTTTTCTACTTCGTTCTTATTGTGGGGTGAACCAGGGTATCTGTTGCATCTGTGAGGTTTTGAGTCTTCAAGACCTTGATAGACATTTCCTGTTATTGCTTGAGATTTTATCGCCTTGGTGCATTTCAATTGGTTACCCATGGTTTTAACATTATTGTTAATAAAACTTTATCTTCCTGGGCCATCCTATTTCTTTTAATGTAATTTGACTATCTTGAAAACTAATGAAACCAATATTTTGCTGCAGGCAAGCCCATCGGATCCTGAAAATTTCCCATTTGTAGTGATTGGTAACAAGGTTGATGTGGATGGTGGAAATAGTCGAGTGGTAATCTCTCCCCCTCTGTGTGTTTTCATGCTTGTCTTGTGTATTTTTTGCTTGGCCCCTTTGCTCCCCCAGACCTTCATAGCCCTGAATACCACTCCTAAAAATGGTCTGTGCAATGTTAAATCATGTACAAAAAAGCCATAGAAGTGTTACTAGTGAAAGGAAAAGGGACTAGAAAAACCCTCTGCAACATGTACGAAACAGCTATAAATCAACTATAAATCTCCAATTTTCCTGCATTTATTTCATTATTTGTTAAAATTTTAGGATGTATTTCATTATTTATTTAGGATGTATTTATTTCTTTAGGATGTATTTCATTATTTTTTATAATTTTGAGACCGGTAAAATATTGCATAGAATCAACTATAAATCTCCAATTTTCCTGCATTTATTTCTTTTTGGTTTCGCTTTAATTCTCTTATTTCCTTCCTGTTTTAATCTCCTTAACTATCAAGTCTTGTGTAATCCTTTAATTGGTTTGGATGTGTTACACTTGGGAGTTGTTTATACATAATTTTCTTTGAGAAACTGAAATACTGTTCGACTACTTCGTGTGTGGCCATGTGGGTTATGAGCTTAGAATTGTTATAGTGATGTATATACAGCACGTATGGAACTGTCAGTACACTAATGAAATAACGATTAGAACCTTTTCTATATCATACTTTCTTGGTAAATGAACATTTAGCTTTGTCCTTCTGTTTAGGGGTAGGGTGAGGTCATTTTGATGCTCATCAGTTTTTGGTTAACAAAGATGAACTATTCGTTTGGACTGATCAACTTTATGCTACTTTGTTTTCAATTTAACAGGTTTCTGAGAAAAAGGCTCGAGCTTGGTGCGCCTCAAAAGGGAATATTCCCTACTTTGAGACTTCCGCCAAGGAAGGCATCAATGTCGAAGAAGCTTTTCAGGTTATTGCAAAGAATGCCCTAAAGAGTGGTGAAGAAGAAGAAATGTAAGTGGCAAATACCAATCTGATCTCATTTGAATTACATTTCAAATATATTGTTTGCAATGCATGTCAATACCAGTTTGTTTGTTGACAAGCTACTATTTGGTAGATTTGGTCAATTTATTTCACTTGCCACAGGACAGCATCTAATTTTATGATTTAAGATGGAGGAATAAAATATTAGTTGTATGAGAGATATATAGGTAATCAAAATCTCTATGTTTTCTAGTTAGTTCCTTGTGTTGGGGTTCATCTTAATTTGGCACCATAATTGTCATCCTTTACCGTCCCTAATTTATCATAATGCTGCCTCAGTGCATAACTATTTTGCTTCCTCATTTCTATAGTTTGAAATTTACGAGTAAACCTTCTTGCTGCAATTAAAGATCACACTAATTTGTAAATTATTTTATGTGTTTTTTTTTCGGTTGACACTCTTGATGTTGGTATAGATACTTGCCCGATACAATCGATGTTGGAAGCAGCAGTCAACAAAGGTCAACCGGGTGCGAATGTTGAAAAGAGTGTTATGCTTTAAAAGTTTCCTGCTAAGCACCAAGAGCAAACTGGTTACCTTTGTGTTTTCCTATATTTATAAGTTCACACCTGTATACTAGTGTTTTTTAATTGTGAAGGGAGTTGGTCTTCTTAGTTGAACTTGGTTGCTTGGCCATTGTGAATGTTGGTATGTCTTTGATTCAGACAAAGTTGGATTGGGTTTTCCAGGAGGGATTATTATTCATTTATGTAAGGTTATTTGTATCATTTTGTTCTTTGCTTTTCTGCATTTATATATCTTCAATTCTCCGCTATAAGTGTACTGTTTAATTATTTGTATTTGGATTAGTTCCAATACAAAATTGCGTCCAACATTGATCCAACTGTAGGGTCGAATCCATCTGCAGGTAAGACGTCGTCCAGATCAAACATTATATGCATGAAAAATCAAATAATATTTGTTCCTATTTAATGTACTCCATGTAAATTAAATTTTATAAGAAATTATCAGCAATTCCATAAACAAAACCTATTTTTGAAGTTTCATGTTTAGTATTGATATGTGATTGCCTTTTTCCTTTTCAATAGTTCCATTTCTGGACTACAAATTTAGAAGTAAGAGATGAAATAACCAATTTTGTTGTTAAACTTGCCATGCTATTAGGGCTAGTTGGGGGGTTGTGATTTAGGTATTTGGCCCTCAATTAGGGCTGAGCACGGTTCGGGAAATCGCCTTAATCGAATCGCAGCGAATGGTTCAGTTCGGAATGATTATCGAACCAAAAATTCGGTCCGATAATCGATTCATGAATTTCTAGGACCGAACCGGCTAAGAATTAAAAATTCAGTTCGGTTCAAACCATTTCGCACCGAATGCTCACCCAAAATTAGGATCGAATCGTGGAAATGTTGATTGTTTGTTCATTTTTTTGGACAGAACCTAAAAATTTAATTATTTTGTGGACCGAACCAGATCGAATTGGATTCAATTGGACCCAATTGTTAATTTTTTTGGTAAAATTTTGAAAAAATATTGAATTCGAGAAATCGTGGATCGAACTGAACTGGACCGTTCGATTTTCGTATCTAACCGAATCGAAAATTTTGGTCCGATAAATGATCCATGAATTTTCAGGATCGAACCGGCCAGAAATCGAACTTTGGTCCGATTCGGTCCAAATGCTCACCTCTACCCTCAATGTCATAAGCCTTTTTTAGATTTCAAAGTAAAAAGATTACCTTAATTTATAAGTCTCTAATGTGTTCCTTTTGATAAAAACAATTTTATTATAAATAAATTTTTATTTTAATTCCAAATTTGACCTTAATTTTGCCGCACGCAGTAACGTTCTTATATTTTTCATGGCACGTATTTGTATTTTACATCAATTCATTCATGAACATATACTACTATACATATATGCTAAGCATACATACATTAACTAATTTTTGCAAGTACAATTTCACATAAAAACATAAGTACACACGCTTTATTCAATTATCTTACACCACATCACCTTATTAAAGGCAACATATCGAAAAGCAAACATGAACCATTTTTTAACTCTATAGTTCATCAAATGCAGGTTGCACCTATTGTTGATAGACTGAAACATTTGGACGAGGCTCGAAATCTTCATCGAAAGCCTTCTCTGCCTGCACTCCAATAACATCATCACTGTAGGCTGAGACATTTGGCCTCGGCTCAAAGTCTTTGGTATAAGATTTCTTCTCCTTTGGTTTAGAATCCTCATTATAACTCGATAGATTAGGCCTAGGCTCAAAGTCTTTCGTAAAAGAATTCACGTCTTTTGATTTGACATTATCAACGTATGCTGTTGCACTAGGCCTAGGCTCAAAGTCTTTCGTAAAAGAATTATCGTCTTTTGATTTGACATTATCAACGTATGCTGTTGCACTAGGCCTAGGCTCAAAGTCTTTTGTAAAAGATTTACTGTCTTTTGATTTGACATTATCAATGTAGGCTGTTACACTAGGCCTAGGCTCAAAGTCTTTTTTAAAAGATTTACCCTTTTTTGATTTGACATTATCAATGTAGGCTGTTGCACTAGGCCTAGGCTCAAAGTCTTTTGTAAAAGATTTACCCTTTTTTGATTTGACATTATCGATGTAGGTTGAAGCACTAGGCCTAGGCTCAAAGTCTTTCGTAAAAGAATTATCGTCTTTTGATTTTACATTATCAACGTATGCTGTTGCACTAGGCCTAGGCTCAAAGTCTTTCGTAAAAGAATTATCGTCTTTTGATTTGACATTATCAACATATGCTGTTGCACTAGGCCTAGGCTCAAAGTCTTTTGTAAAAGATTTACTGTCTTTTGATTTGACATTATCAACGTAGGCTGTAGCACTAGGCCTAGGCTCAAAGTCTTTCGTAAAAGATTTATCGTCTTTTGATTTCACATCATCAATGTAGGTTGTAAGACTAGGCCTAGGCTCAAAGTCTTTCGTAAAAGAATTATCGTCTTTTAATTTGACATCGTCAATGTAGGTTGTAGTACTAGGCCTAGGCTCAAAGTCTTTCGTGTAAGAAATCTCACCTTTAGAACGAACATCAACGTTTTGGGCAGTGAGAGTGGAAGTAGGACAATGGCTCTTTTTGCCGGAGACATTAACAGATGTAACTTTACCGACATCAACGAGGCCTTGGATTACTTTAGGCTCATCTTTCATTATACTTGTCCAGTATTCTCCGGGGTCTTTTCTTGCTTCAACATTGCTACCAAACTATAAATCAAATAGATGAAACAATAAGAACTAAAAATTAAATGAAAGAATAGTGCATCCTATGTATAACTTTAAGTTAACATAAGTTTCAAGAATTGATCGAGTTGCTAAAGGGATAGTAAAAATTAAGTTGGGATTGCATTTAACATGGATTGATTGTACATACCAGGATAAATAAGTAGAATCCAGTTAAAAGGAGAAGTGCTTTCATTTTTTTCCCAAGAAAATTAGAGTCTATTAATGGTGGATTGGATATCTTGAAACATGCAAACAATTCCTATTTATAGAGGACAAAATAACATTGTAAGCCTGCTGATGGCCAAATATTCATTTTTTTTAACCAGTAGTTGGATGAGTAAAAGATTGAGATTTTTTTTTCTAAGGAGACGTAACTTTCATTGAGCTTAATATTCAGCGTTTACAATATTAAAAATTGAAATAGGTAAAAAATTTGAAGAATAAAAATCCTTCTTTTACCATTTGAAGAATAAAAAATTGAGAATTAAAAGAATATAATAAGTGACCCTTCCTTTATCATTTATTTATATATTAATCATTTTAGTTAACTTACTATTGTCAGCATAGCATTTATAGGTCAATAATAGAGATTTGGAATAATAAAACTATATATATGACACTTTTCACGTGATTATATTGTTAAAAAGATAAACCGTGAGTTGTTTTAATTTATATGATGATTGATGAAAATATTAATTGGCTCTGAACTAGATCATTACTTTGTTTGTTTTTTTCAGGAACTAGGAAAGTGAACGTGCGTTGCACGTGATTAACTGATTGTCTATGTTTGTTGAATTATATAATCTATTTTCAATATACTATAATCTTAATGACTATTACATAACTTTTTTGACTAATTCTCTTTAATTATTACTATGTTGTTACAAAAATTTAATTTTTTTTTATCATAAATACTTAAAATCAAAACTTGAAAATAAAAATAAACTATAACTATTAAGTATTTCTAATCTAAAACTACATGTCTACATAATTATTATTCTAAAACAACCAACGAATGAACAAAATATACAATTTTCTTCCTTGACCTATATTACCATCTAAATCAGTTTTTGCAAGTTTAACTCATTTTTTTTATCTATTTAACCACTTTTGCATGTTATACTTATCTTTTAATGGGTTCATCCATTTTTAACTGATCTAACCCGTTTTTACCAATTCTCCTCGATTTTGTAGTGTAAACCTGCTTTTACACTAAGTTTATCATTTTTTTTGTTATTTTTATCCGTTCTTTTATTGATTTCACCAATTTTTGTGTTTTATCCCATTCTTAAATCAATTCACTCATTCTCTCATGTTTAACCCAATTTTACCTATTCTTTTGCTGATGTACACTATTTTTTCGACTATTTCACCTTTTTTTTTTCATCAATTGAACTCGTTGTTTGTTCTTGTTCTTAATTGATTTGACCCATTTTTTGTTATCTTGTGTTTAGTCGATGTCATTCATTTTTTATCGGTTTACCTCATTATTTTATCGATCGTACCATTTTTTGTTGCTTTAACTCATTTTTGTTCGGTCTAACCGATTTTCCCATTGTTTTGCCATTATTATCAGTTTTAATCACTTATCTATTTTGACATTTTTTTTAAATTAAGCCAATTATAAATTTTTCAGATACATAAAATTGATTACTTTAGTTTATTCATATCGCACAAATGAGATTTTTTTAAGGTTTTTTAATAAATGATCGATTCTTAAGATTTGGCCAAAGAAACATCGACTGCACCTGTTTTTACATTGAGTTTACCATTTTTTGTTATTTTAACCCGTTCTGATCGATTTCAACTGGTTTTGTGTTTTATCCAATTTGTTAATCAATTCACTCATTATTTTCGGTTTAACCCAATTTTAGTTGATTTTACTTATCCTGCTTCCCCAGTTGTTTTATCAATGGCACCATTTTTTTATTTAACTCGTTTTTCTTTTATCTGACCCATTTTTTCACTAATTTGCCAATTTTTTTTATCATATATATTTTTAGTAGAATTTTATCCTTTTTCACCAATTTTAACCATTATATGTTTTGACTTATTTTGACTTAAGCCAATTATAAATTTTTCAGTTAACTAAATAGTATTTTTTTTATTTGATATAGCCCGAATGTGGCCTTTTGTTTTTAAGTTCTTTAATAAGTGATAATATCTTAAGAACTATCAAAGAAATATCGCTTGTACCTGCTTTTACACTAAATTTATCATTCTTTGTTTGTTATTTTACCCATTCTTTCACCGGTTTCAACCTTTTTTTTATGATTTATCTCATTTCTTAATCAACTCATCCATTCTTTCTAGTGTAACCCAATTTCAACGATTTTTACATTTGTTAATCAATTCACTAATTGTGACGACCCGACTCCACGGGTCCGTCGGATAATACTCGATTAAACTTTTTTTTATATTTAAGGAAATTAAAATACCTTTTTTTTAAACGGGTATAAAACCAAAACGAAAATTTAAAAGTTTAATTCGAAATTGATTAGTCCATAATCAGTCAACAATTAATGTATAAAATAGTTTATATTTTTTAGTTTATTGACAAAATAAAAATCCATTTTCAAGTGGAAAAGTTCAAAGTGGAAGCAGTTTAAAACAATATAAGAATAATTTGAATTATGATGTTGTTGATTTCAAAAAAAAATTCTCCTCAATTTTGGTTGTTTTCACCGAATACGGACCCGGGCTCAGATGTGGATCCACGTAGGATTTGACTCGGGGGCGCGGGCCGTTACAGGTGGTATCAAATCATCTTCAATATTTGATCTTAATCTTGCTTTTTTCCTGTTGGGTTTCACAAGTTGTTTCACCATATCATTTTTCCTTCAAAATTTGTTTTAAATATTTCGCTTTAAACTATAATAATAAATCGAATTTATTTTTCTTTCAAAAACTTAGTAATTATATTATTCTTATATTATTTTAAACCTCTTCCTTTGGACTTTTTCACTTGAAAATGGATTTTTATTTTGTCAATAAACTAAATAATATAAACTATTTTATACATTAATTGTTGGCTGATTATGGACTAATCGCTTTCGAATTAAACTTTTAAATTTTTGTTTTAGTTTTATACCCGTTTAAAAAAAGGGTATTTTAATTTCCTTAACAAAAATTTAATCGAGTATTATCCGAGGACCCGTGGAGTCGGCCGTCACACTAATTTTCTCCGGTTGAACACAAATTAGTATGATTTTACTTATTAATTTACTTATTTAGCTTATTTTCTCACATATTTCACCTTTCTTTTGGCCAATTAACTCATTTTTTTGTTCTTGTTCTTTTTATTGATTTTTTGTATCCCTTATTTAGCCGATGTCATTCAATTTTTTTTTTACAAGTTTTACCCATTTTTATGCTTGTTAACCTTGTTGTTTTATCAATGACACAATTTATTTTTTGCTTTAACCCGCTTTTCTTTTGATATAACCAATTTTCTAATTAATTTTACCATTTTTATCATATATAATTAATCGAATTTTACCTGTTTTTGCCGGTTTTAACAATTTCTATGTTTTTATTTTTTGCTTAAGCCAATTATACATTTTTTGAATTAACTAAATAGTACATTTTTTAATCATGTAGAACGAATGTGGCATAATTTTTTTTTTTTTTTGAGGTTCTTTAATAAGTGATAACTGCTTAAGAACTCTTCAAAGAAATTTTTGAAGAAATCTAGAGTTATAGTTTTTTTTTACCATTAATATTTTAATGAGTTGTAAAACTTTAAAAGATAATTATAAATTTGATATAGGAGAGAATGTTTGTCTAATTATACTTTTGAGATTCTTTTCTTTTAGTATTCTTTTATTTTATATTTTTGCCATAAAATTAAATATCATAGTATAATTTAAACAGGGGTATATTAGTCTTCACAAAAAATGGAAGAAATTTCCTTAGCCAACTCGTACTTTTATATGTATAATATAATATAATATAATAATAATAATAATAATAATATGTAAATAATATAATAATAAATAAATAATATAATAAATATAAATATAAAATAATAATAAATAATAATATGTAATATATAAATATAAATATAAATAATAGATATAGATAGATATAGATAGTATTAATTTATCCGACAATTTTCCGACAATTACTAAAACCTCCAAAAATAATCGATCGTTTTGCACACCTAGCAACTTTTGTATATCATTGATAATTTGATATATTAATATGATTATTGGCTTATTGATCCATGAGATGAATTGTCATTTGGCCCACTTCATTGACATTGGTATTTTACAATTGTATTATGTAGGGATGGGATTAGATGCTAGTCATTAAAAACACAAATATAAAATATTTTCATATCAAATATGGGTAGAGTGTGGGCTAGCTTATATGTCACTGTGATTAACATTTAGCAATAATCCAAAACATCAAAATGTTGTTGTCAAATCATTGATCTTGTACCTTAAATTAATGTTTACAAATATCACATGATTTTCACTGAACAAATAGCGATCTCCATTATTAATTACAATTAATTAAGCATGGTTCCACGGGAACACTTCAAAACATTTCATAATCCAAGGTGATTGAGAAGCTTTTTTTTTTAATTGGAAAATATTTTGCATTTTTAGCCTCACAACACTAAATTCGCTTCAGGTTTGTCCATTATTACTAAAGCGCTCTTACAAGTTCGCCCCAATTTTTTATTTCTGCTCGGGCCAATTTTTGGCATTAGAATTTAGTTGGGACTGAAATTACTTCAGATTTGTAAATTATGGACAAACTTATCAACTTAAAAATATGTGAATAATCAAATTGTCAATTTTAATAAGATTATACCAACAGTTGATTGGCCTAGTGGAAGAGACTAGTCACTATAAAGTAGCGGACTCAGGTTCGAATCCCTGTTGCGAGAGATACCCACATTAATGTGTCCAACCCCGAAAGAAATTAAACCCTTATCACTAATAAGATTTAGCGTCAACACAATTGACAAAGTTACCGTCACTATATCTTTGTAAGAGAGCTCATGAGTGACAATTTATTATTTTTTCTTTTCTATTTTGCAATATATCTTTGTAAGAGAGTTTGAAACACGGTTGTAGATTCATATACTAATCTTTTGCATAAGTGAATATAATGCGTCGATCATTTGCTTAATCGCTAGTGTTATAATTGCATCCAAAATATTCCTGGGCCATCCTATTTCTTTTAATGTAATTTGACTATCTTGAAAACTAATGAAACCAATATTTTGCTGCAGGCAAGCCCATCGGATCCTGAAAATTTCCCATTTGTAGTGATTGGTAACAAGGTTGATGTGGATGGTGGAAATAGTCGAGTGGTAATCTCTCCCCCTCTGTGTGTTTTCATGCTTGTCTTGTGTATTTTTTGCTTGGCCCCTTTGCTCCCCCAGACCTTCATAGCCCTGAATACCACTCCTAAAAATGGTCTGTGCAATGTTAAATCATGTACAAAAAAGCCATAGAAGTGTTACTAGTGAAAGGAAAAGGGACTAGAAAAACCCTCTGCAACATGTACGAAACAGCTATAAATCAACTATAAATCTCCAATTTTCCTGCATTTATTTCATTATTTGTTAAAATTTTAGGATGTATTTCATTATTTATTTAGGATGTATTTATTTCTTTAGGATGTATTTCATTATTTTTTATAATTTTGAGACCGGTAAAATATTGCATAGAATCAACTATAAATCTCCAATTTTCCTGCATTTATTTCTTTTTGGTTTCGCTTTAATACTCTTATTTCCTTCCTGTTTTAATCTCCTCAACTCTCAAGTCTTGTGTAATCCTTTAATTGGTTTGGATGTGTTACACTAGGGAGTTGTTTATACATAATTTTCTTCGAGAAACTGAAATACTGTACGACTACTTTGTGTGTGGCCATGTGGGTTATGAGCTTAGAATTGTTATAGTGATGTATATACAGCACGTATGGAACTGTCAGTACACTAATGAAATAACGATTAGAACCTTTTCTATATCATACTTTCTTGGTAAATGAACATTTAGCTTTGTCCTTCTGTTTAGGGGTAGGGTGAGGTCATTTTGATGCTCATCAGTTTTTGGTTAACAAAGATGAACTATTCGTTTGGACTGATCAACTTTATGCTACTTTGTTTTCAATTTAACAGGTATCTGAGAAAAAAGCTCGAGCTTGGTGCGCCTCAAAAGGGAATATTCCTTACTTTGAGATTTCCGCCAAGGAAGGCATCAATGTCGAAGAAGCTTTTCAGGTTATTGCAAAGAATGCCCAAAAGAGTGGTGAAGAAGAAGAAATGTAAGTGGCAAATACCAATCTGATCTCATTTGAATTACATTTCAAATATATTTGTTTGCAATTCATGTCAATACCAGTTCGTTTGTTGACAAGCTACTATTTGGTAGATTTGGTCAATTTATTTCACTTGCCACAGGACAGCATCTAATTTTATGATTTAGGAAAATTCTAGGGTGCCGCTACGTTACGTGCCGCTAATACCACATTAGGTGGTATTACCATACATTGTGTATCACATTCTATGGTACATAATCACATTACATAGTATTAACCCCATATATTTAGTATGACCCCCACATCATGTAGTATTTATTCCAAATTATGTGGTATTACCACGCAATGTGTGTCACATTTTATGGTATAAATTATACTCCTTATACCATACAATGTGATCCTTATACCATACAATGTGATACACATTGTGTGATAATACCACCTAATGTGATATTAGCGGCACCTAACGTAGCGGCACCCTAGAATTCCCCTATGATTTAAGATGGAGGAATAACATATTAGTTGTATGAGAGATATATAGGTAATCAAAATCTCTATGTTTTCTAGTTAGTTCCTTGTGTTGGGGTTCATCTTAATTTGGCACCATAATTGTCATCCTTTACCGTCCCTAATTTATCATAATGCTGCCTCAGTGCATAACTATTTTGCTTCCTCATTTCTATAGTTTGAAATTTACGAGTAAACCTTCTTGCTGCAATTAAACATCACACTAATTTGTAAATTATTTTATGTGTTTTTTTTTTCGGTTGACACTCTTGATGTTGGTATAGATACTTGCCCGATACAATCGATGTTGGAAGTGTTGGGTTTTAAATCCAAGTCAACCGTAAAATCACTTACTTGAATCGGATCGAATAATCACCGGTTACTTGAAGTGGATTACCCGGAGAGAATTCTTCATTCGCCATTTGATCAAACCGTGGTTGAATCACCGATGCTCTCACGTTTGATCAAACCGTGGTTGAATCACCGATGCTCTCACGTTTTGGTGCTCCCGATCAAGACACAAATCACGTACGGAAATGAGCCATAATTCACAATCCAAATGCCCCAATTATTATTGATGATATGTACATATATATTACCCGGAATACATAATATGATTTACCCGTATATAATGTGTTAATATTATATATATATGTGTAGGGAGAAGAAGTAAAGAGAAAGGAGAATCTGTTTTCGGCAGAGTAGAAGTCCCCTTGGGACTTCTCTATTGTTAATTCCATTGAGAAGTCCCAAGTGGACTTCTCTATCTTTTAGAGATGGGGGAGCCGAATACTCCCCACTTGCCTTTTAATTGTGGGAGTTAATCTCCCACTAAGTGGGAGGTTAACTCCTCATTTGGGAGTAGTTCCTCTTTTTTTTTTTTTTAATTCAAATTGGACCGGGTCGGGTTAGCTCGAATGGGCGTACCCACCCGTTTCAAATCAACATCTCACACTCGCACATGAGGGCTAAACTGAGTCTATAGTGACTTCAACAACATACTCATCAACTTCATACAGACAAGTGGATCGTGTGACCGGCGAGCGCAAGAGCATTTAGTGTCATATACCTGTTAGGGTATATAACAACTCTTATTCACAAAACACGAGGACATCATGACTCGCTATACCCCAAACTCCATTTCACTAACCGAAGTATCTCTGATCCCTCAAATCAACAAAAGAGCATATTTCACTCCACCACTCACTTGTATTCACAATTATGTCTCAAACTCTCAAGTTCGACATATTGGCTGGCCAGCTTTGAATTCAAGCAGCGTGTGTTAGTTTCATAAAGTCTTCCTTTCCTACCTGAATCTTTCGATCTTACTTCAACAGCTTTCCTAAACACGGACCGCATCGCCGTATGATTCATAGCTATTAGTGATGTGCTAAAGTAGCAACACCTTGGTAAGATCTCGAGAAACGATCGAAAGTCATAAGGGTACCTATTGAGGTCGCAATAAACCTCTGGGCCTCACACAATGAGTGAGCAGGGATCTTTCACTCATTTCCCAATGGTCACTAAGGCACACGTGCTACTGTAGTTTACTTCGTTTCTTGAAGTGTATGTCATTTAAACTACACAGTACAGATTTTAGTACAAGTGTACATCTACACTTTACCTGAATTTTCTCCTTATCCACGGTAAAGAATTAACTCAAGAAAATGCACATCTGGCCATTCGACAAGTTTAATGGATGGTGGGAATCCATTCTTGTTCGATTACTTGTATATACAAAAGTAATCTCATCTTAATTAAGCAATCGATACCTTTCTGATCTTGCACTCATGCAAGACTGTGATTACTTTAATCAAACCAGTAATCTTAAATCGATTATAATTAAGGCGATCCTGGTTTTATCTTGCGCTCTTTACAAGGATAAAACAATCTCATCTATGCACGTTCTCAACATCAAAGGCGATTGCTCGTGTGAGAGAGTCAATCTCTACTTGTCCGACATATCTTAGGACATTGAATATATGAATCATGTATACAAGCATTCAAATGTCACATAACTTATGGGCTTGATCTTATGAACTTCCAAGTTCAATTAGATCAAAATCTACGCAATTCTAGAGATTGCTAGGCAACCCATGTAAGAATCTCCAGTTATGGTCTTAGTACAAGAAACTCGACCATCTATTGTACGTAGATGCTAACTACAAAGTTCCCTATTAACTTTGTTAAGATATCTCCACAAAATTTCTCAATTTTGTTTAAGTGTTTGGTCTCACTAAAACAGTATCTATATTGCAAGCTATAAATGTGTTTCGCAACATAAATGTCAACACAACTTGAATGTAGCTCTTTACCTTCCCGAAGAAGTAATAAATACCTCTTGACCAAACAACTATCCATACTGCGTATGTGCCATCAATTTTACAACAATTGTACACATAGATAAACATGTCTCACTATGCTTAAGAGATCAATTGCAGTATAATAAAGGTTTCTCGATAACATTTTCATTAAAGTCTATAAATCATACAAATGATTTGACTTATAATTATTGACCAGATCCATGGCACTACATAAATCAGAGTAGGCAATTAGTTTCAAACCAATTAATGATTCCATCAAGATCGGAATCGTGATCTAGACATTTCACTCAAAGTGCACATTTCAAGAATCAGAATTCTACCTCTTACTATTAGAGTATCAGTAGGTATTAAATTCAGAATTATTCAAGCGTCGATTGACCACTTATAAAATTCAATGAATTTCACCAAGTTTTCTACCTACAAGTCCTCAATTCATTCAAAAATAATTAAGGACGACCATTTTCAAAACGGTCCTTTATACTCGAAGTTATCCCAACAAATAGGGTATAACTCAAACATTAAGAAATGGAATCCAATATTCCTAATAATAACTTAAGACAAAAGGCAAATGTTATTCAGCCATCAAGATAAAAACCAACGTGATTGTTTAGACAATCTCTTATTGCCTAAAATAATCTTAAAGCTCAAAGATTTCAAGTTCGAGAACTTTGATATCTCAACTTTTCAGATTAATAGTCTTTTATTCATTTGGAATACTTCCATATCTAAATTTTAACTAAAGTAAGATACAGGTAAGAAACCATGTGCCTCTTTGAAAAATCAACCTATACAAAAATTGGTTTAAATTATAGGCAAGTAACTAAGTCTTCCTTCCATACATTTAACGTATCTCACCCATGAAATAGGAGAACATCTTTCAGTATTTGAAACAAATTACGGTTCAAGTGTAGTCCTTTCATTTGAATGGATCCAGTAGAGCATAAATTGCTCCCACTCAAAAGAAGCAATTTTGGATAATCACTTCCAAGTGATAAGTCAAATGAATAACTATCCCTTGAACCGGTTTACACTAATACGTTCAAATACACAAAGTTCAATTTATCTAGTAAATACATCTTTCGAAAGATTGTATTTATTGATTTAATAAGAATTTTTACTTCCATCTCATTGTTCATTCAAGAACATAAACCATTAGACATTATGTATCTTCCAAAGATATATTTTCTTTTGTAATCATGTTTCTAAACACATTAGAAATAATGTTAAGACAAACTCAACTACTTGATCACATTGTCTAAGGTAACTTAGGTCAAATCGACATCTGACCCTAGCTTTTAGATGTTGAAAATTACTATTATTGAAGGTTCACAAAATATGCATTCAATGTTAACAAAAATTTCCACATGGAAATTCAAGGGGTTAACTTGAGATGCATTGAATCCCATCATTTCCAATAAATCGAGTTACTGCCCTTAACTCAATTATACATATAAGAGTGTTAGAAATAACTGATACTCAGATGTTTCATTACATGAATCACGAAATGATCGTATAGATATTCATATCCTTGGTCTAGTATCAGAACCTTATGTTCATCGATACATTTGATTCTCTAGAAATTCAAAAACACTGAAGTATTTTAATTTTACAAGAGATCAAAATAAAAATAATCAAGGCATGTAATATCCTTATAAAAGTAATGAAAGGACGGATTCATCCAACCTTCACTAATATTAAATCACTAGAATTGATCAAAATGGAAGCTTAACCGCAACGGCCTAACGAAATAGTTCTGGTGTCTTGTTTCAATTGAAACAGTGCAAGGGCAAACCAATTTTCAGAAACAACTTGTAAAAGTCTTCTCATTGGTTTAGTGTTTCCACTAGCCCAAATTGACATAAACATATATGCCTTTAACATATTTCGTGATGTATCAGGTGTTGATTGTACAACAACAATCAACTATGCAATTGAAACGTTTAGTCAAGAATGACACTTCAAACTATCGTTAAAAGTCTAGAACATTTAAGTATCACTCAAAATGATACTAATCAAGTCAACGATGAATTCAAGTCTAAATCCAATCCAAGAACAAACTCAACAGTCAAGTTTAGTTTCTCGAAGGTACACAAATGTAACTTAATAAACTTGAGTGAGGGCGCAAACACTTTTCAATTATTAGTTACCATAAACCTATTGTCCACATAATTTCAAGACTAGAGTGGAATCATGTCAAAAGACATGAAGAAAGTCTATGATCTCTTTCTCAAGTAATAAGACCACAACATGTCTTTAATGACTTGATAGATGTTCTCTACAACATCACATATTCCTACTCAAATTCTAAATCAACATCGACAAAGTGTTGCAGCTTTGTCAATGAATACTTTTGCAAGTACTCATCTAATTAGAATCTATTGCCATGATCTGTCAATATAGAGATATCATTTTAGCCCATCTAGTATAGGTGATTTTATACATAGCAAACTGAACTCATTTTAAATCCCATAAGGTACAAAATCGAAAGGGTCACTATGTGGCCCAATCATCTCCCATATCCAAATGATCATTATCACTAATTCAATCCCTTAGTATAAAATCTAGTAGTTCCAGATGAGAATTACTTAAATACTTCCAACCTAGGAACTCCCACTCGAGTACTAATTCAAAGTACTTACAAGTATTTAGTGTGCATCGTGTTACATCTTAAAACGACTCAATAAAGTGCACATAAGGAGATAAGCGTATATCAAACACGCATCAAAGTAATATCACATAAACGTAATCATGTGATCAATTAAGAGTCACCTTCGATGATTCTAATGTCAAAGCCTCAAGAGACAAAAACTAACGATACTTGTCTTACTTAAAAGAAGATTGAGTGAAAAACTCAGATTCTTGGAAAAAGTTTTAAAATTATCAAAAACTTTTAGGAGAGAGATAAAAAAAATTATTCAAAATATTTTTTCTTCAAGTAGTTCGTAAGACAAATATTAAATTTCAAGAGGGAAATTTATTACGTCGTTTTTCAACCAATTAGATAAACGACAGATGCATTCCATTAAGATGGAATTCAATCGTTCAGTGTTCTTCTCTTAGCCCTCGGCTAAAGAAGCGTCCCCATTGCATCAACTTTAACGTTTCATGTCCTTGACCACGAAACTCGAAAGTGTGCATGAACTTTTATTAAAATTACTAACGTTTTGCAACTTACATAAATTGCACAAGAGGTTCAGATTCTTATTCATATTGTCGCTCTCCCACTAAGTCCGGCATACGTCACATTCTCAAACTAAATTGAGTTAAATATTAGATCAAGCTCATAAGCTAATCAAAATACTTTAACTCGTGCTCATAAAAGAATATATTACACTTATTTTTGCTCACAAGCAAACCAAATTCTAATTTAACAAAAAAAAATGATGGAAAAACAAATTTTCCAATTTAGAAAATAAAATTATTAGAACGTCATAAATAAGTGTTGAAGTACTTCCTTTTGAAGTCAAACGTTTGAAATTTTTTTCAGAGTTTTCAGAAATAAAAAACTGAAATTTTCTTGATTTAAAATGATGTTGAATCATTTTCTACATGCATTAGAAAATTGAAATTGACTTAAAGTGTTTCCAAACACTCCCACTTGCAAGCCATTTCCTCAAAAAATATTTTTCTGGACCAACATAAAAATTTCAAAATTTTCCTTCAAAGAAAAATGATTTTCCATTTCAAAACATTTTCCAAACATCAAAAATCACGAAAAATATTTTACATTCTGAAAAATTAATTTAAATTCACCAGACAATCAGAAATAAAATTCTGAACACATAGAATTTTTTTTTTCGGGCAAAAAACGGACACCGGAATAAGCCGCACTCGCGTGACACTGCCATGCAGTACAATCGCTGACGTGGCAGCTGACATGTCATGCCACGGGGATATGCACATTGTGCTGAGCACACGTGTGGCGCCTAGCTGGCTGCCATGTGTGTGCTGACTGGGTTGTTGACCAAATCAACACCTTCACGCGATTCACACGCGCCGTCCTAACGGCGTTTCCCTACGAAACTCTTCTGGCTACCCCAACGTTTTCGGGCCTTCTGATTCCTATGGTGAACTCGGTTTTTCATTTTGACCTTCGGAAGTACTTGTTTGAGCAACCAACAGCCGCGATCGAGAGTGGGTATGAACAAAGTAAATGTTCATCTTCTTCAAATTTCCAGCAACTTGAAGAAATGCGACATGAACTTCGATTGGCAATATCTCCTTCGTTATAAGTCCGAATTACGCATACTATATATGGTTAGAAACCTCTTGACGAGATCTTTCTAACGGTACATGAATCATCTTATAAGCCGCAACATATAATCCACAGAAAATTAAAGAAATTTCGGCCAAATAATAAACAAAAAATCATATCTCAATTTCTACATATCCAATAAGCATGAAATGCAGAGATGATAAACAACATGTAAGCATGCTATGTACAAATTTTCGGACCAAAATAATAAACACATTTAAATCCGCAAATAAAATGTCAAACAATTTAGACATATATGGCAGAAACTTGAATTGACCATATCTTTCTCATTTCTAATCCAAAAACAGATTTCCATACATGGCTGGAAAGATAATTTCAAGAGGATTCTAATGGTATATAGCACGTCACATGAATCCAAGTATTGAACTGGGAATCCGCATTTAAAGTTTCAGCAAATAATTCAATCAATAATTTTTTCAGAACAAATTTCTCAACAAAAAAATCTGAAAAAATACAGTTGCATTCAAGAACTTTAATTCATGCTCCACTAAAAATTTCATACCATTCTAACGAGCGAATCACAAACTGCCATTAAAGGTCAAGCATGAATAATTTCAAATTTCATGAAATTACTAAAACTAAACATGCTTTCAAACACCACATAGAAAAGGAACTCAACCAACAATGGCTCTGATACCAATGTTGGGTTTTAAATCCGAGTCAACCGTAAAATCACTTACTTGAATCGGATCGAATAATCACCGGTTACTTGAAGTGGATTACCCGGAGAGAATTCTTCATTCGCCATTTGATCAAACCGTGGTTGAATCACCGATGCTCTCACGTTTTGGTGCTCCCGATCAAGACACAAATCACGTACGGAAATGAGCCATAATTCACAATCCAAATGCCCCAATTATTATTGATGATATGTACATATATATTACCCGGAATACATAATATGATTTACCCGTATATAATGTGTTAATATTATATATATATATATGTGTAGGGAGAAGAAGTAAAGAGAAAGGAGAGTCTGTTTTCGGCAGAGTATTGTTAATTCCATTGAGAAGTCCCAAGTGGACTTCTCTATCTTTTAGAGATGGGGGAGCCGAATACTCCCCACTTGCCTTTTAATTGTGGGAGTTAATCTCCCACTAAGTGGGAGGTTAACTCCTCATTTGGGAGTAGTTAATTAACTACTCCCTAGTTAATTAACTACTCCCTCCTCTTTTTTTTTTTTAATTCAAATTGGACCGGGTCGGGTTAGCTCGAATGGGCGTACCCACCCGTTTCAAATCAACAGGAAGCAGCAGTCAACAAAAGTCAACCGGATGCGAATGTTGAAAAGAGTGTTATGCTTTAAAAGTTTCCTGCTAAGCACCAAGAGCAAACTGGTTACCTTTGTGTTTTCCTATATTTATAAGTTCACACCTGTATACTAGTGTTTTTTAATTGTGAAGGGAGTTGGTCTTCTTAGTTGAACTTGGTTGCTTGGCCATTGTGAATGTTGGTATGTCTTTGATTCAGACAAAGTTGGATTGGGTTTTCCAGGAGGGATTATTATTCATTTATGTAAGGTTATTTGTATCATTTTGTTCTTTGCTTTTCTGCATTTATATATCTTCAATTCTCCGCTATAAGTGTACTGTTTAATTATTTGTATTTGGATTAGTTCCAATACAAAATTGCGTCCAACATTAATCCAACTGTAGGGTCGAATCCATCTGCAGGTAAGACGTCGTCCAGATCAAACATTATATGCATGAAAAATCAAATAATATTTGTTCCTATTTAATGTACTCCATGTAAATTAAATTTTATAAGAAATTATCATCAATTCCATAAACAAAACCTATTTTTGAAGTTTCATGTTTAGTATTGATATGTGATTGCCTTTTTCCTTTTTCCTTTTCAATAGTTCCATTTCTGGACTACAAATTTAGAAGTAAGAGATAAAATAACCAATTTTGTTGTTAAACTTGCCATGCTATTAGGGCGAGTTGGGGGGGGGGGGGGGATGGTGATATGGAAAATACTTACATAGACCAGGTCTACAAGCTTAGTGGTAGACCTTGTGGTCTAGATTTTACCACATCATTTAAGATTTAAGGAAAACTCAATATAGTTCAATTTAACTAAATCAACCTAACTATACTAAACTAGAGTTAAGGGAAAATAAAACATTATTTTGTGAGTCCCATCAAAACCTTAGTAGATTTTGCAAATTTTTTTAACTAACCCAATTAAATTAAACTAAAGTTAAAGTAGAAATAAATAATTAAGGATGAGCTAATTTTTTTCAATATACACTAAAGGCCTTGGGCGTTTTGTAGCGGGATTAAAACCCTTTTTATATTTTAAAACTGTTTTTATAGCATTTTTAAAACACCCTTAACTGTATAATTAACCAAGGGATTTTAATAGGGTTCAATTATAGAAACAAAACGTACACTTGAAAAGTTTTGAAGTTCCCTCCTAAAAACAAAACCAAACGAGTATATTGAAAATTTATTTCTATTAATAAAACCGTTTTTGCATTTTTGTTAAATAAATAACTTTGAGGTAAGGAGTAACTTTAAGGTCTACTTCAAAATCTGTTCTTCCACTTCTAAAGTAAGGCTTTACCATAATTGTATATTTAAGTTTTGTGTGAAAAACCAAGGAATTTTAATATTAATTAATATTAATTAAACCAAGGAATTTTAAATTCTAATTAATATTAATTTTATGATAATTAAAAAAATGGCTCACACTTAATTATTTATTTCTATTTAACTCTAGTTTAATCTAGTTGGGTTAGTTAACTCTAATAATTGAATTTTAAGTAATTATAAATGATGTGGCAAAATCTAGACCACAAGGTCTACCACTAAGCTTATAGACCTGGTCTATGTAAGTATTTTCCTGGTGATATAGGTGTTTGGCCCTCAATTAGGGCTGAGCACGGTTCGGGAAATCGCCTTAATCGAATCGGATCGAATGGTTCAGTTCGGAATGATTATCGAACCAAAAATTCGGTCCGATAATCGATTCATGAATTTCTAGGACCGAACCGGCTAAGAATTAAAAATTCAGTTCGGTTCAAACCATTTTGAACCGAATGCTCACCCAAATTAGGATCGAATCGTGGAAATGTTGATTGTTTGTTTATTTTTTTGGACAGAACCTAAAAATTTAATTATTTTGTGGACCGAACGAGATTGAATTGGATTCAATTGGACCCAATTGTTAATTTTTTTGGTAAAAATTTGAAAAATATTGAATTCGAGAAATCGTGGATCGAACCGAACTGGACCGTTCGATTTTTGTATCTAACCGAATCGAAAATTTTGGTCCGATAAATGATCCATGAATTTTCAGGATCGAACCGGCCAGAAATCGAACTTTGGTCCAATTCGGTCCAAATGCTCACCCCTACCCTCAATGTCATAAGCCTTTTTTAGATTTCAAAGTAAAAAGATTAACTTAATTTATAAGTCTCTAATGTGTTCCTTTTGATAAAAACAATTTTATTATAAATAAATTTTTATTTTAATTCCAAATTTGACCTTAATTTTGCCGCACGCAGTAACGTTCTTATATTTTTCATGGCACGTATTTGTATTTTACATCAATTCATTCATGAACATATACTACTATACATATATGCTAAGCATACATACATTAACTAATTTTTGCAAGTACAATTTCACATAAAAACATAAGTACACACGCTTTATTCAATTATCTTACACCACATCACCTTATTAAAGGCAACATATCGAAAAGCAAACATGAACCATTTTTTAACTTTATAGTTCATCAAATGCAGGTTGCACCTATTGTTGATAGACTGAAATATTTGGACGAGGCTCGAAATCTTCATCGAAAGCCTTCTCTGCCTGCACTCCAATAATATCATCACTCTAGGCTGAGATATTTGGCCTCGGCTCAAAGTCTTTGGTATAAGATTTCTTCTCCTTTGGTTTAGAATCCTCATTATAACTCGATAGATTAGGCCTAGGCTCAAAGTCTTTCGTAAAAGAATTATCGTCTTTTGATTTTACATTATCAACGTATGCTGTTACACTAGGCCTAGGCTCAAAGTCTTTCGTAAAAGAATTATCGTCTTTTGATTTGACATTATCAACGTATGTTGTTGTACTAGGCCTAGGCTCAAAGTCTTTTGTAAAAGATTTACTGTCTTTTGATTTGACATTATCAATGTACGCTGAAGCACTAGGCCTAGGCTCAAAGTCTTTCGTAAAAGATTTACCGTCTTTTGATTTGGCATTATCAATGTAGGCTGTAACACTAGGCCTAGGCTCAAAGTCTTTCGTTAAAGATTTATCGTATTTTGATTTGACATTATCGATGTAGGCTGAAGCACTAGGCCTAGGCTCAAAGTCTTTCGTAAAAGAATTATCGTCTTTTAATTTGACATCGTCAATGTAGGTTGTAATACTAGGCCTAGGCTCAAAGTCTTTCGTGTAAGAAATGTCACCTTTAGAACGAACATCAACGTTGTGGGCAGTGAGAGTGGAAGTAGGACAATGGCTCTTTTTGCCGGAGACATTAACAGATGTAACTTTACCGACATCAACGAGGCCTTGGATTACTTTAGGCTCATCTTTCATTACACTTGTCCAATATTCTCCGGGGTCTTTTCTTGCTTCAACATTGCTACCAAACTAAAAATCAAATAGATGAAATAATAAGAACTAAAAAGTTAAACAAAAGAATAGTGCATCCTATGTATAACTTGAGTTAACATAAATTTAAAGAATTGATCAAGTTGCTAAAGGGATAGTAAAAATTAAGTTGGGATTGCATTTAACATGGATTGATTGTACATACCAGGATAAATAAGTAGAATCCAGCTAAAAGGAGAAGTGCTTTCATTTTTTTCCCAAGAAAATTAGAGTCTATTAATGGTGGATTGGATATCTTGAAACATGAAAACAATTCCTATTTATAGAGGACAAAATAGCATTGTAAGCCTGCTGATGGCCAAAAATTCATTTTTTTTTTACCAACTACAGTTGGATGAGTAAAGATTGAGATTTTTTTTTAAGGAGACATAACTTTCATTGAGCTTTAAGATTCAGCATTTACAATATAAAAAATTGAAATTTCACAATTTTTGTGATTTATCCCATTCTTAAATCAATTTAGTCATTCTCTCCGGTTTAACCCAATTTTACTTATTCTTTTGTTTACACTATTTTTTCAACTATTTCACCTTTTTTTTTTGTCAATTGAACTCGTTGTTTGTTCTTGTTCTTAATCGATTTGACCCATTTTTGTTATCTTGTGTTTAGTCGATGTCATTCATTTTTTATCGTTTTACCTCATTATTTGATCGATCATACCATTTTTTGTTACTTTAACTCATTTTTGTTCGATCTAACCCATTTTCCCACTATTTTGCCATTATTACCAATTTTAACCACTTATCTATTTTGACTTTTTTTTTAAATTAAGCCAATTATAAATTTTTCAGTTAAGTAAATTGATTACTTTAGTTTATTCATAGCACAAATGAGATTTTTTTAAGATTTTTTTAATAAATGATCAATTCTTAAGATTTGGCCAAAGAAACATCGACTGCACCTGTTTTTATATTGAGTTTATCATTTTCTTTTTATTTTAACCATTTTTGGCCGATTTCAACTGGTTTTGTATTTTATCCAATTTGTTAGTCAATTCACTCATTATTTTCGGTTTAACGCAATTTTAATTGATTTTACTTATCCTGCTTATCCCGTTGTTTTATCAATGGCACAAATTTTTTTTTTATTTAACTCGTTTTTCTTCTATCTAACCAATTTTTTCACTAATTTACCAATTTTTTTTATCATATATATTTTTAGTAGAATTTTACCCTTTTTCACCAATCTTAATCATTCTATGTTTTGACTTATTTTGGTTTAAGCCAATTATAAGTTTTTTAGTTAACTAAATAGTACTTTTTTTTATTCATATAGCCCGAATGTGGCCTTTTGTTTTTTAAGTTTTTTAATAAGTGATAATATCTTAGAACTTTCAAAAGAAATATCGTGTGTACCTGCTTTTACACCGAGTTTATCATTTTTTGTTTGTTAATTTAACCCGTTCTTTCATCGATTTTACCCTTTTTTGTGATTTATCTCATTTCTTAATCAACTCATCCATTCTTTCTAGTGTAACCCAATTTCAGCGATTTTCATATTTGTTAATCAATTCACTAATTTTCTCCGGTTGACCACAAATTAGTATGATTTTACTTATTATTTTGCTTATTTAACCTATTTTCTCACATATTTCACCTTTCTTTTGGCCAATTAACTCATTTTTTTGTTCTTGTTCTTTTTATCGATTTGATCCGATTTTTTGTTATCCCATATTTAGCCGATGTCATTCAATTTTTTTTTACCAGTTTTAACTATTTTTAATTTTTTATGCTTGTTATCCTTGTTGTTTTATTAATAGCACAATTTTTTGTTTTTTGTTATTTTTTTGCTTTAACCCGCTTTTCTTTTGATCTAACCAATTTTCTCATCGATTTTACCATTTTTATCATATATTATTAACCGAATTTTACATGTGTTTGCCGGTATTGAGACTAACTGTCCCACATTTGTTGAAAACAATAGTTAAGTCTACCTTATAAGGTTTTGACAACCCTCACCTTATAAGTTAGTTTTTGAGGTTGGGTTATGCCTAAGCCAAGTAAGTGGACTTAGCCCAATCCATGTGGTGAATTCTAATAGCCGGTTTTAACAATTTCTATGTTTTGATTTTTTTTTTCTTAAGCCAATTATACATTTTTTGAGTTAACTAAATAGTATATTCTTTAATCACGTAGAACGAATGTGGCATAATTTTTTTTTGAGGTTATTTAATAAGTAATAACTTCTTAAGAACTCTTCAAAGAAATTTTTGAAGAAATCTAGAGTCATAGTATTTTTTGAACCATTAATATTTTAATGAGTTGTAAAACTTTAAAAGATAATTATAAATTTAATATATGAGAGACTTCTTGTCTAATTATACTTCTGAGTTTCTTTTATTTTATATTTTTGTCATAAAATTAAATATAACGGTATAATTTAAATGGAGGTATATTATTCTTAAAAAAAATGGAAGAAATTTCCTTAGCCAACTCAAACTTTTTATATGTATATATAGATTATTAATTTATCCGACCATTTTCCGACAAATACTAAAACCTCCAAAAATAATCGATCGTTTGCACACCTGGCAACTTTTGTATATCATTGATAATTTGATATATTAATATGATTATTTGCTGATTGATCCATGAGATGAATTGTCATTTGGCCCACTTCATTGACATAGGTATTTTATAATTGTACTAGGTAGGGATTAGATGCTAGCCATTAAAGACACAAAAATATTTTCATATCAAATATGGGTAGAGTGTGGGCTAGCTTATATGTCACTGTGATTAACATTTAGCAATAATCCAAAACATCAAAATGTTGTTGTCAAATCATTGATCTTGTACCTTAAATTAATGTTTACAAATATCACATGATTTTCACTGAACAAATAGCGATCTCCATTATTAATTACAATTAATTAAGCATGGTTCCACGGGAACACTTCAAAACATTTCATAATCCAAGGTGATTGAGAAGCTTTTTTTTTTAATTGGAAAATATTTTGCATTTTTAGCCTCACAACACTAAATTCGCTTCAGGTTTGTCCATTATTACTAAAGCGCTCTTACAAGTTCGCCCCAATTTTTTATTTCTGCTCGGGCCAATTTTTGGCATTAGAATTTAGTTGGGACTGAAATTACTTCAGATTTGTAAATTATGGACAAACTTATCAACTTAAAAATATGTGAATAATCAAATTGTCAAATTTAAGAAGATTATACCAACAGTTGATTGGCCTAGTGGAAGAGACTAGTCACTATAAAGTAGCGGACTCAGGTTCGAATCCCTGTTGCGAGAGATACCCACATTAATGTGTCCAACCCCAAAAGAAATTAAACCCTTATCACTAATAAGATTTAGCGTCAACACAATTGACAAAGTTACCGTCACTATATCTTTGTAAGAGAGCTCATGAGTGACAATTTATTATTTTTTCTTTTCTATTTTGCAATATATCTTTGTAAGAGAGTTTGAAACACGGTTGTAGATTCATATACTAATCTTTTGCATAAGTGAATATAATGCGTCGATCATTTGCTTAATCGCTAGTGTTATAATTGCATCCAAAATATTCTCATGTCATGACGTGGTTATCCAAAGCAGCCCCACCACGAATACCTAGCAACTTTTTTAATTATATACGTAAGATTAATTGTCATTTTGGTACACTTCGTAATCGATTAATATATGTTTATCCTTTCTTTATATTGATAATTTACAATTGTATTTTTTTTTTGTTTTTTAAGGGTTTAAAACCTTTTGAGGCGTGTCGGACACATAAGTAAACGTGGGAATCTCTCCCAACAGGGATTCGAATCTGAATCCACTACTTTGTAGTGACTAGTCTCTTCCACTAGATCAATCACCTATTCGTATTTACAATTGTATTTTGTACAACATTAAATGTCTTTTTATCAAAAAAAAAAAAAAGAATTGTAGAGTGTGTGGGCTACAGTGTTATATCCTTGTGAATAATATAACAATAATTGAAGATACGAAAATCTGGTTGTCAACTCACATATCTTCTATCTCCAATATTATTAATTAATATTATATATGTAAAGAAAATAACATTTGCCATGAAAAGGGAGAAAATATTCTGTCAAGAAATTGTATTTTATTTAAAGCATGCAGAAGATTCAATTTTATATAAGCTATACAATCATCCCATAAATATATATTTATACATATATATTAGTATTTACCCCGTGTTATGCAAGCAATCACTAAATTCTTATTTAATAAATTATAGGTTGATTCTAATTAGTATAGTCATCAATTTGTCATTCTTTTGATTTAGTGATGAGCATTTCATCCCCCTGTAAAAAATTTAAAAAATCAATTTATCTCTATGTTGGAAGTATAACTTACTCGCTTGAAATTGAAAATAGTGTGAAAAGAGTTGTGTAAATAAAGAAAATTATTCTTCAAGAGGATATATTGGTCTGAATAAATTAATATAAGGGGTAAATCGCCACATATATTATAAAACAGATACACAAAATAATATGTGGGGTAAAATAATCCATACAAAATAATAGTATATTTAGTCCTATAAAAATGAGATAAGGGTTAACTAACTCATACTTCGTATCTTTTAGGGTTAAATAGGTATACTTGTAATAGATGATTGTATTTTTGTCAAATATGGTTATAAATAACAGGGAGGCATTACTGGGTCTTTTATAAAATGTATAGAAGTAAAATGCTCCTTCTAAAGTTAGAGGGAAGTAAACTGAAAATTATAAAGATCTCATGGGGCATATTGTCAATGACTCGTTAATTTATAAGATTCAGATAAGTAGTATCATCGCTTACCACATATTCCCCTCGTTTTCGGTTTTTTTTTTTATTATTATTTTTTTTATTTTTATTTGTCGCTTTGATAATAAAAATTTATAGTGAAATGTTATGCCTAATGGTTTAGTATAAGTTGAACATATATATAATTATAAAAAAAATGTGAAAACAAAATATATTATTGTGAATGGATTTTAACGGAAGTTAATTAGGAGCACAAAAAAGAACGCATATAGACCAAAACAAAATATATTCTTTTTATTGGAATTTAACGGAATTAAGGAGCACGATAAAAAATGCATATAGTCATAGTAAAAACGGAATGAAACACAAAACACAGTTGCAAGTGAAGGAGTTGAGCTTCAAATTTATGATGGAACACAAATATATTTTTTAACTGACCAAAAAATATATAAAACAAGGAGGAGTAACTATATATATTATGAAATATCGGTCAAAAATATTAAAAGTCTAAATAAGAAAATAAGAAAAATAAAATATTTAGTGCAAATCAATCAATCTTAACTCCACCAAAATATCATAAATTTTGGTGGAGTCTGAGATTCTTCAATGATATAATTGCTCCTTTTGTGCAAATCAATCAATCTTAATTAACATATTCCTTATTTAGTGAGTGTGTTACAAATTTAGCATATGAGTAAATATTAATTTTAAGTACAACATATTTTTCAAGTGTAGAAAGTCTCACCATATATTTTTTAAATAAATAAAAGAAATTCTAAATTCTAAAAAATTAGTATTTGGTCAAATTTGAGCAATTAAGGTTAAAAGATACCCTTCAAATATATGAAATATACATATATTTTATATATTGATATTGATATTGATTCTCAACATATCACATGATTTTCACTAAACAAATTGTAATCTCCCATAATTAATTAGAATTAAGCATGAACACGTACTGGTTCCACGGGAATACTTTAAAACATTTCATTGTCCAATTAAGTTCACTGAGAAGCTATATTTTGTTAAAAGAATATATATAATTCGAGAAGATCGGACTAGTTAAATATTTTTTATGTACCTTGCTAATTTATGGCGGAGATGAAATTTGCTAATTATTTAGCTTGTAGCCGACCGGGCACATGGCTAAATTGTATTTTTTCAAAATTTTCTTTGATTTTTAGTTGTTCTAATTAATTATATTGTTGATAGAGGAAATCAAGTTAGGTGCATCACGCGTTTAGTGTCTAGTAGATTCCCTCCATTAATTCAAGGAGTACCTTAAATCCAACCCGTCATTGCTCCAAGGGTTGGGACAAGTCAAGCTTGATTGCTCCATTCCTTTATTCTTCATGACCTAAACCCATCTTTTTATTTTAGTTAATAATATTTTTTAAATTAAATAAATTCTTTTCATTTGCGATTAATTTTAATAAGGCTCGTTTAGTTTTAAGAATGAAACTTTTATTTAAGAAACTTAAATAAAATATAATTATAAAAAGATTTGTTTTTTTTTAGGGTCCAAATTGGATTTTGGATACATAATTATAAAAATTAAATTATTAAAAGAATGTAACTTTAATTAAGAAATTTAGCATTAATAGTCGGTAAATTTAATAAACTTAAAATTAATTAACAAATTTATTACAACCTTAAATTATTTTAATTTAGAATCATATAATTTAAAAGTTACTTTTACATAGTTTTAATTTAGCACACCAAACAAACAAATATGAAATTAAATACGATTTATAGAATCTTAAATATAATTTGTTAAGTTAAATACGATATAACATTAACAAACATAAATTGAATTAATTATGAATCCAATATTATGAATTATGAATCCAATATTGTGTACTAATTTATATTTCTTGAAATTAATACCAATGTGAAATTAATTCAGAGCCGGCTTTGGCCCTAGGCAATTTAGGCAATTGCCTAGGGCCTCAAGCTCCTAGGGGCCCCAATTCATTAAATTATACCATACACATTATTTATTGGCTAATTATAGTATTTCAACCGAGCGAAATCAAAATTAAGTATTGCAAAATGTCATGGGTCACAACCCTTCCTACTCATATGTCGAATAATAGTAATAATTATACAGTACAGAAATAAAGAAAATTTTAATTTAAATCGGATTTGGTTGAACCCATATAATCATAAAACAAGTAAAATATACTTGTGATTGATTGAGTGTTATACAATTTCAACAGATATTCCGATTAAGGTTGTTGCACGGTGATTATGAAAACACCTAAATTTTAGGAGAATAAAAGTCTTGTAGTGCAAAACTATCCTCGAAAAGAAAAGAAATTAAAAAAATATGTAACTTCTCATATTGTCATAATGTCATTAATAAGAAAGGGTAAAAATATCAAAAGGGAATTTAAGTCTCTCTTGTAATTCTAAAACGACATGTACTTTGAAATATATATTATTTTTACTAAAACGACATATATTTTGAAATAGAGGGAGTACGTTTATAAAAAAAATCCAAAAGTCAAGGTTTAACTACTACTTTTTCTTTGCACAAATATTATTTTCTCAATGAGATATTACGCGCTTAATATTACAATAATAATTCATCAAACTAACAAAGACAGAGTATTTATGATCATGTCTGTCATAAGAAAGATTAAGTGTGTACACCATTTTTATCAATAGGAAAAAATATGTTAGAAGAACTAGACTATGTGTATAATTAATACTATTTTAAGCAAGAAAAATTAACTTTACAAGAAAGTTTTTTCTACGATATATATATAGGGCCCTGATTTTGGGTTTTGCCTAGGGCCCCAAGAAGCATTGGGCCGGCCCTGAATTAATTTAGAGGTATTCTTAATTTTTTTGAGTAGTATTATTATTATTAGGTAAGAGTAGGTAAGAATGATAAATGAAATTAAATGAATTAAAATGGATAGATTGAGTAATTAAATGAACTTGGAACATAAGAAAAAACTGAGATAAAATTGAACTTGAGCTGAAAAGTCACCGGAGATAGGCCTTATTGTTGATACAAGTCTAATAGGTGCATCATGCATGTGATAACTATGACAATATTAGGCTATTAGCTAGTTTTGAATATGATATAGCTTTTATTTTTCCAACTACAAAATAGTTAGCCATACATGCATGTAGTCTATTTTGTCATCCATTTTCATCGATCTCAGAAAAAGAAAGATGCAGGCTATATTAATAGAGGAAAAAAATAATAAATGAAATCCTATCTTAATGCCACTATTTATTTTTTACTTTTTACATTCGATTATTCAACCTATAGTTTTACAATATCCATCACTATTTGTAACTTGCCAAAAATCACTCTCATTACTATACCCTTATATTAATTAAAATATTATCGTATATGTGCATTCCATTATATATAGTAACTAGAGGTGCAGCACCGCTCAATGTGCGGTGTCTGTGCCCAATAAATGTGTCTTGCCTGATTTTTTAACTTTTGACGTTTATTAATGAACTTTTGCCAGATGCTTCCTGCTTCTCCGAAGACATGCCTACAACAAAAAAATCGATTAAGAACAAATTGGAAAAACAAAGAAAAATAATCCTACATAAAAACCTATCACATTTATTTGCTGCATTGTTTTAATATGGACAGACATGCCTACAACAAAAAAATCGATTAAGAACAAATTGGAAAAACAAAGAAAAATAATCCTACATAAAAACCTATCACATTTATTTGCTGCATTGTTTTAATATGGACAAAATTTTATATAAAAGACTTGTAAATAATTGCTTCACAAGATCAAAAGAAATATGTACCCATTTTATCCCATGTACATATATAATAAGAAACATTACACATGTGTTGTAAACCGTTTAATTGGATGAGGACTTATATATTATGTAAAAAAATAAGAAAATGAAATGATAAGAGAGTTTAAAAGTTTTACTGTAGCGATTCTAGATGCAGAGTTAATGATATCTTCAAGAAAAATAATTTTTATATATTTATTTTTAGATTGAAGGAGACAAGTTTTTGCTGATGAAATGAAAGATAAAGAGGTGAACAGCAAAGTAAAGATTAACAATAGAAAGTCAATTCAAGCTATCCAAACAAGATCACTGAATATTCATCGGTGGAAAATGCACATAATACCCAACTGAAATTAGTTGATAAAGTGAAAAAAAAAAAAAATCCATGATTTAAGTATGAAGGAATACCTTAGGCTTGGCAAATGGGCGGGTCGGGTCGGGTCATTAATGGGTCTGTGATAGCGGGTCGGAAATGGGTCGGGTACGTCTGGGTCGGCCCTTTAATCCTTATCTCTTTTTTTTTCCTTCAAAAATCCACAAAAAATTGTTATAACATGAGTTGAAAAATGGGATTAATTGATGCCAAGATTTGAAAGAATAAAGTTAACATGCAAATTATGTAACATTAATTATATGATTTGAAAATATAATTTTTATTATTCTCTTATATCTAAGAAATATAAAGGAATATAAATATAAGAAATATATTGCGTAAAAATAAATAAAAACACCCTTTCGAAAGTCGATACTAATATTTTATTAGTCAAAAGTGGTCATGGATTGGTATAGAAAAGACCAACGATTTTAATATATTTTAATAATTTAATTTTTTTTCTTCGAAATAATGGGTTAGTAATTACAAAATAATAAAAGTTGGATCTAGGCCTTCAATTTTATGATAGCAAACAAGATATAATATGATTTCCTTTTTGGAATTAAAGATAGTAGCAAAGTTGCTTTTAAATTGAGCCCAATACTTTATTTTCTTTTGTTTTTACACAAGACCCATTAATAGACCCACTAAGAGACCCATTAAAAACCCATTAATTATAAAGCTGACCTAAGACCAACTCAACCCAACAAACATAAAAATTAATGGGTTGGGTCTGGACGGGCCTGGACGGGTCACGGGCCGGCCGGCGGGTCCAGACCCAACCTGCCATTTTGAGAATACCTGAAGGTACACATAACGAATAACATTTCCTCTACTCTTCCTAGATTGACTTCTCATATATACCCGGGATCAACCCAATTTTTGAATTGGAAGTGATCCTCTTCCATTATTGGTCTTGACCCCGATTTCCAGCTCCCATTTTCTCCATACATTTACTCCCTACACATTACAGATATCCATATATTAGAAGGATTCTAACTATTGAACCACAACTTCCTAGAAATTAAAGTTCATACATTTGAAGAAGCATTGTTGATGCATTTTTTTTTAGTAATAAATACCGTAACTGAACATTTTTCCAAATCATATGAAGTCCCCAAATTTTTATTATCATATACCCCCTCAGGCTCAGTGGTAGATTTTATGTTTCAATTTAGAGATTTTATGTGTCCTTACTTGCAACGGTAGAACTCTCGATGGTAAAAGTGACAAAAAACTTTTTCACTTCACCTAAAATGTCCGCCTCAGTTATATCTGATAACTCTGTGAAAACAGTGTTATCAAGTCTATTTCCTTAACTCATTCGATTATTCTTATTAGAGTTTTGATAGAATTTTAGGCAATTTTAGTTAGTTTTATGTTTTGTCGCTCGAGTCATTGGTTTAATTGTTTTGTGCATGAATTGAGATATTTTCTTATATATTGTGTTCATACTTGTAGGCCTAAGCTACTTTGGATCTAAAGAACATAATTGGAAGCGAAGAACAAAGAATTAAAGATCAAACTAAGTCAAGTAGTGCAAGAACGAAGAAGGAAAATGCTGTCAGAAATGTTGTTATGCACTCCGAGGACCATAACTCATTCAAGGAAGCTCCAATGAAGTTGAATTTCGACTATGATGTAGAGGAATGAGTTAGCTACACCACAGATTTTACGGATCTTGATTTGGAGTTCGGAGCTGAGAGTTATGACACTTGCAAAACTGTCGCGCAAATCTGTCGCGATTTTCAGCGGGATTTTAAGAGAATCCTTGGGCCCAAAGTCTCCTACTTGGACTCAACTTGGTAGATCTATTTAAGGACTTCTAGGTCACGAAATTACAGATCTTTGATCAACTCTAAACATACTTTTCTCATAGAATACACTTACAACATCAAAGATCTACTTGGAGAAAGATTGAAGAAGAAAAGAGAAAAGTCCTGAAGATCACCCAAGCAAGAAGAACGCGATATTGAAGATTTTTATCTCAGATTCATCGTTTTGTCTATAAAACCACATGAACTCAGATTTGTTTTCCTTTATTAATTTCTTCTTATGATTATCATGAATTAATTTTTTAGGATTTAGGGTTTTTATGAAACTATGTTACTTTGATTATTTTTATTGGATTATTTGTAGTTAGGGGCAATTCTTGTGTTTGATTTAATTTCGTTCTCTATGCTTGCAACTTGACTGATCACCTAGTTGTTAGATTTGATATTCTTTTCGAACTTGGAAAAGGGAGATTAGGATTAGATAGGAAATTAAATAGTAAACGACTCTTAGGATAGGAATATACTTAAGGCGTTTATACCCGTTACATGAGGTTCGTGTTTAATGCTTTGTGTTATTTATGAATCACCTAGGAATAGGATCAATTTGTATAATACATTAGGTTCTTACGTAATTCGGAAGATACGTAGGAATATACTTGAATCCTCGGGTAGCACTCTTGTCACCACAATAATTACGAAAATCTCAATTGAGCAATCGATAGATGACATAGCGGATTATAACCCTAGGTTTCTCTTTTCATTATTCAAAACTCAATCCAAGTACTTATGTTAGTTAATTCATTTAGTTGATCTAGTTTTTTGAACCTAAAAGTATATTTGAATTTGGAATCAATTAAAAGTAAATTAGGAATTGGTAGATATTAGTCAAGTCCCTGTGGAGACGATACTCTTATACTTACTCTTTATTACTTGTTCGATACGTGCACTTGCGTTTATTTGCGTGTGTAAAATCCGCAACAAGTTTTTGGCGCCGTTGCCGGGGACTTGCAACATTTATTTGCCAATTTTTATTTTTTATTTTTCTTTTGGTTGGTTCCTAGTTAGTTATTCTTTTTCTCGTTCTCTTCATTTGGTATGAATCATATCAGTTATCATTGGCTTAATGAAGGAACGACTTGTGTGTATTGTGCAGGTGAACACTCGTACGATCGTTGCCCACTAAATTCAAATTCATGGTTATACGTGGATCAATTTCAGGATAGTCAGTATGGTCAGAATCTTCACCCCAACAACTACAATTCAGGGTGGGGGACTAACCCAAATGTTCCATGGAGCGATGATCTGGGGAGTAATCAATACACAAACTTCATGATGACCAACTCGTTCACACCTCCAAGCTACCAAGAGTATTCTCAGCCACCACCAACAGAACCAAGTATTGAATTTATGATGGCATTCACCGATTGTATAGAGGAGATGAAAAAGATCGGATCTAAAATTGATCATGCGTATTCTCAACCATCAACAGAACCAAGTATTGCATTTATGATGGCATTCACCGATTGTATGGAGAAAATAAAAAAGATCGAATCTGAAATGGAGGCATTCAATTTAATTATGAGTAAACCTGGAGCTAACTCATTTCAAGCTCAACCAGTGAATGTGATCCATATCCCAGAGATTTACTGTATCATTTGTGGGGAAGAGCATCCGTATAAAAACTGCCCTTCAAATTCAGAATCAACATGCTATGTGGGAAACAATCGAAACAACCAAGGTTATAACCCCTATTCTAACAGCTATAATCCTGGGTGGCGAAACTATCCTAACTTTTCATGGAGCAATAATCAGCACGCTGGACAGGGATCAAACAATGCCACAACTCAGCAACATCAAAATTCACTAGGCTCTCAAAGTCAACAAAAACAACCAATAGTGGATAACAAACCATCGCTAGAAGAGACACTGAAGCAGTTCATAAACCATACATCTGCATTCTTCAACCAAACAAATGCATCTATTCGAGACTTAGAAACCCAAACAAATGTAACGAATGCATCTATTCGAAACCTAGAAACCCAAATGGCTCAATTAACTCAAGATAGGCAGCATAGACCTCAAGACTCACTCTTGAATGAAGAGGATAATTCGATGTTATCATATACTAAGCCGAGCGAGACAAATTCTCTTATTGTTGAGAGTGAAATAGAGCAGCCGCACCCAGATCTGCCTCTCTCCCTCAGATCTGCCCCACCGCCGAAGCCGCACCATCTCCGCCGCCATTGACTTCAGGCCGCACCCACCAGCAACAACCGCGATTGCACCACCGAAACCCAAACCCGAACCACAGCTGAACCCCTAACCCAGCCGCGAACTTCAACCACAACTGCACAGATCTAACCCGTCGCGCCTACCCAGCCGCGACCACGAACCCGCGTCCTTTCCCCACGCGTGTTCAGCCACAGAGCCGCCGCGACCTGCCCCCTATTCAGCCTAATCCGCCGCCCCTTGCTTCAACCACGCCGCCGCAGCTCCTCCACCCCCGTTGGCCCTCTCTTAAGTGCCGGGCAGCGGTAACAACATTGATTTTTGCCTTTCTTGGTTCGATTCCTAACTTTGATTTCAAATAATAGTTAGAGGGTTTGTTTTGCTATTTTCGGACTGCTGTTTGTGATTATTTGCGGATTGTGGAGGAACGGGTTCTTGAACGGAGTGTATATATTTGGATCGTTGCTTGATTGTGTGGGTAGTTGAGATTGATTATATTTTCTGTTTCGGTGAGATACTTGTAAACTGATTGTTTTGGTGGAGTGAACCAAACGGCACCACGAAGTCGAGCGGTCCCGAGGATGATGCGTAGGATGGACAGACATGCAGGAGATCGCCAGACACAGCCTCGTAGGGACGTATTCTTTTTACTGATCTCAGTTATATTTTGTTGGTGGTTTTATTACTGACTGCATGTGCATATTCTCGTCTATCCTGTTTGGTTAATCTGGCATGTTTCAACTCGTGTGTTTATGTCACAGTGAGGACACTGTTTGTTTTAAGTTTGGGGGTGAGGTCGCATTTACTTCGTGCATTCTAGGTCGACTCTGACTAAATTTTTTGAAATTTTATGTGTTTTTGAATGTTTTTCCAGCATATTTTAAGCACGAATACATAATCGAGAATTTAGGATGACGTTAGAGAATTATAGTTAGAATAGAGCTTAAGAAATCCTTTCTTGCCTACATGATCTCTAGATTCGAGGGTTAAAGTGCTAAGGGTCTAAGAGATAGTTTTGCCTAAGTTTGGGGGGAAGGATAACTTTAACAAGAACCAAATGAAGCAAATAATTGAAAAATTATAAGTTAAATTCAAAGAAAATAACCTCACTTGTATGAGACCTGAAAAACCTCATCGCTTGAGACTTATACTTGCACTCCTCTAACTTGACTGCGATAAGATGAACGAAATATGGGTGCATCGACTTAACTATTCTACTATTCTGCACTCCTCTATTTTGACTGCTACTTTAGAACGAGTTATGAGTGTGAGTGGTGCTAAATATACTTAAGTTATGCTAATTAATGAAGAAAATGCTAAGTGAAAGTTCAAACTTAAAGGATTCCATAACTTCGACTGAAAGCTTTGCTAAAACTTAGTAATTAGTATGATAACCTAAGAAAAATAGAGAATATGTATGACAATTTAGGAATTCATGCAATTAGGCTCAATGATTTCGAAGCTATAGTGATTTAAGTGATTCCGACATTCTCGTTTTATGTATACACACACACACGCAGGAACTACATGATATAATGCATAATATTTTGAAATTGTTAGTTAGTAGTTTGACTTGGGATGCATGATTGTGAATGTTCGTGTCGTTTTTTAAGTTTTTGTCATTACTCGAGGACGAGTAATAGTTTAAGTTTGGGGGTGTGATAACTCTGTGAAAACAGTGTTATCAAGTCTATTTCCTTAACTCATTCGATTATTCTTATTAGAGTTTTGATAGAATTTTAGGCAATTTTAGTTAGTTTTATGTTTTGTCGCTCGAGTCATTGGTTTAATTGTTTTGTGCATGAATTGAGATATTTTCTTATATATTGTGTTCATACTTGTAGGCCTAAGCTACTTTGGATCTAAAGAACATAATTGGAAGCGAAGAACAAAGAATTAAAGATCAAACTAAGTCAAGTAGTGCAAGAACGAAGAAGGAAAATGTTGTCAGAAATATTGTTATGCACTCCGAGGACCATAACTCATTCAAGGAAGCTCCAATGAAGTTGAATTTCGACTATGATGTAGAGGAATGAGTTAGCTACACCACAGATTTTACGGATCTTGATTTGGAGTTCGGAGCTGAGAGTTATGACACTTGCAAAACTGTCGCGCAAATCTGTCGCGATTTTCAGCGGGATTTTAAGAGAATCCTTGGGCCCAAAGTCTCCTACTTGGACTCAACTTGGTAGATCTATTTAAGGACTTCTAGGTCACGAAATTACAGATCTTTGATCAACTCTAAACATACTTTTCTCATAGAATACACTTACAACATCAAAGATCTACTTGGAGAAAGATTGAAGAAGAAAAGAGAAAAGTCCTGAAGATCACCCAAGCAAGAAGAACGCGATATTGAAGATTTTTATCTCAGATTCATCGTTTTGTCTATAAAACCACATGAACTCAGATTTGTTTTCCTTTATTAATTTCTTCTTATGATTATCATGAATTAATTCTTTAGGATTTAGGGTTTTTATGAAACTATGTTACTTTGATTATTTTTATTTGATTATTTGTAGTTAGGGGCAATTATTGTGTTTGATTTAATTTCGTTCTCTATGCTTGCAACTTGACTGATCACCTAGTTGTTAGATTTAATATTCTTTTCGAACTTGGAAAAGGGAGATTAGGATTAGATAGGAAATTAAGTAAACGACTCTTAGGATAGGAATATACTTAAGGCGTTTATACCCGTTACATGAGGTTCGTGTTTAATGCTTTGTGTTATTTATGAATCACCTAGGAATAGGATCGATTTGTATAATACATTAGGTTCTTACGTAATTCGGAAGATACGTAGGAATATACTTGAATCCTCGGGTAGCACTCTTGTCACCGCAATAATTACGAAAATCTCAATTGAGCAATCGATAGATGACATAGCGGATTATAACCCTAGGTTTCTCTTTTCATTATTCAAAACTCAATCCAAGTACTTATGTTAGTTAATTCATTTAGTTAATCTAGTTTTTTGAACCTAAAAGTATATTTGAATTTGGAATCAATTAAAAGTAAATTAGGAATTGGAATTGGTAGATATTAGTCAAGTCCCTGTGGAGACGATACTCTTATACTTACTCTTTATTACTTGTTCGATACGTGCACTTGCGTTTATTTGCGTGTGTAAAATCCGCAACAATATCCCTATACTTCCCATTGCCTTGCATTTTCAATTTCTCAGCTTCTTTCTGTGAAGAAAAGTAAAGATATAGAAATTGAAAGATATGATCTACAAGATCACTCGAGATACAGATCGATCATGAACCTTAAGATCGAGCTGCATGGATGCCTGCGCTTTCTCTTGAGCCAGCTAGCAGCACTTCCTGTAAAATTTAATATCCAAACTATATATATACATGTCTAATTCCAGCTACATTCCTAGTCCTAAAAGTGAATCGCTCTACTTGAAGAATCTCAGGACACATTCTTATAAATAAAGAAAATAAAAGGTCTATTAATTCTTCAAAACAGCAGAAGTTCACAGCATAACACTTAAATCAAGAGCAAAAGTACATTGAACTCTTTTGATTTACTACTCAAGAGAAGAGATCATAATATGAAGGAAAAACCCATTAGAAAGATCATACTAAATTAACCACTTTCACCAGGGGAGGGAAAAAAAAGTCATATTATGCCTTAATTTTAAAATTTAATACTAATCTAATCAATTGAAGATGTACTGCCAATTCATTTAAAATTTGTCATTTCCTATCATGAAACAGAATTACAAGCATCAAATGCACTAAACATCACCCACTTAAAGTTACATGAACGTATAAGAAATCACAAAAACGTAATACCTACTCATAATCGCGAGCTGCAGCAGCCATAACATTTCCGAAAGCCAAATTAGAAAGAGTCGATTTCACTGAATCCGGATCCATTTCTTTCTTCCTTTCACTACAGAAATCAAAACTATCAGAGAGAGAGAGAGAGAGAGAGAGAGAGAGAGAGAGAGAGAGTAAATTAGATTTGGAGAGTAAAGTATCATTCAATCAATTACTCTATATTTTTGTTTGGCTGAGAATTAGCGGCGGCTAGCATTGCACCACCACCTCTGTTCGTATAACCGATTAATCTACAAGCGTGCAAGCCACTAAATCCAATCGATATATGGTCTTCCTTTTTTTTTTCCAATTATGTTTTGGAGTTTCAACTTGAGATTTGGATATAGTTATCTGGCCAGAAGCCATGCATGGTGAAGAAGTCAAAAGGAAGAGGGTTTGTGGCATTTTGGCTGGTTGCAGAATGCTGGTGGGTATTGAAAAACTAAGTTAGAACATGCACCATGCACAAAAAGAGTAGCATAAATAGTTATAAACTTGTGGATGCAATTAATGATGTTTTTTCATATTCTTAGTAATAATATATATCTTATGGGGGAAATTAATTTGTAATCGAATGAGTTTAGTTCCTCTTTTTTCAAAAGCTACATAAAAAAAAATAAACGAATGTAGGGCATACATAAATATTGTTTCTTTTCTTCAAGATTTGATTGAATTTGTGAATGATTTAAAAAAAACAGTTGAATGTAATTTGTTGTGGGTCTGACTTTAATCCGGTCAGAATTTAGTCCAGTTTTAATTCATGCATTATATTTATTTCGAGCTTAATCACAAGTACTTGAGTCGTCATCATATAAGTTGGAATCGAGTCGCTTGTATATATCTTGTGGTATGGAATTAATTCAATTGAGTTGTACTTGTATCACAAGATTTCGCTCCGCTTTGATTTCCTAATAATTAGAACAACTAGATATTTATACGAGTTATTTTGTAGCTAGTTTAATAGCACTAGTCTTGTGTTAATATATAAATATATATATTTTATATTTGTTGGTTGAACATTCTTTGCACTTTGCTAGTAACCGCGCGAACGAAAATTCATAATTCTGATTGCTTAGATGAATTATTTATTTTGCGCAGAAATGGAAAGTCATATATATACTCATAACTCATTTGCTAAACAAGAAAGTCTTTCTTGAATATTCTACAAAACTTAATTTGTGTGGGCATTTTATATATTCACTTAGAATTATTATATATCGGCCAGAGCCATGAAGTAGAATTATTGTGTATAATCACTGTGATTGTGAAGCTAATATTTAAAAACTGAGTAGTACGAACGTGATTCTAAGAAGCTATCTAGTAGAAATGTAAATTATGGTTTCATAACTTGTAAACTCTTAATTCGGAATTTAATTAAGTTGTTAGAATGAATTGAAGTGGTTGAATTGTGGGTGAATGGAATTAGATAATTTTATTAAACTCTTGCCTTCATGGGCGAAGCCACATACAAAATAGGGGGGTGCATGGACCCCCCTGAAGTTTTTATTTTAGGTTTATATTATATGTATTAGTATGCTTTATTATAGAATATACATAATTTTGAAGTATAATTATAATTTTTTTCTAATGGACCCTATAATAAAAACTAAAATCTTATATGAGAGGGTCCATATTTATTATTACTGAGTCATGAATTAATAGTCGTGGTAATAAAGTGAATATTAAAATAGATAAACAATATATTTTGGGAAAGAAGAAACTTTTAAATATCTAATTTCATACCATTATCTCTTTTTTTTTTTGAAAAACATACCATTATCTCTCTCATCTCATATCTACTAAACTGAGGTTATACATAAAATATATTTTTTTATTCAACAATAGTTTTCTCCACAAAAGGGAAAAAAAACCAAATATAGTACTCCTACTTACTTTCAAATATGATTTATTTCTGGTGGTTTTTTTTTTATTTAGTCTTTCAATAAATTTGTATTATCAAGGTCGATTAGGGTCTATATTCAAATAAGATTTGTTATGAGTGATTATGAGGTTGAATTAATTGTTCAAATTTATTTGTTATAGTAGAATTTTTTTTGGGTAATTTTTTTTATTTTTATTTAATTATTAAGTATAATGTTGGTTTTATAATGGACCCCGGTGAAAAAAGTTTCTGGCTCCGCCACTGCTTGCCTTGGTATTGTAAATATATTTAAAGTTATTCAACACGATGATGATTAATTAGTGTGAAATAATTAAAATTATAACATTAGGCTTGATATTGAAATTAATTATTTCTTACAAAAATAATATTATTAGAATCAGATGAGGGTGCAGCAGAGCAGGATTAATTCAGAAGCTCTTTGCATTGCCTTAGGCAATATATGAAGAACAAATTATGATATAAAGAAATAGTAGCTAGCTAGCTAGGGTATTGGTATAAAAAGATAAAGGTCTTAATTTGTTGCTTTGACCTCTGCCTCAAAGTTCTTTAATTTCAATAGCACCCCGGGCTGGGCCGGCCCATTATAAGTTGCACTTTGCAGTACTAGTACCCTCTGGATGATTATGTCATCTAAATCATTCAATACAATATTACCAACAATTAGTGGGTTGACTAAATCCTCAAAATTTTGAAAATCACTGTTGTACTGTTTCATGTAATCTAATTTGTCATTCATTGAATTTTCCATGTTGTTGCTAGGCCCTAAAGTTGACCTGCAATATATATATAATGACATGACATCTATATATATACCAACACATGTGTTTATTTATTGCTTCCTATCCTAACCTTTTCAAACGTTATAGAATAATAGTCCCACTATGTAGTGGAGTTACCTAGTCAACCTGATAAATTATTTGAGATTTTATTATCACTTCAATTAAATAATTATAACTACTTCTACATATACTTAAAAAAAATCCGAAAAATGGGATTAGTTAAAATGATCTTAGCAAAGATTGTTATGACAGATTCTAAATCTATAATTTTAAATTAGGAGGAAAGAGTTGACCCTCTTCGGGTTATGAAGAGCTTATTGAGTTTATCTCCAATTCAGCAATACAGAGTATTTTTATGTTTTTGTTTTAAACAGTACCCATAAATTATCATTGTTTCATACTCAAGATATTTATGCCTAATTATGACGTCCTTGAAAGAAAATATAAGCACAAATTTGAGAAAAAGCAGATTATTATGCTCCCTTTGACACTTGCTAAAGTATTAGTAGAAAGAAACTTTCATGAACATATAAATAAAATTATTATTATTATGTAATATGTATATAAAACAAGACAGCTCAAAAGCCTCCTTCAGGAACAAAAGACTATTGACAGATTCAAGAACTCCAAGAAAGGAGCTATGGATTTTGCATTCAATTCTTCAATCTTCATCCTGTGTTCACTGCTTTTGTTTCAGGTAATATGTCAAAATATCATTCCATAGAATTCATCATATTTAATCACCATTAAATTTCTTACCTTATGTACTTTATACCATTTGCAGCGTCTCCAAATAACTGAAGGGCACCTGAAAATCCATACACCAAGAATGAAAAATGATGATCATATGGAAAACCATCTTCGATTTCGAATCAATCAAGAGGGTAATTCTGTCCAGATTCCAGACAAAGTTTCATCTCTATCTCAAATGGATCCTGCACTAAATCTGTTCTTTTATTACAATGATCTCAAACTTGGCAATAAAATGTTAATCTACTTCCCTGAAAAGGACCCTTTAACCTCTCCTCATCTACTAACCAAACAAGAATCCGATTCCATTCCTTTCACCTCGTCCCAACTACCGTACATTCTTCAACTTTTCTCGTTCCCCCATGGCTCCAAACAGGCCCTAGCCATGGAAACCACACTCAATCACTGTGAATTCCCACCAATCAAAGGTGAAAGTAAGTTTTGTGCCACTTCACTGGAGTTCATGCTCGATTCCATCTCTAATATATTCGGTCTCAATTCGCGCTTCAAAGTTTTGACAACAAATTATGTTACTGAATCAATATCCCCTCTCCAAAACTACACAATATATGAACCTCCAATTGAAATATCGGCTAAAAAGATTGTGGCTTGCCATACGCTTCCTTATCCCTATGCGGTGTTTTACTGCCACGGTCAAGTCAGTGACAATATGCTTTATAAGGTTATGTTAGATGGAGAGGATGGTGGTAGAGTTGAAGCTACTGCTATGTGTCATATGGATACCTCACAGTGGGACCCTGATCATGTTGCGTTTCAAGTACTTAAAACTACGCCTGGTGCCTCGCCTGTTTGTCATTTCTTTCCGGCTGATAATCTTGTTTGGATTCCGGTGTCCTAGAAGTGGAATTTGAGAGAATGTAAATGCTTTTGGAATTTGGGAGTTTAGGGGTGTTGGATTGTGATAATATGATCCCTATGGTTTTGTGGAATCTTTTGTTTTACCTTGAAATCTTATAAGTTATGTATAATAGTGTTGTTTGCAGTGTTAATCATTGCTATGTGTAAAAACACTTTGTTTGTTGTGTAAGATTTATGGGCGAGATTGTACTTTTGTTACTAAAACTAGGGGTATGTTGTAAACTTGTAGTAGACTAATATTTGTGAAAAGGTAGATGTTTAATAATATAATTCGAGAATGTTTGCAAGTTTGATAGAAACTAGGCAATAACATTCTTAGGCGTACTATTTTCCATCAAGAAGCTGGATCAATTTTTCCCGAATAATAACACAATAAACAAAAGAGGCATGAGGGAGAAAGAGAGGCAGAAATTTTAGTACTTCAGATTTTTCACATGTGGTTATATAAATATGTTTACATAAATTGAACATGAGAGTCCTTAACCCAAAAAAAGAAAGTTTATATAAATAAGATTATTCGCTACAAATGCACCTCAGCAACAAATATGTAATTCTTGTAAACGGCTTACAGGATTGAAATATACCAGCTTATTTACCTGGAAATGAAGAACAACAAAGTGAATAAATTTATAGAACATTCAGGTCAGGTTTATGTTGAGTAACACAGAGCAAATTTATTCACATGTACACAGTATGATGGCGTTTCTTTGATTTTGATCACAAGGGAAAAAGAAACAAGAAAAGAAGTCTAACATAACTTGGAACCTTTTCCACCATTGCAATATCCTAAGTTCCTAACATATGTCTGTGAACCATTGAAATAGACCATTCTGCTTTAGTTTTGCTTTCATTTTATTTGTTTGAGAAGCAAAACAACTATTACAAATGGCTTTCAGAACCTTAGGGATTAAACCTCTGAAATGTTTCTGAGAAATTTACATCTCTGTTTCTTTTTTCCTTTATCTTTATTAATTGTCCCAATAATTTTATCGTTTAACAATTTAATAGGTTTATACTAGGTTGAATTACATACAAATTCAACAGGGCTTTGTTCGATCCTGCACACATAAGCTTATGGAATTGTACTGGATTCACATACCATAGTTTTGATGCACCATGGTGAACCTACGAATGGCTTTAATAAGGGCACCAATTTTCATAGACTTCAATGGTCCCATGTGCCTGCAGCCAAGAATACAGCACAAAGTCCAGAGTTCAAAAATGTTCAAATATTAAAAAGAAAAAAATCCCACGCTTCTGCAGTTAATTGCAAACTCAGAAGAATCTTGTCCAATATATATAACTAGACAAAGTATAATATATTCTTTGTGATTTGAAATATGTCACTTGCTAAAGTGAATTGCCTTTTATAAAGTTCCCAAAACAGTGCAAAAACTTGGTTTGTAATAACGCATACTACTAATACTCACACAATCTCGGTATAACGAATTCTCCAAGCCGGAAATCCCAGATGGCACCTTGCAGGAGCATAAATCAACATGAGATCAGGGTCTGGACCCCCACACCCTGGTTTCACCAAAAAATGGATATGTTTGTTAAAACTAGAGCAAAACTTATGCATGTTATCTGTATATACTGTTAATACAGAAGTACTAAAACTACAAACCTGTTGCTCGAAGAGCATCTGTGATGTCCGACTCTGTCAAATTTGGCTTCTCAGTATTGGCACCTAAATATTGCTTCTTTAAAAGAAAATTAGCTGCTTTGGCGACAGCATGTTTCCCATCGGAAAAAGATACGACTTCCAAATTCATATATTTCGGCTCAAGGAGCTGTTCACTGGTTGCAGTTTCCTGTACAAAGATAATTCAGTCTTGATTTAGAGGAAATTCATTTTAGAATATGGTAGGCAAATAACTGTTTTCTAACATTTTGATTTACTTTATTGATATATGAAAGGAAACACGATATCAGTGCGAGGTTAAAAATTATCACCTTAAGGATAACTATGCATGTTTTAAAACATGACAAAATTAAAATGTTACTAAGACCTTCATTTGCAGTAAAGTGAAAGTCAATTGAAACTTTCATACAAACAAATATTTCATGAAAATGATATTTTATTCAAGACGGCAATATAATAATGATCCAATGCCTGCAGAAACGTAAGACATTATAGCCACTAATGGATTTCAATAACATAGAATGTAGAAGATGCAGAAGTGAGAATCGTACTTTTAACGATTTTTCACTTTTCAACCATAACGTGAGGGCATCTTTATATTTCTTCAGCACTCCTACAACATAAAAGGAATATCAATCATAATTACATCTGTAAAGCTGGCAAACATATATTTGAGTGGCATTGCCAAGGTTATTTTTCCGTGTCATGGCATCAGTACCTTCTGTATCATAGAGGCATACATTTTTCAGTCCAATAGCTTCAAGCCACCGCAATAGGTCAAGAACTTTCAGAGTCTGAAGAGCTTCTTCGCTGTCTATAACTACTGCCAGGTACTGAACTTTACTAATATCAAGATTTTTAAACCTCTTCAACAATCCACTGGAGATAAGAACGCTCTCTAGTGCACTCACTAGACCCAGCAGAAAGTACCAAATGCTCACAATCAGATGCGTTATGTGCCATATTAAATGAAGCCCAAGATTGCCACTCTGGAACAAAATTCGCATCTATAAAATTTCTGAAATAAAGTAGCAAAAATGCCAAAAAGTATCATACATAGAACCAAATACATCTATCCACATAAGTCTAAATAGCCCACTTACACAACATATTTAAAGACCCCTGACTCAAACAGAACACTTAGCACAGCAAACAGCCTAACTTGCTCCACTGGATATAACAGTCTCTTAACCGTAATGGTCTACACGTATGGAAAATCCATGTCAATATCTGGCAACAATGTTGAGATCATCCACACATTTGCTTCTCCTGGCTATTGACAACCATTTTCAGCTCCATTCCATTTTGTTTCTAATTTCAATTTTTCACTAAACTTATGTGGCGTGCTATGATTGCACATGTTCTCTATCTTTCCCTCTGGATCATATGAGGATTTACATTCATTTTCTATAATTTTATTTTCTGTATATAACAATGGTCAAGAATATGTCTAGCAAAAGCGGAAAAAAGGGTTATTCCTAACTTCTCCCCAACCTAAATTTAGTTTCAGTGAAAACAAATGTATCTACCAACTGCCTTGTGACTTAATCAAGAACGACTAACTTGCAATAATAAATTAATAATAAGAGATATGGCAGGTAGCCGAGGTCCAAAAATAATGATGCATGTGCAACATAGGGGATCATTAAATTCTGAATTTTATGGGTCCAACTCCAAACAAGTAGCATCCCAGCATAAAAGCAGAATATCAAAACCACCAGACCCCAAAATTATATGGAAATAGAATAGCATAAGCTTAATTCATAGGAGCAAGCAAGATACCATTTTAATCTGTTGATAAGGAGAATGGTATTGACATAAGGAGGAACAAAAAATATTACAAGAATTTCCACTTTTTCTTACACATCAATCAATATCAATTAGAGAAGAATAATCACTTACCGAACAGATCCAGCTGCAGATCTTGTGCATTTTGTCACCTAAATCCAAAATTCTGTAAATAACCAATCAAAATACATAAGCAAAAAAATCCTTAAAAACAAAAAAAAACTAAAACACTTGTAGAATCAAGTAGTACAATTTTTAATAATAATAATTAACAAAAAAGTAAAATAAAATAGAAAAAAGCAACGCATAAATAATCAATCACTAACGTTGATTCAAGCCAGCGAAGAAACGTGATCAAACGAATGAAGTCAAGGTCCAGCCTATCTGATTTCTTACAAAGCTTAACATAAAATGGAGAAAGCCAAAAATTATCACTAACCATTGTCAATCTCCCTTTAATATTACCAAAACGGAGAAATTGCAAACAGAGATAAAGATTGAGGGCAATTTAATTATGAGAAACAGAAATTATGTGAATAAAAACGAGGAGGAAATCAAGGGAGATGGAGAAGAGAGAGTTACCTGTAATTTCTGCTTCTTTCAGGAACACTTACACTGCATGACTCTGGTTGCAGTTTTTTTATTTTCCCTCGTGTGCCTAAGCCTAAAACTTTTTCTGATTTTTTTTTTTTAATCAAAAACTTTTTCTGATTTTGATAATGAATGAATGATATATTATGGCAAGTATAAACTGATTAACTTAATATTTATTTATTTTTATTGGATAAAAAACAGTGTTTCAAATGCGCAAGTCAATTTGACTAATAGTAGTATTTTATTAGTTGCGTGTTTGTTAGGGCTTATGTACACTTTTTTTTGTTGTGCTTAAAACACAAATGAGGAGATTACCAGAAGCATGAGGATAAGATGTTCGGAATTCGACTTGATTTCGGAAAATATTAATATTATTTCAGCTAAATATAATTATAAGGTTAGGTGCAAGTTATAACATACTCCAATATTCACGAGTAATTTTGCTTTTTAAATTTTGTTTGGAAGCTCATTCTTATTCTTATTTCTGGCTTTCAAGACTCTTGTTATTTCCATTTTTTGGGAACCCGATTGAAGCTTGGTTGTCCTTTCTCCAAATCAGAAGAATCCTTGGTTTGCTCAAATCATGTACATACAAACATGTCTCAATCTTGGCAATTGTTTTTTTTTTTTTTTCTTAAATATTTAGTTTTACAATACATTTACTAAAATGAACCACTACTTTCCTTGCTTGACAACATGTGTTTCAAACGTCTTCCCCAGTCGAGAGGTGACCGAAGCACAAGCAAATCTTACCCGGTTTTCGATAGAAGATGCCCCCATAAGCCAGTTCTTTAACCTGGCAAAAAAAAATTGCTTATGTTACTTATTATCAATTGCCTATCATCATTACAAAATGCCTGAAGCCTTCCCTGCACAAACAATCACTGTAGGCATAGATTTTCGGAACTCGGTTGAAAGGCCAAAAACATAATTATTGCTTTCAGTTTCAGGTTATGTTCCCGTGCCATAAACATGTTTAAGACTCTAACAGATGACATATAAGAAATCCATGTATTTTACATTTACTTCATATCAGCTCAACATTGCAAAGCTTTAAGGAAATAGATAACACTAGTCCACACACAACCATCCGTGTATTGCTCTAAAAGTGACATCCAGTTGGCATGTTTCAGCTTATATCTGTCCTAAACAAAGCATATGTGAGGGTTCACTTTTAACCTTCTAAACGAAACTCGACCTATAATGTCTGAGTTGTGCTATATCTTGCTCGACCAAAAGCCATCATGAATGTTAAACATAGAAGAGTCAATTCATGTCTCCTTAGTCATTACAACATAACATTCCTCTAGATTCAATTGCTATATCTAGCAATGTTCACCAAATATCAGCTTTATTATTTTGCCACCATCCAGCTAAACATATTACGGATACAAATTGTTACATTCAAATTCTCAGGAAAATAAGTAAATTTATTACTGCATTTTTGTTCTTTTTAGGCATTAAAAGTACAAGGCATTTGAATTACCTATTGAGCAGCATCTTCAGTGAACCTAGCATCGAAAGGAGCCGTAGAATTTGGATGCGATGAAGCACCTCCAACACCTGATCCTTGTTGCAATTCAATCACAAGCCATCTAACAGCCTTACTCATTTGCTCCAATCGAACGGCACTAATAGGTGGAAGACCACTTTGAACAGGCTGCCCTGGTGTACTAGTGACAGAACCAGTGGCCTCATCCACGAGACACTCAGACCCTATCCTCTGCTTCACAGATTCCACAAACTCTTCAGCTTGATCACAAGCAACTCTGAACAATTCCCATCTTTGCTTAAAGTTTTCAAGTGCAGCATCGGTGGCTGGAGTCTTTTGGCCACCCGTACTTTCTTTCGCCTCGAAAGCACTAGCTGCTGCCGAGATAAAGTCCTGATATGCATTGCTCAGTGAATCTACTATGTTGTCCATGAAAGTTCTTCAAACTACAAAGTGAAATTATGTTAACTACTGCAGCTACGCTGAACAGTCAGATTCAACATCTTTTTATGACATTTCATTTTTTTTTTTAACTTTCTCTTAACAAAATCAAATACTACAAGTATCTTGTGTGTATATATATTGAAAATTCAAGTACCGTGAATATAGTTATACAACAAATGTAATTTTTTCCTTGTCATAATCAATAAATAAATAAAATATGAAAGTAGAATAGTTTTGCTCTCGCTACTATCTTATGTAGGCTGTGCAAACGATAAAACCGAATCGTACCCAATTTCAGTATACCGGCTGGTTGGTAAATTACCGCTCCGGTACAAAAAAACTTGAATAAAAAATAATTTGTCTTGAATACATATGTAAATAATAATATGCTTCCTACGACTCTAATGCAGTTGAATAGAAATCATAAAGAATACATCAGAGATCCCCTAGCTCGGTCCCCTCTCAAAAAATTACTTTAGCATCATTCAAGTTTTGGGTTTTAAATGCAATTAGAACCCAAATTATTAAGAGAAAATCAGAAAAAGAACTAAATTGGGCATTTAGAATTTGGACTGTACCTCTGTAAATTACAAATCTGGGCCGAGAGAGAGATGGGGGTTGGTGGTGCGACGGCGCGGTGGGATTTTGAATTGAAGACGAAGAAGAAGAAGATTTGGGTTTTGCTCTAGGGTAGTCCGTAGAAGAAGTGAGAAGAGTGAACTCGAAGCTTGGATTAGAAATTTGGAACGCTGTAAATGAGAGTAAAATTTTTATTATATCTTTAACAATAATATTTAATAATCACGTTTACATAAATTAACTCAACAAAGATTGCTTAACAAATATAAGTAGAATTTCAATAAAATTTGTTCCGTTAATAGGTTAAATCTATTTTAATACCGCGCCTCCATAATTATTCAACACATCTGAACCAATACATATCGCATTAATGTTAATAATTGCATAACATTAATTGATCAATTAAGTCTAGTCCAACAAATTATGCATAAAGATATCCGGGAGAATTTTTTTTTTTCGTATACATGATTCTATCCTATAAACGTGAATCAAATCATTACAAGAAAATGTTTTTTTTTTAATATAAATCGTGAATCAAATAAAGATTTAAATTGACTTTATCCAATAAAAATATCATATTTCAGATAATGTAGTACTCTAAATTTTAATCTTCATATAAATCTTGAATCAAATAATATATAAAATTGATAATAATTACAAGATAATTTTGATACTAATAATTATATAATAACATTATGGATTGGAGACAGTTTAATTTGGTACCCTTTAATAATTAATGGAGATGATTGGGACCAAATTAAATGAATTTGGCCCAATCTTTTGGTTGGTTAGCTAAATTTAATGTCGGATAATTCAACACAACCATGATGATCCGGTAATGATCCACGATTTCAATCTATTACAGTATTACTTCCTCGCATATGGTTAATCTATTGATGCACCACTTAATTTAGTGAGTTTGTCGTTCAAAGACTATTACAGTATTACTTCCTCGCATATGGCCATAGACTTCTTGGGGTCTAGGTGAAACTAAGAACTTGGTATGTAATTTTTTTTTTTTTTTACTTTAATAGATGAAAAATTATTTATTATATCTTCATATTCTAGTTAGTCAATTGAATGATTGGTCAACTATATCAAGGGAACAAAATAAACGTGACTGATGAAGTACAATTTATTGAATTCAAGAGAATTATGAAAGAGAGCATAAATACATAATATATTGTTAGACAATTATAGTTTGAGAAGAAATAATTGAAGACATGGAGTTGAAGAAAAAGAATAGAAGACAAAACACTTATTTAGGGGGGGATGTTTTAACCATTCTTTGAAATTCTTGGCATTTTTTTTTTTAATTTATCGCATTATAAGAGGCCAATATTTATTTGCAATCAAAACCAAAAAGAAAAAGAAAAAAGAGAACGGCTTAAGTTGGGACTTGGGAGTTGACTGCAATCGGCAGAGTTGATAATTGGCAGGGCTATTCTTTTTTTTTCATTTTGGGCTGGCTGGAAGGATTAATATATACACATGCATATATCATATATGGGCTGGGCTGGAACTTGGGTGGATTAATATATATACATGCATATATGGACTGGGCCCCCCAAGTGAATGAAACCCTAAGCAGCCGCCTAGATGGACTAGCTACAAGGTCGGGCCTGATCTTGATTTAACACCACTATCCGCAAATGATTCCCCCATATATTACATTTCCAAACTTATTTTCAATATTTTGTTGATCAAATTACACTTTGGAAATAATTGAAAACTACTCAAAACACATTTAAACCTTTGGTGCACATAAATCACCAATTTCTTGAACTGACTTATCATCTTCAACCTTGCTCGTCTCAACGTCATCCTCTTGAACCTCATGCATGATATTTTCATTCAAATTTTCATCAACAAGATCGCCACTTTCAAAGCCACCACCATCAACGAGAAACTCGTGCACAGTTCTTTCATAAGTAGCTTCATCAACTGCACATTTTAATGCAATTTGTTGCTTCGCATAATTCACAAACTCATCAGCCTGATCACAAGCGACTTTGAATGATTCCCACTTGTGAGTCAAGATTTGTAGAGCCGAATCACTAGCCACGCTTCTTTTGCCTCCACCATTTTGCTTTGCTTCCAAAAAATTGGATATTTCATTAACAAACTCTTGAAATGCAGAATCAATCGAGTCTACAATGCTGTCCATTTTACTGCAAATTAAAATCGTGGATTATTGATTAAAACTAACATGTAACCAAGGCTCTTTAATTACTCCAACAAATTAGCAGTAAATCAGTGGCAACTAACTGAGGAGTTAACTTATTTGAATGATATTATAAAAATAAAAACAATAACTTATTTATACGATGAAATCCAAATTATTAAAAGGAAAACATATATGCATCATACTCACGTCATCCCATATTATAGCCATGTTTCCAAAAAGTAGGAATTCAGAAAATTGTGTTCACATTGCCAGAACATGGGTGATATGGATTATTACTCCACATGTCCCAAGTGTATTGGTGGGTTGCACCACGTGTACTTGATGACGTGTGCAGCTGTTACACTAAATAATTTCTCGTGTACAACACATCCACAAACAAGGAAGCAAATTGTTCATTATTACATATCACAGGAATATAAATTACTCATTATTTCATTCCGCAAGGAGATAAATCGTCTATATTCATATCACAGGAAGGTCAATTGCTTATTTTCATATCTAATAAAAGTAAATGGCCCTTAGACATAAAACCTTTACATGATTCAATTCAACAAGTGTGCGTAAGAAATAACGAAATTGATTTTTCTTTTTGTGTGCATAAGAAGTCGCATGCAAATTGATCTACGTTAATCTTACAGGAACCTTTGGAAAATGCCGATCAGAGAACTCTAAAAACAGTGGGAAATGGAATAAATAAAAATTACTTCAATGAAATGATAAAAAGAAAGAGAAGAGTGAGAGACCTCGAGAAAAACGGTGAGTCGTCGTCAATGGAGAAATTTTGTTGCTGAATGAATCATGAATGCGGAGTGAGTGATGAGCTGTTATTTAAAGAGGTGACGGTTACAAAATGAGGTTGGATTTTTATGTAGGGTTGGTGAGGTTATTTACTTACTATTAGATGGACAAAAAAATTTGAAAAACATGAAAAATTATATAAGCCCAAAAGTGGGCCCATTCACTTCTGGAGAATTAAATCAGTCCTATTTTTCTTTTAGCTTTAACTCATTACACAAAAAGTAATGAAAAAATATAGATAACATTTTAATTTGTATGAAAAATAAGGCAAATAATTTCTTTTTCTTTTTAGAATTTAACTTAAAAATCCTATTTAATCTCTAAAATAAACTTCAACAAACTATACTTTAATTTGTCATAAAGTAACTTAACTTTACGTTATTTCTTTTCTTCCCATAATATCTACGGAACATACTCAATTCTATTACATATATATATACTATTTATTTAATCTCAAAAAATCCAAACAATTAAACCACGCTGAAATTTTCTAAAACCTAAATTTATTTCTGAAACCAGGTTTTCAGTAAAGCGAGATAAACAAGTTCCTTGGTATTATAGAATATAAATATTGAATAAGATAGCCAAATTCATCAAAAACAAATAAATTAACATTAGTAATAGATCGTTTTTAATAAAAAGTTGACGTGTTGGATCATGTCATGCAAAATAACAAACAACGGTTGCTTTTAAGTCTATCGTTGTAAGTTGATATTCTGTTAAAGTTTTAACGAAAGAAGTCATGTTGAATATAGAAAGAAAGACTCGCTTCATTCAATTTTGTCGGACTCTGCATTTCTTCATTTTATAGAGTGTCCGTGCAACCTAATAGATCGATTTTAATAAAAAGTTGACTTGTGGTGGATCATGTTCATGCATGATAAACGACAATTGCTTTTAAGTTTATCGTTGTAAGTTGATATTTTGTTAAAGTTTTAACGAAAGAAGTCATGTTGAATGTAGATAAAGACACGCTTCATTCAATTTTGTCGGACTCTGCATTTGTTCAATTTATAGAGTGTCCGTGCAACGTAGGTTAGCAGTAATATGTGTTTTGCGTACTAAAATTAATAAAAGTAAATGAATGGTTAAATTGTACAAGGTAAGCAAAGGAGTTAATTGAAGGGAGGTGAGTGAATGATTAAATTGTACAAGCAAGGTGGGGAAGGGAGGTATATTCAGGATATATTAAGGGGCTGTTTGGTAGGATGTATGAGATTAAGTTGGATTAGATTGGAGCCATATTGAATGTCATATTAAAAATACGTTTGGCAGATTTGATTGAGTCATATTACACTAAGCAATCTGACGTAATATGTTTTTGTAGAGTTATGAGTTTAGACATATATTAATATATTTTCACTACTTAATTAAACATATTATGTTAGTTAAGATACATCAATCCATCAAAGTCATTTGTTTAATATGTATAAGAGTATGACTTGATAAATGTTTGTTCAATATTTTAGTTTGAATGCCTCCATATTAATTGTAAATTGATATAGATTTTAATTTGTGATATGTATAATGTGTTTTCATTTCCAGAGATTTGAAAAGAATTTATGATATTTAATGATATCTTAAAAAGGAAATATGTAAATTTGAGGTTATTAATGACATTTTACTAAATTCATATTTTCCCGGATTAACTAATCCACCCATGCCTGGGTCTGGGTGAATTATAATCTAGTTTTAATACCGGATCATATCCATTTGAGTCATTTGACCCGGTATTAAAGCAATGTCACTAAACATGGAATTAACCCATATATATAACATGACATAATACCCCTTATTAGGTCCTACCAAATGGTCCCTAAGGAAATTAACCCTAATAAATCTTACTAAATCCTTGCGATATATATTTTGTTTGTTTTAATTTTATTCTGACTGAAATTCAAGAACTTTAAAAAAATTTATTTTCTTCTCAAGAAATAAATAAATTACATTTTGGTTGATTTTTTTCAAAAGAAACACGAATGCATGATATAAACTATTACATGTCTTAACACTCGCTTTTTTCGTCCTCTTTATGGACTATTTTTTGCATATTCGTCTTTCTTAAATTTTTCGTAGCAGATTTGTCCCTTTTATCAATGTAATGTAACATATTTACCCCTCTTAAATTTTTCATAGTGGGTGAATCTCTCTCAAATCCAAAATACATCAATTTTCGTCCATTTTAATTCATTTTATGATGTATTTTATATTTAAGAGGGACGAATGTGTTACAATACATCGATGAGAGCCACGTATTAAGAGGAACGAATGTGTTATACTACATTGATTAGAGAGATGAATCTGCTAAAAAAAAATTAAGAGGGATGAATATTCAAAAATTTCACATAAGAATGAGAGTTTTTTTTTCAATATAGCCTTCTAGGCAAAAGTATTTTCCAATATGACTCATACTGAAATTTTTTTATCGTAAATGTACCTCTTGTGTTACTTTTGAGGAATCGCAATTGACAACTGCAATTAATGAATAATTTTTTTTTTTTTTTTTGTAATTTGACTGCTAATTTACAATACTATATGCAAGTATTTGAAACTAAATATTTTTGGCAATGGAATCGAGAAAATGTTCAACTTAATTGATCATCAGATCTCATTACAACATCTCTTAATTAAACATTGTTGTGCTTTTATTATAGATAGTAATAATTACATCTTCATTCTATATTTTTGCGGATGTCTTTCAAATCCAACCCAAATTAAGAAATCTTTATATATATTATAAACTATAGATGCATGAGTGGAGTAGGTAAATTAGCATAAAACTTTCTTCATTCATCATCAACAACGTTTTGCCTCTCAGACAACTATTTGTAATCAATCAAGTGTCTTTGTAAATTTATGTACTTATCCCACTATTTGATCCGTTCTGATTCTCAACACATTCTTAATATATGTTTAAGGAATCAAACAAGTTATTGTGAAGGCTTATGAGAATAGTTTACATATAACCTGACTCAGGTGACATTAATTATGCAAAAAGTATAGTTACAAATGACTTAACCTACAATATTTTTCTCCTATTTCAACATGGTATTTTGCAATATAATTGTAATATCTCATAGTATAAAAACTATATATATATATATATATATATATATATATATATACATAAAAAAATTCTCGATTCCAATGTCAAAAATATTTAGTTTCAAACAATTGCACATAGTATTGTAAATTAACGGTCCAAATTCAATAAATTCCAAAAAAAAGATTAACTGCAATTTATGGGTATTTTTTTCTTTTTGTGAAAATCGATAAATCACAATTGATTTATTATAAAAGATATATTTAGGAAAACACCTTTTTGTTTGAATCATATTAAAAAATATTTTTCTCTAGAAGGCTATATTGAATAAAAATTCATAAGAATGATAAAGTTGCGATTCACTCTTTTATAAGAAAAAAGGTCTCGACTCTTCATCTTCATCTGTTCGCGTCTTTTTCTTCTTCAGCATACATTGCAGCTCAATTTTAATTTAGGAATCATTAATTTATTTGTAACTATTTCCCTCGTCTCATCAATGAATTCCATCGCTTTAGTTGGGGCAGTCCCGCTCCTCCGTACTCATTCCACCGGAAACCCATGTGCCGCCGTTACAACCGCCGAGAATTTTGCAATTGATTGCCGGAATCTCAGCTACTCAGTTAAAACTCGGCAAGGAAAATTGATACCAATCCTCAATGATTGCTCGCTCAGTATCCCATCCGGACAGTTTTGGATGCTCCTCGGCCCCAATGGCTGCGGAAAGTCCACTCTCCTCAAGGTACGGAAAAAGACTATGCATAATTTAAGTATAAAATTGCATTTCAATTTTTGCGCATTTTATAACTTTTGAAGTAAAGGTACTACCTCAGAAGTAGAGTGTAAAACTCAGCTATTCTGCTTGTTGCTTTGTGCGTCTATAAATGTCACATTGATGTTTGAAAGTAGAATTACAAATACTTGACTCAGAAATTCGAATGAATCTATATGGTTTCCAACACTATTAAATTATGCAGATTTTGGGTGGTTTATTGAATCCAAGTGGTGGATTTTTGCGTGTGAATAAGCCGAGGAGCTTTGTGTTTCAGAATCCTGATCATCAGGTTTGTTTTTTACAAATCTCAATTATGTTTGTACGATTGCTAGGTGTTAAAAACTTTCACGTAGGGATTGCTGATGTGTGAGTTTGTATCGGGTTTACCCTTATCTATTATACAATGATGTGGTAATATTCCAAATGCCATAGTTTCTTATATACCTCTTGGCGGCATGAATTTTTCTTTTACAGGTAGTTATGCCCACTGTTGAAGCAGACGTGGCTTTTGGCCTTGGTAAGTTCAATCTAACCGACAATGAGGTTACGTCTAGAGTGGCTAAAGCTTTGGATTCTGTAGGCATGTATGAATATTTGCAAGTACGTTGAAAAGAAGAAAGATTTTGTAAATTACGTCATACACTTGATGTTGCAATATATGTATGACCTATTATTTTACACCTTCAGAAACCAGTTCAAACTCTTAGTGGTGGTCAAAAACAAAGGGTTGCCATTGCTGGGGCTCTGGCAGAAGCATGCAAAGTGTTGTTACTGGATGAACTCACATCATTTTTGGATGAAAATGATCAGGTTTGGATTTTTATTGTTTCTCTTTTCTGGGTTTCAGTTGGATTGAGAAGAAAATTTACGTACTCTTGCAATCTGAAATTATTTATACTTAATTTGCTTATGTGGATGATCCCACCGAGGATTATGACACTAAGATTGTCGACAAAATCGAATTATATGAATACATTTTCATCTAAGAAGGACCAAAGAGATTACAATCACTTTTACAGATAATTCTACTATGATCTAGCACATTTTGTTGATGATGAATCTGAAGAAGATTTTTTTGTTGGTTGGAATAGGTTGGGGTTATAAGAGCAGTTAAAAGCTCTCTGGCTAGTTCCAAAGGAACTACAGCACTGTGGGTTACCCACCGTTTAGAAGAACTCGAGTATGCAGATGGTGCCATATACATGGAAAATGGCAGGGTTGTTTTACAGGGCAATGCTTTAAGAATAACAGATTTTGTTGAAGCTCAGCAAGCCTCTTACATCAAGCAAATCAACTCTTGAATAATGTCATGTATATCTCATTGGGAGCAGTTTTACTTGATCTAATTTCCAATATCCATGTAAATATATACTCTTCTTTTTCTTCAAGCATAATCTTAACTGTTCTTTTTAGTCTTATGATCTGTCCTATATCCTTAAATAGCAGTAAAGCTTTAATATTCAAGTGGCTTTTTTTTACACTAAAGCTGTTGTTCCCTAGGAGTGCATCTGATGTTTTATATTTTATGATAGCAACAGAAGCGAAGGAAAGAACATTATTAGGTCATTAAGAGATGACATGTACATTGCAAAAATAATTCTTAAAGTCTCATGTGTAGGACAGTAGTAGAACTAGTATATGTTAATTCATTTTTTTGTAATAGCAAGTGGGGCTTGAGTGTTGAATCACTGGATTGCATTATTGGTTGTCCTGGTGGGGACTAAAATGGTAGGATTATTTGGAACAAATAAATATTAGTCAATTAGTGGATCCATAATCCCAGTTTTCCATTTTGATCTGAGGCCAAGATTTATATGTCCATATGTTTGCTGCTCTTCAAGTAATTTCGTTGGTTATAATGTGGGAGTTTTGATATTAGTTGGGTATTTCTCAGGATGGAAATGAGAAACAGGCAGTTGGCCTATGCTGCTATATGCCATCTATGTACAAGCTGATTTGCATGATTTCCTTGACAAGCCGAAGTATCTGACATGACGATGTTGCTCCTATTCATTCGGACTCCAGAGGAAAGGGATGCTTTAGTTCCAGAATTATTTTGATTTTTTAGTACAAAACTATATAATAAATACACTATTTTAATATGTTACTCTGCTTTTAAACTTATACCTTTTAAGGTTTATTATAATGTCACCTCAAAATTATGCAACACAAGAAAGGAACTACTCATTCTCTCACAAACCTCTATATCAAATTGCTATGTTTGCTTGTTTACTCAACGGATCACCTACTTTTGTTGAGTTCTAGCAGATTGTTGAGGCCATTTCTCACAGGGGATAAGTTAAATTGGTAAGTAAACAGTGACCTATTATATATTTAAAAACCTTGCATTATTTATCAAAATGCTATAATAAATTAACTAACTAATCATTTCTTTCTTTCATAGTAGTCAACATAAGTGAAAGCTACTACTACTACTATAGAAATCCATGATGTTATTCTTAGTTTTTCACTTGTTAAAAGGAAAAATACTTCTTCCGTACAAGTATTCATTCAAAAGTTATTTTCCTTCCTCATCGGAACTGATGGTGATTTCTTCTTCATCGGAATTGGTGGTGTTTTCATTGTAGTCAGGGGTTGGCACAATGTCAGCTTCAATTTTTTGGATATCCTCTAATAGAATCTCATAGTGCTTTCTGACATCCTCAGCCGTTTTGCCACCGCCCACCGCCTCAGCCACTTTTTGCCACCGGTCAGGTGTGTCTTCTGTGAACTGGGCTAGTGCATTTTCGAAAAGTATGTCCTCTTCGCGGGTCCATGGTATGGAGCTACCTGAACTCTTTGGACTTGAAGACATGTTTCAAAAGAGAGTTGATGGCTGTGAGTTGTGATGATTGAGGATTTGGTGGTTTGATATGGGATTAAATTTGAATTATATATAGGAAGGTATCACACCATTTCTATTCTGGGTAATTTGTGCATTCCTTTCAAATGATAGTATCATGAAAAGCGTCCCAACTTTCAAACAAAGAGGTTAGTATTTTCTTTATTTTTCCTTGAAATTAATTTATTAAATTAGCATTCTTATATATAATGGTTTCAAGTTGATGAAAATTAAGAACCCCTGACTTTACGATTTTAAATGCTCTTGGAGTTGTAGTAATGAGTTTGATTTTTAATGAGACATATTTTTGTAGGTATAAATGCAAAAGGATCTGAAGAATTAAAAAGAAAGAACAATTAACAGCTATAATAATTCAACATTTGGATGACACGCAAAAAAAGACATCAAAACTTCCTTAGTGTATGCACTCATACAGAATGCATGTAAACAAAATTGTTCCCTATAATGCCTAATGTTTGTAGCGCAGAACCGAACTTCAGGTTGCTATCATTGGTTTTAGAGGTTCCTAGCACATGTGAAACCTTACGGTTATTTTTATAAACTAAGAGAAGACACCATAAATACTGAAATTCAGTATAAGGAGGGAATGCCGAAATCTCTAATTTAGGACAAGCTTCTTCTTCTTTTTTGAAAAAACAGACATGTTTCTTATTCTGGGCAAAAGTTATCAACCACGAAAGTAGATATTGTATAAGTACAGATTATCATAAGCGCTTGATTAAGAAAAGAGAACGGTAGTCATGTAAGTAAAAAAAGAAAAAGAAAAATTGGACTATAGTCTAAGGTTGTCAATGTGTCATACTCGGATCGAATTAGGCCCAATCCATATCCAACTTCATTTATGTTGGATTAGATTCATGTTGAATCTAAATTTTGATTGGACCCAAATTGTCCGAATCCATTAGATATGTCCAAATTCGATTGGATATTGAATATTTTTCTGAACCAATACAATCTTAATTTTCAAAATTCACACCACCAGGAAACATAACAATTTCATTTTATTTTGCTCTCGTGCTTCAAACTTGTTTAGTTAATATTCATATTTTTGGATGAAAATAAGCATAAAAATTGTAAGTTGAATGAGCTATTAACTATTATTTTAAATTGAGTGTAAAATATTATTATTGTTATTTATTTGAATAATATATCATTTTTAAAATTTATTATTAGATACAAATCTCTAACGGATTCGGTCAATCTAAATTCACATTCGCTCTATGTAATTCGTAATTACGCATCTTCATAATAAAATCATATCATATCCATAAAATCTTTAATTGGACAAATATTCTAATAAATTGAATCGGTTACAAAGTAGATTCAGATTGATATCCATAATCCGTCCACTAACAGCCCTAACTATAGAGTTTATGATTCTGAAGTATATATGTTGTGTCCCAACTCAGTATTTTTACTTATATTCAGACCTGATTAAGATAATTTGCACATTTGAACAAAAGATAATGGCCCAATGAAACTGGATTGCAATTATAGTGTACGATAGAGGCCCAACATACTATTAACGGTTTTTCTGGATGCGCTTTCTTTACGTGAATTTGCGTATAGACCAATGGTCCTGGGAAGCAATCATTTATATCTCTCTCATAAAAGAAGAGCTTATCTGTGTGTGGAACAAGGACATAAATGGCTCCAAGAAGATTGATATTAAAGAGAACGGGCTTTCTACCGATAGTTCAAGGTTGATAGAACTAGGGCTGTCAATGGGTCGGATTCTGGTCGGATCAGGCTCGTCCAGATTCGGCTCCATTTATATCGGATCATGTCGGATTCGGATCTTGCTCGGATTATGCTCGGATTATGCTCGGATCTAGATTTTTTGAATCCAACGGATTTTGGTCGAATTTGACCGGATATCGAATATTTTTCGGATCCAATAAATTTGTATTTAAAAAGTTAAATTAATATTTTTTTCCTAAAATAATTTATTATCTTTTCAATTTTATTTAATTTTAGCTCACATTTTCAAAGTTTCTTTACTATATTCATATTTGTAGAATGAATATATTGGTTTAAATAAATTTATAAACGAATTATAAATTACTATCTTCTTAAATTGACGTTGAAATATTATTAATGATACTTATTTTTATAAATCATTTTGTATATATATCTTTCTTTTATTTGTTGTCGGATACGGATCTTCAACGGATCGGATCGACCTAAATCCATATTCGCTCCATGAGTTTCGGATTTCGGATCTTTATAATCGGATCAGGTCCATCGAATCTCTAATCGAACAATTATCCTAATAAATCGGATCGAATTCGGACGGATCCGGATTGAAATCCGCCCCATTGACAGCCCTAGATAGAACTATTGGTAGTTCATCACTCACAAGTTGCCATGTGGCAATTAAGAGACTTGTAACTGGATAGAAAATTATACTAGGCTAATTGAAAATTTACAATTTTATCCTTACAAAGAAATTAAAAATAAAAAATTCTAAACCTAACCCCACCAGCCCACCCCCCTTAGCCGCACCCCCCCTCCCACCCGCACCCCACCCCATCCCACCCCAAACCAACCCTCTCCACTTATATACCAGGCCGGCGGCAGCGGCCTGGGACAGAAAAACCCAGGCCACCACGGCCTGGGTTAACTTGCAGAACCCAGGCCGTGGTGGCCTGGGTTCGACCATCGCAGGCCGCGGCGCCGCGGCCTGGGACGGAGGATCCCAGGCCACCACGACCTGGTTAGCTTGCAGAACCCAGGCCGTGGTGGCCTGGGTTCGACTGTCCCAGGCCCCGCCGCGGCCTGTGACGAAAAATCCCAGGCGGCCGACGGCGGCGGCCTGAGGTTAGGGTGGGGGTTTCGGGGAAGGGGGTGGGTTAGGGTTTAATTTTTTTTAATTATAATTATTTATTAATATATATAATTTTATTATTTTATATTTTGAGATATTTTTTATATATTCCATTATTTCTTAATGAGGAATGAAAAAATCAAATATTCTTAATAATATGTTGTTTAATGTGTGTGTATATATATATATATATATTGAGATTTATTATTATATGATTTTGAGAAAGAAAAAATTCATTGAACAAAATATCTTGATCAATTGAACATGTATAGTACACATTAATTCATTTTCTATATATTGAAGTACAAATACTTTAAAAGTTTATTTTGAAATTTTTTCGAGATTAATTTCTTAGTTGTCAAATCTTATAGAAAAATATTTAAATTATAAGAAAATATATTTTATATTAAAATCTTTTGCTATTTTTTTTAGATTTTACTTTTTTATTAATAATATATAAATTTATTATTTTAATAAATATTAAAGAAATTGAGACTATTATATAAATTTTAGATTTTTTTTTATTTTTAAGAATTATTTAATTTGTCTATTTTTTATAAAATGAATTTAGTTAAATAAATATGTAAATATAATAAGTAAAATTTTCAAATTGATCCACAAAATATATGCACATTAAGGTAAAATTCAAATTTTGACATTAACCGGCGTAAATAAGATTATGAGCCAATATTTAGTGTCAATTAGCTCAAAATGTGCATATTATCGATTTTTGTACTATAATGAAAACACAACAAAATTACACATTTTGTTAGGTTAAGTTTAAATAAACTTTAAAAAAAATGAAATATAAATTGGATTCAATTCAAAAAATATTTAAATCGATAGATGACTCGATTAATTGATCAAAGTCAACAATGTTGTCATTAGGGTTATGTATACTAGGTTAATCGTAATCAAAATCAACAAATAACTCGATAAATTGACCAAAATCAACATTTTGATTATTATTTTAATAAATATCAAATAAATTAATACTAATATGTTAATATAAATTATTAATATTACAATAATCTCAACAATGTTGACTTTGATTAATTAATCGAGTCGTTTGTGGATTTTACTTACGAGCAGTAACCTAATTATACATTCCCTAAGGTCAACAATATTAATTTTTGTCAATTAATCGAGTCATTTGTTTATTTGAATTACATTTAGTTTAGATATATCTTCGATAATGTTAACTAATAGATAATAGTTGTTTAGTTTTTTTGTTATATCATGACAATACTTTATGCTTTAAACTATTAAAAATTATGAATTTGTAAAATTATAAATTAACCCCAAGGTTCCCAATTATTTTTTGAATTGAATCTAATTTATATTTTAATGGTTTGTGAGAGTTTATTTATACTTAACCTAACAAAATGTGTAATTTTTTTATGTTGGTTGATGTCAAAATTTGAATTTTATCATAATGTAAACACATTTTGCGGACCTATGTAAAGATTTTACTTATTATATATACATATTTATTTAACTAATTTAATTTATAAATAATATTAACAAATGAAATAATATTTTAAAATTCAAAAAAATATATTTTTCTCAAATAAAAAATTTATATAATGTATTAACTTATTTAATATTATTAAAAAAAAAAAAAAACTAAACCCTAACCCACCCCACCCCACCCCACCCCGTAACCCCTATCCCCAACCCCATATCCTAGGCAAGCGGGCTGCCTGGGATCGTCCGTCCCAGGCCGGCGGCGGCCTGGTATCGACGATCCCAGGCCGTCGCCGGCCTGGGACGGATGAACCCAGGCCACCACGGCCTGGGTTCTGCAAGTCGCAACCCAGGCCGTGGTGGCCTGGGTTCGTCCTTTCCAGGCCACGCGGCCTGGGACGAATCGCCGCCGGCCTAGGACGGCGATCCCAGGTCGGCGGCGACCTGGGATATGGGGTTGGGGGTGGCGGTGGGGGTGGGGGTTGAGGTAGGGCGGTGGGAGGGTGGTGGAGTTTAGTTTTTCTTTTTGTGTGTTTTTTAACAAATCAAGGGCATTAAGGTAATGTCACATATCAACCCAACAATATGACCTACTAATATGACCTTTGATTCAAGTTAAAAAAAATTAAAATAATATAAATGAGTGGTGATGAAGGTTGAACTACCGATAGTTCTTATCAACATGAACTATCGGTAGACATGACCTAAAGAGAAAGTGACTTTAAGAGAAATAATCTCTTTTCTGTTTTGAGTGTTTTGGAATTTCAAATATGTCAAGTGGTCCTTAGTTTTTTAGGCTTAATATCCTTTTCTTGCTTCACATGCCTAACAGTTATGTGGCTATTTAAAATTTTAGATTTTGAACTATCAGGTCAAAATAAAATACTGTGAACATTAAACAATAATAAAAAAGAAAAAGAAAAAGGGAAGAAGCCAGCTTGATTAACTGTCCTTTAGTTCACACTTTTTTCAACTTATTATTTTAACATCTTGATCTCATGACACACAGTAGTAGTTTGAATTTTCATCCCCATCATCTACAATTTCATCACAAAAGAGCCAATATATAAATGGATATGGATAGCTCTTTAAATTACAAAACTACCCATAAAACCTAACTACCTACATAAGTAGAATTCCCTATTAGCCCCTCCCCATAATAACTCTCACTCTTCTTCTTTTGCTCTAGCGCCCTCATAGTTGACCTCCACTTAAAGAAAGTCCCAAAAATACCCTCCATTTCCTCCAATGTCCTCCCTCGAGTCTCAGGATACAAAGTGTAAAAGAACACCCATCCAACAGCAGCAAATGCCGCATACAAAAAGAACGCCCCTCCAATACTTATCGCATCCGACAAGGATATAAATGTCATTGCAATCACAGCACTAGTAACCCGATTCGATGCGATACCCATACTGCACCCTTGGGCCCTCAATCTCAACGGAAAAATCTCGGAGCTATAAACCCATGTAATTGGGCCCATCCCTATCGCAAACCACATCACATAAGACACAAGCGAAAGCACACACAAAGCTACGGCCCATTCAACCTTATGATCAGCCTTTCCAACAATTGTAAGCCCAAACGCCAGGCTCACTAAAGAGACTACTGAACCCGCCACACTGGATAGAAGCAACTTCCTCCTTCCGATCTTATCCAACAAAAACGTTGCAACAAAAACACACATCAGCTTAATAAATCCAACGGCCATCGTCGCGAGTAGTATCTCATTATCGTTTTTTATACCCGCCTTTTCGAAGATCGTAGGGCTGTACAAAACTACTGTGTCTATACCACTCGCTTGTTGGAAGAAATGAATTCCGACGCCGCATAATAGGGCGTGGCCGACGGAGGGGGTGGGCCGGATGATTAGATCTGTCCACACGCTGTTTTGGTGGTGTTGCTTGGGGAGTGAAACGACGTCGTCGGTGCAGTGTTCGGGTATGCCGACGGCGGATTTGATTTCGGAGAGTCGTAATTTGGATTCTTCGAGTGAGTCGGAGGTTTTGTCGAGGACTTTTTTGGCTTCGCCGAGTCGACCCTGAAGTACGAGCCACCGTGGGGATTCCGGCATAAAGATGATGCTGACGGCGAGTAATGCGGAGGGGACGGCGGCGATTCCGAGCATGAATCGCCACCCGAGATTTAATGGGAGCCTCGAGAAGGCGTAGTTTGACACGTAGCCTAATAGTATGCCTGTAAAAGAAGAATATTGGATTTGTTTCGTTTTGATTAGTTAAATATTGACAAATTATTCGAAAATAATAATAACTCTTCAAAAAATATCTGAAAAATTGTAAGTTAAAGAAATTTATGAAAATAAAAATTACATTATATTTTTGTAAATTAATAAAGAAAAATAATTTTTTTCATGTTATAGATCGAAATGTATGAAAATATTAAGATAGATGATTAGACTGTTGTAGTATTTTTTTATTCATTTCCTTTCCATATGGTTAACAAGTCAACTAAAATAATTTTTGAAATTATTCTATTAACTAGTATATTTAATATTAAATAACAGTATTAATAATTAGCTAGATATGTTAAATATTAATTGTAAGAGTTATAAGCTATTTTCAAAATTAATTTGATTAATATTTTTAAGTTACAACTGATAATATAATCTAAACACGAATAGTTTGAAATTATCAGATCAATCTAATTTCTTAATTAGTAGTTTCTCTGTTTAAATAGAATCTATTTCATTAAACTCTATAAATTGAGCTCAATTTATATTTTATATCTATCAACTCAAATTAAGTCTTGTCTCAAATTAATATATAAAATTTTCATTTTTAATTTGCAAGTTGTGGACAAAATATAATATGTTGTCCCCCCGGGAAGAGTATATTTGAAATTTAGAAAAAAAAAATGCCATACTTCTTATTATCTTGTTAGCCACCCTCAAATATTAAAATGAAGGAAAAAGACAAGTAAATAATAAAACTAGTGATGTTAAAATTAAATACAACTTGATTGGGTGGATCTTATTAAAATCACTACTTAGTTGTATCTGTCGCAATCTTTCTCTAACAAATTGTTTGCTTCTACCAAATGCCAATTATTTGCAAGAGGGATAGAAGTCTGATTGATTATGTTAGAAAAATACTGGTGATCAGCTGGAGAAGAATCAAATTTTAAAAAATCCATATTTAATTTGTACTCACTGATAGATAATGTACAATCTCTTAGAGTACTGTTTTGTAATATCTCATATAAAATTGCATGTGAAAAGCCAATTGTTATTATAATATACTAAAATTTTAGAATGTAACTTTCAACTATTGAGTGAATAACAATTTAACTCCATAACATTATTCTAAATAGGCAATTTAACTCCCTGTGATAAATAAAAGGGCAAAATACCTCCCTGTGATATCCTAAAGAGACAATATAACTCCCTGTGATAAGAAAAAAGGGCAAAATGCCTCCCTGTGTTTTTATAAAAGAAGCACATTGCCTCCCTCTAAATTGCTCATTTATTCATATCACAGGGAGGTAAATTGCTCATCATTTCATTTGACAGGGAGGTAAATTGCCTATTTTTATATCACAAGGAGGTAAATTGCTCATTATTCATTTCACAGGGAGTTAAATTGTCTATTTTTATTTCACAGGGAGGTAAATTGCCCATTAGACATATCACGGAGTTAACTTGCAAAAAACCCTTCAACTATTTATCATAAACTTTTACTAATTCAATTCAATAGTTTTCATATTATATACTCCTATTTATACTCCAAAAGAACTCTAATATTGGCATGTGAATGTATTTGTGATTGCGAAAATGGCAACAACAGTAAAAATATATAGTTAAGGGCAAAAACGAGCTGAATTGAGTCAAATAGTAACATTATTCATATATAATTTATGTTTTTCACGAGATTATAAGATTATATTTCTAAATTTATTTAATTGAAAGAACTTTGTGAATACAATTTATAATTTCAATTAACGATGAATTGAGCTGATAGTTTTACAAGTTCTTATATATATATATATATCTTTTTAATTTAATTTATTATGTGTACGAATTAAGATTAAGCGACCTGTTACGAGTCGGCCTAAAAAAAGCTCAATCAATTTTCATCTCTAATGCACATGAAAGAAAGAAAGAAAGAAAAACTAAAAATAAAAAATCTACGAACGTACAAGTACAAGTAAAACTCAAAGGCCCATAAAAATAATACGAAGTCAAGTAATAGTATTATGGAAAAACAATTTGCAATTAAAAAGTAAATTAATTACGTACCAATATTAATGAATACTTCCGGGAAAGAAGTGAGGAAGCCACGACAAGAAGCCGGCGCCACCTCAGCCGTATACACGGGGGCAATCATTAGCGCGTAGCCAACACCTATACCGGCTACAAAGCGTCCCACCATTAGGAAGGCGAAGTTGGTGGCCAAGCCCATAAGCAGCGCGCCGGCAAAGAAAACGGCTCCGGCGATTACTATGGTGTAGCGGCGGCCCACCCAATCGGATGTGCGTGCGGCTATAGCTGCGCCAATGAGACAATACAAGCTGAGGATTCCCATTACAACAGCCTTTTCTCCGTCGTTGATTTTAAGGTCTCTTTGGATGTATATTATTGCTCCACTCATCACTCCAATGTCTGCACATGCATGAATGATCGAATCGATATATATAATATAAAAAAAAAAACTTATTGAAAAATTAATTAAAGGTGATGATCAGTTGAGCAAATTAAAAAGAATATTAAGATTTAAGAATCTCTCATACCATATCCAAGTAAGATGGAGGTCATGCAAGCTAAGAAACAACAAGCCAATGCATACTTGTTTCTTTTTGGTGGGTCGATGGACAAATTCATTTGGTTGTCGAAGGAAGGAGAAATTAAAAACAACTAATTTCTCGGGTTGTTTGGTAAATTAGTATTTGAAATGAGGATATCCGACATATGATCATAATTGGAGTTTTGGGTGTCTATATATAGCAAGGGAAGAAATTAAATAATAGTGAAGTGATTTTAAGCATTAAGCATTATCGCTGTGACACTAAATTAATCTCACATGCAACAAAGTAAGGTATACGACAGTTTACCATTTTTAAGGATTAATATAATCGAAATGAAGGTAGTTATTTATAGATATATATATATATATATATATATATATATATATATATATATATATATATATATATATATATATATATATATATATATATATACTTGACGTGCATGATTAATATTAACAACTTAACAGCCATCAATAATTATGGGGTTATAAGTCGGCTTAATGTCAGTAGATGCAGTTAATTTTAAGAGTATTATTCAAATTCAACTTATAATTTTATAGTTTAAACTTCAACTAAACAAACTGATTGGTAGGAAAATGAATAACTTGTATGAAATTAAACCTTATTTCTTTGCAAATAAGCGTGGATATAAGGTTTAATTTTGAATATAATTAGTATAATATTGCAGCTAATAATTAGCACATTATGATATATTATAGTATTAATTATTTCGGATTTTTTTTTACATAAAATCCAACTTGGCCATTCTAACATAATTACAACACAAATATAATTAAGAATAACTATTGTTGTGATAGGGTTCATTTAGTCCAAAATATTTGCATATTAAAATACACATTTCTTTGTGATTGAATAACATTCTTGGCTAGAAATATTATTAACTATATGCTAGTGTAAGTGCATTTGTCTTGTGATAAGTAGATATGCATATCAATATATTGAGTTGGATCTACTCGAAGTTTGACGACTAGAACCAATATTAAATTTGAGTCGCGATAACCTACAAAATTAATGTGAACGGGTGAAGCTTGAACCCTTTTGTTATATCCGATAAATCTAGCTATGAGTCGATTTTGGGATTATCTGGCTGCTTCAACCCAAATTAATAAAATAAGATTCATTAGTAATGAAATAATTCCATATATATGTAAAAATTCAGCAATATCACTTTAAAGTTTATCGATCGAAGTGGTACTGTGGTACTAAGGAGTACTTTCTAGTTTTTATACGTGTATTTACAAGTTATTTATGTGTTGACTTTTCATTTCAAATTCAGGATCGGTTAGGAAATTCATTTATCGTGTATGATTTCTTTTTCATGTGTATTTAGACCATTCAATTTTTCTTTTGAGTGATTCCATTATTTTTGGAAGTATTTAATGCCAACTTGCTTAACTTATATAAGCTGGAAACCCAAATATTAATGTAATCATAGAATGAAAAAAATAACAAGAATGAGTTGAGTTTGAGTCTAGAGCAACTAAATAATAATATTTTGAGCTAAATTGAACGATTTTAAAATCCCAACTCGAGAAATTCAATTGATATCTTATTCGTAGGATGAGTTCAATCAAATTAAACTCAATCTAGTTAGAGATTTTTGCCGCGTAGTTTTACAGTTACATAGAATTGATATGAACAACGCACGCCATAATTGAATCAAATGAAATCTAAAAAAAGAATTAGGGCTTTTCATTTGTATGTGATTGTAGGTAGTGGAAGAGGAAATTTCATGCCGGTTAACTTCAAATGAAGAGAACTTCATTTGTACCATTATATAATGTTTCATAATCAAGGACAAATTAAAATGGGAGCACTAGGCTGGTCAAAATGGCACGTCTAATCCTATTTGACTTGCTTACGTATAGATGCATGCAGTCGTGTATTTTCACCATTTGTAGACACTTTAATTAGTTATGTAATTTATTATTTATTATTTGGTGGTGTTACCTAACTTAATTTACATTTAGGAAATAAAAATTTGGGAAAAAAACAACCAGTGAAATACCAAAAACATCCCATATGTTTTGCTTAATTCAAATAGCCTTGTAAACCCTATGCATTTTTTTTAATTATTATTTTCATCTCTCATGTCTTATCTTTGTTATGTATAAGCTTGTGTGCTTCAATCGATTCACCGGGGTTCCGAATGACTTAAGAATAAAGTTAATACAAGAACTTTTTAAGAATTAAAAAAATTTAAGAGATGTTTTTACATTTCACTCGTTGAAAATGGTATTAGAGAAGAATTTTTATTTTATTTGTGTTTTTATTCCTTAGACATATATGGCTCGTTTATTTGGTATTTGGGAGAGTAGTTTGTGAGAGTGGTGGTTGTTTTTGAAATAATATCAGTCCGTGTAATGTTGTATGTTTGGACTATATGAGAGTGGTTTGGAAAATAAGGTGAGTGTATGTGTTTTTTTTTTTTTTTTGAAGAGTTTATGTTATAGATGTATGATGTAAGATGGGTTCGTCTAAAATGAGATTTTGAGGGATGGAGAACATATGAGATAACATTTATCTTGGTGACACGTGCCTCTTATAATTTAAGTTAAAATAATTTATTTTCTTCCAGATAAATTTACCCTTTTTTTTTGTTTCCCAAGGGTTTAATCCCTTTCGAGACGCGCCAGACACATAAAGTGGGAACCTCTCCCAACAGGGATTTGAACCTGAGTCTGCTACTTTTTAGTGACTAGTCCTTTCAACTAGACCAATCACATGTTGATTTACCTTTTTTAATGAGTGAAATTCAACAATACTCTTTGGGTCTTGCCTAACTTAAAAAAAAAATTATGTTATCTTTATTATTACCAATAACTTATCTAGCTTCAAAATTTTGCATACCCTCCCCCCCTCTCCACCCTTTTTTTAATTGACAAAAACTTCCATATGATTTATGAAATTCACTTTAAAAAATTGACAAAAATCTTATCCCCAAAGTTACATATTGTGGCACTTTACCACCCATATGTACAAATTAAGCACTTTACAGCCTCAAATAATTTTATTTTATTTTTGTTCGACGGAAAATATATATGTGCCCCTCACATGAGTTTTCAAAGTTAGTCACAACACTTCTTAATTACAAGTCTAACTACTTCGCTCATGTAAATATATGTTATCAGATGGGGAAGGGTTGGACGGTGGTTGTGGTGCGTGCCGGAGGTGAAGAGAGAGGAATTGGTGGCGAAAATAATTGCAATTACCCCCTCCCAATTTTTACCTTTTTAGGTATTTTTGCCCAATTGCAAGTATTCTCTGGAGAGATAAAAATGGTGATTTAAACGGACACGTGATCTTTTTCATCCAAAAACTAACTGCCGAATGAAATGTAAAAAAAAGTTGTCCAACTTTTGTATGAAATGTGTCTTTTTTTTAGTATGAAATGTATAAAGTAGGCAAAAGTTTGGTATGAAAAGTATAATTACCTCGTTTTTTTTTTTGGAAAAGAGATTTGAAATTAATTAGAGATTGGAGAATTTTTTTTACATATTAATTAAATGGTTAGTATGTAATTTATCATATGTTTATTTTTTTTTCTAAATGTTCGATGTCGCGTCATCATTGGATATTTTGAATGATAAGTTTAAAAAAGGAATAATACTAGTAATAAATTGGTCAACTATGCAGAGGTAAGTACATACCGGATAAAACATTTATAAATTTGTACAAGGCTAGTCAATTTCTCAAGTGTGTGTTTTTTAATAACCTAGCCAATTTAAAATAAAATTAATAAGGCCCACTTAATTTAACTCCACCAACAAGCCCAATCAAGAATCGTAAAATTTAAGCCCATATAACACTTCCTCTTCTTCTCCGGTTGCCGATCTGCAACTACCTCCATTAACATGCTACAAGCTTTGATTTCTTCATAATTCATTAATTTTAATTCTTTTTCCACAATATTAATTCGAAAATTAGCCTCTTATGCAACACTTTTAGCCTATTTCTTCATAATTTTAAAAAATATATAGTTACACATATATATAATAATAAAAAATTCTGAGGAACTCTCGGATCGGTGGCCCTAAGCGACCGCATACGCGCCTTATGCTCAGGGATGGCCCTGCGATCTAATATGTACTATCTAAGTTGTGAGACCGACTGGCACCTCGATCTAAAGCTTAGAAGCACCTCGAAAAATTTGGGGCACATTTCCTCAACTTATCAGTTAAAATAATTAAGAATAATCATAATCCATCAACATAGATCAATAAATCAACCTCAATATAAATCGGATTATGGGAATCAATTAATTGTCAATTACGAAATAATCGTTGGAAGAAGATCATGTCATGATCACAAGTTCCTAACCAACCATTCATGAAGTTACAATCCAACTAAGCCAATTATTCCTAGATGAACACTCAGACCAAAAACTTAAATTATTTAAAAATCATGTTTGGAAGTTCTATTTTAAAGTTCTTATTCTCAAAATTCCATAGCAAATAAAAAGAGAGCAAGAACCAAAAGAAATCTTCATAGTATTATATGAAATATATATAAAGGTTTACATTGTTTTCAGAAAATTTCTCAGTCCATCTGTCATGACCTTAAATGACATATAACTCCTTCTCATAAAACCATATCTACCCACCTACCCCTACACTAGTTCCCAGTAGTAGTACTATTCGCCATTTCCACCTGCTCATTACTCTCAACCTTCTTTTCCTTTAATGCCCTTGCCGTAGACCTCCATTTAAAGAAAGTCCCGAACAACATTTCCATTTCCTCAAGCGTCCGCCCGTGCGTCTCAGGGAGTAGAGTGTAAAAAAACACCCAAGCCACAACCGCAACCCCTGCATACAAAAAGAATGCCCCTCCAAGAGATATAGCATTGTATAGGGATATAAATGTCATTGTAATCACCCCACTTGTAACTCTATTAATTGCAACTCCCATACTACACCCTTGGGCCCTTAACTTTAACGGAAAAATCTCCGAACTATAAACCCAAGCAATTGGGCCCAGTCCAATTGAGAAAAAGGCCACGTAGGATAAAACCGCAGTTATACAAAGAGCAATAGCCCAAACCACTCTATGATCTGAGCCCTGAATAATAAAAAGCCCGACTGCAAGGCCCGTTAATGACAAAATCATCCCAGCCACACTGGATAGAAGCAATGGGCGCCGTCCGATCTTATCCAGCAGAAAAGTAGCAACCAAAATGAAGATCGTTTTTGTAAATCCAACCGCCATTGTTACGAGTAATTTATCGGTGTCGTTTTGTATACCTGCTTTTGCGAAGATCGTCGGACTGTACAATACGACGGAATCTATGCCGCTGGCCTGCTGGAAGAAGTGGATCCCCACGGCGCACATTAGTATGTGGCGGACGGCGGGGGTGGGGCGGACGAGTAGATCTCGCCACACGCCTTCGCCGTGGTGTTGTTTGGAGACGGAAACGATGTCATCGTTGCAGTGTTCGGGTATTCCGGCGGCGGATTTGATTTCGGAGAGGCGTAATTTGGATTCTTCGAGTGAATCGGAGGTTTTATCGAGGACGCGTCTGGCGTCGCCGAGTCGACCCTGCATTACGAGCCAACGGGGAGATTCCGGCATGGCGAGGACGCCAAGGGCGATGAATACGGGCGGGACTGCGCCGATTCCGAGCATGAAACGCCAACCGAGGTTAGTTGGGAGTTTGGAGAAGGCGAAGTTTGATACATAGCCGAGTAGTATGCCTGTGAAGAAGAGAGCATGAATTTAAGTCTATGAATTAAGCATTTAAATTTGTCAACTTAAAATTGGGCAATTTAATTATCTAGATACTAAATTTAATAATAATACACGTTGGATTTATTTCTTGTAAATATTTTAATTCAGTGGATTGTGGAATGGTTTTGAACATATATAGTTGTGCCTTTAATTATGAGAAATTATCTCGTGCAAGAAGTTATACAATAGGATTACTTCATATATTCAAAGAATTAATGGCATTTAATTATCAAAAAAAAAAAAAAAAAAAAAGAATTAATGGCATAGTCCCTATGTGTTACATCATGATACCGTACTATTGAAATATAATATGACATTAATGGAAGAGTAAGATTTTGCAAATATTTATAATTTGCTTAAATTATGTGGCTCTATTTCATATATTCAATTTGTCAACACTTAATGGTGAACAATTAATGCAAGTATTGTAGAAGATTCATTAATCAATTGTAAAGCAATATGAAGGGGACTTCATCAGATTCAGTCTAAAATTTATCCTTTTAGGTGATGGAAAATTTAATAATTTAATAACTAAGTCTAAATGATAAATTTATTTGTGGACGTCTTATTTAAGAAAAATAGAATTATTTACTAGCTATTTCCCCATCAGGCAATGTTGACGGTGGTGTTGGAGTGTTGGTCCCCGGACCACTATAAAATTTAACGTCATAAATTGCGACAATAATTGAGTAAAGTAGGTTGAAGGCAACATAACATGGGTAGTCGACGTTTAAATAAATGCAGGATTGCAACTTCCAAATATAATTATTTTTATCTAAACACATTTTGTCTAGTCATGGGGCTTACGGGTAGGAAAAAGGATTCCTACCAAGTTGTGGGCACAGGGTACGACACAAATTATTATTGGTTCTCACGTTAAAGATTTTTCTGACCAAGAAAAGAAAAGATATAATTCGTTTCGGTTTCTTATAGATGCAATCAATAATTTTTCAAAGAAAGACCTTATTATAAAAAAGACAATTATTGACAGGAATTAAGATCTTGTGCGAAACAAGTTTGATTTAATTTGGTAATTGTTTGAATGTTCAATTAAATAAAGAATAAGTTGCTCTGTCAATTTAAAGACTAAGTATGTCATTATGAAAATTATTGTTGACTCAAGTGAAGGAATAAACTAGAATTTGATTAAGGTGAGTTAAATAGTGTTTTAGTCCCAAGTTTTTGGTTCATATATTTTTTTCTTATGCATCATGACACCAATTGAAAAATAAAAATGGATATATGTTATAGGTGGGACTAGAACCCAAAACACTAATATCTTGGGGGTCCAATTAATTGGAATTTGAATGTTACATGACATGAAATATTGATATTGGTATAATATTTTGAGGACGTTTCCTTTTTCCTTTTTAATTTTTTTTTTAATTTTTCCTATTTCATTTTAAACTGAGTTAAAATATTGATATTGGTATAATTTTATATCATTAAATATAATATATTGAATATCTCAAAAAAAAAAAATTTCTTGACTGATGAGTAATCAAATTCCAAATAAAAAATTCCTCACATGCCCCCTAACCCCTTTGGCAGTTGGCACGTAGCTAGCCAAAAAAACTCAACACAAACCAATCATGTTACCTTCTTGCTGGAGATATGATTTGCATGATAAAAGACAAAATAAACTACGTAAAATACAAAGACCACAAATTAAATTCAAACTTTTAAAAAAAAATAACAAAAATTTAAATGCGTACCGAAATTGATGAACACCTCAGGGAAAGATGTGAGAAAACCACGAGTTGAAGCCGGCGACACCTCCGCCGTGTACACGGGGGCAATCATCAGCGCGTAGCCGACACCTATGCCGGCTACAAATCGGCCTACCATGAGGAAGGCATAGTTTGTGGCGAACCCCATAAGCAACGCACCGGCGAAAAATATGACTCCGGCTAAGATTATGGTGTACCGGCGGCCTATCCAATCGGAGGTTCTGCCGGCGGCGGCTGAGCCGATGAGAGAGTAGACGTTGAGTATTCCCATTACAACCTCTTTTTGAACTTGGGTGATTTTAAGGTCCTTTTCTATGTAGATTATAGCTCCACTCATCACTCCAATATCTACATGTAAGCAAGGATTCAATTGATTATAATAGATTATATGTATATACTTTTTTTTTTCTTGGAATAAAATACAAAAACACACCATCATCAATTATTCACTTCAAAAATTGATAATGGGCAACTATATATAATCCTATTATCTAATATAAATAATGTACGGAGTATGAAGTTTTCGCCAATTAGCAGATAGAAAAAAGCATGCATAATGAGATTGAAATAGTGCTTTAATTTGAAGTGTAAAGAGAAAAGAATAATTAATGGTAGTAATGAAACTATAAAAGATCATATATATAAATATATACCATATCCAAGTAAGATGGAGGTCATGGAAGCTAAGAAAGCACAAGCCAGAGCATACTTGTTCCTTTTCGGTTTCTTAGGCGGGTCGAAAGCGGGTATGGGTAATTGTGATTGGCCCGATGAGAGACCATTTCTTTGTGGTTTCCCGTCGGCCATGAGAGAGGAGTTAAGGGACTAGTGGAGTTACGTTGAATATTACTATATATATATATATATGTGTGTGTGTGTGTTGGATATAATTGATTAATTATAAGCTAGCTGAAGTGTTAGTGTTTAATTTGAGTGGTGGGAGTGCATGTATATATAGACGAAAAGAGTGGGAAGATTTTACGGTTCACGTCAACCTTGACTAAGAGAATTTTTATTGACATCACCTTCAATCACACCAAAATTAAAATAACTAAAATTTATGTAATCGCATAAACCCAACTCTCTTTAAAAAAGTTATCCCAAAACAATTTTTTACCCTGTACGTATTATAATTTAGTAAAGAGAAATAGAGTTTCTAAGGATAAAAATATTAGGTACGTGAGAATATTAAACTTATCATTAATTATTTAATTATAGATTTTAAGGTATAATAATTTAATCTTAGTCAGTATAATAAATTTTTGTGATGATCGATATCACTCACGAGATTTCTACTGATTGGTTTGCCACTACTGAAGATTTGATATCCATAGAGTGACAATCTTTTATTGTAACAAAATTTAACTATCATTAGATTGTCACCAAATATGTGATATTAATTATAAACAATGACAATTAATTTGTTATAAACTTGTCACTAATTACTATTAGTCACAACTTAACATTATTTTTTGTAGGTGATGCAATTGTCAAAATGATTATATATTGTGACAAGAATAAACATCTTGTCTCTAAAAATTAAATATTTATAAGAGGGAAAAAAACGTTTGATATCAAATTTTAGTCCACAAAATATATTTGATAACTAGCTTTTCGGAAAATTAAAATATATTTCATATCATGATCACTACAAGAAAAATAAATTTTAGTGACAAAATATTAAGTGACATTATCAAAATTGTCACTTTTTGCATACATTTAGTGATAAGAATATTAGTTTTGTCACAATATATAATAATAGTGACAAGTGCAATAGTGACAAAATATATTTTTAAGTTGTCATTAATGGCTATTAGTGACAAGTTTATGGAACTTAAGTTGTCACTATTGACAATTAGTAACACCCTTTAGTAACAATAAATATTGTCACTATAATTTAGTGATAACTTTTTAGTTGTCACTATAGAGGTATCACTAAATGTCAATAGTGACAATTTTTTCACATTTCTTGTCACTAGTGTGTCTACATACATCAGCTTAGTGACAATATTAAAATTCTTGTCACTTTGTCATTTATTATTTTGTCACTAAAATTTAAATTTTTTGTAGTGGATTCACACTATTTTGACACATTTACTTTTGTTGTCAATTTTCGGACGAAATTCAGCACGTGTTGCTCACATGCCCGTTAAGTTAACAATTTGTGGGTCTTTAAAATCCGTGCATATTTTTCCCCTCATTGTCAACTTAACGGGCACGTGCTAAATTCCGTCCGAAAATTGACAAATCATGATTTAAAATATATTTTTTCGAAAAAATTTGATATTAAATGTATTTTTAAATAAAAGTTTTGTATCAAAGTGTTTTTTCCTCATATTTATTTATAAGGAATAACAACTTTTAATTCTAACTTAATGTGTTGATATATAAAAAACTAAAAAAGAACTATTATTTTTGCAGTTAAATAATAATTTAGATGATTGAGGTAGCAAGTTGTCATTGCCAGAACCTAACGACAAAGATGAGTGTTGGCCCAGCTTCACGTCATCTATTCCTTAATCAAGTTTACGCATGCTCAAGGGAAGATCTTGTGGGAAGTGGCCTCTATTTGGGTACACAAGATTTAAGTGGTTCAAATTGAAAATTGTACTTTTTTCTTTCAATAATTTCCCCTTTTTGTCCATGAGGATTTATTTTACTTATTTTGAGAGAGATATAGGAAAAAATCTCTCTTGAGATCACTCTTAATTAATTTTTAAATTGGTGAAGTAAGCTAATAAAATATTAACATAAGAATTTTTTTTGCTAATAAAATACAACACAGTGGTTTAAAAGTGTTAATTGTTGTTTAATAAATCATATTAATTTGGGTTTTAAGTGGTATATTGATCTATCACTGATTTATAACTATATGCAATTTGTACTTACATGTGAAGATCAAAACCTAATAAAACATACTCATCAGAACTTCAAAGTTAGACGTTTTTGGGTGAGAATAGTAATAGGATTTGTGACTCTGAGAAGTCCTCGTGTTGCACTCTTCTTTCTTAGAAAAAAAAATGGAGTCAATCGACATGTAACTAGAAAAGTTAGGCCTTTCTGCTATATGTGGCATTGTAGGTGGTGCAGAAAGGAAAACTCTTGCCGCATGCAACTTTTATGATTAAAACTGCAGATATAGTGATATATACCAATAAAAAAAATGTTGAACAAAAATGTTTTCCTTTAATATTGATTATTATTTATGAACAAAATGTCATTAATTATAATGCAAAGTCAGTTAATTTGTCTTGCTAAGTTGAATTACTTATTAATTTTCTACCGTGACAACTAAAATGAAAGTGAAAAAATTTACTATTTTATTTAATTAGTAAAATTATTATCTTGACAAATTCATAAAAAGAACAAAGAACAACATCACTAAGTATTTAGAAAAGTTGCGACTTAAATAATATTACCTAATATTCTGTCATCAGTATATATATATTTTGTGCGTGTGTGTTATAGTTGGAGGTGTATCTGTTTATACTATTGATTAATGGCGTTGATTTCTATTCTAAGCAATTTTCTTATACTATTATTTCTCAAAAAAGAAAGCCAAAATGTCTAACTCAATCAATTAAACTAGACGTAACATCATATATATTCATGTTGGCAATAATGCTGCAATTTATGAGGATCAATATAATAAAATATTATCAAATTTTCAAATATGATAAGGACAAATTTGCTAGACTACTTTTTGGTTGGGTGGTCAACAACGACGGGGGCGACTGATACCAAGATAGGATCCGTTTGGCTTTTCCTATGGTCAGATTTGTTTTTTTTTTTTTTATAGACCTATGGTCAGATTTGTGCTTCTAGGTTTGTTTCAATGTAGAATAAACGCAACAGATATTTTGGGAGCAATTTTAACTTTTTCTTATAGCAATTTAAAATTAATGACACTGATCAATAATAATATACGGCAAAAATTCATATTTGTCTTGTATATTTGACAGTTACTGCAAGAAGTGTTTTAACTTTTAAATCGCCCAATTTATTCTCAATCTTGTAATTATTTTATTCGATAAATTTGATCCTCTGATAATTTATTTCGTTGGAGAAAACATGTGCTTCTAATATTTATGGTCTATGTTACAACTTACAATTCGAAACTTATCATTCATTTTCTCTATTTTTTATATAATTTGCCTAGAATATTCTTTGGTATCAGACAAAATCCTCATTTCACCCAAGTAGTAATTGAGCAAAAATTCTATTTTCTTAATTTCCTATAATGTTGTAGATAAAAAAATCGAACAAAATTATAACATCGCTAAATTAGGTTGAAAATTTTAAGTCTGACTGAAGTATTAAGATGGTTGTTGATTGAATTAGTTAGCTTGAATGAAAGTTGTGTGTATGAATCATTGAAATGAAGCATCGGGATGATATGTGTGTCCGCTATTATTGTTACAATGGAAAATTTTCACACGTCAAAATAACTTTTAACCGAAAATCCTAAGTTATTCCCTAAAATTCTTCTTCTCCATTCTGACTCGGTTTCTGAAAAATTTGCTAAAATTATGAAGAAATGTCCAATAAAAAAGTTAGATCCATTGGCGCCGGTTGACCAAATACGACAGATAAAATAAGTTGAGTTTTATGCTACAACATTTGAAAAATCAAAGTTTTAAAATATATATTACACTTTTGTTACTTAAAATAGTACTTGATAATTTTGTTCCTTGTTTATACAACTGATCCTATTAATTTGCCTGTTTAATATTCAAAACATTGTACTAATATATAACTGAATGAGTTGATTCTTTAATAAAATGCCTTGATTCTAAGAAAAAAAAATACAATTATGAAGAAATTATTAATTCACAAATATACTAGTTTTTTACTTAGGGAGTTAATATAGCCAGAGCAATATTTCCCTAATGCCAACGCAATTACCCTCCTTCAAAAATACCTTAAATTCCTTCCATCAAATGTATTTTTTCTGATCTCAATTTCATGACCTATTCTATTTTGCAATTTTAAATTACAAACGATATTGTTGACAAAAAAATTGTGATTACATGAAATTTCTTGGAAGCAGAATTTTAATTTCACAAAATTTATAAGGTTTTCTTCTTTTCATTTGTATCCGAATTCCTTGTAAATTTGAATGTAGAAGATGTAAAGTAAATGTTGGATGAATTGCTGGAATTCAAGGACTGAGTAACAGTTGAAGAAGGTAATGAAAATAAAAACCAAGGTGGGACTTAGGAGTTAGGGATATTGAGATTCTATTATTATATATCTTTTTGGTTTATTCATTTCAATTAATTGGTAATTTTGGCAAAGCACATAATTTTTTTTTTTTTTTGGTTTCCCAAGGGTTTAATCCCTTTCGAGGCGCGTCGGGCACATAAAGTGGGAACCTCTCCCAACAGGGATTCGAACCTGAGTCCGCTACTTTGTAGTGACTAGTCCCTTCCACTGGACCAATCACCTGTTGGTGGCAAAGCACATAATAAAATTCTCTGGAATTAGGGATATTGCTCTGGCTATTTACCTATATCTATATCACGTAAGTACTATAACACAAAAGGCTTATATCACTTAGTTAAAAAATAGTGAAGCCCATTTGGATTTAAATATATATATATATACACACTAGGTTTGACTTGGGTTGGAGTACTGGACTTAAACTCATTTGAAATTTGAACCTTTACATACTAATTGTCTATCTTATCCAAACTTAATTGACTGATATTTACCCCTTATATTTGGTGCATAAACTGCACATTAATTTTTGATGTGCAACATATGAAATAAATTGAATCTTAGTCCTAGCTAAGTTTAAAGAGAAATTAACTCAATGGTGAACTATATCATGTATTGAGTCGACATTTAAAAATTAATTTGAATAAAATTTCAATAAACTAGTTGAGGACACACCTATAGAAAAACATATTTAGTTTATTATTGTACGTTGATAGAATTGGAAATATTATTATATAAGGACTGGTGTATTGATATACACCGTCTACAAAAAGAAAATTTATATTAAGACTAATGATCTTAAAATTCTGGTACAGTGGAACTTGTAATCATGTATAATAAATATATGCAGAAATCTGAGACTTTAGATTTCAAAATTTGACATTACCCGACTTCTGGTTCCAAATTTTTAGTACTAATAAATGTGTACGATGACCGAATTTCTGTTATAAACATCACTTGATTTATGTGACATTTCTATAAAAAAATTGACTTAAAAATCAAAATTATAAACATCACTTGATTTATCAGTATAAATGGGAATTTCTGAAAAGATAAAGGCCCAGTAATTTTATATTATCATAAATAAATTTTTGCCTTTATGTAGTGTAGATATTAAACTCTACTGTGAGACAAAAGAGCACAGACGTAGTACTATTTTTTACTTCTACTTGTCATCTGATTTCATTCGTGATATTTATTGAGACTAAATGTTCTATATTGGTTGAAAATAATAGTTAAATCCACTTTATAAGGCATTGGGCAATTTTCACCTTACAAGCTAGCTTTTGAGGTTGAGTTAGGCCCAAGTCAAGTAAGTGGACTTAGCCCATTCCATATGATGAATTCTATTATGGTATCAGATTTTCAGGTTAAAGTGGACCATCTCCTTCCATGATGGGCTCCTCCTTGTTCGCATGATGGGCTTCATTATCTATCAACACATTTCACCCAGATAACAAAGGTCTGGGTTGTCATTATTCTTCCAGTTATTCAAGGCTTGGAGATTCATTCGTCGTCCAGTTAACAAAGTCCTGGACGATCATTATTCATGTGTTGGATCTTCAACCATATGTCGCAAATTCACAAGATTGGGCTTTCATATGTCACGTGTTGTGCTTGTTTCACCCACACATTCTGCCCGCCCACGAGTGAAGGGGGAGTATTGAGATTAAGGGTCTATTTGGATTGGTTTTGGTTCGGTTTCACGGGTCTCGATTTAAAAAAATTGGTATGGGTGGTTTCGATGAAACCTTTGAGACGTCATTTGGATGGGTTTTGATTCTTGGGTTTTGTGTTTTGAATAAGTTGAAACCCCACTTGGATTGGGTTTGGATGTTGGGGTTTAGGGGAAAAAGTAAGTGATAGGTATCAAATCAATGTCTGTTTTAGTGAGATTTGGGGGAAAAAGTAGGTGGTAGGCGTCAAATCAATGTTTTATAGGTTTGAAGAGTTTGAGTGTAAGTTTATGAATAGGTTTTTGATGGTTTATGGGTTTGGCAAAAACTCATTTGAAAGGGTTTTGACTCCGTCTCGCGAGACCCGTGAGACCGGGCCAAAACCTATCCACACACACCCTAAATGTCCCACATTGGTTGAAAACAATAGTTAAGTCCACCATATAAGACATTGGACAATCCTCACCTTACAAGCTAGCTTTTGATTTGAAGTTGAGTTAGGTCTAAGCCAAATAAGTGAATTTTGTCCAATCCATGTGGTTAATTCTAATAACATTAGAAATTAACAGTATAGTAGCATACCCAATCCAGATCATTGATTGAAAAAGTGAAGAAAGGAAAATAATTCAATTCTGAACAGCTTAACAGAACCGGAATCTTTTTTAACCACGACTTTTTGCTGCCAGTCGTTATTTTTTACTCATTTATTCAAGTATTAATTTGAAGAAGAAACTGAATTAAACTCGAATGACGTGGACAAAATGCACTATTTTTAAGTGAAACTCACAACTTCATTAATCGATCAACCATCGTTGATGGATTTAAGTAAGACACTAATTAAACAAGTATATCGAAAAAAAAATTCTCTTTTTTTTGGATGACGAATCATTTTCATTAATTTCCGAAGTACATTGTTTTGGATCATTACATGTACTTCAATCAATAGACATGGATCACTAACGCATCAATCTCATGAATCACTCGATTTTCTTCTCTAAAAACACGAGTAGTTATAAAACTCGCAAAACCATTGGATGCCCTCTTGATATCTTCAGTTGTCGTTTTATAATGAGTTCTTGATTGTGTGGGATCCGCTATATCACTAATAAATAAGTGAGAATCTCCGTACCCTCCAAGATCACCTTATTCCAATTGTTAGCTCGAGCAAACTACATAGTTGTTAAAGCCAATTTGGTCTTAGCCGAAATTGGATCAAGAGGTTGCTTTATGTAACGGTTCATCCATCCAATGCGAGAATTGGAATCTGATCGTGCAATAACTCCTAAACAGCAATTCGAGAATGCGAAGTGTCAAAGTTTCAATTTCATGGTGTAAAGTGCCAAAATTGTGTTTTTCTAAGGTGCTAAGTGTCAATACCCTAAGGTCATCTCCAGGGGTCGGGATGGAAGGGGAAATGAAGTCCAGTGGGAAGGGTTGCGGGCCGGGCTCGAGGGCGGGTTGGGAACGGGGTGGAGATAGGGCTCCGCGGCCCTTGAAGAAGGAAGAAGAGGGGCGCGTGCATCTTCAAGTCAGGTGGTGCAACACAAGTTGATTGGTTTTTTTTTTTTTTCTCTAGTTTCTTTTGTTTTTTAAATGTTTTTACAGATAAGGCTAGGTGTAGGGGCATGGACAGTCTCACAGCTCCGGAGCCCTAGCCCTACCATTAGAGATGACCTAAATATGGGTTTTTTGCACTTTGCACCCCCGAAACATGGGAAATAGGCACTTTGCACCCTCGAAACTTAGATTTAGCACTTTGCACCCTCGAATTATGAAAAATGCAGCACTTTGCACCCTCTTTTATTTTCAAGAAAAAACTCAAGGGCAAAATAGGTAATTCTATTGTAAATCTTTGGCATTTGCCCCCCAAAATAAAATTAGCACTTAACACTCCTTAATTAAGAACAAATTAACAACTTACACCCCCGAAACACAATAAATGGACATTTTACACCCCAAAATACAAAATTAACACTTGACACCCTCAAATAAAAAAAAACTCAAATCCCTCAAATTGACCATTAAAGTGAATTTTTTTAAGGCTAAATAGGTAATTATTTATGGGTCTCTGATATGTTGAAGTAGAAAATGGGTCTTCGAGAAGTTTACTTGTACTTTATTTAGTTATTTATGGTTATATTGTTGAAAAGAGAGATGGAGAGAGAAATGAGTATTCGTGTATGTCTAATTGTATTTTACAAAATTTAAGTAAAAAAATAAATTACCTATTTTGCCTTATATTTTTTTCACTCCGATAGTCAATTTTGACGAAAAAAACGAGGGGTTTGAGTTTTTTAAATTTGAGGGTGTTAAATGTTAATTCTGTGTTTTGGGGTGCAAAGTGCCCATTTATTGTGTTTCGGGTTGGAAGTTGTTGATTTGTTCTTAATTAGAGGGTGTTAAGTGCTAATTTTATTTTGGGAGGGTGCAAAGTGTCAATACTATTGAATTACCTATTTTGCCCTTAAATTTTTGCATGAAAATAAACCAAGGTGCAAAGTGCTGCATTTTTCATATTTCGAGGGTGCAAAGTGCTAAATCTAAGTTTCGATGATGCAAAGTGCCTATTTCCCATGTTTCGGGGGTGCAAAGTGCCAAAAACCCCCTAAATATTCAACACATTTTTCCTTCACCTATATATTAATACTATTAAACACCGTTATAAGTTTTCATAACCATTTTACCCTCATTATCAGATTTCATTTTATATAAATAATTCCATCTTTTCAATTAAATCATAAATGAAACCAAGAATAATATAATATTTTATAAAATAAAGAATTTTTACAGAGTGAAATGCAAAAATATCCTTTTACTTTGCCTACCTATTAAAAAATTATGCTTGTTATTCTTTTAGAAAAAAACCCCGTGTACTTATTTTTTATTAGCAAAAAATTCCTTTTAAAATGAAGTGATAATTATATCCCCATCAAATTAACTTTGAAAATTTGCAATGATCTCCTTTTTTACTTGAAAATTTGTCAAAAATCTCTCTATGATATATGAAAGAATTTCATATAGATTTTGTTCTAATAAAAATAATAAAAGAGAGTTTTTGTTAGTTAGAGCATAATAGCGTTTTTGCATTTAGCTCATTATTTAGATGTTATACAGAGTTTTATTATGATAAATATAAAATTTAATTTGCATATTAATTAACAATTTAATTTTTAAATATCATTAATAAACTAGACCAGCGACGATATGGGATCGACAAACACAGGCCAGCGCGGAACCTGGGATAGAAGAGGGTGGGGGCACATGGAAGACGCTACATTTGTTCTTTTCTGTTTTCTTTAATTGAATGATAATAGAGTTAGTTGGTCCTTTATTTAACTAATAGATAAAATTTAAGTTTCGTTCTCATTTGAAGATGCATGTAATACACTTCCAAACGTCAAAAGAATTAAATGAAAGAGATATTACGTGTAAGGCGTTTTGTGGAGATTTCACTAGAATATTATGCTAATAATTTAACACGTAGAGTTTTGATCATAAGTCATAATTAAAAACTTTATAGGGAATTGGCATATGCTATCTTAATTAGTGTGGGTCAGAATATACAAGATAGTCAAATTGATGAGTATCTTTTGTGTAATTAATACGCCAAGAGTCGGAGACATGTGATATCGAAAACTTTGCAATAAATTATTTTGTAAATTTTTTTTTTATCAGACTTCCTTATGTTTTTAAAAACTCTGTAAATTATATTCATTTTCCGTTAATGATTGACAACGCTAATTTTTAATTGAATTGACTAAATTACCCCTTATATATTAATAAAAAATTATATTTTTATTAATGGGAAAAATGCATATTACTACCCCGTGATATCGAAAACCTGCAAAAAACTACCCTGTAAATTTTTTTTTACACCAGACTTTCTTGTATTTTAAAAAAACCCTGCAAATTACAACTATTCTCCGTTAATCATTGACACCGTTAACTTTTAATTGAATTGCCTAAATTACCCCTTATATATTAACAAAAAATTATATTTTTACAATTACAAAAATTCTTACTAATTTTTCTCTCTCACTTCTCATATGGAACAAACAAAGAAAAGAAGAGATATTATGTGCGAAGTTTAAAAGATACAAAATTATGGGTATAGTATAAAAGTATAAGGGAGCTTGAACAATCGTTTAAAAGTACAAGAATTTTTTGCGCAAACATTAAAAATTATGAGTTACTTTTCTACAAACATTAAGAAAAACATAGAAGTTTTTTGCAAACATTTCAAAGCATAAAGAAGTTTGACACAAACTTCCAAAAGTATAAGGAAGTTTTCTGCAAACTTTAAAAAACACAAGGAAGTTTTCTGCAAAGATTCAAAGGTACAAGGGTATTCTTGTCATTTTGAATGAAAAATTACGTTAGAAACAAAAAAAATCACATTTTTGGCGAGTAGAATACACGCGCGTCAAAAAATTGACGGAGGGAGACGGAATGGGTGTAATTTGCAGGGTTTTTAAAAACACAAGGAAGTCTGGTGCAAAAAAAATTTCACATGGTAGTTTTTTACAGGTTTCCGATATCACAGGGTAGTAATATGCATATTCCCCATAATTTGTGGATTTATTGAAGTTCTCCACTTTGGTGTCTCAACTAAGGTTCGAACTTAAATCTCGTCTTTAAGAATCGCAATTCATTATCATCTAGTCCAACCATCTTAGATTAATTAATAGTTGTATAAATGGGTAAACCGATTAATCTCGATGACTAACAAAATTTTCCAGAGTCAGGGCGGGGATTGGTGGTGGTGTTCGTAGCAAATATCTTCTTAAGATTAGAGTCAAATTTCACGAGAAATTCTTACCCACATCGGATTTGGTCGAACCCAAAATAGCTATAAGACAAGTGCAATACATTTGCTTGGTAATTGAATGAGTTCGACCACAAGGAAATGATTATCAATGTAGAGGGGTTATGAATCCACAAGGAAATGATTCAAATAAAGAGACGAATTGAAGGATGGAGATGCTGACAGGTTTAAGTAAGAAAATTATGGTAAAGGCCGAAGCATGAAATTACTACATTCTGAACTTTCACAAAAAATTGGAAAGTACAAGGAAATATTTATTTAGGGGTGAATTAAGGGGGGGAGGGAATATTGTTTTTGACTTTAAGGAATAAGGGGCACACCGGGAAATCTATTAATCTTGATCTGGTAATATCATAGCCCATTTAATGAGAGAATTGCATTTTTGGTACACAGTTATAGGCCAATTCCCACTTTTGGTACACAGCTTTATGTGTCCAACACATTTGGTACACCTCTTTAACAAAGTTCGACACATTTGGTACAACCGTTAAATAAATTGCAAAATCACCGTTAATTCCGTTAGTTCGACACATTTGGTACACCTATTTTACAAAATTGACATGTGCGCGGCACATGGCTGCCAAAAAAGAATTAAACTTCATAAACTTTTATAAAAATTATCATATGTATTTATTATATTTATCATATCATATTTAAATAATGATAAAAAAATATGTATTTATTATTTATATGACATGTACAATATAATAAACTATATAATGTCATTTATAGTTTAATACTGGAAGAAGAATAAAATATAATAAACAAGTTTATCAAGTTTCAATTTTTAAAAATTATTGATAAAATAGTTTATTATTTATAAAAAATATTAAAAAAATATGTCTTTATTATTTATATGACATGTAAAATATAATAAACTATATAATGTCATTTATAATTTAATATTGGAAGAAGAATAAAATATAATAAAAAAGTTTATCAAGTTTCAATTTTTAAAAATTATTTATAAAAATACTTTATTATTTTTATAGTTTATTATTTATAAAAATTATTAAAAAATATGTATTTGTTATTTATATGACATGTAAAATATAATAAACTATATAATGTCATTTATAGTTTAATATTGCAAGAAGAATAAAATATAATAAACAAGTTACTTTAATTTATCATATTTATAAAAATTATTAAAAAATATGTATTTATTATTTATATGACATGTAAAATATAATAAACTATAATGTCATTTATAGTTTAATATTGGAAGAAGAATAAAATATAATAAAAAAGTTTATCAAGTTTCAATTTTTTCTTTTTATTTTTTATTTTTTTCTGGGCAGCCATGTGCCGCGCGCATGCCAATTTTGTAAAAGAGGTGTACCAAATGTGTCGAACTTACGGAATTAACGTTGATTTTGCAATTTATTTCACGGTTGCACCAAATGTGTCGAACTTTGTTAAAGAGGTGTACCAAATGTGTTGGACACATAAAGCTGTGTACCAAAAGTGGGAATTGACCTATAGTTGTGTACCAAAAATGCAATTCTCTCCCCATTTAATACGAGCTTATACGGAAATAATTCAATTTTTCTTTTACTATTAGGTTGGTTAGGTTGGACCAAAGCTAACGATATTGAGCAGCAATTATTGCTACAAGAACAAAATAAACTTTTTCCCTAAAATGCTCTTATCGTTAAATGCTTTTCAGTGTTTATATTATCTAATTTTTCTTTACCAATGTACTAATTGCAGAGTTTCCGTATTTAATCATTTAAAAATAATTGCTTCTTCTTTCTTTATTTATTTTGATGCTCAAGTGTCACCACCATCAACATTCAGCAGAACACCCTCTACCCATATCAGCCCCCTACTCATGGAATCACATAAAAAACATATTTATTTTTTATTTTACTTCCTTCTCGAATCTTAATATGTGTAATGATATGTGAACAACAAAGAATAACTACAAAGTAAAGTTAATTATCAGTCCTTATCGCTTGAACGAAGGGATGAAAGCACAAAAAAAAAAAAAAGACGTGGTTATATATATTTGTTGAAAGGATGATTTTAAATTTAATGTTGAATTTTGTACGACACTGAACCAAAACAATGAACAATAAAAATAACTAGGTTTGACTAATATTATCTCACATAGAGATCTTGAGAAATTATAGAAGAAAGAAGAAGATAATAGTTGGATAGTCACAAGACACCGAAAGAGAATAGAGAGAGAAAGTGAGGGAAAATAATTAAGGTAGTTAAGATATCATATCAATTTGGGTATATTAGACATTTTATAAATTATTTTACTCTTGAATTGAAGCAACAATTATTATTTTAATTATTATTTTGACAATATCGCTTGCCTTTTTTACCAACGTTAGTGAAACATACACTATTGTTCTAAATTCAGTGAACTAGTCTCGGAAAAATCATTTTTGACCCGATTCTTAGTCCCGGGCCATTTCCAAATAATATTAATCAATGATTTTGTATCTTTGGGCATTTTTTATCTCGAAAAACGTAATATGTTGATCTTTTAATATGATTAATACTTCTAATAATAAAATATTACTGGTATTATGGGTCCATATATCAAATTGAGCTTTGAAAATGGTTCTACCTTATGGTCTCCAAGTCAATTTCACGTGGTCTTGAATTTAATAAGATGTTAGTTTCTAATAGTGACAGGTTGCTTACTTCAATTATTGGAGAACTTTATTGTACCCATAATTTTTTGTCCTTAACTAATTAGAGTTAGTCTGGATCGCTTTGAACAAGATGCTTTGGTATTTGGTTGGACTAAAAAAAGTTTGGTTGAGCCAAAAAATATTCGGTACACGTTTGATTGGTCCAAACGACTGAAATAGCCCAAGATAGCCAAACCAAAATGCAATGAAGACCATAAACATATATGACTAATTATTAAAAAAAAAAAAAAAAGGTAATATATGATTGAAAATTAATTCGATTCAACTATTCAAGCTCAATTTGGATAAAAGTATATAGTATTAAAGAAAAAAAATTCAACCCATCTTAATCATGACTATTATTAGATTTAGTACGACTCATTAACCCTTTAATCATAAGGATGCTACATTAAATGTTCATTTTATAGAGAACTTCAATAACAAACACACAAAAAAAAAAAAAATAGAAATAATTTCAGAAATTAAAATGAGTAACATAGACAACAGATTTGTACCATAAAGATAAGGACGTTAAGAAATTCGACCCCAGAAAATAATAAAATAAACACCTCCACCTTTACCAATTAGCATCGGGCAGAACAGAAGAGATCTTCTTAAACATTACTTCTTTTTAGTTTATAAATTATTCTATTTATTATTGTCATTATTTATCATATAATATAATATAGCTTGCCATCAATTTTTCTCTAGGTATGGTCATCCACGGACTCTTTTTGGACCCTACTCTAAATATCACGTATACACGGAAAAATTGACTTTTGAACTATAAGCTAATTACAAAGATACAAAGTTTGAATAAGTTGAATAAAATAAGGCGTCCTGATGTGCTCGCCATGAAGCAAGGGGATATAAATTAAATGCATATCATTGGAAGATTTAGGGTCTATTGGATTTGATTGTTTGAAGGTTTTTTTCTTTGTATTCGTGTAAGATATTCAAATTCCGTCTATACAAAAGAAAAATACAAAAATATTTGGAAGATATATGGAACTAGTAAATGAATTAGTGAACATGGCGGAATTTGGATGTTAGAGGTAATATGGGAACGAGTATATATAGAGTTAATTATGTGAACTTAGCTATTAAATATTATCAAATAATGTTAGTTAAATTAAGTAATCATTGAATTGATATTATTTTAATAGATTGGTGGTATACTAATTTGTTTAGTTAATGTGTCTCACTGTTCATCTTGATAGAAGTTAGCGCTAGCTAGGTTTTGTTACTTTGTACCAATTTTTAATTTAAGAGAACTCAATGAAATATTTGAAATTCAATTTTTAATTAGTTTTGGCTTGGAATAGTCATTGTAAATATTAGTAAAATCTTAATATGAAAAATTTGAGATATAATCTAGATTAATTATGGATGTTAAAATTGGAGGAGAAAAATAAGTTACAGATACCAAGTCAATAACTTATATGGTTTCAGATATAAAAATATACTGTGTTATAATTGAGATGATGATTGAAACAATATTTTTATAATTGTGATAATTTTATTGATAATTAATAACAGTAGAAGGTATATCTAAACTAATTATTAGATGCATATCTTCTATTTCATAGTTTATAAGATATTAGAAGGTATATCTAAATTAATTTGTATATATACGTGGTGCATCTTATCAACATAAGGAGTGAGAAGCCACATTAATCATATTCTCCAAAAAAGTAGTATTTAAAAAATGTATTTGCGATATCACGATTGTACTAAATAGTTTTTCAGCATAAGTGAGAGCTGGGCCTATGCAACGAATGCCTGTACAAGCCTTGGGCCAGCATACTAAGGAGCATTTAGTGGGCTTCATTTTGTTCTGACGCCGGTATACTAACGCCTTCTCTGTTGGGCTGTTTTAGGTCTGTTTCAAATTCCTTAATATTCAATTTAGGGCTGTCAATGGGTCGGATTCTGGTCGAATCAGGCTCGTCCAGATCCAGCTCCATTTATATCGGATCGAATCCTGTCGGATTCGGATCTTGCTCGGATTGTGCTCGGATCTAGATTTTTTGAATCCAACGGATCTTGGTCGGATTTGGCCGGATATCGGATATTTTTCGGATCCAATAAATTGTGTTTAAAAATTTAAATTAATATTTTTTCCTAAACTAAGTTTATTATCTTTTCAATTTTATTTAATTTTAGCTCACATTTTCAAAGTTTCTTTACTATATTCATATTTGTAGAATTAATATATTGATTTAAATAAATTTATAAACGAATTATAAATTACTATCTTCTTAAATTGACGTTGAAATATTATTAATGATACTTATTTTTATAAATCATTTTGTATATATATATTTCTTTTTATTTGTTGTCGGATACGGATCTTCAACGGATCGGATCGACCTAAATCCATATTCGCTCCATGAGTTTCGGATTTCGGATCTTTATAATCGGATCAGGTCCATCGAATCTCTAATCGGACAATTATCCTAATAAATCGGATCGAATTCGGACGGATTCGGATTGAAATCCGCCCCATTGACAGCCCTAATTCAATTTATTGAATTTTTTTTAGAGTAATAATTTCATATAATTAATGACATAGTACTATTATCTTTTTTTTTTGAACATTCTTGACTAGACTATGTTTAAGAAATTTTTCTATATCTTGTGGTTAAAAAATATACAATATTATCATTGTGAGAACACCATATCTTAGTTTGACAGTAAAAAATAAAATTGTACGCTTATATTTTTGTCCTGAAAAGTACCTGGAATTAGTTCTCACTTTATTACTGTACGTAAAAGAGTAAATTTGAGAAAATAATTATCAAAACGTTAATCAAAGCCCACAAATTATATGATGGCCCAAAGTTGTATTACAATTCTTAACCAAAGGGTGCACACCAAGAGCCTAATTATTAATTAAATCATGGAAGTAATCTGATTTGAGTCTTCCTCTTAACATTTACTGCGGGAAATTCACAGCAGACAAATAGAACAAATCAAGAGGCATTTATTTCCAATAGAAATTCCCTTCCCAATCTTGTCATGGTAACTTTTAACTGCTTTCCTTTGATTTTTTATTGTTAAGAATTCATTGAATTTATAAACATGCGAATTGATTACAGTAGTTGCGTTTCTCGTATTTTGGCGTGTTGATCTTAGGAGTTGAATAAAGTGCGGCAAGTTTCAGATAATGAAGCAGAGGCAGTGGTGATAGGAGGAATGGTACTTGACATAAATGCAACTCCTTCTACCATTGCTAACCCCAGAACCACTACCCCTGGAAAGGTATGCAATCTGTACTGTGTGTATTTATAGCTTTTGGGCTTCTTTTTTTTCTTTTTCTTTTTAATTGTTAAAGTTTGTGCTTGGAAAATTGATTCTCATATATATATGATTGTTTTTGCGCTTTTATGATTGTTTGAAGTTAATAGTCTTCTAGTAAATCAAGGGAGTATTATTGGGTGCATCGGCATAGAAGTGGTGCAAAAAGATCTGTGTGTTTGTAATGCAGGGCGCGAACAAGATTATGATTTGTTTTATGTCCGTAATAGGAGAATATTAAACACATGTGCATTAGATGCATAAAATAATATTATCACATTGAGGAGGCTAAGTGGTTAAGGATTTGTTTATGATAGCACATTTTTCGGTAGTGTCTAATGAAGTCTAAATTCTTTCGAACTCCACGATCCGTGGAAATTTGTACTTTAGAAGCTAGAAAACACACATATTACATGAAGTTGCTTTAGTTTAATATTTCTATTAAAAGGATAGAAAGAAAATCCAAGTGAAAGTGCAAAACAAGATTCTTAAGGTAACTTACTTATGTGTAGTCTAATCTACTTCCGTAAGAAAAATATGAATAAACATGCTTGTTGAAACCTTTATGTCAGATCTTTTATCTTGAATATCATGTTGAATCTATTATCCTTTTTGTGAAATGAAGAATCCACGTTAGTGCTTCCTCTTTTCCTTGTAAGATTTCAAATGACAGGAGCAGCGTTCAGTTAAATTTCTTTTAACGTGTGTAGCTAGTCATCCATTCTTGGTTCCTCATTTCCTATGCTGTTCTATTGATTATATATAGTTAAGATGGCCGATTTGCGATGATTTTGTAGATGTTTTATGCAAGCATGTATCTGGAACTTGCGTATTCAGGTTCTCTATGCATTAGGTGGTGTAGCAAGAAATGTAGCTGAATGCATGTCAAAGATTGGGGCAAAGCCTTTCATGATAAGTGCTTTAGGATCTGACTTGGCAGGTATCTACTCTGTCTACCTTATATTAATGACTTCTAGTTCATGGTCCAATTATGTTGACTACTCTATTGAGTTACACTGCAATGCCTTAGGAGTAAAACGATTAGATTTTAAACTATATGGTTGCAGGCGACCAGGATTCATCCTATGGAAGGTCCTAAAGCTCTTCTTCATCCTAATGAAAATAACTAATAAAGTATATAAAAACTATCATGTGAAATATGTTACCCAAACTAATATGCTGACATACATTAAATACTCATCATATTATCACCATTTTCATTGTTTTTATTTTGTTGAGAGAAAATGGATGAGCTAATTTATCTAACCCTTGAGACTCAACTATTAGGAACACGATTCTCTTTATTCAAGAAACTGGTTTAGCCAAGAGGCTAAAGAGCTTTTTTTAACCCCGAGGGGCTGGCATATTGGTTATAGGGAGATGCGACTTCCTTGAGGTCTTTGGTTCAATTCTCTTGGGAATCTTTTATTTTAGAAAAAGGAAAACTATTATGTATTGTTTGGTTGTCGGGAAAGTAAAAGATAGTCATTTTTTTTGTCCCAATTATTGTTTGGATAGCAGGAAAGGAAGTTATTATTTTCCTTCAACTTTCCTGCAAAAAAAATTTGTGAAGAAAAACTTTCCCCACCAATTTGATGGGGAAAATCTTGGGAAAATTTTACAGTAAATTGCAAAACACCCCTTGTACTTTGTCTAATTATTAAAATCCCCCATTTGTGATTTTTTCTAACCAAAAGCCCTTTGTGCTTATTTATTACTAGCAAAAAAAATACCCTCTCAAGTCATATAACAATTATACCCCCACAAAATGGCGCAAAAGCACCCTTTTTACCCAAAAAAATTATCAATAACCCCCTGTTAACTTTGAAGATTGATATAAATTCAGTGACTAAAAAATATAGAATAGCGTCAAATTAATTTATAATAAAGTTAATATAATGAAAACGTGATTATTTATACAATTTTTTATCAACAAAGAAAACGCAATTCATAATCAAACAAAAATATTTATCAAAACTATTATGTTTCTAAACTTTCTTAACAACCAGACAATTGCATGAAAATAGTTTTCTTCACAACCAAACTTGTAGAGGAAAATTACTTTCTTTTCTTTTTCCTTTCCTTTTCCTTTTCCTACAATTTCCCTCACTTTCCTGACAACCAAACAAGCTATTAGGAACTCAAGATTTTATGTTAGTTTTATGTAAGATTCCTGGTTAAATTGTCACTGGTATCATGTGCCTGCTAATATTTTGCTTACTTCTAATAAAAAACATTAAATGATGGCATGCAGTCTCTCTTTTTACTAGGCACCTTGCTGTTAGAAGCCTGGAAATCTGCTGGATTATCTATAAAAGGTAAGCATTTTAAAGAGTCACTAAGCTTTTCTTCACATGAACCATACTCCTGTTCCATGCTGACAAAAACAGTTGTATGAAATGATTTGGTTTCAATGAGGGCATAAATCTCAAACTTAAGAATTAAAAAGTCTGCAACAGTTTTGTTATTCTCCTTTCAAGAAGAAATGTAGGCTTTTAATCACTTCTATATTATGTAGTTGGACAGAAATTTTATATTCTGATTCTACAAGTTCTCCCTCATTAGGCATTCGAAGAAATAAAGATACTGAGACTGCTGTTGTTTGCAACATCTTTGACGGCAAAGGTGAATTGGCTGCTGCTGTTGCTAGCGTTGAAGCAATCGTAAGTTTTTTTGTGGAGGGAAGAAATCAAAGTTGTGTTACATAATCTGATTAAATGTCAATCCTTTATTGTCTGCTTTTCCTTTTTTTTTTTTTTGACATAACACCAGGAAAGATTTCTTACTCCTGAGTGGATTCATAAATTCAAGTTCAACATCAGCTCTGCTCCTATATTGATGGTTGACGCTAATTTAAGTCTTCCTGCTCTTGTAGCATCTTGTAAAAGTAAGTTATAGAATTTCTGTTAATTCTTCGACCTCCCTCTCTTTTTTTTTGTATAAGTGTACATTTAAGAATTTGAGGAAGTACCAAAACAATACGAGCATAGTGGAGATTGAACTTATTACTGAACTTTGTTACTGCGAAATTATTGGCTTAGTCTATTCTTGAATTTTTTCTTGCATCAAATGGTAGAACCTTGTGCCTTGAATTTTGTGAATTTTCATTTTATCATTTTACTCTCCAAAAACCAATTACCAAATATAGCCTTAACGCTCTGCCTCAATATCTGTCTGCAGTGGCATCAGAATGTGAGACTAATATATGGTTTGAGCCCGTGTCCGTTACTAAATCCAGAAGAGTTGTTTCCATAGCAAAACATGTAAGTGTTAAGACTGTCTTTGTATAAATACATTTAAAACTAGAGACAAAGCCTTTGATACTTTCTGGTGTACTGATTATTTTTTTCTGTTGTATAGAACAGTAAGGATAGAAATTATTTCGGACAAGTGATTTTCCCTTTTTGTCCTCTAAATTTCTGATACGCTAGTAGTTGTTTACGAGTTTTTAGTACCCTAATTCAAAGTTCTTTTTCAGATAACTTTCACCTCGCCCAATGAAGACGAGCTTATAGCTATGGCAAATGCTCTATCTTATGAAGATAAATTCTTACCAATTAAAAGAGATTCAGGCATTGCCAATCTTTCAATACAATCATTGTTCCAAACACTCAAACCCGCAATATGGGTTTTGCTAGAGAAGGGTATTCAAGTAATAATCGTCACCCTTGGATCCGACGGCGTATTCTTATGTTTTGACGCTATACATGGAGTCGAAAAATGCGATTTCAAGAAAAACAAACCTTCTTCTCTCAGCAGAAAACTATATGAATGTATAAATTTATGCTGCCCCCCAAGTAGGATTTTAGATTCTCCAAAGTCTAATGGAAGCTATTATATTGCTGTACACTTTCCTGCACTTTCTGCCTCAGTAGTGAGGCTTACGGGTGCTGGTGATTGCTTAGTTGGTGGGACGATTGCTTCTATTTGTGCTGGTTTAGATATAATGCAGAGTGTGGCTGTTGGGATAGCTGCAGCAAAGGAGGCGGTTGAATCAGAAAGCAATGTCCCTGCAGAATATGAATTAACCAAAATTGCAGGTATGTTCTCGTTTCTATTTTCTGCAATCATAGGGCCTGTTTGTTTGGTGTTTGGGAGGTAGTTTGGGAGAGTAGTGGAGGTTTGTGAAATAATCTCGATTTGCCTAATGTTGTTTGGTTGAGTTTTGAGAGAGTGGTTTGAGAAATAAAGTAGATGTAGGTTTTTTTGGAAGAGTTAGGTTGTAGGTGTAAGATGTGTAAGACTTTATATCAAATCATGTTTGTTGTGAGATAAATTGTTTAAGAGATAGGCTACTTTATGTCAAATCAGAGTAGAGTTTGTATAGGTTTTGTTTAGAGTTAAGAAAATAGTTGTTTGTTTGGGTTTTGAGAGAATAGTTTGAGAAAATTGAGAGATGAAAAATTTATTTCAAAAAATAGAAAACATGTTTGTTTGGCATTTCTCAAACACGAAAAATTTTTGGGAAACGCCAAACAAACAGGCCCATAGTGTTTGAATTTGTGCTGAATTTTGGTAACGAATGAATGGTTTTTCGTTATGTTCCAGATGATGCGAGATCTGTATATTCTGATGCCAAAGTTATCTTCTGTGAATCAAAGTTGTAAGGTATGGAGAGCATTTACTTGTTTTCTGCCAACAAAAGACAACATGTTGTAAATCATCAAGTAATATACCCTTTATAAGTTAATATGGGCTGATTCAGTGGGAAAATGCTGTTAGTTTTGATTCCTACATGCAAAGAGATGGCAATGGAATTTGTCATGGCAAATTGGTTTATATATCAAAGCAAAGTTGTATCATATCAACCAGTTGTTCCAGCACCGACAGCTAATGATGTAAACGAGTCAAGTGGTATTGAACAACAAACTGTTTAAGTCTAGTTTGTATTCTTCGTCGAATTTGAATTGTATTTGAAATTAGTTTAGCTTAATAATAAACCGAGCTCAAACAAGTTTTAATCAAATCGATTATGAGTCGAGTGTCAGTAGTTTAATGATTTTGTATACATTTCTCACTCTTTAGCTTATCAGTCGAACTCGAGCTTTAGAAAATTAGCAAAAACGAGTCAATTGATAGCTATGTTCTAAAAGTGTCTTTCAAGATTCAATCCATACGTGAACTAAGTTGCTCGTCTTACATACCATATTAGCCCTGACGAAAGAATTGTTTATCTATGATTCAAGGATTCCAATAAATGATATGAGAAAAGAAAAACATTAGAGTCTATCAATTGAAAAGGCAAAATTGCAAAAATGGTCTCAAATTAATCACTGATTTTGGATTTTCGTCCCAAACTATTTAACTTGGCGAATTTCGTTCCGTAATTTAATATTTTTTTGGAATATCGTCCCACCGTAATTATAAGACGAAAATTGCGCATTTGCCGATGAATTATCACATGGCTGCTTAAATATCATGACATGGTAATTTTAACATGAATAATTATATAATATTGCAGAGTTCATCCCAAATTAATTACAAGATTGAACCGCCATTTCCATTAAATTAGAAATTTAATATTGGGAGTAAATTCATACAAAATGGTAAATTATGGGACGAAATTTGGAGAGTTGATATAGTTTGGGACGAAAAATCAAAATTAGTAATTAGTTTGGGACGATATTCCAAAAAAATATTAAATTACGGGATGAAATTTGCCAAGTTAAATAGTTCGGGACGAAATTCCAAAATCACTAATTAGTTTGGGACGTTTTCTTCAATTTTACCAATTAAAAATTAAAAGTAATCACTTCTAATCTAATTCTAGTCAAATTATTCAAACAAATTTCAGAAAGTTCTAGGACATCTAAAAAATCTTTCGTTATCTTAATTCTTATCTCATAGCTTAAATATTTTTAGAAAATCAATCGAAACATACCTAAAAAAAATATTTTTATTCAGTCACTTAAATTATAAATGATAATTTATTTATAGTTAGTTCATCTTTATACTTTGAGAGCAATTGTATAAATTCAAATATATTATTAATGCATACATCGTCTTGGGGGGGGGGGGGGGGGGGGGCAAGAATCATTTTAATTCATATCCTATACTATCAAATAAATAGGCATGGACAAACTTGAAAAAATTAGCCAATTCGGATAAAACCTTAGACTGAAAATATTGTTACTTCAATAAGTTAGCCTATAACAACCTGATATTTTCTTCTCAAAACTTTCTTCATGTAAATGAGAAACCTTAAAGAAGGGCTTAAATTTCACTCCGAATCAATAAAATCTGGTCTCATCCAAATTATTTATAATACAAATCAACTAATAAATCTCTACTCTAAAAATGGTCTTACAAAAGAAGCCCACAAACTGTTCGATGAAATGTCTGAACGTAATGTCTTCTCATGGAACGCCATTATAAACGCTTACATCAAGTCCAGAAACATCAGCAAAGCACAAACTCTATTCGATTCTGCTCCACGTAAAGACACGGTTACATACAATGTAATGATATCCGGATATGCGCAATCTGATGGTTGTGAAGATGATTCTATCAAATTATTTATTGGAATGCAGTATGATGATAATGAACCTCGAATGGATGAGTTTACCCTTACAACAATGCTTAACTTAACAGCAAAGTTAAGGGTTCTGAACTACGGAAAGCAGTTGCATTCTTTTATGGTTAAGAGTGGAAATGATTGGAGTAAGTTTGCATTGAGTTCTTTGATAGACATGTACTCAAAATGCGGGAGTTTTGGCGATTCTTGCAGGGTTGTTGGTGGATGTGGTAATTCAGGGTGGGTGGATTTGGTCGTAAAAAATGCTATGATAGCAGCTTGTTGTAGAGAAGGCGATTTGGAAATGGCACGGGAGATATTTATGGATGAGCCAGAGTTGAATGATAACGTGTCTTGGAACACAATTATCTCAGGGTACGTACAAAATGGAAACCAGGTGGAAGCTGTTGAGTTGTTTAAGCGTATGTCAGAGGAGGGATTTCGTTGGAATGAACATACTTTTACAAGTATATTGAGTGTTTGTTCTACTCTAAAAAGTCTTAATACCGGTAAGGAAGTTCACGCATGGGTTCTGAAACAAGGAATGTGTTCTAATCCGTATATAAGTAGCTCCATTGTTGATATTTATTGCAAATGTGATCATATGAGGTACGCTGAGAGTGTTCATAAAACTTTTGGAATAGGCAGCTTATTTTCTTTTACTTCAATGATTGTGGGATATTCCGCAAAAGGGAACATGTTAGAAGCTAGACGCCTTTTTGATTCGTTATCTGAGAAAAACTTTGTTGTCTGGACGGCAATCATTTCTGGCTATGTAAAATTGCAACAATGTGAGGATGCTTTTGTTCTTTTCCGCGAGTATGTCACGAATGAGACAACAATTCCAGATCATGTGATCCTTGTTAGCATGCTAGGTGCATGTGCCATAAGAGCTAGCGTTGATCCTGGTAGACAAATTCATGCATACATATTGAGATCAGGATTTAGAATGGATGAGAAAGTAATTAGTGCTTTGGTTGACATGTACTCAAAATGTGGGATTATTTCATATGCAAAGAGAATATTCGAAAGAGTTAGCTTAAGAGACACTGTCACTTACAATGTAATGATTGCTGGTTGTGCTCATCATGGCTATGAGTACGAAGCTATACGCCTTTTTGAGGAGATGATTGAGCAAGGTTTTGAACCTGATGCAGTCACTTATATTGCAATTCTATCAGCTTGTCGCCACTCTGGATTAGTAGAAACGGGTGAAAAATATTTTTTGTCAATGACGAAAGATTATGAAATTCCCCCTGAAATGGACCACTATGCATGTATGGTTGATTTGTATGGAAGGTCAAATCAACTCGAAAAGGCTCTATCATTCATGCAAAAGATGCCATTTGAACCTGATTCTATTATATTGAGTGCGTTCCTGAATGCTTGCAGAAAGAACAGAAATTTTGAGCTTGCGAGAATAACAGAGGACAAGTTATTAGAAATTGAAGGAGATAATGGGTCGAGATATTTTCAGTTGGCTAGTGTCTATGCATCGGGTGGAAAGTGGGATGAAATGGGGAGGATGATGAGAACAATGAGAGGGAAGGAAGTGAAAAAGCTTGCAGGTTGCAGTTGGGTACATGTCGGTAGTGGTGTTCATATTTTTACCTCGGGTGATAGATCTCATGTGGAAGCAGAGGCTATATATAGTACTTTAGGGTGCTTGATTTATGAACAAATTGATAAAGATAATATGGATGAAAATATTGACATGATGCTTTTATTATCTTTGTAAGGAAAAAATTGCCTCTGGTTTGAATTATTGTTCTATGTCAGTGCAAAAGCCAAGTCGTATAGGAGTCTTGTTTCATCAGGACTGACCTATTACATAGAACGGGTTATGGGTCAGGTTGTTTGGTAGTAATGGAATTTGTCACAGGGGATTTGATTGTTATCAATCTGATTACTTTCTATTAATGTGATATATTGGTTAGGTGCACATATGAACGAAGTTTTGATGTGAGACAAACTTGATCAAAGTGTGGCACAGAAGGTATGTAAAGTTTATATTTCATTGCTTAATACAGATATATGGCAATTCTTTATTTATCGTCCACTTGATTCTTGCTTTCAGGATCATTTGATTTTTGATACTCAAGGTTCCTGAAAGAGGACAAAATGGTAGAAATGTTTTGAGAGTGAAAGCTTCTATATTATTGTTCCCGTCAAAATGTGAACATGGAGTTGCTGAATATGTCTTATTTCTAAAGGTATGACCGTATGACTATGAACACTCACACACAGAGACAGGATTGATGTTGTTTTGCATCTTTAATTTGATACATAATGAAGAGGTGCCGTAGTTGATTACATGCGTGTAGTTATTTAGTCTAAAATCTTGTGAAAAGACATCATCAATCCTCAGAACAGAGAGACGATGATGTTTGTTGAATCATATTACTCGTTTACTTCTGCATATTTGCTTTGGAGTTCGTTTTTAGTGAAACATTGTTTGACCTTTATTCGACAGAAGATAACCTTGAATACTGATGCATGATTCACAAAAGGGCTTGAATTTTTTCAAAATTTTATGTTGGAAATATTGTGTCCTGGGAAGAAAAGGCATAGCCGCTGTATCATTTTTGTTGCAAGTGAAAAGCTTGAAGTATTCTCAAGCGTGTGTTGATCTTTACGTTTTAGTGACATGTGAGGAAGTTGAGGTTTCCACACATTGTGTCTGAGGCGCATCGCAGGGGAACTAAGTCAGTTCTAACCTGAACATCCTTGGAAAATCAACAAAAATAATAAAAATTTACCCATTCTATGATAGAAAGAATGATATGAAAAATGTTGCATATTTTTGGAGCCGTGATGTAACAAAAATGATTTTTATTTTACGAATACATGCATTTAATTGTAATTTAAATAAATTCATTTCTTTATCTTTTGGGCTCGATCAATTCAGTGAGCACTTTTAGTTTTAGACATCTAGCCATTATTTTTAAATGGTTAACTATTTTTCATTATATAAAAACGATTACTTGTACGTACAGAAATTAGTCATGTTAGTTTAATACAAAATCTATTTTTTTTAATCACAAATAACTAAAATTAGTCTTATTGGAATTATTGTTTGTCAAGTTTCGTAGTAAATATATTTGAATCGAAATAAATAGAGAACTGTAAGTATCAATAAGAAATGAATTAAATGTATTTGACTGATATACATGGTAATTTGGAAAGAAGGAAAAAACAGGTAGTGCAACTTCTTAACTCAAACGATTAACAACTCATATTGGAAAATGGGATTGAAATGAAATTAACCTACAGTTTAGGTAACTTGCAGAATTTTGATACTTCAAGCATCTCTGTGAAATAAATAATTTAAAATCTACATATTTTAACAATTTACATTAGACTATTAAATTCAAATCGAAATATAATTGAATATTTCAAATCGATACTTTTTTACACAAATCAAATTTTAAATTAAAAATTCATCAAAAAAAAAAAAAGCTTTTAAATTAAAAATCCACATACTTGTGAAAGTGTGTACATGTACATATGTAATACATGGACAGACCAACAAGCAAACAACTTGACTGACATCTCATCTAGGATTTTTACTGATATAGCGAAAACCTAAGTAAAAGAAAAAAGGAATATTTAAATTTTAAAGAAAGAATAGGCGATAATAAAACGATGTTTACTTCTGCTAATTAGTCTTTCCTCATTACTTTAATTTGCTCTGATTTTTGAAAACTATAGAAGATTTTGTCGCCAAAAATGGCTTTGTTCGGATCTACCATGTCCAGCGAGGTACGATTTTCATATGATTTTTTGACCTTGGACTCATATTTCCAAGTCGATTTTTCTTTTTAAATATTAGGTCATGATTCTATTTATGTAATTGCTATGTGTGGAATTCATGGTATACTTCATTCATTTAATTTGTTCTTTTGTTTTGTGTAATATTTCTTGTAATTATATTTGATTCCGAGTTTGATGTATTTTGTCTTGCTATCTATGATTGAGTTGAAGTTATTTGTATTCTAATTACTGGATTTATGCTGATATATCCGTGCAGGTCGGATTAAAATTACTTCTCAGTCCCCTTGGTTCTAATGTCGTTATACGGACAGCATGGTGAGTTTTGATTTATACGCATCATCTTTACAGAAGAGCTTTGATTATGCATCCATCTCCTTAGTTTTTATGGCAACTTCAAGATTGGGTCTCAATACTCTTATTTTGCCTGTTAAATCAGTTGTTATGTTAAGAATAGTAATTGTTGTATATCTGTTACTTGATAATGTTCGTCATTTTTGGAGCTAAATAATTTCGGTGAGACACTTGTTATGTAAAGAAAAACGAGTTGTTAATTATTATCTGATGTTTCGCATTTCATTCGCAGCTGTTCTGTGGGGATTGTCTTACCTGTTTATTCTACTTTCAAGGCTATTGAGGCAAACGACCAAGATGAGCAACAAAAGTGGCTTTTGTATTGGGCTGGTTAGTAATGCTGTTGAAAGTATTTGATGTGTCACATGCTGTTCGTTGTAACGATCAAAATGTTTCTACTATGATAGTTACACCTTTATTTTTCAAGATCATAAAATAACATTATGTATGCATACTTGTCCGAGTGAAGTGTCATCATTCTTTAATGTTTTGTTGCTTAATGTGACATCTAATCTTCTACTGGAGTTTGAATGCTCGATGTTATGATATTCTTATCGTAGTTTTGAAATTTGAATAATCTTTATAAAGTAGCATATTGGACCCATGGTGCTCTTATTTATTCAGGTAGCCCGGTACTATGTAATAGTTAAAATAGTGTGTTCGGAATTTGGATTCTTTCCCCAGAAAGCAACAATGAATTCTTTCTACTGAGATCACAGAATCTGTTATCTTATCCTTGTCATGATTTTAATATGTACACGCTTATATGCTTGCAGCTTATGGATCATTTAGTGTTGCCGAGGTGTTCACTGATAAATTTCTCCACTGGTACTATTTTGAGCCTATTTTCTTACTCCCCTCTTATAAAAAATAAGATGCAAAGAAGCAGTAGAAGATAAATTTGCACGTGCTTATTACACTTAAGTTCATGAATTAGATGCTTTATATTTTGGTTGATATGGGGTGATCCTAGCTTTACTAATGCCATGGAAGCTCTGGTTTGTCTGGTCTTATCAGGTTCCCTCTGTACTATCATATGAAGTTTGCATTTCTTGTGTGGCTTCAACTGCCTACGGTTGATGTAAGCTTGATCAAAGCTTTCTTTTGTCTCTGTTTGCAATATTTTTAATTTTTTATTTTATATTACCAAATTGTTATTTGAACTATCATATCCTTTATTTTTATCATGTTTGTTGGTGAACATGTTTGAATCCAGAGGATTAAATACTTTTGCTAACCCACTGACGAATTCAATTCACCTACAATCTAATCAGAGCTAACAAATTAGTTTTTACCTTTTTAAAGTTTCTATAGACTGTTGCTAGGTCTGGGCTTGAACTCGAAAATATGATGGAATTATTGGAAGTTGAACCTCTTATAAAATACCATATCTTGCTTAAGTCTTATCGCTCATCTAAGCACCACCAGAGTGATGATACCTTCCCACTTAGGTTGTGGTTATTAGGATCATTTTTGTTACTCGTAGCTTTATGAGTTATGAATTTACAATTCCCAATTTATGGGAAGATTTATTGCATTTGTTTGGAACTCTCGAGATCTGGTGTTTTGCTATCTTTCAATTGGATATGGGTAATAATAACTTTAATCAATTTCGGATGTCTTCCCAAACTTGGACTTCCTTTAGGATACTAAATCTGAAGATAACTTAGCGAATGATAGACCGAAGAGTTCTGATTTTCATATCAATTAGCTCGGTATCTTTTTGCATAGCCAACCCATCATTTTAAGTTATTATTGATGTCTTGCTTAAAATTTTGTAGATACATTCATTATAGATGGTTTTTAAATGGTCATACCCTTTTGCTTCCTATTTTGCAGGGGGCAAAGCAATTGTATATGAATCACCTGCGTCCGTTCCTCCTAAGGCATCAGTCCAGACTTGATCAAATCATGGGTTTCTTCCATGGTGAAATGGTGAATACTTTGTCCTTAACCTTCTGATGGTTTAAATTTTGTAGCTTGGATGATGTTTAAGTTTGTTTTCTACATCTCCCTCTCTCTTTCTCTCTCACACACACACACACACACACACACACACCGTGTGATGTTTGGAAAAGCAATTTTGCATAGCCTATCAACCATATCTTTTAGAGGTAGCTTGCGGAAGAAAAGGTAATTCTAAGTGTTCCCAACTCAGATAACTTCATTTGTAACTTGACCTGCAGGTGAAATTTGTCAGTAACCATGAAACAGAAATTCAGATTGCAAGGTCGCTCCTATTGAAGATTTTTATGTCAGGTAAATCGTGTTTAGTTTGCATTTGTTTGACTACTGAAGTCTGAACAATTCTGTGAAGCCCATTGTTTGGCTAATGTAATTCCTATGATCATGTTAATTTTGGTAGCTCTATTTTATATATCCCAATTATTTATTCTCTCTTGTTGAATAGCAAATCATTTGGTTAAAGAAATCATTCGTCCTGGGCAAAGACAATCGAATGGTTCCGCAATTGAAGGTCCTGCAGAACAGGTTGAGACTTCATCAGATGATGATGATGATGAATGACACATTTACAAGATTATGAAGCTCAGCGGACTGTATCATAGTTTAAAAGTTGATATTTTCAGGAAACCTTGCTCTGGGACTTTTACTATCATTTTACTACAATGGTTTGTATATATTTTCTTAAGTTTTTGTACTTTCTATTTTACTACACATGAACTTCTTTCACATTTCTGAGGTTTTATCTAATTAAGAGATTACCATTTGATGGTAAATGTGTTTTTTTACTGTAAACGTTGAGTTTCCATCAATCTTGGCTGTTTAATTTTATGATGTTTAATCAGAGCTTTGAAGCTCCCAACTGATCTCAACTCTTATGTTTTCTCATGTATTAAGAGTGGATTGGAACAAAGATCTGCAATGACAATGAAATTGTGCCTTTAGAATCAACAATAATTTCTAGAATTTAAATAATAGTAATATTTATTAAAGGAAGGGTACAATATTGAGAAAAACACTGTTTACAATGGCAAAATATCAAAATCAGTCATGTAACTTTGAGATCATTTAAAAAATTGTTCTTGAACCATACTGAATAGTGAATACGTATTTAGTTCTTCAAATTTTATTCAATTTCAATTCTAGTTCTATGCAAAATAAATTCAATCCTCTAACTTTGAGTAAATTTCAGTTTTTGTCTTGCAGTTACAAATCTTGTCATCTAACTTTCATTAAGTTTTAATTTTTGTCATTAATTACAATTCTTTTCTCCACTAATAGGACCAATTTTTAATTACGAAAATGAAAACTTACTAAAAGGTAGAGGTCCAAATTTGTTATGTATAAGACTAAAATTGAAAACAAGTCCTTGCTTCCCCGGGCTCATCCACTCGCTGCACGGCGCGTGCATCCAACTTGCTTCTCCCTTTTTTTTTTATAATTTTTAGTTATTAATATTAAAATTAAAATATTTTTTTTGTTTTGTTTTAAAATCAAACTTAAATGGATTTTGTATGATTTAATAAAATTGTATTTAAATTCTTTAACATTGTTTTTTAATTTTGATGTTTTAAATTTATCTAATAATTTAGATAAAATGTACAAATTAATCGAATTATATCTCCATTGACGGACTTTATCATGGTATTCCTTTCAGTAATGCTGATCTGTGCCAATAAATTTTGTTATTTCTAATATGTCAATAATTTATCGAGTTTGACAAGTCTACCAAATTGTGGAAAATAGTTTCACCAATATCAGCTCTACAACCCACTTAGACCATCTTCAATGGAGAGAGTTGGGCTGGGGGAGGGTTCGGAGGTCGGCGGAATCATCATCTCCAATGGAGAAGGGCTGGGGGGTGGGGCGGCACGGGAGGCAGAACAGGCTGGGCTCAGCCCTGGGGTCACGTGGGTTTAATAGGGAAGAAGAGCCCCTCTTTCCTCCATTTTTTTTTTCTTTTAATTGTTTTGTTAATGCCACGTTTGGGGAGCCCTTTTTGGTCCTACATTGCACAAGCAAATCTGAAATTTGGCAATCTTCTTTTTTCATTTTTGGTATATATTCAGATTTTATGTATCTACAATGAGGGGAAATTAATTATGAGATTATGGTAGATTTGATGTTAATTAACTTTCTATTTTATTGTTTGTGAGGTGCCATAATTATTTTCGTTTGACTTGATGAAAGAAAATGGATTAATTATTAAATACTAGTCCAAGTCTGTTATATATTTATGTATGTTCTAATTAATGAGAGCGTGTAAATTATATTTGGGCAATATAACAAATTGATTTGCATAGTATGTTATATATATATGGGTGGGATAAAAACAAAATTTATATTTAACTTCTTAATTAAGATCTTGTGACTTTTTTATTGTTATTCTTGACTAACTTAAACTAATTTTCGCATAAACTAGTAGTACGTACTGTAATTAAAATAATTGATAGAGAAAACAAACTCTAAGTTATTTTCTGGGGGAAAATGCAAGTTACTTTTATGTGTTATGCTAAACCTACAAGGAACTACCATGTGTTATGCTAAACCTACAAGAAACTACCATGTGAAATTTTTATTGTGTCAAATTTCCTTGTGTTTTCGAAAACCCTGCAAAAAATACCTAATTTATAAAAGATACTCTCTTTTATTTTAATATAATTAATAATTTAATTACGTAATAATAATTATTACTATTATTAATATTAATATTAAAAACAAAATTAAAACTAAAAGTATAGGTGAGAGTGGGCAAGTCTTCAAAATGGAATTAATTTCATTTCGGAGCCCTGCCATTGTAAACGATCAGCTGCCCTCTCCATTGGAGATGGCCTTCGTCTCCATGAATCATTTTTCTATTAGGAAGTTCCTCTTCATGCGAGTCATCAGAGCGTATCAACATGTTAAAATCGGAGTTTGTATCTGCTTCAGAGAAGAATGCCCAGCTGAAAAAGCAAATTAGGGAGTTAACCGAGAAGCTTCAGTTGGCTGAACAAGGGAAGGATAATGCACAAAAACAAGTGTTAGTGTTGGGTGACAACCTAGATTGCATGAATGCGGATACTTCGATACGATATAATATGATACGAGTACGGCGATACGAATTTTTAAAATTTATAGGATTCGATACATAAATTCTTCGACTCTAACAAGTTTCTCCACAGCCATTGTTTGAAAACAAGTTTGAACCTACATATATAACACCTTTGGCGATTGGCTTAGAAACACCTCCACTAACACTCAATTGGGAATCTGATCACCATCCTTAATCCCATCGCCCCCCATTTCCATTAAGACTAAATTCTGATTCATCACAATTACTTTCCATTCATTCCAATTAGCCCTTTCTTTCGATTTCCATTTTAATTAACTCTCGATCAGATATGGATGTATGGTACATGTATATACCACGGACAACAATTAATTAACATATATTTATCTGAACAAAAGTTTTACCTCAGGCATGCACGTCGGAAGTTGATGATCACTACTAGAAAAAGGGAAATTCCCACCAAAATTAATTTTCACTTATTTTGGGGAAAATCGATCGGAATTATAAAGTTCCGACCGGAAAAATCGGTTGGAAAAAGGCGGAGTCCAACCGGCAAAATTCCAACCGAAATTTCTACCGATTAGTTTGGTGGGAATATATATATATATATATATATATATATATATATATATATTTATATATATATATTCCTACCAAAATTATTTCGGTGGGAATTTATATATTTCAATTTTTTTATTAATTCCCGAAATAATTTTTTTAATTTCTAATCAGTATGAATTCCCGACAATGAATTACATAAAGTTCAATTTACTCATAACAAAATATTCAGTTCTTACATATATTACAAATACTCAATTCTTACATATATTACAAATATTCAGTTCTTACATATATTACAAACATTCAACATTTAATATTTACTTTGATAACATAATATTCTAATTAAACAAGACAATTCAACAGCGGTACAATATTAATACTTGTCTAAAATAAATCATAAGACTATATATATTTGGTGTTTCATAAACGTTGTCCGAGTTTGGCATTTGAGAATGTCTCGGCAGGGGCGGTTGATGAGCTAGAGCACCAGGATTCAAAAACAAAGCGAAAGTGTTTGGTTGAATAATAGTGGGGAAGTGTTGATAAATACCTGACTACGTAAGATTAGACATGTTTACATACTGTGCAGGTCGGGACGGGCCAGCCTGATGGTGGAAGGGTTTGTTGACCGTGAAATTTTGACCGGGTTGCGAAGGTTGACAGGTTCGATTTTGCAAAGCAAGATTCGACATCATCCTATACTGCTCCAACTCGGCTTGGTGTCTTGACTGCATTGTTTCCATGTTCTCACGCATTGTTGCCAATTGAGTTTCGACTTGGGCAAGTCTTTCAACGGTCTGTGGATGAGGTTGGGGATCACCGTAATTGTTTTGCGTTCGTGTAATATGCAAAGGACGTACACTATTAGCCCGACTTGACAGTCCGACCACAGTCCCCTTTTTCAACACACCTTGTGTTTGTGCCCATACCTGAAATTACAACAATCTAACATTTAGTATCAGTACAAAATACCAATTAAAAAAAATTGATTTTATGCGTTTGAACAACCAAAAAAATAATTCTACTTTAGGATGTCAATAGCCTCGAGAAATTAATAATCTAATTAAAATTATCATATCTAAAAACTATGGTATAGATCCAAAATTACGGCAATGATTGGGAGAGTTTAAAAGATACTAGCATTTCTCAACTAAGTATAAAGGTAATTCCATTTAAATAGCATCCTTTACATTCTACCTGAACAATTCCTAAAGAACCTACCTAATGTGATTCAATTATCCGGCCTTCTCCACTACAGTGAAAAACAAAAACAATTAAAAATATCCCACTTAATTTCCAAAGCTTTCAATACCCAGGACTAAGCTCATGTAAGTAACTATAAAGTATAAATTAGGGGTGGACACAGGGCGAATTTGGGGTTAGAGATATGGGTATACTAAATTTCGGGATTGACACTTTTCATCCCAAACCCGCCCCGTAATAATTCGGGTACCCGGAAGCGGGTACCCGAATTATTGCGGGTCGGGACGGGACGGGATTACGGGTCCCATATTATTTTTATTCATTAATTCTTCTTCTTCATCCATCTAACAAAATAATACAATATTACGTAATTATATTTCGTCATATTCCTTTTGCTAAATCGTATCACTTTTTAATTCATTAATACATAAAACATATCATCAAGTCATCATAACGATTATTTCTATATCCAAATATGAACAAAAAGTAAAATCATATAATGAGCTAGTGATAAGACGTACAACTTACAAGGGATTATGAGAGATTGAGAGTTTTTAACTTTTTAGGATTGACTTAATATTAATTATTAAACTAATGTAAGATTTAAAAGGAATATTAGGGTAAAATTAAAAAAGTTCATTTAGTAAATAATGTTATACAAGTAAACTAGTAAAGTGTATAAATTATATAATTAATAATATTATATAGGCGGGTTTGGGTATTCGGGGTTGGAGAGACCAATCCCAAACCCGTCCCGTATTTCTGTAATAAAATACGGGTATTCAAGTTCGGGTACCCAAACCCAAAAAATACTCGTCCCGTTCGGGTATTTTAAAAACGCGATGGGTCGGGTTTGGGTTACCCGAACCCAACGCCCACCCCTAGTATAAATCACAACAATCTAACATTTATCGGTAGAAAATATCAATTTTGATTTAAAACTCGATGGTCATACCTGCATTTGAACATCGGGAGACGGGGTAATAGGTTCTTCTCCTTCCCGACTTATTGAATGAGGGGCTATGTTTTCCAAGTATCGATTTTGTACATAGATACCAATTTGTTAAGCCTACTTACGTGTGTGTGTAGATATATATATATTATATATAAAAGTGTTTGGTTAAAAAAATGATTTAAATTATGCAACTTACATATGCAGTTTTTGTCCCCTCAGAAGACCATTCAATATTCCCATTTTCATCTTTTCTTGTGTACATCCTCAAAAAAACTTCGTCTACCCTTGGTTCACGATGCAATTCATCTCGTTGGAATATAAGTAAAACATGCTATAAATTATGTATTTTTGGAAATGACTATAAGTTATCTAACTAACTTACCATTTCTTTTTCGTATGCCGAATGAGGTTTAGCCCCACTATAATGCACTATTTGGCCACGTCCACCACAATCTGATGCCCGATTTTGCGAGGCCCGTCCGGACATCTCATCGAATTCCTCTGATTCCCAATATTTCAATAACGCGGCATATTGATCGTCGTGTAAAGCTTTTGGCTTTTCTTTCCTGTAAGTACGAGTGTAGTACATTTTGCCCTTTAAAGATTTTGACATCTTATGATCAAAATTCCTCCTAATTCATCGATCATCAATCGGGTTCCAATGGAAGAATCTCTACAAGTCAATGCAATTCGTATATTACATTAGTGTGAACCAAAATTCATATTGCGCTAAGATTAAAATACATACACTAAACTCGTTGAACCCCATGTTTCTATCCCTTATTGGGACATTTGTGTAGGATGGGGCTGTAGTTTTATCAAATTCATCAATTATGTTGCCTATTTTACTGGTCGCTTCTGCATTAAACTCTCCAAACCTGAATTTGAGAAAATTTTCGTTTAATCCACAACTAATCCGACAAAATAGAGTAAAATTAATTAATTAAAAAAACACGCCATACTCGTTTTCGAAAGTAGGATATATGAATAACCTATTATCTACATCCCATTTCTAGGACCGACATCATCGACATTTGGCTGCATATTTGGGACGCTCGGTCTTGCACGATCAAAATGCAATGCAAATGAACCATGTCCAACACTAGGAACTATTAGGACTAGCATCATCATCATGATCTGGTGAATATCCAGGGCTATATGTGAAAAATGTTGGAGGGACATGCGACGACTCCACTTGGGGCTCGGGTATACCCCTACCCCTACCCCTACCTCTGCGATTCCTATCTCCGCTACTAGCTCTTTTCCGATGTAACATCTGCATTTAAGAATAATTTATTCAAATATATAATGACAATTAATAATAGAATCTAATGACAATTAAAATGCAATAAAAATAAATCACAATAAAAAAATACATACATATATACATTAGAATAACGCCCAAAGTAAATATAAATGAACCAAGTTAATTTAATATCCGATTTAAAACAAACAATCCGTTCTTTTAAGCAAACAAAACAACAAACTTTAAAATAATTTTAGTGATCTTCGTCATTCATTTCATCTTCGTCTTGTCCTGAATGCAATGCTTCCTCCTCTTCTTCATCTTTTGTATCTTCGATTTCATATTATCCTTCATCATCATCATCGTCATTATCAACGACAACAACTAATTTGTAATCGGTCCCACCGATTTCAATCGGTCGGAATATTTAAAATTCCAACAGATTTGAAATCGGTGGAAATATTTATTATTCCGACCGAACAGATCAGTCAAAATTTCTATTTATATTTTTTCAAATAAATTCCAAATTTATAAATCAGTCGAGATTTATCCGGGTTATTCGATATCATATTCATATGTCTTAATTCCGATCGATTTTAAAATCGGTCGGAATTTTTATATCCAAATTTCAACCGAAAATAATTTCGATCGGAATTCATGAAAATTCCCATCTATTTATGTTCGGTGGGAATTTTCACTCTTTCAAGTAGTTGATGGATTGGATATATGGCAAATTGAAAAGGAGATATTGGAAGCAGATTCTTCAACTTTTGGCCGGTTGTGATGAAGAAAGTCATTACAGAGCATATATATATACAGAAACCGCAAAAGTTTTAAGGAAAGAAGATAACTAGAAAAAATAATTGATAACAATAAATCTTAATGAAACCAAAAATATGAAAAGAAATATTCGATAGTTATTCTCTAGATAACCTCAGGTTAATATTCTAATTGATGTGGTGATTATTAGATAATTAAGATCTTGATTGATTGAATATTAAAAATTTCATTTGGTAGATTGGATTGAATCATATTATTAATATGATTGAATGATTGAGGAGGACCTATCATATTATTTCATTTGGCGTTCCTGTTCTTTGTTCATCATCATCATCATCAGTTTGAGGATCCGGGTCTGGGTCTGGGTTCTTTTCTTCAATAGCATGTATTACTTCTGGTCCACATATCATCTTTAGATTTTCCTGCATATATAACCATATATATATATAATTAGTAACGACATGACAATCACATCAAAATTATACACTAGCTAATTCAGTAGAAATATAATTAAGTATACGAGTGATCAATTGCGAAAACACCCTAACTAAATACTATATATATAGAGAGAGAGAGAGAGCAGATGGAGGGCGAACCAGTAAATTTGTATTGCTTTCTCTGGTGCGCATACATATTTTAGAAAGTCCCTCCAGTTCATAACATAACCAGTAAGTTTCTTTCCTCAATTCTTCAACTCTAGCTCTTAAAAAACTCTGATTTTCCTAGACAAAATTAATTTTTATATATATAAGAAATACCAAAACTCTATTAATTAATTAAAGTAGTTGAAATATTGACCTTAATTAACATGAAAAAAGAGAAGGAATTGGAAACCTGATCAGTTGGAATGGAAATTTTAATTTTCTTCTTTTCTTTGCTAGGTTCCACTTCTCCGGAAAGCTTGCGTCCTTTACCACTCTCCATCTTAATTATTCTTCTCTCTCTCTATATATATATATATAATTCTGCATGCAGTAATTAACATTCACATTTAATTAAACTTTAATTTATGAAGCTATAATATAACTGAAACATATCTCCGAAAAAGTACTAGCAATTTCTTATATTTATTTAACTGAAACATGCAAAAAATAAAAAAAAAAGTCCATATATTTTCATATTCGCAATCCTAATTCAACACCTTTATTACATACAAGCTAGAGCTAGGGCATACCTGTAGTCAATACCAATGGCGCCAACTGTAATTTGAGCAATAATTTCCCTCTTTTTATTTTTTTATTTGTCTTTTGAAGTTATATATTATTATATATGGGGATAGTATGCACAAAAGAAAAGACGTGATACATATTGAGGAAATTTTTGATAAACCAACGGTGCAGATCCATCTAACTCGAATCTATATATGTTTAGGGTGAGGTGATCAGTACGAAGAAGAAGAATCCCATTTGAATTCGGGTTCTTGAGTTTTTAGGTAACAATTGCATTCTAGTCCTCCAATTTTGTTATCATATAAATATATATATACAGAATAGCACTCCTATATGGTTTAGAATTAGATAACCAACCTTCTAGGCAGCTTGCAAATTTTGCTCATCATTTATCTACGTTAAATAATTAGTCCTTAACTTTTAGGATACATTTGATGTCCTAGACGAACTAATTAGACGGTAATATTCGATATTTATATACTTGAAGTAGCGGTTTCAGATGTAAAACATTATTCAAGTTAGATGTAATCTTTTATTGGACTATCATGAATTAATATATTTATCTCCTTGTCCCATAGAATATATATATCTTCGGTGGACCATAATTGAAATATTAAAAGCAGCTATATCTAATATCTTGGGGGCTGTTTGTTTGGTGTTTGGAAAAGTAGTTTGGGAGAGTACGTAGTGGAAGTTTGTGAAATAATCTCGATTTGCGTAATGTTGTTTGTTTGGGTTTTGAGAGAGTGGTTTGAGAAATTAAGTAGGTATATGTTTTTTTTGGAAGAGTTGGGTTGTAGGTGTAAGATATGTAAGACTTTATGTCAAATCAGAGTAGAGTTTGTATAGGTTTTGTTTAGAGATAAGAAAATTGTTGTTTGTTTGGGTTTTGAGAGAGAAGTTTGAGAAAATTAAGAGATGAAAAATTTATTTCAGAAAATAGAAAACATGTTTGTTTGGCATTTCCCAAACACAATTTTTTTTTTGGGAAAAGCCAAACAAACAAGCCCCAACCACATGTCCAATGTAGTTAATTAATTATGAAAAAAACCTATTCATCATCGTCATTATTAAAGGTAATTTTTTTAACTTCATTTATAATAGCTATGCATCTTTCCCTTCCCAATTTCATGTATATTTTAGTAGAATGACACTTATATATGATGTTGTGATAATTTCTTTGAATTGTACAAACTATTTTTGTGCATTAAGATTAATTAATATTTTTGAATTCTGAAAATATTTTTAAATAATTTGGATTCGACAAGTTTTAATTGAATCGAACATGTATTAAACTCGTTTAACTTCACATTTACATATACTTTTTTTTTACTTACTGAATCGAGTTTGTGACGAGTTTGAAATTTATCTAGCTATATTATTCATCCACATTTCATTTTTAATTTTATGAAGTCGACTACGCTCATTTTCAACTTGCCTAATTTTGCTTTAAGTCACAAACATTTGATAATATAAAGATAAAAAAAAAATGTTCAATGAAAAAAGAAAAAGTGAAATTACGTAATAATTCATTTCATCATAAAGTAATTTCATAATATATTCTTGAGAGTTACATATTATCCTTATTATACTATTATATAAAATTATATAATTATTTCTATGATTGACTTATAATAGGAAAAGGAAAAATAAGTTAAATTAAAAAAAAAACAAAGGAAAAAAATAATGATATATTAATAAAAGATAGAAAATCGGGTATTAATATAAGAGAGAAAATTGAATTGTCATTAAAATAATAATGTGTGTCATGGGGGATTGAGAATTCCAAGTTTTATGACATTGACTAGAATGGGTAAATTAGGAAATTAAAAAATTTGTTCTAGCAACAACAATATGTGTTCTGACAAAATCGCTAGCCAACTTTCCAAAAAAAAAAAAAAAATCGCTAGCCAAAAATATTAAATGATATGTTTGTTTGGTGTCTGGGAGAGTAGTGGAGATTTGTGAGATAATCTCGATTTGTGTAATATTGTTTTTTCAAGTTTTGCGAGAGTTATTTGAATAATAAAGTAGGTGTAAGTCCTTTTTTTTGGAAGAGTTGAATTATGGGTGTAAGATATGTAAAATTTCATGTCAAATCATATTTGTTATGTGAGATAAGTTGTGTAAAAGATGAGTTATTTAATGTTAAATCAAAGTAGAGTTTGTATAAGTATTTTTTATAGATAAAAAAAATATTGTTTGTTTGTCTTTTGGGATAATAGTTTGACAAAATAGAAATATGATAAATATATTTTGAAATAGAAAAAATGTTTGTTTGATTTTTTTCTAAACACGAAATAATTCTGAAAAACATTATTATTTCCTTATATTATGCTATAAGTTATTCTAAACACAATGGAAACCTTTCTGTAACATTTTTCTCATTTTTTTAAAAAATAAATTACTTTTAGAAAAGGCAAACCAAACGAATCCAATTCTTGCTTCGCCTTTTTTGAACCCTTCCCTGTTTTACTCTGGCCTAAATAAACATACTTATATTTGGCCTAATCCCTCATATTTGTCTGAAAATTTGGAATTATGAAAATCAACAACCAAATTGAAATTACAGGTCAGCTTTCTTTTCCTTTCAATCAATTTTGAATAAACAAAAGGGACAGCTGTGTTACTCTGGTTTTTGTACATTTCATTTCAATAACTCGGCTTTGGAATTGAACAGAAGAGACAGCTGTGGTACTCTGATTTCGTACTCTCTTTTCTCCTTACTAAAAGAGAGTGAGAGAGAGACAGACAGAGAACAATAAAATGATGCAAATTCATAAACTCCACTCTTGGCTGTATAATCTGCAGTAAAAGTTATGGCTTTTTCCACAGTGAAAAGGCATTGATTCTGTTCTGATAATTACTCAATAAGGTAAGAAATTATACGGGTTTTGTTAATTTTGAAATATATTTATGAATCTGCTTTAGCTTTTTCGCCTTTTTTTTTCCGTAATACATTGGGTATCCAAGAATTTTCCTTTCCTTTGCATCAGCTGCATTACTATCTATGTTCTTTTCCTTGTTCTTTGGGGTCTAAATTTCCTTCTTTGGAAAAGCTCTGTTTAGAAGGCGTATTTCCATTCTTATGTTTCATATTTTGGGTTTATTCTTGTTGAAAAGTGAAAAAAATTGAAGATTTTCATCTGGGTTTTAGATCCACATTATCTTCCTGAAACTTTAATTGTGCTCTAATATAATGTTATACTAGTATTTGCTGGTAAACAAACATATTCATTGCTTATTGCCAAATGGAGTTAGGGTTTGGGATTGAAAGGGTGTGATTCAGTCAGCATGTCGTAAAGGCAAATATGTTCCCCGAAATTTCATTCATTACCTAAATATAAATATATATTGAGTTATGTTGAAAAGGGGAAACTACTTCTTGTTTTTGTTCCTATTCTTGCAATGCTTTTGGATGGTTTTAATATATCCTAAAGTCAATATTTTCATTTAGTTATGTACTTCAGTTTTAAATAAATACCTGAATTGTTTTCCTTGGAATTCATTACATATATAAAAGATAATTTAAGAATTTTTTTGTTGGCACTCAGATTACTTGGCGAGCCACTTTTAGTTAAGAAAAAGTCTTACTAGGAAGCCTAATATTTTGTTGATTTTTTCAAATACAATCACCATCTATTATAAATACGGACTACGCTTTAAATATCATATGCATGCTAAATAATGTGGCAATAGAAATCTGTGCATGAGCAAATATATATGTATATCATTTAAGGTTAATTAATACTCCCTCCGTTTTTTTTTATTTGTCGCTTTGGCCAAAAAAATTTGTTTACTTTTATTTGTCGTTTTAGGATTTCAATGTAAAATTAATTGTTTTCTACCAATATTACCCTTCTTGTTATTGCTTGTAATAAATGCTAATTAATGATGTTATTATTTGATTAAAAGGGTATTTTGGATTTTTTGCTTAAAAAAGGTGGTTAGTTATTGCATTCCTTAATTTGTGTGCACCAACCCAAAGCGACAAATAAAAAAAAACGGAGGGAGTACCACCTTTTTTCTATATTACTAAGTGTATAATTATTATTATTATTTAAAACATATATGCGTGCAGATTGCTTTAGTAAACATGGGGGAAATTTTGACATCTTAAATCCTGCACAGGTTAGAACATGAAATCAAAATTAAAGAATGGGTGGCGATCCATTGTTCCTATTCATATGCAAAGCAAACAAGCCAAAAGGTTTTGTATATTTCCCAAGGCGAAGTCTAAAAGCGATAGCCCTGGAAATGCTCCTGTTTATCTCAATGTATACGACTTAACTCCTGTTAATGGCTATTTCTACTGGGCTGGCATTGGCGTCTTTCACTCTGGGGTTGAAGGTAGGCTAATACTCTGAATTTCGATATATGTTTGTTTAATTGTGCTCTTTTTTAGTCTTTTAATTTACGCTATTACAAGTTCCTGAAAAAGAAGAATTGAACAATCCTTTCCTAATTCGACAAGGGCTCATAGAATCATACCACTTCTGCACTAGGCAACTTAGGTACTTGCATCAATTCCCTATTCTAGAAGGATTCCAAAATTAAATTCTATAAAACTTATGGTATTCAAGAAATTGTATATATATGTACCATTCAGTTGATTCCGCTAAGAAGTTTTAGAAATTAATAATAAACATATGTACAATCAACTATACCACAAGAAAGATTCAGTGAATTGATCAATTTATCTATAAAAATTATGCTACGAAAATTAGAATATGAAGATTTAATCAATACTGAGCATATATATGGGTAAGAAACTTAAAATCATATTAGATATACAATTTATTTTAGACACAGCCCTCCCCCCCCCCTCTCTCTATGAGAAGCCAAGATGTATGATGTTTTACTTGTTGTTTTTAGCATTTCCTGTAAATTTATCTAGTTTTCATTATTCAATCGTTGAATGCCTAAAACTTCATTTTATAGTGCATGGAGTTGAATATGCTTTTGGAGCACACGATCATTCCAAAAGTGGCGTATTTGAAGTTGAACCTCGACAATGTCCCGGCTTCACATTTAGGAAGTCAATTTTCATAGGCACGACTTTTTTGTACCCTGACCAAGTTAGAGAATTTATGGAGCACCAAGCCACAAATTACTATGGTGACACTTATCACTTGGTTGCTAAAAACTGCAACCATTTTTGTGAGGACCTATGCTACAAATTGACAGGAAACCGAATACCACAATGGGTGAATCGACTTGCAAGAATAGGTAAATATCTATACCACACTCCATCGTAACTTTTTTTTTAATCATATTTCCCTTTTTTTTTTTTTTGTTCAAATAATGCTTGTTAATTGATGATTCTTTTAAAATTCCTCGATTATCAGATTTCAACGTACTAACTGAAAAGTAAAGCATAAAAGACTACTTATGCGTTGACAGGAAGTAGACTAATCTCTTTGGCGTGCAAATGTCAGAAAACACCTTGTAGTGAACTTTTAGGAGAGGCAAGATAGTAATTGGAATGAAAGCCGTTGGTTTTCTTCTTTTCCCATAATTTTAGTGTTAATTTATTAATCAGGGAGGGGGAGGTCCCAGAATTGTCCCTGAAGTTAAAATATTACTATGATTAAGAACCATAACTTGTATATATCTCCTTTTGCATCTCCGCAAAATGTTACAGCGAAATTTCCTAACAAAAATTTGAATTTATTTTTTCTGTGTTTTTTCCCTAGTAGGTTCGTTTTGTAACTGTGTACTGCCCGAGGCTCTTAAAACAAGTAGAGTTCGTGACAATGCAGATTATCGAGATTCAGAGAATGAGAGGAAGAGTCTGAGAAGATCTCTAAGTTGCTTCTCTTCTATCTCCATGCACCAGAAGGAGAGAGAAGAAGTATCTATATCATCGGTGTTTTTGCGCTCCCACTAAAAAAACTGTCCGACTCCTTAAGAGTTCAAAAAGGATCGAGTCAAATATTTGAAGGAATGATAAAGAATAACCTTTGTTACTTATATGCGGGCATTTTTCTTTACCTTCCCCTGCGATTCCTACAGTTCTTTAGTTGCCTCTGAAATTAGTCTTCCACTTCTGCAGATGCGCAATGTATATGTGTAACTGTAATCATAAAATTGTATTCTAGGCGCCAAGGTTATGCTCTCTACGCGGAAGAGTATAATGCCACTAAGATGAATATATGCAAACCAGAGAAAATGAACTATTTTTCATATTAAGGGAACTACAGAATCGTAGCAGTATTACATAGATTTGATTGAATCGTAAACACAAATCATCCACTAACCAACTCTTTTAGAAGTTGGTATGCTTGCTTGTGTTTGAGAAGAAGAAGTTGGTATACTTACTTGTATTTAAGTTTCTTTTTGCAATTGAATCAACATCAAAGTATATTTCTGCAACAGAGTGAAAACTTTGTGGCAAGAAGAAAAAGAGATTATGACATCAGAAAGAAGTACATGTTTTTTTAACTAAAGGACAACCAACCATCATTTCCTTCCGCATAACAGCAAGGGAAACATCATATAGATTCTCGAATGCTCTAAATTGAGAATTAGAAAGGAGCAAACAATAAATAGCATTTTGTTATTAACCAACAAAGAAAATATGACTCTATCTCTCCCAAGAATTAAAATTAAACACTATCAAACAAGTTAAGTTCCTATATCAATAAATAAATTACTGGAGAACTCCCTTTTCCATTTCTCAAGTCTAGCATGTGAAGATCATACATACAGTTCTTAATTGAAATAGATATAGGCAAAGCTTTATAATGAAAACGGAGAAAATTGAATTTGAGTGAAAGAAATACAAGCCCAAAATCAATAAGAACAAGGAAACATGGTTTGTTTACCCAATACTGAATTAAATTTATGTAAAAGAACAATGAATGATCATCAACATAATAACCACAACAGACGCTCATTTTTCCCAGAAACAGAAAAAAAGAAAGAAATAAAAGCAGAAAAATCACTAACCTCCAGAACCGCGAGCCATACCCATACCACCAAGGACTGGAGATGAAGTTTTTCCCAAAATCGAATAATTTCTTTTAAATATAATATTTTATAAGTTCACTCGTCGTCACAGTAATTTCTTTACAATTGCAAAATACTGGTATTGTCGAGGAACTCTCTCTAGGGAATCAAAGAACTGGTATGGGCACAACATATCGATCACTTTATTGTTTGGGCCGAATTTTCAGCTAAACACAAATTTTGTTGGCGGCCCAAACAGCCTGAAACTTTCATTATACACGCCGTAGAGTTTTTTTTATTTCTCCTAAGTAATACACTCCAACTGTTTGCTCTAGGTCGTTGGAGGAGATCTCTTCCCGCCCTCGCCAAACCAATTAATAGCGGTGGCGTTTTTAAGTTCCCTCGTCTTTTCCGCCGCAAGTCGCCTACAGGCGGTCTATGCGCTTACCTTCACTAATAAAGTGTTGATTATAAAGATCTTTTATTTAATTCTGTTTTATTTATAGCTTCATAGGAGTTATACATTTGTAATCTAGACAAGACAGTAGTTCTTAATTCTTATCCATAAATACCTGTTATTTATATCTTGTTCATGATTTCAGTATCTACGTTTCTGAATTAGTGATAACCATGTAGGCAGTAGCATAGCGTATATTTTATTTTATTTCTTTGACCTTTTTAGCTGTTGATGAACTATTAAAGTAATATGTGTATGATATAATTGCCGTAGACTCAAACTAAAGATGGGTACGTACGAATTGGGACTTCAATGTGTTTCATCTCCTTCTGTAGTGCCCCAGCAGAGAGGTCCTCCAGTTTTGCTAATTCATGGACTTTTTAGGGGAAAATGCAAGATACTTTCCCGTGTTATGCTAAACCAGCAAGAAACTATACTGTGAAATTTTTATTGCGCCAAACTTCCTTGTCTTTTCAAAAACCCTGCAAAAAACACTCACTTTGTAAAAAATAGATAGTTTTGGATCGACATTTTTCAAGAAATGCGCAATAAAATTTTTACTGGGTAGTTTCTTGCAGGTTTAGCATAACATGGAGAAGTATTTTGCATTTACCCTGACTTTTTATGGAAATTGTTTATGCGCTCCATTTTTTTAGTTAATATGGAATGTCATGGCAAAATATGCAGATTTTATGTAGAGTTCTTGGACGTTTCCTTAATATTAATGTTCTGGTCCTCTTAATAATTTATACATATGCTAGATTGAGTTTGAAGCTAAAGTGTGGCAGCTTAACCACACATGCTTGTACCCTTACTTCCATGATGATGTTTCCCATAAGAATCAAAACATGAAGAAGCCAACATTCAATTGGTTCATTGATTTCTTGTTCCCAGTTTTCTTTTTTTTTAAAATACCTATGTGGAAGTGGTATTTCATATATCTAGAAGTGGTATAGGAGAGGTGCAAAGCTAATGTAAACTTGTGTCAGCATGTTCGGTGACATGCCTGGTGTCTATTGAGTTGATTACCTCTCGAATCTTTGTCCGCATCACTTTGATTAGTTATTAGGAAAATTGCATGCAACGTCATTGTATTGCTTTCATGGCGATATAATCTTTATTCTGCGACAGATTTATTCTGTAGCTTCCTTTTGTCTGGCATCCTTATACTTATGTCCAAGATGGAACAGGCCAGGGGGTTTGATTGTTTTATTCACAGCTTAAAACCATGATTGATCTGTGTTGTCCTGTCATTTGTTTCTCTATGTTTTAGGAATTCTGGGAGAATGATTCGTTACGTATATTCAGTTACAGACTCCAAAGTATTTGTAGTTGGACATTCACAGGTCTTTCATTCATGACAATCCTAGTTTTTGGTGGAATAGTGTATGGAGTAATAGAAAGTTGTTCAACTGATGTGCTTCTTTAATACTTATACAGGAAACAATCATGTCTCTGGATGCTTTTACTCAAGCAGATATTTCAGGAAAGGTTGCAGCTGCTGCACTTGTTTGTCCTATATCATACTTGGAACACATAACTACTCGATTTGTTCTTAGATTGGTTCATATCATATGCATCTTGATGAGGTCTGTTTAACTTTAGTGCCTTCATATTTCTGCTTTGCGGATTTGTTTCAGTCATGCTGATAACATTTATTGCATCATAAGTAATTCCATTGGGTATGATGTGGCGATGGACTCTTAGACTGTGATGACATGCTTAGTGCTATTACAGGTCCTCCATTCTTACTAATTTTTTTCTTCTCTTCATTCACATACCCTTCTTGGATAAAGATCTTTAGTATGACTACTGGTTTTCTCTAAAGTTGGCAACATTTTCTGTTATCTCAGTTCAAAGTTGTTGGCAATACAAAAACTATTCATCTCACAACCATTGTCGTGTGAGACTGAGTTATAATGGTCAGGCAGAAAGATTTTCAGACAACCTCTTTGGCAATTAATGTCTTATATGGCTCGGCTCATATTTATTATTTTGCGAGCTTGCAAGCCTCACCATTACACTTTCGCCGTTAAATTATGAACTCCTCTAATTTTTTAGGTTAAATACTATTTTACCCTCCTTTCTTAATCTATTTACATGTATACTAAAGTAATTTGATTTTATATAATATATTAATAAATTAAATAACATTTTTTTTGTTTTCCAAGAGTATAATCCCTTTCAAGGCGGGTTGGACACAATTTTAAGGAACCAAGGAAAAAGGCAACATACCAGTTTGTTGTACTTGTAGCATTTAAATATGTATATTTGTTCCATTCTTTTGGTCGGAACACTTCATTTGACTACTATTTTCTCAACTGCCAGCAAAGCTCCGGATTTGAAGATCTAAATTTCACTAATTTACAGCACAAAATTGCACTTTTTCTAACTTCCTACAGGTCAAAACTGTTGTCAACTCTGCTTTTACTCAAAACCCAAATATCAATTTTCAATTTTCAATTTTCTTCCCCACAATTCAACTTCATCTGTATTTCAATTTGTATAGCTTCCAATTTTCTTCACTACATGATCACAATTCAAGTCATAGCTGTATAGAGCAAAAGTCCAAATCAAGGAGAAATTACAATCTTTAGCAATTTTGAACCTTTCCCATAAGCTATATTCTGATAAAGATTGAATCTTTATCAAAAAGTCGATTTGGGTATTTGTAATATATCTCCATAATTGACTTTCCAAAACAAATTATTGATTTTGATCAAATTTTATCTCATATGGGTAAAGGAGGAGGATGCATGCCAAGTAAAAATAAGTCATCTTTTGCTGTATCTGATCACGATCCACCTCTTCCACTAAGTGAAACCTCAATCTCAATTGAAGGTCAAAGCCCAACTAGAGTCCCTGTTCAAGAAGTTGGTAATTTACAAAAAATCAACAAGAAATTGAGAATTTTCATTGTGTTTTACTCAATGTACAGACATGTAGAAACCTTAGCAAGAAGTATAAAGAAAGGGGTTGATGGAGTTGAGGGTATTGAGGGTATTTTGTACAGGGTACCTGAGACTTTGACACCTGAGGTCTTGGAACAAATGCAAGTGCCCATTAAAAATGATGAAATTCCGGTGATATCCGTGGAGGAATTGGTGGAGGCTGATGGGCTTTTGTTTGGATTTCCTACAAGGTATGGATCCATGGCGGCGCAAATGAAGGCGTTTTTTGACTCGACTGGGGGTTTGTGGAGGGAGCAGAAGCTCGCTGGTGTTCCGGCAGGGTTCTTTGTAAGCACCGGAACACAAGGAGGCGGCCAAGAAACTACCGCGTAAGTCATATAGTTATTAGTTACTGCAAAAAGAAAAGAAAAAAAACCCACATGTGTTTGATTATATTATAGGTACAAGTCCACTTTCAATTCTTGATATTGTAAATTCCGAGTTACATCGTTAATTAAATTTCATGGTTCCTTTCCAAAAAAAAAAAGATCATAGGTACAAATCTAAGTGGAATGAGTATGTTTTCACATGTAAGAAAATGACTAGAATCTTAGTAATTTTAGTCTCACATTTTGCAACATTAAACTTCTTGGCTCAATTTCCTAAATATTTTATACTTTTTCTCTGTCTCCCTGTTTTCCTTCCAAATTTTGCATTTTTGGTTCTTAAATTTTGTACTTTTGGTCTCATAGAATTGCGACGAATTGCATTTTAAATCGGAAATTCGATGTGGGACTGAAAATGCAATCTTGTCAAAATTTAATACAACTACAAGTGAATTTATAACGTCTAATCAATATAATATCAGAAACAATTTAATTTATTTATCAAGCATTCCTCTTAAATACAATGGTACTATAAATGCTTTGGTTCGTGATTACAATATCGACCAATGCCATATATGATTTATATATGTTGATGAATGTTTTCTGTATATGGCAGATGGACTGCAGTGACACAATTAGCACATCACGGTATGATCTATGTTCCAATAGGCTACACATTTGGTGCCGGAATGTTTGGAACCGATTCTATAAGAGGCGGTTCACCTTACGGAGCTGGGGCTTTCTCAGGAGATGGAACTAGGGAATGTAGTGAAACTGAACTTGCTTTAGCAGAGCATCAAGGCAAGTACATGGCTATGATTGTCAAGAGATTTGGTTCACCTAAGTGAAAATTGTTCTTCATTTTGTGCGCTTCTTGAAATAATCTCACATGTTGTTTCAAGAGCAGTTGTTATGATTAATTGGATTAACTATGTGATTTCAGCTTTTGTGGGGGTAAAGTGTATGCTTTTTGTACATGCATTTGGTTCATAGAATTCGATTATGAAATGATTTCACGATTTTTTAGACCATCAGTATATTTAACAATTTGAGGGGTGTTTTGTTAAATTGAATAGTCCAAGGTAGTGAAATGTTATCCGCCTTAGAGTTGTGGGGGTCGAATATATATTGGCCTTTAGAAAATACCATTAAAGATAATCCTCTAATATTCTGTTGATGAGGCATGCATGGTTCACTGGAATGCCAACAAGTTATTGGTCTAGTGGAATGATTTGTCACTACAAAGTAGCAGACTCAGATTCGAAATCTCTGATGGGAAAAGTACCCATATGTATCCAATCCACCTTGAAAGGGATTAAATCTTTTGGAAACCCAAAAAAAAATCTCTGAAATGAAAACTTGAGTACCCATTTTAATTTTGAATTGCTCCATATATTAAGCCGGGACTGAAATATTAAAATATTTTTTTCGAAATTTAACTCGAAGTCATCTAATAAAATCTCATTCCGAGTTTGATTCGGTATTCATTTGAAACAAATTTGAATAACAATTTTAATTTGAATAACAATTTTAATTTCATAACTTTTGAAGCTCAATTTTAGCTCGATTCAATAAACTAAAAACTAAAAATAAAAAATGTAACAAAATCAAGACAATTGATATTCGTCTTGATTTTCATCCAAAATCTCGTTTGAATTTGGATCTTTCAATACAATATCATGCTAATCCAAACCAAGTTTAAAACACTACTCATTTTGTTTACATTCCTAGCAAGCAAACTTTAATATAAGCCTGGTTCAGTTAAACCTTTTAACCAATTAAAAATAGAGTAAAATCCAAAACACTCATGTGTTATCTTTAGGGAAAATTACTTTTTTAGTACCATATGATAGGTTAACTTGCACTTTTGGTATCATTAAATATAAAAATACAAATATTGTATTATAGGATAGATTTTCATTGCAATTTTGATACCAAATAAAAATAATTTCAAAGTTAATGACAATTTACCCTCTATGAAATGCATAATGTTCAATTTACCCCAACCCCCGCCCCGAGGTTGTGGATGGGGTGGGGTGAGGTGGGTTTTAGTTTTTTTTTGAAACTATAATTATTTATTATTTATTACTTTAAAAATATTATATATTTTTTAATTATATAATTTATTATTTTAATAAATAATAAAAATAGACAAATTCTTTTTTATAAATCTTATATTTTAAAAAAAAAAATTCTTAATTTTTTTGATATCTATGTTAAAGTATTATTTAATTTATTAAGAATGTTTATAAATCAAATTAGTTATTTAAATCAAATAAGTAAAATTTTCAAATTGGCTTGCACGTGGTCTTGTTCGAGTTAAATTTTGAAATTTGGCAACAATGTAGACTAAAATTGTCATTAATTTGGAGATGTGGGGCTTTTTTGATAGCCTGAAATGTTATGGGGTAAAAATTATCAGTCAACATAAGTAATGACATAACTTTGCAATTAGACTTGACTGTTTCCTCAGCATTTAGCAATTTCTAACTACTGTAGAAATATGTATCACAATTTATTAAAGTCATGTACCAAAATGTGTTGGACCCATAAATATGTGTATCTTAAGTGAGGATTGACCTAAAGCTTAGTACAAAAAATGCAATTCTCTCAAAAAAATAATTCATTGTATGGACTAACCTAGAAAAAAAACATAGGAGAACCACTCTGTAAAAAGTTAATGATAAGGAGTACCATTAGTGGTATTTACCCGTCTTAATATCTAATTTAATGTTATTTCATTTTTTATGCTGGGGTATTCTGTGCATTTTTTTACAGTGCCCTTCCTTTAACCTATTTGTTGTTTGTATACATTGATAAAGCTCCTTTTTATTAAATGTTAGCTTTATGCAATGTTTGGGAAATCATTAATTTCGACTTTTCATAATGTTATAGGGAGCTTTACTTGTACTTAATTAGATAATTACACTCTACTACTGATCTACTGTGTTAATATATAAACAGGATTGTATTGGAATATCTGTTTTGCTTAGCACTTTGGGTATTGTAATCTGCATGTATTAGAATTCCACATGGATTGTATAAAAAAAAGAACCACACACACATGGAATTAAACTCAAAATCAAACAAACATTGATAGAACATCATATTCCGATCGACATTACATTGAATTATTGAATTAGCTAGGTGACACAAGCAAAACATGCAAATTAAAGGGAATTAGAAATGCAAATCATGATCAACTGGAACTAATAAAATTGGCAGGCAGGGCAGTAGTAGCTAGCAAACATATAGTCCTATATTTTAATTTAGCAACGAACAATTTGAGAGGGATCGCATTTAGTAGGAAGCTGCATGGCACGGGTAGCATTGATTCCAAAAAGAGGCAGATACTTATTGTTCTTGAATGTGCAGAAACACGTGAGGTTCGCGTGCGTGAGAGCCGTGCAACAGGCGGAGCTAGGTAAAGGCGGGGTCACGGTGCCGGTGGCCACGGCAGGTTTGCATTGGAACATATCATCTTGGCTCATGCCACATACATCAGTTGTTGTTGTTTCTTTTGCGTTCAGAGATATGGCAGCTGCTAACAACACCACTAAACCTGCCACCAGACCTACCTTAGTACTGTATGTGGCCTTCATCTTAATTACTTTAACAAATATATATGTATTATGTAATGTTACTTATAAATATATTTTTCTTCCTTCTAATTAAGTGGTGTTCGTTTAATTTTTTTCTCCTGGCTTTTATAGAAAGATATGATCTCTATAGGGACGAAACTGTATATGATTATTTTAAATTTTTGGAATTTGGGGAGGGAGACAAATTTTAATGAGCCAATGGTTTACTCGGTCATTTCTAGCTATATGATTGTTTTATAGGTCATGGTTGTTTTGATCCAATATTATTAATGCATGGTGGTTTTAGTATATGAAACAAGGAGAAAAGAGGAAAATTCTTACTTACACCGGGTTTAGCAGAACTCAAAGTAACTACTAGGCAACTTGTCTGGTGGTTGGATGAGTTTGGCCCAAGCCAGGCTTGGATAAGAATTTTCCGGAAAAAAATATGCGATAGTTAAGTATGTACAGAGCGTGAAATGCAAAAATATTCATATGCTTTATTTAATTAAAAAAATAATTTAATATTATTTTTATTACAAAACCCCCTATGAAAATTATTGTTAGCAATAAAGCCTTTTCGAGTGAAACGATAGTTACGAAAATAATATCCTTATTCACTTAAAAAATTAACAATAACCATTCTTATCACCTAAAATATCAATAATAACTTCCATGTGATTTATGAAACGATTTCATCAAATAAGATTTTTCTCTAATCAAAATGAAGAGTTTTTGCTATAAAAATAATACAATATTTCTTTTAATTGTCTATAGACAAAATACAGCGGATATATTTTTTGCATTTAGCTCCAATAAAAAAATTTAGGATAGATTTATGAATTGAAATTTATCACCCAAATGCATATATGAGGGATAAATATATTAAATTACTTATTAGATGTTCGTTTCAAGCACATATATGATGATATTGATCTCGTGAGGACTGGTGCAGGGTTGGCAAACTTGGATGTATACATCACGGGCATGATTAGTACACTATTAATTTGATTATGACTGGTCATTTTAGTTTAATAAATCGGATTAATGATTTTGTCGGTAAATTTAAGTTTTTAATTATGTGCTTAGTTAAACATGTGAATCTTTTAGGCTTTCATCGTGTCCTAGCTAGCTTATCAAAACAAAAAGAACCGTGTCCTACTCTAACTCAGTTCTGATTGTTAATGATATTAATTATTGCATGACTTATTCATCGATGCGCACAAACCCGGATTATGACTTACGAGGCTAAAAATGGATTATGTTAATTAAATGTGTCTTTAATCCATTTCATTTCGGTGACTAATAAGTGTTTCAATTTAAAATTTGTGTAGAATTAATTAAACGCCCTGTCCATATTTATTAATAGAAATACGTACATTCGGGATATGATGGAGTTATTATACACTAATTAAAAACTACAATAGTGTAAGACCAAAAAGTAGAATACACAATATTTTTGTCATTTTATAACTAAGTAGATCGAGGTGCATTCAAACTAATCAATATTCCTTTCGAATTCAAAATTTAAATTTTTTTGAGATCAATATATCATCCACAACAAACAAACTAATATTGACCAGTATTTATCATATGAGATAAAATTCCAAAATATATATACTCGAATTGATTTGACTATAAATATAACAATTAAAATTAAACAATTTATTTTTCAATTGAATTAGGTACACTTATAATACTACATAAAATTAATGTGTACGTTCCAATTTTTAGCATAACTTAATTTCCTTCCATCTAATTAATAAGATATCCCTACCGTTTCTTACCTGAGTTAGCAACAACATTAATTAATCGGCGCAACCCAAATAAAGGCCCTACTAGCTACTGGTCTTGCTTTTTCTAAAAAAAAATAATTGCGTGTTTGACAAAAGCTAGAAAAACATGTTTTATACATTTTGAAATATATATATTCTTTGTAAAATTTTCAAATTATTCTATCAAAAGTGAAATAAATAGTATTTTTCTTATCTTTAAAAAGACATATACAAACTCTACTTTGATTTAATATAAAATAAAATATCTATTACACAACATGTCTTACATAACAAACATGATTTGACGTAAATTCTTACACATGTAATACCAATAATCTAAACTCTTTAACAAAACCTCTACACCTAGCATATTTCTCAAATCATCCACCATATTTTCTAAATCACCTTAGAAAAAGAGAAACAAACATGCCCGAAGTTTCAGTTTAAATGGGGAAATTTGCTTTTTTCGAACCACATGATATGTTACATTGCAACTTCGGTATCAATGGACACAAAAATGCAAACTTGATACCACATTTTAAATTTTCGTTGCAACTTTCATACCAACCTCAATTTTTCTCCTAATTTAATGACAATTTAATGCATAATGTTCAATTTATCCCATTTGAAAAAGAGCAATTTACCCCCTTTAATTTTATATAAGTTTCACACCGCCTCCCTTATATAAATATGGTAGTTTACCCCATTTGTTAAGATAAATGTGACAATTTACTCTCATATATATGTACAAAACACTTTTCATGGTCACTTTCAATTTCGACAAGGGAGTTATATGTACAAAACACTTTTCATGTTCGATAAAAAGATAAATCAAGCTTAAATAGTTTATTCAACTCAATTTGTTAATACTACATAAAATCCATGTGTATATTCCAATTTTCTTCTACTAATGATCAAGCACTTTAATATCCTTCCAACTAATTAATAATTTGTCCTGCCATTTCTTACTTAACGGAGAAGCAAAATTTTAATCAAAGCAAACCAAATAACTGAAGTGTATCACTTATTTCAAAGATGTAGAATTCTTAGTTTCAAAAGTCTAAATTCTATCTAATTCTTTTTGTCAATTGTGATGATTTTTTTTTTTTTTTGTCTTTGTTAATGTTGAGGATAGAACTACTTGTTGCCATGGAAGAGCATCGATAGCGGTTGAGTAAAAAAAATGAATCTTTGGGTCGCGCGATACCTCTAAGCTGTCCAAGAATGACTGATGATCAATACCTTCTTCGCTTCCGTCACGTGTTATTTCAGTTTCAATTCTTGAATACGGATTACATAGTTAAATGAATTATTACATTAAAAGTCATCATTTGTTTTAATTAATGATTACATAAACGACTAAGTCGAGTTAATCTATATTATATATGTTATTTATTATATGTACGAGTATGTATTCATCCAAAAAGAATTTCTTATTTTTTTTAAGATTAATATACCCCTACTTAAAAAGATAATTAAATTAATTAAAATATGAATAATTTTGAATAAGAAAAATAAGTCTACTTCAATATAAATATATAATTAAAATAAGAAAATTAAATGAAGTGGTATAATTAAACATGGAGTCTTATTATATTAGTTTCCTACATAAACTCCTAAATCTAGAAATTATCTTTTACATCAACTTTTATAATTTCATTCTTTTTCTCTTATAACACATAAAAATGAACCATGAAGAATAATAAATAATTATATTTTAAATAGCTCCTAAAACAATATACTTTTAGGTAAAAAAATATTGTTTGTAGCATCGGAAGATTTAATATAATATAAGTCATAAAAGTCTTCTAAGATTAAAAATAAAAATTAAATTCTTTTTAAACATCATTCTATTACAAAAAAAAAATTGTATCTAAAAAAGAATTGCATTACCAAAGAACAAACAATTCATTTGACTTAGCTAAGTACATAATTTTTCTTTGGCTAGATAAACAAAATATAAACAATATTCAAGAATATCAAGACATTGCATAACCTCGAATAATCAAGACATGAATAACCTTGAACATAAATATTGGTGAAATTGGTAGAATAACATGTGAAACCGGTAAAATAAAAATTCGGTGAAATTCGTAAAAAAACGATTGAAATTTGTGATACTCAAATTTTCATGGAGTTTTTTTTTTTAATGGAAAACGAGCGAAATTGGTTAATTGAAAAATTGTAAAATCGATAAAAGTCGGTAAAACATGTGAATGATAAAAATTTGGGTGAAGTTGGTTAACACCGATAAATTTGGTGAAAATGAGTGAAACCAATTAAAAGGCACATGTGAAATCAATAATATATAATTAATAGAATAACTTTGGACTAAATTCGTGACAACCGTTTAAGTCTGGTGAAATTAGTGAATAACGGATGAAATCGTTAAAAAAGTGTGAAATCAATTAATCGGGAAACAAATGTAAAGTCGGTGAAAACATATAAAATCAATTAAATATGGGGTGAGATTGATAAAAAAAATGTAAAATCAATGAAAAAACATGTGAATTAGGTGAAAATGAATGAAATTTGTAAAAAGAAAAAATAATTTAACCAGAAAAAACAGAGTAAAGCATATACAACACGGTTTAAACAAGAATAACAAAAATGCCAACGAAAAATGAGAAAAATAATGAAAGTGGTTTAAACCAATAAATGACTTAAACCGTCACAAAAAGATTGATCAAAACAGTGGTTTTTTAGGTTATTTGGATAACTCAAATACAAACATAATATATTATCAAAAACAGCAAAAGGGCATGATATCACTTATCATACAAAGTAGAGAGACGAGAATTTACCATTTTGCGGCTTTCAAAAGAAATGGAAAATTATTGTTAGATTAACTTAACTCGATTAGTAGAGTACTTGAAGGCTCAAGATCCTCAGTACCACTTAAGTGTATCACCACTAATTGATTGATACATGCATATGTGAGAATTATTATAATTGTCATATGTGCAAGTGTCAATTAATTAATGGTGATACACTTAAGTGGTACACCAAAAGTGGTACAGAGGATCTACACCCGTATTTTAATTATCGTGTGTCTGACAATTGTTGGGTTGGGTACCCGAAGTATGAAATAACTGATCCTAAATTTCTAAAACGGACTCACAACCCGATCCAACCCGACCCTGCACTACTCAACTTTCTTTGAGCACAAGTTTTAACTTTACCAAAGTAGTGTCAAAGTTTTACCAAGTCCTGTCCCCCAGTTACGCGTTAAACCGTTGAATTGTTGTCAACACTTCTTTTCTACTAATCCTTAAAAAGAAAAACTTATCTTCCACCAAAAAGACTAGATAAAGATTTGTAATTACTACATAATAAATGAATAATACACTAGTAGAGAAGAAGACATTGCTTCCCGCGTTTTCCATATGCATTTTTTCTGTATAAACTCATGCGTGCAAGCTATTTCTTTCACAATCTCAACCCACCACCACATTTTTATTTTCTTTTGTGGCTTCTCAACGGTTTTAATTCTCTTTAAGCTTCTTCATTCCTAATCAGCCTTCAAAATCAATCTTTATCTACTTCGTCACATTTCCCATTTCTTTATTGTATATATATACAACATCACTTTCCTCTTTTCTCTTTCTTTCTCTATAAAGTTCACATTAATTACCCATCAAATATTTTCCCCTTATTTTCTAATTGATTCCAAGGGTTTGGTACTCCAGTCATTTTCTTGCTGATTTGCCAAGAGATCTATGAAGTAGGTACTTCTTCGAAGCAAAATTGAATCTTTCCATTCTGGGTATGTTTTATAATTGTTTCATTTTTATGGGCTCCGTTGGATTTTTTATTCATGCGATTTTGACTGTACTATTTGAGAAAATGGAATGATATAATTTTGGGAGTTCATTTATCAATGTAGCTATCTGGGTCATTTTATTTTATTTTTTGATAATTTATTTACCTTGATTTTTTCCTCCATAAGTCGCAAAATTGAATCTTTCCGTTTCTGGCAGGTTTTATGAGTGTATTTTTTTACGGGTTTTGTTGGAATTTTTAATCCATGCGATTTGAAGCCCATGTCTTACTATTATTTCTAAGCAAATGATTTATTAATGTAGCTATCCGGGTACATGTTTATAACTTATTATGCTAGTTTAATTAGCTTGATTTTTCCCTTTGTAATTAAGCTTATTATTTTATGGGAATTGTTATTTATGAACCCAGAATTTGATACATGGGATTGGAGAAAATGAACTGATTTGTTTTTCGCTTTAGCTTTGAAGCAATCTGCAGAAACCAGAATTTTGAATTTACTATATTTTCTTATTTTAGTGTGTGTGTAATTTGTTTGAAGATAAGAGCTTTTAAAAGAAGTAAAATGGGAAGCCACTTGAGCAAGAAGCCTGGAGAGACTTCAAGCGTAAATGCAATCAACAATATGCAATACACAACTGAGCTGACCTCGTACGAGGCAGCCTGCAGGCTAGACGTTGATTTACAATCCTTCGATACCACCCTCCAAGCTCGTACCACAAATGTCATAAATGCCCTTGCTTCTGGGGTAGAAGTACGTGCCTTATCCTTCGATTCCTTAAGGGAAGTCACGGAATGCCTCTTAGACATGAATCAAGAAGTTGTTAAGGTTATTCTAGATTGCAAAAAGGACATATGGAAAAATCAAGAATTGTTCGAGCTAGTCGAAGAGTATTTCGAAAACAGCCTCAAAACTCTCGACTTTTGTGCTGCATTAGAAAAGTGTCTCAAACGAGCTAGAGATAGTCAGTTGCTTATTCACGTTGCCCTTCAGCAGTTTGAAGAGGAAGATGGGGTCGAGGGAAACGAGAGGTATTCTAAGACATTGGAGGAGTTAAGGATTTTTAAGGATGCAGGGGACCCGTTCACGGAGGAGTTTTTCCAGATATTTCAGTCAGTTTATAGACAACAAATGCTAATGCTCGAAAGGTTGCAAATGAGGAAGAATAAGTTGGATAAAAAGTTGAAGAACATTCATTCTTGGAGGAAGGTTTCTAGCATTATCTTTGCAGCTACTTTTGCGGCGGTGTTGATATGTTCCGTGGTGGCTGCTGCCATGGCTGCACCACCGGTGGCTGCGGCACTGGCAGCTGCCACCTCGATTCCGCTGGGGTCAATGGGGAAGTGGATAGATTCACTTTTGAAGAACTATGAGAATGCTGTGAAGGGGCAAAAGGAGATTATCAATTGTATGAATGTGGGAACTTATGTTACGATTAAGGACTTGGATAATATTCGGCTGTTAATCGATAGGTTGGAAATTGATATTGAATCTCTTCTGAAAAACGCTGAGTTTGCGGTTAATGAGGAGGCTGTGAAAGTTGGTGTGGAGGAGATTAAGAAGATAATGGATGTGTTTATGAAGAAAATTGAAGAATTGGGTGCTCAAGCTGATAATTGCAGTCGGGATATACGCAGGGCTAGAACCGTCATTCTGCAAAGGATCATCAAGCATCCCAACCACTGAAGATTATTATGAAAAGATATGTTGAGTGCTCTCTTAGTAACTACATTTGTGATGATAATATTTATCACCTTTGGTCTAAAACCTATGCAAATTATGCAATAGAATGATTATTAAAAATGGATGAATAAATTAGACCGTCTATTTTATTCGTTGATTTTCTAATTTATCGTTATTATGTACCCGTTTCAAAGTTTCTAGTATATTAAAACGTTGTTATTTTCATGACTTGTTATGTTTAGTGATTTGATTATTCAAAGATGCATATTTTGGTAATAATTTGGTAATATTCTTTGTTGAATTTAGTATATAAGACAAAATAATTATGTTAGTTTTAACTTCCCCTAGGGATGAGGTGTTTGTTATGAAACAGAAAAGTGTAATGACCAATTCACTTATTTAGTTGTCTCTTAGGGAGGATCTTTGGCCGTGCCCACAATGTCGTAACATATTTTGCCTCAAAAGCATGACATGCCTTAAAGTTAAAGACAGACCAAATTGAGGTTAGAGTGTTTTTAAAAGCTAGATCTGAATTTTCAAATTGAATTAAAGAAAGTAAAAGGGATATTTAGGGTACGGGAAAAAAAAAGATTTTATTGCTTAAATCGAACTTGTTAGTCTAGACTCTATAAAATAAGCAACTATACATATAGGTCGATTAGCAAGTTTTGACCTTATTCTACAGGGCTGTCTCCTTAGATTTTCTAAGATTTGTTTAAGAGATTTGGAGGATTAGTTTACATGTTTTGAATTTCTTGCTTTTAAAGAGGTCTATTTTTTATGGATGAAATGAACAATAATGATTTTTTTTTTTTTTTTTTTTGACATTAGTAGCGTTACTTGAAAAAAATTATATATATACAAAGAAAGAAATAACTAAGGTAAAGAATCATATTACTCAATTCATGTCAAATCAAAGTTATTTTGGTTAGACATTTTTAAGAATATGATGATTAGAAGCTTATTGGAAAATATGAGAGTCTCTAATAAGATAAAAAAATTATTGCTTTGTTTTTTTTTTCCTAGAGTATAAAATACATCAAATCAATATCATCAAAATCAGAAATTTATTCAAGTACAATCAAATTACAAAAAAAATATCAAATAAATTAGTATTAAAACTAGAAAAAAAAAAAAAAAAAAACCACATTTATGAAAATTAAACTCATAACTTTAGACTTAGTGTCTTACCAAAGGACGCCATCATTGGCTTGTTTTGGCTTTTTAGACAGCACTAAAGACTATACGTGGATGAATTTTGGCACAGTTATTTGGATTTCGCGAGTCGAGCCAAAATCCTTCCTAATGAGTTTCACCAGATCCATGAAACTCATTACAAACATATTCACAAATTTACACTTAAACTCGTGAAACTTATAAAACATTGATTTGACACATACCATTTCTTTTTTTTTCCAAACTCTCCAAAAAATATATTAATTTGACACTACCATCTATTTTTTCCCCCACACCCCAATATCCAAAACCAATCAAAGTAAGACTTCAACTTTTTCAGATCCACAAAACCCAACATCCAAAACCTAACAAAATAAAGTTTAAAAGATTTCACTGAAACCATCCAAACCATTTTTTTAGAACCAAGACATAACCCATTCAAATAGATCCAAAATGCTTTTATAAAAGTTAAACAAACATTTTGATTGTACTATTATTTTGATTAGTTGGAGTAAAAATAGTGTCACAACTTTGACTCTTTGAGGATGACCATATATATCAAATACTAGCCGAGCAATTAAGAAATCTAATCTAATAAATAAAAACCATAGCAGCTCATTGCTCAACATCCCAATAGATCAACTTGACAGTTAGCATGAATATGACGTCACTCAGCCTGAAATGACATAGCCTACTGTAGGTTCATAAATAACTCTGTCTCTCATCTTTAATCTGTTTGATCGTAATTTCACAATAAATTTACTAAATGTTACATTCATAGTAATCCCCTTGTCAAATATGCTAACCATTTTCCAGAACCTCAATTATTCGTGTGGAGTACGAAAATTCAATTACTTCTCTGATATTTATCTTCCATGGCATTTCCAATGAATTTCAAAGATTAAAATCATATGAAACATGAATTGTCATATTACTCACAATTTTTTACATACTCGAGTAAATATAAGGTAGAATGATACAAATTCATTAAATTTCGTGTCCCCACAGCTCGGGTATGTTATATTGGACTCATACTAGGGATAAGACCATATTATAAGTCTTCTTCACTTCTTCAATTAAAATTAACGTCACAAAATCATTTGCACAAATAATTTTGATAACTTTATACACTTTTGTAAGGTCTTCTTTTCACACCTCCACTCTCCTGGATTTTTGTAGGGTGCGGGCATGTGATTTACGTCCTCACATGCGGGAAGCCTCATCATGTCATTCATTCTCAGATTGATCTGGGTCGTTGATTAGGTAACTTGGTCAAATTAATTTGTAACTGTCGACTTTAATTAAATTTCAATTTGCCTAATTTACTCTTTCACTTATTTTGCTTCTAAAAAAATATAAAAACCGTTCTCATATAAAAAGATTGTTTTACCTTCAATTTTGATAATAATTACTTTGACAATTTTGCAAATTGACCCCTATCTTTTGCGATTTTATGAATTGAACCCTACCGCTTTCATCCAGCCGTGTATTTATCCCGTTTTGATCTCGACCGTTGATTGTGTAACTTGGTCAAACAAGTTAGTTTACACAGTTGACTTTAGACTTTAAAGAAAATGACCTATTAATCCTTCCGTTTGAATTTATTTAAAAAAAATCGAAAATCGTAGAAAAATAATTTATAACTATTGACTTTAATTAAATTTCAATTTGCCTAATTAATTGTCAAATTTCTGTATATTTCTTTCTAATTCAATCTAGATAAACGATTATAGTCATTATATTTTTGTAAGTTGTAACCGAATTAATATTAAAACTTTGGGATGAAAAATTAACAATCATTAATTATAAGATAGTTTGTGGCCAATTGGCCATTATTATAGTACTGAGATAAATCTCTATGTTTAGTTCGAGTAGCAGTTGTTAATCATGATAATTATCGATATTAATCATGGAAATAAATCAATTAGTATATTTTTCAATTTTTTTATTTAAAGGTTATAATTGTCTTTTATTAAATGAAGATTATCTCAACTATTATTTAAAATTAAATCAAAAAGGGTAAAATGGTCTATTTACAAACTGAGTCAACTCGCCAAGTTACATACTAGTTACGCGCACCACATGACATAATTTCAGGGCCATCCCGCTTATGAGGGCGAGTTACCTTGCTAACACCCTAGATGCTCCGCACTCTCCTCGCTAGAGGGAGTTTATCATTATCACATTCTATGTTTTTTTATGGGAAAGTTCTATTTTTTGCGGTATATACGTGTTTTCCAAGATACAAAAATTGGATATATATTGGTACTACCCCAAAGGGTAACCACTAACCACGAATTACCCATTTTTTATATTAACTATTAAGATGATTTTTTCCCTAATGATTTAATCCCTTTCGATTCATATCAAACACATTATTTGAAAACCTCTCCCAATATAAATTCAAATCTGAATATGCTACTTTATAGTGACTAAAAGTCTAAAACCTCCGTGAACTTAAGAATTGGGCTATCAAGTATCAACACAACTAGAAAAGTTTAGGAACTAGTCCTCCCTGAAGCTATATGGGCCAAATCGTTGTTAATTTTTTTTAATTAAGTTTAGGTTAAAGTCAGGCCAGAAGTCGTATATGTTCAAGGTTCAATATTGTTTGCACTCTTGCCCCCTTTCTTTTTTTTTTTTGGTCTTGCCTCCTTTACTAATGAGCGATTATATCAATTGCTGGAATTTTAAGGAAATATTCTCTGTGTTTGGGTTTTTCATTTTTTTTTGGGGTGGGGTGGGGTGGGGTGGCGTGGGGAGAGGGGGTTTCCGAAGGGTTTTTTTATTTGAAAATGCAAACTTCGATTTAGTTTAAAATTAAAAGGAATTAAATTCAATTATTCCTAAAATGTCACCATTGTTAAAAATTTCGAAAAATTCTTGTCCAAGCCTGACTTGGCCAAATTCATCCAACCACCAAACAAATGTATTGCACTTGTTTTGTGATTGATCACTTTCTTAGAAGTTCCATCCAATCTCAAAGCAAGTGTATTACACTTGCCATATAGTTACTTTGAGTTCGACAAAACCCGATCTGAATAAGAATTTTCCAAAAAATTCCTTATTATAATTGTCAACTGATAAGACGGTCTAATTTTAATTTTCAAGAAATAGAATTTTCCAGTGTGGGTTGGCCCATAAACACCAAAGGCCCATATAAGAACGAAAAAGAATAAAATTACACTACACCAAACTTGGAAAGCAAGCGATAAGCCACAAAATAGAGTTTTTCTCCCCAAATTCAGTTCACTTCAGCTGGAGAAAATATTATCTTAAACCCTAATTTACTTTGGAAGAAACATGAATAATGTATCTTCTATGGAGATCGACTCTAAAGAGTATCAACTCAGATGCCAACTTCGAGGCCACGAAGACGACGTAAGATCTCCCAAACCCTACTTCGCACATTGACTGATGTACTATGTGAAAATTTTATTAGATTTTATTGGAGTTATATTATAATATGATCATTTGCGCCAAACACCAAGAATATACCTTGATTCTCACGTATGGCGTTTTAGGGACTTTTTGTTGATTGCTACACTCTTCTGGAACTGGATTAAATGAGGATACCTCTATTACTCTTTCTGGTCATTCCTAGAGTTCCTATTTTTTCTGATCATGGATTTAGCTGGAAATAAAGAGGAAGAAGCCATTAATTTACTTGTTTGCGTTTTACGGTTTTCTTGATGAATACTGTTAAAAATGTGGATTAAATACAAATACCTTTGCTCCTCTTTCCTGATTTTATTGGACTACTGATCCATTATATGATCAGTTGAGCAAGCATCAGGAAGAAACTTTTGATTTTTCTATAGAGAGACTTACAGTCGAGTTGTAGTTTGCTTTACTGTTTGATAAAGTGTATCAAATAAGAATTCTATATAAACACACAACTGCATATTCTTTGTATTCACAACATAGTACTCAATTAACTTCCTGTACATTATTTTAGGGACGACTTTATGAATGCTTTACTGGTCAAGAAAGTGGATTAAATAAGATACTTTTATTCTTCTTTCCAGATTTTTTTTTGAAGTTACTATTTTATTATGTGATCAGTTGAGCCAAGCATCAATATAAACATATAGTGTTTTAGGGTCACATTGATGTTTGCTTTGTTGTTCAAGAAAGTGCTCAAATTCGAAGACTATCTATATATCTACGCGACTTCATAATATTATTATTGAGAATGGAGTATTGAATTGAACTTAATGTGCTAATTCGATCTGTTTATTATCATGCTTTACTGCATTCCATTATCTTTAGGCTCGTGGAATATGCATATGTGGAGATGCTGGTATAGCGACTTCTTCAAGAGATAGAACTGTTAGATTTTGGACTTTAGATGGATCAGAAAAGCGTGATTACACAATTTCAAAAATATTGTTGGGCCACACTAGTTTTGTGGGACCATTGGCTTGGGTCTCGCCAAATGAGGAGTTTCCGGAGGGTGGGATTATATCTGGAGGGATGGACACGCTTGTTCTTATTTGGAATTTGGCCACTGGAGAGAAAGTTCAGACGTTGAATGGTCATAAGTTGCAGGTGACCGGCATCACATTGGATGGTTTGGACATTGTTTCAACATCTGTTGATTGGTATGTCTCATTTTTGTGGGTAATGATTATGTTTCTTGTATTATGTTTTCCCTGCACTGCAAGTTTTGATGGTTCTTGGTTATCTTAAGTCCATGCCACTCAAGATATCTAATTCTGGGTTTTGGAAAAATGTAAAACATGAATTCTGTTATATTTTACTGAAATATATTTGAATGCTTTTTCCTTCTGGTTTTTTCTTATTGAAAACTGTGGAGTTAGTTATATATACCAGTATAGTTTAGTTAAATACTTAATACTCATCTCATGCATATCATATTTTTCTTTTGCTTTGCAAGACCTGAGGTTAATGTTTCTAGTTTGATGTGGAAATTATGGTCTTCGTGCATACTCTTAATGGTCTTTGTAGATGTTGACAACATAATAATTACTAGCTCATTTCTGTACTTGAAAATTTGTAATTAAATGCGATATCATTCATTTAAACCACAAGTAAGGATTTGGCCTTCTTTTTCTTATCGACTAGCAGACAAGGAGACCAAGTGAGATTTGGTGAGTGTAAACATTGATTACTGGGTGAAACCATTGTTATTGCCAGCCATTTTTATGCTAGGAGAGCTGTCTGTTGTTGTTCAATGTGGATAGCGTGGTTTGGTAAGTTCACTTGATGCTATGCAAGAACGCAATTTGTTGCCTAGTTTTAAGGACATGGATTTTGTTTCTCATCTTCCTCGAAAGCGGCAAAATAGTTTCTGTGAAGCAGCCAACTAACGAGGATGGGCAATCTGGGCCTTCGACAAACAGTTCTGAGCATGCACACAATCAAACACATTTAGACATGAACATGTTACAGATACAAATAGAATTATGATGGTTTGTATGCATCGATCTTTCCGTGTTTAAACCATAAACCCTATTAAGCTTACCAACCCACTCTCTTCACCTGATACATGGCAGTCGGAGTACCCAAAAGGCACAATGTTAGTTAAGCAGATCACATGTTCCCAGTGGCAACTTTATTTTCACTCTTTTTCTTATTAATTTGTGATGCTTTATCTGCTAATAGATTCTTTTGATTAACTTTTTGGGATCTTGATGCTCTGATGCATGTCCTGATTTAAGCTTTTTTTATGGCCTCATTTTAGTACAATAAGGCGGTGGAGGGGAGGCCAAGAGGTTGAATCATGGGAAGCTCACAAGGCAGCAATTCAAGCGATTCTTAAGCTTCCTTCTGGCGAGCTTGTTACAGGTGTAAGCCATAATGAATTTAGAAATCATTATTTTATCAGCAGTCGTTTTTCAAATTTTTTGTTATGTTTTTTGTGTTCAATTAAAATAAGAAAACGGATCCTCATTTTGAAATTCTGCAAGATCTTTTGCTTCTATACATGTGCTTAAAATGTAAAATGGTCAAAACAGTCACCCTCTGATTTTGCTTCCATGTGGATATATGTACTTTTTATCTTGAAATTGGTGACCTTGCAATATCTTTTGAAATTCATTCCAATTAATTCTGATGGTTATCCAGGTTCAAGTGACATGACTTTGAAGCTCTGGAAAGGGAAGTCATGTACCCATACATTCCAGGGTCATACAGGTTCATTTTTAACTCTTTGTTTTCACTAGTTTTGATGTTTTGCTCCTTCATTATATATTCTCTTCAAGGGCAATATAGAACTGATATTATGATCCTTTTTTTTCTTCATAAATTGGAAGATGTGTGTTTTATCTTATTTATCGATGTGTGACAATTTGAACTCCACTTTTTAAGTTAGAAAATAGTTTACTTCATATTCTGGGATTTTATCATTCCTTAATTTGCGATATTGCAATTAGATTTTATAATTTAATTCAAAGATGAAGACCATGAAATAGTTTTATATTTGTTTATAGATATAATAAAGTATATATAGTTCTCTCTCTGTGTGTTTTGTGTAATATGGTTTTACCTAGTTGGGAAAACGGACCCATGAAGACATGGCAGATTAGGATTTACTTATGCATACTTGTTGAGCAGGTCAATTGGTGCCTGTCATGTGCCTAGTTTCTGAGAAACAAGCGATGAAACCTATTAAGTTCTCTGAAGCTAGGCTTTAGGAGTTACTTGATGTTTGAAAATCTTTAATGTAGACATGGAGACCTCCTCGTAGGAAGATGACTACAATAAAATTGTTTGTTGATTGTCTGATTATATTCATTGTCCTCTTGCATAAGCGCATGACTTTTTTACTTCTAGCTGTATTTTCGCAGATACTGTTCGAGGATTGGCTGTGATGCCGAGTTTAGGAATCCTTTCGGCATCACATGACGGGTAAGATTTTGCTTCTTTGTGAGCGTACATTTTAACTCCATTCAGTAAGTGCTATGATGAATTACTTGGACCCCAAAAATGTGCCTTTGGATTTGGAGTTCTGTTCAATGGCTATTGTTATCTAGCACATGAAAGTACTCATTATATCACACCGACCTAGCTGTTCCCTCTATTTGATAATGGACTTCTAAAGTGTCATGAATTTGAAATTTCAATTCTCTCTGCTCTTTATTCCCTCAATAATCTGGTTACAAACCCACATCTGAATGCATTATGGTATACATACACACATGTACACGAACAACCATGTAAGTTCTCTGTGCAATCTGTTGTCTTGGTATGATTTTATAAGATGAGAATTTCTGGACTAATTTTCATAAATTTAAGCAATAGTTGTTAGGCCTTAGTATTAAAAGATCATTCTTTTGTGCTATTATTTATGAGTGGATGCTGATCTTGTGTAACTTCTCTTTTTTAATATGATGTTAGGCAGATTTCGTTTTAAATGTAATGGTAACTGTTGACGGCAGGTAAGGAAGTGTAAAGCTCTTGCTGGACAAAAAAGGAAACTTGGAGAATAGTGACTAGAATAGTAACTTACTATGTAACTTAACGTCATTGATGGCATTGGAAATAGTAAAAACTGAAGGGAAAATGTTGAATTGCAATATATTATCCTAGAATGTTTTAAGCTTGTAATTTAATCTTTCTGTAGTTCATGAGAGCTCTTGAACTTATTATACTTGATCTTTGGTATAAGCTTTTCCTCAATTTCTCTTTTACTTGGTCTTATGCTACAGATCTATTTGTTCCCATGAATGAACGCTATTGATTCCATCCATAGTTCTTCCAACTTTATAGCTTTGGCAACCATCACATATACACAGATGTTAGGAGTGTTCTTTATTTGTTACTTAATAGCTAAATGAGAATTAAGTTATGTTTGGATTGTCTAACAATTTTTATTTTATTGTATTTTCTGAAGGTGGAAAATAAGTTGTGTGCACCATTTCTTCTTTTGTGTTTATTTTTCAACTTTATTATTGTATTTCTAAATCTTTTTTATTTGTGAATGGCAGTTCTATCAGGCTATGGGCACTCAGTGGGGAACTTTTGATGGAGATGGTTGGTCATACATCTATAGTCTATTCTGTGGATGCTCATGCATCTGGACTTATAGTCAGTGGTAGCGAGGATTGTTCAGCAAAGATATGGAAAGGTTATAGTCATTTGGTTGATGTGTTCATTAATCGTTTAACTGAAATCTGGTAGAGCGTCTCTGTGATTTCTTAATAAGTAAATAATGTCTTTTTGAAGAGAACATTGGTGATGGCATGTGACCAAAAATCTCTTTATTTAATTTATTTTCTTGATTCAAAGATATAAAAAGGTTACTTTCTCATGTCCTATGACAAGACTGAACTTGTAGATAGTCTTTGGATTTGGCTTGATTATTGTTATCCTTGTTTAGGGTCTCTGAACAGTTGAGGTAAAATTGTGCTAGGTTAGGCTTTCCAATGTTTGCTGAGGATAAATTTGCCTTTAGAAAGTGCTAAGTATCGACACAACAATCATTCTATTTTGGTTGCTGTGTTAAATTAATTGTGGTAGAGCTTCTCAATGATTTTGTTAATAAGTAAATAATGTCTTTTCGAAGAGAACATTGGAGATGCCGTGTGACCAAAATTTCTTTCTCGTTATAATTTCTTCTTGAATCAAACATGATAAAATATCATATGCGGCATCAGATTTCTCAGCAGAAATATATTGCTTCAGTTGTCCTGACCTTCTTCACTCTCTACATGAAAAATCATGTAATGTTGCAGATGGAATTTGTGTCCAAAGCATAGAGCATCCTGGCTGTGTTTGGGATGTCAAATTCATGGAAAATGGCGACATCGTGACTGCTTGCTCTGATGGCATTGTGCGTATATGGACAGTAGATCACGATAAAGTTGCTGGAGCAGTAGAACTTGATTCATTTACTACTCAACTTTCTCAATACAAGATCAGTCGGTATTGTATCTATTCGTATTTAGTTTCTTTGGTCAATGAATTTTGAAGCTCAATTGCTGTTTGTATTGTTTAAGTTGGATAATGTAAAGTTAATAGCAACTGGTAGTTGTCAAGCTTGCTGATTATAAATTATTATGATTCTCGTGCTAGGAAATGGTCTTATTTCAGAAAAACAGATGATATTTTTAGCAAATTATCTCTACTAGAACCTTATTTTTTAGTTTTGAGTTCTTTTAATTTCAATAACCATTTGTTATCTTTCCCATTTTACTAGGAGACGTTTATACCTAATTTTATTTAATCTTTTGTGGACTGCTTTTTTATGCTTTCCTATGTATCTCATGAACTGGTTTGGTATATAACTTGAATTTAATTGAATGACAAGATATTGGACCTTTGTAGTCAAGTTTAATTATTATTGAATAACTTATTGAGTCACTTTGGAATATCTAATTCACTGCTTGATCTCACTATCATGTGTATTTCATTTTGCACCAGGAAGAGAGTTGGAGGGCTGAAATTGGAAGATTTACCAGGTCTTGATGCCCTAAAGACTCCAGGTATGATGACTTGCGGTAGTATTTCCTAGCTTTTATGGAACAGGGGTAATGAGAATAGAAATGGTTTAGTAGTGTTGCTCGACTCGCAATTAAAGGATGTAGACTTTTTTACCAGAAAAATTCTTTTATATTTAACTTAACATGCAAAACTGTTTCTTTGACTAAAATGATCAGGAACTAGTGATGGGCAGACAAAAGTTGTTCGAGAAGGAGACAATGGTGTGGCTTATGCATGGAATATGAAAGAATACAAGTGGGACAAGGTACTAATCTATCGCATTTCCTGATCTGTGCTCGTCTTAAGTTATATTTATTGATGATTGTAGAGTATGCTACTGCTTTTCTTTCGTATGTTAATGCTATTGGCTGAAAATATTCTAATGGTTAATATGATTCTTGATATTCCATTTTTGTTCTTTCTTTGTTAGTCTCGTTGGTTGTATTGTACTTTACTAACTGATATGTGATTTTATTTTAAAAAAAGCTTCTAACATTACATATCGTCCAGCAACTTTTGTTTAGTCCATGACAATTGACCTTCACACTTCATATAGATTGGTGAAGTTGTTGATGGACCTGATGATAATTTGAAGAGTCCTGTGCTTGATGGTGTTCAATATGACTATGGTTTGCCTTTTCTACTCTAACTTACTTTTTGATTCATCTGTACATTCCTTTTCTTTGTCAACGTCAATCTGTGTTATGTGTTGTTTCAGTGTTTGATGTTGACATTGGAGATGGTGAACCTGTGCGGAAATTGCCTTACAATCGCTCAGGTATGACTATTCGTGACGGAAAAATTTGAGAAACTATACAAGCATCTTTATAATTTCGGGTAATCAAAATCATGCATGTGTTACTTAATGTGAGTTTGATATACAAATTATACAGTTTTTAATTTTTCTTTGTAAGCAGTTCCTCTGGAGTATTTCTTTTGTTTATATTACATCTTTTGTTTATATCTTTTTTCTTTTGTTTACATAACCCTTATCGGAGTCTTATTTTTTATTGACATTGTGCACAAATTTGCAGATAGTCCATATGACGTGGCTGATAAGTGGTTACTCAATGAAAACTTACCTCTTTCTTATCGGCAGCAAATTGTGGAATTTATTCTGCAAAATACAGGACAAAGAGATTTTACTCCAGATCCATTATTTCGAGACCCCTTCACTGGCTGTAAGCTAAAAATAAGTGTATGAGGTCACTAAATTTTGGAGTTAGATTTGACGCACCACTCACATTAACTATTTCTCTCTTCTTTTCAATGATTCAGCTAGTGCTTATGTACCTGGAGCACCATCTAAATCGACAGGTTCCTTTTCATTTTGGACCTAGCTTTCAGTTTTTTCCTTTATTCTGATTTTATTTGTGAAAGAGAGGTTGTGACTGCTGCTTGAAAAAATGCAGGTGTATTAAAGCCCTCTTACAAGCACATTCCCAAAGTAATCTTTCTAGCTGTTATCTTTTTCATTGTTTGATTTAATTCACTACACTTTAACTTCATAATGGCACGCTTACACCAAGAATATGGTATTTAACATATCTGGTAAAGCATATAGTAGTCTTTATTCCGTTGAGAATAACAAACACGATTAGTCAAGATAATTTTTTTGTCCTCTATGTTTACCTTCACATGGACCCTTATGAAACTATAAACTGAATCAACCTCGTAAATTCTGGTTGTGACATCAGGAATGATCTGATGATATCAGAGAGGCGTCTAGACTCTTTGTGAATTATGTATTTGTAGATCGTATATGACAGTGTAAAGGGAATTATTCTCGAATCGAATTGTGGGAGAAGTGTGTAGGAAGTAGACACGAAGGGAATAAGGACGGACTGAGCATGTGGGGTATAATTAGTCCATCTAGACTGGACAAGAAACACTTGATATTGATTGTGTAAACCTTTAAGCTCTATCATTCAAATAGAAGGGAACAATGGGGGCAGCTTAGATATGAAGAACCAACTTACCTTGGTGATTATTGAAAGTGTGTCGGCTAGAGCAAATGTAAAAGTCTGGAAAGACTATGCCGGGTCATTAAGGAAGACAGATGCAAGTTGAATGTGATTGAGATGGGAGTACTTAGATGAATATGTTGTACAGTTGCATGACAATGGTTGGTAACATTCATCGTATGTGGTTATAGAATAGGACTAATATTTTCTGTAGACCTGAAGAAGGTGACCTAAAATCATATAGAATGAATGTTATTGGAAAGGATTGGAGGATTTATTTTTTCACTTTAGCGGTGACCTTTGATAGAATTGTGGTGGAAGAAGGTTAATGGATGTAGTTTACCCTAGATTATTATGTGATATAAGAGACGTCCTGGAGTTCAGCTGAGTTAAAAAAAGTGTATCTGTGAAAAAAGTTTTTTCCAAAATAAAGTGTAGTCGTTTATGAAAGTAAAGAGTTGTGGTCCAAACTAATTATGAAAAACACAACTCAACTCTGGGTTGTTAGATATAAAACTCACTAGTTTAAATTCGCTCCTAATCATAAATATTGTTCAACTTTGACAGTTGATTCATTCAGTTAGGTGGTAATATTTTGGCACTTTGTTCAAAAACTTTTGTTTTGTTAGGAATATTTGTTTGTTTAAATAAAATTCCGAATGTGAGTTTAATTTTTGAAAATATACAGTGATTTACCTAATTTTGTTGATAGTCATTAAGATTTGGTATACTTTTTTCACTTTATGTTTCTGTCATCATACAATGTATATTGAAGTATTGAACTAATGGCTGATGAACTGACGAGTGTCTTCGTTGAATTGGGATCAATTGGCTTTCTTAGATTTTAAACATTGGTTCAAATGACTCCTTTGAGATCATTAAAGAATCTAAGCTTGACGAATATACCCCTGTTAAATAGCGATGATCTTGTGTCTTTCATGTAAGGTGGATAATATCCACCAATTGATTGGCCAATTTGGACTTGGGCTATCTAGGTAATGCTGAATTAAAGAGGTCAAGTGACTAGCCGCCCAGCTAATTTTTTGGAACTAGCATTGGCTTTTTAAAAGATCTTTTGTTATTTTCAAAATGAGTATTAATATGTTGTGTTATAAAATGCGAGCTGCTGCTTATGACATTGGATATCAGGAGTTCATTCTTTTTTTTTCTTTGAATGTCGACGTTGCTCTTAGGCTTAGTTGTACATTTTCTTTGGGGTTACTCCTGGCAGTTAATCTTAGAGAAATAGTGTAGGGTTTATTTGATTTTAATTTAAAGCAGTTGAATTCATTTGTCATTAATTATTTTTGGAAAAGTGGGGATCACATAAGCTAGCAGCAGTCGTTCATCTCGGAGATATTTTGATGTTGTAACATCTTATCTTTCCTTATTATGAGTTTTTTGCTTGTTTACATTTAATAGTTCCCAGATTTGATGTATGATAAGATGTAATTTAGATACTTTTGTAAATACTTGTTCTACAAGTAATTTTCTTATGTAAGTTTGACAAATAATTTCTTCCAGAAAGGGATGCTTGTATTTGACGTTGCTCAGTTTGATGGAATTCTCAAAAAGATCTCAGAGTTTAACAACACACTGCTGTCTGACCAGGTAAACTGTTTGCTGTATTATTGAATTTATGATTCTAGTTGTTGAATTTATGTGATTTACTTTGTATTGTTGTACTTTTATCTCTTATCTGTGAAATGTTCATCCCACCCACAACCTCCCCCTCTCCGTAGTAAATGTCAATTGTCAGTGCTTGCTTGTTGGTTTTATGCCTGAAATAACTCCCTCTTGAAGGAGAAACAACATCTATCGCTGAATGAAGCTGACATGTCAAGATTAAGTGCCATTGTTAAAGTTTTGAAAGACACATCCCACTATCATATAAGTAGATTCTCAGATGGTGATGTTGCATTAATGCTGAAATTGCTGGGAACATGGCCTGTTGCAATGTTATTTCCAGGTAACTATGTTTAGATTTATAATCTGATTATTTCCACTACATATGCATTATTTGCCTTGTCAGTATATTTATGAAATTCATATGAAGAGAATTGTATGCGCATAGAAAACAATTTGATAATGCAGAGGCTTTTAGCCATTCTATAATCTGTTAACCGTGCTGGTATGAGATCAGTAGCGGTTTGCAGTTTGATTAGCCTGGGTATTTGTACTGTACCCTGTGGTCATAGGATATTGTGAATGCAGTGGGTCTCTCTGGAGAAGCTCATCAAGGGTATGAGGATATTTTGGGTACACTATCAGAAAAGCCAATGTCGCTCATTTAAAGTTCATGATGCTTGTTAATTTAAAATACGAAACATTGTTTAAACAAGCTGCATGCTCAAGTATGCTTCCTTTTAAGTTTAGCTGTTTAGGTTGTTACAGGTAGCATCCACCCGGAAAAGCAAAAGTGTTTTCAATCACCAACTCCCACTATTAGCATTGTAAAATAAACAACTCAAGCATAACCTTAGCATGCTCAAGTATCATGAGAAGCCAGATAAAAAGCAAGCTAATGTCTTGTCAAAGTGAAGCTTATAAGCTAATGTCTTGTCAAAGTGAAGCTTATAAATCTAAAGCCTGTTCAAGCTTCACTTTGACAAGACATTAGCTTGCTTTTTATATGGCTTCTCAAGATACTTGAGCTTGCTAAGGTTGTGAGTGTTTATTTTACAATGCTAACAGTGGGAGTTTGAGATTGGGTATATTTTTGTTGTCCCACGTGGATGCTACTTGTAACAACCTAAATTTTTTTTTTTGATCAGATAACAACCTAAATTTAATTGGAAGCATTCAACTTGCTAGTCTATTAGATCAATATGCAATTGAGGCTGTTTAATGACACGGGGTGATCCCAAAGTACAATACTATTCACAAATGTTCTGTATGGAAGTCATCCAATTTGTTTTTGTCATTGCAGTTGTTGATGTTATTAGAATGATTGTACTGCACCCAGATGGAGCGAGCAAGCTTCTGCAGCATATCAAGGATGAAAATGGTAGCTATCTATACTTTTACATACCTTTTTCAGTTATTGTATATGATTCATATTGAGGTGGATAAGCTTTAAACGCCCCCCCCCCCTCCAAACGCCCACCCACGAGATCCATGATTAGTGTCTGGGTTTGTACTATTACAAAGCTAGTTGTTTGTGTGGTTTTTATAATAAGTTGTTTGTTGTCTTTTGTTATGAATGTTTGTGGCACTGTGTTGGGCCTGTAAATTGTATTTTACTCTCATTTCACTTTGTTGCTGTACTGTTCTTTAATTTTCTTTCACCAGATTTTGTTATTGAGTTGATCAAAAAGGTTACTGCAAGTCCTCCACTTCCTGCAAATGTGCTGACCAGCCTCCGCGCAGTGACAAATCTTTTCAAAAATTCAACCTTTAGTGAATGGTTACAAATTCATCGAGCTGAGGTTAGTTTATATGATAATCGGAAATGCTGGATGTAATATATGGAGAAAAACTTGTTTGGCTTTTATGTCGTTTTAGAATGTTGTGTTATTACTATTATATATAACTATTATTCCTTGGCTGTACACTTGCCACTGGTAGGTTATACTCAGTGCAGAGTTCTTCATTTCCTATCTTGTAGATTCTTGATGCCTTCTCTAGCTGTTGCTCCTCTCCAAATAAGAATGTGCAGATATCTTTTGCAACTTTAATACTCAAGTAAGTATCATAGAGAAATGATTAATGTTTATAAAGTTGCAATGCTTTTCCATAAAAAAAAAATTAATGTTTATAAAGTTCTTTAGATTTATGTGTGTTGTTTGCTCTTTTCGTTTGGCATCTTTCTATGCCCCTATGTTCTTTTAGATTTCCTATAATACATTGAAAGATTGAATCGTACAATTAACTTCTTTTGTACTGTATGTTAAATTCTTATGATTTGAATTCAAAAACCAATTTTAGTTATTTCGATTTTCCATCCTAATGATCTTGATATTATTTTGCCCACTTTATATTCTGACCAGGTTTACTGTCTTCATTCACTTTCTTCTGCATTACATAATTTATCCACAAATCTGACCTTGTTCCAGCTTCTGTTGCTCTAATATTGAATCTCTCTCCTTGACAACCTGAATTTGCAAATATATACATTTGGTGCAAACAAATTATTCTTCCATATCTTTTGTTCACTTATTCGAAAAGCTATACAAGCTCTGTACACATTTCGTTTGCTAAATTTAGACTAGGCATTTAGAATTTATTGAGATGGATATTCAGATTCTGATCATTTGGGTGCCACCTTTTTTCTTCCAATCTCTATCCTACACCATAGTTTTCAATCCTCTTACACAACAATAAAGATAATATAATTTTTAAGATCAGCCATCTACAATTTAGAGAACCACTTGCAGATTACTCTGGGTAACAATGCATGTCTAAATTACATTTCCTTGAAAATAAATAATGATCTAATATTGTTATTCATTTCTTTTTGTTTTTTATATATGGGTTCGAGTTGATATTTTTATATCTGCAGCTATGCTGTTCTTTTGGTTGAGAAGAAGGATGAGGAAGGCCAATCTCAAGTTCTTTCAGCGGCATTCGAGGTATCTTTTTTTTGCTTCCCTTTTCATTCTGAAACACATTAAAGCTATGTTTTGTCCTAAGCTATCTATGAATGAACAACGGTCGGGTTGGGCCAAATTTGAGTCAAAATTGAGTCAGACGGGCCGACTCGTCCTTTAAACTTTGTTATATTATCTAGTTCTTACATACCCCTAAATTATAAGGAATTTTTTTTAAATGTTCACATATACATATTTGGCAAATGATAAATGATTTATTTATTTATTTATTTTTACAAAAAAGTAGATTAAAAAGAAAATTTATTTGAATTAATTTAAGGAAAAATGTATTTTATTTTTAGTTCTAGAGACATTTAAAGGCTCGTGATTGGAGGTTATGTAAATTAAGAAAAGAAAAAGTGGTGAGGAAATTTTCTTTATTGAGTGTTGTTTGTGTACTTGATATGTGGTTGACTCGGTTTTAACCTATTTTTGTGTTGAATTTTGGTGTGTATATCACTATGGAAAATGTTTGTCTTGCATCAGTTTTATTCTTCAATATCATTTCTTACTCACCCAATTCCAAGAACCAAAAGTAGTCACAGTAAGCAAACAAGACATGCATATATAAATGTCCATAGGAAAGATGGATAGAAAGCATTTGGATGTAATTCATTGACATTTCCTTACGTTTTTTTTTTCCCTCTGAAGATGGCAGAAGAGGGAACTGTTGATTCTGATTCAAGATTTCGGGCTTTGGTCGCCATTGGCTCACTGGTACATTTCTATCTACTCTTTAATTTTTGCTTTTCCCCCCATTGAAAAGCAACCGGTTGTGATATTTTTACCGACAGATGCTTGAAGGCCTGGTAAAAAGGGTAGCTTTGGATTTTGATGTTGTAAATATTGCCAATTCTGCAAAGTCATCCAAGGATGCTAAGATTGCAGAAGTTGGAGCTGACATTGAACTTGTTGCCAAACAGAGTTGAATCATGCTTAAAATCCAGGTAAATTTATTATTAAGATTAACAGTTCGAATTGACAGATTTAATGTACTGCAATATCTGAAATTATACGAGATAGAGGTTTTTTTTTTTTTGAATTCCGTGTTATTTTTCTTATACAGGTTCTGTGATTTGAAATTATTCATAGCCGAGAATTATCGATTTGGCTGGAATTATCACAAAGTGAAACGTTCGATTATCAATTAAGCCAGGATTTTGGATATTGAAATGTTATTTTAACATAAGGTTAAGTTCTGGTTTGTACCTCAAAAAGTGGGATTGGATAAAATTATATCCAAAAATGTGGATATAAAACGTGAAAAACATGTGATGTACAGACGAAGAGACATTTATTAATGGTTTTTATTTTAAATTTTCGGGCTCTCTGGATAAGCATAACAAAATGCGTTATTTTCTTGTGAAAAATATGCCTGTATATATAGTTATACTTCTATTTTTAAAATTTATACCCTATTAATTTTAGGCTAAGAACTCAATTTCAACGTACTTTTTCTGTTAAAAAACAAATCGAATATATTTATTTCTAAAGGAACAAATGTTACCGTGTGCCTTATTGGTAAAACTTAACTTAAGATTAATTTAAACTAAACTGCGTGGCCCTATTTGTCTTTCGAGAGTATTTTTGAAATAAATTGAGTTTTATGAAAATGTGTAAATTTCTTAATTTTGTTTACTTAACATTGTAAAAGTACTTTTAGAAATAAAATTTTGTGGTTTTTTCTAGAAATTATGAGAAAAAAAAGAAATAGTGCAATAGATATGTTATTTTATGTCAAATTATATTTAATTAGGATATGAGTTATTTTATGTCAAAAATTAAAGTGGAGTTTATATTTTGTAAATGTTCTTTTTAGAGACGGAAGATTTGGGGTGGGCGGTACGGGTAACCCATATTTGATCCGTTCCATTTTAAAAATACCCCGAATGTGACTGGTATTTTGGGTTTGGGTACTCGAACTTAAAAAATTCATATTTTATTACGAAAAAAGGGGATATGTTTGAGATTGGTCTCTCCAATCTCGAATACCTGAACTTGCATGTATCTTTTAAATGTTGCATGTATCTTTTAAATGTTATATAACTTATACACTTCTCAATTTCTACCACTCTAGTACATACATAATACATTACGACTTTAGATAAATATTTGGTATTTGTACATACATACGTAATACATTACCACTCTAGTATGGATTGGAATTGTATTGAGACATGCATGCTCATATTGTATTTTAATATTTGCTCATTATATAGTTTTTAGATAGTATTTGGATACGTTTGAAATGATTTTTAATTTGGTACATTGATATATTTTACGTAAATAATATATAAAAAATGATTAGTTTAGCAAAGAAATAGGATGAGAAATTGATTATGTAATTTACTTTAGCTAGATCTGTGAAAAATTTATGTTTAAAAAATATATGGAACCCACAATTTCAACTCGTCTCATCACGTGCAATAATTTGAATACCCGAAAGCGGGTACGCATTATTATTACGAGATGGGTTTGGGATTGAATGTGTCAATCCTGAAATTTACTATACATATGTCTCTAGTCCCAAACCCACTCCGTGCCCATCAGGGTTGCCCCTGAGTTTACAGTGCTCTAAACCGACTTTAAAAATGTGGCTCTTAAATTCATGTACCTGTTTTATGTTAATAAGTAATTCAATTTTCAAAGGAACCTATAAACTAAAAATATAACAATTAATTAGAAAAACAAGAAACAATAATGAATATTGAATCAAATATAATATCGCTTTGTAAAAAATTCAGTAATACGAGACACAATTTTACTTAGTGTATTAATTTGAGAATATGAAGCAACAAATTAATATTAGAACATCCATTAATGATATAAAAATATTACAATGATTTATTTAAATTATCGAAAAGAATGATTAGATATGCAAGGTTGAATTGAAATTATGATATATTTCAATGGAGCTCCAAACAAATTTGAAATTGCAATATCAAGTTTTTTTTTTACCTTCTAATTTAGACAATGTACATCTTAATTTATTGGGTCAATTAGTCTCTAATATTGGGTTTCGCTAAATTATTTATGTAAATGTATTATGCCTGATTTCCAAAACTTTAGAGCATTTGGGCTCCACAAATAGCAAAAATAAAAAGATAAAACATAACAACTTGAAGATGTTTCGATTTATGCACCACTATCATGATATGCAAGCTTTCTATTAATTCAGTTACATCGCCTCTTGAACTATATATATATTAAAAAAAATATCCAGAGGCTCTCGCACATCGGTGGACCTAAGCGATCGCATGTGCAGTTTACACTCAGGGTCAACCCCTGGTGTCCACTCCTACGGAAGATCTTTTATAAGATGTAATTTAATTGTGAATATTAAGAAATTAGAAATTTATTTCTAAAAATAAAAAGTATTGAAAAACGTCCAAGACAAGCCGGCTTCATTTCTAGAATATCCAAAGAGGCACTATCGTTTCAGTTAACAGTCTCCAAAAATTCGATTAAATTCCATGATATCCAGCTACATATTATCACTATATCTAAATACTCGGTGCTTGTATTTAGCATTGCTATCTTGATTTAGTTAGGCTGAGTTGTGTTAGTTTCTCCCGCTTTACTATATTCGCTTTTCTTGATTATTGTTGAGTTTTGGATAAAAGTAAAAATATATTTGTAGTTTGAAAATGTGTGAAATTATTTTAATTTACTACATGGATTGAGCTAAGTTCATTCATACGGCTTAAGCTAACTCAACCTAAAAAAGATAGCTTAAAAAGCGAGAGTTGTCCAATACCTTATAAGGTGTAATTAACTATTGTTTTCAATTCATGTGGAACATTCAGCCTCAATAGAAATTACATTACATTCTACGAAATGTGAGCTTGCGACTCTAGAGTTGAAACTCAAGTTTGTGACCTATTGAAGCCATCACATTGTGGATGATCTATACTCAATGTTCTCTTCTGTCCGAGCTGTAAATACACATATTATTAGTAGATAAAAAAAAATGAAGGTTATTAAGAAAAGGATAATTTTCTTTATGGAAAACGAACTTTCTTGGGGAATTCTAAAAACTGAGAAGAAAAAGAGCAAACATAACTTGGAATGAGGAAGAAGAGTTTTATTAGTTTAATAATTTTATCGTAAATATAACTCCGGAAACTGACTCTTTTGCTTTTCTAGTGAAATTACTAATACATTTTCAAACTTTTTTCCCTAAACCTTCTAATTTTGTCAACACATGACATGATCCATGCAATTACCGGATATTTACATGCATTTTGTCTTGCAATCTTCAAATTCAACCTAATCAAGACTTTTGTGCCTAAAATATTATTTTTATATTTATATTGGGAGCACATGGGCCATGCTACTAATGATCAATCAACAAGCTGTTATTTACGTATAAACCCTTCGAATAGCCAATAATTTCTTTGAAGTCACCTTTTCCATTGACGAGCCACATCCACAAATTTATTACTTATTTACGTCATATGTTTCCAATGCCCCCAATCCACAATTCCCACTCGAGCAAAATGGGTTAGTTTTTTTATCTCCAATTTTCTATTCCTTTAAATTGTCGTATTCATCATACTATGAGTTTGAGTTCGAATTCTTTATAATATAGATCTATGCAGCTCCTTTTTACTACTTTCTGGTAAGTTTATCAAACTTTGGCCAGAAAGAAATCAATATTTCCTTAGCTATTTTGTGTCATTGGATTTGAATTGTTCATTGATTCCATTTTCTGTTGTTTGCTATCTGATAATTGTTATTTGAATTTGAGGGACAATATCTCTCTTTGCGTGATCTTTGAAACTATGAATAAGTAGAACGATTTTTAAATAGAGTTAATTTTGTTGTACTGTGACTTATTTCTGGTTAATTGGAAAATTTAAGATGGAATTGATGTAAATTTTGTTAGGCAGTTATAAGTTAAGAATTGGATTAGCCTTGTAATCTGGATGGAATTCAAGGTAATTAGATTCGTACATTAAAAATCTGATTTTACTTGTGGCAATGTTATATCTTACTGTAACTTAATTTCTTTATTTCTGTCATTTTGAATACTTTGGTTTGGAGATTTGTATTCTTATGTGTGTTTCTTTATATTAGTTTGGTTGTGAATTTGTTGATCAAATTGAGTGGTGAGTTGGTAAAAATAGTGGTGTATTTTCTTCAAGGAACACGTTTCAATTCTGCCACTATCGTATATTGTTTTTGTACAAATTGATTTGTTTTGGTTTCTCTTGTTACAATGAAGAAACGGAGTCGAGGCACGAGCTTGTAGATCTGGATTCTAGGGTGAGTTTATCAATGGATTCCTCTTATTCAGCCGATACAACGTCTGATGCAGCAAACTTTGAATGCAATATATGTTTCGAATTGGCACAAGAACCAATTGTGACACTATGCGGCCATCTTTACTGTTGGCCTTGCCTTTACCAATGGCTTCAAGTTCATTCACGTTCTCTTGAGTGTCCACTTTGTAAGTCTATTGTACAAGAGGATAAATTAGTACCTATATATGGCAGGGGTAAATCAAATTGGGAGCCAAAACATCGACTAATGTCTGGCATTACTATTCCAAATCGACCAATGGGACAAAGACCACAAACTGCTCCACGTGTAGACATAAATTATGTCCAACCAAATGAGTTAGATGAATTGGGATTCATGCCAATGGCGGCTGCAAGATTTGGTCATATGACTTTATCTACTATTTTTGGAGCATTACCAGCCATTTTTAGCTTTCAGTTTCACGGATTTCAAGATGCTACTGTATATGGAGCAACCTCTGGTGTCCCGTATTTGTTCTCAAGTTCCATTCATGGAGGTTATATTCATGGGTTTAATCATTATCATCCGGTTCCGCTAGATTGGAAACCAATTGCTTCGAAGATTATTTTTGTTCTTATTAGTTGTTTCGTACTTTTGCATCTAATCTTTGCATGAGGTTGGTTTCTTGATGGGGGTAGGATTTCCCTGGTTATATATTAGTTCAAAAGGCCTCAACTTGCGTGTAATAAGCTACATAATTATGGCAATCCAAGACTAAGATGTTCTTGTGGCACCAATGCGGAGTTTAATCTATGTGTAGGTTGATATGTAATTAGTTTAAAGATGCTGTATTGTAGTAGTGTTCAGAGAGTATCTGAAATTTTAAGTTCCAATTTGTATATGGCTTTGGATTCTGAATCAGAGCTGAAATAATATATAATTTGGATGGACTATTTGGTTTTTGTTAATTGTTATTTATAGACTATTTTTTGTGCACGAATAAAACTTATTTATAGTTGAATCTTAAGAGTATATCAATTTAGTCATGAGTTACTTTTACCTAACTATGTTAATTTCATTTAGGTGGGTAATTTATTTGGTAAAGTAGATGAATGTCATATTTAAGCTGGAGAATGAGAACAAGTTCAAAGACTTTTTATGTTCAATATGCAGCTGATAAAATTCAGAGCTTTAGTTCTGTTTCAATGTTATGGATTTTGTTGGGTGTTTTCAAGGTTCGGGTGAAACATTTAGAATTTTCTTTTGGATATTTGTACTTCCATTTTTGTAAATAATAAAACTATAATTTAAAAACGAGTTCATTGGAGTTTGAAACTATATGATAAAGTCTCAAATAATGTTTGTCAAGTTCTATGAAATTGTTTTTTTATTACTATTAATGTGATAAAAATGTTGGGCTTGATTGTTTTAATTAAATATTCATCAATTTTCCAAGTAATAACTAATAAATCCACATACTATCCAGCTACAATACATTAGGGCATCTCCAGTGATGTCCTCAGCCTAAGTTCAGCTATTTCTCAGCTCAGTCCAGCTTTCCCTCATATTCCAAGTTCAACTTCCCCTTTTCTTTTCATAAGTCATCTCAAATGACTCAATATATCAATTTCATTTAATTCCAATTCTCATTTTCCCCACTCTCACTTAATAATAATAATAATAGCAATAATAATAAAAATTAAACAATAATAAATAAATAATAAAAACAATAAGATATAATTTAAGATTGACATTAATACACGGTCCAAATAGCGATCATATGTAATCGTATTTATTTTGGATGTATTCACCCAAGTGTTTCACTACATAATTTTTAGGGTTATATCGTTTTTAATTTAACGAATCATATGTAAGCTTCATTAAATTTTTTAAAGTTTCATTTTTATTAATTAAAGGTTTTAAAATTGGTACACAATAATACAACAATTAAATACTTGATTGACATGATTTGAAAATAATAAAAATAATTTAAGATTGACATTAATTTTCCAAAATAATACACATTTATAAAGTTAGACATTTAAATATAACTCTAATGGTGCATTAATTATAATCAGCATTGCATTTAATATATGTCTTTAAAGAATGACATTTAATGATGGTGGTTGCTGATTACAATTAATGGAGCAAACAAAAATAAAACAATGAGGCAAGACATTTAATCAACATTAATAAATAAAACAAAAATTAAAAACCCATCGCGATGGGTGAGGCTACCCCATTAAGCGGTGGATGGGGTGCAAAATGCCTTGATCACCCCTTACTTTATTTGACTTTATTTTTTCACCACCCTAAATTTAAATTCAACTTCCCCTAAACATAGGAGATGCCTTGTATCTGAAGTATTTTATAAGCTTTTTCTGAATCAGATACTCCCTCCATTCCTTTTACATGTCGTTTAAGGTTGTTTCACAAGATTAAGAAATCATTTAATGCTCTAGATTTTAGGAAAATTAAAGGGTAGTTGGATAAAATTACCCTTGAGAAACATGAGTAAGTATTTTGGGAGATATTAAATATATATAGGATTGAAGAAGGGCAAATATGTCAAATTAGCATTTAAGTCTATGTTGGAATTGTAAAGTGATATGTATTGTGAAATTTTTTTTCTCTCTAAAGTGACATGTAAAAGGTAAGTGACATGTGAAAGGGAATGGAGGTATTATTTTGCAAACACGGAAAAATATCAGTAAAATTCCATTTCCCCCACTTTTTTTTTTTTTTTTTTTTCCTTCTTCCGAGGCTCAGTGGCCGATAACTAACCTCCTCTTTGTGTTGTGGATAAGGAGCCATTAATGTTACGTTACATCTCTTGATATCAGTATGATGACAACATAATCCAGAAAATTTTCTTGTTAAAATGAAGACTCTGTATTCATCAACCTTACCAAGATTTCAAACTCAATATACCAAACATGCCTTCAAATTCAGAACCCATGATTCTTTTCCAAAACATTATTTTCTGCACATTTCCGAAAATAGCAAAAGACTCATACTTTCTAAGCTCGAGACCTCAAAGAATGAGAGTAATATGAAAGGCAACAAGAGCAGGTTGTTAATGCCCACAAAGACCAAGATTTCCGCGCCTGAGCCGGGAGCACCGCCTGTTTCCGGCGGCGGAGGTCCGGTGAAGCCGCCGCGGGGTAATAAAGTTGGTTCTGGGCTGTTGAAAAGGTTGCCTAAAAAGGTGTTATCAGTTCTTTCTAATCTACCTCTGGCTATTGCTGAGATGTTTGCAGTTGCTGCTTTAATGGCTTTAGGTATTGTACCTTCAATTTTTAAAAACCTTACTTTATCTTTCACTGTCTTTATTAAATATTTAAAAATAAGATTACTAATATAAATAGTATATTGCTTTATTTGATTGTTCTTTTACAGAATTATTAACAAATATCTTAATGTAGTTTGCAAATAACTCATGGTGTTCGTAGGAATATAACAATTAGACCCGTTTGTGCGGCTAGTGTGAATCTGCAATTGATCACGACATTATCATGTCTTTCTCCTAGTGAATCGACCTCAAGATATATATATTCTGTTGTCGATGCATGTTAAAGTGTTTTTTTATTAAAGCAAAATATTATACATTTTTATCATTCTAACTCTAAAATAACTTGTCTTTTTCTTTAAAAAAAATATGAAAGTCATAATTTTGTCTAAATAGTTTTTTTTTTTTAAGATAGGTAATTTGTAATTTTTTTTCTTCAAGTTTAACATGTGTTAAGAGTAATTTGCTACATTTATGTCACTTGAAATGGGTATTGTCAACAAATATAAGACATATTTAGTTTTCATGTTGCATTTTTGAAAACTCGTCTTTCTTGTAGGCAACCATTAATTTGAGTATATATTTTTCCAAGTTTCCTTAAATTACTCGGAATATTCAGATTTGAAAAGTATAATAAGGCTCTGTTTGTTTCATATATTCGCAGGAACTGCGATTCAGCAGGGAGAGTCTTTAGATTTTTACTACCGGAACTACCCTGAAGACAACCCTGTCCTAGGATTCTTTACATGGAGGTGGATTCTCACCCTCGGATTCGATCACATGTTCTCGTCTCCGGTGTTCTTGGGAACGTTAGCTCTCTTAGGAGCATCACTTATGGCTTGTACATACACAACACAGGTTCCCATAGTGAAGGTAGCTAAAAGGTCTGATTTTGTATCTAATAGTAAGTATCTTTTTAACTCCTTGTGTCCTTAAAAGACTAGAACACTTTAGATTGTACATTCTTGTTTTTAGGTGGTCCTTCTTACATTCAGCTGAGTCGATTCGTAAGCAAGAATATTCCGATACATTGCCCAGTGCCTCCATTCAAGATTTGGGTGTCATTCTAATGGGTGCTGGATATGAGGTATAATAATGCTTTATCCCCTTGTATTTTGTATTTCCATTTAAATCTCCTTTCGGTTTAACGTTTACAATTGTAGAAGTAATAAATGTTAAATATTTCTTCCTTCCAACAGTTTAAGCTCTTAGATGAGATGGTTATTTTATGATGGCTTTAACCGAGCACTTTGGTTTATTTGAGTAGGAACACTTTGGTGTAGATTTTGATTAACATGGAGACATTTAGTTCTTAAATATTTCTATAAAAAAGTTACTCTTCAAGCTCCAAGATGGCTAGTGAAGTTTTGATTTTTCTAAACGAATAGAATTAAGGACAATAAACCAAATGTGGACTTTTTTTTTGCCTTTGCTTCTTGAAAACATATAAATAAACTTCTTCTAAATATTGCTTACATTGCTTGTGATATTCAAAAAGCTTTTTAAGACTTAAAAATAAACACAAAAAACTTCGATGTTTAGGTGTTCCTAAAGGGGCCATCATTGTATGCCTTCAAAGGGCTCGCGGGTCGGTTTGCCCCAATTGGGGTCCATTTAGCATTGCTCTTAATAATGGTTGGTGGAACTCTAAGTGCCGTTGGGAGCTTTAGAGGTTCTGTAACAGTTCCACAAGGTTTGAATTTCGTTATAGGGGATGTACTGGGACCCGTTGGATCTTTCTCGACTCCTTCGGAATCTTTCAACACTGAGGTACATGTCAATAGATTCTACATGGATTACTACAGTAGTGGAGAGGTAAGCTGTCTCTAATTTTTATTTTTATTTTTTATTTTTTCAACTCTAAGTGGAGCAATTTTATTTACTCGTTTTATGGTGTTAGGTGTCACAATTTCATAGTGATCTTTCTTTATTCGACCTTAATGGGAAGGAGGTAATGAGAAAGACGATAAGTGTGAATGATCCTTTAAGGTACGGTGGGATAACTATATATCAAACAGATTGGAGCTTGTCTGCACTACAAATTATGAAGGATGATGAAGGACCTTTTAATTTGGCTTTGGCACCTTTGCAAACCAATGGGGACAAGAAGCTTTATGGAACGTTTTTGCCTATTCAAAATGCCGATTCTAATAATCTCAAGGGAATGTAAGTGCCTTTACTAGTCAAATGAATTTAGAGATTCGTTTTTTTTTACTTGTGAAAGTCGAAAAATCATCACGGTGCTTCCCAAAGAAACAAATAAAAGCACAAAATTAGATTTTTTTTTCATTGTCATCATGGTTAACTTGTTTTGGAAAGTAACAAGTTAGAAAAAAAGGAAAGCGCACTTGATTTCCTTACCTCTGAGCTGTTTTGCACTCTACCCTTTAGCTGTTTTAATTGCAGTTGCCCCTCAGCTTTTTAGATTTTTGCATTTCACTACCTACCTTTTTGCCACATTCCACTGTGAATGTTAGGGATCTAAATGTGAATTGGTCAAAAGTTCACACTTTTAGGGAGTGAAGTGCAAGATGGTCGAATATTTAGGTGTTAGTACCTGGTTTTTCTTATGTGATTGTTAATATTCAATTATAATAGGTAGTTGTCTTGTCTCCACCGCCTACCGGAAAAATGTTCCAAGTTGCAACAATTTAAAAGTTGAGGGTGCAAGTATAAATGCAAAATATACTAGTATTAAATGTTGAGTCCATTTCTTATTCCCTTTCCCCTTTTTATGATCAGATCAATGCTAGCTCGTGATATGCAATCAATTGTCCTTTACGATCAAGAAGGGAAATTTGCAGGAGTCAGAAGGCCAAATTCGAAACTCCCGATCGAGATTGATGGTGTAAAAATCGATGTATTAGATGCTATTGGTAGCACTGGCCTTGAACTAAAGGTGATTGTATTTTGAAAAAGAAATAAATTATTAGCATTGCGTTATGAGAAAGTATCTTCTTTCTTTTAATTAAAAATAATGGAAGTAAATTTGTTTCTACGCAGACTGATCCCGGAGTGCCGATTGTTTATGCTGGCTTTGGTGCTCTAATGCTCACCACATGTGTCAGTTTTCTATCCCATACACAGGTAAATACTACTTTTAATTTTTGGCTTTGGATTTATTGATGGAGAAATTGCACTTTGCCCCCCTAACCTTTGGCTATTTTTGCACTTTACCCTCTAAAAACCGTTTTTGCATTAGCACTTGTGGTCCCCCTCGACCTTTGATTGGTAGGAGGTAGACGTACACATTCATACTAATAATCATCTGAGACATATTCATACTTTACCCTCTGTGCTGTTATAACATTTTGACTGTCTTGCATTTCACCCCCTAAACTCTTGATTATTTCACGTTTAAATCCCTACGGAGCTTTTAGTGAATTGCATTAAAGAACTTGAGGGGCCATGTAAAAATGCAAAATGGATAGGGAGTAAAAGTACAAAAGGTATCATCAAAGGTAAGTAGGGTAAACGTACGATTTCCACATAAATGATTGATATGGAATTGGTGCAAGGGCTCAAAGTATTATTATCTTAAAAATATTCTGATCTTTTGTTTTCTTCATGTTAAACTGAAAGATTTGGGCATTACAAGATGGAACGACAGTGGTTATAGGAGGTAAAACGAATCGAGCAAAGGGTGAACTTCCAGATGATATGAATAGCTTACTCGATCAAGTTCCTGAAATAGTCGAGTCATCTTCTCCTGCGGAATCTAACATTATAAGTGGCTAGCTTTAACTATATATGAATATGAGGAAAGTGGAATCGTTTTAGTTGAGGAGGCGGAATGCATCTCTTATGTGAATGAAACACTTTTCAAATGGAAGGACATGACTCGATCTGAGGAGAAGTGGAAGGAACCATAATATTGATTATACGAATTAAGGAAGACTATATATCCCAAGGTGATTAATTGTTTGCAAACATTTGAAATAAGAGAACGATTTTCTATAGGCCAGAGTACAGCAAGCAGTATAATTTAAATGCATTGGTAAGGATTTGTACTGTTTTCTAGTACATATATGTACCTCGTATTTTAATAACACGGACAACAAACTTGATCAAGAAATTAAAGAGTAGATTTTGAATCAGAATTCTTTTATGTTTAGCATTATTTTTCAATCTCTTATGAATATGAGGACGTTCTTCATTAGCAAATGTATCTAAGATGTTTGCTTGTTTCAGGTTAGCATCTCTTTTGAATATTTCAAAGTTAAAGTTTACTATCATATCAATTTTTTTTTTTTTTTGGTACAATCCGTCATATCAATTTGATAACAAATATGTTAGTGACTTCTTAAAAAAATCTTACAATTTTAAAAGTGAGAAAATATATATGAATCTCCCTTCACCAACTAAAATGCAGCCCAACAGAAACACTACCACTCTTGTAACAAAATATTTTAATCAATCAATCGCAGAATAAAGAAGAAGAAGATGCTGCCCACCTCTTCATCAATGAAGGGGCAGAATAGTCAAGGTTTTTTTTCACATACAATTTCACGCAGCTGGATCATATATTGATCTTGTCGGCTTGATTCTCGTCTCATGGCTTTGTACTAGGCCATTTATTTTAAAGCTTAATTAATTACTATGATTTTTTAACAAACTTATCTCCAATAAATAGGGAAATTATAGTGTGTCTTCAATTACATTAATTAAATAGGATATTGAATTTTAAGATGATTTGCTAATAATCACCAAATAATTGTAGTCTCTTTCTAAAAATTATATATATCCTTTTTGGTAGAGTATATATGACTTATATATATTTGGTAACAATCACACCTGTCGGATGTATTGTTGAGCTTGTCAAATAACACATAAAATTCACTAATTGCTCACTTATTAAACTAATAATTCAGAATGTGTGAACTTCTCAAATCACATAACAGTCGCTAATTTTAACATGATGTACAATCGACGTGAGACTTTCTATTCTCAAAGACTCAAACTTTATCGAACTAACTGAACTTTAAGATCAAGTGTTTATTGAATGAAATTGATTCTAGGTAAATATTAAATAATAACCCATTTTAGTGTGCTTTAATTAGAACATCGTGAAAGAGAGAAGAAACTCTTCTTCATGGACCAATACAATAATGGGATAATTTGACTAGTAGGTAGTTTTATATTCATGCATGGATTACTTTGTCATACTCATAGGTCGTGTATGGACGTGTTTTCTAGGAACTTTTGACAAAAAGTTAAATGTCCAAATTCTTTGTACCAAGTCCAATAATTACATAAAACAAAAGAACAAAGGGGAATAAATAGAAGGAAGAATTACAAGAAGAAGACGATGACTGATTGATACATACAATATATACAACTATATGAGTATTTGTTAATTTTATCAAGGGATAAATGCAAAATACTCTCCTGTCTTATACTAAATCTGTAAAAAATTACTCTATAAAATTTTTATTGCGCTAAATTTTCTTGTGTTTTCAAAAACTCCGCAAAAAACTCTCAATTTGTAAAAAATAGGTCGTTTTGGATCGACATAATTCAATAAATCGTTTTTAAAATACTTTAAGTTGCTCCATACAACTTCATGTAAAATATTTTTGAAATTATTTCTTGAAATATGCCAATTCAAAATGACATATTTTTTTGCAAATTAGGTGTTTTTTACATGATTTTTGAAATCACAAGAAAATTTAATGCAATAACAATTTTACATAATAATTTTTTTTACAGATTTAGCATAACAAATGAAAGTATTTTATATTTAATCATTTTATCAATAATAAAAGAAAAAAATAAATATGGAAACAAAATGGGTCGGTGAGTGAGTGGGGTATCTTAAAATATAGAGGAGAAAGTCAAATTGCCTTTCCATAGTTTCACATAGCACTTTTCATTATAATCTCTTTCATCAAATGCTTTGTTGTCATTTCTGATAACCGCATCTCTGCTGATTTGCCAAATACATTTTTTTGATTTTTTTAGAGTGTTTTCAAAGATTTTGTGAAAATTTTCAAATGCCTTTGGTTTTTGTACATTTAGAAAGAAAAAAAAGTTGTTTGAACTTTTAGTATATAACTATATAGCAAAAATCTGAAAAACATATAATATATACATTGCTTAGGTTTTTGGATAGTGAGAGGATACTTTCTAAAAATATAATAAACGAAATCTTAATCAAGATGTTCGAAAAATAATTATAGGAGAATTAATTTTACTTAAATGAGTTTTGATAATAATTAATTATAATAAAAATTAATTATAGAATAATTACTTTTGTATTATAACTTTTACAAAAGTAACATTTTAGGAGCTTTTAAAATAAGTTAGATTTTTACTTTCTGGATATTCCAAACGAGATTATGACATTGGAGGCCGAACACCATGAAAATCACGATTAACCAAAATTAATGTATATAAGTGGGGTCAAACACTTTAAAAATTACAATAGAGATCTAAAAGTGCTATCACCGCTGGGTCAAACTCACTCTAATAAATATTTTTTTTAAAAATGCATTATGTAAGTTCAATGTAATCATGAAGCTAATAGCTTATGAGCTTAAAATAATTTATTTAAAAGAAAAAATTCTACAAACACTAAGGGTCTATTTGGATGGGTTTTGGCTCGATTTCACGGGTCTCGGTTTAAAAAAATTGGTTTGGGTGGTTTCGATGAAACTTTTGAGACTTCATTTGGATGAGTTTTGGCTCTTGGGTTTTGTGGTTTGAATAAGTTGAAACCCCACTTGAATTGGGTTTGGATGTTGGGGTTTTGGGGGAAAAGTAGGTGATATGTGTCAAATCAATGTTTTTTTAGTGAGAATTGAGAAAAAAGTAGGTGGTAGGTGTCAACTCAATATTTTATAGGTTTGAAGAGTTTGAGTGTGGGTTTCTGAATAGATTTTTGATGGTTTTATGAGTTTGACGAAAACTCATTTGAAAGGGTTTTGGCTCGGTCTCACGAAACCCGCGAGACCGGGCCAAAACCCATCCAAACACAGCCTAAATCCCTATGCTTATTTTAAAAGAAGTTGAAACTGAAACTATTTTTCCAAACACTAAATCGTTATGTTGAAGTAAGAAAAACTCATAATATATTTTTAAAAATTGCAAACACAGCCTTAAATTTTTCATTAACCCAAAAATCTCATTTCTATTCATTAATTTCTAAAAGCGGACAAGCTCGAAGAACTTTTAAATAGAAAATAGGTAAATTTGTAGAAAATATTCCAAAATAATTAGTGATTTTGAGTTTTCGTTCTAAATTATATCATCTCACAGAATTTCATCCCGTAATTTAATATTTTTATGGAATATCATCCCATCATTAATTATGAGACGAAAATTGCGCATGTATCAGTTAAATTTCCACATAACTGTTTACGTATGCAAATTTTAAAATAAACAATTATGCAATATTTGGGATAATATTCTAAAAAATATTAAATTACATGACGAAATTTGATAAGTTAATATAGTTTGGGACAAAAATTCAAAATTACTAATTAATTTAGGACTTTTTGCAATTTTGTCATACTTGAAAGTCAGATCATTGATGAGGTTTTGCCCAACCAAAACACCTTTTGCATAAAGAACAGCCGATTAATACCTAATCGTTTGTTTTTAGTATACATACAGCCATTGCTCTACCCAGAACAACATTTGTCTTCACAAAAGTCCAAGTGGGACCAAAAAATTTGTTGAGAGCCGTTAAACAAATTATTATTTTAATTTATACACACTATGAAATCAGAAAACAAAGAAACCCAGCAATTGCTGCCCAAAATGGACCCAAAAAATTTCGAGATTGAAACAGTACATAAAGATCATGGTGCTGGAAAGAACATCAGAGAAAAAACATGGGAAGAATCGAAGAAAATGTGGGAAATTGCAGCTCCGGCGGTTCTTACGACGGTGGCACAGTTTTCTATCGGGTTTGTGACGATTGCTTTTGTTGGGCATCTTGGCGAGGTTGAACTTGCTGCTGTTTCTGTTGTACAGAACGTGCTCGAGGGGTTTGTTTATGGTATAATGGTACGTTTCTAGTGTGTGAAAGTTCTAATTTTTGTGAATAAAAAGAGAAATAAAAGGTGTGATGTGCATTCCAAAATCCAAAGTTGTGTTTTTAATCAAAAATGATTGGACCCTAGTACTTTCAGAATTGCAGTTTTGGTTTTAATTTTTGAAATTATTTTGCGCTATCTTTCATTTTCCATTAATTTACGCTTTTATTGCATAGAATAGTCTTTTGTTTTTCTATGATCTCATAAAATAGCCTCTGTTTCCACTTTTCGTTCCAATAGAAAAGTCATTGTGAATTATCTCAGTTTTGCACTTTTGATTCCAAATTTGATGGAAATTAAATTGTCACTAGGACCAAAAGTGCAATTTTTTAATATTAGGACAAACGGTTCACTTTTTTGATACGTGCGACCAAAAGTTCTGAGGATCTAGGCATCTATCATGTGACTAAAAATGCAATTTTTCCTTCCTAATGCTTTTTGTTCACAAATTTTCAGTATGTAATTTGCCCTTTAGCTTTAAAAACTCATTGTGTTTAGGACAGATCAGAATGTGATAAATGCATGTTCATGATACTAAATTGTCAAAGCTAGTTAAAACTTGTATATGTTTATTGGCAGAATACCACAACTATCTAAATTTGAGATATATATAAGACTCCTTAAGAGCATGTGTCTTTTTTCCCAAGAAAATTGTAAGAATTTGATATACAATGTTTGAAGTCACTTCAATATTTAAATTGCTTCTTAAATAATACATTGCTAATTTCTCGTATTAGCTAGGAATGGGAAGTGCCTTAGAAACGCTCTGCGGGCAGGCAGTTGGTGCTGGACAATACGATATGCTCGGAATCTACACCCAAAGATCGTGCATCATAACTTTTATCACCGCCTTATTACTACTACCTCTTTACATTTTCACATCACCAATATTAAATCTTTTTCGACAAAGTAAAAACATTTCAGAGCTAGCTGGAAAATATGCTTTGTGGGTTGTACCTCAGTTATTTGCTTACGCATTGAATTTCCCTATACAAAAGTTTCTTCAAGCACAGAGTAAAATATGGGTTATGACCATAATTTCATTAGTTGTATTGGGATTTCACGTCCTTTTGAACTGGATACTTGTAATAAAACTTGAAAAAGGTCTACTTGGTGCTGCTATAGCCGAGAATATATCATGGTGGCTTGTCGTTTTAGCTCAGATTGTCTATGTGGTCTCTGGTTTCTTTCCCGATTCTTGGACTGGATTTTCTTTGTCGGCTTTTAAATCTCTTTTTAGCTTTTTGAAGCTGTCTCTTGCATCGGCTTTAATGCTTTGGTAAGTGATTCTTGAATCCAAACGCGCCATTTTAAGATGATTGATTATAGTTAAGTATCGATTTTTTTTTTGGTGGATGTAGTTTGGAGCTATGGTATTACACTGTGGTGATTCTTATGGTTGGTTGGTTAAACAATCCAGAAATTGCAGTAGATGCTATATCCATTTGGTTAGTTGTACTCCTTAGTTAATATCTACATCAAGTTTAATTGTTTATTTACACGGTCTTATCTTTTCTTTTATTATATGACAGTATGAATCTGGAGCTTTGGACATTAATGGTCACTTTGGGTTTTAATGCTGCAATAAGGTATTCTTTTAAGAATGTAAAATCATGTCAAATGTGATGTAATTCCTCCTAATGTATCAATATATCAGCTTATTTATGCTTTCCGATTGAGCAAAATTAAGTTTTGAACAAAGAAATTACGATAAAGTCTTGAAATATATTTGATCTAACTCACACAAGTCTTGAATAATTGTCAGTGTTCGTGTTTCAAATGAACTTGGAGCGAATAATCCTAAAGCTGCAAAGTTCTCTGTAATTGTAACTGTGCTTACATCAACAGTGTTTGGAGTTATATTCACAGTAGCAATTCTTGCTACTAAAGACTATTTTCCGAGATTGTTTTCTGATAAACCGCAAGTCATAAACGAGACATCTAAGTTGGGCTATTTCTTGGCTACTACTATTTTCCTCAACAGCATTCAACCTGTACTCCATGGTAATATTACTACTCCTATTTTTCTCGATTTTGCCAAAAATTGTAACTATTTGACTACATATCTTGTGTGTGTATGTGAACTGTGAAAACGAGATTTGACCCCCGTTTCATGCAGGGGTGGCAGTAGGGGCCGGATGGCAATGGTCTGTTGCATTAATAAATATCGGATGTTATTACGTATTTGGCCTTCCTTTTGGCGCTTTGCTCGGTTACAAACTTGATCTTGGTGTCAAAGGGATCTGGCTGGGGATGTTAGCTGGTTGTTTGCTCCAAACAATTGTATTGATTTGGTTTGTACTTGTTGCTAATTGGAGTAAAGAGGTTTGTTTGTACATTATACTTGATTTCGTTTGTTAACCAACTGCTAAAAAGCCAATATTTTAGTTTGTGTCAAAAAAGTCATCGCGAAATAAGTCTATACGTAGTAATGGGCAAAATTGCAAATTTAGTAGTAATGGGTTGAATCATCGGCACTCTTAATCCCACACTTTACAAAACTGAAACTTTTGGAAACATTTTGTACTTTTGGTCCTATCCCTCCATTTTCCTTTAATTTGCACTATTGGTCTTATAAAATAGTCTTTGTTTTGCACTTGTGGTCTCGTATGATTGTCTTAGTTTTGCACATTGGTTCCCAAATTGGATGGAAAAGGGACGACTGGAACAACAATTCAAAAACAAGTTATGAACGAAAGTCAACTTTGTAAAATGCTGAGAGTCCAGTTCTTTAGGATTAAAAATGCAATATTGGATGTTCATGTGATATCTTTGATCTTTTTTTAATATAATAATGAATGCAGGCTTTGGAAGCTGAGGCGCGGGTTCTGTCCTATGCAGACACACCTTTACCACTAAATGAGAGTAGAGAAGATGGATTATTGATTATGGACAAAGAAAGATAAAATAGTGGTTGAAAAGGAGATTTTTGAAATTGGATTGTTAATCTACAGAAGCAAAAGGTAGAAAACATTTTGTATAATTCAAGTGTTTCTCATTGGAAATACTTGTTGGACTTTTTAAGGTAACAAAGTTGATCAGATAAATAGCTATCTTTTACTACAGTACAAAAGTTTTTTAGTCTATTGTAGTCCTCTTTAATCTCTTAAAGAATGCAAAATTCCATGCCATTGTATATTATCTAAATCTTAAATATGTCAGTATGTGTAATCTGACAATAATTAATTTCAAAAACCTCAATCAAATCTTCTTGACTTTCAACATCTTAATTGATAATCTCTCCTCCTCTTCTTATATATAAGTATAAGTAAGACAGAAGACCTAAGTATACATGCTAAAACCAATTAACAGAGGCAAAGGGGGGGACATTGGTCCTGGATCCAGTAACAGTAGTTATCAAAGGTGATATATATGATAATGATATAGACTAGTACTAGTACGTAGGTGAAAATGTTACAATTAATTGCTATTCCTGTAATGACGATATATATATGTTGGCACCCACACACGTTCTTATGGCCAAACATTCACTATTCACTTCAAATTGAATTATTTTGGTAATTCAAGGTTTTATTGCGACTTCAATACCAAACACGGCTCTGGAAATTATGCTGTTTACGATTTTTAAATTGCGGAAGATCAGGAACTGTGCCTTTGATCGTCATTGGAACATACAGGCTAAAGGCTGGTATATTGGTTAAAGGCTGGCACATATATGATATAACCAAGCAATTAAAACATTTGTTCTAAAGATTAATTGAACCTTTTCTCTTTGTCTTGAAAAAATTGTAGTTTTGAAATAAAGTGTTGTCTATTAATTCATGTTTGGTTTTGATGTTCAACTTCGATCTGTTAAAAACACTTTTGAGGAAACAAAAGTTTTATAAACAATCTACTACTCCCTACATCATCAAGTGTTCTTCAAGATTAACTAATCGAGAAGCTTTTTTTTTTAACCACGTGATAGGCAATTTAATATCACGTGATAGATTTTTACTGAAATTTTCATATCAAGACTAATTTTTCTCCAAAGTTAATGTCAATTTACCTTCTATGAAATGCATCTTGTTCAATTTACCTCATGTAATTTGAAAAAAAAAAATTATCCACTGTATAATTTTTAAAGAAGCAATTTATCTTCACTTACCAAAATTGATAGTGGCATGAAAAATATTTTGTAACACATGGGGGTAAATTGCCATATTAGCATAAAAAAATTGAGGTAAAGTGCCACTTATATATGCCAAGGAGGCGGTGTGAAACTTTTATAAAATTACAGGGGGTAAAGTGTTCTTTTTCAAATTACAGGGAGGTAAATTGAATATTATGCATTTTATAGGGGGTAAATTATCATTAACTCTGGAGAAAAATTGGGTTTGGTATGAAAGTCACAATGAAAATTATCACGTGGTATTGAATTTATATTTTCGTATCCGAAAGTACCAAAATTGCTACGTGATATATCTTATAGTACCAAAAAAATAAATTTCCCTTAACTAATCATAAGTAACTATAGGTTTTATATCTATATTCGATGACAAAAGCGAGAAGATTAATCGATTAAATTTGTAGATAATATTGATGAAACACTTACAATGACTTTTTTATTTTCAAATATAATCTGATCGTAGAGTAATCTTGATTCTCATGGACTAAACCCCAATGAGACCATCAACCCAATTAGGCCAGATTCACAATTATGAAAACTAGAAAATAAATTATGAGTACTTTCTTCATGCTAGTTGTCTCTTAAAATTATAATTGTTATACTATACTTATTAGGTTGATGATATTTCCAGAGCAACAACAATTGTCGTTGAAGCAAATTTAATAAAATTCTTAAAATGTTTCTTAATGGTGTTAATCTCTTTAATTACTTTCAGTCATAATTGATTTACGTAATCTCTTTTCCTTTTTCATACGATTCTTTTTTTTTTTTTTTTGGAAATATTCAAATTTCAAAATAAGAAAGAAAATAACATTGGCTCACATTTTACCAAATGATTGAAATGTTTTCGTTTGTAGCAACAAATATGAGACTAGATAGTAGAATACGACTCACCTAACAATTGGATAAACTGGAATCAAATCCATTATGGCATGCCAAATTCAATTTAAAACAATAAATCAAATACTAAACAATAAAGCCAACACATTACATAAATATGGTCTTTTTCTTTGGACGGGACGGGAGCCAACGCATGGTCAATAATAATAATTTAATGCAATTGATGGTTCACGAGCGCAGGTAGGAATAAATTAAGCACCAGGCACACACACTCCAAAAGCTCCAAACACCTTTGCGTTATCAAACAAAAAAAAAAAAGGAAAAAAAAAACAAAAAAAAAAGAAAAACTCCGAACACCTTTTGAGTAACGTGCTCACGGAGCTAACTTCACACACATGGCGATTTCTCTGCAGTTCTCTCGTATCTCCACGCGCACGGACATCTCCGTGCCGGAATCCAGAATATTCCGTCAACGGAAACCTTTCATGGTCCGATGTTCTGCCGGAGAAGCTGTTTCTTCATCGTCCGCCACCGCGGGGTCGTCGGAATTCGACGCCAAGGTTTTCCGCCACAACTTGACGAGAAGCAAGAATTACAATCGCAAGGGGTTTGGACACAAGGAGGAAACACTCGAGCAAATGAGCCAAGAGTATACGAGTATGTTTTCCTGAAATTCTCCCGATTTTGTGGTTTTACTATTTGTTTTTTACTGTTTTTGATGTAAGGAGAACACGTTACTTAATTTTGCTTCGTATCAAACGAAATTCTCGTTATTGAGTTGAGAGTTTGACTTAGTCTCATTATTTGATGTTCACTTAATTACTTGTTAATATTGACTTGCTGGATACATCTCTTAATTTTCGATAAATCGTGTATGGAGTTGATCGTTGCTTTAGTTTACAAATATTTTAATATGTATATTAATCCTTTATAGCGGTTAGGTTAACATATAGATTCTGCTCTTTAATTGTATATTCACTGCTCGATGGAGAGCAAATCATGTTTCTGAATTCTTATTCCGGAGTCTTAACTGCAATTGTGTAGTTCTTCATTCTATACTTTGTGTAATGTTTCTTTTAATGTGATCAGCTTAAATAACTTTTATCTCTGGATATCAATTATGCTCAAATTGTTTATGCATCTGATCTGCCTGTTTATCTCAGGTGAGATTATCAAGAAATTAAAGGAGAATGGGTATGAGTACACATGGGGGAATGTTACCGTGAAGCTTGCTGAATCTTATGGATTTTGTTGGGGTGTGGAGAGAGCCGTCCAAATTGCTTATGAAGCTCGAAAACAGTTCCCAACTGAGAAAATTTGGATCACTAATGAAATTATTCACAACCCCACTGTTAATCAGGTTTCTTGCCTTACTAACACAGATGACTTTAGTCCAAATGTTTGACATGTATAAGAAGAAATGAACCTTCACCAGTAAAATTTATTAGAAAGTTGATTTGATTTTCTTTTCACCAGAGGCTTGAAGAGATGGAAGTCAAAAACATTCCTCTTGACAATGGTAAGAAACAATTTGATGTCGTGGACAAGGGTGATGTAGTGGTACTACCTGCTTTTGGAGCCGCTGTAGACGAGATGATGATTTTGAGTGAAAAGAAAGTTCAAATTGTGGATACAACTTGCCCATGGGTATCTAAGGTACTTCCTATTCTTAATAGAAGTATATTTTAGAAAGAATTATTCTCGTGTGTTAACAAATACACGTTCTGGTTATAAAGGTATGGAATAGTGTTGAAAAGCACAAGAAGGGAGATTATACCTCAGTAATTCATGGTACATATTCTCATGAAGAGACTGTGGCTACTGCCTCTTTTGCAGGGAAGTATGTCATTGTTAAGACCATGAAAGAGGTAATTTTGATTTTCTATTTGATTCCAACTTAAGTCTGTCAATATAGCATTATTCTGTTATCAATAAAAGTAAATAGCAACCGCTTTGCAGGCAACATATGTGTGCGATTACATTTTGGGTGGTGGACTTGATGGATCCAGTTCAACTAAAGAGGCTTTTCTTGAGGTGTGTTATATATTGTTTTCAAATTTAACATCTACTTAATGCTGAGATTATAAATGATTTTCGTGTTTGCAGAAATTCAAATTTGCAGTATCCGAAGGGTTTGATCCAGATAAAGATCTTGAAAAAGTTGGTATTGCAAATCAAACCACTATGTTAAAGGGAGAAACAGAGGAGATTGGTTAGTGAATTTCCCTCGTTGTCTTTCCTTCTGTATTTATATTATGCAACTTAATATACCATTTTCATTTTCTGCAGGAAAATTACTTGAGAGAACCATGATGCGCAAGTTTGGAGTTGAAAACGTTGACAACCATTTCATGAGTTTTAACACAATTTGTGATGCAACTCAAGTAAAAATTCCTACTCCAAAATCAATTTATATGGTTTTGTACTGCCCGAGTTTTAGTTTTAGTGTTCTCTTGAACACATTGTCTCACATTTGATCTTTCCTTGTTGTAATTAGGAGCGTCAAGATGCCATGTATAAACTGGTCGATGAAAAGATGGATCTAATGCTAGTTGTAGGTGGATGGAACTCGAGCAACACTTCCCACTTACAAGAAATTGCAGAGGAGCGTAAAATTCCATCGTATTGGGTTGACAGTGAGAAAAGAATAGGCCCTGGAAACAAAATAAGTTACAAGTTGATGGTAAGTGCTTGCCAATCGTTCTATCTTTTAATTTTTGCTCTGAGACGTCCTTAATTTTTTTCTTAATGTTACATTTGACAGCACGGTGAGTTGGTAGAGAAAGAGAACTTTCTACCAGAGGGTCCTATCACAATCGGCATAACATCTGGTGCATCAACTCCTGATAAGGTAATTCTACTTCTTTTCTTATTTCTTTTGTCCAAAACCTAGCACAACACATGGGAAGTCCCTAGCATAAAATACCACAAGAAATATGTTTATGGTCATTTCTCATTAGAAGAAGAGAGCCACTTAACTTGCAGCAATATTTCAATTTACTCAAATTATTAGTTGGTTTTAACTATAGGTCATGACATATATCTTTTTGTCCAGGTTGTTGAAGATGTTCTTGCAAAGATATTTGACCTAAAACGGGAGGAAGTTTTGCAATTGGCATAGGCACTTAGTCTAGCACTGCATAAGTGCATATGGGATTATTACAGGAACTTTTATTGCTCCACATTATGTATGATCGCTGTAACGTATTGAACATATGCAGTCGTATTTATTTTTAAAATATATTGTGGAAACCTTCTCTAAACTGTTTGGTAAATAAATAGTATGCCCTCTCTTTAAGGTCATCTCCAACCCGTAGGGCTATTTACAGCTCTGGGGTGTCAATCTCCACCCGGGGAATCTGCACCCCCTGAGTATCATCTCCAACCGGTAGGGCTATCTCATACAATTAATTAAAAAAAAAGCCTTCCCCACTCTCACCTATATTATCTATAATAATAATAATAATAATAATAATAATAATAATAATAATAATAGTAGTAATAGTACCAATAATAATAATAATAATAATAATAATAATTTTAAAAATAGGTAATATTAATTTAAATATGAAAATGCATAATAATTAATTTTAGAGACAATGATAATAAATAGGATTACCAACCAAGAACAAGTCCTGATATATCCCTCGAAGAGTATATGATGCGTCGTCACACAATACGATCGTTAGAAGTCAATAAACAACTTCAAAAGGACTTAGTCGCTCATGCGTGGGCCTTTCATCGTGGCTAAGATTTAAATTAAGAATGTTTTTATAAGTTCTTATAAGTTATATCTACTTAATATGTAATTTTATTTATCTATATAAGTTGTTATTTGTATCCACGTATGTGTACAAGTATTTGGAGTAATTTAATGCAAAATTGTATTTCTACATTTTGTCTCAATTATACATTGAACATTAATGCTATATTAGAGTTTAAATAAAATTAAAATATTTCAATCAAATTTTAAATGTGGCTAAATAAATTATTGTTTCATAGACAAATATATATAATTTTAAAATTAATAATGGATAATAATTTTTTTATACTATAATTTTTTTTAATTTTACTTTCATGTTGCAATTTTTATATCTAATAATGTTACATCTTTAATTTAAATTAAATTGTTATTAAACTTACAACAATTTTTATAATTAAATGTAACTTTTATTTTTAGTTAATTAAAATAAATAAGGTATTGTTAAAATTTGTAGTTAATTTTTAAAATTTTTTTAACTATTTTTATTATTAATTTAGTTATTAATATTAAAATTAAAATTTAATAAAAAAAATAAAACAAATCCATCAGGTGGCGCCAAGTGGCGCCACCTGATGGCAGGTTGGCTGGGACGCGCAGCGCGACCCAGCTGATGGGCGATATACACCTGGGCGGTCCAAATGGACCGCCCTATATGATCTCCAACCCGGGAGGCTGGACTTAGGCCCATCTCCACCCACCCCCTCCCGGGTTGGAGATGGCCTTGATGAAGTTGAGTTATTGTCTATTGAGTTCAGTTGCTTGCCATTTCAATTTTACTTACCTTAGCATGAAACTAGAAAGTGTTTTTCTTGCTTGCTTACTAAAGTCTTGGACTAGTTATAGTTAAGATTTGATAATTGTATTAAAAAGCGTTATCTTAGATTAACATAAGCGTGATCTACGAAGATATCCCTGTAATATCTAATATAATCTAACTTACTATTATTTGGGGGTGTTTTGGTCAAACAATACAATTTTGACTCAAATTCTTTTTTTACAGAATTTAGAATTAATTTATTTGATAAAATAATTTCATCCGTAGTTTTTTGAGTTGGTTTCCGTCAAATTAACTTCCACACCCACGTTTGCCACTTCCGATGTTGATAAACTTCTCTTGCACTGTAACTACTGTCAAGCACTTCCACATTTCAAGGGAGATAAAAAAACCCACAATTTTAGTCAAGCAGTTAATATCACATTTCACATCTGCTTAGTTAATTTTCCGACATTCAATTCATCGAGCGCCTTTTCTTAGGAGACAAATTAATTGCTTCGAAGGAGAATTGTTCTAAGTTGTGTGTGGTATGTATGCTTTAAAAAAACTGTATTGGTTAATTATGTATTCGCAGAACAATAATTCAGTGAATAAATATATATTGTCCATGTTATGAATTTTATACTGGTCGAGTAGTATTTCTTTCTCATGGCAATCCGCAGACCGCGTGGAGACAGAGGAAACCACTGTTAATTGTTATTTCCATAATGTGAAGACTTTCGAGGTAATATCCACTTATTATTTACGCGTAAGGTCTATGCATGATTTAACAAGAGTTCGAAGAACAATACAACACATACGCCGCCATGGAGCTAATAAAGCGCATTCTCTGATTACTGCCACTCGGATTTGTCGTGCGCCATATGAGAAAAAATGCCTCTGCCCTTTGCTCTTCAAAATTGCTAGGATATTTGTCTTTCTCATGATTCATTTTACATTAAATCCTATGATACTATATAACTCACGTGTTGAAGAATGCTTTTGAAGTGCATGGTGAAGTATTTGGAAGTAACTCACATGGTAGTTTTTGAGTGACAAGTCAGGTTATGCAGCAATCTTATTTCAATTTAATGTATGGTTTAGCTTTCAATTTGACTAAAAATGATGTCATTTTCTCTAGATTATTTTGGGTGATATATCTCAAGATTATGATGAAAAAACTTTTTTTTCTTCAAAATTTTGTACACCATTTATTATCAATTTACATGCTAATCGAATTAGTTTATGAAATATAAAGAAACTATAAGAATATTATAACTCTGAATAACAATAAAGTTGGAGAACTATGAAGCATGTATTTTGAAAATCTAAGAATAAAGACACATAACGCAATTACCGATTTAAATATAGGACCTTATTTTATGATCCGTGCATAGCATGTGTTTAGGCTAGTATAGTATAATGTAAGACAATTTTCTCGATACACGAACGGCATCTCCAAAATTAAAATAATTTGAGATATTCAGACATGACATGAGACACCTATCGGACATCACTAAAGGAGTGTCTGACACATTTCAGACAACGCAAAGTTTTTTTTTTCTCTTCTTGAAACATTCTAGAGTTTAGGTGTAAAAAAAAAAGATATTTTTAATTACTAGTTTATATATGTTTGTTGTATTTGGTTACTTTTGGGTGTATTATAGAGTTTATTTTAATTGATGCATTAACTTAGTGATGCTTAATAATATGTTGGATATATCGGATCTCTTTTTGTTTTACTTTAAAATTCAGGGGTGAAGGGTTTATAAATAGAAATACCTGTAAATTTACTTGAATTTGATTTGAATATTGTAATTAGATGGATTTTAGCATGCTATATTATTTGTTTTTTATTTTTATTTTTTTGGGTGCATTAACTAACAATCCATATATGATTTCATGACCGATCTAATTCCTGATTAAGAACTAGTAATTCGGTAATTACATTTTTCAAGAACTTTTAAAGTAAACGTTTATTTCATCAATTTTTTTTTTTTTTTTTGAGGGGACGTTTATTTGGAAAATTCTTGTTCAAGCCTGGCTTGACCAAACCCATCCAACCACCAAGCAAGTGTACATGATAATTGATAAATAAAATGGTGATGGACTTTTATGGATTTAGTTGGCCACTTAAAAGTATGGGCTCGTAATTTATGGGTCAACCATTATTAAACAAATCGCCTTAAGCCTATAGTTGAGCCAAATAGTGCCCAAGGCCCCAAGTCATGTCTTTCTGATCTATACTCGAAAAAATATATTGAAGCAATGAAAATGAAAAAGTAAATAAAATGTTAAAAAAACAAAATTAAATTTATAAAGACCATTTTTTTTAAAAATAAATAAATTTATAAGTACTCTTGGTCTTGTCAACTTACACTAATAGGAAAACCAATTTTTATTTAACAGCATTCTAAATTTCTAACACTTTTAGCAAAATTATTACAATCAGTAAATAATAATGTCAAACATTATCAACGACGACGTTCGTCAAACCATTTATCTTTTATTTTTTTATGTAATTGGTAGCTTCTAATTGGCAAGAAAAGGCAGTATACAAAAATGTGGCCTTGATTTTCTTGCGCTTGGCGGGGACCAAGTGTAGGACAGGTAGTAACATGTCTTGGCTTTGGATTATTTGCCAGTTAAACAAAATAGAGCTACACAGATTTTGTTCGAGATAAACTGGTAATGCTGTTTTCCATGGAACTCCGTTGCATACAGCATCCTACAGTGAGCAGCATTCCTAGAAGTGGGTTTTCACTTGGGCACACCATTATCAAGTTGCCTACAGTTACTGTTAAGAAAAATTTCCCACATGGCCGAAAGATTAAATTGCTTGATTTCAGAGCTAAATCATCAGGTATTGCAACGATGGACTGGTTGCGAGTTCTTATGATTTTTGGTGTGTTTTCTCTTCTCTTGAACCCATTTGAAAGGCTCGTTTTTACTGGACTATTTTTTTTGGAAATGAAATGGAGGAAGTGGAATTAGATTTTAGTAGTTTATTTTTCCGTGGAGGGTTACTTGAAGTTGCTTTTCTTGTCTTGGAAATTTGACATTATGTTGGAAACTGAGAAATGAATCCTGCATTATTGGTTATATGTTTTTTTTGTATTTAATTGATTTTGATTATAATGAAATTCCATTTCCATTCATTATTATTAGCCATTTATTTTTTGCCAATGATGACACAAGGGTAGAAAGGAAAGAGAAAGGAAAGGATTAACATATACAATTAGTGAAAAAAAAACGGAAATTAATGGGGTGTTCTATCTTTAGCTTTGGCTTTTGGAATTCAAGTTTTATGAAAGTGCTCATTGATATTCTCTTATAGAGCATAGCTGTAGAGAATTTGACTTCAGAGTTGTTTACAAAACTGAAATCATTTCAATGCCTACATGGTTTTGATGTCTCCCGTATTTCTCTACTCTTCCATTAGGCACCACAAGAATCAATTCACAAGCCCAAGCACAAGATGATGCCACACCAAGTGATTTTGGTACAAAGGATGGAAATCTCGTGTTTGTTGCTGGAGCTACTGGTAAAGTTGGATCACGAACCGTGAGGTACACCTTTAACTTTGATGCACAAATCCAAAATAATAAATACATATCATTGTTTGGATAAATTTGATTTCGTATCCATCATTTGAAACCATTTATCTAAAACCTTTCTCAAACTCAAATTCCATCCATTCTCATGAAACCTTCATAAATCATCTACTAAAATCTTAGTGTTTCTTGCAGAGAACTCTTAAAATTAGGATTTAAAGTTCGAGCTGGTGTTCGGAGTAAACAGAGAGCTGAGTCCCTTGTCCAAGTATGATCTCTAATTATTGAGTAGTTTAATATATGTGATTGAATGGCCCTAAAAAAATGAAAGCATCAGTTTCATATTTCGTATAATCTCCTGTTATTAATAGTTTTCTACATAAACAGAGCGTTCGGAAAATGAAGCTCGAGGATGTGGCAGAAGGCACTCAACGTAAGATTAACAGCTATTTTATTGCTAATGTATATACAATAAAGTTATGACTGGTGATAGCTATTGAGTTGATTTTGTTTGGGGACGAATAATTTATAGTTGTTTGGTCTTTAGCCCAGCTATAGATAAGCTTGAACTTGTGGAGTGTGATTTGGAGAAACAGAATCAGATTGAACCAGCAATTGGAAATTCGTCAATAGTTATATGCTGCATTGGTGCCAGTGAAAAGGAGATTTTTGATATAACTGGACCATACCGAATCGACTATCAGGCAACAAAAAACCTGATCGATGCAGGTAAAATAATCAAATTCAGGGTCGGAATCTGGAGTATGTTTTTAGGGACATAAACTTTTGATTTTTTTTTATATGGTAATGCTGAAACGGTGTTGATTTTATATGCAGCCACTTCTGCGAAAGTTGACCACTTTATTTTGCTCACATCTCTGGGAACAAACAAAGTTGGATTTCCTGCTGCAATCTTGAAGTAATGATAAAACTTCCCTTCTGCCTTATAGTAATACTCTTATAGCATAAATACTCTTTAGTCTGTGAAAAGATATATTGGTTTCAAATTCTTTATTAACTCGTTTAATTATGCTTCTGTTGCAAAAGCTTGTTCTGGGGAGTTCTAATTTGGAAAAGGAAAGCAGAAGAAGCACTTCTTGTCAGTGGTCTTCCATACACAGTGAGTTCTTTTGAACTCACTACTTTTATACAACGTAAAAGGCTATGAAGATGCAATATTCTTTTTATTTAAACATTTTTTTCTTCTATAAGAAATCACAATATGATTGCAGATAGTGAGACCTGGGGGGATGGAAAGGCCTACGGATTCTTACAAGGAAACTCATAATATTACGTTATCAGAGGAGGATACTTTATTTGGTGGCCAAGTATCGAATCTTCAGGTTTGACATGCATTTATATATATGACCTATTACTAAGCTTTGTACATTACTTGCTGTGAGTTGACTTTTGCTGGTTTATACCATACCAGGTAGCAGAACTAATGGCATTTATGGCCAAAAACCGCAGCCTTTCATACTGTAAAGTCGTGGAAGTAGTCGCAGAAACTTCAGCTCCTCTGATTCCCATGGGAGACCTCCTAAAGAACATACCATCTGGCCGTGAACAAGTCTTTCCTTCCAAGGTAGTTTCTTCTATTTGAAAACATTACAAAAATTTCATTTATGATTTAAGTTACTGATATTTGAAGGCTTTTTCGCTGGTAGGTACAGCACATTTGGTCTCTTGATAGAACATTTGGTCCCAACTTTTTTATTTGTTGCACTTTATCCCCTTTCCATCCATTTTACTGCAATTTTTGACAGTCTTTGTCTTGTACTTTTGGTTCCTATGACTTTTGATCTCAAATTAAAAGGAAAGGGTGCAACAAATTCAAAACTATTAAGAAGTTGGGACCAAAAGTGCTATTTTTGAAAACAAGAGATAGTGTGTTGGATGTCATGGGAGACTAAAATTGAGTTATGTCATTATTTGTAGCTTGTTAACTAGGATATCTTATACAAATTCTTTGCAAGTGAAATAGGTTTTTTTGATTGGTTACGTGGCTATAATATTTATCTGGTTATTAGGAAACAGACAATGCAGATGGATCCAAGCAGGTTCCGAGCAGCACTTATGTAGAGAAAGAACCTGAAAAGGCAGAGGCAACTGCAGAAACACCGCTATCCCCATATACATGGTGAGTTGCAAGAACAACAATAAATTTCTTAAATTGCATTTTTATTCGGAGACTAACAAGTGATCATTTTATCTTCTTGTAGCTATGAAGATTTAAAGCCACCGACGTCTCCAACTCCTACCCCACGCATTGGCTCTGGTACCACCAAAGATAGTAAGATTGAAATCGTACCTGATGAAACAAGCTCCATCTCTGAAGTCGATTCTTTGGAAACGTTTACTATTGCCATTGACAATGTAACTCCTCAAATTGAACCAAAAAAACAAAATCCCTTGTCACCGTACACAAAGTAAGCTCACTTGCCATAATATCAACCAATTTTCTTATTCACATTGTCGGCATTTGTAATTTCCTCCAAAGTTTTACTCTATCATCAATATACTTGGGAAAAAGTCAAAAATTGATGTTTCTTAACATAGTAAATTACCAAAATTAGGAAATAAGTTAAGGTCCCAAATGAAGGGATTTGATTAGATGTGAGTTGCAAAATTTGATTTGATATATTTTCCTTAATTTATAGCTTCATATATGTGTATATATAGACTGCATGGGCAACATACATAAATTGCAGAAAATCTATGAGAAATCTGGCAAAAAATAATTAGAGAGTTGGATTGTTTGAGAGACAAACAAAAGTAGTGATTGGGAAGAAAAGATTTGGAAGACCTTCAATTTGTGCTGGTCTTGGCCTATCGAAAGATATATCCCGTTCACTTCCAATTATTCTTGTTAAATTTTCAAGATCCCATGCTTGACGATGTTAATTGCATAAAATTTAATTGAATTGCTATTACTTGTAGATGACCTGTAAATTTTTCCATCTTTCTTTGTAGCTATGAATATTTAAAGCCACCAAGTTCTCCAATTCCAACCCCAAGCACTGGCTCTGGTGCAACTATAGCAAGTAAAACAGAGATCACACCTACTGCAACAAGCTCCGCTTCTTCGTCTACTGAGGACAATTCTTTGGAAATTCCAGACATTGCTATTGATAATGTAACTTCTCCAACTGCACCGAAGAAACTAAGTCCCTTATCACCATACACTAAGTAAGCTCGTTCACCATAAATCACTTGAGTTGCATTGAGTATATCATATTATACTATAAATATATATTAGGAGTGCTTCCTAAAACTAACCTGTACATTTTCCAACTTGTAGCTATGAGGAATTAAAACCACCAAGTTCTCCAACTCCTACCCCAAGCATTGGCTCTGATGCCACTAAAGCTAGTAAGATAGAGATCACGGCTGATGCAACAATTTCCACCTCTTCCTCTGTTGAACTCAATTCTTTGGAAACGTCAACTTTTGACATCGATAATGGAACTCCTCAAATTACACCAAAGAAACAAAATCCCTCTTCACCGTACACAAAGTAAGCTCCTTATAAAGCATCCCTGTATGTTTGAGTCAATGGAGGAAATTGCATTTTTAGTCCCACTGGACTGGACATTCAGTACCACTTTCAGTCCAACGCTTTAAAAGTAGAACTCATGGTCCCAACTTTTTTAATTTGTTTTGCACATCCACCCCACCCGCACCGGTTTGATTTAGTTAGGGACCAAAAGTGCAAAAAATTGGTGTCTATTCGGTTTTAACAAGTGCTTTGATTTTGGCAGTTATGAAGACTTGAAACCACCTAGCTCTCCAACTCCGACACCAAGTGGTTTAAAAAAGGAACCTTCTGTCGTGTGCACTTCCGAAGAAGAAGCATCACCTTTTACTGGAGGAGACGAACTTGCAAAGAGTGACACTACTTCAGAACTTGGGGAAGATCCTACAGAAACTTCTGACCTCAAGCCCCCTTCATTCCCATCGATTGATGAGAAATCAGGCGATATCAATCAACACACTGAATCAAAAGCTAGACCCCTTTCACCTTATACCATGTAAGTACAATTCTGTTATAGAAATGCACACATCACAAAAAAATCATAAACCTTGTACTAATTTCGTCTTTGTTTTGACATGCAGGTATGAGGACTTGAAGCCACCAAGTTCTCCCGTGCCTTCTCCAAAGAAGCTTTAAAATGTGAAGGAAAAGGAAATGTTGCAAGCCAAATACAATTACTTTTTTTCCTTTTCTGTAGCTTCATAAAACTGAGCCTCGGGAAGTTCATGAAACATCAATTCTTTTATGAGAGATGAACAGTTTGAAAAGCGGGAAGCTATACTTAACATAAGCATGTGAATGTGATATTACTATTTGTAATTGTCCCTTGACCATATTGCTTATCATGTTTTGGCACTAATCTATGATTATGTATCAGTTTTATTTTATTTTTTTCGAAAAAATTTACAAGTGGCTGAATTGCGGGCTGTATCAATAGATTTTATTCCTTAAAACAGTGTTTCTAAAACAACAATAATAATAAAAAAAATAATAAAAAAAATATATGTAAGTTTATATGCATGAACTTGACTGAAATATCAAATATATACGTTGCTATGAAAAATTACTTACTTGAAGACTTGGCTTCCAAGCTGTGACAATTTTGTGGGTAGCCACTTGATTGCTTGACTGAATTAGTAGCCTTGGACTCTTACATTGATTATGATTGTAAATAAAATGACTTTTATGACAGAGTTTGTTTATGTAATAACTCTTCATTAGAGGTGCTGATTAAATTTACCATTTTCCGAGTACATTGTAACACAAGCAATTAGCAAATTTGAGAAAACTTTTTCTTCTTTATATATTTTGAAAGAAAAAAAAAAGAGATATCTAAGCTTATTAAAAAGTATTATAATAATTGAAATATCTAAGCTCATTTGAAAACTACATAATATTTGTAAAAGAATACATCTAAATATAGGAATGAAAAAAATAAATAAATATAGGAATGAAAAAAGATGGTACAGTAGAACTTATGCTAGTATTCAGAAATCAAAAAAGGAAATATAATAATGTCAAAAAATTCGCTAGAAGGAGGGGTCGAACCTCCGACCTTGTGGTTAACAGCCACACGCTCTAACCAACTGAGCTATTCCAGCTTTTGTTATAAAACTTTATTTTTTCCTAGTCTATCACTTAGGAATTAATAAATTTCAAGTTTTTTTTTTTTTTTTTATTAGAAATTTCAAGTTTCAATTACATAGAATTGACTTGAGTCACTTGACCCAGCAAAATATTATACTCTTAATCCTTTGACCTTTACGAGAGCCGGTCAGCCGCCAGACCAACTACACACATCGAAACGCTGTCGTACCTCTTAAACCTTCCATAACACACTTCCCGCTAACGACGCCGTAGGCTCACTCACACTCCCAATAAGCTTCCCAGCAAACCCCAAATTTAACAAAAACCAGATTCACAGCTCTAATTCTCTCTTTCTCTCTCTTCAATCGCCGGCAGAATTTTACCTTAACATTTACCTGCCAATTGATCGCCGGAGTCAATAACAATGTTCTAAATCGTATATGATTACTAACCAATTTTTGTAAAGATATATAGAGTGAGTAATATATAAAATTATGGAGGACGATTATTATATGAGCGGGGATAGCGAAGAGGAAGAAGATTACTATTCGTTCGATCCTGATGCAGAGTCGCTCGACGGAATCGAAAAAGAAGATTCCGATCCTCGGTGGGTCTCAACCAAAGCCCCTTATTCTAAGGTAACACACGAACGAACCTGTTTGTATTCGATAATTCATGTCAGTATTTTATATTTGTGCAGGATTTTGTATTTGTAGTCCACCTTTGATGCTATCATGGGCTTGCGAAGGTGAAAAACTCTTTTTTTCCTCTCTTTTTGTTTCGTTTTATTGGATAAGGGGCAGTTTGTTTTTCCCATACCTTTAGTTTTACTTCGGTTGTGATGATTTTGATAGCTTTTCAGTGGAATTATAAGAATTCATTATTTTGGGAAAATGCGGACTTTTTTCTTTCCTTGAGTGTGGAAAACCCTGAGTTTCTTTGTCAGCCATTATGCTAATTTATTTTTATTTTTGCTTCTAGTTTATCCTTCCATGTGGCCTTAGGTTAAGGGATATTTTTTGCATGTAGTTGTCTGTTGATTTTTTGTTGAAAGGTCCCATCTTAACTCGTTTTATAGTTTCACGATTCTGAATTTTAACGGACTTCTCATTGTGCCTCTTTGCAGGTAATTACAGAAGAGTCTCTATTGGCTGCACAGGTAGTAATGAATTTACATAATCTGTGATTTTCTTTCATACATGCTTGTTCATACTTCCATTGTGGTTGACTTGATTTTCTTTTTTGCTGGTTTATGCCAGTAATGAAACTCCTACACTTAAGAAGTTTGGACTATGAAAGTTTTTAGGGACCTACTACCCCATACTTAAGCTAGTCTTGGTCAAACTTTTACTAAAAATTAGAATGATCCTGAACATTGCTATGTTTCATCCACCAAGATCCCGTCTTGGTGGAAATGATTACCATGCACTTGTTTTTTATTTTTGATGTCCACTTAAATTTAAAGTCAATTAGGATGGTAGTAGAAGAATTTTATTTTGGAAACCTTGAAACAAAATTTTGTTATCTATGCAGAGAGAAGATTTAAAAAGAGTAATGGATCTGTTATCAGTGAGAGAACACCATGCCAGAACTCTTCTCATACACTACAGATGGGATGTGGAGCATTTGGTTGCGGTTTATGTGGAGAAGGGGAAAAACTACATGTTTGCTCAAGCAGGTGTTACTGTGCTTGAATTTGTAGACCTTGACCCACCAGACTCTTCCTGTGCAGTGATGTGCAATATATGCATGGATGATGTGCCAGCAAAAGATGTGACCAGAATGGACTGTGGCCACTGCTTTTGCAACAACTGTAAGTACCAGTTCTTTCATATGGATTATGTGCCAGGTTTCTCTTCTGGAACATGAAAAATGGGTAAATATCGCAGAAAATGATTGCAAATTTTGTTATCCTCTGTGTTTTTGTGAGTCAGAAATTGGATCCATTTTGAGCTTGCAAGCTGTCATGCCTACATGATTCAGTTCTTTATTTTTTTCCCCATTTTGCAAACTATACCTTTTCTCTACTTAATTATATTTGTCCACATATAGTTATTTATGTAAAAAGCCATATATTGAAAACTTTCAGGTTGGACAGAGCATTTCATTGTCAAAATAAAGGAGGGGCAGAGCAAGCGTATTATGTGTATGGCTCATCAATGCAACTCCATCTGCGACGAAGCAATTATAAGAAAGCTAGTTAGTGTGAGGCACCCAGATTTAGCAGAGAAATTTGATCGTTTTCTCCTTGAGTCGTATATCGTAGACAACAAAATGGTTAAATGGTGCCCTAGTACACCTCATTGTGGGAATGCAATACGGGTAGAAATTGATGAATTTTGTGAGGTGGAATGTTCTTGTGGTTTACAGTTTTGTTTCAGTTGTGCGTCAGAAGCACATTCCCCATGTTCTTGCTTGATGTGGGAGCTGTGGACAAAGAAATGCCAAGATGAATCGGAGACAGTTAATTGGATGACTGTACATACAAAGCCTTGTCCTAAATGTTACAAACCAGTTGAGAAGAACGGTGGTTGCAATTTAGTTAGTTGCATATGTGGGCAATCATTTTGGTAATAGTTCTCTTTTGGCGACAGCGGTGCCCTTTTCTCATTCCTGCATCTTACTTCATATTTGAATTGTTGCTTATAACTATTTTTCTCTTTAAATTTAAATTATGATGTTTCTATAAATTCAATATCTGATTACGTGTACTGGGCTTCACACTATATCTTTGTCTGTCAAAATTGTGAGGTCCTCACATATTTGCATACATGTGCGTTCTTGCAAAGTTATATATCTGAAGTTGCACCTATTAGGAGAATGAATATAAGACAGACATTCTCATCTTTTGCTCTTCTGCATCTGTACCTTTTTAACTTCTTAATAGCTCAGATTTACATACCAGATTTTTCTTATTTGTGTTTCTTGTTATTGACATTATTATGTTGTGTATATGGTGTCATTTACTATACTATCCTCACACACTATTCTTTATGTTTGTTTCCTATGTAATGCCACTTAAGGCCCTTTTCTTCGTGTTTTAACATATACCTTCCCAGATCTCAAGAAATGCCTGTATTATCTGGCCTAGTTTATTCTTACTGTTTTATGTCCTGCTCTAGTTGGCTTTGTGGTGGAGCTACGGGCCGAGATCATACCTGGTCAAATATTGCAAATCACAGCTGTGGCCGCTATAAAGAAGATAGTGAAAAGAAGGCTGAGCGTGCAAAGCGTGATCTTTTTAGATACATGCATTATCATAATCGTTATAAAGCTCACGCTGACTCCTTTAAGCAAGAAACTAAACTGAGGGAGACCATAAAAGAAAAAGTATCTAATTTGGAAGCAAAAGACTCAAAATTAAGAGATTTCAGCTGGGTTTCAAATGGGCTTTGCAGGCTCTTTAGATCAAGACAAGCTCTTTCATATTCATATCCATTTGCATATTACATGTTTGGCAATGATCTGTTCAAGGATGAGATGACTAAAAAAGAAAGGGAAATAAAACAGCATTTATTTGAGGACCAGCAGCAGCAACTTGAGTCAAATGTTGAGAAGTTATCCAAATTTCTAGAGGAGCCATTTGATGAGTACTCTGAGGAACAAGTCACACAAATAAGGATGCAAGTCATTAATCTCTCTGTGATCACTGATAACCTCTGCAAAAAGATGTAAGTGTATTTGTTCTTGAAGGCCTAAAGTTTGCAGTGAAAGACGAAGCTTATACTCTTGCTTGTCTTGCAGGTATGAATGCATCGAGAATGATTTATTGGGTTCACTTGAATTTACAATTCACATTATAGCTCCGTACCAGTCAAAAGGCATTGAGAAGGCAGAAGAGTTGAGCGTTGGATGGAGTGCTCAAGCAAACAACCAGAATAGATCTCAGAAGGCAGCTGATCTGTCCAATGGTAACGTGGTTTAACTTACCTCTTCCTCTGTACTTTATGTAGGAACGTAGAGAGTAATGATATTAATAGTGCATCTTTTGCCAAACGCTTAGATTCTTTGAGAGTAGATTGTTTACTTTATGTTGTCGGAAACAAATTAAATACGTATGTGATTATGTCCACAGAATGAGAATAGAATTGCAATTAACTGTATACCTGAAAGGTGGTCCAGTAGAATTTGCATCACCAATAAACCGTTAGAAACACTACATGACCCAATGAACTTTTTTAATTTTTATAAAAATGATATATTGTTTATAATTAGATGAAGTTTATCAATTTTTCTTTGAAATATTCGTTTCGGGAAAATAAGAATATATCGATGAACTGATTGTACAAGGTTCATATTTTCGTTAGATAATAAATTTATCTTGAGGATCAGTGGTGAAGACTGAAGATATTATTTAACTATCTGAATTTGTCATCTTAACCATATCTGTACATATAATTACTACTGTACTCAGTGCAACTTTGAAAGGTTTTATAGTTCACTAATTTATATATTCTGAGTAAGCATTCTAAAAGTGTCAAGATAATCATAAATAGCCTCTGATGAAATACATATGTGCGCCTGCATATCCAGATGATTTAGTTTGTGATCCATATGCAGTTTCTGGTTTGTCGCTTTATTTGTAATGCAAGGCAAGGTTGCATTTGTAGAGTATATCTTGTAGACCATTACACCTATGTGCATTCTGATGCCCCTTTTATAGTGCTTGTTCGACCCCTATAAGTTCTGATTGTATCTTTATATTTCTTATTCAACTATCTCGTGGCATGACATTTGGCATGTCCATTTTTATAGGGATTAATGATAAGAATTGTTGGATTAAAGTAGTGATCTCATAAAGCTAATTATCATAGTAAACTGAAGGACTGAAACTTTGTAAAAATTGTTGCAGTAAAATGATTTTGTTTTTCTTAGGATATACATGAGGAATGGAATGTTTGCGCTATCTGATGATCATTTTCATGCATTATTTGTAGGAGGTGCAGTAGAAAAAGGCCAAGCATCGACATCTGGGACTTCAGATGACAGTCTAGAATTATCACGGAAACGTGCCAAGAAAGGAAATTCTGCAGGCAGTGTGTTCGATCTCAACTTGCCTGCAGAGGTAAGTCACGCAAATTCTTGAAGTTGCTATCTAACAACGGAATGGCTTAGCATACAATTCTTTTTTGTCTTACTATTTGGTTCTCTCAACTAAGAGATGCCAATAAACCTTAAACTATATGTATAGATAGTCTTTTATTTTTGGAGACTTGATTATTGGTGAATAATTGTGTATATTTTGTGGTTGAGTCCATTTGAAATATTGCTGATATGATAGGGCAAAGAACTGGGTCTGGGATATGATTAGCCTTTACCAGTTATCTAATCTAATGTGAAAACTATTTTATTATAATCAGATTTCCAAGAATAATTTTAGGAGTTACAGGCTGTCCAGCACTTCCCAAAGGAGTTGTAATAGTGATAGGTTGCAAGCCCAAGTTGGAGTTTCAAGAGTTTGGGCAAATATTATTTCAACAAGTTTGGATGAGCCCGCCAGCTTTGTCCAAACTCCATATCAAAAAGTTTTGACCCAATTTCGCATTCTTGTGAAATTGGACTAAAACTATTTCATTCAGGTCCTTTATGCCCAACCAAACCCGACATTAGTCAATAATCTCCTAATTGGTCCTAAGTTAATCAATAAATATAAGTTTTCCTGAAATATTCCTTTTTCTTTTCCCCGCTTATTTAGTTCAAATTGAAATGTTGACGTGCCACATCAACTCAGCCTTTTAAATTTTTTTCAAGGCTGATGATATGGCCAGAGCACTTACTATTATGCCAGAACAAAAATGCCTTCATTGACTGATTTGCCCCCTGATGTTCAGAAAATTCAAAAATACAAAACAAAAATTCTTGGGTTTTCTCCCTCGAACACTACCATGGACGATTGCTTTCAACTGCAAAAACCAGACTTGAAATACAGAATAATATTGACGAACATTGAATTATTAGAATCAATTTTCTCACCAAATAATTTAATTAAAATAATATTATTCTTCTAAAAAAGGTGAAAGGTTCTGGTTTTACTATAATTGGCATATAAAAGACAACTCTTTTCTTTTGCCAATTTGCCTTCACGTTTCACCCCGTTGAACGACTAAATTTGATCCAATTATAGAATATATTTTTGTTTTAGAGAAGAGCAATTGAAAGCCTCATTCATCTTCTCTATTATTCTGTTCCCTTTAATTAATTCTTAAAGAAAAAAAAAAAAAAAAAAAAAAAAGTGCTAACGGTGACCAAGATTATGAAAAGGGACAGAAATGTGAGTTTTAAAAGATTGCTCTTTTGCTCTTGCTATATCAACAACCATTTTCCAGTTGAGTTTTTTTTTTAAAAAAAAAGATCTCCTTGTAATGTGCAACTCTTTACATTTCACAATCTTTGACCGGTACTTACTACTTAGAAGTAATTACTAGGAGGATAACGGGTTTTTTCAAGTTAACTCTCTGTGATATGTCTAATGGGCAATTTACCTTCCTGTGAAATAAAAATAGGCAATTTAACTCCCCGTGAAATGAAATAATGAGCAATTTACCTCCTCGTGATATAAAAATAGGCAATATACCTTCCTGTGAAATGAAATAATGAGCAATTTAACTCACTGTGATATGAATTAATGAGCAATTTAGAGGGAGGCAATGTGTTTCTTTTATAAAAACACAAGGAGTTATTTTGCCATTTTTCTTAATACAGGGAGTTAAATTGCCTATTTAGGATATCACAGGGAGGTATTTTGCCCTTTTATTTATCACAGGGAGTTAAATTGCCTATTTTGAATAACACATGGAGTTAATCTGCTATTCACTCGGAGGATAACCAATCATTGAATATAGTTATTTGAAAAAAAAAAAAAAAAAGGGTGTCATTGAATCTGTACGTACAGTTCCTTGTTTGGATAATAAGTCGCTCTACCCTCGGTTAATAAGAACGGTCTCTGTCCTCTTCTCTCATCCTCTCGATCCGGCCTAATCCTCCGACCACCTCGAGTATGACGTCTCCTATTCACAGCTTAGTTATATATTCTACTCTACACACATACTATTTGATACTACTAATTTCATTCAGGATGTTAAAGTTGAAATCGGAAAAAGAATGCTAATAAGACTTTTCCACATAGTTTTTGTTAATTACTATTCCTGCATGTAAATCAATTTTGTTTTGATTTATTTATTTTAATGGATCCATAGTTACAGATGGAATTGGATTCAGTTTCCGAAATGGTGTGGGAGTAGTCAAAATCCTAATAAAATTACTACACGGGACTCTTTTGCCAAAATTAGAGGGTTCTCTTTTGCAATTTGATCTTATTAACTTAATCATAGAAGAGAACCTAGACTTATTAACAATCTCTATATCTTTGTTAATTCATTCATGCAAGCAGCTATATATATATAGAAAAGACAGAGCTCAATGATATAGCTCAATGATGACTTAGTGATGGAATTATCTGCAGCAGAAAAGATAGAGCTCAATGATGACTTAGTGATGGAAATACTAGTCTGGTTGCCGCCAAAATCACTACCTCTAAAATTCTAGCTTGAATATAGAAAAGCTAGCTAGCCATACAAATTCACTACAACATTTTATACATACTAGGAAAGTGTACGTGCGTTGCACGTGATTAACTAATTTTTTATGTTAGTTGAATCATATAATCATTTTTCAATATACTATCTTAATGATATATCATATAATCTTTTGACTAATTCTCTTTAATTATTACTATGTTGTTACCAAAAATTTAATTTTTTTATTATAAAAACTTGAAAATAAAAAATGAACTATAACTATTAAGTATTTTTTTATCTGAAACTACATGTCTACAGAAATATTATTCTAAAACAACCATTTGAACGAATGAACAATATCTATTATTTTCTTCCTTTACTTTGATATTTCCATCTAAACCATTTTTCACAGGTTTAACTCATTTTTTTTTATCTATTTAGCCAGTTTTGTCTGTTATACATATCTTTTACTAAATTCATTCATTTTCAATTACATATCTAATTAATTTTTAACGAATCTAATCCATTTTTACCAACTCTCCCCGATTTTTTAGTGTAAATTTGCTTTTACACTAAGTTTACCCTATTTTTTGTTATTTTAACATGTTCTTTCATCGATTTCGTCCAGTTTTACTTTGAGTTTACCATTTATTTTTATGTTATTTTAATCCGTTCTTTCATTAATTTCACCATTTTTTGTGCTTTATCCCATCCTTTAATCGGTTCACTCATTCTATCCAGTTTTATAAGCCAATTTTACCTATTATTTTGCTGATGTACATTATTTTCTCAACTTTTTCACATTTTTTTTTTCAATTTAACTCATTTTTTGTTCTTGTTCTTTATCTATTTTACCCATTTTTTGTTATCTTGTATTTAGTTAGTGTTGTTCATTTTTTACCAGTTTACCCGTGTTTTGTTGATTTACCTCATTATTTTATCGATCGTACCATGTTTTGTTAACTCATTTTCTTTCGATCTAACCCATTTTCCCATTGTTTTGTGCCGTTATCACCAGTTTTAACCACTTATAGATTTTGACTTCTTTTTTTAACCTAAGTCAATTATAAGTTTTTCAGTTAACTAAATATGATTACTTTAGTTTATTCATATCGAATAAATGTGATTTCTTTTTAGGTTTTTTAATAAGTGATCATTTCTTAAGGATTGTCCAAAGAAACACTGATTGCCCTTGTTTTTACACTGAGTTTACAATTTTTTTGTTATTTTAACCCGTGCTTCGACCGATTCCACCCAGTTTTATGTTTTATCAAATTTGTTAATCAATTCACTCATTGTTTTCGGTTTAACCAAGTTTTAGTCAATTTTACATATCCTGCTTACCCCGTTGTTTGATCAATGGCACCATTTTTTTTAATATAAGTTGTTTTTCTTCTATCTAACCCATTTTTTCCTCTGATTTTTCAATTTTTTTTTATCATATATATATTTTTATTAGAATATTACCCATTTTTACCAATTTTAATCATTCTATGTTTTGACTTATGTTGGCTTAAGCCAATTATAAGTTTTTCAATTAACTAAATAGTACTTTTTTTTTAATTCATATAGCCCGAATGTGACCTCTTGTTTTTAGATTCTTTAATAAGTGATAAATTCTTAAGAATTCTTGAAAGAAATATCACTTGTACACTGAGTTTATCATTTTATTTTTATTATTTTAGCCCGTATTTTCACCGATATCATCTATTTTTTTGTGGTTTATCTCATTTCTCAATCAATCCATAATTATCTAAAGTGTAATCCAATTTCGGTCAAATTTCACATTTGTTAATCAATCCACTCATTAAGTTTCTCCGGTTGAAATTTAACCTATTTTCTCACATATTTCACCTTTTTTATTTTGCCAATTAACTCATTTATTTGTTTTTGTTCTTTTATCGATTTGATCTGATTTTTTGTTATTCCGTGTTTAGCCGATTTCATTCATTTTTTTTATCGGTTTTACCTATTTTTTTGCTTGTTAACCTTGTTGTTTTATCAATGGCACGATTTTTATTTGTTTTAACCATCTTTTCTTTCTATCTAACCAATTTTCTCATTGATTTTACCATTTTATCATATATTATTAATCAAAATTTTACCTTTTTTGCCGGTTTTAACAATTTCTATGTTTTGAAGCTTTTTTTTTCTTAAGCCAATTATATAGTTTTAGTTCTCTCTAGTGTAACCCAATTTCAGTTGATTTTCACATTTGTTAATCATATCACTAATTTTCTTTGGTTGAACTCAATTTAGTATGATTTTTACTTATTATTTTGCTTATTTAACATATTTTCTCACATATTTTACCTTCTTTTTTGCCAATTAACTCATTTATTTGTTTTTGTTCTTTTATCGATTTGATCTGATTTTTTGTTATTCCATGTTTAGCCGATTTCATTCATTTTTTTTATCGATTTTACCTATTTTTTTGCTTGTTAACCTTGTTGTTTTATCAATGGCACGATTTTTATTTGTTTTAACCCGCTTTTTTTTCTATCTAACTAATTTTCTCATTGATTTTACCATTTTATCATATATTATTAATCAAAATTTTACATCTTTTGCCGGTTTTAACAATTTCTATGGTTTGAAGTTTTTTTTTTTTTGCTTAAGCCAATTATTCATTTTTAGTTAACTAAATATTACCTTTTTAATCACGTAGAACGAATGAGACATAATTTTTGTAGGTTCTTTAACCTTTTTTAGGTTCTTCAAATAAGTGTAAACTTCTTAAGAACTCTTCAAAGAAATATTTGAAGAAATATAGAGTTATAGTTTTTATTTTTTTTACCATTAATATTTTAATGAGTTGCAAAACTTTAAAAGATAATTATATATAAGTTTGTTATATAAGGACTTCTTGTCTAATTATACTTTTGTAATTCTTTTCTATTAGGATTCTTTTATTTTACATTTTTGCCGTAAATTTTAATATCACAATATAATTTAAATAGGGGTATATTAGTCTTCACAAAAAAGGGAAGAAATTTTCTTAGGCCAACTCGTACTTTTATATGTAATATGTAAATATGTAATATGTAATGTAATATGTAATATGTATATGTATATAGATAATATTTTAATGAGTTGCAAAACTTTAAAAGATAATTATATATAAGTATCACAATATAATTTAAATAGGGGTATATTAGTCTTCACAAAAAAGGGAAGAAATTTTCTTAGGCCAACTCATACTTTTATATGTATATAGATTTGCCGTAAATTTTAATATCACAATATAATTTAAATAGGGGTATATTAGTCTTCACAAAAAAGGGAAGAAATTTTCTTAGGTCAACTCGTACTTTTATATGTAATATGTAAATATGTAATATGTAATGTAATATGTAATATGTATATGTATATAGATAATATTTTAATGAGTTGCAAAACTTTAAAAGATAATTATATATAAGTATCACAATATAATTTAAATAGGGGTATATTAGTCTTCACAAAAAAGGGAAGAAATTTTCTTAGGCCAACTCATACTTTTATATGTATATAGATATATATCGTCTCGCTTATTATCCCGGTTTTCCCTGCAGTTCTCATGAATTGGGAATAAATTTAACTCTTTACCCCTAAAATTTTACAAAAACTGCATTTTACCAGAAAAAAGACATAAACTGTTAGTTCCAACAATTAAAATTTGGTCAATGAATAATTTTGAGGTAGAAACTACTCTATATTTTAATTTTAATTGACTCAAAAACAGAAATTTTTTCGAAGTTTTCGATAAACACGTATCAAAATTTTGATCCATGGTCCAGACCCTTAAACTACCACATTTGAATAAAAAGGCATTTTCTTTTTTGAACTTCATTTTTATGTGTTTAGTCATTTTATTTCATTCAAATAAGAGAATGATGTTGTATATTGATAGTGAAATTAAAACACTGCTCATGCAATTAAAAGTTTATTTCGATCTAACAAGCCAGAATATTATTGCCTCAGGGGTATACTAAAATTTCATGACTTCATTTGAATAGTTTCAATATAAGTTATTCTACTTCTTTTAAAATGACATATACGTCGATAAAAAATCTTGGACAATTTGTTAAAGTTCTCCTCATATCTTAGATAAATATCCATATATTTGCATAAACTGTACTCGGAACTCGGAAGGAGTGAATTTGATGCAAATTGAAGGATAAAAACATGCTGCTAATGCAGTAAGAGAGAAAATGGAATTTAGTAACTCCCAAATAAATTAAAAATTTACCTCATGAAAGAACCCAACAAATCAGTTCCAAACGAAAAAAATGAATAGGATGATAAATCATTAGTAATCAGCAGCAAGGAGTAAATGATTTGACGAAATGTTCAATCTCATTATTCTATAACAGCCAAAATGCTCAATACAGAGGGTATAAGCAATCCAAGCGTCATGATTCAGTATGGTTTCTCATTGTACAGTTACCTACAATTCACACTCACTACAACAGTCGACCAAAATCAAAGTCCTTGATGATCTTCAACATCCACCGTTGACTGCATGCCAGCTGGCACACCAGCTTCAACCACACAGATTCCACGATTCCAGTCAAACTGATTGCATTTGGACCGTTGGATCTCAGCAGAATTGCTTTCCATCTCATCGTAAAGCTGATGATGCATGTGCGGAAACGGAGACGAAATTCCATGAATCACAATCTTAATGTTGTGTAGCAGATCAATGGTGGTGATCTTCACATAGTTGATCTTCATCGGCGCGAGAGGTCCTCCGCCGCCAGCGGTGGTCACCACGAGATTGTTTCCAGCATTCATAGTCGGCAACGAAGTCGTTGCAGGCAAGCTAACGAGTTCCGCCGCAGTCAATCTCCTGTTCGGCACCACATGATACCTGAAGTTAGACAAATAAGCATATCCCCCGCCGGAGAAGATAGCAGAATCGTCGAGTGCGAAAATCGTCATGGATTTCAACTCTGACAGATCTGCGTACTTAACACGCAGCGCGAGTGAAACGACGCTGTATCCAGTAGCTTGGAGTCGAAGAATAGCGTCCTTCAGCATCAGGCGCATGATAGACAGAGACATAGGCTGTGCAGATCCCGAGGAGAGAGACGAAGAAGGAAAGGACATTGACGTCATGCGCTCGACGTTGCACGAGAGCGGAGAGAGATGAGATACGTAGCCTGTGATCCCATGGATTATGATAAGGCCGTTGTTGAAGAGGTCAGGGCGCGTGATGTCAACTCCATTGACGAAAACCTTATCATCCTTGCCGTCGGAGGTGATTGTGAGGCAGCGGTTGGGTGCTAGGGTTTCGATTTTGGTACCGAAAATTAGGGATTTGAGGAAGTGGTGAGGGTAGAAGCCGGGGATAGTAAGCTCCTGGAGAAGGAGAGTGAGGGAGCAAGATGTGCAGGTGAGGAGGGAGGCGTCGCCGGGGGCGAAGATAGTGAGGGGAGTGGTGGCGGAGATGTTGGCGGAGGCTGTGGCGGTGGAGAGTTCGTTAAAGCCGAGGGTGGAGAGAATGGTGGCGAGGAGAGTTGAGGGATAGTTTGCGGAAGGATGGAGGGATGATGGGGATGGGGCGGTGGCGGTGAAGCCGTCTGGGGCAGCGGTGGCGGCGGAGATGAAGAGTGAGATGAGTAGTAGAAGGAGAAGGAGGATTAGGAGCTGGAATCGCAGAGGAATCGCCATTGAGTAATGAGAAAAAAAAAAACAGTGTGTGTGAAAGTGAAATCAGAAATGTGTGTGACTGTGAGTGAGTTTATAATTTATAGTGTAGGTAGGGTAGTAGTGTATGTAGCAGTGGGGGTGATGTATACCGAACTAATGGCGGGAAAATGGGAAACAGAATTTGCAGTGACGATCGAGAGTCAGTCTGTTACAGGTAAATGTCAATTGACGAATTTGCCCTATATTTATACGCATTTCCTTTTTGATGAATTTCTTTCTTCCTAACTGCTTTAATTGTGGACTGGGCTCTGCAAAATTAATTATCAGCGTTGAGCTTTCTGACAATCTATGGTTCACTAAATTTGGGTTTCAATTTGGGACACTTTTATGTTAGATTAGAGGTGGGCTTTTTTAGCTATCATTTTTAAAAGGTGAGATGGTTTCTTATTTGGACTGCGCATTTGCAAAATTTAATGATTATAAACCTTCACTACTGAAAAATGTAGTGTTCATTTTTTAACTGCCTATTCTTGGAAATAGTATCCGATAGAATTTATCACATTTTATTTAGAGTATCCGAAAGTATTTATGACATTGAGATACGGTTAATTTAATTTCCAATTTGCTCCCTAACTAAGTGTCAATTTTGCAAATTATCAAATGGATATCAATTTATTCCATTCAACATCAATGATACATGCTTCAAAAGTTCCAAATCGTTAATTTCCATTAAAAAACCGCTAACAAAAAACCTCAGAACTTCCCGGTTTAGTTACCTTATGATAATATTGAGCGCATCTGGACTTCCCCTTTCAATAAAACATGAGGGTAAAATGGGAATATATGAGGTGCTTGGTTAATGGCCTAGTAATTAACAAAAATATTTATGTAAAAATTAACGGGTTGAGGATATTGAAACATGTAGACTAGCTACGTACTTGAAGGAGCAAAGTGATGAATAAATTAAATGGATATATAGTTGGTAAAGTGAAAGATGATAGGAGGGGGGCAAAGTGAAATTTAACTCTTTAGTTAATATCACATATCTAGTCTGCTAGTTGTATGTACCATAATTCATCTTTAGAATCTGTTGCTTCTACTCTCTTAATGGAATAGCAAATTAGATTTGATCATATATATATATATATATTTCTTTTGAAATTGTTGACAAAAATCTGTCTATCAAATTAAATTATACATACATCTCGATCGGTCTTTAGTGGTAAGTTTTCAACAATCTCGAGACTCCCTGATTCAATCTGCATGGTTGTTAGATGAAAATTTTGGATTGATTTTATTTTTGGTTTATGCTTTTCTTAATTATTATCATATTAATTAAGAAATTATGGAGTATTTATTTTGAAACCCATAGATATGCAATTGAGGTATCATCTTTTTTGCAGATTGTAACTTTTTCTCATAAAAAACTAACTTTTCTCATTCTGTGTCATTGCGCGCAGTCTCCAACCACAACCAGTAGAGTAATGCATAGGCTGGATTTACACAGATTCCTTTTCTTCCTTTGACTTTTATTACTGCTTGAATGCATTTGGAAAGTTCACTCTTTTATATATGTTCTTTTTTTTTAATTTAGTCCAAATTGTTCAGTAATCTAGGCGTAAAAAGATTCTGTCATTTTCTTTATAATAAACCGATTGAAATTATAAGAGTTGTCTGACTATTGAGATAGATAGATAGTCAAAGGGTAGATTAATTGTAAGTTAAAACCATATTTTGTTGAATTTTCTTCCCTTAATTTGTAGTAGTATGATATCTAATTTATGAACAATAGATGGATTAACAGTGGGACAAAGTGTTGTTTTTCTTTGCATTAATTTGTTTGACCTTTTAGTTATATTAAGGCACTCAGTCAGAGATTACTCTGTTAAAACAAAATTACTTGCAGAAATTTATTTTCTTGTTTTGCCTCTCAAGAATATGAATATACTATGTATTAAAAATCACTTTGGAGTTTGTATAATCTAAGTAGTAATATATTGGTGTAACTAGTGAGGAGTTCTATGTATCTAGTTAATTGGTCTGATGGCATATATGTCTGTAAGATTCTTTAGGAAACTGATAATTGACTGGTTTAGTAGTATAACAAATTAGTACTCTATTTGTTTTTCATACCCATTAGTCTCCTAGTAATGACAAAATTGCATGGATTTCTTAAAATCCACAGTTGAACAAAATTCAAGGCCTATAAAAAGTCAACAATTTGTAATATATATATATAGTACTACTAGAATACTAGCATTTTTTCTGAGTTGTTTTTTATCAAAAATTACTCAATGTATTACATATGATATTTTAAAGAACAAAAAACACAATATGTTCTGTTTGGGTTACAATTTGTGCATTACAGATAAGAGAAGAATAAGACCAATGAAAGATGCACACATGACTAACAATCATCTGAGATAAAGCATTCCCTTTTCACCTTTTTGTTTTGGCCTTCGCCTTTCAGCCCTTTTGAGGTGAGCTAAACCCCAATACCTTATGAAAACTTTTATCCAATTGCTTGCCTCCATGCATTTAATTAAGATTAAGAATACTGTATCATTGGTTTCATTGTTCAGTGCCTCTATATTTCATAATTCTTTCATTTAAACTATCTATTTAATTTAAGTGTGTGGTGTGTCTCTTGGAGCAATATATGAAATTAACAGTTGCTATGTACATGAGGTGCATCAAGAATTTTCAATATTAAGACCATATTTTGACATAACAAGATATATGAATTAATTCCCTTTTCTTGATTATGTTTTGTAATATTAATCAATAACAAAAAGAGGGTTCTATAAAGTAAAGTTCTCCTTAGCCCCAAAAAAGGTGCAAGAAGATATAACTAGAGATAAAAATGATATTTCTCCATTACAAAGGAAGTAATTAAAGTGAAAGATGTGATATTCCCTCCTTTAAGCTTTAGTCAAATCTTTCTTTACATGTTATATATTTTAATTAATGACTGAACTTTTTGTTGATGATACAGATAAAATATTTTAGGCAACAATTGAAAAATACTTTTTTTTTTTTACTCTTACATTTTGCTCATTTGCAGTTATCTTTCATACCAATCAAAAGACCCCAACTAATTTACTTCTTTTGATGCAGAAAAAGCCTCACTATACTATACAAAGGTGGTTTCTACTCGTCCTGGATAGATTCTGGTCTTTCTAGAGATATAGTGAAAAAGTGGCTATATAGTCAAACCATTGATTAAATAGGCCATCCTTTTAATTCCTAGTCCCATCCGCATGTGTGCATAAATAAGCATGATGCAGTTCAATATGTAAAGGTAAATATCCCTACATCCTTTCAATATGTAACATGTCGTATTTGTTATATATATTTGGTAAACACTATTAGTTGTTTATAATTATAAATTCCAAAATTTTGATATATTGGTGTCTTATTCCAAGAGCACATGTATCGATTTATCGGAAGTAATAAAGGTTAAAGTCTCTTCTGAGTGAGTGAGATAGTATTTAAAGTCGTCCATTAAGAGGTCACGTGTTCGAATCTCTTGCCGCCTACACATGCTGGGGCATTGTTTAAAAGTCTCTCCTGTTTCACTACTTCAGTCATAAAATAACCTTTTGGGAATAAATCTTGAAAGAACTACTCGCCTAATAAGACACTTTCTAGTTAAAAAAATGTTCTTAAGATACTTCAAATTTTTTTTATATTGTTTGTATGACATTTTATTCAATAGGCTACCCAACATATTATAAGTATATATATATATATAGCTGCTAAGTGGCGTTTGGTAAGTCTCTTTAATACAAATTGAGATATCAGTTTGAATCCATGGTCATCACAAGAACAGATTCTGATTCAGATTTCCAAGACCAACTCTGTTTTTGAGTGAGTAGTCTTTCTCTTTATCTCTGCATGTATTTAGCTTTGTTTTCACCAAATTAATGTCATTTGGAGTTTTCTAGGATGTTTTTGTTTCTAGTTGTGCACTTGTCACTTTCTGTTGGAATATCTGCTTCATGCATTTAAGTAGTCTGATTCAATACATTTGTGTGGAGATTATATTCTTGTTAAGGAATCTGCATTTAATATCTCCTTGATGCATTTAATGCTTCCTTCAGTATAAGTCCATTGAAAATTAAGGAAATCAATTTAAAGGAGTAATTCTTTAAATATTATAAAATTGGTGTCCATACATGAACTTCTTGATTTCCAGTACAAATAACAGACACAGACACCCCTTCATTATAAAATGCTTCTGAATTTCAATTTGGTGATGACTGTAGATGTGATTATTTGGTATTTGGTTTAGTCGTTGTCATCGATTATGGGGCACTTGAAGAACTTGGAAAACAAGAAGAGACAACTTCCCCAAAATTTGTTGAAAGAGGAGGTAAAGCTCTTTTCTGCTCAAATTTCTTTTTAGCTTAATGGCTATAGTTTATGTCTTGTTACTTGTAATAATTCTGTTTGATAACTGAAAAATGCCGATGAAATGTTCTATGTTTTGAACACAATAAGGATTATGAATTTGTAGTTCCTTTAATTTAAAAAAAAAAATAAGATTTTGACATGTATATTCTATCTTGTTTATGATGCTATATCCAAAACTTGTAGATTTTACAGCTTCAGAAGGAGCTAGAGGCCCATAAGGTGGTACGATCTGCACTAGAGAAAGCAGTGAATCATCAGCCTCCCTTTGATGAAGCTATTACTTATGAATCACTTTCCCAGGTTCATTTTCTTGCCTTTGTGAAAGCTTCCCTAATTATATTCTTTTTTGCTGTGCTAATTAAGTAATTGAATTTTGCTCATGTCCATCTCCAGCCTGCTGAGAATCTGATTAAAGAAATAGCTGTTTTGGAGTCCGAAGTTGTGTACTTAGAGAAGTATCTTCTATCTATGTACCGTAAAAACTTCTCAAAAAGATTATCTACCTTACCTGCAATATTGGACAAAAGACCAAAAGAAAAAACTGAAACTCATAATTTGATGTCTTCCAAAGTTAATTTACCTTCTTCAGATTCAAAAGAAAAATTGCCTCAAAAATGCATTGGAATTTCAGAATCAGAGATGCTAGTTGATACTGGAATACACAGAAGCCACTCATCACCATCTCATCATTCAACTTATTCTTTAAAATCTTCTTATGAAGCCGAAGAAGCTTTTGAACCATACCATTCTTTACCTTTATCAATGCTAGAGGTATTGGATATATTGATCTTAATTTATTACAAGAATCTCAAGTACTCGTTGTTATAAATGTAACAATAAAATTTGTTTGTTGTGTTTTCTTACCAGAGAGCAGAGTATATCGGCAGCTCAAGTCATCCATTTTGTGTTAGGGAAACACCAAATTGGCTTTCCGAGGAGATGATTAAATGCATCTCAACTGTATATTGTCATCTTTCTGAAGAAAATTCATCTTCTTTTAGTAGCACTTCATGGATGAACAATTCTTTCAATGTTGAAGAGTTTAAAGAATATAAATATAGTGGATCTTTGTTCACAATGGTTGAAGTAAAAGGCTTACTTAGAGATTCCTCATCCCTAAAAACTGTTGAAGATTTGCTTCAAAATTTTAGGTGCTCCAAATCACTTTTGCTTCTTTATATGGAATTTTTTTTGGATTATTTTCTGAGTTTTATAGTAAGAGTTAACCATCATTATTACTCTTCCAGGAATCTTGTTTCTCGGTTGGCACAAATTGATCCTGGGAAATTAAAGCATGAAGAGAAATTAGCATTCTGGATTAATGTTCACAATGCACTAGTTATGCATGTATGAATTGTTAAATCTCAGTTTAGTCTTTGATCATTCTCTTAGTTACATTACGAGCCCGAATCTATTTATATTTGATTTTACAGGCATTTTTGGTATATGGGATCCCACGAGGAAATCTGAAGAGAATCTCTTTAGCCCTGAAGGTATTAATCCAATTAGATTGTTTTTCCACTGGTATGTTTTTAATAAAAGTTTTTGCGTTGCTTTTTGCTAGGCTGCATATAACATTGGAGGCCATACCATAAGTGTGGAGACGATACAGAGTTGTATCTTGAGATGCCGCTTGCCTCGTCCATCTCAGGTATTATGAATCAACTGTCTCAAATGAAATACTATTTTCTTCTTAGCATAATAACTGTACTATATTTTGATTTAACATACATAGTTGGCCTAATGGAACTTAAGTCTTGTTTATAGTGGCTGCACTCATTGCTGTACCCCAAGGCAAAGTTTAAGGTTGGAGACCATTATAAGGCATATGCAATAAAGTACTTAGAGCCTCGTTTACGTTTTGCACTTTGTTCGGGATCCCAATCAGATGCAGCAGTTCGTATTTATACATGTAAAAATGTGTTCCAAGAGCTAGAAATGGCGAAAGAAGAGTACGTACAAATGAATATAAAGGTACATAAAGAACAAAGATTGTTGGTACCAAAGAACATAGAGTATTTTGTAAAGGAAATGGGCTTATCTTCATCAGCTATGGTAATGATCCTGGAGCATTCGATACCTGATCCTTTGAAAAAGAATTTGACCAAGAAGTCTGAGCAAGGAAAAATATGGAAAAGAAATATTGATTGGATTCCTCACAACTTCAGCTTTCGTTTCTTGTTTTCAAATGAATTAGTTAATTAGGTGATAATATCTTTGTTAATAGCTTGAGAGATTCTAAAATTATTTCAGATGAACTGAGGATTTGTTTGCTACAGTTTTAATTCTTATTGAAAAGCTCTTTACTCTTTATGTGGCTCCAAACTCAAAACTTCAAATACAAGGATCAATATACATCCAAATCGTGCCGCGAATTTTTAAACTATGAGATAGGCGTTTAAGCAATTTTCCTATTAACAGATTGGTGTAAATTGCCTTTAATTATCACATCAAGACTTTGTGGTGCTATCAAATAACATAAGATGCGTCAGATTTCTTAGTCCTTTCCCAATTTGGTGTTTACTTGAATTTGGAGGAGTCAATGTATCATCATACATCGTATTGGGACATGACATATAATATCATATTATATTATATTATATTATAATTACTGAACTTGGCTCTACTTATACCTCAAAGGATAATCAAACATCACTAATTTACTGCTCCAAATTCAACACACAGTACTCTTTCTCAAACAGCAATTATGAACGCCTTGAAGATCAATAATGTTTGTTCTAATTCCACCATGCTACACTACAATGGTTGGTATTTTTTCTTTTTAAAAAAAAAAATTACATTATTTTAATTTTATTATCAGTACTATTGATCTCATTTCTTCAACTAATTAGTTACTACTAGTATTATTCTTTGCAGTAGACTCTAAGTCTGGATTTTCGCGAAATCAGTCTGTTAATCTATCAGCATGGCTTAAAAGGGATGCTTCGGTAATGTCTTTGTTTGCTCGGAAAACTCCTACGATTCCAAGATGTAAGATCCTTAATTTTTAGTAAAATGCAGAAAGTACTCAATCAACTAATTTGGGTGTTTTTCTATTGATCTTTTGGGAGAGAAGGCATGGAGAAAAGTGGAAGAGTAATTAGAATGGAAGCTGATTTTAGCGAAGAACAAGAAGCTTTGGTTACTAAATCATGGAATGTAATGAAGAAAAATGCTGGAGAGTTGGGTCTTAAGCTCTTTTTAAGGTGAATATCACTTTGATTTTATTTGAGTGAGTCTTGATTAGATATAGCTAGTATGTTTTAAGTATATATGAGAGAAAAAATATTGAATTAATTTGCAGAATATTTGAGATTGCACCATCTGCGCAAAATCTTTTCTCATTCTTGAAGGATTCAGATGTTCCTCTGGATCAGAATCCAAAGCTAAAACCTCATGCCGTCACTGTTTTTGTCATGGTAATTAACAATTCTGTTTCTTTTTTTTGCTTAACACCAAAACTAATTTACTTACCCCTTTATATTTTAGAATTTGCATTTTCCATCATTTTTTTGTGTAAATATGAAGGTGGGTGAATCCGCCGTGCAACTACGCAAATCTGGCAAGATTACCCTCAAAGACTCAAAACTTGAAGATTTGGGCGCTACACACTTCAAGTATGGTGTTGTTGATGAACATTTTGAGGTATAAAATAATTAATTCTTTTGGTTTAGAACTGCTACCATATGTATGTATGTTAAAAGATATAGTTCCACAGAATGTGTGATTATATTTCCTGGTAAATATAAATTAAGATGTTATGATAGTTGGAAGCATAAGAATTAATTGTTGTATATATATATATATATTTTTCAGGTAACAAAATATGCACTGCTGGAAACTATAAAAGAAGCAGTGCCGGAAATGTGGTCACGGGAGATGAAGAGTGCATGGAGTGTAGCTTATGATCAGCTGAAAACTGCAATCAAGACAGAAATGAAGCCTCCAGCTTCTTGAACAATTATATATTATTGTATTGTACTTCTATTATAATATAACAATCAATGCATTAGCCTAATTCGGATTTCTGGTAATCTCCGAGGAGGCAAGTTATAAGTTCAACTTCAACTAATGAAATTATGGAGAGAATTGAACAAACTTATATAACCAATGCGCTCACTCTTTAGGTTCCAAGCAATTATATTGTTCCGTGCAATCCAAATGAAGATAAAATTCAATTTCTTGTGATTTTTGGCTAGTTGCAACAACAACTACTTTTTCAAAATTTTAGTGTTTGCATTTCTTTCTTATTTCTAGCATTTAAACTAAGGATTAACAAATTTATGCTTAACCAACTAACAAATGTGGAAAAATGGTAATGTATCTGCTTATTTTGTGTTTTGTGAACAAAGGGATATTGCTAATTTTCAAAGTTAATAACGGGTTAATTGATGAGTTATTAGGTTATGAGGGGTGTTTTTACATTATTTGGTGGGATGTAATTGTCATTTTGGCTTGAGAGGGTCTTTTTGCTAATAAAATATAAGCACAAAGGGGTTTTAACACATGAGGAGTTTAGATAGGTAGGTCAAACACAAGGGTGTTTTGCATTTCATTCGATTTTATATAACCAATTTGCCACTGAAAAAAATGCATCATTTGGTGCTTTTATGAAAATAGTTATTTTTAGCTTTATTTAGAGAAGTAATTTGAGAAGCAGTATGAACAAAAAAAATACCCCAAGAGATGCTTATTTGAAAATAGTTATTTTTAGCTTTTCTTTTTTTAATTATTTAGAGAAATAATTTGAGAAGCGGTATTTACAAAAAAGAAAATGCCCCAAGAGATGCTTATCTGAAAATAGTTATTTTTAGCTTTTTTTTTTAAATTATTTAGAGAAGTAATTTGAGAAGTATTTGCAAACACTAAAACATCACCTTTAATTATTTTTATTTGAGAAGTGCATTTCTATTTTAATAAGTATTTGCAAATATCACCTTTAGATAATAGAAGCATCTTGGATATTGTATAATCGATTATCGGGACAAGAAAATTTTATATATATATAATTAAATTGTAATCATTAAGAGAAGAGTTTGTTATAGTGGAATTAGAAGAATTAGAATCAATCAAAACACTATAGGGGATATGGAAAAGGGGAATAAGAGACCCATTTTTGCTTGATTGTGAGCCGCTTTGTTACCAAGACGTGAGATCTTTTTAACTTTCTAAAAAGTCATTTGAGAAACAACGTTCTAGCATGATTAGTATCTATAAAGCTGACTCATTCAAAAGATGGAGTTGTGTTGCATGAAAATCACATTCAAAGAATCGATTTCAATAATGATTTTCTCATAACCGTCTTGATTCACAAATTGAAGACCAATTTTGATGACAAAAGTTTCAGGAGCAGTTGGATCAACAAACAAATCTTTAGTGACGGAGACAAAGATGAAAGAACCATTGTTATCGCAGACGACAAGAGAGAAAGAGAGAGAGAGATGATCAATCACTATGGAAAGCAGCAACAACATTAATTTTAAGGATTCAAAAGAGAATTCAAGTTTCGGAAAGAAGAGCGAATACTGTACCAAAAGATATGGAAACCCACTTATTTATATCCCAATTGTTGAAGGGATATAAACTGATCGCAGGACATGAACACTTTAAACCCTATAATTTACTAAAGTTATTAGTTTTATTCCAAATTTCCAACTACCGCTCACATTTTCAATGTTATAACTAGGACATACTATGTAAGTCCAATGTACCCATGAAAATAATAGTAGCATATTTAATTAAGTGCAACTATCATGATGGCTTAAATGTAAATCATGACTAAAAATAAAATTAGGGGTGTTCATAAATCCGTCCCATCCGACCTATCCGTCCGATCCTCCAACCCACCTATAGCTCGTTGGTTTTATTTTTTAAATAATCAAATACGAGTTGGTAATTTGTAAATCCGCAAGTACGGGTTGGTAATTTTTAAAATAAAATTAGGGGTATTGAAATTTTTCTTATGTTTGTTATGTAAGATATGTTGAACTAATTTATGTAAAAGTGATTATTTCATATTATTTGTATCAAATGCTAAAGATTACTCCCTCCATTTTTTTTATTTGTCGTTTTAAGATTTCAATGTAGAATTAATTTTTTTTTACCAAATTTACCTTCTTTTTAATTCTATGATTTTTTGATTAAAGGGTGTTTTGGGACTTTTACTTAAAAAAATGGCTATTTATTATGTTTCTTAATTATTGTGCAATCCCCAAAGCTAATAAAAAAAACGAAGGTAGTAAATGCTAATTGATAGTAAAAATGTATTTGTTTTATTGTATCTAAATTTTGGAAAAAAATATTATGATACTTTTGTTTTGCATTAATTAATTAAATTTAGCATTTAACGTAACTTAGATTCAACGAGTTTGAGTCAAACTACGCTTTTTAACATTAATTTATTATAAAGAAGACTCAAACTACATACACGTCTCGAATTTTTGATAGCTTACTGAACCGTTTGATAATCAAATCAAATAATTCGATTTGACATACTGTACAAATTTTAAAACTATTGTGTTAGACTAAATATAAAAAATTGGTACGACTCAATTATATTGAATACACATCCATAAAATTAGTATTGTGCACTATTCCATAAACCATGTATGAGCTACATCACCTAAAAATTATAAGCTTCGATTTTCAATATTATCGATTTACCCGGAACCCGTATACCGTATACTCATTTTTCTTTTTAATCCCAATTCCTAAGTACTAAAGTCAGCGTTCCAATTTTCCAATCAAGGCTTCACTTCACTCCATACTTCCTTAACCGGACTGCCCTAGAGCAAAACCCTAATCTTCTTCTTCTTCAATTCGAAATCCCACCGCGCCGCACCACCCACCCCCATCGTGCCTCGACCGTTCTCTCTCGGCCCAGATTTGTAATTTATAGAGGTACAGTCCAAATTCTAAATGCCCAATTTTGTTCTTTTTTCTGATTTTCTCATAATAAATTGGGTTCTATTTGTCTTTAAAACCCAAAACTCTAAAGTAATATTGGAGAGGGGACTGAGGCTAGGGGGTATCTGATGTATTCTTTATAATTTCTATTCAACTTCATTGGATGGTTAGAGTGGTAGGAAGCATATTATTATTTACATATGCATTTAAGACATTATTTTTTATTCAATAATTTTTTGTTTTTTTTTTGTGCCGAATCAAATCGAACCGCACCGAATCTGTAATTTACCGAACCAAGCCGAAATTATCGTTTAGGCAATTGGTACGAGATTTCAGTATTCCGAACCAGCCGGTATAACGAAAATTGGTACCATTCGGTTTACCATTTGCACAGCCCTACCTAAGATAGTAGCGTGATCAGAAATATTTTACTTTCATATTTTATCTATTTACTGATTTATATAACTATATGCACGATACTTGAATTTTCAGTATATGTTATATATATATATATGCACACAATATTTGTAGTATTTGCTTTTGTTAAGAGAAAGTTTAAGAATGAAATATCATAAAAAGATATTACGATTAAATCTAAAATATATAAGCTAATTTGTAAAAGAGGGCCCCAATTTTATAAATCTCCTGGGGCCCCGTAATATGCCAGGGCGGCCCTGGCACCAATTAGCATATTTCTTACTCGAGGTTTTTGTTATGTAGGATTTCCTGGGTATTACTAGCTTTTTGGTTGGGCTCTAAATGGTATAGATTATTGGTTCAATTTATTATATTAGTTTTAACTGAAAGTTCAACAATGAGTTTGATTGCAAGAGTGGGACATCATTTGTCATATGGATCATTCAGAAAACATGTATACTCTCCTGTAATTGGACCTGGTTTGGTTAAATCAACTGCGGTGATTAGACACTTTGCTCAACCTGCAAGGAAGGAGGAAGATGAGGAGGAAGTAGAGATAGATCAAAGAAGGCTCCCAACTGATTATGATCCCGCAACTTTCGATCCAACAGAGCATCGCAGTCCCCCAACTGAGAGGGTATGGAAGCTCGTTGATGAAATAGCTGGTCTCACACTTGTAGAAACTGCAGAGCTTTCTTCTATTATGATGAGGAAGTTGGGTATGAAGGAGAGACCCATTGTTGGGGTCATGAAACCAGGTGCTGCTGGAGTAGCAATGAAGACGACAGCAGCAGCAAAGGAAGAAAAGAAGCCTGAAAAGACTGCTTTTGAGCTGAAGATAGAATCTTATGATGCAGCCTCAAAGCTCAAGGTCATTAAAGAGATTCGGAGTTTTACTGACTTGGGATTAAAGGAAGCCAAGGATTTAGTGGAGAAAGTGCCTGTGGTTGTTAAAAAGGGGGTATCCAAGGAAGAAGCAGAAAAGATTATTGAGAAGATGAAAGCAGTTGGGGCAAATGTGGTCATGGAATGAATGATTGCATAAGGTATACTTCAGCATCTTCTTGATCTAGTTATGGGCTTTGGAAGAGCAATTTTATTTAGTTTTATTTACTATCTAGATTTAGATGATTCATAATGCTGAAGGTCCTGCTAAATGTTGTAGGAGTAGATGATTTTGCTTCTGATGTTGAGCTTAAGAATTCACCAGTAAGATTACAGTGTTTTTTATCTGTACCCATCATTCCCGAGTGGCCAGGCATGTGACGGGGTTCTATGATCATATATAACATGCATGCATTTGTTCGTGATTTGAATGTTGCAATAAAAAAATGTTTTACTTGTGTATTAATGTTGTATATGCATAAATATTCTCACGTTACCTTACCTTACCTGGTGCTATGATCGATCGTGAATGTATTTTGGCTCATGTGTTTAAAAGTTTTATTTTTAATTGAGAATAAATGTAGGATTTTTGAGGAACATGTGTGCCCAGTATGGATTTTGTGGGTTTAAAAACTTGAAATGTGTTTGGATTTGTTTCCAATGTTGTGTGTGGAGCTATTAGAACTTAATAAAATTTAATATTTGGAAATTGCATGGCAATGTTCTATATAATGTTCGGTACTTGGGTGTTAATTGTTAAGAAACATGAAGTGAAGGCTACATGGTATTTTGGTACTGAAACTTAGAGCTTTGAAGTTGTTGTAGATATTGAAACAACCAAAATATCAAGCAAAAATGTAATCAAACAGGAATGTATTAATCGGATTTCTTCATCACAGTTGCTCGTTGCTCAACTCCATAAAGTTCATTTGAGCTTGGTTCGTCACACTAATCAAATAAGTTTGAACTTTATTTTTCGTTTAATATTTTTAAAGTTTGGCTCAAACTCGACTCGATAAATCAAAAATTGATAAAATACATGTAAAATATTAAGCTTTCGAGTTCATTTTATATCTTACTGGTTTACATGTATAATTAATACATGTAAAAATTGATCAAATCAAGTTCATACACAAAACTTATCTTACTGGTTTACAGGTATAATTATACTTGCCAATTAATATCTTGGTAATTTTATATTTTAAATAGATGGTCATATTTAAAATAGTTTATATGATTCATGTTTTTTCTTTTTTGTTTGCCGAATATTATCACTAAAACTTATCAACTTACAATTAATAAAATTTAATCGTACACAAATTAAATAAGGTCGATCCGGAAGTCATTAGTTAAGTAATCGGTATTAATTGGTGCAAATGGGAAAAACTAAATTAAAATTGAAGATAATAAGATTCAAAATATATAGAATCGATCCAAGCCCAAAACCGAATGACGAGGTCATCATTTTTGGACCTCCCAGAGTATGACGAGCTACGTAGGATGGACTGACTTCAATAAAATTAACGGACATATCTGATGCATGAGGATTTTGGAATGGTATCGATATTAATTTCGTTTCCTTAGAAATTTTAGTTCTTATCCGGTTTCTTTTAGAAGTTTATCTATTTCGTTTCATTATTATTTCTGTTTTTTTTTTTTTTTAATTAAACCGGGTAAAGTGGTATTAGTTTCATTTTCGCATAATATTTAATATATCTTTCCCTTTTATTTATTTTTCATTTTTTATTGTTTTCCATCTTTTTCATGAATTTATTTTGAACAAAATTAAATACATATACATTTTTTAATAATACATTCTTCTTCGGAAGAATTTTGGAGATCGATTAGTCATTCGGTGCTCCACTATAATTACCTGTATTTGATCATCATATTTCTTATTTTTTTAAGTTTTATTTATGTTTGATATATTTTCATTAAATTTTTTCATAATTGTAGTTATATAAGAGGCACATAGCTACAAAATTGGGAAATTTGTGGTTTGATTGAAGAAATTCAAAGTTTTTGGGCATGTTGCCTAAATTGGAGGTTTATTTCATTGTTAGAACTTAGAAGCTATAATTTTGTGGCTCATAACCTTGCTATTTGGACTTGGCCCTTGGGGATTCCATTTTGTTGTATTTCTTTTCTTTACTTCCTGCTAATGTCTTTTGAAATGGGAGGTTTCACTAATGTTGATTAGTTTCACCGTTCTTTTCTCTTCATGAAATGAAATGTTAATTATAAAAAAAAAATGGTATCACATTTTGAAGTATATAAAAAAAAGTAGAAATTAAAAGTCATGCACGTTTTAGCCTATAGAAGATACACAAAAGTACATGTTTATTCGCACATAAGTGAGATCCCTTAGCATTTTAATTATGCACTTTACAATCTACAAGTTTTGTCATAATTTTTAGAAATATTTGAATTTTTGGTCCTATACATTAAAAATTAATTTTTTTTCTCTCAATGTTTAAAAGTTTTGCATTTTCTCTCTCTCAGTGTTTAAAGTATATACGCACATAGTCCCATAATATAGTATAATTTTTATCAATTTAGTCTCATACGATGTTTCAAATTTTATATTATTGATCTCAAATGATGTGCGGAACAACAAAACGTACATAACAATTTAATTAATTAAGATCACAAATTTAATTTTATAAAAGGTTGGACCAAAACTTATGTTACAATTATCTCTTACACGAGCATATCAAATGTCATATTTTAAAGTACAAATTTGGTATAAAATGGAAATCCAAGATTATATATATTAGGACCATATATTTCATATTTTGAAATCAATATTATTATATACTCCTTTCGTTTCATAATATTTGTCGCTTTGAAAAATTTTTCTTGTGTCATATTATTTATTACTTTGAATTTTCAATAAAGTCTTAATTACTCTTTTTTTCATTTTTGCCTTTTATGCTCATAAATTTTCTCAAACATTAGTGAAAGATAATTAATTAAAGGGTAGCTTAGTATTTCTCATTCCCCCTCCCTCCTCTAGAATTCAGTCATATTCAATGATTTCTTTAATTTTTACATACACATAAAATGATAGATATTATAAAATTAAAGGGAGTAATAGATATGAATAGAAGTCTGGGTTATTTATTAAAGATGGATAAATGATAATGTTATCCGATTCTATCAATATAGGCTCAAGATCCTCTGTACCACAATTTGTATACCACAAGTGTGTACCACAAATGAATAATTGACTCATGTATAAGTTTTTTTTTAAGAAAAAGCAAATAGTAAGTTTTTATACCACTATATACCGTAAATGGGGGTGTAGATCCTCTGTACCACTTTTGGTGTGCCACTTAAGTGTATCACCATTAATTGATTGACACATGCACAAGTGAGAATTATTATAATTGTTATATGTGCAAGTGTCAATTAATTAATGGTGATACACTTAAGTGGTACACCAAAAGTGATACAGAGGATAAATGGATATATTTAGATGAACCGCCACCAAGTAGACCCAAAAAACCACGTTCAGCAGCCGTCAAACAGCCCCAGGTTTTCTTTCCAAGTTGCCACATGAAGCTGGTCAATTCTCCACCTAATTATTTCTCAATTTCATGATTAATTTAATTTAGATCAATTTGTTTCCTCGTAGTCATAGGCTATCCATTCTCATGAATGGCCAATTAATATTCACTATATAATGCTTCACAAACAATGCATACTTTCACAATATATATTCTGCCTTTACATATTCTTCTCTTCACAAATTAAGGAGTAGTAAATATTTGCCATACCAAATTAAAATAATGAGTCAACACTATAATGCCATTGGCCATGCTAAAGGTTAGTATTATTGTTTCTTATTCTTCCTTTTATGTGCTAAATATATGTTTATGTTATTGAGTGGTACATATTTTTTATTCATTCTCCATAATTTAATTTGTTTTCATGTGTAGGTAGTATCTTTTTTTTTTCCTCTCAATTTTACACATAAAACTTTTTACTTAAATCTATGTCAAAAGATTTGAAATCGAGGTTTGATAGTATTTTATGCATTCATTGCACGAATGACGTGATATATATGTATATGTATATTTATATAATTTAGTCAATCTTATTCTTGCTTATTAATATTAAGTTCAAGATGGCATCGTGATCGATCTTGAGCTCAACTATTCTTAAAATGAATTTGTGGATTGAGAAACTATGTCATTTGTTCGGCAGATGGGCACAATTATATTAATGTTTACTCCTTAATTATTGCTTAGCTCCAAAACCCATAAGACCAAAATTCAAATATGCATAGATCGAATTAATCTATTGTGTCCAGCATATTAAACAATATTTGTCATTACATTATTGGTTTTTTCTTTTCGTAAGATGGAGAGATAATCTATGAAGGCGTGGGAGGGGCTAGTCTTTTCACAGAAGAACAAGAAGCATTGATTGTGAAATCATGGAACTTAATGAAGAAGAATGCTGGAGAATTGGGTCTTAATTTTTTCCTCAAGTACAGACATAATTAATAATCCTACTCTTATATATATTTATTATTCCCTTCAAAATCATACTATATATTATTCATTATTGGATAATGATTTGAGCAGAATCTTTGAGATTGCACCATCGGCTCAGAAAATGTTCTCATTTCTAAAAGATTCAAACTTCCCAATTGAGAAGAATCCAAAGCTTAAACCACATGCCAAGTCCGTATTTGTCATGGTTAGTTTAATATTTTATACTAATATTTAGTCATATTAATTATACTCATCGTACGTCCAATAACTCTTAATTTAATAGTCCCCGAAAAGTAATTAAGTACTCGTTAGATGGCAGCCTATAGAAATGATAATACAAAGAAATTAATTATATTATTATAAGTAAGGTAATATAAATATTAAAGTTGTTTGGTATAAACAATGAACATATAGATTTAAGAGTAAAATGATAAAATAAGGCAAAACTCACACCTATTTCTTTTTTAGTGATGGAGATTATATTATTATATACAGTGGAACATGAGATATTTTTATCATTTATTTATGCCTAAAAATTAGATATTATCAATTATTTATGAAAAAAAAAAGAAGGTCAACCTCACCAAATCATTGACTCATGCTGCAGACTTGTGAAGCGGCAGTTCAACTCCGGAAAGAAGGTAAAGTCGTGATTAGGGATTCAAGTCTCAAAAAGATAGGTGCCGTCCATTTCAAATACGGCGTCGTGGATGAACATTTTGAGGTACTACTACTACTACAACTTAATTAAAACCATTTTGTGTTTAATAATATTATTAAGTATAATTTTGTTTACTTTATGAACAATATGCATATTAATTGGAAAGTTATTAATTCTTGAAAAACATATATATATATAATAATGAATAGGTGACAAAGTATGCATTATTGGAGACTATAAAGGACGCAATGGGAAGCATGTGGTCAACGGAAATGAAGAAGGCTTGGAGTGTGGCTTATGATCAATTGGTTGCGGCCATCAAGACTGAAATGAACCCATCCTCGGATATCTAGATCTAGTGCATGCATATTATGTTATTTCATTCTCTCTTTCTCTTTTTTTTTTTTTAATGAATAATTTGGTTCTTGTATTCTAATTGAATTGATAAACAATACAAATTTAGCATTGATTTCTTTCAATAAAATAATTTGTCTAATGAATTATGTTGCAATTAACAATTCGATTCAAATATGAATCTTCTTGGATATGAATTCTAGTTTAATATTATTTGGTGCTTGAATTTCGACTTTTGAACAACAAGTCTGATTCGATTAACTTATATATATATATATATCAAGTATGTTAACAAGTGTCAAGTTTAGCTCAACAACGCAAGTCTTTTTCGTTGCATTGTGCTCAAAATTTGCAACCTATTAGTTAAATATATTTGCATTCAAGTCATTATCATAATTAATTTTTCTGAAAACAATGGATTTTGATAATATATAAATATTGATAATTGAAATTTAGATACGAAAAGTATAGCATAGAGTCACCATAGACAATAAATTGAACTAGTATTACTATCATTGTTACTTATATAAATAACTGTATATATATTATTTATTTATTATCGAATTTCAATTTTTAACAAATCAAGTTGTGTTATATTCATATTAACTCCATGTATTTTGAATAACAAATATATTTAGTGTTATAAAGAATTTTGTATTGGATCGGATTTGACTCTGAATTGGGATAGATGTTCGCTCCATTACTAGCCCCCCACACAGTGAGAGTGAGAGAGATAGTACTAAATCACGTGTCCAAACTCCAACGCGGGCTCCAATTTCAGGAGAGTTTGTGCCGTCAATTATGAACCCCAAATGGACTATCTGGTCCAAGTATCTTTTATTTCAAATGGGCTTACAATGAAGCCCAATTGATGAGCTCATTATACATACATAAGCTATTTGGCGTTTCCTCTTTGAGAACATTGCACATGCCATTTTGTGTAGCTTGAGCTGTTGAGTATATTATATTTATCAATTTACTTGTTTGCTTGTGTAAAATTATACTATGTCTTTGTGACCCACATAATAAAATGAAGTACAACTTTGTTTAATTGGGGAAAATATATTTAATATTTAATGTAGGTCTTTTTTGATTTATTTATTTTTGTAAGGCCAAGCATGTGTAGTTTTAATTGTTGAGATTGGGACTCGACCTCAAACTTGTCTGGCTAATTTAAAATCTTGAATAAATAGTGAAGAAGGTTTGAATTTCATGTCTTAGTCTAAATGCGAAAATAATATTTAATAAAGTTAGAAATAAACGAATTTTTAATAGAGATACTCTACAATTTGAACCTATGACGAAGTAGTCTTTTCTTTTCTTTAAGTTGACACAAAATGACATGGGTTCACCACTAATATAAATATAGTCATTAACGTATAAAAGTCTACTGAAAATTTAGAAGCAATACCCCTTTCTTTATATATATAATATATATAATAATAATAATAATAATAACGGCCTTGAGGTTTTAGAAAATATGTCATCATTATCCTATTTTTACATACTATGTTAGATTTGACTTTTAATATCTTACTCTCTCCATTTCATAATATCTGTCGCTTTGTAAATATTTTCTTGTGCCATATTATCTGTCACTTTGGATTTTCAATAAAGTATTAACTGCTCTTTTTTCATTTTTGTCCTTTATGCTCATAAATTTTCTCAAATATTAGTGGAGGATAATTAATTAAAAGGGTATTTTAGTCTTATTCAATTTTTTTTCAATAGAATTCAACCATATTCAATGATTTTTTTTAATTTATGTGCATACATGTGAAAAGATAGATATTTTGAAACAGAAGGAGTACTTTCAAACATCTCTCTTTACTAGTACTAAACAACATTAACAAATACTACCTTATAGTTAGTCGATCAAACTTATTGCAAATTAATCGAAATACTTTGTACATTTTTCTAAGATATTTCAATTTTTTTTTTTAGATTTAAAAACAACACTCTGATCAGCAAATCAAATGAAAGGAATCCATAATCTTGGGTTTCATGACCATATTTATGCCATTATATTGATGATTCATTAAATTTTAGGTGCTTTGACAAAAAATAATTAATTTTCCAGAAACCCTTTTTCTTTGGGAGAGGACCATTCACATGGTAGAAAAAAGTGTTGCACCTGCCATTTATTGTGTAATCTCAACAAGTTTGAAAAGATAGCAATCACGTGATTTGGCAAATCATAAAGAAATATCACATGATTATGCACAAACTAATTAATTATTTGGTTGTACCAATTCAAATTATTCAGTTACATTCCTTGCAAGTGTGATCGACTGATCTCATATGATGACGATAAATAAATCATCTAGTATTATCTAATATAGCTTTTAAATTAATGGGTTATAACTAAAAAATCTGCAAGTGTTAATAAACATTTCTTAAAAATTAAAATAAAAGGGATTTGCTTTTATATGTCGAATGTCCGCAACCTAGGGTTATTAGCTCTAACAAATCATTAAAAGATTACAAATTAGTATGCCCTCCATCGTTGAATTCCATTATCCTTTCAAAGATGAAAATTAAACTACATAAAAAAAGTTACCCAAACTAGTTTTGAATTGTTAATTTAAATTAAATACTATAGTAAATAATTCTAACAAAAAAATTTAAATAATTAACATGTTGCAACATCCCTGCAATTTCCAGCAAGTAACTTAACAACTCTTTTGTTTTCATTCACAAATGGGGCGGAATTACTAAAGCCAAGTGCAGTGCTTGCTTTAATTGCCAGAGCACATAAGTCCTGGAGAGAGAGTGGAGATAGTGATTTCGTGACTGGCATTAGGAAATAAATCTGGCCAAATTGCAGCACGTGGTCTGCAGGAAGTTGGGGTGCACATGAGTTGATTGTAATGGTGTCTGAGCTACAGAGGTAGCAATTTGGGTGGCGGGAGAGGAGCTCCGCCGTCGTGATCCGCCGCCGGTACTCCTGCAGCCGCCCATCTAGGTGCACCACCTTGGCTGACGGAAAATTTATGTTTCCGTCCTGTCTTGGTGTAAGGTCAGAAGATGCACAAGTGCCCATTGGGTGTGGGAGAGAATTGAATGAGAGAAAAAAAAATGGATTTGGTTTGGTGTGATGGAATGAGAGCATAGCAGCTTCGGATTTATTTATAAAAACAATTTGGGGGAAATAAATTCAACACTAAGGTTTGACTGGATAACAGTAATTAATCAGTGCCAGTCATTTTATTCTATTAAAAAAATAAAGTTTTGTCAAATAATTGATGTGCTACTATATTAGATTAGCTAGATGTATAATTGTATTTTTGACTTTGACATTTAAATGTAAAATTTGGCAAGTTGGCTTAGCCTTTACCACAAGTGATGTGTGTGCAAAAATTTTGAATTGTTTCTTTTTTTTCACTTTATAATTTATTTGAGTTCGATCGATTTGATTATTAAAAAATTTATAAATTCATTTGAGTTTTATTCTATTATTAAATTAATCGAATTTGAACTTGTTTTGACATAAATTAAACTCGATATAGTTTTTTTTTTTTTTTTTATAATTATTTTTCTGTTTGTTAACTGAATCGAATTTTGAGTCAAGTTCCAAAAGATATTAAAAACGAATTATTTTTATTAGCTATCCTATGTTAGTAAAATTATACTCGAGTATTAGTTCTAATTGTTACATCATGTGATATATTTTTATTAGCAATCCAGTGTGTTCATAAAAATATACTATTGCGATCCTAGTGTTCTCAAATGAGATGTGCGATTACCGATCCATCTATAAGTAATAAATATATCATTTTATTTTAATACTTTATAAAAATTGAATTGGAGAAACAATAAGATAAAACGGTAAAAGTAAAAGAAAAACAAATGAAAATCAAGTTTCTATTATCAAAATATTATAACATAGGATTTGATTGTTCTTAGAAGGATCGGACGTGATTATTTTCAAACAGAATTATTGTGCATTGGCAGAAGATCACATAAATTTAAATGATATTTTACACACACACACAAAAAAAAAAAAAAAAGAGAGGAAAGAATCATCAATCAAAATTAACCAAACGTCCATGGTTTTTAGTCGTATATTGCTACATTTTCATGGATACAAATACAATGGAATTTTACAAATAAAAATAACAGAGCGTATTTGCCAATTAGAATTCAATTTCTTGGATTTGAATTCCATTTGATGTTTAGTTTTTTTAATTATATTTAATATTAATCTTGCTAGTTGGGTATCTTTGTAATTGTTAATTGAATATTCTTATTTGGTTTTTGATCAATTAGATATTCTAATATGATTATTTATTCATTCTTTCTCTGAAAAATCGAATTTGAACTTTAAAAAAAAAATTCCTAATCCTTAATCATAAAGTAACCATATCAATGTATAGGCCCGCTATTATCTGTAGGAAGATTGATTTGAAAGACATTCTTTTCATGTTTCCCTTGTCAAAAGCTGTTCATATTTAAATACTGGCCAATACTACGCTTTCAAAATATTTTAATCTTTCTTGTATGAACTGAAGAAAGACATTAAGCAAAACGATAAAAATGTAATGGGATTATTGTAATAACGCGTAAATGGAAATATCCTAAAGGGGAACTAAACTTAGCTTCTTTTATGGAAATATTTAGCGACACAACATGATGGGATTTGCAATAGATCTTCCCCAAACTTTGCTGGCATGTTTGTTTGCTATAATTTGAGAGAATAGTGGATGTTTGTGAAATAATTTCGATTTGTGTAATGTTGTTTGCTTGGATTTTGAGAGTGTGGTTTGAAAAATAAAGTAGGTATAGATTTTTTTTGGAAGAGTGAGGTTGTAGGTGTAAGATGTGTAAGACTTTATGTCAAATCATATTTTTTATGTGAGATAAATAATGTAAGAGATATGTTACTTTATGTCAAATCAGAGTAGAGTTTGTATAGAATTTGTTTGAAAATTGTTGTTTGTTTGACTTTTGAGAGGGTAGTTTGAGAAAATTGAAAGATAAAAACTTTATTTGAGAAAGTAAAAAACATGTTTGTTTGATATTTCTCAAACACAATTTTTTTTTGGGAAACGCCAAACAAACAGGCCTGCAAGTTTACATGATGGATATATAATCCATATCCATTGTATTGGATTTTTTAGTTAAGTTCATACTAGATTCATTTATTTACTGGGCTAACATTGAAGCCACACACATTTGATTAGACTCGGCCCAAATATAGTCCAGACAAAAAATCAGACCTTGACAATTTTCATTTGTATGGGTCCTTGCTCTCGTCGCATGGGCCGTGAAACGTGGCTTAATTTAATTTCATTTTTAATAGTTTAATATGTGAATTACAAGTTTATCCTTATTAATAAACAAATGTATATAGTTTTAATTCATATAGTTCCCACGATCAGTTCTCAACTCTCTCTCTACTGATACTGAAAATTGACTAATCGAGAATTTTTGTGTTAAAATTAAACACGCCGCCTCGCCGGAGTAAGATCTGCCGGAGACAAAAAGAACTGGCCATTTTATTATGCAATTGATTGGCATAAGAGTGGGTGGTTGATCTATTTTGAAGGATTCGGGTGGTTGGGAGAAAAAAATTGTGGAGAGTAACATGAGATTGTTTTGAAGAAAAATTAGTTTTACGCTAATATTTTTTTCTTTTATATAAGGGTATTATCGTCATTGTGACTGTATAACATTTTATTGTACATGTGCAAAATTATCATAATTATTTGTACAATTGCACAAACATTAACGATCTAGATCTACTTTTTTTAAATAAAGGCTCAGATTGACATATCTCAAGAAAGGTCACCTATCATGGAATCTTATTTTAGAATTGGGGTATGTTCTTTCCGTATTGGTCAATCTATAAGACACAAAAGATTTGTATAGCGTTAAAAACTGCAAGTATTGATCAATATAACTCCTAATTCAGAAAATTTCACTCTCCAATTTATTAGAGACACGAGATAAATACAGTGTTTCCGGTCGGTTGGACCGGTTCAACCGCTCACTGATCCTCAATCCGGTCCGGTTTACTTCTAAAAACCAGTCCTCAAATTAACCAGTGTGAACCGGTAAAACCAGTGAACCAGTGGTTCACTTAATTTTTTTTTTTTTTAAATTTAGAGTTTTTTTGGTTATTATTATTTATTTGAACTCTTGTTTAACATTTAATAGGATTACATTTATATATTTAAATTGGAATAACATTTATTATTTTAGTGTTTTAACAATCAATGAGGAACAATCAATGCAATATTACACTTTTTTTTTACATAAAGAAGTACATAGTCATTTTCTCATCATTGTGAATAATATTATTTTTTGTATGAAATTATGCAAATCAATTACCATATAAACATCAACTTACAACAATAGAACCTAAATGAACAATCCAAAACTTTGAAAATGAGATGAACTTTTAATTTTGCTGTCATGTTTTGAATGTATGTATCTTTGAGGGATACTTGAGATTTATATTTTTGACATTGATCTTAATTTTTAAGACATTTTGATTATTTGCATGAAACAAAAAAAAATTATATTGACAAAGAATGAATTATTTTTGAATTATAATTGTATTTTAGATAATATATATATATATATATATATATATATATATATATATATATATATAAATTATTACATAATAATAAAGTCACACCGGTTATACAGATCGAACCAGTGGTCGACCCGATCTAACCGATCGAACCAGTAATCAGTAGAGTTTCCGGTTCAATGACCGGTCCGGTTTTAAAAACACTGGATAAATACATGCACATGCTAATCATATAGAAAATATATTATCTCTATCTCTACTATTATATATATAAAAACATGAATATTTGTTAACTCTTTGTGCGTATTAAATAAAAATAATTGAAGACGTATAATCCAACATGAAGTCTTATAATATTTATCTCCTACATAAACTCCTAAAATTTATAAATTCTCTCTTACAACAATTTTTATAATTTTAATCTTAACCAACCATAAAAAAAAATTAAAAAAAAAAAAAAAACACTAAAAAAAATAAAATTGAATCGTATCTTACCTATGAATGAATAAAAAATATTTATGACTTAGCTAAGTATGTAATTTTACTTTGTCTATAACAACAAAATATAAGGAAATATCCAATAATATCAAGACATGCATAACCTCAAATTTTCGGGCTATTCTTTTCGTGAGAAACGGTTGAAATCGGTGGAAAAATGATGAAACGATAAAAATAAAAAAATAATTCCCTGAAATGATATATACATGTGAAATTCCCCAAAAAAAGAATGAAATCGGTTAAACGATAACATCAGTGATAAACAGATGAAGTTGATGAAAAATTAATAAAGTCAATGAAAAAAGGTAGAGTTGGATAAAAACATTTGAAATCAATGAAAGTTCAGGCGAAATTGGTGAAAAACATGTGAAATCAGTGAAAAAATATGCGAAATAGGAAAATAGGTGAAAAATGATAAAAAAAAAAAAGTGAAATCATGGTAGAAAAAAAGGAATTTAACCGATGAAAATAGGGTTTAAAACGGAAAAAAAATCGACGAAATAGAAAAAAACAGTGAAAATAGGTTATAACGGATAAAAAAATGGTTAAAACGGTAAAACAATAGCAAACTAAAAATGAATGAGATCGGCTAAAAAATGGGTTAAACAAGTAAAAACGGGATTAAATTGATGAGTTAAATATGTGAAAAAATGATTAATTTGCTCTATTTTATGAAATAATAAAATTAATATTACTCAAATTTATTAATATTATCGATGAAATTAACTAGACACACGTACGTGCACTTTTCTAACACTTCAAAAAGTATATAATATGAATTCAGTTGAAGCAAATCTTATATAATCCGGTCTTCAGATCATGGGGCCTGTATGTTTGATGTTTGGGAGAGTAGTGGAGGTCTGTGAAATAATCTCGATTTGCGTAATGTTGTTTGTTTGAGTTTTAAGAGAGTGGTTTGAGAAATAAAATATATATGGGTTTTTTCGGAAGAGTTAGGTTGTAGGTATAAGATGTGTAAGACTTTATTATGTCAAATCATGTTTTTTGTGAGATAAATTGTGTAAAAGATATGTTAATTTATGTCAAATCAGAGTAGAGTTTGTAAGAGATATCTAATATATATATATATAGGAGAATGGTCTTTTGACCCAAATCATGAAACTTTGACTCAATTCTTTTTTCTTAGAATTTAGAGTTTTTTTTATTGTCAAAAAATTAATGATTGGGTAATCTCTTATCTACCATTTGAAAGTTTTTCAGATTTAAATCGATTTTAGTTCAAAATTATCTTATAATAACTTATTAACTGATATGCTAAAATTATGCCACCAAAATAGTTTACTTTAAGAAGGAAATATAAATGGAATAGGAATTTAATTCATTTCCTATAAAAATGCACGTTACAAAGGATTTTCAAATTTGAAGTCAATTTTAGTTTAAAATTATAGTAACTGATTCTTAATTGATATGCTAAAATCATGCCCGTTATCCTTAATTACGGAAATTAGTATTTGAATTGAGATAAGTTCATTATAAATATGAACACCTTAAACTAAACTTTTGCTCAGAAAATTGGTCATGTCATTGCTCATTATTTAGTTTCATATCCCTTTTTTCTTCAATTATTTTATCTTTCTTTTACATTATAGACTAACCATATTTTTTTTTTTTTCAGGTTTGTGTTTGAACGTCTTGAACATTTGCTCAGAGTAACACTCTTCATGCCTTTGCACATTGTTTAAATTTCATATCCCTTTTTTTCAATTATTAAATTTATTATGTTTCTCTATATTTTTTTCTTTTATTGGGGTTTTAGAAATCTTTTGATCTAATTGTATTTTTTTTTACGCAGAAGAGTTTTCAGTGAAATATCATTTTCGGCAGTTTTAAGTCTCAAAGATCAATTCTACTAAATGAATTGTAAGTTTTCGGTTGGTAGCATAATTTTGAAATGTAAATCATTGAATTTTTCAAATACTAAGATCATATCTTATTTTGAAATCATTCATATCGATATTTTTTTTATAGGTTTTCAGTCAAATTATAGATATGAACATTGATATTTTGAAAAATAAAAATGTTAACCAAAAACTAAAAGTATATAGATATGGAGAAAGGCCAGAGAAAATAGTCCTACTTATTGATATTCACTTTATTGGTTATCTTTTCTCATTTTTTTTAAGAACACATTCATCCATTAATTATTTTCTTTTTCAAATTTACCCACTATGTGTTAATTTTTTTTTTCAGTTTTAAATGATCAATTTTATTATTTTATATTTATTTTAAGACTATTTTTAAGTTACGTGAGTTTTATGATGTACATGTTATATTCTTTTCCTCTTTGCATTATGTACATGTAAATTTTTAATAAAATTACTCATGTTTTCCTTTGTTTTTTCCCTTTCAATTAAACATAACATATTTATGAATTTGATACACCATTTTCTTACTTTTTCAGTGGGTTAATGCAAATTTAATTTTCTGGGAAACGCGTAATGTTTGATCCCCTCCCCTTATGTTCGAAAAATAGCAGTTTATCCATCATACCTCGTGTGAAAATTTTAAAGGAGCAATTTACCTCCTTCCAGCTAAGAGTATACCATATTCCGAAATTAAGAGACTACAAAATATATTTCTTAAAAAGACAAAAGTACCCATAAGGGAGTTAATTGTGATATTTATCATGGGGGGGGGGGAGTGTGAAGGGGTGAAATGTCATATTTATCATAACATAGGGGTAAAATATCACACTTATCATAACACATGGGGTTAAAGTGCCACATTTACAAATGACTAGCAATTCTACTAAATGAATTGTAAGTTTTCGGTTGGTAGCATAATTTTGAAATGTAAATCATTGAATTTTTTGTTGCTGCCAGAGCATATTTTGTTGCTGCGAGAGCAATTTTTTGTGATTCACTAATTCGCCCCTTATAATCAATGCTTATTAAATCTGACTTCTCTCATTCCCATAATACCCCTTCTTTATTAGCAACCTTTTAATTATGACAATTTAGTTTTTTCTCTCACTAGCCCCGGCCATTAATTACTTTTCCTTTTCCATAACAGATTTAGACATGGAAATTAATCAAGTAACTCTTGAACTCTAAAAAATTATCACCAGTAACGATTAAAGCCATGACCAAATCACAGGTTGTTAAGCTTTTACATAGTATTTTAGAAAGAAGTCTTACAAAGTTGATTTCCAGTAATTTACTTTAATTTGCATAACTTAACCCTTTGGAGCGTTCCTATTCATTTACCAACATTTCCACTTCTAATTTATAACAAGTATGAATACCAGAACCACAACCACTCATTTCATTTGAGTTGAGTTCTGTAAATTATTTCTCATTAATTTTACATGCTTCTGTATTTTATTTGCAGGGCCTTTTCTTTTATAAAACTTTTTGTGAGACACAATGAAGAAGTTAATAACTATTAAGATGAGAAATGAGGGAATTGAAGGATTGCAGATGTTACTTCTTGGGCTCGATCGCTTGCATTACATATTAAGAAGGAACTCAATTATCGTCTATTTTTAAGAAATTTTTTCTAACATGATATTATCATTTGGCTTAGTTCAAAATAATTTATTTAATTTGACTGGATGTATTCTTCTTAATTTATATTACAAGTGTGTATTTCGGACTAAGTTTATGTCTTCCACCTTATTACATGCGCTTGAAATTTCCACCTCTCAAATTGATGCTACAACATCAAGGCCCTTGATTTTGCAGTCCTAAATTAATAAAGTTTCTGGGACAATCAAGTTAATTACTAGAATAATTATCTATAACAGAATTAATTTTCAAGTTTAAATGTTTTAAGGATAAGCAACGTAATAAATGGGCAGGGGGTGCTAATGAGAGAGAAAACTAAGTTGTCATAAATAAAAAGTTGCTAATTAAAAGGGGTTTTGTGGGAATGGAAAAAATCATATTTAATAGGCATTGACTATAAAGGGTAAATTAGTGAATAAAAAAAAGTTGCTCTGGCAGCAACAAAATGTGCTCTGACAATATCTTTAGCCCGATTGGGTCAATTTATAGTACTGTCAATTCAAATTTTTTATGTTTAAAATGTCAAGAAGACAGTGTGAAACTTTTATATGATTATATGGGGATAAATTATTCTTTCTCAAATCATATGAGGGTTAGTTGAACCTTATTTATATCTTATAGGGATAAATTACTCCTTTTTGCTTATACCGAGAAACTAAGTTTACTAATTTTAAACTTTTAATAGTTGAGGTATAATGCTATGTTGTGCATAGCACGAGAATATGCTAGTGTTAATTATATGCAAGAGAATTTACCTTTTTTCACATAAATTACACGAATTTAAATACGACATAATTCTAAATGCTCATACGTCCATAACTGCAGCTACATAGTATATATTTCAATTATATTTTAACCATGATCAACTTTAATAATTAAGCATCTAAATTAATTTTCTCATAGTCTAACCTGACATATATATAATTAAAGTTAAACCATAATAATTTATATATTTATTTACTATTTTGACATTAATTTGCGCACGACCATCTCTGCAATGAGGGAGGTGGGATCCCCTAGAACAGCAGATACCACAAATTGCAACGCCAAGCCAGCCATCTCGCAGCATTTTTGTGCTTTACCTTTACCTTTCTCGTGATTAATGTGAGTCTGCAGTGTAGCTTTCAAGTTGGGGATCAGATTCGCAGATTCCCTGCCTCCGGTGTATGTGTTTTCCCCTGCACCGCCAGATCTTTTGTCATAGATTTCGTGCCAGCTGTCCACAAGCATCTCCCTCACGCACGCCACGTGGAGGTTGTGCTTCTTGCAGGATGATCTATAGCTCCAGCTCCTCCCCTTTCTCCCGCACCTTAATAAATACAAGTTCGAAATTAAGAGCTTAATAATGTACGTACGTAGTGCAAATAGTTAAAATTCAAGTCTATATTTATATTCTTATTATAAAAAATTCAAAACCAATTCGGACTATATTTAATCATTCATGGAGAATTGGAGGTTTACAGAGACCATTAATTAGAAGACCAACTTTACCTTTTTCACAAAATGTACGTGTAATAGTTTGTAAAAGATGATGAGTCTGTACTTTATTCAATTAAATTTTAGAATATAATTAATAGTTTTGTATAGAAAATATTATTTATAACTAATTAACACTATATACAGGTCATAAATATTTTATATAATATTATGGTATATCCAATTGAAATATATAAATTAAGAAAAATAAATATGCATGCCTGTCGTCACACGGGGAGCTAACTTTACTGTACAAATACAATCTGCTATCAGCATCATCATCCAACAGTAGCATCGGCAGTTTAGCACAGCACGGGTGGAGGTCAAACCCACACGATTGACAATGGTAAACAAAGCCCGCCACGCGTTGCAATAACGCGCCACCTGTCCCGGCGTCCGACTCAGGAATTGGAACGAGCACTTTGTGTAAAAAGGGTGTGTGGTGGATGAGGTTCCGGGTTGGAAAGCGCACAATGTGTGTGTAAGTCGAAGTTGCATGTGGCGGAGCACTTGTAGTGAGAGCCGATGCCAAATTCCTTGCAGCCGGCGCACTTGAAGGGTGCCTCGGTGTAGTCGGACTTGAGGTTGTGGTTGGGGTGGCTGAAGTGGGAGATTTCATTGTATTTCATGGTGTGGTAATTATATTAATTAAGGGTAGGGTTGGGCACGGGGCGGGTTTGGGACGGACTTGGGGTTAGAGATATAGGTATACTAAATTTTGGGATTGACACTTTTCATCTCAAACCCGCCCCGTAATAATTCGGGTACCCGGAAGCGGGTACCCGAATTATTGCGGGTCGGGATTACGGGTCCTACATTATTTTTATTCATTAGTTCTTTATCCATCTAACAAAATAATAGAATATTACGTAATTATATTTTGTCATTTTCCTTTTGCTAAATCGTATCACTTTTTAATTCATTAATACATAAAACATATCATCAAGTCATCATAACAATTATTTCTATATCCAAATATGAACAAAAAGTAAAATCATATAATGTGCTAATGATAAGACGTACAACTTACAAGGGATTATGAGAGATTGAGAGTTTTTAACTTTTTAGGATTGACTTAATATTAATTACTAAACTAATGTAAGATTTAAAAGGAATATTAGGGTAAAATTAAAAAAGTTCATTTATTAGATAATGTTATACAAGTAAACTAGTAAAGTGTATAAATTATATAATTAATAATATTATATAGGCGGGTTCGGGTATTCGAGGTTGGAGAGACCAATCCCAAACTCGTCCCGTACTTTCGTAATAAAATACGGGTATTCAAGTTCGGGTACCCAAACCCAAAAAATACTCGTCCCATTCGGGTATTTTAAAAATGGGACGGGTCGGGTTTGGGTTTGGGTTACCCTAACCCAACGCCCACCCCTAATTAAGGGTGCATTGTGGAAGTGGAAATTAAGATAATGTAATGATGTAACGGTATTTATTTATTTATTTATTTTACAGAATTTCATGTGTTGAGACTTTAAGTGAAAAAGAGACAATACAGTATCCGCACGCAAGAAAACACATTAGAATTAGGACATAGCAATCGAAAAAAGCATATGTCTATATTCTTTAGAGTGGAATATTTGCAAACGATTGGAACTGATTCTTGGTCATAGAACAAAATTTTACTTTTTAACTTATAAAATGCGAGTCTATAGAGGTAAACTTAATTGCACGTAATATAGCAAAAAGCATCACCAATTGTTTAAGCAATCTTCTACAATCACTCAAAACATCTTTGTTATGTCGATCGGAATCACTTAAAAGAATAAATGAAGATTCAAAATATACTAATTCTTGGACTAAAAGATATCAAATAGTTATATTGGTGCATCAACCGAAAAAATTAAGAAATGGGTTTTTCGATCTTTACCTTTTTATTCATGCATCTTCTTTTTTGTTTCTTTTAGTTCAACAGAACAAAAAATACATATGGCAATTGGCATCCATTAATCTAAGTTTTGTACGTATTTGGATTGGAAAGAATATCAAAAAGGGAAAAAAGAATCTGGTTCTATAAACTTAATTTCAAATGACTAATCACCTGCTCCCTCCAATTTTTGCTACTTATATATTAATTTACAGAATTAATAGTTAATACAGTTATCCTATGGCTAACACTTAAACATCACCTATGCATTAACACATTTAGAGAAATTGCGTATTAAAGAGAAGTTAACTCCATGATATCATCCTCTAATCCCTGTGTATTGATCTAATTATCGTATGTTGCACTATCTCATCCATGTAGCTAATACATCAAATAATATCTCGCATTTTGAACTATTTTAAATGAATATAGTTACTCATAAAAGAGTGATTTCTATGCCATATTGCACAATAGTCCTCTTATTGTAGTTAAGAAACATTTTCAAATTTTAAAGCTCATAGAATTGTTAATTGAGTGAAACCCATTGTTTTGCATTTCCTTGTAATATAATTCCTATGATCTTTTACTCCTCTTAACTTCCTCACTCACAATAGTTTTATTTTCTCCTTCAATCAAAAGACCCACAATTATTAAAAGTTAAATGCAACATGACCCAATTCTTTTTGGTTTACCTTTATTGCGGGACCAAATATTTGGGTCAAATAAAAAATAGTCGTTTCTCAGATGGGCTAAGTTATTGGCCCATATGACTATCATCCGAAAGTTGCACAATGTCTGAAACTTAATGCATACAACTGTTTGATTTAATGCCTCACTGAAATCAATGGCATTTTTCCAATCGATTTCCAGAAAATCCTTCCCCTTCCCTTCACTATTCACCAAAACCCACTCCATTTCTTCTTCAGCGCCGCCACTTTCCGAAGACTCCTTAGTCTCCGCCGCCGTCTCCATACTGAAACACCACCGCTCAAAATCCCGGTGGGGACACCTCCGCTCTCTCCTCACCGCCTCCAAAAACAACCACCTAACCTCATCTCAGTTTTCCCAAATTACCTTACAGCTCCGCAACAATCCCCGCCTTGCCATCCGCTTCTTTCACTTCACGGTCCAACACTCTCTTTGCTCGCACTCGCTCTTATCTTACTCCACTGTCATTCACATTCTTTGTCGCTCAAGGCTTAAATCCCAAGCTCTGTCAGTAATAAAATCTGCAATGTGTGTGTTTACTGAGACCCATGAGCAAAATACTGCAATCCCAGTTGCAATCCTTGAAGCACTGATCAAAACTTATAGGGTATGTGATTCTGCGCCTTTTGTGTTCGATTTGTTAGTCAAAGCTTGTTTGGAGTCGAAAAAAATCGATCTTGCAATTGAATTACATGAAATGTTGAAGTCGAAGAATGTGTTTCTGAGAACTGATACTTGTAATTCCATGATTGAATTGGTTTCAAAGAGTAGAGGTTGTTATGCTGGTTACGATTTGTATAGGAATATATTCGATCTTGATGTTGATAAAATGAGTGAAAAACAGATAGGCGTGAAGGTCGTGTCCCCGAATGTAAATACATTGAATGTAGTTATGGTGGGGTTTTATAGAGAAGGATTGGTGGATAAGGTAGATGAAGTGTGGGAAGAAATGGAGAGAATGGGTTGTGTCCCAAATTTATATAGTTTTAATGTGTTAATGGCGGCATATTGTGATGATGGAAGAATGGAGGAGGCAATGAGGGTGTGGGAGGAAATGGAGAATAAAGGGTTGAACCGTGATTTGGTATCATACAATACGGTTATTGGTGGGTTTTGCGGAGTTGGAGAAGTTGTGAGAGCTGAGGAGATTTATAGGGAAATGGTGATGAAAGGTATAGAGAGTACTTGTCTTACTTTCGAGCATCTAATAAAAGGGTTTTGTGAGATTGGAGATGTTAATCTTGCTATGTTGTTGTACAAGGATATGTGTAGGAAAAGTTTTAGTCCTGAGAGTTCAACGGTTAATGTAATTGTTAGAGCACTTTGTGATAGGAATGAAGTTTCTGCAGCTCTCGAGTTTTGGAGCATGGCGGCTAAGAAACATGAGGCTGTTATGAAGAAGGAGAATTACGAAAGCCTGACAAGGGGTTTGTGCCAGCTGGGGAAAATGGAAGAGGCGTTGAAGGTTCAAGCGGAGATGGTAAGGAAAGGGTTTGAACCAAATTCAGGTTTATATGATACATTCATTGATGGCTATATGAAACAAGGGAATGAAACAATGGCTAGTAAACTGAGGAAAGAACAGCTTAGTAAACAAATGTCCTAGGAGGAGAAGTAAATCATTATGTAATTCATTCTTTTCTTGCAGTTTTAACGAATATATACACTTATTTCATGCAGAATGGTTTCTCTATAATGTACAAGTTTCATCGAAGGAACTATATAATCTATTGACTACCATCCATCTAGAGATCTTGAAGTTGTTCTGTTGACAAGTGAGATATTGCTTGGACCCTTTTGTTTTCTGTCGATACTTGTTCAGCTTCTTCATATGTATGAATTTTGTTGCAAGGAACTTTAATACAATAATCCTTGTCACCATTTGAACACAGCTTCAAGAGATATTAGCTTCTGTAAGCTTTAATGCACCACTTCTGTACAATAATCAGTTCTGTAGGTCCTGTTTGGAAGTATTTTGGGTCATATATTTCAAAATTTTGGAGCGAGAATAAAAATTGAAAAGACGATTTGGATGAACATGAGAGCTCAATAGATGTTTGGGGGGTTCGAAAATGTGTTTGAATGTCTTTTCAGTGTTGGGAGTTTGATAAACACGTTGGGCCAACAGAGTTTTATAGGAGTTAATAAGTGTAAATTAGTCTTGGTAGTGTTGGGTGTTTGAGAAGTATGTGGTGGCTTCATATGAATATGAATATGAAGTTTCGTGTTTTAAAATGAATCCAAACGTGGCCTACACAGAACTTAATCAGCATCAGACCGAAGGAAGTATCCAGAGATTGGTGAGGGATGAAACGAGGGAAAGAAACCATGACAAGAAGGCCATTAGTGCAGAAATTTGATATCTACTGCAAAGCCTTTGAGAACAAAAGGAGACATCATCAGCTTTGAGCAAAAGATCAACAATACTGGCTGTTGAGCTGGCTGCTGCTAGTGTAAGAATCGATAATACCTGTAGACATCAACAACTGTGTTATACTACCGTATCTTTCTTTATATGTGAATCGAAAGAATAGGAATTAATTACCGAGTCTCCTGTGATGACAACATGCAATATTCCTGAGTGGCGTAAAGGGCATTTGGCTAGGATGGAATATCCATCAAGAAGTGCTAAAGTGAAACTCCATGGAATGACTAATCCCATGACTGTAACTAAAACGCTGTTTGGATCGATATATGGAAATGAGAAACAAAGTTAGTTCATTAATCATACAGAAACATATTTGAATCATAACGTACATGCTAGTGGCCTTAGATTTTCTGCAACTGTATACCATTTGGTTTTGCCTAGATCTGTAATGAACTAAGTGTCATGAGATAATAATTCACAAAGATTGTGTATTTTAGATGTATTGTTTTGAAATTAAAATTCACTTATTAGTATGATGCAGATATAGACCTAGTTGCATGTACCAGAATCTAACTCTTTATCTTTGGAACATGGATTTTACCGAGGAAAAATGAATAATAAAAAAATGGAAAATTGAAGTCCAGTTTTCTATAAATGCGACAAAATATTGTTAAATTACTAAAATCCAAGAACTAATTATGGTTCAGAAAGAATACCAGAAGGATGTGTAGCTGTAAAATCCTACTCCTAAAGACATGAAGAAAAGAGATAATGAAGCAAAGATAGCCTGGCCCAGTCTCAAAGCAAAGCTACCACTGGTTCCTATGGATCCTGGCAAGTTTTTCATTGCCTTATGCAAGTGATTACACGATATTACGAAATTGCCATTAAATATATATCACGTGCAAAGCTACTCCTCGAAGTCGAATTTGCCATCTTTGCCACCCCCAAACTCATGCAAATTTGAAGGTAATCCTTAATTTGGCAAACTGGGATTTCTCGAATTATAGTTTAGAAAAAGAGTTAGTGATTTTTTAATTCCCTTATAAGAGTTTAAATGTGCTTGAGTGTCATTTGGGTAGAGAGAGGCAAAGAAAGAAAGAAAGAACGTTTTATAAGATTACTTTACGGATGCTATATTTCCTGTTATGTGTTTTCATGGCAATAGATCCTCTGTACCACAATTTTGTATACCACAATTGTGCCACAAATGAGTAATTGCCACATGTATTTATGACAATTATAATAATTGTCATAAATACATGTGGCAATTACTCATTTGTGGCACAATTATGGTACACAAAATTGTGGTACAGAAGATCTTGAGCCTGTTTTCATAAGTTTTGTTTAAGTGGGATTTTTGGTTGTTTAAGGAATTCATTGGCTTTGTTGATTTGCAAATGTTTCATAATTATTACTAGTATGTTGGATTTGACATTTGTGTTCATTTCTTGATAACTTCATTGCTGAATTCTCACTCTGCCGACACGTTACTAAGTACGATTTTCCAATTTAATGAAGCATAATTGATGATTAATTTGAAGTTTTAGATATATTCTTTGATTCGTACGTCTTAAATCATTCCAACACCAGATCAGGTGACGAAGCCATTACGCACGTAGCTTTTGGTGAGAAGAGAATGGGGCCAAAATGTTTTTGGACGGGTGAGGTGAGATCATATATATGTTTCAATTTCATGGTTGATGATCGATTCGATGGTTTCTTTTCTAAATGGATGAGATAAGAATAAGACTTTATCTTACAAATTAAATGGAAATGTATATAAGATGGTGATATGACTCACTCACTTATTTTGTTCAATGGACTCACTTGATGACAAGGATGTCAAGGAATTAAACACCTTTCCTCTTGTAGTTTTTTTTTAAAAAAAAAAATTGGCCTAGTTTGGCACAAGAATCTAAAATAGGAATTACTTTTAGCAACTAAATACTCTCTCTGTCCGCCTTAATTTTGATGCATAGTTTTACTTTTAAGCAATAGTTCAAAAAGTTACAAATTTAGGTTTAATTACATTTATGCCATAAAAGATATTGGTAGAAAATTATTGTTATATTCTAATCAAAATTTGATGATCAAATGACTGAATCAGTACTAGTAAACAATTAAATTACTATCATTTGAAATTTTACGATATCAAAATATATATACATTAAAAGAGGCTTATACTACAAATTAGAGCTATCAATGGGTTGGACTTTGATCTAATTAGGTCAATTCAAATCCGATCACTATCTTTTTGACCATTTTTTACCCCACCGAATCTTGCCCCAAATCGATCGAATGCAGGGTTTTTTTTTTTTTTTTTTTTTTCAATTCAATTAAATCTCTAATTTCAAAATTTACACTTGTATTTTTTTTTAGGAAAATTTACATAGACACCTCCTGCCTATTACCCTAATTACAGGATATAACCACTTGTTTTGAATATTACAAAGACACCCCCCTCGACTAAAACTATATTACAAGGACATCCCCTGCTACCCCTAAAAAATTACAATTGTCTATTTTCCAAAATTAATATGGGAGTTTTCTTCCTCTCATCAAGACGAGTTCATAGACACCAACCTTATCAAATTTCATCGAGTAATCTGGGAGAAACGACGATCGAGTTTGAAATTTCAGATATAGGGTTCTTCGCGAACCAAACTTTAATCTACAATTTTTCACAAATTACTTAATGAAATTTGATAAGGTTGGTATTGTTTTTTTCCTCTCATCAAAACGAGTTCACGGACACCAACCTTGTCAAATTTCATCAAGTAATTTGAGAGAAATCGTTGTTCAAAATTTGATATTTAAGAACCTTTTATCCAAAATTTGATATTTAAGAACCTTATATCCAAAATTTGAAACTCGATCTCCATTTTTCGCCTGCTATTTATCAAAATTAAGTTGGGACTTTTTTGCCTTTTTTCCTCATATCAACACGAGTTCATAGACACCAACCTTATCAAGTTTCATCAAGTAATTTGAGAGCAATCGTTGTTCAAAGTTTGGTTTGCGAAGAACCCTAGATCCGAAATTTCAAACTCGGTCGCCGTTTCACCCATATTACTCGGTGAAATTTGACGTGTCTATGAACTCGTCTTGATGAGAGTAACAAAAGCTCCTAATTAATTTTGAAAAATAGACAATTGTAATTTTTGAGGGAGTAGCATGGAGTGTCCTTCTAATATAGTTTTGATCGAGGGGGTGTCTTTGTAATATTTGAAACAAGAAGGTAAAATCCTGTAATTAAAGTAATAAACAGGGGATGTCTATATAAATTTTCCTTTTTTTGAAACAAGTTTCCTAATGTTACAATTTCATATAATTTAGCACGCGTGTTCAAACTTTCTGAATTAAAATTCATTATTTAGATAACATTATACATAAAAATAAAATTATGGATGTAATATTAATCAATATCTTATGAAATTGATAGTAAAATATTATATTATTTATCTTATTATAATATTATGTATATATTAAAAAAAAAATTTCTTATCAAGTGCAAGTTTTTAGTAGATAGATTGTCCTAGATCCAAATTCACTCGTTGTGTTTTGAATTACAATCAACAAATCAAAAAAAAAAAAAAAAAATTCATAGGGGTAAGTACAAAACCCCCAATTGAATCTCTAACCAGATTAAAAATCAAATATATTGGATGGAACATAGAAAGATATCCGCCCCCCCTAGAATGAACTACAGAGTCGACCCACATAAGGACGGACCTCATGTACCAAACACAGGCTGCTATGAAATACATCTTCAACTTGAATTATACGTTGTTCTTTTGATTAACAATTTTGGAGCAACTAATTTAATTTTCACATGAATGAAATTATTTATGCTAAATATAACCCCATATGATATTAAAGGTCATGTCGACATCATCATAAAACCTCAACAGCAGAAACACTACTACAATGATTCTTTATCTGATATGTTTCATCTTCTTTTATGATTCAATACATAGAATGGTAGACAAAGACAATAAACAAAAGTATTAATTGCCAATCTAAGCTTCTCCTTTCCAGTTCACATGCCTGTATCTGCTGCAGGAAAATCACCAAATTAAATTAGCAGGCAGACTACTTTAACAGGTTACACAAATAAAAAAATCCCAATGCAGTTCAGGAACAGCTAGTGTAAAGATATATTTAAGTCCACCACTTCAATAGATAATGATAAAATCTGATTCATGGACGAAATATAACTGCAAGTTGTAGAGGCTCATTTGGCAGAATATTTAGCAGCATTAGGAATACAAAAAGAATGAAAGCAAAAAATTTGATTCTGAAGGAATTTTGGCTTTTGGCTGTTCCACTCTATCACACTGCTACTCTTTTTTTTCCCCCTTTCACGACGAAACCCAAGTTCTGCATCATCTTTTTAGATTGCATGAAATAAAACAGTATGACAAAATAATGAATAGTGTGGGAAAAGGCTGAAGCCAAATTGCAAATTTCCATATTAAGTTTCATAACCACCTTTGAAACACTACCAGTAGCCAAAATCTTGTGGAATAGTTTAATGAATCTTAGAGAGCAAAATATGGAGGAACGTCTGTAACCAACAGCAGGAAGTAGGACCTACAAGCTTAAGGTTGAAAAACATCCACAATCTATCACGCCGTTACTAATTTTAAAATGCAATAGTGCGATCAACATCCCACATCAGCCTATAAACTGAAGCAGCATATGCTACTCCCTCTCCACAAATTACTTCCTCATTGTGCACAACATAAAGTCAAACTATCAAACTGTTTACCAGCTTATCTTACATGGTATTGATTCTTAACAACTTTGTTATCATAACATTTTGCCATAATATTCACTATGTTTTTTCCCAGTAGATAGTTTTTTAGATAATTACAAAGTTGATAGCAATACACTTTTAAAATAGCCAAGTTGATGAAAAACAGTGCATCAATGACGAAATGTCTAGTTTCAGATGAAGCATATGTCAACTGAGCTACTAATCTTTACTTTGTTTTCTATCATAATTCACACACAAAATTCTACAATATAAATCAGTAACAAAGGGAGTGTATGGCAAGTAAAAACAACAAACAACCCCAGCAACGACTAACAAAGTCCATATTAATTCAAGATTTACTTTTTCTAACAATACTAATTCAATAAAAAAGCACAAGCCAAAATTTAGAGCTTCATCAAAATTAGCAGGCTAGGTAAAATTATAGTTATCAATACCTTTTGAGAGTAAGACTAAAGCTCGAGCTTGAGTTCATCGTTGTGGTCGGAAAAGTAGTGGAGAACATAGGGAGTGACCCGAATAACGGCGACCCAAACTCCGAACATTGCCACGTGGCTCTTCAGCTGCTTCAGCGCCGCCGCTTTATCCGGCTTCCGCATAAACATTCCGGGAAACATCTTTTCGGCTTTTCTGGTTTCTCTTCCTCAAAGAAATACAGAGATAAAAGAGTGCACAACAGAAGACCGATCTAAAACCCTAACCCCTCTTTTATTTTATTCTTTTCTTTGTTTATAATCTTAGAAACTTCAGAACTTTTATAGGCTGGTTGCCTAGTGTAATCAATTTGTTCTATTTTGAGCTTCATTTCAGTCTTGTAAGCCCATTACTTATTGGACAAACTTTCTTTTAGGCGTTTTAGGGTTCTAGACTAATAGAACAATTTGGGCCAGTTCACCTAGTTTTATTGTTATAAGATTGAATATCAAATTAAATTATTTTATATTATATTCAAGTTTGTTCGATAAAATTTCGTTAATCGTACATATTAAATAAGTTTAACTGTTTAAGTATCATTTTCTTAATATCTTTTGAAGCTTAATTCGAGTCAAACATGATAAAATAAATATCGTTTAAAATACATGTAAAAATATCAAAATTTCGATATCATCGATTAAATACTTTTGAATTTAATTTATTTGATAATCAAATCAAGCTCATAAAAGTCAAATCAAACTAAAATAATATATCGTTCAATACTATTCAACTAATTTACACATCTAATTATTTGCTTAGTTCGTTCTTAGTTGTGATCGAAGTCAACCTATCTATGATCAATATTTTCAGTCTCACCCCCCCCCCTTCCCCACCCCGAGAGATTATTTAGTGCAACTGATGCACCACATCACCAAGTACACGTGGTGCAGCCCACCTAGGGGTGCACATGGTACGGTTCTGCGGTATTTTTAACAAAATTTGTACCGTACCAATTCGTGCGGTTTTTAAAAGTTCAAAACCAAACTAGAGTTTTATGAACCATACCAACAAACTCGGTTTTGTGCGGTTCCGGTACGGTACGGTACGGTTTTGCGGTTTTTTCGAACAAACTTTTTCGTGCAATTTTCATATATAATTGATCACATAGTTGACAATTATATAAGAAATTAATAATGTAATAACTTATAAACTATTTTTTTACATTCAATAAAGCATTGGAAAAGAAAATGTTCATAAATTTGACGCTATAGTTCGACCTAATTGAATAAAATTAATTGATTAATTATTTGATCATTGTATTTATTATGTGAAGAAACTTTATTTGGTTTTTGTTGTCTAAAATTTTTGCATTTTAAGTTTTCAACATATAACAAGTTTAATTTGTGCTAAATTTGAGCATATCTTTTTTTAATTGAACAATAGCAATGTAGTAATTATAAACTATGATGGACTATAATATAATTTATAAATAATATAATATTCAATAATATTTGTATTATAAATTTATAAAATTTTGTTGTAAATTTAAAAAAAAAATAGTTAATTCATGTTTCTTTTCAATTTCGGTACGGTATGGTTTTTTACGGTAAAGAAGTCTAAAACCAAAACCATAAAAAAATACTCGGTACGACTTTCATTCATACCAAGACCTTCGATTTTGAGAAAAAAAACCTAAAATTTGGTACGGTTCAATACGGTACGGGACGGTCCGGTACGGTTTTGAAAACCATGTGCACCCCTAAGCCACCAATACACTTGAGACATGTGGAGTGATAATCCATATCACCCCATATTGTGATCATGTTCCCAAAAAATAAGATTTCAAAAAATAGTGTTTACATTGGCAGAATATGGGTGATGTGGATTATCACTCCACATGTCTCAAGTATGTTCTGCCAATGTAAACACTATTTTTTGAAATCTTATTTTTTGGGAACATGATCACAATATGGGGTGATATGGATTATCACTCCACATGTCTCAAGTATATTGGTGGGCTGCACCACGTGTACTTGATGATATGGTGCATCGATTACACTAAATAATTTCTCACCCCCTTATTTTTTTTTTTACCGAATAAAAAAAAAATAGTGAAAAAGAAGAAGCGATGATATAGATATAATAAATTAGCTGACTGCGGAAACAGAAGCCCATTTAAATAGTCCACTTGCAATTATTAACCGAATTACAAAATTATCTACATTTCGCAGAGCAGTACAAATTTAAAGAAAACAAAATGGCCCATGCAGGTTTCGAACCTGCGACCTTCGCGTTATTAGCACGACGCTCTAACCAACTGAGCTAATGGGCCATTTGTTGAATAACTTACGTGTTTAGTTTTATATTTATCTACATGACTACATAAGTTATTTTCTTCGGAGGTTAGCGTTCTAGGATTTTATCTTTTTTCGATACGGTGCAGTCAATTCATCAGATTAATTATTTAAATCTATTCCATATTTCCAGCAAAGATTTTACGGGCCCGTTTGAATCGGTTTTGATTCAGTTTCGTTTTGTTTCGGTGTTTCAAATTAATTTGAATGAGTTTAACGAAATATTTGAAACACGACTTGAATTGATTTTGGTTGGAATATTTTGATAGTAATATAATAATAAAATAATAGTTAGTGGGTTTTGAGAATTTGAGATATGATTTGAATTAAGTTTGAATATTGGTATTTGAAGGATGAAAAGTTAATGACAAATATCACATCAAAGACTTTATAAAAGTATGATATATTATTATATATTGTAATAATTGAGATTGTGATTGTAATAATATTGTTATGATTGAGATGATAATTGTGATAATATTGTTGTAATATTAATTTAGATAATTAATAATAATTATAAAAAATGTTGTAAATTTAAATAGTATTACATATTTTTTTATAGGATATTTCAAGATGAATATAATAAATTAGTAATAATAAATTTGGAGATTTATATGTATTTAATAATGGTTAAACAATCATTTAAAAATTATAAAGTAATGATAAAACTTTTTATTGGTATATAATTAATAATTGATACACAATTATTTAAAATAAATCAATATGACTAGTAAGAGATGAAAAAGAAAAAAGCTGGAGAGAGAGTGCAAGAAGAGAGAAAATAATGCAGACCAACTTGTATCATCCAGAGCTTTTGTCGAGCAATTAAATCATATTTTGTGAGTGCCCCATACGTGTTTGGACTTTGAGCCAAACTCTATGTTTAACTGAAATAATGGGCAAACCTGTAAATGATCCATTTTGGCCCAAAAGTTGGGCGAAACGCTTGGGCCAAAATGGATCCAAACAAGGCCTACATCTTCCAAGGCCTCCCTCACTCGTGTTCTTCCACCAATATCTTGCATTAGGAGGATTCAAGTAGTGGATATAATCTGGGCCGGTTACTCACCGTGTTATCGCTTCGGAAATAGGGCTACAACAAGCCCCATTTTTTTTTTTTTTCATTCATAATATCATTTTCATATTACAGTTGACAACATAAATCAATCTTACAAACATTATCAAAACCTCTTTTCCGCATTTGATTTAAAGGTTAAATAATTTTATGATTTATTTTTAAAGCTAAGTATAGAGAATAAAATTTGAACTAACGTATTATGCTGTTGATAAAAGTGCATCAAGAAACTAGATATTTTTAGTGGATATATAGATGAATCTGAATTTTTTATTAACTTAAATGTAAATCCAGACAAAACAAGATCCGAATGTGTCTGATCCTGGTAAATTAAATTTATGAATCCGGATCGAAATCGATGCTATTCGATCCGACTCATTAACAATCCTATTCCAAGCATAATGTATATAGATAATAAAGAAAAATAAATGACAGTATTTTAAGGAATCTGAAGAAAGGATTGACAGACACAAGAAAAGAAAACATATATTGCCAGACAAACACAAACATAAACACAAACAATGGAATAAATAGTCTCATATAAACGACTCTCACACACTCAGGTGCAGTCCAGTGCAATTGCAGGCTATTAATTACCTTATTTTCCACACGAAATCAACTAAAATAAATCACACATGCATGTTCTGAATCCGAAGCTCATCCATCCATTAATTGATGTTTGGTCTAAAGAAAGTAAAATATGAGTGCCCAGACTGGATATACCAATAGAAGAATTATCCCAACAGAGTTGGATATGCCATTGCTCTTTGTAAACGAATTTCTGAACCCACCCGATACTCTAATGTGTTCTTGCAAAAGGTAACATCCAATCGCAAGGCAAATTGCAATTCCCACTATGTGTCCCCTTACGTGATCAGCAATGAAGTCGGGAGCTACCACAAGGAGGAGGATCAAAGCTGCCGGCAATTCCAGCCAATCTGCATCATCCGTATTTATCTTTGTTATAAATCCACAGAAGAACGAATAAACATATGCATGTGAGGCTAATTCAGTCTTTTTTTCTTCACAAATTAATCATACTATACCGTAATTTACTTTTCATGGTGCTGAATGTGAGAGGTTATTGATCTGAGTATTACATAGAGTTTTCAACCTCGATATCATATCATACCTGGAAATTTTTTTGGGAAGAAAAGGCGAAGCACAATTGAGACTAAGGCAATCCACTTTCCAACCTCACCACTGTAAAAGTTAGTTAGTTATAAAACAAGCAAAGAATTAAAGAAATTTATATCAGGAAATTAAGTAAAATGTGATATATAGTGAAAGAAGAATAAGAAACAAGTGATAAGTATTACCTCAGCAAGTTGAATAACCATGAAGGGAGACTTAGGTAGATGTAAGGAATTAAGAGGGATGTGAGCATGTTGGTTTTCCAATTTGTTCTGTCCAAGATCAGTAAGTAACTGCGCGCAGAGGAAACACAACATATTTAATTTTAGACTCCATCCATGAAAAAGAAAAGGAAAATGATTATTATATAACAACCAATTTCTTCACAGCCTTTTGCACAGCCTTATTTAATGCTTTCAAACTTAGTTGTATTACCTATTACCTGTTTAACAGGTTACTTCTTCAAATAATTTTTCTCATATTCTACTGGCTGTACAAGTGGACTGTGATAAAGGGCTGTTATGCTAGTAGTGTCCAAAAGAAAATTATTTAGCTGTTCATGAAATCAGCTACATTGGGACTATAGTCATAATTAATTAAACCTCTCCTTCTGCTTACTGTAGAATTTATCAATAATGAATTGAGTATTTAACTTCGTGCACAAAATATTAAGGCCACATTTGGTTCTTGATATTAGATAAGGTAGGATAGATTATAATTATATTTCCAACAAAATTAAGCATAACTTGTCCAAAATCTTGTTTGGTACTCTATCTTACATTTGTGATTTGAGTTAAAAGACAAAAAACTCTCCACCTTCCGTGGTTGAAATCGAGGTTGATTTTGGTTATTTAAAAACAAAAGAGGGTAAAATAAAAACTATAATGTCCATTTAAAACTAATCTGCTGGTCTGACAGTCACTGAGGGCCTTGTTCTATCGCGGGCGTTTTGGACAACCAAACACCTCATAAGCTCAAATAAAGTAATACTATATCCAAATGTACATGTTCTACAAAGAATAAGGGTGAATTACAATGAGACCCCTTGAGATATGTTTATCAATTACTCTGTTACGGTATAACCACCAGCTAAAAGTGGACATGAATTTCTAAAGGTGCCCTTTGGACATCATCTATAGATTTTAACTCGATGGACACTGTTTGCAGTGATTCGCCGGAACTTAGAGGTGTCATTGTAATTTATCCAACAAAATCATCGATGCACAATTACAAACTGCAGTGTTTTTTTTCTTTGTCATCTAAATCAATCAACACTAATAATACGTATTGATATAAATCTAAGTCAACGGTAACTTCTTACAAGTGAATGTTTCAATAAATATAAAATCCAATCTAATTTCTTCACAATCGATTCAATGAACCCAAATACATATTAAATCATAAAAATGAATAGAAATCGTGTTTCGTTCTATCAATAGAATCTATGTACTAAAAAGGGTAAAATTTGCAAGAATTTAGGGTAAAGACAAGAAAGTACTTACATTGCTGCAAAAGCAGCGACCCATTTGACGAATGAAGTCCCAAATCCAAGTGCACCTAACTTGATGGTGTGGTTGGCCAATTTTTTGACTGCATTCCCAACTTCCTTCAGATCGGAGCTAATCAGTTCATTACTTGCAGCATAATCAGTCTTCATTGCTAAATAACTTTTCTTTCCTCCAATCATTTGATCCATCTATTTTTATTTTTATTTTTATTTTTATCAAAAAGCAAAATTGAATGAAAATATGGAATTTATGGATTGGTACCGAGTTAAGTAGTGAAATACAGAGGAGGAATAATAAGTGATCTGTGGATAATATTAAGTGTTGGACGCAACTTGCAATATCAAGGTCAATGAGTGATGTCGGCTAATGAATTTGGGGTTGCCATGTGGATTTCAATTATTTTGGTAGGTCTATTTTTAATTCTGATCAATTATCAAATTTTGCCAGTTATCACATCCAGCAACCAACCTGTCATGTGCGCATATTTTTTACTTTATCTTTGCAATTGAACACATCAAATGGAAAAAATCCAAGTTTGAGATTTGATATCGACAATAATCAAATATTTAAAAAATAAATTAAATTAATGTATGACATCTATCTATCTATGATCTATCTATCTATCTACGTGCAGTCCAAATCCGTTATAAATCTGACTCGTTAAGTTAAAAAAATGAACTTGGATTTTTGGTGAGGCCCAAATCAGAGTCCTGGCAGTTATATATAGTTCTAATTATGGGCTCATGGTAACGGGTCAAGTAGTTATTTGGGCTGGAACAAACGTGTACACGTATGATTGGTTTATGGCCTTTGGGCTATGAGATAATTTTATTGGGGCAATGGTTCGGGGTATTAAGTTGACTTTCGGATTCTAATTTGGTTACATTCTTTCCGGTATCTTAATTTGATTCCCAAGATCGTGCGACCTCATTTTTAATAAGCTCAACATAATATTTAACTTGATGATTAAACAACTGTTTATATAATTTTTCGGTTGCTAAATTATTGATCCTGTATAAACGATAACTTAGAAGACTTTTCAGAACTATTGGTTAGTTGAAGAAGATAAGAGTTGACATTAATTTGGAGCCTTGACTCATAAAACCATCATCTGACAAATCAACAAAATATAAATTTTGAAATTAAATACTATTTATTAAAATTTGTAATGTCTGAAAAATGACGAAATAAGATATATCAATTTACATATGGTTGGTACTTTTATTTTGGAGTTGAAATTGAGATCGAGTTCGAATAGAGTTTCAAAAGTTATTAAATTATAAATATTATTTTAGTTAGACTTTATATATATAAAAAAATATAAAGAATCGAATTCAAACAATATTTTAATATTCGGAATCGAGCCCAACTCGAATGGCTTAGTTGATTTCCAGTATTAAGTAGCTTTGTTAATCCAGAATCATAGATGAGTCCTTTCAGACATATATAGTAATAATGAGTACTAAAAGTTTATAATTACATTATAACTATTAATTGGTATGAAGAAAAAAAAAAAAAAAAAAACCTATCAATTGATATTAGTACATCAAAACTCATATGATCATACTAACGTGCATAATTATAAAATAATACTTATTATACTTGTAATCATGGATCAAAATTTCCATCTTTTCCATCGAAAACATCGAAAAGTTTCTGTTTTTGAATCAGGCGAAACGAAAGTAAGATGTAATTCCGAAACAATTTATTTGCCTTAAACTCTGTTATAATTTTCCTAAATTTAGTAAATTTTTTTATAATTTTTCCTTAGTATTTCCGAAACATTTCCGAATAGGCTCGAAAAGTTTCCAATATTTGACTGACCGAAACATACATTTGATCCGAAATTTTGATCCATGCTTGTAATCTTGTTTCTGTTGAAAGACTTTTCTTTTGAAGTTAAAGTTAATGAGAACATATCTACTATAGTCTATATGTCATAAGAAAGGTCAAATAAATTTGTCATTTTATCTATTCGAAAATTTATGTTAAGAAAACAAATTACTAATTAACATGAATCAATACTTTCATATCTATAATAGAGAATATATTTTATATACGATACATAATATTTTTATTATATTGTCCAATTTACTGAGTATGTCTACCCTTATTTATATTGTTCAATTTATTCTTATTTATAAGTCTCCGTAAATGTAGTTTGAAGTAAATGCTAACTTTTCCATGTCAATATACTCCATAAGTACCAACAAGTGATTGGTCTAATAGAAGAGATTAGTCATTATAAAGTAGTAAACTTAGGTTCAAAACTCTGTTGGAAGAGATACCCCACTTAATGCGATCAACCCGCCTCGAAAGGGATTAAACCCTTGAAAAATAAAAAAGATATATACTCCATAAGTTATCTTAGAGTATGGAAGAATTCTATTTCTTAAACACACTATTTATATTTTTGGACTTTTTGGTAACAAATGAATTATTTATTAGTATTAATATGGCCTTTTTTTTTCTTCATAGTGCGCCAAATAATTTTTCATATTGGAAGGGTTTACCAAAACTATAAAAACTACGTACTGTATTTAGAAAATTTTAATTAATCAAGGCTTTCCCCAATCGGTCGGCATAAAATTAATGTGATGGACCTATTTGGTTGTAAACAATTAGAAACCCGCTTTCATATACATTAAATACAATTATATGGCCCATAGAGGCCTTATGGGGTAATATCTTAAATAATGTCATGATTTAATTAAACCCCTCCAATATTGTCAATTTCTTAAAAATGGTGCATTTCTCTTCTCTTGCGTTACGCTTCTCCTCTTACGTTAAGAAGATAAGAATGTGGAGTTTTTTTCTTTTTCCTTTTTTTTTTGATAAAACACTACGTACTGTATTTAGAAAATTTCATGATTTAATTAAACCCCTCCAATATTGTCAATTTCTTAAAAATGGTGCATTTCTCTTCTCTTGGGTTACGCTTCTCCTCTTACGTTAAGAAGATAAGAATGTGGAGTTTTTTTTTTTTTTTTTGATAACACAGGTGTCCAAGCTTACACTAGACTAATCTTTGACTCTCAGAACCCTTGTCCTAGAACCCTGAAGGATGTAAATCGTAGGATGTGCCTCCACCAAGCCTCGGGATCCACCATACTGCTGTACACTCTGCGCACAAAGGGGTCTTCACCACAAATGACCCTTAGACAGACCCATGAAAATGCTTTCATCCAAGTTTCAAATGGGATTCGAACCCTCACTCTTGCCGCTGGAGCAAGTCTTATGAATTGTTGGTCAGCCAATTGAAGAATATGAAGTGTTTGTTATGAACGAAGAAATGGAGACTTATATATACCAAATTTATATATGTGAATGGGTTTACCAAATGTAGCATATATGTATGATAAAATAACGTAAATTCGGTGCATAAGAAGACTTACATATAATTCTTTAGTGTCGATGATACGATCTCAAGGTCTCCCAAATAATCCTTACCAGCAGTAAGAAGAATTGTGCAAAATAATAATGTCTCAATAATAATAAAACGTTCAGAGTTCTCAACAATATATGCAAACTACTTAGGACTTAGAGTCCAAACTCCCTAGGCTACCTCCTAACTAATAAAACGATAAATAGGAAATAAATACTAATAACTAGAAATACTAATAAGAGACCCAATTTAGCCCTTGTAACGTGGGTTCGGTTTTGGTGCACGCTGGCTGCGCCGAACCGTAACATTCCCCTCCTCTTCAAAACGAACCTTGTCCTCAAGGTTCAACTCCGGAAACCGCTTTGCGAGCACCCCCATTGCTTCCCAAGTGGCATCCTCCTCCGGCAATGTCTTCCAATGGACCAATACCTCTCGAATTTGACCACCATTCCCCGCCACTGTACGTGTATCCAGAATCTTCTCCGGTTCAATCACTGGCCCTCCATCAGCCTCGTACGGTGGTAAAGTTGGTGTCACTTCTCCTCTGTCCCCAATCTTCCTCCGCAATAATGAAACATGAAAGACAGGATGAATCTTTGATGTCTCCGGTAATTCCAATCGATAAGCTACTTGTCCCACCCTTGCGACCACTTGGAATGGTCCATAAAAACGACTAGCCAACTTCTGATAAACCCGTTTAAACATTGAATGTTGCCGATAAGGTTGGAGGCGTAGGTAGACCCAATCCCCGACCTCAAACTTCTCCTCCCGTCGATGTTTGTCCGCCACCTGTTTCATTCGATTTCTAGCTGCAGCCAAGTTATGTTTCAGCTCCCCTAATATCTCATCCCGCGACCGAAGGTTTCGATCTACCTCGTGAACAGCAGCAGTTCCAGGTAGGTAATGGATTAAGGTTGGGGGAGGACGTCCGTATACAGCTTCAAACGGTGACATACCAATAGATTGATGGAAAGATGAGTTGTACCAGAACTCAGCCCATGCTAAATACTCCTCCCATTGCCGCGGTTTAAGGCAAGCGAAACAACGTAGGTACTGTTCCAAGCTTCGGTTTACCACCTCTGTCTGCCCATCCGTCTCCGGGTGATAAGCGGAGCTCGTCTTCAATTCAGTTCCTTGCAACCGAAATAACTCTCTCCAAAACTTACTCAAGAACACCTTATCCCGATCCGACACAATCGATTCCGGTAAACCATGTAATTTCACTATTCCACGCACAAAAATGTTGGCCACGTCTTTTGCTGAAAAAGGATGTGTAAGAGTTAGAAAGTGTGCGTACTTTGACAGTCGATCTACCACCACCAAAATCGTATCCTTGCCTCTCGATTTTGGTAATCCTTCAATAAAATCCATACTAATATCTGACCAAATAACATTTGGCATTGGTAATGGTTCGAGCAAACCCGCAGGCTTACGGTGATCGGCTTTATTCCGTTGACAAACGTCACATTCTCTAATATATTTTCGGACATCACTCCTTAGTCCAGGCCATGTGAACAACTGTGAGATCCGCTTCCATGTCCTTAACATACCCGAATGTCCAGCCGAAGGTGAACAATGAAATTCATGTAATAATTTTTCCCGCAAAGGAATCACTTCCGGCACCATCGCCCTTCCTTTGTACCAAACACACCCATTTTTTAGTGCATGTCCCTCCGACCCAAGGGGGTCGCTTTCCAGCTTCAGCCTCAAATCCGTAAGGTACGGATCTCCCAAAGTTGCTCGAGCTAACTCTTCCCAAACAGCCCAAGTAGGTGTTGTTATCGCTGCAAGTTCGCCCTCACTCGGTTCACGTCGTGATAAAGCATCGGCTGCGCTGTTCTCTTTTCCCGGTTTGTAAACAATTTCATAATCGAAGCCAAGGAGCTTGGCTATCCATTTTTGTTGCTCCGGTGTTGTAATGCGTTGCTCCAACAAGCAGCGCAAACTCCTATGATCAGTGCAAATTCGGAACCTCCTCCCAAGTAAATATGGTCGCCAACTCCGCACTGCCTCAAGTATAGCCAACATCTCCTTTTCGTAAGTAGACCAAGCTCTTTTCTTCTCGCTAATTCCCTTACTAATGTAAGCTATTGGTCGACCATTCTGACTCAGTACTGCCCCTATTCCTTCCCCCGAAGCGTCAGTCTCGATAACAAAATCTTCCTCAAAGTTCGGTAGAGCGAGCACGGGTGTATGAGTCATGGCGTGTTTCAGCGTTTCAAATGCCACTTGCGCTGCTCCGTTCCATTCGAACCTCCCCTTTTTTAATAAATTCGTCAATGGTTTCGCTATTGCCCCATAATCCCGCACGAACTTGCGGTAATACCCTGTCAACCCCAAAAATCCTCGAAGGGCCCGTACCGTAGAAGGTTGAGGCCAGTCCACCATCGCTTGAACCTTATGCTGATCCACCCTAACTCCCTCACGAGAAATCCAGTGCCCCAAGTATTCCACCTGTTTCTGACCGAAACAACACTTACTAGGTTTGACATAAAAATGCTCCTTCCTCAATATTTGCATAGTTACCGTCAAATGCTCTAAGTGTTCCTCCCACGTTTTGCTGTAAACCAATATATCGTCGAAGAAAACCAAGAGAAATCGGCGTAGATAAGGACGAAATATCTCGTTCATAGCTGCCTGGAACGTTGATGGCGCATTGCAGAGGCCGAAGGGCATTACTAAGTATTCGTAATGTCCGTTGTGGGCTCGAAAAGCTGTCTTATGAATATCCTCGGGGTGGACACGGACCTGATGGTACCCTGCTCTCAGATCCAACTTGCTAAAGAATTCTGCCCCATGTAATTCGTCAAGCATGTCGTCTACAGTCGGAATAGGGAATCGATCTTTAATAGTAGCGTCGTTCAAGCTCCGATAGTCGGTACAAAAACGCCAAGAACCATCTTTTTTTCTGACCAACAATACCGGTGATGAAAATGGGCTGTTGCTATGCCTGATCAATCCCGTTTTTAGCAATTCCTTCACCTGCTTCTCAATCTCATTCTTTTGATAATGCGCATACCGGTATGGTGCAACATTCACCACTTTTGACTCATCACGAAGGGGAATTCGATGGTCAAAGGTCCGTTGGGGTGGCAATGTATGTGGTTCAGCCATGACGTCCCTAAATTCTTCCAATATCCGTTGGATATCCCCCTCCTGACAGCTTGACTGATTTAGCTCCTCAATACCCGAAAATGCAGCCAATCCGAATAACTCGCCCCCATCTTCCCAGTCATTCAAAATCGAAGCTAAGTCTGTTAGTTCAATATCCTTCATACCCCGTCCTTGTAGTTGGTATTCCCTATTTCCTTGGTTGAACTTCATTGACATAGCGCGGTAATCCGTCAAAACTGGTCCGAGTTCCTCTAGCCACGGCATACCGAGAACGATGTCCAGCCCTATGATCGGAAGAGCAAACAGCGTAGCTTTGAACTCATACCCTTGTAATGTCATCGGAACCATCTCATATTTCTCTCGACACTCCAATTTTTCTCCATTAGCCACTCTTACTTTGAATGGATCGATTTTTGTAATCTCCATGTGTAGCTGTTGAGCTAACTTCGGGTTTATAAAATTCAAGCTGGAACCACTGTCAATCAACATCTCAACCCGCGAGTTCCGAAGCATACCCGTAAGCCTCATCGTTTGGGTTCCCGTCTCCCCCCCTAACGCATTAAGTGATATATGTGGTTCTTTGTCAGATTCGTCATCTTCGTTACTTTCACTTTCAATCTCAATTAGCAGCGCTTGTGCTCTTTTGCATTGGTGTCCTCGAACGTATTTCTCATCGCAATTGAAACATAAATTTTTCTCTCTTCTTTGTTGCATCTCTTCCCAGGTCATCTTACGTGGTTCCCCATTCGGTGCAACCCGATTTGCTAATCCCGTGTTTCCAGTTTGCTGCACCACTCGAGACGTTGAACGCCCCATCACTCCTGATTTCTTACCCGCTAGCAATTGCTCATCCTTTCGTTTGGCGAGTTCAATCGCAGATTGGAGGTCCCGCGGTTTGAACAGCCTTACATCCCCCGCAATTTCTTCCTTAAGACCTGCCATAAACGCCCCCAGCAGCGCCCCCTCTGACCACTCCGGTAAACAGTTCATCAAACGTTCAAATTCTCCAAGAAACTCACGGAATCCCCCTTTCTGTCTGAGTCTACACAATGATTCATTCGGATCCTCATAATCTCCGTGTCCGAAGCGAATCAACAACCCTTTCTCAAATATGGTCCATGAGATTTGTTGGTGACGATTTGCCCGTTCAAACCATTGCCACCACTGGTTCGCTTCTCCTTCCAAATTATACGAAGCCAGTGTTACCTTCCTCGATCCGTGGATATCGTTAACCCCAAAAAATTGTTTCGCGCGATTCAGCCAAACCCTAGGTTCATCCCCCGCGAACTTCGGAAAATCCATTCGGATTTGGTTATTCCTCCTCTCACGATCATTATGCCCTCTTTGTCTCGACGCACGACTCCTAACTGATCCGTTAGAATCGTCAGCCCCCCTACTGTCACGCGACCCAGACGAAGCTACAGAGTGCGCTGGCGAACGGCTGCGCCGCTGCCCCCAAGGGTTTCGGTGTTCGCGTCGTTCTATATCTCTATCCATAAGTTGTTGGATGGAAGCCCTCATCTCTTGAATCGAGTTTTCCAATCCCTCCAACCGTTCTCTATTAGATGCCACCATGATTTCAAGCGAAGCGTTGATACAATCGCAGCCTGGCTCTGGATACCAATTGATACGATCTCAAGGTCTCCCAAATAATCCTTACCAGCAGTAAGAAGAATTGTGCAAAATAATAATGTCTCAATAATAATAAAACGTTCAGAGTTCTCAACAATATATGCAAACTACTTAGGACTTAGAGTCCAAACTCCCTAGGCTACCTCCTAACTAATAAAACGATAAATAGGAAATAAATACTAATAACTAGAAATACTAATAAGAGACCCAATTTAGCCCTTGTAACGTGGGTTCGGTTTTGGTGCACGCTGGCTGCGCCGAACCGTAACAGTCGAGAAGATACAATAAATATATCAAAAAAAAAAAAAAAAAGGTACAATATTAATGGTGGAAATCCAATTAGGACTATGGCTATATAGAAGGATTAAATAAGTATAGACTTATTGGGAAATTAGCACTAAACTGCACTGTTTTTTCAATTTTGACGTACTCATTTTTTTTTAAGAGTTTGGCGATTTTATTTTATTTAAATCAATTTTCCACTAAATTATTGGTCGGTTTTTCTTTTTTAGAAACGGTACTACATCAGTCATTGTATAATAGTTTTATTTAATCTCTATCAAAATAAAAAGATAAATAAATTACTTAGATCAGTATTAAACCAAAGAAATACCCACTTAAATAGGATCGAACCGAAGACCCTTTTCCATATTGATCTTGAAACTTAATTCAATTTTCGCCACTAGGCTGGCATCGTCTGCCAAGTTTAACGTATTCGAAGCATGTCATATTTGTTGGCTGCACCTGCACGATTACATCGTGCACCAAATACTAGGTTAATGTTGGGTGGAGCCAAAATTATAAAATGTCCGCGCAGCCTTACAATGTGGTAATAAACAAATTTTTATATGCTATAGCAAAGAGTCAAATTTAGTAATAAACAAATTCATATTTTCCAAGATCAGTTTTCATGTCAAATTTGTATATTTATGACCTTTTAAAAGATTTAATAGTGTTACTTAATATTGATTTATATTAAAAAAATTATATAAATTATTTATTTCTATAATATTTTGGAAAATATTAAGGTGAGTACTGAAGAATCATACCGAAAAATAAAAATAGGGAGGATTACTCAAATTACCTTTGAGTTATATTGTAATTATATTGATCACCCTCCATATTTTAAAAATTACACAAACTAGGTACAATGTATTAGATTAATTAAAATTACCCCTTCACAATGTTAATTTCTAAAGTCATATGTGCCGGCATCATCAAAAAAACTTTTAAAATGAAAAACTGGTTGGGAAATGAGTACAATCAGTGAAATCGATGGAGAAATTGATTTTTCACCCTTGAGTTTTGTGGCTCTTAGATAATACCCAGAAGTAGTGTTTATGGAATTCAATGTAAAGGCACGTGAATGGTGGTTGACGTGTACGGTATGTTGGACCCTTGCTCAGGCAAAACATCCTGTTCTCACCTTTTCATTTAAAATAAGAAAAGAAAAGTATTTTTGGAAATCAAACATTTTTTTTATGAAAGTAATGCCATAATAGGGTGACTTGTAATGAATTCAATACCTTATGAGTAATTCGAGTAAATTTCAAACACGGAAAATAATTAATATAATTATACAAAATATCGGAATAATTTGAGTAATTCTCCATAAAAACTAATTCCACGAAGAGAGTACATAATTTTTCTTTATTTTGGTGCTAAAGAGAGAGTACATAATTTGATTAAGATCGTCTTCACGGTAGCTATTTTATTTTAATTTCATGGATGTTTATTTTGCTAGGTCTACCTAAGGCCATCTCCAGCGGTTCGCTGCGGGCTCGGGGCGCGGTCGGGCTGAGGTGGGAGAACAGCTGGAGATGGAGAGGGGCCGGGGCCGGGCGGGGTGGCGGGGCGGGGCTGCGGGCTGCTTGGAGCCCGCAGCCCCGCCCGCTAGGCGCGTCTTCTTTTAATGAATTAATGTGTGTATGGTTTATTTAATGTGTGTATGGTTAATTTTGTATAATAAATGTGTTGTATGTAATTTTAATTAATGTGTTGTATTTTAATTAATGTGTTATTGTAATTAATGTGATTTTATTTAATGTGTTATTTTAATTAATGTGTTATTTTAATTAGTGTTTTATTTTAATTAATGTGTTATTGTAATTAATGTGATTTTATTTAATGTGTTATTTTAATTAATGTGTTATTTTAATTAGTGTTTTATTTTAATAAATGTGTTATAGTAATTAATGTATTATTTTAATTAATGTGTTGTTTTAATTAGGGTTTTAATTATATAGTTTATAATATGATTAATTATTTAATCATATTTTAAATAAAATTATGATATACTAATATATATAGAAATAGTCCATTTAATTTAACACTCATACAAATAAAATTTAGATTAATACTTTCTAAATTAAAAATTTAAATACATACTAAAATAGACAAGAAAAATTAAATTTAAACACTCATTTTTAACCGTATTTTGCATAAACATGTTCTATTAAGTCTTTTTGGAGTCTACGGTTGGTCACCTTGCAACGAATTGCTTCATGACGCAGCATATAATTATCCAACGTTTGTCTTCTTCGTGTAACATCTTGAAACTCTACTCCGCGATGGTCATAAATTCTAGCGCGTGCTCTACGAGACGTGCTAACGTCAATATCATCATCGTCCGAGTCATCGTCTTTGTATTCGTCATCAACGAACTTATTTGGAGATGCATCGACTGAAGGATCCGACTGGTTTCCGGGGGAAAATCAGTAAAATGTAATATTTTTATGTATTTCCTTTCTTGTATTTCCCGTATTTTCGATTTCTTGTATTTCCGTTGTTGTTTGTTGTATTTCCTTTGTTGTTTGTTGTGTGCCATTTCTTGTATTTTCTTCCGTGTTATAAAAATATCTGTTTGCGTATTATATATTAATTCTTAAGTTACTTTAATTAAATATTCTATTTAATATTAATATTTTAATATAATTAATAATTAAATTACGAGTACTAATATAATTATTATTATTAATATTAATATTAAAAAAATATAAATCTATAATATTAATAGGTGAGAGTGGGCAAAGGAAAAAAATGGAAGTAATTCCCCCACGGAGCCCCAACCATTGGAGACGACTAGCAGGGCCCCGAACTGACCCTGGGCTAAACCGGGCTCCAAAGCCCGGGGCTAGCCCTCAACCATTGGAGATGGCCTAAATCCATTTCCATGCACTCAATGTCGGAGCTACAACCATACCAGGGGTGCATGGACACCCCTTAAATTTAATACCTGAGCAATTATTAAGTGGGATTTTTAAGTTTGTCATAATTTTTTATATTAAAAACTCGTAATTTAAATTTCTTATAAAAATGGACCCCACTAACCAACTCTAAAAATCCTATAGTAAAGGATCCATATTTCAATTAATGAGTGATATTAGTTAACTTTTACTAGAATATAAAATATTAAGATATTATTTCTATCACTTTACTTTTCTAATAAGAAATTTGGGTTTCAACAAAATTATTACTCCTTTCGTTCCATTATTTTTACTCAATTAGTTATAATACTATACTCGATCAAACTTTTTAATTTTTTAAGTAATTTATCATATTAAATTTTCATATTTGCAGTGTATTAAACTTATTCAATTATAAATATACATGGTATTAAATGACATTATCAACTTATTAGTGAAATATATTAATCAAATTATTTATGATTTTTTTTATGAATTTAGCCAAGTTAACTGGTCAACTTTACCAAGAGATAAAGAAAAATGAGACGTACGGAGCAAGTATTGTAATTTTAATTTTTTGTGTGAAATATGTAACAAAGTCAAAGACCATTTGATAACTATATATAGAGAAATATTATGCATTTGATACAACTTTGAATATTTCAAAATCGAAAATGATTTTCACGGATCAATATTTTTATATATTTGTATTGAAAACATCGAAAAATATAATTTTTTGGTCAAACCGATATGAAAATATAGAGTATTTTCTACTTCAACATTTTTCGTTAATTAATTTTTTAAAAATAATTTTTATCGAAAAAGTTCCAAAAGATTTCTAGAATTTAACTATTCGAAACATGATTACTCGACTAAATTATTCCATGTTATGCGGAGTAGGGGTGGGTGCTGAGCGGGTACCTGACTCGGCGGGTGTTGATTTTTCACACCCGAAATCCGTCCCGTTTAGATGGGTACCCGACATTTAGGTACTCAAAATGTTCGGATACCCGAAATTTACATGTTTATTTATATATATATATATATATATATATATATATATATATATATATATATATATATATATATATTGCACAAGAAATTTAAATTATGTAATGACACATTTGATATTGTTTATAGTTCAAATGTGTAATGCAGTGCACGAGGCCTATTTGAGGATGATATTTATACAACGTAGAAGTAATTTTACTTGTTATCAACACAACATTTTCATTAATTAACTGTTAACATATAATATTAATATGCAAAATTGTAAATGAAATGAATTCAAATATGAAACAATACGCAATTACTTACAAATTTAATTTGTAATGAGAACTTGAAAATTGAGAAGTAAGAATAAATTTTGGCCAAGAGCCCAAGACCACTCATATGTAATGTCATTTTAATTTGTAATTGGGTCAATTTGTTTTTATTCAATAGGCAAACGGGTCCCGAATACGGAATACCTGTTCGGGTATAAAATTAATACCCAAAATTCAATTCGAATAAATATTTCGGGTATCGGGTACCCGACCCTATATGTCAAAAAATCTGTTATTTCATCCCAAATGAAAAATACTCGATCGGGTCAGGACGGGTCACGAAATACCGACCCTAATGCCCACACCTAATGCGGAGTAGGCAAACAATATCCTTAGTTGTTTTCAATACCTGTCTGGTTGTAAAACTTAACAATTTATGATAGTTTTTATGTAATTACCAAAACTTGATTAGAAACAATCAGACCAATTATAGATTAAACATTTTGACTATCAAATTTCCATTTTGCTAATCAAATTTTGAGTTTAACCTTCTTTTGTTAAAAAAAAAATTGTATAGTGGTTTAAACTTTTTTTGAGTAAATTTTTCATTATTAGTATATAAAAATGAATAATCTCTTATTCACACTGATCTCTTCCATCTTGAAATAATTTTGGTGTATTTACAATATTTTGGGCATGCAGTGATATGGCCAGAAAGTAATTTCACTTGGGTCATTACCTCAAAAAGAAAGAAAAAATCAAACACGAAGATAAAAATTTGAACAATATTAATTCAAATTAAAAAAGCCTGTTAGCTCGTTCAATACTTTTCACAAGTGACTAAGTCGAATTGTCATGATAGAATGAAATTATTTAATGATCTAATCATTTGATACGATATCAAACACATCTTTTTATATAGATAATCATGGAATCATGCAATCATTCATTTCTCATCCGATTCCCCATCAAATTTCTTCTTGTTGTAGCTACTCACAAATCATTATGAATTTTAAAAATAAATATACAAATGTATACACAACATTCCTGTTTATTTCTACTTGTTTCTAAAATCTAAGATGATCAATTACTTTCAATTTCGAGGATTCTTCATTCAAACTCATACCGACAATGTATTTTTCAAGTAGTGATAATATCTCCACTTAATAAATTAGAGTGATCAAAGATAATTTAATTAATATTTTATAAGTGAATAAGAATAAATTTTTAATATGATACTCTAGTAAAAATGGGGAAAATTAGTACCTACCCCGGTGAATTTAAATGGGACCCTTTTTAATATAAATTTTTAGAATTAGTTAGTGGGATCCATTAGAAGGCAAACCTAAATTACATTAAGATAATTAAACCTTTCTTTTTATTAAAAAAATAAAACAAACTTAAAATTATAGTTAAATAATTAAGCAAGGATCAAAATTCCAGGGGGTCCATGCACCCCCTGGACAAAGCGTAGCTCCGCTGTTGATTTTGGGACTAGTTTTTTTCCACTAAATCAAACACAATTCATTAGTTATAAACTGGCAAAATTTAAAAAATAGTCTCGTAACTTTGAGTCCCTTTAGAAAATAGTCATCTAATTAACTATATTGAACAAAATATTTTTTTTATTTTATTTTATAATTTAACCCAATTTCAATTTTAGTCATATACATAACTAATTTCATCCTCCAATTACAAAGTTGATCATCTAACTTTTAGTAAATTTCATTTTTTATCTTGCAATCGATAAAAATTTCTCCAGTAATAGGATCAAATATTAAATGCAGGATAAAAAATAAAAATTATTAAAAGTTAGAATATCAAATTTATTATGCATAGAACTAAAATTGAATTTGGGTGAAAATTAAAGGACTAAATGTGGATTCACTTTAATTACAAGACCAATTATAATTTTGACAAAACACCTTGTAAACTTGCAAAAGTCCAATTCGATGTAACTTTCACGTGAAGCAGAATAAACAATGATTCAGAAGCATTCAAAACTAATACATAGTACAGCACAACTCTGAATCTTTTTCATTTTAATACAACTTGTTAAACTACATGGAGTAGTATTTAAATAAATCCCTACTTGTTCATTTATTGAAGAGAAGCTCTCCATTTAATCAAAACACACCAATTTAAAAAGTACACCCCTAACAATGTCAATGCTTCCAGCCCGAGAAATCCCCGGCGACTATGGCCGCCCATTCTTCGGCCCGATTAAAGATCGCTTCGACTACTACTACAACCAAGGGGAACTCGACTTCTTCGAGTCCCGAATGCAAAAACACAAATCCACAATCTTCCGTTGCAACATGCCACCGGGCCCATTTCTGGCCCGAAACTCTCGCGTGATCTGCCTTCTCGATACCGTTAGCTTTCAAACCCTCTTCGACAATTCAAAAATCGAAAAGAAAAATGTTCTCGACGGAACTTTCATGCCCTCCACCGATTTCACCGGCGGGTACCGCGCCTGCGCTTTTTTGGATCCTTCGGAGTCAAATCATGCGACTTTGAAAGGCTATTTTCTTTCTTTGCTTGCAAAAAAGCACGATAAATTTATACCCATTTTTCGACAGGGTATTTCGGGCCTGTTTTCGGGCCTTGAGGATGAAATCTCTGCTAAAGGGAGTGCGAATTTTAATGATTTAAGTGATGCGATGTCGTTTGATTTCGTTTTTCATCTTTTGTGCGATAGAAAAGCTTCAGAAACCAAAGTTGGGTCCAATGGCCCGAAGGTGTTCGACAAATGGATATTTTGCCAGCTAGCTCCATTAGTCAGTTTGGGCTTGAAATTTGTCCCAAACTGTTTAGAAGATTTAGTTCTACACTCAATGTCATTGCCATTTTTCCTTGTGAAATCTGATTACAAGAACCTGTACGATGCTTTTTACAAGAATGCAGGTATGAGACTGATTTTGATCTATGGGTTGGCGGGTCAATCCGACCCGTTCCAACCGAATTCAACTTTTTATTTTTCTTGATTCTCGTTGGGCTTGATCTGGTAACTTTCCATTGAGTTAAAATAATCCTTTCATCTAAAACACCATTTTTTCTTTTTTTTTGAGTCAATCTTAATACCAAATGAAAATGAAAAAATAACTTTTACTACAATATCTTTAATTTACGGGGGATTCTAGGATGCCGCTACGTTAGGTGTCGCTAATACCACATTAGGTGGTATTATCATACAATGTGTATCACATTGTATGGTATAAGGAGTATAATTTATACCATAAAATGTGACACACATTGCGTGGTAATACCACCTAATTTAGAATAAATACTACATGATGTGGGGGTCATGCTAAATATATGGGGTTAAAACTATGTAATGTGATCATGTACCATAGAATGTGATACACATTGTATGGTAATACCACCTAATGTGATTAGCGGCACCTAACGTAGCGGCACCCTAGAATTTTCCTTGATTTACAAGTTTCTTAAAAAAAATTCTTAAAAAGATCTAGCAACGTTTGGTATTTAATTTATTGAGACATCGATCATAGGAGATCAAAATTTTAATCCCTAGTTAATACTGAATCTTTGGTGTAAAATACGTGCCAAGTATATAAAAAAAATTCAATTACACCTGTTTTTCATCAAAGAAGTATACTACCGCACTTTTTCCGACCCGACCAAGCTTGATTCAAACAATATTTACCAGAAAGGACTTTCTTATTGCTGTTTTATCATTTTATGTCAAATATTATAATTTTGATAAACACCACTAGTGATCCTACATATTATTAATTTTTTACAGAGTAGTCTCTCTTGTGTTTTTTTTCTTCACGTTAGTTCCCACTATAAATTATTTGTTTCACTTTGATCATTAAGAAATGATCTTTAACTAATAGTGTTACATTTTAGCCCCTCATAAAATTGTTTTGTATTAATTTAGCCCCTCATAAAACTACTTATTTTATCAACTTAGTCCCTTATAAAATGTTTCTTTATCAATTTAGTCTTTCATAAAAATATAATGACACTTTAGTTCACCTAGGATCACCTGAAAATGATCAAAATGAAACAAATAATTCATAATGGGGACTAACGTGAAAAAGAAAAATACAAGAGGGACCACTCTTTAAAAAATTAATGATAAGGAGGATCATTAGTAATGTTTACCCTTATAATTTCTTTACTATAATTATGTCAAATCTTAATTCATATTCTATTCTAGTTTTTTCATGGTATATTAATCTTAAATGACATGTTAAGATGTGTAAATTAGATAATTAAGTTTAAACTATTCATGTGAATATTCAAATTTGTTTTTCACTTATTTTTATATTAAAGTCTAGTTAGATGAAATAGTTATAACCAACATAATTGGTTTTGCCCAAAATATTTACATGATACATTTGCAGTGTGTTCGTGACCAATCACATATAGTTGTTGTTTTGTTTTGTGGTGGGAAGAATTTGGTCAAATCAAAATTTTCTAATTAATTAACAAGTCTACAAATGAAAGGGCAAATGGATAGATTGGCCCAACTTAAATCCAACTCGATCATCTCTAACCCAATCTTTTTTAACCTGCCCATTTGCATGCCAATATTCTTGCAGGTCCCATTTTGGATGAAATAGAGAATCTTGGATTGAAAAGAGATGAAGCCTGTCATAACTTAGTGTTCTTAGCAGGGTTCAATGCTTACGGTGGAATGAAAAGACTGTTCCCTTATTTGATCAAGTGGGTTGGCACCGCAGGACAGGATTTACACCGCCGTCTGGCTGATGAAATCAGGGCCGTCGTTAAGGAAGAAGGCGGGGTCACACTTGCAGCACTTAACAAAATGAGCTTGGTTAAATCAGTTGTTTATGAAGCTTTGAGAATTGAGCCCCCTGTGCCTTATCAATATGGTAAAGCCAAAGAGGATTTTGTCATTCAAAATCATGAGTCTTCTTTCTTGATTAAGAAAGGGGAGATGTTGTTTGGGTACCAACCAATTGTGACCAAGGATTCCAAGGTTTTTGAAAACCCGAATAAATTTATCGCGGATAGATTTCTGGGAGAGGGAGAAAAATTGATTAAGTACGTTTACTGGTCGAATGGAAGAGAAACTGATGAACCAACCGTTGAGAACAAGCAATGTCCCGGGAAAGATTTGGTTGTGCTACTAAGTCGATTGATGTTGGTTGAATTTTTTTTAAAGTATGATACGTTTAAGGTGGAGATTGAAAAAGCTTTGCTTGGTTCGACGGTGGCATTTAAATCGCTAACTAATGCAGTACGTGAACACAAGTGAATTGATACCGGGCTTCAAACTTTGTTGCCCTAATTGGCTATATAATTTTTCAATTAAGTACCTTTTTTTTTAGTTTCAATTCAAATAATAGTGAGACACACTCTTTAATTAATTGCCTTTGACTTTAGTAAATGGTTCAATTTCATTGTAGTATCAGTTCATTCATGCATTTTTTTTTTTTTTTTTTTTTGAGAAAAAATACTTGACATGCTTCTTTTGTTTAAGCATCTAGAAATCAAGCAAGGTAGCTCATCTCCATTAAAATCATCTATACTACATACTTTAACTTCATTCATGCATTGATTTTCTTTACATTTCTATATATTGAAAACTTGGATGAAGTTTCGAACCTTTCTTTTTTAAAACCTTAATTCAATAAGCCTAGTTTTCTTTACCATTGTCTATAAAGTTAACAAATAATATCGGATTTAAATTTGATTGAATATAATTCAATTACCAAAATATCCCACATCCTTATATTCAATAGATATTAATTTATGTAACAGTAACCCGGAAAATGAATTTGTAAATTGAGATTATATGAAAGGAAGTTCTATAACAAATCAAGTGATATTATTTTTGGTAAAGAAAGTATAGCATATATAATTCATTAACATTCGAGAAAACTAAGTTGTATTAATTTCTAATTACAAAGTTAGTAATTTTTTTTAAATACAAATAATATCAATATCATCAAATCATAACAATTTTATTGTGGTTGGAGTTATCCCTGTTTAATATAATAATTCATACATGTAATTAATCACCCTTGATAGAAAATCGTGATTATTGCTCAATCATTTCCAATTGGCCAGTCACACAGTTGATTAATTTTAAATAGTTATATTCTCGATTTTCAGTTAAATTAGTTTACATTATTGCCTGATCTTGCCATGTGAAATTGATATTATTTTCATCTACATTACGATATATAAACTAGTTTAATCTGGTGGTATTTGTTCATTATAGGAAGCTTAATTATATCGAATCAAAATATTAGAGCTGGATTAGTGAGTAGGTACAACGTGTAAATATTATGTTTACTTTATGCTGCTCATGATGCGTGGTTATATGGGCCCTACAGCATGACCTCATGAATGAAAGTCTACTATACAATGGTTAAATCATGTTCCAATATTATATTATATTATATACACATACATTGCATTTGACCAGCTATATAAATATATATATTTCTATACTGTATGATAGACAAAAAGAGATGGACAATTAAAATATGCGGAAATTAATGATTAGAGCCTAAAGTAAATGTAATTTCACGTCGTACTTTTCTTGTTTCAAAAGGCGAAATCGCTCATCTCGAGCGTCCCTCATTTCCTGCCCGACGGGATTGTGAGAGGAGGTAAATCATGGTGACTCAACCGACAATAGAGGTTGGGACCAGTGCTCACTGCACACAAGAAGCCCTCCTTATTTTTTGAGAGGTTGCTCCCACACTGTCGCTAGTGAGGTTCGATCATTGATCTCTTGTTCCAAATTTCACCTCTGAGACCAAATGAACTGCCCATACGGGCCACGTCGTACTTTTCTTTTTGTACTTTTGTTCTGTATAGGCAAATTTGGATAAAAAGGTTAATAATAAAAGCAAAAGATATTGGCCACAACAATCAACCAGGGGCCCACACTAGGGCTACTGGAGTCTATAGTCACCACTCATTATTTATTATTATTATAAATACAAAACTATTATTTTAGTTTACTTAACACAAACAATACTTTGAATTAATGGTTTAGAGAGCGAATAACAAATTAACTCTTTGTGTTATTTTAAATAGGTAATTTAACTTCTAGTGATAAATAAAAAGACAAACTATCTTCCTTTGATATTCTAAATAGGTAATTTAACTTCCTGTGATAAGAAAAATGGCAAAATACCTCCATGTATATTTATAAAAGAAGCACATTGTTCCTTCTAAATTGCTTATTATTTCATATATATGGAGTTAAATTGCTCATTATTTTATTTCACGGGGAGGTATATTGCCTATTTTTATATCACAAGGATGAAAATTGCTCATTATTTCATTTCAGAGGGAGTTAAATTGCCTATTTTTATTTCACTTCACTGGAAGGTAAATTGTCCATTAGACATATCACGGGGAGTTAACTTGCAAAAAACCCGTGGTTTAGGTGTTGCAAGTTTAGTAGCTTGATCCAGTGTTCGGAAACCCAAGATTTACTTATGTTTTACCTGTATTGTTTAAATTTAAATTATTAGTTTTCTTAGCATACGGTCAATTGCTTTGAGTGTTACAAGATTACCTATATTGTGTAGAGTTCGAATCATATATGTGCAACTAACTATGTCCCCAGGGGCATTAGCAGAGTGGTAAGGATTGGGGTGATGTGGGGAATCTTTCCTCCGGCAACGCAGGTTCGAACCTTGTGTGGCACAATTCTCCACTGAAATATTGCGGGGGTTGAGTTGGGGTTGGTATTATGTTGGCTCTCTCCCTCAAGACCCTGTCATCCATGCACATCTCTCGATTTAAATCCTTCCTGGTCAAGGGACCTCTGATACAGGAGAGGGGTTTCTCCTTCGGGATAAACCTTGAAAAAAAAACTAACTTCAATGTAATTTTTTAGTCTTTTTATTTTTCTTAACAATTATTCTCTTAATTTCTTAACAATTGTTCTTTTAATTTTTTTTTCTTTATAATTATTCTTTTAATTTTTTTTTGCCCCCTTAATAGTTGTTTTTTAATTTTTGTTCTTTCTTAATAACAATCAAAGAATTAGATTTTTTTTTTATAATGCAGTTTCTTTTTATATATTTATTATTTATTACTATGCATATTTTCTCCCCCCACACCCAAAAAAAGAGTAAATTCGAATATTGTTCTAATTCCGCTCCTTGCTATTATGGACCAATTTGATAAAATAAAAAATTGGCTTGGTCAATTGTGTCTGTAATTTGTGTCATTTGAAATTGTAATTAAGATACATAGATATTTTGAGTTCTTTTGAAGACATAACGGAGTATCATTTGTACTTCAAATCAATTGAGGTTATTTTTGTCAAATTTTACTCCCTCTTTTTCATATTTTCTCGTGAATTAAATATATTTCGATTATTAAATTTAATATAGAACTTTAGCCCCCACTACGTCAAATTCCTGAATCCGCCTCCTGACTTCAACCACATGCACACACTATATTTAACATATTAAAAAAATAGATTTTATGGAATAATTAACGATAATATAAATAATAAAACTTGTATTATATATATATATATATATATATATATATATATATATATATATATATATATATATATATATATATATCAATTCTATTAAGAAAACACATCACAATTATCTTAACACTTTATTTATACAACATTTTTTAATAATGTAATTAAGTACACTAATATATTGCATAATAGATAATGCTGTACATTTTTTTATAATGCCTTATTAAGTCTAAAGAATTAAAATTAAAGTTTAACATTTTTCTTTTTGAGTGAGCTTAACGAAAAAAACTTGGTAAGATGGCATGTCCGATGGACGGTTGGAGTTTCTTCAGTGGACTCCTCGTTTGGGATCCTCTATTTAAAATTATGGGCTCAGCTATTGGGATTTTTCTCTTAAACCCTCTTCATTTTTGCAGATATGGGCCACGCGGCCCAATATAATTAACTGCTAGTGAATTGGGCCACATTCTTTTTCTTTTTTGAGATGATAATTAATTGGGCCACCATTCAAATTTGCAAAATCAAGCTAAAAACGTCAAATAGATAATGCTCCTCGAGCTGAAATTAAGTTATTTCCCACCCACTTACAGATATAGAAATAGCAATTATTTTGAAACTTTGGTCACATCCCATTCTGTGGAATAAAAATGCAAAGCTGAGACAATTTGAGATCAAAATTGTTAAATTTAGGCTTTTAAGATTAAAAATGTAAAATATTTTAAAAAATCGAGTTTTATGAGTCCGGAACCCACAGCACTGAGGGTCCAGCCTCGTAAAACTAAAAAGGAGATGTTGCCCACATATAAAATAAAAGAGAGAAAAGAAAAATCATATAATTAATTTTCAAAAGCTATTCATAAGAATTTGCAGTTATTTTAGTGGGCTGTAGGTAAGAGAAATGTCCATATTCCGATCCAACATTTAAGTCATTGGGGCTTCTTTAAATGGGCACCTTCCAAAACGTGATCCTTCATCCTTAACTTTTGGTCCCACTTTAATTATGCTTTAAGTAATTTGGTTAACGAATTTAAAAACTCTCTTTATTTATTAAAGTTTAAGAGCCTGTTTGTTTGGCGTTTTTCAAAAAAATTTCGTGTTTGAGAAATGTCAAACAAACCTGTTTTCTATTTTTTTAAATAAATTTTTCATCTCTTAATTTTCTGAATCTACTTTCTCAAAACCCAAACAAATAACAATTTTTCTTAGGGTAAACACCATATTTGGTCCTTCTTATCATTAACTTTTTATAGAGTGGTCCCTCTTATATTTTTTTTTCCAGTTTAGTCCCACTGTGTATTGTTGTTTCACTTTAGTCCTTTTCAGGTGTTCCAAGGCGGTTCCTGTAACATGTGATATGCTCATAAGGGCAATTTCGTCATTTCAAGTAAACTAACATGGATATTTTCGTCTTTCTAATCATTTGAAAAAAAAAACTAAAGATTTAATATCTTCCAAACTAGACTTTCATTCCAGTCCAACTTAATCGTCCATTTAGTTCCAAACTAAAGTTTTCTCCCAAAATCTTCTTCAAACACCAAAAATTGCTCACCAATTAAACAACATCTCAAATGGTCTCAATAGCAAACGGACGAAAATGCCTTAAAAAATACTCATAAGCATGTCACGTGTTATCAGAACCACTTGATAAGGACTAAAGTGAATCACATAATTCATAGTAGGGACTAAAGTGAAATAAATAATTCATAGTAGGGACTAATGTGGGAAAAAAATATAAGAGGACCACTCTGTAAAAAATTAATGATAAGAGGGACCAAAAGTGATATTTACCCTTTTTCTTATCTATAAACAAAATCTATACAAACTCTACTCTGATTTAACATAAAGTAACCTATCTCTTACATAATTTATCTCACAACAAACATGAATTGACATAAAGTCTTACACATCTTACACCTACAACTTAATTCTTCCAAAAAAAAAACTACATCTACTTTATTTCTCAAACCACTTTCTCAAAATTCAAACAAACAACATTACGCAAATCGAAATTATTTCACAAACCTCCCCACTCTCCGAAACTACTTTCCCAAACACCAAACAAACAGACCCTAAGCTATTCTCACATCGATGTAAATGGCATTTCTTATTAAAAAAAGTGATCATATTCAATATATATATATATATATATATATATATTCCAATTTCTTAGGTATAATATTTTTATTTCCGTAAACCAACCATGAAACAAATGGCTATATGTTGTTTCCACTGATAAAACAATCCAAAATGATTTCCCTATCAGCTACTAGTTGTTGAATAACACATACTTATTCGTGCATGCATTAAATTTTCTTTTTTTAATTAATGAATCATACATTCATAATTACTCAATTTAAAATTAATAAACTTTCAAAGTAATCATACGTACAAGACATAGCTAGTCTTAAAATATGGTCTATAAATCTACGCACAAACAGTACCAATTTATTCTCCAATTTATAACATGGTTTAATTATTTAAATCCAAACAAATATAACAAATTATTAACCAAATGAAACCACACATTATCACGACAACAAATGTACGTATGCCAATTTACAGAAAGTAAACAAATCATCAATTAAAGAAATGAAAGATCATATAGCCTTTGTTACAGACTTAAATGTGACGGATGACCCAAGAAGAAGCGGCCCAACTTCAACACTAAAAGTATCATACCTTAGAAAAAACTCAACCAACATCATTCTTGACAATAAAACCACCATATCTTTTGCTGGGCATTGCTTATCATTAGCCGTTGGATCATTGCTCTCTCTCCCGTTTGACCAATAAACGTACTTGATCAACTTTTCCCCTTCTCCCACAAACCTATCAGGCACGAACCCTGAAGGGTTCGTAAAAATCTTAGGATCTTTAGTGGCAAAGGGTTGATACCCACAAACTGTCTCTCCTTTCTTGATCACATACGATGAGTCGTGGCTCGTAATTGTTATGTCCTCCTTGGCCTTGGCGTACTGGAACTGGACCGGTGGCTCGATTCTTAAAGCCTCCCACACGACCGATTTGGCCAAACTCATTTTCTCCAAGGCCGCGAGGGTGACTGTTCCTGCAATACCATTATATATATATTAGCCACAAGATATAATTAATTCTTAATATCATAACGACATGCATCTGTCACTGATAAGATAAAATTGTATTTCCAGTAAAAATCCAACTCTATTGTATTAAAAATGCAATTTTTCCACTAATAGCTATCGGTATATATATCAAATTTTATAAAACGTTAATACTTAAAGTGTCAATAATTATAACAATTTAATCAAAAAATTCTCACTAGTATATGTGTTTGATAAAATAAGTATCGCTCACCTTCATCCTTTACAATAGTCCTGATTTCATCAGCCAATCGACGGTGTAGATCTACTCCTCCCGTTCCGACATACTTCAACAACGCAGGGAACAAAACCTTTGTACCGCCATAGGCATTAAATCCAGTGAAAAACATTAAATTATGAGAAGCTTCATCTCTGCCCACTCCTTCCTCTTCCGCCTCATCAATCAAATCTTTTAACAAACAAATATGAACTTCAGCTGGTTTAAGACCATGCATATATATATATATATATATATATAAATAATAATTAATACACTATATACTTAGCTTGAAAAGCAAAAAATGAAAAAATAAAACCTTTAATCGCATCATGGAACGCATCATGCACCTTTTCGTACCCCGATTTCACTACAAAATACGGTAATGGAAACGTATGTAGCAACAAGTCCTCCACGCAATTTGGTAAGTACTTCAACCCTAGTGTGATTAAAGGAGCCAACTGAAAAAGCAACCACCTATCGAGGCTGGTATTCCCGGTCCCACCTACCGTCGTATCATACGAACTCTTATTGCCAAACAATCGGAACAAGAAATCGAACGACATCTTGTCACTAATGGGATTAAAACTCGCTTCCCCGTTATTATCCAACTCGGTCTCGAGATCGATAAACAACTGAGTCACCGAGTCACGAAAACTCGGTATGAGCTTTTTGTGTAATTTGTCGAGTAATTTTAAAAGGAACGCTTTTAGTGTTTCGTGCTTCGACTCAGACGGGTCGAGGTAAGCACAAACTCGGTACCCTCCAGTGAAGTGAGTTGAAGGCATGAACGTGCCAATGAACACGTTCTTTTTTTCGACTTTTGATGTGTCGAATAAAATTGGAAAGCTGACGGCGTCTAGAAGAACGATTACTTTGGAGTCTTTGGCGTTGAACGGGCCTGGCGGGCTGTTGACTCTATAGACAGTGGAGTTGTATTTCTTCATTCGGGCCCTGAAGTATTCGTCTTTGCCTTGGCGGTAGTAAAAGTCGAGACGGTCTTTTATTGGCCCGAAAAAGGGTAAGCCATAGTCACCTGGGATTTCTTTCAACGGAAGTATGCCTGAAGATGAAGAAGTCTTGTCGGAATCATGTAAAGCCATTTTTTTTAATTTTCTTCCTTCCAAAATTGTTAAGTATATATATATATATATATATATATATATATATATATATATATATGTTGGAATTAATTATATGTACAATACAATGTACATTTATAGATTAGATGGGAGAATTATTAGTGCGCTCGCCTTTGACTGGAGTTACGTTCATCAAGTGAAATACGTACGTACAATAATATATATGTTGGTCTTTTTTTGTGTTATTTTTAGGGATAAGAGAAATTGCTTAAGATTGCGATTATTTTTTTCAAAATTAATAAGAGATAAAATTGTGGGATAAGTTTTTTTTTTTAAACAAAAAAAAGTTATTTATTTAAATTTTCAAAGAACACTAAAATATTATCTATAAAACGAGACACAAACATGCCGGTAATTTCACCCATTCTCTCAATAAAATATATAAAAAACATTCCTCTGATATTAAATAGAAGTTTTACTTAACCTTTCAAATGGAGTATTTGATTTTGTGTTTAGATTAAAATGTCCTACATAATATTAAATTAGAAGAAACTCATTACCACTACCTGTCCCTTTTTTTCATTCACGAGGAGGGTAATCTGCATATTGTTTTTTATATCATGAAGTTAGATTTTTAATCAAGCATTTATATGTTGAGGAGGTAAATTGCTAACAAGAATTAAAATTGCATTTTGACCATAATGAGTAGAGTCCGATTCATGTTTGAAAAGACGTATAACTCATTTTTCTTCTTCCTTACTTCAAAAGGAGTAATAGATCTCTCTTTTTATTTTATTTTATGATGAATTAGAAAAATAGATTGCCTACTAAAGAAAATTCTTGTCCAAGCCTGGTTTGGCCAAATCTATCCAACCACAAAACAAGTGTATTACATTTGCTTTGTGAAATATTATTATTATATATTATTATTATTATAATATAGTTGCCATTTAATTTATTTGGATAGACTTGATTAATATTTTAATATATACAATTGTGGTGGTTACGTTGGATAGATAATATATAGGACCCGTACGTTAGAAATTCTGGAATGGGTTTGATTATTACTTTAATTTTATCAATCATAATTATTCAAGCTAGGAATTAATTTGTCAAAAGGTAGCAGCTCTAGAGTGGTTGAGACTAAGAATTTTAACATTAGCCATAAAGTAGTTGAGACTAAGCAGTTACGTGCCCAAAATATTTTGATGCATATGGTATAAACTATTGTATAAGTTTTTGAAATTTGCGTTATGATTGAGACAAAAACCTTCACGTCAAATAGTTACATAACCATCACCAAGAGCCCTCTTATATCTCAAAATTTAACAACAAAGAGCAATATTTTGCAAAAATTACCACTAATTCAACAACTCTCTCAAATTTAAGAGTCCGTCAAATATTCAATTTTGGCCTCTTAAAAATGAGAGGTCAAACTGATCAAATGCTAAAATTTCTTCATAAGTTCATTGATTTTAGTACTTTTGTGTAATGATAAGAATTAAAAATTGTATGTTAAAATATAAACTAGCTAGCTGTTGGAGTAAAATATTATATATGGTTGTTCAAAACTGACTTGTTAAAATATAAATTATATTGTAAATGTAGTAAAAAGTAATATATGAAATATGTTATAACACTGTTCATTAAATTTTTTTTTTTTTTTTTAATATAAACTGCAAAATTTAAAAGAAGTTGAAAACAGTTTTTCTACATGTTGACAAGTCAATGAAGTCTTGTAAAAAATTAAACAATTCTGAAAATTCAAGCGGAGTTGTCAATAAGTTTTAGTTGCATGGTGTTAAAAAAAAAATTGACTATTTAAGTTTACATGTCAAACTCATGTTATGATCAAAATAAATTGTTTCTTCTGGATTCACAAATGAAGTCAGATTTATTACCATTGGCATCAATACTTTTCTACAATTTGTACAGCATGGTTTTAAGTAACATGGACATAGTTTTGATGTTTACGGCAATGACTTAAACAACACGTGATTCACATTGACTTAATTAAACAACACATGACTTGCATGCATGGGTGTCATTGTTTTGTTAAAAAAAATTGTCTTTCTAGTAAGATATTTTAGAGTTCGACATTGCTAAGGTTTATGCTAATTATAAGAATCACCCCTCTTGTATAAAAAATTACATGAGTGTGATTTACAAAATATCTTACAAATTTTTCTTACAAAGCTCCTAAGATCTTGAAAAATTAAAATGTCTACTTTCAATAACAACGAATAAGTAAGATAAAATAATGACGTTTTGCAATTCAAAGTTTCAATAACTCATATATACATCATTGAATTTTCATATTAAAAAATAAAATTAAAGCACTCATATAATTTCAATAACATAAAATAATTAATTTTATTTTGTCTTAAATAACCGTGACTAGCTATTTAACATTCTCAATAAATAAAATAATGAAATGTACTGCTCTACTTAATATAATTAATTATACATGTTTTACATTTTTGATAAAGAAAAGACAACACCATAAGCACCCTTTCGGCGGCCTTCATGATCAATCCATCACAAAGTCCTCAACAGTTGGCCGGTTTTATTCTGGACCGGACTTTCGCAGATCGACAATCTGACTGCGGAAGAGAATTCTGCTTAGCCAATCCCAAAGGGTGATCTCCCTCCCAACCCACAACTCCTTTAATTTAAGCACCGAAAATTTTAAACTTATGTATTTGGTAGCATTAATTGCGTATTAAAAAGCTACTGTAAGCTTCAACCACCAGGTTTAACTCATCCGCTTCACCTGTTTAAGAGCCATTTTTTCAGTTCAAGTATTTTACTCTCTTATTTATCATAGGGAGGTAAACCGTACCGTCTTTTAACAATAACACAGGGAGCTAATTTGCTATTCACTCCATATATACATGTTCTTCATATTTATCTATTTTCAGTCTTATAATATTTGCTTCTTATTTGGAATAGATACTAAGAGGACTTGAAAATGGATTACGTTTACAATTATATGTTTCATTTATGAAACTAGTATACCCAAGTTATTAAATACAAGCCAATTGTGCCTGAGAGAGCAGTCGAACTTTGTTCAGAGTCGATGGCTTGTACTGCACAACGAGTTGAGAAGAGATTTATGATCGATTCTTCGGTTAAAGGTCCTAGCTTTTCGGCCTCCACCTTGTGGCCCTTCACCTCTTCATTCTGTTAATGAGAGGAGAGATCCTGCTGGTAGCTGAGATCCTGAGGATGTTTATAACTTGGCCTGATGTGCAAGCTCCTCCATTAGGCTACAGTTTTGAAGATTGTAGTGTGTTTTTAAGACAGCTGTAGGTATGTAGTGAAGCCTTTAAAGCATTTGTAGCTGGAAGTGATTAAAAGAAAAAAAACCATAATGAAACAATCCAACTCTCAAATTTCACTGACCTACTTGGGAACTACAAGCTTCCCTCCAGATGAGGAATGGTTCAGCTTAATGTTGGACTCAAACTTTGCCGCAAATGATAATGTCGACTGGACAGCCTTCTGTACTGAGCTCGGTGTATTTGAAAATGGTGAAGTCTTTAAAGAAGTGGACATATGTGCATTCTTCTCAGCCGCTGATTGATCCCAAGAACCACCAAATGAAAGGGAAGGCATTTGGATGGTACCTTGAAGTTTAGCTGCAGTATTTTGTACTATCTCTGTTGCATTTTGACTTATCTGCCCATTGTCGAACGACAATGAATGAGTCTGTCTCTGTTCAGCAAAATCACCTAAGATTGAATTTCCTTTTTCATTATAATCAGATGAAAACAAGTTTGAGAACTTCTTATAGCTAGTATCATCCAATGAAGATTGGGTAAAAGAAAGAAAATTTATTCCTCGAGGTCTCTTTGGAGCAGCTACCACAGACACTTCTTTCAACTTGCTAATGCTAACAGGTACTTTATGAGCCTCATTAGTGAGATCACCTGCCTTGGGAGATGATCCATCTTGTTTTTGCTTGCTGGTGTCGCTGGGTGATAAACCTCCATGCAAAAGGAAGCTGACTCCTTTTGGTGTCTGCCTAGTAGTCCTCAAAGGTTCCACAAGCTGTTCTGCCCTCTTATCAGGGACGTTCCCCCCGGAGCTGAATTTAGCATCAACCTTTTTATTAAACATCCCGTAACTATCTGCATTATTACTTGAGTTATTCACTTGGGATGTTAACTTAGTGCTAGGCTGGGTGACCTTTGATATCATAAAGGATCCTTCTTCTTTTGGCCTAGTATGCTGCTCGGACTTCAACTCAGGCTTGGAGGCACTTGATGTCATTGAGCAACTCTGTTTGGCTGGAATCTGAGACGAGGTCAATGACAAGGAAAAAAATCAGTTATATATATATATATAATGCAAAACAATTGAAACACAGATAGTAAGTATAATTACTTGGACTACTAGAATTTAGAGAAGAAGATATAACCTCGTGTGAAAACAGACAGTCGGAACCTCTACTGCAAAAACCCTTCAATGCATGGTTGTTGCAAGGGTACTTTGAGAGTTGATGGTCAAATGGACAGTCATCTCCTTTCATGCAAGACTGGCGGGCAAAATATGAACATGGCTGCAAGATATTCGCATAAGCAGTTTTAATCGCTATAAACTGAGAGTCATAATAATATCTATTACAAATGATGCTGTGAAGTAACTTCTAAATCACGCAAAACTATCATCAAGATTTCAACTTTGATTTGTTCCATAAAAACTTATTTTGTTGAGTATGCACCTTCAAATTAGAGGTTAATATGTATCAAAAGGCAAATGGGTTAATTAGGAACCAAAGGGCAAATGTGTTATGTAGGATTGAATTATACGACCCCAGGAAAAATAGAAGATATATCCTCTTTTGGTGAAAAATGTATTTTGAACGATCACAAAGATAAATCAGATGAGCAAAGCCAACTTTGTGCGGTATGAGAAACAGTTCAGACAATTTTCTTTACAAGAGAAAATAATATTTTTTGGAGGGTAGGGGACTAAAGATAGATATGCCGCTTTTTGTCCTTTCGTCCTCAAAAAATATGTTGTATGTGTTATGTTTCCCTCAATTTATAGTTCTTATATTTTTTGTCTACTTAAAACATGGTACATATATTTCAGGAGGATATAATGAAGTGATACTATTCAATGGATTAAAGGTGGTCAAGTTAAGTGCCTTTAGAGTTTTTATCTGGTTGGTATCCCTGTCGAAAGAAATATGTGTAGGGTAGCCATATGGACAACGATCTATTATGAGACAAATGTTGGGTCCATCCAAAACCCACATTGTACGTGAGTTGGAAAATGTAAAGGTATAGAATCGATTAAAAAAGTTGAAATATGATTGAGAACCCTTGACGTGGCAACTAGATCCCACCTAAGAAAACTCATTTGATATGACCTAGGTATATTCACAGAGGTCATTAGAAGCAACATTAAAAAATAGAGTGGTGTAAAAGGAGAAACAAGGCAGCCTAAAATCAAAGAATGTAGGAAAAGAAAAATTAATACTTTATACAATCAGCCCTTTTAGACCAGTGTAGGAAGGACAAGATGCAACAAATTAGCCCTGAAGTGAAGGATAAGGCTTTCTTAAGGTGACATCTTCTATGATATGTGCATTTGCAAACAAATTGAACCCATACACGAAGATAAATATAATGCAACACCATACCTTCGACTTCGTCAAGGGAACAGCATCATGTGAGAATTTGCACTTCTCCCCCTGTAAAAAACATAATGAAATAAATAAGAGCAAGTTTCAAGCTATTATTTCGACCACTGTGTGATTTTTTAATTGGTATGGGAAATGAGGAGAGCATATCTAAGCAACTAAGATGTGATCCCAATACAATAAACTAAGAACAACACAGTGTAAGATTCCATACAACCTCATGGCATCTTCCTTGTAGATAGTGGCGGCAAAACGTTACTGTCTTAGGTTTCAAAACTGGTTGCAGCTTCAATCTTTTGATCCCTAGTTTTCTGTTATTTTCTGCTCTTTTAATCCTTTCTTTACGCTGTAAAATAACATCGCTTTACTGATAATGAAGGCAAGAAAACACGCACAATGGACTGAACTCTGTATTATACTATTATTAGAATAATTTGTCTAATGGAACTGATAGTACCAAGATTAGTTGAATTTTATACTGTTATAATGCATGTAAAAGATATATTTATTCCTATTGTAGATTTTTTGATGCACACCTTTTTCTTTGCTCTTCTTTCCTTGGTCAAAGGACCCTTCTTCCTTTTCTTTTTGTTGACATCAACATCCTGCATAAATTTGACATCAGAAATGACCAACTATGCAGGTCAAATATGCAAATATAGGACATGGATCTGGTAAAACAGAATGCAGGCAACTCCATCCACTGAGCAATTTTAAAGTGAGCAGAACTGCAGAAGTACATCCCAACCATGTTTCAACTAAAAAAAACTTTTAAGAGATTTACAAAGCTGAAAACAGTCCATTCAAAATCATCTTTCTATAGTTCCTGTTTATCTCATAAGCAAAGTTAAAACTACTTGAATTGATTATCATTTTTTTAGTTACTGTCCATAATGCCATTGATAACCAAATATTTTATTGAAGACAGATACTCTATCCCTCAACCCCCCCCCCCCCAACCTTAGATATAGCAACCAGACTGACATAATTTTCAGCAGAACAGACGACCGAACTCCGTAGAGAAGTACCAAATGCCATACCATGAGTATCAATACAATTCCAGAAAAGAAAACTTTATATGTATCATGAGATCGTCAGAAGGAAACTCATTTCGCCTTCAGTTTTGGTGATTTTGACTTCTTTTGGAATGAAAGTTCTTAGCATTCATTTAGAAAACCTTATGTGCAGGCTAAAAGTTCAACCAGGGCATCCACTTCAAAAAAGGATGGAAAATAGAATATTTGTGATTTATTTTTCAATATAATTCATAACAAAGATGGCAATCAACAAAGAACCTTCATCTTTATTATGTCAACGATGGTAATGTAATATAACCTATAAATTGCTAAAAGAATCAAGAATCAAAGTCAAATTAAAAAAGAAACAGAGATAATACTCATCTCGTACCTCCATACTGGCATCAGAAATTTGATTTTCAGTAGCATTCTCTTGGAGAACTTTGTCAGATGGGGGTCGACTTTCCAAACAAGGTGAGGTAGGACCAAATCTCCGAGTCTCCATATAACTATCACAAAAAAAATTCTGAGCATGAATACCTTGCATATCTGTGGCTGTTGATCTGATTTCTGCCATCTTACAATCACCGTCACTATTTACTATATCAACAATATTGACAATTGAAGAATCTGACACGTCATTTCTCCAACGACCTCCCTTTTCATCTTTACAAGTAGACTTTTCTTTATCAACAATATCTTCAGAAGTATGTACCAGTGCTGTAGTATTATCTCCAAGTGATATCAAATCTTCAGATAATGCATTCAGCAAATCGTTGGTAACTCCAGCTTCCCCTGAAATCTCCCCTTCTTCAATATCTTCATCTCCAGATACACCACAAAATGAATCAACCGAACCCAAATTAGATATGAGTTTCTCCAATTCCATTTCCTTGACCTGCAACTGATGTTCAGATTCTTTTGGCACACTCTTCACCAAATCTGGACTGTTTTCTTTTATGTCCTCTCCCTCTTTTGATGATTCCACGACCATATCCATACCATAACAAGAGTCAAGAACTTCAGATAAATCACAAATAGAGAATTCCTCATCCAATTTTAGCTGTCCCGTAGGACCAAAGTCATCCATCCGAAAATCGAGAATGTTATTCATATCTTCTTCCTCCTCGATCTGAACAGCACAATCAGCACTCCGGTTTTCATCCACCAAGATGTCCGCAGCGCTAATATTAATTGTTTGAGCAGCCTCCTGCTCTCCATTCATCCCTGAGTTCATGCCATCTGATTCTTGGACTGTTCTTTGTTTATTGTGAACACCTCCATCCTGACAGCCAAGAAATTCTTTATTCTTACCAATGTCAGTTTCTTGAACTAATGCATCTTCCAACTCCTTGTAACTAGGACTCTGAGCTAATACATCTGTTGACTTCACCTTATCATGATTGATCGCTCCATTTTCTTCAGTTACTTGATTAGATTCAACACCAACACTATCACCTTGGAGAATGACCAAACAAATAACCAAAATAAGGCGATCAGAATTTCAGTAAATCATTCAAATATTCCACTTATAACAGGTCCGGAAGGCAAGTGCGTTGCAAAGTAAATAAAGGACTGAAATTCAATTCAAGCTACTCGAACTCGTTCGACAATAGCTCGTTTGAGCTCGATTAGTCATTCACATATCAAAGAAGCTTGAATAACATTTTTAGTTTGATAACTATTTGATGCTTAAAGTTGACAAAATACATATACATACAAGAAAATCAAGCTACTTGATACTCTAACTCGAGCTCATTTAGTAAAGCTCATTCGAGATCGGTTCATTAAATAATCAAATCAAGCTCAAACATGGTTTTGAGCTCGATATAAAATTCGAATCAAACTTGAACAATGTGTTTTTCTACAATACTCCTTGTTTACATCCTAAGTAGGACAAAAACCAAAAAAAAAAAAAGGCAAATAGAATACACTGTCAAATAAATAATTGAAAAAAAATTGTCATTTACCTCAAATACTATATAATACTGAAAATTAAACGCCAAAGTAGGAAGTAATACGAAGTACAGTCCATGAACGCTTATTAAATCGAAACACGAAAAGAAAAGGAGTTTGCAGCGATGATACCTTGCGCATGGGGCCGAGGAAATTCGGTGGTGGTGCAGTGAGAGAGAATTTGGATGAGAGTGTGGTACGTGCGGCTTCGGAGTGGCCGCCGCCGATAAGGAGGAAAAGAGAAGGCGGCGGTGTGCGAGGGTTCTTCTAGGGTTAATTTTTCCAGCTCTGTCGTGTCTTCCATTGAAACGAAAGCCCTCCCTGAATGTGTTGTTGCCATTTGAAAAGGTCTCAAGCTTGAAATGCCGCTAAATCGCTGTTAAGCTTGAAGTCGGCGCGTATAAATTGTATAAAATAGCATATCTCTTCATTTTTTTTCCTTAGTGCCGCAGTTGGGCTTAACCGTTTAATTATAATGTTTTAGGTTGGGGTAAGTTGGGTTTTTATCCTTGAATTGAGTTTATATTTTAACTTAAGTTAGAATCATGTATTTTTTTAGTTCAGATTTATATTACAGTGGCTGTTTCGTAGGTTGTATGGGATTAAGGTGATTTAGATTGTACTCAGATTGAAGGTCATATTAAAATACATTTGGTAGATTTGATTGAATCATATTACATTAAAACAATCAATTACAATATGTTTAGTGAGTTATTAGTTTAGGCATGTATTTACTGAAGTACTAAATTGGTTTTAGTATTGTTATTGAAAAAAAATATATATATTTTAGTAAAGAAGTTTATAGCAGCTAGGGCTGTAGGCGGATTTTAGTTGGAATTTGATTTGTATCGGTCTGATTATAGAATCATTTTACGATGAGAGATCAACGGATTTGATAAGATTCTGGAATTAAATTCGTAATTTGAACTACGTGGAACAAATATTAGTTTAGGTAAATTTAATACGTTTGAGATTTGTATTCGATAATAAATGGAAAATTTATGTATACACATGATATTTTATTATGATAATTAACATTAGTAAGATCTTAGTATCTTACCATAAATTTAAGAAAATATTATAGTTAAGAATACATTCATAATTTTATATTATGCATATTTTTTTCTAAAAACATGAATTTTAGTTAGAAAAGTTTGAACACGTGAGTTAGATGAACCGACATTGTAATGTTAAAAAGTAATTTTACTTAGTCTGGAAAATATATAATCTCCGGTATAATCGGGCAAGATTTAATAGGGGTGTTCATTAACCCGCCTAACCCGACCGACCCGCTCAACCCGACCCGACCCAACCCGAACCCGATGATTTTTATTTTTATAAAATTAGTAACGGGTTGAAATTGTGACCACCCGAAAGTTATGGGTCGGGTTGCGGTTTTAATGGTTAAAAACCGCCTCTAACCCGACCCATCCAAATATTATATGTTTTCTCTACCCAACACCACTTACCAAACAAAATATTGAGAAATAATTAGGATTTTCCATCTCTAAGCTTCATGCCTGCTCCACTCTCCAGTTTTATTCCCCAATGCGCTTCTCCTCAAAAATTAAGATTCAAAATTTGTTCTCAATTTTCATCACTCATAAGTCACACCAAGCCATATGTGCGAGCCAAAGGTATGAAATTTGAGCGAGCAAGAGGAAAGAGGAAAGAGGAACATCAAAGTTTTCTAAGTTTAAGTTATTCATAGTTATTAACCAAGTACCCAATTCCGTTTGCTGGATGTTTAGTTTAAATATCTTGCCACACCTACCTTATTTTACGTGCTCTTGTTAACTGTAGATCCCTTTTTTTGCAATACACAAAATGAGTTTGGAGAATATTTGAGTTTAAAATATATTTAAATTTTATTTTTATTTCTATAAAAAAAAAAAATAGTACTGTAACTTATGCATCAATTAACTTATTAATTTTTGTACTGTATGTATGTAGTTTCTTCTTATAAAATAATTGTAGGAATTGATCCTACCCATAAAAATCACCCCCCTATATGCTTCAAGCTTATGGACACTTCAAGCTCGTACCTTCGTACCAATGATTAATTTTGTTAAACAAACCGGATTGGAGAATTGTGTAGCTAGGAATTATAGTTGCAAAATGGGCCGTTAACCATGAGTTTGCGCAATCTTATTTTATTTTTATTCTTCCTAGTAAGATTGAATTTTATGTAGTATAAGTTAGTTGAATATACTATATTCAATGGTTCAACCCGCGAACCCGCCCGTCACCCGCCCACACCCGCCTCACCCGAACCGCGCGGTTTATGAACTTAAAAATATGGGTGCGGTTTGAAATTTTGGCAACTCGCATGTGTCGGGTCGGATTGATTTTTTCGTTGTCACCCGCTAAAACCCGACCGCGTTCACCCCTAAGATTTAATGGACTCCAAAAATTCAAGTTCGAGCAAGATCCAAATTCAATTTGAATCCAACATAAAATGAGTTGGATCTGAATTGAGTCTGATGAACTCGTATTCAACCCCACTGACACCCAATTGGTAGCTTGATTGCTTGGGCATTGATTTGGGCCTCCGCTAAGGCCCACGTAAATCCTGGGCCCCAAATTTTTTTATTTTAATAAATTATAGTAAGACTCACTCTTTCTGTGCGCCCAAAAATTAGAATGAACTTCATGGCAGGCCTTTAAATTTGAGCTACCGTGAAGGGAGCTTTGTGATCAAATGGCCCAGAGAAAATCCGAGGACTATATTTATTACATATAAAACTACGAGTTGGTCAAATAATTTTTTTAAATATTAATATATTCATATTTAAATTATATTGTGATATTTAATTATATAAAAAGGTAAAATATAAGAATTATACTCCTATGTTATGGTATTAAAAATAAACTGCAAACACACAATACAATTATTTGCGAGATGTATACAATTTTAGATACATATGTTAAATGCCTTGAACAACTGCCGCATAGTTGAAAAATGATGGATTTTATCGAAAATCAAACATTGTTTTCTTAATCAAAAGTTCGTTAATTTCAAAACTCCAATCACAATCATCACTATCACCACTCACTGTTGTATAAAGCGTTGATTCATTGTATTATTATTTAGCCAAATGGCTGCTCGATCGGCACCTGGTAGATCATGTCACGACACCCTAACAATATCATTGCAGATTTTAGAGGGACCTATCTCAATTTCACTATCCAATATTATGTCTCATTTCAACAAATATTGGCACTCAATGCATGTTAAGAACCAAAATTTCTTAATCATGCATGGAATATTTTGGGGTATATGCACCTGTATTTATTTGTCCAGTGTTTGCAGTTTATATTAGAGTTAGTAGCAAATTAACTCTGTGTTATTTTTAATGTGTAGTTTAATTCTTTGTGATAAATAAAACGGTAAAATAATTCTCTGTATTTTTATAAAGAAGCACACTGTCTCCCTCTTGATTTTTATATTTTTACAAGGGGCGGGGGTAAAACCCTCATTATGCATTATCACATGGAGTTAAAGTGTCAATTAACACATATCCTAAGGTGGTAAATTGTTTATTTAAGCATATCACATGGGATAAAGTGAGTTGTCAAGGCTAAGGTTAAATTGGTCAATTTTTTACATGAAAATGATGACTCGGTCATATTATAGAGTGTGTGTGCAACACCTCCACTAGCAATTAATGAAGTAAATTGCTCATTATTTCATATCAAAAAGAGATAAATTGTTCATTATTTTATTTCAAATGGAGGTAAATTGCCTATTTTCATAGCACAAAGAGATAAATGACCCATTAAACATATCACAGAGTGTTAACTTGCCAAAAACCTGTTTATTTTATTATATTTTAGGATTGCTTTCAATAATATATTTCGGTTTTTAGTGATTAAGTTTATTATTGCAGTTTTTTTAAAAATTAGTAGCGTTGCTTCATTAATTAGGACATTTTATTTGCTATTTTACACATGAGTTTAATTTTAATATAGTGAAATATGTGGTTCCCTATTATGCAAACAAATACTCATTCAAATTTTTATTAATTTATCAAAAAGTCTTATCTCAAGATGTTATTTTTTTGCAATAATATAATAATCTTGAGTGTATATAATAATTTAAATATATAATGACTCACTAAATTGATTAGCTTTGCTTCTGTAATACCGACATCAACCTGCTTAATGCCTTATTCATTAAACAACCTCTTTTTTTTTTAGGAAAATATATAGCTTTCATTCATTACTAAAATCAGATATATATAATAATGTTAAAGTAATAATTTATTGTCATATGTGATCTACTAATTAAAGTAATTAAAGTTAGATGACTTTTAGCATCATATCATATCGTGTCAACATATTCTACTAACACATTGCACAATCTTTTTTTAGCCACCATTGAGTACGTAAAAGTAGAAATTAAATGGTGACTAAGATTAATTGGCATACATTGTTGGTTTATATATCACCACTAAGCCTAATCGATATTTAGTCTTTTACCTGCCAGCTGTTGTTTAGTATCATCAGATGCATGATCTACTCAATTTGGGACTTAATTGACTATTAGTGTGTGTATATAGTTATTATGTAGATATTATATTTTATTTATTTATGTGTAGTTAGTGGCGGATGCAGTAAGGGACTAGGGGTTTATAGACCCCCACAATTTTTTAAATAGGTAAAATTACAGAAAACGTCACAAACTAATCAGTGATTTTTTATTTTCATTTTAAACTATATCATTACATTAAATTTCTTCCCGTAATTAATATATTTTTAAAATATCGTCACATCGTTAGTTATGAGACGGAAATTACACATGTGTCCGTTAATTTGCCATATGGCTACTTAGGTGTCATGACGTGACAAATTTAAGCATGAACAATTATAAAATATAGCAAAATTCGTCTCAAACTAATTACAAGATTGAACCGTCATTTTCATTATAAATTAGAAATTTACTATTGGGATTAAATTCATGCAAATAATAAATTACGGGACGAAATTCGGCGAGTTAATATAGTTTGGGAGAAAAAATCAAAATTAGTAATTAGTTTGAGACAATATTCCGAAAAAATATTAAATTACGGGACGAAATTTGGTATGTGATATAGTTCAGGACGAAAACCCAAATTCACTAATTAGTTTGAGACGTTTTCTGCAATTTTATGTTTTTATATAGTAGACGTTATTTATTTTAAAAATAAAAAAAGGCCCAATTCGAAATTTTCAACCTAAATAAAATTTTAGTCCAATTAATAACGCAACCCACTCTAATAATACCTCACTCTACCCACTCTAAGGATCGTCTTCAAGAGACAGGAGATGATGAATGAGAACCTTTGTTGACGGTAGTTACTTCTTTTTGTTATAAGCATGAAATTTAAATTCCTTCAATGAGTAATGTATATTATTCATATAGGAGGCCAAGACGTAGGATTGAACAAGTGATGATTTTTAGAAATGTTCGATCAAGTGATGATTTTTCTAGCTTGAAAGGACTTGGTGATCTTGCTAAGAAGATTGCAACTAAAAGGCATGTCACATTCTCGATGGTTTACAAACTTGTGAAATTGGCGCTTATTCAACTCGTTACAGCTGCATCAATGGAGAGAGTTTTTTTGGCTATGAAGATAATAAATAATCTACTTCGTAATCGAATAGACAATAAATAGATAAATGAAAGTTTAGTTGTCTTTATAGAGAGAGACATATTTAGTAGTATTTCAAACTATGCTATCATGGACCTATTTTAAAAGATGAAAATCGTCGTGGTCAATTATTAAAGTAAATTCGTTGATATTTTTTTGGAGACTATCACGGGAATCATATGTAATTAAAGTATCTTTTGGGGTTTATTTTTGCCAAAATCCACCTCCCCGTTTTTGTATTGCGTCATATATTTTCTCGTTAATAATATAAGCTTTAAATTCAACTGTTTAATTGGAATTTTATTTGGGTATAAGTTTATCACCCCCTCCCCATCCCCGAAACAAAATCCTGGATCCGCCCATGATTATAGTTGTCCATATTTAAATTGATGTGTTCATGAATTTAATTTCTTGAATACATTTATGAAATAAATAATTAAATATAATTCCTAATTGAAATATAATAAAACACGGAAAAAATTACATCATCCTTAATTAATATTAAGAAAATTAAAGATAATTTCTAATAAGTAAACATAATGAAATACATAGAAAAGAAAGAAAAAAAAAACCAACGAAATATAATGGGTAGTTAATTTTTTTTATCACAATTCACAACTATTTTCCTTCTTTTTCCTAGCCAATTTACACGAAGCTGCTAAGTTGGTATTAATGTGATAATTCGGGGAAATTTCAGGAAATTTAGCCACTATTATTCCCACAAACCAAACTTTTTATTGCGCCAAAATCAAATAATTATTTCTTCGATTTCCCTTAAACAATCAAAGTGTAATTAAGGATGTAAGTGCGTTGACTAAAATATCTTGTATTGACATTAAAATTGTGTTCAATATTAATTTAATTATCAAGCAAATCGATTTTAAATTAATTTTGATAGAGTTGAACACATATATGTGGACCTCGAGTCAATTGGACTTAATATTTGGGCTCGAAATGAAACTTTAGAACTGTGATATAATAAACATATTCTAATTAAACTTCATGTGTTATGTAATGTACATTAATTAATACATATTTATGGCACTTTAACCAAATTTTAAATAGGTAGTTTATATAAATTAAGCCCTAAATAACACTACTAACTAATTTTATGTATTGATCAAGAAGACTTAAGGCTAATATCATCATATTCCTTAAAATGGTCACCTAAAGTACCTTTTTTTTGTTGGGGTGTGTGTGTGTGAGATGGGTCACGTAAATACCTATTGATAATAATTATCGTTAATCTAAAAATGTCCCAAATAAGAACACAAAAAATAAAATGTTTCTGTAGCTGATCATACAAAACTTAGTCATGTTTTTTTCCTACTGCACGTAACAGAAGAGTCAAAATTGATTATCTACGCAATATATAATGACAGTTGGAACATTTTCTTATCTATTTTTTGATTTTTATAAATGGAGTTTTGCTTTTGCAGTTGGAAGTTGAGACAAAATAATTGATTAAGATTTGGGAACAAGTTTTAATCAAAAAATATTCGTTAGCTAGTACTCCCTACGTGGTCGTATACTGTCAATAGAACTCCTAAAAGTCAATAGGGTTGTTTTAGTTTAATTATTTTTTATGCAAGTACCACAAATAAAAGATTACTATTCTTTACCTAACAGCAGAAATTGAAGAAAAATAAATTGAAGATGCAAAACAAGTGGGATTTAACAAGAATTGTGATTGTGACTTTCGATGAAGTATTTTAGGAAACGAACAAGTATAAGATAACATAAATTAAAAAGTGACATCATGAACTATATATAATTAAAAGGTATGCAACTTATTAATTAAGGGCAATAGCATAAAAAAATTAAAATGATATCATAACTATTAGTACAATTATTTAAATAGTATTGAAAATACATTAGCTAGTTAACCTTTTTTAGTTGAGTTGATTGGTTAAGGCCACTAAATATACATATTCCTTTCCAACAGAAGTAATACATTTTCACCCAAAATAATTACTTGATTTTTTGTGCAATTAGCTACACGTACTCTCTCCAAAAAAAGTCTATACAACATGTACTATAACATTGAAGAAGTTGTTACAGTCAGACGACAACTGACTTGAGTTAAGAACAAAAGATATTTCATGTGTATAATAAACAAATCATATGCTTAAACTAAGTTTTATTGTCTATAAATCTAGCTCAAATTAACTCACTTCATGTAGCCCAACATGAAATATTCAAAGTTACAAAAGTGATAAGTCTCAAACCGCAGCCCTTTTTTCCTCCCTTTTTCCACTACTATAGTTAGTTTTAAAATTTAGATTTGAGTTGTGTTTATATTCGTCAAGTATCATGTTAGACATATATATGAAATTTGACAGAGTTTACATAATTTAATCAAGAAGTTGCATCACAATATTTAATCAAGGAAAATAGAAAAAATTGCGCTTTCTTGCAAAAAACTAAGTCTTGCCCCTCTAAACTTACATTAAAGTTGTATTTTTTCTAATCTTGCACCTTCGATGACTCTTCAATTCAAACTTTTGTGTTGCACTTTTTTTTTCGAACTCTTTGTCCGTAATAGTGGTCAGAAAAAAGTTAGGGGGGAAAATACAATATTAATGTAAATTCAAGGTGAATAGCGAAAATATTGAAGTCTAGGGAAGCAAAGTGCAACGTGAATGAGGGGAAAATTGCAATTTTCTCTATAAAGATATGGTGAAATCAAATTGGACCCATTGAAAGATGTAGTCAATTAGTTCTTAGACATGAATACGTTCCCTGAACAAAATAAATTAGTTTTAAATCTTATACTATATGCCAGTGCTAATTTGGTAATTATAAACATTTTCTGGCGCTGACACGAGTTAACTTTATACGATTTGGTAGTTACAGATAGTTGACATTTTCGTTCCACGTTGATTATTAACGCAATGTTAAGGGAAATAATCTTCTCATTACTGCATCGTGCATTTATTTTTATCATCCCAGTGCCACCAAAGTTTGTAAGGCCACATATTTGTGCGGTGAAATTTGTTTTGATTGTTGACTGGTCTGAAGAATGCTCGCATCTTCCAAAGAGACGACCTATTTTAGGCTAAAAAAAGTAAGTCATAATTCATTTTCTTACATCAAATCCAAAAAATGCTTATATTGAGAATAAGTAAATTATTACATGCATAAATCGGTTATATTAAACTATTATTAACATAGTTTTTGCTCATTATGCATGTATTACTTTAACATTGATGGTGTGTAAATATTCTTATGTAACTTAGATGTCTAGACTCTAGGGTGATATATTTTTGAAGAATATAACTCCATCCTTTATCCCTTTTTGTTAAAATTTAACAATTTATTTTCTTTGTATATAAATATTGTTATTTCATTTTATATATTTTAACCATGTCTTACAATAGATATTTCTAATATGTTAAACAAGGTACTTAACATATATATTTTTTAAATTCCCGTGCATAGAACGGGACGTATACTAGTTTTTTTAAATTTCAGCCTCTTATCCTAAAATATAAATAATGGACAGTAATATATATTTTCATTTTTTACTCTGCACTCCAATAATTAGTTTATATTTTAACATATAACTGTTAATTATTGCTCCCTCCATCCCATTATTTTTACTTAATTAGCTACATTATCCAGTTAAATTTTTCAATCTTTTAAGTGATTTATCATGTTAAATTATTCACATTTTTTGCGTATTAATCTTTTAAATATTAATATACATAGTGTCATATAATATTATCAAATTATTAGTAAATATATTAATTAAATTATTTATTAATTTTCTTTTAAATTTAGTCAAGTTGACTAGTCAAAGGTACCAAAGAATAAAGATTAATGGGACGGAGGAAGTATTTTATATAAATAATAATGATATATTTATAATATTAATTTTTTTATTTAAATTCATAATTAAAAATAGTTTTTTTTAAAATATTAATTTTCGGAGTTTTATGGGCATAATATTTTAATGTTTTGCAAGAAAGTACAAAACTTTCTTGCAAACAATTGCATATACACTTTGCTTTTGGCTATAGGTATTTGGCCATCGAAATTCTTATTTTTTAACAACCCGTGAATTATACAATAGCTCTTGGAGTGCAATTTTTATGTAAAATTTATTCAAACTCTTAAAATTTAAGTTTTACAATAGCTATTGGAGATGGCCTAAGCCACTATATGAAATGAAAGGCTATACCATTTCTACGAGAACTCTTGTAAGTAGTTTGAGTGGGTCTTGTTTCACTTAAACTGGGTCAAATCTCATTAACTAAATAGTTTAAATAGTTTGAAATCAATTTATCCGGATCCGATCTTTGGCAGGTTTACCAAAACCTATAAAACATTATTTGAAATTATAAAATAATTGATTTGATGTTTGTTATCTTTTTTCTGCACAAATAAAATTATTTATCTATTATTTATCACTTATTTTTCTTCTTCAAACATCAACAATCAAACATCAATCCTTATCACATCTCAAATTTTTAAAATTCAGTAACTGTTAACAATTTTTTTTAATATCTTAACATTCTATTAAAACCATTAAGCAAATCAAATTTGAAAGTTTTGCCCAAAATTTCCGAACAACTTTTTAAAATTAAATCGAGACAAAACCTAGTTACAGTGCTGCTCGGGGTCTATCAAGCTGAGATCGTATCCTGCCAAAAATATCACGCTACGTGGCAGCTTGATTACGGATCATTGCACTGTAACATAATGTCACAATTACGAGCCAAGCCAAAACACCGCGTCTGCCGTCTAAAACCGTCAACATTTAAGCACGTAAATCAATTTGAAACAGTCAAACGCAATGCATAGTTAGTTGGAGTTTCTATTTTATTTCGTTGCTTTTACAACAATTACAACGTGTTAAATTTACAAATTTAACTCTTTCAATCATTCAATCATTCAATCATTTAATTCTTATTCATCAAAATAAAATAAAGTAAAACATCTTACTCTTATTTCCTCTTGAAATGTTCCAAAATAGACTATATTTCTTTCTAAAATGAAATTATTTTTTTTTATCAAAATTGCTCTCTTATATAAAATAATAATTTGACACCACTAATTTCATCCGCTACTTTTAAGAACGTAAATATATAAAAAAGGTAGACTTAGAAAAAACTTTAGGAACGAAGGAAGTAATCATATTGAAAAAGCATGTTGGTAATTATATTAAAAATTAGGTCAATTAATAGTATATTACTATACAATAATAAATTTCTTTAAGAACTTAAAAAATATACTAGATGACTGCATGCAAATTATATCCTGAACCAGATTTGGTCGAAGATAAAGGAACTAAGTACAGTACATTTGTTTTGATATAGAGTAAATTTTTTAGAAGAGCAACCAATCACAAATCAAGTGTTATACACTTGGTTTATGGTTGTATGAGTTTGATCAAGTCAGATTTGGACAATAATTTTCCATGCAACCCAATAACAAAGCTAATATGAATCTATAGTAAATGAAATCTATAATTTTCTCAGAATTTACACATGAATTAAGAATAATTTATATCAAATGTATAGTGAAATGAACACAAAACAAGTTGGAAGAATTTTATTATACTTTTATCACGATGATGATAATAATAATAATAATAACAAATTATTTTCGGTAACATAGTAGTCGCAACTGTTTAGGGTTGTTATTGTTTTGCTTCAGGGTTTGATTACTAACTAACACAGAACATAATAGGTTGATTAACTTCGAAATATTTACATTTTGGTTAAAGAAAAAATCATAAGAATGAAACTTACCTAATATTAATGTTTAAAAGTTAATTTTCTTATTCTTTATGTTAACATAAAGTGAGTTAATTTGAATACAGGCTCAATAACATTTGTTAAGTACAATTTATAGGACCCTTAAAGGAGAAAATAAATTTAACCCCACGCCCTCCCTCCGGTCCCCGCCTGTGGTCAAATTCAGACTATGATTAAGAATTAAATGAGAATGTTGGATTTTCATTTCTTGCTTTGTGGAATTTTAACTAATTCTGCTGTCCAAATTAAAGTAAATATATATTCTTGGCATGTGTGTGTCGTATAGGCGCCCTAGCTACTTTAATTTCTTCTTTACCTACCATAGCCATAGCTTAAAGTTGTGATATCTTATATATATATGTTTTGAAATAATAGTACGTGGTAGTGCCAGAATGTACAGAAACGCAATAAATAGCCATTTTCTGAAGGAAAAAAAACTCAAAATACTCTTTTAATTACTAGATAATAACAGTATTAATTAACATTTATTACAAGCATTAACAAGAAGAATAATATTGGTAGAAAATAATTAATTTTACATAGAAATCCTAAAATGACAAGTAAACAATTTTTTTTTTTTTTTGTCAAAGTGACAAATAAAAAAAAAGTAATTATTAAATTTAGAAAAGGTGAGATGCCAATGGCATGATCTTCTTTTAGAAAGTTTTTCACGGTAAAAACTTACCAGTTTCTAAATAATATAATTAAAATTGGGTGTTAATATAGCCAGAGCAATTTTCTTAATATTTTATTAATCTCAGTTCTATCCTTTTTCAATTCCCAAAAACAAGCAATTATTATTATTATTTTTTTAATCTTAAATGGAAAGAAGAATTCTCTTCAGTTAATATAAACATGAGAAACAACTTAATAAAATATGAATACTTTAATACGGGTGTTTTAATATACACATTATTAATAGATCTTTTTAGAAAATAATGTTATCAACTATCGCCTAAATTATTTTGGAATGTTAATGATTAAGAATAAAATTTTGAAATTCAACCTATCTGCTCTTAGTTTTATTATTTAAAATTATCTTTTCTCGGAGATAGTAGTTTTCATATATATATATATATATATATATATATATATATATATATATATATATACTTCTTCCATCCCATTTATTTTACCCCCTTTATATATTGAGGAGTATTATACAATTAGTACACACGTTATGTTATATACAATGTTATTAAAACCGGATTGGACCGGCCGGTCTGATCAGTTCGATCGCGAACCGTAAGCTGGTCCGGTCCGGTTAATTCGCTGGTTTTAGCGGTTCGATCACCGGTTCGACCAGTAAACCCGCTAAACCAGTAGACTCACCGGTTCGCTCTCCGGTCCGATGTTAAAAACATTGGTTATATATTGAGGAGTATTATACAATTAGTACAATTAGTCACTACGAAGTAGCGGACTCAGGTTCGAATCCCTGTTGGGAGAGGTTCCCACTTTATGTGCCCGACGCGCCTCGAAAGGGATTAAACCCTTGGGAAACCAAAAAAAAAGTACACACGTTAAACGAAATTTGATACTTTATTTCAGAATTTCATAATTTTTTTCATATTTTATAAAAATTCTTGAAACAATAAATAGAAGCACTTGTTATACATACTAATTATGAGGTTTGAATAAAAGAAAAAAATTACGTTAGTATAAAAATTTGTAAAGCTATTTTTGTGTATTGTTTTACTATTGTATTATTAGAGGGAGAGAGAGAGAGAGTTCAATCAATGGAAAAAGGATAAAAGAAATTAACTCCAAAATTGCTATGACATAATGGATACTAGCCTCTTGGCGATATCAACAACCATTAAAAATATTGCATAAGTATTGTGTATTAATTAAGTTTGTGTTTCTATTAGATTGTGTTAAAACTTATTCAATTTTTAAACAAATTGAGCTTGATCAAGTTTTTATTAAGTTGTACATCAATCGAGTTCGAACAACTTGATATTTTTAAATATATTTTCTAAATTGAATTTTAAAGCGTATTTAAAAAACTATCAAACCATTAATTTTATTAAAACATTATTTAATATAAATTGAATATCGAAGCGATTGAATTTAAACAAACAAAACTTAATCTATTGAATTCAGAATGCATTTTGATTATTTTCAATTTGATTTTTAGGCATTACATAAAAGAATGTTCGTGGCGGATTAGATCCAGTAACTGGGGGATTACATAAAAGAATGTTCGTCCGTTACATTTGAATATCAGGTTAACTACGTTAAAGTTTTACACACATGATCCAAATGGGAACCAAGCCAGGAATCAGCCAAAGAGGTCAAAGGTCAAGTGGTCAACTTCTTTAGTCCCCAATTTAATAAACATGATGAAAATCGAACTTCTATTCTAAAACCCTGTCGTTCACGAAAAGAGTCATGTAATTAATCATTCATCATCTACTTTCCACGTCTTCTTCTAGAATATATAAAAAAAGTGTTCCATATACGTGTAATAGTGATATCAAATATGAAGAACATTATTATAAAGTTTCAATGATTCATCGAAGTTAGTAATTATATACCAATGAAGCCATAATTTATTGGTAAGATTAAAATCAGATGAGGTATTAATATTTTAGTTTAATATTAATATTTGATGTAAGTTTTCATAATACTGGCTTTTTCTCTAATGAAAATACAGGCTCATTTGAAGCAAATATAATGGGGTCATGCCAAATCATATTTACATATTTCCTCCATTTTATTTATTTTGCTCTCTTTGTTATAATAGATGGTCAAACTTTTTAATTTTTAAAGTGACTTATCATGTTAAATTTTTTTTTATGTATTAAACTTTTTAAATATTAATTTATATAGCATCATTTAATATTATCAGCTTATTAGTAAAATATACTCCTATTAGTTAAATTATTTATTATAATTTTTATAAATTTAATCAAATTAATTAATCAAACTGTAAAAATAAATGGAAGAGAAAGTATTTTTCTACTTGGGGAGCCTCTCGCATGATCACACCACGTGTCCATTAGCTTTTACCTACAAGCTCACCACCCATTTCCTCCTCTCCTTTCCAAGTTTATATATATACACCTCCTCTCCTCCCTCCATTTCCAACTCCTCAAATAAAATCAAATTCCCAATAATTTCTCATTCTAACACCTCACCAAGAAAAATTCATTCACCCAAAATCACAAGCATCGTACACACATACTGTAATTGTATGTCGATCAAGAAAATGAATGGATTCCCTACTTCCCCGGAGAAAAGCAATATCCGACGGCGGAAATTAGGAGCCATCCTCTTCTCCGATCCTTCCATTCAAGATAACAACAATAATTATTATGATTATAATGATCGTTCACGCCGTAACAGTACAGATAATTATGCCGCATCCCCTTCCTTCTCCTATATTAATAATAATATGACCACTACTAGTAATTCAAATCCAAGCAGTGTTGGCTCTTCTCCATTCTCCATGTCCCCATGGAGCGAACCTTCACCCTATTCAAAATCCCCATGGACCCAACAACAACCCGATTCGGATGATGAATTCGACGACAGATCTGAAGATGTGAAGAATTTCACCAAATACGGCCTTATCGGCTCTCTGTTTCGTGAAGAAGGTCACATATATTCTCTCGCGGCTTCAGGGGATTTACTTTACACGGGTTCGGATAGTAAGAATATAAGGGTATGGAAAGATCTAGAAGATTTTTCCGGGTTTAAATCCAGTAGTGGATTGGTGAAGGCTATCGTTGTGTTTGGGGACAGGATTTTTACAGGTCATCAAGATGGGAAAATCCGGGTTTGGAGTCGTAAAAAGGATGATAAATACAAGCGGGTCGGGAACTTACCCACGACCCGGGATTTGTTAATGAAGTCGGTTAATCCGAGAAATTACGTTCAAGTGAGGAGGAAAAGAAATGTGCCGTGGATAAAGCACTACGACGCCATTTCTTGTATGCAGGTTGACGTGGAAAAAGGTTTGTTGTATACCGGATCTTGGGATAAAACGTTGAAAGTGTGGCGAATTTCGGATTCCAAATGTTTGGAATCCGTCCAGGCGCATGACGATGCCGTAAATTCAGTCGTCATTGCTTTCGACGGTTTAGTATTTACGGGATCCGCGGATGGTACTGTGAAAGCCTGGCGGAGAGAAAAAGTCGAGAACTACACCAAACACACGTTGGTCGAGACTTTATTGAAACAGGACCATGCGTTGACATCGTTAGCCGTTAACCGAAGCGCGGGTGCGGTTTACGCGGGGTCATCTGACGGGTTGGTCAGCTTCTGGGAGCGTGAGAAGAATTTCATGTCGTACGGTGGCGTCTTAAGGGGGCATAAGCTGGCGGTGTTGTGTTTGGCGGCGGCGGGTAATTTGGTAATTAGTGGATCCGCGGATAAGAGCATATGCGTGTGGCGGAGGGATGTCGGTGGGGTCCACGCGTGCGTGGCGGTGCTGACCGGGCATAGTGGGCCGGTGAAGTGTTTGACGGTTGAGAAGGACACGGTGGCAGAGGAGGAGGAAGAGGGTTGCGATGATCAACGGTGGATTGTGTATAGTGGGAGTTTGGATAAGAGTGTTAAGGTTTGGAGAGTTTCGGAACATGCACCAAGCTTGAAGGAATTACAAGAGGAGTGAAGGGGTGAGGCGCGTGTACTCCACCCGCCGCCTTAGGAGGTGGTGGTGGTGGTGGAGGTCGTTAATTTGTTTATTATTAGACAGACATTAAAATGGAGGGAAAGTAGTTTTGGTGACAAAACCGTCCAATGTGAACAATATTGTAATTTGGGAATGAATCTTAGTTGCCAAGAAAAAATGATGGAATTTAGCTTTTTTTTTTTTTTTTTTTTTTTTTTTTTTTTTTTGGTACATGGAATTTAGCTTTTTGTTTATTCTTTATACTGTATAGTTTTAGAATATGATTAGTTTAATTAGTTTAGAAAACTGAAAATATTAGGCAAAGGAAGAAAAGCATATGTGTTCGTAATTGTAATGTATACATAATTAAAGTTGAAACAATTAATGTTCCATTTCTATTTCTTGATCAAAAGTAGGTGACCGGTCACTACCTAACTTTATGCAACAAACATACTGGTAGGCTGCAATCCGTTTTTCTTCTTCATTATTAATAAACAATTACTAATTATATAGTCTACACTGTACAGGAAGGAATGAATGAGTAAATATGATAATTAAGGATGTCATTTCAATTTAGGTCATCCTGGACCATGCTATAAGACTAATATAGAAAGCGTGACAAATAAAATACGGAGTATAAAGGTAAGAAGAGTACCAAGCAAAGCAAAGCTAGAAAAGTAAGAAACTTGTACTTCAACAATCTGTAGGGATAGCTAGCCGGACCACAATGGATTCGATTCTACATGTGATCAAACTTTATTTATAATGTTATCATCAATAGCTTAAAACTTTGGGCATTAATTAATTCATGTGTAAAAAAAATCCGAAAGTATAAGTTGTTAACAAAGATAAATACTAGTAAATAATATGCACATAATACTAGTAAAGATTAATTTCTAGATATAAGGAAAAGTGGTTAATTAATTTAATATATATCGTTCCTTTTTCTAATACCATATGCGCATTCATATGCTTTACCAGGTAATGTCTATATATAATGCTACCATCCATTAGTTAATATGACAACTGTAGTTGTAGTATTGCCATCGATTTGGACTAAGGCACATACGGAAAATTCTTACTTAGACCTGGTCTAGGAGATTTTCCTAGACCTTGTGGTTGAAAAATACTCCACATCATTAATTGTGATGATGTGGTGCTCTCACAATGATGATGTGGAGTATTTTTCAACCACAAGGTCTAGGAAAATCTCCTAGACCAGGTCTAAGTAAGAATGTCCCGGCACATACATGCATATGAATTAATTAATTGCTGTGCCTGTAGTACATTATATATATATTCAGAACATTTGTAATTTGGTGAACTTAAACTAAAATAAATAAATGAAATAAATCAATGACAAGAAAAAATAAATTATAATTTTAATTTGTTCAGAATTGGCTGGGTCGGAAATGATCGGGTCATGTTTTTAGTTTGCTTAGTACGTACTTAAGTATGTTTTGTTTATCTGACTTGTTTTTTGGTCCGATCGATTAAATTTTATTTAATCCAACAAATTTTAGAATATGAACTTATGTTAAATCACAAAGGGTCCATATTAATACAGGAGCCCCAATTTACCCTTTTTCTACATTAAAATTAATCAATCAAGGAAATTAATTAGGTTCATGCAATGAAATAGGAATATCATCACACAGAAAACATTGATGAGTAAAACATCAAAACAAACAAGATTTTTTCAAAAAGGAGTGACATTAATTAAGCCTAAATCGCAGGATTGCAGTTGCTTGCTCGACGCTTCTATATATAGAGAGAGATGAAGTTTTGTCAAATTCATGTATTCTTGTACTATATTTTTATAGATGGAGAAAAATGAAATATTGATTCTTTTTTTACAAACTAGTGCTGAAGCTCTTTTTTGCTTGTTTTTAGTTTATTATACTACAGTGTGATTCAAGAATATTGCACTTTAAAGGCCCAATCAATTGGGCTTATTAGTGGATCTATCAAAATTACAAAGGTAAAATCCCACGCACCTGACCCACTACTAAAACTTATGGCCCTAAGTCCACTCTAAACTTGACTTACTCTTGGTTTCAATTTTTCAAAATCAAAAAGCCTAACCAAATAAAATTTGAAGGATTTCAAAAGTTTCATTGAAATCACAAATTATTTTTTTAGATTGAGATTCGCAAACCGAACAAAACCCTTCCAAATGGATCCACAATATTCCACAATTACTACATGAATTTGTTCTTGTGTAAAAATTAATCGGAAAATAACTTAAAAATGGATTGGGATGTGGTCCGTCAGAGCATCTCCAATACTTCAATGGATGGGGGAAGCCATGAAGAAGGGGGAGAAAAAATGAAATTTTATGGGGAAGGGGATGAATTTTGGGAGGTGGTTGTCCTCAACCACCGCCTAGATGTGTGGGGCGGTGGATGAGTGGACCGCCCCACACATCTATTGTTTTGGGGCTGGCGACGCGCCAGCCCCACTTCCTTCATCTTTTTTTTTTTTGTTTGTTTTTTACTTACTTATTTGGGCTGGGAGTTTCCCAGCCCATATACTATCTTTTTTTTTTTTTTTTTTTTTTACATTTAAACTTTTAATTAATCTGCACTTAATATACTTTTTATTTATTTATTAAATAATAATATAAATTATCTATTATTATTTAAATATTTTTTCTACTTGTACATTTCGTACTTTTTTTAACTTGTAATATTATAATTTTATGTACAATGTTCATTAATTGTTATTGTTATTTAATTCTATTATTATTAATTGAGAGTGAAAAATATGAGAATTAATTTTGTGGAATAAATGGTAATAAAGTTACATTGAAATTAAATACGATTTCTAGATTAAAAATAGAATACTTGTTACATTTTTTATTATTAATGTCAATGCTAAATTAGTTATTATTAATGACAATGTTGAATTACTTATTATTAATTCCAATATTTAAGTTACTATTAACTTTATTATTATTATTATTATTAAATGAATGAGAATTGGAATTAAATAGAATGTGAATATTGGAAAAATTAAATGAGAATGGGAAAGTTTGAGAATTGAAATTAAATAGAATGTGAAGACTGAGTCACTGAATATGACTATTAAAAGAGGAGTCTGAAGGGAAATGGGAGTCTGAGGGGAATGGGAGTCCATACCCATTGGAGATGGCCTCAAGTAAATGTTAAAATAAGGGCGAGGTGTCCTTTTTTATAACACATGAGAATATATTTTGCCAAAAGACCCCAATTCTAAGGTGCAAAGCAGCAAACCCCAACTCAGCTGCCCAAAAGATAATACAACGTACAAATATTTTTGAAAAATAGAATATTATGATTTCATCCGGATATATTTGGTTGAGGCGTTCAAAAAATATTGAAACTTTATTTGAATTATAAAGAACAAATAGTATTAAATTTTGGAAAATAGAAGGTCTATTGTGAAGATATGTGACATATGTCGAGTTTATTTTAAATGATGGATGACATAATATCGGACAATTTGGTCTTTAATAAGCAAAATTACAGAAAAAAACGTATCAAACTAATTAATGATTTTAAGTTTTCGTTCTACATTATCTTACCTTACCGAATTTTATCACATAATTTAATATTTTTTTGAAAAATCATCCCACCATTAATTATTAGACTAATATTGCGCACATGAAGAATTATACAAGATTATAGAATTCATCCCAAACTATATAACTCATCGAATTTTGTCTCCTAATATACCACTTTGCATGAATTTAATCCCACAATTTAATTTCTAATTTAACAAAAATGCTGGTTCAATCTTAGAATGTAGATCTATATTGATTTAAATTTGGTAATCAGAATTTAACAGGCTACAACCCTTTTCAACATCTCCATAATAAAGCTATTCCGAACTATAAATATCAAAATTTATGTAAATTAAAAACGTAAGACGTACTTTTGATACATTACTCCACAATAAACCATGAGGGATGAAACACAAACAGCATCTGGTACAACCCCACACAATTGATGATCATCTAAGGCCGCGAGAGATACAGAAACAGCTCTCGGTATAAAATGTATTCACCAATGCTCTATGGTTTCATCAAAATCAGGGGTATCGTGGTAAATGTTGCTCATGTATAATTTCTTCACAGCTGTTTGATCCATCGGAGATTTCGATAAAATTAATGTTGATTTTCTGACATTGCTCCATCTTTTCTTCAATCTCAATCTCAATCTCAGTCTCTTTTGAGCGGCAACTATCACTGCAAAAAGCTCTCGAGATTGCATTTTTAGTCCCATGTCCATTGGGAAGGATGGAATGTGCAATAAAAAATAAAACTAAATGGACTAAAATACATTTTCCCATACGATAAATTATTTAAATTGCAAACAGAAACACGAATATAGTGAGGAATTCCGAAGCTAACCTATACATGCTTCACCGTCCAAATTTGAGGATAAAGTTAGGAGGGCAAGTTTCAAGAACATCCAAAGGGATAAATATTGGAAAATCTCTTATATTAAGTATGTTGAATTAGCTGTATATATTTATATTTATAATCCTGTATTTACTTTGCTGATTTAGTGTAATATTCAAAAAGTGAATCACGCCTTTCTAGACTTAGACTTAGTTAGTCATAGCTTCGTGTATATATACTGCAGAGTACAAATGAATATATACAAATTTTTCTCCAATGTTCATTCTATTAAAGTATTATTTTAGAATAGGTGCTTCAAGGGTTGCATTTTCATCTCAACTTTTTTTGGAAAAATCGGTTATTTCCTCATTGCCAGGTTCCAAAATGTAGTCACCGAATATATGAGTAACTTTTGGATTTGGTCCATGAGTTGTAACACATGTTTAATCCTCAGAAAGTTCAATTTCACTAGCAACAAATAAAACCACTTCCAGAATGAATCGATTTAAGACTTCCTCCAAAAAATCGAGATTCCGAACCCAAAGGGTTCACTTTTTTCTTAGGAACCAAATCATTGGACCCTAGTCCAGACTTCCGATTACCAAAATTGGTAAAATGTGATATGTATCTATACCCTCTGGAATCAATTTGGACCCTAGTCCAGACTTCCGATTACCAAAATTGGTAAAATGTGATATGTATCTATACCCTCTGGAATCCAATGAACAAGCACGAAAATTCTCAAATGGCTCTTGTTCAAATGGTGCATCTCCGATTTAAAAAATAACATCGGAATCGCCCCTTTGGATATTGGCTGGTTCAGCCCCGAAATTTGGAAAAACAGATACATTTTTAGGCAGCGACTTGGGTGTCTCAAGAACACTACCATGGCTACAAATACTTGGACTTATTTGTCGACCAAAAATAATATTTGTACTATCAGATGGTCGGGTAACCTTTCCCAATTCCTTAGTTTCATCAGCAAGAGAATCGACTATGCTTAGGCCTACTTTGCTACAATCCCAGCTCTTACAAGAACCCTCATTTTGCGATTTTGGACACCTGAAAGGATTTCCAAAACTCGAAAATACCCTGAAATCTATTGGTGAGGTAGGGCCTCTTACGAAATCAGATTCCTAGTTTTTGGGATTGAATCCCACAAATAAACCAGGCACATTAAAAAATGAGTTATTTTTTTGCTTCTGACTCGAAAAATCATAGGACTCCGATACAGCATCATGAGTTGATCTTTTTGATATGATCTTGTCGCCTTCCTTAGCATTCTTTCAAAACCTCCAACCTTCAACATGAACCAACCTACAAAGTTAAAAGAATCCCTAAAAAATTAATGCATTTCCAGTTAAATAAAAGAACCCACAACATAGAAATTATTATCGTATGTCCATTCTTCTACCAGATCCCTGTTCTTCTACCAGATCCCTGTTCAGAATCGTCTAATTGTGACACCCAGAGTGCAGATTCCATAATAATAAATGTATTGTCAATTGAAGAGTAAATTACAGCAGGAAGTGAAAAAATCATGAGCTACATTACACAATAATAACCATAAGCTGCAGTTATAGAAGCAATAGTGAGCTTCTCATATACTTTTCTTTCTCTTTTTTTCTTTTCTCCCCCCTTGTAATATTTACACATGGCAATGGGTATTTTGTGCATATGTATGTACGCATTTATACGTTACTGTGTATTTGTATGTACAGCTGGAAATATATACTCCATATATATTTATATGGAGTACCTACATTTATACTGTATTAATCTTTCATGTCCATAAAATTAGGTCAAGTTGATAAGAATTGGGTTAAAACTTAAAAACATGTTTAGTAGGATAAAAAAGGGCAAAAACGGTAAAGTTAGTGAAAAATCGAAGAAATCAATAAAAAAAGGAGTTGCATTGTCTTTGGGAAAAGTAGGAGGAACATTTTGGGTTAAAAAGGAGAATTTGATCAAAAAACTAGTAATATCGGTTAAAATTTTTGAATCTTGTGAAAAAATGATTGATGGAAAATTGGGTGAAGTTGATAAAAATTGGGTTAAAACATGTTAAGTTGGATAAAAAAGAGTAAAAACGGTAAAGTTAGTGAAAAAATGAAGAAATCAATAAAAGGTAGTTGAATTGTCTTTTGGGAAAGTAGGAGGCACATTTTGGATTAAAAAAGAGAATTTGATAAAAAAAAAAAAAAAAGGAGTTAAATTGGTAGAAATTTTTGAATCGGTTAAAAATTGAGCTAGATTGATGGAAAAACTGAGTAAAATTGAAAAAAAATGGGTTAAAAACATGTTAAATAAGATAAAAAAGAGTCGAAACGGTGAAGTTTGTGAAAAATCGAAGAAATCAATACAAAACGAGTTAACTTGTCTTTTCGGAAAGCAGGGACACATTTTGGATTAAAAAGGAGAATTTGATCAAAAAACGAGTTAAATCGGTAGAAAAATTTGAATCGGTGAAAATAATGAGCTAGTTGAACGAAAAATTGGGTCAAGTTGATAAAAATTGGGTTAAAAACATGTTATGTAGGATAAAAAAGAGTAAAAACGGTACAGTTAGTGAAAAAATCAAAGAAATCAATAAAAAAACGAGTTAAATTGTCTTTTTGGAAAGTAGGGACACGTTTTGGATTAAAAAGGAAAATTTGATCAAAAAACGAGTTAAATTGGTAGAAAATTTTGAATCGGTGAAAAAATGAGCTAGTTCAATGAATAATTGGATTAATAAAATGTTAAAAAGGAGAAAAAAGGGCCAAAACAGTAAAGTTAGTGAAAAAATCGAAGAAATCAATAAAAAAAAAGGAGTTCAATTGTCTTTTGGAAAAGTAGGAGGCACATTTTGGATTAAAAAGGAGAATTTGGTCAAAAACAATTTAAATCGGTAGAAAAGTAAAAAAGGAGAATTTGATTAAAAAAAACGGTTAAATCGGTTGAACATTTTGAAACAGTGAAAAAATGAGCTAGATTGATGAAATATTGGGTCAAGTTGATATAATTGGGTTAAAAATATTTTAAGTAGGATTAAAAAAAGGTCAAAACGGTTAAGTTAGTGAAAAAATAGAAGAAATCAATGAAAAAGTAGTTAGATTGTCTTTTGGAATAGTAGGAGGCACATTTTGGGTTAAAAAGGAGAATTTGATTAAAAAACGAGTTAAATCTTGAAAATTTTGAATCGGTGAAAAAATGAGCTAGATTGATGAAAAATAGGGTCAAGTTGATAAAAATTGGGTTAAAAACATGTTAAGTAGGATAAAAAAGGGTCAACAAGGTAATGTTAAGTGAAAAAATCGAGAAAAATCAATAAAAAAAGAGTTAGATTGTCTTTTGGGAAAGTAGGAAGAACATTTTGGGTTAAAAAGGAGAATTTTTAAATCTATTGAAAATTTTGCAACAGTGAAAAAATAAGCTAGATAAATGAAAAATTGGGTCAAGTTGATAAAAATTGGGTTTTAAAAAAACTGTTAAAGTAGGATAAAAAAGAGTCAAAACGGTAAAGTTGTGAAAAAATCGAGAATAAATAAAAAACGAGTTAATGTGTCTTTTGGGAAAGTAGGAGGCACATTTTGGATTAAAAAGGAGAATTTGATTAAACAACGAGCTAAATCGGTTGAAAATTTAGAATCGGTGAAAAAATGAGCTAGATTGATGAAAAGTTGGGTCAAGTTGATAAAAATTGGGTTCTAAAAAACTGTTAAGAAGGATAAAAAAGAGTCAAAATGGTGAATTTGAGCAAAAAACGAGTTAAATTGGTAGAAAATTTTGAATTGGTCAAAAACTGAGCTAGATTGATGAAAAACTGGGTCAAGTTGATAAAAAGTGGGTTAAGAACATGTTAAATAGGATAAAAAAGAGTCAAAACGGTAAAGTTAATGAACAAATCGAAGAAATCAATACAAAAGTAGTTAAATTGTCATTTGGGAAAGTAGGAGGAGGCTTATTTTGGGTTAAAAAGGAGAATTTGATCAAAAAACGAGTTAAATCGGTTGAAAATTTTAAATAGGTGAAAAAATGAGCTAGATTGATGAAAAATTGAGTCAAGTTGATAAAAATTGAGTTTTAAAAACATGTTAAGCAGGATAAAAGAGAGTCAAAACGGTAAAGTTAGTGAAAAAATCGAAGAAATCAATAAAAATGGTAGTTGAATTGTCTTTTGGGAAAGTAGGAGGCACATTTTGGATAAAAAAGGAGAATTTGATAAAAAAACGACCTAAATCGGTTGAAAATTTTGAATCCGTGAAAAAATGGCCTAGATTGATGAAAAATTGGGTCAAGTTGATAAAAATTGGGTTTAAAAAAACATTTAAAGTAGGGTAAAAAAAGGTCAAAACAGTTAGTTAATGAAAAAATCGAAGAAATCAATAAAAAACGACTTAAATCAGTTGAAAATTTTGAATCGGTAAAAAAATTAGCTAGATTGTTGAAAATTTGGGTCAAATTGATAAATATTGGGTTCAAAACATGTTAAGTATAATAAAAAAGAGTCTAAACGATGAAGTTAGTGAAAAAATCGGAAAAATCAATAAAAAAAGTAGTTGAATTTTCTTTTGGGAAAGTAGGAGGCACATTTTAGGTTAATGATTTGATCAAAAAAGAGTTAAATCGGTGATAAAATGAGCTAGATTGATTAAAATTTGGTTCAAGTTGATTAAAATTGGGTTAAAAAACATGTTAGGTAGGTCTAAAAAGGGCTAAAATGGGAAATGTAGTTAAAAAATCGAAGAAATTAAGAAACAAAAACGAGTTAACTTGTATTTTTGGAAACTAGGAGGCACATTTTGGGTTAAAAAAGAAAATTTGATCAAAAAACAAGTTAAATTGGTTGAAATGTTGAATCGTAGAAAAAATGAGCTAGATTGATGAAAAATTGGGTCAAGTTGATAAACATTGGGTTAAAAAATATGTTAACAAGGATACAAAAAGGTTAAACGGTAAAGTTCGTGAAAAAATCGAAGAAATCAATGAAAAAGGAGTTAAAATGTTGAGGCTAGTGAAAAATCGGTGATATTAGGGAAAGGTCGATCAAATCGATTAAAAAGGAGTAAAATTGTCTTTTGGGAAAGTGGGATGCACATTTTGGATCCTAATTTTTGTTTTCTGATTTTTCTAATAAGGAATCAACAAATATGTAGGTTTCTAATTTCTAAGATGTGAATGGTATAGACAACTGAGAAGTAATTTAGGCTGAAACTAAGCACAATTTCAATATGGGGAGCGAGACATGTACATACCTGCTGCCAATATAAACTTCAGGTAGTTCAGGTACCAGTGCCATTCTTTGCTACTCAGTCGACTAATGCTCTCCTTCCTAAAACGCTGCCCAAATCGACTAAGGTGTTAAAATTATGAAAATATAATAACAGTTAAAGGTACCAAGAAAAGTGGCCTACCTACATTGTTATTCACATGACAGAGAGAGATCTTTTTGTCATCTACTAGTCCGAGAAAATTCATCCATTTTCTGTTCTAGTTAAAGGAAACAAAAGAAAAGGATTATCACGTGTCAGTCAAAAACTTTGAATCCCATATGTTTGAACTTAAGCTGCTTTATTATGATTAATCCCAAAGCATAAAGTATTTCCATGCATGTTTCAAGATAGCATACTTTTCAAGTTCTAAGCAGATCTTTGCATTGTAACTAGTTAAAAAGAAAGAGGAAATATATACACAATCAATCTAGCATAGTTATATAATCAGTGGAGTAAAATGTATTATTTCATATATTAAAGCAATTTATGCAGTTGTTTTCATCCATTTTCGCAAGATTCAACTTTGATGTCTTCACATTCAAATATCAACAGTAGTAGTATTTAGTAAAAGTATAAATTTCATGATTTCAAAGCAATTAATTACACAAGTAATTAAATTAGTAGAAGAGATCATACCTTCAAATCTGAACAAGCAACAAATAACATTCAGAAACTAAACTTTCTTGGATGTTGATTCTTGCAAGAGTTCTTTCTCTCCTCTTTTATGCTCGAGGAGTCTTGTTCCTGAAAGACAAAAACAGATAGCTTTACAAGTTAAATATATATATGCAATAAATAAAAGGATCATAAAAATTAAAAAAGGAGAATCAATATCAGGGATCTCATTGGGGTCAGAATTTGAAACCAAGACCCCTAAATTTTAAGAAACAAAATCAAAGACGAATTTAAGAAAAATTCAGTGCAAAATGTATATAGATAATCGACCTGCTCAGTTCCAAGATTCTCCTGTGCTTTCTCTGATTCTCTCTCTCTCGCTCGGATAAAGAAGAAAAGAATATATGAAGAGACTTTTTGGGAGTTCCAATCCCTTTATAAATAAATATTAATTAATTTCAGACTAAACATGTTTCCATAAATACATATACTCTTAGTCCACCGTCCTTAATATTTATTTCCGGGAAGTGCAGTTAGCCTGTTTGGGCTGGCTCAAATGAATTCTTTTAGGCCTACAATTTCTCGGCCCAAATATTAGGATGACTTTAGTTATTTGATTATCATCGCCCATATATGTATGTTAGCCCATCTGCAATCGTTCGGGGAAAAAAATGCTCTCTTCCCCTTTCCCCTTCCCCTTCCCCTTCCCCTTCCGTCTCAACAGCTTGAGAGATAGAATAATAATAACAATAAAAATACAAAATAATAATAATAATATAAAAATAATTATTATAATTAATAAAAGTACGTAATAATAATAAGTTTATTAACTTAACAATCGAATTTAATTTTAGCTCAAATATTCATATTTTTTAGATGAAAATACTGGTTTAAATAAATTTATAAACGAGCTATACTATATTCTTAAATTGGTAGTTAAATATTATTAATAGTACTTACTTTTACTTTTTATCGGATACGAATCTTTAACGAATCAGATCGATCTAAATACATATTTGTTCTTTGTGTTTCAGATTATGGATCTATATAATTGGATCAGGCCCATCAAATCTTTAATTGAACTATTATCATAATTAATCGGACCGAATTCAAATTAAAATTTGGCCATTAACATCCCTAATTCTCACGTAGTTACGTTTTGATTAATTCAAACTTCTAGAATACACAAACTCAACATCAATTGAATTGAATACTAAATGCATGCTTAAAAGACAACGAAACATTTCATAAATATATAAATATTAGATAAGGTAAGGTAAGGTAATCAAAGATAATATCTACGTACCTTTTCACAATGAACGATTGAATCTTAAATACAGTGTCTTTCCCTCATTAAAAATGTCGAATTTTATAGGGTTTTTGACATTTTGCACCATGAAATTATAGGGTTTGGTACCTTGCACCTTGATTTAAAATTTTGGCACTTTGCATCCTCGAAATATAATTTATTTGGCATTTTGCACCCTAATCTATGTTTGGTGAGAAAATTCAATGGTAGAAGGGTAGAATAGTCCTTTTCGATTGTGTTTTTGCACTTTGCACCCTAACAATATAGATCATGCACCCTGAAAATATAGAATATTGGCATTTTGCAACCTAAAATTATAAAATATTGGCGCTTTCACCTCGTTTTATTTTTTTGGCAATCTGCACCCTAGAAATATAAATTGTATGGCATTTTGTACCCTAATGTGTTTTTCTTAAATTAAAAAAAATTCATGAATATCGTTGATGTGGAGATAAAATGGTCATTCTATGCACAACAATCATAAACATGTTATTATTAATTTATTTTACTTTATAAAAACTTATTTTAACATTTTCTCTCAGTAAAATTTAGATTAAAATAATCTACATGTTCTTATTGCATGTTATTTACATTATTTAGATTATCATATTAAGTCGAGGTTGAAAATGTCAAAAAATTATATTTTTTGAGTGCAAAGTGCAAATAATTTTTTAAAATGATTAGTCTATCCTTCCATCAATGAATTTTTTTTTATTAGAACACACACTAAAGTGCAAAGTGTCAACTAAATTGTATTTTCAGGATACAAAGTGTCAATACTTTTAAATTACGATGCAAAGTGTCAAAATCCTATAATTTCATGGTATAAAGTGTCAAAAGTCCAATTATATATATTGTGGTACGTGAACAAAACAGTTGAGTTGAACAATATATTATTCAAACTCATTTAGTTGAATTTGAAACAAATTTGAAATATGTTTGATTTTAAAGGAATAAAGTTTTCTCACATTCTTTTTCAATATTTATAACTTATCGAGTAAAGCTCGAACTGAACTTAAAAAGAGTGTTTTTGATTTAATTATATTTTAGCACATGGAACTATGAGAATAGATATACTTTCGAGAGTGAAATGAGTCAAATTCAAACATCGTGTCTCTTTTGAAAAAATCATTATGTGTCTATAAATAAAAGGTAAAATCTGACTTGTAATGTATCTCGTTTCTAATAATAATCTGACATTACTACCTTCTTCATATTTTTGTAGAAATAATGTATTTGCTTGGTTTTGATGTGAGTTTTGTTTAGTGCAAATAACAAACAATAGACTTTTGTATTTAGGGATACTCTTGATATGCCACACAAATATTTTTGTAAGGACATTACTTTTGCAAGTCTCGATTTTAATGATTTTAACTTTTCTACGAATCAACATTCAGTTCAAGTATGTGTTACTTTCTCATTATATTAATCTAATAAAATTACTGTGAGTATAAATATTAGACATATATTTTGTGTTACATAATATGGTTACATAATATGTTGTTTCAAGATTGACTTTATATATATAACGATTCTACCTTAAACGTATATTTAATTGAATTCAAGCTTAATCTTAATTAATTTGATTTGATTTTCAACCTATAATAATTGTGGTATTTATGATAGAGACTAAGATAAACACAATTACTACTCTCTTGTATATCCATCAAATCCAACAATTTTACATGATAAGTAGAATATAGTCGTTGTCTTATTATTTGATAACATTCTTATAAAATGATGAATCACATAATAAGCAAAAGGTTAATTTTTTAGGTGGAGGAGCTTCATCAAGAAATAAATTGTCCGACTTGTATTACTAAATCAAAACTAAGGGCGAGTTTGACCCAGCGATTCGAAAAGCAATTATAGGATAATTAATTTTATTAAAATTAATTTTGATAATAATTGATTATGATAATAATTAATTATAGAATAATTGCTTTTGTATAATAGCTTTTGTAAAAGTAACACTTTAGTTGCTTCTAAAATAAGTTGATTTTTTGCTTCTGAGGATCCCAAAAGTGATTATGATCTTGGGGGCCAAACACCATGAAAATCACGATTGAACAGAAGTAATTTTTATAATTTGGACCAAATACTTCAAAAATCATAATAAAGACATAAAAGTGATTTTAAAAGCTCCAATCGCTGGGTCAAACTTACCCTAAAGTGTAGTACATTATAACCTAGTATGTTAGTATAAAAGTTGTCACTAATACAAACTATAAATACATTTTCTTTATCAGCCTCCTCCCAAGTCTCAAGTCAAACTCAATAAGTCATAGAGTAGGTTAACTGTTACTTAGTAGTAGTAGTATTATTTTTCGAATATTTAAATCAATCGCCTATTTGGTATTTCTTCCCACCACCACACTTTGTGTCAAAATTTCTTGCACACGCGTTCACCAAGAAACGCGTTGCGTTGATCAAGGAAAAAATGGGTCCTCCAAAATTTGATCAAGAATCAGTCTTTCAAAAAAATTTCAAGTCTTCTCCCCCAGGTCTCCAAATTCTTATTATTGTTATCCCCTGTTTCTTTCCCCCAAGAAATTTCAATCAAACACAAAAAATGATCTTCATTTAAACTGCATGTATTGATTAATACATATCAAAATTTACATAATCACTTGCTTATTGGTTAAGATGACGAGTTTATTGAGGAGTATTTTACCTAACTCATCCCCAATAGAAGAGGATAATTATTATGATGATGATGATGATGATCATAGTCTTGAGTACTCATTTGCTATGGAGTATACTGGCCCTCTAGTCAGTCATGATATTCCTCAGGTGGCTCCGGTCGATGTTCGCCGGATTCCGACGGCGGCCATGGCTGCTACGGCTGTGATGGTCAGTAATTTATCCTTACCTGTCATTCAACCAATAGTTAAAAAAACCGATAATTCTCCTCGTGTATATTCAACAAAATTGGAGAAGTTTTCTCATATAGAAGGTGTTAGCAAATCAAATCTAGACAATAGAACCCTAAGTTCAAGTAGTTCTGATACATTAGGGTTTTCGGATAATCTTAATGATTCGAATTGTGTATCCGGAAGCTCGGATTTGGACAAGGATTGTAATAATCATGTAAATCCCATTCTTTCCGATTCCACAAAATCGATGTCGAGATCACAAGAGCTTTACTCTGAACATTCATCTTGTGAAAGCGTGGAAGCTTCTAACCAAGGCAATAGAACATCGGTAGTGACTTTCCGCGATTTGCCCTCCAACAATTCATATTCTGAAGACACTGACCTTGATGAGCCAGAAACCGTCCCACATAGGCCAGTGGTTCCAGAATTGAAAAAAGGATTATGCTATAGGTGTAATAAAAGGAACCGATTTTCGGAAAAGGAATTTTGCATTGTTTGTGGAGCTAAGTATTGTAGCAAGTGTGTTTTCCGAGCTATGGGGTCTATGCCGGAAGGGAGAAAATGTATTCCATGTATAGGTTATCGTATTGATGAGTCAAAACGAGGGTCGCTCGGAAAATGTTCGGGGATGTTAAGGAGATTGCTTACTAATGATGCAGTTAAGCAAATTATGAGCTCTGAGATATCTTGTGGTGTTAATCAATTGCCACCTAATCTTGTTTGCGTAAATAACAAGCCCTTGTCTATTGAAGAGTTGGTTTTATTGCAAAGCTGCCCTAATCCTCCGAAGAAGCTAAGACCAGGACGATATTGGTATGATAAAGTATCGGGATTTTGGGGAAAGGTAAGAACTTTCTCCCACGTATAATAGGTTATAAAACTTAAACGTAAATCCCTTTTTCTTTTATGGTAAATAATAGTTTTGGATTAATTAATTAAACAGGAAGGAGAGAAGCCTATGCAGATTATTAGTGCCGATTTGCCAGTTGGTTATCAGATTCTACAAGATGCTAGCAGTGGAAACACAAATGTACTTATTAATAATCGGGAGATTACTAAAGCGGAGATATGGATGTTGCAGGTTATTGTACTTAAAAAAGTTCATGTGTTAATATTATTAATTTTTTTGAAGTATGAAATATTAGAAATTTGTCAATTTTTTGTAGGCTGCTGGAATCCATTGTGAAGGAAATCCTCACTTTTGGGTTACCGCAGATGGATCTTACCAGCTTGAGGGTATGAACTACGTGATGGGAAAATTATGGGAGAAGGTTAGTATAATTTTTCGTTTTGATTTCCCATTTGATGCATCTTACTCTTTGTCCTTTGTGATTAATTATGCTGATTTTTTATTTTTTTTTCAGAAAAGAGTGAAGATAGTATGCACTGCTTTGTCGTTACCATTTCCTTCAGATACTTCGATTTCTGTTGGTGAAGAGATTGCCAAAGAAACGAATAAAGTTAACTTAAAGAAACAAGAACAGAGAATGATGAATAAAATTCTTTTAGTTGGTTGTGATCAATCAGGAACAAGTACCATATATAAACAGGTACACAAGAATATTAAAATAATTTCAAGAACCTCTAAATTTGTATTTTTATCAGGCTCTTTGAATTGGATTTTGAAATTCTTTTCCTATACTAAAAAATATGTTTCTTATTTCAACAACTTCTAGAATTGATTATTTTGTTAATTTCAAAGACACATCTTGATCATTGTTTAACTCTCTTGCTGGGTCCAGGCCAAAATTTTGTATGATATCCCTTTCTCAGAAGATGAAAAGCAAAACATCAAATATATGATACAAAAGAATTTGTATAGTTATATAGCTATTCTGCTTGAAGGGCATGAACATTTTGAGCAAGATTATTTGGTCGAAATGAGAAGACGATGTGCTGATGAACCTAGTTCTTCAGGTACACATATTAATTTTCCTTTATATGTTGCAATCCTTAATTTAGTATGTAATTGTAATTCCTTGATGCATTGCAAGAAACATACGTATACATAACTCAGCAATGTTTCAGGAGATAAAATTGAAGAAAAGAATATGTATTCGTTTAATCCACGGCTAAAAGAGTTCTCAAGTTGGCTACTCCAAATTACGATGTCAGGCGACTTGGAAGCCATATTCCCAGCTGCTACTCAAGTGTATTCACCTTTGGTAGAAGAGTTATGGAAAGATAAAGCTTTTCAAGCCACTTATAAACGGAGAAATGAACTAATTATGTTACCTCGAGTTGCTAATTATTTCTTAGATCGGGTAATTAGTTGTACTTTATTATCTTTCTTTATGAGGCACTAGTTCGTTGCATTCATTTGTTATTTATAATCAACTTTCTTTTTGCTATAAAAAGGCTGTTGAAATTTCGCGGATGGATTACGAGCCCTCTGAAATGGATATGTTATATGCGGAGGGTGTCACTTCTTCTAATGGTGTTGCATCAATGGAGTTTACTTTTCCAAAATCGTCTCAGGATGGGTACATGGAACCTTTAGATCAAAACGATCCCTCGACAAGGTTAGTTCTTTATAATTGCAATAATTACTGGGGTAAAATAGTCATTTAAGATAAATCGGTTCCTTTCTCTTTTTATTATCACTTTAGGTAGAGTGAAATGCAAAAATGCCCTTATGCACCCTATGCCCCCTGTGATATTTTTATTACAAAAAGTCCCACCTGTGCTAACTTTTATTATCAAAAGAACCCCTCCAAACCCAAAATGGCAATTATACCCCCCACCAATGGATTCAAAAACACCTTTATTCACCTAAAAATATATTTGTCAATAATCCCCCTGTTAACTTTGAAAATCGACAACACCCCCCCCCCACCCCCCCCCCCCCCCAATTCACCCAAAAAATTGGCAATAACATCCCTATGATTTTTGAAGGAATTTCAAATGCTAATAAGAAAGAACACAGGGTGATTGTTTGCTGATAAAGCACAGTGGGTATTTTTGCATTCAGCTCTACTCGAATGCTTATAAAAGAACCCGAAATTAAGTATCGATGCATCATATTCACGATTTCTATTTTCTTTAGGTAATGAAATAATATGCACGTACACGAAATAGCTACACTTTTGGCTTATCGTATATCTTTTGCCTCGATTGCAGCTACCAACTTATTAGAGTTCATACAAGCAGCCTTGGAGAAAAGTGCAAATGGTTAGAAATGTTTGAAGATGTTGACCTCGTCGTCTATTGCGTTTCCTTAACCGAATACGATGAATACCACGAAGACATAAACGGAAAACGAATAAACAAAATGTTAGCATCCAAGAGACTCTTTGAAACCATTGTGAATCACCCAACTCTATCCGAAAAACATTTTCTTCTCATCCTCAACAAATTTGATCTTCTAGAAGAAAAAATCGAACGAGTTCCATTAAACCAATGTGATTGGTTCCAAGATTTTACGCCTGTGATTAGCCATCACCCAAACAATGCAACTAGCAATAATAACACTCCTTTGGCTCAACGTGGGTTTCATTACATTGCGGTGAAGTTTAAAAGGTTGTTTACTACTTTAACAGGGCGAAAATTGTTCGTGTCAAAGGTTACGGGATTGGAGGGTGATAGTGTTGATTTAGCCCTGAAATATGGGAAGGAAATTTTGAAATGGAATGATGAGAGATATGTTGTAAGTACGAATGAATTCTCGACTGAGAGTATAGAGCGTACGGCATCTATGTAGCGATCTTTTTATAGGGGATGTAGATGTAAATTAAGTTTGTTTTTGCTGTAGTATAATTTGTTGATTTAAGTGTATATATCCAAGTTGTGATCAAATAATGTAATCATGGAAAAGGTCTCTTTGAAGATATGAGAGTATCTCTAGATATATACGAGTTCAAGAAAATTCTTTTGTTCAATCTGGATTTATTTTCTCTGTTGTTTTCATTAACTTGACAATTTGTATGGTATTTCGTGTGAGAATATTGATTTTAACACACACATAATCCTTAAGGTTCTATTTAGATGAAAATCAACTTGATGAGGAAGACCGAATTAAGAAGCCGAGTTAGATGCTAAAAAACATCCACTTACTATTCCTAATTGGTAAAAGTGTTCTCTATTATTTTTATTATGTCCACAAGTATCTATCTCCTTTCAAATCACAATGCTTGAAGTTCAAGTATTTTTCACAATTTATGACAATTATAATCCAATATTAAACAACCTTTGTAAGAAAGTGGCTTATCATTTCTGTTAATTAAGGAACAGTGTCCTTTGCACCGCATAGCTGGCAATAACGTCATATTCACTTAAAAAGTTTACAATTAAATTGCGATCGATCAAAATTTAATTTTTGGATTTTTAACAAGTTATTTTCTTATGAATTTGTGATATGAATAATGAGTAATTTCCTTCCATGTGATGTAAAATAGGTATATTACATCCATGTGATATACAACTATGAGCGTTAATTCATGGAGATGTTGGGCATATGCTCAAAATGCGACCATGACTAACCTTACGTGACAAACTATATCGGACACTTACTTGATATCGCGTTATCTCATGTGATATTATCTAATGGACACTTTATTCTTTTCGTGATAATGACTAACATGCAATTTATCTCCCTGTGAAAATGATAAAACCAAAAGGGAGACAATGTGTTTATTCTAAAAAACACGATGATATCTTGCCCTTCATTCCCTTCATTTATTACAGAGAATAAACTAGGGGTGGGCGTTTGGGTCGGGTTTTTTGGGACCCGTCCCGTCCCGTTTGGGACAAAAAAACGGGTATTTTGACATTCGGGTTGGGTATTGGGTATTAGTTTCACACCCGAACGGGTATTCGGGTACCCGTTCGGGTATTTTAAAAAAAAAAAAAAATTGGCGTGGATTCATCTATGCTTGATCCTTGAGTAATTTAGTTGGATTTTCAAGCTTGTAGTTGGATATGATTGGTGAAGATCCGAATGATGAGTTATAATGTTAAATATTATTGAATGTGATTTGTGATTTGTGATTTTGTGTCTATTATAAGTTGTAACTTTCATGCGATTGTGATATTTAATATTTTGATGCTTTGAGACTTGGAGTTTGATTTGATTGTAATTTATTGAATACTTGAATCTTGAAGGCTTAGACATTTGTATTGTTTTGTTTTGAAGTTATTGGTATAATTAATGTTTGAATTCATTTATTTACAATTTTACGTACATATATGTTTAAAAAAAAAATTCTTGAAAAAAAAAAGAAAAAAAAATGTGAAATTTTGGGTACCCGAAAATTCAGATACCCGAACTTCGGGTACCCGCCAGATCGGGTCGGGTTTCGGGTGTGAAAATTCACTACCCGCCAAGTCGGGTACCCGACCCAAAATACCCAATACCCGAAATACCCGACCCGCGCCCACCCCTAGAATAAACTGCCTTTTAACAATAATACAGATTTGCTATTAACGCCTTAATATTCACTTTTTTCTTTATCCTTAATTTTCACTTGCACAGTTGCAGGTATAGTAATAAAACCTGAACCTATTTTATCTGTTAATAAAAATACTTTTGCCTTTTACTGAGAAGAAGTCCCTTTTTTTATGGGGTAATTGAGGTTCTTTTATGCCCTAAGATTGACTATTTTCATCCTTTGAAATCATTATAAAGTTTGCTTGAAATACAATTGTGGATATTGTAATTAAATCTTGGATCAAAATCATAAACACAACATTATACTTAAATGTCCTATATTTATTAATCTTAACATCGAAAGATTTATGTAACCTGAAGAAAAGTGCTTCACAATTGCTAGTAGTAATTAAAAGAACATTCAGAATTTGAAAACATATAATATATATAAATATATATATACAGATCGATCCTTAAAGATCTTTCCTCATTTAGAATTTCTTAATTTCAACTCGGTGCAAATCGGTCCATGAGCAAAACGACGGTCGTTTCACACATAATATCTTCACTTTTGGCCTTCAATAATCGTGAAGATGATGAAGAAGAAGACTCTTCTTTTGAAACTTCAATTTCTTCCTTTTTTCGAGATATTAATAAGAATGGATTTCTGACTTTGACCTTTGCTCTAAGCTTCGTTAATTCTCCAATGCACACATCAGCTACGGCTGCCATTGTTGTTTCTTAATTGCTCTTCCTATTTAATAATTCTATATATATAATGGAGTATCCTTTTTTTTTTAATAAGAAAATAATTATTAGTGATGAAATAATAAATATATTGATATTGATGAAGATGAAGATGAAAAATTAGTTAATGAAATGGAATAGTTTTTATAGGCAAATTGTGGGAAGGAATTGTACATGTACATGACATGTGGAATACAAGCGAACACGATCATTGTGTGGACTGGAAGCCCATTGTTATATATATGGTCCCCTTTATTATTTGGAAACGATTTAATTTGTTCCTAGGAATATTCTGGAATTAAGTTGAAGATATTTTATGTACAAAAAATTTACAAGGTAAGAAAGAGTCAATAAAACACGTCGTGAAAAAAGACTTGATTGATTTTTAATTTGTTTTCCCACTCTTTTTTCTTTCTTAAAGAAATTGATTGATTTCCCTACCTAGGTAAAAATATATATAATCTTCCCCTCGTCTCTCTTATTTAATAGTAAGTATATTGGACATTAATGGACGAGTTTAGCCGAATAACATTGAGTTGAAATGGAGTAATTTGATTTTATTTATTGTTTGTGGAATTGTTGTAATTTTTGGATTTTTCAAGTGTTTTTTATGGGACCATATAATAATAAATTAATAATATCATGCATGTTCAATGTCTAAGCTTTACCATTCATTCAATTTGATTTAAGAAGACAAACTAGAGGCGCATGAATCTGCAGGCGCTGTTTGTTTTTGGCCCATTTGAAAATGATGTGATCGAAAAGAGAAGAGAAAGAAAAAGGAAAAAGAGAAAATATAGTGTAAAGAGATATTATTGGTCAATGGCTACCGTGTGTGAAGATTATTGAGTTTTTTAAATATGAATGAAGACATTTGTAAGTTTCTTTGATAGATATAAAATTGAACATATCTTATCAAATTCATAATATGATCTGGGCGTTCAAAACATAATTTTTTTTAAATGCATTCATAATCAATTATTATACATAAATTATTTCAATAATTGTTCAAATACAAAAAATTTCAAATAATAAACAACTACTAAAAATGAACGCTCGAATGAGATATAATAAATGAACAAGGGCTAACAATCACTAACAACCTCAAGAACAAGCTAGTGATCCTACACGCATTCGAATTACTCAAAGATCTTCTAGAAGTATCTCCTCAATGAAATGACTTGGAAAAAGATATTCAATCAAATTTAGGACCGCATATTTAGACCACTAGCAAGCAAATAATTTTGAAACGTGAACTTCATGCCCCAATCTTATGAAAAATTCCGTGAAACACCTAGGTATATAAAACTACAAGGTACAGTTCTAGCTTAATAACTTTTTACACGTCCCTTGTTAGTTTTTAGTTTATCGAGACAAGATCAAATCGAATTTCAGAAATTATTAAACAAAAAATATTGTTTAGCTTCTTTAAAAAGTACCACAAATTAAATTCAAACGAGCCCGAAACAAATATCAAGTAATTTAGTTTGGCCTTCAGCTCAACATATAATCCTAATAAAGGTTATACTTCCATAATTTTATGTAAGGATATCCTTTATTAATCTATTCAGTTGAATCAAAATTAATTATTCCAGAATTAAATTGAGCTCAAATGTAATAAGCTTTTAAAAAAGATTAAATCAAGCTTTAGTTATTTATTACGCTATTTAATCTAAAGTTAATATTGAAACATTGCAACAGTCATTTCAACAAAGGGGGTGTAGCTCATATGGTAGAGCGCTCGCTTCGCATGCGAGAGGCACGGGGTTCGATTCCCCGCACCTCCATCCATAATAATGATATTTTTGCAAAAATATTTTATTTTCCTGAATTTCTTTTAGGTAGTATTTAAGAACTTTTTCCTCAGCATAAATTTCCTTTTCAATTAGTAGCTGTATATTAAACTTATGCAACAGAAGATTAATTCACTGATTAATTTCATGAAACAAAGAAATTACATACTGATACTGTAGTATAACTATAAATATTTGATATATAATTGACATCAGCTCAACGGACACTTGGTTTGGTTGGACCTGGATCTAATTAATATAAAACTTAGAAAAGCAAACTAAAAAAGATATATAAAGTAAGTACTAAGTTTTAAGCACTAATATATTCCATAATGATTGGAAGTGAAGCCTCAGAACAGTTGAAAGCTGCAGGCAACTTCTTAAGTAGCATGGCCATTATTGTTGAGCCGCTCCTCCTAATTTCATCTTCACAAGGCGGCAGCTGTAGTACCTTTGCATGGCTAATTGTAGCCGAGGAGCCACTCGAGGAATCGGCTTCACCCTTATTTCTCAACTTGCCTATTTCAGTAGTCCAAATATCTACAAGTCCAGACATTCTTTCTTTTTCTTTGTCAATTCTGTTTTCTTTTCGCTTTTTTCTTAATGATAATGAATGATATTTTTTATACGCACGCACTCGTGTCTATTTATACATATCTATCGAATTAAAATATAATATATATTATTTTTGGTGGGCGCAAAGGAAAGGTAGGTTGTTTTTGTTTAGGCTTTAGTACTGTTGATTGATTCAGTGGAAATATCTGTGGGCTTCTCTCTATGAGTAGTGAAGATAGATTATTAGAATAATTTTCTGTTTGGGTGTAGTTTGTTTGTTTCAATGAACCTTTAAAACAGTGACTGAGCATAGCTGCAAGTGGTATTGTAACGCTGTTTTAGACATATTGTGGGCTTACCAATGGTTTTTGCCTATTTGGGCTCCAGCGATTTCAAGTTCTGAACCAATCCCAAACCACCTAAGTTGTGTGTTTTCATTGGTCCGAAACGGGATAAAAATTGTCCAAAACTTATTGGCGTTCACTCAATCAATGTACGGTGGGTGATCCATGGGGAGTTGTGAATGGACCGGATCGGATCTGATTCAAAATCAAATTTAGGAGAATTCCCGAGTGAATACAATCTTGTTCAAATTTTGAATTCTATAAAATCTCACCAATATCTTTTTCTACAACAAATTTATGGACACTACATCTTCTTTCAACTTAACTAGAGTGTCCAAACTTTTTTGACAACCCATTAGTAATCTCCAACACAAAAAAGTTCAACTTATAACCACATTTCAAATGCTTTGACCAGGAAGATTACATACTGAAATTATTATAAATGTAAGACCATGAAAACACATGGTACTAAAATTAGTGTCGCCAATATGTATAACTTACACACCATATTAACTTGGTAAGTACACCACATTTATAGATTACAATAAGGGTACACCTCTTCTTTGATAGGAAGACCAGTACTGGTACGAATAGACCAAACGCAGTCAACAATGCAACATCTCCAAAAGAAAAAAAACTCCAAACAGATCCCTAAACTTCATGCTGATAAATACTGAAAAAATCGGTATCTTTCATCATGAACACACCACCGACATGGTATTTTTTCTCTATTTGATGGCGGCCTTCATTGGGAATTGTTGAACTGCATATTTCGCGTGCGTTTATAAACTTTGCGCCCTTTATTTCATCAGCCAGACACCAGGAGTAAATCAAGATGAAAGCATTATCCATGAAAAATAGAGTAAATTCATCCAAGCAGTCGGCTCATGATAGCATCACCAACTTCGAAATCTAGAGGCAGTATCTCATATAAAGTCGACATCATAGCACTGGTCCACTGCAAGCAAACTGCCTGAGAAATTCTTTAGCTTTCAGGATGAGCAATACCTGAAAAGCATAGCCTCATTCATGTCCCTGATTATTGGGCCAAATGCGATTTGTATCGCTTTTAGTCTGTCTTGCTGGGCCAAATTCCGAGGGTAAACTAATCCACAATGGCCCATTGAATCTCCAAATATGAGCAGTAATTCCAATATAGGGTACATCATTTCTGGAGGACTCGAAATGTGGAACTTGTGTAAAATGGAGGATAAGCTTCCCGAATCAAATCCAAGGTGTCCAACCTTCATACATATTACAAAGGTTGTCTATATTTGTTGCTTGCTTTAGTAGAAAATCTACATGCTCTGCAACGCTAATTTGCCTGAGATATATAGAAGAGCACGAAAGTCAAACACCAGATCCGTTGGTGCAGATTTAAATATTCAGCAAAAGAGAAGTAAGTACCTGCTATCGGTGATATCACGACCATCAAGTTTCATTTCTACTCGCCTTAAAATTGACATTGCATAGGCATTTTTACCTGTAACGATTATGATTTTTTGAAGTACCTTTTAGAACTGACAGAATGCATTTGTTCATAAAACAGGTGGGAAACTAGGGGAATGGGGAGGAGGGGGCACCATCAGAAACACAAGGAAGTCTAATGCAAAAAGGAAGATATCTTACACCCGTGTGCTTGACTGCCAGTCTCTATAGTGAAGGAATTTTTTCGAGATTCTTTCTCAACTTTGTCTTGGTTCAACTCAGATGCTTCATCTTTAGACACTAAACACGCATCAGAGCTTTCCTGATAGAAAAGAAAGAGAGTTGTTGAGGCACTGAAAATTATATCATATGAGAGGCCACATACACCAACATATCAAGAATAGACTATATCTATCACAAACCTGCTCATTCTTTGAATCTGTCTCCTCAAGTGGCAATTCCTGAACTTCTGTCATGCTTGAAGGAAAACTATGCAGAAAATCTCCATCCTCTTGGCTACCAGAGCCACCTGAAATTGGTAGAGCTGTGTCAAGACCAATGAAGCTATCTGCAATATTTTCCTCAGGTGACGTGACACCTGACTCTGTGCTGCCACTATCAATGCTTTCAGGAGGAGATATCCATCCTCTATCTGTTATTGCTAGTTCTTTCAAACCAACAGAATCCCCATCATTTTCAATTTCACCATCAGGTTTGAAGAACATCTGACTCTCCTGGGAATCGTACTCAGAGCCGGGACCAGAAAGATTTGCCGTCAATGGATCAACATCCTGTGACCTTACTTGCAGACTTTCTCCTAGTCCTTCAAGAGCCTGGAAAATACATAAACATTAAATGGTATCAAGATAAAAAGACAGAAATCTCAGTTAAAGCAACTATTTCTTTTTCATTACTTTATGAAGATTTCCAGCATGTAGACCTGCAGCCCTTGCTAGCCTGGTCAACAAGGAGTAAAGCCCCTTGACAGAAAATATAAGAGATGGTACCAAAGGCTTAATCACTTGTAAAGTCTCCTTGACCCTATTGTGATATGATTGGAAAATGGCATTTCCATGAATGGGGGCTATCTCCAGTTTTCTCTCTTTTTCCCGAGCCATAGCATCAGTCATAGCAGCCACATCCTTGGACAGTAGAGAATCAAGGGGAATAAGGACTGCATTAGCCTGTTTAGGTTACAAGGCATGAACAGTTAAATGTGGAGTTCCCTTCATTCATCTAAACTCGAACACAAGGGAAAAAGTAACTAAAAAAAAGAAATTTCACTATTATAACTAGGGTAAACCTTTGAAAGATCTTCCATCAGAGAAAGATGTAACCCAGCAGCCTCTTTTCCTAAACTGTGAACATCAGGTAGACCTTCTGTTATAGCCAAGACCTGCAGACAGGCTCATGGGTCAGCAAAGAATCTCTTTTCAATGCGTCTTCCTGTATGCAACTCTAAGTGTATGTATTTAAATTCTGAATGTGTGTTTCTATACATACATACATACATACATACATATATATATATATATATATCTTGGGGAAACTAACAAAACTAAATCTTGCAACCAAATGTATTACATCTCATTACATAGTGTTATATACCTTCTTGCTGAATGTTATTGCATGAATACAAGCAGTTTGGAGCTGGATAGCGGTAGGAATAGGATCAATGGGCTAATACCATGTATCATCTTTTGTTTCTCATTTTCTGGTATAGTAACAAAACTCTCTGGTCTTTTATGCTAATGAAGTCATCTTGTGTGCATAAAAAAATTCAAATCGACAGTTCTCTTGTGATATGAGTTCCATATCTCAACACCAACTAATATTTAAGATCAAATACTAAAAATTATACTCTTATTGAAAATGTCAATGGCTAATAGATATCAATGTGTACTTCTCTCAAGTCTTATCTACGCTTAAATCTCTAGATAATAGCTGAAACGTGGATCACAATCAGTTAATGGAACATAATGTTAGAGCAAAATAGCTTGCCAAAATTCTACATTTTATTGTGGATAAATCACTGAGTTTCACTGCAGATTATCATTTAACTTAAACAATACTTGAAATTCAATATTTATGTAGACGCACAACTTATGTATATATTACATACCTCTTCAAGCATGGAACCACATTCAGAAGTCAGAGCACTATGGCCTCGAATAATGCCTCCATATGCAGATAGGGCCACACTGGCTTCACCGGCAGAATCCCTCATTGCAAGAAGAGTGTTCTGCAAGTCACCTGCACAAGATCAACTTCAGCAACTGCAACTTTGACAACTAACACCCACTCAAAACTCGTGTAAGTGCTTAAAACGAATAATATCAATTTCTAATGACAAAATATATCTATCCAGTAAGTGATCCGGATGGTCTCATCATGATGTAACCCTTGAGCATATGCCAAGAATAAGTTGTTTTACTCTCTTTAAGAATCTGAATTATTGGGGTTAGTATTAGTTAATTATTACAAGGAGCTTTCTAATACTGACTCACAGTTGACAAAAAGAATATAAAATAAAATATGCAATCTTAATATTCAATTCTATGCATTTTTTATTTTACTAATGAAGATTGGAACATCGGAATAGGAAATTGTTAGGTTAAGATTTGTGCCTTTTGATATGCCAAATAAATCACAAATGGAATGAGAAGAAAATAAGGCAGCGCACATCTCTGAGCAATATTCATGAGTTGAAGTGGTTAATGTAGAAAACTTTGTTAAGATAGCATTCAGTATTTCAGGAATTGACAATCATTATATAGTTGATCGCACCTAATCCATATTTAGTAGAATGACATTTCACCTGATGCAGACTTTGCTTTTACAGAAGCAATGCAAAGTTCTTTAGATGCAGAAACTAAACCACTTGAAGCAGCTTCCATGTGGCTCTGTGCCTGCTTCCATTCTTGTTCAGCCCCTGAAGAAAAAACAAAGACACAGTGTCATCCTGACAGGTGCATGTAAACCTGCTGAAATTATGATGTTGCATTGCATAATGATATAGGAGAAGACTTGAAACTGACGTGTAAAAGAATGATAGGTGACATCCAATTTTGTTAATGCACTTAGGTAAGATTGTTGCCACATTCCGCCATCTGCTCCAGATCCCGATGCAGAACTTTCACCTGTAATCCTAAAAATGCCATCTCTTGAAGCTTCAAACTCCAATATGGAGATGCAAACTTTCATTATGTCAGATGCATTTTCTTGAGCTTCCTGCAACAACCGTCTCCTATAAATCAAATGGTCATGGAATTCAGGAGGTATTCCTGAATTTCTAGCTGAAACATTTCCAGAATTCGGACCCCCACAAGCCCAGCTCATTGCCCTCTCAAGCTGCCCTTCCACTGTCACAGAAGTTCCTTCACAAGATTGCAGGCATTCCTTTGACCTAGCTATTTTTGCAACTGAAGATTGCATACTTTCCAGCAATTTTGGTCTATAAATGCTCAATATGACTGAGAGTAAGTTATCATCATCATGAAGAAATTTATGAGATTTTAGCCTGGGATTTTCAGAGGGTCTCAAGGAGATGGAGTACATCCATTCCAACTGAGTGATTTCCAAAATGGTCTTGACAAGAGCATCTTTAATTTCATTAACCTGCCTCTTCATGATGGAGGCTGCTGATCTTGCTGCTCTGAAAGTTTCATGTGCATTACAGTAATTTTCAAGCATGACTTCCACTTTTTGCACAAACTCAAAATCTGTTTTAAGCTGACCACTTGCAAATTCCTTACTTGATTCAGTCTTTTGCCTCAGAGTTTCAATTTCTGTGTCTAATCTTGTCAACAGAATCGGAGCAACACGATCTCTCAAGTATCTGTAGATGTGATCCTGAAGTTGGTTCCTAATCTTTTTCTTCTCTAAATCAACAAGTTGATCAAATCCTAAATTTTGATCAAAAGATGTAGCAACATCATGTGTGCAAGAACCAAGCAAAAGATCTACCATAGACACCTTCCAAATAAAAAAGGCATGACTACGCAGTAAACCAGGAAACTTCCATATATATTCAGATATGGAGCATCCCGAGTTTATCAGGTCTGCAAGGTAAGGAACTTTACTTGAACTATATGAAACTGGCTCAGCAAATGACATCAATACTTGATCAACCGATTCCAACTCGGAGAATGGCTCAACTAAGGCTTCCAAAAGTGCTTTCCTTCTCGAGGCATGTGGTTCCATTTCTTGTTCAGCAGTAATGAGAGATTGAAACTGGATTTCAGAAGCAACCAAAGTGCTATTTATATTCGTTTCCTTCCTCGTAAGTGATGAAGTTCGCAGGTCTTTCTGGTTCCATGTCCGATGGAGATTGTCCAGCTGCACACGGCAAGCTTCTTCTTGAGATACTAGCTCCTCAGCCTCTTCCCAAGATAAATGATCTCTACCTTGGACAGAAGCTTCCTCAAGAGCCAATTGCTGCTCAGTGATGAGACCTACCTCAACAAAGTAGTTAGACTCAAGCTCAGTAAGAGAAACCCTCTCAAGTTCAACTTGGATAAGTTGTTCGAGTGCTGTATCCACAGATCCCCGAATTTGTGAGATGGATCCAAAAGTATCCATAACATCGGAGTAAAATGAAATAACAGATTTTGTCACACTGGGTACAACCACTTCAGTCATGTTCCCAACAAGGTTTCTACATATTAGAAGAGTTGTCTTGAAAACAGACGACCAGCTTCTTTGTGCATCAGCCTCTCTGTCATATATATCCAAGCCAAAATCACGTTTGAGTTCATTAAGAAATTCCGTTACAAGTACACAATTTTCTATGTGTTCTTCTAACTCACAGAGAAAAGATTCAAGATTAGACTGAGAGCCATTGTTCGAACTTCTTTCCCCTGCAAAAAGCTCCAGGCTTTTGTGTATTCTGTGCTTAAAATCAGAAAACAAATTGCTCACTGCGGCATCCAAGATATTTAGAATGCTTTCTTTTTTCCCCTCCAGCTCACCAAGCAATGCAACATTCATTTTTCCTTCATGTGCCACCAGTCCTGAAACATAAGGATTTTCTTTCCTCCTGAGAACTCCATGCTGCATGTAGGTTACGAAAGCAGATAAAAGATCCTCCTTGGCCTTTGATTCAGTCCCTGGGCCAATGGTGATCACAAGTTCTGCATACTCTTCTTCTAATCTCTCTATATCCGCAGCATACTTGGTCACCTTAAGGCAAAGATCATCGTAACTGTTTTTAGCAGAGCCAAATCCATCAGTACATCTCTTAGTGACTAGTTCAGCACCCTGCCTTCGGGCAACAGATATGATGTCAGATGAGAGTGCATTAAGAGATAGCAAAACTTGTGCCCAATCGTACACTGGGCTGGTTGTAAGGTAATTCAATGGTAGGATCCGCTGTAAAGCTAATGAATACATTTGGAGGGCTCCAACTGCTGAAGAAAGCCCATGATGCAGCTCAGCCACTAACTGAGAAACTTCCCTATCAATGTCATGGCACTGGATTTGTGTGGGTTCAGGAACTACTGTAAATGGGATTCCAGCCCCTAAAACTGCAGATTTCAGAGACAAAGCTTCTTCTGAACCATTCAGCTTTCTGAAGACTTTAATTTCTGGAATTGAACTACTTCTTAAAGCATCAAGAATCCTTGCATGCTGCTCAATCCAAGATGCTGCTTCTTGGCCTTTCTCTATTATCACGGCCTTTGCAAGAGCGAATTCCCGAGCCTGGATTTCGAACAAGGCACTAATCTTTTCAGAATTATATGTAGCTTCAGCAACAACCGATTTTGCAGATGTCTCATGTAGAACAAGGTTAGATCGCTCCTGATCAGCATGATAGAAATGACTAGATACAATCTCATACTGGTTTAGAATGCTGGCAAACCTCTACACAGATTTAGAAAGAATTCGGTAAGTTCAAACAAGTTTTAAGAATGAGATAGACAAATATGGAAGAAGTAGCAACAAACCTCAACGGCAGATTCAATAGCTGGTAGGGTAGACAGTAAGAGATCATGATGTTCCTGGGCACAATTAACAACGAGTCATTTCTACAATTATGATCAGACTTGTTCTTGTATCACAGACCTCCAGAAAGCCATGTGGGGGCAGACATTACTCAAGCATGGGGGTGGGGGGGGGGGGGGGGTGTTCTCAAAATCTAATAATAGGGCAGCTAGAAGTTCATTATTTGGATCCAAACAAAGACGGACACTGCAAACTGAAACTTGCCTGGGTTGAAATAGACCAAAAAACTCCAAGCTGGAGTAACAAAAAACGAAAAACCCTAATCATATGCATATTGTGGCCTATGTTTTGAAAATGACCTATTTTGAAGCTAGTATTTGTTTGTTGCTTATTATATAAATACCTGCAACTGAACGCGGATTTCTTGGACGCGTGATGCGAACAGACTTAAGCTTACTGCAAGCTCCATGCCCTTTCTTTCTTCACCAACAACGGCAGCATCATCGTGAAAATTTGCACGTGTCCACTCCACGAGCGGATCCCAAACAAAAATTTCCAATAACATCAATATTATATCCTTATTCTTCCTCAAAACACCTAAAACAGCCTCACAATTAGCCCTGAAGGAACCTTCGATGCCAGTTAGCCCTAAAGCTGCTTCAATAGTCTGTGTAAGGCGAAATGGAACAATTTCAGGAATTTTTAATCTCTGACCCTTGTCAAAGCACACATTGTAATCAATATGCACAATATCCCCACTATAAAAATCTATAAGGATATTATCCAAATGCCTATCGCCAAGACCCAGAATGTGGCCAACAATACTCATGGCTGCTACACTCCCAGAATATCTGCAATGAAATGAAATTATAAAGCGAGTTAACATATAAGACTATATCTTTAAGCAAGAATTGAGTAATAAAAGCCATCTATATTTGTCATAGCTTAACATGTCCAATGGAAGTCTAGTGATACTGATTCTAATTAATAAGCATGATATCAATATAACTCAATCTGTTCCAAGTCTCAACAGAAGACCCTTCTTTTCGTTCATCATAATAGTTCTTATTTGTTCTCAACACTGATCTACGTAACTATCTTCCTCATCTTTTTCATAAAGATCTTCTTCTTTAAGGATACCAATCTTACAAAAGGAGGACAAAAAGATGTTTTCCTACCCCCGGCCACTGTTGGCCAGTTGTAAATGTTACTCCCTCCATTCTTTTATTTTTGCTCTATTTCCTTTCTGGAATGTCACAAAACAACTAATTCTTTCACATAAAGTAATGATTTGACACCAGTAATTCTTTAACACTACTTTTAAGGGCATAAATGTAAAGATGATAAAAGTTCCACTTTTTCAACTCTTACCTATAACTTCATGCTAAAACGTAGGGGAGAAAAAGAAAAGGCATGGAGTATAAGAATTTTCAAGACTGTTGAGAAAAAAATTGCAATTAAAATGTGCATATAATTTCTTCTGTCTATTATGTCATGAAAAACATTCCTGTGTCTTAAAATGCATTAGTAGTACAGCTTTAAAAAATTATGGTGCAGAAACCCAAGAGTGTCGGAACAAATAATTCATAATCATAGAAATTGCACATAGAAAGAAAAGCTGCTAAGATATCAATGCCACATAGAAATGCATAATGATAATACTTTTAGAACGCTTAATTTGTGTATATCTTAAATATAGCAATAATTAACTTGAGGTGGTCTTTAAGGTCAATGCAAAGCACCTCTTCAATTTTGAGCTGAAGGCTCTAAATCCTTCACTGGCACACCAAAGCTCCTGATGAAGAAGTTGCTTAGGAGTTTCCTTCATGAGATTTAAAAGAACCTTTCGCTTAACATCCTGAGGCCAGTCTCTTCTCGATATCACTCTTCTTATGCCTTTCTCTTTAAGTGCCGGTATAATTTTACCATAAAACATGTCACTGGGTCGAGGAACAGGAGGAACTGCACTATTTGCATCAGTGCCCAAAGCAGAAAGCTGTGATAACTGGACTCGGTTTTGCCATGATTTAAAAACACTATAAATGCTAATCACGTTATCTACCCACTGGATCAAACCAGCTCTTCCACTAATAGGTGTCACAGAGTAATAACGAATGCCAAGAAACTGACCACGCGTAGCGGATGATGATTGCAGAAAACCATTTACAGCTTGCAGTAACTGCATAATTCTGGCATCAAGGCGGAGGTCTTCTCGTCCTTTTAAGAGATATGTATACTTCAGACCGTCAGAGCCCACTATAACAAGTTTTTTTGGCTTAGTTTTGGTTGGTAAAATAGCTAACTGTTCAGAGAAAGAAGCAATTGTCACGATTTCCTGGTGTAAGCTATCTGAGTTACTCTCTGATTCGGGTATTGTAATTTGCTTCTCAAGACCTGGCATTGGAGCATCAGAGGACAACAGTGAAGCCAACTGTGGAGCAACTTCTCCCAAAGAAATTGACGACTTCCTCTGATAAGATGCCAAGGATGCAGCAAGGGTCTCAAATGATCGCCAAACATCCCCTAACCCCGCGACAGATGCAGGAGGAGTCTTAAATTTTGTGACAGCTGCTTTAATTCGTTCATGGTACTCCTCGAGGAACCACAGTTCATGAGGCGTTTCAGGTTTCCGAGAAGTTGAAGTCAAACGACGCTCTAAGACCACCACAATGGGTGCCATCATGGCTGAATACTTAGCAGCATTAATCTTGTTCTTCTCCGCGTGACTCAGAGTTGAATTTTCTGCAACTCGTGTAGCCTCCTCTTTCAACAAATTTATGCGCCTCATTACATCTAACAAATAGCAAATGTGAAAATAGGTAAAAGTTATTGTACTCATAATTTATTACAGTGGTGCATAGTGAAGGATGGAAGCATAAAACATATTTCGGAAGAAATGACGACACACCGGAGAGGAATAGCACAATAAGCTGAAGCAGCTTGACTATAAAGTAAACTGCTGGATTATATTAAATCTGGATCTGAATCAAATCAACAGTCTTTTGGATTTATTATATTCCTCTTACATTCCACAAACACAATCATTATAAGTTCCAACCAAATTAAATGCCAGGATAATGTAGAAACATGCACCAATTTGCTTTCTCCAGGAAAAGTTGTTCTAACAAGTATCACGTCAATGCAGGAAAAAAAAAATTCACCTGCATGAAGATCCTGGAGTGTGCCAAGCCACAATTCCTCCCAAAGGACAGTTACATTTTCGAGTTCTTTTATCATCAACTGAGCATCCTGTACTAATCTTGGATAAAGCCTATTCTGCAAATAAAAAAAGATGTAGTAGGAAATTCTTTAATCAAGCACATCTATAGTTATGGTAACAAAGATTTCATGTAATCTGGGGGCAGGGGCAGAAAGAGACATATTTCATGTCTTTCTTAGCATAACATACAATAAGGTGAATATAATGGCCATGAGTACTTCTATTTCTCAGTTTTTTAACCAGAAAAGCCAAAAATCATGTGACAGACAACAAGATTAAATAACAAGTGATTAGTAGATCTAATTTGCTAATAAATTATAGTTAATTGACCCAGGAAAGATCCATGCTATAGCAATCATGAGTTGTTACCCATGATTTGGGGCTTAAATGGTTCCTTTAAGCTTGCAAGGCAATTAACTAGACCTTCTGACATACTCTCTATATTGTTACACAAGGAGGCAGTCAACTGTATAAATCAGCATTTGGGTAATGAGTAAAGAAAAGCCCACTTCAAGGCAGTTGATAAGTACAGACGAAAATCAGGAAAAGAAATTTTTCAAGAAAAAATGCCTATGTCCATGTTATGCAGCCGCACTCGTTTATTAGATTTCATGTAAAAGAGTGGTAAGATTATATTACAAAAATAGAAAAACAGTCAAAACATAGTAATAAATAACTGGTCAAATAATAATAATAATAAATTAAAAATAGTAATAATAATAAAAATAAAAATTAAAAAGACATTTGCTAACCAAATAAGCGAGAATTTTTCGAAGCTCCTCAGAAGGTTCCTTTTCAGGTGAATTTGCATCAACGAGGGTTGGATAAACCAAAGACCAAGGAGAAAGTTTTGCCAGCATGACTAGCAAGGTCTCTAACTGCTTCCTCACCACTTTATCGGGATGAGAACTTAGTTGAGCAAAAAGTTGAGGTGTTATTTCCTGCAGCATTAGAACATGAATCAGTATCAGAGTATGATCAATCTTCACTCAAGATCTTTTTTTAAAAAAAAAACAATAACTTACTTGCCAGGGTAACAAAGGGACCTTTGAAAGAGCAGGTTCAAGAGTATCTTTCAACTCAACCCCATAGTTAACCAGAATGTGTAACACATAAAGCATGGCCCTCAGAGTGTAACTCACAGACTTATTCTTCGACTCAACATCATGGCCAATTGATTGGCCATCAAAACATTTCAAAGAAGAACATGAGAGATAATTTATAAAAGCTTGAGCTGAGTGACCAAAGAGAGAAACCCTTCTCCTCCTCAAAGACCACCAAACATCAACCAAATCTCCTATCATGGACGTAATTTTGGCTTCATTTAACGAAATATCAGTAGATACAATGCATTTCTGCAACTGAGAAGATAGTGCAGCAGAAAGGGATTCACTACTACAGTCCTCTGCTCCAGTAGCTCCAGCTGCAGTTTCTATAACATCTATTATTTGCTGCAATAATGGGTTCAAGTCATTTTCATTTGGTATACATTTAGTTGCCAAAACATCGCAATCTATTCTTTCTTCATCTTTCTCGTCAGATCTATTAAGCAGTAGAATGATGTCTAGAACATGCAGTTTCTCTTCTTCAGTTAACACAAATCTCTCAGGTTGGATTTCAGAAGAAAGAATGGGAGAAAAAGAACAGGAATGAAGAGCCACATCATGATTCGAGATGACGGATGCTCTAGCTTGTTTATAACACCAAGAGGCATACATAATCCATGTCTTTCCCATCATGGGGCAAAGACGTGTAGACGACTTTCTAGCTGTACCCACAAGCTCCTCAACAATTAGATTTACTCCTGATTTAGAGCTTTGATCACCACCGAAGGTGGGTGCCTCTATGCCTGGAGAAGAAATTTCTCTTCTGCTGAAGTGTGCTAGCATCTCAAGAACAATGCCATCCAAGTTTTTGCCTGAACAATCTTCTTGCAACCAATTTGAAAGTTTCAAGCAGGCCTTGGCCTTTAAGACATTGTCTTGAGAATCAGACGCTACCATTGAAGAAGAAACCATGAAAGGCTGCACATATGACCAAAGATTAGTTAAAGCACCTTCAAGATTGTTCTCAGCTCGCTTGAGTAATATGTCCTCATATTCCAGACTGGAAATGAAATAATTACGGAAACTCCCATCCGAGCAAAGTGATACGTGGCCTTTCAGGTAGTTGCTGAGACGGGTGGCCAACATTATGTTCTTCTGCTTGCGGGCTAAGATCACTATATTCTTGCAAAGTTCAAGGGTCACAGGCAAAGTAGGGAGAGTATTCTGACAAACGCGCAGAACTTTAAGCCACAAACTGCAATCTTGATTTACGTTGTTACATGGAAACTGTGTGGTTTGGATGTATGTACCTAATAATGACTCGAAGCTCTTATCCTGGCTGTCTGCAAGCTTGCAACCCTCTTCAAAAACAGAAATGCAATACAACTGATTGACATGTGGTGCTGCCTCCACCAGTCCATCCAGTGGCAAAACAGAGAATGTTTCCTCCAACAATAATTTGGCCTTCTGCAACTCATGGGGCACCTTTTCCACCTTGCCCTCGACGCTGAGAAGCATAGCCTGCAAAAGCATTTGTTCGCTTCTTTGCAAAGCCAACCTGGGATCAAGTGTGAGTTCATTGCTACTTTTAGGGGTCAAATCGAGGTATGACCATGATGCATTGAAATCACCTTCATCAAAGCGAGCTAAAGCTTGAATTGAATTTATTTCATTTCCAGCCGTGGTCAAAGCACCAGCATAACTCTTTCCCGCATACTTAGCCCGAAGAGTTTGCAGCTCTTGTAGCCAGGAATCCAAAGACTTCCAATCACAAATAGCTGTATAATTTTCAATAGTACATGCTATGGTGAACTGTACATCATCAGAAGCCATTGAAGTAAGTGATTCTTCAGACTGCAACAAATGGATAAAGTGAGCAGCAGCCTTTTCATGCTGGCCTCCTGCCTGATACACTAACCCGGTAATCCATGAAAAATTTCCTGAATTCTTATTATCACTTGGACCTTGATTTTCCTCTGCAAACAAGGGAGAGAATGACATGGTTGCCCATTTCTGCAGACCTATCAATGCCTCTGGTTCGTGATTTTTACACAAAGACAAAGCCATGTTCCTTAAAATTCTTTGTATATCTCCAGCATATCTGCCTTTAATATTCTGGAGATTATCACTCGCCTGGACTCTCGACTTATCTGTCATTGCTGATGCAACAAAGTTGCTAAGATCCTGCAATCTTAGAGCGCAATAATGAATAGTAGCATCATGACACTGGAGTGCCAGTCCAGCATCCATCATTGGCTCATTTATTCGAGAAAACCACTCCTCACAGACTTTTTTATTTGCCCTAAAAAACAAAGAGCTTGTCTTGGAAGCAGGATGTAGGATGGTTGACCCTTCATATGCATTATATACATTTTTCTTCAAGGCCTCGACAAATTCTAGTAACAATCTCATTGGCAACAAGTGAGCGTAAGAACCTATGATACTCAAATTTCCATCCGTTTGTTCTGTCTCAAGCTGAAGAACATGAGCAATGTCAAGAAGCATGCGTTCCAACGCAGCAAAAGTTTGAGTTGGGCCGCCAAGGTTCGTCCGAAGCCGAGTACTGATGCAAAATCTAGCCGCTTCATGTATAGCCCACCAGGCACCAGCAAGGAGATTAACTGAACAAATTCTTTCAAGAATATCTTCATCCACTTTGATGTCTAACCATAAACCATTAGGATCAAAATCTTCTGCTTCCTCTGACTGAGTCAGTGAGAGGTCTTTTTTGCCCCGGCATGTGTGAATGAGTCTTTGGATCCAAGAAGATAAGGGCACTTTCCATCGCTGTGAAATATAACTCAAAACAGAAACAAGTTGCTGTGAGTGGAGTTGCTGAGGCAATTTCTTAAGGGAAAAAACTTGCTTCCAATGCAAGTTACACCTATCAGCTGATGCAAGAAACTGAGGCTGGCATGTGCTAACTGCTCCACAATCACAAAAACCACATATATATATTGTCATGGGTAACACATGAGAAAGCAACTTAAGATATGCATTTTTTATATCCTTTACTGGATCACCAAGTTTTTCGAGGATCATTTCAGCAATGACAGGGAAGTGCATGGGGTGGATAATTTTTGCTTTCAGTAGCATCTCAAGAACTGTTGCCACTAGAGATCTTATTTTCGGTTCCGTATCTGAAGCAGCAGCCAAAGTCGAGAAGAGCAAGTCCTGAATAATTTTCCAGCATGCAAATGCTTGACATGGGTAAATTGGAGAGTTTATATTTTTATATTTGTAAATAACACTTTCACAAAATTTATGAATCCAGTTTAGAGCTTCTACTTTAACTGCCAAAGGAGAAGAAAAATCAAGAGCTCTAATGAGAAGCTCAGTGTACCTCCTCAGATGACAGAAAACAATTGCCGGATATAGACCTCTGGCATATTCCTCTTCCATATAAATTGCAGAGGACGCTCCAGGATAACTCTTCCCACTTTTATGTTTTCTTATGGAGCACTTGCTCATAAATTCAATGGATGCAAGTCTTTCCAATGTTCTCAGAACAGTAACTTGCAATTCTACACTACTCTGGATAGGTTCTTTAAATGGATCCAACTTGTCAGTTATAAAGGCAACCAACTTTTCTGCTCGGTTAACATACAAAGTGTCCATTTCTGATTGCCAAATTAAACTGCCACCTCCTCTTAAAGCAACGCAGCTTAATAGTACTTTCAAATTAAACTTTATCAGCATAACCAGCTCAGATTTGGAATAACATTTAGAAGCCACCATCATTTCAAGCTCGTCCCCCTTACCTGAATTCTTTTCAAGCTTGTACTTCAATGATTGTAGCTCTTCGATCAAGTAATCTGTTGTCTTTTCAACAACATCATGTTTCCCATGTTGAAGTAAGAATATGTATGCAGCTGCAGCACTCCCTGTCACTAGATGATTTGGATGCAAACGCAGCTGAGATATGGCTCCATCAAATTGTAGTATCTTATCCACAGATGATGCTATTAGGCCAAGCTTTTGAAGGGAGAGTAACTGCAGATTAGTTTTAAGAACACCATGAACCTGGAAGGAAGAGAGCCTTGGAGTCTCCACAACTTGGTACTCCTTTCCCACTTCTAAGCTTTGAAACAATATATCCACCGCAGTAGGGTAAAATATAGAAAACCTCTCACTTAATATTTCTGCCAACAACGTCAAGCACCTCCAAGAATCCTCAATCCATCTCGACCATCCAAATTTCCTTCCGAGCATTGATAAGCATCGCAGTAAAACAGGCACCATCTTGGAAAGAGGTTCGCTTATTTGTTCGAGGAAATTTATTTCCAGTAACCCAGATGCCATGGACTGCAAGACTGTACAGAAACAAGAAAGCAAGGCAAGTGATCTTTTGAATTGTTGAGAAGTCCCAGGACATCCATCCAGGAGTAACATATCCATGTCACCCAAAAACTTTGACAGCAATCCTAGAGAAAATTGCATATTATTCACCCAGTGTTTCTGAAATTGTAAGAAGCTATCCATAACAACACGCTTATCAGATTCTGAAATGTCAGGTGCCATTACCCACCCAAGTAGAAGATCAACAATATCTACAAAATGAGGCTGGAAGCATCTAAAAAACTTTAATGATATCAATGTTAGCACGCCAAGAAGTCTGGGAAATAAACTCATGGAGGTTCTTTCATCCTCGAGAAGCTCCTGGCAAGCTTTAAGTATTGGCAAAGCATATCTCTCAACAGCTCCTGCGTCTCCAACATTAAGAAACTCCCGAAGGCTCTCCAAAGCTAATTCTGAAGTACTATTGCCAATATTGCTCAGGGACGGTAAGGACCACCCAATAAACTGCTCAATCAAACTTACAAGTATAACATGGTTCTGCCTTCCTTTTGAGGGTATCGAGATCGAACATAATACAGAACACAAAGCACCATATGCTGTAGCTGCTGCACGACGCACTGAATATAATCTGTAGCACATGTCGGAAGCAGTAAACCAATTATGCAAACTACATATTAATGAACATGAAGCAAGATAGTAAAAAAACATGAAACATTGTGTTACATCGAACAATGCAAGATAATTACACATAATCCATGAGATCTTAACTCTTCAAAATGATGGGGGAGGGGGGGGATTCAATTTTCATTGTGATTGGACACCTGAAGCACATGACTAAGCATATAATTATTAATATACTGCATTCTATTTAAATAGCTCCTTAGAAAAACAAAAAAATTGACATTCATAAAACATACTGTTTTTTTTCGCAGATTAACTTACATGTCTTGCTCGACCTTCTCGTCAAATTCAGCCATATTTTACTCTAGACCTCATGCAAATTTTAATTACATGTCTTGCATAAAATTATATCAGTTTACTCCTAAATAATCAGTACTTAAAATCTGACCACGAAAGAAAATTCATCCAGTCTGCCAGTCTGCAAGCATTCATATAACCAATAGATGGATAAATCGACAGGGGGCCATGAATGAGAATATTCGTAATTTTAAAATTTAAACTGCACTGACAAATAACAATTGAGTAAATTCTAACAGGATTATAACAACATTGACTCCGATAATACTCATAGACTGCATACACATTAAACATACTCGTGTAGATCAATTGATTGGAGAATTACTTATCGGATAGGAGCTGAGAAAAGCCTTGAGCGAGGAAGGAGGCGGAGTGTGTGACGAGGAGTGAGTTGTGAGGGTAGAGTATGGCGCGATGGAGAGAATTGATGGCGGATATTCGCGACGACTCATCTTCTTCAGAAGGCGGCAAAGAGGCTGAAGAAGAAGATGTGGCGGTGGTTTTCGAGGAGTCGTCTTTGGGTAGCGCCGCGGTGAGGAGCGCCGCTAACTGTTGCTGCTGCTGATGGATTCCTTGCATCATCTTTCCACCGCATCTCTCGTTGTCTATCTACTTGGAGAGCATAATATTATCGTAGTAGGGGTTTTCAGTTTTCTTTTCTCCTCCGCCGGAGATACACTGAATATACTGAACCCGAGACACTGCTCTTTACTTTCTTCTTCTTATTCTTATAATTCTAAATTTTCCTTTTTCCAATACATGTAATTCCTGATGTTAACCCAAACTAAGGCCCTGTTTTTTTTTTTCCCTTTTTTCAGTTTAAAGGTAAAATTGCAGAAAACATCCAAAATTAATTAGTGATTTTAAACTTTCGCCCCAAACTATATTACCTCACCGAATTTCGTCTCGCAATTTAATATTTATTTGAAATATCGTCTCAAACTAATTATTTGATTTTTCGTCCCAAACTGTATCAACTCGTCGAATTTCGTCTCATAATTTACCATTTTGTATAAATTTAGTCCCAATATTAAATTTCTAATTTAATGAAAATGACGGTTCAACTTTAATATTATATAATTATTCATGTTAAAATTTACCACATCATGATACGTAAGCAGCAATGTGATAATTTAACGGCAAATGTTAAAATTTACCACATTATGATACATCTGTCTTATAATTAACGGTGGGACGATATTTCAAAAAAATATTAAATTAAGGGACGAAATTCGTCAAGTTGAATAGTTTGAGACAAAAATTTAAAATCAGTGATTACTTTGAAACGGTTTTTGCAATTTTGCCTAGTTTAAAAAACAAACAACATTCAAAAGTTCAACCACTAAGGCCCTGTTTGATATATTTTTGTTTTGGTTGTTTATAATAAATATTGAAATGTGGTTTGAATGAAAACATAAAAAGAATGTGAAATAATTTCGTTAGTCCTCAACTATATGTTCTTGTCTATTGATGCATCATCTTCGCCCTTCGTCTCTTAAATTCATATCAAAGTGATCATCATTTAAGTATCTCCATTAATGTATAATTCAATCTCTCTTATCATCCATAATATGGCCACACTTTTTATTTTGTCTGCAGAGTGATCTTTGCTTTAAATTTTGTCAAAGCTTCTATCAATCAAGCTTATGTACTCAATCGTTGTGCGTAAATTTTGTGTACACTCGAATAGTGAATAATCATATCCCATTACTATGAAGAACAGGTGATATTATACAAACTACGATCTCACCGTTTCACTCTAATCAACTATTAAAAATAATATTTATTTTTATAAACTCATGTCTTTATGTTTTTTGTAATGTTGACATTGTCAATTTTTTATATCAAATTCCATTTTAAGTGATTTTATTTATTATAATTAGATGTCTTTCTAACATCACCCTTTCGTATATTAGTATTTATTAACCCATGTTGATTATATTATCTTTATTAGAAAACACTACAAAAGTGCGTTAGATTTAAATTATAAAAAGCAATCGAGTAAATTGTAGTTATAATGAGTTGATAATAACTTGTAACCTTAAAACAAAAACAATAATATTAATATTTTCTGCAGAAGTCATGGGTTCAACTCTCACGAATGTGGGTATTTTCTCTACTGTCATACTAGCATTTATCTAGTTTAATACTAGTAATTAGTTTACATTGATATCATTGTAAATTTTCGATTCGATATAATGTTTGATATAACAATATATTCACCATCTAAAAAAGAAAATCTTCTCTACAGTGTCTATTTAGGTACTCAAATGGTTTTTGTTTATTCAGACGTGTCCTCACTTTATTTATTTATGTCTATATCTATTAAAAAAAGGAAATTGTATATAATATTTTACTGTATTATGTTTAGTGTGATCAACTGAATGTCAACTAAACTAATGACAATTAACTTTAGTAAACTTCGCGAGTTGATTGGCACAAATGATTCATTTTAGTATAATTGATGACTAAAGTGAGACGAAATAATAAGTTGAGGAAGCAACAAAGGAATTTGAGAATAAAATTATAAAATATATAGGATTTTCCAGGAAATTCGGGTTTTACCATTTGAGGATTTATGGGTATTTTTGATGAAAAAAAAATGAATGAGTACAAATTTTCTATAAAAGGAATATATTCTTAACAAAACAATGAATATTTTGCACCAGAGTAGGGTGTTTGTACAATTTGAGAGTCTAATGTGTCAAATTTTTAATTCACTGTTGCTAAGTGTTAAAAATGTATTTAGTGGGTGTTAATTTTTAATTTTTAATTTACATGGGACATTATTGTATACTTACTTATTAAACTGTTAAATATACTTACTTATTTATCAATATACAAATTCCGCTCCCATCATTTTATGCAAATCTTTAAATTCTTGCGTTAAGTTTTTAGTTTTTACCCTTTATTAAAACCGTCCGCCCTCCAAATCCAAAAGGGAAAATAAGAGAGAGGAAAACCCTAGATTTTCGATAACGATGTCGTACGACGACGTTGAGATTGAGGACATGGAGTGGAACGAAGAGTTGCAGTCATACACGTACCCATGCCCCTGCGGCGATCTCTTCCAGATAACGAAAGAGGATCTGCGAATTGGAGAGGAAATTGCGCGGTGCCCTAGCTGCTCGCTTTACATCACTGTAATTTATAATATGGAGGATTTTCAGGATAAATCCAACAAGAAAATCGAGCCGGCTAAGTCCCAACCCGTGGCCGTAGCTTGAAAGATATTAGCTCATGAATATTCGTAATTTATTTGATGTTTTGATGGTGAGTTTGATTGTGGTAGGGATTATTAGGGTTAGGATGGTTGGTGGGAAGCTCCGTGCTTGCTGAGGTTTTGCAGAGTTGAGAAAAGAGATAACCATGATATAGGAACAGATTTTTCTGGTGTTCTTTTTTGAAAACTTATGATTTGCAATTGTTAGTGGAATATGATTTTGTTATACATTGATAGCTAATACATATTAACAGAGTGGTTATTGTTAAAACCCTGTCATTGTGACTCTTCTATTGATTTTGACATCTTTATGATTAGTAAGTTTTGTTGCCAAAAATTGGTCCTTGAATTGCTGATGAATGTGCTGGTGAATTTCTTTTTATATATGAATCTTAAATCATTTGGTATTGACTAGGCTTGTTTGTTTTCTCATATCTTGAGGATTGAGCAGTAAGAATGTGGAATTTTAGTGCGATACGAAGTTTAGTTTTGTTGTAGAATATGGTTTTGTTTCTGGTTTTGGTGGCACTGAATCCTCGATCAGAGCTGGGTAATAGTATGACAAGTGAAACACTCTATAGATCAATCTTAAAATACTCAATGATTGTTTATGTTAGTAGTTATGTTTGACCACTGACTTCCTTCCATCTGTTTTGAATTTGTGATGTGATCTCAGAATACTTCTTACGAATCTTACCAATACCTATTTCTAGAATTGTAGTGTTCATTGTCTTGTGGGATTTATTTCTGGAGTATTCATAATGTGTATATGTTTCTCTATCCTTTTTATTTTCTCATTTTTGTGCTTTTTTGACCCATTACACGTCTGCCCCTTTAACTCATTATTCAAATTTCCAGTAAGACCTTGGTCCAGTGGAAAAGCAACCAAGATTATGCCCTCGAGACTTGGAGTTCTTTTTCGGTTCCATTTCGACAATCTTGTTCTTTGTCCTGTTAAGCCTTTGTTATTAATGTCAATGTTCTATTTTCTCTTAGTTAATGCCTATCATGTACTTGGTTTGGTTCACCCAAAACACAAATCAATCATGATTTAGATTTTAGGTGTACAGAAGTTTGCCATGTAAACTGCAGAAGGAACTCCATTGTGTTGTTGATATCAGGGCTACCTTAGCCTAGGTGCTTGTAGTTTAGCTCGCATGTGACGTGATCTCTCTTTATTGATTGGACTATGTTTTTTTGTTTTAGTACCTTGGCTTTGAAGACCTTTTTTTTTTTTTTTTTAGTTCATAACTTAAAAATCCCACCATGATTGAGACTGGTAGAAATGTGACTGAATTTCTGCTGTATCTTCATTATACCTAATTTTTTTTCGAGCAATGTTCTTAATTTTGAGGTAATTAGTTGTTACCTAGGCCGCTGAGCCACATCATAAGATTGTGTTTATGGTTCATGAATTTCAAGTTTTGGGGTAAAATTGTAGGCTTTCTGGAGGAATATGTGAGGTCAGTTTAAGTTTTGTGAATTTGAAAATATATGACCCTATGTAAAAGATTTTTGTCCGGTCTGCGAAACTAAGTCAAAATTCTTTAAATGGAATTTGGCAAAACCATAACTCAATTAAAACTTTTGAAACCTATAAAATATTGATTTAATTTACTCCCCCCTCCAAATAAAAACTCTATTAATAAACATTGATTCACCTATCACCTATTTTCTTACCTCAAATATCAGTACTCAAATTCAATTCAAATAAGGTTTCGATTTTGAAGAAATTCAATTCAAATAAGGTTTCAACTTTTTCAAAATCGAAGATTTAAATTTAATTCAAATGGAGTTTCAAATGCTTCAACTCTAATCCAAACCATTTTTCGAAATAAAAACTCGCTAACCGAAGTAAAACTCTTTTAAATATACCATAAATATTTAGTTTTGATTTTGTGTTTTCGGAAACTTTATGTGATCATTGGAACTTTTGGAAATGGATGTGCAACTGATTTAAATGTGACATGTTTCTTTTGTGAAATGTTGAAACTTTGAAGCTTAAAAGTAAAAACTTGAAATTGCTAGCCAAAATTCATCCAAACTATTCCTTTTTTTTTTGTTTTTTTTTTGTTTTTTTGGTAATTTCTCAGTTAAAATAGTTAACTATAGGTACTAATTCAAAATAAGCAACAAAGTTTCCTAAAGTTCTCAAAAATATTACCTCGTATAAATTTATAGGATCATGGCTACATTTAGCCATTTTTAGTCTCTTTTTTTTTGTGAGAACACTCACGGCCACATTCACGTCTCACATTCTATATTTGGACTGTGGATCAATACTTTCAAATATTTCTACCAAAAATATAAATATAGAAAATATTCTATTTTTTTTTCTTGAAATTCTACATTCTCCTTTTTCTTCTCTCCTAGAGTATTTAATCATTTTCGAGACGTGTCGAACATATTAAGTGGAAACCTCTCAAAACAGAGATTTTAACTTGAATTCGCTACGTTGTAGTGACTAATATCTTCCGTTAAACCAATCACATGTTGGTTCTACGTTCTCTTATTGTATCATAAAACATCACAATCTTTGTGTAAACTCTAATATTTCATAATTCTTAATTCCCCAATTCTAAAACAAGATTCCATGATAGGTGACCTTTCTTGAGATATATCAATCTGAGCCTTTAAATTTAAAAAAAGTAGATCTAGACTGTTAATATTTGTGCAACTGTACAAATAATCATGATAATTTTGCACATGTACAATAAATTGTTGTACAGTCACAATGACGATAATACCCTTATATAAAAGAAAAAAATATTAGCGTAAAACTAATTTTTCTTCAAAACAATCTCTTGTTCCTCTCCACAATTTTTTTCTCCCAACCACCCGAATCCTTCAAAATAGATCAACCACCCACTCTTATGCCAATCAATTACATAATAAAATGGTCAGTTCTTTTTGTCTCCGCCAGATCTTACTCCGGCGAGGCGGCGCGTTAAATTTTAGCACAAAAACTCTCGGTTAATCAATTTTCAGTATCAATAGAGAGAGAGAGAGTTGAGAACTGATCGTGTGAACTATATGAATTAAAACTAGATACATTTGTTCATTAATAAGGGTAAACTTGTAATTTATATATTAAACTATTAAAAATAAAATTAAATTAAGCCACGTGTCATTTTCTGACAAGTTATCTCAAGGAAGACTTGAATCAACGTATCTCATATTAGAAATGCCCTTCTTAATTATTTCGCTTAAATCTTTTATGTTTATAAGAGTAAGCTATTTTTGGCTTATAATTTATACAATTATTTCATAGGGCATGGGCATCCGCAATCTGATTTATGTATAAATATTAATTATAGTTTTATCTTTTTCATGATTTGTTTAGTTATTCTTTTTAATTTGTAATAATGTTGCTAATTTTCCGAAACACCTTCGAGATTTAAACAAATGATCTAGCCCTATTACGAGTCAATTTCATTATCTTCACATAATCTTTATTAAATTAGCAGTTTCAGTTCAGGGTTCTTTGGGCTTTTTTCACTTTGCACCCTTAAAACATAAATTTAGCACTTTACACCCCTGAAATATGAATAATATTGCACTTTGTACCCTCTTTTATTTTCCTAAAAAATCTAGGGACAAAATAGGTAGTTCATTTTTGGATTTGACACTTTTGCACCCCCGAAATATAAGAAAGTAGCATTTTGCACACCTGAAATAGGATTAACACTAAACACCCTCGAATTAAGAACAACTCAACGACTTGCCCCCAAAACATGAGATATGGACACTTTGAACCCCATAAACACAGAATTAGCACTTAGCACCTCATACTAAGAAAAACTTAACAACTATCACCACTCATTTTTTTGGGCAAAGTTGAACACCGGGATCCAAAAAATCTAGGGGGAAAATAGGTAATTAATTTTTTTCTTAAAATTTACAAAATACAATTATAAATAATAGAATATCCACCTGCAAAATCTATTTTAACGTATTTCTTTAATTATCAACTTTTTAAATGTCCTCAAAATATCCAAAAGAATTCGAAAAATTTCTAAAAAGTTTGAAAAATTTCAAGAAAGTTAATACATAAAATTTACTAAATCCTATCACAAAAACAAATTTTAAGATAGAGAGAGAATTGAGTATTCTAGTATTCATAATCGTATTTTGCAAATTTTAAGGAAAAACAAATTAACTACCTATTTTCCCCCTAGGTTTTTTTGACCCCGGTAGTCAACTTTGCTGAAAAAAAACGAGGGGTGCTAGTTGTTTAGTTTTTCTTAATTTGAGGTGCTAAGTGCTAATTTTTTGTTTAGGGGGTTCAAAGTGTCAATTTCTCATGTTTCGGTGGTGCAAGTTGTTGAATTGTTCTTAATTCGAGGGTGCTAAGTGCTAATTCTATTTCGGGGGTGCAAAATACCAATTTATCGTGTTTTCGGGGTGCAAAGTGTCAAAGATCTAAAAATGAATTACCTATTTTGTCCTTATGTTTTAAAAAAAAAAAGATGGTGCAAAGTGCTGAATTATTCATATTTTGGGGTACAAAGTGTTAAATTTATATTTCGAAAGTACAAAGTGCTAAATTTATATTTTGAAGATACAAAGTACTAAATTTATATTTTGAGGATGTAAAGTGATTATTTTCCATGTTTTAAAATCCGAGTTCTTTCCACCTTTTGGATTTTCATAAAGTTTGATAGACTCTAATGGGAGATGGTCATCCTGAAACCATATTCCCGCCAACAGATATTCCCCATGAAACCCCACAAAATTCTTCACATACGCAATAAATTCCTCCGATTTCCCCCCACACCTCAAGAACCTCCACTCCTGCACCGTTCGCCGCCACCTCCCACCCCCATTTCCCCGGAAACACTCCTCTCCTCAGTTAAATCCTCTCAGTGGCATTTCATCAAACAGTTTTCCCCAAACTTAACACCAGCTCTCATCTCCGCCACACTACTCCATCTCCGCCCTTCTCCTCACCTCATCCTTGATTTCATCGAGAATCTCAAACCCATTTCCCTCACCACTGAATGCTACTGCCTTTCCATTGCGATTGCTGCCCGCCTCCCTTCCCCAAAAGATGCATTACAGATCTTAAGAGAGCTGATCACTTCTCGTGTCTCAACCCATCAGATGATTTTTGATGGGTTGGTGAGCGCACGAGATGAGCTGAGTATATCGAGCTCCATTGTACTGGATTTGTTGATAAAGGCGTATTGTGAATTGAAAAGGGGTGATGAGGTTATGGAGTGTTTTGGCTTGATGAAAATGAAGGGTATTTTGCCGAAGATTGACACTTGTAATTATATGTTGAGTATGTTTGTTAAGTTGAAGAGGGCTGATAAAGCTTGGATTTTGTATAGTGAGATGCTTAGTTTGGGGATTAGATCAAATTCTTTCACATATAATATAATGATCAACTTGTTGTGTAAGGAAGGGAAGTTGAAGAAGGCAGAGGATTTTGTAGTACACGCGGAGGGTTTAGGGTTTAAGCCTAATGTAGTTACGTACAATACAATAATTCACGGTTATTGTATGAACGGGAATTTCGAAGGGGCTGATAATGTTCTTGAGACTATGAGAGCAAAAGATATTGAGCCAGATTTTTACACTTGTGGTTCGTTAATCAGCTGCATGTGTAAAGGTGGAAAGCTCGAGGAGGCATCTGCATTTTTCAGTAAAATGAAGGAACGTGGGTTTGCTCCAACTTCTGTGATGTATAATAATTTAATTGATGGATACTGTAATAAAGGGGATTTGGAAAGGGCTTTTAGCTATAGAGATGAGATGGAAAAAATTGGAACTATGCCAACCGAGTCAACATATAACATGTTGATTCGTGCACTGTTGCTGAAGGGTAGGCTTGCAGAGGCTAATGGCATGATAAAAGCGATGGAAGTCAAAGATATATTTCCTGATGAAATTACATATAATATATTGATCGATTATTGCTGCAGGGTTGGGAATGTAGAAAAAGCTTTCAGCTTTCATGATGAAATGTTAAGTAAAGGGATTGAACCTACCCGAGTGACTTACACTTCACTTATCTGTCTTATGGGCAATAAGAAAAGAATGGAGGAGGCAGATGATTTACTTGCAAAAATATTAGCAAAAGGTATACAGCCTGATCTTGTTATGTTCAATGCTATAATTAAAGGCCATTGTGCCAATGCAAATGTTGAGCAAGCTATTTCACTTCTAAAGGAAATGGAGAATATGAAGGTCTCCCCTGATAACGTGACTTACAACACTATAATCCATGGTTACTGCAAGAACGGTAAGGTTGAAGAAGCTTGTGATATTCTTGATGTGATGAAGAGAAGGGGAATTAGACCTGATTATATCAGTTATAACACTTTACTTAGTGGATATAACAAGAGAGGCGATATTAAAGATGCTTTACGAGTTCTTGATGAGATGCTAAGTCTAGGTTTTCATACTACGCGACTCGCTTATAATGTTCTCATACAAGGCCAGTGCAAAAATGGAGGTGGTGTTTATGCGGAGGAGCTCCTTAAAGAAATGGTTGGTGAAGGTATAACTCCTGATGACAGTACTTATATTTCTTTAATCAAAGGGATGGAGGATACTAGGACTGTTGGCAGATAAAGGATCAGTCCACCAGAGAAATATGGATTCTTGATTTTTGGAAACTCTTCTCTGAGTAAAGATTGTATTTTTATCTCCATTGCCCCAAACTTTTATTGGGAGAACGTTAGTAAAATACCTTGTTTATGATGATAATGAATCCAAAAACCCCAATTATTTGTTCAGGAAATGGAAAATTTTGCTAAAATGTATAAATATTTTAACCTATTCTAAAGTATTCTGATTCAATAGTTTTTCTTGAAGAGAGTTCTCATTTATAATACGTCCTCAACATTTCTGTAATTTATAGTATTAATAGCTTTGGAAAAATTGTATATCTGAATGTTGTATGTCTTTCATTGATGTGTAAATAATGTGTTGTTTCTGGTACTAGACCTACTTTGTCTCATTCAAATTCATTTCTTATCAGTAAAGTCTTTTTTAATTTTCATCAGGTATATAATATAAGCTTTTGATCTCAGTGGTCCGTAGAGGATGGCTTTGCATGCCATTAACTTTCTCCATGAAGCACTAAGACTAAGAAAGGTATATTCCTGGGAATCTGAAACGTCTTACCTGTAATTATTAAAAAAGTTGATTTGATTTTTCTAAGCAAGTGGGACTTTCTTACTTTATTCATAAGTAATTTGGATTAATTATTGTCCCACCACTTGCTGGTTAGACCAATAGTTGAAGTCCTCTAATTTATCATCTTAATCTTATCGATGCATCTTTTTGAGTTACATAGAAGTCCTATTATACTCTTATTGAAGCTAAAATTATTCAGTACCAAAACAGTGATTCTCATCTACATTACTTTCTTTTAATCGATGGCCCTCTGTTATAAGGATTAAGTTTCCTTTCTTTTCATCTTTTCTTCAGTCTGCCTTCATTTTGTTCGATATTGCATGATAAACGAATTAATACTCATGAATAATCTTTAACTTTATCTGATTGTGCACCCTCGAGTGTATGCTCAATATCTCTTTCATATCACAGGAGGACAACTTTTTCATTTCAGTATGGGGCAGTCATTTTTCTTATTTTAAATCTCACTTTCTGCTCTCTGTGTGCGTGTGTCTCTTTCATTTCACTAAGGGACATACACGTTTCCCGTTTTTCCACTTTCTGCTTAGAGGTGGAAACACATGCACCTTGCACCATAGTCCAAACAACTGACAAGACAACAACTTATTTGGAGCTTTTTGATCATACGTTCCACTATATAAGTTTGCAATCAAAATGGAGTGAAGACGTCTTGGAAGAAATTACACTAAAAACCAAAAAAAAAAAAAAAAGAAAAAAACCTAAATGGGAACTTTTATTGGACACTTGGTGCCTGGTCTAGCTCTTGCTTTCCTTGGTCTATGGCATACAATCAATACAATCCGAGTCTACTATCTAAAAGGCTCTACAAAATTTATGTTAAGGTTTTGGTACCCATTGAGGAGTCCTTTACTCAAACTAGAACACCTAGAACTCATACTTATCTTGTTCTTTTCCATATTCGCAATTCTGGTTCAAATTTTTGACTTCCAAGACCTACGCTTCTCCTTCAAGCTCGACTCTTTCGAGCATGCTACCATATTCCTCCAGTTAGTTATATTTTCCGGTTTCACTCTTTTTAGCGAATTTACTCATTTATCCGAAAGTAATTTAGGAGTCTCTGGAATCCTCGTGTCCTCAGTTTTTGGAATGGAGCTTTTTTTACTTCATTATCATTCGACTGACCACATTGGACTTGAAGGACATTACCATTGGTTGATGCAGCTCATAGTTTGTGTTTCTTTTTTGGCAACTTTATCTGCAACTAATGTCCCTACCAGCTTTCACACGGCACTAATTCTTTCAATGTCGGTAGTTTTTCAAGGATGCTGGTTCATAAACATGGGATTTATGCTATGGGTTCGAAAATTTGTCCCTCAAGGATGTGTGATGCAGTCAATGAATTCTAGCAATGGAGCAGTCATGTGTGAAACCCATGAGGCTGATCTGAGGGCCAGGGCATTGGCTAACTTGCAATTTTGTTGGATATTTTCTGCAATTTCGATATTTATGTTATGTGGATGCATAGCTTTTGGCAGACAGTGTGCACTATTGAGAAGACAGTCAGTTGAGTATGAACAGCTCTCGGGTAGAGGTTCGCAGGACCTGCTTGCAAGTGTTGGATTCAAACAGATCCAATTGTAAGTTCACTAGTTTGCTTAGTAAATGAACAAACCGTGAGGAGTTTGGAACTTCTTGATATGTTTATGTTAATATTGTTGGGTAAATACTTATAACTACTGTTGGATGCTATGAGCTCCATGTTACATAATGTGTTGAATTTCATTTGTGATGTAATTCAACATTTTGCTGTCATGCAACCCTTTCAGACCAAATCTCTAAGCTTTTGATTCTTTTGCTCATTATGTCTTAGCTGCTAACATTCAAAGGTTGTAAATTAAAGGGTTAATTACAGGACCTCCCCTGAGGTTTGGTCAAACTCACGTTCATTCCCCTCCAAGAATGCTAATTACTCAGACCTCCCCTGAGGTTTGCAAAACCTTACAAAACCCTAACGGAGACTAACGGATGTGGATGGAATGCTTGAAATTACCCTCTTGTCCTCGTCAATTTTAATTACTTCGACCTCCCCTAAGGTTCACAAAACCTTACAAAAATTTATATTTGCCTATTATGCCTCAAACTTTAATAAATTTAAATTTACACATAAAAAGAAAAGAAAAACTAACCCCACCCCGATTTATATCACATAACAAAGAAAAAAAATAGTTTATTAATTATGCAATAATAGTAATAATAAATATGTAAATAAGATTTTATTTTTGTATTTTATAATAAAATATTATTTAATTGTATTTAATAAGTAAGATATTAATTTATGATTTTATTGTTGAAAATATTAAACACTTATATATATATATATATATATATATATATATATATATTAAGTTTAAAACTGAAATAACCCATAAATTTAATTATTTACAAATACCACATAGACAATTATTTTATAAAAGGGTATTTGAATTAGTATCTTTAAATTTTGTGGAAAAAATATTTATTGATTTTTTAGTTAAATTTTTATAAAATGCATATTTCAATATTGTATAATTTATCAATAGCTTAAAAAATAATTTATTAATTATGTAAACAAGATTTATTTTAGTATTTTATAGTAAATATTATTTAATAGTATTGGGTTTAAGTAATCAATAAATAAATTAATAATTCTTATTTTATTAAATGTGTATTTGAATGAGTATTATTTAATTTTTTTTAAAAAAATAATTGATTTTCTTAATTATTAATATTTTAGCATTTTTATAATGCTTTTTCTGTTCAAATTTTTCCTTATTAATCATAATTTATATTTATTATCCTTGTTGTTAAATTTTTTTAGAATTATGAAAAGAAATTGATATTATTGAAATTATGGTTTGGATATGGATAAATCTTAATATTTTTGCATTTTCATAATGATCTTTATATTTATCTTTAATTTTTCTTATGATTAACAAAAATTTATTCACTCTTCTTTGTACTTCAATTTTAAAAACATTATGAAAAAAGATTGAAATTAATATCTACACATTATTGTTTATTTATTCATTTACATTTTAAATTACAAATTATATAAATTTTATATGCCTTCATTGAAATAATTTGTTATATAAGAGTTACTAGTGTATTTCTCTTTGCATATATTTTACAATAAGTAAGAAAATACTTTAGAAATATTTAAAATGTTATTTTAAATATGAATATACATTAATAAAGTCATTACCCATTATATATAAATTTAACAACATTTTAATCCACAAATGTCATTTGACATTGCTATTAGATCCTTTCTCATGCAACAACCTAACATTTGCTGAGAGGGGTAATATAGTCCATACACATCTGCTACAGTAAGCCGGGGGCAAAATTGGCAATCGATCGAAAATTTTATGATGACGTAAGCAAAAATTAACGGAGCCCTAACGGTTGTAAGGTTTTGCAAACCTCAGGGGAGGTCTAAGTAATTAGCATTCTTGGAGGGGAATGAACGCGAGTTTGACCAAACCTCAGGGGAGGTCCCTGTAATTAACCCTAAATTAAACTGCGATGTTTCAAAAAGTTGAGGGATATGAAATAATTTTTTTTTTCGGTTTTGCAAGGGTTTAATCTCTTTCGAGGCGCGTCGGGCACATAAAGTGGGAACCTCTCCAAAGAGGAATTCGAACCAGTCCGCTATTTTATAGTGACTAGTCCCTTCCATTAGACCAATCACCCGTTGGTAGGGATATGAAATCTCAGTATGCCACTATTCATTCAGGAAAAAAATAAAATAAAAGAGGCACTTTGTGTGAAATAGGATCCTTAGTGTCACCAATAAAAGAAAAGGTGCGATTGCTCGTGGAGGCAATATCTTTGGGCTTATATGGAAGGATTTTGTATCGATTTCGCGGATCTCGATTTCAAAAAAAATTATTTTGGTGACTTCAATTAATTTCTGAAATCGTTTGATTAGGTTTTAAATGTTGGATTTTGAAAAACCTTCCACTTGAACTGAGTTTGAATGTTGGGATTTGAAAAAAAAAATAGATGATAAATATAAAATCAATGTCTTTTTTCTAGAGTTTGAGGGGCAAAATAAATAATACGTCTCAAATTAATATTTTATAGTTTTCAAGAATTTAAAAGAGTTCTGACTCAACTTCGCAAGTTCGGGCCAGAACCCATCCAAAAAGGCCTTTATTTTCATGTCTGGCGTCTAGTAAGGCAAAATAAAAATATAATAAAAAATAAAAATTGCCATTACACTCTGAAACTCGTGACACTATAAAAGGCCACCTTGTCATACTGCCATAAGAACGTGTTCAAGAGAATCAATACTACTTAAAAACGTGTTCATTATAATTTTATAAAACGTTTTCAACTGTACACATACATTTTTCTATTGCAATGTACTTTTCTACCACAAATTTTTTTCTATTTGATCACCAATGCTATAATGCTTAAAATCAGAGAGTTGACTTCACTTAATCATGAATTACTAAAGAAAATCAGAGCTTTATTGTCAAGTCACAGTGGGACTCTGAGTTTGAATAAAATAATTGCAGTTTAGCACTACTCAACTATATGTAAAATTACCTATGAAATCCTCAAGACCCATTAAAAACGAACGTGGTCGAGTGATCAAATTGAAGACTTTTTAGGCTTAATTCAAGCAACCACTCTTAAGTCATACCTCGAGATGTAGAAATAAACTCTTTGTTTAATATGAACTTGCTAGGAATCTGCTAAGCAACATAGAAAATTACCAAGTCTTGCTCTTGACTCAAACCAACAAAAAAAAGAAAAATACCAAGAGTTGTTCATCAAGTTGTACTTCATTACCTATTAATATATTGATACTAACTCCCTTTATCAAATCCATTCTCTACCTAGTGCTAGATCCACCACATGGCACGGTGGTTATCAGCCGGAAGTCGGTGCTCGTTTCGGAGGCTAGCGATTTGCAGCTTGCTCTGCCTTTTTCTCTTCCAGTTATACTCCTTCAGCATCCGTGTAGGCATAGCCTATGACAAAATACAGCATCTCTTGGCCCTCCACCCTATCCCTCTCCGAGACCTCGAACAAGTCGAGGCAATGATACTCCTCCCACCATTTGGACTCAAGAACTACGAAAAAACCAACTTCAATGACGAATTCCTCAACGCATCATCTCTTACTAGAAACCTTTTCTTTCCTAAATATGAAGTTATAGATCCAAGAAACGACATACAAAAGAACGACCTCTACTACTACGAGGGCCGAATATGGCTCGACACCGATGGAAACCCGATTCAAGCTCATGGGGGAGGCATTTTGTTCAATGAGAAATCAAGAACTTATTATTGGTATGGCGAGTACAAAAACGGCCCCACTTACCTTGCTCATGGCACAGGCACAGCTCGTGTTGATGTGATCGGTGTTGGATGCTACTCTTCCAAGAATTTGTGGGCATGGAAATACGAAGGGATCGTGTTAGCTGCAGAAGAAAGGGACACAACTCATGATCTACACAAACTAAAGGTAGTGGAAAGGCCTAAAGTGATTTACAATGAGAAGACTAACAAGTATGTAATGTGGATGCACATTGATGATTCAACCTACACAAAAGCCTCGGTTGGGGTAGCGATTAGTGACTCGCCCACGGGCCCATTTAAGTATCAATATAGCGAGAGGCCTAACGGATTCGATAGTCGAGATATGACCGTTTTCAAGGATGAAGATGGCATGGCTTATTTGATCTATTCCTCTATTAGAAACAAGGAGATTCATATTACTCCTTTGAGTCATGATTATCTCTATGTTTTGGATAAAACGGTGAGGGCACTCGTGGGGCAGCATCGAGAAGCTCCGGCTTTGTTTAAGTTTAAAGGTGTTTACTATATGGTCACGTCAGGGTGCAGTGGGTGGTCGCCTAATGAGGCTTTGGTGCATGAGGCAGAGTCAATTTTTGGGCCGTGGGAAAGTATAGGCAATCCTTGCGTTGGTGCTAATAAGGATTTTCGTGCGGCTACTTTTTTTGCACAGAGCACGTTCGTGTTGCCTATGCCGGGTGGGGTTGATGGCTCGTTTATTTTCATGGCGGATAGGTGGAATAAGGATGATTTGAGGGACTCGAGGTATGTTTGGCTGCCTTTGAGTGTGAGGGGGAGGAGGGGGATAAGGTATGCTGGGCTTCCTTTGTGGTCGAGAGTGTCGATCTTTTGGCATAAGAAGTGGAGGCTTCCGGTTATGGGGAGTGGAAGGATTGATAAGTTATCTGACTTCTCATTACCAAATTAAAGAGAAAGTTGAAGAAAAGAATATGAATAAAGTAGATATGTGCTATATTTTGAAATCATCCATCTCTAGATTTGTATAGTTCATGTGATTAACTTGTGAAGTTATGAATTCTTAACCCATCTCCTCCCTAAATGAAGATTAGCCCAAGTGAAACTATAAACTATGAGCAAAACACATAGAAACATTCCCAATATTATCATACAAACAAATGTAGAGTAAGTATATAGCTCTTTCCAAACCAAAAACAATAATATTAACCAAACTTTTAAGAAAACACATTCATTCTTCCTCAACTATTGCTTCAATTCGAAGAAGCACGAATCCAACTGCAACTCCAACAAGAACTAAACCAGGTAAAATAGAAGCAATCTTGAAAATCTCAGCAATAGCATTGCAAGTGGAAGTTAGAGCCCCACCTCTACTTCCTTGTGATGGCTTTTTCAATGAGCTCACAATTTTCGCAAAAGATTGCTCAGAGCAAACTGGAAGGCCCAATGTGGCCACATTGTTATGGGCCTTGAGCCCACCAAATGAGTTCAATCCATTGATGTGCTTAACTGTAGTTCTTCTCTGTGTTGATTTTCTTGGGCTAACAATGGCGGCCAGAACTGTCGCCGGAAGTATTGTTGCCGATGCCATTGCAACAATGAGTGAAGGAATATTGAATTTGGTTGATTTAGGTTTCCGGATGGAATAATTGAAGATTTGGTGTTTGTTTCTGTGGGGGAAATGGGAGTGTGGGGATAAGGTGGAAAAGATGTGATTGGTTGACACGAAGAAGATGGGATAGGCTTATTCCTTCTTTTCTCTCTCTCTCTCTCTCTTTTTTTTTTTTTTTTTGATAATATTAGGATAGGCTTATTTCAAGAATTAATCACCTTTCAATAGTGGCCGAAGAATTTTTTTTTTTTTAAAAGATATTTAACTATTGGATCAAACTTTAAATCTTTTGAAAACATGCCCTGGATATTCTTTTTTGGATACAAAAATATGATATGGAGTCAAATGATGTGACGGTCCGATTTCGCGGGTCCGTCGGATAACGGTCGAAAAATTATTATTATTTTGAAAAAGAGTTAAAATATCGAAATCTTTTAAAAGAAATGATAAATTAAAATCGAGAATTAAAGGTTTTAAGCGGAAACGATTTAAAACGAAATAAGAACAATTTTGATTACTAAGCTTAACTTTGAAATTAAAATGTAGCACATAATTGGAATAAAAATCCATTCAAAAGGATTCGAAATTTTGGGGACGTTACAACTGAGACTTTGTAGGTTTGAAAAACAAAAATATGTTTCCCTGTGTTTTCAATGTTTGGTTTTTGAGAATCACATATGACAAGTAGAGATTTTTTTATTAATTTAAAAATAAATAATTTGTTTGCACTTGTTTAAGCATCGGATGTCTAGAAACTCGTGGTGTTATATGTTTCTTTTATGAGAATGTAAAATGTCCTTTTTTTTTTTATTTATTATTCATTTTCTGAAAATTAAAAACCCTAAACATACCACGCCAAAATATACCAAGACGGACGATGTAACCTACTTATTAATTTTAGGGGATAAATGTATCATTATCAATTTTTAAATCCAGTCTGAATAGGATCCAAATTTCAAAAAATGCCAAAGTCGGTCACATGTCCATCATATGATTTGGCTCTTGCAAATTTTAAAAATTTGGCCCAATTTAGTTAATGGCTCATAGTCATAGGCAGTGAAGTGCAAAAGATTCCCGGGGGCAATAATGCGCGCGCTTTTTTGGACTTGAAGCTGCTAAACGATACTTTTTTTCAACATTATTTTTTCAAGTGCCACAACGCTAACACATGCTAATGACAAATGGCGTAGTGAAGTGCAAGATATGCGCCTCGTTAGCCCGTCTCCAACCGAGCCGACAACCGTGCATGAGGAGGGTTACCGGCTTGGTTCGGTTGGAGATGGATGATGGCAATTGGGCGGGCAGGGTTTCGAGGTAGACAACCCGGCAAGCAAGCAGTCAACCATTTCAAATGCCCCTGCTGGCCCCTGTCGGGGCTCGAGTACTATTTTTATTTTATTTTTTAAAATTTCATGAATTAAATAAATGAGATTTGTTGAACAATTTCATATATAATTGGACAAATATAAATCTAAATAAATAAGATTTGTTGAATTAATGGATGTTAATTGCATTTCGGTTGGAGATGAGTTTTTTAGGTGGGTTGACAATGCATGAAAGCAAGGCAATTGGGCAATTGGGCAAGACCTTCGGTTGGAGATGGCCTAAAAGCGATTTATAGGGGACGCTTTTTGGGCTTTTAACTACTTGCTATATAATTAATAACGATAATTTTAACATTCTCACAACAATTTCCAATCATAAATGATCAAGAATTGCATTTGAGCAACACTAATTTGAATTGTTGGCTCTATGTTGATGAGTTTTGCCTCAGTTTCGCTGGTTTCGCGAGATCGGGTCAAAACTCTTCCGAATGATCTTTCTTCATACCCATGAAACTCAGCACAATCTATTCACAAATCTACACTCTATAAAACATTGATTTGACACATAACACCTACTTTTTCTCCACACCCCAACATCCAAAATCAATCCAAGCAGGGTTTGAAACTTTTTCAGAACCACAAACCCCAACATCCAAAACCTAACTAAATGAGGTTTCAAAGGATTCACCGAAACTACCCAAACCATTTTTTTAAATCGAAATCCGCAAAACCGGGCCAGAACCCATCCAAATAGACCCGTTGTGTCTCATCTATAAATCATTCCTCTCTAAAGAGCACAAGAAATTCAGAATAAGAAGTTAATCAAACAAATAAACTTGAATGATCCAAGAAAGTCTAAACTACATCATTGAACACAACTCTAGTACATATTAGAAGATTCAACTTTTGGACAAGTTTAACTCATCTTTAGTTACAAAGATGAACTTGTATGTAAGTGTCTCTAATGCCTTTCCCCAGCACTACTTCACAAACAAACTCGTCCCCTACACACATATGGTTGCGTTTGTAAAGTTGACTCCATCCTTTCAGCCAAACCCGACCATCATTCCAAGGAGCAACATTTGCACACCAAGTATATCCATGAGGGTCACGGACAGCGATAAGTTTTCCAAATTTAATTTTTTTGTCATCTATAATCTCGCATGGAACATTCTGCCAAAGAACAAATAAACGAGACGTGAGTTAATGGACTTATGGTCTGCTCAATAAATTTAAATACTTAGGTAAACTTAATACCAAGCTATTTTTCCTTTTTGGTGTAACTTTTGAGACAAAATAAGGATTTCCATTCATATATCCTGTTTTAGGAGGACTATTATTATCATCATCCTCCATGTCATCATTAGAGCTTGCTCCAAAAGTTTCATTTTTTCTTTTCCTTGTTCTCTTCTTCAACGTTGAAATATTCTTTCCTTCTTCTTCTTCCTCTTCCTCCACCTCCACCTCCACCTTTACCTCTACCTCGTTCTTAGCTTCCTCCTCTGCCACATTCTGCTCCTTTGTATTGAATTCAAAGGCTTGAAGAATATCGTCTTCGCTTGCTGTTTTTCCGAGAATCTTTACATTGAATATCGAATCACCATTGTATTGGAAAACCAAAAGGGTGCCAAATTCAATTTCATTTTCTTTAACAAATTTTCTCCATCCTTCATGGAAATAGAAGTCATCTTCAACTTTCGACACCTCCACGGGCCAAAGATTTCCTTGGCAGTTCTTGAGAAATGCCTTGTTTGGTATCATGCCTTCCATGAATGATGTAAAAGATGGATGGATTTGCTACAAAAACATTTGTAATTAATGCCACATAGAAGATATGGTGATAGAAAAAAATATAGTACTTAGATATGAGTGAATTATCAAGAAAAAATAAAAGGAAAAAAAGGGAACTAGGTTATGACTTATGAGTGCAAAAGCCACACTTTCAAGTAATTAAATATAGTATGATCAAGTTTTTCTTGGTTTTTTTACCTTATAATATGTAAAATGTTAATCTTTCATAATAATTGCCAAAAAATAATTCATCCAAGAGGGTCTAATCACAATCTATACCTACAACTGAAGTTAGAGACAATTTTGGGGTAAAAGAAAGAAAAAAATCATCCAAGATTTTCAGTAACAAAATGTGCTCTCTATCTCAAACATCCTGAAACAGAAACAACTCTATTTATTAATGTTTTCTTTTTATCAGCTAAATTTTAATTGATCTTGCCCTAACACGTAAACTTGATTTCATCTACATCAAATTAAATCATCAAATACGGGATGGGTATATTGAATAAACCAAGAAAACATGATGTAAACAAACATATTAGATGACAAAAAAGAAAAAAAAAAGGAAAAAGGAAGCGGAAAGAGAATCACCATTTTTTGTGAGAAGCCTGAAAGAAAGGGTTTCATAAAAGCCGGATACTTCTTGTTTGCCTCCATTGATTTCCAAACATGCAAATAAGAACCAACACCTTCAACTTTTCTCCTTTACTTTTTCTAAACAGTACAGAGAGAGTGAATGAGAGATTAATAATGAAACCCAATTTATTACAGCTCTACACCTGTTAAAACAGAGATGTAATTAAAAATGGATTGACTAATATGCCCGTAATTGAAAATTTGTTGGTGCATATAATTGGAATTTATTTAATACAATTATGTGCATCCTAGAAATGATGAGGGGTTGTTGGATTATTATCCAAATATTGAATATATTACCAAAGTTGCAGAAATGTGTATTGAAGCCAAGAAAATCAAAATTTCACTCCTTATTAATATGCTCGTCAGACTTTATTATTTAATTCATTTATCATGGAAAGAAATTTCCTCTTATATGAGTATTATTACAAATCACAATTAATGCGACCATATTAAAAATAAAGTACTGTTAATTTTGTCTTGGCCAACTAAATAATTTTTATCTTTATGTAAAAAAAAATTAAAACTAGCAAAATTTGTTTTAGTCAAAATCGCAGATTTTTTGTCAAAGACCGTCCTGCTATAATCTATAGTATAAATCAGTGTTTTAAAAATAGGACCCGACCGGTCGGTTCGACCGGTTTAATAGATAACCGATTGTCAATCCTCCAAAATTAGCTTTGTTCCTGACCAGTTCGAACCGAAAAAATCGATAAAACCAATGAACCAGTGAATCGATTGAACCACTAGTTCACTTATAAAAATAAAAAGTTTACGCTACGGTTTTTTACTTCTCTTCCACGACTTTTAAACTTCAACAATACTCTCACATCGCTTCTTCTATTTTTTACTTTGAATTAAATAAAATCAACAAGAAACAAGAAATCTTTTATTTGAGCATCAATTTCATTAGAATTTTTTTTTTCTCAAACTTCAAGTATTTTCATTTTTGTTATATAATTCGATGACAAAATTCATCAATATTTTCTCTTTTTCATAAGTGATTAGGAATAAAATTATTATTTTTGACAAGGTGTTATTATAATTTGGATTATTGCATTGATATCATATTATCATACTTGTAATTTTGTTATCATCATTCATTCTCAACTCAAAAACTGTAGGAAAAATAATTGGTCATGAGATAAACATTTAATTTATGAAAATAAACTTGAAAAAATGGATAATTTTTTTTAAATAGTTGATTACATACATTAAAACTTAAATTAAAATATTATTTTGTCTTGACGTCACACCGATTGAACCAGTGGTTAAAACGGTTAAAAAGATCTAACCAGTAACCAATAAGGTTACCGATTCGTTAACCGTTCCAATTTTTAAGACACTGATATAAATGCTATATATAAATCATTTTTAGATTTTGAATTTTATTAGTTTTGGATAAATTAAATGGTCGAAAAACTTAGTTTTTGTTAGAATCCAATTGCATAGATGGTTGAAACTTAGGGCATGTTTGGAAGAGATTTGATTTGGTCTTGCGGGTATTGTGAGACTGGTCCAGGACACTTCCAGATGGAGTTTCGTAAAGTCCAGGAAACTTAGCTCAAACTTGTTCACAAACCACGATGAAACTCTTAAAACTTATAATACATCGATTTGACATACCTCTTAGACTCTATAAGAAAAATATTGATATGACACCTAACACCTACTGATAACACTTTATCAGCACTGGAATATCACGAGCTCATGGGTTGAAGCAAAAACAGAAAATAATTGAAGTTTGTTTTCAAATTGAGCTCTTTTTCACATGTTTCACCATTTTGGTCATAATTTTGGTTACGTGTGTTAGAATTGCGATTAAGACCCCAACCTGGAAATCTCTTGACGATTTTCACTTCTTGTGGATCATTCACCCGTTCATCCTCAAACCTTCAATTTTTGTTTTTTAGTTATTATTTTAATATTTGACTAGTTGTTTTGGAGGTCGATTTGAACTCGTTTTGGGTTAAATTTTGATTGAGTAGCTTATTTTATTTCATACTTTAAACTTGTTTAGTTTTTGAATTTTGCCATTTTTGGCATATTTTACTATGTTACCCTTATTGGCTATTAGTCCGACTTGTAGCCTAACTTTGAACAAGTCGATTATTTTGAGATATTAAAATTTGAGAGTTTCTCTTTCATAAGGTTTCGTTTCTTGCTTCGTTTTCTGGTTATTTTGCATATCAATTTATCAAACAGATTAATCCCTAATATGATCTGCCTCCATATTTCCCCCCAAACTTGATTCGAATGGGGTTAACTTTTTCAAAATAGAAAACCCAACATTTAAAACCTTACTAAATGGGGTTTTATGGACTTCATCGAAACCATCCAAACTATTTTTTTAAAAACGATATTCGCGGAATCGAACCAGAATTCTTCGTAGGGTCTTAGTTTTTTGCGAAACTCAGACCCAAATATTATTTGCTCATTTTTCAGAAACCGTTAATGTCTTTTGATTGTTTATTATCAGAAGAATTCTCTTTTATTTCTTTCATATCAACATTGGCCTCCTCTCAACGTTTAAATCAAACAAAGTGAAGCTAGCTAATAATGTGAATTTTTTTGTTTTTATCACCACATGGAAGGGAATCTGCATACAACAAGAGTGTTTAATTTGCAATTTTGATAACTTAACGGCCACGTAGTTTTTCTCGTCCAAAAAAATTATTGTCGAAACAAATGTGTCAAATGGCCTTTGATTTTTATATTAAATGTATCTTTTTTGAAGGTTTGTTACCAAATGCATAAAGTAAATGAAAGTCTTGTATGAAAATTAAAATTTTACCCCCTATTGATAGTCAAATAAAATATGTCAAAAGAGTATAAAATGTAATTTTTCAAAAAATTTGATATAAAATGTGTAATATGAACAAAACTTTTAGACGATTTTGTTTTCCCTGTTGAAAGAAAATGAAGTATGTTCATAAAAGTGTTGAGACTGAGAGTATTTATTGTTCCAGAGTTCAGCAATAGTGATTAGTGAGTGTGACACACTGACATTGGGCCACGAGGCCACCACCAACATTATACCTTTCCCCACCCAACGGAAAAACCCAACACTAGACTTGGAGTCCAACTACTTAGTACAAAAATTCAAATTAATTACAATACCTTATTTTTCTTTTTAATGAAACATTGGAGTATAAGATGTATCACGATATCTATGTACAATTAAGCAAGATAATTATGGTATAAAAGAATTTTATAAAGTTGCTGTTGGCCCGGCCTGATCCAGTCAGACGTAATTTTATAAATGGATGACATGATTTTACGTTGGAACTTTATTTTTATAAATGCGATTTAACCAGAAGTGGGCTCGATATCAACTATCTTGTTTGAGATGGGGTGGCCAGATTTAAACGACCATACCTTTTAGAGGCTTAGGGCTGTTAACGGATCAGATGAGGCTAGACCATTTTTTGAGTTCATCGAATTTTGTTCAAATTAGATCAAATACATAATCTCCTTTTATCTAATAAAATGTCTACTTATAGAGTTCACATCAATAATTTCGTAAACAAGTTCCTTGAGATCATTGGCTTCAAATGATTTAAAACATGTTCCTTTCAAAAACAATGTTAATGATTTTTTTAATGAAATGATTATTATATCATTACATCAACATATATATATTTTATAACTAGCAAAAGACAAAGAATACTCATTACATCGGTCGACTTGGATCCGTATTAACTCCACTTAATTTAAATATTATTAATCAGATCAAGTATATTGAATCTCTAATTGAATAAAAATCATAATAATTCAGATTAGGGCCGAAATCTAATTGATATCGGCTTGTTAACAATTTAATGATGACTTAAGATAAAATTGAATAAAAATCCCAATAACTCATAGTAGGACCGAAATCTAATTGAAATCGAACCGTTGACAACTCTAAATATGACTTAAGATAACTAGACTTATGATACATTGGGGGTAGAAATAAAAAAGAGACTCAAAATATACACAAAATGAAATATATAGATGGTTCACTAAGTAAAGGTCTGTAGCAGTTGGGTTTAGTAATGAACCGTCTCTACACAGCGTCTACCCGTTACAGTTGGCGCCAAAAACTACCATTTCCCCAAATTTCTTGCAAAAAATTACACTTCTTTAATAATCATCATTATCATAATTACACCACTCAATTATCACACGCCTCACTCCTTCACAAACTTAGAGAAACAAAGCCTCTGCAGCAAATCCATACCCAAGTAATTGTGTCTAATCTTTCCCACAATCTTTTCCTATGCAACAGGTTGGTGAATGCATACGCTTCTTGTGGACTTATAACCGAAGCCCAGATCATATTTTCTCAGATTCATTACAAAAATTTGGTGTCTTGGACTATTTTAGTATCTGGGCTCACAAAAAATGGCCATTTCCTGGAAGCTATCGATGCCTTTTATGAGATGGTGGTGCAAGAAATTAAGCCTAATGAGGTAACAATTGCGAGTGTTTTACCTGCTTTTGGAAACTTGGGATATCCTCTGTTGGGGAAATCATTGCATTGTTACTGGATCAGGCAAAACCTCGAAGATAATGTCTTTGTGGAAACGGGTTTGGTTGATATGTATGCGAAATTTGGGTGCTTGAGTATTGCTAGATACCTGTTTGATGAAATGTCTATGAGAAATGTTGTTTCATGGAATGTTATTATTTCGGGTTACTCTGAGAATGGATATGGAGAGGAAGCATTGTGGATGTTCAATAGAATGAGAAGGAAAGGATTTTCAGGTGATATTCTTACGATGATTAGATTGGTTTCGGGTTGTTTGAGCTTAGAGGATTTGAGATTAGGAAGTGGAATCCATGGCTTGATTATTAGAAGTGGATTTGAGAATGATCAACTAGTCAAGACTTCTCTAATGGAATTGTATATAAATGCCAATTTTGTGAATGATGCCTATTGTATATTTTGTGAGATCAATAAGAAGGATTTAGTTTCATGGACACTAATGTTGAGAGGCTTTTCAAGAAGTGGGAATTGGAGAAAAACCATTGAACATTTCAGTAAGATGATTGAAGAAGATGAAATCATGCTCGATTCTGTTTGTTTCACGACAATCCTTTCAGCTTGCAGTAGTTCAGGGTCTTTGGAGCAGGGAAAACGGGTACACGGGCTAGTGATAAAAGCCGGTTTTCAAGTCGATATCTTTGTTGGATCATCTCTAATAGACATGTATGCTAATTGTGCAAACATTAAAGATGCTATGAAATGTTTTGAGTCGATGGAAGAAAAAGATGTTGCATGTTGGAATGCACTTATATCTGGTTATGGAATGATGGGGAACGGAAACAAAGCAATCAATCTTTTTTTAAAGATGAAGCATTCGGGTCTATACCCCAATGAGTCAACCTTTGTCTCAGTTTTGTACGCTTGTAGTCATGCTGGCTTGGTAAATCAAGGGCTCCAAATTTTTGATCAAATGATTGAAATTTGGAACATAGTTCCTAGTTCAAAGCACTATGCTTGTGTTATAGACCTTCTTGCACGTGCAGGAAGACTCAACGATGCTTATTCTCTCATGAAAAACATGAACACACAACCAGGGATTGAGGTTTATGGTTCATTACTTACCGCTTGTAGAATTTACAAGAATTTTGATATGGGATTTGAGATTTCTAAGAAACTTTTTCAATTGAGAACTATTGATGCAGGGTACTACGTGCTGTTATCAAACGTGTGTGCTTTGGCTGGAAATTGGGCTGGGGTAAAAAACACTAGAAGTTTTTTGAAATCGAAGAATTTGAGTAAGGAACCAGGCTTTAGTTCAGTTGAGATTAATGGAGAAATATTCACGTTTATGGCTAGCCAAACGGACCATATTTACTACCCGGAGATTAAGGAGTTTTTAATAGGGTTGTTTGTAAGAATAGAAGCAATAGGGTATGAGCCGGATATGAACTCCGTGTACCATGATGTGACAGATGATGTGAAGAAAGATATTCTATTTCACCATAGTGAGAAGTTAGCTATTGCTTTTGGATTGATGGAAACTAAGCCGGGAACAAATGTTATACGGGTAACGAAGAACCTTAGAATTTGCAATGATTGCCACTCTGCTTGTAAGTTTATTTCCCAAGTTTATGCACAAGTTCTTGTGATAAAAGATTCGAATAGGTTTCATGTTTTTCAAGATGGTGTATGCTCATGTAGAGACTATTGGTGAAGTTTGAAGATGGAAGAATGTACTTTCACCTTTGATCTTACGTGGGTTGTTTCAGCAGTAATTTATAAATACTAGAAAGGTGCACGTACGTTGTACGTGTCTAATTTTAATTTCATGGGTATTTTTCATAAATTAGAGTAAAATTAGCTATTTTTATTTCATAGAATATCATATATTGGTCAATTTATTTTTTATGAAATTTATTATTATTAATTCTTATTAATTTATAAAAAAAATGATGACTTTGAATAGTTATAATAAATGTAAAATGATGACTAATTTATTCATTACATCTTATAAAATTGGTTCAAATAAGATCATAAGAACTTTTTTAGTTCATTACATCATAGTAGTTTTCATGTCAAGTTTATCCGTTATTCACCGATGTCACATGTTTCATCCGTTTCTTCATAAATTTCACTTGAACTTTCATCGATTTCACGATCATTTTTTCTTCACCAGTTTTTTCACAAACTTCACAAGTGTTTACCAATTTCACCCGAAGTTTCATCGATTCATATGTTTTCACTATTTAGTTTTTTTTTTGTCGATTTTTTCGTTTTTTATTGATTATAATATTTTTCATTGTTTTCCCTTTTTCGTCGATCTTTTTTTCCAATTTAAACCATTTTTTTTCTGATTTCACCTTGTTTTTGTCGGTTAAAGTTTAACTCGTTTTCACCTATTTCACATGTTATTCACCTAAATTTTTCATCGATTAAACATGTTTCGCCGACTTCAAGTTTTTTTGACTGATTTTATCCGTTTCTTTAAAATAATTTACCGGTTTATTTTTTTTAGCGATTTATCCCTTTTTTTTTACAGCTTATAATATTTTTCATTCTCATTTTTAGTCCATTCTTTTGTATTTCTTATTTAGTGTAAACCATTTTTCTACCGATTTCACCAGTTATACTATTTCTTTAACTGATTTCACTTATTTTTATCATTTTAACCCTTTGTTACCTGTTTTTCATGTGTTTTCACTAATTTCACATGTTATTCACCAGAATTTTTCATTGATTAAATATGCTCTTATCAACTTTACGTTTTTTGACAAATTTTACCCTTTTTTCACCGGTTTTACCAAATTTTACTGAATTCATCATTTTCTTAGAAATTCCATTAGAATTAATTTTCATTGATTTCAAATATTTTCACCAACTTTACCTTTATTTTAATCGATTTTTCACAAATTTTACTGAATTTTTTTTATCGATTTCAAATGTATTTATGATTTCACATACCATTACATACGTTGTACATGTCTATTTAATTTCAGTGGTATTTTGTTGTAAATCAGAGTAAATTTAACTTCATTATATCATAAAATACCACATATTAATGACTGCTATTCAAAATTTATTAATTTCATCATGGGAATTTTCATCGATTTCTTTAGTTTTTTTCGGTTTAAACCATTTATCTCTTGGTTTGATTTTGTTCTTGTTGGTTGAATTTTTTTTGTTATATTGATTTAACTCATTTTTACCAGTTTAACCAATTTTCACATGTTTCCGCCGACTTTAGCCTTTTTTGTTTTTTGACCGATTTACCCATTTTTCACCTATTTCATCATTTTTTATGAAATTTCATCATTTCACCGATATCATCCATTTTGTCGCTAATTTCACTTGAATTTTCATCGATTTCACATGAATTTATCGAATTTTCAACTCAAATAATTATACATCTTCAATTACTTTTAAGTATATCTCAAATTGTTTCACTTACATTATCATTTGAAAGATATTTCTTTATCGATCTAAGTCATTTAACTTATTATATTAATTAGTTTAATTCAATTTTCATTGATTTTTTTACTGGTTTTATATTGTGTTACTGATTTACTCGTTTTTGATCAATTATACCCTATTAGACATTGTTTTTCCTATTTTTCATCAAGTTTCTTTTGTTTTTTCATATCAAAAAAAAAAGACAAAAATGTTCTAGTGGTTTAGTTCACACTGTTTTGCTAGTTAAACTTTTTTCCTTTTATTTATTTTTATCAGTTTAACTTATATTTAACTGATTTCACTTGAATTTTCATTGATTTCATAGACTTTAACATTTATTCAATGATTTAACCCTTTCTCCATATATTTCATCCGTTTTTCACTGATTTCACCGATTTGTTTCCCATGTTTTCCCAAATATCACCCGAATTTTCATCGATTTTACATGTATTTATCAATTTTACTGGCACTTTTTATTACTGATTTGCCCCTTTTATTCACCTACTTCACCGTTCATAAATTTCATCCAGATCGATTTCACATGTTTTCATCAATTACATCAAATTTATTTGAACGGTTTCACCAACATATCCGTTTGTTCACTTAATTCACACGTTTTCGTCGAAAAGATTTCCATGAAAATTTGAGGTAATGTTTCTCATGTCAAATAAAGATTACTTAGTTCACTAAGTCATAAAATTTTTTGTTCATTCATAGGTAAGATGCGATTCTACTTGAACATGTTTTATTATATTTAAGAGATTTTTTTAAGGAGTGACATATTGTACTAAATCTTTAAATGATACAAATAATATTTTGCACATAACAACATTTTGATAATACATTATAATAATTTTACATATATAATTTAGCAACTATTCAATATAATAGTGTTTTTATTTTTATTTTTATGTGTTATAAGAGAACAATAATGAAATTATAAAAGTGATGTTAGTTAATTTCTTATTTATTAGAGTTAATATAGTTTAATTTGAATTTAGTTTTGTTTTTCTTCCATATTCATGGTGCTTGGTTAGGAGGAAAGGAAGTTACAAATTTTCTGAAAATATTTTCCTACCAAATTTTTGATGAGAAAATTTGAGGAAAATTCATGTTTGATTATATTTTTTATTATACTTACAAGTTGAATAAGAGCATTTTTTGTCTTCACAAAAAAAGAAAAAAACTTAAAATATATCACTAAGTCATAAACATTTTTGTTCATTCATAGGTAAGATGCGATTCTACTTGAACATATTTAATTATATTTAAGAGAATATAAATTTTTTTAAGGAGTGACATATTGTACTAAATCTTTAAATGATACAAATAATATTTTGCACATAACAACATTTTGATAATACATTATAATAATTTTACATATATAATTTAGCAACTATTCAATATAAAAGTGTTTTTATTTTTATTTTTATGTGTTATAAGAGAACAATAATGAAATTATAAAAGTGATGTTAGTTAATTTCTTATTTATTAGAGTTAATATAGTTTAATTTGAATTTAGTTTTGTTTTTCTTCCATATTCATGATGCTTGGTTAGGAGAAAAAGAAGTTACAAATTTTCTTAAAATATTTTCCTACCAAATTTTTAACAGAAAATTTAAGAAAAATTCATGTTTGATAATATTTTTTTATTATACTTTACAAGTTGAGTAAGGGCATTTTTGTCTTCACAAAAAAAGAAAAAAACTTAAAATATTCTCACTTTTAGTATTATTAGTATAGTATAGATATAGATATAGATAAAGGATATATATGATGTTCATACTGCACCAAAAGTTAGTTGTCTCAATGAATGAGTGGACAGTCTATAAATAGAAAAATGGGGACAATTCATGTACAAATTTCATATAAACAAGATACAACAAGGTTGTGAATTTTATTTTTCCATTTTGGTGAATGGGATAACTATTATGATGGGCGGATTCAATTTTTGTATACCGTTTAGTTGTCTAGTGGAAGGGACTAGTCACTACAAAGTAGCGGACTCAGGTTCGAATCCCTGTTGGGAGAGGTACCCACATAATGTGCCCGACCCGCCTCGAAAGGGATTAAACCCTTGGGAAACCAAAAAAAAAAAAAAAGTTGTCTAAACCTTATTCGTGTTGGCTAGTTATTGTAACTCACTATAACTTGCCTCCTGAAATATGTACGACTATTCCATACATGTTTCTTACTTGCATAATTCCTGGACCACACAATCGGAAGAGCAAAATTGATGTGTACTTGAGGCCTTTGATTGACGAACTAAACGAGTTGTAGGGACCTGGACTGGAAACATATGACACTTCTAAGAAAGAGAACCTTCGGATGAGAGCTGCATGCACTTATGTGGACTGTCAATGATTTTCCTGCTTATGGTACTTTATCGGGTTGTATGACGACGTGAAGATTAGCTTGTCCAGTTTGTATGGAGCATTCAAAAGCTTTTTGGCTGAAGTATGGTAAAAAAATGTCGGTGTTTGACTGTCATCGTCAATTCTTGCCCTATGATCACCATTTTCAGAATAATCGAGATTCATTTTACAAAGAAAAGGTGGAGAGGTCAATTGCACTGTAATACCCCAAAATTTCGATTTTTAGAAATTCCTAAAGTGTCACTTTTGTTTAGTTATAAATCTTTTGAAGTTATATATTTTGAGAAAGTTTAGGAAATTTTATTTACAAATGAAGTTGTGATTTTATATAAAACTAAAATGATCATGAAAATAGAAGATATTGGAGATTTAAGTTTTAAAACTTTTGGGTCAGCAGTGCAATTATTTAGTAACTATATTGATCATAATATTTTTAAAAATTAAACCACTTTTTGTTGTTTCTAAAATAATTGGTGTTAAATTATTAATTTCATAAAGTTCAAGGTCAAGATGCAAAAATAAAAATAAAAATAATAAGCAACAGGACATTTGTTCTGTTGCATGTCGATGGAAACACCAAGTGGAGTCATCCTCCATTTGGTTACTTATGAGTTATGAAGAATAACCATTTCTTTAATTTCACACATATATGCATACATTTACAACAGCAAAAGATTTAAAGTAAGGAAGGAAGGTTTGAGTCTTTGAGTCATTTTCTCTCTACTTCACCATTGTCATTTTCTTCCCAAACTTTACACATACTTACACACACATAATTATAACTTTCTCAATTCTTAACCAAATCAAGTAAATGAGTAGTCAAAATTGATCTACTCGACGAGAGGAACACAATGGTGGTGATAATTGAAGGAATAGAAGGTGTTTTCCAGCGAAAATTAGAGGTGGAAGTTGCGGTTTTAAGTGGGTTTCTTTGCATGCCCCTTGTCCGATCAAGTCTTCAACAATTGGGTTTCACCACGGTGTTCTAGGCTTAGAGGAGAGCGGAATGGTGGGTTCGGCTCATTTTCCGATGCCGGTCAACTTAGGTCAACGACGGTCAACAAGGGATGCTCCGATCAGCGATTTCATCTCGGAATGGGTATTCCATTTTCTGTCTTCATTTCTCGATTTGAGTTCGTTAGGTAGTTCCTTAAGCCTAAAGGTTATTTATTGTGTATTATTTACATTGTGGTTAATTTTTGGCTTTAAAATTTAGTTTGAGCATGAGTTTGAGTTCGTACTATGTTATGCATGTATCTCGATTAACTCGATTTTAGTTATAATGATGGTATAGTAATGAAAGTGAAAACTTGATATAGTAAAAATATATGGCTTGATAATAAATTGCGATAGAGTTAATGAGGTTATATGATGAAAAGTTATTAAAACTTGTGATTAATTTCGGTTTTATAGTGAATTTTTGCTTAAATATTTTTAAACGTTCTTGTGATATTGGGTCTTGAATTTTTTTTTAAACTTGTTAACTATTTTGGATTTTCTCAAATCTTAAAGTTTAAAAAAAAAATGAATACACTTAAATGATTTGATGTCGAAAGTTTTAAGTTCTTGTCTGAGATGTTAATTTAGGAAATCCTTGTGATAGAATTTTCTTTAATTCCGTTCGAAATCGTCATTTTCCGACGAAAATCGCCCATCGGAAATATGCTCGTCGGAGATTTTCCGACGGGATATTTTAGGTGGACCGAGTTCGTTGGAAAGTTCGTCGAAAATTTTCCGACGGGATTTTCGACGGATAGTTCCGTCGGAAACTATTGTCGGGTCAACTGTTTGACCTTAATTTCCGATGGGATGTTCCATCGGAAATTTTTTCTTTTTAATTTTTTTTTGTAAATTTCAAACGGGTCAACCCACCCGTCGAAAATTTAAATAAAAAATTTTTGAAAAATATTTCCCGACGGGTTGTTCCCGTCGGAAATTTACAAAAATAAAATAAAAAAATAATTAAAAATTAATATGCAAAAAATAATAATTTTATTTCTGAATTATTTATTTTCCCTGATTTAAACCTATACAATTAAATCATCAAATACCATACAAAAAATCAACAAATCCCACAAAAGTATCAACAAATCACGCATAAAAATTAGCAAAATAAATCAATAAACACGTCGAAAATCATAAAATATCTTATAAAATTAAATTAATCTCAATCGTCAACAAAAGTTCCATAATAAAATAGGCGCAAACACAAGATTAACAAAACTGTAATAAATAGGCTCAAAATTACAAATTCAAGTAAATATACTATTGAAGGAGTATATGATACAATAACAATGAAATCTTACACATAATTTTAAGAGCATAATGTCGGTAGATACAAATTCAAGATCCCAATTACTCATAATGCATTAATAGAGCTCAAAATAATTTACTTTACTCCAATCTGTTCTTTGTATTTATTTTTAAATGTCTTAGTTACTGTTCATTTAAATGCACTACCTTTTGTTTTTTAGTTTTATTTAACAGATACCAGATTTTTATTTATATTTAGCATAGATTAGTTCATGGCCTTTGATTGTTATTGTTTTTTTAGAAGATTTCCGGTTTTCTATTCAATTTTCTTTTATGTGTAATCTATGTTGTTGCCGACAATAGTTTATTTTTTGTATTTCTCTATGTAATTAGTGAAGTATTGTTTTCCTTCCTCGTTTCATAGTTTTGTAAAATATCTCAAATTTTGAACATATTTTCACAGGAGTAAGGCAGGAACCGCAGCTGCTTATGCCCTATTTAAGCGAAATGGGAAGGTAACATTTTATTTAGGTGATTAATATATGATAATAAAAAAAGTTCTTTAAATGATATATCTTTTGTAATGTTTTTAGCACACTGATTACTTTCACCAAGCCTTGTCGAATATGACATTGCATGTGATTCCGGTGGATGATATCGATGATCACACTGACACTGTTAATAGAAATTCAGCAAAGAAGTTAAGGGATGTAGCAAAAGATACTTCGATTGGAGGACTCACATGCCAAGTCTGTGTCTAAGTATGAAAATATGTCTAAGTTTGGTAATTATGCTGTTATTTCCGCAATGGTTGGTGAAGTTTCATTACACGGTCTTGGGATTGCAAAAAATATGTACACTTTGGGGCCCAAAAATACTTGGGACAGACTGATCATATCCAAAGGAAGAGGAAAAAAGTTGATGATAATCTCAAAAGTGAAATCGAGAACTTGGGGGGAGATTCTTCAGTAGACCAGACCGTGTTGTCACGGACTTAAAACTACTCGAAAGTACCGTGCGGCACTTAGCCTCGACGTACCCCTGGCTTTTGTCGATTCCGACCCGCTCTCGGAAATTGGCTAAGTTCAGCCTTCCCTAACTTGGTGGAAAGTTGCTAAGTATGAAAAGTGGCTAAGTGAGGTGTGAGCAAAGTGCTTAAGGAAACTCTCTTTATATTGCACTAAGTAGCTTACAACTTTGAGGATGAGTTTACAAATGAGCTACCACCTATTTATACTACTTGCCTACTTGAACGGACGGCTAGGATTAATTCGATCTAAGGGCTAGGGATTACTCTCTAGACCCTTCCACAAAATTCCTACACTACTAGAACTATATACATGGTTCTAGAGTTCTCTACTATGTACAAGATGTGTCTTGAGCCTTCCACAAGGTTCTTGATCATTCCGGCATATTCCACACTTGTGTAGGCTCCTCCGGTTGCTTCTAGTATCTTCCGGCATGTTCCGGACTCTTTCGGATCCATCCGGCACCTCCCGGCTTCTTCTTGGCCTTTCCGGAACTATGCGGAACCTTCCGGATCTCTCCCGAACGTCCCGGACTTGTGTGGATCTCTCTAGAATTTTCCGGAACCTCATAGGGCCTGTTTTGTGCTCCAAATCGCCCAGGGCAGCCCCTGGGACGTCCTTGCATCATCCGACGGGTAATGTCTCGCCCTAGTGTCTTCCCGTCGGCCGCATATGTCCCTGTCTCACCCGGGCCGCGCCCCGGGTGCCATGATGCGCGCCCGGCAAGGCCTCCCACCTTGTCGGCAGTCCCGTAATGTCCCTCTCGGCCCTTGCCTCGGTCATGTGCCTTGTCCGCTCGGCCTTCGTGGTCGGGCAAGGTGCCGGGGCGTGACAGTGTGGTCTACATTTTTTCTTTTTTTCTTTTTTTCTTTTTCATTTTTTATTTAATTTTTCCTTCTTATAAAAAATATCTTTTACACAAATCAAACACATTTATATACTTTTGTTGCAAACATATAGTAATATATTGTTCCTATCAAAATAATAATGTACAAAAAAATTTAATTTTAGTAACAAAATATTAAATGACAAAGTGATAAAAATTTAAATATTGTCACTAAAATGATGTACATAGACACATTATTGACAAGAAATGTAAAAATATTGTCACTATTTAGATTTACTGACGTCCCAAAAAATGACAACTAAAAAAACATCATTAAATTATAGCGACAATATTTATTGTTACTAAGTTGTAATTACAAAAAAATTAAATTTTAATGACAAAATAGTAAAAGACAAAGTGACAAAAAATTATATATTGTCACTATAGTGATATTTATAGATACACTAGTGACGAGAGTTGTGAAAAAGTTATCAGACATTTAATGATACCCCAAAAGTGACAATTAAAAAGTTGTCACTAAATTATAATGACAATATTTATTGTCACTAGGCTATCACTGAAAGGGTGTCACAAATTGTCAATAGTGACAATTTAAGTTCCACACATTTGTCACTAATCGCCATGAGCGATAACTTAAAAATATATTTTGTCACTATTGCACTTGTCACTATTTTTATTGTGGCAAAACTAATATTTTTGTTACTAAATATATGCAGAATATGATAATTTCAACAATGTCACATAATATTTTAACACTAAAATTCATTTTTCTTGTAGTGTGTCTCTAAAAGGGTGTCACTAATTATCAATAATGATAACTAACTTCTTACCAAATAGCCATTAGTGACAGTTTAAAAATATATTTTATCACTATTGTACTTGTCACTATTGTTATTGTGAAAAAATTAACATTTTTTTCACTAAATATAAGCAAAAACTGAAAATTTCTTGTAGTGGTAGTTTTTTTATATATATTATGTATTTTTCGTAATCGTTCAATGTTGTTCTAGCTATATTTATATTTATTTCCAAAGATGTGAAATTTGCAAATTCATTGTGTCATCTTGTGCTATAATTTATGAAATAATTAAGATTGATATTTTTTTTATAGAATTAATTTAAACATTAAATATTTTTAAAGAAGAAATAATGCGTGGAAAATGCAAATAATAATTTTGATAGAAACAAACATCATATTATAAATTTACAACACAAAATATGTCAAAAAAATTTAATTGTATAAAACAATTTTAATTATTAATTAAGAAAAGAAAAAGAAAAGAAGGAGAGAAAAGAAAAAAAAATAAAAAAGAAAAAATTTGGACCACATGGACTCCTGGACCAGGTCCGTGGAAGAATTTTCCGAACTTGGGTAACAATCTTGGAATGTTGGCTTCTTTGGTGAATAAAGGCAAGTTCAATATTTATTAAGAAAATTGTATTTTTATTTATTTTTATTGTAGGTGTAATTTATGATCCACATTTTGTTTGATATTTTTGTAGGTCTCCACAAATAACTAGCAGGATGATTTAAAGGACTATTGGGCCGGCCAGCTTGTGTTTTTTGATTATGATTGGAGGGTAAATAGTTTATTAGAAGTCTTAGACTCCATCACATATAGAACTTTTATTACAAGTTTGGCTTATTAATAGTTTAAGGGAAATATGTATAAATACCCTTTATTTGCCTTAATATTCTTTATGCTATTAAACTAATTAGAATTTAGTAGTTATTTCTAATTTTACTGGCTTCATTATAGAATATATTATGCTCATAAAAAATTACTTTAAACTATATGTTTTATAAATTTATCATTATTAAAAGTTATGTTACTAAGGTTATAAAATAGAGAGTTGTCAAGTTTTATTGACAGTTTTTATGTTTTCCTTTATTTTTTACAACGTACAATAATTTTTTTAAAATAATTGAATCCAACATGAGTTAATCTTGATTTCTTAATGTTACAATTTATATTCCATATCTCTTGGGATTACACATATAATGCAACAACTAAATGTAAATGGTAATTTCGGGATCATTTGATACCTAATTTCAAAATTGGCGACATAAAAGTTAGTATGTACTTCAAAACCAAAATTCTTGTGTATTCGTTGTTTAAATGTTTTTTTGATCTACCTCAGCTAGCATAAGTTGAGGTGAAAGTTGGGTGAATGAAATTATTCCTTAATTATACATCGTATATATTGGAGGTCATAAATGAAGCCTTTCTAAAATTAAAGTCAAGTCTAATTAATAGGAAATTAATGCATATATTTAACTAAACGGGCAGTCTTAAAGTGTAATTTCATTGAACATAAATTTAATGTTCATATTTGTTACCGGCTAAATTACCGTTATGGTCTCCGAAATATAAAATATTTTATACTTATATCTATTGCCAAAGACTTTACACTTAAGGCTGTGTTTGGATGGGTTTTGGCCCGGTCTCGTGGGTTTCGTGAGACCGAGCCAAAATTCTTTAAAATGAATTTTCGCCAAACCCATAAAATCATCAAAAACCCACACTCAAACTCTTCAAGCCTATAAAATATTGATTTGACACCTATCACCTAATTTTTCCCCTAAACCCCAACATCCAAACCCAATCCAAGTGGGGTTTCAACTTATTCAAACCACAAAACCCAAGAGCCAAAACCCATCCAAATGAAGTCTCAAAGGTTTCATCGAAACCACCCAAACCAATTTTTTTAAACCGAGACCCGTGAAACCGAGCCAAAACTCATCCAAATAGACCCTAAGTTCCCCTATATAATTAAAGTGATTTACACATATATCCCTTTTGCAAAAGAATTGCACTTAAGGTCAACTCTAGTGATTTCCCTCCACCCATTCACCCCAGATTTCTCTATCACTCTGACACGTATTTTCCTTTCTAGTTGTTTTTTCTTAGTCATCTCCACTGATTCAGTTTTCTTATTTCAATTAATTCAAATTTTTATATTTCGTAGTAATAATAATAATAATAAATTGTATTTAATTTCAATGTATTTTGTAAAAATTCCAAAATTCCTACATATATGAAATTTCTAATCTTGAATTTGAAATTTAAATCAAGAAAATTATTGAGAATTTAATTTAGTTAATGAGTTTTCAATTTGAGACCTAATGGTACACTTTATGAAAATATTGGGGTCAAATTGTAAATCTTCATAGTTAAGGGGTATTTTGCAAAATCTCATAAACTTAATTGTTGAAATTAAGCCTAAGGGTGACAAGCATCTTTACCTAAATGAGTTGTCAACAAATTAGAATACATAAGTGTCATCTATGTGGATGAATTCAATTGGATATAGAATACTATATATAGCTTCTATTCTCTTCAATTGAAGAAAGAAAATTTAGTTTAACCTTTCCTTACTGCATTTCCTTCTACTGATGGTGGACACCATAAGGAAATGAAGATTGTCAAATGGAGAAAATCGGGGCAAGGGTGGTACAAGGTCAATACGGACGGTAGCGTCTTGACTAAGGAACATAGTGCTGCGGTTGGTGGACTTATTAGAGATGAGAATGGTAAATGGATAGTTGGATTCACTAGACATCTGGGGGACGTTACAATTACAGCAGCTGAGCTTATGGCGGCAAGAGAGGGACTCGTTTTGGCTTGGGAAAGAAGACTAAGAAAAGTGGAGTTGGAGCTATACATCTGAAGTTGTTTTGAATCTTATCAATTCAGCAGAAACGATGTCACACCCCCTTGGTAATATTATTGAGGATTGTAGACGGCTCATTAGAATGCCTTGGGAATGTAATATCAACCACACCATGAGAAGCGAAAATGCTTGTGCGGATGCACTTGCGAAGATGGGACACACACTTTTGAGAGGATCACAATGTTGGGATAGCCCCCCTCAGTCTATGTTGGAGTTGTTAGAAGGAGATAATTAGGTGTATTTCTTTGCCTTTTGTACCCAAAAAAAAAAAAGAATAAAGTTGTGAGAGGTTTCAAGTATACAATAAAAGAATTAGAGGAAAAAGAAGGAAAATATATAGGCAAAACACTTAATAAAATTTTCGGCTCTCTACCCAGCAGCCTCAGTTTTTCCGCTGTTTCGAGACGATCAACCGTTGGATCATCCTAAAATTTTAACTGAAGGTTCTAAACACTTGGGTGTACGTTTCAACCGTTCGGATCATCAATATCACAACTAGAAAGGAAAAGGAAGCCACTGGAAGTTGGGGTAAACTTATGAGTGCTTGATGATTTTTCGAAATTCCCAAGAAAAAAAGAAAAAGAAAAGAAGGGGTGAGTGTGGGATTTAAATAACGGTCACTTGCCTCGACTCATTATTTAAACGCGTTAAATGGTTTCGGTATTAATTTCGTTAGTTTCATGACTTGATATGGTTATTTGAATGCTTTCCTATGGATACCTAGTTAGCTTAGATGTTGGTATATATATAGACTATGTTATAGAATTGGTTTATAAAGTCTTATAATTTTGATAGATGTTGGTCTAATAACACTAAACTCTCTTCGTAAACTGAATTTTGATAAAGTAGTATAAAATAATGCATTGGTTAATAGGTATTAAGATGAGTTTGATTAAATAGAAATGGGTGAAAGAGTTATATAAGTTGATAGATAGTTTTGGTTATGGAACAGTGGCTATTGAGCATAATTTCTATGTAAATTAATTTAATAATGGAAATTGTTAAGCTTTTAGAATATAATGGAAATTGGTAAACTTTTAGATAGTTTTAGAATATCGAGTTTTGATATGTTGGTAGAAATGATGCTTGGATTGAATAAGATTTATGTTCTCTAATCTAGAGTGGTACGGCTTGCAGCATTAGTTTTAGTCAAAAGGTTTAAAAGTGCTATTTCTTGTACTTAATTGAGATTATGCGTGATTTTTTGAAATAGCATATGTACTGCTAAGAAGTGGTTTTGATACTAATTGGTTTATGTGAATTATTTATCTGCCGTTTTGTTGTGCCCATTTTGGCTTGTGCGGTTTTGCGATTAAGTCGAATAGCACGGGCTATTGACTCGGTCCTGAACCCCTGGCTTGGCTTCGTATATTCAAGAGACCGGGGTCTTTGGATATACGTAGTCGTTGTTGGAAGCATTGACTAGTCATGCAAGTTTTGATAAGGTAGCTCCTTATCGTGGTGTGTTCGGTGAAGAAAGCCTTGAGGAGATATAAGGGCGATATTTACTGATAAAGTTTTGGTACTTATTCTATGCTATGTTGTTGAATTTTCTTAAATTGTTACTTGCTGAATTTCTCAAAATTTTTACATAAGACGCACACCCACCTCACTAAGTTGCCAGTCAACTTACATTTCTGCTTTATCTATTTACAGATTTACTGGAGATAGCATAGAAGTGAAGATGATGTTTTGTCTACGTGGCGTCATAATATTTTGAGATCTACTAATGTCTTGTAAATTAGCTAATAAAGTGTTGCTCTAGTAAAAATTTAGAAAGGTTATGACATATGTAAATTAACTAAGTGTGTTTTGTAAGTATTAACTAAGTATTTTCTAAGCCAAGGGTGTTACATATTTAATTTTTATAAATATTTTTTAATTACGTTATTCTAAATTAACACAAATAAAAGTCAAATTTGCAAGATTTAGAACAATAGAAAAATTAAATTTTCTTACAATTTTATTAAATTTCAAAAATTAATGTTATGTTTATTAAACAAAAGTTAAAATTATAAAAGTAATAAAACTAATTTAAATGTCAAGATTTTTTTTTAAAAATAAATTAATAATATTTTTATTATAAATAAATTAATTAAATAATAAAAGAAAGTCAAAATAAAAAAAATAAAAAATAAAAAAATAAAAAATAAAAAGAAGTTATGTGTCGTCCACCACCCACCTCCCCACCCCTCCAGGAGGTGGGAGAAGACCTTCTCACCCACATCTCTCCCCTTCCTTCCTCATTAATGGAGATTGCTCGATTTTTTTTCTCTCTCACCCACTCCGCCCCTCCCTTAAGCATTGAAGATGCTCTTAGAAGACCTTCTTATATGAAGTTCATTCCCTGCAATTACTAAACATTTAAAAATGATTTCGATTGATTTTTTTGGTACAATTCCAAGTGATATCAAACACTATAACGAAATCATAATTCTGAAAATCAGATTACTATAAATCAAATTCCATTTTCCGTTAAATAAAGAAATGGAGTTTTTGCTATATGCTGTGTTGACATCAGTCAATGTATTATGTATGGAAGATGGATTTAATTGGAAAGTACTATAGCTCAAATTGAATTAAACGAGGTGAGGCCATTGATTAATTACAGGTAAGCAAATTCGGAAGGAAGGGCGAGGATTACAAAAACGATGGGAACGTGAATTTTTTTTCTTTAATTGAATATAACAGATACATAACTTAATTAAACACTCTATTTATATTTATTGATTAAAAAGTAAAGGCAAAATAGAAAATATTAAAAAAGCGCTACATCATCTCACGATTTCTCTTTATAAAAATACAGATAAATAGATGGATATTTACATTTCAATTTTACTCAAATTTTTTTTCTTAATTTTACTCAAAATAATACTTCTTCTACTCCAAATTATCGGTCGTTTTATACAAAAAAAAAATTATTTCAAATTATTTGTCACTTAAAAGATTTCAATACTCTATTAATTACATATTTTAGGTACGTAGGAGAAAGAGTGTAAATCTTGAGCGTGTATATAAATAGATAATGATGGGATACATAAAGAAAAAGGGCATTTTAGATATATGATTTTTTTTTTTAAAACTGAGACTATTTAATAGGTACCTAAATATGTGTGAAATATATAAAATGATAAATAATTTGGAACATAAAGAGTATACGTTTTACAGTTTACTTAATAAAAACAGTTTATCAATAATAGATATCTAAAAACCTTTTAATATCTAAATAAAACTAGAAGCAAGTGTAAATAAGCTAGTATCTAATCGAAACAATAAAGTTTTAAGTTTTGAAGAGTGAGTAAAAACAACTTTTCATAATATTTTTAATTGAAGTTGTGAACACATAAAGTAATTTACCTTGGGTGAAATTTATTTAGTCATACTTCAATGATTCTGAAAAGACAATACACTTAATTATAATAAAATTAAAAAAAGGACGATAAACTTATTCTAATATCTAAATCTAGAAGAGTGTGTAATTAATGCTAATATCGAGACTAGGTTTTAGTTAAATGAAAAAATAAAGTCTTCAAAGTCTAAATCTAGAAGAGTGTGTAATTAATGTTAGGGTTACTTAGATACTACACTAGTGGATTTAATACATGGGGGTTGAATGAATGACACATAGGCATAAAATGATAAAATATTATCATTTTATGCTTATGTGTCACTCATCCAACACCCGGGTGAATTAAATCTACCAATGTAGGTACTAATTTTCCTTAATGTTACTATCTAGTCTAGGTTTAGAGTTATCGAAAATATAAAGTCCAGGTTTAGAAGAGTGAACAAATCTTTAGTGTGGGTAAAAACTTCTCAGAATAAATCTTTATGAGATGCACGCGTATCACACCTTCCAAGTAAATTCAGCCATTTATATAGGAGACTTAGTCTTCTCAATTATATATCCATCTTCCTCGGCTAGCGATATTGCCAGAGCAAGGATTGTTGCTGCCAGAGCAATTTTTGTCCATTTTCTAATTTGCCCCTTTTAGTCAAAAGTCATAATAACTCATAATTTCAGTTCCTAAAATACCCCTTATTAATAATTAACAACTCACTCTTCTCTCTCCTATTAAAACATCATTAACTACTTTTTCTTTTCCCAATAAATCTTTAAACATGAAAACAATTAAAGTTGAATTTTCATTTTGTTTATTTAATCCGATTATTTTTCACATAACAATTAGAGCTAAATGTGAGTTATCTTGATGACTGAGAAACTATTTTGTAGATATACGTATGTACTTAGCTAATTATGTGAATGTAGATTGTCTTAAGGTTTGAAAGATTATTTTGTGCACACTGGTTTGTTGCTAGATAATTCAATGATTATTATGTATTTCCAATGTGGAATATTCAAACACAATTATTTTGTATTTAGGAAGTGAAAATTGCTATTGCCTTGTCAACATTTTATCGTCTCTTGCAAGAGCAATTTAATTTAATTTTTTAAAATTGTGAAAACATTAGTAATTGTTTAAATTTAACATGAATTTGTGATTTTAGTTGGTTTGATTTTTAAATGACTTGGACTCGAATGAGTTTTAGTCGAGTCAAACATGAATCATACTTGAAAAACTTCACTCTTATATATATATTTTTATTTTTTATTTATCGAGTCGAGTTGCGCTTTAAAAGTTATGAAACTATATTCTTAGGTTAATTCGACAAGAATGATAAACTGAGCTCAAATAAATTTTTAATTAACAATATTTAGTCGAACTGTGAATAAATAAATTCATATTTCAACAACATAAATCTTTAATTGATATAGCTAATATTCATTTTAAATTACCCATTAATATTTATAACTCACGTGCAAATAATTACCCCTATGGAACAATATTAGACTTTAATTGATTTCTTCATATTATTAATATTCAAGAACTCACCCATTTGACTTCCATAGAGGTAATTTTTATTTAATATGAATTTCCATTTTGCAAATTTAATTTGATTACTTTGAACAATTTAATTACCTCACGTGCAAGGAAAATAAAAAAAGTTGTTAATTGTTATGTGGAAAATAATCAGATTAAATAAACAAAATAAAAATTGGACTTTAATTGTTTTCATGTTTAAAGATTTCTTGAAAAAAGAAAAAGTAGTTAATGATTTTTTAATTGGAGAGAGAATGGTGAATTGTCAATTATTAATAAGGGGTATTTTGGAAACTGAAAAGTATGAGTTTTTATGACTTTTAACCAGAAGGGGTAAATTAGAAAATGAACAAAAAATGCTCTGGCAGCAACAATACTTGCTCTGGCAATATCGCTAGCCATCTTCCTCTCTCCATCTCCTAAAACAAAAAATCTTTTAGCAACTCTCTAGTCTCTACTCAATTTTCTCCTATAGGGATCCCAAAAAGAAAAATATTCTCATATTGAAAATTAAACTCGTATTATGTCCGATTTGATTTACAAGTGATTATATGTTATACTATTGTCACAAGATCTGAATTTTGTAATAAAGTTGTCATAAATCTACATATATGTGTCACGAAAATAAATTTGAGTGTGTTTTCCCTATTTCATAAATTTTTTGTTTTGATAATTTTCATTTATTATCCAAATACTCATTTGTTAGAATCATATTTATCATCTCTTTCTACCATTTTTTGATTTGTCACTCAATAGTTTCTTTTAAGAATTTTTTTAATGAAATTTGTTTTTTGTGATTATGAATAGGGTTGATGAGTGAAATTTTTGTGATCTTTGTTAAGCCAAATACATCTGGTGATGAAGAACATACTACTGGATCTTTGCTTCTCATTTGGATCTACTGGATCCAGTTGGCTGTTTAATCGGGATTGTTGGCGGGTTGGGCTATGTCCTATTTGATTCTGGTGCCTTAATGTAATTGTTTTCTATTATTTTGACAGCATGCCTATCTAAGGGTCAACTGACGGCCCATGTTTTCTCATTTGGATCATTCAAATATACAGGCATATGAGGGTTCACATATGACGGCCCATGTTTCCATATGTAAGTATTTTTTATTATTTGGACAACAAGCATATGAGGGTTTCCATATAACGGCCCATGTTTTCTCTTATAAAAGCCATTTTTTAACCCTATCATTTTTATTTACCCTACTTTTGTTTGTTTACCATACTTTTGATCTTTGAAGGTATTTACCGCCTCCCTCACAAATGTAAGTCAAGAATTTTTTTTACGTTTTTAAATTTAAATTAAAGGTCACGGATTTGTTTCGGTTATTGCATTTAAATAAGGATTTTCCTTTTATTTAAGGAATTTTTTAATGCTTCCCCAACCTCACATTTTCTTCATTTCCTGTTTTTTCTCAAATGTTGTTCTATATTTAATATTTTATTAAATTTTCGTTTTAACCAAATTAGGTCACACAAGCATTCTTTTTTTATTCACAATCGATATTAAAACCTTAATATCTTACCCTATTCTTCTTTGATATTTGTATTTAATTTTTAAAGGTTATAGGTACATGATTTTTATATGCACTTCCTAGTCGTTTAGTTACAGGTTCTTTTATACGTTAGTTAAGAGTTTATGTTGCATTTTTACTTGTTTAAAGTTTCTTAGTTAAATTTCATTATTCTTGAATTCTTTGATTTTTGTTATTTACCCCTATATGAAAATTTCATGTTTTATTTTGAATTCAAATGTCATTGATGACATTTAATGCACGGATTGTTAGATTTTCATTTTTATTGAAGTAAGTCAAACATGTAGCCATTTTTTTTTATAATATATTCTGTATCACTAGTTTCAATTTATTTAATGTTGCAATTGTTGACATATTAATTTTATGTCATAAATAAGATTTATTATTTTCATCCTTAGATGTCAAGCTTCTACTTGAAGAGAACTTTAGTCGATGCACAAAAATATAAGTTCCAAGATAAAATTATGAGCGAGTTGGCTGTTTCAATGAGGCGCGATTATATCGTTCATACTACTGTGAAAGATGATGTGGCATATTGTCATATTAGTAGGAAAAATCATGAAAAAATCCTTAAGCATATCTTTGATACGAATAAAATTCTTGATGAAATCTCTGGAATGAAAGTGGACATAGGAAAAGTTTTGCATCGTGGAAAGTATGGGGACAAAGAACTGTCTGCCAAATTAACTGAATTGGCAGTTGTTTTAAGTACTCTTCAGATTGGCTTCAAAATTATTGGTTTAACTTCTGCTTTGGAGGATGATGGTTTCATTGAGACATTTGAAAATCAGGCTAAAAAATTTGACTTCCCGAAGGAACACGACATTGAAAGTCGAGAGGCATTGACCCTTAAAGTTTACAGGGCAAACAAATTGATTGGAGGGATAATGTCGAACATTGAAACTTCAAGTTATGGCGTTACAAATACCAATGGTAGAAACAATCAAAATGGTGGAACAAAAAATGGAGCATCCAATGATCTTGATAAAAAGAATGGTAACCAAAAATGGAGGCAATGGAAGGAAAGAAAAAGAAGATGATCTTGATAAAAAGAATGGTGTAACCAAGAATGGAGGGAAAGAAAAAGAAGATGGAACCGAGAGTGACGATGATGACAATACACCTTCTGGTGGTGGCATATATGAGAATTTTAGGAAGATTTTGAACGAAATTTAAGGGTCAAATGCCTCTCGACTCTCAATGTCGTGTTCCTCCGAAAAGTCAAAATTTTTAGCCTGATTTTTCAATGTCTCAATGAAACCATCATCCTCCAAATCAGAAGTTAAACCAATAATTTTGAAGCCAATCTGAAGAGTACTTAAAACAACTGTCAATTCAGTTAATATGGCAGACAGTTCTTTGTACCCATACTTTCCACCATGCAAAACTTTTCTTATGTCCACTTTCATTCAAGAGATTTCATCAATAATTTTATTCGTATCCAAGATTTCATCAAAAATTTTATTCATTGACCCTTAAATTTCGTTCAAAATCTTCCTAAAATTTCCATATATGCCACCACCAGAAGGTGTATTGTCATCATCGTCACTCTCGGTTCCATCTTTTTTTTCTTTCTCTCCATTCTTGGTTACACCATTCTTTTTATCAAGATCATCTTCTTTTTCTTTCTCTCCATTGCCTCCATTCTTGGTTACCATTCTTTTTATCAAGATCATTGGATGCTCCATTTTTTGTTCCACCATTTTGATTGTTCCTACCATTGGTATTTGTAACGCCATAACTTGAAGTTTCAGTGTTCGACATTATCTCTCCAATCAATTTGTTTGCCCTGTAAACTTTAAGGGTCAATGCCTCTCGACTCTCAATGTCGTGTTCCTCCGGGAAGTCAAACTTTTTAGCCTGATTTTCCAATGTCTCAATGAAACCATCATCCTCCAAAGCAGAAGTTAAACCAATAATTTTGAAGCCAATCTGAAGAGTACTTAAAACAACTGCCAATTCAGTTAATTTGGCAGACAGTTCTTTGTCCCCATACTTTCCACGATGCAAAACTTTTCCTATGTCCACTTTCATTCCAGAGATTTCATCAAGAATTTTATTCGTATCAAAGATATGCTTAAGGATCTTTTCATGATTTTTCCTACTAATATGACAATATGCCACATCATCTTTCACAGTAGTATGAACGATATAATCGCGCCTCATTGAAACAGCCAACTCGCTCATAATTTTGTCTTGGAACTTATATTTTTGTGCATCGACTAAAGTTCTCTTCAAGTAGAAGCTTGACATCTAAGAATGAAAATAATAAATCTTATTTATGACATAAAATTAATGTGTCAACAATTGCAACATTAAATAAATTGAAACTAGTGATACAGAATATATTATAAAAAAAAATGGCTACATGTTTGACTTACTTCAATAAAAATGAAAATCTAACAATCCGTGCATTAAATGTCATCAATGACATTTGAATTCAAAATAAAACATGAAATTTTCATATAGGGGTAAATAACAAAAATCAAAGAATTCAAGAATAATGGAATTTAACTAAGAAACTTTAAACAAGTAAAAATGCAACATAAACTCTTAACTAACGTATAAAAGAACCTGTAACTAAACGACTAGGAAGTGCATATAAAAATCATGTACCTATAACCTTTAAAAATTAAATACAAATATCAAAGAAGAATAGGGTAAGATATTAGGGTTTTAATATCGATTGTGAATAAAAAAAGAATGCTTGTTTGACCTAATTTGGTTAAAACGAAAATTTAATAAAATATTAAATATAGAACAACATTTGAGAAAAAAAAGGAAATGAAGAAAATGTGAGGTTGGGGAAGCATTAAAAAATTCCTTAAATAAAAGGAAAATCCTTATTTAAATGCAATAACCGAAACAAATCCGTGACCTTTAATTTAAATTTAAAAACGTAAAAAAAATTCTTGACTTACATTTGTGAGGGAGGCGGTAAATACCTTCAAAGATCAAAAATATGGTAAACAAACAAAAGTAGGGTAAATAAAAATGATAGGGTTAAAAAATGGCTTTTATAAGAGAAAACATGGGCCGTCATATGGAAACCCTCATATGCCTGTATAGGGCTGAAAATCAAACCAAGCTATTCGATACTCGACTCGAGCTCGTTCGATAAAAGCTCGGTTCGTCACACTAATCAAACAAGCTTGAACATCTTTTTTCGTTCGTTAACTTTTGAAGCTCGACTCGATAAGCTAAAAATTGAAAAAACACATGTAAAATATCAAGCTACTCGATACTCGGCTCGAGCTCGTTCGATGAAAGCTCGTTTGAGCTCGGCTCGATTGAAAATCAAACCAAGCTCAAACACAATATTTCAAGCTCGATAAAAATCGAACCAAGCTTGAACAGTGTGTCGTTCGGTACTACTCGGCTCGATTACAGCCCTATGCCTGTATATTTGAATGATCCAAATGAGAAAACATGGGCCGTCAGTTGACCCTCAGATAAGCATGCTGTCAAAATAATAGAAAACAATTACATTAAGGCACCAGAGTCAAATAGGACATAGCCCAACTCGCCAACAATCCCGATTAAACAGCCAACTGGATCCAGTAGATTTCAATGATCCAAATGAGAAGCAAAGATCCAGTAGTATGTTCTTCATCACCAGATGTATTTGGCTTAACAAAAATCACAAAAATTTCACTTATCAACCCTATTCATAATCACAAAAAACAAATTTCATTAAAAAAAATTCTTAAAAGAAACTATTGAGTATTGAGTGACAAATAAAAAATTCTCATGTACGTTGGTACATGAATTTCCGATATATTTTTAGAAAAAAAGTTACCATTACCACTTTTTTTTTCTAATTTAATCTTTATTTTACTCCTGCATCCTAAATAAGTTCTTTATTCTATAAAACGCAAACAAAATTTAAGTAGCACACATATATTTAGCATTTATTTGGTTGGGTTTGACCTACACCTATACACTTGGAGTCACTTCTAGGGAATAAGAATACTGAAGATATGAATGATAACTCTCATCTATACACTTGGAGTCACTTCTTGGGAATAGAATACCGAAGATATGAATGGATATTCTCATTCATCTTTAAAGATGAATGAGAGTTATCAGGGTAAGTTCGTGTATAAATATAATAGCTCTACAAGTATGTTGATCATGTAATAAACTTTAGAGGATAAGAGTTCTAAGAGAAGGTAAGAATTTAGTTATAGATCTAGATCTATTGGATATATCCATTTATTGAAATAACAAAATTAAGCAAATACCTCTGCGTACCAAATGGAGACCTTGTGACATCTTTCCGACAAACGAAGGCTCATTAGATATTCTTCAAAAGTCGACTTATTAGAACCATCACTTGCTGATATGCCATCACATATGTCATGAGAAACAACTAACATGCAGTTTAAGTATGAAGAGCAGCATCGGAAATTCATTAGAAAGAAGGAATAACCTTACATAAGTTACACTAAAGAGATTACTATTTCTATATAGATCATAATTTTTCAAAGAATACATACCAAATTAAAAAAATTCCATATGCAAATAAATTTTATCACAGAAAGAAGCACAAAGAAAAAAGAAACAACATAATAAATACTCTATTAAAGCTTTTCTTTGTATATGTAAACCCTTAAATGTTCTCGAGTTTCTCTCTCTTGATCCCAAACAACTTGTTACAACAAACAGATCTCTAATTTTTTTTCCAAAAAACAAGGCATGTAATCCTCCAACAACAAGAGCATACTCTAAACACATGCAACAATATATATCCTCCCACCAACATGACTGCCATGGTATAACATTTTGTACACAAACTTTATGAGTGAGTGTCCATACAAAAATCCATACTTATTACATATCTATATTTATTCATGAATTTTAAGACCATAGAAAGCACATCAAAGTAAAGCTCACAAAGATATAGCTTTGGCATATCAAAATCCACTAATCCAAACAAATTTTACCATTTTAAAGAAAAAATTCACACTAATCTCTCAAATACGTGTCTATACATGTAAGTTCATCACTATAATCATATCTAATCACTTGGTTTTAACAATCAATCACGAGAGAGTAAGATTCAGCATATTTAATAAGTACATTTCATTCAACAAAATGAACAGAAAAAAAACAAATACAATGAGGGTAGAGAAGAATATTAGTATAAGAAACTGACTTCCTCACATAGGATATGTGTAGACTAGCAGCTTATAGAGAAATGACTAAAACAGAGAGAGTAAAGCACTATCAAGTGGTTTGTGCGTGTGTGTGTGTGTGTGTGTGTATATATATATAGAGAGAGAGAGAGATTTTCATAGCTCTACAGTTAAGTTTTTATTTCCTCAAGTACGCTGACATATGAATTTCCAATTAAAAAAAAAAAAGATTTACAGGATCAGTCACATTTTTAGCCTATTTAAGCTTTATTTTATACATATTGCTACATTAAATAAGTTCCTTAATTTAAAATTCAACCAAAAGAAGTTTGACAAAGCTCAAGGCCATGTAGAGAAAGCATTGGGAATGAATTAGAACATTGAAAGAAATTCCCTAAATAAACTTGGGCTGATGAACAATGCATAGCTTACTAGTTTTTCAATTTAGGATTGTCTCTTGTATTTGATGGGGTTCAGTTCTACGAAAACATGAAAAACTAGTCTTGAAATTAAATAAAGGTAAACTAAGAAAAAGTGGTTCACGTCACAGCTCTCGTTATATAAAAGAGAAGATGCTTCACTTTTGAGCACGTGTAATCCAGACCCAAAAAAACAATTAGGTGTAGTTGTTAAGTTCGATAGAGGCAAACTCAATGGAGTGAAGGTATCTTGTGACTGTGAAGAAAGTTATTAGAATTCATTCTATCATAAAATTTTATAGCACTTGAGTATAATTAACTCTATAAATGACAATGTTTACCACAGTAGTTAACGGCGCATAGCACAGCGAAGTGTGAAGGCTTCCCGAGGCTATGGAGCAAACTCCAGTGCTAAGTTAACTTTCTGGACTTTAACCCATCATGTGCCAAAGTGCTTTATAGCAGGAATATTACACAGAGCGCGCTAATTGGCAGACTATAGCACATGGAGTGTGATTTTCTACAAACCGCGCTACGCGGGCTACTAACTACTACGATTTTACATATAACAAAAACGATGTATTTAATAGCAGGTTATAAAATAAAATTAATAACTCATTATACAATGAATCCTATCAGTCTAGTTACAAAGTTATAATTTTTTTAATCTAGAGAATATTTTCGAGTAAACCAATCCTCAATTTTGACATATACCCAATAATAGATGGGAGGTTCTTGACAATAATGGAGTTTTACTACCAGCTAATTATTAAGGAATAGAAATAAACTAACCCGTAGAAGCACTTGAAGAACCAGGTCTCAAGACAACTCCGGAAGACCTCCCTGCAAATATGTTAACAAAAATAAGCATGTGATATTGGAAAACATGATAAGAAGCACTGAAATTCTACTATATTGGAGAGACAAATGAAACTTGTTATTACCAAAGAAATGAGCACATATGAAGAGCAAACAAATTAATATTGAAACAGATATAGGTGCTTTATAATGAAAAAGGAGAAATTTTATTAAAAATAAAATACAAGGCCAAATTCAGCTGAAGGAATGGGTCGTGAACTTGATTTAGGTTTTGTGGGAAATGAAAAGGGCAGCAGCTGCACTTCATCCCTTGGATTAGAGACGCGTGGCAAATCTAAGGCCATTGGATGTGCTGATGAGATTATGATGGATTGATGATTGGGCTGACTTGGAGATTATAACCTGTTACATTATTCCATTTGTCAATTTTAATTTTAATTACAGTCATTTACTATTTCTACTTTATGCATAACTGATATAAATATCAGTGATTATGTAATTGGAATGGATTCAGCAAATATTATTCACGTATTCTCCTACTTCTCTCTAGGGCTGAGATCGGTTCGGTTATTCGATCGAATTGGTTTGGTAGTCGATTTTAGCTTCATAACTTACCCCTTATAGAGGTGGGTTTTCGGTAAAACCGGTCGGTTCCTCGAACCGAACCGGTTGAACCGAACATTTTTTTTTTATTTCTATTACCCAAACCCAATACCCGATACCCGTCCCAAACCCAATACCCTAATTTTCCTATTACCCGTCACAAACCCAATACCCATTTGTGACTTGCCCTAATTCCCAAACCTGATTTCCTCTTCTTCTCCTAACTCCAGTCACCGCCGCCCAAGCTCCAGCACGGCAGCACCCGATTCTCTTCTTCTTCTTAGAGCAGAATAATTATTTTCTGAGTGATGATTAATTAATTATAATTATATGAAGTAGTAGTGTAGAACTAGTTGTACTACATCCATTCCCTGTTTTCCACTCTGGAAAGACAAACAACTTGGTGTTCTGTTCTTATTTATTTATTCTTTCATGAATCTCACAATCAAATTCACTTCCAGTATATTTTAATGGTTTCCTTCAACACCTACCTTCTACTCCTCGCCATACTCTTCCACACAGCCTCAACTCAAAATGGCCTTATCCTTCCCATCCGCAAAGACAAATCAACTTCTCAATTCTACACCACCATCCATATGGGTAGCAACAGAACCGGCCAAACTGCTAGAAGAAATAATAATTCTAGGGTTATTTCGGTACACAGTGGACCGAACCGGACCGATCGATTTTTGTACCGAACCGGACCGAATATTTCGGTCTGGTAAACGGTCCGCCTTTTTTCAAAACCGAACCGGGGTAGAACCAAAATTCGGTTCAATTCGGTCCGGTTCGGACCAAACGCTCACCCCTGCTTCTCTCTGCCTTCCTTCCCAATTCTCTTCTTCCTTTCTTACCCAATTCACTATTCTGTATCTTGTGTGATTATTTATATTTCCAGTACCTTATAATACAAAAATATACAAAAATAGACACGGGACATAACATTGAATAAATTCTTTTAAATATGATACTAGTTAACTCGTCGTCACAGTAAATTATTTTCAATTGTAGAGAATAACGGGATGGTTTGTTTGAAACTCTTATGGCATTGGAGGAACATTAGGGCTTCCAGAGTAATTTTTATCGGATAAATGAGAGAGGTAAGAACATAAGGCTAAATTACATTAACGATCCATAAAGTATAAAGTATTTCACACTTATATCCCTTTTCTCAAAAAAATTATACTTAAGTCTCTCTTGCATAATATGTATTACACTTATATACCTTGTGTCAACTAAATTACACTTAAATTTCCCTAATATAATATGTGTTACACTGAAAAAGGGGGACATAAATTTACACTTAATTCTCTTTTATATAAATTTACACTTATATCCCTCTTGCTATTTGTGTTAAAAAATATTTGTAATATCTTGTGTAAAAGGTAATATTTAATTAAACACTTTATATACATGACACATATATAAGACTTTTAATAGCCTTCAATTGATTAATTTGTCTTATTAGTTAATAAAGGTCTAAATTTGTAAATTGAATTAATTGTTTAACTTGTAATATGTTAATGTGTTAATGGATTTTTTTTGGGATGTGTAGACTCGTTTGATACCTTGATTAATGAGCTATGTTGGGGTTCTTGGGAGAGACATGTGTCAGAATTTTAAAGAGGCATTAAAGCCATTAGATTGGGAGAGACATGTGTCAGAATTTTAAAGAGGCATTAAAGCCATTAGATTGAGAGAGAAATTCATCATGACCATTAATTTTATTCAATTTCGACCTGTTAAATAGGTTAATGTCAACATGTCACCAACTAAATTTTAGTTATGGATTATTCGAAATACTCTTATCCTTTAAACTCTTTCAATTTTATTAAGAAAAAAAAATTCTTCTCTAACAAACTCTTTATCTTCACCTCACCAACCTTCCACCACCTACCATCCCAACCAAAACCTATCCATTTTCCCCAACCCCAACCGTCGTTGGCGATCGATCGCAGCCACCGCAATGGCGAAAAGTTTGGAGAGATGAGTGGGATTTGGTGTAGGTGGATGGGAGGTTGGGCGTGGTGAATGATATAGCCCATAACTTTTAATACTTGAATTGAAAATCAAATGTCAAGTATTTTTCTTTAAAAGTATACATGTGACAAGTTATTTATATTTTTTCTTTTATACAAATATTTGGTTTAATTAAATTTTACAAAATTGTTCGAAGCACACCATTTTACAAATTTAAATTTATTAATCATGATTTGATATATATCAAAATATGATAAGGTGTCCAAAAAGATAATGTATATATGGAAATTAGGCCACTAACCTATCCAATTAAAGAGGTAACAACGTAAAATGAAACATGTTTCCTTTATTTACATTACACTCTTTAAGTAATTTAACAAAAATATAATCTGAAAATGTAAAACGACTGACCTGAATTGAGAGTCACACCACTAAACGCTCGTCCTAAGAAAGTGACTGTCTCCCCTCGTACATCAATTGATGGTGTTGGAAAAAGTAAGTTAATGGACTGTTTTGGACATATTTTTAATGGTCTAAACATGTGCCAACAATATGCATTCATTGTGATAGTCAATCAGCGATTGGAAGAGCACAGAGTAAAATGTACAATGATAAGTCTAGGCATATACAACCGAAGACATAATATTATTAGGCAACTACTCTCAATTGGAGTGATTACTAGTGACTATGTAAAGTCAAAAGATAATCTAGCGGATCCGCTAACCAAAGGGTTAACTAGAGAGATAATTGATAAGTCTTCAAGAGAAATGGGACTAAAGCCCATGGAATAAAAAGCTATGTGAAGGAAAACCCAACCTAGTTGATTGTAGATCCCAATATCTAGGTTCAAAGGGACAACCTAACTGCAAAGGTTTAGTTAAGTCATTGTGGGGGTTTCACCTTCAAGTCCATTCCTACGATGAAAATAGTGATACCGGTTGAGTAAGGTTAAGCCAAGCTTTTAATGATTCTTGGAAGGAGAGTAACTCAGGATACTCTAAGAAAATGAATCACCTATTTGAGAGAGAAGAAGAGCCGCTTCAAAGGGAATTGTATAGGACACAATTCGTAGAAACTCTTGCTGAACCAGGTAGATGTCCATGGCCAAAACAGACATAACCGTAAGAACTGAACCGTTAGGAGGTAAAATGCTTGTCAGGAGTGTGTCATCGATTACAGAACAGTTCAAGGACATCGTATCTAATGATCAGCCAGTAAAGTAAACATACTTTCTAAAGGGAAGGTTCAAAGGGTAATGCCTACCTATCCTATGTAAGTTTCTACCGCCGAACTCTATCATCTTAGAACATCCTGTTAGGAAATTCTTCAATTTTCATTCATGGGGGGGATTGTTGGAAAATGTAAGTCAATGGACTATTTTGGACACATTTTAGTGGGACCCACTTTGAGGAAAGTGTCGGGTCTTTCCAGATTTATAATCTACTACTTGAGTAGATTAAAAAGGTATATACTATGTGAAAGTCGGAGTTCGGGTGAATGAGAAATTGACAATCAAAGTACACCCTTTGAAATGGAAGAAAACAAATGAAATACATTTATCCCACATTGGAAGTGGAGTGAAAAATCTTGGGGTATATATATGATTTGCCTATGTAGTGGTATAAGTATTTACTATCAAAAGTCTCTTCCCTCGCGCGCGCATGCGGGGTGCAAATCATGGATCGAAATTTGTTTCGGACCTTCAAGACTCGTGCGAGCCCGCGACCTGCGGACACGAATGCCCCAATTTGAAGGCTTTCGGACGGGCTCAATTTTTGCATTTATTTTCGGCCCATTTTCTAAGATCTGAAGGCTTTAAATTCGATTGTAATAGCCAATTTAAATATGAAAATGAAGGCTTAGAAATTAAATTGTGTAAAAACCGAAACTGAAAATGGCTCCATTAAATTTTATTTTCCCAATTTTGCCCTCCTCGTGTCCTATATATAATGGTTCCTTCATTCAGTTTTTGACACCACAATATTCCGCTATTTTCTCTTGTAATTATCTCTTAAGAAATTCAGGCCTAGAGTTCTAAGTTGTTTCAGTTCGTCCGACAAAGCTTGGGTGCGAAGTACTTTGTTGGAACCGTTGAATCATGGGAGACAGGCGTTCAAATGAACCTCAAGCACAACCACTAGAATGGTATGGGAGTGAATTTATCTTAAGGACACCGTGTTCACACGGGCCTCAGTTTGGTTAAATTATCGTTAATTCTGTTTACGTTTCTGTCCAGTTTATATTGATCGCAATATATATACTATTCTTGTATTTCAATTGTTACCGTTATTCTTTTTTCTTTTTACGTATATTTTTCGCCACAATCTTAAGATAAACTCATTAAGTAAAAGGAGAACATGTTTATAAAAATTGTTTATGAAACTAATCCTTTTGGACAGAAAAAGTTGTTTGGAATTCGAAATTTTTTTTCCAGATTTTTCGAACTTTGATACTAAAATTTTCAAGATTTTCCGAACACGAAAAATTTGTGAGGAAATATTTAGGGTTTCGTGGTGTATTGAAAAATTGTAACAAAAACTCGTTTATGATATTTGCAAAATTGTTTACCAAATTTTAGTATAGTTACATATCTATATTGGGATAGAAAATTTGTTTGCAAAATTTGGAAATTTTTGGGACAGAAAATTTTGGGAAAAATCTTGTTAAGATACTATCTAAAAAATATTTCTGAATTTCCTTCGAGGAATTTGATCGTTTGCTTTTGGTTTTAGAAATGACAACCGAATCAAACATTGATGTGGTGGTTACTAAGAACTCATCTGGAGTTCCAGTACCAAACCAAGTTGTGGCACCTCTGAGCCTAGCTGGAGTTGTGGCACCTCTTAGCCAAACTGAAAAATCTAAACGGGTTGAATTTCAAAAGGTGGCAACAAAAGATAATGTTCTACCTGACCATCTTGCGCCTGACAAAGAACTTAACCGATGATCCACCTAAGAAAAATGGTGAGCAAGACACTATTTATCTAATGGCTCTTGATGAATGGAATCAGTCGGACTACCTTTGTCGTCACTATATCATGAATGGCTTGAATGATTCGTTATATGATGTGTATACGGATAAAAAGACTGCAAAGGAACTGTGGGAAGCATTGGACCGAAAATACAGAACTTGAGATTTTGATACCAAGAAATTCGTTGTGAGCCGGTTTTTGGACTACAAGATGGTCTCCAAACCACTTATGGCCCAAGTGCAAGAATTTCAGCTGATTCTTCATGAAATTCAGGCTGAAAAGATGGCTTGTGTCATTGAAAAGTTACCCCCTGTATGGAAGGATTTCAAAAATTACCTGAAGCACAAGCGAAAGGAATTGAGCAAGTTACCCCATGCATGGAAGGATTCTTCATCAAATGCCTTGCACATGAAAAGCTACAAATTTACTTCACGTGAATCAATGCATAGTCGTAAAAGTCTTTGCGATTCCTTCGATACCCTGTCTCGTTCAGAATCTATGACTTGGAACGTGTTTTAAGATCACGACCTTAGAGACTGTTTCATGATTGAGCTCATACTAAAGTGAATCGTCCCATAGTCTATTGTGATCTAAGGATTTCACCCAATCGCTTAAGTGATTCGCGAGAGATGAAGTTGGCCATTGTTTGATTTACATACTATAAACAAACGAACGTATTAATTCATTTATACTAGAGAAAGTTTATGATAGTCCTATACAAGCTAAAATATTGGCTTGCAGGGCACTATCCTTTCAACTGGAGCTTCGAGTAGGGGTGCACATGGTTTTCAAAACCGTACCGGACCGTCCCGTACCGTACCGAACCGTACCGAATGTTAGGTTTTTTTTCTCAAAACCGAAGGTCTTGGTATGGATGAAAACCGTACCGAGTATTTTGGTATGATTTTGGTTTTAGACTTCTCATACCGTAAAAAAACCGTACCGTACCGAAATTGAAAAGAAACATGAATTAACTATTCATTTTTTATATTTACAACTAAATTTTATAAATTTATATTTTTAAATTTATAATTCAAATATTATTGAATACTATATTATTTATAATTTATATTGTAGTCCATCATAGTTTATAATTACTACATTGCTATCATTCAATTAAAAAAAGATATGCTCGAATTTAGCACAAGTTAAACTTGTTATATGTTGAAAACTTAAAATGCAAAAATTCTAGACAACAAATACCAAATAGTAAGTTTCTTCATATAATGAAAACAATGATCAAATAATTAATCAAATAATTTTATTCAATTAGGTTGAACTATAGCATCAAATTTGTGAACATTTCCTTTTCCAATGCTTTATTTAATGTAAAAAAATAGTTTGTAAGATATTACATTATTAATTTTTTATATAATTGTCAACTATGTAATCAATTATATAAGAAAAATTGCACGAAAAAGTTTGCTCGAAAAAACCGCAAAACCGTACCGTACCGTACCGGAACCGCACAAAACCGAGTTTGTTGGTATGGTTCATAAAACACTAGTTTGGTTTTGAGTTTTTAAAAACCGCACTAATTGGTACGGTATAAATTTTGTTAAAAATACCGCAGAACCGTACCATGTGCACCCCTAGCTTCGAGTAGTAATACTCAATTTTGGCATGACAAGGGACACAACCGATACGAACATGTTGTAGTTCATGCTTTGAGGGGCTTTCTATATGGTACCGTGTAACGCCCCACAAATTTCTTGTCCTTTTTATTATTCTCCTTAAAAATCTTTCTTTTAAAGTATAGATTTACGAATGACTGAACATGTTAAATCCATCTGAACACAAGGCAAGTCTGACATTTCTTGGCTCTGCTGCAAAATCTGGATGAGTGGTGTCAAATTTCTTCCATGCCAGCCCATCAGATGGATGAGTCATACAACCTTCTTGTCTTCTACTTTTATAGTACCATCTCATGTGAGGAGCTGATCGCATGGATGCGTACAACCGTTTTAATCTAGGAATGATGGACAATTAATGAATCCTTCTATAAGGAACATTTCTCTTCTTTCTTTTTCCCTTATTTGGCTTGTAACGTGCTTCACCACAAAATCTACAGTTGATCAACCCTTCATATTCTTTGTAATACAACATGCAACATTTTTTACAGCAATCAATTTTAATTGAAGTAAAACTTTGACACCAACTTCTTTGCTTCATAGAAACTTTTAGGGACACAATTTTCTTGATGAACTGATGTTTTAAGCATATCACACATACGGTTAAAATACCCACGTGACAAGTTGTAGTCAGATTTTAGTGACATCATCTGTAAAGCCAATGACAACTCGGTTTGAGTGTCACAACCCTCCCATAAAGGTCCTTGAGCAGCATCATGTGTGTTGTAAAAATATTGAGCTTCTACATTCGCACGGTTCTCTAAGTTGACATCATTCCCTTCATTTTCAGTGTCCTCGGTATGTAACGGCCCGTATACCGCGGGTCTGTCGGATAACCATTGAATTTTTTTTTTTAAGTTTTAAAATACCAATTTTTTTAAAAACTATTAAAATAAAATCGATAATTAAAAGCTTTAAGCGGAAGCGGCTTAAACAAAATAAGAACATTTTAAATTATTAAGTTCAAAGCGGAAGTAATTAAAACAAATTTTAATGGATGACATGACGTGGTGAAAAAAAATCTTATGGGACCTAAAAGGAATACAAGAAGATTAAGATTAATATTTGATAAAATTTAAAATAATTTTCGATAGATATTTCCATTTTACAAAATTAGCTAAAATACCAAGATATTTAGCAAGATATAATAAAAATCAATTTAGATATTATAGGAGATTTAAAACAAACGAAAATCTTAAAATCAAATAAGAATTTAAACAAAAGTTCAACTACTCTCTGAAACTAGGGTGGGACCCCAACCGTGATAACCTAACCGCACTTGATCTATCGTTTCCCCAAATACCTGAAGCTGAAAAGATTGAAACATGGAATGCATAAGTTGATCGTCCAACTTAGTGAGGTTGTAGTGCACATGTGCGTGTGATGCGTGGATGCAACATAATAAACGTGAGCATATATAACAGCACAGTAAATAAATACATGCAATAACAATTTAAGCACGTTAAACAATTAACCAACAGTTGCTGATGTCGTCCTTCTCTTACCCTCCAGTCCATATTATGATGCCCCCACCGAACACTCCAAGTAAGGAGCTACCTTACTAACTGTGCGCATAGACGTCTAATGCCAGGAGTTTGACTTCACTCCCCAAGTGTAACCTCCACACTTGGTTTGTGAAGTCGGGTCTAAGGTGGATCAAGGTGACCCTCCGGCCCTAACCTTCCAGGTTACCTATGATTCCGTACACCAAAATAGGGTCCACACAATAATAGAGAGAATTTCACTTTTCATACCATAATTCAACCTACTTTAGGGATTTGATACCACAACTTTTTTTACCGACACATTTGATACCATAACTCAAATCAACTCGACACATTTGATACTTCCGTCAAATTGAAAACGGAATTGTCACGTGATTGTCACGTGGCCGTTAAAACTTTGCACATTTGATACCATAACTTATGTTGACTGATAATTTTACCCCATAACATTTCAGGTTACCAAAAAAGCCCCACATCTCCAAATTTAGTGATGATTTGAGTCCACATTGTTGCCAAATTTCCAAATTGACTCGAATAAGACCACGTGCTGACCAATTTAGAACTTTACACATTTGATACCATTATTTATGTTGATTGATAATTTTACCCCATAACATTTCAGGTTACCAAAAAAGCCCCACATCTCCAAATTAATGACGATTTTAGTCCACATTGTTGTCAAATTTCCAAATTGACTCGAATAAGACCACGTGCTGACCAATTTAGAAAATTTTACTTATTTTATTCAAATAACTAATTTAATTTATAAACAATATTAATAAATTAAATAATACATTAACATAAATATCACCAAAATTAAGAAAATATATTCTTTTTAAATATAAAATTTATATAATAGAATTAATATATTTAATATTTATTAAAATAATAAATTATATAATTTAAAACTATTAAATATTTATTAAAATATTAAATAATAAATAATTTTAATTTAAAAAAAAAACCCACCCCACCCACCACCTCCCCACCCTTCCCCCTACCCCCGATTCCCAGGCCGCCGGGCGCCGGCTGTCTGGGTCTTCTGTCCCAGGCCACCGCCGGCCTGGGATCGAAGATCCCAGGCCGGCAGTGGCCTGGGATCTGAGAACCCAGGCCGACGGCCTGGGTTCTGTTCGGGAATCGGAGGGCAGGGGGAGGGGTGGGGATTTTTTTATTAAATTATAATTATTTAATATTTAATTTTTTAATAAATATTAAATAGTTTTTAATTATATAATTTATTATTTTAATAAATATTAAATAGATTAATTTTATTATATAAATTTTATATTTAAAAAGAATATGTTTTCTTAATTTTGGTGATATTTATGTTAATGTATTATTTAAATTATTAATATTGTTTATAAATTAAATTAGTTACTTAAATAAAATAAGTAAAATTTTCTAAATTTGTCAGCACGTGGTCTTATTCGAGTCAATTTGGGAATTCGGCAACAATGTGGACCAAAATCGTCACTAAATTTGGAGATGTGGGGCTTTTTTTGTAACCTGAAATGTTATGGGGTAAAATTAACAGTCAACATAAGTAATGGTATCAAATGTGTAAAGTTCTAAATTGGTCAGCACGTGGTCTTATTCGAGTCAATTTGGAAATTTGGCAACAATGTGGAGATGTGGGGCTTTTTTGGTAACCTGAAATGTTATGGGGTAAAATTATCAGTCAACATAAGTTATGGTATCAAATGTGCAAAGTTTTAATGGTCACGTGACAATCACGTGACGATTCCGTTTTCAATTTGACGGAAGTATCAAATGTGTCGAGTTGATTTGAGTTATGGTATCAAATGTGTCGGTAGAAAAAGTTGTGGTATCAAATCCCTAAAGTGGGTTGAATTATGGTATGAAAAGTGAAATTCTCTCCACAATAATAGCAAACATTACAGTACAGTAACAATACAATACAATAACACTACAGTACAATAACAATCCAGTAACATGAAATCAGCAACCAACTCTATAACAATCATTAAAAAGGTTCAATATATGATATCAAGGACTCGTAAGCACATAGGCATTATCATAATAATTCAAGGTGTATAGTTTGTCCTAACAGTCGAGTTTTTCATTGTATCATACGTTGCATGCTCGTTCGTTTAGGGACTAAGTTACAGTTATGACTCGACCTACTAGCACATTTGGACTAACACACAAGTAACACACAACACTCACCTGAGGAGCTTATTACGGCGACCAAAATTCCACAATGAAGTGTATCCGAAACCTGAGCAAATAAGTATAAGACTAATAAATTATCTTATAATCTTACTTAAAGAAAATCCTATCACAAGGATTTTCTAAATTAACATCTCGGACAAAAACTTAAAACTTTCAACATCAAATCATTTAAGTGTATTCATTTTTAAACTTTAAGATTTGAGAAAATCTAAATATTTAACTATAGTAACAATCTAAGCGAAATTGGATTGAAACGAGCAAACACGGAGAGAGTGCAATGAAGTGAGCCTGATCCAACACGGGCTGGGCCTGAAAGCCAGCTGAATGGACCGGCAGTGGCTGCCCCGAGCACTCCCTAAAATTGCATACAACACCCTTATAAAATTTAATATTTTTAAAATGTACCCCCAAAAATATTTTTCACAGTATGTTCTTCAAACTAAAAATCTTCACTAGATTATTTTTTATAAGAACTCAATTACAATATTTAACAAGTTAATAATTAAACACCCTTTTCTTTTGAAAACATTCGAAGTATACCCCAAAAGTTTCGAAAACATTAAAACATTAACTTTCTTGCAAAAATAATTCAAGACCCAATATCACAAGAATGTTTAAGAATATTTAAGCAAAACCCGAATTAATCACAAGTTTTAATAACTTTTCATCAAACTAACAAGGAGAAACAAAAAAATTTCTTTAACCATAATTTTCTTTGGAAAAATTTCATAAGTTTTCAATCTTAAAACTAAGATGAATAAACCACTACTTCAAATCAATTAATCAAGAATTTATAAAAGAACCATGTAAAAACAGCGACAAAACATCGCATTTGACCCCTTATTTTCAGATTTACAAACATAACCCCAAAAGTTGCAAAAACTACCTTTTTGCAAAAATCTCAAAGCAAACTTTAAAACAAATGCTTTCCAAGTAAACCTATACCAAATATCAAATAAAATTTTAGATTTTCAGTCAATTTTTACTCCCAATAAAAATTGCAGCCCTTAACCTTTCAACTTTTAAAACCTTTCAAAATACCCCCAAAGTTTTGAGAAAAATATAAACATCAACTTTCTTACAAAAAGAAATCAAGATCCAAATATCTAATAAACATTTATTTAACCCAAGCAAAACCATATTAAAAATCTAATATTGAATATAAACTAAACAACTTTTCATGAAACTACAATGGATAAAATAAGGTTCTTCAATATTCATGTTTTGTGCAAATGAACACAAATTTCTAAGTCTTGAAATAAAATCCATAAACTCAACCCAAATATGAAAATGAAATCTATTTTATAATGTAATAACTTAAATCTATTACTCTTTATAAATGCATGTATATTTTTCTCCATTTTTCTTTGAATGACGCTTTAAAAGAGAATAAAATAAAATCCAATCAATTAAAGAACACAAGCATAGGTGGATCTTTACCCAAAGCAACGAAGTGTATGAAGCTCTCTTCACTTTCAGACCTCTGACGGTGGTGGTGGTGGCTTCGGTGGCAGTGGTGGCGGCTCCAGTGGTGGTTCATAACAAAAGCCCTCAAATCCTTATGTTTCACCAATTTCAAATGTCTGACGATTAACTTAGACTGATCCAAACAACGATCCGAACGGTCATGTATCCCCATGTGTTTAGGACCTTCACGCAAAATTTGGGCATGACCCATGGTGGACGAAGACTGAATGTGCGAAAAACCGAGGCTTGGCTGTGTATATTCGAAAATTTTCTTTCTAAATGTGTTGTCTTTTAAAGAAGAATCTCCGGAGGTTGCAGTGGCAGTGGGGTGGCGGCTGCGATGACCATGTTGTTTCAGGTGACAAGGTTCCGATGGTGGAGGCGGTGGTAGACATGGTGGCTCCTCCTTCTTTATTCAAGTATCATTTTTATTTATCTCTCATTTTTCATTTCTTTTAACCTATCTCTCTCTTCTCTCTCAGCTCACGGCAGCAGAATGGCAGAGGTGGCGACGGTGAAGCGGTGGTAGTGGTGGCGATGCGGTGGCAGTGGTGGCGGTCTTCCTTCCTTCTTCCCTTACTTCCTTCTTGCACTCATTTCTCTCTATTTTAAAACTCAAGTTCTTACTAAGTGAACAATAATAATATAAAAAGAATTAAAGATGGAGATGGAATGTTTAGATAGAGAATGAAATCAGATTTGAAAATGTATACATACATGTATACATAAAACTTTTACTTAGAAAAGTGGGAAGACATAATTGTCTTCTTAATTTAAACCCAACAATACATGCATTTTCTTGGGTAGAGGAGTTCCTCCACCCAAGGGCATACTTTTTGCAGCTCTTGTAGTGTGCTAGGAGGAATAATTATTACTCCTGCAAAAAATCTTCAAGTTGGGGCGAATTTACACTTTGCCCCTGAAGTTTTGGAAAGTACACTTTTGCCCCTAAAACTAAAATTTTGCGCTATTCAGTCTAGACCTCTTTTTTTTTCAAAAGATCCCAACACTTTAAGAAGGTTTTTCTCCACTTTATAACTTATTTCCAATTTCAATATTTCATAAGAAAAATTTAATCGCACATTTTAGCTCAAAGTAGCATTAAATATAAACTAAAAAATGTGCCAAAATAAATAGTGATATAGAGAATGACTCCACCATTTTAAAAGAATTTGATCATATTTAAATATATTCCCCACTAAATCAAAGCAGAAAATAGAATCTAACTTTTTGCTTGTATTTGTTTTTAGGGATATTTACCCGGCAGCCCTCAATTGTATCTAATTTCCGCTCTTCCCCTTGCATTGACTTAAACATGCATGTGTTTCCTCTTTTCATCTAAGTTGTAGTAATTAACCCCTATTCAGCAATTCAGCAACTTTTCTTATTGGAATTCGGTTGCATCACGACACACTAAACTTAAATTTGTAGAAGGGTCATCTTGAATCATTTCAGCTAACGCCTTCACTTGCATCTCATGTAATCGACCCAAATTTACGAGTTTGCCCTCTTTCAAATTGAGCAATTGGTGAGCTAAAGCCTCCTATCTTCTAACGATTGACTTCCAATTGAAAAAGTGGTTGAATTGTTAACTAGGGGTTAAAAGTCACAATTCTCATGAAAAGAGGAGAGTCAGTCCCCTTCCCTCGCTTTTTTTGGGGCGCGGAGAGGCAGACGCAATGGCTCAATTGTTACTTACTATGTTATTATGTTGACATGCAAGAATCTCTTTGTTAATAATATTGAATTTTTAGAACAAAAATGTTACTCCCTCTGTTCCAAATTATCTATCCTTTTAGAGAAAAAAATTTGTCCCAAATTATATGTCACTTTAGGATTTCAATACACATTAATTACATATTTTAGGTACTTTTAGAGAAAAAGTAAGAGAGAGAGTGCACGCAAAACTTGAATAACGTGTAAATAGCTAATGGTGGGATAAATAAAGAATAAAAATATTTGAGGTATATAATTTATTTTTTCCATAAAAGTGAGGCTATGTAGTAGGTACCTTAATATGTGTAAAAACATGTAAAATGACACTTAATTTGAGACAGAGGGAGTACAATTTTAGAAATCATGTGAGATCGCAATGTTTTCTTTTTCATGTTGAAAAAGTAGAAATTTAAATTTTGGGAGTTAAAAAAATAGAACTTTATACCAAAATGAAAGCAAACACTAAATTCAAAGTCCAAGATTTGAAATCATTTATGGAACCCTGCCCTTCAATTTTCGCATGACAAAATATGTGAATTTGCAAAATTCCATAGACACGTTTTAAAGAATCGTGGTGTGAAGTTGTCGCCTTTCGTGCATTAAACGCCAACTTCCATAACCGTTGTTGGGACAGGACATGATCCACTTGTTTCGCCCTCCCTCTCCTTCACTTTTTTCGTGTCTTAAACATGAAAAGGTAGCAAATTTATTTTACGTTGTAGACAAAGAAAGCGATCAATTTTGATTAAAATTAGTCTTAAACCCTTTCTAACCAATCCCTTCTTCTCTGTTTCTACGTCTCCTTTGTCTTTTTTGGAAATAAAAAAATTAATAATATAAGGAGTAAATTATATTCAAAAGGTTTGTAAGCATAAAGAAAAAGAGAAAAGGGAAATACCCTTCTTCCGAGATAATAATTCTATTTCGGTGAGTCAAATTAATTATGTTATTCTTCCTGCATAGAAATTTCTGGTTTATAACATGTCTTAATCTTTTTATTTTTTATTTTTTTTATTTATGTAAGTTGAAATTAAAATCATATCATGTTGTTATGTATAATAAGAGGGATTCTTTTGTTCTTCCCAAAATTGATTGATAATTAAAATTTGATTATTGTGGCATGATCAATCTATTTGATTTCTATGTTGTAGAAAAGTTGATGTAAATGGTCTGCTTTTACATTGATACAAAATCCCATTTTAGATGAATCTTAACATTTTCTTTTTATTTGTTAATTAATAGACATATAACTTAGGAGAAGGATTGTGAGAATGGTGGGACAGATAATATTCTTGATCACAACATTAATGGTGATGGTTGGGGCTTATGCCCAAGATACGAATCCGGTGTTTGATCCGTGTTCAGATACCAAAGTTCAGAAATTGGATGGTTTTACATTTGGGCTCGCTTTCTCTGCAAGGGACTCATTCTTCTTCAATCAAACTCAGCTTTCTCCGTGTGATCGTCGTCTATCTCTTGGAAACGCAGCTCAACTCGCAGTTTTTAGGCCAAAAGTTGATGAGATTTCATTGCTCACAATCAATAGTAGCACATTTAATCCGGTAATGATCTTGTTTCATATTACTTAATGTTGTTCTTCCACCTTTAATATATATATCTCAATTCATAATATATATATATATATATATATATATATATATAATCTGTTTTTATATGATCGATCATATAGCTTTTTATGTACGTTCTTCAATAAACGAGATGTTCAATATTTCCCTTTCCTCCTTTGATTATTCCATCACAGAGCAGGGATGGTGGTTACATGGTGGCATTTGCTGGGCGACAATATGCAGCTCGATCAATTCCTATTTTTGTTGCTGACAATACTCACACTGTCACCAGTTTCACTCTGGTAAATCTATCTCAATCGAGCTTTTATCATTTCACTTGAACTGTAATAAATTAATGATGAAAGATTGAACAATTTTATCAAACTTCTGGTTTTTGGTAATAGGTTCTAGAATTCCAGAAAGGCACACTCCTAAATTTATACTGGAAGAAGTTCGGGTGTGCCTCGTGCACTGGAGATTCGTTCGTGTGCCTTAACAGTACTGATTGTGCTTTACCAAATTCCAGATGCAGAGGCAATGGAGGGTCTATTGGCTGTGATTTGGGCATACAATTGGCTTTCTCCGGCACTGATAAGAACGATAATGTGTTTAATTCTTGGTACGAAGTGGCTAATCTAAGGCAGTACTCCCTTTACGCACTGTATTCTGATCTACGCGAGACACTTACCAGTCCGTTCCAGAATTTGATATGAGATTTTATGATTACATCATATACTTGGATTTCTGCTAATGTTGTACATGAATCTGTGAGGAATTATTGAATGTTGCTTTAGAGAGTAGATGAATACTGAGGACCATTTAGTGTTTTTTCTTACATGTAACTGATTTTATTTTGGATATGCATGGCGGAAGAATTGACATGAATGAAGAAAATGTTTTCTTTTTTCCTTTTACGAATGAAGATAATTTTTGTTGTATGCAGAAGAATATGTTATAAGATTCTAGCTTCTATTGTATCTTTTTCCTTCCTCTGATTTCTTTGAATTTTATTTACCATGTCTAGTAGTAGACGTGTTTTTGTGATCAAACTTTTACCAGACCCAAAAGGAATCGAATCAATCCGAGAGATTAGATAAAGGCAAGCGGGTCAAAATATCAGGTCAAGGAAAAAATACATCAACCCTGCCTAAAATAGATAGAATCGTTCTAATTCAGATAAGGGTTAGGTCTAAACGCCCCTATTCTATATGTCTATTTACCGATTATCCATCGGATCAAATTCATGTTTGATTCTTCGATATCCAACTAGCAAATACACTTTCATGCAATCAAACAATATGATATATTTACAAGAAGTTGGGAAACAAAGACATCATCAATAATTCTGGTCTCTGGAGTCTGCAATGTGCAGAAATAATCTTTTTTTCCTTTTCAAAATGGTGTTACTGCCAATAAATCAATGTTAAGTTAATTATACACAAAAAATGGCAACTATACAGAAGCTATACATTTTGTTCAGCAAGAACAATTGTACCCTGAGTATCAATAGGGCTCCATAAATTCATTTTTGTGAGCAAAATTTAAGTTCTATACAGGTTGAGGAGTATGCATCTTTTCATGGATATCCTTCACAAGATCACTCAATTCTGGGAAAACTGAAACTAGAACAAGTTCCAGTATTCCATAACCAAGTTGTTTCAAGCAAACCGTCGACTGCAAGACATTTAAATATTAAATAAAGTAACAAAAAAGAACAGAAGATGAGAAGATGAAGCTCGTACTTAAAAAAGTAAGATGCAGAGTATTTCTAGGGTAAAATTGTTTAGTCCCATAGGACTGAACATTCAACACACTTGTCCCCTGTTTTACCAAATTACACTTTGGGTCCCTTCGATTTTTTATTGGCACTTTTGGTCCTATCACCCACTTCGAAATTCCAATCCAATTAGAGACCCACAGTGCAAACATAGATGGAAAAGAGGGCTATACTTTATATGAAAAATAGTGCATAATATATTAAAAATGGGACCAGGTGCAATTTTGTAAGCCATGGGTCCAAATGCATTGAGGGTATAGTACAGAGGGACTAAAAGTGCAATTTGGCCGTATTTCTTGGTATGAGCTAGAATGTTTACAAGAGGGAGGGTAAGGGGGAGTTTTTACCTGAAGGAAGTAGTATATATCTCTAGCACAACGTCTGTACTGCTTATGCCCAATCAAGCTGACCAAAGCGGTGGGAGCACCATCTGCCAGTTAAGGAGGACAATATTCAGATTAATGGATTCTTTTTAAAAGTTAATGGCAATTTAACCCCATGATTTGCATAATGTTCAAGTTATGATAAATTTTGCACTTTACCGCCCCTATGTTACAAAAACACTTTACATGCCCACTTTCAATTTCGGCGAGTGAGTTACACTCCGGCTGAAGGAGGTAAATTGCTCTTTTAAAATTTACACACGGGGTAAAGTGCTCTTTCAAAATTTTCTCGGGGGGGGGGGGGGGGGGGGTTAAAGTGCACTTTTGCAAATCAAAGGGGATAAACTGAACATTATGCATTTCACAGAGGTTAAATTGGCATTAGGGTGGTGTATTGATAGCATTCACTAGAACTCGAAATAAATCGTGGTGTGTATTGCTGATTATTGTCCCCTTTCAGGCATATTATAAAATTCGAGGCATATATTTTGCTGAGTTAATTATATGAATCCTGGAGTAAATTTAAGAGTATAAATGATGGGGCTATGCAAACAGTAGATGCAAATCTTCTCAAAAAAAAAAAAAAAATGGGAAACAGCAGAAGCAAATGAAGCAGACATGAGGCCTTAGAATCACATCATAATAAAAAAAAAAAGATAAGAAACAGTATGGTTAAAGATTAACTAGGACACCCTCTATTTCTGAAATCAAATTAAAATCCATAATATATGTCAATTAAATAGTGGGAATTACTCACTGAAGATCATCTTTTTCACATCACTAGCCCTGCGAGCAGCTTCAAGCTGTTGTTCAAAAGACCCTGGTTTGAGAACCCTCCTTCCACCTGGTTGCCTTGTTTGCTGAGATCTTTGATTTGCTTGACAATTATTTACTTGATCTTGAATCCGCAATTTTATAAAGAATGTGCCATCAGGCCAGAGAACCTAATGAAAATATAATGATCAGAAAACAGATCTTTCTTGAAACAAGTTATTATGCAAAATAAATTGCACATAATTTTCAAAAGATAATAATGAGTAGATTGGAATTTCTATTAACACTAAATGCGAAATCACTTGGAAATCATAAAGTTCTTGGCTGAAAATAAGTGCCAAATCATAACTTAATAAAAGGACACATTTTCAGTTGATCAAAACCTCAGGTGACCGAGAACAGGAAGTTGTAATCTAATATCGGTGCATAAATTGTAATTAATTAGGCAAGATAAACTTGTACAAGATGTAACAGCAGCAATTCTGCAATAACTATGGGTCCCTCTGAGGTGTCAAAGGTCGTGAACTCAAGTTCTACAAACAAGATCATAGTAGTAACTTAAGCGAAAAAGTGAATTTCACCATAACTCATGTCACACAGTAGATTCTTGATGATCATAAATCAAAGACTTCAATTCTCAGGATGACAAAGTTGCGATTACGCAACTCAGAGCATGAAACTATTAGACAAAAAGACTCATGACTTACATCCTGGACCCATCTAATTCCATGCGCGATAATATCCTCTCTACGCAGCCATTGGATTTGCCTAAGGAGCCAGTCATCAATGGCATCTTCCATGACTAACTGCAATATTTGTTTTGATATCCAAAAGACCTGTCTCCTACAATGAAAGATGAAAGGAAAGGGGTTATGGCTAAATGATAATCTGCATATAACAGCATTCTCCTAGTACTTTAAAAAAATTCGCAGTTCCATCAATTTATCACTCAGAAAGGGAAAAATGATCCAGAGACAATATCCAATAATTATATTTGCTACCATTTTGCTTAAAACTCTCTCTGCTCGGATGGGGACATAAAAGATTTTAGAAGCTCAACTTTGAACATGAACGTAACATATCTAAAATTCTGAGAAGACAGTTATCTCAGGACTCAGGAGTAATCTCCCAGATGAGGTTACAACCTCAAAAAAAGGAATTACAAAAATATTGCTTATTAACTGTTATAGTTAAATCCATGTTCACAATACAAAGGTGTGAAAAACAAATGATAATATAGTAGCAGACTTTCTAAGAGCAATATAGCATTTTATTGTTAAAGCTAAAAGCAAATCCACGATATAAAAGTGCGAAAAGACAGCATCACCTTAGCCAGCCTCTTCTCTTCAGCTGAAATATGTTATCAACTAAATTCAAAACTGGAACACTCAAATTTGGTGGTGTCCACTGCAAGAAAAAACAATATCAAGTACAGTAACCGCAATGAAGATCACGCAATAGAGATAGAGTGCTCAAGAGACAAGTGGGAATATTAGGAATAAGATGGCAGCTTAGTTTATTTTGGACCTTTATTCCAGCCGCTTCTAATTCGAGAGGAACAGACTATTGAAGGGGATGACAAAGTTTCAAACATTAGATAAGTTTCCTCAATGCCTGTGCAATCTTTAAGGAAAGCAACCTATTCAACAAAATCTCAAGACGAGATGACAAGAAAAAACAAAGTGTGGAATCTACTTTTAGTCTTTGTTCACATGCTATAAGAATCAATATCTTCTATGTGTGGAAATTGAAATGATCCAGGAGAAGGAGAAAGCAAAAAGAACTCGTCTGAATTTGATATATATCAAATTACTGTAGAATATGACAGCTACATCCAGAAATCATTGCCCTAGAGAACATAGAAAGCTGTAATGACTTGAACTTACAATTTCAAATAAAAGGTCCCTCAAAAGAAACTACTGGTTAATTGTCAGAAAGTCAAAGAGAGATGACGTAGAATCCTAAATACACATAAACACAACTAATGTAAACAAAACAATAAAATAGATTGCTAAAGACATGCATGTCTGTATAGGGAGAAAGAGAAGCAATTGAATTAAAAAATAATGTAAATCACAGAGCCAAAGTCAACTTATTGAGATTAAGAAAATTATTATTGGAAAAAACAATCAAGAGCATCAGAAAAAGGGTATATGGCCAATGAATAAACAGAACAGGAGGGTATCACGGTACAATAATAGATGCACAGTACCTCCGGAGGCACCCCTGTTGGATCGTCTTGGGGAACATATGTGATGGCTAAACTAGATTCAGAATATCTATTTCTTGAATCAGATTTCACCCTTAAACTACGCATTTCCTCAATGTCCAAGTTACTGACATCTTCACCACGTTTAACAACCCTCGGAGGAAACCCCTTTGAGTCCAACTCATTGTCTGAATGCCACCCATTAGATTGGGCAACAGACACTACATCCTCTTGCCCATGGTTCACATCTTTCTCACCTTTCTCATTATCAGAAAAGCTGTTCATTGCTTCTGAGGTACTCTGCCGCACAGCCAATTTATACATATCATCAGTATTCAAGGACAAGTTTCTGCTCGTAACAGAAGAAGGTGGGTCATGACAAGGGGAAGGTGGGCCAACAACTGCTCGCATTAAGCCATCAGAAACACCTTTGAACTGGCGTACAATATCATCCATGGCGTCATCCACATTAACTGATTTGGACAACGGAAATTTCCAAAATGATTCAAGTACTTAATTTGAAGTCATTGCATGATAAATAATTTAAAATAAAAACAATTAAGTTAAGTTTCAAAGCATACGTAAAAGACTAATTGCATTAATTAACAAACTATTCTCCAATAAGCTTATGCATATGAGTCTCTGATTTGGCTAAGGAAGTTCAAATCTATAATGATATTTAACTAAGCATTTTTTAATGTTTTCTAGACATCTAAACTGCAAACCAACATTTTAGCCATGTTAAAACAACACCGAAGAAACCATTGCTACCATAAGATTTAACAAACACAGACAACTAATGACATAATATACAGTCTGGAGACACATAACAGACATTTTAGAACTTAAAGATTATGATACAAAAGTCAAGATTACCAACAACTTAATCATGCATTTACTATTTCTTTATCTCAAGCAAAGTGATAGTTCAGTACAACTATTACTCCCCAGACCCAAAGTCATATGAATACGAATAACACAGAGACATAATAAATTGATAAGAATAAGGATACACGAAGGTTGGTATCTTCTAGTACGTCTTGAATAAATCCAAGGCAAAACTACCAGGGACCTTTGGACATAGATACCATGGAGATATATATAGAGTATTTAAACATAGTTGTTTCGAAGTCCTGTGTCTGTTACAGTAAGCAACTAGTTGAAGTCCATAAATATCTATGTTATATCAATCCTGAATAATGCTTATTTTCAGTATACAAGTGATTACAAGGAACATATGTAAAATATATAGTTAATCTAATATCGATTGAAATGATGCCACATACCTGCCAAAGTCTTCATTACAGAAGATGATTTCCCAAACGAGTAACTCTGCATAGATGAAAAAATAACAAATTAATAAAGAACCAATAGGTAATGAGTATGTTTCAAACAGAAAAAGCACATGTGCACCTTGGAGGAGGCACTTAGAAAATCCCATACTTCATGTTGCTCAGCAACATTGGCAATTGACAAGAGATCCTGATAAATACAGTATTGTAAAACAGCTAATTAAGACCTGTCAGTATCATCACAAAAAGGAGGAATAACCATACTTGAAGATATTTGTCAAGCTGAATACAGCGCTGATGAACAAAAGCATCCTCTGTACTTGATGAAAATATCCTTTTAGGAGGCAAATGCAATGAATAATTAGGAATTTCCTTAAGATGCCTATGCAATCTCTCAAAATTCCGATATCTGTAGACATAGAATCGCAAAAGAATCAAAACATAGAAACAGATTGAACAATCCTGATTTAATCAGGAAACCTTCTTATGTTGAGGAACACAAAGTTGTTCACATACTGAACTGACTTAAAGTGGATAAATATGAAATGTATTTCAAACTGGAACTAAAACCCAGACCTTCTTTTCACAAACCAGGTGTTTTTGTCAGCACCAGTGACAGCAATTGAATAAACAGCAAAAGATTTTGAGCCAAGTTTCTCGAAGTATGCTCCAATTACCTGCAGAACCAAGGGTTTATTGTTACTAGACACTAATCAAATGTGATCAGAAGATAGTCATGTGATCCTTCATCTTAATCAACCCTAAACTTCATAAATTTTCGATCAGGCAACTTTGGGCAATCAATGTAGTTCATACTAAGAGGGCATTAGTACAATACTATAGTTTTTCCTAGATAGATAGTAAATCAATTGCACATGCAAATTATTTAGTCGTAAGGGATAAAACAGAAGTAGTACATAATTAGTAGACTACTCTCTCCAGGAAGAATTTATTGTGTGGTTGCAGGAGAGAAGTGTAACCATCATTTTGAAACAAAGGAATGAATCTGGGCTATGAAGCTACACTTCTTAAAAGAAAATAAGCATTTTGTAATATATACAATAAGGTTGACCAAAATCAAAGTCGTGAACCAGAAAAGGAACTGATCGTTGTCTTACCCGACATCTCAGCTTTGGAACACGAAGTCCTTCAGTACGTAATACCATGTCTGAACTGCTTTTCAGCCTGTCTGCATTAAGTTTATTAATGTCTGCCCTATAGTACTCATTAGTGATGGGTGCACTGCCTTTACTAGCAAATGTATCTTCCAGGTATGACTGAACTCCTAAATCAGAAGTGCTGTTTGATCTTTTGAGCCTATTTCTATTTTCACGAGAAATAACAGCAGCATTCTCTAGTTCATAGATAGTAGAGCCTCCCTTCGAAAACTCCCTCATAAAATGATCTGGTGATCTGCTCAAGGCATCAATACTGAGATTGGTAGACTGAATATCTTGTTGGGAGTTTGGTGGTAGTTGGATAGAAGCTTTATCTTCCAGTCTGATAGATGTTTCTGGCTTCTGTGCTGGTGCTTCAGTCACCAAATCTTTTCTAGGTGATGACATGCTAACTGAATCAGCATTTTCAAAAGCCTGATGTCTTGGAGCAGCCCTTTTTTGGAGTTTCTTTTTATAATTTCTTCCTATAGTCCACATGTTTTCTAGATTTTCTGGCATAAGAACTTCTGTTCTTCTCTGGGTTGCTGCATCAAACCCTTTTGCCCAGTCAGCAGCCCTTGGATGTATTACATCACCCTGCATGGTACTAGATAAGTGATTTCCAGAAGCACCGGATTCATGTTTCCTTTTATGTTCAAATACAGATAAGGACAAATCAGTTCCTTGAGTGATGGAATGTGTACTTTTTGTCAAATTAGATTCACTGCTTTGACCATGTTCTCCAGAAAATGTGTGCTCAGGGTTATTACCCTCCACATTAGGTGATTGATCAGTAGCATCATCCTTGAAGCCCTCATTATTATAGGCAAGGATAATATATTCAATCAATTCATTGATGTACCTGAAGAAAATGACTGAAAGTAGTTAGATTCCTGAACGGAAAATCGCATATACAACATAAATCTTACTTGCTTTGAAAAGATGGTTAAAAGTTGCAAGCACGAGAAAATTCAAAGCTTTCACTTTCACTTGTGACTAAAACAAATACAATATTTATCAAAACCGCATACTTCATAAAGTAAGAATTGCACAAGTAAGATCAATGTCTTACTGTCACTTGTATTGCTCCACTAAATCTCCCACATCATGTTCTAAAATAATTTTCTTGCAGTTTTTATGGGAAGTGAATCAAAGGCCCAAGGAGATTACTAGTTAAACTTGAACTAAACAAAAAGACCTGCACGCTCAGCACACAGCCAAAAATTTTGTTACTCAAACCTTATTCGAAACAGAAAATATAAACAAAGCCCTCATTTTTTCCTGAATCATTATCTTCTCATTATTTGTAAGCATTTGCATTCTAAGATTAGTAACTAATACTAAAAGATTCAACATCAACATTACAGACCTGGATGGTGGGTCTTTCTATTCTACAACATCATGAACATTTTAAAATTTTGCTAAATTTATTTAAAACTTAGGGGTTTTTTGCATTTTGCACCCCCGAAATATGAGAAATAGGCACTTTGCACACTCGAAACTAAAATTTAACACTTTGCACCCTCAAAATATGAAAAATGAAGCACTTTGCACCCTCTTTTATTTTCAGGCAAAAACTCAATGGCAAAATAGGTAATTCAATTATAAGTTTTTGGCACTTTGCACCCCCAAAATAAAATTAGCACTTATCACCCTCGAATTAAGAACAAATCAGCAACTTGCACCCCCAAAACACAATAAATTGACACTTTGCACCCCAAACACATAATTAACACTTAACACCCTCAAATCTCATTTTTTCGGCAAAGTTGACCATCATAGTGAAGAAAAATCTAAGGCAAAATAGGCAAGGTTCCGATCTGATTGAACAACCTACATTTATATACATATATACATATTAAATACCATGAATTTGGAATGATTACATCATATAGCAAATTAGCAGGCTATGAATTATAGCTTATACAAATTAAACGTGCTATGCACAACAATTGAATGAGTAAAAATTGGTAAGTTCAATTGTGCCTTAGATATTTTTCACCCCGATGGTCGACTTTGCCCGAGAAAAGGAAGGGTTTGAGTTTTTTTTTTTTAAATTTGAGGGTGTTAAGTGTTAATTTTGTGTTTCGGGGTGCAAAGTGTCCATTTATTGTGTTTCAGGGGTGCAAGTTGCTGATTTGTTCTTAACTCGAGGGTGATAAGCACTAATTTTATTTTGGGGGTACAAAGTGCTAATTTCTCAAGTTTTCAGGGTGCAAAGTGCAAAAGATTTATAATTGAATTACCTATTTTGCCCTTAAGTTTTTGCTTGAAAATAAAAAAGGGTGCAAAGTGCTTTATTTTTCATATTTTGAGGGTGCAAAGTGCTAAAATCTAAGTTTCGAGGATGCAGAGTGCCTATTTACTATGTTTCGGGGGTGTAAAGTGCAAAAAACTCAAAACTTAGCGAACATTCTGAATTTTATGTGCTGCTGCTGTCTCAATTTTTGCACATGTGCACCTCTAGTATCAATTTACTAGACAGCATTATGAAGTGTGCAAGAAGTTCTAGTGCTCTTAGCATAAATCAATAAAAAAACCTGCAGAGGGTATCGGCAACTCATATACTATTGGTATGGTAAGAGTTGGAGTAAAGCATGAGATGTGCTATTTTAATTGAGATAAAAGTCTTATAAAAGACCTATAACTAAGCCTAAGGTTTTCCTTTTCTGTTATTTTTGCTGGTTCACGCCATACTAGATTCCAGACCTTCAAGAAAGTCGAGCATTTTCTTTTTCAACACTTCAATTCTCGAATTATCAATAGTTGATGACCATAAGATTAGAAAACATAGTTTCTAGATTTTGCGATAACCGTTACTTTCCTCTTGTCAACTAAATAGCTCCAGTTTCCTAATAGTTTGTGTTCACCAGCCTCATACCGGCAGTCAGTATTATTTTCTCACAATCTACATCCTCAAGCCTTAAAATTTATCTGCTCCACTTCCGTGCTTAGATCCTCCCTTTCTGAAATCTTCCCCTCACTTATAGCCTTAAATTTGCAGAAATTTCATGCACTTATCTCCAGAGTTTCTTGCCCGGTGCTTGTCCGACGTCAATCTTATATTATGTAACAGGGCTGAAAATGGTGATTTAGGGAGTGATTATGCATGATTTTAATAAAAGCTCATGTAAATTCTCCCCCATCAATTATTCGATCAATACATAAGATATAAACTGCATATCATTTCAATTATTTGAAGGCCAACATGAGAAAGATGAAATATCATGTGGAATTTGCTTTCTGGGTCATGCCATACATGATGCCAACACAAACCATCTAGAACATGAAAAAAAAATTATTTATACAAAGAGCATGATGAAACTAATAGAGAATTTGAAGGACAAAAAAACGATAGAGCAAATAGCATCTCACCCTGGACTTGCAAAATTCATAATAGGTTGCATCACCAAACAAGTTAAGAGCTCACGAGCAATGCACCGAACTAAAGGGCACTGGGATTCCCTTGGTCTTAATACAACAGCCAAAAGTCCACCCATGAGCCGCTGAAGAACCTATTTTTAAACAAGGGTTAATTGTCATGATAATTAACTGAAACATAAAATATACTGGTAAAAGAAATCCATCTAAATGAGAACACTTCTACACCTTGTACTCACAATCTGGAGATATCAAAGCAGGGTGAAGCTCCTTAGAGGCCAGAAGATGGTGTTTCAACCTTTCATCCCGTTCTACAGAAGACAATGTTCCCATAACATCCCTACCAATAGCAGCTTGGTTTCTTCTAAATAGGTCAAGGTGATCTCCTATCAGGTCTACTACATCCCTGGAGAAACAGAAAAACAATGATCAACAACTAGTCATTAATCATTAAACTTGCCTTTATTTTTTTAACCACGTATAAGTATGAAGAGACACCAGAATCAATACCTTGTCAGCAGGTCCACGAGGTTCACATCTTTGATTCTTCCAGATACTTCACCAAGAACATCCATGATTATAGCATGTATTAGCTCCGGCGCCTCTTTGTCAGGTGTAATAGTAGAGTACCACAAATCTACGACAAAATCCTGCAAAATCTTATTGATGAAATCCTCGATGGCTGCTTCCACAACTGGGGAATCAATTTTTCTCTTCCATTTTTGTGGGGGAGGAAGGGTAGACAGACGAGAATCATTCACAGATAGCTGCTTCTTTTCTAAGTACGACAAGTAGGAAGTTGATCTGGTATTATGGACCTTCCAACGGAATTCCACCTCGTTAATTAATATTTTTAGTCCAGAAACCAAGAGTACAGCAATCGGAATATTCATGAACATTGATTTACTAGTATCTGCAACCAAAATATATATAATCAGAGTAGAGATCGACATTAATGTAAAAAGAAAAGAAAAAAAAAGGCCAGAAGATTAGCATACTTGCAGTATAGATCCCCACTGAAATTTAGGAAAATGTCAAAAAATGATGATGTGTTAGCCTAATTAAAGCTACACCTCAGCTAATAAAACAAAGAAAACAAATACCAAAGGTCTTCCTGATTAAACTGTTTTTTCTGAAAACAACATCACAGCAGGGAAAAAAGAAGTTATAGCTCCCCAACTAAGGGTTCCCCGTTAATCCAAAAAATTCAATAGACTAAGTATCTTAGTTGAATGGTTGACTGAATAGTTATTCCACACTTGAAGTATTTCAATAAAACCATTGCTATTACCAGCAAACTCAGTTCCGGTATCTGATAGGATTTAGTATTTACTTTAGCGAGCAATTATTCCTCCTACATTTTGTCCCTCAAGTTTTAGCACTTTTTAACACAAATACCAAATTCCCTTCAATCAAATACAACAACTAACAAATATTACAAGTACCACAAGATAATTGCAATACAATGATAAACAAATGTACCAATCAATTAAACATCATCATAATCTCAATTCCTTCAGCCAAAGAAGGAAAGAAAGGATTACTATATTCCTAATAAAAAGATACAGAAGATTAAGAGCTTACGTGTCAAGAAGTAAGTAACTGCGAATATACAAAGAATCCACCAGACGGTTCTAAGCTTAGCTTCTTCGATCAGATCTTGTATACTCTTCATCGGCTTCGTCATGATTCTCGGAACCCTTACAATGTATTTCACTAGCTAAAATTGAATTTAATGTACAATTAAATAATTAAAAGAACAATTTTGACAAATCAGAAACTAACACACATAATTAATGAAATTCCGAGAACTTCCGTGGAATTTCAATTGCAAAAAAAAAAAAAGAAGAAGAAGCAAAATCCAGCTGAATCTGGAAGAGTCGAGTGAGTACGATTCCCGATCGTCTCCTGGCTGGAGTTTTCTGTATTTCCTGTGTTCCTTTTTGTCCTACTAAAAAATGTATAGGAAGAAAAGAGAAAAAAAGCGTGGGAAAGGAAGATGTCACGACGTCGTTAATGTTGCTGTACACGTTGAGCTAGCTATGCATTGCTGAACTGTCGGAGTCGTATTGACGAATTTGCCCTTTTTTTTCAACATTTGCGAATGTGGAAATACAATTGATCAATGCTTAGTCCCACTTTGTAACCTAAAAATGTATCGGTTTAACACTTTGCACCCTCAAAAAAATCAATCCCACTTTATACCCTTAAAATATATATTATTTTTCACTTTGCTCTCTAGATAAAATTTAGGCCAAAAAGCAAGGGTATTTTGTCACTCCCTTCAAAAGTCAACATATATTTCATCTAAAATGTACTAAGATAAATGTACAAAATTAAGAGTAAAATTAACAATTACCCACTATAATAACTCCGAAAAAACATAAAGATTAAAAAAATATTTAAATTAGACGTCACATGTTGTAAATATAAATTTGAATTTGGGGTTTTAGAATTTTAATTCGTATGCAATTAAGAGTAAATTGACAATAACTCCGAGAAAACATTAAAAAAAATGAGCATATGTTGTAAATATAAATTTAAAAAAACCGATATCAAATGATATTTTTGCCCATGTTGAGAGTTTAGGGATCCTTATGCTATTTGAATGCACAAAGCCCTCTCTCTCTATATATATATTGTTACATATACCTTCTTATATCATATTTTGTATGGAACACATTTTTAACCAACTACGTTAATTTTTTAGCTCATTACAAGAAAAACGTTAAATTTTGATTGATTTTCCGACAGATTCGTCGCGGCGAATATTGAGACCAAAATATTTCGTCAAAAAACATCATATCAGAATTTCTTTTGATGAATTTTCGAGTGATAAGTATTTTCGACGGTCGTTCCAACGGATTTCTTGGCACCATATTTACTTATACCCTTTATTGTGAAAACAAGACTTTTTCTATTTATTTATTGATTTTTTTTTATTTCAAGTTATATAGATATTTTTTATAATAATATTTTATATTTGGTCGAGTTAAAAGTAAGTAAAGTATTCATTTAACTGCACTCCAAATAATTTTTTTCAAGTTATTTTAATGGATAATTTTTCAATTATGCTCTTAATTATATATAAATCTCATATTATTATATTTTGGAGGGAATATATGTTGGTTTTTCAAGGGAGTGACGAAAATACATTAATTTTTTTGCTTGAAATTCATTCAGGGTGCAAAGTAAAATACAATATATATTTTAAAAGTACAAAAGTGGAATTAAATTTTTTCGATGGTGTAAAGTGACAAATTGATTAATTTTTAGGGTGCAAAGTGAAATTAGGCCATTGATGAACTACAGCGCCGAAATGAGTTGGTTCCGAATTTAATATTAGAATAAATCATATTCTCGAGTAGTTAAGTTAGTTATTATGTTTTAACATTATGGCAAAAGATCATTCTGGAATTCTAATTTGGAAATATTTTCTACTCGATTGGTACTGCAGAAATAGCACTCATATCACAGCTAGAAAAAATCACTCTAACTAGCCATAATCGAAACTAAAATACTTTTTTATTATGCGTAACCTTTTTTTTTATAATGCGTAATGCTTGATGAATTAGTTTGTGTAAAGACTACTGGCAACAATAAGACTCTTTGAATTTAAAAAAAAAAATAGGATACCGTCAACAAGTGAATATGTCAATTAAGATCTTGTTAGAGAAAATTATTGTGTTTATAATCTTTAATCTGGTTAAAGTGAACCGGTCAAATATGTAAAAAAATCGAATTATATAATTTTCTTCATTTTTTATTAAATATATTTTAATTGTGTAATATGATGTTTACATAATTAGACTCGAATTTGGCATACCTTAATTATTTTTTAATAATGTGGAAATGCATTACTTTAAAAAAAAGTTTACATTTATAGTTTCAAAAAGAGGTGGAGGCGGCAAATGATACTAATATTGGTGGTATTTGTAATCTCTTTGGTTGCATGTATAATATAAATGACTACTTAAAAGACTTGAAATACATCCTAAATCAAAGTGACCCAAACAAAGTGTTGTGGATTAGTTATTATAGATTTAAAATTCATAGCTCCAAAAAATCAATCCTAGAATTTTGGACACCAACCTAAGGATTAATATGAAAGTAATTTGATTGGATTTGGTCTCAATAACTGGTTTCAAAGGTTTCGACGAAACGTTTGAAACTCGATTTAAATAATGGTTTTAATGGAATAACATAAATTAAAGAAAGCATAGGGAAAAAAGAAAAAAAAATTCAAAATAATATAGACAGGCTCCTATCTACTACTTGGTGTGGGAAGGTTTCGGTCTTGGGCCGAAATCATGGTCTGAGCTGAAATTCTCCCAAGCCCATTATCAAACAAGGTTTGACCCAATTTGACTGAAATCAACATGAGCCAAATCAAGTCCATATATACTCTAAATTTCTACTCGGTCAAATAGACTAAAAATTTCGAATTTCCATCACAGAGGCTTTGGGAGCCCAATCCACACCTTTGACCGGGTCACTAATTTGGATACTTGCTTTAGATAACTCAATTCTAATCTAATATAAAGAGAAAAGAGTTAGGTCAGGATGAATCACCACATAGATTGGTATATAGTTCGTACTCATGAATTTAGCGCATTTTATTATTTCGGGAAAAAAATAAAGGGTTATTTGGGCCATTTTAACAACACTACTCAAAATCCATTATCCTAGATGATCTTAGGGCCTGTTTGGATCTATTTTTGTTGAGTTTCGCCCATGATTTGAGCCCAGCTAAACAAGTCAAATACCCCATATTTTACCTTTGGCCCAAAATCCGGATGAAACAAGTGTTTATGGGCAGCATGAAACAACCCCAAAATGTTTGATGGTCTGACCAAGTCAGAGTAAGACTGCAACTCAGAAGTTGTCTGCCATTTATATATACATATTGTCATATTATATATTATATATTATATATATCTATCATCTCAATCATTACACCATTTTATATTATACATAATTCTATAAAGTCTTTAATTTGACATATGTCATAAAAATTTCACTCACAAACACCAACATCCAAAACCATTTCAAACCATATCTCAATTTTTCAAAACTCACTATTTATTATTTTACTAATATTTTATCATCTCAATATTCCAACCAAAATCAATTCAAATCATGTTTCAAATGTTTCACCAAAATCACCCAAACATTTTTGAAACATTGAAATAGGACGAAACAGAGCCAAAACCGATCTAAACGGGGCCTAAATGTTTGAGCGTGAAAAAAATTTCATAAGTTTATAAGTTGAAATTTTGATCTTATTAAACTTTGAAAAATGATCAAATTAAATGCATGTTATACAATGATATTTCATATGACTTGAAAAATTAAAGAACTTTTGAAATTTAACTAGTGTGCTGATTAATTTACGTGAATAAAATATTTTCATAAAAAACATATACAATGTTTTGTTTGACTGTAAAATTCGACAAAATAAACACAATGATCATTTTTCTAAAACTAATTCTCACAAAGAAATATCAGTATTATATAATTTAGACATCATTTTTCTTTTCTTTAAATGATATCTTTTGGGTTCTCTAAAAAAATGATATCTTTTGGGTAAATTTTCATCGGAACGTACTCTTTCAAAATATCTTAAAAAACCTCTTATATATTTTTTTAATTTTTAAAAGGGATTTTTGCACATCACCCCCTAAAAAGTTTAATTTTCGCGCTTTTTCCCCTATGATTGAAAAAATATGACAGTACCCCCTAGAAGTTGATAAGTGAGTGCACTTTACCCCCTGGTCAATAATTTGTTGGATTTCAATAGGTAGAAATGTAAATTTTGGGGTTTAGTGCAATAATTCTAATCTTTCTGGGGGGCTAAGTGCACAAAATATTATTAATTTAAGTTATTAAAATATTAACATTTCAAAGCAGATTTTCATAGAATTCTTTATCTTGATAGTCACATCGAAATCTAATTTTAGTCTTATAACATATTTTTTATTTTAATTGTTTACTTTCAAACTTCTTTGATTTGATTGAAATATTTTTAGAATAAAGATGATTTATTTGTAACAATAATAAATAAATAATTAGGACTAATGAAAAATTCATTTATTAAATATGAATTTTCGTATAAAAATATAACTAAATATTTTTTATTTTTTTAAATTGCAAGTTACATTTGGATATTTTAAAATTTTGTGCACTTAATCCCCTAAAGTTTTTTGTTATTGCAGAAAATCCCCTAAGTGATGTTTTACCATTTGAAAATTACTTAAAAATGACTAGGGGACAAAGTACACTCATTTATCAATTTATAGGGGGCACTGTCATATTTTTTCAATTATAAAAAAAATAGTGCGAAAATGGAACTTTTTGGGGTGGGGGGTGACTTGCAAAAATCCCTTTTCAAAATACCCTTTCTCAATTTGGTCGGCCCACATATTTTGTTCACTTTTCCGCCGCCTGTTGTTTGATTTCCGAAAGTCCCTCCGCCGCATTCGATATTTCCAAATCTGTGGGCTCTACAATTCCCCCAATATCTCACCGGCACTAAAACCACTTATCTACGGTCAAGATTTGTCTGTTACAGTTGTTGATGAATACAGCTTGTCTAAAATATCATCATCCAATGGATAAAGACATTAAAAAAATATCTCATACTTATCCACGACGGACACTGATCATCATCATCATCATCATAGATCTATCTCTCTACAAAAACAAACACACACCACACCAACAAACAAAAGTTTAATTATCTTACACTAAACATGATTCAATTAGCGCCACTAAATTGTTCCTTAAGCAATTTTCTTGTAGAATCAAATGGGTTTGGTCAGTGTTCAAAATCAAGTTCAAGAATTGCTTCAGTGCCCACCATTTGTTGTTCCGTGTCAAGAAATACGCCAAAGTTGGAGCCTTTCAGCAGAACCAAGATTGATAGAGGTGTTAAAGAACCACCTTTGATTCAGAAATCTGAAAATCAAATTGCAGGCAAGTTTTTCTTTTCTTTTACATTGGGTTAATTGTTCAATTGATATTGTGGTCGATCTCTTTTACTGAATTAAGTTTAATTAATGTTCAGATTATTGCTCCACTCTTGAAGGAGACGATTCATATAGCTGTTGGCAAGCCTATTTTGAGCTCAAAGATCTTGAAGTAAGTTCTAATTTCTAACTTGGACCCACCATTTAAGTCAAGAATTTTGGAGCAAGGTAGTTCGGATTCACAATAATAAATAGTTTCGTAGCACTTGGTTAGATTATTTTGATTTTATATGTATTTTAGATCAGTGTTATTCGTTTTGCACTATATCCTTATTTTTGAATTGATTATTGGAATCATTTGAAGTCTGAGGGTAAATAGTTCATGGATCATATATAGCATAATTGTTTATCCATTATGACATATTTATGGACTCTTTTTGTATTATATTAATATTATTATAAGAGTATTATAAATCAATCTTTTGATGTTAAAAGTCCTACTCTATTGACATACACTTTCATAAAATGGTATTGACTTTAAATGTATTTTTCTATGACCATTTTATTTATAAAAGAATATGGAAAAAACAGAATCTAAATTTTGCATCTATAAAAAGCAAAAAAAATTTTTTAAAAAATGATATAACTAAAAAAAATATGACATAGTTCTCCCATTTCCAATTTCATCCAAGACCCTTATAACCGAATTATATTGGAGCTAAGAAGTTTACATATTTTGCTATAAATTTCAGAAGGAAGCCCCCAAAGAGGAGCTAGAAAGACTGATAATGGAAGCAGGTGGAGTAAAATCGCTAATCGGATGCGTACATGGAGTTTCAGCCATTCGCAAATCGAAAAAGGAAAGCACTGATTCATCGAAGCATATGTATCTCGAAAACACAGATGCAAATCCATGTCCAATCCCTGATGGATTGCCTAAAACATCAGAAGAGCTCGAGGACGAAGAGAAAGCTAAAATGCCCGACTCACAATTTACGAGATTGCTTAGAGCCAGAGGAACACATCCTGCTTGGTACTCCCCTGCACCTGAGCACGAGACAGATTGACGAACGCTCTATATGGCTGCTACGGAGTATGGACAGGTTTGAGTTTAACTAGTGTGTCTATGTAAATAAATCTGATTTCAGTTCATAAGAATTCATGGTATACAGAGAGGTTCAAGATCAACCTTGGTATGTAAAATAGGATAAAAACAGAGCTGTATAGCATTAGTAATAAAAGTTCTTGATAAGTGTCATGGAATATGTTTTGGCATTGAAATTTTGTGTGGTTTTTTATGAGTGAAAAATGATTGCTTTTCTACCCTTTGGAGTAGGCTTTTGAAATTATATTGTCATTGGGTTCTTTGTCTACACTTAATAGGTTTTCTTGATATAGAAATACTATTTTCTATTCTTAATCCAATTTTGGTTTTTAGCTTGTATTTGTAAAAATTTAAATGATTAATAACAATATATATAGTCAACTTAGAATTGGGTGGATTTGGATTTTACTCTGTATTACAACGTGAACTTATCTCCAACTCGAATATTATTGAGTCAGGTCATCTCCAACTCGAATATGATTAAGTCAGGTCTGGTTCCTTGAAAAATTTAAGAATAAAAAATAACTTTTCTTTGTAATTGAATAGGTATGGACGTGATATATTATATACTATGTTTGAATTCTTTTGATACTATGTCATGCATTATCTAAGTCTCGACGTTATATGATACGCATGTGCCAAATGTTTCCAATAATGAGTTTAACCTCCAAATTTTGTAGTATGAATAATGTGATAAATCCTAGGTACCATCAATTTTCTAACTTAATAGAAGGAGAAGTGTTAAAGCATCAGACAGAAATCATAAAGAAAAATTACCAGTAATTAAGCATGTTGTCCATTAATTTGACAGGTGGAGATTAATGCATCATTTTAATTCCCTATTTTTAGTACTTCAACCCTGGTCCATTGAGACAAAAACGAGTCAGAAAAACAAGCAAAGCCTCCTATATTTTGTGTGTTAGAGACCTTCAAATCCTGTGGTGCTAAAAATATATACTCCTTAAACTACGACCCTCCGTTCTCATCCCTCCACAAATAGCTTTCCGCCCTTCAATATAACACCATATTTTCTTCTGGTGCAATGACTTAACTATAAGCAGCCTTGGGCTTGGCCTCATGGCGAATCCTCACAAAATGAAAGCCTTTGGCTGCTTCCTCTTTCTCTCCCTTCTCTCTTTATCTTCTTTCTCTCATGCAACATTCTCTAATGTAATATTATCTCACGCAACATTCTCTCACGAAACAATCTCCGATGAAAAACTAGACATTCCCCCCGTACTTTTACCTTACCATAAAGAACATGATCATCATAACCATGGTCATAAACATCATAAACATGAAACCGAACGTGGGGACATTATTCAAACCTACGGCAATATTCGGCTCAAAAAGGCCTACGATGCCCTCCAAGCATGGAAAAAGGCCATCTACTCCGACCCAAATAACTTCACGGGCAATTGGGTCGGCCCAGATGTTTGTTCATACAATGGAGTTTTCTGTGAAGAAGCACTAGATAATGCTAGCCTCACCGTGGTGGCAGGTATCGACATGAACCATGCAGACATTGCGGGCCACCTCCCGGACGAGCTCGAGCACCTAACCGACATAAGCCTCCTCCATCTAAACTCAAACCGATTTTGTGGAGTCGTGCCCGAGTCAATCAAGAAGCTAATGATTTTATACGAGCTTGATCTGAGCAATAATCGGTTCGTAGGACCCTTCCCCAAGGTTGTCTTGGATCTTCCAGAGCTCAAGTTCCTCGATCTCAGGTTCAATGATTTCGAAGGTGCTTTACCTCCAGAAATATTCGATAAAGATCTTGACGCGATCTTCTTGAACCATAATCGGTTCCATTCGAACATCCCGGAGAACTTTGGGAACTCCACAGCTTCGGTTGTGGTGATTTCTAACAACAAGTTAACGGGTTGCATTCCGAGCAGTATTGGTAATTTGGCCGGAAAGACAAACGAGTTGGTCTTATCGAATAATGATCTTTCTGGTTGTTTGCCGGAGGAAATCACCCTTTTGAATACCACCACAGTTTTGGACTTGAGCAATAATAAGTTCGTCGGGGCTTTACCAGAAGGCATGGAATACTTGCAGAGTGCGGAAGTTATAAATATTGCAAAGAATAAATTCAGAAGTGTTGTCTATTCAAGTGTTTGTACCTTACCAAGTTTGAAGAATTTTACATATTCTTCTAATTACTTTGATGCTAGAGATAGAGATTGCCATCCTGGTGCTCAGTCAGAACTTTTTATAGATGATAAGAATAATTGTTTCTACCCTGATCCCAACCAGAGATCGGAAAAAGAATGTGAGAAATTCTTGAGCAAGAGTGTTGATTGCGGTAAAAGTTGTAGGGCCCCATCAACCGGCAACTCTCCAAAGCAAAATTCACCAAAGGAAGATAAGCCGTCAAAGCCAAAGTCACCAAAGGAAGATGAGCCATCGAAACCAAAGTCACCAAAGGAAGATGGGCCGTCCAAGCCAAAACCACCAAAGGAAGATGAGCCGTCGAAGCCAAAGCCTGAATCACCGAAGGTTCCACAACCACCAACACCAAAAACACGGGAGCCGAAGCCACAACCACCAAAGGTTTCCCCTTCACCACCATCAAAGTCTTCTCCACCACCAAAGACTTCTAGCTCACCACCCACTGGCAAACCACCAGGCAAGGAAACACCAAAGGTCAACGTTCTTCCACCACCTGTTTCAAAGCCGCCAACTTCGGCACCATTTGTACCACCTGTCAGTGCCAAACCACCACGAGCAGAGCCACCAAAGGTTGTTCTTCCATCTCCTCCAGTTTTCTCAGCTCAACCACCACTAACTCCTCATCTTTCTTCTCCTCCACCGGCACTAGTTTCCCCACCACCACATGTTCAATCTTCGCCACAAAAACCCGTCCAATCGCCACCGCCACCATATGTTCAGTCTCCTCCACCACCTGTTCAATCTCCACCACCAGTCTACTCACCACCACCACCACCCGTCAAATCTCCACCACCACCGGTCCAATCTCCACCACCACCACCCGTCAAATCTCCACCACCACCTGTCCAATCTCCACCACCACCACCACCCGTTCAATCTCCGCCACCACCACCCGTCCAATCCCCACCACCACCACCCGTCAAATCTCCACCACCACCGGTCCAATCTCCACCACCACCACCACCCGTCAAATCTCCACCACCACCACCCCCCGTCCAATCACCACCACCCGTCAAATCTCCACCACCACCACCACCCGTCCAATCACCACCACCCGTCAAATCTCCACCACCACCACCACCCGTCCAATCACCACCACCACCACCAGTCTTCTCGCCACCGCCACCACTTGTTCAATCTCCACCACCACCACCTATTCAATCCCCACCACCACCTGTCAACTCTCCTCCCCCACCAGTATTCTCCCCGCCACCTCCAGTGAATTCTCCTCCACCCCCCGTCTTTTCTCCCCCACCACCGGCACCTCAACTATCACCACCTCCTTATATTCTCCCTCCAACTCTAGGTGCTAGTTACAAATCCCCACCTCCACCACTTATCCCTGGATATTAAGGAGTACAATGTTCCATTTTTTTTTTATTCCTTTTCACCATTAATACGTAGTTAAAAAATGCAATGTACAAATTCACTTTGTAATTTTTGTCTTGCCATACTTTAGGAGCAAACTACTCTAATTCAGCAATTCATTCATATGTAGCCATATATTTAAACCACCATACATTATATTATAATTTCTTATTCATCTACAGTGTTAATTACTTTGGTGGCTCGTAATTTTCATATGATCGTATACTCTTTTTTAATACACAGTTTATGACGATATATTCTTGAACGAAAACTGATAAAAAAAATTGCAATGAAGCAAGAGACCCGCAATTTATTGTAGATGCATGTATTGTGTGAAGCGCTAAACCATAAAGCTTTTATGTGAAAAGAAATTGCAGTATGAGGATGGTGAATTTTGTTTTCTTTTCGTTTTGATAAATGATCAAGCTAGGATGATGATATATGTAACAAATACTTATTCTTTAGTTACAAGGCAGGATAATATCATAAATGATATATACAATTTATACAAGAGACCAAATTAAACAAAAACATATATGTATATTTGGTTTAATATAACTAATAATGTATTTAAGTTTATATATACCCACATTGTTAATTTAATTGTCTTGACACTAGTCAATTAGTCAGTAAGGGAAGATCTTAGATTGTGTTCACTTTTGTTGATTATGTTTGATTCTTGTTTCATGAATCAAAATTTTTATCTTTTTCATTGAAAACATCGTAAGTTTTTCGTTTTTGAATTAAATGAAGCGTAAATAAGATGTAATCTTGAAACTATTTATTTGCATATGACTCTTATTTTTCTTAATTTAGTAATTTTTTTTTACAGTTTTTTCTTAGTGTTTTCGAAATATTTTTGAAAAACCTCGAAAAGTTTCAGAATATGACTGACCAAAAAACGAAATGCTTAACAAAGTAAACTGAAAGAAAGAAAAAAAAAAGCATTTTCTACTTAAAACGATTGTAGTTTAAAAACAATTATATATTGCATTAATTCATCACGTTAAATAAATTAAAATAAATTATGTCGGATCAAATTAAAACTAAATTTAAATTCTCAAGCTCAAACCTTCCAGGGGTTGTCTACAGTTCCTCGATGTTATTTTTTGAGGAATCGTTTCATCCAATAAAATTCTGACACATACACACATGTACAACACTCCTAGATTTAGAATATTTAATTAAAAAAGACCTTATTACCCTCTTAATAGTTTTAGTTTAACAAATTAAATTTTAATTCAGAAAACTATAGAAAAAATTCCCCTATTTCATCAGACGTTTCTTCCAATTTTAGACCCTTCTCCCAATTATATCCATCTTTTCTTCAAATTTCAATTCATTTGGCGTCTCCTTCATAGCCTCCAGTTCTCAAATTCTCAAATTTCTTAAATAAATGATGCTGGTTTTTACAAATTCAAAATATAATCATCTTAATTCAAGAAATCCAACTTGCACATAACCTGTGTCACTCAGATGCCTATACACTAAAGTAAAGGCCATTGCTTATTGAATAATATGGCAGTTTAGTGAACTAGTTCAAATCAGTATCTAAGTATAGCAAATTTAATCCACGGTCACAATTCCTTTCAACCAAGGTCGACGTTATTTCAGAAAATAAAATCAAAACCCTAGGTCTTAAATAAACTCACCAAAAACATGGTGATGCGGCGAAAGTGAGACCTTAGTTTGGCTGTTGGGTCTGCACTTCTCAATTAAAACGTTGGCGGAGGAGGCGAGTAGGACTGAATATATCCGGACGCAAGAGGAAGGGTGCGAAAGAGATTCTCCGGCGTTGGTGTGAGAGGACAATACCGGTGTTTTATATTATCTAGAGAGAAGGAAAATATCGGGAGAGAGGAATTGAGATGAGAAGGGTTTATTCGTAATTTGATATTTTCAAATTAATTGATGCAGGGGTGTATTGGTAAATTTGCTAGTGTACAATGTTTATTATTGAAAGTATGATATTAACCCTAATGTCATACACAATAATGTTTAATAAGTGACTATGATACACTCTTGTATATCATCTAATGGTTCAAATTGAAGATTTTGAATTTCAAATGGTTAAAATAATTAATGCAATTTCTACTTTAAGAAAAAAGAAAAAAGAATTCCAGGAGACTTTCCAAAATTTTGTACGTAATATTTAGGTGATCAAAAGATATCTAGAAAATTAAATCTTAACATATATGGGTGAAATGTCCAGGTCCATTGTATGCTGAAGTTGTAATAACAAACAGCCAAAATCACTGTACTATTTATTGTGTTGTGGGTTCAAAAAGAACATTTCAAATTTTCTTAACGCAACGCAGCTCCAAATTGACTTGTCCGCCATGGGAGAAGTAGACCCTGCTTTCATCCAAGCCCTCGAGCATAGACCTAAAACCGACTCAATTGAAGCTGAAAATATTCCATTGATCGATTTATCTCCGTTAAATTTCCCACTAAACGTCTCCAACGCTGATGATTTGGCGCGTCTAGTGGCCGAAATAGGTAATGCATGTGAGAATTGGGGATTTTTCCAGGTGATCAATCATGGAGCTTCGTCAAAGTGTCGCGAAAAGATTGAAGTGGCGTCGAAGAAATTTTTTGCCCTGCCGAAAGAGGAGAAGAAGAAGGTGAGCAGAGATGAGGTAAATCCATTTGGGTATTATGATACAGAGCATACTAAGAACGTTAGGGATTGGAAAGAAGTTTTCGATTACACGGTGCAGAATCCGACTGTTTTTCCAGTTTCGCATGAGCCTGATGACAAAGAGGTGAAAGAGTTCTTCAATCAATGGCTTCACAATCTTCCAGACTTGAGGTTAGTATTGAAACTGGATTTTATGTATTAGTTACTTCTTTAATTTGTGGTATATACATGCAGTTTTTTCATTGGATTTATTGAGATTTGCAAAACTGGAAATGAAGGTTAGCATTTTAATTGTTGAGGAAAAGTAATTAATGAACCATTGCATGTAGATGTATATAGATTTCGATTGATCCCTAAACTCCTACTCGATAGCGAACAATTTAATTTAAAAAGGAGCATACCATTTGTTTGATAAGTTGACTATGATATATATATAGTCTTGAAGATGTGCTAAGATCATTTGTGGTAAAAGTTGGGGATTATTATGTAACCTTTTTGAGACCATTCTTTGAAATGAGATGATGTGCTATTTTGTTAAAACACATGACTAAAATTAATTGGAACAAAAACAAAAATGCATTTTCTCAGGGAGGCATGTGAAGAGCATGCTGCAGAGATCCAGAAGCTAGCTTTCAAGTTATTGGAACTCATAGCCTTGAGCTTGGGCTTGCAAAAAGAGCGGTTAAACGGTTACTTCAAGGACCAAACAAGCAGAATCAGGCTCAACTATTATCCACCTTGCCCTGCTCCTAATCTAACTCTTGGTGTTGGTAGACACAAAGACGGCGGTGCCTTGACAATTCTCGGTCAAGATGATGTTGGTGGACTTGAAGTAAAGAGAAAATCAGACGGAGAATGGATTCTAGTCAAACCTACTCCGGATGCTTATATCATCAATGTTGGTGACATAATCCAGGTAAAATCGATCTAGTTATACATACTACTGCATGTACATATATTTTATCCATCCTGTTGACAATATTTCATTTTACGCAGGTTTGGAGCAACGACAAGTACGAGAGCGTAGAGCACAGGGTGAAAGTCAATTCTGAGAAGGAAAGGTTTTCGATTCCTTTTTTCTTCAACCCTGCGCACTACACATGGGTTGAACCTCTCAAGGAGTTGATAAATGAGCAAACTCCGGCCAAGTACAAAGGATATAACTGGGGAAAGTTTCGCACTGCAAGAACTCGTAGTAATTTCAAGAAACTTGATGTTGTAAACCTTCAGATATCTCATTTCAGGATTTGAAACCGATTATCACTCAATATATTTAATTAACTACTAGAGTTAAATGCATGCTTTGGTTGTCTTTTTTTTTTTTTTTGCATAAATCTTCAATAAACAATGTTTCATAACATTATACACAATGTCTGTCTTCAATAAACAATGTTTTCGAGTATATTTTAAATTTAACAGCAATTTATCTCCATGTGATATTCCTAATGTTTAATTTATCTCCCTATGATTTGAAAAAAAAAAAATACTTCCCCCGTGTTATTATAATGTGGTAGATCACCCCTACGTGTTATGATTAATGTGACATTTTAGCCTATGTGTTATGATAAATATGACTGTATTACTTGAAAATCGGCCCGTTTTGGGCCAATTTTGGAGGTGGGCCTCAATTAGCACCAAAATTGTCACCATTATTGTAGTAGTGACACCAAATGTGTCGGTCCAAAAAAAATACGGGTAGGTCGTCAGCGAGCTATAGTTGTGGCACAAAAAATGCAATAATCCCTATGTAATTTGTCAATAAAAGAAGTAAATTGAAAAAATGTCTTTAAAATTATCAAAATTGAAAATGGTTAAATTACTTTCCTTTTTTGTGTATTTTCTATAAGAAACAGATCCTCTCTGAAATTTGAGTAAATTATCTTATATTAGTAATATTTTTCCTTAAATTTTCAGAGATTTAACTTTCAAATACTATATCTTTAGAGACCAAAAGTAGAAGAAGGTGGATTTATGTTCTACTCATTAAAACTGCATATGTAATCTTCTTTCATCCTAAGAGATTACTATTATATATCCCTTAGAAAAAAAAAAAAAAAAGAGAGAGATTACTATCTCTACTATTATAAAAGCATAAATATTTCTTAATGTGTGGACTAAAATATCATTATGTAATGACAAACGTGTAAAAGTTCATAGAGTTGTTATTAGACCAGAAGTCTTATTATATATATCTACTACATTAAATCCTAAAATTATGAATTATTTCTAACAAAACTTTTATAATTCTAATCTTCTTCTCCTATAATACATAAAAAAGAAAAATAAATATTTAAATAAACAAATAAACATTGTTATTTTAAAAACTCCTAATATATATATATATATATATATATATATATATATATAATAATAATTATTTAGCATCAATATGTTTTTAAGGAAAAAAAAAGGTTATTTGTATCATTCAAAGATTTAGTACAGTATAAGTCATAAAAAATCCTCGAAAGAAAATATCAAATTCTTTTAAAAATTATTTTGCTACCGAAGAAAAAAATGAAAAAAGTCATTGCATCTTATCTATGAATGAATAGAATATGCTTATTACTTAGCTATGTACATAATTTTTATTTTGCTAGAGAAGCAAAATGTTTCCAAGAATATCAAAACATGCATAATCTCGTGCTTTCATGAAATGTATACTTTTTTTGGAAAAAGGTTGATATTGATGAAAAATTAGTGAAATCGATAAAAAGAAAATCTATGAAATTGGTGAAAACATGTAAAATCGATGAAAATTCATGTGAAATTGGTGGACACTTGTGAAGTTGGTGAAAAAACAAGTGTAATCGATCAAAAAAATGCCCATGAAATTGATGAAAATTTGGGTGAAATTCGTGAAAAAAATTGATGAAACAGGTGACATTGTAATCCGAATAAATTTGGTAAAATCGGTAAAAATATATATGTGAGATCAATGAAAATTCAAGTGTAATTGGTGAAAAAGCATGTGAAATCAATTAAAAGCATTTGAATTAGGTGAAAATATGTTAGATTGGTAAAAACAGATGAAATCAATAAGATGAACATCCATGTGAAATTGGTGAACATCTGTGAAATTTGATGAAAAACGGGTGAAATCGGCCCAATTAGTGCCCGTGAAATCAATAAATACATGAGAAATCGATCAAACTTCGGGCGAAATTCGTGAAAAAGCATGTGAAATAGATGAAAATAGGGTAAAGTGCTAAAAATAGTTGTACCGACAAAAACAAGATGAAACCGGAAGAAAAAAAGTTTAAATCAGGAAAAAAAAGAAATTGATGAAAAACGAGAAAACAAATAGAATATGTTATAACCATACAAAATGGGTAAATCGGTAAAAAATAATGTTAGTCCTATAAAATGAATGAAATCACCAAAGTTGGTTAATCTGGTGAAAATAACGATTACACTAATGAACTAAATAGGTGAAATATAACTTAGGTAAGTAACTAAATACATTTTAAGGTGAAAGAATTTTAAATCTACTTAAAAATAGACCCAAATTCATTTGATTAAAAACTAGGATTTCATTATTTTTTTTTTGTCAAACAATGCAAAATTTCTAAGCTAAAGATTTCAGTGCTATATAGTCCAATAAATTGAGAATCAATCATTAATCAATCATTAACATGTGCTATTTTACGAGATAATAAAATTAATTTTTACTCTAATTTACAAAAGGGAATTACCTATGAAATTAATTAGACTGCATTTTTCTAGTAATATAGAAAAAGGGAAATAATGTAATAGTAATATTTAATAAGATAGAGAAAATCTAAATAAATGGGTATGATTGGAATTGAGAAATAATGTATTATTCAACTCTGCTGAGCCGACTCATTTCTGCCAAGCCAAACTCGAGCTGACCCCAACCCAAAAATTCAAAACTGTATCTCCCACGAAAGAACAACAAAGGAAGGTGCACCAGTAAAAAAATTATGTCCAGGTTCAATGTATACACTATACCATCGATTTCCATATCATCACAAATCACTATAAATTACCGCCAATTGTTTACTCGTCTACCTCATCAAAACATATAATTTTGTCAACAAATTCAGTCCCCCAAAAAAAAAAATCAAGCAGCCATGGGAGAAGTGGATCCAGCATTCATTCAAGCCCTAGAACACCGTCCAAAACCCGAAACAATCGAAGCCGAAGGCATTCCACTAATCGATCTCTCCCCATTGAACCTCCCGGAGTTCAACTCCGACGCCGTTTCACATCTAGTTACCGAAATAGGCGAGGCGTGCGAAAATTGGGGATTCTTTCAGGTAATCAATCATGGAGTTCCATTAAAGGCCAGCGAAAAAATTCAATTGGCCGCTAAGAAATTCTTCCACCTGCCGAAAGAGGAGAAGAAAAAGGTGAGCAGAGATGAGATAAATCCTCATGGGTATTATGATACAGAGCATACTAAAAATGTTAGGGATTGGAAAGAAGTTTTCGATTTTACGTTACAGAACCCGATGATACTCCCAGCTTCGCATGATCCTGATGACAAGGACTTGAGAGAATTGTTCAATCAGTGGCCCCAAAATCCTCCAGAATTGAGGTAGTTTTAGCGCTAAATCTATGGATTAAAATTTTATTTTTTAAATATAAGTGTTAAAAGTAAGTAAAATTGCACAAAACATTAATTAGTGATTTTGAATTTTTTCGTTCCGCAATTTAATATTTATTTGAAATATCGTCTCAAACTAATTTCTAATTTTTATTTTTCGTCTCAAACTATATCAACTCGTCAAATTTTATTCCATAATTTATCATTTTGTATGAATTTAGTCCCAATATTAAATTTCTAGTTTAATGAAAATGACGTTACAATCTTGTAATTAGTTTGGGACGAATTCTACAATATTATATAATTATTCATGTCAGGGCCGGCCCTGAGGGTAGGCGGCATAGGCGGCCGCTTAGGGCCACCGACTCGCGAGGGCCTCCGGCAAAAAGTACATATATGCATGCATATATAAATATAAGTGTACTTGAATATTTTATAAACATGTGATATAGTTGAAGTGGTAATGTCTTTACATCTCATTAGAAAGGTCCAAGGTTCGAAACTTTTCATGTCTTGTGTGTTTATTTTTTATTTTTGTTATTTGTTTTGAGGAGCCCACATTTTAACATGGAAAACCCAAAATTTCTCAAAAAAAAAAAAAACATGGAAAACCCAAAAACATTGCTTAAATTTTCAAAATCAGATCCAATACATTCATAAATAATTTAGTGGATCCTCATATTTAGACTAGTTGGCCATAAGTTAAGATATATATTATATAAATAAAAAAGTAAAAAAAAAAAATCTTTATATTACAATTTCAAATTTATGTGACCAACGGATCCATAGGATTATCTCATAATTTAAATACTTTAGTATTCGACCTTGCATATCTAATCATCCTTTCCGACAATTTTAAATAAATTATACCTAGATTTTTGTATCATCAATGGATGTTATGTGACGTAACTTTAATATTAATATGTTTATTTATATCTAAAATTAATACATTAATAAAAATGTGTCTCATATTACCCTTTTTTTTTTTTTTTTATGAAAGCGAGATTATATATATGATTCATTATTCATTATTGATTCTTGTTTTTTAATTAATAGTTTTTTTGTTTGTTTAATAAGTTTGTATTAATTATTAACATAATATAAGAACATAAAAATTCAAGGGCCACTTTTTTAATGTCTGCTTAGGGCCACCGAAAACTCAGGAACGGCCCTGATTCATGTTAAATTTACCACATCATGACACGTAAGCAGCCATGTGATAATTTAACGTCAAATGCGCAATTTTCGTCTTATAATTAACGGTGGGACGATATTCCAAAAAAATATTAAATTACGTGATGAAATTCACCAAGTTGAATAGTTTGAGATGAAAATCCAAAATTGATGATTAGTTTGGGACAATTTTGCAATTTTGCCGTTAAAAGTATTTGGAAAGATTTATAAATAAAGGATAAATACCAGATAAAAAAATTCTATCAAATCCAAACATTGACTCCTCACTCTTGGTTGGGGTGGGGGGGGGGGGGGTTGTTTTGTGAGTGAAATGATATATTATTATACTCCTTTTAAAATAATATCGTTTCTTTTAAAATAAAATACAAATAAATTTAGGTTCGTTGAAAATTTGCAATATTTTCCCTTTAAATTAAATTTCAGAAATAATCCCTCTGCTCTCCCCTGTGTGAACAACGTTTAATACTGCTAATAGTACATGTACACTAATACAGTAGTTATTTTCCTTACCAAAAACAACAAAGTACTTGTTCTCAAATTATGTAAAACATAAGACCTGTTTTTGTTATTTACTCGAATATAAATTCTAGGATTCTAACAATATAACTTGAAAATACTATGATTAATTTTACCAGGGAAGCGTGTGAAGAGTATGCTGCAGAAGTGCAGAAACTATCATTCAAATTACTTGAACTCATAGCATTGAGCTTGGGCTTGGCGAAGGATCGACTAAATGGATTTTTCGAGGATCAGATTAGTTTTATAAGGCTGAATTATTATCCGCCATGTCCGATTCCAGATCTAGCTCTTGGCGTAGGTCGACACAAAGATGCTGGTGCGTTAACAATTCTTGCTCAAGATGATGTTGGAGGACTTCAAGTGAAAAGAAAAACTGATGGGGAATGGATTCTCGTTAAGCCTACTCCCAATGCTTTTATCATCAATGTCGGCGATATTATCCAGGTATATATACTTTATTCCTGGATACGTCGATTTGATTACATTTCAAAAAAATACCATAATCATAATTAATTTAAATTTCTATGCAGGTATGGAGCAATGATAAGTATGAGAGTGTGGAACACAGAGTGAAAGTGAATTCTGATAAGGAAAGATTTTCAATTCCATTGTTCGTAAATCCTGCACATTACACTTTAGTACAGCCCCTGGAGGAGCTTGTGAATGAACAAAATCCTGCTAAGTATAAAGCTTATAACTGGGGAAAGTTTTTCGCAACGCGAAAGCTAAGTAATTATAAGAAACTTGATGTGGAGAATGTTCAGATTTATCATTTCAAGGATTAGCTATAGATAATTAGGTTTAATCTTTTTTTATTATGGCTGTCCGTATTGTGAATGTATTATACATTTGACTCTTTTAATTAAGCATGTTATGTAAAATGAATAAATTTTTGTTTAGATTGAGAATAATGATGCTTGCAGTGAATCCTTTTCTCTTATTATTTACTTGAGTTTTTGTCATACAATTAAACTTTATTTATAAGGCTTTAAGCATGAGCACGATAGGACTGAAATGTTGATTGAAGTATGATTGTGGGTGCAAATGGTGATTACTGGAAAGATAAAGGCTCCGTGTAGTTAAATAACTTAAATCCTCCACTCTACTCTACCTAGGGGTGGACGTTGGGTTTGGGTAATCCAAACTCGACCCGTCCCGTTTTTGAAATACTCGAACGGGACGAGTGTTTTTTGGGTTTGGGTACCTGAACTTAAATACCCGTATTTTATTATGGAAATACGGGACGGGTTTGGGATTGATCTCACCAACCCCGAATACTCGAATCCGCCTATATAATATTATTATTATATAATTTATACACTTATACTTATATAATTAATTAATTAATTAACATTATCGAATGAATGAACTTTTTAACTTTATCCTAATATTTCTTTTAAATCTTACATTAGTTATTAGTAATTAAAATTATGGGTCATTATATGATTTTAGACTTTTACTTGTTTTAAAACTTCATAACTTTTGTGTAGTTTAAGTGTGGGCTTGGATAAATTATTTTTGTATCAACTATAGATAGTATTTGGATTGGATTTTTCTTATTGAAACTCGATGTAGATCGTATCATTTGCCCATTATATGATTTCACTTTTTGATCGTATTTGGATATATTTGAAATAGTCGTTATGATGAATTGATGATATGTTTAATGTAATAATGAATTCAAAGTGATATGATTTAGCAAAAGGAAAATGACGATATATGATTACGTAATATTGTAATATTATATTATTATTTTGTTAGGTGGATGAAAAATTGATGAATAAAAATAATATGGGACCCGTAATTCCGTCCTGTAATAATTTGGATACCCGAAAGTTATTACGGGGCGGGTTTGAGATGAGAAGTGTCAATTCCGAAATTTATTATACCCAGATCTCTAGCCCCAAACCCGCCCATGCCCACCCCTAACTCTACCAATCAATAACTTTTTTTTAAAAAAAAATTCTTTTATATATTGGGTTAGTTCTGGGGCACCTCAACAAAATTATAGGAGTCACTTGAACATTCTACAAGAATGTTCTATTGTTGAAAGACCATATAAAACGTAAAGGATGCAAAATAATAGGAATGGTTTATTTTGTTTCTAGAAATACGAAGAAGGGGAAATGTTGCTTGAGTGAAATGATGTATCAATTGCAGATGTTGCTTTGAATAAGAATAATTGAGTAAGAATACTTTTCTTAATGATGTTATTTCACGTGAATTTTATGTATATCTTTATGCTATACAATTTTTAAATAAATTTGATTGGTTCTATGATCACAAGCCTTTAGTTTCAAGGTTAATACCACATAATAATTACATTATTTTGTAAATATAATTCAATATTTTTTGAATACTATATCTTGTCGTATTCATATCAATATCTCATATGTGTGTCGTGTCGTGCTCGTGTATGTGCAATATGTGACATTAATTAGTTTACAATAGAATCAAAATTGATATCATGTCTTACTAGATGATTTTCTTGATTGTTTACCTACCCAAAACTATTACCAAATGAATCATTTATGAAATGAGGAATCTTGATTAATACTCACTACCTAACCAAGATTGTATTACTTGTTTTCTTCCTTGCAGAACATGGATGCTTTTGTAGTTTTCCACGTCTCCTCAGTTATTTCACCTTATTCAAAACCATAATCTTTTTATATACTCTTAACTTAATATTCCACTTTCTTGCAACCTTGAATTTGTTGAAACAAAATGAAGAAAATAATAGCACAACTGCACAAGCAAGTATTAAATATATAAACATGAATACTGAGCTAGACTTATATAAATAAAGTGTAACAAATCCTAAAACCAAATGTACAAACAAACAATTCATCCATGGCAGAAGTTAATCCTGATTTCATCCAACCCCTTGAGCATAGGCCTAAACTTGAAATCTTAGAATCTGAAGCCATCCCATTACTTGATCTTTCCCCATTAAATTCCCCACAACCCGAGACACAAGCCCTGGCACTGGCACGTCTAGTAGCCGAAATAGGAAATGCATGCGAGAATTGGGGATTTTTCCAAGTGATCAACCATGGGGTACCTTCAAAAATCCGAGACAAAATTGAATTAGCATCGAGGAAATTCTTTGCTATGTCGAAAGAAGAGAAAATGAAATTGAACAGAGATGAGATCAATATTTTTGGGTATTCTGACATGGAGATCACAAAGAATGTTAGAGATTGGAAAGAGGTGTTTGATTGTACTATTGAAAATCCAACAATTGTATATGCTTCAGATGAACCTGATGACAAGGAGATCAGAGAGTTGATTAATCAGTGGCCTGAGTACCCTCCAGAACTAAGGCAAGTTTGCGTCTTCTAAGTTTTTTATTTCGAAAATACCCCTCGTTCTTTGCCTGATTGACAAGAATCCCCCTAACAAAAAAGCTCATTTGAAATTCTTTCATAAATCAAGAGGGAGATTATTGTCAATCTTCTTTCAAGTGAACATGGGTGGTTACTTGCATTTCATTCTAGAGATCATTAGGAATCATCTTTTGATTGCAGAGAAGCGTGCGAAGAGCACGCGAGAGAAATGCAAAGGCTGTGTTACAAGATATTGGAACTGATAGCCTTGAGCTTAGGCTTGTCAAAGGACAGGTTCCATGGCTTCTTTAAAGAGCAAACTAGCTTTATGAGGCTAAATTACTATCCACCTTGCCCTGCTCCTGAGTTAGCACTTGGGCTTGGTAGGCACAAGGATGCAGGTGCAATGACAATTCTGGCTCAAGATGATCATGTTGGTGGACTTGAAGTCAAGAGAAAAATTGATGGACAATGGATTCTGGTCAAACCTCTACACGATGCTTATATTGTCAATGTTGGTGATCTAATCCAGGTATGGTTCATTCGATATATTTGGTTTGAATTCAAGAGAAAATTGGTAAAATGTTTTACATGTACAGGTATGGAGCAATGATAAGTATGAGAGTGTGGAGCACAGGGTGAAAGTCAATTCTGAGAAAGAAAGGTTTTCGATTCCATTCTTCTTAAATCCTTCACATAACATATGGGTTCAACCTTTGGAGGAGTTGATAAATGATCAGAGCCCTGCAAAATATAAGGGATATAGTTGGGGAAAGTTTTATGCAACTCGAAAACTTAGCAATTTCAAGAAGCTTACTGCAGAAAACGTTCAAGCACATCATTTCAAGCTTTAGATATGTCTTTCTTTTTATAAATGGTATGTTATCAATACATTGTCCAAATAAATAAAGATAGATGATGTTGGTTTCTCATGTTTCTGCTATACTAGTTGCTTGATGAGATGTAATATATATATAAACATAAGGAATGAGTTTTGTTATAAATCCGACCTTAGCTCAGTTGGTAGAGCGGAGGACTGTAGTTGTTACATAGCAATCCTTAGGTCACTGGTTCGAATCCGGTAGGTCGGATTCATTTTTTTCTTTTTTCTTATACCTAGCTCTTTCATATATCAAGAGTTGTTTAATGAATTTCTATAAAAAATTATTGAGTTCTTTTGAAGATAATAAACACAAATAAATTCTTCTTGTACAAATAAATCGTTTCATCATTATCTTGATTTCATTCCCAACGTTTTATTGATTTAACTCAGCAAGGTTCTATCTAATATACACAAATCAAAACATCTTTTTCCAAAATTTATTCGTCAAAGTTTTTAAATTAATCCAAAAACATTACGCACTTCTTCTTCTTTTTTATTTTTATTTTTTATAAATCCACTTCAATAAGCCAGTCAAATTATATGCGCCTTCCCATTGGAAATCTTGAATTGGGGGAAGCTGTGTATAATTATATAATTAATAAAACTTGTACAGCCGATTGAAAGAAATCACATTTCTCAAAAAGAATTGAGTCACAATTTTCTCAATTCAAAGGCATTTATTTTGTATCAGCTTGGTTAATATAATATGTTGAATTATTTCAAATTGTACATGTTATTTTATTTTGACTTAGGCATGCTAATCTTATGATAGAAAATTGTATTTTAAAAAGAGGGAATTGCACTTTTTATACCAAACATTTACCTACTTTATACATTTCATACCACACCTTTCATAATTGCACATTTCATACCAAAATTAATCAACCTTTTTCAATTTACATACCACCGTTAAATTTTGGACGGAACTAGACACGTGCGCCGCACGTGTCCGTTAACTCTGAAAAAAAAAAAAAAAAAAAGAGTTCTGAATTTCACTTTTCATACCAAACATTTACCTACTTTATACATTGCATACCACACCTTTCAGAATGACACATTTCATACCAAAATCAATCAACCTTTTTCAGTTTTCATACCGACGTTAAATCACAAAAAAAAAAAAAAAAACCTCACGGGCACTGTACTACCACATATGCTATTCTTAATTTGAGGAAACTGTAAAAAAATCATATGATAGATGACATGCCCCTAAAATGTTACAATTGTGACCATTGATTTTGAGCTGAAAATATCAAATATGGTCTAATCAGTTTTGGGAAACCATAATAAATCGTAATTTGAAAAGGCCTACTTACAAAAATACACCCCACGTATTGGTTGTGACAAAAAAAAAACCCTCAGGGGAGTATTTGCAATTGTACAGGGGTATTTGCAATGATACAGGGGGGTAATTGCAATAATACAGGTTTTTTTAAGGGGCAAGTGATTAATTATAAGAAAGTGAAAAACACGAGGGGTTTTTTGTAATTGAATTATAGGTCCTGCCCTTTTCCTTCGCTACTAGGAAAGTAAGCAAGAGTTTTTCCCTTCCAATATTTTTCTACTTAAAAATTTGGCAGAAAAATTACAAAATTATGATTGTGTATGATTTTCATAGATAGAGAAGACCATATTTTATATTTTATTATTATATTTTGTACCCTTTCGAAAAAGAAGCAGGAATGTTATCGATCATATGATTAATTACGGTTTCCTCATATTAAGAAGACCCTATGTGGTACTATTGTTTCAATTCAAAATCATCATATTCATTAATTAATAATATGATTAATAAAAAAGTGACGAACCTGAGATACTTACTCTTTCGAAAAAGAACCGGGAATGTCATCTATCATCAGGGACGAAACCAGGAATGAAGTCTTGGGGGGGCCGAATTTCACTACTGATATTTTTCTTATAGTGATTTTCAAATTCACTTCTTTACATAACCCTAGAATTTTTTTGTTATTTCAATCGTTACATTTTATGAAGATAATTTTTCTATGGGATAAACCATAACGATGGATTAACCTTCAACACACAATTTTATACATTAGGATTTAGGTTTCAGATTCTTAACATTCTTTGTTTGATAAAATGCATCAATCATGATTGATTTTTTTATACTTTCGAATTTATATAATTAATAATAACTCACCATCTATTGTATAACAAATAAACTAGCTAGTAGCAATGCATTATTACATTATTTGTAATTTGGAAAATAAACATCCACTATAACAAGTTAAATTCATTTATATTGGAGTATATACTAATACTAAGATATTATTTATATATATACACATATATACATATAAAGCATAAATTTTTTTTTTAAAAAATCTTGGGGGGGCCAAGGCCCCCCCAAAAAAAGGCTAAATCCGTCCCTGTCTATCATATGATTTTTTACAGTTTCCTCAAATTAAGAATAGCATATGTGGTAGTATAGTGCCCGCGAGGTTTTTTTTTTTTTTTTTGTGATTTAACGTCGGTATGAAAATTGAAAAAGGTTGATTGATTTTGGTATGAAATGTGTCATTCTGAAAGGTGTAGTATGCAATGTATAAAGTAGGTAAATGTTTGGTATCAAAAGTGAAATTCAGAACTCTTTTTTTTTTTTTTTTTTCAGAGTTAACGGACACGTGCGGCGCACGTGTCCAGTTCCGTCCAAAATTTAACGATGGTATGTAAATTGAAAAAGGTTGATTGATTTTTGTATGAAATGTGCAATTATAAAAGATTTGGTATGTAATGTATAAAGTAGGTAAAGGTTTGGCATAAAAAGTGCAATTCCCTCGTTTTAAAAAGAACTCAAATTACTCACTACCATGACAAATAACTATTTTAATTATTAAAATACAAAGTCAATTCAAGTAGTCGTAGAAATTGAGTTGAATCATTGAATATGGTGTTTCTTGGAAGCCCGGCACTATTATTATATCAATTAAGGATCAATAATGAGTAATTTGTCGAGTATAATACAGTACTTAATATTTATACTTAAAAACAACTTGCAAGTTAGGGCAATCAAATACACGGTTTAGTGTTTTTTATTATTTTCCTTTTTCGTTTTGGTTCGTGAGATTCAACTTTAGAACCTCTTTTTTTTATCCTGACTACATCCTCTGATTTAATATGAAAATATTTATCCTAAAAATTAGTTTCCATGATTTTCCATTTCATTCTGCAATTTTTTTTTTTTTTTTATCAAACAAGCATTCTATTAATAAAAAGAAAGTTTTGGTACAACATCAACAATTGAAAACCTATCACAAAAATAACAAAAAGGAATAGAATCTAAAGAAAGTTTATTCCAATCATTAAATAAAAAGGTCCAAGTGACAAGTTTATGGGATGAACAATTTGCAAGGAAAAAACCATTAAATAATCCAAAATTCCCGGCATTATTCACAAACTTGTCATTTTTTCTTCTTTGTTTTCTCAAGGGAATTTGATCATTTCCAAGACGCATCAGACATATTAAGTGGAAACATTTTTCGATAGGAATTCGAATATGACTTTGTTACTTTCACTAGACCAATCATATATTGCGTCAAAGATATGATTCTTGGTACACCAAATATGCTACAACACATTGATTAGTTTGATTCAATTTTATTTTTAATTAAATCAAAATTGTACTTGAATTTGGTTAGATTTTAAAACGAACCAAATTGGGTCCAACTTAAATAACTTAATTTGTAACGCATTTTTATCAATTTTTAAATTATGCGAGTTCAAATAAAAGCTTCACGTTTCAAAGTTTAACAATATTTTTCTATCAAACTAGAGTCCATGCATTTTGTTTTCTTTTTAGCGAGTACTAGAGTCGAATATGAAATGATTTAGCTAAATTTTTAATCCCAAAACCTCATGAGTTTTGAAGAAGAAATATGATGTTTTCTTCCGAATCCAAACCCAAGATTCTTCTTTCAAACACAAAATATATATATATATATATATATATATATATATATATATATATGAATCAACTTTAATGAAAGAAAAAACAGAAATTTGTAAACAAGGTATATACATCCACAAATCATAACAAAAAACTCTGCATTCATAAGCAAAATTCCTGATCACTACAAAACTTTCGTTTAGATTACAAAAAATGGCATAAAAACCATCTCAATTCTTGAAATAAAGAAATACTAAATTAAAAAATTAAAGAATACCAACATATGGAACATTGACTGCACAATTATTAGGATGTAGAGAGTGTGCAGACTTGCTATCTTTAATAACAGAGCCAACTGCTTCAACAAAATCAATCACAAAGTTTATGGCCAGATTCATCATTTTTATGGACAGAATCACCATTACTTTGAAATTTCTGTTTAATTTTCACGTGTTTTTTTCTCCGTAAAATTGTTTTCATTAATGGGGGTATATATAGGCTCTTCGTTTATTATGTGGATCAAAGAGGCCAAAATTTGGGCCTTTTGAAATCCCAAGGGACAAAATTATAGTATTATGATAAAACCCTCCACCACATATTTAAAAAAGTAAAAAGAACTCCATAAAGCACACACTGCACGTACAGTACACCTCTGGTTAAGGTTGAGGTTTAATCTGACTGGACTCCGTTTTTTACTTGAATCTAGCTTCATCATTGAGGTTAATTAATACATAAATAGAGTTGATTAAATTAAATTGATTCTATTAACAAAAACTAAATAGTGTGGGTATTTAGATTACACTTTTGTTTTAGAATTATGTATTTGATACTCGAATTTGTAAAATACTAAAAGTTTCAAAATGAGAAGATTGTAAAAATAGTCTTTTAGAATTATTCGGAATTTCAAATAATTTATAAATGAACAAAGATATATTTGATCACTAGATCAAGTACTTCTCTATCTAAGGAGTATATTATACCAGGGACTCAATTTAAATTATAAATGGGTAGATGCGGGCAGGATCCGACCCATTAATTACATGCATTACACACAAAAAATATATCAATCATTATATTGAAAATTGACAAGAAGCAACATGACCGCTAGCTAGCTAGTTTATGATGAAGGACGCATTATTGGTATTACTTTATTGGACAAGTTGGACTAGCTTTCAAAACATGAAGGTGACATTCATATTGTGAAAGGTCAATAAGCTTCAACATCCTTATCCATCTTTAGTTCTAGTTCTAGGGAAATATAATAATAATAATAATATTGGTTGATGAAACTCAAGAAACTATAGTAGAAATTAATATGTGCTTTTTCACTAGGTTGTGGAAGGCATATTAATTACATTATAGATCATAATGAAATGACATAATGTCACTTAGGAAAATTCACTTTAATTTCAAGTGTTCTATAGTTTCTTTTAGTGAAACGATAATTATATCATTAAAATATACATTTAATAAGATTAGTTTTAAAATAGCTAGATAAACATCCACACTTAAAAGTGCGAAAATTTCAAAATAAATGAACTTTACTCTTTCCATTAAGAGAATTTCTTGAATATTATGCGAATATTAAGTATGTATTTTGGCGTAAGAAATATATATCCTAAACTCATGTATAATCCCTAGTTTGAGTAAAATACAAAAACATCACATGTAGTACTTTATCTAACTAATAAAAAAATCTTTGATGTTATTTTTTTTATTAGCAAAAACTCTCTCTCAAATCGAAATGATATTCATGTCCCCATCAATGGATACAAAAACATCACTCTTAACCTAAAAAATATCATTAATTCTCTTATTAACTTTAAAAATTAACAGTATTTCTGGTTTACTTAATCAATTAACAAAAACTTCCCTATAATTTATGAATGAATTTCAAATGAATTTTGTTGCTAATAGAAAAAAAAAACACACATAAGAATTTTTATTAGTTAAAATAATACAGGAGAATTTTTAATTTTGTTAGTTAGACAAAGAGTACTTTTGCATTTAGCTCCCATAGTTTTGGCCAAGAAAAAAAGGGAAAAGGAGTTAAATATGTTTATTAGTACTACTCAACATTAATCTGTACTATACATAGTCAATTTTTATTTTTCTTAAGAAAAAAAAATTCGAAAAAGGATGATGAGGTTATACTTAATTAATTTGAAGCCACATAATTAACTGTCTGAAACCTGACCCTTTTTTTTTTTTTTTTGGTATTTTATTGGTAACCTGAGCTTTCGTGCTCTGGCTCTGATTAGATATGAACATCATTATGCAAATATCCCTGATAATATTTCTTCAGTTATATTCCCTAGAGTTGCAAGAAAAACCAATTAATTTTAAATTGTGTACTTCAATTTGGCAAGACAATCTTTTTTTGCTTGCTGTCTTGCTCATGTGCTAACCGGAATATTACAACGAAATTAATTAACTAATCACTAAATCAAATGTTGATTTTTAATTTCTTTGTTAACTTGATATATGTTGTCATTAAATTGGGTTTAATTTTTCAATTCCATCGAGTAACACTTTATATTTCCATTTTTCATCTTACTGATATGTCGATCTTGACAAAATAAAAAAATAAAATAAAAACGAATAAACAAGAAAACAGAATTAAACACACGAAAGAAGTATATATTATATATACATCTTCTATATATCTAACTATATGCTAGAAAGAATGAGGTAATTAATTAATTACTGAAAACTGTGTCTGTATTTATAAGCAAAGTTCCCGATCGATCACTACAAAACTTTATCTGGATTACACCATACAATTAATTCTTGAAAAAAAGAAAAGAAAAGAATTAAAGAATACCAATATATGGGACAGAAGAAACTGGATAAATATGGTTTGCAGAATTAGGGTGGTTAATAACAGAGTCAACTGCTTCAATAAAAACAATCACAAAATCAACAGCCATCTTTAACAATTCTATGCATATTTCCAGCCTCTGAACCATGATGATTACTAATTTGAATACTAGTAATAATTATATACTTTTCTTTTAATTTGGTACTTTTTTCTTCTGTTGTTTTTGCTTGCGTCTTTAAGTCTCAATAAAAAGTTATATATATACATATATATATATAGTCTTCTCAATTATTGCTTTAACATAGGATAAGGCAATTAAAAAATAGAATTCCGGCTTCTTGAACTCCCAAGGGACCAAATACTATATATACTACTTTATTAAGCTCTAGCTCCACCACATATTTAAAAATGAAAAAGTATTAAATAACACACGTATACATGCATACAAGTGTACAACTATATATATATGAGCCTATGACGTCCAACAGGGGATGGGGTCGGGTCGGATATAAGCATGAACCTTCTTCAAATTGATTTTATTGATTATTTAAGATTTTCACTTCACACCTAAATAACATGATGAATTTGATTCGATTAAAAAAAAAAAAACTAATTCTTATTTGACGTATTTAAGTTATTTATGTCGTGAAAAACTCATTATAAGATTTTTTTATTAACCTTAACTATTCAATGGAAATATTAATTTAATATGTAACTTTGCAACTATATATATATTATATCATTTTCTATGTCAACCACAACATATTTGCAGCAAATATGCTAATAATTCTTTGAAAATGATCAAATAATGATTGATTATGACGTTATCAGAATGATCAAACAATATTTAAGAAATCAAGATATGATCATATTCAAAGCTAAATTAAAACCAAATATACAATCCGAATGTGTCATATATATATTCATTATTCAAGTCCGGGCCATATATACAATCCGGCATGCACGAAAAGGGTACGTTGCCTTATTAATGCAGCTGTTTTATTAATTAAATAGTATCATATATATATATATACAAGTTGGACTAGCTAGCTTCTAATTTTCTAATATATATGTGAATGTGAGATGATTATTGTGAAAGGTCAATAATTAAGCTCCGATATCCTTATCCACATGTAGTTCTAGTGGAAATACTATATTAATATCGGTAGAAGAAACAACACTATAAATAATTGTGCTTTATCACTATATATTCTGAAAGGCGCATATTCCAATTATTCATGATTTAATATCTAATCAAATAATAATCCGTACACATATCAACATCAAGCTAAAAAGAATGCAATTCAGAATGAGAATTTAGGACATCTCCTATGTTTAGGGGAAGTTGGATTTAGATTTAGGGGGTGAAAAAATGAAATAAAATGAATAAAAGGGAGAAAAAGGTAAATAAACCTTCAGCTTATCATCCATCGCTTGAAGCAGTGAGCCTAATCCAAACACCCATTGCCTCACCGCTTCAAGTCATTCAATCGCCCAGTAGACCTGTTGATCCCATTTTCTTTTCTTTTTTTTTTTTTAATTTTTGTTTCTTTTTTTTTAATTAAAAACCCTTTTAATTTAAAAAAAAATTCTTTAAAATACCTTATTAAATAAAATGTAACTCTTATTAATCTTAGTTTTATTTAATTTGTGTACTATTTTTAAAAAGTTAATTTTAGTATAAAAATGTAACTCTTATTTAATAAAATCAAATTTAATTTATTTTGTTTTAATTTAAAAAAAAATCTTAAATTTGTGTATTATTTTGAAAAAGTTAATGTCAATATTAAATTATTTCTATTATTTCCAAATCATGTCAATCAAGTATTTAATTGTTGTATTATTGTGTATCAATTTTAAAATCCTTTTAAAAGTTAATTATTAGAAACTCAAATTTAATTTAATTAATAAAAACGAAACCTTAAAAGAACTTAATGAAGCTTACATATAATTCGTTAAATTAAAAACGATATAACCCTAACAATTTTATAGTGAAACACTTGGGTGAATAGTTAGACATCTAAAATAAATACGATTACATATGATCGCCAGTTGGACCGTGTATTGCGCACACATGTTCAACTAAGTCGGTTTGAAGTTGACGATTGACCTCTACTGAGCGTATATGTTGATGACGTAACAAATATTCTTCTACGGAATATGAGAATTGAAATTAAATGGAATTGATAGATTGAATCATTTGAGATGACTTATGAAAAGGAAAGAGGAAGCTGAACTTGGAATCTGAGGGAAAGCTGGACTGAGTGAGGAGAAGCTGGACTTGGACTGAGAGCATCACTGGAGATGACCTTATAGTAGGATGAGTTTCAAATGGATGATTATTTGTATGTCACAAAACTTCGACTTCTGTAGTAAATAATTTATATACATATTTATCCATGCCATTTGCCTATAAGAGCAAGCAATATTATGATTGCTTGCTATGATTGTATTTAAACAATACACTGAGACAATAGTAAGGTAGTGCAAATTGCTATGATTAAAAAATGTTTCGCATGGTTTGTATATTAAAATTAATTACCCCTATAATATCTCGAGCAATTAATCATTACATCTTGAGCTAAATTTAATCATATATACTTGAGGTGAGTTAGACCCAAATCATTTATGTAGACTTAATTAATTCAATCCATGTGAATTTAACCTTGGTATCATGATTTCATTTTAATGTGGTTCACTTCCGGCCCCTTCCGCGATGGACTCTTCTTTCTTCGCATAATTATGAGATTTATTTTTCATCCACATGATCTAGAATATATATCCGCATGTTATATATTCACACGGTTTAGGCAAATTCGCGTCTTACCTTATAAGACCATGAACAATCCTCAAGAGAGCTAATTCTTTAGATGAATTAAGCCTAAGTTAAACTCACACATATACACAAATTACCAATATGCATATATTTGGTCAAATGGAAAAAACTATCCGATACAAGTGTCAAGCAATATTACAATTGCGTGCGTGCATAGATTTCAATATTGTTCGCACTAAACACTATGAAATTTCGATTTCCACCTTCCACCTCAAAATTCCGGGTTTGTTATAAACCAAAATCGTAAATGATAATAAAGATATGGTATTGATTTTAAGAAATATGATATCAAAAAAATTGTGTTGTATCGTAGTTAAAAATACATATTGATATATTGTTTATTTATGGTTTTGTGTAATTAGTTTTCAATTTTTTAAATTATTTTCAGCAAGTAACTAATATAAGTAGTTCATTATATTAATTAATGATCATTTTTTTTATTGTATAAATAATGCATTACGCCAGACTTCACTTTTCAATGTATGATCATAAATTCGGAAAAAATCGAAATAGAATTCTTTCGAGTGGATTTTACTATGCCTTGAAATATGACTTTTTTCGATGTATTAAGTCTCTGATGCATACTAGCTAGTTTTGTAAATATGCATAAAATGATAAAATGGACATATTTGCCCTTTAATTCAAGATGTTACCAAATCTGATTAATGAACTAATGGTGGATGAATCTGTCCAAACTGATTCAAGTGAGATCATCTCCAATGGTAATCCTATTATCCAAAAGGTGATTAATCTTATATCTTTTATATTAGTATTAACAGGTGATTGGTGGTCTAATGGAACTATGGAAGGGATTTGTGCCCTCAAAGTGTGTTAAGGATCTTATGTCCCATTTAGTGCATGTGTACCACTTAAGTGTCCATCCATAATAAATTGACATGTATTAAGTATATTTAATATGCATTACACATGATCTTTATTTTTAAACCAACCCCCGTCTCCATCTCCATTTTCATTTACATTGGATTTGGATGGAAACGATGAAGAAGATGGGTGAAAATAATCCTATATAACGACACATTAATTTATTTGACACAAGCCAATTTATTATGAATGGGACACTAAGTGGTACCCCACTAATGGGACAGGAGATCCTTAGCGCTCAACGTGACAATTAATTCATGTTCGAATCATTTTTGAAAAATGTTCACATATAATATGTTCGACACGCCTCGAAAGAGATAAACCCTTGGATAGCCAAAAATAAAATCTTCTACATTAGTTGGTCACTACATTAGTACATTTCAAGTAGTAATTTAGTGCTACTCACTCTTAACGCTTCTATTAATGTTTTATATAATTATTATATTTTGTTTAATACATTTAATTATAATATCTCTCTATAAAATATATTTTATATATTCTTTTTAATTTATTATGTCAAATTAATTTTTTAATTAATTTCACATAATCAGGATGATGTTCTTATTATACAGGAGTATAAAAAATAATTTGATGTATGCTTCTTCCTCTTCCCCAAAGACAATTGATTGTTGTTTAATAAAAACCAATTTCTCCAAAAAGTGTGTGCATGCATGATTATTGCTGTCAATTGTCGGATTCAGATCTTGTTTGAATATGAAATTTTTGTATTCACGTGATTTTATTCGAATTCGATTAATCGGATTTGAATTTTTTTCGGATCTAACATAACCTTCATTTTTAAAATTCACATTATTATTCTTTTCAAATATAAATTTATTTTTGGTACTCATTTTTCATTTAATTTGAGTCACGTATTCAAACTTTTCTTACCATCCACTAAGGTTTAACATAGAAAACTGTCAACTCTAAAACATTTGATCATTTATTCAAATGATTTCACATATAACTTTGGTACACCATGATACTAATATTAAGGTCTCCAAATTAAATCATAGTGTTGAATGAAAATATGCGAGATTATGAATGAAAATATAACTTTTTAATTTATTATCGAATACATATTTTTAACGGATCAGATTGACCTATATTCATCTTTGCTCTAAATCTACTGTATTACAAATTCTGGTAATCAGATCAGATGAATCTCTAATCAATCGAACCTAAATCTTATTAAATCGGACCGAACATATTAAAACCTATCAAATTGACATTCCCAAGTTATTAATTGCAAGTCCAAAAGATGAAATTCCAATTCAATTTGAACCCAAGTAGGGAAGTGCAAGTCCCCAAGGACCCCAACCAAAAAAAAGTAGAGAATTCAAACTTTGGGCCCATGTACTCTAAAGGTCCACAAGATTTGAATTATATAGCCGTTTCCTTTTTGGTAAGAACTAGTTAGCCGTTCAATACATTTAATTATTACAATTTCAAATATTTCTTCCCTCAATTACCAAAGATACCCCTACGAAATTTAAAACTCCATAGCGCCATTTTCCCCAATTTCTAGTCCAGATCTCATCTTAGTCGTCCATCTTTACCCCTATACTTTCTTCAATCTTTCTTTTAGCACTCCCACTAACACAATCTCAGAGAGAGAGAGAGAGAGAGAGAGAGAGAGGGAGAGAGATTTCCATATCTGCTTACCTGAAAATTGAAATCTAAGGAGGAGAAAAAGAAGAACTAGAAGAAAAGAAAAATTACTTAACAGATGGTTTTGATACAAGATTTAGTAGATATCCAACAAGAAGCCAGCTGAGGAACGACGCCGTTTCGTTTCTTCATCAGAGAAAAATACAATTTCAAGATTTCGTGGTGTTGGAATTCTTTTCCTCACTTCTTCCACCAGGTACGCGCATTATTCCCAACTTCCCCCTTTCCTTCTTCGGTTTCTTAATTATTACTATATGATAAAATTTAATTCTCTTTTTGGTGTTTGCAGAATGTTGAGGGACTTCAAATACCTGCGAAGAAATTCGGGTAAGAACCCTAATACAGAGGAAGTTGAGAATGTGCCCCTAAACCCTAGGGATCTGTTGAACCCTCAGATTAGCATAGACCATTCAAGACCTCCTTTAAATGCAATTCAGGATCCATCCCAAGTTGTAAATTCAGATCAGGAATTGAGTAGCATTAAGGTGAATAATGTTAATAGAACCCCCTCTAAGCCAAAACGTAAATATTCTGATACATCATCGACACTTCGTACTCCAGAAAAACAAGGAGTGATATCTAAAGGTCGGTTTGGTTGGGCTCAGAAGAATGAGTATCAATCGAGTAATGGTGTTGTAGATTTGAAGGAGGAGGGAAGGGTTGTAGCTAATATGAATACTCCTAGGTCTACTAGGGGCGCAGGGCGGGCTAATATGAGTTATTCAGAGCCTAATTCAACCCAGAGCACACCTACTAAGAGTGTGAGCAAGCCTCCAAACTCGGGGTATTGTTTAGCCAGTGGTTCTAGGCCTCCCCTTAATGGTAATACGCGAATGCTTGCATGTAAAGGGATTACGAGTTTGCCTACTGTTGTTAATACTGTCGAGGTTCCTTATTTTGAACTTAAAGAAGATCCATCATTTTGGATGGAGCACAATGTTCAAGTAAGTTACTATTTTAATTGCGTGTGTATAATGAATTTCCATTCAAGTTTGCGAATTTGTTACCTATTGTTTCGAATTTTAATGTTTTAGGTTTTGATACGTGTACGGCCATTGAATGACATGGAGAAAAGTAGTTATGGTTTCAGTAGATGCTTGAAGCAGGAGAGCTCACAAAGCATCACCTGGATTGGGCAACCTGAGACCCGATTTACCTTTGATCATGTAGCATGTGAAGCTATAGACCAGGTACTTACATTAGGTGTTTGGTTTGAAAAATTAATTGTGATAGTGATGGTGATTAATGCTTCTTCATTTGTGTCTGCAGGAGACGCTTTTTAGGATGGTTGGCTTGCCCATGGTGGAGAATTGCTTGTCTGGTTACAACAGTTGCATGTTTGCATATGGGCAGGTAGTGCATTGTAAACCTGTTTGTATTTCTCTTCCTAGATTATCTTATCTCATTAAGTCTAAAGAAATTAATATGTTTAAGCATTATTACTTCTCTTTCTTTATCCAAATTTGCATTAAAAAATTATAAGTTTTGACAATGTAGACTGGTAGTGGGAAGACTTATACAATGCTTGGTGAGATTGAAGAACTTGAAGTCAAACCTAGTCTAAATCGTGGAATGACCCCACGTATATTTGAGTTCTTGTTTGCAAGGATTAGAGCGGTAACTTTCAACTCTATTTGCTTGCTCTTGCTATATAACATTTTTGTATGAGCGATTTGGTCATTTTATGACACATTTCTCTTTTAGGAGGAGGAAAGCAGGAGAGATGAACGATTAGCTTACAATTGCAAATGTTCTTTTCTCGAGATTTACAATGAACAAATTACTGATCTTCTTGATCCTTCATCCACAAATTTGATGGTACTATTGCTTTCAAAACAGTTTAAGTTGATCTCTGAATTGTTCCATTATTATAGCAGGGTATACTCATATATTTCTCATTTCTATCTATAAGTTGCGAGAGGATATGAAAAAAGGTGTGTATGTAGAAAATCTGTCAGAATTTGAGGTCCACACAGTTGGAGACATTCTTCATCTTTTGAGCCAGGTGACATTTTCTTTCATATCTTTTCATTTGATTTACTATGAATCACATAATCTTCACATGTGGCATTTAATTTTGGCGTTATTAGGGTTCTTCAAATAGGAGAGTTGCTTCGACAAATATGAACGCAGAAAGCAGCCGTTCACACAGTGTTTTTACTTGTGTGATTGAGAGTAGGTGGGAAAAGGATTCTACTACTAACTTTCGTTTTTCTAGGCTGAACCTTGTTGATCTTGCTGGTTCAGAAAGGTACTAAATTCTATTCAAATTTGATATGACATTAGAAGAGGATATTTATTCTTGTTAAATAATAAAATTTGCATTGTTCTCTTCTCCAATAGGCAGAAGTCTTCTGGTGCTGAAGGTGAACGACTGAAAGAAGCTGCAAATATTAATAGATCACTGTCGACACTAGGGTAATATCTTGGATCCAATGGTCTAACCTTTTTTTTTTGAAATATTCTTTTTAATTGGCATAGCAACCTGAAATATCTTTGCTTTGCAGTCATGTAATTATGGTCTTAGTGGATGTAGCAAATGGAAAACTAAAGCATGTTCCATACAGAGATTCAAGATTGACATTTCTCCTTCAGGTTCAATATTATTTTTTCTTTCATACACTTATCACAAGCTGTGTTTAAATTATATTTTTATGTGAGTAAGTTGAATGAAACACAGGACTCTCTTGGTGGAAACTCAAAAACAATGATAATAGCGAATGTCAGCCCATCTATCTGGTATGATTTTTCATCCTCTTGGTGGTGTTTTTTTCATTTTTCTTTTAATCAAGAAATCAAATTATTAGGCTGTTATTAATTGGATTAGTTTATTGTAAACCCAAATACATCATCTACAGCTCTGCGGCTGAAACTTTGAACACTTTAAAGTTTGCTCAGCGAGCAAAGCTGATTCAGAATAATGTAAGTTTCTTTGTATGTGCAGTGGAATGTAGTTATGTTGCTCTGATAAATCCATGTATTCTTACCTCCCTCTCTCGTCCATCCTTCATGATTTAGGCTATCATTAATGAGGATTCATCAGGAGATGTTATTGCATTGCAACATCAGCTACAACTGTTAAAGGTCAAACTAGTTCAATATGGTTGAAAAAGCATAGAAATTCACCTGGATCTAATTGAAGACTGAAACTTGACATTGATTGTTGTAACAGGAAGAGCTTTCTGCCCTTAAACGGGAAAAAGTAACTCGATCTTTAGCATTTGGGCCAGCCATGGATAGGGACATAAGAAACAAAGATGAGGATGACTGTGATGAATGGAAACTCAAACAGGATCATCCAGTTGATATGCTTGGAAAAGAATCCATTGGGGTTCTCAGAGTTTCTTGTAAACAGGTCAGACATACCATTGCAGTATCTTGTTCCATTTTCCTGAATAAAATATTCACCATTTCCATTTTCCTGATTTTTGCTGGTGTATTTTCTGTCATTTTGTTATAGTTAAAATCACTGGAAACTACACTTGCTGGTGCATTGAGAAGGGAACAGATGGCAGAAACTTCTATGAAAAAACTTGAAGAAGAAATAAAGCAGTTGAACCTTCTGGTAAATCTCCATTCTGTCATTTATGATAGAGCAGGCATTGCTAATGAGGTCGAATCTACTTTGATTTTGTTTCGTAAAAGGATACCAAATGGCAGTACCTTGTTTCTTCTCAGGTCAGTCAAAGAGAGGAGGACAACAGGTGCACTAAAATGATTTTGAAATTCAGGGAAGAGAAAATTCAAAGAATGGAGTCTCTTCGTGGTGGCTTGATGTCCGCAGATGATTATCTGCTGAAAGAAAACACTGCACTTTCTGAAGAAATTCAGGTGCTGCGAGCAAGTATTGATAAGAATCCTGAAGTGACCCGATTTGCCCTAGAAAATTCCAGGCTCTTAGAGCAACTTCGACGGTAGGTTTGGAAACAGGATCCTATAAATCTTTGCTAGTTACACCTCTGCTTGGTTTTATTCAAACATAATGATTTTATTCAAACGCAAAAAAAAATATTTTTTTACTTAAAGGTTTCAAGACTTATATGATGAAGGGGAGAGGGAAATGTTGATGAATGAAGTATTTGATTTGCGAGATCAGGTACCTTAACTACATTATTGCAGCTTACTTTTTTGTGCTTCTCAATTTACTTTGAAGCTTTGATTACTTGATTTTAAATTTTAACTGTTGACAGCTTGTTCTCTCCCTTGATGGAAATTTAAAGCTTCCTAATCATCTGAACACAGAGGTCGAATATCATACAACTTCTTTGAAAAGCTCTACTGAAACTGACAGTTGAGGTCTATGAGAAACCTTACAATTTTTTTTCCTAATTTTCAGGATTCTATTAGTAGAGGCAACGAGAATGATTTGATTCATGAGGAGGTTTGGAAATTTAAGAAGTTAACCTTTGAAATTTTTGTTGTTCTTGATTTTTAATGTTAGACTCTCTTCTGCAGTTGAACAGAACTATATGTGAATTAGAAGAAACTGAAGCAAAGCTGACCTCTTGTCTGGATGACAATGCAAAACTTAGAAGGTAAAAGTTCTGGCTCATTTACACTCTTATATTGTTTTCCTATTCTTGTGACCTGATATTCTTTTTTCTTTCATTTTATGCCATTCTAAATTCCTGCAGAGAACTTGAAGAATTACACACATCATTGAATGCTCTCATGGTTGCAACTCAAGGGCATAATTGCAGAGTCGAAGTCATAAAGGTACAGTTTGTGTATATTAAACTTAAGAAGATCAAGGAACTTGCTTTAGTATTTAGCATTTAGCATTTAAACTGACATAATAGACTTACTTCCAGGAAGTGGAAGTTCCCTACTCCAATAATAAGTCAATAGTAACCACCCAAAGAGATAAAGAAGAAGCAAGATGTGGAAACATTATGAATCACACAGAAGAGTTCATGGATTTACAATTGGAGTTGGACATTTTAAAAATTATTCTTCAAGAAGAGAGGTCAAATCGTGCCGAAACAGAGGAAAAGGCTCAATCTGCAAACAGAGAAGTTCAGTTGTCAAAAGAAATGGTCTTTTCCATAACCAAAGAATTTGCAGCACTGCAGGAAGAGCTCAAAGAATCGAAATTGGTTATTGAAGCTCTTGAGTCTCAACAAATTCTTTTGATCAATGACTTAGAGGATCTCAGAAACTCTAACAGTAACTATGATGAACTGTTGAGGAAAAGGGAGCTTGAAATGTCTTCACTAAAGGAGCAAGCTCATGGCCAGGAGTTCAGAGATCTCTCGTTGTATAAACATTCGGAGAGTGACGTATCTTCTTTAGAAGGAAAGTTAAAGAAGATGCATGAATCTCTTGAGAAGGCTAAGAGACTGAATCAATATTATCATAGTGGCCTTGCATCTCAGGCATCAAATGACGAGGAAACCGAAGAAATCCGCAAGCAGGTTGAGGCAGAAACTGCGGAGGTGATTGTTTGCTTGCAGGAAGAACTTTCGGTTCTTCAACAGGAAGTTCAAGATAGTAAGATGAAAGAGATGGAGACTAGAGACAGTTTGGCATTATTGCAGACTGAGAAAAAAATCTTGGAGAATAATTTGCATCTGAGGACTGAAGATAATGCAAAATTAGCTGTAATGTTGGAAAGCAAAGTAGAGGAACTAAGAATCTTGTCCAAAGAATGGGAAGTAATGACCTCTGAAATCGAAGGAATTCTTGCTGGTGGGGAGGAAGCTCTCTTAGATGCATCAAAAGAGACAGAACTTATGACTACTTCAATCTCTCATAAACAAAGTTGGATTTCTGAACAGTTTGGAAGGATGAAAGATCGTATTATTGAAAAAGAAATGGTTACTGAAGAGCTTAATCAATGTTTACAAGATGCAATAGAAAGGAAAAATGCTATGGAATGCATGCTGAGATCTTTAAGGGGTGCAGCTTTGGCTATGGCTGAGACACACCAACATGAGTGCAGTGAAAAAGATAATGAGATTTTTCTTTTAAAATGTGACCTAAGTGATAAGTCATCCATTGTTGCAGAGCTGGAGAGCTTGATTAAGCATGGAAAGAGTGAAATTAGAAAGGCATCGTCTTGTGCAACAGCTGCTCTGGTGATTGTGAATCGATTGCATGAGTTGAATTCTAACTATCAGGATGCTTTAAATGTTAAGGACGTGGAGAATAGAGAGTTTCAAGAGATTTTGACTCGAAAAGATATCATTCTCCACAACCAGGCTATAGTAATTGAGGAAGCACGTAAACAGACTCACTCACTCCAAATGGAATTAGAAGCATCAGAAGAATGTTGCACTAAACTGAGGCTGCAGCTATCTGAAGAGCAAAGAAGTTTGGAGGATCTTCGAGTAAAGCTTGAAGAAAGCAAGATCTTAGAGACAAGGAACAAATTGGAGGTGCTAAATTCTGGAGTTTCAACACTGAAGTTATGCATTAATGAGTATGTGAAACAGAGTGGAGATAATCAGAAAGATAATGCCCCAGAGAAGTCTCTTGTTTTTTCTGAAACTGATAATTGTGAATCATGGGTAATCTCTTAAATATTTCATTAGACACTCACTTTATTTTTAACTTCTGAAGAGAGATTTACTAGTTTAACCTTGTTGCAGACAGGTACCAGAACAGAACGAAACATCAGTCATGTAGATAAACGTAATCTTGAAGGTGTGACAGTTGAGATATCAAAGTGCTCATCTGTTGCTGGCACTGCCAAGGAATGCATGATTAATGAAAACAATTTGGCTTCTGAAAGTACTTTAAAAAGTGTGAAGAGCAGAGATTCTACCATTATTCTTCTAAAGAAAGAGATAGAATCTGCCCTCAGAAGCTTACAAGAAGTCCAAACTGAGATGGGTAAGTTGCGATCCGAGAAAGAAGAGATTTTGGTGTCCGAAAAATGTAGTAAAAAGGGCATTCAGTTTTTGATGAATCAAGCAGTTACTTTACAAGATGCTATAGATTGTTTTGAAGCTCAATTAAAGCTCAAAGTTAATGCCCTTGATGGAAAGCTAGGGAATATGGAAGAATCAGTACAAGAATCTTGCACTTCATGGTTCCAGCAAAGAGAGGTATGCATTACATTCCTATGTTTTACTTATCCAAAATATTTGATGCTTTAACATTGTTCAAGTCACGTCCGATTAATGATTTAGATGTTGCTACTTCCCACAACTTATCTAATATGTAAACCAACCATTCTTACAGTTACGGGAAGTTTCAATCTAATATAAAACTTATAAATGATGTGGATGTTAAAAGGGCTATGTTGTGTCATATTATTGACCTACTGTCTTTTCCCTCCCTGCCAAAACCCATTTTTTGCAGTTACTTGAGGCTGAACTTGATGATGCTAAGGTTGTTGCTGCTCAGAAAACCATTGAAGCTTCCTGTGTATTTGAAAAATTTGAGGAGGTTCAAGACACCATGAAGGAAGCTGACATAATGATAAACGAGTTATTGATAGCTAATGAAGCCTTGAAGCTTGATGCTCGTGATTTGAAAGTAAGGGAAAAAAACTTAACCAATGAGAGAGATATCCTTGTCAATGAAGTTCAAAGCTTGAAACTCTCCAATAATTTGAAAGATCAGCAGTATGATACAGATTTTGTCATCATGAGGAAGATGCTCATAGAACTAGAGGATATTGTTTCACAAGTCCAGACCACTTCAATAAAAGAATGCGTGTCCTTAACATCTGATTTCCTCGGGTTGAAATCCCAACTTGATGAATCAACAAGACTTATTAGGTCATTGCTTGAAGAGGTATGGTCAGAGATTATTGCTAAAGACTGCGCAGTGTCTGTGTTACATCTTTGTCACATGGGAATTCTCTTGGAAACAGCAAATGGTTTGAACGCAGAAAATGGTCTTCTTCACCATGGTTTATGTGAGTCAAACTCGGTTATATCTGAACTCAGGGAGCACAACTTAAAATCAAGAACGGAGCTTGAAATGTGCAGAGTCCTCGAAGGGAAATTGTTGGCTGATATCAAGAAAAGTTTTGATCGGGTATCAAGCAAAGTAGATGAAACCGGCCAGGTCACCCTTAAGCTTACATCGTTCGAGAAGAAGATACAGGATCTACAATTTCAAGAAGAGGTGATGCTACAAAGGTCAAATGATATGGGATCTGAACTTGCCCTGCTGATGAAGGATCTGGATCTCAGTAACAAACAAACATTGTCATCTATTGTAGATCAAGAAAAGTTACTGAAGGAGAAAGATGAACAATTTGAATATCAGGCAGAGTATTTTTTGATGCAACAGTCTGCAAAAGACTTTGAATCGTTGATTTTTTCATCTGAGTTAAAGCAGATGTCTCACCTGAAAGCTGATGTGGAAAAGACTTGTATTAGTTTCATTGAAGTCCTTGAGGATTTCAAGAAAGATACAATTTTAAAGAGCTTTGATGCTTCTTTTCATGAGTTGATATTGTTTGACATGGAACTCGATTGTACTCTCTTGAAAAAAGAAGTTGATGAGGCAAAAAGGAAGGAGGAGGAATTGTTCTTAGCTCTTGATGAGAGAAGTTCAACGATTGCCCAAATGTGCAATGTAAACGAAGCTCTTGAGCAAGAAGTCCAATTATTAAAGGAATTTGTACATTTGAATGAAGCCTTGAAAGGTTCACTTGAGCAAGTTAGGGAAGAAAAGAAAAATCTTTCTGGTCAAATTCAAAATCTTGAATCTAAATTTGAGCAATTAGTAGAAGAATTTAGGATGAAGGAAACAGCTCTTGAAACAAAAGATGAAGAACTTGGAAGAATGAAATGCCTTGAGATGGAGAATCATGAACTTCTTCAGAAGTTGGAGGATACAAAAACCGAGTTTGAATCCTCACTCAAAGGCACCCGTGGCCTTGAAGTTGAAAATTACAGACTTTCAGATAATATTTCAGTGTTGGAGAGCTGCATTGCTAAGTTAGAAAAGGATCTGCACCAGGCACGGGTGGAGCTTGAAAATTGTCAAATTTCTCAATTTTTTGTTAAGAACGACCTGTCTTTAAAAATCCAGGATTTAGAAATGCAACTGGACAATATCAATGCTCTTAAAGAAGAGAATATTTTCTTAAGCAACGAACTCAAAGCTCGTAAGATTAGTGAGTCTGAGTACCTCAATGCTTTGAACTCAAAAAATTTGAAGGATGTTGATTTTGCGAAAAATGTAGACACCATAAGCAGCAAAGTACTCAATCTAATTACTGAGAGATTTAATGAGATAGATAATATGTTCCAATCGACAGTTAAGGAAGTGGAAAAGACGCATGGAATTTTGGAGCAGTTCAATAACTTGGAGAATTTCGCTATGCAGATGGACTCTGAAATTATTCATATTGAAATGGAGTTGTCAAGAAAGGATGATATCCTTAAAGGTCTGTTATTTGATTTGAGTTTGCTGCAGGAGTCTACATCCAATAATAAAGATCAGAAAGATGAAGTCGAAGAAGTGATGGCTTCTTTCAGAGGACTGGAAAAAGATTTTGAATTGAAATCGATTGAACTGGATCAAGCAGTTGCTGAAGGCCAAATACTCAAAGCTCAACTCCAAGAAAAGAAAGCGATGATATCTGCTCTTGAGTTAGATATTTCAAAGAAACGTGAGATTATAAGTTCATTGTCCAGCAAAAATAGTGATCTTTCGGCTAGTGCTAAAGATGCCTTAGAAGCAAAGAGTTCCATGGAGAAAGATTTAATATACAGTAGAAAAAAGTACGAGAGCTTAGAGATGGAAGTTGCTGAAATGGAAACTGCTCTTACCCAAATGAGTGAAACAACTGAATCATTACAGTGCAAGTTGTATGCTGTTACCAGTGAGAGAGATGAATTAGATGGTAAGGTTCTTGTTTTGACCAAAGAGCGTGACATGGCAAGAGCTTTTTCTGAAGAAAACGAAGCAATTGCTAATGAAGCTCAAGAGGTAATTTTGACACGGCAAGAAACCAATTTTTCATTATAGGTATAATAACTGCATGGTGTGCTTTAATATGTTTGTTCGGTTTATGATAGATTGCTGAATTTCGCAAAGTCCAGGCTGAGGAAAAAGAAGAGGAAGTAAAACTGTTGGAGCGGTCCATTGAAGAGTTAGAATGCACTATAAATGTACTTGAACAGAAGGTATTCATTTTGTCACTGTTGTTTATGATTTATTTATTTATTTATCCATTAACATGATTTTGATTTCATAAGGTTGGCATTGTCAAAGATGAAGCTGAAATGCAGCGATTGCAAAGAGAGGAACTTGAGATAGAGCTTCATTCTGCCAAAGAACAAATGCATAATATCAAAGTCAATGATTCTGATATAAAAAGGTTTGACAGCATTTGTTGCAATATAATGGCACAGTATTACAAAACAGCTAGTTGATAATCATTTATTAATATTGGAGTCATTAAATTCAGGTGCCTGGATGAAAAAGAGATGAATCTTCAAGAAACCTCTGAACGGGTACAGCTTCTTGAAAGAGAAATAGTTGCCAGAGATGGAGAGGTGAAGTTCTTTTACTTTGTATACTTGCATTATTATTCATTCCTTAAAATGTTTAATCGTATCTAATTGTGTTTTTCTTCATTAGATATCTCGATGTAAAGCTCACATAAACGAGCTAAATATGCATGCAGAGGCACAGGCTTGTGAGTACAAGCAAAAGGTAGTATTTTATAAAAGAATTGGATTACCAATCAATAAATGACAATATTAACTGTAAACTATAAAACAGTTTAAGACATTGGAAGCTATGTTAGAACAAGTGAAATCTGAAGTTCCTGCAACCCAGAGCACAAGTACATCATCGTCACACAAATTGGAAAAAAATTCTTCCAAGTCTAGAGGCTCAGGCTCCCCTTTCAAATGCATTGGATTGGGCTTAGTTCAGCAAATTAAGTCTGAGAATGATGAGGAGCTCAGTGCTGGAAGACAACGAATAGTAGAACTTGAGGCTCTGGCTTCTAGCAGACAAAAAGAGGTACCTTTCTTGAATGGATATTTAAGGTCCTGTGAACTGAACTGTCTCACCTCAAATATCTTATTTCTCTTGCAGATATTCATGCTTAATGCAAGATTGGCTGCCACCGAGAGCATGACACATGATGTGATCCGGGATTTGCTTGGTGTAAAATTGAATATGAATAGCTATGCAGTAAGTTTTCAATTTCATCACCATTTAATCTAATTATTTTGAAGTTGAAGGTGTGAGATAATTAGCATAAAAGTTACTCAAGACCATATAATAAATTTGAACTCGTCCAACAAATTATGAAATGATAGATCAGTGTGTGCATAGAAGTGTGGTTTCATGCATTTGTGTGTGTGGATGGGAGTGATTGAGTGAGTAAAAAAATTCTTGTCTCACTTTCAATTTCTTTGTTATTGCTAGACATTAATGGATAATCAGGAGCTTCACTCATTAATGGAGGAGGTTCAACAAAATAATGCTGAAACTCAAGTTAAGGTATAATATCATTCTGCTCCAAGTGAGTTTTCAGTCCTTGTAATAATAAATAAGCTATATACTAAGTAAAGCATCTTGGGGGAATGCAGGACAAGGAAGTGGTTAATCTAAAATTGCAGATTGATGAGTTCATTAAAGAGAGGAATGGGTATGTAACTGTTAAATCATATTGATCTTAGTTACTCCCATTTTATTCCCTAACTTCAACAAATTGCACTAAAATCATTTTTTAGATGGTTGGAGGAGATTGAGAGAAAGCAAGCTGAATTGATGGCTGCACATGTTGCTTTGGAAAAACTACGTCAGCAAGATCAATTTCATAAAACCGAATATGAGATGTTAAAGGTAAAAGACTCATCACTTTTTTTAGTGTTTTTCTTCTATGGTACCACAGAGTTCCTTGTTTACTATTTCATTTTACCTCAGCTGGAGAATACCATTCACAAGAAAAGAGTTATGGAACTTGAAGTGGAAGTCAAGAAGTTGTCCGGTCAACAGAATATTCAACAGCGAATCCATCATCATGCAAAAATTAAGGTAAGACATTGCTAGAAGTTTTGAACTTTGGGGCATCCTTTACACTCCCTAATATTTCTTCAATGGGATTTGGATAATTGGTTTCCTTAGCACATCAAGACATCCTTTACATGGTTGCAATTAAGATAATCTTTTGTAATATCTCAGGATGAGAACAACTTATTAAGGAGTCAAAATGAAGACCTTAGCATTAAGCTGCGGAAAACAGAGGCGATACTTTCACGTGTCAAAGAAGAGCTGGCTCAGTTCCGTGCAGCAAATGGGAGAAGCCCCTATATTAATTTTGATGAGGAGCAGAAGTTGGACAAGATGTTGAAGGTAGGTAAACCTGTTTTTTAAGTATCTGCGTGTGTGTGAGATATAGCTAGAGAGAGATGACGATTCTAATAGACAAGTTTCGTTTCTATCTTAAACAGGAAACTGAAGAGGAGAGGCTTCAATTAGCTCAGAAGCTACTTGGCTTGTGTACTACTGTACTACAGGTAAGATTGCTTTCTTCTCTAATTAATAAATCTTTGAATTATAACATATGCTTTGTGTTGATCTCTCCGAATATATAACAACAGGCTGCCGGAATAAGAAGACCAACATCTGAGATAAATATATCTGTGGCTGAAGAAGCACTTGATCAACTGCAAAATCGCGTTATTTCTCTTGAAATGGAACTACAAGACGTCAAACTCAAGGTCATTCATTCTCTCTATAGCAAATTTTCATCTCTTTAAACTTGAATGGACATAGCCTGAATTGCTGTTTGTTTATATTGTTCAGAATCGAATATCAAACGAGAGAAGTAGACTATCTGAACTCAGGCCACAAACTTCAACAGAGGTGGGTGCTTCAAAGGCAGATGAGGTTTCCCAAGTTCGAAATCGACTATCTCAAACTCCGTTTCTTTCTGCTTTGGATCGATGAAGTCCATGGCTGATGCCCACAAATGTGTAGAAGTTGTTGTATCTGTATATATTACTAGTTTATTTTATACATCTTGTATTGTATATTCGTCCATGTACAAATTGTTGTATATGACTTCAAAGATAAAATGATTCAATTCTTCTGTATCAAGTATCAACTGAACTTTTTTTTTTTTTTTTTTTTTGACATAAGTATCAACTGAACTAAGTTGCATAAAAAAACCAACTTAAAAATGGAATTTTGGTGCCCAGCAACTCGTGTACCCGACAAATAGACAATTTTGGTTCCGTTTCTGTATATTATGCTATTTCATATATAGTGATTTAGTTCTAAATAGAGTGATAAATATACTTTTGTACTCTATCCCTTTCAAATTAATTGACACTTTTAATATTTTCAAACAAGTTAAGAAATTTAATAATTAGACAATTTTGGTTCCGTTTCTGTATATTATGCTATTTCATATATAGTGATTTAGTTCTATCCTTTTCAAATTAATTGACACTTTTAATATTTTCAAACAAATTAAAAAATTTAATAATTAGTCAATTTTAAAGATAAAATGCCAAAAATACCCTTTTAATAATTGTATTATCAATCTTTGTGCAATAATAAGAAAAATTAAAATTGGAAAAAAATGAATTAGAAAATCAAATATGATAAATAATTTGAAACATGAAAATTTTGCAAATGTTCCAATTAATTTGAAACGGGAGAATATTATTTTCATCAGCAGTTATCTCGTTGGTTCCATGACAATCAATTCCTTTTAAGTTTTGCAAATGGGGATTATTTTCTCAAGCCTTTTCGAGACTATCAGCCTTATTTTATTTCCCTGGGATACATTTTAATTGAAAATTGCAAAATAGTCTTAAAAATTACATCTTTAGATTTTATTTTCTTTTATTTTTACTTATAAATATCAATAAACTTCAGTTTTTCGCCTTCCACTTGCAAATTCACTGAAAACTACAGGTTCAAAGTTTTTATGCGCGTAACTAAAATTGAAATCGAATTTAAGAAAACAGAAAGGGTTTTTTGCACTTTACATCCTTAAAACATAGAAAATAGGCACTTTGCACCCTTAAAACTTAGATTTAGCACTTTGCACCCTCGAAATATAAAAAATATAGCATTTTGCACCCTCGTTTATTTTCAAGCAAAAATTCAAGGGCAAAATAGGTATTTCAATACTATTGGCACTTTACACCCTCAAAACTTGAGAATTTCGCACTTTGTACCCCTAAAATAAAATTAGCACTTAACACCCGCTAAATACAATAAATGGGCACTTTGCACCCCAAAACACAAAATTAACACTTAACACCCTCAAATTTAAAAAACCCATACCCCTCGTTTTTTTGGTCAAAGTTGACTAGCGGAGTAAAAAAATCTAAGGCAAAATAGAAAAATTCATTTTTTACTTAAATTTTGCAAATTACAATTATAAATACTCGAATACTCATTTCTCTCTCCATATTTCTTTTCAACAATATAATCATAAATAACTAAATAAAGTACAAGTAAATTTTTCGAAGACCCATTGTCTACTTCAACATATCAAAGACCCATAAATAATTACCTATTTTGCCTTAAAAAAATTCACCTTAATAGTCAACTTTGCCGGAAAAAATGAAGGGTTTGAGTTTTTTTTTTTAATTTGAGGGTGTTAAGTGTTAATTTTGTATTTTGGGGTGCAAAGTATCCGTTTATTATGTTTCGGGGGTGCAAGTTGTTAATTTGTTCTTAATTAGGGAGTGTTAAGTGCTAATTTTATTTTGAGGGGGGGCAAAGTGTCAAAAATTTACAATAGAATTACCTATTTTGCCCTTGAATATTTTATTGAAAATAAATGAGGGTGCAAAGTGCTGCATTTTTCATATTTTGAGGGTGCAAAGTGCTAATCTAAGTTTCGGGGGTGCAAAGTGCCTATTTTCCATGTTTTGGGGTGCAAAGTGCAAAAAACCCAAAAAGAAAAACTACAATTGAAAATTGAAATATAGTGCAAGTTAGAGGACTATAATTAAAATTGCTACTTACCCCGTCTAAAAATAAACTCAGCGGAGTTCTCGTTTTTAACCAAAGGGTTTTTAATTTATCACAATTTCACGGGTAACAGAAAGATGGCTCTCAAGCTCAATGCTTCTGCTGTCTACGCGCTCCAAGTATTCATTTTTCTTTCTATAAATTTAGAGATATTTGTTTTCATTTTAATGTTTAGTGTATTGTCACTCGGTCCTGATATGGTTCGTTTCTTTTTAAGAATTTTGGTTACAGCGGCGGAAATGCAGTCTGTTAGGTTGTATGCAATTCGAGCTCTCATACTGAAAATAGATGAAACAGTAAGGAGATAAAGAATTATAAAACCCCAAATTATGATTTCTTTTTTTGAAAGTACTGAAGGTTACAGGTTTTATTCAAAAGTATCTCTCTTTTGGCCTAATAGTAAGATTCGTAAAAAAAATGTTGAATACAATATTCATTTTAGTGATAGGATCAACTGTCTGATTTTGTGCTAAAGAAAAATGAGATTACATAGATGCTGAATTTATGCAGTGTATTTTTATATATTTTATAGACATGTTTAATCGAACTCGGATTCTACTTTCTGTATTCTGAACTATTGATAAGCGTGAGCTTGGAGTTTCTCTTCACTTGTGTCATGTGCAATGATAAAAAGATGGGCCTGCTTACGAACCTTAAGTCAGTCTTAAGTAGGCAGTTGCTGCCCCTTGCATCGATGAGATAGTTTCTTTAGACTTTTAGCATCCGTAAATTTCCTTCTCAATGTCACTTTTCAAATTAGTTGAATTTTTGGTGCTACTGATTGATCTACTCACCAAGTGGTTTTAACTTTTGCCTTTTGTAGTTATTGTTATTTTCTTTAATTGGCTCAATCAAGTTTATTCATGTTGTTATGTAGCCACTATCTTCTGAAAGTCTATTATCTTTTGTGGCAATCTGGGATAGCAATTTTATTTTCTTGTGCAGAACATTCCATTATACCATAGAACTCAGAGTTCATTATTAAGTTTTAAACCAAATCGATTATGCCAAACTACACCAAATATTGTATGCGCTATGAACATGGCTGCTGGTCAGTCTGATGATCCAAGCAAATTAAGAATGAGTAATATCATGGACAAGGCAAGAAGATTGTGGGATAGTTCTCCTCTGCCAGTCAAGAACTTCCCTTGGAACAAGACATTGGATAATTTCATTCAACTCATTCTCGACCTTGTCTTGGCGGTTATCAAATACTTATCTATACCTATATTTGCCATTACGTCAGTTAGTGAACTATCGTATTGTGCGCATGAGAGGAAGTTATTCCTTGTCCCACTACCATTTCTAGTTGGTGTTGCAGTTGCTGGAGTGTTAAGAAACACAGCTTTGAAATCATCTCCATATCTCAAGGTGCTATCTTTTTTCCATCTTATTACATTAAATATAAAAGTCGCTTTACATAAACTAAAATTCTTTCGTTGTGATATATGATTTCGATGTGCAAATCTAACTCTATTAATGAAGCAGTGAAATTTCAAGAAAGTTATATTTCGATTGACACTCGCTTCAATCTTTCGTGCAATTGCAGAATGCTAAAGTTCCATGGCATCTGATTTCTGTTTTGGCTTTCTTCACATTGCTCAAGTTTCCTGGCCCTTATTACCCTTATTGGGGGCGAATCTTGATTCCACACTTTGCAAATGGAGCATTGTTGAGGACATTATGGTTCATGTTCCTGTGGTACAGGAAGCCTCAAAACACATTGGAAAAAGGTTCATCAGATTCTAAAGTTGGCTTTCCTGAACCAGAAAGCGCCTGATTATGTTGAAATACTTGCAAGGTATTACTGTATTGAATTATTCTGAATAGAAACCACCTTCTATCATCAATGACAGTATGACACGATTGATTGGTAATAGTCAAACTTCCTGCCATGAATTCTTTTCAAATTGACTTATTGGCTTTGGGCAAGTAACTTTTTTAAACACATCCTCTAACTCGAATTGAAACTGCAAGAATTGAAACCTGATTTATACTGTTGCGGTAATATGACTTGCTCTTCTTTATGACGAATGGGAAAAACTCAATTATTTTCAGAATTTTTTGAGTTTATTCATTTAAATTAGCAATGCATGTTTTGTAGCTTACAATGAAAAGATGTTCCTGCTGCTATGAGTTCTACAAATATATATTGCATGATCTAATAAAAGCCTGTTCTATTTAACAAAATTCAATACTAAAGGGGTGTTTGCAAGGGCTTTTACAAGTTATTGTTATGTGGTGTTTGAAGTTATCATTTGCCAGATGGGCTTCGTGCTACTAATGGCTTTATCGTAGTTAACTAGAAACAGTGTATAATTATGGCCCCTTGAGTTTTATGATATTCTCAACTACCATTCCATTCAAGCCCCCGTGATTCCTATGTTGTATCTGTTAGTCCATTCTTTGTACTGCAATATGTTTCATGGGTCCCCTTGTACATATGATTCGTCTGGGCCAACTAAGATTATGATTCTCGGTGGAAATATTTCATAATTATATTTGTGTAAAGATCCTTCCAACTTAACAAGGCAGATCTATCCTAATACATTGTGCTTTTGTGATCCAAGTTTTTCACACAAGACCCTTTTTCTTTTATCTTTATGACTTCTGAGTTGTGCCCCTTTTGCATTTGATACATGGTTTTCTTTGTGTTGTCTTTCCCATTACAGGGTAATTGTGAGCACTGGATTTCTTAAATCAGATGACGAGAAGATAGGAGAAATATGAAGTGTCTGAAACAGTTTATCCTTGGTCCGTCATTTTTTAATTTCATAGATAGTTTTCAAATTTTAACTAGTTTTGGCTCAAAAGAGGTGCTTTAGAATCGTTATGGATATAATGGCATGCATGTTGTAGTACTTGTCCCACATCGCCATGTTCAATAGAACCACACGTAGTAACACTTTAAGTATATGGTGAATATCCTTGTAATCCTGGAGAATCATTATGGCTATTTCGATTTGGTAGATTTTTGTTGAGAGTTGAAAAGTTAATACTTTTTGATTAATTTAACAAAATGGAATATGCTTGGATATTTTTTGATTAATTGCAAGTTAATACGAAGCATATGTTTTGTTCCATTAGACTAAATTCGTTTAATATGCAAAATCGCAGAGCATATTTTAAGGGGAAAATTGATTTTTTGGTACAATAGGATAGGCTGACTTGCACTTTTGGTACCATTGGATATGAAAATGCAAATTTGGTACCATAGGATAGGTTTTCATTGCAATTTTGGTACCAAACCCAATTTTTCTACAAAGTTAATGACAATTTTACCCCTCGTGGTTTAAAAAAGAGCATTTTACCCCTTGAAATTTTGTAAATATTTTACATCGCTTTCCTGATATTTTTATAGGCGGCACTTAATCCACTTTTATTATGATAATGTTATTTTTTTACCCATTGTGTTATGATAAATGTGACAATTTATCCCCCTATGTTAAATAAAATAGTTTGCATGTATACTCTCAATTTCGGCAAGTGAGTTACAATCTCCGGCTGAATGGGGTAAATTGCTTCATTAAAATTTTACATGGGGTAAATTGATTTTTTCCAAATTATAGAGGGATAAATTGAACATTATGCATTTTATAGGGGGTAAATTGTCATTAACTTTGTAGAAAAATTGAGTTTGGTACCAAAATTGCAAGGAAAACATTTCCTATGGTATCAAATTTGTATTTTCGTATCAAATGGTACCAAAAGTGCAAGTCAGCCTATCCTATGGTACCAAAAAAGCAATTTTCCCATATTTTAAGAATATCAATTTAGTCAAGAGGGACAAACGAGTAAATAACTTTAAATTTGAGAGTATTTTAGTGTGATTTAGCCTCTATTTATATTTTTGAAACGAGTAATCGATTTGAATACTTGAAGAAGCTAGAGTCGCAGAGAATAAAAGCTCATGCATTTATAATATAGGTAGTTCATGAAAATTGTTAATCATCAATTTAAGCTAGTATCTTCTTTCTCTTACATCTTCCATAGCTTTTTAGAAAGTAAATGAACTTTTATTCTAGAGCAGAGTCTTGAGGACTGCTATTGTAAACAACAGCCCATTCATCAAACATATGTTGTGTATTTGGGCCATTGTGTATTTATTTGTTTCAACTGTTGAAGCCCAATACCTTATGGGCCTATGGCAAATCCAACCTGAAATGTAAAACTGATATATTAAATTATTAATACCCTATTTATAATTTTAAATAGTTGACTAGGGCAAATTTGTGATTCTTCTGTAGAATAAATAACTACATTGTTAATTGGAAACTAAACATGAACTATATAAGTACTATGTTTCTTAATGAATTTAATTAAGAGCTATTTTTGCAAAAAAAAAAAAAATACAAAAATTGAGAGCTATGAATATTGTTATGCATCGGGCTCGAGTAGCTAGAGATGGAAACTTTTGATTGTAAATAAATGCAATATATATATATATATATATATATATGGTTGTTTTACTTTCCTTTTCCATACAAATATGGTATTTTTGCTTTGAAAGCCCTCTGGATTGGAGGTAATTAAATGGGGGAATTGAGGTGAGTTTAATCTCGTATAATGATAATGCCAAGGGCATCCTTATAGTTATTCTTTGTTTCAGGGGTAAACGGTCTAAGACTTGACTTGATTTATTATAAGCCGAGCCATACATATATTATGAAAATCTCTTCCATCAGGTATTCGTTTGTTACTTTGTGAGGGGCTTATGGTTAATCTATTATGACATATTTGAGTGTTGCGTGTGTAAAAAGTCTCTTTTTTGTTTTCGAAGCGTGTTGAACACATTAAGTGAAAACCTCTCTCAACATGGATTCGAATTTAGGTTCGCTCATGTGTAAAAAGTCTAAGGGTTACACAAGAGATTATTAGGATTTGGGTTTTTTTTTTATAAACAAACTGACTTTGGAAATTCACGTGACAAACATAGCTTTGATGGGCAACTAGGAGATAATGATAATGGCGTGGGATAAACCAATGCTTTCGAATTATTTGTGCTGTGTTTGGTCCACGGAAAAAAGTATTTTTGAGGGAAAAGTGAAAAATAAAAAGAGATTGGCATTGCTTGGAAAAACGTTTTGCAAAAGTATTTTAGTAATGAGGCCAAGTTCATTAATTTGATGGCCTTTTTTTTATACGATTTATAACAAGATGATATGAGCGTAAAATCACTATTAACAATGTTTTCCTACTTTATTACTTGTATCTGAAATTAGTTTATTTTTACAATTTGATAGTAATATAAAAGTTAATACTGTAATGATTGATATTTAAGTAATTCACCCCAAAAAATAATACTCTACTCATTTAAATGATGATTATTTTGTGTATACGCTGCACAAAGCACGTGCTACAATATGCGATTGAGATTATATTTATCATTAATGTGATTGACGTCTTTACTATGTATTAGTATGCAAAATTGAAATCTCATTGTATGTTGCACCATGTCATACCTACAATGTACCAAATAATCTCTGAAGGAAAGGAGAATAATGTATATATCGTGATACAACCAGTCAGATTACTTTGATAATACAAGATGCAAGCAAGATCCTAAAATACTATTGTATTTTTTTTCTTAAATCTAGAAAATTAGTGTTTTTAATAGGTATAATTCATCACATTATTCGTGCAATATTTTTCATTGATTACCTTTTATGCTTGGAACTTTTTTTATCAAAATTAGCCTAAAATTAAAGAAGACAAGTTAGATTATGATTGATTAAACGTAAGAAGAAGTAAACCATTTGATTATAGAAAAAGAAGAGAGAGAAAGAGAGTTGTAAATTGTAATTAAGGGGAGAATCTTGGAAGAATGGGGCCGGGCCAGCAATATTTGGAGGGGAGCACCGCCGTTCCATATGCGGCGAACCGATGGATTCCCACTCCCTGCCGACACTGCCATGTTTCTTCGGGCCCACCATCAATTAATTCAATTGTACCGTTCCACAAAGCAACCTATTTTCCTTATCATTTTATAGTGTATATCATCATTTCCACCAAGCACCCATTAATATATAATTCACCACTCTATCTCTATCTATATGTAACACAACTTTTATCTTTTCTTAATTTCTTTTAGTCATGCTGCATGCTTTAAAACCGGTCACACATAAACACTAGTTTCTTTATGTTACAAATTACAATCAAAGCAAATATATAATACACACAAGTATGAAAGTTTACACTCTAATTCAATTTGAAAACTATAGTGTATATATATACATATTGTAATTAGTGAATATTTTAGTAATTTTAACTTTATAAATAAATAACTAAGTATGATGATAATTGGTCTCCTTCTCATTTATCACTATGTCAACAAAATGTGGAAACATTTAGGTAAATTTGTGTACCCGGCATGTCAACACACTTAACAAAAAGTTATGCAAAAAAAAATTATGCACATAATTACGAAAGAGAAGAATGCCCTAAACAATATCATTTCTAAATATTCAATAAATCAATTCTCGGTATAAAGAAGCAATATGGAAGAAAATCATGAGAACAAGCGAATGACAAGAATGCCCTGAAAAATAATATAATTAGCAACATACTACAGAATAGTTGCAAGGAAAAGAGAAGGTGAGAGTAAAAAATCGAGACCAAGGAAATTACGAAAATGACCTACGAAATAATAACAACATCTACTATTCATTGCAAGGGAAGAAAGAAAAGGAGAGCAAGTGAAATAACCAAAATACCCTTGAGAAGAAAAAAGGAAAAAACAGGAGAAAGATTCGATTGGAGAAGATGGGAAAGTAATGAAACAAATTGAAAAGATACCCTCCCGTTGAGAAGAGAAGAGAAGTAGAGAAGGGGCCGGGTCACACAAAGGACATGAACAAAAGAGCTTGTCACCACGTGAAGGATGCTTTAATTAATTTTGAAGTGATAAGGATTGTTTGGTGTCCTCTTCGAAAGCCATTGAATTAGGTATCTCACTATATTCTTAATTTAACCAAAAATAAAATAAAAATATATATTTTGGATCCGAAATCCAAATTCTTGTACTGTGTATAAATGGAACATGTGTTCAAGTGAATGAATTACAAGTGACAACGATTCAACGGGTGAATCTTGTGGCCAACAAATTAAATGAACGAGATAGGTCCCTCGATCACACAAAAAAACAATTATTGGAGTATATGTTACGTACTATTATTGTGTGTATAGTATTATATATACGGATACCCCTCACCATATTTTTTTCCTTCCTTGCTCTCTTTAATTTTGACTTAAAATTATAGGGAATATTTTAAAAGTAAAAATTTTAAATAATTTAAATTCATGTTATTAAAAATAGGGATTGAGAATTATTATGGTAAATTACTATTTTAATTTATGTATACTAATTTGAGGAAATAATTTATTTCTGGAAAGAAATTTTAGTTTTGAAACATAATAAAAAATAATAATAAAGGTAACTATTTTTTTTTTTAAATTTAGTTTTGAAACATAATAAATAATAATAATAAAGGTAACTATTTTGTATGCATATGTTTGTAGTACATATGCTACGGTCAATAAAATTATATACCTTGATGATCACTTTGCACCCTCAAAATTTTGTATTCATATGTGTGTTGTACATATGCTCAAGGGCAGAATAGGTAATTCAATTATAAATGTTTGGCACTTTGCACCCCCAAAATAAAATTAGCACTTATCATCCTCGAATAAGAATAAGTCAGCAACTGGCACCTTCGAAACACATAATTAACACTTATCACCCTCAACTTTAAAAAAAAACTCAAACCTCTCATTTTTTTCAGGCAAAGGTGACCATCGGGGTGGAAAAAATCTAAGGTAAAATAAGTAAATTTTCGATCCGATTGAACAACCTACACTTATATACATATATAAAAATTAAATACCATGAATTTGGATTGATTACATCATATAACAAATTAACAAGCCATGAATTATAGCTTGTACAAATTAAACATGCTATGCACAACAATTGAATGAGTAAAAATTGATAAGTTCAACTTTGCCTTTGATTTTTTTCACCCCGACGATCAACTTTGCCGGAGAAAATGAGGGGTTTGTGTTTTTTTATTTTTTTTATTTGAGGATGTTAAGTGTTATTTTGTGTTTCAGGGTGCAAAGTGTCCATTTATTGTGTTTCGGGGGTGCAAGTTGCTGATTTGTTCTTAATTCGAGGGTGATAAACGTTAATTTTATTTTTGGGGTGCAAAGTGCCAAAGATTTATAATTGAATTATCTATTTTGCCCTTGAGTTTTTGCTTGAAAATAAAAGAGGGTGCAAAGTGCTGTATTTTTCATATTTTGAGGGTGCAAAGTGCTAAATCTAAGTTTCGAGAGTGCAAAGTGCATGTTTCCTATATTTCGGGGGTGTAAAGTGCAAAAAATCCGCATCTTGCTCTCATATCTAAACTTTTCGATTATATGAGATTTTGGCCGATCCCGTCGAATATTATATCCTTTCAGATACCATAATATCTCCATTTTTTTTAAATTCACACCAATTTTTTTCTAAAATAAGTTTTTTAAAGCTATAATATTATTTATTGCAGCTTACATGTTCAAATTTTCTTAACTAAGATTAATTTTTAATATGAAAATATTCATAATGTTAATTAATATTTCTTTAAAGTTTTATGGTAAATATATTCATGTTAATTATCTTAGGTAGATATATTTATTTTCATTTTCTGAATACGGATCTTAAATGGATCAGATCAACCTAGGTCCATCTTCACTTCATTTATCGGATCAAATCCATAAGATATTTAGTATGATTGAACTCGGACCAAATCCGAATTGATATAATACATTCATAAAATTTCAATAACTATTTACAAAGATAAACTCCGACAAAGACTAGTAATAAACTAAAAAAGTACTCACACAAGTGAGAATCAAACCAAAACCTCTCGATCAAGGGGTCTCAACCTTATTACTAGACTAAGTCTTATCATCTTATCCTCCCATTAATAACCCTACTTGAAAATATAAGCTACCCAAGAGTTTAAATATAATATTTTGGGATGGATAGTTAATTCTCAAAATATGATGTGAATTTTTTGTGGAGTATAAAAAATAAGGTACTATTTTTGTTGTGATACACAAATTTACAAAATAAATATACAAACTATCCAAATAATAATACAATTCATATTCAAGAAACGAGTAGTGACAATTAATTGAGATAAATGTGATTGATTCTCCAATGGGATGGAATCTAACGGCCGAGGAGAAGCTACCGTTTTTTTTTCCTTTACAATATTTTCTTTTTTAATTGGGAAAGCCGGAAAGGGGACATTGGGGTTTACCAGATTCCTTATCTCATGCAGTTGTTTGATTGTACCACACGCATTACCTGTTACATGTTAGTTGCAACCATTTGTTAAATACATCATTTGATTCACAAGAATCACAACCCTCGTACGATAGGTTTTTCTATTTTAATTATAGAAAAAGGGTTCATAGTTTTTCTTTTTTTTTTTTTTTTTTTTTTTTTTGGCTTTATCAATGAATGATTATTGGACAAAAGTTGATCAAATTATTTTATGTTAAATTAAATATATATATATATATATATATATATATATATATATATATATATTTATGTTTGGGCCACAATTTGATAAGTCGAGAAAACTCTATTACACAAATTCGATCCCAATTGAATTCGACCCTGTCCTTTTAAACATTGATGTGATGGGAAATCCAAAGATGAGATTAAAATATTAGATTTTTTTTACATCATCATTAAGAAAACAAAAAATTCTTATTTAAACCAAAAATAGAAAAATAAATTAGATCGTGTGATTAAAAAAATACTATATTATCTATTTGGATATCCCACAATAAATGATGTGGTGATGACGTGATGTTATTTCTTATAGCAAGGTTTAACAATCTTAGATCAGGTCTAGGTACTAAGAAAACTACGAAAAATTCTAAAATAAATCGAATTTGATCGAACACATCCAACCTTAAAGTAATCAAATAAGTTAATACATGTATTTTGTGATTAGTTGAGTGTTATTCAATCACAAATCAAGTGTATTGCACTTACGAAATTAATGTATCGTATTCGACCATACCCGATTTGAGCTGAATAACCCAAAACTAGTAGTTTTAAATTACATGTGCCAAATATCTGAATTACGTGATATGGTGTAGTCCTTCAAGAAAATAAAATCAATTTTAAAATAAAATGCTACTATTTTAGAATGTCGGAAAATGAAACTAAAGTAAAAGAAAAGAATTGTCGATATTTTGCACTCCGAAAAAGCACTACTTTTATACCTTGCACTCTAGAAATTAAAATTTTGATAAAATAATATGCAATTTGAGAGTATAATGTCTCAAAATCTTTATTTCAGGGTATTAAATATCAAATTGTTAATTTTTTTGGGGTGTAAAATCCAATGACTCTAATACAATAATCATAATTCAATGACTTATGTGTTTTTTTGATAATTTAAAGACTTATGTGTTAGCTGTCGATAAAATATAAATTTACACGTACATCCCTTCTTGTTTTGACTCTTATGGCTTATATTTTTAGCACTATCACTTCACATGTTGAATTTGTGCATATGTTAAAAGTTATCAATATATTTAATCCTTAGCCCTACCTTTCCGTTGTGGAAATTAATGCCTAAATAGTACTCAAAGATTCTATCGTGTCCAATTAAGTAGGATTATTTAATTTCGAGTTGGGATAAGTACTGTTGAAGAAATGAACTAGTTGTGGATAATAATGCCATGTCATGATGTCAAGAGCAAATAACTATTACTATTATTGTAACAATTAAAACGTTAAAATGGTAATTAATTAAATTTGATCTAGGAGTAAATATTCTGATTTATGAAAAGGAATAAACTTTGGATGACGTAATTTGAATCCATATCAGAGCAATCAGATTCAAATTCAGATATTTTCACGGGCAAGATATATATCTCTCTCATAAATTCACAATTAATAATTATTAAAAAGAAAATTAATTATTAAGTAATCAAAAGGGAATAAATAGAAATGGATGAGAAGAGAATCTAACAAAATAAAGGAAGAAGGAAAGAATAAATGTGAAAAATGCGAGGACTTGAAAATGACTTTCCAAAAGAAGTACATATAATAATATATAGTAAATCTTATCCCTTCACGCACTACACATACAGAGAAATAGGCTGTGTCAAAACTCGGCGTTGTTCAACAGAATCTTTTCTCAATTTCAATCAATTCTTCATTCCACTCTTTCTCTCTCTACTCACCCCCATTCACACCGCACCTATATCTACCTCGATCTTTATATATAACAATATTAATAATAATTAATAATAATTCTTCTTCTTATTAATCAAGCAAACATACAAAGAAAAATTCAAAGATCTGTGAGAAGAAAATTATAAAAAAAATGGTATCGGCCGCACTGAGTTTGGATTGTGGGTTTTCATCGATGAAACCTGATTTTATGGCTAAAGTTTTGATGATTCACAACACATCTGATAAGAATTCGAAGCTTATTGAATTAATCAATAGCTTGCAGGATGAAATGAAGAAGATCGATGGTTTCAAACGACAGCTCCCTTTTTGCATGCTCCTGCTTAACGATGGTACGGTTCACTGGATTTAATTTTTAATTTAAATTTTGTTAAATTGTTAATATTATAGCTGTGATTTTCAGCTATTGCGACATTGAAAGAAGAGTTAACGCGGTGTGAGAAATTTAATGCGGAACCAGTGTTGGAACAATTTATACCGTTGAAGAACAGCTGTAGTGATGAAAGAGACCAAGGAATTGAAAGTGCTAATGAAAAGGATAAAATGAATTGGATGAGCTCTGTGCAGTTGTGGAACTCAGATAAACCGACATTGGAGCTAAATAGTAACACTAAAAAGGTACAATAAATGTTTATCAGTAGTGTTATTTTACAAATCAATAAAATTGCTCTGTATTTATGAAATTTTTATGTTTGCTTTTGGTTGGTGATTAGAGAACTGAAAAAGAGGAGGATGAAGAAAAAAAAGAGATTAAAAGACCGATTGTGGACAATCTATTACAGAGTGGTAAAAACAGGACAGAGGGGAGGAATTTTGTGTCTTTCAATGAATTGCCAGGGTTGTCCCTTTGCACACCTGAAATCAAGAATTTAAGGGATGAGATTAATTCTAGTTCAAAGTCCAGTAGTAGCAGATCGGGGTCATTTTCTGCAACTAATGATCTATCAAATTTTAAGGCTAATGAGCAGCAAACTGCTAGGAAGCAAAGACGATGTTGGTCACCGGAATTGCATCGCCGCTTTGTCAATGCCCTAATGCAACTTGGAGGATCTCAAGGTTTTAATCTCACAACTTTGCTTGTTATTTCTTTTGTATGAATTTGGATATGAATATACTTAGTACAGATTAGGAGTAGTTGGGATAAAGCAAAGTTTGTTAGTTTATGCTTAGGCATGTGGTTCTTGAAAACATGTTTGTTAAGAATTTGTGCTTGTTCATATGGAGGATCATGTTTTCCTTGTATGTCAATATCTGATTCCTAAACCTGTCATGAAGCTATTTGGTGAGAATTTTTGTATTGATACGTTAGATGAATTATTTTGGCTGCAAATTTGGTGGTGGGAGGGGAAGAATTTGATTGCTTCATTCTTCAGGATAATAAGAATTTGATTGCCTCTTTGAATTATAGCTTTTATATTTGTGCTTAGTTTCCAATTTATTCTTATGGTGATTTTGTTCTTTGTTCTGCAGTGGCTACACCTAAGCAGATCAGAGAGCTTATGGAAGTTGATGGTCTCACCAATGATGAAGTAAAGAGTCATTTGCAAGTGCGTTTCTTCTTCTTCTTCTTCTTCTTTGTTCTTCATATCTCCTTTATGATCTGTTATGCAATTATATTGCGGATGGTTTTGAGTTCAATTGAGTCGGGTCTAAATGATTGTTGATGTTGTCTCATTTCAGAAATACCGTATTCACACTAGACGAGTTTCTCCCACCTCTAAGCAGAGCAACTCACAGTCAGGCTCCCCTCAAGGCCCTCTTAACTTAGCCGGATCCTCAAGGGTTACTTCCATGACCGGAGGCGATAGCATGGAAGATGAGGATGATGAAAAATCAGTGAGCCATAGTTGGAAGAGTAAATTTCAGTTATCTGTTGTATAGATTGTCTACAATCAGTTTTGCAGATACCAAGAGATATAAATCAGAGGACTTTAAATCTTTATAATTAATAAATTTGTTATACAATACTTATAAGAGGTTTTGAGGCAGAATTGCTTGAAATTTTGCAGGATTAGACTTTGTCCCCAGCATATTAATTTGAATCGAATTTATTTGTTCATTCGGGTAAAGGAAATTCAAGTTTAAGTCGAATCTTTAATTATATGATGAGTTCTATTTTCAGGGAAATTGAGCAATTTTCTATTTGAGAAGAACATATCCAATTTTATCAAACTCTTGTATGCCCAAGAGTCTCCTAATTAACTTAATATAATAACTTTATTCATTTCATGGTTTGATGTCGTCATTAGGTGTAGTGGAAGACTGTTTACTAAGCAATCAGCAATGTATATGAAGGGTTCAATGTATATGGCCCTTTGCTTTTTGCATTTCCTTAGAATGATGAAACATTATTATTATTGTTATTATTATTTCCATATCAGATGTATTTGGTAATATTTACATACACTGTACCTTTACTTGAGAAAAACTTCTACCTCAAAAAAAGCAAACCGACAGATTTGGCATAAAATATTACCCCCCCCCCCCCCCCGGCTGCTTTCAGTCAAGGTTTTCATGAGAATTGTACGCAGTTAATATCAAATTACAGAACAATTAGCATATCAAATTGTTCAAGTATACATTAATTATTTAACATTTAAAAGAAACTTAATTACAATATCAAATTCAATAAAAAAGAAATTCAAATGCAATTAATTTAGAATTGTAATCACAACTAGCTACTTATAGGTTTTCACTTTCATGGAAATGAACCAGTCGATCGACAACCATCCCTTTCTGTATTAGTTAAATTGGAAGACAAAAACTCATGATGCATGGGTTGGGGAATCATTATTAATTTAACCTTTCCAAAAGGTCAAGGAACATTATTACACTATATTGGTGATTCTAAACAAGATTTGTACTTATCTCCTCCTAAGATATAAAGCAAGCAAAGTTTCTTTTGTGTTATTTATTTATATTAGCCGCTTAATTAATTCAAATAATTAATCGGTGGGGATCAGTCCTGGATTTAGGTTTTACAATTAACCAATTGGAAGGCTTGAAAATTTTATGTTTCTGCCACTTCGCTTGCAACTAAAGTCAATTTGCGAGAATCAATGATTAAATTATTGTTGTGACCAATTTGTTGGAATCTATCATATATATATATATATATATGCTAACAATAAAATAACATATCAGTTTAAAGAATGGTTCACAGATAGACAAGGAGGAGAATCTTGATTTGTTCAAAGTTCAAATAAGGAAATCTATGTCTAGTTCAGCAATTTTCATTCCTTTTGGTTCAATCCATCTATTATTTAATTTAATTTATATTCCTTTCTACCTCCCAAGTCTTTCTAGTCTATGACTTTTGATCATGCCCATTTCTCTAGATCTTAAGTATGCCACACAATTATCATATTATTTTTAAAATTTTCAAATTTTAATATTAAATCATTCTAAACATAGAATATGTGATTAATAATTAAATTAGAGAAGATTACGAGTCTTTTGCATTCAAGAAGTCTATTTTAAATTAGCATTGACATAAAAAGCACCGTCAGATCGCGTCGTAAAAAATAAATATAACCATGTTTAGTTGACAAATTCTAACAATATTTCCTTAACATCAGCCATCATATATATATATGCTATGATGGTTTTTACTTTAGTTAAGTTAAAGGGGACTAATATACTTACCTTTGAATTATTCCAAAAGACTAATTTACATTCATTAAAGATATAATTGACTTTTAATTATAATTAAGATGTTCAGGAATCATAAAGATTGAAACTTAAACAAATGGACCTCTCAAATTGAAAAATGAACACCTTTTTATTAGACCATAAGAAGTTAAGAGGTCAATTTTTTTGAAAATTTTAGACTTTATCTTTTATACCTAACTTGTTATATATAAATCCATAGGCAAAGTGCTTGACAAAAAGTCCCTTTCACAAGCAATATAATTGGGAAAGAATCTTTAAGACAAGATATAATGAGTGAGCCCACTTTGATATCTCCATTATATAAGATTGCAAAAAAGATTAGGTGAAAGTGTTTTGATTGAAAAAGATGGAACAACATATTTAACTTTTCATTCTACTTAAGGGTTCTTTAATTTAATTAGGGTTCCTTAATTGATTGGATTCCGTTTTCAAATTCAGATAATTTACTTAACTTAATCCTATAGTTTTTGGAAGAGAATCTAATACTATGCAACATATGAATCTTGATAGAGAAGATTTGTTTACTTTGTAAAGTTGTTTCATTGGTTGGTCCATGATCCTCATCATTAATTCCTCATAAATTGTTGTCCTATTATTGGTTAGAAGAATCATGACCAGACAAGGGTATCTATCATCACATGAAAATTAACCCTATTAAATACTTCAGATTTTATTTTCTATTAATTAAAGAAAAAACTTACTTTTAATCTTTTTTGTTAGATATTCCCGGTTTCCATATTCAAATATTGTTCTAGATAGTGTCTAAATTGAATCTTAAATCTTGAAACACATATTCAAATATTGTTCTAGATAGTGTCTAAATTGAATCTTAAATCTTGAAACACGGGTTTCAATATGGTTAACAAATTTGAGTTAATTCTATTTGAAAATTTTCGGACCTAATTAATGTGTCACTTGTATGTATTTTTAGGGGCGCTAGGTGTTAATTGTAAGAAGGTGATAAACCTGAGGGAGATTTTTGTAATATCCAATGCGTAAGAGAATTTTTTATAACAAGACCTTACCTCAGGGATTTTCGTAATTTACCCTAAATTAAATGAAGTTCATGAATACTAGCTAATCAAAGTATGCACCTAAGTATTCCTGAATCTATTTATACATGTACTCATGTATATACTTATGCATCAATTATATCATACAATGTAACTTATAGTTCTAGTACGCAGATATTCATTCGTCTAGAGAAAATATATCAACTTTAAAGTGAATCGCACTTTTCGTCCTTTTTATAAGTCAATTTTGCAGATTCATTCCTCTTAAAAATTTATAGCAGATTCGTCCCTCTTATAAATGTGGCGTAACACATTCGTCACTATTAAATTTTTCGTAGCAGATGAGTTTCTCTCATTAATGTAGTATAATGTATTTTGAGTTTAAGAAAGATTAATATGTTATATTACATTGATGAGAATGACACATTTACTACAAAAAATTTAAGAAAGACGAAAGTACTACAAATTTTTTAAGATTGACTAATTTGCAAAAATTGACTCGAAAAAATGCAATTTACTCTCAACTTTAACAGAGTTAACCCCAGGCCATCTCTAATGACTCCGAGAGGGACTACCCTCTCCCTCTCCCCCTCCCCCTCTCTCTAGTTTTTTAGTCATCTCTAATGACTCATTCAATCAAACCCATTTAATAATTAATTTTATCTTTCTGGGTTTTTGGGTTTCATGATTGTATCTTGCATTATTTTAAATTTTTAGAAATAATTATTTTTGGGTTTCATGATTGTATCGCATTATTTTAAATTTTTAGAAAGAATTATTTTTGGGTGATAAATACAACCCCAAAATTATTAAAATAAATCAATATTAAAATACTAGTGTTAATTTAATGAAATAAAAGTTATTTTTTTATAACTAAAAATAATTATCTCCAAATAATATACAAATTTTAGTAATTTTTTATTTTTAAATAAAGATAAAAAAATAACCAAATAAAACAAAACGAAATTAAAAAAAAAAATATAGCATGTGATGGAGGGGGCTTGGATGGGAGAAGCTCCCCCTCCCCCTCCCTCCAAGGTCCCTCTAATGGGTATACCCTCTCCGCCCCCTAGTCATTGGAGATGATTTTTTTTTCCCCCTTCCCCCATATACCCTATAGGGCATCTCCCCACTAGTCATTAGAGATGCCCTCAATGCACTAGTATTCCTAAATTAAATGAAGTTCATGAATACTAGCTAATCAAAGTATGCACCTAAGTATTCCTAAAACTATTTATCCATGTACTCATGTATATACTTATGCATCAATTCTATCATACAATGTAACTTATAGTTCTAGTACGCAGATATTCATTCGTCTAGAGAAAATATATCAACTTTAGAGTGAATCGCACTTTTCGTCCTTTTTATAAGTCAATTTTGCAGATTCATTCCTCTTAAAAATTTGTAGCAGATTCATCTCTCTTATAAATGTGGTGCAACACATTCGTCACTATTAAATTTTTTATAGCAGATGAGTTTCTCTCATTAATGTAGTATAATGTATTTTGAGTTTAAGAAAGATTAACATGTTATATTAAATTGATGAGAATGACGCATTTGCTACAAAAAATTTAAGAAAGACGAAAGTACTACAAAGTTTTTAAGATTGACTAATTTGCAAAAAATTGACTCGAGAAAATGCAATTTACTCTCAACTTTAACAGAGTTAAACTCAATGCACTAGTAGTTTGTCTAAAAAAAATTGACTTATCCTCACGGATCAAAATTTTCATCTTTTCCATCGAAAACATCGAAAAAATTTCGTTTTTGAATCAGGCGAAACTTATAACAAGATGTAATTCCGAAACTATTTATTTGTCTTAAACTCTGTTATTTTCCTAAATTTAGTAACTTTTTTTACAAATGTTCCTTAGTGTTTTCGAAATATTTCCGAATAGTCTCAAAAATTTTCTAATATTTGACTAATCAAAACATACATTTGATCCGAAATTTTAATCCATGCTTATCCTCGGTAAAGAGAAAAAGCAACTTCAAGACACTTAATTCTATTTCGCCTGATAACATAACATGGGCCCAATATTGTTCATTATTCATGTAAGGAAGAACTTCATTAAGGCCATACAGTAGAGGCTTAGAGCCCATAAAGCATGACCACAACCACCCCTATTAAGGCCAATAAATTTGGGCTTTATTTCTCTTTTTAAATCTTTAAATACATCGAGCTTTGGTTAACCATTTCCGTGAAAAGAAATTAACTTAATTGTGGGCTAGCATACATTATAATTTATGACAAATTATCATTCAGTTTCAGCCTAAATTTATATTTCTATATAAAATAATAGTATTTGCATTCGACCTTTTACTACTAATAACACTTTTTTTGGGGTAATTTTTTCCTAATAATAGATGGTTTTAATCAGATGATAAAAATATTGGTATATGACGACGTCTATGTAATGTGCATAATACATTAATACTGACGAGTCTGCATAAAAAAATCATTAAGACGACTCCCTTCAATGAAAAGACAATTTTGTGAAGTGAATGCACATCATTTGATGCAAAACATTAATTCAAGTATTTTTTACAATAAGAAAGGGATTTTAAAGTAACATTCAAATTAAAAATAATGTATAGTCATTCACATACAAAATAATTCAATTCCACTTTAGGCAATCTTAACAAAGAATAAGAGTAATTAGTTATATATGTAGTTTAATAGTAGTCTTTATAAGATTTTTTTTTTTTTTTTATAATTGGTTATTTTTTGATATAATGATTATCGTCTAAATATATATATAAGTAAAAAGGAGTGCAACATATATAAAAAAATTCTCCAAAAGATTTGGTCAAATCCACGAGTGCCGGTAATATGTAAGAACGAAAAGCCATGCACCTTTCTCTGAGTTGAACGTGAAATCACAAAAAAAAATGAAAAAAAAAAGGTCATCTCAAATCTAACACATACTATAATTCAGGAGAAACACAATTTTTCCAAGAATTCCTACACCACGAAAGTGAAATGAAAATAAATTTTATTTGTACTTTATAATCCTTTTGTTGCATTTCCTTCCTTCCTTACTTCTTCTCTCTTTAATTCTCGAGTGACAACATCTCTCTATAACACACAATCTCCCAACATGAATAATAATATTCAAGAAAACAAATAAAAGGGAATCGCTTTGATTCAAGAACATTCAAGAATCATCTCATTGTTTTCTTGTTATTGTTAATTGATTATTATTATTATATTAATAATAAAATAAAAGTAAATAAGCTCTGATCCAACAATGGCACAGGCCCATTACAAAGATCTTGATACTGGAGATGTGAAGAATCATGAGAAGAAAAAGGAAACTACGAATTGTGGGTCATTCAAATTCAACGCCGCTGCGCCCGAATTCGTACCCAGAACCCATGTTCCGGCCCAACCACAGGCGGCCCAGGCCCAGGTCCAGGTTCAGGTGCCACTGACCACGGATTACTACTATCCATGTTTCCAATACGTTGATGGAACAAGTGGAAGTTGGATTTATGTGGCGGATCAAGAAACTGCTATTCAATTGATTCAGCCCAAGCCCAATTCTAAGTCGGGCTCGGCCCAAACCCAGAACCAGCCTGCCAAGGAAACTGTCGTCCTTTCCGATGAGCTGAAGTTGAAGATAAACAAACAGGTCTACTTTTATTATTTCTTTTTTCTTTTTATCAAGAATAAGCCCGGGAGGGCATTTATGTAATTGTCTTAATATATTGAAATAAATAAATAAAAAATGTGCAACAGGCTGAATATATGTTCAGTGACATGAGCATGCTGGCCAATGAATCCTTTGCAAAACATGTACTCAAAGATCCTGAAGGCTATGGTGAGGAAAAGATTTTGTAATTGTAATTGTCAATTTCTATTTCTCATTTTATTACATTTTCATTCTTATTTTCAATAATTGGCATTTTAACAGTTCCAATAAACTTTGTTACAACTACAAAGAAACTCAAGTCCCTCAATGTTAATAATCAAATGGTGGCACAAGCTCTTAAGTCCTCCTCAAAGCTGGTTACTACTTCCATGCAACTCTTAATTCTATCATTATCATCCTCTCTTCGTTCGATATATTAACTAACCCCTATGATTTTCGATCTAAATTCTGATTGTAATAGGTTGTAAGCACTGATGGGAAGAAGGTGAGACGGAAAAATCCCTTTACTGAGAAAGAAAAAGAGGAGCTGCAGGTATATTTTCAGTTATCCTTTCCAAATCGTGCCAAGAATCGCCGCAATTTTGTGCATAATATCTTAACATATGATCATATGTTATGCAGATGCGCACTGTTATAGCTGAAAATCTACCCGATGATCACTCCCATCAGAACATTGAGAAATTGTTCAATGTTGTTGGAAAGTGAGAATTTTTACATGCCTCGGTACTTTCTGCTTTTTAACTATGCATAAATCATACTTACGGATCATACATGTGTGTGCAGTATCAAAGCAATCCGCATATGCCAACCACAAGAACCTAGTTCATCTCGTTCTTCTAAAGGCGATTTAGTCATTAGTAATAAGGTATTAATATTTTGGAAAATTCGGTAAATTATGGAATCTTTTCGAATGTGCTTATTTGATTGTACCCTTCTCTTGTTTTTCCTTGAAGCTCCATGCATTAATAGAGTATGAGAATTCCGAAACAGCAGAGAGAGCGGTATACGTTAATTCTCATTTATAATTCAAGAACTTAATGGATTTTTTTCGGTTCAAGCCTTGTTTCATGTTTTGAATTTTGTAATGCCTAATGGTTTGATCTCTTTAGGCCGAGAAACTAAATGATGAAAGAAACTGGAGAAAAGGAATGCGAGTTAGAGTTATGCTTAAGCGTTCGGTGAGTGAAATTCATTTGCATATATAATATGATTCTTGATGTTTATATACCATTATTTTGTTTTGTTTTGTTTTGTTTTAAGGTTAATGTGCAGCCAAAAACTGTGCTAAACCGCAGGAAGGCAAGTTTTGATGGGTGCTTAGTCGACAATGAAGGACTAACCCATCAACTTCACGACGATATCTCTTGCCTTAACTCCTCCGAAGCAGAAGAGGTAAGTGGCTCTCTCTTCATGTTTTTACCCGAGATTCCCCAATGTTCTAGAAGTACTCAACGTTACACACTCTTACTAGTCTGTAAGATAGATGTAACAGTTAAATCCACCTATAGTATTATAATTTTCTATATATACTTGTTATGCATAGGGCGATGAAAATTCAGGTGCTTCGAAGAAAAGTTGGTGCAAAAATCGGGTGAAAGCTAAGACTCGTCCTCAACTTCAGAGCACACGTAGCCTGCCTAGTCCATGTTCATACTCGGGCAGCTCTTGCCCGGGTGAGATATCGGGTAGACAGACTACAAAAGGGCCAAGAATGCCTGATGGAACAAGAGGTTTTACTATGGGCAGGGGAAAGCCACTTAGTGTCCCTGTTCAATCCAGTTGAGCTGCTAAAAAAAGATAGCCTTATTATAGAGGATCGTTCTTTGTAGTTTGAAGATTTTTGGGAAACTCTTTGTAGTTTATTTGAATAGATGTGCTAACTAATATTGATTGATTAGCTCAAGATTTATAAGGTTGTATATTTGATTTATGAGACCAAGAGTTGTGTATCTTGATACATTTTTCCGTGAAATGAAATAGTACATCTTTTTCTATTTGTATTGATACCCAGTTTCGGATAAGTTTCAGATTAATTTTGGCCCAATTCATATATTTCTTATTATTAATTCCTTGGTTTGAGTTGAGTATTGTAAACTTTTATATGAGCTTTTAATAGGGTTCATAAACGAGTCTTCTAGTAAAAAAACACACATTTAGCTAAATTAATTAACATTTAATGACTTAATTTTGACTCAATAATATTATTTTATTGTTCTCTCCTAAAATTATAAAATTTTAGTTACAATATTAAAATTTTAAATTTAAGTTTCAATTAGATACACAAATATTAAATAATTTTAAAAAAGTAGAAAAAATTATTTAAATATCATATTGATTTAATCTCATTTATTATAACTGAATATTGTATTAAGATCAAACTATGTTGTACTTATTTAATTTTAGTTTAGTAAAATACATACTATTGTCAGACATCAACGGGCCGATCCGAATCGAATCTAACAACTCGACCCGTTTACGACCCACATAAAATAACCATTAATAACCCGCCCCGCCTATTTGTCATCCCTAGATTTGAGTTGTATCTTGGATATTAGTTATATATAACCTATAGTTTTTAGCACAACAACAAACACTCGATCCTACACCTACGCTAATAAAGAGAATGTGAACAATATCTACAGTTTCGACTACTCTAGATATTAGATTTAGCTCAAACTTTTAACTAGACAAAGTTTCCTCTTTTCTTGAATGAATAAGTTGTTTTAAGAAGACAAAGTTTTCGACAACTACTAGTTGATGGCGGAGTTTTAGCTTCCAATAAAACTTTAATTACTCTAATCGTCTCTTATTTTTTGCTATTTTTATTTTGAAGGGGAGTTTTAGATAATATTTTTAAAATTATTATTGTTATGACCTGAAAAATAGTAATTGAGAAATGAGATTTAATATTGTCAAATAAATTTTGTGTGAAAATGTAGTTTTGAGAAAAGTTAATTTCAATTAGAAAAACAGGGTATTGATTTCAAAGAGAGAATAGGAACAAAACAAAACAACTAATAATAATCTGTTAGTATGTTGTTTTGGATTTTATTTACTTTCTTAGATAATAAAAGCTATAATACAATTGGCCCATTAGCTCAGTTGGTTAGAGCGTCGTGCTAATAACGCGAAGGTCGCAGGTTCGAGACCTGCATGGGCCATTAAGTTTTCAAACCAGAATTTTATACTTTAATATGGGAAAATTGCTTTTTTTTTTATCGTAGGATAGGCTGACTTGCACTTTTGGTACCATTGGATACAAAAATACAAATTTGGTACCATAGGATATATTTTCATTGCAATTTTGGTACCAAATCCAATTTTTCTACAAAGTTAATGGCAATTTATCCCTCTATAATTTGAAAAAAATCAATTTACCCCTGTAATATTGTCAAATAAATTTTGTGTGAAAATGTAGTTTTGAGAAAAGTTAATTTCAATTAGAAAAACAGGGTATTGATTTCAAAGAGACAATAGGAACAAAACAAAACAACTAATAATAATCTGTTAGTATGTTGTTTTGGATTTTATTTACTTTCTTAGATAATAAAAGTTATAACACAACTGGCCCATTAGCTCAGTTGGTTAGAGCGTCGTGCTAATAACGCGAAGGTCGCAGGTTCGAGACCTGCATGGGCCATTAACATTTCAAACCAGAATTTTATATTTTAATATACTCCAATTTTCTTTTCAAATTCCTATCATTTATAAATCCAAAAAGTACGATTTCTTTTCATAATCTAATCCAAATTCTTCCGTTTCAAATCAACTTTCGACTTTGTCTAAATCATGCAGTTAATCTGTTTCTCAGTTGATCAGTAGCAAAATTAGATTTATGAACTCTTTTTTATAATATTTGTTTGACAGTTAACTTGTTTATGAACTTAATTACTATTCCTTACGATTTTTTTTATTTGTCGGTTTAGCAATAAAAATTTGTTTACTTTCATTTATCATTTTAGGAGTTCAATGTATATTTAATTTTTTTTTCTATCAATTTTACCACTTTAATTAATACTAATTAATGATATGATTAGTTAGTTAAATGATATTTTGGAGTTTTTTCTTAGAAAAATAATTATTTATTATATTTATTAATATGTGTGTAGTCCTCTAAAACGACCAATATTAAGAAAATGGAGGGAGTATTTTTCTACTTTGATCTGGACTCTGGAGCATCATATTGAATCATTCATTTGTGAATTAGCATTGGTCAAACAAAATTCTACAAAATAATTTTCCCAATGTACTACGTCGTCTCAATTTTTCGTTGTATTTTGTCCGTTTCGAATTAAATTAGAGTAGTCAAATTGCATATGATTTGTGCTGTGGGTCTTTTGGACTTATCCTAGCTAGTTGTACAAATTTTATTTTCCTATAAGTAGATTATACACTCACTTAATTACCAAAAAAGAATTAAAATAATTATACATAAAAATTATAGTTACACATTGGTATTGAAGAAACCCGTACATTGACCACACTGGGAAACAAATTTAGGACTGGTCAATATTTTGTTAATTACTATTAATTTCATCTTTGGAAATAGAATCAAGAAAAAAGAATAAAAATAGAAAGCACAAGAATTCAACAAAAATACGACAAGTAGAATATAGTTTTGACTCGGAGGAGGCATAACAATAATGATAAGAAACAACTTAGAAAAGCTGTTACGGATTCATTTTGATTTTGTACCTTGTACTATCCATAGACATTTTATTTTATGTGCTCGTCTGTAAAGAAAATTGTACTTTATTATAATCCATTTTTTATTGGATGTGAAAGAAGCTAGTTAGGAACTTAAATTAATTATTTAAACATCTAGCATAATACTAATATCTTATTATGTTATTTGTTTAACATCTATACTAGAAAGTAATTGATCACAAAAACGTGTATAATGACACCAAAATAATATATTTAAATATAATGCACAAGAATCCATTTCATCAAACTACATATGGGTGTGTGCAATTTTCCATTTTTCTTATTTAACATTTCTTTCTTTCTTATCAAATAGATCGATTTTCATATATATATATATATATATATATATATATATATATATATATATATATATATATACTAACTACCAAGCAGATTTTTTAAAGTCCTACATAAAATTTGGACATCATTCTATATTTTTCAAATAACTCTCGAGTGAAGTCTAATAGTTCTTCGCCATTCAAATTGAGACCAAACTTGGTCAAAACATCTGCCACCAAGTTACCCGACCTTTAATATGATGGAGGCATGGGCACAGTCCATGCCTTAAAAGTCCTGCAATCTTCAAAAATAAAATCCAATGAATGGTAGTGAGCATTAATTTTCAACAAAAGGGTATAAATAACCTCATAATCAATCTCTATCACCAAATTCCGCCATCCTAATGTTGTGGTGCTTATTAAAATTAAAAAGAAAAAAGAAAATAAAACTTTAGAAAGGGTTGTCACTTGTCACATAAAGTGTAAGATACTATAGATCTAAGATGGGAAAAGACCAATTCATGGAATTAAAATTCGAATCAATTTTTATATGCAACTAAAAAATATCAAAAATATTAGAAATTATCTTAATAGGTTTGTACACATTATCTCCATCTTCAATACACAACTTAACTTCCGTGAGGAATTTCTCTATTCATGATTAACTATACTGAAATATTTATTACCTGAAACAAAAAAGCTATAATTAATGAAATAATATCTGTCTAATTATATATATATATATATATATATATATATATATATATAATTTGGACACGAATTGATTAATTGTAAATATGAGACGAATATGGTTCAGCGATATTTGAAAAAAATTTAATTAATTCTTGTGGTCCCATCACCCAAGGGATATATATAAATATATATAAATAAATACTACTGTACAATAAAAATCTCTGATGTAACTAATCATGAGAATGGAAGGGAATCAGTCTGCATGGCCACCAAGATTGATTTGCCTTAAAACCATGGCCTTCTGCTCCGAGCAGGTGCATCTCCATTTATTGTCAGTTATATTTTTTTCGGGTACCAAATAAAATTGCTAAAAACTACATCCGTCCATATATTAAATACTTCTGTGTTATTTGGATATCAAATTTCTTTATATGAATGAAATGTACTTTACAATTAATTTACTTATGAAAAATTCTGACTATGGTCAAACTTTTGCATCCAATAGACAATATTGTACCTACGTGTAATTGTACTATTCCAACCATAAGACAATATTGTACCTAATGTGTGATGTGATTGTTTGAAATTCGACAACTCAATGTGAACTAAAATTAACTATCTTTTATGAGGATATCAACAAGTGCTATACTTTTAGGTCAAATACAAGTGTAATTTGTTTTTTTTTTTTTCATATAAATATTTATACATTAAATATGACTTAGTTCATTTTAGAGCACTGTCATACAAATTATGTGATCAGTTCTTCCAATGCTATTTGAACCTAAATATATAACATTATATATAAATTCAGTTTTTATTAGACCAAACACTCGTTGAATGGTTGATTAACATACATGTCTATAAATGTGACACCAACTAGCAAGTATCATTGTATATTTTTTCCATCCATATTTCAATTCTCCTTAATTTCTCGCTCCCTCTTCATATTTTCTTTAACTCTTGAAAAATCCAAAACCAAGATCCTATTAACCTCAAGAAATAGCTTATTTTGAAGCACTTATAATTATCCCCATATATATATATATATTTATATATATATGCAATTGATCAGAAATGTCTTCTTTGGACCCTTCACAGCAACAACCACCACCTCTAATGGAGATATCCCAACAAGCAAACACAGGGCATTCGGGTAACGGGTCGGTAGGACCCGTTATCGGAGTTTTGGCCATGATAACAATACTGGGCGCAATAGCTGTCATGATTGGTCGGCTTTGTTCGGGTTGGAAAATAATGGGTCATGGGCAGTATGATATTGAAAGTTGGGTCGAAATTAAATGCGGTTCTTGCATAGATGGACGGGTCGACCCTCATCCGACCCGCGTAGTGGTGGAGCATAGAGTTAGTTCCTCCGTCGAAGCCCCCGGGACAGTGCCGCCGCCTTCGCCGCTTGAAGAGAGAGCTCAATCTTGAACTTGAAGTTAGTTAAATGTTGCTGTAAAAATTTTATTAACTTTATTTAGTTAATTAATAAGGTTAGCCTTTTAATTTCATTTTTCATGTGATTTTTTTACAATCTTTGCATGTGTCATATCATGGGTCAAGATTATTTTCATAAATCTCCTTTTCATTTTATTGCTGCAGTTAAGTATTAAAATTAAAATTAAACTCTTGCAACCTTATTTGTATATAAAACCAAAGAAACATATGTAATTTCTTATCACATTTTGATTTAGGAGATTTTTTGTTTGATAATTTCCACTATATATGATGTATTAAATGTTTGTGACGACTTATGCGGTAGGAAACTTCAACCAGCTAATATAATTCAGTTATATTTTGAAATAGAATTACAATTTGGTAAATAATACTATGGTCTGCATACTAATATATATATATGATTGATTATATTATCCCTGAAAGATAGGAGACATGTATATATAAACAAAAAATAATTTATTGCTATATTCAGAAAGCAAATTTTAAATTCAAAATTGTATTGATAGTATTTATGCTGGCAACAAAATAAATGTAATTACTCATAATTTTGTGATTGATCATCTTTTTAGAACAATATTTAGATATATACCGGCGAATATATATTGTATATAGATAGTAATTGAGAAGAAGAGAAATTTACTGTTTTTACATTTTTCCTATAAATATGATACTCCGATTAATTGTGGTTCTAATACTTTGAAATAATTAGTTACATAAATTCGAAAATTCAGGCAGCTTTCCCAGTACAAAGAAACTTTTCACTACCAAAAAAAAAAAAGTACAAAGAAACTTTTAATATTCGTGCTCCACATTAATTTCTTATCTTGTACTTTACTGAGAGTTGGGACATAGTAATAAATACATTAGTTACTTCCGCACACATAATAGGTTTGCTACAGTGACTCGATTTTATTAGATTTGTACCGTCACTTACCAAATGATGATTATTGGTGAAGGGTATCATTTACCCAAATAAATTTGCTCTATACAATAATAGTCATAAATATATTTTTAAAAAAAGAAAAAGATTATATGAGAACCAAAAATCACCCAAAATTTCCATATTACTTTTACATTTTTTTTATCTAATAAATTGTGTAGTTATAACTCAGATTGGAGATTCCATTGGGTATATATCCTTTTAAGTATGGTGTATTAAGTAGAATTCAAATTGGAGTTTTGTCTATAAGGGTCGCAAGACGATATCACTTGACTCAACCATCTTGAGTATATCCCTTTTACATATTCCCTCCGGTTCATATTAATTGACACATTTGCCAAATTTTTATGTTTCATATTAATTGGCACATTTGGGTTTACAATGCAATTTTTTTTAATTTTGCCCCTCTCTTAGGGCATCTCCAATGGTTACAGGGGCTCCGGCTCCCCCCCGAGCCCCCTCCGAGCCCTGCTTGGTCGTTTCTAATGGCAGGGCTTTAAAATAGAATTAATTCCATTTGAAACAATGCCCACTCTCACCTATAATTCTAGTTTTTTTAATATTAATATTAATAATAATAATAATAATAATTTTATTAATATAACTAAATTAATAGTAGTATTTAAATATTAAAATTAACGAGAGTAAATAATCACGAAATTAAAATTCATACATAATAGGAAATACAATAAATAAGAAAAGAAATACAACAAACAACATAAGAAACAAGAAAAGAATTATAATAAAATGTTAAGTTAAGTTTCTTAAATTATAATATTCTAAGTTAAAACAAATTAAAGTTAATTTTTTAAAAACTAATAAATTCCACACAATAATAAATTAATGATAAATTTCTAAAATTAAAATTAAGTTCATTTACATTTTTATTAATTAAAACTTACATTTATTCTTAAAAAAAAATGTTACATTTTGGAATGAACATAATGTTTTTCCTTAAAAAAAAATATTTCTCCTTCATGTTTTATACTAGTAGAAGCTCATTAAAAAATGATCTTCAAACCAATTAATGTGGGATAATAACTTAATTTTCAGAAGGAATTATCCCACATTGGTTTGAAAAAAGTGTTGTGGTGTACTTATATAGTAGTACTCTACCTGTCCCAAATTATTTGTCATTTTACATGTTTTGACACATATTAAGGTATCTACTAAATAGCCTCAATTTTAGGGAAAAAAATAAATTATATACCTAAAATACCATTATTCTTTATTTATCCCACCATTAGCTATTTACACGTTATTCAAGTTTTACACACTCTCTCTTACTTTTTCTCTTAGGCCATCTCCAATAGGTATGGACTCCCATTCCCCTCAGACTTCCATTCCCCTCAGACTCCCATTCCCATTCAGTCTCCTCTTTTTATAGTCATCTTCAGTGACTCAATCTTCACATTCTATTTAATTCCAATTCTCAAACTTCCCCACTCTCACTTAATTTTTCCAATCTTCACATTCTACTTAATTCCAATTCTTATTCATTAATAATAATAATAATAATAATAATAATAATAATAAAGTAATTAGTATATTAGAATTAATACTAAATAATTTAACATTGTCATAAATAATAATTAATTTAGCATTGACATTAATAATTTAGCATTGTCATCAATTCTCAAGAAATAGGCACTACTTTGGATTTGAATCCAAGAACAAGTCCCATATCCTTAGAAGAATATATGTTCCGGCGTCACCAGATACGATCAGTAGAAGTCAATCGCCAACTTCAAGCCGACTTAGTCGAACATGCGTGGTTAACACACGGTCCAAATGGTGGTCATGTGTAATATTTCCAATATATATTTGATAGGGTTATGTCATTTCTAATTTAATTTATCGTATTTAAATTATGCAACCAGTATTCTATTTTTAATCTAGAAGTCGTATTTAATTTCAATGTAACTTTATTTATTTAATTCTCATATTGTTCCATTCTCACTTAATAAAATTAATAATTATAAAGCTAAATAATAATGACAATTTATAAACATTGTACATAAAATTATAATATTACAAGTTATAAAAGTACAAAATGCACAAGTAATAAAAATTAATTAATGTTAAGATATTAATTAAAAGAATATATTTTTATATATTTACATTAAAAAATATATATATATAATTACAAAAAATTTAAAAAAAAAAAGAAGAAATGGGGCTGGGCAATGCCCAGCCCAATTACTTAAAACAACAAAAAAAAAAAAAAAAAAAAAAACAGAAAATGGGGCTGGGCGCGTCCCAGCCCCAAAGCAAGAGATGTGCGGGGCGGTCCACTCATCCACCGCCCCACACATCTAGGAGGTGGTTGAGAGGTCCTCAACCACCTCCCAAAATTTTCCCCTTTACCCAATAAACTTCAATTTTCTTTCCCTCTTCTCATGGATTCCCCTTCACATTCAAGCAATGGAGATGCCCTTATATACCTAAAATATGTACTCCCTCTGTCCCAATTTATCTGTCTTTTTAGAGCAAATTTTTTGTCACTTTAGAATTTCAATGCACTATTAAATAGTACATATTTTCCTATTTTCTCCTTATTTAATGCATCTAAAAGATAGATAGAGAATAGGAGAGGAAGTAAGAGAGATAGAGAGAGTGTAAAGTGTATATAGTTAATAGTGAGAGAAAATAAAGAATAAGGGTATTTAGGAATATAATTTATTTTTTCCCTAAATTTGAGGCTATTTAGTAGGTGTCTTAATATGTGTGAAAACATGTAAAATGACAAATAAATTGGGACAAAGGGAGTAATTAATACTAGTGTATTGAAATCCTAAAGTGACAAATAATTTGGGACAAATTTTTTTCTCTAAAAAGACAGATAATTTGGGACAGAGGGAGTATATATAAAACATGAAGATAAATACAAGTAGATGCATAAATTTTTACTTAAAAATAATGGCTAGCGATATTGCCAGAGCAAGGATTGTTGCTGTCAGAGCAATTTTTTTTCATTTCCTAATTTGCCCCTTCTAGTCAAAAGTCATAAAAATCCATACTTTTCCGTTTCTAAAATACCCCTTATTAATCATTAACAACTCACTCTCTTCTCTCTCCTATTAAAATATCATTAACTATTTTTTCTTTTCCCAAGAAATTTTCAAACATGAATACAATTTAAGTTGAATTTTCATTTTATAGAGTTTAATCTCTTGGGGAGGTCATGAACATAGATTACAAATTTATAATTTCGTTTTAATTAAAGTTTAATTTGAATATTATTAAAAAATTATAAAAATTTATATAGAAACGACACAATAATATATTTTCAATGAAACATAAATATTCATTGAGCAACAGATTAATTTTCACTTTCATAGTATAATAATATTTTTATCGTCACTATTATTGGCTAGGGACGTCATATATTAATATAATAATATTTGGGATGAGTATAAGATAATATTAATATTAATATAATAATATAATAATATTTTTATCGTCACTATTATTAGCTAGGGACGTCACTATTATTAACATAAATATTTTATATAAATTGTTCCTAAAAATTATTTAGCAAGTTAAATAATAAAAATATAATTATACTGTGAAAGTGAAAATTAATCTGTTGCTTAATGAATATTTATGTTTCATTGAAAATATATTATTGTGTTGTTTCTATATAAAGTTATTTAATTTTTTAATAATATTCAAATTAAATTTTAATTAAAACGAAATTATAAATTTGTAATCTATGTTCATGACCTCCCCAACAGATTAAACTCTATAAAATGAAAATTTAACTTAAATTGTTTTCATGTTTGAAGATTTCTTGGGAAAAGAAAAAGTAGTTAATGATATTTTAATAGGAGAGAGAAGAGAGTGAGTTGTTAATGATTAAAAAGGGATATTTTAGGAACTGAAAAGTATGGATTTTTATCATGGATCAAAATTGCCATCTTTTTCATCGAAAATATCGAAAAGTTTCCGTTTTTTAATAAGGCGAAACGAAAAGAAGATGTAATTCCGAAACTATTTATTTGCCTTAAACTCTGTTATTATACTAAATTTAGTAACTTTTTTACAAATTTTCCTTAGTGTTTCCGAAACATTTCCGAATAGTCTCGAAAAGTTTCCAATATTTGACTGACCGAAACATACATGTGAACCGAAATTTTAATCCATGATTTTTATGACTTTTGACTAGAAGGGGCAAATTAGGAAATGAAAATAAAATGCTCTGACAGCAACAAATCTTTGCTCTGGTAATATCGCTAGCCAAAAATAATTAGTTGGCACATTGTTACTTTTCACACAAATTAAGAAACTTCATGATTAATCACTGTTACATGGTAAAATGTCTTAAATACTCTTTCTAATGATGGATACTTTCCCAACTCCAATGAAAGAAAGGAAAAATTGAAAAAAGTTGTATTGAAAATCCAAATGTGTCAATTAATATGAAACATAAAAATTTGACAAACGTGCTTAATTAATATGAATCTGAAGGAGTATTTATTTTCTTTTCTTTTGCTTTGTGAACCTTTCAATATGAATTCAGAAAGACGAGAATTTATTAACTTTATGAACGACTCATAAGGCCCAATTTTTGCAGCCCATGGATAGATCCTGAGATGAGCTTTTACTCGATAATATTGAGCCCATATCTATCTTATGATTCACTTTTAATAAATAGTTTTCCAACTTTTTTCTAAATATAAATTATATCAAATCAGAAATCTATCCAATCCAAGGAGAATCAAATCAAATGATATGAAATTAACAATTATATTTTAATGTTGGGGCTCCACCCTTAGTCCCTTACCAACTGACTACTTCATATCGACAATTTCTTTTGTAAATAGATATTGTATTTGTTTATTTATGGAAATTTGAAGAAATAAAATCTACAAAAAATTAACAAGTAACTATACTATACATCAAAGTTCTAAATTAGTGATTTGTGAAAATAAATAAATTGATATGAAATTGATGTAGGTACGTACATACAATTGGAATTAGGTGGGGTTATTGAATAATTGGCTGTGTATGAGTCAGCGCTCCGTGGATTCAATAAATTGAATTGGTCTTTTAAAAGTCTTTTTTCTGATGGATCGAGTGGCCATAAAAACTCATTTTGCTTTGGACTTTGTTCATCAAATTAAAAGTTCTATATATGTAGCAGTAGCACTATATATATATATTATTATGATCTGTACGTAGTGAATTAATTATGCCATCACTTGATTACCTTATCTATTTGTATTGGTATTGGTGTTGATGCGTCCACATTTTAATTTGTTATAATTTAAGGTATTGCATGTGTTACTAGTCAGTGGTATATATATAATAATATTTACTCATTTGTGAGGGGTTGAGCTAACTAACTTGAGATATAAGCTTATTTAATTAGGAAGAAGAACTTTCCTCCCTAAACTTACATGGAGTGTTTTTGCATTTCTCCTCTTAACTTCTCTTAGTTAGCACTTACCCACCACACTTTTTCTAAATATTGCAAACTGCCACATTTGGCCGGACAATTGTCAAACTTTGCCAAACTTTGTATTGAATTTTCACCTTATGAGATTACTATAGGACATTATAGTATTTCAAGCCTATTCTCGGTGATACTTGCAATTTTCACTCTTTGAATTTTCAGTGGTCGTTGTTAATTAGTATTTATATTTATTTTTCTTCCATTAACCTAGTGTAATTTATAATTTTGAAAAGACTTTATTATCCTTAAATATAACCAATTAACCATGTAGTGATAATAGAACTAAAAAATAATCACCAAATTCGACTGTAGGCTGAGAAAGAGTGGCAATCTACAATAATTGGAATAATTGAGGGGGTATGTGCTAACTAAAAAAGGTTAGGAAAATGTGCAAGAACACTCAAAGTTTAAGGACATAAGTGTTTTCCATCTATCTAGGTGGTGTTTTCAACAACTTAACTTTTTTTTTCCTTATGTTTTTTCAGTTTTAAAATTAATCACGTAGTGTATTCAAAGCTAACTTCTCTATGAACGACAAAAAAACATAAACATCAAGGAGACTGCTTGTGACTTTTGATGGCATTTTTTTTCACTTAATTTTTTCTCTCTTAATATATATACAAATACTATCCACTTTTTATTGTGAAAATCTCAATAATGTATAGTCCAAGTAATATTTGAAGCATCACAAAACACCACCTTAAATTGTTCAAGTGGATGTAGCAATCATAATATGATTTGTAGCATAGTGGGGTGTAATTTTTGCAGTATAGAAGGGAAACTTCTTGTACTACAAATTTAACATTAAATTTCTTAATTTATTGGGAAACACATAGATCTTGGATTCAATTTTCATTAATGCGTTTTCTTCTAGATTAACATTAGTGTTGGTAAATGAATATATATATATATATATATATATATATATATATATATATATATATATATATATAATTTGATGGTAATAGAATAATTTCTTATTTAGCGATGCTTATATAATGATGTAAATATCATTTCATGCACTACAAAAAATTATGCATGTTCACTTGGATCTTCAAATTTTTCCAAACAAGGTTTTCAAACGTTGATTAAATTATCTCAAGAATTGTCTGTTATGTATTGTGCATTGCAAAATCATCCCCGAGACAGGGACAAGCTATTTTCATGGTGTTTGTCCAAACAATAACACATGTAAATATGAAATACCACTTTCCTCAAAAAAAAAAAAAAATGAAATACCACTAAACTTTTAGGGATTTTAATAAATCGGTAAAATCGAACTAAATCAAAAGTTCACTATGTAGCTACCGAATCTCAATACAGCTCGATCGGTGGTAGAATTTATTTTTCTATTACATAGATATATAGTAATATGAGTATATGATCCGGTCTATCAAACTCGAACCAAATAAAAAATTATAAATTTTCTTTAAATAATATATTGAATCACAATTTCCTCCAACACATGTCTCTTCTATTATTTTACTTAACTTATAACTCGGAATTGAAGTAGATATCCACCTGTTCTGTTTCCCAAAATTTCAAATCATTGTTGAACATTTTATGTGAGCATATCATTCAGATAATTCAAACTTGAATTTGTCAAACTATAGAAATTAATAAATTTTCTTCAGTACTATATTAAACACCAATGGTAATATATTATCATCTTTACCATTTGATGAATCGAATCAAAATATTAGAAACATGGACCGTAAAGAAAGGTCTTGATTTTAAATCTAATCCTAAGTCTGGACATTTAATTTATTTATCTAGTTTCATACTAGTTTTAGGTGATTATTTATTAGTAGTTGTTCATCCATCTTAATCATGTTTTTGTAATCAACTGATATTTTAATATTTACGTATATTTTCAGTTAAGAAAAAAGATCGATATCCGTGAACAAACGACATACATACATAAAACCAAGGAATTTTTTTGGCATAGGACATATTTTTCCACGTTGTTCTTTACGTACCATATAATTAAATCAGAATGTACAAACAGAAGGGTTAACTTATGTCGTGCCAACTACCAACATCCGTGAATTTATTCTTATTAATTTATCTAGAAATTTTATCGTGTCATCCTGAGTATTTGCTTTATTGATGTAATATTATTTGTAAAAGTAACACTTTTATAGCTTCTACAATAAGTTGATATTTAGCTTTTAGAAATATCATATAAGAAAAGAATTTGATGTGGAAAAATAAGTTAAATTGGTTAAATACTCGAAAAATTGATTGTAATTGGAAAAAAAATGAGTGAAATCAGTGGAAAATCGATTGATGTCGGTTTGCTCTCCTTGAAGTTTGTGATTTTTTAGATGGTACCCATAATTATTCATAGAATTTTAATATTTTCTTATGAAATTATTGTACGTTGTCATGGGTCAATTGCAGTAATGAACTCAATACTTTATGTATAGTTTGAGTAATTCAAAAACAAAAAGGTTGATATCTGTAATTACACCAAACTTATGTGTAGTTTGAGTAATATAGAATAAAAAGTAAGAAGCATTAATTAGGGCAGAAAAGAGAATTTGCAAAATGAAAGGACTCTAATTCTAATTCCCAGAAAACGAGGGGCGCCCGAGCAAAAAAAGAAAGAAGCTAGCATGCTTGACAATTTACACGCGGCGCATGTTAGCAAGGACCACCGCCCAAAATACTATAGAAACATTTGAATAATGCGGAGAGGCTCCAAAAGAGTCCCATTCGAAAAGTCTATATAAAGCCGACAGTTAGGGTTTACAGACTATACATACACTCAAGTATGGGTTTGAGGCGTCGATGTTTTTTGGACATAAGCATCGGAGATGAGCTGGAAGGGAGAATTGTAGTCGAACTGTACGATGATGTAGTCCCCAAAACCGCAGAGAATTTCAGGGCTCTTTGTACCGGAGAGAAAGGCATTGGCCCTAACACTGGGGTTCCTCTCCATTACAAGGTTCTTTACTTGTTCTCAATCTCTTTGATTGTATGCGTACTTCACTTCTGATTGAATTTTAATTTGTGCCACCTGCTATGGTTGAGTTTTGTGCCTTTTGCTGCTTTAAGCTTTTGCCCAGAGTTAAAAGTAAATTTATAGATAACTTTATATTCACGTGTTTAAAAGTAGTGATTGAGAATTAATGGTGTCAAACTATTGTGGTAGATTTGAGAACTATATAAGTATATTTTAGGGAGTTTTGAGAAAAAAATAATTTTATGCTATTTTATTTTAAGAAAGGAAATTGTAGTAAAAAATTGGGAATGGAGCGAGTATTTTTTTTGTTTTTTGTTTCATCTAAATGACTAAATTATTGTTAGGTTTAGGTTAATTGTTTTGTGTATTAGCTTAGATGAGCTTCGTTACTCCGATGTTGTTTGCTCTTGTTTTTGAAATATGTCTTATTGATAATTTTAACTTCAATTAGGGGTCCCTTTTCCATCGGGTCATTAAAAGTTTTATGGTACAAGGTGGTGATATTTCTGCTGGTGATGGAAGTGGAGGGGAATCCATCTATGGTCTGAACTTTGAAGATGAGAATTTCGATTTAAAACATGAAAGGAAGGGTATGTTGTCTATGGCCAATGCTGGGCCAAACACAAATGGTTCCCAATTTTTCATCTCTACCACTCGCACTGCTCATTTGGATGGAAAACACGTTGTGTTTGGGAAGGTTATAAAAGGCATGGGAGTCGTGCGCTCTATTGAGCATGTAACAACTAAAGAGAACGACTCTCCTAGTGTTGATGTAGTTATTTCTGATTGTGGAGAAATACCAGTAGGGGCAGATGATGGAATAGCCGATTTCTTCAAAGATGGTGATTTGTATCCTGACTGGACTACTGATCTTGATGACAATCCTACTGATCTTTCTTGGTGGATCAAAGCTGTGGAGGAAATCAAGGGTTATGGAAATGAACAATTTAAGGTTACAATTTTTGCATAAATAGCACTTTGTGGTCATTGAGCTTACATTCACTTTTTCTCTCAACTCTAACCTGTTCTTATCTTTGCAGAAGCAAGACTACAAGATGTCTCTCCGAAAGTACCGGAAGGCTTTGCGCTATCTAGATGTCTGCTGGGAGAAGGATGAGATTGATGAAGGTGATCTGTATATTCTCTTTTATGTTACATTTATAATTACTAAATAGCATTTTGGGTTGATTGGGTTTCTCGGTTTTGTACATGGAATTAGAATTTGACTCTTGTTGCATCATTTTGTTTGTCCATATCTGAGCAGATAAGAGTGTATATTTGAGGAAGATGAAATCCCAGATATTCACCAACAGTTCTGTGAGTTCATGGTTTCCATTGCTTATACTTCATAATGCGAAAACTGTCGTATTACTTCTAATGAAGATCTTATTTGCACACTTTGTTGCTTGCTCTATGCACTCAAATGAATACTCGTTTTTTTATTCCTCTAATCAAATTGTTTTCTGCATAAATTAAAATGGATGTTAAATCTCTACTTACTGTATTTAAAACCGAATGTAGTTGTTGACTTCAAAATATGCAACATTCTAGGGCTTACAGTAATATTGTAATTCTTTGCCAATTTTTTTGATTGTTCCATTCTTTCAAATTTGCGTGGATAGATCTTATACTTGAGAGACTCTTCTAGTTCTCCAAACTTTTCCTTTTGCTGAATATTATATCATTATATATTTTGTAGGCTTGTAAACTAAAACTAGGAGATTTGAATGGAGCACTTCTGGACTCAGAATTTGCACTACGTGAAGGTGAAAACAATGCTAAGGCATTGTTCCGCCAGGGTCAGGTTGGTTTTCTCCATGAACTTAGATGAGATACTTGGTACATTTGGGTTGATAGTGTTGTACATCTATCTTTCGATAGTAGAAAGAATTCAAAAAATGTGTTTCTATTAGCACTACAATAATTTTTAATTTGCAACTAAGCTGATACTATTGATAAATCAGATGATGAGACAAGAAAACTCAAATCTTTGATGTTGGAAGATGAATTAATTCAATTGCTTTACATGATTGAAGATGCCTTTGCTAGTGCCTCATGAACTTTATTTTAGTACTGAAGGGGTCTGTTGCATATATATTGAGACTGGTATAAAGAAATAGATGTGGAACTGTGCAAATACTACTGCTTATTTTATTAAGTACACCCTATGCCTTTATGTAATCAGTCCGAAAAAGATTCCAATCAATATCTTATGGATAGGTGTCTATACTATACATTCTTATTGCCGGTTGTGGTATCTCCATCAAACTAAGCATTCTGCCTTATTTCAAAACTTACTCTGGTAACTTGTACATAAACATCATGGGTTTTAGGACTAGTGCAAAATCCAATTGGTGGAGATATATAGTTATATACACATGATTGTTCGTTTTCCGGGTTACACTATTATGCTAATACATGTTGATTGCTCATATGAACTAAAATGTTTTTTAATTGGATTTTTAGTAAGATTATTATTTGATTCCAAATATATTAACTGCATTATGTCTATATTTGCTGCATGTTACTGAATGATGTTTTTTTCCCCTGTAAACTTATGCCATGGGTTGCCCTTAAGGGACACATTAATATACTTGTTCTGTTCTTATAGCTGAGCATATTTGATACTGACACATTGTAGCCTTTCCTAAATAACCAGGCCCAAATAGCTCTTAATGATATAGATGCTGCCGCAGATAGTTTTAAAAAAGCATTGGATTTGGAGCCAAATGATGGTTACTCTCTCTCTCTCTCTCTCTCTCTCTCTCTCTCTCTCTCTCTCTCCTATTTACATAGGTGATTACAAAAAGATTACGGGCCCTTTTTGTTCAGAGAACTTGGTAGAATTATGGATGATTAGTAACTGAAGAAGCAGCAAGTAGTATATGTTTTCCTGGACTTTTCTGAAACTTCTTTTTTTATCTGATTTTGTGCTGGTTTTGCTGTAGGAGCAATAAAAAGGGAGTTTGCTTCTGTGAAGAAGAAGGTAATATCTAGTTTTGGACTTCTTGTTACCTATACAGTGCAAAAAGCGTAATGCTCTCCGTGTATGGTTTTCTGAAATAGATTGCTGATAGACGTGACCGGGAGAAGAAAGCATATGGCAAGATGTTCCAATAGCAGCAAGGAGTTTAAGTTAATTGGACATCTTATAAATGATCTACTTGGTTGCTGAAGAAAACAGTAGCCAGTCAGCAGACACATGGTTAGTTTACTATTGATTCGTTTTTAAATCTCAAAGTTGCATAAGTTCAGGAATCCGAAGTGTACTTTTTTGTTCATATTTTTGTTTTATGTGGTTATTTTGGAATTCCCCAGGTCTTCGAGATGAAAATTGATGACGAGACCTTATTCTGTATGAATGTTATGCTTGAATTGGTTTGGTCATGGAGAACATTGTTGGATACAACAAGATGCAGTACTGCCTTTGTTCTCTGTGGAACGTATCCCTTATGTATTCAAAATTTAACAGAATTATTTAGACATCTGTACTAATTTCTTCACATTTATCATTTTGAGAACTTCCTGATTCGAGTTTTGCTGAAACGTAATATGATGGATGCTAACATATTTTGGAATCTCAGACCTTATTTGTAGCTACACAGTAAGCTGTTGGTGGTATTGCTTTAATATTTACTGCTACTACTGTCCAAATATACTGAGAATGATTTATATATAATGCACTCTTCAATATGAATTGTAAATGCGCTATTTATCAAAAGAAAAGTCCACCAAACCACACTGCATACATGCAAATCATTCATTTTTTTTTTATTATTATTATTAATTTTTTTTTTTTTGTTCCTTGTTTGAACGGACCAAGACTTTGGGTCTATTGTTTTGCTTTTCATAGAGCATTTTATTGCTTTCTAAACAGTCAAACAAACATTCTTTTTTTTCCTGGAAGAAGCTAATATGCAAGATTTTTTTCAATTTTTAGAAATAATCTCTTCAATTTTTTCTCTCTTTTTTTTTTTTTTGAAAGCTCAATTTTTTCTCTCTTAAAATATTAAACAAACTTTGCTTTTATTTTACCTTTGATTTGAAATAGATATAATACTTCATCTCTTATCCTATTTCATTAATATAAAAAATTTGACTTGACATGATGTAATAATCTCTTACCTTATTTTCCTTCCACCTGCAATTTTTCAGAAAAGCATGACGCTTAGAAGTTAGATGTATTGTTAACTTCATTTTTTTAAATTCAAACAAACAACTTTTTTAGATAAACAAAAATTGAAGACATCTTAAAAATTCTTCGAGTCTTCAAAATCCAAGAAATAGACATGCACTTGTTTCCTAAAATAAAAGTTTTTCTTTTTTAATAAAATGGTGGTATAACACTATTAATTCTTTATTGCAAAACTTTACGGCGTCATTAGATTGATGGATGGATTTAGATTTGAGAAAAAAAATTCAAATGGCTGCAATAAGGATGAATTTCAAATTCATTAATTGGATATTGTACGATAGTTACTAGTGGATATGAATTGCAAAACTTAAATAAAACAAGTGTTAGCATTTGTTATTAAGAATCTCAAGTCCATAGCTCAATTTGGACGATGTAGACATTTGATCTCACGGTCAATCAAAGCTGCTTCGTTTTACCTCTATATAGCTTTAGAAGGAAAGTGGATTTTATAAGATTGGGCAAACAAGATGGATGTTAGGTTCATTCTTACATTAGTCTTGAGTAACATTCTAAAAAAGGATTTATAACTTTGTGGCAAACAAAAAGGAAAAAGAATCCTCGAAAGGGAATAATCCCTAAGGGAAAGAAAAAAAATTAGGAAAAAGAATCTGGAGTGGAGAATGAGATTGTTTGGGAAATTTGTAATATAATAAATGAACTCAACAAGAAATTTGAAATGCTTAGTAACTTATCCGGATATGCCCAATGATAGATAGATAGATAGATGTTTAGATATCATTTATCACAGTTCACACAACCAAAAACTAGACAAGGTTGATTCTATTTTGCATAGTGTAGTACATAAGAAAAGTTATAGTGCACACAATCTATATGCACTGATCTGTTACACACCCAAGTGAGGACAGACATATCGTACAGAGCAAAATAACTGAAAGGTAAATAAGGGGCAAAATGTATTCTCACTCAATCTTTTGAATGAAAAATTCTGGTTGTTGCCGTGCTTATGAGTTATAATTATCCAATCCGAGATCCCTCAATGCATCAGTGGCAGCAGCTTTGCAGCTCTTGTGACTTCCCTTTGCTCTTCTGATTAATTCTTCAATGCCATTGCCAAGCAAGATCTTTCTGTGGATTATAAAGTGACTCAATGAAAATTTGATCTCATAAAAAACCTTTCATACGATATAGTGTAAAATCAAGTTACAGAGGGTAAGACTTACCTATTCTCTTCATTTCTAGCCACAAGATTCCTGATCATGAAACAAGAGTTCTTTTGCAGTTGATCCGACTGTGGGAACTTCTGCATAGCTTGAATAGCAAAGTCTCCAGCTCCAGATTCAATTGCACGGGCTGCATTCTCTGGGGACCTTAAACACAGTATGCATATAACTGACATGACCTATCATCAAGTAGAAGCAATAATGAGTTCATGATCACATGTGATATACTGCATGCGAATAATATACTTTTAGCCAATAAAGAAAGTAATACCACATACGAACGCGCATATGATAAGTAAATCAATATTCACAGATTTGAACTCTAATCTCATACGACGGCAGACTCTGGTTTCTAGGCAAGCGACGAGTACTATATTCTTATTAATGTAATCAATAACAAATTGACGTGCATCAAAGTCTACATATATCCACGTTATTGTTTCAGCCTAACAACAACATTGTATCATGTTCAAAGTCTATATTAGAAACTACATGAAATTAGACTGAAACTCAACTTTTATAGGACTTGAAATTATTAGAGTTTTGGGCCTCAACTTTTGCCACTCGGGGCAGCCATCACTGGCATAAGAAGACTAGATCTGGGGTTCCAAAGCTATCACATTAAATGGTTATAACTGCATCAGATCCTTGTGATGCAAAACGTTGAGGAGATGTGGAATTATTTTTATGCACCAGCTATATCTTTACCTCTTGCAGCACCAAAGGATCGTCAGAGCATCTTGATGTAAGACTTATGAGTCTATCCATGCCTCCCTTTTCAACAATAGCATTCTTATTCGCATCACTTCCAGCCAGCTAATCAAACATTTCACGTTAGACATGGTCCAAAGTATTTTGAGCAAGAAGATTTGCCAATTTCAAGATACATAGATTTAAAGCAAGCTGAATGTGAAAGTGCATGCTACAAAAAAATTATATACAAACTAGCGTAGAACAATAATTTGGAATAATGGAAGACAATATGCTATGTGAGATCTTAGTGAAGATGCTGTAGAACATCTTAAAGAAATGCTATCACATGTCAGGAACACCTCTAAATGGTTAGCATAACCAAGGAAGTCAATGTTAACTCCAACTGTGAGATGGGGAATACGTAGGATGCACGGGTAGCAGCACTAATAAAAATGACTAATTAGCATATATTTGATTTCCATATAGAAAAAGATAATGGCTTTTCTTATGGCCCATTTCTGTTTTGTTTGGAGTAGGGTATTTCAGTTACAGATCTTCTACTCCTGGATAGAAGGGACCTATGGCGTAGTTTAAGTCCTGCCTAGAGTATGAACTCACAAGACCAATTGGCAAAGGAAAAATGAGAGATTTTTTTTCGGGCCAGGAGATTAGAGAGTAATAGATTATAGCCATGCAATCTTGTTGTTATATATGGACACACTAATTCATATTTAGTCATGCATAAACAGTCAAGTAGAATACACAAGAGTGACAATAGAATAGGAATAGCAAGAGATTCTTTATAGCATAATAAAAGCAGAGATCTATATTTAACCACTACAATACACAAAACTGATCCTCGTGCATTCAAGTGCTTGAGCTTTTTAAGAATGAAGAAGAAAGAAATCAATAGTACAGCTATAATCTAATATGCGTTGTATTTATAGAAGTTGGTAGCACATCGATGTACAATCAAAAGGATTACTGATATTAAAGATGGAAATAGGAAAAGCAAACATTGAAATGAGTATTCTTAATGCGAAATCGCCTTTCAGTTGATTAATGAAAGTTGATTCAAGCTCCATGTACGCATTCTTACAGTAAAATAATTTTCAATGTATTTTCTCAGCACAGATAAAGTAAAAGCATATGCTATGTTAATCAAGGTTAGAAGTACAAAGCTTGAATTGCTGGTAATCATGAACAAGATACTACTAGCAAGTAGAATATCTTTTGAACATGGCTTAGACAGAGCACGTCATGTATGTCAAGTTCAGCCTTTGCACCTTAGACAACAAAGAGAGGCAAGCTCTTGCTACAGCATAGTTGCCTTGTAAACCACTATCATCAATACAGCGGAGAACCACATCTATACCCCCATTATTAGCAATGGCCCTGCAAATCTCATCCTGCAACAAGAAACAGCTAAAAGTAAATAGAGAAGATTCCAAAGTCCAATATTTGGCATCTTACAATTGCTATGCTTAAATCATAAACAATATTCTTGAGAGAGCCTACCACAAAACTGGATATTTGTATAAATTATTTCTTTTCCGTTGAAAATTCACCCTAAAGATGACATGTGTCGATGATACAATGCCAGATAAATGATTATCGCATAAGCTTTCCCATCAGTTTTGAGGAATGCATGAGCTTCAATCTAAACCCTCCCCTGACTGGTCTAAAGTTTGCTCTTCCAATCGCATTAGTATTGAGCGGGCAAATTATCCATATCATGAAGTGCATATACACACTATCTTATGTTCTCAAAATAGGGTGATGCATTATGAGTTTTAATTCTCTAATAGTATCGAAATATAGAAACCAGGACTACATGAACAAGAAGTAAAGGTGATTATTTATAAAAATCTCTCAGCCTTTTTGCAATACGAAAGATAAGTACTTAACAATTGATGTAGCTACATCTCTTTGATTTGGTGGTACAAAGTAGACTTACATTGACAGCCACGGCCCTTAAAGCAATGCTGGCAGATATTAGACTGGGTGAACTGAGCCCTCCAAGTGAGTCCACAAGAATTTCTGCAATTCCTAATTTTGCAAATTTTCGAGCATAACCAAAAACCTGCAATTTTATAACAACTTAACTTTAACTATGCATAGAATTAATGGGATGTTAAGAAGAGAAGATCCAAAATCCAGCCACTACATAGCAAAGCCTTGCTTCCATTAATATCAAAAAAACTAGGGCTCTGGTACACAAACATCATCAATCATTCTTCCACTTAAAGGTTCTGCCTAATTTTCATAAAAGAAAAAGCAAATATGATCTAGATTCTTTTCCATGCGTCACTTGGCAGTTGGCACCATTCACCATACCATGTTCAACTACTTCAGCAAGCAATTAACATGCACCTTGCCTTAGGTTGACTTACATTTGAGGCTAACACGCGATTATCATCAGATGTTAAGATGATCCGTATTGCATCATATATGCTCGGAACACTCTCTCCGCTCTGTTCTTTTAGAGTCTGGGTTATTAGCTCATCAATTTTCAGGTCCATGAATGATTCCTTAAGAACTTCATTTTCAGTGGCAGCTGCAGCGACTACTTGGAAACAGCTATCCAATATGTTCACATCTTGTCTTTCATTGATTAAGATACCTACAATGATCTTTGGGCCACTATTCTCCCTAAATATTTCAGAGCTTTGAAGATCTGCAAAAAGATCAAGACTAACACTCAAATACAACGTGTGAAAAAAAAAAAATTTGTGTCAATCTAGTCAAATATATAAAGAGGGCTTTGAGACAGACATTTCAGTTATTGTTATAACACAGACATATCTCCAGGTATAATACACTAGATCAAGAACTACAACAGATCTAATTTTACCACAAGTTGAAATTGACTCGTTTCACTCTAATTATATCCCTTCTATTCAAGAACTTGTACAACTTAAGTGTCTATTAACCATGAAGTCTGCCACATGTAAGCTATATATTGCTGTAGTTGAAATGTCTAGATAGTACAGTGAACCAGTCAACTTGACTACATTAATAATGTCATTTCGAATAATTAGTTCATTTGTGAAAGATAGATTGACCAAAAATGCGACCTAAAGATTGTGGAAAAATTAGTACATGAAATTAGTCAAGATATTAGCCAGCCTAACTGTGCAATGTTACCAACTAGTTCAAACATGGGAGTGTGGAGTATTAACTCATATATAGCGGCAAATTCAGTTGTCCAATTCCATATCAGCTCATATATAAAGAAGAATGCTTATAATGCGTTTGGATCTACATAATTAAAAAGCAATTGGAATTTAATTTATAGCAAAAGAAGTCTTATCAAATTTGAATTGAAGTATTTCGAATTGCATCATACCATGTATTAACGAAGCCAGGGAATTCAATCCCGAAACCAAACCCCGATGATCACGCTCGTCGCTCAGCTTCGAGCAAAGAAAAATTACCAATTCTACCCCTCCATTTCTCGTCGCAATGGCCGCATTCCCCAATCCTTTATCCCCGCACAAAACACTCAATTCCTCCAACAACTCCGCGCTTCTCTGTGACGCCGTCTCCTCTTTCAATTTCCCCAAACATTCAATCACTGGATTGCTTTCCCCGGGAACGGAAGTCACAATACCTAAAATGAAAGAGCTTTAAGGTGTAATTAGTTGAGGAATTAGAGGGCATAACTGGAAGAAATTCGATCGGCAATACGAACCGGAGAGATCGACGCCTTGAAGAGTGAGGGTTTGGATTGCGTCATCGAGAGCCTCGGTAGGGTCCATGCCGAGGTCTTCTATGTTTTCCTGCACCATTTCATCGAACGCTTGCTGTGATATCGTTCGAACTGCCGGCGTAGCTGGACCCATCTCTCGCCGCCGATCGATCGGTGTTGCTACCGATGCTATTAATGTTTGTTTGTGTGTGTGTGCCCGCGCGTGAGAGAGCGAGAGAGTGCGGGAGATATTTCAGAAATTTTTTGAAAATGTTAGTGGGCTTGGTTTGGAAAAACTCTTAACTGGGCCGGAAATGAATTTCGTTATTGAGCTGTGGACTCCTTTTTTTCTTTCCTTTTAGATTTTTTTTTAAATACTTTAGAGATAAAATCTATGGAACTTGAATTCATGAATTTATTCCAGTTTTGTGTAAAAATTAATTTCATTATCGCACTATATTATTTATGCAATGAATGCATAAAATAATATCGCCAATGTGAGAGACTTATGAGTGAAATTAATTCGAATTGATCATGACGTACAAATTTATCGAAATTAAAAATAAGTATGAGCATTTGAATTATGATCATTTTAGAAATGAATCCGACTATTCAAACTTATATTTGAACTCAATTTCCAACTCGGATCTTATAAGTTTGTATAAGATGATAAAATTCAGAAATCAAATCCATAAAATTAAATTGTGCATTTAACCAAAAAAAAAAACTCCAATTGCAATGGTACTTCATTGACGTATACATATGCATAGTGGATATATATAGAGAACAAATTTATTTATGAATAGCTAATGAGCCCTTAGCCAAGTAATTAAAGATGAAACTTGCATGATCATGATCTTGAGTTCAACTTCAACTAATGTGAATATTTTTCTAGTTATAAATTAATTTTTCTCTAGTTTAATACTAGTAATTAGTTTATTTTAATATCATTGTAATAGTTTCGATTCTTTGATGAAATAATATATTCCTCATCTAAAAAGAAATTTATTTACTAATAAAGAATTAACATAATTAATCATACATAAATTACTAATAATAGTAGCTCATTTTTAGTTATTTCAGTGGATTCTAGTTGGACTTAATTATTTAAATTAAAAAAATAAAATTATCAAGAATATTGGATTGGTCAACTTCCAATAAAACCCTGACCTATTGATATGTATTTTTTTTTAATAATTGACCTATTGATATGACTTGTTTCAGTGTCGTTAAATAAAATCATTTTAGTATACTTTTTAAATAACCACGGATATTTTCCTGTTATATTATGTGAAGTTGCGATTTCTTTTATTTTCTATTTCCACAATAAAAAACAGTAAATTCTCTATAGATTTTTAAACATTAATTGGAGATCATCGTTGCATCACTATATTGTAATATTTGATGCAATTTGCAAAGTGCAGTTCTCCCAACTTGTTACAAAACGTATATTAATTTCTAAGTTGTAAGGTAAAAACGCATTAATTACTATATTGCTATAATTCTCTCACACAATGATGGTTACTGCCTTATTTGACTAACTTTAGTTGAAAATTACACAACACGGTTGACATTTTCAATGACGTATTAATTTTGTAGTTCTTTTATATTAGAACAAATAAAATAATCAATTAGTGTTAAATAACTTAATTACATGCTTATGTTAGTGGACTGTGGACATGTAACTGCCATGTCATGATTATCATTTTAGGTTGTAAAAACGCGTAAACAGAATTGGATACAAGGATCAAATAAAGACCTAAGTGGAAGACTAGGATTTTTTTTTCCCAAAAAAAAAGGTTACTTTTCTCATTTTCATATTGTTTTGTTACTTTAATATTAATTCAAAAAAAAAAAATGCATGAAATGCCTCTGACTCATATATATCACAATTCACATGTTTACTATGATCGATGACTCTTAAAACATTATTCATGTCTTATTTAAATGCGACGGTGTCATAAAATTTAAACAAAACATATATTCTCATAATATTTGAATTTTTTTATTTATTAATAATTTCGTATCCTACCAACCAACTTAAGAAGAAAATAAGCAATAATCAAATTGGACTCATCCCACCATATATATTGTATACTTACCTAAAAGACTTGTTTTTAACCATTTATTTCCAAATATACAACTATAAAAACCCCAAGCTCATTCCTGATCCATTATCACCACTAAACAACCTAATTCTCTATTCATAATCTTCTCATTAACAAAAGAAGATTATATATATATAGTATAAATTATTATGGCTGTGAAATGTGCAAGAATGTTCATTGTTCTTCTCATTGCAGCAATATCCATGTTTGCCATAGCTATGGCAAACAAGAACTGCAATGGTACTACTCCCACTGCAGGAAACTGGAATAGTACCACTACTGCAGCAAACTGGAACCACACCAATACCTATTGGGGATTTTGGAACAAAAATGCTACAAAAGGTCCCAACAAAATCGTCGTTGGTGGTCCATCCGGGAACTGGCATTTTGGTTATAACTACACTGATTGGGCTATCAAGAATGGTCCCTTTTACCTAAATGATGTTTTAGGTAAACAAAATTATCTCTTGCATGCATATTCATCCTTAATTTTGACTTCAAAGTCAAACCACACGCTATAACTTATCCTATTCAATTATAATATATATAGTCACGTAAATAATGATCGAGTTCATTAACTAGTACATGTGTATTTATATATATATGACTACTATTAATTATATTCTAGTTTCAAAAGGTGAAATCGCTCACCCCGGGCTTACGTTCTATTAATTATATTCTAACAAAGTGCTTACGTTGTCTGAAAATGCATGCAGTGTTCAAATATGACCCACCAAATGACACAACATTTCCTCATAGTGTTTATTTGCTACCAAACTTTTGGAGCTTCCAAAATTGCGATCTAACAAGGGCAAAGAAAATAGGCGAGGTGACTCAAGGAGGCGGCCAAGGATTCGAGTTTGTGTTGAAGAGATGGCAACCATATTTCTTCGCATGTGGCGAACACAATGGCATACATTGCAAGACTGGCTTGATGAAATTTGCAGTCTGGCCTTTGATCCGTTGGTTTAATTAATTACTAGTCATCGCGATTTTGAAGGGAAAATTTATTGCTATAATGTTGGATTTATATTCCTTTCTACTTTATCAAATGCTCTTGAACAAATAATTATTTGAGAGCTAGCTTAATTGTACTTGTTTGCTTTCTTGTTTAATTATTGATAGTAATAGTATGCAAAGGATTTCTGTTGGATTCCACATGATTGATTCAATAAAGTTTTGACACTATATAAGGTGATAATTAATTTGTTGCTTATTCTATAGTTTTAGAAGTTATGGAACCCCTGTATATATTAAGAAACCATTATGTGTTGATACGATTGATATGTTCTTAAACTCTATAACGGTTGATAAAATCTTTGTTTGAATTTGATTCACTTTGTATACTAAACAAATTTAGATAATAATTTTTGTTTGATAAATATTAATTCTTGATAAGTTAAAAAAAAATGGTACAATACATGTTAACATATTAAACTATTCGAGATGGGTTCATGTTCTTAAACCTCATTCGATGTCGACCTTTTAAATAATTAAACTAAGCTCAAACATAAATTTTAACTCTGATTCAAAAATTTAAACAACCTTTAAAACATGAACACTATTCGTACTTCACCGTAGCGTTGAACATTTAAAAAGAGAAAATGTTTTATTAATAATTAAGCAGTAAAATACTTCATAATCCAATTTCAACATTATATTATAAGGCACTTGCTTGTTGATTAGCCAGTTAAAATCCAATGTGTGAAACACGTTTATGAAAACATGTGCAAACTGCAAATGAAAAGCACTTTCGAAACTCAAATAATTTGTTCTTATGAAAGCAAACAATATTCTTTCTCATTCTATAGTTCCAAATGAGGCACTTATTTAAGGGTGGATTTTTAAATTCAAATGCTTGCAATACATTCCTCGATTCTCATTTTCACTTTCCTAGAGTTATTCAATTAGTTTACTTTTCAATTTTGTCCAATAACCCATTAGGCAACTCACTTCAGAATTCCAAGAACTTGAAAAACCATAGAGAAATACAAGGTTCTGGCCCTCTGTTCAGCGAAATCCTCAGTATCTTAGGAACTGAAGATATTGTTGTGGATAAGAATGATCCATATGGGTTTTTGATTTCCAAAGAAACAAAGTTGGAAGGAAGTGTAAAGTTTGCTGAACCATCGGAAAGTGTTTGTGAAAATGCCAATGAGAAAATAAAGATGGAAAATTTGCTAATTTTAGCAAATAATGAGAAGGGGGCTATGCATGATAGAATTGAACTAAAAGATGTTAGTCCGATAGTTCACGAGATTACCAAAATTGTGAGGGGTGAAAATGGAATGGAGGAAAGGCTTGAGAAAGCTGATTTTTATTATAATGAGGGTGTCGTTGAGAAGGTTTTAAAGAGATGTTTCAAAGTGCCTCATTTAGCTTTGCGATTCTTCAATTGGGTAAAATCAAGAGAAGGGTTTGGTCACACGGTCAACACTTTTAACACGATGATTCATGTAGCTGCAGAAGCTAAGGAGTCGGGTTTGGTTGAGAGATTAGTTGAGGAAATGGAGAATAATTCTTGTGAGAAGAATGTTAAGACATGGACTCTTCTCGTGTCTTATTATGGGAAAGCCAAAATAACCGGAAAAGCCTTATCAGTGTTTGAGGAAATGAAGAAAGCTAGAATAGAGCCTGATGCAATTGCATATAGAATAATGTTACAGGCACTCTGCAAAGCAAGAAAGTCCGACATTGCTTTGGAGTTCTACAAGGAAATGATACATAAAGAGGTGGAAATTGATGTAAAATTGTTCAAAAAATTACTAAATTGTTTTGCCTTGTGTGGAGATGTTGATTCAGTTCATTTGGTTGGTGATAACATGATAAACGTTTCTGGAATTCCAGAACCTTCTGTTTACAGTTTAATGCTAAAGAGTTTCTGTATTGGAGGCCTAATTAGAGAAGCCTTGGAGTTGATACGTGGAATGAAGAATAAGAATATTGACTTAGACACCGAAGGTTTTGAAACATTGGTGAAAGGACTCTGTAGCACAGATAGGATTGAGGATGCAATGGAAATAGTTGAAATAATGAAGAAAAGGAATGTTTATGATCGCAAAATATACGGAGTTCTTATAAACGCTTATTTGAGAAGAAACAAAGTCTCAGATGCAATTAATCTTTTCCAAGAGGTAAAGAATTCCGGAGATGTTTCTGTCTCTATCTACACAAATTTGATGCAATATTTTTTCTTGAAGAATGAATTTCCAAAAGGCATCGAGCTTTACTATGATATGATTGAAAGGGGAATCGAGTTAGACAGTGTGGCAATAATTGCTGTTGCTGTAGGTTATATTCGACAAAATCTCATCTTTGAAGCATGGAATGTTTTCAAAAGTATGGATGAGAAAGGAATTAAGGGAACTGGTAAAGAATATACGATATTTATGAACGAGCTTTGCAAAATTCCCAAAACAGATGAGATTGTGAAGGTCCTAAATGAAATGCTGGCTTATTTGGAGAAGAAAGGAGAGACGAAGCAACTAGAAGCAATAAAGCTCATACCTTTAGCTTATAAAAATGAACGTACTTGTAATCAATCTGATAAAATAAAACCCTTTGGAGAAACTGAGTCCGACCAAGTAGAGAAAATAAGGTCCTCTCACAATCAAGATGTACAAGAACTTTGTCAAATATTACTATCCTCAAAAGATTGGTATTTTATACAACAAAAATTGGAGAATCGCTATTTCCAGTTTACGCCAGAGCTTGTTGTGGAAACTTTGCGAAATTCACGTTTAAATAATGGCACGGCATTGGAGTTTTTCTCATGGGTAGGAAAGCAATCTGGATATAGTCATAATGCAGAATCATATAACATGGCCATGAAAATAGCTGGCCAAGGGAAAGATTTTAAACACATGAGAAGCCTCTTTTACGAGATGAAGAGACGAGATTGCTCAGTAACGTCTGATACATGGACGATTATGATCATGCAGTATGGACGAACAGGATTGACAGATATGGCTTTGAATAAATTCAAAGAAATGAAAATTAGCGGTGTTGAACCGAATAAAAGCACATATAATTCTCTGATCACATCTCTTTGTGGGAAAAAAGGTAGGAATGTTGAAGAAGCTATACAAATATATCAAGAAATGGTACAATTGCACATCCCGGATAAAGAAATCATTGAAATTTATATTGGTTGTTTATGTGAAGTTGATAAATTATTAGATGCTAGAATTTGCATTGAGTCTTTAAATAAGTTCGGCTTTTCGGTTCCATTAGCTTATTCGATCTACTTTAGGGCTTTGTGCCGGGTAGGAAAGTTGGGTGACGCTTTAGCATTGATGGATGAAGTGGACCATGATAAAGACAAAAATACCCTTGACCTATACACATACGGTAGCTTGATTCATTGTTTGCTTCGGAAGGGAAGGTTAGAAGAGGCATTGGAAAAGATCGAATCCATGAAAAGGGTAGGCGCTAATCCTACGGTTCATGTATATACAGCTTTAATAGTTCACTTTTTTAAGGAGAAAAAGATTGATAAAGCTTTGGAGAAGTTGGAGGAAATGAAAGAAAATGGAATTGAGCCCACAATTGTTACTTATTCAGCTGTGATTTGTGGATATGTTAGAATGGGGAAAGTTACGGATGCTTGGAACGTTTTCTATGATTTAAAACGCAAAGGGTTAGTGCCTGATTTTAAGACATATTCTATGTTTATTGATTGCTTGTGTAAAATAGATAAGTCTGAAGAAGCACTGAAACTTGTCTCTGAAATGTTGGATTGTGGGATTGTTCCTAGTACTGTTAACTTTAGGAAGATTGTGTATGGGTTAAATAGAGAAGGGAAACAAGATTTGGCTATGGATGTATTAAAGAAGAAGTGGGATCTTAAACAAAGAAGACAGATGGTAATTCTAATTTATCTTTACTTTCTCTCTTTACATAAATCCTATGTTTTTGCCTGAATTTGTTGTGTTTGTTCTGTTTGCAGCATATTGAAGATTAGCTTACATGATGGGAGATATATGCTGTTTCTTCCTGCTTTGCTGATGTATTTGAGATCTGGTTAGAGTTTAATCAATGAAACTTTGCTGGAGTTCGATTTGTTTTACATAAAGTTGGATATTTTTAGAGGATTCATTCAAAGTCTACTCAATAAGCTAATAAATAACGAAATAAAAACTGTGTAACCCCCCGAAAAATTCAATTTTATGAATTTTATTTCACTAGAAATTAATTATTTTCAATTTTTTAATTATGTGAGTTAGATAATTGAAATTCATTTTTATGTTGTTAAGAATTCAATGAGTGTGCAAAATTTAAATTAATGGTTTGCAATTATGATAAAATGATTCATTCTTGTATTATTTTGAGGATTGAAATTTAAAACAAAAAAAGAAAAAAATAAATGAGGGGAACTTGTTTGAATAAACCCAAGACTTTAGGAACTAAAATGTGATTATCCACTTGGGTATTAATTTCAAAATACCTATTATATATATAAAAAATACCTATTATAAATAAATAAAAAAGGCAGTTTATTTCACACATTTTAAATCGATTTCAACTTTCTTCATCATATTTTTCACAAATCTCATCCGTTTTTTCATAAAAAATTCTTTTTTTATATGATATTTTTGGAATTAAAATATTATTTTGACGAAATTAACATCATAAGAAGATAAAGATATCGAATCTCATACCTCACGGATAATTATTATACTTTTATAAACATGGAGGATGATAGTTATAATTACAAAATACATGAAGGATAATTTACATAAATATTCCTAAAATCAAGTGAGAAGATAGTTGGGTTGAGTATTACCGGACCCGACCCGACTCGACTCGACTCGTTTTCATACCCACCAACTCTCACGGTAGTTAAAACTGTAAAGTTTAAACATTCAGTCAGTCAGTCAGTCACTGTGGAAAATTTTCCAGTCGTCCGAAATGCCCCTTCGTATACAATCACGCCGAGCCCTCCACACCTTAACTCTCCGACCTATATCGGTAAATTCACCACCACCGCCTCTTTTTTCTTCTCCTCCGGATATCCTCCTCGTCGATAAAGCCGTATCTATCCTCAGCCGCCACGACCTTTCCCAACTCGACCCTTTAGTTTCCCAATTTACCCCTGAATCCGCTTCCTATTTACTCCTCCAATCTCAAAATAACCAAACCCTAATACTAAAATTCCTCAGCTGGGCTCGCAGATTCCCCTTCTTCAGTAACGACCTCCAATGCCATTGTCTCTCCATTCATTTACTCACTCGCTTCAAAATCTATAAAGTCGCTCAAACCCTAGCGGAGGAAGTTTCCAGAATTTGTCCGGTGGATGAAAATGGTGATGTGGTCTTTTCATGCCTCCGCGACACGTACCAGACCTGCAACTCCAGCTCTGCCGTTTTTGATTTGCTGGTAAAAGCGTTATCGAATTTGAAAATGATAGATAGAGCTTGGAATGTAATAAATTTAGCTAAGCATCATGGATTCATGCCTAGTGTATTGTCTTATAATTCTGTTCTAGAGGCCATAATTCGAAGGTCGGGTCATGGGTATGTTAAGTTAGCGAGAAATGTGTATAGTGACATGATGGAAAATGGTGTTTCGCCTAATGTTTTTACTTACAATATATTGATCAGAGGGTTGTGTGCAAATAAGGAAATGGATGAAGGATTAGCTTTTTTTGAGGAAATGGAGAAAAGGGGTTGTTTGCCTAATGTGGTTACCTATAATACTTTGATTGATGCTTATTGTAAAATGGGGAACATAGATGATGCTTATAGATTGTTGAATTTGATGTGGAAGAAGAAATTGGAGCCAAATGTGATTACTTACAATGTTATAATTAATGGGTTTTGTCGAGAAGGCAGGATGAAAGAGACAAGTAAGGTTTTTGAAGAGATGAGGAAAAAGCGTTTGATTCCAGATGAAATTACGTATAATACGCTTGTAAATGGGCATTGTAAAGAAGGAAATCTTCACCAAGCTCTTGTTTTACATGCGGAAATGGTGAGGAATGGGTTGTCTCCCAATGTGGTGACTTATACATCTTTGATTAATAGAGCGTGTAAAGCGAGAAATATGCATCGAGCAATGGAGTTCTTTGACCAGATGCATGCCAGAGGACTAAGCCCAAATGAGAAAACATATACAACACTGATTAATGGCTTCTCCCAACAGGGGTTCATTGATGAAGCTTATAGGGTTTTAAAAGAAATGATTGGTAAAGGCTGGGTGCCTTCCATTGTAACTTACAATGCATTAATCAATGGGCATTGTGTTTCAGGTAGGATGGAAGATGGTTTGCAATTGATTCAAGATATGATTGCAAAAGGAGTATGCCCAGATGTTGTAAGTTATAGTACAATAATATCTGGTTTTTGTAGAAATTTTGATTTGGATAAAGCATTCCGCATGAAGGAAGAAATGATTGAGAAGGGAATTTTGCCAGATGCCATCACTTATTCTTCGTTGATACAAGGCCTTTGTGGGCAGAGAAAACTGACAGAAGCCTGTGAGTTATTTCAAGAAATATGGAAATTGGGTTTGAAGCCTGATAAATGTACATACACAATTCTTATTAATGCTTATTGTGCAGAAGATGATATTGCTAGCGCAATTAGTCTCCACGATGAAATGATACATAAGGGTTTCTTTCCTGATGTTGTTACCTACAGTGTGTTAATAAACGGGCTAAACAAACAGGCTCGAAGTAAGGAAGCAAAGCGAATTCTTTTCAGGTTATTCTACGAGCAATCAGTTCCTTATGATGTGACATATGATTTGCTGATAGAAAGTTGTAGCAATATTGAGTTTAAGAGTGTGTTAGCTCTGATTAAAGGATTCTGCATGAAAGGTTTGATGAATGAAGCAGATCGAGTTTTTGAAGCAATGGTTAAGAAAAACCACAAGCCTGGTGAAGGAATTTATAATATTCTCATAGATGGTCACTGTAGAGATGGAAATATTCAGAAAGCCATTGAACTTTACAAGGGAATGGTGAATAATGGACTTGTACCTCATGCAGTAACTGTTATTGCTATAATTAAAGAACTCCACAAAGAAGGAATGAGTGAGGAGTTAAATCACATATTGAAAGATGCATTAAGGAGCTGTAAAATCAGTGAAGGTGAGACTGCTAAAGCACTTGTTGATGTCAATTACAAAGAAGGGAACATGGAAGCAGTGTTTAATATTCTTACAGAAATGGCCAAAGATGGTCTTCTTCCATATGAAGAGAGAACTTCTTAGGCATGTGACTGACTATTCGACGAGTCGTTTTGTATGCAATCACAAAGCTATTTACGCAAATGTAAATATCAATCTGCTTTGAGCAACTGTAGTAAATGGACTTTTGATATCTGCCATTCTTTTGTTCGTATTATTGGTGCTGGCACAGAAGATACTTCAACTATTCGAGTATCTTCTGATTATTTCACAATATTATGTGAACGAGCATAAAATGTTAAATCACTTATGGTGGGCTTCCCACGGTCCTTGTACCAGCCACGAAGAACGGGGTGTGGATGGATAGCATTTGATATGCTGTAGGAGGTGGCCGTTCTCTTTCAACTGAAGTAAGAACTACTTAGAATCGCGAAATATATATAACATATAATTATGTTGTCTTGTTTTTGCTATTCATCCTATCTAGTTATTTCCTGATCTGCCGAAGTTTCTCTTCTGAATTTGTGCAGATAAAGGTCCTACATGAGCAAAAGATATTATATGTCCTGCATTTTCTGTTAAACCCGAATGACGCTGATCCTCTGGTCTTATCCTCAACATTGAGCTGAGTTTGCATGACAGTTAGAAGGTTTTCAAAAGCCCTCATGACTTCTAAGTTGTCCGTGGTAGATGAGGCTAGCTGCTAGCATTATGGCTCAAATCGAATTTTATGATTGCTCCTTCTTGTCTTTTTCTGTTTCTCAAAAGAAAAAGGAGAAGCTGCAATTCATCCGCCTAACAACCCATTAAATATAGTTTCTCATTCCTTTTTCGGGTCTTATTTTTTTGTAACTTGAGGATGTAATTGAAAGATAGTATATCACATCATAAGACAATAGATTTTGAAGAGTGGTTGCACTGCTAAGTAGCATGAGGGAGTAAGTTAAGCCTTACCAAGTTTATAGGATTTGAATTTTTAGCTTTTCAGTTTCGAAAAAATTATATTTATGAATGTGTACATTTGGAGTTTGTGTTTTTAGTGTTTTACTTTTACCTCTGCTAGAGAGAAATGCAAGTGTTCGTAAAAAAATTTCTCAAGTAAAGGTAAGAATTGAGTTTGAGACATGAAATACTGAGAAAAGGTAGTTGCTTTTATGTTTCAAATACACTTCAAAAAGGCATTATTGTACTTATAAATGTTTTCAGAACCGGACCGGATAGTGAACCGGTGAGTCGACTGATTACTGGTTTTACTGGTCGAACCGGTCGGACCGGATAACGTCATAATAATATAATAAATATATTTAATTTAAAGTATATGTAATGTGCGTAAAATTTAAACATTATCCTGCAATTGATTAAAAATATAAAATTTGTTATATTATACTAAAATGAAATCATATAATATTTATCTAACTTATATCATAACGGTAATATGATATTAATTTGTATGCTCATATAAATGATTATATTTCTTTATAAAAATTTAAAAGTGTAAGTTAAAAATACAACAAACTAGGAAATTCATAAATTTTAAAATAATGTATAAAAGTCTAATATTCAAAGTCAAACTTGCATATTATATCGATTTGACTCTTTATCCTAAAAATAATATTGAAAATAAATATTTTATAGAATAAATTTTAATAAAAATTTATTATTTGAGTATTAATTTTCATTCATAATGTGTAAAATATTCATTTGAGTTAATTATCTAATTTATAAATAAATTTGGCTACAAGTTTCTATAATTTATAAATTTTAATTTGTATTAAAAATTCAACAAAAGTGATGTAGCTCAAATGGTAAGGAAGTCACCTTTCACTCTAAAGGTTAGGTGTTCAAATCCCAACTTTTACAAGAATTTTTAACATAAACTAAAAAAAAAAAAAGGAAATTCAAAACCGGGTTGAACCGATCCATACCGGTTCGGAGATTTCGGACCGGTTCAAACTGGGTTTTGGAGTAAGTAGTTTTATGGGGTAAACCGGACCGGACCAACCTCCGGTTCGCGGTCCAACCGGTCGGTCCGGTCCGGTTTTAATAACATTGCTTATACTGGGTATTGTTCTAAGTCCCAAATAGGCTTTCAAATCTAGTTAAACGTGGAAGAATTTATCATACGTCTTTTTAGTAAAATGTTATACTGGGTTGGTGACGCAAAAGTCCCAAATAGGCATTACAGTGGACGTCTAAAATTAATAACAGACCCAAAATCACAGCTACGCAAGCTATAATGCAACAAATGAGAGGAAATTAGTATTCTTCTTAAGCCTTTGCAATGAAAAACTATTACTTCAAAGTTCGTTACATAGAGATTCACTTCATCTTCTTATGTATTCTTTTCAAATACTATGATAAAGCTTTGATCCATATGCATAGAACTAAACAATTTTTCCAATAATATTCACCTCCAATGCACTATAAGAAGGCTGATACGTAAAAATACGCCTCTTCAAAGGGGAAAAATACGGAAGAAATAGAATATTTAGTCACATAGAAATACGGAAGAAACCTCTCTTATTTTTAATAGTAGGGGAAGGAAATCCAAAGCCGGAGTAGTAAGAGGTCCCGAGCTAATCTTGGGAGGAAATATACACCTACATTAGAAATAGCAAACTCTAGAATTTCAAGATTGTCCCCAAAGAATATGGTATATCATAACTCCAAAGAAACAACTTAAGATAGTTTTTTATTGTTTAATAATGAGCAGCCATGACCGCCACCGGCAGGAAAAATTAATTAGCAAGTAAAAGATACTTCATTACTTGGGAAATGATATAATCAAAATATGCATCTTTACTAAAAAAAAAAGGAGACAAGTTTGAAGTAAATTAGTCTAACAGCAAAGATTACACTTCACCAAATTAAATCACTGTTGTGCATCACAATTCAGTTATGAAGAAAATGGTCAAATACTACAACACTTTTGCTTATTCAAATCTCCTAAGGTTAGTTTCACTCTGTTTCAACTTAACTCATCAAATACATGGAACATGATTCCAGATGGTATGTTTACTAACCAACAAATGGAAGATTGGCTAAACAAAATTAGTAATACATTGCAAAGTTAATCATAAATTTACCACTAAAATAAAAAGATGCCATGAAAGCTCTCGACTTTTCTCATCTTGAAGATAGTCGTTGATATAAATCATCAGCCAAAGTCTGCCTTAAGCTCTCCCCATAGTAATAACAAGACTTCTCATTCTCAAGCACCCTCGGAGGCTGTCCATTCTCTTGAGGCTCCTTCCACAACTCCGGTTCAGGCTCCCTCGCTATCTGACACAAATTATGCAACACACAACACGCAACAATCGTCTGAGGCACATGATTCAATCCCACATTCAAGTCCTGAAGAATCTTCCACCTTCCTTTCAACAACCCAATGGCATCCTCCACTGACTTCCTACCCTTCATCAATGCCTCATCAAACGCATTCTGAGCAGGACTCCCAGTCCTATTGTAACTGAAAGGAGTAAGTAAAAATGACAGCAAAGGAAAACACCAATCCCCAACTATATAAGGCCTCACAGGCTGTCCCCTAACACTAACGGCCTTATCCCAAACAATATCCCCCGAAATCAACCTATTGTACAACAAACTATCCCTAAAATGTGTAGCATCATCATACCCACCGGGAGCCTTCACACAAACATCCCAAAAGATCTTCTTATGATCAGAAACAACTTGCAGTAAAACCGAGGGAAACCCGTATTTACAACTATACATGGATCCATTAATCATATCAGGACTGATTCTATGAAGCTTTATCGGGGTTGAATCAATTGCCCCACACACATTGGGCAACGAAGTAACCTCCTGAAACCCTTGCGTTGTTTCAACTAACCGGCGTCGGGAAACGGGGATTTTAATGAACTCAGGGTAAAGCTTGGTAGCTAGAAGGCGAGTGACCATGTTGGTAATTTTGGAGATTAAGTAGGGTTCGAGGGCATAACGAGAAGCTAGGGTTTTTAGGGTTAATCCGTGGGAGAGTCGTGAGAGGACCATAGCTACGGCGTAATCGGAGGGGAGAGAGAGCTGAGATTGGGTTATGTAGGGTTTTAGTTTTTCAACGACTGTAGTGAAAACGGGGTAGGATAAACCGTAGAGAGATCGCCACTGAGCGTCGCGGAGGGGCGCTTCCATGGCCCAAATGTGTTCGGTGGAGAGGGCGCGGAAGGCGGCGACGGAGAATTCGGATGGTGGTTTGGCGGCGGAGGAGGAGGAGGGTTTGGGGTTTTTTTTGGTGGGGCGGTGGGTGGCGAGGTAGGAGAGGACAGAGGCGAGTGTGAAGAAAAGGAGGGGGGCGGCGGAGGTGGAGGTGGCGTCGGCGGCGGAGGGGGAGGTGGAAGAGAGGAGGGGGGAGGTGGTGGGGTCGAGGTAGTTGTGGAGGTGGAGGAGGTTTGAGAGGATGAGGATGAATGATTGATCCATTGTTGGAAGTGGAGACAGAAAACCCTAGAGAGAGAGAAACTGAGAGAGTGAAATTTTGGGTGGCAAAAGGGTTCAGAGATCGGCTGAGGAAGAAAGAAACGACGGGAATACGGCGACGTTTCTAGTTAAGTCTTGGGGAGTGAGGTGTAGTTGGTAACAACCAAGTACGACGACGTTGCAGTTCAGTCATAAAGCTAACTTTATAGGCTAGCGATGAGAAAATATTTTAAAATTATTGAAATGCCTCTCTTTAGTTAAAGGTTTAAAAGAAGTATTTCAATTTTCTATTTTTATTCTTATCGGAAAAGGAAATAAAATCTCTCCTTCATTCTCGATTATCTCTAAACCAATTAGGGCAGTCATAACCATTTAGGGTCTATTTGGATGGATTTTGGTTCGGTTTCACGAGTCTCGGTTTAAAAAAATTGGTTCGGATGGTTTCGATGAAACATTTGAGACTTCATTTAGATGAGTTTTGACTCATGGATTTTGTGGTTTGAATAAGTTGAAACCCCACTTTGATTGGGTTTGGATGTTGGGGTTTAGGAGAAAAAATAGGTGATAGGTGTCAAATCAATATTTTTTTAGTGAGATTTAGGGGAAAAAATAGGTGGTAGGTGTCAAATCAATGTTTTATAGGTTTGAAAAGTTTGCGTGTGAGTTTTTAATAGGTTTTTTATGGTTTTATGAGTTTGGCGAAAACTCATTTGGAAGGGTTTTGGCTCGGTCTCGCGAGACCCACGAGACCGGGCCAAAACCCATCTACACACACTCTTAAAGGTTGGAAGATATACATTCAATCTATTGAAATAAAGAACAAAGGCTAAAACCCTGACCTAAAAAGTTCTGACATTTGCTTCGTGACTTAAAATTTTTGGCATTTTACATTCTAAATTAAAAATTTTGACATTTTGTACCTTAAAATTATTTTTAATTTGACACTTTGCATAATAGTGTATGTTTTGGCGAGTAAACTCATAGATAGAAGGGTAGAACAATTATTTTCGAATATTTATTTTGGCACTTTGCAACCTAACAATATATAGATTTTGACACTTGGCACTAAAAATATAGAATGTTAGCACTTTGCTTCCTCAAAATATAATATTTTAGCATTTTTTAACCTAAATAAATTTTTTTTGGAACTCTACACCCTAAAAATATATTTTGTATGATATTTTGCACCCTAATGTGTTTTCCTTTGAAAAAAACTCATGAATGTCGTCGATGGAGATGTAAAATGGTCAGTTATTGGCACAACAATCATAAGCATGTTAATCTTAATTTATTTTAACATTTTCTCTCATTAAAATTTAGATAAAAAAATATTGTCTTCATTTTGTTTTCAAGTATCCTCTAGATTATTAACATTGTATCTAAAAAATACGTTTACAAATCTAACATGTTATTATACTGCATGATATTGTTTCTATAAAATTTTCATGTAATCGAGCCTAAATTTTTCTACACGACATACTCTACAAATCTAAAATTTATTACTATTAGCATGTTAAATTTATTAAGTTACAAAAAAGAAAAAAGAGTTTTTACCTAATCTCTAATAGCTAGTAATTTGGTTAAAATAAAAAAATATGATAAAAGAATTATATCTTTAGGGTGTAAAGTGTCCAAATCTATATTTTTAGAATACAAAGTGCAAATTACCAAAGTGTAGTGTTATGGTGTTATTAGTTTTATCTAAGTGTAGTTTTTTCTATCATTTAGCATTTCTCCTACACTTTAAGGTTTTTCTTTTTTCTCTTTTTGAGATATCTTGCACTCTAAGATTGACTAATAAGTTTTCTACATTTCAATTTTCTATTGCTACACTCTAAATTATTTATTAGAGTAAATGTATATGATATATTTTAGTGAATATGAAATATGGAATTGAGTGTTGACGGCTACTGTCGATTGTTTGAGCAAAAATTATAGACCAAGAAACAATTTTTTTTAAATAACTAGAGATATATATTTATCCTATCCCATTTATGTGAATAATCAATTGTTATAGACCAAAATCAATATATGTATTTTATAATATTAGCATATGATAATAGAGATTTTGAGGGTGATATAACACCTGAGAAGTATTTGTTTCAAATATACTAGTATATTTTTATTTCTCTAGTCTATATTTTAAGATTAAATGTGCGTTATAAATAAATTAATTTTTTTATTAATTTTTTAAAAGTGACCCGACTGAAAACTTGTAGAAACGGGCCGGAGCGGCCAAGCTCCGGAATTTGAATAAAGATTTCTCCGAGCGCTTTTACACGTAGTCACTTCATAAAGGCAGGAGAAAGGAAACAAAGAAAAGGAATCGGGGATTTAGGGTTTGGTGGCCAATTAAGTATAATCCAACCAGCGTCCAGACTTCTGAGTTCGCGAAACCTAATTATTGAGTTCCAAGAAGTAATTTTTTTTCTGCTTAATCGCAGATCTCAAGTAGAAGAAAGTGATTTGCAGCCATGACAGAGGTATGATCAATTTTTTTAGTATTTCATTTGTTTCTTGTAAATTTCAGTCTGAAGATTAGAGATTTCAATCTACGTGAATCAGTTGTAAAGAATAGCTTTGGAATAACCTAATTTTATTAATGTCGCGTTTGCTACCTCGGACTTCTGGCCTTTCTGTAGGGATTTATATAAATTGAGTTGAGATAATATATTTTTGTGTCTCCATCAGTTTGTGAAATCAAATAATTCATAGATGTTTTGGCTGATTCAGTGCAGTCAGCAATGTAACTATTTGTAAATGAAGCCTGTACTGGTTGAGCTTGGGAGCTCAACTATGGCGGCATGAATTTTGGAAATTGGAGAAGAATATTAGATGAGAGAGCAGCAGAAGAAATTAGAGAGAACTAGAAATGACTAAATCCATTCCTTAATTCTTCAATGAGCTCTTACTATAGATAATGTATTGCTAGATACTACTAGAACTTGTAAATCGACTAGCATATCACGTTGCATAGGTGATTCTTTCTTAGTTATAGTACTCATTGTGCTAACATGGTTCTGACTACATGAATTTCATCTGAAGCAATGTCTTGTTCGAAATTCTCTCAGTCTACTTGAAAGTAACTTCACAAATTGTTATTTCAATGAACCTGGAGGAATTACAATGTGTGCTTGGATGCCTCTACGATGTTTGAGAATAATATGGTCTTTCTTATTGTGTCACAGGATTTGTGCCTTACCACTTAGTTCTTCTTATTCTATCTAGTTTGGTTCTTTGAAAGATTATGTTGTTTTAGTTATCTGAGGAATCCCTTCTTTTCAAATTTCCAGTACTGGGTCAGTCAGGGAAACAAGTGGTGTGACTTCTGCAAAATTTACATATCCAACAATCCTTCCAGCATTAGAAATCATGAGCTTGGGCAGAGACACAAAGATAGTGTTTCCAAGAGGCTTAATACCATGCGTGAAGAGAAAGCCACAAAAGATAAAGAACAAAAGCAAGCAGCTCGTGTCGTGGAACAGATTGAAGCTGTAAGTACTTATATTGTTTCAGAAGTTCTCTAATACTATAGAACAGTTCATTTTCATCTCGAAAAAGAAAAAATGTGAACTTGATTCCAATGTTTGTGATATTGAAGATATTAATTATTCATTCTTATGAGTATGCTTTATGCTGTATAAAAATACGTGTAGGATGACATAATTATGATGTTTTCCAGAAAATTAGTTATAAGTAATTATGCTTACAACAATTTGGACTAGTTTCTTTGCTGCCTATGTAATGATCATTATATTATTTCGTAGAAGTATCCCACTTGATTTATTATAGAGGGTGAGATATCAAATGAATATATACTTCACTGTAATATGTTATCTATTAGTCTCTTATGTTATTTGACGTTGTCTCAGAAAGCCAATAAAAGCTATCAGAAGGATTTAGCGACTTTTCAGGAGGCAAGAGACTCCAATGCACAGGCGCTTGCTGAAGATAATAATCAAGGAATTGGTGATGGTAAGTGATAATATTTGGTTGTCTAAGTATATGCATCAGTTGTGGAATGAGTTGTGAAAATTCTTACTTTTTTTTTAAATTTGTTTCTTGATCTTATGGTACGACAGATTGGGAGCTTGACAGTTCATCAGGCTACTACTTCAATAAAAAGACCAATTGTTACTATGATTCGAACTCTGGCTTTTATTATACAGAAGCTCTAGGTATACACATTTATCCCAAAACGATCTTCTTACTATGCTTTGCTAACAATATATCAAAATGGAACAGGTAAGTGGGTCACTCAAGAGGAGGCCCTTGCTGCATCTCAAATTGCTTCAGGGTCCATCCAAAAGAAACCTAGTTTTGGGAAGCCACAATCTGCTACAACTAAGAGTGTGTCAACCTCTGAAAGAGGACCTCCACCTGGACGTGTTGTTTCTACACCACTCAATCCAATGAGAACGGTCAAAGGTGCTAAATCTTCTGTTGCTGTTAAGAGAAAAAGTCCATATGATAAGCCAAAGGCTGTATCTAAAGAAGAAGCAGATGCCCTTAAGGCTAGAGAGGCTGCAAAGAAAAGAGTTGAAGATAGAGAAAAGTCATTGCTTGGTCTTTACAAACGCTGATTATATGAGGTAAGTTTCAGGATCAGTATTGATTGTACTACTCTATGCATACGAAAGTACTGGAGATATGCTTGATAGGAAAAATATCCTGTCTTGAATTAAATTTCAATGCATAATTTACTTTTACCAAAGAAATAGAATATATCTTGTGATTTTCGTTCTTTATGCAAATCTTGATGGGTGAGAATGACTTAGGTAAGGATTTTTAATAGTCAAGAAAAACAGCATTCGGCATGTGGGGTGTATTTTATAGTCTGATGATGCATGTGATGAGGCTTTGATTTTTTCTTGTTTGCAGAATCTGATTATGAAATGTCAAATTTTCACACTGTATGTTGTGTTGATTTGAGTTTAATTATCAGACTAAAATTAAGAACCTTTTGTTGTAACAACTGCATATTTGTTCTTTTGTAAAACCTGAATATACTCCTTTACAGATTCAGAACAATTTATATACAGAGTCTACTTGGAAAAACGTGTTTTTTCTTTTTCTTTTTCTAGGCTCGAGTAATTCTCATTACTAGTATGATTTGGTTCATAAGTTAATAGAGTTATGTATGTTTTGAAAATCATACTGACTCGTTATGTTAATATGCGTGTTAAGAAAAAAATGCTCGACGTTTTAACTGTACTTGGCTTAGGAATTTTGGTATATGTAGTGATGAAAAATATAAATTTATTTGAATAAGAAGAAATAAAAAGATTTTTGAAACGTGGGCCAAATAAATTTTATTTTCTTGAAAAATTTAAAAATAAGTTTGAAACTTTGAATTTGTTTTTGATGTTTGATATTTTGCATGTAATAAAAGCTTGAATTTGAGAATGTATTAGAGTTTTTTCTGGCCGGACTCTTTATTTATTTTTTAGTGAAATATTTTTGATATGGTGATAAAAAAAAAAAAAATATTTTTGATATTTTTTTTCCCTTGAACAACATATCTTCGTATATTGCCATGTCGTGTTTCACTACTATTTGTTTATGTTATATTCACTATTTACCTTTACGAAGAAGTTTAAAAGGATTATCTTAACATGTAATTATCCTAACTTGTAATTAGTTTCGTGATATTTGAACTTTTGTTGGTTCTTACTAATTAGGGAAACCTCGTTCTATGTCATACCGTTATTATCATTATTAATGAACTTTCATATCATTAGAGCTTATTTTATGCTTTTAATAATTTTAATTTTTATCATCATTTCTTTCATAAAAGCGATAACTGCAACATTGAGCATTTGGAATATGGAATTCCCAGTTATTGATGAATTTTGCAGAGACCTAAAAATGTTAATATCTGATGAAATAATATTGAAAATTATGTCAAACTTTCTACTGGCCCTTTTCGGCATATCCATTCTCGCAAATGCAACGACTATACAATAAATTCCCGAGTAATCGTAAATCATATAAAGTTTTTATTAATAATCTAACAATAATGTGTTAAATTAAATTTGGTTTTATTAAAAAAAAAGAAAAAGCATAGGAAAGCACATAGCTGCATTGTCAAAATCAGCTCTCAAAATTCTTTACTAAACATTCATTAATTTAATAACATCTTTCAGCTAATAAAAGTAATTTAATGAATATTTTCTTCCCGAAAAGGCTAAACACCTGGCGTTAAATGATTACACCCACAATTAGGCTAATGAAAGTCATGTTAACCATCATCTATTAGGTGCAAATCGAATATGCTCTTCTGGAAAAGAGAAGCAGTAGGCTTATTTGAATTCTTTTCCAGAATCATGTACATAATCCTAATCCAACTTTTTTCTGATCATAAAGTTAGCTAATTGCGCAAGTTTGGTGGTTCCTCCTTTTCCCTGCAAAAATATCAAATTTTCCTAATCAAAGATTAACCTGCATAATGATGATCATTATTTCTTCATCTCAATTTTGAAGTAGTTTTAATCACTGAAGATGAAAAAGTCAAACTAGGTGAAGTAGTGCATAATGATTTATTTATTTTTTTTATTTTATCTTATAAAGTATGATTTATTCATTGATCTGTTTTAAATTTGACTTTCACTATTTCTAACTCAATAAATACTAGCATAAAAGAACAAAAGCCAAATTAGGCCGAATCTCAATCAACCACGAGTTTGGACTTATACGACTCTAATGAATGCTGCTCAAATTACTATCTTACACGCAATACATGTTTTAGTGATCATCACGTTTATTTATCTCAATAGTAACATATATATATATATATATATATATATATGTATGAGAAATAGGCAGAAACTAAGAGTTGTTGTTAGCATGTCATATAGGGCCTGGTCTTTGATACTGAGATTGTCAAAATCCTCCAACAATTAAAATAAAAAAGTTTTTGAGGTGCATGTAACTATATGTAAGCAACCTTATCAAAGAAAGATAAAACTAGGAGTATATGTCATGTTTGTTGACAATGATAGAATGAGTTTAAATAAAGGACTTAGGAAAAAGAGGCGGCAAGGCAATACCTGATTCTGATTTCATGGCAAAGTCAGAGGATTAACTAAATAATGGACTAGAAAATAAAATAATGACTATAAAATTTATTGAATCAACAGCGTCCGAACTAGAACTCATCTACTCAGTCGAATACATTCTATGACTATAAAATTTATTGAATCAAATAATGAGTATATAATATTTGCGTTTTAAGTATTTTATGTCAAAAAAGGTCGTATATCCTATTTTTCATGTTTACGATAGTGTGTATTTACCTAATTTTAAACTAGTTTTGTTAATTATTTATTCTTAAGCAATTTGTTGTTTTCACACTTTTGCTAGAGAAAATAACTAATTTGCAAATCAAATAAATGAGCATTTATACATAAATACAGTATCATCATTTAAATTTCTATGTTTTTTCAACAAAACAATAAAACAAACAGAAAAAAAAAAAGCTAAACCAATATACATATGCAAACCAAAAATTAAAGATCATTATCACCACGGATTAATAAGCATATTTGTTTTCATCCACGAGAAACAGAACCAGATGAAGCAAGGCCTTTAGAAATATCATGAACGGTTGGTTGAAATCCCAAACAACCCAATAATCCTCTTTTATATGGCAAATAAGTCCTTTTCTTCATTTCCTCTGAAGCTGCTCTGTTTACAGTGTAATGCATTTCGTGTGCTGAAATTCTCCTACTCGACGACGCCGATCCAACCTTGTTTTCCGTAGAAGATCTGAAACTCAGATTCCTCACATTTTCTTGACGTGCTTTCTTCAACAATTCATATTTCTTCAGTTGTTCTTCTTCATCACTTGCTCTGCTTTCCGATGCACTTCTGAACAATAACAAGTCCTTGATCTTCCATTTCTTGTACCAAAATGAAGAAAAAGGCAATGAACTGCTTGAATTTTTTGTGGGTTCGTTAAATTCAGGGTCGATTAACAAATCAGAAACTCTGTACGGAGACAAAGATCTTGACGACACTTTGATTCTGGAGGAATGGTTGATTTTCTCTCTTCCTCTTTTATCAGTTTCATTTTCTTTCTGGGTTTGTTCAAGGGCAACTGCAAATGGGTCGAAATCGAAATCCCTTTTCCTCTGTCGTGGAGAGAAAGCTTCTTTAATCAATTTCTTAGGGGATTTTGGAGCACCAGTTGGTTTGATGTTTAAATCGTAATCAAACCTGGGTGGTGGCTTTAACGGTTTGATTTTACCTCCATCGAAAAGTTCATCAGCTGGTAGAGAGCCTTTTTCCAATTGTCCGCTGAAATTGAATTCGAAATCTATTTCTTCTAAATCTTCATCAACGTCACCGTAATTGGAAGAGGCAGCAGTAGTAGTACTGATGTGGTTTTTTGGAGTTCCGGGTTTCTCTTCCCAGTCGAACGGGACTTTGGAGAGGGTGTCGCCGCCGTGGAAGAAGGCGGAGACGCGGGTGGGACTGGTGGGTGCGCTGTAGAAGAAAGTGTGGTGGTGGTGGTGGTGGTGGTTAGGGCTGGAGGAAGCGCTAATGTATGGAGTTGTGCATGTACTTTCGAAATTGATATCTTTTGGGGATGGTGTGATTATTGCTATGTCCATTGTTTTTTGGAGAGAAGAAATTATACTCCTATTAATGGAGTTTCTTCAAAGAAGAAATAGAAAGGAGTTTGTTATATATGCTGGCTGGAGAAGGAAAAGGGGGGTTGAGACTTTACAAGTTTATAATTTTGTTTATGGATTCTTCTGTGAAGATATCATTCTTGATTGACACCTCTAACAACCTTGGAGTATTTAAGAAAAATATTACTCCTTCCTTCCTAGTATTTATTTATCAATCTCTAATAACCCTCTTGGGAATTTCCACAATTGCCCTCCTAATTTAAGGTAGAAAATTTATAAATTAAATGCGATTTGATCACTCACACTCATTCAATATTCAGGATATAGTGATTGAGAACTCGTATTTTTATTGCAAATAAAAAAAAATATTATATTTTCACATACTTACCAGATGATAACTTTATGAATATAAACTTTTTAGTATCATAAATACAACAAAAAAAATTTGTTAGATGAATATGTATGTATAGCCTTTTTCAAATAATCAAGATATATTATTGTTTCATGCATTTGTTGCTTCACATCAGCAAATACCAGTGGTATAATAAACTAGTTACAAACTTACATATGAAGTAAAATTTTATCAAACATGTTGGATTTTGGCGCTCCAAATAGAAATAGTCATATTTGATTGATTTGGTCACACTCTCTAATACAAGAAAATCGTAACATAAAATATTTATGTTTGTCTTCGCTTAAGATCTTGATTTGAATAAATATGAGGAAATTTATTGTATCCTTGTCTTAGTTTTTAGACAAGGGCATACCAGTCTCTCGGGTGCATATAATTTGTCATTAATGGGATTGATTTTGATTTTACCGTTTTGAAGTTACTTTTCCTCCTTTTCTTTTCAAATTAAAAAACCAACTGAAAGTAAAGATGACATATTATACTTCTAAAATCAAGATGGGTAAGGTAGATAAATACCATGACGAATTCATTATATAAAAAATTGCAGTAAGCTACGTACAGGCGTACAGCTTCCAATATAGCATAATATAATAGAAAGGATTATTAATAAATCCAATTGTGATATTGAATAAGTATAGTAATAATTTTTTTTTTAGATTCACTCGTGTAATAAGGTGTAACGTATGTAAATGCCATACGCTATTGAAGTATTGATGAGCTGTATTGCGACCAAATCTATTTTAGTACTCTCTCCGCCTATTACTTTTCCTACTTTTTCCTTTTGAGTCATAATTTAATAAGAGTTCAGAAAATATAGAGTCTATTTAATTGGATGGGTTTTGACTCAGTTTCGCGGGTATCGATTTAGATAAAATAGTTTTTGTGGTTTCGATGAAATCTTTGATTTGATGTCTCATTTGGATGGGTTTTGTGGTTTGAATAAGTTGAAACTTCACTTGAATTGAGTTTGAATGTTGGGGTTTAGGGGAAAAAATAGGTGGTATGTGTCAAATCAATATCTCTTTAGTGATATTTGAGGAAAAAAAGTAGGTGTTAGCTCAAATCAATATTTTTTTAAATATGAAGAGCTTGAGTGTGAGTTTCTGAATATGTTTTTGATAGTTTTATGATTTTGGTGAAAAAATGAGACACCGAGGGAGTATCATTAATTGCACACCATTAATATATCTTATTTGAGAAAATTATTTAAAGAAGAAAAATTATATTTCATAATTAATTTTGGATCGTTTAAAAGGTAAATTTGTTACACGAAATAAAGTATTATTTAGATGATTACTCACTTTCGGAAAATAATAATAATAGAAATCATGATACAGCATATAATGAAGATATTTATATTCTTCCCTTTTATATATTGCAATGTTCATGCCTTATGGTAATATGGTAGTACGTGTCCTTGTTGAGTGCTTGTCATGTAGGCAAAAATTAAGTAGAGCTCAAGTGTAAAAAAGTCCTAAATTGTGATTGTTCGTTTACTTTCATGCATTTTTTTATGTAAATGTAAGCTTTGATATGGAAATATTAGTAGACCATAAAATTACTAACAAGTTTCTATAATATCTTAGTATATATAGTGGGTGAGAAATTGTTTTATTAATAAAGTTGAGACTCCAAAACTTTTAATCCTGAATCTAAGTTTCATGGTATTATGTGAGTTTTGTAAGTTTTACGTACATTTGAGATCTCCTTAATTATTCGTGATCTCCTTTGTTATTTATTGTAAAGTGCTAGTATAATGACATAATTAATCGATATTCTAATGAAATGATGTAATTCATCGTTTTGTTAGGAAGTAATATATTAGTATACAAAATAATGTATAAACTAAAATAAATCATTTCATTGATAATTAATGTCTTCACACCTCATGATCACAAATTAATTTATTTCCACAAGTTTTTCTACATTTTATCGAGTGATGCTTTAATTTAATCATATAATTAATTAGAAATCAACTATTTCTCCAATCATGTCGATATCACTTGAATGAATTTGAATACAATAGCACTTCGTGTTTGCAAAGATTGAACTTACATTATTTTGAACAATACAAAAAATTGAACTATCTTTTCGCACATATATTTGATTTTGCATGCATGATTTGGAACGTTTTAAAGTATCATTTTTCACATATGATACTAGAACTAACACACATATATATATAGTATAAAAGTTATTGAATATTTATCGATGTTCGAGTATAATTTTGGACTGACCTTTTTCATATAAAAAAATATATTTTGAAAGCTGATATTTGACGAAGAAAACAACTACTTCTTATTTTTATTTGGAGAAATATTTTTCCATCCACTGAACTTGACCTCAAATGAAGACAAAAATATGAAAATATCCTATTTAATTAAAAATTACTAATATTTAATAAATGTTTTTTTCTAATATACATGTGATTTCATTACAATATTCTTCAAAATTCCTGCGTTGACATAGTACTCAAACCATGTCATGATTCATGATGTCCATTTTTGACGGAATATTAGTGCTAATTTTTAAAACTTTCACTCTCAAACCATGTCTTGAATTTTTATACTGTATTATAAGATATTTAGAGAATGCATTTTGTTTTAGCTGAAGGATTAGGTTCAAAAGATTCTAAAAAAAAAAAAAAAAATTGGATTAGGTTTAAGGGCATGATCGAACTCGTAATTATTGTTTACATTCCCTCCCAATTTTTTTTCTGTCGAAAATGTTAAAATTAGAAAAAGAACAACTTATCCATAATGCCACTAGCCATCATTTCGTTAATGGTAGGTAAAAGAAACTAGTCGCCTTTCATTACTAATTACTCTCTCCGTTTCATTTTACATGTCACTTTAGAGAAAAAAAAAAATTCCATAATACATGTCACTTTATAATTTCAAGATAGATTTAAATGCAATTTGACATTTTTACCCTTATTTAATTATGTGGAGTAATAAAATATTTACTCATCTTTTTCAAGGGCAATTTTGTCCAACTATCCTTTAATTTTTCTAAAATCTAGAGCAATAAATAATTTCTTAATCCTTGTGAAACAACCTTAAACGACATCTAAAATGAAACGGAGGGAGTAGTTCATTCTTGTATTAGTTAATTGGACCTATTTATTTGTTTTTGGGTAATATCCAATTTGTACACAACATCATCCATTATTGATACGCCTAATTGGAAAAGTACAAAGAAAAAGAGCCACATATTTCTATAATCAATTTATAATAACGAACAGTGCACAAATGGAAGTAGAGATACTGGTTTTTGCTGGATTGTAGTGTCAATTAACACTCATAAGAAATTGACTTTGAGGTATAGTTTAATCATGTAATAATATTTTCACCTTTCCGTTCATAAGAAATTTCTTTTTATTAATTAATCATTCATTATTTAAAAAGAAAAAGAACAATATTCTGATTCATCGTAGTTCAATAAGATTGGGTCAATTAACCTAAATGCCGTAGGGTTGTCAATGGGAAGAATCTCAATCCGAATTCGACCCGATTTATTCGAATTTTGATTCCGATTTGATGGATATGATCCGATTATAAGATTCATAATTTGAAACACGTGGAGCGAATGTGAATTTAAGTCAATCCAATCCGTTAGAGATCCATTTTTGACAATAAATAATTTTTTTTATATCTATATATAATAATTTATAAATTTTAATAATATTTTTAAAATAAGTTTAAGAAGATAGTAGTTAGTTAATTGTTCATAAATTCATTTTTATGCATATTTTTATCCAAATATGAATATTAATAAAGAAAGATTGAACATATGAGCTAAATTAAATTAAATTAAATTAAATTGTCAAGTTAACAAACTTGTTTTAAAAAAAAATACTATTTAAATTTTGAAAATGAAGATTTATATGGACCCAAAAAAAATCCGATATCCAACCTGGAACCGATCAAAAATTAAATAAAGTCGGATATGAGTCGAGTCTACTCCGACCCATTGACTGCCCTCCTGAAAAACCCCATTCTATTGCGCTTTGTTTTCTTCTTCTGGTTTTGGTTGGGCTAATTGAGCCCATTAGCCCTATTGAATATATTTATTGGGCTATTGGACCGATTCAACATTCTGGGCAGATTTATATTGACTGGGGTTGGGACTTACGGAGTCGTCTCTAGATTTACTGTCAATTACGGAAATACCCCTCAGGTGACTACTACTCAAATCAAATAATAAGATTTGGAGAAATGTAGAATTTAAGGTGATCATGTTTTTGAGAAGACATCTCCTTATAAAAAGCTTAGCTTTTTAAAGGCAAAATAAGCTCACATTCTTCAAATATTTTATACTGGAATGGAAGCAGCAGATGACCTGAAGTAATCTGTAATTTAGTTGCACGCTTAAAGTGCTCAATTAATGAATTTATTAATCATGCATTTGATACATTAATAGAAAATTTGATCTCGTGTTTGTTTAACTCAGAGTTGGAGGGAGCTTTCCTTCCAAAAAGGATGAGAAGAAGGTGAATGCGCGTTCCGGTTGGTAACTCGGAACAAAATGCCCTGCTCCCCTTATGGTCACAAAGGTTACATTTTGGTATTCAACTGCATATCCTCCAACCTTCAAAGTGATAAGGAAAACCGTAAACACTAACATTAATGGTATTATACATACTTGAGAACCAATTTTTCTTTTTTTTTTTTTTGTGTACGCACCTCGCCTTGATTGTACCAAGGGTACCATGGAGTCTTAACCTGGGTGCCAAGTTTGTTGAGTGAGTACCTACTTGTTGTCACCGGCACTCTTCCGTCTGTGTCTCCACTGTACGTAAGTGCCATATCAATCTTATTTACTAAAAGGACTTTATTAAAGATGTATTTCGATTTAATTTGATGAAAACCTGTAGATCCAAACGCTAATGCCACTACTCATCAGCTCCTTAATCACAGGTAATACAGTTTCTGGCTCCTCATTCCAATTGTAAAATATAAAATCGCTGCAATATTTGACAAAGTTAAATTAGTAGCAATATTTGACAAAGTTAAATTCAAATTCAACTGGTAAATTTTACTACTTGCAAGAATCCCATGGTCCGGGAGTTCCGGTGACATTTGCATGAAGTGCTTTTTGAACCTCAGGAGTGTTTAAGTAGGTGAAGACATAATCATCTGAGCATGGATCATATTGAGATAACTGTTTTCATTATAGAAATATGTTTTTTCAGAAATTGGTTTAAAGAATATTTAAAGAAAAGGAAAAACCAATGTTAATAAATATTATTGTTGTACCGAGGGTGAGGTGGAATTGGAACCGCACAAGGGTGCATATATGTCATAAAAGAACACATCGCCGATATCACCATCTGCTTCATCCGTGGATTCTTGGCATTTTTCAGTTACTGAAGCCATTGTAGAAAAGTTACAATTATTTAGAATTGCATTGTGATGTTCATCGGATATTAAAGCATGCGTCCAGAAATAGTCATACATTCCACTCATCTCATCTTCAAAATCAATGTATGCATTGCCAATCTGAAAACCATCCCACATTGAAAAAAAATACATGAATTTGTACAAATAAAAAAACTGTTCTGTATCATTCAGTAGAAAAAACTTACAGCAATTCCTTTCAAGTTAATGACAGTTTGATTTGTGATTTTGTTGTTGTTTAGGATCAACTGAGCTAGCTGAGGCGCATAATGACCGGCATAGCTCTCTCCGGTTATGTAGAAATCTCGGGTCTTGTACTCTGGAAATCTTTCTAACCAGTTCACTAGAAAGGTATAAGAATCTGCTGCAGTTCTTTTGTCTCCAGTTACATAATCTGATGTTGTATTTGAGTAAGAAAATCCAACTCCCGCAGGGGATTCCAAGAAGAGGATGTTTGCCACTGCATCAAAAACTTTCTCCGTGAGTTGTTCTTGAATATTTTGCAATTATTAATGATAATCTTACATGTATTCCACGAATTCTTGTTGTGCCATAGAGTTTTTCCATCAGGATTCACCCGAAAAGGTCCCAGTTCTGTCATTGCTCCATTTCCTATTGAAGAACAACCAGGCCCCGTAGTTCAAAGTTGACAAATGCATAAGGGGAAATTTTCCCATAACGAAAGCAAGGGCAATATATCAACAGACTTACCTCCATTTAGCCATAGAACTAAAGGCTTGGTGGAAGAGTCCTCAGACTCTGTAAACCAGTAAAAGAGTGTTCGCCCTGCCTTAGGATCAACAGTCACGTAACCTGAATACTGCGAAAATCTGACTTGCGGTTGCCCTGGCAAACTCAGGATGTGGTCGGCTTTCTTTAATCCGTCTTGAGGTGCTACATAAACCGGTGAGTATTCACCTGAACTATCCTCAATATGAAAACTTGCACTTTTAGTCCTTTGAACTTTGATAAATTCTCCTAGAGGGTCTTTTCCTTTTCGACCATAACATTGTACCGAAGCCACTAGGCACAGAACAGAAAGGAACATAAGAGCCCCCTTCATTTTTGCTAAGAAATAAGTAAACTGAGTCTGTCTTTATTTTCGTAAACTTAGTCACTTATGTATATGCATTTATAAACAAGAATGATCATTGGAAGTATCACAATTGCTGGATTTGCATATCATTGAAATTCACATATTGGAATGATATTGCAAGGACATTAAGACAAAACAAACAGAAGATTAACCATTTCAACATTTTTATTAATTAGGACGAATATAAGATAATGACATGAACAGGCCAGCCGACCATTGTTTATCACCCTTCACTTAACTGATAGTTGTTGTTTGCTTCAGTTGTTTTCATTATTGGAATAACAAGTGACTTAAATCCTCTACATTCTTGTTTGTCACACTATAACATCAAAAACATGTCTGTTTCTTAGTTTTATGTTTCTTCAGATTGGCCAATCAAATGGTCTAAAACTCTGAAAACTGCTTCTTTTGGTGTGTGTTGAAAGTCATTAAATGGACAGGTTACAGTGCATTAATCCATTTTCTGCAAAACATTGTTGCTTGTGATCATAATTAATCTAGTGTGTGATCACATTATTTGTCACATTAGCCACTATAAGATCAAATAGATGATCAATTATACAGGATAAATTGCGAAAACCATATGCCTTAGTCTCTCTGAGAATCTTGTTTTACGAGTTAATAACTTCTACTTTCCAAGTTCTGTTTGAACATTTTCCAGTAAAAATGTAATTTTAGTAATTAAGTGCATGGAATTCTACAAATCAACTATTTTCACTTGACGCATTAGCATAGCAGTAATAAAACTTATCCAGTTTGCTCATTATACTGCATTAATTATTTGGTAGTTTTGTCTCCATATACTTATTTCACCTCATTGAGAGGAATGAAATGGAGAATACATTTTAATGACTTCCTTTTCTTTCTTTCTTTTTTAAATCTTTGAACAATGTATAGTTTTTATAATAAATTCACAGAAAGGGTTGATTTTATTGATATTTGAAATATTACATATCCAGAAGGGAATGTTTTCCTTGATAAAGTAACATAAGAATAGAGGGCATACCCTCTGTATCATGGCAAATGCAAATTTAAGTTAGTACTTAATTAATTTATGAATCGATCAAAATATTTTGTTCCGATTATTGGTCCCTAATTGCTAGGACCCGGAGGGAGCTTTCCCTCTAAGAAGGATGAGAAAAAAGCAAGTGCGCGTTCAGGTTGATAACTTGGAACGAAATGGCCAGCTCCTCTTATAGTCACAAATGTCACATTTTGATATCCAACCACATAGCCTCCCACCTTCAAAGAACAACACACACATAAAATCATTAGATGTAGTTTTAAAGATTAGTGACCATGAATTTATTATCAGTACTTCAGATCTTACCTCTCCTTGGGAGTACCAAGGGTACCACGGAGTCTTTACTTGCGCGCCAAGTTTAGCCATTGAATACCTAGTTGTCGTCACTGGAATTATGTTATCGGTATCTCCACTGCAAAGTTTACATTCAGAAGTTAGCACGTGAATTATGTGGCCTTATTTTAATCAAGAATTCAAGATATATTTCTTCAAACTTTTGCTATCTAGAAAAGGTTTTACCATCTTTTTATTGCTAGGGAATATTTCTCACCTATAGATCCAAACACTGATGCCACTGCCCATCAGCTTCTTAATGATAGGAAGTACCGTATCAGGTTCGTCCTGCCACTCATCATGTATGGCAAAGCTACATAGGAATTTTCCTTATTAATTACCACCTAGAATTTGTCGAAAATTTCATTATAAACCATAGCATTAATGTAAGAGAAATTTCTATTACTTGCAACCCTCCCATGGTCCAGAAACTCCAGTTGTATTGGCATGAAGAGCCTTTTGCACTTGAGGTGTGTTTAGATAGTAAAATACATATTCATCCGAGCATGGATCAAAATTCGATAGCTGGTTTGCCAGAAAGAAAATACAAAGTGAGGATTCTAGTTCTACTATGGTGAAAATTAAACTGAGGAAAAATACCGAGGGAGCAGTTGATGAGGAGCCACATAATGGTGCATATATGTCGTAAGTGAAGACACTTCCTTTCTCTTCATCTGCTTTAGCCTGGTAGTCCCAACAAGCCTCTGATTCTGTGGCATCCGAGGTAAAATTGCAATTTTGTACAATTCCCTGGTGAGTTTCATCAGATATGAGAGCACTAGTCCAATAATGGTCAAATGTGCCTGCCCATCTATCTGTATAGTCGATGTAAGCATTCCCAATCTGTATGAATAGGTCTCTATTAGTTTCATGCATGGATTGTCCTTGTTTAGAATGATTTAAGTTAGTAGGATGTAACTTAACATGAACTTACAGCAATTCCTTTCAAGTTAATAACAGTTTGATTTGTAATTTTGTTGTTTTGTAGGATTAGGTCAGCAAGCTGAGGCACATAATGACCGGCATAACTCTCTCCAGTCATGAAGAAATCTCGGCTTTTGTATTCTGGAAATCTTTCGAGCCAGTTCACTAAAAAGGTATAAGAATCTGATGCAGTTCTTTTGTCTCCAGTTACATAATCTGATGTCGTGTTTGAGTACGAGAATCCTACTCCGGCTGGGGACTCCAAGAAGAGAACATTTGCCACTGCATAGATTTCCAGAAAAGAGGAATTTTGAATGACCTTTTACTCATAAAATAGGTTAAGGTATGCAGTTACTCACCATTATTCCAAGCATATTTATTATACCATAGTGTTTTCCCATCCGGGTTCACCCGAAATGGGCCATTTTCTGTCATTGCTCCAGACCCTATTGAAGAGCACCCAGGTCCTGCAGTTCCGAGATCACAATTCATAAGATTGCCAAAAATGTACTTCTAGTCCCACAGGTTTAGACACTCAACACTTCTACTATTTTTTCCTACATTTTTGTCTTCCACCGCCCCCACCCCCTTTCTGCCCAATTTAGGAGCAAGAGTTCAAATCAGGGAAGGGACAATCATATGGGACCAAAAATGCAAATTTATGAGACATAAAATGCAAAGGGGAAAAAGGATGAAAATGTACGAAAAATAATCAAAAAGTCGGGACAAAAGTGTTTTCTTAAAATTTAACTCTAAAAGTATTGAGTGTCCAATCTTGTGGGACTAAAATTTCAATTTTGCCATGTATAACTATAATTGGAAAGTGATTATAATCTTACCCCCATTGAGCCACAAAACTAGAGGCTGGTTAGAAGAGTCTTCCGCCTCGGCAAAATAATAAAATAGTGCCCGGCCAGCAGTAGGATCTACTGTTACATAACCTGAATACTGAGTAAAATTCACAATAGGTTGCCCGGGCAATACAGTAATTTTGTCAGCTCCCTTCAGACCATCTTGAGGTGCTATGTAAACTGGTGAATATTCAGTTAAGACATCCTCGGAGACATAATTGAATGATCTTTTTGTTTTTCGCGTGTTTAGTAGTTTCCCAAGAGGGTCGAATCCTCTTCCTCCGTAGCAATGTACATAGGCTGCAAGGCATAAAACACATAGAAAGATAAATGAACCTTTCATCATTGTACCGAAACAATGGGAAACTTACTCCATTATTGCTCATGTTTTTCTTTTATAGTATAAGTTTTTGTAACATTGGAAATGTTGAGACTTGGCTTTATTCTTGTTGTTGCTGGATTCATACCTCATTTTTAGTTGTTACTATTTCTGAGAATACTAAGCTGCATTCTTTTTTTATTATTATTTTCAGGGAGCACAATATGCTTGAATTATAGTGTCACAATATGCTTGAATAATAGTGCCAAATTCATGAAAGAAATGTTCACTAGAATAGAATACATGGAGGGGCCAAGAGATCAGCCAGGTCTATATGTTTTGTTAATGGCTTAAGTAACTCAGAATGTCTTTTTTCCTTTGTTTTTTTATTGCGTTTTGGGATTTTGTGTTATGTTTCATTGTAAACACACTCATTCCTATGGTAACTAAATTGACAAAGAAGACTCTTTTGTAAAGTAATAAACAATTACTCGAAAAACTCTCAAACCCGACTTGGCTAAACAAATCCATCCACGGGACATATGTATTTGCGACTGACGAAAACCAATATTACACTTGTAATGTTTTAGCTTTGTCTTAAGTCGCTGTGGCTAGAATTACCCATCGCAGCACTAAATTTGTGAATTATTCCCTCGTATATATTTATTTGGGGCTAAATTTCATATAGAAAGAGTAGGTATATGCAGAGGAGATTTAAACATAAGTAATTGTCAAACACTAGAACAAAACCCATTCTTATAGATTCCTTGCTCAAGTAAGCTGATTGCATTTGATGCCTTTGATTACACAAACACAAGTCCGAGTACATATCAAGAAAATAAACATAGGAAAAACAACATATAGTTGTTATCTATAAATGAAGTTGTATATTTGTTTAGTTGTCCTGACGAGGTGGAGGAAGCTTTCCCTCTAAGAACGAGGAAAACAACATAAGAGCGCGTTGAGGCTGGTAACTCGGAACAAAATGTCCAGCTCCTCTTATACTCACAAAAGTCACATTCAAGTATTCAACAGCATAACCTCCAACCTTCAAACCAATAAGAAATTTCACCATTATTATTAATTTCATGCAAACAAAAAAGAGTTAGTTAATTTCTTGCCTCGCCTTGAGAGTACCAAGGGTACCATGGAGTTAAAACTTTTGCACCGAGTTTCACCATCGAGTACCTAGTTGATGTCACTGGCACTCTTCCATCTATGTCTCCGCTGCAAGTAATCAAAGTGAATTGTTTTAGTCGTCTACAATATAATAATACTATCGATCGATAATTTAAGATTTGGCTCATGATATATTTATAATGATAATTACCTATAGATCCAAACTCGAATTCCACTAGCCATAAGCTCTTTGATGGTAGGTAATATTGAATCTGGCATGTCGTTCCAACTCGGATAAATGGTGTTACTATATCAGATCAGACACTTATCAGAATCGTAATCAAAATACAATTAATTAAGGGGAAAATATTTAGTACTTGCAAGTGTCCCAAGGTCCTGGAATTCCCGTAACATTAGCATGGAGAGCCTTTTGCACTTGAGGCTTGTTTAAGTAGCTGAAAACATAATTACCCAAGCATGGATCAAACCCAGATGCCTGAGTTTCAAAATATAAAAAGTTAGACATAGCATAGGATCTATGAAAGTTGAAGTATGCACTAGAAAAAAGGAGTAACTAATATACCGAGGAAATATTTGAAGATGAAGAAGAAGAGCATAAAGGAGCATAAATGTCATAAGCAAAGACTTTTCCTACAGCTGCATCTACTCTATCAAGAACTTCGTTGCACGCTTTTGAGACAGAATTCCCAGATGAAAAATCGCAATTTGATTTAATTTCCTTGTGATCTTCATCCGATACTAGAGCGTGTGTCCAAAGAAAATCATATATTCCACTCAATTCATCCTCAAAATCTATTTCTGCATTTCCAATCTGAAACATAAACATCCAGAATGTAATATCAAGTAAACATGATTTATGGGAAGAAATTGAATATATACATATATATATAAACTTACCGCGATTCCTTTCAGTTTTATTACAGTTTGATTAGTGACTTTGTTGTTTTTAAGGATTAAGGAAGCAAGTTGAGGCACATAATGACCGGCATAACTCTCTCCAGCGATGTAAAAGTCTCGGGTTTTGTACTCTGGGAATCTTTCAAACCAGTTCACTAAGAAGGTGTAAGAATCTGCTGCAGTTTGTTTGTCACCGTAATTTACTGATGTGTTTGAGTAAGAAAATCCAACACCAGCAGGGGATTCCAAGAAAAGAATATTTGCCACTGCAATTCGGTCTCCAAAAGCATAAACTATTATTACATAATTCTAAATATAACTTGTTTTACTTTCAAATAGAAGAACTAACATTTGTTCCAAGAATGTTTGTTATGATAGAGAGTTTCTCCATCAGGATTCACACGAAAAGGTCCGAGTTCTATCATTGCTCCGCCTGCTAACGAAGAGCAACCAGGTCCTGCATCCACAATGATGAGAGAGTTAAAAACTCATTCCATAAATTAATAGGGAGGTTATTGTCAATCTTTGAAATGAACAGAGGGATTATTGATAATTTTTCAGACTAACAGGGGTGTTTTTGCAAGAGAATGATCTAGTTACCTCCATTCAGCCACAGGACTAAAGGCTTGGTGGAAGAATCTTGAGACTCAGTAAAATAGTAAAAAAGGGCCCGGCCCTCCTCAGGATTAACAGTGACATAACCCGAGTAGTGATCAAAATTCACTTTTGGTTGTCCTGGCAACATTACAATCTTGTTCGCTTCTTTCAGTCCCACTTGATGATCAGGTGCCATATAAACTGCTGCTGCTACTGAATGCTCTGTAAAAGGACTAATATTTGATCGCTTTGATTTTGAATGTCCAACTCTCTTCAGCTTTTCAAGAGGGTTAATAATTAATTCTCTCCCATCATGGTAGCATTTTGCTACGACGAGAAAGCACAAAAGAAACATAAGCAAAACAAATGAACCTTTCATTCTCTTTTGTAATTACAAGCTACCTAATGGTTGAGGTATCTTATTAATTATCATCAATTCAATGGAGGAGGCTTCTTTTATACAAGTACATGTAAAGTAAAACATTTAAGATTAGTAACTTCTTATGCTTGTTTTGTGGACCCATTTTCTTTAGTTTTGGTTGGTGTTTTTGCTATCAATCCAGAAGAAGATTATAACGAGCCGGCTTAATTTATCTTTATATCTTCGAGTTACTTTGATTAATTTTTTTGTTTATTTTACACAAGAGTTAAAATATTTATAAAAGTTTCAATTCAGCAATATAAAAACACAAAAATAAAATACTCAATTAAACACAAACATATACTAGTTGGCCGTATCGAAATTTTACGGGATATAAAAACAAGAGATCGGTCTAAATATATACTGAATTTCTAAAAGAAGAGTTTTGGATTTATTTATTTACTTGTCGTTTATTTAGCTCTTGACAACCTTTCTTTTTTAAACTGTTTCAGTCTCTTCCATTTATAATTTTTTTTTTTCCTACATGGGCAACAACCTTCGAGCCGCCGAACTGACCGTTTATTTGATTAGGAAGCTGGGTTAATAGCTGATAATGATATTTAAAATTACAAGGGTGTTTTAGTAATTATTAAAATCCTCGGTATTAAAATAATTAATCAAGAATTGCATTTATGACAATCCACAAAAATGACCACATTATACCCATTTATAGTGGGAGGTATTTTCTCTCCCCCAAACCTCTCACCTCCCACATTTAATATAAGATGAGTCCTCGTCTCCTCCATTTTGTCCTTATAAATATCATTCTCATTTCACATAAAAAACAGATTAAAGAAGTGTGAAGAATTTCCTCAAAGTTCGTCCCGTTATGTCAGACCGAAATTTGAAGACAATCAAGATAGGAGGAGGAGATCTCGGAGATACCCTTGGTCATTTTCATATAACGTCAATAGCAATTTATGATTGTAACAAACAAAAATAGCAATTTGTAATATTTAAAATAGTTAAGTTATCTCCAATCGAAAAAGACTTCATTTCTAAAATAGCAGTATCTTTTTAAAACCATCCTCTTGCGTATTAAAATTCAATCTCAACCCCTAGAGAAATCCTTAGAAAATTTATAGCGGTTAGTGTATTTATTCGATCTTGAGAGAGTAAGTAATTTCACTCAATAATATTTTAGGCAAACTCAAGAGTTCTTTTCACATAATATGTCATTCCTTTTTCTTTTCTTTTTTTTGGATTTTGCATTTTCAGTTGATCAGCATCCTATGATGACCATAAATGGCAAAATTAGAAGTGACTTAAAATTGGCGTTTTTTTGGACCGTTGCCATTAGCCTTAACGGTTGAATTTATCAGGTATTTAATTGATCTTTTTATAAATGAAATAGCTCAAACAGCAGATGGAGCAATGCTATTACTTTGAACCGAGTATGACAACAATTGCTCGTGGTAGGGGCTCGCATTGTGAACCTGCACTTTCATTTGAACTACTTTGTAGTCAATCTATCTACCAAATACGCAGGGATCGAGCACATTAGCACTGGCATGGTATGTCATACTTGGCCATCGGGCAAGATGATTGAAAACTATTTCTAGCAAAGGTAAAATCTATGATAATTTAACATACTGACACACTAGTTCTATTATAATTTATAAGTTCATAACAAGCTTCTTCAAAGTCAAAATTGCAAATATAAGTTTAACAAAAGGGGTTGGGGGGTGGGGGTGGGGGTGGGGTGGGGAGTATTCAATCCAGCTACAAAATTTCATCATCCCATAGAATTCAGGGATTGAGTTCATCCGAAGGTACCCGTGACTAGCTCTCTGGTTGCTGGTGGCTGTTCCCATGACCATTGGTATATGCTCCATATGCTGCACCGGCACCATATCCATTACCATTGTAACCTTGCCTTCCATAGTAAGCCCCGTTCGCTCTAAACTGCAATAGAGGAGGAAATAAGAAAATAATTATACATAACGAGTGTTTAATCTAGTGGAAGGGACTTGTCCCTATAAAATGATGATTTCGTTAGGATAGGTGCTCACATAATGTGCCCGACAGTAACTCAAAAGATTAAGACCTGGATACCCTCGGGGAACAAACGGGAAAAAGAAAGAAAACCAAAAAAAAAAAATGCAGAGTGGAAAGGGTTAAACTGAATGTCATTTTCTCTATCGAAATTGTCGTGATATGTGGTGCTGAATTTTTCGAAATCGTTGACACGATATGATGATTTGCATTGGAAATACAGTAACTCTGTCGCTTTATCATATATGGGGAAACAAAGGTTCAATTTTCGATTCTTAAAAGCCTCAAGGTTTGAATTGTTTAGCCATAAAGCAAGATATATATTGAAGAGTCACCTGTTTGTTTCCAAGATTTCGACCCCAAGAAAGACGAACTGTCTGCTTGCCAATGACGGCCCCATTTAATCTCTGGATTGCATCCTCTGCACTACTTCTGTTGAATGGAAAACTGAAAGTCTTGAGCCAAATATCTAAAACAATAACATCCCCTATTTATGGTTTTAATGGAAAGTAACTTTTTCATCTTGGTCACTGAACATACATACTATTTGGTCAGTGAAGTTTTAATATACAGCTCAACGTATCAAAAGAAACAATGGCTCAACGAAAAGTTTTATAACGCAAATCATTAAATCAAAAGAACCATGGGCCTAACAAGAATAAATTTGTATTATAGCTCACAGGATATCGGAGAAAAAGAGATATGCAAGTGGTTAGAGAGACTATCACGGGTGCCGTAAATTAATGTGAACTCGTCAGAGTAGTTGGCAATGATTTTTGGACATGTGGTGGTGGTTGAAATTGCCAAAGCTTTGATTATGATTGAAGGCAATATCACTGCTGGTTAATACTAGTAATTTTGCACACTCAGATTTAACTTTTGTAACTTTTATTTCCAAGACTTTTTATGTAGCAATTATCAAGTGGCTTTTATTCTCAGCTTACAATAAAGGCATTTGTTTTTTCCTTCAATCGGTGAACAATGGGATGCATGGCATATTAGCAAACCCCCTCCTCCCCACTAGTATAAATCATGGGGAAATAAACAGACTCTGTACTTGCTGAGTACTTAAAAATGCAGCTTTGGTAGGCAAACAAAAAAAGTAAATTCTTATGTTTTGTTTTTATCATTTCACCTCAAACTAATGAAGCACCAAGAAGTCTCTGATTTAAGTAGCACATTCAGCAGGGGGAAAAAATCAGATTACAGTATGTTTATACACTTTTTTTGGATAAAACCTTTTTCGTTTATGTCCTTACGGAAAAATTATTGCACTAATAAATCAAATCACGGAAATACCTGTTCACGAATTGTACAAATCCGCATCCCTTTCCAGCTGGTATTTTGACAGAGACAACCTCGCCAAATGGAGTAAAAGACTGTCTGAGCTCTTCATCATTGACATCAGAGTCAAGTCCCCCCACAAATATCTATAGAAAGAAGGGTCGACATAAATTAGTGAATAACATATACCACCTGAAATAACTAGCTTCATAGAGGAGTAGGACTCACCGTCGTATTAGATGAATCATTCTCCAGCTGACCTTGAGGCACAGCGCCATTTGATGCATATCCACCTGATAATGTTACAGCTAAACAACAACAAAAAGTCAAAATGAAAATAAATGCAAAGTTGGTTTATTGACAAACTCTTATTGATAGACAAGGCATAGACATTAATGTTAAAATAGAATAATTAAAAAATGATAAAAGTACTATTAGGATTTGATGCTAATTCTCTTTACTCTTTCGTATTTAGTGTAAAAAGAGTAGACCATATAAGACCAAGTCCATATCACACACATGCATTTGTCAAGCATATTCTGTAAACATATTAATAACAAGAAAATTTATACCAAACCAATTAACGTATTTTCTCTATGGCCAGTCAAACATTACGTGCCCATTGGGTGAGAATCAACATAGTAAAATATTTGGGTCTCAAACTCAAACGGGAGAAAGTGAATCTATTTTTTTGGCAGAAATGTAACCAGTAACTGCAGGAATTATATTGCACCTTGTGAAGAAAAGTGTTGTTGCAATGAAGGTTTTTTGGGGGTTGCAATACCAATACGCATAGGTCTATTGGAACAACAAACACCATTCATTTCAGTCATGGCTCGAGACTTTTCATTTTCATCGCCAAACCTGACAAAGCCATAACCTTTTGAACGGCCAGTATTTGCATCAACTACCACTTTTGCACCTTTAATAGAGGGATACCGTTTAGCAAAGGTATCATGTAGTAGTGCATCAGTAACATCAGTATCCAAATCTCCAACAAATATTGACAGGTCAGAACCAGCTTCAGGGCGCCTATCACCAGTGCTAAAGGCTGCCCAATTTAAGCGAAAGGGTTGCTCTGTATTTGGCATCATGGTGCCATTATAGCTCTGCAGAACATTCTCCGCAGCTACATGAGTATTGAACTCAACAAATCCATATCTCTCTGATTGGCCAGTCTGCCTATTGCGGATTATCTTAACAGAAATCACCTGCGTGTTTTAAGCGTTAGAAGTGATTAATCCATCGGTATTTAAAGAAATAAATTGCAATCATCACCTCAAATAATGATTAATTTGACAAGGATAAAATTGCAACAGTAATATATATAAGCGCGCACGCACACATTTAGATACATAAGTATATGTATATACACACATATATATATATAAACAGCAAAGTTATATGTGTGGACATACGCTATGGAGACAACATCACCTACAACCTCCTATTAGATAAAAATGCTAGTCCAGAAATCTTGCATAGAGTAAATATCCTGAAAGCATAAACTAGAGTGAGAGACTAATGATGGCAATGTGTCTCACACATTATTACCACCAGAGCTCCAAAAAAGCTTCTTTGTGTGTATGACTAATAGTATTGATATCTGCAAGAAAAAGCTTGTCATCGACAGTCGCTACTTAACAAGAAAAATGCAGCTTTAATTTATACTCAACTAGATAAGATACTTGAGTTAGATTTTAACAGGACAAATGATCATAGCTCGCAACTCAACCAAAGCACTAAGAAATCTAAATCTCATGACAGGTTTCCCTAATTGACGTCTTTCATCCCCGATAATGGGTAAAAGAGCATCGTGTTTTGAAAAGAATGCATTTCAAAACATGAAGCTCGCTATGATCACATGAACCCACGGGTGCAATTCAAATTTCTCATACAGAAAAATATGCAAGATAGATGATGGCCATCTTGAGACCCTTCGACTAGCAAAAGCCTTTCCACAGAAAAGGGCAATATTCTCTCCTCATTTCCCATAATTAAAATGTCACCGAGTCACACTCAAATTTCACTCAAATTTTCTTCAAGCCAAAAAGTTTTGATCAGTAAGCCAACAATCATTCATGCAATCATCATTCATTAAAGAGCTACTTGTATGCAAATGCTCCATTGTAGTGAGCTTATGGGTGTCATCAACAGATTGATGATATATCAATTAAATTTTCTCTTTTTACCACAAATACTCCTTTTTTTTAACTTCTCTTCAAAACTTGAAAGCTTGTTTTCTACCAATGCTACATAAAAATTTGCTTTAGCTTAACATTAAGAGCATAAAAATAATGGATCAAAAATGTTAGCCACAACAAAAAAGATATTTAAAGAAAGAAGACAGCTTCAGTCATTAATCTAGAACATGAGAGCGGATGCACCAGTACCAGACTCTATTTGAAATTCCCTCCAATATTTTGATTCTAAATTTAGAAGTATTAAAATTTTGACTGATTAAATAATATAAGTGTGCATCGCATGTTGATAAGATCTAATTCACGTACTTCACTTTCCTTAAAAGAATAATATACAGCCTTTAACCGAGATAGATCACACAGTTACTTCACAGAAATAGGCATTCAATTCAACAAAAGTCAAATTTCCAATTTCAACGTGATAAAACACAAAGCCAATCACAGTACTACAGCACCACCAAGTCAACAAGTAACCACAGATACTAAACAAGCATTAAAAATCCAATTTAATCACAAGACATAATAATTCACCTCTCCAGATTGAGAGAAGCAAGACTGAAGATATCCATCATCCATCCACTGCTGAAGATCTCCAATCCAGATCGTCTTATTATCTTCACTGGAGCTCTGAATCTGATTCTGCTTCAACGGCTGCGATTGCGTTTGTTGCTGCTGCTGATACTGCTGCTGTTGGTGTTGCGGATGGTAGTACGGCACGTAATGCTGGTTATACACCATCTGCTGCTGCATCGCCATGGCCGGATACTGCATCGCCATCCACTGCTGCTGGTACTGCTGCATCGCCACCCACTGCTGATGATGCACCTGTTGTTGCTGTTGTTGTTGCTGCTGATTCAAATCTCCGCCGTTCATTATAGTATTCCGAAACCACCCCTCCCCCCAAGCTTGAGTTTTCACGAGAGCAGGGGTATCTGGTTTTAGAGAGAGAAAGAGAGAGGGAGATGAGGAGTCGGCTGAGGGGAGAATTAAAAGGAGTTGGAAGTGTGATGGATCTAGGGTGAGATTCAACGTGTGGCATTGTACTTGGCGACGTTTAATGTGAGCTGTAGATGTCTGGGGAGGGTTTGATCGTGGCCGTTGATTGGGTGGAGTGACACTGAGTGGGCCCAGTAGATACGCGGTGGTGAAATGGGTCCCATTACTATTTTAGATCTGACCGTTTGATTTGGGTGGAGAGAGCAGCTACTTGTTTTGAATTGACGGCTGCAAGTTGTGTTTGGATGCAACACAATGATATGTTTGGTAAGGCAAAAATCTAATGGTAGAAAACTAGAAACAAAAATATAATTGTTGAAGATGGGAGTATTTTTTTATAAATGGGAATTGTGAGTATAATTTTTTATTTTATAACTCGGACCGAATAGTGCATTGGGTATAAATTCTTTCCAGTATGGTGATTCCAGTATGATTTGAATTTGAGTTTCGTCTCTGGGGATCGCAAGTCAGTACCACTCTCGGGATTCGAAATTATGAGTACATGAACATGATAAATTATAGCATTAGTAGATAGAAATGTAAATGATATCAAGCTATTCGACTAGAACTTGTTTTGTAAAAGTTCATTTGAGCTCGGTTCATTTTATATGCATGAGCTCAGTTCGTTATACATATCAAACAAGTCTAAACAATATATTATTTGTGTAATTGAAGTTTGATCCGAGCTCAAGTCTATAGGATATAAATTGATTGAAGTACATGCAAAAATATCAAGTTATTTGATAACTAATTTAAACTTGTCAATAGAAGTTTGTTTGAACTTGTTTTGTTTAATAATCAAACCAACCTATCAACAGATGATTGTTCTAGTGGAAGGGACTAGTCACTACAAAGTAGCAGACTCAGGTTCAAATCCCTGTTGGGAGAGGTTCCCACTTTATGAACCCAACACACCTCGAAAGGGATTAAACCCTTGGGGGGAAAAAAATTAAACCAACCTCAAACATAAATAAAAAAAAATATAATCAAGCTCAAACATAACTCAAAACTCAATAAAAATAATTAAACTAAGCTTGAACAATTTATTATTCGAATCGCCTCGTTTACACCCAACTTGTAGTGTTATATTAAAAGAAATACACATTTTTATGAAGGTTGTCTTTAAATCAATTGAATCATTTAATTGATTTTTCTTATACATGTGTGTTTGGATCAACTTCTTCCCCCCCCCCCCCCTGAATCCTGATTTGAACACCTTATAAGGGCAAAAATCAAATAATTCAATTATGATAGATGACCTCGAGAATTCGAAGTTATGACAAAAGTAAATTTGATTAACCACCATATCATACATTTGGGATATCTATGATCACTTAATTGGTTCAAATAAATTTTGATCACTTACTAGGTCAAATAATCGTTCAAAATAAAGAAATATTCGTGACCAACTTATTGCAGCAAAATTTAGAAAAATCTCCATCGCATGTTTTTCTCCCAAACACAAATTAAGATTACGTTGACCATCCAAACATACTTTATTACACTGGTTAGTCTGGTTCATACGACGTTTGCATGGATACTGTGTTAAAGGAGACTTGGACCAGGGGCCTTGGTCAAAAAGGAGGGGATATTAATGCATCTTGTTTAATCATGGCCACCATGTCTTTCATGTACTGGGCTGGACGCTGGTTCATATGTATTGGGCTCATTTAATGTTTTTATTAGGAGGAAGTAGGTTATGATTTTGGTCAACAAATGTGTGTTATGAATATGAAGATGATTGAAATAAGTTAGGTGCATCAACCTTCAAATATTTAGATTAATTAATTAATAATTTTGATAGTGGGGATTCGGCTATGAATGGTAGTCTTTATATTCTTCATTTATTGTTTTTTAGAATCATTGCATTCAAGTTGTCAATTTTTATTAAAAAATAAATAAAAATTATTGAGTAGATCAGATTTATACAAGCAATGCAGTGCATGAGCCCCTCCCTCACGCCATTAGAGCATTCCCCCTGGTCATCACTATTTTTTCATCAAATCCTATATTTGGTGTAATGGAGATGAGTTGATCTCTCATGGTTAGCACACTATTTCATTATTTCACCATTTTTGATAAAAGAATGGTGTCTTTGACCTCCCATAGTTTTCATCAAAATTTACACCAAATTATAATATAATAATATTTCACCATTTCACCATTTTTAGAGAATAGGATTTGGTTTGATCTCCCATGGTATTTCACCAGATGTGTCACCAAAAAATAATTTTGATGTTTATCATAATTTTATTTTTAAAATTTCAACACAATATTATCAATTATAAAGTGCTATTTACAATTACAAATCAAATTACAGAAAATTCCTTGTAGTTTCAAAAATTACATAGACACCCCTTGCAGGATTTTTTTTTTGTAAACCACCCTTTCTCTTATCTGCATGCGGATTTAGACAACTAATTGCAAGCGACATGTACGTCTTATCCACTCATCTACGAAGATGTGTATGTCCCAGAATCTCCTAACAATAAGCTAGGAGTAAAACTCTGGTGAAAATACTGACGGGAATCCAGTAATAAATGAACATTTTCCTGATTTGAGCTATGACATCCAAGACTTTCTTTAAGTAGTGTCGCCAAGACTTGAACGAGTGGGTAAGTTATTAAAACGAAAATTTTATTTTCGTTTTTTTATGAGTATTTCAATTTCGTATATTTCTAGTTTCTTTTAATATCTTTATATGTTGTTCAATTAACTGTGTGTTTTATTAAGTAGTTTGTCGTCATGTATTTTATTTCATGTATATTTAGGTTTAATAATATAAATGTAGCTTAATGTCATTTTATTAACAATTTATTTCAATAAATGATTTGTTGTCGTGTATTGCATTTTAATTATTAATGATAATTAGTGTACTTATTTGATAAAAATCAATAAATTAATTGATTATTATACAATTAATTAACAATAATGTAAAGAATATTTATTGTTATTAACAATAATTTTTTATTAATAATAATTAGTGTATTTATTTAATAAACCCGATAAATTATTTAAAATATGGTTAAATACATATAAATTAGAATAAACATGTCAATATGCTGCTAATCATGCAATTAGATGCTAGTTAATCAAAAAGGGGCAATTGCACCAAATCCTATTTTTTCCCCTATATTTGGTGATAAATATAGGATTTGGTGTAAAAAATGGTGAAATGGTAGAATGGTGGGAGATGCAAATTCCTTCACCAAAGAATTTGGTGTAAAAATAGGACTTGGTGAAATTGTGAAATGGTGGTTGACCACCACGGGAGGCTAAAACAAAATCTCTATATTTTTATGGTGTTATGGTGATTTAGTGATTTAGAATGGAAGGCTAAAAACATCTAAATTAGATGAAAAAAATAGGATTTTGTGCACCATGGAAAATACTCTTATGTATTTATTCTTGATAGGGTTGACTGGTCAAGTTAACTAATATTTTTAAGAATTTATAACATAATATATAATCTAATTGACCTATTTCATAATTTTATATAATAATACATGTATTAATTTTTTAAAATTAAAACGTCATAAACATTAAAAAAAAAAAAAACGTGATGAATCACCTAAAATATTAAAAAGTTTAGCTATACATTGTTAGCTAGCTAAACAAAAAGGTTTGACATCAAAAAAATATCATTTAAATGTGATCGATAGATGATATGATACAATATCTACTACGATTTAGAGTATCATTGTGAGAGAAAAAAAAACACGAGTGAGACCATTTGCAGATACAACATTTTTTCTAGAAGAGACACTACATAAATTTGTAATAGAGGTTTTAAATTTCAAATTTTGAACTTTCGATATTTTGTCAATAATTATAGGTTTGTGGTTTCATCTTTCATGATGCTGTTATTAATAAAGTCAAAGTCCATGTCCTGACAACATCATATCATTTCACCAAATTATTATTTAGGTTAAATTATGAATACCATATCAGATAAGATATAATTATTAAAATTTCCGTGACGTATTGGATATGACGAAAATTTCCTCGTGATTTATCACTATTTTACATCTGACCCTTTATTCCTGCAAAGTTTCAACTTTGCCACTAAGTGGTTATTTATAATGTTTGTAATATCTTTAGAAAAAAAAAATTGAATGTTAATTGTAATATCTCATAAACTATATAATTGATCATTATATATTTACCACAAAAAAATTAATAAAATTGTATAATTGCCCATAAGTTTCAAAGGATTTTAATTTCTTTACATTTTTGTTAACATAATTTTTATAGTAAAAAATAAACAAAATTTTATTAATTATGATTAATAAATATAAATTTATTTAAAAGATTTAATTGAATAAATTATTTATTATGTTTATAATAATAATTTAATCAACTTTATTATTATAAACATAAATAGTAAATTAAAAAATTATATTGAATTTTTAAATTGTCTTATTTTATTTTAAAATTTTAAATTTATTAATACAATATAAAAGTAATCAATTAAATTAAATTTTTAAATAAATTTATTTTATTTATAAAATATATTTATAAAATATTATTAATGAAATTTTGCTAATTTATTATTATAAAAATTAAATTGCTAATAAATATGTAAAAATAAGAATTTTTTAGTGTTTTTGGAAACTTATGTATTATGTAATTTTTTTTGGTAGTAAATATATAATTATCAATTTTATATTACAATTAGCACCGAAACTTTAATTATTTTAAGATCTTATAAACATTACAAATAACCTCCTAGCTGCAAAGTTTAAAATTTTCAGTGGTAAGAGGTTAATAATAAGATGGTGACAAAATTCGAGGGATTTTCGTAAGACCCAATATGTGAGAGAGATTTTCGTGATTAGGCCTTATCTTAGGTAGGACTCTCAATTGAGCCGCGCCTACCCGAAACCCGATGGCTCGATCCGATTAAAATTGACTCAAACCCGAATATTTGTGAGTCGGGCCGAGCTTGAGCCATTATATTAAACCCGATCAATTCATGAGTTGAGTTTGAGCCTGACACGGCTCAGCCCGAATAAAGCTTGAACATATAGTTGTTTTAAATATTACGTTTAATTATTTTAATTGTAGTTATAGTTACTAATTACTGTTTTTATTTTGAAACAAGTAAGCTTTACAAAATATTATAATGTAAAATCACATATATGTTAGTTAATCAATTACGTACTGAATGTCAAAACCCAAAGGAAAAAATGTTAATCAAAGATTAAAAAAGAAAAAAAAAAGACACAAAAGTTCAATAAATTGGAGTCTTGAGACTTCAGAACTCTAATACTTGTTCATATAGATCAAAGGTATCTTTAAAAATGTGGGCAAATAACTTGATCTTTTTGTTAAACATTATTTAATGATATATAATCGTATATTAAGTTATTAGTAGTCTATTCATATGTGTTTCGGTAATCTAAATATTTTAATGTGTCAAGCTATTTTTGCCTATATTAACAATCTCGATATAAGCCAGATATAGACCCGAAACCCAAAAAAGTACATGGACCGAATTTAAGCCAGGGATATAAAAAAAAATTTATGAGCCGAATTTGAGCCCATAACTATGAAGCCCGATAATATTTGAGTTCGAACTATTTAAAGCTTGGCTCACAAGACCTGATTGACAATCCTAATCTCAAGGGAATTTTCATAATTTACCCCATTAGTTAAAATGTTAGGTTTAAGCCATTGATATTTCATTAAAACTAACAACTCAAACGATTAAAACTAGTCCTTTTAAGCATATATTACGAGGGTTAGTCTATTATAAGATACCTTAAAAAACTATCTCCCATGAGATAGTTAATCTTAAGTTCCCACCCAAATAGTATTTAATCACAAAATAAATACAATAAGATAATAATTTCAAAATTGTATTCTATAGTAAAAATTCCAACAATCATACGTCAGAATTATATTTCAACTATCCCACCCGATATCATAAAAATCTTCAGAAAACCCAACCTAAATTTCAACATCGAATCCAAACCAAAATATATCCAAATTCCGAACTACCGTGAATGTAGGCAAATTTCTTCAAAGATGAACCCTAAATAACTTTAATATGTCCCTTCGCAATTTGAATTTGATTCCGCCTACAAACAAAAATGTATAAAACAAAGTTGAAAAAATTAAGCCACAAAATTTCATTCATACTCAGCTTAGCTGCAGCAGCATAACCAGTTCCACTTCAATTACATAGTTATCCAACTGTTCTAACCGAACAACCTCGTGTCCGAAATTAGAGGATTTCTTATGAAGTAAAGAGGAACCCTAATTAGCTTCTACAGGCTAAAAGAATAAACGAATAAATAACCTAAACTAAACAAACTATATATACACAGAGTAAACACATTTACAACTTGTAATCTTCATATAAAAAGCTTTCGTAATGTGTTCCCTTGAGTGCCTTCTTTATATCCTCCCAATTGGCTACCTGTGAAGACAAGGATCCTTTGTGTATTTTCACCTGCCGACTATTTAGGTTCCTTTGTGGAACCCTCAGAAAATCTTGAACATCTACCAATTTCTAGATAAAATGTAACAAGAAAAATTAGAACAAAGGCAAAGAGAATGAAATTCAAAATTCCAGGTTATGAAATGTGAGATGTCTTACAGTTCGATTCTTTATTATGTCCTCGTAGTATAGGATAATATGTCGCGTGCTCTTGAAATATTCCAATGATTTGGTTACTAGATCATCGACTTGCTTAAGATTGGGTATAAGTAGTGTTGTATTTAGAGTTGGTTTATAACTAGCCAATATTGCAGCCTGCATAGAGTAAAACTACTTTAATACCTTCGCGCGAGCACGTGTGTGTGTATATATATATATATATATATATATATATATAGAGAGAGAGAGAGAGAGAGAGAGAGAGGGAGAGGGGAACCTCGTGAGGTGAGTGCACGTGAGATTTATGAGTCCCGTTCAATAATTTGGCATTCTGGTCATAAGAGTTAGCAAGTATTGAAACCATTCTGCGCAAAAGGTTTCTTCTGAAAAGAAAAATTGCTGAAACTCCTTTAGCATTGAAATATTCAATGATTTCTTTATGATGTTGGATTAAGCCCTGAAAAAACATCAGAAAATGTAAATTACTTGCTAGGCTCTTTAAGCAAGAAAAAACAAGCAATTTGATATGCTAATGCATACTCAACCTGATTGGCCGAAGAAAGGAATAAGAGATAAATGAATCTTGAACGCAACATAACTTCAGTTTGCAACATTACATGTAATCCTTATATGGGACTAAAGGAGCTCCATAAATAATTTAATAATGCCTTTACACACCACAATCCACATCTAAATACTAAGAGCTACAATTTAATAAAATTCTAATTTCAAGTCTGTTTGATTATTCATGCACTATATCGGTTCACATTATTACGAATTTATTCTTAAGAGTAACTTTAACCTTCATCTTTTCTTTATAAATGTTTACCCCCCTTGAGCCAAACTACACAGAAACAAGTACAAAACCAAACAAGATAAGAGTATTGGCCTATAAGCAAAGCATTCTACATTACCACAACATTACAGAACCATTAAGATAATTGAACACTGATATTTTGCTCATTGTGAAAATATAGTGGTTCAAAATATTAATGTATTTGTTGTCCATGCACATATTCAAAGGACAAGAAAACAAAGAGGAACCCCACAAAGGCCGAGAGAATTAAGACAACTTAAGATATACAGCGCAAATTTTTATTGAAATGTAAAAAGTCTGAAAAAATGAAAACACGAGTAAATAATACAATAATGAGTCAATAATCAAATGCAGTCTTCTTTGTTCTTTGGATAAAACCATAAAGCTTCAAATACATTCTTCTCACTCCACAATGCAAGTTTAGGTGCTTTTGTTTTACGGATGCATCACTAAAATACAGATCACACTGGGTTTTTTTTCGAATTTCGTAAATGGAAGCTGTAATGCTCATCATAATTATATTCATACCCTATAGGTTAGCAAGCTTCTTTAAGGTGCTTGTGAGCTTTAGATTGTGTGTCTCTAGATATTAAAGATAAGAGAAATTACAGAACTACCCTCGCAAAGATGTTTGGATACTTCACAAGCTAAAAGCAAAAATCTTTGCAAAAGATATTGATAGTCGAAAAGTGATAGTGCTGACCTGGTTAAGCATCCATTTCAACCCAACAGCAGCAGTGCACTCGTTCTTAGAAGCACTTGTAAGCCAATCTAAATTATATAACTTATCCAAAGTTTCAACAATCGTTGACATATTACTTCTCCGAACCTTAACCGAGAATATCTCCCCATTGGAGCTTATGTTGATATGACTATTCAAAAGTGTTTCAAACCATCCACTTCCAGACCTCTGTGTGGACAAAATTGCAAAATACCGTACAGGGTTGCACGCACATTCGTCCCTAATAAATCCACAAGGGGATATCAGTAAATTAAACGGTGACTCAACATTTGATTATCAAAGAAACAATGCAGCAATAGAATTTTTACCTGCTGAAAGTCTTCGGTTTAGGGAAATGCACATAAGGTTTTTCTAAAGGTTCGATGTTAGTTGCATCACACGGTCTCCCCAAAACTTGTACATTTAATAAACGCTCGGTTGTTTTTCCACCAATTTGCTTAAGACAGACTGAACATATATAAACCCCACAAACCATGGCAAAAATCAAAACCACCATCCTCAATACAAGTGGATTTTTCTTTTGTGGCTTTAAATTCAAGCTATCCTGAAACTCATAAAATTTGAATGTCAACAAAACACAGAGCAAATTTCCCAAATTCATTAAGCTTGACTAGGAGCCCACAAAGATAAATTCAGGATATTAAAGATAGGGATTTAATTTTGAAACCAATAGTACTACCTGGCATTTAATTTCCCAATTTAATAACAACATGACAATACCCATCAAATTTCAAGAACTTCGAGTAAAATTTTGACAACGGTTTTAAAAATCAGACAAAAAAGGGCTGCAAAAAAACAACAAATAAAATGTCGGTTGCTTCCATTGAAACTATGAGAGACCAAAAAAGCTTGAAATGTACAGTACAATATACTCCATAAGCATCCGGAAATCCAAATACCCAGATCACGAAACACGAGATAAGCAAACCAAGCAATAAAAAAAAGCTTTATAAAAACAAAAACAAAAACAAAATCAATATCTATTATCAAGGGCACAAATAAATTACCTTGGCGAATAAACAGAGATCGTCTGCCATTATTTGTTTCTGTTTATGCCCAAAAAGGGAGGTCAGATTCAAGTCCTCTTTACCCTTTTCTTTTTAGCTTTATTCATCTCTTTCCAGTAAAATTCAACCTGCAGCAATACACGTATGTGTATCAATTGAAATAGATTTGAGATTTTTCTCGTGAACAACAGTATGATGAGGTGCTTCTAAAGGCAAGTTTCACGCTCCCCCTTGATTATTTTTGTTTCTCAGATTTTCCTTCGGATTTACACCTCCCCCTTATTATTAATATTACGTTTGTGTGTGTGTGTCTCTCTCTCTCTCTAGACTGCTTCTTTTTTCTTGGGGGGAGAGAGATGGAGAGTAATGTGGGTTCTGACGTGGAAGGATCCCAGTATGGACAATCTGTGGAACGATGCCGTCTTGTTAATTTCCCCATTGATTTTGTCAATCATTATTTGACCACCTCATAATTGTTGTTTGAATGAAGTAATTTAAAAAATTGAAAGGGCTAGTTATTTTTTAATTGACTCATTCTAAGGCTGAAAATTAAATAAATATACTCAATATTTCTTTCGAGGTAGTTTCTTAAAAGTTTTTTTAAAATTATGTTCAAGCTCGACATGACAAACTAAGAAACGACAGATCAAAAGAAAATTAAAATTTCAATTATTTATCCCTTTCTTTGTAAGATTTTTGTTTCACCATGTTTTTTTCAAATTTATTATAGAGTAAAAAATTAGTGCTTAATCTATATGATTATTTTAATAAAGGACATAATAATTGTTAAGGGTTGAAAAAATAGGCTAACTTTATGATATACTATATTTTATAGGGAAAGATACAACGATGCCCTCATTCCCACATGTAGTGATAACAAGAAAAGTGCCAAAAGAGCTTTTGAATATTTCTAATCTTTTGAAAAAATTTATCTAATTATAAATTCATAATCTTTTGGCCAGCACTCAGTAGCTAAATTTATCATATTTTGGAAAAATCCAACTAAAAATTAGTTGTATTAATTTTTAATGAGTTTAATATGCCTCAGTAATGAAATGTGCTTTTGAAAATCGATATCTTTTTTGCCAGAACTTAGCATTTGCCGCACATAAATTTACAATATTTTAAAATAATTAACGAAGAACCCCCATTCTAAAATAAGACTCCATGATAGGTGGTATTTATTGAGATATGTCAATCTGAACCTTTAAATTTAAAAAAATTTGATCTGAATCGTTAATATTTGTGTAACTGTACAAATAATCATGATAATTTTGCACATGTACAACAAAATGTTGCACAGTCACAATGATCATTATACCCTTTATATATAAAAATTATTAGCGTGAAATTAATTTTTCTTCAAAACAAATCTCCTGTTCCTCCCCACACATTATTTTTCTACGGCAGATCTCCGGCACGTCGGCACACTTAATTTTAGTACCAATGGTGGTGTTTAACTCTCGGTGTAGTCACTTTTTCACTTCAATATCAGTTGAGAGAGAGAGCTGAGAACTTGAGATCATGAAGGGAACTAATCATATGAATTAATTAAAACTAGATAATTTTTTTTACTAATAAGGGTAAACTTGTAATTCACAAATTAAACTATTAAAAATAAAACTAAATTAAGCCACGTGTTACTTTATGGCAAGCTATCTCAAGAAAAGCTAGAATCAAGGTATCTTCCATTAGAAATGCCGAAACTAAGAATTAGTTGTATTTACTTTTAATGAGTTTAATATATTGGGGCTCAGTGATGAGCAGAATTATGGGCTTGAGGAATTTGATCTATGCTTTATTTTCTTATCCCAAAGAGTAATTAAATTTTACTAGTGTACAAAGTGATTTATTTGTAGTTTTGTTTCGATATTTTACTGGGCCTCTTGATTTAAAATTGAATGGGCACAAATTCGTCTAAATTTATAAACGAAGATTAATTTGTTGGCCACAAGAGAAATGATCATGTCTTTTTGGGTTATCTGGAAAGCATGTTGGCTTGGCCCATGAACAATGGCATAAACATATTAAAATTTCATAGCCCAACCTCTTGAGTAGAGAGATCTTTGTGTGAAAGGCGTCCAAAATAATTAATATAGTAAACTGCAATTGCAAAATAATTACCCTGACGACGAATTAGCTTATATCCTGTTTCACTTTAGTTCCTACAATGAATTATGTATTTCACTTTAGTCCTTATCAGGTAGTTTCGATAACACGTGACATGCATATGAATATTTTTAGGGCATTTTTGTCCATTCACTATTGAGACTATTTGAGATATTGTTTAATTGGTGAGCAATTTTGGTGTTTGAAAAAGATTTTAGGAAAAAACTTTAGTTTGGAACGAAATGTACGATTAAGTTCGATTGGAATGAAAGCCAAGTTTGGAAATTTAGTTTTTTTTTTAAATAATTAGAAAGACGAAAATATCCATGTTAGTTTACTTGAAATGATAAAATTGCCCTCATTAGCATATCACATGTTATCGGAATCGCTTTGGATCACTTGAAAAGGACTAAAGTAAAACAAATAATTCATAGTAGGGACTAAAGTAGGAAAAAAAACATAAGAGAGACCACTTTATAAAAAATTAATAATAAGAGGAACCAAAAGTGGTGTTTACCCTTATTTTGCTTTTATTTCTTCCATTATCCTAGAAAAGCATTTTTTTTACGGTATTAAATTATCTCCGTGATCATTGATTCTCTTTCACATAAAAAGTCATTTATCAAGTCTAAAAGCATAGAAGTAATTACCAATGGAAGTCACCTTATAGAAATTACTTATTACTCCCTCCATTTTTTTATTTGTCGCTTTGGATGATTGTACACGAGTTAAGGAATATAATAAATAGTCATTTTTTTAAACAAAAATCCATCCTAACATTAATGACAGGTATCAGTAAGAAGGATAAATTTGATAAAATGACATTAATTTTATATTCAAACCTAAAACGGCAAATAAAAGTAAACAAGAAAAATTTGCCAAAACAACAAATAAAAGAAAACGGAAAACGTAATATAGTAGAAATATACGTAGAAACTACTAGTGGTTGGAATATTCAAGAACTTCAATCTTCAGCTATTAGATTATATAAATTCAAGAACTTCAATCTTTAGCTATTAGATTAAATAAATTCCAATCATATATTAGAGATAGTGAGTAGTATAATTATAAATAGGAAGTCATTTCTAAATCTACGTTCCAAGAACCAACTAATTCCCTGTATAACTTCTCACTTTAGTCATTTTACTACTTAGCCATTTTAGTCGAACTTCTCACTCACTAATACACTTACCACTCGAGTCGCACAAAATTTTATGGATTTACAGAATAATACTTCAAATTTGATGACAAAAGTATGATAAAAATCAAATTTTGTGATAACAGTATCACAAAATTCAAATATTGTGACAATAATATCGCAAATATAAAAATCAAACACTGTAGAGGGGGATGATTAATACGAGCAAGGGGCAAGGGCCTACACTGCGCACATTAAACTATTTCATGGCCTAACCTCTTGAGAGAGAAATCTTTTCCTCTTTTATAATTAGAGAAATGTGTGTTGGGGCCTATTATCTAAATCTTTAAAATTTAAATCATAAATGTCAAACAATTTTCTTCATTATCTTATAATAACCAACGCATATTTGCCTTGTTTTGGATCATTCGGACGGCTTGTTTCGAATTTTCGTTGAACTAAATATATGTCGGATTGCGCTTCACTAGCCCAAAACAAAGAAAACGCCAAATGAATTAGCCCATATTTTCGTCTTTCTGATTGGGCCTAATTTCTACACAATTGTTTACTGTAGTATATTATCACTATATTGTATGAATTCATATGTGTATATGTATTTGTAAAATAAATATATTGCGTGTAATTTATGATTAAATAATAATTAAATATTGTTTATTTACTTATTATTCCACTTTGGTAATTTCTATATATCACTTGTATTTTTTATTTTAAATGAGTAATATTTACAGTACAATTATGATTTAGTATTATTTGTTGTCCCCGCTTAATTTTTTTAAATGAAAAGTAATGAATAAAAAGACAAAATTATTATCTTCAATGTTAAATGGTGGGTAGGTGGGTGGGGGTTGTAAATTGTTATATTTATAAGGGTGTTTGCAAATGCTTATAAATAATACTTTTTTGGTTTTTTTTTTTTTTGCTTAAAGCACTTTTATGGTATTTGTAAGTAGGTGTTTCTGCTTTTCCTTCTTCAATTGAAAAGTATTTAAAAGCAGGTTGGCAAGAAGCAGCTAAGGAGATGTTTCTTCTATGTGGCTTTTTTATAATAATTAAAGTTGTTTTTTTTACATATTTGCAAATACTCCTGCTTTTGAATAAAAATACTTATTTTTTACTTTTGCTTTAAGCAACTGCTTTTAAGTTTTCAAAAGCATTTGCAAACACCCATATAATAACATAGGGCCGACTCTAGACTTTTGGGGGCCTAGCAAAGTTTAAATTGGGGCCTTATATTGTAAAAGATATTTCATGACTTTTTTATTATCTTGGCTTTAGTAGATGCAAAATTATTGATCAAATCTTTATATTTTAACTTTTCTAACATATCTTTCTCTATAGATAAAATAGTTAATTCACTTAATATTTCTTATGACATAGTTGATTGTAAATTTATCTATTTTAGTTTTGAAAAATTTCTTCGGCAGAAGTAATTGTTACATATATAGTAAATATTATTATTTTGCAAATACACGTATATGGATGAGAATCAAATAATTTTATATGATTAAGAATGTCAATCGGTTGGGCAGTCATAACTATTGATAAAGCTTTTAAATTATAATATAAATCGGAATCATCTATTTTTGATATTATGTTATGTTTTAAAGAATTTTCAAGATTGATACAATATTCTTTCTAAGTGTTATTGGTTAAAGACTTTAGAGATGAAACATCCTATAAAAATCCAAAAGTATTTGCATCACACTATAATACCCTAGGCCTTGGCCTAGTTTTTCAAGTGCCAAGACCGGCCATGTAATAACATAATGGATAAACTGATACATATAAGGTAATACAAGAGGGTATATAAAAATAACACAAGGAAATAACTTGCTTCGTCTTTTTTTTTCTAGATTTAAATAATTATATATATTTAAATTTACCGGAGGGTATTTTTGTCAAATTATATTTTTTGAGGTTTAAAAACATAAGGGAGTAGTGTGAAACAATTTAGGTGTAGTGTTTTTTTTTTTTTTCTTTTGTTTCTCTCTAATCAATGGGGTGTACTCAGGGTACATCCATGATTTGGGAGTTGAAAGGGCCATACTAATTTTTTGGTAAAATTCATTGATGAACACATTCAACTAATTATTTACACAAGCACTCGAAAAAGTGATTTAATAAAACTATATTTTTCATATCATGAAATTGTTATAAAATTATACTAAAATAAGAAGACAACTAAAAATGTAGAGAGTAAAATAGTAGATAAAGTATTTCTTATTCATGTGAATTGATTTTTACAAGCATCATACATAGGCACTATTTATAGGCCTTGAAATTCAAATACAAAATGTAGGTTACAAAATAACATAAATGAGAATATATAATTTATTAGGGGGTTACAAAATTGGGGATTACAAAATTGGGGGTTACAAGATTAATGGACATTCATATAATTTAAATTATTTACAACACTCCCCCTTGGATGTCCATAAAATAGTTATGTGCCTCGTTAAAAACCTTACTAGGAAAAACCCAGTGGGACAAAAACCTAGTTAAGGAAAAAAGAGTGCAACATGTATTTACTCCCCCTGATAACAAAATCACTTAATGGATTTAAGTCGACACATCCCAATTTTATTAATCAATTTCTCAAAAGTGGCAGTTGGCAATGCCTTGGTTAACAAATCTGCTAGATTTTCAGATGAACGAATTTGTTGAACATCTATATCACCATTCTTCTGAAGATCATGAGTGAAGAAGAATTTTGGTGAAATATGTTTCGTTCTATCTCCTTTAATGTAACCTTCTTTTAGTTGAGCTATGCAGGCTGTGTTATCTTCATATAAGATTGTTGGGGTATTTTTCTCAAATATTATACCACACATCCCTTGGATATGATGACTCATCGATCTTAGCCAAACGCACTCACGACTTGCCTCATGCATTGCGATTATTTCTGCATGATTTGAGGAAGTGGCAACTAAAGTTTGTTTAGTAGAACGCCATGAAATGGCCGTTCCTCCATTTGTGAACACATAACCTGTTTGAGAGCGAGCTTTATGTGGATCAGATAAGTATCCCGCATCAGCATAGCCAACCAATTGTGATTTTGAATTATTGGTATAAAATAACCCCATATCAATTGTTCCTCGGAGGTATCGAAATATATGCTTCACTCCATTCCAATGTCGACGAGTAGGAGAAGAACTAAATCTTGCTAATAAACTTACAGCAAAAGATATATCAGGACGTGTACTATTAGCAAGATACATCAATGCTCCTATAGCGCTGAGATATGGCACTTCAGGACCAAGGAGTTCTTCATTATCCTCACGAGGACGAAAAGGGTCTTTTTTCACATCTAGAGATCTTACAACCATTGGGGTACTTAGCGGATGAGCTTTATCCATGTAGAATCGTCTTAAAATCTTTTCTATATAAGTTGATTGATGAAGAAGAATTCCGTTTGATAAGTGCTCGATCTGCAGACCGAGACAAAACTTTGTTTTTCCAAGATCTTTCATCTCGAATTCTTTCTTTAAATAATCGACTGCTTTTTGAAGCTCTTCTGGAGTTCCAATAATATTCAGATCATCAACATAAACAGCTATTATAACAAACTCTGATCTGGATCTTTTTATAAATACACATGGGCATATCGGATCACTTTTATAACCTTCTTTTGACAAGTATTCACTAAGCCGATTATACCACATACGCCCAGATTGTTTTAGTCCATATAAAGATTTACGCAAGCGTATTGAACAATTTTCCAGGGAGTTTCCACATGCATTGGGAATTTTAAATCCTTCAGGGACTTTCATATAAATTTCTGTATCCAGCGAGCCATATAAATAGGCTGTAACAACATCCATTAGACGCAAATCTAGTTTTTCACGTACTGCCAGACTAATAAGATATCTAAACGTAATTGCATCCACCACAGGAGAATAAGTCTCCTCATAATCAATTCCAGGTCTCTGCGAAAACCCTTGTGCTACTAGTCGTGCTTTATATCTAACAACTTCATTTTTCTCATTTCGTTTTCGCACAAATACCCATTTATACCCAACAGGTTTTACTCTTTTGGGTGTTTGGACTACTGGTCCAAAGACTTCACGTTTCGAAAGTGAACTTAATTCTGCTTGAATTGCGTCTTTCCATTTTGGCCAATCTATTCTATGACTACATTCTTCAACAGATTTAGGTTCAAGATCCTCATTCTCGTTTATAATTTTCACAGCAACATTATATGCAAAATTGTTGTCGATAACTGTTTTATTTCGGTTCCATCTTTCTCTCGTAGTGACATAACTTACTGAGATCTCTTCATTTTCATTATTTTCAGGTACCTGAACCTCTTCTGGGGTATTATCATTAGTTATGTCATACGACTCTTTATGAGTACTTGCCTCCACAATATGACCATCTTCAGTGTTTGCTCCTTTTCTTTTACGAGGATTTTTATCCTTGGAACCGATTGGTCTACCACGTTTTAGACGTGGCTTACTTTCATTTGCACTAGCAGATTGTACTACTGGGACATCAATATGAATCGGAGCATTCTCAGCTGGTATATGAGATTTAGTAACTCTTTTTAGATTAGTAAATGCATCTGGCAGTTGATTTGCAATATTTTGCAGATGAATTATCTTTTGAACTTCTAGTGTACACTGATTTGTTCGAGGATCTAGATAAGATAATGTCGGTACATTCCATGTAATTTTTTTTACCAGCTCTTTATTCTCTCCCCCTAATGTCGGGAATATTGTTTCATTAAAATGACAATCGGCAAACCGTGCTGTAAATAAATTTCCCGTCATTTGTTCAAGATACTTAATTATAGAAGGTGATTCATAACCAACGTATATTCCCAACCTTCTTTGGGGACCCATCTTTGTGCGATGTGGTGGGGAAATTGGAACATATACCGCACATCCAAAAATTCTAAGATGGGAAATGTTTGGCTCCTGGCCAAAAGTTAATTGCAATGGGGAGAATTTATGATAACTTGTTGGCCTGATGCGCACAAGTGCTGCTGCATGTAAAACGGCATATCCCCACGCTGAAATAGGGAGTTTTGTTCTCATAAGTAATGGCCTAGCAATTAATTGGAGGCGTTTAATAAAAGATTCGGCTAGTCCATTTTGTGTATGAACATGGGCAACAGGACTTTCAATTGTTATTCCAATTGACATACAATAATCGTTGAAAGCCTGAGATGTGAATTCACCAGCATTATCAAGACGAATTGTCTTGATTGCATAATCTGGGAATTGTGCTCTTAATTTGATTATTTGAGCAAGTAATCTCGCGAACGCAAGGTTGCGAGTTGATAATAAACACACATGTGACCATCTTGTGGATGCATCTATCAAAATCATAAAATATTTAAATGGTCCACATGGTGGATGGATGGGCCCACATATATCACCTTGAATTCGTTCCAGAAATGCTGGAGACTCAATCCCAATTTTCACTGGAGATGGCTTACTTATTAATTTACCTTGAGAACAAGCAGCACATGAGAATTCTTTAAATTCAAGAATCTTCTGGTTCTTCAATGAATGACCATTTGAATTCTCAATAATTTTACGCATCATAGTTGATCCGGGATGGCCTAACCGGTCATGCCAAATAATAAATGCACTTGGGTCATTAAACTTTTGGTTTACTACAACATGCGTTTCAATTGTACTAATAGTAGTGTAGTACAAACCGGAAGATAATGCGGGTAGTTTTTCCAATACACGTTTTATTCCTGATGTAGCAACTATAATATGTAAGTACTCCTTATTATTCTTATTTGTAGTCTCAATATGATATCCATTTCGGCGGATATCTTTAAAGCTCAACAAGTTTCTTCTGGACTTGCTAGAGAATAAAGCATCATTTATAACTATTTTGGTCCCTTCGGGTAATAATATAGTAGCTCTTCCGGAGCCTTCAATTAATTTTGCACTACCCGATATAGTGTTAACGTTTGCATTAGTTGCTATAAATTCAGAAAAGTATTTTTTATATTTAAGTATAGTATGTGTTGTAGCGCAGTCTGCGAGACATATGTCGTCATGTTTGATCTTGGGTCCAACCAAAGAACTGGGGGAATCCATATTCTTCATAAAGAAAACAATACATCGTAAGAGATATTTTATTCATACCTTAAAAAAAATGAAATTACAACTAAAAACATCCGAAAAGAGATACTGAAAACAAAAATTTTATTTTATTTTGAAACATAACTTCAAATGAAACCAATAATTTAATTATTCTTAAGCATTTTTGTCCCCAATTCTTCCACCTTGATTATCAAGAAAATCTTCAACATCCAAGTGAGTAAAATCATCAAGGTTGTCAAAGTTATCATTTTTGTAGGCAAAATTTGCTTCAACATTATAATCAACGCCATCATCTTTATATCCAAAAGTGGCATTCGCATCATCATTTTTGTATGTTAAATTAGTTTCCGCATTTTTCCACTCGATTGATGCTTGATAAAGTTTTACGAGATGTTCAGCTGTACGGCAGGTGCGTGACCAGTGCCCTTTCATGCCGCATTTAAAGCATATGTTTCCACTGCCTTTTGAAGGATATTTCGGACCACTTTTTGAAGGGTTGCTTGGACCACCCTTCTCTTTTATTTCATTATTGTTATTCTTTTTGTAGCCATAATTATTGTTACCACCATAATAATGGTAATTGTTACTTCCTCGACCACGGCCACGACCACGGCCTCGACCACGACCGCGCCCGCGCCCGCGCCCACGGTATCTTCCATTGTCAAAATTACCATGCACTGCTACATTCACTTCTGGGAATGGAGCAGATCCAGTGGGTCTTATTTCATGATTTTTCATTAACAACTCGTTATTTTGCTCAGCCACCAAGAGGCATGAAATTAAATCAGAGTATTTTTTAAAGCCTTTTTCACGGTATTGCTGCTGCAGGAGCACATTAGAAGCGTGAAAAGTTGAGAATGTTTTCTCTAAAAAGTCCTCATCAGTTATTTTTTCTCCACATAATTTTAATTGAGAACTAATTTTAAAAACTGCTGAATTATATTCACTTACGGTCTTAAAGTCTTGTAACCGTAAATGTATCCAGTCATAACGAGCCTTAGGTAAGATTACCGTTTTTTGATGGTCGTAACGTTCTTTCAAATTATTCCATAGTTCGAGCGGATCTTTGACAGTTAAGTATTCCGCTTTTAATCCTTCATGTAGATGATGACGTAGGAAAATCATTGCTTTTGCCTTTTCCTGATTGGATGCTTCTTTTCCTTTCACAATTGCATCTCCTAGACCTTTAGCATCTAGGTGAATCTCAGCATCTAGTACCCACGATAGATAATTCTTGCCCGAAATGTTAAGGGCCGCGAACTCGAGTTTTGTGAGATTCGACATAATGCAAGCTTAGATTAAATAAATAGAATAGTTAGAATGCATTATAAGTATTTAAGGGATAAACCAAATATCTTTAGATGTCTCAAATAAAATTTTAAATAAAATATTTTATTAGAACATATTAAAATGAAGTCTGAAAATTAATTTGAGATATCTAACAAAATTGTAAATATTTCTGTTCAAAAGTTTCAGTTGAAACTATGTATACTATTTTGTTCGAAAATAAGTATACAAAAATCCTTTTTATATTAGAAATCCAGTCAAACAATTTTGCAACCACTTTATACTTTCTGTAGGAAAATTGATTAACAAAGATCAAGTAAACTTCCAGTAACAATTTTCAATACACCACCAAAAAATTATTTTCCCAGATCCTTCGAAAATGTACCACTATTTGTAAACAATTTTATGTGGCAAAACCAAGTTTATGTGGTAAACAAAATTTCTATTCAAGCAGATCACCACCAAAGTCTTTGTGAAATAATTTTGTAACAAATTCTAGTATGGATACGTTTACACCAGAAATTGTTAGTTGTTAGTATAATCACAATTTCTATATCAAGATTTTGAAAAGAAATCTGGAAAGCGAAACAGTTTTCTGTCCAAAAAGGATTAATCTCTTAATCAAGTAAACAGTTTATGAAAACAAGTTTTAGAACTCCTTTTACGTAAACAGGTTATTTTTCATTTCGGAATCAAACATAAATAATAAATTATACCTTAGATTAATATGCAGCAACAATACTTTTGATGAATCAAGAACTTCCAACTTCCAACTTTCAACTTCGAATTTCGAGCGAATTCGTGCTGATAACGTGTTATAAAATTATACTAAAATAAGAAGACAACTAAAAATGTAGAGAGTAAAATAGTAGATAAAGTATTTCTTATTCATGTGAATTGATTTTTACAAGCATCATACATAGGCACTATTTATAGGCCTTGAAATTCAAATACAAAATGTAGGTTACAAAATAACATAAATGAGAATATATAATTTATTAGGGGGTTACAAAATTGAGGATTACAAAATTGGGGGTTACAAGATTAATGGACATTCATATAATTTAAATTATTTACAACAGAAATAAATTTGTTCGTTTTCAATTCCCGGTTTTTTCACAAGATTATGTTGCTAAAAAATAAAAGATATAGGGGAGTAATCGTTGACACGAACTTGATATTGCAAATTGAGATTCAAGATTGTCAAAAGTTTTTTTTTTTTTTTTTAATAAAAAAAAAATACGTAAGTTGTAGTCTGTCTTCCTATACTTCAATTCTCAATGAATATTTTGTCACATATTATGTAACATGTAAAATACTTAAAACTAACATATAAATTAGTATATATGTATTATTGCACTGAAAGTACATATAAAATATCTTAAATATCTTGAGATAGGAGGCTTTTGAGAATGTTTGCACAATATGTGCATAAATTGAATATTATAGGTTTTGTTGAATCAACGAGCTAGGATTTATGCACAGAATAAAGTTCATAGGTTCAATGTGTTGAATCAGCAAATGGGATTATGCTATGTATGAGTCGGATTCGGGTCAGATCAAGATCGATTTAGATTCGAATCCATTTAATTTGGACTGGATTTGGGTCGGATTTGAATCTTGCTCATACCTAAATTTCTCGAATCCGACAAATCAGAATCGGATTTGATCGGATACTAGTTTTTTTTTCGGATCCAATAAAATCTTGACTTTCTAAACTTACACCTATATTTTTTTCGTAAAAGAAGTTTTTTTAACTTTACAATTTTAATTCACGGCAAAATAGCATTTTTAGTCCCTTAAATTTTACTAGTCCGCAAAAGTAGGACACTTAAATCTCCGGCAAGCATTTTTAGTCCCAAAAGTTTCGTAAGTCCGCGAAATTAGGACATTTAAATCTCCGGCAAGCATTTTTAGTCCCATAAGTTTCACAAATCCGCAAAAGTAGGACATTTAAATATTCGGCAAGCATTTTTAGTCCCTTAAGTTTCACTTGTCCGCGAAATCAGGACACTTAATTTTTCAGCAAGCATTTTACGTCCCTTAACTTTCACAAGTCGGCAAATTCAGGACACTAAATTTTCCAGCATGCAAGATACGTCCTATAACTTTTCTATACCCGCAAATTTAGTCCACTTGACTGCAATTATAGTCCAAAATTTGCCAAAAATTGCATAATTGCCCATTGGACAATTAATTTGAGAATTTTGCCACATTGAACAATTAATTTAGGGATTTTGCCAAACTGGACAATTAATTTGAGAATTTTGCCACACTGAACAATTAATTTAGGGATTTTGCCAAACTGGACAATTAATTCAGGGATTCATGTGCTTTATTTGTAAAATTTAGAGCATTAACTTAGGTAAGTTCTTATTTATAGAATAGTGTTCTTTGTTTTCAATAGTTGTACTATTTAATGTTATGAATGAATTAGAAAGCGGCGTATAGCCATTAAATTGAATTTTTTTCCAATATAGCCTTTTAGATAAAAGTATTTCCCAAAATGACTCAAACTGAAAAGTATTTTCCAAAATGACTCAAACTGAAAAGTATTTCCCTAAATGTTCCTTTTATGAAAAATCGCAGTTGCCAACCGCGATTCTGCATTTTTACGAAATTATGAAAAATAAAATAAAAAAAAATTACCAAAAATCGCAGTTAGGTAAATTTATTTTATTTTTTTTTGGTTTTTTTTATTGTAACGAAATTGCCTTTATAAACTAAAAATCGCACAAATAGGTGAAAGTTAAGTGACGTAAAATGCTTGCTGAAAAACAAGATATGTGCGACTTTTTACTATGTAGATGGGTGGTATGCAAATTTAAATAATTAACTTATTATGTTATCTTTTACTATGTAGATGGTTGGTATTATCTTTTTGCATGGATCGTTACAAACATAGTGCCAGAAAGCATCTCAAATAAACATTATTAACACAGAAAAAAATGGGTCACACTCTAGCAATATAATTATACTCCAATAGCAATACTTGAACAATACATGAATGTCTTGGGCACAAATATATTTTACCTGATTATATATAAACATGCTTGATAAGAATGCAGGAGACACTTGATTTATTATTTATAAATATAAGAGATAACACAATGTCATACTTATACTGAAATAGAAGACAAACACTTCATTTAAAATACTATTACTAATATAAATATCAAATAATTACAAAACTCAAGCCATTTTATAAAAAAAAACCAAAAAAATTAAAAAAATAAAAAATTTACCAAAAATCGCAGTTGCTAACTGCGATTTTTGGTAAATATTTTTTTTTTATAATTTTTCATGATTTCGTAAAAATGAAGAATCGCAGTTGGCAACTGCGATTTTTCACAAAAAGCACATTTAGGGAAATACTTTTCAGTTTGAGTCATTTTGGGAAATACTTTTATCCAAAAGGCTATATTGGAAAAAAATTCAATTTAATGGCTATACGCCGCTTTCCAATTCATTCATAACATTAAATAGTACAACTATTGAAAACAAAGAACACTATTCTATAAATAAGAACCTACCTAAGTTGATGCTCTAAATTTTACTAATAAAGCACATGAATCCCCGAATTAATTGTCCAGTTTGGTAAAATCCCAAAATTAATTGTTCAGTGTGGCAAAATTCTCAAATTAATTATCCAGTTTGGCAAAATCCCTAAATTAATTGCTCAATGTGGCAAAATTCTCAAATTAATTGTCCAATGGGCAATTATGCAATTTTTGGCAGATTGTGGACTATAATTGCAGTCAAGTGGACTAAATTTGCGGGTATAGAAAAGTTATAGGACGTATCTTGCATGCTGGAAAATTAAGTGTCTTGATTTTGCCGACTTGTGAAAGTTAAGGGACGTAAAATGCTTGCTGAAAAATTAAGTGTCCTGATTCCGCGGAAAATAAAAATTAAGGGATGTAAAATGCTTTCCGAAAATTTAATTGTCCTGATTTCGCGGACAAGTGATACTTAAGGGACTAAAAATGCTTGCCGAGTATTTAAATGTCCTACTTTCGCGGATTTGTGAAACTTATGGGACTAAAAATGCTTGTCGGAGATTTAAATGTCCTAATTTCGCAGACTTACGAAACTTATGGGACTAAAAATGCTTGCCGGAGATTTAAGTGTCCTACTTTCGCGGACTAGTAAAACTTAAGAGACTAAAAATGCTATTTTGCCATAAAAAAACCAAAAAAAATAAAAAAAAATTACCTAATTGCGATTTTTGGTAAAAAAAATTTTATTTTATTTTTCATAATTTCGTAAAAATGCAGAATCGCAGTTGGCAACTGCGATTTTTCATAAAAGGTACATTTAGGGAAATACTTTTCAGTTTGAGACATTTTGGAAAATACTTTTCAGTTTGAGTCATTTTGGGAAATACTTTTATCTAAAAGGCTATATTGGAAAAAAAATTCAATTTAATGGCTATACGCCGCTTTCTAATTCATTCATAACATTAAATAGTACAACTATTGAAAACAAAGAACTCTATTCTATAAATAAGAACTTACCTAAGTTGATGCTCTAAATTTTACAAATAAAGCACATGAATCCCCGAATTAATTGTCCAGTTTGGAAAAATCCCTAAATTAATTGTTCAGTGTGGCAAAATTCTCAAATTAATTGTCCAGTTTGGCAAAATCCCTAAATTAATTGTTCAATGTGGCAAAATTCTCAAATTAATTGTCCAATGGGCAATTATGCAATTTTTGGCAAATTTTGGACTATAATTGCAGTCAAGTGGACTAAATTTGCGGGTATAGAAAAGTTATAGGACGTATCTTGCATGCTGGAAAATTTAGTGTCCTGATTTTTCCGACTTGTGAAAGTTAAGGGACGTAAAATGCTTGCTGAAAAATTAAGTGTCCTGATTTCGCGGAGAAGTGAAACTTAAGGGACTAAAAATGCTTGCCGAATATTTAAATTTAGGCTTTTGCGGATTTGTGAAACTTATGGGACTAAAAATGCTTGCCGGAGATTTAAATGTCCTAATTTCGCAGACTTACGAAACTTATGGGACTAAAAATGCTTGTTGGAGATTTAAGTGTCCTACTTTTGCGGACTAGTAAAACTTAAGGGACTAAAAATGCTATTTTGCCTTTAATTCACATGTTCAAACTTTTTATAACGAGATATTCATATTTTTAGATGAAAATATACATAAAAGTAAAATTATGAATGAATAATTTACTACTATCTTCTTAAACTAATAATAAAATATTTCTTAATGTTACTTATTTATATAAAATATATTGTATATTTAACTTTTTATTTATTTAATATCGGATACAGTACGTTAACGAATATGATCAACCTAAATTCATTTTTGCTCTACATAATTCGAATTACTAATCTTTATAAACGGAAGAGATTCATTGAATAATTTCTATGAAATCTGGCCAGATTCGAATTGAAATCCGCACTGGGAATGTTGAGAACTTGAGATGGTAAAAGAAAATGACAATAAATGGGCTGATAGTAATTTAATAATCGAATTGTTTGGGCCATAATTTTTTTTTAACAAATTTTAGGTGGGGTGCGGGACCTCACAACTAGCATATAAATCCGGCCCTGAGTGTATACTGTATTTAACTGTTTATAATAATACAAATGTCTTTCTTATTTTTGAGATACAACATAAACAAACTCTAATTTTATTTTTGACATAAAATAATCTAGTTTTTTTGTTTTTTTTAACTAGGATTCAATTACAAAAAAAAAAAAAATGTATTGACATAATATAACAACTTCATAAAAAACATCACAGTGGACAGCTCCGTCCCTCCCGCGATACTCCACTATTTATTTAATTTAATATAAAATCCTACAAATTTTGACAGGGAAAGTTGGAATAAATTTCCCGTAAATTGCTCCACTTTCTTCAATATTGATGAAAATGATTGATACTAACTGGGTCTCATTTTACGACCGTTAATTGCAAATTATTAGCACTAATCTAAACATCTCCAATCTTTTCCTCTTGTCTTTTGTTCTTGTTAATTCTTGCTGCACGAAAGCAATTTGTAAAGCAAGAAACCAAGAATTCCACATACTCTACTCTATAAATAATCTATACAAATTCAACTCCACCACTCAAATATTCTTCACTTTCCCAAATGGCGGTGACCTCAGCTGAACTACTCCACGATTTCTTCCCTCTAATCAGAGAATACAAAGATGGCCGAGTCGAAAGACTAGCAGGAAACCTTTTCATACCAGCCTCAACCGATCCCGAAACAGGGGTTCAGTCCAAAGACATCCAAATCGAACCCGAAATCAATTTATCCGCCCGGCTTTACCTACCAGGAAAACCAGACCCGTCCCAGAAACTCCCTATCCTCGTTTACTTTCACGGAGGCGGCTTTGTAGTCGAATCCGCATTTTCTCCATTATACCAGAAACACCTCAATTTATTAGTAGCGGAAGCCAATGTTTTGGTCGTATCAGTAAATTACAGATTAGCCCCTGAGCACCCACTTCCAATTGCTTATGAAGATTCATGGCTTGCCCTCAAATGGGTTCATCAAAATAAAGAGGAATGGATTGGGAAACACGCAGATTTGGATCGTGTTTATTTAGGTGGAGATAGTCCTGGCGGGAACATAGCACATAATATAGCTATGAGAGCTGGAAAAGAAAAGCTTCAAGGGATTAAATTATGCGGCGTCGTTTTGAACTGCCCATTCTTTTGGGGGAAAGATGTGATTGGAAACGAAGCTAAACACGCAGTGTTTTCGAAGAGTTATTTGGATAAACTTTGGCTTTACGCTTGTCCGGGGGCAGTTGGGTGTGATGACCCATGGATAAATCCGGGTATGGATCCGGATCTTTCAAGTATCGGGTGTAAAAGAGTGCTCGTTTATGTTGCGGAAAAGGATGTTTTTAGAGAAAGGGGTTTGTATTTTGAGGAAGCATTGAAGAAGAGTGGATGGGGAGGAGAAGTTGAGGTTGTGGACGTGGAAGGCGAAGATCATATTTTTAGTGTTTTTTCTCCTTGTGGGGAAAGTGGTGTAGCTATGTTGAAAAAAGTGGCTGGTTTTTTGAATTGTAAATAGTGTTGTGTATTTATTTTATTTTGTGTGAGGTAGTTTATTGTTATCGCTCTTTTGCTTTCTTTACATGTAAATTGGATGATGATATGTGTGATAATATGGGTGTTTAATGTAATATATATATATATATATATATATATATATATATATATATATATATAAAATATGTTGTTGAAGTGAATTAAGGGGAAAGAAGAAAACAATAAAAACAACCTTGGCTTGGTGTGTGCTATTCATTCTTAAGGTTCATGTTTCTTGCTTTTAGTATACATGCATATAATTATCACACCAAAAAAAAAGATACATGCATATACTTTTCCAGAAAAGCTATATTGCAAACAAACGTGTTTTAATGGGATTTAGCACTGATAATTTAAAGCTGGTGCACCAAAAATTTAGATACTCCTGACTAATTTTTCTGCTTTTACAGGTCACCTTTGTAATTTTAGTAATATTTAATCTCGATTAATACTCTATAAATGATGTGGCATATGATATTTGGTTCTGAATTCCATCAAATAAAGTCGATCAAGGTTATTCTATTCAGTAACTCGAATAACCTGCATAGCGGTTACGTGCAGTATAAATAGGAAGACTGCTGACTCGAAAAGTCATCTTAATCAGTCTAAGCTAATGATGTGTCCACCCCCTTCTAACTCGTTTTCAGTTGTATATCCAATTATCTTTTTTAGTTTGTTCCCAATATTTCAATCTACAGGAATTCCAACCAAATTGTTCAAATTATTGCTGACATCCTTCAACTTAGAGGGTTCACCTCTACTCAATTAGGTTATATATAACTCGAGATAACCCTAACAATCAGACTATGCCTTAAACGTCGCAGGGTTATCTTCGTGAACTACGGCCCTACAACCTAGCCCAAGATTCACTTATAATTTTCGATATTGATTCATTTTGTGAATTCATACTTATAGTTATAATACTAAGGTCAAACAATTGAATATTTTCGAAAAGCATCTACGTCAATCAGATTTACAATTTATATTCTCCCTCCGTCCCATTACTTTTACTCCATTAGTTACAGTATCCGGTTAAATTTTTCAATATTTTAAGTGACTTATCATGTTGAATTATTCACATTTGTGGTGTATTAAACCTTTAAATATATCAATATATATGGTGTCATATGATATTATCAACTTATTAGCAAGACATATTAATTAAATTATCCATCATAATTTTAATAAATTTAGTCAAGTTGATTGGTCAATTGTACCAAGGAATATAGGAAATTGGGACGAAGGAAATATTAGATAAATAGTGTTTATCTATTCATAGAAATTTTAAGTTATAAATTTATACTAAGCTACTACATCATATGCAATCTAATTTGAAATTATTGCATAATGCTCCATATTATATGGTACATTAACATGCTTTTATTTTGTAATACTGTTATCATTAGGACAACTTTGTATACATATTATATGACATTTAAGGTTGGCGATATTATAAGAATATTAATTATAGATAAATTGATAACACTGTCAGAGCAATTTATTCCTTATAATGTTCAATTCATCTTATTTCTCTTATATGAGTGAAAAATGGAGTATTACTTACTGTTATTTTCTCTATTTTACTTTCCTTAGTATTCGTAAATGACGAGAGATTATTTAGTACAACCGCTGCACCACGTCATAAAGTACACATGGTGCAGCCCACCAATACACTTGGGACATGTGGATTAATAATCCACACCACCCTCTATTCTAGCCATATTCCAAAAATATAGGAATTCAAAAAATTGTGTTCACATTGCCAGAACATGGGTGATGTGGATTATTAATCCACATGTCCCAAGTATATTGGTAGGCTGCACCACGTGTACTTGATGACATGGTGCAGCGATTGTACTAAGGGTGCGTTCGGTTGGGCTGATTTAAAATTAGCCCAATTACCAATTAGGGTCACTAAATTAATCAGACCAATTAAATTGTCACATGTTTGGCAGATTATATTAGCCCAATTAGCAATCTTGTATCGGCCCAAAATTGTGTGTTCGGTTGACCCAATTAAAATTTATGGACAATTTTATCCCTTCACCAGAGATAAGATCTATCCGTCCACTTCAAATAATCCTAACCATTGATTTGGGGGTATATTTGAAAAAATCCGACAATGTCGAAAACTCCGATCAAGTTGATCTTCGCCTCCTCACTGTCAAACCAAAAAATAGCAAAATTGAAGCTCATATCTCAAACTCAAAAATGGTGAAGCTTAAAAATGGAACCATTTTGGAGAAAAAATTGAACCAACATTACTCCAAAGAATGGATCTAATTTATGCATAAAAAAATCGGAAAAGAAATAAACTTACATTGGAGAATTAAAATGGCGAAATAATTATTTTCCCTCACTTCCCGTAAGCTCCAGCAGCTGAAATGTTTGGAAATTGAGGTGTGTAGGAGATAAGTAATTGGATGGCATTTTTGTAATATGTGCATGGTTTTTTTTGTAATTATACGGGTATAGAGTGGCAAATTGTGCATGAAGTTTTTTAATTGGGCCATTACTTACCAATCCGGACTCCAGAGGTGATATTACAATCGGCCGAATTGGGCGAGCTGGCCCACAAATCATACTTAATTGGACGGGCAGCCCGTGATTTATTTGGCTTAACCGAACACCATTATACCTTATCACTCGGATTGTACTCGGCCCAAATCACACCTAATTGGGGACAATTCCCCCAACCGAACGCAACCTTAAATAATTTCTCGTATATGACATAAACGAAAAATTAATTAATGTTATATTCTTATTTATTTCTTTCCCTTTCCTCATTAGGCTAACTTCGAGTTTTCCAAATTTCTGAAAGTAAATTTCCCATAAATTAGCATAATTTATAAAAATCATAATTCTTGTCATTTGTTCTTGTGATATCTAGTTGGATAATTTTGGGAAAATCAATCTTCTTCTAGAAGAAGTCGAGCTGGCTAGCTTGCTGTAAGGTTATCAGTGCGAAGAATCTAATAATTGCTACATATATACTATATTAACCATCCTACAAATGTACATGATCCCTATTTATATCCCATCTACCAAACACCAAACAAGCGTACCCAGCTTCATTATTTTTTTTCTTCACATAACCATTTCTCTATCTCAATTCTCACCTGAAATGGATTCCAACCCGACCCATATAACCCACGATTTCCCACCTTTTTTCCGGGTCCACAATACCGGCCACATAGAAAGATACATAGAACACGATTTCGTATCCCCATCAAACGACCCCCAAAATGCCGTCCTATCCAAAGACGTCATCCTCTCGCCGGAAAACCACGTTTCGGTCAGGATATACCGCCCAAATACCAACAAACCCGACTCGAAATGCCCCCTCATTATTTACATCCACGGCGGCGCTTTCTCAGTCCTATCAGCCTTCTCTTCCCTATATCACAACTACGTCAATACCCTAGCTTCAGAATCCGGATCCGTCGTCGTTTCAATCGACTACAGATTAGCCCCGGAACACCCGATCCCTGCCTGTTACGACGATTGTTGGACTGTCGTGAAATGGACCGAATCACATTCACGGGTCGGACAAGGACCTGACCCATGGATAAATGAGTACGTCGATTTCGGTCGGGTTTATTTGGCAGGAGACAGTGCTGGAGCCAATATCGCGAACAATATGGTAATCCGTGCTGATAATTGTAAAGATCATGAACTGGGTTTTAAATTTGCCGGGTTGATTTTGGTTCACCCGTATTTTGGAAATGGTAGTGAACCCGACAAGCTATGGAATTTCATTGCACCTGACACGACCGGTTCTAATGACTTGAGGTTGAACCCAGCTGCAAATATGGATCTTTTGTCGAATCTGGGTTGTGAGAAAGTGCTGGTTTGTGTGGCGGAGAAAGATTTATTGAGGAATCGTGGATGGCATTACTATCAGGCATTGAAGAACAGTGACTGGAAGGGTCGGGTTGAATTTTTTGAGACACTGGGTGGAGAACACGATTTTTATTTGTTCGACCCGGATTGTGAGAAGGCTGTGTCATTGATGAGAAGAATAGTTAGTTTCGTAAATAGTGAAACACGTTTAATGTCACATTATTAACCTGTAGCAAAAAAAAGAAAAGTCACATTATTAACCCTTTTAAGCTGTTACCTGTTGTGATAAAAAAAAAAGCTGTTACCTGTAACTTTCTTGAAGTTGATCTTTGAATGTTGGTAATTAATAGCTGAATTTCTTATAAACTAAAATTAGGTTTGGCTTTACATCAACCTGTTGATTTTTCCTTTTCTGGTTGAACAATGACATATAATGGAAATGGGAGATGGATCCAGAAAATAAAATATGACTTATATCATAAACCAAAAAATAAAAAGAAAAAGAGATTGGACGAGTGAGTGAATAAAAGATGAACTTAATGCGTTATTCTAAATAGATAATTTAACTGATGAATATATAATCTGTTGTATTATTTATTTTTTATAAAAGAAGCACACCGACTACCTCTTGATATTTACATTTTTACGATGGGATATAATGTCCATTATGTAAATATCATAGGGAATTAAAATGCTCATATACGTATATCACATGGAGATAAATTGTCTATTTATGTATATCACAAGACATGAAGTAAGGTGTACATGTCAATATATAAATTTGTATATAATTTGCATATTAAATCGCAGAGAAGAAACTGGAAAAGAAAAATATATTGAATAATGAGAACTGATTTTACAAAGAATGAATTAGATAGTCTAGAAACTGAATAACTAATCCTATATATAACTAACTGCAGGGGCAAAATAGGAAAACTGAATATGAACGGCTATTTACAAAATAACAGAAAAACTAATTACGTTTAATCACAATAATCCCTAAATTGATTCTGAAAATTAGGTCTTCTCTTCTTTCTTCTCCATTTCTGCAATTGTACCTTTTGAATCATCTTCGTTGATTAACACCCCCCCACAAGCTGATGTATAAACGTTTCGCATACCCAGCTTGTTTAATATGTAGTAAAATTGTGTACGCGGTAAGGGTTTGGTGAGGATATCAGCCAATTGAGCCGAAGAAGAAATAGGGATTAAGGTCAAATCTTTTTGCTGGAGATGATCTCTGATGAAGTAGAGGTCAATTTCGATGTGCTTGGATCGCTCATGGAAAACAGGGTTCTTCGCCAAATGCTGAGCAGAAAGGTTGTCACAAAAAATGGGCGGAGGAGCTTGCTGCACAATCTGTAAGTCCTTTAAAATTTGCTTAATCCATATTATCTCACTTGTGACTGATGCTAGGGCACGAAACTCAGCTTCAGCTGATGACTTAGAGACCGTAGGCTGTTTCTTTGATTTCCAGGAAATGATAGAATTTCCTAAATATGTGCAAAAACCTGTAGTAGAGCGTCTGGTGTCTAGGCAAGATGCCCAGTCTGAGTCACAAAAAGCAGAAAGAGAATAATTAGGATCATTAGCATAAAATAAACCTAGACCAGGTGAGGCCTTAATATACCTCAATAGGTGATGAACAGCAGTTAAATGTGATTGAGTAGGTTTAGATAAATATTGACTGAGTTTATTTACAGCAAATGTGATGTCAGGTCTGGTGATAGTTAAATAAATAAGCCTGCCAACTAGTCTCCTATAAGGAGAAGGATCAGGCAGTAAATCAGAGTCTAAATTTTTAATTTTGGATTTAGGATCCATGGGTAACAAGACAGGTTTACTCCCTAAATAACCTGTATCCTCCAGTAGTTGTAGGGCATAGTTTCTCTGAGATATGATCAAACCCTTGGGAGAGTAGGCTAGTTCAATGCCTAGAAAATATTTTAACTTGCCTAGGTCTCTTAAGGTAAAAACAGTGCTTAATTTAAGCTTGATAGACTGAATAAGAGGAGTATTAGGGCCTGCAATTATAATATCATCAACATAGACCAGAATAGCAAGAAAAGACATACCTGTCCCTGATGTATAAAGTGAATAATCTGACCTGGATTGGGTAAATCCCATCTTGGAAAGAACTTCTGTCAATTTGCTATTCCATTGTCTGCTGGCTTGTTTGAGGCCATAAATGGATTTATTTAACTTACAAACCAAGTTAGAAGGGGAAACAGAAAAAGAAGAAGGCACAGTATAACCTTTAGGTATTTGCATATAGACTTCTTCAATAAGATCACCATTTAAAAAAGCATTAGTTATGTCAAGTTGATGCAAATCCCAACCTTTAGCCATAGAAAGAGCTAATAATATTCTAACAGAAATAAGTTTAGCTACTGGAGAGAAAGTAGCACTATAGTCAATGCCTTCTTGTTGAGTGAAACCTTGAGCAACCAATCTAGCTTTGTATCTTTCCACACTTCCATCTGGGTTTCTTTTTATTTTAAAAACCCATTTGCATCCTATGGGGTGTTTATTTGGTGGCAAGTTAACAATGTCCCATGTTTTATTTTTATCCATTGCATTTAATTCAGCATTTATTGCATCTATCCAGTGAGAGTGTTTGATTGCCTGTTTATAGTTAGATGGTTCTGTAAAATTTGTAATGTTGCAGATAAATTGAAAATGTGATTTTGAAACAGAAGAGTAATCTAACACATTTGATAAAAGGGTATTTTTGAGGTAGTGTTGATGATACCACTGTTGCAGTGGTAGTCCTTAAGGTAAGTGGGTTGTCTAATTTGTCTAGTTGATTTTCTGAGGGTGGTAAGTTGATGGGTAGGGGGGGAAGATGGATTGGTAGTATTTGTTGAAGGTATAGGGTGAGATGTAGGATATACCTCCTGGTGTGTAGGAGTAAGAGTATCAAAGTGAAAAGGGGAAGGATTATGAATAGGGGTTACAAGAGAAGTATCTTTTGTAAATGTTTTGTAAATAATAGGGTCATGCAAGGGAAAATCATTTTCATGAAAAATAACATTTCTGGAAATAAAAATCTGAAAAGTGTTGATATCTAAGAGTTTGTAACCTTTGTAACCAGGAGAATATCCTATGAATATACATTTTCTAGCCCTAGGATCAAATTTTAATCTGTGTGATGTTAAAGTAGATGCATAGGCCAAACAGCCAAATACCTTTAAAAATGTGTAATCAAAATCAGTGTGAAATAATCTGAAAAATGGAGACTGATTTTGAAGTAAAGGGGAGGGGGTTCTATTCATAATATATACAGCAGTTAATATGCATTCATTCCAATAGTGAATAGGCAGTTTAGATTGAAAAAGTAAAGACCTTGCTATGTTTAAAATATGCTGGTGTTTCCTTTCTACCACAGCATTCTGTTGTGGTGTCTCTGTACATGAAAACTGATGTGTTATACCTAAGTTAGCAAATAAATCAGTAAATAGGAATTCCTTGGCATTATCACTTCTAAAGGTTTTAATTTGAGTGTGGAATTGATTATTAACCATGGATAGAAATTTAGGTATAATATGAGAAACATCAGATTTATGTTGAAGCAGGTATACCCATGTAAATCTAGTAAAATCATCAACCAAGGTCAAAAAGAATCTATAACCATTATAAGTAGAAACACTATAGGGTCCCCATATATCACAATGCACAAGTTCAAAAATATTGGAAGATGTAGAAGTGCTTAAAGGAAAAGGTAAATGCTTCATCTTTGCCATAGGGCATATGTCACAAGGTTTCTTGAAAGAATGTACAGATTTAAAACCTAAAACAGATTGGAGAGAATGTAGTTTATGAATGGGAATGTGACCCAATCTGTTGTGCCAAGTGTCTATAGTGACATTATTACAAGAATTTTCAAATTTAGGGGGAAGGCAGGGAGGAAGAACATAAAGTCCATGAGATAGTTCACCCTTGCCAATCTGCTTCAATGACTTCAGTTCCTGGATAGTGAAAAAATTAGGTGTAAAGGTAATGCTTAAGGGGAGAGAATTGAGTAGGGCAGGAACTGAAAGTAGGTTAAATTTAAAACTAGGAACTAGAAGAACATTATGAAGTGTAATGTTAGGATTTAAAATAATTGAACCTTTGAAATAAACTGAAATTACTGAACTATTAGGTAAGGTAATGGAAGTGTTAGTAATAGGTATTAGTGTTTGGAAAAGTTGAATGCTGTTGCAAATATGGCTTGTTGCTCCAGAGTCAATAATCCAATGATTTGTAAAAGCCAAATTGTGAGTTAGATTGAGAATAGAAGACATACCTGAATCAGTAGTGATATTGAATGTATTTGATGTGTTGGCATCTGATTGAGTTGAAGGAGAAGAATCACTTAACTGATTGGAGAATAGATGAGACAAATGGTGAATCTGATCTGGAGACAGATGTTGTATGAAATCTTGTAAAGTGGATCTTGTTGATTCCTCATTCTGTGCATCTGTCTGTAATGAATTAATCTTGGAAGGTGACTGTTGTTGTTGCTGATTTCTGGTAGTGGTGTTGTTATTTGGTGGTCTATAGCCAGGAGGGTAACCATGGATCTTGAAACAGGTGTCTGTTGTATGACCAGGCATTTGACAGTGGGTGCAGAAAGGCCTATTTGGTCTTCTGTAGTTTGTGGTGAAAGGGTTTCTGAAGTTTGGGTTAGGAGGTCTGGGATTGGTGTATGTTTGGGTAGGATTAAAGGGAGGTCTTGGAGAGGGGTAAGAAGGACCAGTTCTGGCATTGAAGGCCAATGAATCAGATGATGGAGTGTAAGTGTAGATGGATTTCTGTGTTTCTTCTTGGGTAACAAGGGCGTAGGCCTTTGGTACAGAAGGTAGAGGATCCATAAGTAAAATTTGACTTCTAGTTAGAGATAGAGAGTCTTGTAAGCCCATGAGAAATTGTAAGAGATACTCTTTTTCAAAATATTCATCTAACTGTCCACATGTACACTTTGGTCTGAAATTGGTAATTTCATCCCAAAGAGTCTTTAATTTTGAGAAGTATGTTGTTACTGAGTTGTTCTGTTGTTGAAGGGCCATAAGATCCCTTTTTAATTGATACATTCGTAGGCCAGATGCTTTTTGAAATCTTTGTTTAAGATCAATCCATATGTCCCTGGCAGTGGTGTGATAGAGTATAGTATGGTGAATATCTTTGGATAAGGAGTTTAGTAGCCAAGTAATGACAAGCTTGTTGTTTCTTGCCCAGTAATTTTGTAGGATAGGATCATTTTCAGGGCAAGGAAGTGTCCCATTAATGAAACCCAATTTATTTTTGACATCTAATGACAATTCCATTGCAATACTCCAAGTTTGATAGTTATGTTCAGTGAGTTTTTCAGAAACTAATGATATGCTTGGACCATCTGCAGGGTGGAGGTAGTATGGACTGCTAGGGTCCTCAATTTGAGCCCTAGTACGTGTAGAAGTGATGACAGAAGATGTGGAATCAACTGTGGGATCAGTAGGATCCATGGAAGAAATTTTTATGAATCTTGAAAGAAGTGTTTATAGAGAAAAACAGTAACTGAATTTTGAGAGAGATGAAGAAAGAGATGATGGTGCAAAAAAGGAGAATGGATTGGATCTATGGACAGAAAGATGGAGAAAAAAAATCAGAAATGGGCGAAGAAATAATAGAGATGAAGAGATGTAGAATACCAGATGAACAACAATTTTGATGAAGAATGAAGAACAGAATCTTGAATGAACTTTCTGGGAATAAGTTGATGAAGATTGCTGAAGAATTTCCTGAACAAATTTGATGAAGAATGAAGAACAGAATCTTTGAATGAACTTTCTGGGAATAGTTTGATGAAGATTGCTGAAGAATTTCTTGAATATGCAGCGGATGAAGTTTTGATGAATCAAGATGCTACAACTGATACCATGTCAATATATAAATTTGTATATAATTTGCATATTAAATCGCAGAGAAGAAACTGGAAAAGAAAAATATATTGAATAATGAGAACTGATTTTACAAAGAATGAATTAGATAGTCTAGAAACTGAATAACTAATCCTATATATAACTAACTGCAGGGGCAAAATAGGAAAACTGAATATGAACGGCTATTTACAAAATAACAGAAAAACTAATTACGTTTAATCACAATAATCCCTAAATTGATTCTGAAAATTAGGTCTTCTCTTCTTTCTTCTCCATTTCTGCAATTGTACCTTTTGAATCATCTTCGTTGATTAACAGTACATGTTATCAAGTGTAAGGTTAAATTGATAATTTTTTACTTGAAATAAAGTCGTTAGCATTATAGAGTGTGTGTGCAACACTATCACTCAAAGAGTATCCATACACTTCCTATCCATTCTCTATTATAAGAATCCAAAGAGTATCACACAAAAAGAAAGAATGTTCAGTTCTGATACGTTTTTCTCCAATGGCTGCAAAATCAAACGAAATAGTACATGATTTCTTTCCCTTCCTTAGAGAATACAAAGACGGACGAGTCGAGAGAATGTCGGGTCAATACATGGTTCCTCCATCAATCGACCCACAAACAAATGTCCAATCCAAAGACATTATGAACAACATATCCGCCAGGCTTTTCCTACCCGAAAACCCTAATCCACACAATAAGCTCCCCCTTCTTGTCTACTTCCATGGCGGCGGTTTTATGATCGAATCTGCTTTCTCTCAATTGTACCATAAACACCTCAGTCTCCTCGTCAAAGAAGCTAACGTTGTAGCCCTGTCCGTAAACTACAGATTAGCACCGGAGCATCCTCTCCCAATTGCGTACGAAGATTCATGGCTTGCACTGAAGTGGGTCTCTTCTGAATCTGAAAATGAAGAATGGATTAGAGATTATGCTGATTTGAGTCGTGTTTATTTAGGGGGAGATAGTGCTGGTGCTAATATAGCACACAAAATGGCTATTTTAATGGGTACGGAATCGTTAACTGGGATTAAGTTATGTGGGGTTTTCTTAAATTGTCTGTTATTTTGGGGTGAAGTTGCAATTGGAAATGAAGAGACCCATGAAACGATAACCAAGAGTTATACTGATAGCCTCTTGAGTTATGTGTGCCTGAATGGGTGTGATTAGCCGTGTATAAATCCGGGTATTTCGAGTTTGGGGTGTAAAAGAGTGTTGGTTTATGTTGCGGAAAAGGATATTTTGAGGGATAGAGGTTGGCATTATCAGGAGGCGTTGGAGAAGAGTGGGTGGGGAGGAGAAGTTGAGGTTGTGGATGTTGAAGGGGAGGATCATTGTTTTAGTGTTATTATTCCGGATGGGAAGAGTGCTATGGGCCTTTTCAAAAGACTGGCTTCTTTTCTCAATTCCTAGAACATATATGGTTTTGTCAAACTATAAACAAGCACCTGCGTTGTTGTATTTCCCTCTCGATCATTGTTTCGTGGTTTGTTTGGAGTGACTAAAGTTAATGTATAGTTTGATCATAATAAGATGTTGAAAAGAAGAAAAAATATTCATGAAAAGATCGAGAAACATGTTATTTATTTGTCCAGTGTTTTTAAAACCAGGTAGCTTGGGCTTTCGTTTGAAGACAGGCATGGATGTATATCTATTGTTATTTCTGTCTTACATACTTGCGTTTAAGTTTCTTTATGCAATTGAATAAAAATCAAAAGTACTTTAATTTGTGGCAAGGGGAAAAAGAGAAGATGATGAAAACAGAAGTCAAGTACATGTTGTTTAACTTATATCTTACCAGCTGCCATAATTTCATTAAAGATAAAAGCATATATAGTAAACATCAGAAGATAAGAAGGAAGCCCGTTAGTGCTCCCTTTCATTAGCATTTTGTTATTAGCTAACAAAGAAAAAATAGATAATATATTATTATATCATACTAGAAGGTAAGGGACTTGTGTATAATGTCTTTTATTATATCTTATAAGAAGATCATGAACTAGGTTTTAAATTTGCCGGGTTGATTTTGGTTCACCCGTATTTTGGAAATGGTACTGAACCCGACAAGCTGTGGAATTTCATTGCACCTGACACGACCGGTTCTAATGACTTGCGGTTGAACCCAACTGCAAATATGGATCTCTTTTTTCGAATCTGGGTTGTGAGAAAGTGCTGGTTTGTGTGGCTGGAGAAAGATTTATTGAGGAATCGTGGTTGGTATTACTATCAGGCATTCAAGAACAGTGACTAGAAGGGTCGGGTCGAATTTTTTGAGACACTGGGTGGAGAACACAATTTTTATTTGTTCGACCCGGATTGTGAGAAGGTTGTATCATTGATGAGAAGAATCGTTAGTTGCGTAAATAGAGAACCACGTTTAACGTCACATTATTAACCTGTACTAAAAAAAAAGGAACGTTATTAACCCTTTTAAGCTGTTACATGTAACTTTATTAATCCTTTAAGCTGTTACCTATAACTTTCTTCAAATTGATCTTTGAATGTTGGTAAATAATAGCTGAATTTCTTATAAACTAAATGGACTTGGCTAAGAGGAGTTCATCATTGGGAAAATTCTTGGTAGTTTACCACTCATGCGTTGACACGTGGTGGAAAAATCACATGAAACCTGCAACAATTGGGTTGGTATAAATTGTCCTAAAACCTTTATTAATTTGTACATGTAAAGCTCCCTTTTTGTTTTTTTCTCAAACTTCATCCCCATTATAAAATTTAATAGAATTAGGAAAATTCTAGGGTGCCGCTGGAAATAAGACATGTCATTAATTAATAATTTATTAAACAAGTTGCTAACATATCATAATAATATTAGCACAATAAGTGATACTATACCACAACAAATGATACTATACTATATATTTAGTAACATCAAATAGTAAATTATTTTCTAATAAATTATTATGAAAATAAATTAATGAATGTTACAATAATATTTTAAAATAAATAGTATGTAATATTTTTTTGAATAATTAATATTAACTTTGGAAAAAATTGCATAAATCACCTAATATAGAATAAATACTAAATGATGTGGGGTCATATTAAATATATGGGGTTAATACTATGTAATGTGTGCTCGTACTATCACATGTGAATTATACCATAGAATGTGATACACATTTCGTGGTAATACCACCTAATATGGAATAAATACTACACGTTGAGGACCATATATACTAAATATATGGATTAATACTATGTAATGTGAACATGTACTGTCACATATGAGTTATAACATAGAATGTGATACAAATTGCATGGAACCACTCTTTATGGAATACATACTACATGATATGTTGTCATACATAATATATGAGGTTAATACTATGTAATTAATGTGAGCTCATACTGTCATATATGATTTATACCATAGAATGTGATACACATTGCGTTGTAATACCACCTAATTTGGAATAAATACTGCATGATGTGGGGTCATACTAAATATATGAGATTAATACTATGTAATGTGAGCATGTACTTTCACATGTGAGTTATATTATACAATGCGATACACATTGTGTGACAATACCACCTAATGTGATAAATTAGCGGCACCCTAGAATCCCCAAAAATTCTAAAATAGATATAATAATTATTAATAATTAATTGAAAAAATATATGGTATTGTTTGTATTAATAAAATAATTATAATAAACTATATTATTAAATTAAATCATATTTTAATATAAAACTGAAAAAAATGAAAAAAATATTTTTTCAAATCTAAAATTTATATAATAGTATTACTTTATTTAATATTTATTAAAATAATAAGTTATAAATTATTTATAAGTAATTATAATGTTGATATTGATGACATTAATCGAGTCATTTGTCGATTTGGATTATAATTAACTTAATTATACATTACTATAAGGTCAACAATATTGACTTTGATGAATTAATCGAGCCATTTGTCGATTTTGATTACGATTAACCAAAATATACATTATCATAAGGTCAACAATGTTGACTTTGTCAATTAATCGAGCCATTTGTCGATTTTGATTACGATTAACCGAATTTTACATAATCGAGTCATTTGTCGATTTTGATTACGATTAACCGAATTATACATTATCATAACATCAACAATGTTGAGTTTGGTCAATTAATTGAGTCATTTGTCGATTTGGATTACGATTAACCTAATTATACATCACCTTAAGGTTCACAATGTTAAATTTGGTCAATTAATTAAACTATTTGTCAATATGAATTACGTTTAATTTAGATACACATTATCATAAGATCGAAAATGTTGACTAATATATAATAGTTGTTTAGTTTATTTATTACATCGTGACAAGAAAATATACTTTTAATATTAAGTATTAAAAATTATGGATTAACCCCGAAATACAGGTAAATACTACTTTTGGTCCCTCTTATCATTATTTTTTACAGAGTGGTCCCTCTTATGTTTTTTTCCCACTTTAGTCCCTGCTATAAATTATTTATTTCACTTTAGTCCCTACTATGAATCATGTGTTTCACTTTAGTCCTTATCAGGTGGTAACACGTGGCATGCATATGAATATTTTTTAGGGCATTTTCATCCGTTCACTATTGAGACTATTTGAGATATTGTTTAATTGGTGAACAATTTTGGTGTTTGAAAAAGATTTTAGGAAAAAACTTTAGTTTGGAACGAAATGTACGATTAAGTTGGATTGAAATGAAAGCCCAGTTTGGAAGAGATTATATATTAGGTTTTTTTTAATAATTAGAAAGACGAAAATATCCTTGTTAGTTTACTTGAAATGACAAAATTGCCCTCATGAGCATATCATATGTTATCGGAATCGCCTTGGACCACTTGAAAATGACTAAAGTGAAACAAAATAATTCATAGTAGGGACTAAAATGAGAAAAAAAACATAATAGGGACCACTCTGTAAAAAGTTAATGATAAGTGGGACCAAAAGTGGTGTTTACCCCCGAAATATAGTTTGAATTGAATCCAATTTATATTTCAATTTTTTATGAGAGTTTATATAACAAAAAGTGTAATTTTGTTTCATTTGTGGTGAAAACCCCTTTGTGCGCAAAGTGTACAGCAGTATGATGGGATCCCGATACTTGGTGGAGGCACATCATGCGATTTACATCCTTCAAGGTTTTAGGGCAAGGGTTCTGAGGGTCCAGGATTAGTCTAGTGTAAGCTTGTACACCTGGGTTATAAAAAAAATTGTAATTTTGTTATGTTTTCATTATAGTATTAATAACATGAACATTTAAGCTAATTGGTACTAATTATTGGCTCATAACATTAATTATGCCGGTGAATATAGAAATTGGAATTTTACCATAATGTGCAAATATTTTGTGGACCAATTTGAAAATTTTAGTTATTATATTTACATATTTATATAATTAATTTGATTTTATAAACAATTTTAACAAATTAAATAATACTTTAATATAAATCGAAATAAAATCCAATTTTTTACAAATCTACAATTTATATAACAATATGAATTTATTTAATATTTTTTAAAATTATAAAGTTATATATTATTAGTAAATATTATAATTAAAAAAAGTTAAACCATACCCATCCCTAACCCCCCACCTCGTAACCATCCCCAACCTAAAACCCAGGCCGCCCAATCGTCGTCCCAGGCCGGTGGTGGCCTGGGAATTTCCGTTGGGCGAAAGGTGTTACTCCACTATATTAGTACTGCTACTTTCGGAAATTGAAATCGAAGTCGGTGTCACTCTACGGCAGGCCGCCTGAGATTTGCTGCGAGGAACAATAATAGCTAATCTCGGCATCGCTGTTGTTGTGTTGTCAAAATTTTCTTCATTCGGATTTTTCTTTACATTTTCTCCTAGCTTTATACACAAAACTGGCTCATTCATTTTGGAAAATTAAAAAAATTAAACAGAAACAGAAGTTGTTTGTGTAGCATAATAATTTCCTTGAATTTTTTCAAACTATGGCCGGAAAAAATGGTAAAGTGGTAAGGAATCTAGATCTGGATACATTACTTTCTATCAGTAATCTCTTTTTAGAATTATTTCTCTCACAAGTTGCTATAAGGGCAAAATAGTAGTTTCATGGCCAAACACAAAAATACTTGTGAAAGTTCACCTGTATAGCAGGTAACCCAAAAATTAATATTTTAATATTTTAGTGTACTTTTTTTCCAAAACTATCGGGAATTTTCCACTCCCCACCCAATTAAAATTAGGTTTGGTTTACATCAACTTGTTGCTTTTTCCTTTTCTGGTTGAACAATGACATATAATGGAAATGGGAGATGGATCCAGAAAATAAAATATGACTTGTATCATAAACCAAAAAAGAAAAAGAAAAAGAGATTGGATGAGTGAGTGAATAAAAGATTAATTTAACGGATGAATAGACAATTTTTTATTTTTTATAAAAGAAGCGCACCGACTCCCTCTTGATGTTTACATTTTTATGATGGGGTATAATGTCCATTATGTAAATATCACAGGGAATTAAAATGCTCATTTACGTATATCACATGGAGATAAATTGTCTATTTACATTTAGAAATATATATTTTAATAATAGAGTAAGGTGTATTGATCATTTTTTACCTAAAATAAAGTCGTTGCATTATAGAGTGTTTGTGCAATACTATCACTATTAAGGAGGTAAATTACTCAGATTGATTTGGTTCTTTGATTAGGTAACTTGGTCAAATTTAATTTATAACTATTGACTTTAATTAAATTTCAATTTACCCTTTCACTTATTTTGCTTCTAAAAAAAACTGCTTCTCATATAAAAAGACAGCTTTACCCCAAATTTTTATAATGATTGATTTTGACATTCTGCAAATTGACCCCTATGTTTTGCGATTTTACGAATTGAATTATTTTGCTTCTAAAAAAACCCGTCTCTCATATAAAAAGACCGCTTTACCCCCAATTTTGATAATAATTGACCCCTATGTATTGCAATTTTACGAATTGAACCTTACTCTTTCATCTAGCCGTGTATTTATCCCGTTTTGATCTTGGCCATTGATTGTGTACCTTGGCCTTTACACAATTGACTTTAGACTTTGAATTAAATGACCTATTTACATTTTCATTTGAATATATTTAAAAAAATCGAAAATCGTAGAATATGCAATTGACAAAATAACCTTTAATTAAATATTAACCCTTTTTCATCCATTTTAATTTGGATAAATATTTGTTTCCTCTTTCGTAACCTCTCCATCATTTTTAAACCATCTTTACACCTTCTATAAAACGTCTCCACCATTTTTATTTATAATGTTTAGTCCCAAAATCAAGAATATTACATGGTCCATCATTTTGCAGAGCAAGCTTAAATAATAATAAGAATTTGAAAATTTGTAGATCCTATAAATTTTAATACTCGAAACGAAAATATAGAGTACTCCCTCTGTCAAAAAATTATCTGTCATTTTAGAGAAAAAAATTTGTCCCAAATAATCTATCACTTTAGGATTTCAATACACATTAATTATATATTTTAGATAATTTTAGAGAAAAAGTAAGAGAGAGTGTAAAACTTGAATAACGTGTAAATAGTTAATGGTGGGATAAATAAAAAATAAGAATATTTGAGGTATATAATTTATTTTTTCCATAAAAGTGAGGCTATGTAGTAGGTACTTTAATATGTATGAAAACATGTAAAATGACACTTAATTTTGGATAGAGGGAGTAACTTTTATGATACGTTTCCATTTTTTATTCCACACGCTTCCACTATAAGAATCCAAAGTAGTATCACACAAAAACAAAGAGTGTTCAGTTGTGAATCTTCTGATACGTTTTTCTCCGATGGCTGCAAAATCAAACGAAATAGTCCATGATTTCTTTCCCTTCCTTAGAGAATACAAAGACGGACGAATCGAGAGAATGGGGGGTGAAAACATGGTTCCTCCATCAATCGACCCACAAACAAATGTCCAATCCAAAGACATTATCATCTCACCAGAGAACAACATATCCGCAAGGCTTTTCCTACCCAAAAACCCTAATCCACACAATAAGCTCCCCCTTCTTGTCTACTTCCATGGCGGCGCTTTTTTGATCAATTCTGCTTTCTGTCAATTGTACCATGAACAACTCAATCTCCTCGTCAAAGAAGCTAACGTTGTAGCCCTGTCCGTAAACTACAGATTAGCACCGGAGCATCCTCTCCCAGTTGCGTACGAAGATTCATGGCTTGCACTGAAATGGGTCTCTTCTGAATCTGAAAATGAAGAATGGATTAGAGATTATGCTGATTTGAATCGTTTTTATTTAGGTGGAGATAGTGCTGGTGGTAATATAGCACACAAAATGGCTATTTTAATGGGTACGGAATCGTTAACTGGGGTTAAGTTATGTGGGGTTTTCTTAAATTGTCCGTTATTTTGGGGTGAAGTGGCAATTGGAAATGAAGAGACCCATGAAACGGTAACCAAGAGTTATACTGATAGCCTCTTGCGTTATGTGTGCCCGAGTATGAATGGGTGTGATGAGCCGTGGATAAATCCGGGTATGGATCCGGGTATTTCGAGTTTGGGGTGTAAAAGAGTGTTGGTTTATGTTGCCGAAAAGGATATTTTGAGGGGAAGAGGTTGGCTTTATAAGGAGGCATTGGAGAAGAGTGGGTGGGGAGGAGAAGTTGAGGTTGTGGATGTTGAAGGGGAGGATCATTGTTTTAGTCTAATTATTCCGGAGGGGAAGAGTGCTATGGCCCTTTTCAAAAGACTGGCTTCTTTTCTCAATTCCTAGAACATATATGGTTTTGTCAAACTATAAACAAGCACCTGTGTTGTTGTATTTCCCTCTCGTTCAATTGTTTCGTGGTTTGTTTGGTGTGCCTAAAGTTAATGTATAGTTTGATCATATTAAGATGTTGAAAAGAAGAAAAAATGTTCATGAAAAGAGAAACATGTTATTTATTTGTCCAGTAGTTTTAAAATCCAGGTAGCTTGGGCTTTCGTTTGAAGACAGGCATGGATGTATATGCAGTGACGGAGCTACCCCCAAGAAAATTCTGGATATAGATATATATATATATATATATATATATATATATATATATTTTATTTATGAATTATGGTGATACTAGTATGTGGTCTACTTGTTAAGGTGCTTAAGTTTATGTTTGAGGGCCTGAGTTCGAACCCGTGAACATTCTCCTCTTTTTATTTAATTTATTGTATTTATTTATCAAATATCAATTATTACGCTTATTAAGTTACAAAATGTTTTTTGATGCTTTATTACATCCTAAATATTTTGAACCATATATTTAATGAACTCTTAACAAACCTGCTAATAGACTTTTTTCATCATTTATTGGATAAAATAATTGTTAGTATTAAATTATAGTGTTACTTTAAATTAAAAAAATTTATTCTATCATATTCAAAAAGCCATCCAGTTTGCTACCAAAAAAAGTTTTGCCCCCCTAAGAAAATTGTCTAGCTCCGCCACTGTGTATATGTCTATGTATATGTATTGTTATTTCTGTCTTACATACTTGCGTTTAAGTTTCTTTATGCAATTGAATAAAAATCAAAGTAATTTGTGGCAAGAGGAAAAAGAGAAGATGATGAAAACAGAAGTCAAGTACATGTTGTTTAACTTATATATATCTTACCAGCTGCCATAATTTCATTAAAGATAAAAGCATATATAGTAAACATCAGAAGATAAGAAGGAAGCCCGTTAGTGCTCCCTTCATTAGCATTTTGTTATTAGCTAATAAAAAAAAAATAGATAATATATATAATGAAAAAAAAAAAAAAAAGCTTCATTTCAAACAATTTCAATAACAAGAAGGAAAAGTGGTTTGGTTATATACAATTTTGGTAAAATAGTGCGCGCATAAATAGTATCCTGAATTAGGGAGTCCGAACAGCAGGTCTCATAGATCGAAAGATGTTAACACTAAATGATGAACATGATCTAGAATCCTTTTAATATTCATCCGCAAGCATATCTTCCCATATTTTGCAATTCACAAAAGAACAACTCAACACTTATCTTGAAAGTATTTTTGGGCTTAGAAGACAAGCAAAACAAAAATGGAAGGAATATGTAATAATATCTTTTTAGACATCCTCAAGATTGAAAACAAGATTTATACACATTAAGATAAAGATATTTTTAATTAAAATTGTATAACTAGGCCCCTGGGTTATGTCTCTCCACATGAAGAGTATAATGACATTAAGATGTATCATGTATGTATGTTTTCAAACCACAAGAAACCAATTATTTTTCATTATATGATGCAAGTTATATATTAAGGAGACCACATAATAGTAGTAGTAGAATACTAAACTTACTTCTGTTATAAGTACAAGGATGCAATTCAATCAACATTAAAGTATTTTTCTGCAACAGAAGTTCAGAATGAAAATACAATTAAAAGAGAACAATTAAAATACGTATATATATATATATATATATATATATATATATATATATAGTAATGATTTATATTATGATTTCAGGGACGATCAAGATCCGAGTCCAATTTCCATTTTTTCCATCCGCATCCGAAACCTGATCCGCTCGGATCTTGAATATTAGCAACCGGATCCGAATTCGGTGGATATTAACATGATTAAGTGCATATTTTTAAAGTTTATTAATATATTAATAGAAATTTTGGCCTGCCATTTTTCTTTTTTTTTGTTGGTTTACTAGAAAACGTGATACTATTTGACGAACATTTTTTTAAGTTATGTACTACATATGAAAAGTTAGTTTGAATTATCAAAAAAAGAAGTGCTGAGATTTCGGTTGTTTAATTTCCAATTTACAACACCAAAAAAAATGTGCAATTAGTAATGTGAAAAAGAGAATTATTGTTAAATGTGGATATTTCTTACGTTGATTAGAAGTCCAAATTGGACTGCATGATGTGTTGTCTATCTCTTTCGGACAATACTAAATTTTTTCCGTGTACGTTTGCTTGGCTCCATCTATGAATAGCTATGATTGGTTACACATTCTGGACCAAACAATTGGAAAATCATCCGAGAAACAAGAATGCAACAAGCAAATATATATCTATCTATCTATATCCATATATCTATATTTTTATATTATTATTATTATTATTATTTATTATTATTATTATATTATTATTTATTATTATTATTATTATTATTTATTTTTTTACAAATAAAAGTACGAGTTCAAAAAATAGAGTTTCTTGAATTTTTTGTGAAGAATAATATACCCCTACTTAAAAGATAATTAAATTAATTATAATAAGAAAAAAATAGAAAAAAGAAGTCTACTCCAATATGAACACTTCAATATAAAACTAAATGAAGATGTATAATTAAACATGAAGTCTTATTATAATATTTATTTCCTACATAAACTCATAAACTCCTAAAATCTAAAATTATCTCTTACATCAACTTTTATAATTTATTTATAATCTAAGTACGTAATTTTTGTTTGGCTAAAGAAGTCAAATATAAACAATATCCAAAAATATCAAGACATGAATAACCGCGAATAATCAAGACATGAAGAACATGTGGATTCGATAAATACAAGTGAAATAGATGAAATTTTTGGTGAAAACGATGAAATTTTTGGTGCAGTCGGTGATACTCAAATTTTCATGGAAAGCGTTTGAAATCGATAAAAGTCGGTTAAAACATGCGAAAATGATATAAAAAAATTTTGGGTCAAATTGGTGAACACTGATAAAGTTGATGAAAAATGAGTGAAACAGGTAAAAAGACGTCTGTGAAATCGATAAATATATATGCATTGGAATAACTTTGGATGAAATTCATGAAAACCGGATAAGATCGATGAAATTAGTAAAAAAAAAAAAGGATGACATCTTTTAAAATGGGTGAGATCAGTGAATCGGGGAACATAAGTAAAATTGATGAAAACATTTTAAATCAATTAAATATGATATGAAATTGGTGAAAAAACGTGTAGATCAATGAAAAAACTTGTGAGTGAAAACGAATAAAATCTATAAAAATAAAAATAAAATAGTTTAACAAAAAAAAAAGGAACGGTAGAAAATGGTTTAAACCGAAAAAATAAAAGAAATCTATGAAAAATGGAAAAAAATTAATGAAAGTTGGTTAAACCGATAAAATAAATGATAAATCGAAGAAAAATATATTAAATCGATGAAAAGTTAATGAAATCAGTAAAAAGACGGGTTAAGCCCCTGAAAAAATGAATTAAATATGTGCTCGAATTTTCATGGAAAACAGGTTAAATCGGTTAATTAAAATTGGTGAAACGATAAAAGTCGGCTAAAGCATGTGAAAATGATAAAAATTTGGATGAACACTGGTAAAGTTGGTGAAAAACGAATAAAACCGGCGAAAATGCTCATGTAAAATTGATAAATGCATATGGAATTGAATAGCTTTGGATGAATTTCGTGAAAACCGGACAAGATCGATGAAATTAGTGAAAAACAGATGAAATTGTTGAAAATGGGTGAAATCATTGAATCAGGAAAAAATGTAAAGTCGGTGAAAACATGTGAATTCAATGAGATGTGAGGTGAAATTGGTGAAAAAAAATGTAAATCAATGAAAAAACGTGTGAATTATGTGAAAACGAGTGAGATATTTAAAAATAAAAAATAGTTTAACTAGCAAAAACTAGGTTAAACCAATAGAAAATGCAAGGTTTACACCAGAAAAACATAAGAAATCGACGAAAAATGAAAAAATAATGAAAGTAGGTAAATCGATAAAAGAATGGATAAATCGATGAAAAAATATTTTAAATCGATGGAAAATGAATGAAATCGGTGAAAAGACGGGTTAAACCCGTGAAAAGAATGAACTAAGTAATTTTGTTATGATCATATTTAAAAAAAAAAGAATTACAAGATCTTATGAACAAATCAATCATCAAATTATACTTGATTATTATAATTTAAAGTCATCATTTTTTTATGGATTAATAATTTTGATAATAAATAAATTGAATATTAATCATTAATTTATGTTATTTTTTGTGATATGACAAAGATAATTTTGTTATAATTTATAAAATTTACTTATGAAATTAACTAGACTACGTGCACTTTTCTAGTAAATAATAAAAGATTGAGGATTGATTTTCAAAGAATCACAACTTGAAAATGATGACTCGATCAATGAGTCACATTGTCTATAATTGAAAATCATCGAAAATTCACAAACATTTTGAATTTTATTCTGGACAAGTAATTTGTGTGTGATTTTGGATCAGTACAAGTATGCTAGGGAGACCACATAATAGTAGTAGTAGTATTAGAATACTAAACTTACTTTTGTTATAAGTACAAGGATGCAATTCAATCAACATTAAAGTATTTTTCTGCAACAGAATGAAAATACAATTAAAAGAGAACATGATAACAGTACATAATTTTTAACTTATGACCATACCAGGGCAGGGCATCCAACCATCAGTTTCTTTAACCGAGCTTCATAATAGCTAGAATCAGAATTTTTCATGCTCTACATTGTGAATTAGAAAGGAGATAACATGAGATAATTAAGAAGCACATAGGAGCTCCCTTTCATTAGCATTTGGTTATTAACTACCAATGAAAATAAACTATCTAGTAAAACATACATAGCTTAATTCGCATATTTTCGGAGTGCAACCGATGGTCAATGACTTTGGAGAGAAATTATGAAGAAAGTTCTCTCCCCAACATTTAAAATAAAGTTCCGGTCTCATTAAATTTCTAGAGAACCCCATATCCCAAGTATTGCTTTAGTAAGTACAGTAAATTCAATCAAAATCAACATTCGAGCTCTTCATTCATATTATCAGTGCCAAAAAAAAAAAATCCTTTTCTATAACCTTCTTTTTATGCTTTTGTTGATTACATTCAGGTAACCACTGCAGGGGCGAGGGCGACTAAATGATATGTAATGAAAAAACTAACAAAAATAGGTATATATATATATACATATACACACATATAATAATGAGTTATATTATGATTTCAGGGACGATCAAGATCCGAGTCCAATTTCCATTTCTTCCATCCGAATCCTGATCCGCTCGGATCTTGAATATTAGCAACCGGATCCGAATTCGGTGGATATCCCGAATCTGCATAAATTATCCGGATCCGTTTAACACATTTAACAATTTTTGTTTCAATTTTCCTCCAAATCACTTGCAAATTCCACCAACATTTTATACTTATTTCATCGAAACTATTGCCTGAAAATTGTAAAAGATGGAATCTGGTGGGCAAATATAAACGGTAAAAATTAGAACAAATGAATAACAAAAATATAAATAAAAAAAGATAAATTGGGAGAAAGAAGAGGAAAATTCAATATTTAGAAATGGAAGAGAATACAAAAATTGAAAGATGAATGGTAAGGGTTTTGATTTTTCTTATTAAATAACATAAATTAATATGTTGTAGGTTTAATTAGTTATCACGTCAGTCCACATTTCTTTTTAAGATTATTTTTAATATAGTAAAGATTTAAGTGGAACATATGAAGTTTTATCTTTTGGTTTCAATACATAATATATAAACAACATATAGTAATATATATCGAATACGGATCTGTAACGGATCGAATCACCCTATATCCATATTCGCTCCATATAATTCGGATTACGGATCTTCTTAATCGGATCACTAATCGGACAATTATCCTAATAAATCGAACCGGATTCGGATATTGAAATCCGCCCCACTGACAACCCTAGTTTATATAGGAAACTAGCCAAGGAAAAATAAAACATAACTAACTACAAGCTAAATTTAACAAACAAGTCCTCTAATTCTGCTATTTTAAAGTAATTGCCTGGATATGATAATTCAATTTAGGGACATGATCCGGTAAACCAGACAAACCGTACTGAAACTTACCGTATACCGAACCGAGATTTCGATTCGATATACGGTAAGTGCCCAATTACCAAACCACGTTCACCTTCGGTTTTTGGTATTACCGGCTGGTTTACCAAACCGAACCGGAGTACCATTTTTTTTTTAATCCTAATTCGTAAACTTTAGACTAGAAAGTAACGCGTCTTCAGTTCAGTCTTCACTTCTTCACTGACCTAGTTTAGAAGCAAAACCATTCTTTCAGTCTTCCTCAATTCAATATCAATTCATAGCCACAACCCACAACCGCACCACCATCCGCATCCTCCTGCTCCGCAATCTTAGTACCAATTTAAATTATTTGATTTTCGAGCACACCACCAGCTCTCTCTGTCTCTCCCCCCCTCCCCCTCTCCCTCTCCCTCTCCCTCTCCTCTCTCTTGTTTTTATTGATTGATGAACAACAGAAAATAGAGAAGGAAAAAACATTCTTGACATGTCTACAGTCCAATTCTCATTTTTTCTCTTTCTCTCTAGCAGATCTTTCAATTCCCATGTGGTGCCTTGAAAATAACCATTTGGGTCGTTTCTTTTTTTTTTTTTTTCTCCTCTTCTTTGAGTGAAAGAGAAAATCCATTCTTTCTATATTGTAGGCGGCAAAAAACAGAAAACCCCAAAATTAAGCATTAGGTGAAACAAGTTTTTTGCTGGGTTTTGGAAGTTGAAAGAGAAAGAGAAAAAAAAAAAAGCTGAGTTTCCACAGTAATCAATTCCTAAATTTTCAGAAAATTCAAAGGCCAATACATTTTCAGTACCATTCGGTTCGGTTTTACCGTTTGCACACCCCTACTTCAATTCAGTTTTTTTTTTGAGAAAAAAATCCAAACCCAGATTTATAACTAGGATCCAAAAAGTGACCCATGCGTCGCCTCAAGGCCTCGCCAAAGCGATGCCTTGGAGTCGCTTTTGGGACGGCAGCTTATTCATCTTTAATGATAAATGAGAGTTATATGGGTAAGCTCACGTGTAATAGCTTTAACTGTATGTTGATCATGTAATTAAACTTTAGAACAGAGGTAAAAGATAAGAGTTCTAAGACAATGTAAAATTTTAGTTTTAGATCCAATTGGAAATATTCATTTATTGAATAACAAAATTAAAAATATATACCTCTGCTAACCAAGTGGAGACCTTGCGACATCTACTCCTCAAGGGCTCGCTCAATATAGTTTCTTCGAAAGACTTTGTATTATAAATATTTCTGGGATAAGCTTCACCCCCTGATATGCCATCACATGTTGTGAGAAATAAATAAAATGCAATTTAAGTATGAAGAGCAGCATTGGAATTTCTTTTGAAAGTAGGAATAACCTTTGTTAAATACTTTAGCTTAAAAAAAATTATTTGGAAATCATGCCTTTGTTCCCAGACATAATATTACACTAAAGAGATTACTAGTTCTATTTCGTACGATAAATTTTTATAGTTCACATACCATATTTGGAAATTTTTTGATATGCAAATTTATTTATAACAGACGGAAGTATAAAGAAATAAGAAACAACAAAAATACTCTGTAAAAGCCTTTCTATGTATCTATAGTACATCCTCAAATGTTCTCGAGTATCTATATACACATGAATCCATACTTATACATGTCTGTCTATGCATGATTTTCAAGAGCATAGCTTCCAAGCAAGGCATGCACTTGTTTAAAGTAAAGCTTATAATAAAAGAGCTTTTTGTCATATAACAAAATCAACTAATCCCAACTAATGTTGGCATTTATAGAAAAGTTTCAAACTAATATCTCAAATATGTGTCTATACAAGTAATTTCAGCACTAAATCATATTTAATCACTTTGTTTTAGCATCAATCACGAGAGATAGTAAGATTCAACTAATTAAGTAAGTGATTAAGAGGAGGGTAGAGAAGAACATAAAAAAAAATGACTTCTTTAGAGAGCATATGTGTAGAGTAGCAACCTATAGAGACATGACTCGAACAGAGATGGTAAAGGCACAATGTTGAAGTTTAAAGCTCCATAATTAAGTTTTTACATCCTCATGTACGTTGGTACATGAATTTCCGATATATTTTTAGAAAAAAAGTCACCATTACCACCTTTTTTTTCATATTTAATCTTTATTTTACCCCTGCTTCATAAATAAGTTCTTTATTCTAGAAAACGCAAACAAAATTTATGCGAATTTAGAGAATAAAGATCCACAGAAATCCCTAGAGAAAAAGGGCTATGTTACCCACCCACCCAATAAAAAAACTAATTAAATTGTACCCCCAAGTTATGTTCTCTACATGGAAGAGTATAATGCCAACCAACTCTTTTCATAGGCATGATTAAGAAGAAGAAACTCATAATATACTCACTGTTGTTAAAGTGCAAGGCTGCAATTGAATCAACATCAAAGTATTTTTCTGCAACAGAAATTCAGAGTAAAAATTGTGGCAACAGGAAAAAGAGAAAATGACAAGCTTCATAGCTAGAATCAGAATTTTTCATGCTCTACATTGCGAATTAGAAGGAGATAACATAAGATAAGAAGCACAGAGGAGCTCCCTTTCATTAGCATTTAGTTATTAGCAACCAAAGAAAAGAAACTCACAAAAACGTAGCTTAGTTTCGCATATTTTTGAACTATATATGATATTTGTTGAGGAAACCACTGCAGCGTGTGACTAAAGGACGTGAAATTAAAATACTGAAAATAATATCATGTTATAAATTGCATATACATACGTACAACCATATATAGATATAAAAGTTATTTTTTTATTATTTTGTGCTGTACAGTAACTTGAATACCAAAGTAGCACACATATATTTAGCATTTATTTGGTTGGGTTTGACCTACACCTATACACTTGGAGTCACTTCTAGGGAATAAGAATACTGAAGATATGAATGATAACTCTCATCTATACACTTGGAGTCACTTCTTGGGAATTAGAATACCGAAGATATGAATGAGAGTTATCAGGGTAAGTTCGTGTATAAATATAATAGCTCTACATGTATGTTGATCATGTAATAAACTTTAGACAGAGGATAAGAGTTCTAAGAGAAGGTAAGAATTTAGTTATAGATCTAGATCTATTGGATATATCCATTTATTTAAATAACAAAATCAAGCAAATACCTCTGCGTACCAAATGGAGACCTTGTGACATCTTTCCGACAAACGAAGGCTCATTAGATATTCTTCAAAAGTCGACTTATTAGCACCATCACCAGCTGATATGCCATCACATATGTCATGAGAAACAACTAACATGCAGTTTAAGTATGAAGAGCAGCATCGGAAATTCATTAGAAAGAAGGAATAACCGTACATAAGTTACACTAAAGAGATTACTATTTCTATATAGAGCATAATTTTTCAAAGAATACATACCGAATTAAAAAAATTCCATATGCAAATAAATTTTATCACAGAAAGAAGCACAAAGAAAAAAGAAACAACAGAATAAATACTCTATTAAAGCTTTTCTTTGTATATGTAAACCCTTAAATGTTCTCGAGTTTCTCTCCCTTGATCCCAAACAACTTGTTACCACAAACAGATCTCTAATTTTTTTTCCAAAAAACAAGGCATGTAATCCTCCAACAACAAGAGCATACTCTAAACACATGCAACAATAAATAAGTTAAATTAGTAAAACAGCCATCAGGCGGTGAAGACATATAGCACTATCAAAATAAAGAATATCCTCCAACCAACATGACCGCCATGGTATAACATTTTGTACACAAACTTTATGAGTGAGTGTCCATACAAAAATCCATACTTATTACATATCTATATTTATTCATGAATTTTAAGAATACGTGTCTATACAAGTAAGTTCATCACTATAATCATATCTAATCACTTGGTTTTAACAATCAATCACGAGAGATAGTAAGATTCAGCATATTTAATAAGTACATTTCATTCAACAAAATGAACAGAAAAAAAAAACAAATACAATTAGGGTAGAGAAGAATATTAGTATAAGAAACTGACTTCTTCACGTAGGATATGTGTAGACTAGCAGCTTATAGAGAAATGACTAAAACAGTGAGAGTAAAGCGCTATCAAGTGGTTTGTGTGTGTGTATATATATATATATATATATATATATATATATAGAGAGAGAGAGAGAGAGAGATTTTCATAGCTCTACAGTTAAGTTTTTACTTCCTCAAGTATGCTGACATATGAATTTCCAATTAAAAAAAAAGATTTACAGGATCAGTCACATTTTTAGCCTATTTAAGCTTTACTTTATACATATTGCTACATTAAATAAGTTCCTTAATTTAAAATTCAACCAAAAGAAGTTTGACAAAGCTCAAGGCCGTGTAGAGAAAGCATTGGGAATGAATTAGAACATTGAAAGAAATTCCCTAAATAAACTTGGGCTGATGAACAATGCATAGCTTACTAGTTTGTCAATTTAGGATTGTCTCTAGTATTTGATGGGGTTCAGTTCTACGAAAACATGAAAAACTAGTCTTGAAATTAAATAAAGGTAAACTAAGAAAAAGTGGTTCACGTCACAGCTCTCGTTATATAAAAGAGAAGATGCTTCACTTTTGAGCACGTGTAATCCAGATCCCAAAAAAAAAACAATTAGGCGTAGTTGTTAAGTTTGATAGAGGCAAACTCAATGGAGTGAAGGTATCTTGTGACTGTGAAGAAAGTTATTAGAATTCATTCTATCATAAAATTTTATAGCACTTGAGTATAAATAACTCTATAAATGACAATGTTTACCACAGTAGTTAACGGCGCATAGCACAGCGAAGTGTGAAGGCTTCCCGAGGCTATGGAGCAAACTCCAGTGCTAAGTTAAGTTTCTGGACTTGAACCCATCATATGCTGTTGTAAATGAATAGAAGAATATTTTCGTATATTACATCTAAGTAACCATAGGATTATATACAACTACAAGAGATCTATCTAAGGCAGTTAGCCTACTAATTAGTCTACTAATTAGCCTATAACTATGCTAATATACAAGGTAACAGAATATGTAAATATTCTGTAATATATTCTGTAATATATTCTATAACACTCCCCCTCAAGCTGGAGCATAGATATTAATCATGCCCAGCTTGTTACAAAGATATTCAATCCGAGACCCATTTAATGCCTTCGTGAAAATATCCCCAAGTTGCTCTCCGGTCTTCACATGTCCAGTAGAAATTAGATTTGCCTCAATTTTCTCACGAATGAAATGACAATCAACCTCAATGTGTTTAGTCCTTTCATGGTATACTGGATTTGCAGCTATATGAAGAGCAGCTTGGTTATCACACCAAAGTTTTGCTGGCATCGAATGCTTCAACCCAACCTCATCTAGGAGATGATGTATCCACAAAATTTCGCATGTGACCTGCGCCATGGCTCTGTATTCTGATTCTGCACTGGATCGAGATACAACATTCTGTTTCTTGCTCCTCCACGACACAAGGTTACCACCAACAAAGACACAATAACCTGTAGTGGACCTTCTATTAACTTTCGATCCAGCCCAATCAGCATCTGCAAAACACTCAATGTGATTGTGTCTCTGATCACTATACAATATACCAAGACCAGGAGCTCCTTTCAAGTAACACAAAATCTGCTCCAAAGCTTCCCAATGTTTCACTGTAGGCGCAGTCATAAATTGGCTGACACTACTAACCGCATATGCAATGTCTGGACGAGTTACCGTGAGATAGTTTAATTTCCCAACTAATCTCCTGTACCTTTCCGGATCGTCAAAGGGATCACCATCATCTTTTGTAAGATGTACATTGGGAACCATTGGTGTACTGCATGGCTTGACTCCCGTCTTTCCAGTTTGTTCAAGTAGATCAAGTACATACTTTCTTTGAGATAAGAAAATCCCTTTTTTGCTTCTTGTAACTTCTACTCCTAGAAAATATTTTAGTTGACCCAAGTCTTTTGTGTGAAACTTGGTATGTAGAAATAACTTGAGAGAAGAGATGCCTGTATCATCATCTCCTGTAATAATGATGTCATCAACGTAAACAACAAGAAGAATAATACCAACTTCTGAAAGTCTGTAGAAAACCGAGTGATCACATTTACTCTTCTTCAGTCCAAATTCCTGGACTACCTCACTAAACTTGCCAAACCAAGCACGAGGACTTTGCTTCAAGCCATACAATGATTTCTTCAAATAACAAACTTTCCCATACTCCCCCTGAGCAACAAACCCAGGTGGTTGCTCCATGTACACCTCGTCATGAAGATCACCATGTAGGAATGCATTCTTGATGTCCAACTGGTGTAATAACCAATCTCGAGAAGCAGCAATAGATATAAATAGGCGAACAGAGGTGAGTTTGGCCACTGGAGAGAAAGTATCCGAATAATCCACCCCATAAGTCTGAGCATATCTTTTAGCCACAAGTCTAGCTTTAAGTCTTGCTACAGAACCATCCGGATTGACCTTCACTGCAAATACCCACTTGCATCCCACAGCTTTCTTGCCTTTAGGCAAATCCACTAACTCCCATGTGTGATTTTCATCCAGAGCATGTATCTCCTCAAGCATCGCATTATACCATCCAGGATGACCCAAAGCTTCTTTAACCGTCTTGGGCACAGAGATTGAGTCTAAAGAAGCAATTAAAGAACTAGACGCAGGGGATAAGTGATCATATGAAACATAATTAGCCATGGGATAAATAGATTTAGGGAGAGTGCACTGACGTTTACCTTTACGAAGACCAACGGGAAGGTCAAGGTCAGTTGGAGGAGAAGGATCAGATGACGAATTAGTTGGTGCAGGACATGTATCATTAGTCTTTTGTCTTCTGGAGTAAACTTGAACAATAGGCGGACGCACTGAAGCAGACGGCTGCTCTAAAGAAACACCATCAATTGTTTGTTCAGTAAGAGCACGTGGATATGTAACTTGGTAGTATAGCCATTCATCGTCCTCCCCCTGACTTGTGGAACTCGAGTGTGAAAAGAAAAATGGCGTAGTTTCAGGAAATACCACATCAGTAGATACTAGGTATTTGCTGAGATCAGGAGAGTAGCATCGATACCCCTTCTGAAGACGAGAATATCCCAAGAAAGCACACTTTAATGCTTTGTGATCCAATTTGGTGACAGATGGTCGTACATCTCTAACATAACAGGTACTTCCAAATACCCGTGGCTCTATTGGAAATAATGACTTATTCGGAAACAAAACACTGTAAGGAATATCACCATCAAGTACCGTTGAGGGCATCCGATTAATCAAGAAACAAGCCGTAGAGACAGCGTCAGCCCAAAACGGCTTAGGAACCTTCATTTGAAACAAGAGAGCTCGAGCTGTCTCCAATAGATGTCTATTTTTTCTTTCAGCAACGCCATTCTGAGCAGGTGTATAAACACAAGAAGACTGGTGGAGAATTCCATTTTGAGTCATGTATGTCTGAAAAGCAGCTGACATGTATTCTTTAGCATTATCACTTCTCAATATTCGTACAGAAACATTAAATTGATTCTTGATTTCAGCACAAAAAGCACAAAAATGAGAAAACACTTCAGAACGATTTTTCATAAAATATATCCATGTCATTCGAGAAAAATCATCAACAAAGGTAACAAAATATCGAAACCCAGTTTTAGACATAACAGGGCAAGGCCCCCAAACATCAGAATGTACCAATTCAAAAACAGACTCAGCCCGTTTATTAATTCTTGATCCTAATGGGCTGCGGTGATGTTTAGCAAAATGACACGACTCACAATCGAACAAAGATGCACTATTAAACTGAGGACACAACTTCTTTAACACCGGTAGAGAAGGATGGCCCAACCGACAGTGTGCTTCAAACTGGGAGATGGCACTAGAACAAGCAATAGAACGAGGCACCCAATCATCGAGAATGTACAAACCATCTGATACATGTCCTTTACCAATAATCTGCTTCGTCATAAGATCCTGAAAAAGGCAATGATCGGGAAAAAATGAGATAAAACAGTTTAAATCTTTTGTAAGTTTACTGACAGAAACCAAATTAAAGGCAAGTTTGGGCAAACTTAGAACAGATGATAAGGTAATGGTTGAGGTTGGTTTTACAGTACCAGATCCCACAATATTATATGTTGACCCATCAGCTATGGTAACCGGAGAGGGAGCTTTATGTGATTGGAAAGTAGAAAAAGTCAGTGGATTACCTGTCATATGATCTGTGGCCCCTGAATCAATCACCCATTTGTTTGAAGAAGAGATAAGGCAAGTTTTACCTGACTCAGCAAGAGCAGTAACCGGGGCTGGGGATTTTAGTGATTCTCGATACTGAGAGAGCTTATCAAACTCAGCTTCCGACACCATAATTGTTTTCTCAGAAGATGAACTAGGCGCAACAGTAGTAACATTAGCAATCGGAGTCCTCTGATTTCGGTTCTGTAATTTCTTACAGAAGCGTTTTGTGTGGCCAGTCTCATTACAGTAGTAACAAATAACATTGCTTGAATTAGCGTTGCGATTGTCATTAACCCTTTGTCCTCCTCCCCTATTGTTGTTGTTGTACCGCATTCCATTATCTGCACCCCCTTTGGCAACCAGAACATTATTCAGCTGAGCAGATGGAGTGCTCTCGGTACGCAATACTCTACTAAAAACTTCCTGGAGAGAGGTGATCTCGGAACTAGAGAGAATTTGAGATTTAGCTGTCTCAAATTCAGGTGGAAGACCACCCAAAAAACTCATTATGGCCATTTTCTCTCTCTGAGCTTGTTGCACCTGAATATCAGTACTAAATGGCATAAGCATATTTAGTTCCTCATAAGTCTTCTTGAAGTCCATGAAATAGGCTGTAAGAGACTTAGCTTCCTTCTCGGGACGATAGAAGGCCCTGCATACCTCAAAAATACGGGACACATTCCCTTTTCCAGAATATAAAAAATCTAGGTAATCCATTAGTTCCTTCACAAACTCACAGTGATTAATCAAACTCACGACATCACTATCAATAGAATTCCGAATTTGTAAGAACAAACGGGCATCATCCCGCATCCAACTCTTTTTAGTATCATCTTTAGGGGGTTCTTGTACTAGATGGTCATCTTTATCAACACTACGTAAATACACCCTAACAGTTTTACTCCACTCCAAATAATTACTGCCATTTAATTTATGTTCAGTAATTTTAGACATAGCTGGAATAATTTCAGTCACCGATGCCTTATTATCAGTCATTTTAACCAAGATAATGACTTAAAAAAAAACTCAAAGAAATTAACCCAAAACAGCCACAAAACAGCACCAAAAATTAACCCAAAACAGCCACAAAACAGCCCCAAAACAGCCACAAAACAGCACCAAAAATTAACCCAAAACAGCCACCAAAATGCACCAAAAATAAACCCCAAATTGAGCCCACAATAAATCTCACCGGAAACACCTGAAGAACGCCGGAAACCACTGTACGACGCCGGAACAGTGGTCGGACAGCAAACGGAGCAGGGACGCTCCTCCACGCGCCGGCGCGTGAGATCTGTGCAGCGGAAAGAACAAGCGCGTGAGGCTCACGCGCGGGCCCACCCAGTCACCGGAGATGCACCTTCCGGCCGGAAAAAACGTTCCGCCCCCTTCTGTGGCGGAGGTGAGAACACAGGGTCACCGGAATAGTAACCCACGAAGAAACCCTAGCAAAACCCTAGGTTTTGCAAAAAAATTGGAACAGGAAGGTTGGGCTTTGATACCATGTTGTAAATGAACAGAAGAATATTTTCGTATATTACATCTAAGTAACCATAGGATTATATACAACTACAAGAGATCTATCTAAGGCAGTTAGCCTACTAATTAGTCTACTAATTAGCCTATAACTATGCTAATATACAAGGTAACAGAATATGTAAATATTCTGTAATATATTCTGTAATATATTCTATAACATATGCCAAAGTGCGCTATAGCAGGAATATTACACAGAGCGCGCTAATTGGCAGACTATAGCACATGGAGTGTGATTTCTACAAACCGCGCTACGCGGGCTACTAACTACTACGATTTTTACATATAACAAAAACGATGTATTTAATAGCAGGTTATAAAATAAAATTAATAACTCATTATACAATGAATCGTATCAGTCTAGTTACAAAGTTACAATTTTTTTAATCTAGAGAATATTTTCGAGTAAACCAATCCTCAATTTTGACATATACCCAATAATAGATGGGAGGTTCTTGACAATAATGGAGTTTTACTACCAGCTAATTATTAAGGAATAGAAATAAACTAACCCGTAGAAGCACTTGAAGAATCTGGTCTCAAGACAACTCCGGAAGACCTCCCTGCAAATATGTTAACAAAAATAAGCATGTGATATTGGAAAACATGATAAGAAGCACCGAAATTCTACTCTATTGGAGAGACAAATGAAACTTGTTATTACCAAATAAATGAGCACATATGAAGAGCAAACAAATTAATATTGAAACAGATATAGGTGCTTTATAATGAAAACGGAGAAATTTTATTAAAAATAAAATACAAGGCCAAATTCAGTAAGGACAAGAAAAATAAGTTTGGTTATCCAGGGTGCTGAATAACAAAACAAAAACAAACAAAAAAAGGATCCAACATTGAAAGCGTTGGGAATTGATACTACAACAATTCGTACATCTTAAACCGGTACAAGCCCCCTTTAAGGGTACTACCATTGGTAATTACACTATCAATTTCAAACAAATTAGACTTAATAATAATAATAAATTATGTAAAAGAACAATCAAATGATCATGGAGATAATATAACACCGACAACAAACGCTTAATTTTCCTGGAAACAAAAATAAATAAAAACAAAAAGATTACTAACTTCCAGAACGACAGCGAGCTATATTGCCAAGGAGATGAATCTTTTCCCAAATTCAAATTGAATGTTATGTACATGAAGGTTTTGAATATGTAGAAAGATTTAATTGCAAAAAAACGTCTGAAGAGAGAAAAGGGAAAGAAGAGAGAGTGGCAGAAGAAAGAGAAATTCTTGTCTGAAGGAATGGATCGTGAACTTGATCTAAGGGATCTTTTTAAAAAGTATTTTTTGGGTTTTTTTTTTGCGCTTAAAGTATTTTGACAATGTTTGGATGTAGGTGCTTTTATTATTGTTTCTTTAATTGAAAAACAGGTAAAAACAGGTTAGCAAGAAATAATTAAGGAGGTGCTTTTTCTATTGTTTTTTCTAGGTGGTATTTTTATAATAATTAATGCTGCTTTTTTTACATATTTGCAAATACCTTTTGCTTTTGAATAAAAGTATTTATCTTTTACTTTTACTTTAAGCAACTGTTTTTGGATTTTCAAAAGCATTTGCAAACACCCCTTTGAATTTTGTGGGAAATGAAAAGGGCAGCAGCTGCATTTCATCCCTTGGAATAGAGACGCGTGGCAAATCTAAGGCCACTGGATGTGCTGATGAGATTATTATTCCAATTGTCAATTTTAATTACAGTCATTTTACTATTTCTACTTTATGCTTAACTGATATAAATATCAGTGATTATGTAATTGGAATGGATTCAACAAATATTATTCACGTATTCTCCTACTTCTCTTTGTCTTCTTCCCCAATTCTCTTCTTCCATTCTTACCCAATTCACTATTATGTATCTTGTGTGATTATCTACATTTTCAGTACCTTATAATGCAAAAATAGACACGGGACATAACATTGAATAAATTATTTTAAATATGATACTAGTTAACTCGTCGTCTTAGAAAAATATTTGCAGTTGTAAAGAATAACGGGATGGGTTGTTTGAAACTCTTATGGCATGGGAGAATAACAGAAATTGCATTCAATTTGTGTGTGATTTTGGATCATAGTTGTGTGTGACATTAACAATTAACTTAAGGATAAGAATTAGGAGCCTCATGGTCTTATCTTAGAAATTCGAAAGTTTTGGGCTTGTTGGCCTAAATGGGGATTTTGATTTTCTCCCAAATATACTAACTTGCCGCTCATAACTTTGTCTTTTGTGTATTTTCTTCGAATTGGACGGTAAGTGATAATTCCTTTTAATCTTATACCTTGTAGTGCTTTTAATTCATTCAGCAGGAAAATAAATTGTCTATTTTAATATTACATGGAGATAAATTGTTCATTATACATATCACAAAAAAGTTAACTTACCAAAACCTCTTGAACGAGTTATTAAAATAAATTATACTGAAAAATTATAGTTTTTTTTATCATGTTTGTTCTACACAAATATGATCAGTTAAATCTTGTTTTGTCTTATAATTGAAATGAAGCTAGCGTTGTAGCTCTGTCCGTAATTACAATTTATGATTTATGGAGATATCGTGCTTTCTTTAGTTAAACCACGAGAAATTATAACGTAAAATGTCGACACTAAGCTAAGAAGATCCAAATGAATTATCAATCTATCTATTATTATTACTACTGCTAGTGTGAATAATTTAAGTTTTTTTCTTTTTTTAAGACAATTCAAGTTGTAAAGTATATTAATAAAATATAATTAGACATTAATTCTCCTTAAATTTTCTCATCAAAACTTTGGTAGGAAAATATTTTAAGAAAGTTTGTAACTTCCTTGCCTCCTAACCAAGCACCATGAACGTGGAAGAAAAATAAAAGTATGTTAAAATTAGATATCAAGTCTTATCATGGTTACTTCTTACATTAACTCCAATAATTAAGAAATTAACTCCTAAATCACTTTTACAATTTCATTATTGTCCTCCTATAACACATAAAGATAAAAATAAAGACTATAATTTTGAACAGTTGTGAACAAATTATTTGTTTCATTTAAAGATTTAGTACAATTAATATGTCACATCTTAAAAAAATCAAATTCTCTTAAGTATCATAAAATATGTTAAAGTAGAATCGCATCTTCTTATGAATGAACAAAAATGATTATGAATTAGTGAACTAAATAATCTTTATTTGACATGAGAAATATTACCTCAAATATTCGTGAAAATCTTTTCGAGAAAAACGTCTGAAATAAGTTAAAAAACGGATGAAAATAAATGAAAATTGGTGAAATCGATCTAATAAATTTTATGTAATTGATGAAAACATGTGAAATCGATCTAGATAAAATTTATGAATACATGTGATATCGATGAAAATTCGGGTGACATTTCTGAAAAAATGGAAAACAAATCGGTGAAATCAATTAATAATGGGTTAAATCATTGTAAAAATGTTAAAATCTGTGAAATAATGTGAAATCAATGAATATTCAAGTGAAATTGTTAAAAAAAACAATGTGAAATATAAGTTAAACTGATAAAAATAAGTAAAATCTAAAAAAGAAAAAAAAAATTAACTAGCAATAACAGTGTGGACTAAACCCATTATTGCAAAAACTTATAATTTAAGTTTTTTTCTTTTTTTGGTGAAAACAAAAATGCCCTTATTCAAGTTGTAAAGTATATTAATAAAATATAATTAGACATTAATTTTCCTTAAATTTTCTCATCAAAACTTTGGTAGAAAAATATTTTAAGAAAGTTTGTAACTTCCTTGCCTCCTAACCCAGCACCATGAACATGGAAGAAAAATAAAAGTATATTCAAATTAGATATCAAGTCTTATCATGGTTATTTCTTACATTAACTCCAATAATTAAGAAATTAACTCCTAAATCACTTTTACAATTTCATTATTGTCCTCCTATAACACATACAGATAAAAATAAAGACTATTATTTTGAACAGTTGTACAAAAATTATTTGTTTTATTTAAGATTTAGTACAATATGTCACTTCTTAAAAAATCAAAATCTCTTAAATATCATAAAATATGTTAAAGTAGAATCGCATCTACCTACGAATGAACAAAAATGCTTATGAATTAGTGAACTAAATAATCTTTATTTGACATGAGAAACATTACCTAAAATATTCGTGAAAATCTTTTCGAGAAAAACGTGTGAAATGAGTTTAAAAACGGATGAAAATAAATGAAAATTGGTGAAACGATCTTATAAATTTTATGTAATTGATGAAAACATGTGAAATCGATCTAGATCAAATTTATAAACGCTGGTGAAGAAGGTGAAAAATGGGTGAAATCGGTAATAAAAAGTGCCGGTTAAATAGATAAATACATATGAAATCGATGAAAATTCGGGTGACATTTCTGAAAAAATGGGAAACAAAGCGGTGAAATCAATGAATAATGGGTGAAATATATGAAGAATGGGTTAAATCATTGTAAAAATGTTAAAATCTGTTAAATAATGTGAAATCAATGAATATTCAAGTGAAATTGTTAAAAAAAAATGTGAAATATAAGTTAAACTGATAAAATAAGTAAAATCTAAAAAAGAAAAAAAAAAGTTTAACTAGCAATAACAGTGTGGACTAAACCCATTATTGCAAAAACTTATATTTTAAGTTTTTTTCTTTTTTTTTATGAAGACAAAAATGCCCTTATTCAAGTTGTAAAGTATATTAATAAAATATAATTAGACATTAATTTTCCTTAAATTTTCTCATCAAAACTTTGGTAGAAAAATATTTTAAGAAAGTTTGTAACTTTCTTGCCTCCTAATCAAGCATCATGAACATGGAAGAAAAATAAAAGTATATTCAAATTAGATATCAAGTCTTATCATGGTTATTTCTTACATTAACTCCAATAATTAAGAAATTAACTCCTAAATCACTTTTACAATTTCATTATTGTCCTCCTATAACACATAAAGATAAAAATAAAGACCATTATTTTGAACAGTTGTAAAAAAATTATTTGTTTCATTTAAAGATTTAGTACAATATGTCACTTCTTAAAAAATCAAAATCTCTTAAATATGTTAAAGTAGAATCGCATCTACCTATGAATGAACAAAAATGCTTATGAATTAGCGGACTAAATAATCTTTATTTGACATGAGAAACATTACCTCAAATATTCGTGAAAATCTTTTCGAGAAAAACGTGTGAAATAAGTTAAAAAACGGATGAAAATGATCAATGAAAATTAGTGAAATTGATCTAATAAATTTTATGTAATTGATGAAAACATGTGAAATCGATCTAGATAAAATTTATGAACGCTGGTGAAGAAGGTGAGAAATGGGTGAAATCGGTAATAAAAAGTGCCGGTTAAATTGATAAATACATGTGAAATCGATAAAAATTCGGGTGACATTTCTAAAAAATGGAAAACAAATCGGTGAAATCAATGAATAATGGGTGAAATATATGAAGAATGGGTTAAATCATTGTAAAAATGTTAAAATCTGTGAAATAATGTGAAATCAATGAATATTCAAGTGAAATTGTTAAAAAAAACAATGTGAAATATAAGTTAAACTGATAAAAATAAGTAAAATCTAAAAAGGAAACAAAAATTAACTAGCAATAACAGTGTGGACTAAACCCATTATTGCGAAAACTTATAATTTAAATTTTTTTTTTTTTTGTGAAGACAAAAATGCGCTTATTCAAGTTGTAAAGTATATTAATAAAATATAATTAAACATTAATTTTCCTTAAATTTTTTCATCAAAACTTTGGTAGGAAAATATTTTAAGAAAGTTTGTAACTTCCTTGCCTCCTAATCAAGCACCATGAATATGGAAGAAAAATAAAAGTATATTCAAATTAGATATCAAGTCTTATCATGGTTATTTCTTACATTAACTCCAATAATTAAGAAATTAACTTCTAATCACTTTTACAATTTCATTATTGTCCTCCTATAACACATAAAGATAAAAATAAAGACTATTATTTTGAACAGTTGTAAAAAAATTATTTGTTTTATTTAAAGATTTAGTACAATATGTAACTTCTCAAAAAACCAAAATCTCTTAAATATCATAAAATATATTAAAATAGAATCGCATCTACCTATGAATGAACAAAAATGCTTATGAATTAGTGAACTAAATAATCTTTATTTGACATGAGAAACATTATCTCAAATATTCGTGAAAATATTTTCGAGAAAAACATGTGAAATAAGTTAAAAAACGGATGAAAATCAATTAAAATTGGTGAAATCGATCTAATAAATTTTATGTAATTGATGAAAACATGTGAAATCGATGTAGATAAAATTTATGAACGCTGGTGAAGAAGGTGAAAAATGGGTGAAATCGGTAACAAAAAGTGCCGGTTAAATAGATAAATACATGTGAAATCGATGAAAATTCGGGTAACATTTCTGAAAAATGGGAAACAAATCGGTGAAATCAATGAATAATGGGTGTAATATATGAAGAATGGGTTAAATCATTGTAAAAATGTTAAAATCTATGAAATAATGTGAAATCAATGAATATTCAAGTGAAATTGTTAAAAAAAACAATGTGAAATATAAGTTAAACTGATAAAAATAAGTAAAATCTTAAAAAGAAAAAAAAAAGTTTAACTAGCAATAACAGTGTGGACTAAACCAGTAGATTTTTTTTTGTTTGAATAGGAGAAAGCAAAAGAAATTGATGAAAAATAGGAAAAACAATGGATAATAGGTTATAATTAATCAAGAACGAGTATATCAGTAAAATATATAAAATCGGTAAGAATCAATGAAAATTGTATTAAACTAATTAATATAATAAGTGAAATGGCTTAGATCGGTAAAGAAATATTTTCAAATGAAAAGGTAAGTAATATAATTTGAGATATACTTAAAAGTAATGGAAGATGTATAATTATTTGAGTTGAAAATTCGGCAAAATACATGTGAAATCGATGAAAATTCAAATGACATTCGCGAAAAAAATGGATGACATCGGTGAAACGACGAAATTACATAAAAAATGATGAAATATGTGAAAACAGGGTAAAATCGGCGAAAAAGGCTAAAGTCAGTGAAAACATGTGAAAATTGGTTAAACTGGTAAGAATAAATGAAATCAATAAAATGAAAAAAGTTCAACCAACAAAAACAATGTTAACCCATTAGAAGAATGGTTTGAACCGAAAAAAACTAAAGAAATCGATGAAAATACCCATGGTGAAGTTAATATATTGAATAACAGTCGTTTATATGTGCTATTTTATGACAAAATGAAGTTAATTTTACTCAGATTTACAACAAAATACCACATAAATTAAATAGACACGTACAATGTATGTGCACTTTAAACCGGTGAAAAAAATGAACGTGAAATCTTAAATACATTTGAAATCGATAAAAAAAAAAAAAAGGGGGATAAAATTTGTGAAAAATTGATGAAAACGGGTAAAATCGGTTAAAATATAGGCAAAATTGGTTAAAATATGTGAAATCGATGTATATAATGAAATTTCTAAGAAAAATGATGAATCCAGTGAAATCCAAAAAAATTGGGTAAGGCTTGTTAAAAAAGGATAAAATCGGTCAAAACGTAAGGTTGGTAAGAACATATTTAATCAATGAAAAATTCAGGTGAATAATATGTGAAATTAGTGGAAAAAACATGAAAAATGGATAAAAACTGGTTAAAATGATAAAAACGAGTGAAATCAGTTAAAAAAAGGTTTAACTAATCGATGAAAAATTGGTTTAAATTGAAGAAAAAATCGAAAGAAATCGACAAAAAAATGAGAAAACAATGAAAAATGTTATAACCGATTAAAAAAGGATAAATCGCTAAAAAAATTAAATCGGGTAAACAAAATTTAGACAGTGAGAACATAAGAATCGATGAAAGTTTGGATGAAATTTGTAAAGAAACAAATAAAATCAGTCAAAAAAGCTTGAAGTCGGTGAAAACATGTTTAATCAATGAAAAATTTAGGTGAATATCATGTGAAATTAGTGAAATAGGTGAAAACGAGTTAAATTTTATCCAATAAAAACAATGTGAAATCGGAAGAAAATGGTTTAAATTGGAAAAAAGATCGAAAAAATATGAAAAAACAATGAAAAATGTTATAATCGATTAAAAGAGGAAAACTAGATAAAAAAACTAAACAGTTATGAACCGGTGAAACTTCCGGTGAAATTGGTAAACAATGGTGAAGTTGGTGAAAAAACTGGTGAAACCAGTAAGAAAAAATGCTCGTGAAATCGTTAAAATTTATGTAGAAACGGATGAAACATTTGTCATCGATGAATCACGGATAAACTTGACATGAAAACTACTATTATGGAATGCACTAAATAATATTTTTATGATCTTATATTAGAACAAATTTTGTTAGATGTAATGACTAAATCAGTCATTATTATATTTTATTACAACTATTGAAAGCCATCATTTTTTTTATAAATCAATAATAATTAATAAAAATAAATCTTATTAAAATAAATTGATCAATCATAAATATATGATATTCTATGACATAAAAATAGCTAATTTTACACTAATATATGAAGAAAAAAAACTTTGAAATTAAAACTAGACGCATACAACGTACACGTTGTGCACTTTTCTAGTCTATATAAAATTATAATGTAGATTTTTTGTTTAGTTGTTAAATATTTATTTATTTTAATTTGTTTCGTCATCGTAATTATCAGTCTAATCGACTTAAAAAAGAGAGAGAGAGAGAGAGATTTGTTTTCCATTTCCATTTTTTATATCCACATACTTCCTATCCATTCCAAAGAGTATCACATCACACCAAAAGAACGAAAGAAAAACAGAGAGTGTTCAGTTGTGATACGTTTTTCTCCAATGGCTGCAAAATCAAACGAAGTAGTCCATGATTTCTTTCCCTTCCTTAGAGAATACAAAGACGGACGAATCGAGAGAATTTGGGTTCAAAACATGGTTCCTCCATCAATGGACCCACAAACAAATGTCCAATCCAAAGACATCATCATCTCACCAGAGAACAACATATCCGCAAGGCTTTACCTGCCCAAGAACCCTAATCCACACAATAAGCTCCCCCTTCTTGTCTACTTCCATGGCGGTGGTTTTTTCGTGGAATCTGCTTTCTCTCAATTGTTCCATAAACACCTCAATCTCCTCGTCAAAGAAGCTAACGTTGTAGCCCTGTCCGCAAACTACAGATTAGCACCGGAGCATCCTCTCCCAATTGCGTACGAAGATTCATGGCTTGCACTGAAATGGGTCTCTTCTGAATCTGAAAATGAAGAATGGATTAGAGATTATGCTGATTTGAGTCGTGTTTATATAGGTGGAGATAGTGCTGGTGGTAATATAGCACACAAAATGGCTATTTTAATGGGTAAGGAATCGTTAACTGGGATGAAGTTATGTGGTGTTTTCTTAAATTGTCCCTTTTTTTGGGGTGAAGTTGCAATTGGAAATGAAGAGACCCACGAAGGGATAACCAAGAGTTATACTGATAAGCTCTGGCGTTATGTGTGCCCGAGTATGAATGGGTGTGACGAGCCGTGGATAAATCCGGGTATGGATCCGGATCTTTCGAGTTTGGGGTGTAAAAGAGTGTTGGTTTATGTTGCGGAAAAGGATATTTTGAGGGATAGAGGTTGGCATTATAAGGAGGCATTGGAGAAGAGTGGGTGGGGGGGAGAAGTGGAGGTTGTGGATGTTGAAGGAGAGGATCATTGTTTTAGTGTTGTTATTCCGGATGGGAAGAGTGCTATGGCCTTTTTTAAAAAACTGGCTTCTTTTCTCAATTCCTAGAACATGAACATGAAGAACGTGCTTTTGTCAAACTATATATAAATACTAATAATTAGCACCTGTTCTGCTCTGTTCTGTTCTGTTCTGTTTTGTTGTATTTCGCTCGATCTCCTTTCCTTCAATTGTTCTGTTGTTTGTTTGTTTGGTGTGCCTAAACTTAATTAATTAATGCATGCATGCATGCTAGTGTACTAGTTTGATCGTAATTAATAAGATGTTGAAAATAAATCCAGGTAGCTTGGGCTTTGGTTTGAAGACCGGCATTGATGTATTCTTATTTAATTTCTTACTAATTACTTGCTTTTACGTTTAAAAGTAGGGATGCTCTAAGGTGACTCTCACCCGTTGAGAGTCACCCAAGTTGTTTGAAAAAAAATTGGACAAGTGTCCTTGTACAACATCACCCCTCCTCCCTGTACGAACCCACTTAAAATGGTTAAATACCAAAATGACCTTTTACTTAAAAAATATCATAAATAAGAACTTGAGTCTAATTAATTCTCCAACCCTTTTTTCAACCAAACCCCGCCGTCACCCCCACATTTCGCCGGTCGGAAAGAACTGGGGATCGAGACCACCATTTTTTTCACTTTGGTTTCTCTGTTCTTTTATTCGTATTTACTTTATTTGCTTTGGTGAAAAAATGCTCCAATTTTAAACACTCACATAAACAACACCAAATTCATCTTTTAATTATTTTCCTTCACAGTGAAGGATGGATCTATCTTTTCCAACATATCAAAAGTTTATGAGAACTAATTTATATAATTTATCGAATTAAAAATTTTCCAATAAATCCCAAAATTCCTTACCAGTTAGATCTATTTTTTAAACTTTCTATCTCAGATCTATCCTTCATTGTGACGGCATTGAGACTGGGTAGGATTTTTGGGATATTTTTTTAATATTAAAATTTTATTTTGGGGTATTTCAATTGTTACTGTACGAAATTGTATTGTGGAAGATGACATATTTGCACATTTAGGCCCCAGACTCTGATCCTGATCAAAATCGTCCTCAAACTTTCAATTTTGCAGAAAAATTAAAGATTTTGTAAGATTTAATAAAGTTTAAAATTTAATAACGTGATTAGTTTAAATATTCTTAGTTTTAATTTTTAATCCTTTCGTAAATCGATAATTATTTAAATTTGATGTAAAATCGATATTATGTTAATGAACTTAATCTCGTAGTATTATTAACCACTCCGAAAATCGATAATTAGTGAAATTTTATGTTTTTTGTCATAAGTGACCCGAAACGGATAACTAAACCTCGTAGTATCATTAACCCCTCCATGAATCGAAAATTAGTGAAATTTGATGTTTTTGATCACAAATGACTCCAAATGGAGAACTTAATCTCACAGTATCACTCACTCCTCCTTAAATAAATAATTAATGAAATTTGATTTTTTGGTCTCAAATGACCCCAAACGGAGAACTTAATCTCGTAGTATCATCAATCCCTCCATAAATCGATAAATATTGAAATTTGATGTTTTTGATCATAAATGACAAATAATTAATTTTGTGTATTGATTAAATAAAATTCAATATTTTACTGAAAATATAAAAAATAAAAAAATACCCAAAATACTACAAGATTAAGTTCTCCGTTTGGGGTCGTTTGTGACCAAAAAATCAAATTTAACTAATTATCAATTTACGGAGGGGTAAATGATACTATGAGATTAAGTTCTCCGTTTGGAGTCATTTGTGACCAAAAATGTCAAATTTCACTAATTGTCGATTGACGGAGCAGTTGATGATACTACGAGGTTTAGTTCTCCGTTTGGGATCACTTATGCCAAAAATATAAAATTTCACTAATTATAGATTTACGGAGATACTACGAGATTAAGTTTCTTAACATAATATTCGATTTTCTATCAACCCAAGTACATTATTTGTTAATAAAATATAACTATATACTTTCCATATAATTTACATATTTTTCTAACATAATTATATCATCAAATATCTTAATATCACAACCTATTTTCTAAAAATTAGTTAAAATATTATTTTATATAATTAAATATAAGAAAAAGGAATTTCAGAAAAAAAAAAAAAAAAAAAAGTTACTGTTCGTCATCTTCTTTGCCTGGACATCCATTATTGAAGGTAAAAACAAAATACTGTTCATCATCTTCTCCGGACAACCATTATTAAAGGTACCAAAGACATTAACTCAAAATTCCCTGTTTATTTACTCAAATCACCCCCAAAATCGAAATCTGGAAATGAGATTCTTTGAAAAAAGAGAAAAATTTGTCAGATCTAGAGAGATACTACAAATTAACAAATTATTGGGTCTCTTCGTCTTTGCTGCCGGTGAAGGTGAAGGTGAAGAACTCTCACCGGTGAAGAAAGCTTGACTCCGTTCCGGTGGCGGCGAAGTGTAATGGAAGGAAGAAAGACTAGTAATGGGAGGGGTAAAATGGAAAGAAGAAAGACTTGTAATGGGCATTTTTGTCAATTTGGTGTGTACGTGATTTTTGGCTAGGTTCGTATGCCCGTACTCCCGTACACCACAAATAGGCATAAAGAGTTGTGACTCACGTACAGTTGAGAGTTATAATATAATGTCCCTTAAAAGTATCTTTTTGCAATGGAATCAACATTCAAAGTATTTTATTTTGTGGCAAGAGGAAAAAGAGTAGATGATGACAAACAGAAGTCAACTACATGTTTTTTAACTTAGTAGAAAAGTTGTACGTGTCTAGTTAATTTCATGGATAATTTTTATAAATTAGATTAAAATTAATTTTATTATGTCATAAAATATAGCAAATTAAACTTTTGGTTTTTTCTCCGATTAAATTATTTTTCTACCGGTTCTACCTTGTTTTTGTTGGTTAAACTCTTCTTTTAAAGTGTTCATTCATTTTTATCAGTTTAACTCATTTTCACCTATTTCGCACATTTTTTTCATTAATTTCTCTTTTTTTTTGTCACCAATTTCACTTGAAATTTAATTGATTTCACGTGTTTATACCGACTTTAACATTTTTCATCGACTTTATTCATTTTGCACCGATTTCACCCTTCTTCACTGCTATCGTTTCACCGGTTTCATACATTTTTCACGAATTTCACCCGAATTTTCATCGATTTCACATGTAATTATCAATTTCAGGGGCATTTTCTTACTGGTTCACCCGTGTTTTCACGAACTTTGTCAGTATAATGTTCACCAATTTCACCGATTTCATATGTTTTCAACGATTTCATGGATTTCATTTATCGATTTCACAAACCTCATCGATTTCACACTTTCACCGATTTCATCCGTTTTTTTACGAAAATAATTTCATAAAATTCGAGGTTATGCAAATCTTGATATTTTTGAATATTCTTTTTTTAAGAGCTATTGAATATTATTTATATTTTTATATTAAGACAAAGTAAATCACATATTTAGTTAAGTCATAAATATTTTTTATTCTTTCATAGGTAAGATATGATTCATTTTAATTTTTTTTAACATAATGATATTTAAGTGAATTGTATTTTAATTTTTTGTATTTAGAAATATTAGGGGCTAATTAAAATAATAGTATTTTTAATATATCATTTTTATCAAATATAATTGAAGAAGATTAATATTATGGAGTTTATGTAGAAGATGTATATAATAAGACTTCATGTCGAATTATATCTCTTCAATTACCTTTACATATTTGCCATAAAATTAAATATCACGTTACTACTTAAATAAGGTTAATTTAGTCCGCACAAAAAAGTTAAAAAAAATAGTCATGCTTTTATAATAATAGAGATAATGATAGAGATAGAGATAGAGATAGCTGACCCGCTGCCATAATTTCCATTAAAGATAACATCAAAGAAAACATCATAAGATCAGAAGGAAGCCCGTTAGGAATTGATACTACAACAATTTGTACATCCTTTAAGGGGACTACCATTGGTATTTGGTAATTACACATACTATCAATTTTAAACAAATTAAACTTAATAATAATAATAAAATTATTTAAAAGAACAATCAAACGATCATGGAGATAATATAATACCGACAACAAACGCTTAATTTTCCGGGAAACAGAAAAAAATAAAAGCAAAAAAATCACTAACTTCTAGAACGACAGCGAACCATATCGCCAAGGATATGAAGCTTTTCCCAAAATCCAAAATTGAATAAATTCTTAACTAGCCGTCACAGTAATTTATTTGCAATTGTAGAGAATAACGGGATGGTTTCTTTGAAACTTTTATGGAGGGGTAATTAAGAACATAATTATCTTATATATTTGCAGGGCTAAATTACATTAATGATCCATAAAGTATAAAGGATTTCACACTCATACCTCTCTCGTCAAAAAAATTATACTTAAGTCCCGCTTATATAAAATGTATTACTCTTATATACCTGGTTCCAAAAAATCACACTTAAATCCCGGCCCTATTATTTAAAATGCGTTACATAGAAAAAGAGGAATATAAATTTACACTTAATTATCTTTTATATAAATTTACACTTATATTTCTCTTGCAATTAGTGTTAAAAAATATTTATAAATATCTTGGGTACAAGATAATACTAAACTGAACATGTTACATACATGACACGACACATATGTAAGATCAGTGTTTTTAGAACCGGACCGGTCATTGAACCGAAAACTCTACTGGTTACTGGTTCGATCGGTATAACCGGTGTGACTTTATTATTATGTAATATTTATATATATATTTTTAGATTATCTAAAATATAATTATAATTAAAAAAATATTCTTTGTAAATATAATTTTTTTTTGTTTCATGCAGATAATCAAAATGTCTTAAACATTAAGATCAATGCCCAAAATATAAATCTCAAGTATCCCTAAATAATACATACATTCAAAACAAGAAACAAAATTAAAAATTCATCTCATTTTCAAAGTTTTGGATTATTCATTTGGGTTCTATTGTTGTAAGTTGATGTTTATATGGTAATTGAGATTTGCATAATTTCATACAAAAAATAATATTATTCACAATGATGGGGAAAAGGCTATGTACTTTTTTATGTGAAAAAAAAAAGTGTGATATTGCATTATTTTGTTCCTCATTGATTGTTAAAACACTAAAATAATGAATGTTATTTCAATTAAAATATATAAATATAATTCTATTAAATGTTAAACAATAGTTCAAATAAATAATAATAACCAAAAAAACTCTAAATTTAAAAAAAATAATAATAATTGAACCACTGGTTCATTGGTTTTATCGGTTCACTGGTTTTATCGGTTCACTGGTTTTACCGGTTCACACTGGTTAATTTAAAAGCTGGTTTTTAGGGGTAAACTGGACCGAATTGGGGATCGGTTAGTGATTGAATCGGTTCAACCTTCAACCGACCAGTCCGGTCCGATTTTCAAAACACTGTGTAAGACTTTTAAGTTTTAATAGCCTTCAATTTATTTTATTTGTCTTATAGTTAATAAAAATCTAATATTTGTAAATTGAATTAATTGTTTAACTTGTAATATGTTAATGGATTTTTTGTGATGAGTATACTCATTTGATAGTTCTTTCTTTCTTGTATCCAAAATAAAAGTACATTATGAAGAGTTGTATTTTTTTCTCCAAGAGAAGTGTTTTTTCCCATTATAGCTTGTTGGGGTTCTTGGGAGAGACATGTGTCAAAACTCAAAACCTTAGAGGAGGCATTAAAGCCATTAGATTGAGAGAAAATTCATCTTGACCACTAATTTTTTTTAATTTTGACCTGTTAAATAAGTTAATGTCAGCAGGTCACCAACTAAATTTTAGTAATAAATTATTCAAAATACCCTTCTCCTTTAAACTCTTTCAATTTTATTAAGAAAAAACTATCTCCTCTAACAAACTCTTTCGGAACAAATTTGAATTAAACCAAAACTATGTTTTGTTCAACAATTTTATACTCATTTTCGTCAACAAATTTGGATATTGTGTCAACATAAATCACTAATTTGTTCCGAATTAGTAAACATCGTCTTAAATTATTGCAATCATTAGTCTCTGTAATTCGTAATACTTTGGAATAATTTTGAACACGTTAGTATAAATTCACCAGCTAGTATTCTGTTTATAACCTACTGTCATAGTAATATATTTCTTTTAATTTTCTTCTATAAGTTAGAAAAGTTTCTCTTAATGTTATAAATATATTTTGAATAAACTGCAAAAACAACCATCATATCATTCTTAATTGATAGAAAATTTCACGTACTATAATTTTTAGAAAAAATTCATGTGTTATTAAGTCAAAAATATTTACCTCTCTCTCCAAAACCGTGGCATCTGCATGATTAATTTGCACTGGAATGGACACATATATATAGCCTATAGCCTATAAGCTATTTATTAATTATTTGGAATGAATGTGAAAATATGATTATTGACTTGATAATTAATTGACAATATCCTTAAGGCTATGTTTGATTCTTGGATTTGAGTTAGTAAAACATGAAGGAAAACGTTCCTCTTGCATCCAATAACGTAGCTTTAAACTTCATCGATTGTTCATTTGCATATTAATTATCATTTTACCCACTGAAATTAATAAACCAAACATAGCCTAAAAGAAAACTGGCAATAACTCCTTTGTGATGGACTCCTAATTTTCAAAATGGTGGAATGATCTATTAATATGAAAATCGGGAATTTTTTGCTAACAAAAATAACATGTGGGGTGTTCTGGCAATTAGAAATAAAAGAAGGGTTTTTCTGCATTTTACTAGGATAATCTTTAAGAAGATGCTGGAGCTGGATACTTGGGATAGATAATATTCCTCAACTTTCTATCATAATACATATTGGGTCACCCGTCGGTGCTTTTAACCGGGTACTGGGCGGGTTTTAGAGTGGGCTGGGTAAAAGCCCACCCATTGACAAGCCTAATTGGGTGCATCCATCACAATTTTTTCTTTCTTTACCACAAACAAATAATCTCCAATTCCTCACCAGTCACCACACCATGTTATCTTGTAAGATATTTTCCAGCTTCACTTTACTTTTCATCTTCATTCACCATTCCCATTCCCATTCCCATTCCTCAACAAACTCCACAGAGACCATACTCTACGACGTATTCCCTTTCGTAAGAGTATACACAAATGGTCGAATACAGAGATTCTTCGGACAAGATTTTGTTCCTCCATCAACCGACCCAATAACTAAAGTCCAATCCAAAGATGTTAAAATCTCAAAACAACTCAACATCTCAGCTAGATTTTACCTGCCCGAAAATGCAAATCCGGTCAGAAAGCTGCCCCTCCTAATCTACTTCCACGGCGGTGGATTCTTGACAGAATCCGCATTCTCTCCTACATACCACAGCTTCTTGAACTCACTTGTAGCGAAATCCGAAGTCATTGCTGTCTCGGTTAATTACAGAATAGCCCCTGAATTCCCATTACCCATTGCTTATCAAGATTCGTGGCTTGTGGTCAAATGGGTCTTTTCACACTTCAAAGGAAATGGAAATGAGATGTGGCTAAAAATGTATGCTGATTTTAAGCGTGTTTATTTAGCTGGAGACAGTGCTGGTGGTAACATTGCACACCATATGGGTGTTCGGGTTGGGTTGGAGAAACTGGAGCCGGGTATTAATATTGATGGGTTGTTTCTCAATTGTCCCTATTTTTGGGGGAAGAGGGTTATTGGGAATGAGACTGGAAATCCTTATGGGGCAAGTTTAATTGAGAGAATTTGGGTTCATGCGTATCCGAAGAGTTCGGGTTTGGATGACCCGTTGTTGAATCCGGGTATGGATCCGGGGCTTAGGATGTTGAGGTGTAAAAGGGTTTTGGTTATTGCTGCTGAAACAGATGTTTTGAGGTTTAGGGATTTGTATTATAAGAAGGTATTGGAGAAAAGTGGATGGAACGGAGTAGTTAATTTTGTGGAGGTTAAAGGAGAGGGTCATGTTTTCAATTTGAATTATCCCACTAATCCCAAGTCTATTGCCATGCTTAAGAAAATTGCTGTTTTTCTCAAGTATTGATGATTTTTGTGATGTTCTATTTCTATTGTATTTTCTTTTTCTAGTAATTCATAAATAAAGATGTGGAATTTGAATGGTTCATAATTGTATAAGACCAGTGAATCAATAAAAGACGCAGAGACCTCATCATGATACATGAGCCCAAAGCCTAATATACTCCCGTTAGATGATACCTACTAGGCCTGTCACGGTTTAGGTCTGAGTTTAATATTGTAGGTTCGGATTTGAATCAGAATCTAGTCCATATCTCAATTTTTCGAGTATGTCAGACCTGGTTCGAATTTGGTTAAATTTCGATTTTATTTTTTAATGTAATAGAATCTTCACTTTCAAAATCTACACTAGTGTTATAAAAGAAGGTTGTTAAGAGTGTTGCTATTTTAAAGTTAGATCAAGTGTTGACTGATTTCTTAACTAATATTAATATTTTTAGATAATAATATGAATAATAATAAAATTATGAATGAAATATTAACTAATATATTTTAAAACTATATGATTAAATATTGATAATATTATTTATCTTAATAACACATTTGGTAACTATATAATATTTATTTATTTATAATTAAATACTGAGTTTTAACGAATCATATCGACATAAATCTATATTTATTTTTATAATTCGAATTGCAAACCTTTAAAATTGAATTAAATCTATCATCCATCAAATATTTTCTAATGAACTTTTTTATAAGTCAAATCGAATTTAGATCAAATTCGGATTAAAATCAACCTTCTTGACATCTAATAAGTAATTACCACCCGAAAGAAGTGCTGTTCTTTCATAGTCATGTGAATCACATGAACATCATCATGGGTCTTGTAAAAGCCCAATATCTGAGATCATATTGAGCTTAATAGTATGCAACCACCAAAGAGAAAAGAAAACCTAATGGCTGTTTGTTTGGTCTTTGAGAAAGTAGTTTGAGAGAGTAATGAATGTTTGTGAAATAGTATCGATTTGCGTAATGTTGTTTGTTTGATTTTTGAGAGAGTGGTTTGAGAAATAAAGTAGTTGTAAGATTTTTTTGAAAGAATTATATTGTAGGTGTAAGATGTGTAAGACTTTATGTCAAATCATGTTTGTTGTGAGATAAATTGTGTAAGAGATATTTTACTTTATGTCAAAGCAAAGTAAAGTTTGTATATGTTTTGTTTAAAAATAAGAAAATAGTTGTTTGTTTGGATTTTGAGAGAATAGTTTGAGAAAATTGAGAGATGGAAAATTTATTTAAGAAAATAGAAAACATGTTTGTTTGGCATTTCCCAAACACAAAATTATTTTGGGAAACGCCAAACAAACAGGCCCTAATATTTTTACTACATAATTATAAATTTGGTTTTACAATTTCTCATAGTTCAAACGTATTTTTTTTTAAATAATTAATGATTTTTTTTTTTCTAACATGAATTTACATGTAGATTACATTTTATTGCAACCTACATGAATAATACTCCCTCCGTTTCATTTTAGATGTCGTTTCGATTAAGAAATTATTTAATGCTCTAGATTTTAGAAAAATCAAAGGATAGTTGGACAAAATTGTCCTTGAAAAAGATGTTTTGAAAATTGGGAGATATTAAGTATAGTATTTAGGATTAAAGAAGAGTAAAAATGTCAAATTGCATTTAAATCTATCTTGAAATTATAAAGTGACATATATTGTGGAATTTTTTAATGAAACGGAGGGAGTAATACAGAATCAATTTGAATTCAGATTGAGCCTTCGGCGATTGAGGATACTTGTTCTCTTAACATATTATGTTCTCTTTGTGTAATTTACATATACACATATCACGACTGAATATATTTTTACAAAATATATTTTATTACATTGGGTTAGCCGATATTTCAGAAGTTAGTAATCAGTATATAAAGAAAACAAAATTAGAAATAGAGGAGAAGAAGCATGCTAGATGTCCCAACTGTCACCAAGAAAAATAAATTTGTGCGCAATTTCCTAAATTAAAATATCTACCTTTTAATTTTATTCCCCAAGAAACATCTGTACGCAATTTCCTTAGTTAAATTATTCACTTCTTATTTCTAAAAAAATAAAAAATATTCACTTCTTAGTTCTTATTCACCAAGAAATATTTCTACGCACTTAATTTTCTTAAATAAAATATTTACATCTTACTCCCCAAGAAAACCAAAAAAGTTATATTTCTATCTTCTCATTTCTCATCTTCTAACTCCTCACCAATTTAATTACTCTCACTTACCAAAAAAAATATCCACCATTTTACCTTTTCTGAGAGCAACAATGGAGAGAGCAGTACTCCTGCGCTCTCTCTCCCCTTCTTCTTCTTCCTCTGCACTCGCCTCCACCAGATTATTCTCCCGCTCAGCTCACCGACTCGCTCGCCTCACGAAACGACACCGTACAGTGCCCAACTTCCACCAGCGCTCCTTCCTCCGCCGCCACCTAGGACTCATCTCTACCGTCTCCCGTCCTTCTCTCCAATTGAAAAAACACTTCTCCTCTCTCTCTGTTCGCGCCGTCGCCACCTCACCCGCTTCAGGTAAATATATTTTCTAAGTTATTAATTTTTTTTCTGTTTGAAGTGATTATAATTGCTGTTTTTGTTTATATTTATGAATCTGTAGAGGTTTTGGGAGCGGATGATGACGTGTCGGCGAAGCTAGGGTTTGAAAAAGTATCGGAGGAATTTATCGAGGAGTGTAAATCAAGAGCGGCGTTGTATAAGCACAAGAAGACGGGGGCTGAAATCATGTCAGTGTCCAATGAGGACGAGAATAAAGTCTTTGGCATCGTTTTCAGGACTCCTCCGTAAGGGTTTATGCTGATAATTTTAAATGTTTCTGCTGATAATTTGTTACTACTTCATTGTTAACCTGTTGCTGTAATATTTAGATTAATTCTCCTACTTATTATGGACATGGATTTTCTTTATTCAAAAGTGTCCTTACTTGAATTACAAGGTGAAACAATCGTAAATTTTTCGGACATTACTACCGGTGAAAAAGTTGAAGATGAAAATAAATCATACTTTATCAATTCTTGAAATCCTATGTACTTAAAAATGGATGGTGTTGCCGAATGGTCACTATTCTATTTTGAGATTAGAGCAATGATAATAACAATGGAGTCAGCTTGCTTATTCGTGTAGGTTTCATGTGGTCATTATATTAGACGTCATTCTTGTCCACGTTAGTGTCCAGAAATAACTTCTTTGCAATTATTGTTGTGTTGACAACCATTCCCCTAAATTTGGTTAATTTGATTAAAATGGAATGATTTTCCAGTAACTGTGAGATTAAAAATAAAACAGAACTAAATGGTAGAACTGGATGGAAAGTCTTCATTCATGAAAGAATGGAAGCAGGTTTTGGTTTTGTTATCAAATGACATCTGATTGCAAGGACATTGTTATATTAATAAGCCAACCCTAGCCGATAATAATCTCAGAAGCTTTTTTAGTTCACCAAAAACATTACATTATGCTATAATTCCTAAGCACAAACTTAGGACAGTTCTTCATCCATTGGAGAAGTAAGTATGTTCTTAAGAATTAGAAAAAAAATCAAATGAGCCATAGAAGGACTGAATTTCAGGCCACTAAGTCAGAATCGATCTTTAGAGTTGACTCGTGGAGTATTAGTTGTGGGCATAACTCTTTCTGTGTTAAGTTGCACACGTAAGTTTTTGTATTGTGTGTACGTCCATTCGAGACCTTTGATCATCCATACGTACTACCAACTTTTTTGCCAAGAAAATATTTTTGTATTTTCTTCTAATTATTTTAGCTAGGCCCGTAATAATGTTTCCACATGTCAATTTGTTGATACAGAAAAGATTCGACAGGAATTCCTCACATTTTGGAACACAGCGTATTATGTGGTTCAAGAAAGTATCCGTTGAAGGAACCTTTTGTTGAGTTGTTGAAAGGGAGCTTGCATACATTTCTGAATGCATTCACATATCCTGATAGGACTTGCTATCCTGTTGCTTCCACAAATATGAAGGTGCTCTCTTTAATTTAATTTAAAAACATTGAATTATTCTTTGATATCCCTGTTTTAACTAACATGTGGTTATTGCTTTAACCCAGGATTTCTATAACTTGGTTGATGTTTACTTAGATGCGGTCTTCTTCCCTAAATGTGTGGATGATATAAAAACATTTCAACAGGAAGGCTGGCATTATGAACTAAATGACCCCTCGGAGGACATAACCTATAAAGGTTGGTTGTAGAATTTATGTCTCTTGGTTTAGAATTTATGTCTCTTGGTTTGGAATTTATGTCTCTTGGTTTCAGGGCATGCATTCTCCTACATATTATATTTCGTAGAGAAATAAATCATTCAGAGAGAAGGGTCAAACCACATTACTAATAATTGTTTATGTGGTCTACTCTCCAGGTGTTGTTTTCAATGAGATGAAAGGTGTTTATTCTCAGCCTGATAGCATACTTGGCCGAACTACTCAACAGGTAGGCTTTCCTTTCAAACTTTTGTGGATCTTATGACCGCTTGATCCGATTTCTAAAAGCTAAAGGATTGTTGTGTTCTTACTGATACTTGAAACCAAAAAGTTTCTTTGTGCATTATACTGTTAATTAATCGATGGTGGTCCAACTTTCCGCAGGCCCTATTTCCAGATAATACTTATGGCGTGGATAGTGGAGGTGACCCACAAGTCATCCCTAAACTTACTTTTGAGGAGTTCAAGGTTGGTTGAAAGTTCTTATGCTCAAGTATTTTATTCTTATGCTGGTTGTCTTTCCTTTTCATGGTCTTTAACTATTTTAGTATCTTTGTTTAAAACTCTATGTGATGAGTACCTTAAAGCTCAGATAGTGCACCTTACTAGCATCAAATCATCCTTCCCTTAAATTTTAATAATACGTAAAACTACACATAAACTGTAGCATGCATATATTAAGAGAATTATTTTGCATGAGATATTTGCCACTAGCCCATTTTCCAAGTCTCTGTCGTGAGCATAAATTATCTGAGTTGATTTTTAAATTGTACTTAAAACCAAGTCTGATTTTTTTTATTTTTTTAGCAAACAACACTAGCTGAGTTTAAGCCACACAATATTCTCCAGGAATGAATATTTCTTTATCATTCTTTTAATATATAACATAATATTTCACTTGTGTTATTGTCTGTAATTTTACTTGACCTCATGAGCAACACGGCTTATATATGTGTTATCTACAGGAGTTCCATCGTAAATATTACCATCCTAGCAATGCCAGGATATGGTTTTATGGAGACGATGATCCAAATGAACGGCTGCGTATTTTAAGTGGTATTTAATTTATTTATCTATGTAATTTTGTTTTCAATTCAGGAATAAATAACAGGAAAATGTTAACAACTTGTTAAACAGTTAGAGGTACATATAGTGAAATATCAGAAAACTTGTACCTTACATTTCCATGCTTTTGGTACAGAATATCTAGACATGTTTGAAGCAAATTCAGCTCCTGAGGAATCAAGAGTTAATTTTCAGAAACTGTTCTCAGAACCGGTTAGAATTGTTGAGAAATATCCTGCTTCCGAAGGGGTTGACTTGAAAAAGAAGCACATGGTGTGCCTTAACTGGCTGCTGTCTGAAACGCCTCTAGACTTAGAAACTGAACTAGCCCTGGGTTTTCTGGATCATCTAATGATGGGAACTCCTGCTTCTCCTTTGAGAAAAATCCTGCTGGAAAGTGGTCTAGGAGACGCCATTGTTGGTGGAGGGGTTGAAGATGAGCTTCTTCAGCCTCAGTTTAGCATTGGATTAAAAGGTGTATCAGAAGATGATATTCAGAAAGTAGAAGAGTTAGTTATGAGTACTCTGAATAAGCTTGCAGAGGAAGGCTTTGATTCCGATGCTGTGGAGGCATCTATGAATACAATTGAGTTTTCTCTCAGAGAAAACAATACTGGATCATTTCCTCGTGGGTTAGCGCTGATGCTTCGCTCTATGGTAAAGAGTGCTGATTGTTGTCATATCTTCTCCCAACGGTTTACTTTTTTTTTTTTTTTTGCTTTCTATTTCATACTTCAAGTCTGATATATTCTTACCAGGCCTTTATCTCTGATAGGGTAAATGGATTTATGATATGGATCCATTCGAGCCACTAAAGTATCAAGAACCTTTGAAGGCATTGAAAGCTAGAATAGCCAAGGAAGGCTCCAAAGCAATCTTTGCTCCCCTAATAGAAAAGTTCATTTTAAGAAACCCACATCGTGTAACAATCGAAATGCAGGTAATATTTTCATTGCTATTTTTGGTGGTTATCAGATGCAACATGACATGACCAGGTCATATGCTACTTGCTGTTATACAACAGCCTGATCCAGAGATGGCTTCTCGTGATGAAGCAACCGAGAAAGAAAATTTGGAAAAGGTAAAAGGTAGCATGACCCAAGAAGATCTTGCTGAACTGGCTCGTGCGACACATGAACTTAAGTTAAAGCAAGAGACTCCCGACCCACCAGAAGCTCTAAAATGTGTACCAAGCCTTTCTTTGCAAGACATCCCTAAAAAGCCTATACAAATTCCTACTGAGGTGATGACTAATGCGATTACTATGAAATTTCCTTTGAAATAGTCTTATGTTTCTGTTCTGAGTTAAAGTTAATTGCTTGCAACTGTAGGTTGGTGATATCAATGGGATAAAGGTTTTGCAGCATGATCTCTTCACAAATGACGTTCTATATGCTGAAGTTGTTTTCAATATGAGCTCTTTGAAGCAAGAGCTTCTTCCTTTGGTGCCATTATTCTGGTGAGGATGCCACTACTCGTTCTAGAACCCCCTCATTTGGATCTGAATGTGTTAAGATTCTGATTGAAGTTAATTCTCTCAAAATAATGCTCCTAGAACCTCTTATTTTCATAGCACCACTGTTATATCAACCATCCAACACTAACTACAGCTTTTAATTCTGAACTTCCCAAGCCTTTAGGCCAATGAGGCATGCATCAATGGCCCATTTTTCCAATCATCTTGTTTGCTACAATTACATGTAGTTTCTTGAGAATAATACAAGCGCTTTGAGATCATTATATCGTATTGAAAATTCTGGGTCACATAGGGAAGAATAGTTGAAGGTTTCTCAAAGTGATTTCATTGCTTTATCTGTGCCTAGAATGCAACTTGTAAAAACTTTGGTTACCTTTCCCCCTTCTTGGAGTCTAAAGATCTGATATTTTAGGTTACTTTCTACTCTATGAAGAAACATAATCTCATATATACCCGGATGACTATTTTTTTCTGTACTTTTGCTTTACGGTCATCGTAAAAAGACTAGATGCTGTTCTTCATCTTTAGCCGCTGAAGATTTGATTTGTCTTTCTATTAACAGCCACTACAGCTAGACCTAAGCTGTGCATACTCTACAAAATTGTTGTTACCTTGATGCCAAATTGCCAATTCTAATATCTTTCACCATTGTTTCAAGTTATAAATGATACGACTATCACATGCTCGTGGGCTTTCCTATTATTTCATACTTTGAAAGATGATTCGACTCTTGAATTCGATGGACTTGTCTAGTCTTTAGTTTCGTGACAACTCTCTCAGATCAAAAAATTAAATAATATGATATTCAAATATGTGAACAGCCAGTCACTGCTGGAAATGGGCACCAAAGACTTGGATTTTGTTCAACTGAACCAATTAATTGGAAGGAAAACCGGTGGGCTCTCAGTATATCCATTCACATCTTCAGTTCGAGGGAAGGATAACCCATGCAGCCATATAATTGTTCGAGGCAAAGCTATGTCCGAACGTGCTGACGATTTATTTAACCTGGTAAATAATCGTTTTTTTTTCATGATAATTACATGCGTCACCTGTGCAAGATGTAGACATTCTTTGTTGTGTTGTATTTAATATTGTGAATGTGGGATTGATAAACCAGACTACATATTAGTATTACAGTTTATCAGGCTATTGTTTATGGTTACTTTATCTTTAATTTGCAACTCTTCTTTGTATTCTTAGTTCTTGTGAATTTAAACATGTCTCCTCGAGGTTTCTTCTCATACTACTGCCTGCCTGTGAACATGTGTTCGTCATAAGATATCTAGATATCGAATATGAGAACTATGCTACATTATATTCTGGTCCTTGGCTCAATTAATGGGATTAAACAAATGTTAACTTGAATGGCATCTAAATTTCTGTCATCTTATGGCCTATCTTATTGTCCATCCAGAGGATATTGTGAACTACTGTCGCACTTTTTGTCCTAATTCTCAATCTATCGTTGTGTTGTTATTGATGTTTCTTGGATATAACTGGAGATTAATTGATGCAGTCATCCAAAATTGTCAACTGTAGGTCAACTGCGTTCTTCAAGATGTTCAACTGACAGACCAGAAGCGTTTTAAGCAGTTTGTTTCTCAGAGCAAAGCCAGAATGGAGGTATCTGTTGAACACTAGCTAAACAGAGACTAATATTAAATTTTAACTAGGTGAAGTTAATTTATTAATATTTTCAGAACCGGTTGAGAGGCAGCGGTCATGGCATTGCAGCTGCAAGGATGGATGCAAAGCTCAATATTGCTGGTTGGGTCTCTGAACAAATGGGCGGTGTCAGGTTGAAATATATGAACTCTATTTCTTACCTTTCAAATTTGCATTTTTAGGATAGGAAGCATGTTGTCATAAAATAAGCTGTGCATTCATGACCGATGGTTATATGACTCAGTTTCTGCTGCTATTTATTTAATTCTGAGAACATTCCGAATGTTCTCAGGTCATGGGGCAGTTCTGCCTTTTGATTTTCAACTGTCATTTTTTCTTATTGAAGCCTTGAGATGAACAAATCTACTTTCTCTCCGTTTTACCCATGGTTCATTTCAGAAGTAGCATTTGATCCCAATCAAGGTTATCATCTCATGTTTGCAGTTATCTGGAATTTTTACAAGCTCTTGAAAAGAAAGTTGATGAAGACTGGACCGGAATATCTTCTTCTCTCGAGGAGATACGTAAAGCACTAATTTCAAAAAATGACTGCCTAATAAATCTGACTGCTGATGGGAAAAATCTTAAGAACTCAGAGAAGCATGTTAGCAAATTTCTTGATTTGCTTCCCAAAACTTCCCCAGTTGGATCAAGTGCTTGGAGTGCTCGCCTCCCCCCAACAAATGAAGCTATTGTGGTACCTACTCAGGTGAGTAGATTTACATCTTTGACTTGCTTTGCTTAGTTTATGCGCACCTTTTCCTGTTTTGTTATGCAGATTAATAACTCCATTATTTTTTTATACATAGGTGAATTATGTTGGAAAAGCAGCTAACCTTTTTGAGACTGGTTATCAACTCAAAGGCAGTGCATATGTCATCTCTAAACACTTAAACAATTCATGGTTGTGGGATCGTGTGCGAGTCAGTGGTGGAGCTTATGGAGGTTTTTGTGATTTTGACACTCACTCAGGTGCAACCAATAGGCTCGGTGTCCTGGTGTGTTTTCTTTATTTCTAATGTCAAGCTGTACTAACCATGTGCTTATCTGTTCAGGTGTGTTCTCATACTTGTCTTATAGAGACCCGAATTTGTTGAAGACACTTGATGTTTATGATGGTACAAGCAATTTCCTGAGAGAACTTGAAATGGATGATGATGCTCTCACCAAGGCAATCATTGGGACCATTGGAGATGTTGACTCCTATCAGCTTCCTGATGCCAAAGGATACAGTAGGTAAGTAAATTGCTATCATGGAGAACATTTCACACTCAAAAACATACTGCCACTTTCGAAGAAATGGGTAGAAAGAAACAGAAAAGTCCGATATTGTCTAACGTGTGGGAACAATATTGAAATCAGCCGAGCAGCTTTGGTAGTTTTGAGATTATTAAACTAAGAAATAGTGAAAAATTTCTACATGTTAGCTGCTACAGATGCAATAGTCATTAAGATTTTCTCAGTAAAAGGTGCTCCGACTTTTCCAGACCGCTGAAGTTAACTAATAGGAGTATTTGGCTATCAACTGCTCTAAACGATATATATATTTCTTTTGTCCTCCTGTTTTGTCACTATTGTAAATAATATGTCAAAAATGGTGATATAGTTATAATCTAGGGTATTTTATACTTCTACTTTTAGATGTTCCAATATGCTGTCTGGTCCGGATTGTGATTGATAATTTTCACCTTTCTCTTCAGCTTAATGAGATATTTGCTAGGAGTCACCGAGGAAGAGAGGCAAATGAGACGAGAAGAGATTTTGTCAACAAGGTATGTATAGTTATATGACTATGAAACAAGTGAAAATATAGAATCACATTTAAATTTTTTTACTTTGTTTTCATTGTAAATGAACTTATGTGATAACTTATATAGTGTGCATGGCCACGATATTTGAGGTGATGAAGGGGTATTAGTTCTCCATATGTAAACAATCAAATCCTACTTGTCAACATGCCCATTAGAAGGTCTTGTAATTCTTGAGTACCTGCTCCGTGTTTGTTTTGGCTGCATTTGCCATTTCAAGGTTCACCCAAGTGAAAATACTTATGAAAATTGAGAAGTTTTACATTATATACAATCAAAATACAAGATCATAATTATTTTTGGGTGAGAAGATGTGTCAAAATATGAATATAGGATAAAAGAAAATTGTAAGGATGTATTTCTGATGTCATGCCATCACATCATAACCATATATATAAAAATGAATCTTCTGACATCCTTCTCTAATGAATGATATCTATAGATTACTTGATCGGAATAAAACTTATCTTTCTTTCGCTAAAACACCAGTACTATATTTTCCTTTCACTTTTGCAAAAACAAAAACAAAAAGAAACCTTGTATGATTGTAGTACAACATTTCATTTTAAAGGGTCCTATTTCTTCATTCTTCTGTTCCCTCAATGCCATAGGTACCCAAAAAAGCTTTCTTGACCTATTGATTCAATATCTTTTATTTTCAGATTGGATGACTTCAAGGAATTTGCCGATGTTGTTGAAGCAGTCAAAGACAAAGGCGTTGTGGTTGCTGTGGCATCTCCAGACGACGTTGATGCAGCAAACAAGTTGCATCCTGATTTCTTTGAAGTGAAAAAGGCACTCTAAGGTATTTTTAAATTAGAAAAATATCACCTGAGTAGTATATTTTTTCTCATCTATAAATGTCCGTTGGCTTACGGTTTTTGGTCAAATATAACAAATTCAAAATCAAACTTGTTCATGAACATGTAAAAACATTCTAGAGAGTTATTCCATCATTTATCCTATTTCCTTATAAAGGAAGGGTGAGCATAAGGGCATATACATCGTATTAATTGTAAATTATTTATAATCCATTTCCAGATTTTATTTTGCTTCTCCTGTTGCATATTCTTGTAGAGCTTTTTTCTTTTGGTAAATTTGTAGTGTTTGATTGCGAATACATCTATTTACATATTTGTCCAATGAAAGAAATAACAGACCACTGTCCACTCTTTGAGGTGACTGCTGAGGTAGCCTCGGTGGGGTACCGTTTAAGTTTTTATACTTTTGAAATAAAATATAAGATTTCATTTGCCAAAAATAAACGGTGGACATTATAAATAAAATCTGAGTTAATGCAATTTATTCCCCTATGATATTCTTAATGTTCAATTTGTTTCATGTGATTTGAAAATGTGTAATGTACCATTTTGTGAAAATTTTAAAGAAATAATTTACCTCTTTCAGTTGGAGAGTGTAACTCACTGTCGAATCTAAGAAAAGTGTTTTGAAATGTAGGGAAGAATTGTCATATTTTTCATAATACAGGGGATAATTGTCATATTTATCATAATATAGGGGATACATTGTCATATTATTATAATAAAGGGGGTAAATTGTCACTTATAAAAATATTATGAAGGTGGCGTGAAATTTTTATGAGATTATAAAGGGTAAAGTATTTTTTTTTAAATTATGAGGAGGGAAATTGAATATTATGGGTAGTACGGAGATAAATTGTCATTAACTCAGATGGGTTAATTACAATTTACAATTTATCTCTCTATCTTTTCTTTGTGTAAACTGATTTTGAATATTCTTCGGGACTTGAAATTTGAAAACTTCTTAGCCAAAACATCCAAACGGGCCGTTATCTAAAATAGTTGTGGCTTTATGTAAGATTAATTTTGTTTAAATATTATCCTCGGAAGATTAGAAACACGATTAGGAGTACTACGATCGTCACTTATTTGCAGACCTCTACAAAAAAATTCAATACTTAAACTAAAAATGTCTACTTCAGACCAACTCTAACCGATGCCGGCAAGAGGGTATGAGGAGGAGAGGGAGCCGCCATCGGTTGGAGATGGCAAAGGGCAAGAAGGCGGGCAAATTGGGGCAGGGCGGGCAGGGGCTGGGGCAGGCAGCAGGGCAAGCAGGCGAGGGATGGTCGACCGCCAGCTTGCCTGCTGGCAAACGCGTTGGGGTGCGGTGGTGGGTTGGGTGGCTGCCACTTAGATCCTTTTTTTCTTTAGTTAATCAAGAAAATTAGCAACGATTCTGCAATAATGAAACGAAATTATGGAATTTTATGGAATTACCTGAAAGAATTAATTCAAGTCCACTTCCACTTAGATCGATTTTGCGTATATGTGTGAGAAAGAAAACTGTTTGTGAGCAGCAACGTTATAGTAAAGTGATGGAATAAATAAGAAAAGGAAATTGAGAAGATAGTAAATTACATCTCCATCCTTGCATAGTCCACACATTAGGAAAAAAGAAGATTATTCTAGAAAGACAAAAGTCAGTTGACTCTTATTTAATTCATTTTAATTCTCATTTAATTAAAATGAGAAGATAAGCCCTATTTATTGTTAAGAATGCCTTAATTTTCATGATTCCATAACTATTAAAATAATTATTATGAATTTTATTATTATTATTATCAATAAAGACCATTAGATTGACAGTAACTTACAAATGGTCCGAATTTAATTTTAAACAATTTAAAATTTTGAAAATATCTAAAACAAACCATATATAAGCATCAACTAAGAACTCTTCTTAAAAGTAAAAGGGTCTTTACAGTTTGGAGAAGATTCGTCTGGAGGCGAGACCAATCTAAGCGATGATAATTTCACTTCCAGCCCTGGATACCCATGATCCATCTTCTTGTAATCTTTGTTGTTGTGCTTTAATTGTGTGTAGTTGTTGGTGTGTGCTATTTGTTGTTTTTCCTTTCTGTTCAAGTGCTTTAATTTTTTTTTTTTGGTTTCCCAAGGGTTTAATCCATTTCAAAAGGCACGTCGGGCACATAAAGTGGGAACCTCTCCCAACAGGGATTCGAACCTGAGTCCGCTACTTTGTAGTGACTAGTTCCTTCCACTAGACCAATCACCTGTTGGTGTTCAAGTGCATTAATAATAAGTGTTATTTTTTCATTCATTATGCTAGTCATTCTTGTTCCTTAAATTATGTTTAGTTGTTGTTTATTTTCTTATTATTAAGAATGCCTTAATTTTTATGATTGTGTAACTATTAAGAAAAATTATTATTATTATTATTATTATTAAAATAAGTTTGAGTGGGGGAGAATGAGAGTGGGAAAAGTTGTGAAATTGAATTAATAGATGTTAATTGCCCTTCGGTTGAAGATGAGTTAAAAGGCATGAGGGCAAGGCAAGAGGGTAAGGCAATTAGGCAATGATTTTGGTTGGAGATGGCCTCACATAGTTAAAAACTTAAAATTGCATCAACCTATTCATATCATTATTTTTCTACATAATAAAATTAATAGATGCAAACATTGTTTCACATAAACATGTAAAAGAAACTTCAAAACACATATTTAAGTGTCGTAATTGTATTACATAATAAATATAAAAAGAAATCTCGAAGTCAAGCTGAAGTACAAAACTAGTCCCTTGAGGAGCCACAAAACATATCTTACAAAATCTTATCCATGAAATGTAAGAAATGTTAAAAAAAGAAAAATGGAAAACTGAAATAATTTTGTGACACATTATTTATCCTCTAGTGCAAAGGAAAGGAAAAGAGAAGGAAAGGACCCTTAATTTTCATCAGCATTGTATATTGTGGTGTGTGTGCCTCTACTCTAAATATCTAATACTAGTACTATTGTTTTTATTTTTCTGGCAAGTGAGGGGACACAGATATTACTACATAGTCTACATATACATATACAGATTCAGAGCCCTTGTTTTAAGGGGGGAATTGGCAATTTGCCAAATTCGGCGTACTTGCTGTGGGCCCACGCCCACTACCCTCCAATTTCTTATCATCTTTCCCACTGCCATAGCCGAAAAGGAATCCAATGTTTGTTTGTACCCATCGATCGACCGACTAGTCTAGATATATAATAATAAGAAAATAACTACTAGCTAGTAATTTTTTTTACTACACTATTCTTTTTCTTTTTTGGTTTAAGTTGCTATTACTAGTATTAATTACTATTCAAAACTTGAACCTCTCTAGCCACCCCTGCCCATGAATACTTTTAACCAAGTTTTTATTTAAACTAGAAAAGTGCACGTACGTTGTACGTGTCTAGTTTTAATTTTATGTGTATTTTTCATAAATTAGAGTATAATTAGCAATTTTTATGTCATAGAATATCATATATTTATAAAAGGTCAATTTATTCTTTAAGAAATTTATTTTTATTAATTAATATTGGTTTATAAAAAAAAGGATTGCTTTGAATATAGTTGTAATAAAATATAAAATATAAGGACTGATTTAGTCATCAAATCTTATAAAATTGATTCTAAAATAAGATTATAAGAACATTATTTAGCTCATTCATCATTGTAGTTTTCATGTCAAGTTTATCCATTATTCATCGATGTCACATGTTTCATCCGTTTCTTCATAAATTTCACCCGAACTTTAATCTATTTCACGAACATTATTTCTTACTGGTTTCACCAGTTTTTACCGATTTCTCCTGAATTTTCATCGATTCATATGTTTTCACTGTTTAATTTTTTTTAATCAAATTTTTCACTTTTTAATCGATTATAACATGTTTCATTGTTTTTTCATGTTTCGTCGATCTTTTTTTCAATTTAAACTATTTTCTCCCCATTTCACCTGTTTTTGTTGGTTAAAGTTTAACTCGTTTCCACCTATTTCACTGATTTCACATAGTATTCACCTAAATTTTTCATTGGTTAAATATATTTTCACTGACTTCAAGCTTTTTGACTGATTTTATCCGATTCTTCAGAAATTTCACCCAAACTTTAATCGATTCATATGTTCTCACTGCTTAAACTTTTTTTACCGATTTATTTTATTTTAGAAACTTTTTTTTATCGCTTATAATATTTTTCATTGTTTTTGTTTTTGGTCGATTTCTTTCGTTTTTTTCTTCAGTTTAAACTATATTTCTACCGATTTCACCAATTAAACTCTTTTTTTAACCGATTTCACTCGTTCTTACCATTTAACCCGTTTTACCTATTTTTCATGTTTTTAAACTAATTTCACATGTTATTCACCTGAATTTTTCATTGATTAAATATGTTCGTACCAACTTTCGTTTTTGACCGATTTTACCCTTTTTTCACCAACTTTACCCAATTTGACTGGATTTTACTGGTTTCATCATTTTTCTTAGAAATTTCATTCGAATTCATTTTCATCGATTTTACATTTTTTAACCCGCTTATTTTAACTTAACCAATTTTACCCGTTTTCATCTATTTTCATAAATTTTACCCGATTTTTTTATTGATTTCAAATGTATTTAATTTCACATCCATTTTTTCACCGGTTTAAAGTGTACATACATTATACGTGTTTATTTAATTTCAGTTGTATTTTGTTGTAAATCAGAGTAAAATTAATTCCATTATGTCATAAAATATCACATTAATGAATATTATTCAATTTATTGATTTCATCATGTGTATTTTCATCGATTTCTTTAGTTTTCGGTTTAAACCATTTTTCTAATGGTTTGACATTGTTTTTGTTGGTTGAACTTTCTTCATTTTATTGATTTCACTCATTTTACCAATTTTCACATGTTTTCACTCAATGATTTCACCTGTATTTACCGAATTTTCAACTCCTTTTAAGTGTATCTCAAATTATTTCGCTTACCTTACCATTTGATTTTAATGCTAGTGCCTGTCTCGTGATGATACTCCATTATTTGTCCGTCATATGTCAAAGAGTTGGTGATGAGTAATGTTATTAATTGTAACTTAAGTGACTATATATATTATTTCTGAAAGGTGAGTAACTATTGTGTGTTTAGAGTTAAATTTGGGTGACTAAATATGCATTTTTTCCGTTAATTTGAATATACCTTTTTTTTTTTCCTTCCATATTCATGGTGCTTGGTTAGAAAGAAAGGAAGTCACAAATTTTCTTAAAATATTTTCTTACCAACTTTTTGATGAAAAAACTTAAGGAAAATTCATGTCTAATTACATTTTATTAATATACTTAACAATTTGAATAAGGGCATTTTTGTCTTCACAAAAAAAAAAAACTTAAAACATTCACACTTTTAGTAATTTGAATAAGGGCATTTTTGTCTTCACAAAAAAAGAAAAAAACTTAAAACATTCACACTTTTAGTAGTAGTATAGATATAGATATTGCACTGATTCAGTAACAACAATAATAATAATAATAATAATATTAATATATAATTAAAAACACTTGTTTGCGTGACATTTTGCCACTATAAACTTCTATGAAGGAATACAAGTGACGTTATTAAATGATTAAATTGAGCAATATCTGATAATGTTATTCTTTGAAATTGCACCCTTTCATTGCCTAAAGAATTTATGTTATGATGTTTAAAATTCTTTAGTATTGAAGAAAACATAGTTTCTGCATATTGGTACCTCATATATATTCTCTTACATCTACAATTAATCTTATTTTTAATTTCAAATTACATATTTAATTTGTTTGATAGTTTTGTTCAGAGTTTTTACATTTTATATGCATCAAAATGGGATCTTGATAAAGTTGCGGTCATTGTGAGTTTTTCTTTTAGTTTAGTTTGCTATTAGTATTTAATAGTTAACTTAGTGATTTTGATCTAATGATGATGTCATTATCAAAAGAAATGGAATCAAATTTGAGTAGTACTATTATTTTTTGTAATAATTATTTATCGATTATAAAAAAAGGCCCAATAAAATTTCCCCCCCTAGATACGATTTGATTTTAATCAAGAAAAATGAGAAACATGCCATGATAAATGAGAATACGTTATAAATGAAAATAAATAAATAGATAAAGACATTGCTAGTCATAATATAATACCATTAATGTGGATAAAAGTTGATTTTAATCCAGAAAGCATCTAGGGATCCGATCCATTTATCATTAAAAGAAAAGAAACGTTTAAGGATCCAAGGCCACAATTTTGGATGTAATTTTTTCCCAAGTATTAGGTATTGAATATTTGAAAATTATTCATAATATTTCGAAGTTTTTTGGTGTCTATATACATCATACATATTAATGACAATATTTAAATTCTTGTCAATTTGTCATTTACTATTTTGTCATTAAAATTTAAATTTTTTATAGTATCAATAAGATTTTGGAAAAATATATATTGAATTAATGAAAAATATTTTTGGCCTTCTGTCGTTGTGGCTTCGCGGACTTGGATAATACACTTCAATGTCTTCTGCAATTATTTTTTTGGTTTCAGTTAATTATTTCTGAACCTATTATTTAAAATCTGCCTGATACGTACATAGAACTAATATACAATATTCATTATTAAAATTAAATGGGGTACAATTTCATTAACCATCTTTAACTCCCCATTTAAAATATATTTCTAACTATCATCAATAATATACCTGTAAAATCTTAATAATGGTAACCCATATATTTGCGTTCACAACATTAAATTTTGGTCGTAATTGTTTTTGGGCAAGACAACTTTCATGTGGTCCTGAAAATCAATGATCCTTTACTACGTATCTATATAATCTAATAATTTAATATCTGGTAAAAGTTTACAACAAAAAAGTTTGCCTATCTTGATTTCGTGGCAATTTAATTCACTAGCATTTTTCCTACATGATGTATTTGAAATTCATCCAACTCCACTGCCTAGTAATTATTGTCTGGTTATTATTCCATTATCTGAAATTACACTATTTGTATCAGTAAAATTAACTTATTTGTCTATTAAATCAGCAATTACAATAGTACAAATTAAATTAAGGTATGTTTATGAATTTGTCGTTTTGGTCATTTTTCTGACAAAATACGAAGTGCACTACATGGAAAAGGCGTTGTGAATACTTTACTTTGAGAGAATTTTTTTTCTTGGAATTACAATCATTATATTATATCATTAAACCGAAAAACTATTGAATTACAATCAAATTGTAAAGAAATTTAATCACCAAAAATTAATATTAAACTAAAAGAAAAGCTAACATTAATTAGTGAAAGTTGAACTCAGGACCTCGACCTTACCAACGAGCTATTACAGCACTGACGCTTTGAGAGATTATCCACTTGAACTTTTATATAGAAAAAACCGAAAGAAGTACCAAATATACAAGTATCACACAACTCTTAATAATAAATGTGCTTTTTGAAAAATGATGGGAACATAATATTTTTACTCACACATTGTTGGATTCACGTAACATTTGATTTTATATACTTCATAAAATTATATATTAGTCTCAAATTTATAAAATATTTGCACTTATAAAATTGTTTTTTTGGTCCCAGTATTTCAAAATATTTACACTTTTGATCACCATTTTACGAAGTTGTATTTTTGGTCTAACTTTTTATAAAATTTTGTAATTTCCAAAAGTGCTAAAGATTCTGGAAAAGTGGGACAAAAAATGTAATCATTTAAAGCGCAAAAAAAATACTGAAGGTTTAGTCATGTGGTACTAAAAGTTCAATTTTACATTTTTTTACTAAGTTTCTTTTTGAAATTTTAAAAAATTGTGAATTAATGAATCATCCCGTAAAAAAGGGGTAATGTTTCAATTTGGGTTTTTTTTTTCCGGGATAGTGTATATTTTAGAGTGTTGCAAATTTTGATTAATAAAAACGAAGTATTTATTTGATAAAATTAGCTGTGTTTAATATAATCATTACAATTCACCAAATACAGTACTAGTCCAATATCAATTACATTCATACAGATCGATGAAAGTACATAATATGTGGTTAGCAGTTTGGTGAGAAATACACACAAAAACACAATCAAATTCGTACGTGTAATTCAAAGTCTACATAAAAAGTTACTTAAAAATATTCAATTGACAAGAAAAACTAGCTCATGAGTCATTACCAATATAATCATTCAAATTTTAGACTAAAAAGGAAAGAAATTGTCTTCACTTTTGGTAGAATAAACAACATATTAAATTTCATAACAAACTCATCTGAAAAGAAAAGGCCTCATAATTAAACTGAACAAATAAGCAGATCCATTTAATGCATCTTCAAAGAACTTTTATCCATAAACTACTCATCATTTTACTTGGATCATGTTGTACTCCTATTTGCTAGTGGTCTGCATAGTGCGCAGCGCAGCACCGCAACATATTTGAATTTATCTTTCTATAATCATCTTAACAATATATAGACTGAAATGACCTCAACATTAAGGGCATGTTTCTTTGACATTTTCGAAAATTATTTTGTGTTTAGGAAAAACAAAATAAACATGTTTTCTATTTTCTGAAATAAATTTAGCATCTATCAAATTTTTAAATTACTCTCTCACAAGTTAAACATACAACCATTTTCTTATCTCTAAATAAAACTTATACCAACTCTATTTTGATGTGATATAATAAGGTAATCATCTCTTACACAACTTATCTCCCATAACTAACATGATTTAACATAAAGTCTTACATATCTTATACCTACAACCTTATTTTTTTCCATATACACCTACTTTATTTATCAAACCACTCTATCAAAACTCAAACAAACAATATTACGCAAATTAAGATTATTTGTCAAACTTCTACTACTCTCTCAAACATTAAACAAATCAGCCCCAAAAATTTGAACAAGTCAAGTTTAATTGAATTGCATATTGTTTACATTCATTTTATTTTCTTATCTAATTGGTTTAATTAATATATTTTTTAGTATAATTTGATTTTTTATTCGATCAAAATGTGTCAAGACCAGACAACATATCTTATTAATATTCTTCTTATCTTTGCATAATCATTATAAACGTCGTCGATCCATTTGAATATTTTTTTTCGTGCAAAAAAGCAAAAAAGTTTAAACATATTTTTATTGATCATATCAATGTAAATAAAGGCAGTTTAGTTGGACAACTCATATTCAAGGGCCTTTCACATCTTGGTTTTTTTCTTACTATTAATAATTTATAGTAGTATAATTTTTTTAGCAATTCGAGTGCAGTCCTGACACATCTCAAGATCAAACTTTTGATATTACTATATGCATTGTTGTTTTCTTAAATTAAAAAGTTCATTCTTCAAAAAAAAATTAAAAAGTTCATACTTAAATTCAAAATTAATTAAATTTTTTTTTTCTAACTCTGTCTTGGCCAAATTCATCCATCCATCAAGAAAGTTTATTGAACTTACTTTGTAACTGGTCACTCTCCTAAATGTTACATCAAATCTCAAAGCAAGTATATTAAACTTACCATGTAATTACTATGCGTTCGGTCAAACTCGGTCTGAATAAGAATTTTTCAATTAATTATTAAAAAATTGACTGAGCAATTAATTTCAAAACTTGGAAATATTATTTGCGAAATAAAAATAAAGTTATTTTTCCAAAAACCCCTTTTGCTAGCTAGAAATGCAACCAACGTTGGGTACTTTGAAAAACAACCATAACCGACCGCATGAAATATTTCTGGCAGTCGATTTTCAGTTACACTATAACAAAGTCGCAGTACCATTACAAGATTCCCGGTAACCCGAACCGACTGTAACCAGTAACCTATGACCCACGTGTCGGTCTCTCATTCGTTTCCTCAGCAGTAATCATTCTCCATACGATCCCGATCTCTCGTAACGGCATCGCCATGTGCCTGTCGCCGTTAACGAAGTGAGGACCACATGTTACGTTAACCGCCTCTTTTAATCTCTACCGTCCGATAAAATACGCATTTTTTACAAACTTCCAGTTCTACCCCTACACTCTCTCTCTCCTAGTTTTAGTACTATTACTAAAGAGCTAGAAAAAAAGAAATTGAGCTTTAAACTTTTTGCAGGTTGCTTTTGATCACCAAACACACACACACAATATCTGTGTTTGTATATATAGATATATCGACTTTTATGTATATTTAGAGAGAGATGGGGGAATGCTTGAAGAACTGTGAAAGTGTGAATGTGAATGGCAGTGGAGATAAATCGGAAGACATGCCGTTGATTTCCAGTAAGAAAAGGAAGGTGTACTCTGAGCTTGAATATGAGTACATTGACGGTGAATTTTCCGAGAATTCTGTGTCTCCGGCAACGTCAAGGACCTCCGGTTGCTTGAATCATGATGATGAGTCAAGCGGCGTTGTAAATAATAGTTTGAGAACACCAGATCTGAAGGTGAATTTCGAAATTCAAACTGAATTTCCGAAATTACTGTATCTTGGAAGTTTAATTGCAGCTGGTTTTTGAAGAACCGTTTTAATTTTATTTTCTCGAATATTTTTCAGAATGTTGATTTGCAATCAGAGGGTTTTGAAACGGAAATTTCCACGTCCATGAACGGCTTATTCAGGTGAGTAATTTAGTTTAAATGAATAGAGCGTTTTTGCATTTATTTCACTCTTCATTTAATTTTCAGCGTTTCATCTTCTCCCCTGGTGTGCATATATATACCGCGTATATATACGTACATTACATGTATGTAAAATATGCATGTGAAATTCTGTGTATTTATCAATTCATAGTCTATTGCTGTTTGTTTTCAAGTGAGTGAAACAACAATCGTAAATTATTCACTCCTATAATCTATTTCTGTTTCATTCATGTACATTTTTAATTAGGTTTTTCTTTTTCTTGCATTTGATTATAGGGAGGCTACTCCAACAAGCGAGGTCTGTGGAGACTCTGAAGATAGGTTAATGGATTCATCATCATCATTCAAGTCAAAGAAGAAATCGCCGCCGAAACCTCGCCGGAAAATTCCAGTGGAAAAGATGCCATCGGCGGCGGAGCTGGAGGAGTTTTTCGCCGCTGCAGAAAAGTGCGAGCAGAAACGATTTGCTGAGAAGTAAGTAGTAGTAGAGTACTGTATGTATATTTTGATCTTTCACACATATGCACACAATCATTACATGTTTTTTCCCCCGTTGCGCATGATAAGACACCTTTCACACCCCTGCTCACTTTAGCCCATAGCCGATTGAATATTCTCATAACTGAAAAAGGAAAAGTAGTAATGATTTGATTGAATGGGGGTTTGTATTGTTTCCACTTTTCAGGTACAACTATGATGTTGTGAAGGACGTTCCATTGGATGGGAAGTACCAGTGGGTTCGTTTACATCCTTAATTCAAAATCATCACTAGAAAAAGAAAAAGGGCATCTTTTGATTTCTTTTTTCTTTATTCACATTATTATTTTAATTAGGTGGGATTGAATTAAAGAGAAGAAGGGCATTATTCTTATTTAGCTAATCTAGCTCCCATATGTATAGCAATTTCCATATATATATATATGTAAAGAGAAGCTAGAGTTCTTTAATGAAAGTTTTTTTTAATAGGAAAATATTCTACTTTTTTTTAACCTCTTTCCAATTGGCAAATTAAATTTATTGTCAGAGTTCAGTGAAGGTTTGATGATATTGATTTGGGCAATTGTGTTAATGGTTTTTGTTATTTTGCTTCATATATGAAAAGCCTGTTTTTGTTTGGGCATATTTTGGTTGTCTTCTTTGATTGTTGTCATTGTGTGTATGATTTTTTGCCATTCATTTCTATATGGAAATGGAGAGAAGAGTTCATGCAACTTAATTAGAGAAGGCCTTCTTGGGGGTGACACACACACACCCATGTGGGTATGTGGGCACATACATGTTCTAAATGTATATTTATGTTTATGTGCATCGTGGGCCATGTGAATTGATTTTGATGTTTGATTGACAACTTTGTCTTTTGCAAGTGGAATATGAGCAAATGATGAATGAAAAAGATTAGATAAAACCTCCGAAAAGAAATTGTTTAGTTCGAGATGGATCTGGTCCCATACTGGTGGAAATTAATTCTCCACTTTCGTAGATGTATTGTATACTAATTGAACTTTTAAATTTTAAACTCAATTATATCAAAACAAATTCTAGCAACGATTGCTTTTGTAAATAAGTGTGGATCACAATATCATTAAAACTTCAATGTGACTATAAATGGTTGAAAAAATATAAAGCTTTTTAATTAGTTGAATTATACTCCTCCATCAGTTATAATTATAAACTTAATTTAGTGTTAAAATTTGAAATTTTGAGCTGCACATGCATTACAAGCTATGGTGTTGATAATGCTTCAATCTTATAAACTATACTAGAGTCAAAATTACTAGTTCGATTTTGTGAAAACTATATTTTCCTTGAAATTGGCCACAACAAAATCACTCAATTATATTGTAAATGTTACTTGCTTCACTAATTTCTTTTTAACGTGGGAACAAAGCAAATAGGAACAAAAGCAAAACAGAAAGCTGCAAATTTTCTGGTCACAACCAGTTGTGATGATGATTGTTGAAACGACAGTTGGGTGTTTGCCAAGAAACGAGTAGGGAATGAAATCTCATTACAGGCAGTGGGGCTTGTGGCTCTTCAAATTTCAGAATATTGTACGTGGCCTATATATATATATATATATATATATATATATATATATATATATATATGCAGGGACCAAAATATGGCCTATATATGTAACTAAATATGGGTGCTAAAATTGAAATAATGTGGTGGTACATTTTTGACATAAGAAACCAAACCAAAATGGCTCGGTGTCATGCACTTTAGGATTGGTAAATGGGACAGTTAAAGTAGTCCTCTTATCCTGTACACGCGCGTGTCCCAAGCTCCTCTCTCAAGTACAAATTGTTAGAATTACACATCAAGATCATATGCAAATACAAGTTAATTTTTATGATATAAACAAATGTGTTTAGTGCACAATTCAAATTCATTGTATAATTTATTTTTTATGTGTTGGTGTACTTAATAAAGTTAAAATAGCGTTTGTATAATAATATTGAATTACATATGTTGGCAATGAATGTTTCATTATGGTAAATCGAATTCATCATTCAGTTCATTTCACACACCCCTACATATATAGTAGGATTATGAATTACTTATTGATATTAAAGTGTTCGTTTGGGTCAGCTTTCGACCTCGAGAAATTTTTAGAGTTTCTTGAATCCCCTATAAATCTCAATGACAACTATTATGGTATGTGATGTGAATATTTTTATTTGCTTCAAGCATGGTATGAAAATGTGAAACTATGATAGAATACATTTAAGCTATATTTTTTAGTGATGAATAGCCTATAATGAACATGAATGGACTATCCCAAAGCGAGTCCAGTAAAACCACTCTGATGCTTAAGTCGTGAATTTAGCTAACAGCAATGATAATATAGAGAAGTAAGCTTCAAATGAAAAAGACTTAGATAAAAATTTGTACCTTGAGGGTATATATATACTGAGCTATTACCATATATGAGATATTTTCTTGATTTAGACATAATTGAAATCTTCTATAAATATTTACTTAGGGTTTATGTATCTTCAATATATATATGGGGGTTGTGCGGCCTCTGATTTGATTGTTATTACCCCTGACTATTCAACTAATTGAATGTAAGGATTTACTCGAATATCTAACTAATTAATATGGAGTATGAATTATTCTCAGAATAGATGTAGGGATACATTTTGTGAGGTTGTCCTACGACCCAGGTAGCACCTGACTTAAGTATATTTCTTCATGGATAAGTGACCACAATAATTTAAATTCATGAAATTAAGGAGGGTGCATATTTCCTTAACCACTAGTCCAACTCATTGGAATTGATTTATACAACATTTTTATTAATTTTGAATTGAAAGGTTGAGATATTTAATTTCATCATAATGCAACTTTAGAGATTTCAACAATTTCAATTGAAGTTAAGATAATTAAAACAATATTGTTTTATAAAAATAAAAATAAAAACACAGACTGAGACAAACAATGATAAAGTTGAACCATGATAATAAATATTTATGCTAAAATTAGATTAAAATACTATTCTTGATATTAAATGGAACTGCGTAAAAAAGACACTATTTTTTTTACAATTAAACACTTGATGATTCAAAGTAAAAGATATTATTTTTCCTTAGAACCAAACGCCACTTATTCTAAACTATGGTACTCATTTTCTTTATGTATGCGTACTAATTAACATGCATCATTTGTACATTCACATGCATCATTTGTACAGATCGTAGTAAAATCAAATGTATATGGATGGTGCATGAATTAATTTAATTAATTGTCTACATTATATATATATATATTTATATATATATCCATGTTATTATTTAAATCGAGTAAGTAATGTGTGCACGTGCCGTGATGGAGTGGTCGTCAACTGACTCCCATGTGCTTTGGATCTGATGCACAAATTTTAATTGGGAAACAGATCCATTAAGATTTGAGATGAAAGAATGTTTACTAGTAGTAATTTATTAGTACTCGTTAAAAGTGAAGAAGGTTTGTTCTTGATTTTAACACCAATTTCTTACTACTAAACTTTTACACTTTTTGTACGACTTTTTTTTTTTTATCCTTTCCATGAAGCAGATTATGATGTTCTCCATAAGAATTTCAGAACTTGTTTGCTCTTTTCTAGGTTTTTGTTTATTTTTTTTATTTCTGTCCTTACTTTTGGCTTTTGTGAATTATGTCAGCATTACTAATTAATCTAAGGTTTTTTTATCAATAATTAATTCAACTTTGTTAATTTTCAAATCACTTTACATAAATGCAACACTTAAATACTAAGTACTATTATAAAGTCAAATCTTCTCTCTCTTAAATAACACTTAAACAACTTTTTTTTCTCTGCTATGTATTGATTTTTTTCTAAAGCCTTTCGAAAATACTAGAAAAAATTATAAATAAATTACTAATTTAAGAAATATTAGAGAGTCGTAAGACAAACAATAAGTTTAGAAATTTCACATTATTTTCGTTTTCATTGATTTAAAAAACATAGATTTTTCTATGTTTTTAACAAAAAGCTATGAAAAGTTTGATCCACTTTTGCATCATTTTCATTGACCAAAATTATTCATTTATTAAATAGAATATGTTTGTTCGAAAGAGAATCCTATTTAATAGTTAATTTATCCCTAAATTTTAGTTTGATCCCGTAATATTAAGAAAACAATTGATCCACTTAAAATCTTTACTGAACTATGACCTGCCATCATATTTGTATCATTTTGAGAGACCCATTAAAATTAAATAGCCTCATTATACGAAAGCAATTTTTTTATATGCTCGAGCCTTTTCATGATTATTTTTTAATTTATTCTGTGAAAACTTTATAAAACAATAATATTTGATTAGGTTGTTGGTCTTAAAATTTGGATTTTATTTACTGTAACATAAGGCAAAATAAAAAGTTGTAAGTATTATAAATCAAGAAAAGAATTTTAATATCCAATTCAGATTCATATTGTGACAGCTTCGGTACATAGTAAGACATAGAAAATAATTGATGTATAATTAGATTTAAATTTTTTGCTTGATAAAAATATAAAGAAAATTGGCATGCATTAAAGTGAGAAAAAACTAAGTTGATATAAATAAGTACTACCTCAGTTTTTTTTCTTTGGCTTTTAACCAAATAATCACAGCCATTGATCAAAGTTTCGTTTTCGATATACGTTTCGGTCAATTGAATATAAGAAACTTTTCGAAAATTTTCAGGAAACGTTTGAGAAAAACTAGGAAATTTTATGAAATAATTTACTAAATTAAGAAAAAAAGAAAGTCTCAAGACAAATATAGAATTTCGAAAATACATCTTATTTCGTTTCGATTGATTCAAAAACAAAAAAAATTCGATGTTTTCGACGGAAAAAGTGGAAATTTTGATTCATGATCACAACAATAATTACATTGAACACCTAAAACGATAAATAAAAGTAAACAAATTTATTTTGCCAAAGCGACAAATAAAAATAAAACGGAAGGAGTATATAAGTTGCTGACAGTGTTTTTGAAAATTGACAAAGTTGAATTTTATTGCTCTTAAAGAGGGGTAATTCAGGAAATAACATTATTGCTCTTGCACCAACAATATGTGCAGTGCGCAATATCACTATCCTTTCTTTTATTTTTTATTTTAACTAGCCATCATTAGCACGCGTGCATTAAATTTTTAAGCACAAAAAATAAAAAATTCTTTTCGGGGCTTGATCCAAATAGAAGGTTAAAAAATAAATTTTATTTATAGGATGTAAATGTTAAATATTCATTAAGTGTTAAGGACAAAAAAGAATATCAAAAAATTATTACACTATGACACGACTTCTTATTTTAATAGTAATACTAGTATATTCTCAACACATGTTTCTGCGTTCAATAAATTTTTCAGTCACAAAAATAAGAATTTATTTATGGAAAAAAGTAAAAGAAAATTTTATTTAAATACGATAAGTAAAAATATTAAATAGTTGAATAACTAATTAAAGCATTAATGACTTAATAGAAATACCAAAAAACTGTACACCATGACATGACATAATTTCTCTTTGTAATAGTAATATTGATAGATAATGACAACTAATGTGTTTTTACATAGTCATAAAAAAAAAAGTGGTTTTACATAGTATACCAGTGTTTTTTTTTTTTTTTAAGTTTTTAATTAGGGATTTGTGATCTGCTTCCTATATACTCCTGCTAAGTAAGTTGACTTTTTATAAGATGTTGAGTTGACTTTTTCTCTATTCCCCTCTACTTCGATTTTGTTTTATATTCTTCATTTCATTAATTACTATGGTATGACCCAGGGAAGGTTTATTTCGCTAGCTTTGAAATTTTTTATTTTTATTGTGATTTTAAAATTATTTAATTTTCTTCCATATGAAAAATGGCATGCTCTATTGTGTATAGGGCTGTCAATGGGGTGGATTTCAATCCGGATCCGTCCGAATTCGATCCGATTTATTAGGATAATTGTCCGATTAGGGATTCGATGGACCTGATCCGATTATAAAGATCCGAAATTCGAAACTCATGGAGCGAATATGGATTTAGGTCGATCCGATCCGTTAAAGATCCGTATCCGACAACAAATAAAAAGAAAGATATATACACAAAATGATTTATAAAAATAAGTATCATTAATAATATTTCAACGTCAATTTAATAAGATAGTAATATATAATTCGTTTATAAATTTATTTAAACCATTATATTCATTCTACAAATATGAATATAGTAAAGAAACTTTGTAAATGAAGCTAAAATAAAATAAATTTGAAAAGATAATAAACTTGTTTTAGGAAAAACACATCAATTTAACTTTTAAAATACAAGTTTATTGGATCCGAAAAATATCCGATATCCGGCCAAATCCGACCAAGATCCGTTGGATTCGAAAAATCTAGATCCGAGCACAATCCGAGCAAGATCCGAATCCGACAGAATTCGATCCGATATATATGGAGCCGGATCTGGACGAGCCTGATCCGACCAGAATCCGACCCATTGACAGCCCTAATTGTGTATATCACGCGGGTGACTAAACTATCATCACTAAAGCCTAAAGGGTTGTACTAAAACAAAACTTGATTTATTTAATTAATATGGTTTGACAACCACAATTTTGGAAAAACTAGGAATTGAATTGTCCGAATTGTTTTTAGAATAGTATTTTCAGAAATGATAAAACTGGAGATTTTAAAGTAATTTTAGGAATTTATATTGTCTTTAAAGACATGATTGATTATTCAAAGAATAAGTGTATATGATTTGTGTTTAAATAGAGATATCATTTTTTAAACGATACAGTGTAAATTTGAAAATAAAATAAAATCATGAAGATATTTTCAAGAGTTACTTACGAAAAAATACAACTTGTGCTTTTTTTTTTGTATTGTTTTCCAATGGTTTAATCCCTTTCAAGGCACGTCGGGCATATAAAGTGGGAACATCTCCCAACAGGGATTCGAACCTGAGTCCGCTACTTTGTAGTGACTAGTCCTTTTCACTAGATCAATCACCTGTTGGTACTTGTGCTTTTTCTGGCTTCGAGAGAAGCTTGAAAGTCTCCAAAAATTCAAACCAAACAAGACCTACTTCGTACAAAATAAAATAAAACAGTAAACTTCTTTATAATTGGTTATTTATGAAAATTGATTCAAACTTAATCATAGTCAAAACAGAAGCCAAATGAAGGGTTAAATTGATTAGGCTTTGGGCCTAAGATAAGACTTGCAACAAAAAAGTGAAACGGCTCACAATATCACGCGAGCTCAAGCCCATTAGACGCTATTCGTCCAAGAGCCCAATTATAAAATCAATCTAAATTACGCAGTCGTGCACTTGGATAAGGATATTCCTAAAATGCGCCAAGGACTGATGTGGCACATACGTAATCCGGCTTGAAGATCCACCACCAATAATTCAATCACTTTCTCTCTCCGTTCCTCACCTCTTCACCCAACTGTCCAAAACCAAACCCTCTCCAAATTCTTAAATTGTTTCAGCTTCCAATTATTTGCGAGAATGAGCAGCGGCGGGAGATTTTATTGGGTGCGGAATCGCGGAGAACAGTTTAAAGCGAAGGGGATAATCGTGGTTTTTGCGTGGGTTTCGATTGGCGATACTCAATTGAAGGATTTAATCGGTCTATATTCCTCTCTCGGATGGGATTCGCTTGTTTCCCGCTCCGATTATCTCAACCCGTACGTTCTTTTAGCTCGAATTTGTAGGTGTTTTGTTCATTTGATGATGATCGTGGTTGTCTTAGGAGCTTTTAGGTTGGGCGTTTTGAGCTCGATTTTGTAGTAAGTGAGTCTCAGTTGTTGAAACTATAGCTTATTGAAGAGTGTTTTTTATGATTTTGATATCTTTTGAAATTGCGATGATCTGGTAGAGGATTATTTTGAGGGCGAATACCTTGATTTCCCCACTGCTGCCTCCCGTAGGAGTCTTTTAGAAAGAAATCGCAAGTTTGTTAGAGTCAATGAAAATGAAGAAATAAATGGTTAGTTGTTGTTTGGATAATTTTGAAGGATTAATGTGATTATTGTGGTTAGACAGTAGGTAATTCATTTAATTAGTTGCTACTTCTGAAATGATAATTGCTAGATTACTGAAATCATAACTAACTTATAATGTTGTATGACACTTATAAGTGTGCTCAAGGAAATAGTTGTTGTAGTATTTATAGTTTTATACTGTACATTTTCCTTGCTGGTTGCGGTGCATACTTTTAGAGGATGTTGAGGTCAGACCTGCATTTGCCTCTTAAACCGTTTCTCCAAACAAGTATCATTAGTTGGTTGGTTATATTATTGCAGATTCATTCCGGAGAGAGCTACTTCACTGGCTTTTTCTGTCCTCCGTGAGCTTGTTAAGGTCAGTCTTATTATAGTGTTTATATGTGAAAATAATTCGAAGATTGACTGATCAGCATTTGCTTGGACTGCTTTTGTTTAATCTTCTCATTTTCTTTGCGTCATTTTAATTATTGGGTTGCTTGGAGCATGTGAATTGAATTAAGCATTTTTTTTCCATTTTTCGTGGTTTTGGGGATGTGAGTGGATACCACACTGTCATCATAGAAAAGATGTAATTTGTTCTTGTCATTGTTGTATAAGTGTGGCTCACCACAATTTCTTGTTAGTTATGTTTCTTGATTATTCTGTGTTTTTGTATGTGCAGGAACTTAGGTGTGGACCATGTCCTGTTGTTTTTGCAAGTTTTTCTGGTGGTTCAAAATCTTGTATGTATAAGGTTTTCCAGGTAAAGTCAACTCATTGGAATTTTCCATGATTGATGCACTGCACATAAATATACATCTAGATTTGCAAAGCTACTTTTTTCGTGCATTTACTGTCCTACTATTTTTTGGTAAATTTCTTCACGCATTTGTTGGCTGATGCTTTTAAATCAATTTTATTTAGTTAATTTAAATGGTGGGATTGATTGTTTTTTTCTGGCTGTGTCATGTTGATGGACTGGTTCAGATTATTGAAGGTTGCTCTGAAGTGGAGCTCAGTCAGGTAAATGTTGTTCTTGTACTTAAACTAAAACTCTTATTAAATTGCAGGTGGTGCATAGGTAAGCTTTCTATACTGACTTTTTTTTTTTTTTACATGAAGGAGGACAGTAGATTGGTTGCCAGCTGCATCTCAGGCCAGATATATGATTCTGATCCGATTGATTTTACTTCTGACTTGGGTGTGCGGTTTGCTTTACACCGCTCCATCCTCAAAATACCTGGTTCATCAAAGTTAGTGTCATTGTTTGCCAAAGGTGTTACTTCAAGCATGGATGCTTTATTTCTCACCAGTTTTGGATCCCAACGTGAAGAGTTCTGGCAAACCCTTTATTCATCAGTTGTAAGTTCTCAACTGCATGCAGATTTGGAAATTTTATTATCTATTGTTATGTGGTTTTGACTTGTTTGTTCGGTTGCTCTTTTATACATGTAGGGTTTTGGGGGGCCCTATCTCATTTTATGCTCAGAAAATGAAGATACAGGTCCATTTTCAACTCAATGCATCTTTGCTCAGCATCTACAGGATGTTGGGGGTATTGTAAAAGTTGTCAATTGCAGTGCCCCTACCCTTGCGGGTTAGTCTAATTTTTTGTCAGTTCTCGATCTCCCCATTTTATGAATTCACTTTACCCTGCATAGCTTATAATGAGTGCTTGTGCACAATGTCAAATGAGCTGGCTGATGTTGTATTGGATTAGCTGAATAAGTAACCTCAGGAGATGTATTAATAGTCTGATAAATTAAAGTGGCTATGCTATGTATCTTGCATGGATTACTGGATGAGCGGCTTGCAGGTTGTAATTGGCTTTTATTTTTTATCTACAACTGGTTGATGCTCTTGTGCTGAATAATGAACTCGGCATGCCTTCTGTTGAAGATGCTGTCTCCAGCATTTAGGAATGGGAAATTTTTGGGATCACATAGAAACCACAGTTTATGATGATAATCATTTTATTCATGATACACGTTTGATTTCAAATCATAAAAAATGTCAAGAGTTTCACAAGGGAGATGATAGTGGATGTCTTGTTTGAAATATGGACCTCTTTCGTCATATTATACTTTCATGTGTGTGTTGAGTTCCCTAACAAGCACTAAATCCAAAGTCGAATGTCCTTGGTCAACATCTTAGGGCTCTTGGATACACGAGTATATGTGAAAATATCTGAATATAATGGGGTATATCTATGACCATGGTTTGTTCAATCAACGTTGCTTTGTATTTTACGTGATTTTTGACAGGTCTTGGATTAGACCTCTGCAACTGTATTCATGTCATCTATTTGTCCCGATATATCCAATTTGATAATGAGATAAATACCCTTAATAGAACTTGGGATAATGAAAGTTCTGATTGTGGATACTCATGCGAATGTTCTCTAGGTAATTAACACCAGCTTTTGAATTCGTTGTAAGATAACCCGGCCATTGTTGAAACATTGTTAGAATATTTCTTCGAGTTTATCTTATTTTTAACTTTTTGTATGTTAATATTTAGTATATGATTGGACAATTTAATCATTGTATGCCCATAACAGGTAATCACAAACATCAATCTATACAGTACACATCCGCAGTAACGGAGTTGCTTGAGGAGGCAGTGTTGATTTTCTCCAAAAAAATTCAAAAACTTAGGCGCATGGATGGCATGCATGATGATGAGATATCTGACTTGATTTGTGACCTCCAAAATGCAGCAGTTGACTCATGTCAGAGCTTCAAAAGAATAGCAGCTGGCCCAAATGACCACTTCTTCCTACCAAGTTCATCAGAGTATCAAAACACCAAAGAATATGGTTCCCTACAAGAGGAACGTAAAGAGGGGTCACATCATCATAGGTCAACCCCTTGTATGAATGCCAACAGTGTTCTTGGCCAAATACTTTTTGACGTGTGTGTTCCGAAGAATGTGGAATGTTGGGATATTAAGTTCTCAGGCTCGTTGAATCGAGAGCCATTTGCTTCTGTTAGTAAGAGGTCACCCTTTAGTGGGATTAAACATAGATCAAAATTATAAGAACCTTTCTGTAACTGTGGGTGGTTCACTTTCAGTTTCTTGAAGTGCATAATTACAAAGTGAATATATGACTACTTGAGTCCTGATGAAACTTCGGAGATAATGAGACAGGCAACTGAAGAAGTCACAGCTAACAATAGTTTTAAGCGAACGCTCGACTTATGGCATGACAAAAAGTACAGTTCTTAAAGTAAAAAAGCGAACAGCTGGATTATAGAGTGGTGTATGTAAAGGTAACCTTGTACATTTGAGTGCCTCCGAACCTATCTGGTACGTAAATCTCTCATTGATATGTATCCAGTTTGTGCTGTTAAGGAGATGAAGTTTTTACACTAGTCATGTATTCTGACAGTTGTAACTTACTTTCATATTTGTATTGCGTTAGTAGCAGAAATGTATATATATTACTGTATAGTCTAATAATGCTTTGTAAAATACCTCAATAAGAAATCGTGAAAGCTTAGAACAATGTCCAACAACCAATGTTGGTCAGCGGTTTGGTTAGATTTTACTACCCTTTAAGGTCTTCAAGTCATTGAAGAATTATTGATAAGTCAAAATAATAGCGGCATCCCGTAACCTCTTCAACTATTATGAGAAGGATGAGAGCATATCCTGATTTTCAAAGTGCTCCTAAATATGAGACACGACAAAATTTAGGTTTCTTCGTCCTCGGAACATTTGAACCTATACACATCCAACACAATTTGCTAGAACGGTTCCACGGAGGACTGCAAAATATGCCTAAAGACTTTGCCAGCAACACAGTCCGATTTTGACAACCTTGTGCCATTTTGATTTACGTAATTTAGTTGCAGCTTAAATTTAAAACATATTCTCAACAGAAACACACTGATAATAAATAATAGTAGCATTACATTTATAGTTTGATAAGACAAATAGTCTTGTTATATAAAATCACCAAATCTTAAAATATGCTAAATTCAATTCCAACAAATTCTTTGAAATTGTCAATAATATGTTGAACCAACCTTGCAACGTGGTCGGTGGAAATAAATCATCCTTTCTTTGCACCCACAACCCAAATTATTTTGTTTATTGGTTGACAGATGAAACTTGCAACACAAAAAATAAATAATTGATTTAATTTCAGCATACTTGTAACCTAGAAATGAGATATATTATCAGGACTAGATAACTATGTTACACTACATTATTTGTATAGCGAAAACACTAAATAATATGGTCGGGTTTTACATGGATGCACAAATTATCTTTATGGAGTTCTATTTACACTACAAAGCGCGTATGTGAGAGAATCTTCATATTTTCACTCAAATTATCATTTTTAAGAATACTCAAGTCCCTTCTCAACTAGATTTTAGTAATTGTGGAGAAATATAAATAAAAAGACTTTGTATATACTGCAAAACACATCCAGTACTAAAGGAAGTTTAAGTCAGTACAAAAGGAAGTGTTCTCAAACACAACATTCATTAAAAAAGAGTGGCCGTTAATGATTTCTCCTAAGCAATTTCTGCATGAAAAAACAATAAAAGAGTTAATAACTAATTAATATTAACAGAATACAATAATATAAAAATCTTACCAATCAGAATCCAAATCCATTAGAATCAAACAACCCCATTGCCATTTGACGTGTCATCGGTTTTGGAGGCACCATCCCCATTCCCATTGGGTTTATTTGCCAATTGTGCACTAGTCTTGGTTTTCAATGACAAGTCATTCAGATGTTGTCGGTTTATATAAACATTAACGGCATCATCTTCAACATTGTCATCGATCTCAAAAGTTACTTTTCCTTTCAAGATCAAGCGGGCCTGATCATTCAGATGTTGTGGGTTAGTATCAACATTAGCGACACCATCTTCAACATTGTTATTGATCTTAACAGTTACTTTTTCCTCCAAGAGCAAGCGGGACAGAGACTCTTTCAAGCGCTGTTCTTTATGAGCCTTGTAAACTGAACAGATTCTCTTCCAAATCGACATCCTAGACAAATGAAAAAAATCATATTATCAATCACCCAAGAATATTATCTAAAACAGAGAAAAGGAAAAAAAAAAATGCGAGTTAGTTGCAAAATCACATAGGGAGATGTTTGGTAGGCAAGTAAGAATAATAGTTGATTAAGTCAAGCCTAGATTATAATCCTGGACATGCTACTGATTTACAAGTTTGATATCCACAATTATCCATTTCAGACATTAAATTATTGATTTCTTACTTATTTTATTTGACTAATTTACGAAATGATATGCAAAAAAGTCAATAAGAGAATAATTCCACTTTTATCTATAAAATTATCATGTGTTGCTTTTGCTATTGAATTCATGAAAGAAAAACAACTGAAAGGACTTCATTTCTAGTAGATAGGTGGATAAGACGATATCTATTATCTATGGAATTCAGGCCCATCCCTTTCATGTGGCTCTTGAATAGTATAGTAGGAACCTGGCTCTGGATTAAGTTATGTGCAGAAAATATGCAAGTATATAAACCATTTCTTCGTATGAAAACCAATAGTTAATACCTGGTGAAGTAACTTCGAAACTTGTATGAAAAAAGGAGGAATTCAAGCAAAATCACCCCTGCAAAATAGACAAAGGTCTTTAAATCATGAAATTTTATGGAAACCCTATACAGAAATACTAGAAATATTTAGATTTCATATGAGGTAATCATAGAAATCACAAGAAATAAGTTCACACCTGGTCCTGAAACTTGTCTCTTACGGATTTCAACGGCATAAAACAACCCAAAATTGCACGAAAACGTTGGTATTGAACCCAAATGTGGGAGAGAGAAGAGGGAGAAATGAATCAGAGAGAAAAATCAGACGAGCAGTTCCGCCCAGGGTTCACAAATTACATCAACTTGATCCAACGGTTGTGAAACCTTAAATAATCAACGGCCCGATTTCAAGGACGTTTAAGGGTATATTTGTCATTTCGTTGTTAATCGGCCCAAACGATCGGTAAATTAAACAATTCATCCGTTATTACCGTCCTAACGGCCTGTTCAATACTTGGGCTAATGTAATAATTGTCCCATATTACATTTTGGGCCGATTACAGTTACCCTAACCAAACTCAGCCTAACAAGACATCCATCAGCATTTAGGAAGAAATTAGAAATTATAGTTTCGGCCAAGTATCACTTCAGTATGAAGTTCGAATATTCATCTACTATAATTTCATATTAAAATATTATAATCTAATTTTAATTAATTAGTTAGCTTTGCAAATACTAAAATCGTAACAATTTTCTGAGTAAGAGTAATAATATTGAATTCCATTATTTATTATGTAAGATCTCAATGTTGTGTTTTGTTTCATGGATCGGTTGAAAGTTGACACAACTATTTTCTGTATAGATTATTGTGCAGTATACTAGTAAATATCAAATTATAAGACTATTTCCAACGGACCTTTTAAATTCAGGTCTCTTCTCTTAAAATTTAAGGAGTGAACAGCGTTATACATTCTTACTTTTTACTCTGCACTCCAACATCTTCTTTATATTTTAAGATTCTATTTTTAAACAACCACACCACCGCACTCCAACAACTCCTTTATATTTTAACAAAACTACTTTTAATTTTAATTTACATATAAATAATAATGATATATAATTAATATCTATTTAATATAATAATAAAGTACTATAATTTGTACTTTTGTCTGCAAAAGCAATTTTTAAGATTTCAATTTGGACTCTCAAATATGAGAGTCCAAACTTAAATTTTTTTTGGCATTCTCAAATTTTAAAGACTCCATTGGAGTTGATTTTTTGCACAATTCTTATCAAATCTTTTATAATTTGGGATATAAAAGGTTCCTTGGAGAAGTCTAAGTCAAGTAAATAGCTTTTGGGTTAACTAAAAAAATCAAAAACTCTATTGATAATATATACTAAATTCAAAACTAGGCCAGTGAGATGAAATGATGCCGCAAAGAGGTAGAAGGTTAGCACCCCAGACCTACCGTATGTTTCAACACATTTTTTTTGTTCGAAAATGAAAATCTGAAAGTTAGAGCATCAGATGCCATTGGAATATTGCAGTTCAGCACAAATAGGGATTGTATAATTTGAAAATTAAATTCAATAAATAAAAATTAAATTTATTGTACTACTAATTATAAGTCTATAATTGGAGAAATTTTATAATGCAAATGTCTTATTATTGACAACATATTATGGATGATTTTAGAGTTTAGAATATCACTGGGCATGTTTGTTTGTCATTTTTCAAAAATATTATTTGTTTGAGAAATATCAAACAAACATGTTTTCTACTTTTTGAAATAAATTTTTCATCTCTTAATTTTATCAAAAATATTGTCTCAAAAGCCAAACAAACTACAATTTTCTTATCAATAATATCTCACCCAACAAACATAATTTGTCGTAAAGTCTTACACCTACAACCTAACTCTTCTAAAAAAATCATACGCCTACTTTATTTTTCCAAACCCTCTCTTAAAATTGAAACAAACAACATTACGCAAATCAAATTTATTTCGGGGAAAATGCATATTACTACCCCGTGATATCGGAAACCTGCAAAAAACTACCATGTGAATTTTTTTTTGCACCAGACTTCCTTGTATTTTCAAAAACCCTGCAAATTACACACATTCTGTCTCCCTCCGTCAATTTTTTGACGCGTATGTATTCTACGTGCCAAAAATGCGATTTTTTTTTCTGACGTAATTTTTCATTCAAAATGACAAGAATACCCTTGTACCTTTGAATCTTTGCAGAAACTTCCTTGTGTTTTTTAAAGTTTGCATAAAACCTCCTTATGTTTTCCAAAGTTTGCAGAAAACTTCCTTGTGTTTTTTAAAGTTTGCGTAAAAGTGTGTTTTTTAAAGTTTGCATAAAAGTTCCTTGTGTTTTCCACCGTTTGCAAAAAACTTCCATGTACTTTTGGAAGTTTGCGTCAAACTTCCTTATGCTTTGAAATGTTTGCAAAAAACTTCTATGTTTTTCGTAATGTTTGTAGAAAAGTAGCTCATATTTTTTAATGTTTGCGCAAAAAATTCTTGTACTTATAAACGATTGCTCAAACTCCCTTTTACTTTTATACTATACCCATTATTTTGTATCTTTTAAACTTCGCACATAATATTTCTTCTTTTCTTTGTTTGTTCCATATGAGAAACGAGAGAGAAAAATTAGTGAGAGTTTTTGTAATTATAAAAATATAATTTTTTATTAATATATCAGGGGTAATTTAGGCAATTCAATTAAAAATTAACGGTGACAATGATTAACGAAGAATGGGTGTAATTTGCATGATTTTTGAAAACACAAGGAAGTCTGGTGAAAAAAAAAATTCACAGGGTAGTTTTTTTGCAGGTTTTCGATATCACAGGGTAGTAATATGCATTTTTCCCGTTAATAAAAATATAATTTTTTTATTAATATATAATGGGTAATTTAGGTAGTTCAATTAAAAATTAACGGTGTTAATGATTAACGGAGAATGAATGTAATTTGCAGAGTTTTTGAAAACACAAGGAAGTCTGGTACAAAAAAAATTTCACAGGGTAATTTTTTGCAGGTTTTCGATATCATGGGGTAGTAATATGGATTTTCCACATTTATTTCACTAACTTTCACTAATTTATCAATCTACTTTCCCAAACACCAAACAAACAGACCCACTATTTCTTAAAAATAGAAAATAATGTATATTTAGCGTAATTATCAAATTTAAGAATTATTGTATACTTTAGCCGATGCACTAAAACTTTTTCCTATAACAAGCAATATTCAATAAATTGTAATTGCACAAAAAAGAAATTGCATATCCGGAATCAGCAACTTTGAATTAAACGGTAGCAAAGGTCAAGGTGCACGCACCATCATCCTATTAAATCAAACCGCCTCTCTCTCTCTCTCTCTCTCCTACAAGTAACAATGTCTTTTCCATGAAATTAAGCACCACAGACCATTTTTCGCGGCAATTTCTTGATCAGATCGGCACTTTTTCCCAATCAAATCCCATAAATTGGAAAAGTCGAATTTAGATTATGGAGGAAAAACGCAAAGATCGACTTGTAGCATATCATCTCGGACGTAATCCCAATCTTACCATTTCCAAGGTTTCATTGATTTTTGTTTTTTCCTTTTCTTTAAATATTGTTATTTTGTTAACAAGAGCTATATTTCGTGCAGCGGAAGAGGAGAAAGCCATATAAAAAGACAATGAAAGAACTAATGGAAATCGAGGAAACATATACGCCTAATCGAGTAAGATTTTATATATCCCTCTCTCTCTCTACTGTGAAAACGCGTTTTCCATGACCTCCTCGCCTTTATGTGTGATCGAGTTTTTGATCCATGTTATTTCATTTTTGCGTGGGTTCCCTTCTTACCTGGGGAAAATAAACTTATGCATATCTTATTATATAGGAATAGGAGAGTACCTGTTTGTAGGGTTAATACCAATTTAACTTCCTTTGATATTCTTCGAAATAAGAATTTTACCTTATAGTCAATTTTATTTAGCTAAATCATATCATTGTGATATTAAAAAAGATGTTAACCACCTTATTTAACCTTTTAAACACTTATTTTTATGTTAACACTACAATGGCTCTATTAAATATACAATAAATAATAATAATAAAAAAATTATCCATATATATGTCGAGATATATGTATATCTACAGGGAGATAGTTTGTCCATTAGGCATATCTCAATTTGATAGATGAGTCGATGCAGCTATTAAAAGGATGACGATCTTTAAAATGAATGTTGGACTCTTTTAAATCAAAGTAAAAGTACCTTAGTGACTGATTACTAGTTGCTAATTTGTTTCGTTGTGTGGGATTTCTGTGATTATATTTGTAAGTTCTTGATGTATGTCATTCTTTACATATGCTTGATTTTATTGTGATATTTATTATCCCTTACGTAAATCAAGTACATGTTTTATGCTAAACAGGATTTACATGAGAAGCCCAATGAAACAGGAATGTAAGCATTCAACTTTGTATAACCTTTTTTTTTTCAATTATCATTTGAAAATCCGAGATTAATTTATTTCCTAGAGCCCCTGCTTCTGTTATACTTCCAAAGCTATAAACGGAAAAGGGCAGCGATGAGTGATCTTCGCAGTCAAGTTGAAATCATATCTTCTGATTTGGAACGAGCACAAGAGGTTCAAGAAAATCTAAATACACAGTTCCCTAGCTTTGTAAAGACAATGATTCGTTCAAATGTCACGCACGGTTTCTGGCTGGTAATGTATGGTGACTATTCAAAGTTCAAGTTGTTTGAAGTTGGGCATATTTAATATGTATTTTTTATTACAGTCTCTTCCAAAGTTATTCTGCGACTTGTATTTGCCAACATGTGATGTAAAGGTTACTTTAGTAGATGAGAGCCGAAAAGAATACTATACGAAATATCTAGCTGACAGGAGGGGGCTTAGTGCTGGATGGCGTGGATTTTCTATTGCACATAACTTAGAAGAAGGAGATGTACTAGTTTTTCATCTCATAGAAGCTTGCAAAATGAAGGTAACTTTCTTTGATATGGTCTACAAGGTCATTTGTTAATTCAGGAGAATCCTAAGAAGAACTAACATTCTAACTTGCCAAATCCATTCAACCACAAAACAAGTATAATGTACTTGTCATATGATTGGTCATTATTCTACGAGTATTATCCAACCACAAAACAAGTGTACTACACTTGCCATAAATGTTCTGAGTTCAGCTGAACTCGGTCTAGACAAGAAATTCTCGTAACTCCAAATGATTTTTATTCAACTCGGTCAATGCTTTCTCGTTAAGATCGGTATATAGTCATCATAATAGCAAATCAATGTAGCCATCTGATTTGGCCAAATTCATCCCGTCATAAACCAAGTGTACTGCACTTGTCATATGATTGGTCACTCTTCTAGGAGTACTATTCAACCACTAAACAAGTATATCGTACTTGCCATATAAATATCTTGGGCCCGACCGAACCCGATATTGGCGAGAATTTCACGCAACTCCAAATGATTTAGTTCAACGATAATTTCAATGGTTATGCCTTCTTGTTTTTGATAGGTGTATATTGTGAGAGCACATCGATTTGGCGCAGTGGACGCGGCTCTAAGCCTTTTGCACTTACAAGCCCATGCAGAATTAGTAAAGAATGGTTAGCTAGTTCTTTCTTTTCTCTTTATGTCATAAACTAGAAGTGATTATCTCTACATTTTCACTAATGTTACATTTGCATGCTAAAAAGGAGAGCACCTAAAGCAGGACGATGGGGATATTCCACTAGTTATAGAAAAGTTTTTTAGGCCTCTTTCTCAAGGGATGCCACATGAGAACTTTGAGAGGGTTGTCCGAAGTTCCAAGAGTAGGCTAGTGACGAATCATACGCAAAATTTCAGTAATGATCTTGCCGTGGCTTTAGAAGGTACACACCTATTATATTCAACTACTTTCTCTATCCTAAGGGAAGATAAGAAGATTTTACTCTAGTAATTTACTTATCTTCATTTTCTTTACCATCGTTTCTTGATTTGACGTTGGAAACCGATGTACCTACTGTCCTTGTTTGGATGTATTTTGGCTAATGTGTTTTAAGGTTTTAGAGATTTTGAGTGAGAATAATAGTGAGTATTTTCAAGAAACATGTTGACCAACATAGGTTTTGTCAGTTTGAAAATGTATTGCGGAACATGGGTTTAGGACCATAGAGTTTTATAGTATTTAAAATTTTGAAACTATATTGAGATGACTTTTTAATTTCAGCCTGTTTTGAAAACATGTGGGACCGCGTTTTTTTATTAGAAATATGGGAGTTTAAAAAACTCGAAATACTAAAAATAGTGAGCGAAAACAAATCCGAACCGAGGCAGTAGTGTACCTCATGGGAACAGTCTCAAGGCTATTTAGTTCTGAATTGGCATAGGACTTATTCTTGAGACTATGAGTGTTGCAAAGGCCATCAAAGTTTCAAGCTAACTACCTCTCCACATGATTTCACATTTTGGAACAAGAGGTCAACAACTTTTCAATGCTTTCAGATCATTATCGGTCAGATCCACGCACGGTTGGATCAATTTGCCTGCCTTGTTCTTGATTCAAGAAATACTTCGATCCCCAAGAGTCGTGAAAATGATGAGTTAGAAGAAGATTCTGGAGATGAAATAGTTGTATTCAAAGTAAGGGTGCAGGAATTAAAAGATTCAACACAAAGACTTTACGATGAGACTGAGGTTCTCAGAGTAAATACGGAGATTCACAAGCTCAACTCTAGAAAGAATTTAGCATATAAAATGAATTTTTTGTAAACTTTTGTATTGGTTTTTAGCTTGTCGTCATGGACTTGACTCTTTCAAGTTCATACATGTCGCTCTTAGCTCCACTCATATGTGGCATTTGGCTCATTGTCATGGAACTAACTCTTTCAAGCTTATATTTTTAGTACTTAGCGTCGCCCATGTGTGGCACATAGCTCCTTGACTCTGCACTCTGATGCTTGTGGACTAACTAAGCTAGCCTCCTTTTGTTGGTAATCTCATTCTCATTTTCTTGGATGAACATTTATGTTGTGCATAAAATTTCACAAGGGTTCAAAACAACAGAGGTATGCTAAATGGTTTTCATATCTTACTATTGCATGTACAAAGTTGTGAGGAAAAAAAAATATCAGTGATTGGAATTCGTATGTTAGTTTTGGGCCATCTGGCCTTAATAAATGGGGAATGTATGAAATTGACAGTTCGATTATAATGAAATGGGGATTGTGTTCATATTCAAATGCTAAGCGCCATTAACTATAAAAAATTATGGATGTGATTGCAACTATTTTTTTTTTAAAAGAAAAGTGCAAAATTTCCAGTTAAGGGTGTTAAAGTGTGATTCTCTTTTCAATTAATAAACAACTAGCATAACCCGTGTATGCACGAATTTATATTACATAATTTTGTTTAATTAATTATATGACAAATTAGTAATATGACATATAAAAATGAAAAAAAGATTATCTACAAACCTTATTAACGAATGAGATAGAACTAATGATCCAATGACATAGAACTAATGATCCAACGACACTTCGTTCCTTCGTGGCATTTAGCCTTTTCTTCTTTCAATGTAACGTGCCCCACTACCACATCTTCTTCGCTCCCTCTGTTTCACTACACACATCCACCAAGAAAAGAAACATCAAGAAATACCCCAAATTTCAATAATATAGATCTATCTATATATATGTATATCAATTGGGTGTGTACGTGCGAATATTTTTATTCTTTGAGAAGTGAGAAGGGCAATTGAATCATGAGGCTTTAGTTTTGATTTACTCTCCAGTATGGTGATTGAAAGACAAATGCTTATTGACGGTTGAAACTGAGAAGAGAAGTGGAAAGAAACATTGCAGAGGTCATTAGCGATGGAGAGAATAAAAGGACGACACTATAAAAGTAACAATAGAATTAGATATCAAGATACAATTGGCGTTTTAATTTGAACAAGAGAAAGTTATGTGATAAGAGAGTATGAAAGATGGTTAATTTCCAGCCAATAAATTTAATTTTGGCCAAATTAATTCAACTAAAATATAGATAGACTTATGACATCACAAGTTAAGCCACTATAAATTTGATAAGTATGCCTGCTGATATAATAGAGTATTTCATCACAAAATGAACAAACACTCTTCTTGGAACTTTCTATCTTCAAACACAAACCATTATCCATGAAGTGCCTTCTTTTCGTTAACAAAACAAAAACAGAACTCGCAAAATGAAGAGTAATGGCCCATTACATAAATTTCTTACCATGAGAATGCGAATTTTCGATCTACAAATTGCAATAAACTATGCAAGTTCTAGTGTTCTTCAAACCACTACATTAGGTATCATGTGAACAAAAAATCCTCAGTTTCCTCTTCAAATAAGTAATACATCACTGTGAACATATTATGAAATCTTCAGTCAATAAGAATGAAGTTGCAATAGGTTTTTTTTTTTTAATAATTGTAATATGACAGAAAAATTTATAAAAAATTTAATTAGGCAAATGAATAATCATATCTAAAAAGAGAATCTAATACAATGAGAATGCTCCATCCATCAACAATTAGACAGTACCATACAATACTTGAGACAATGAGACCACGTCGAACAAACACCATATCAACTAAAAGCACCATTAGTCATTAGAATTTAGGCATATCATACTGTACACGATTAAGAATAAATAGGAAATCGCAATAAATTGAATCAAATAGAGAATAAGAAATACCAGCCTTGTCCAAACAATTGAATTTCAAGAATATATTAAGATCAATACTTGAGTTTTAATATATTTTGTGAAAAGAAGAAAGAAAACTGGAACTTGGACATATATATCTCCAACTATAAGACATAGTCGAAACTAATTTCAGCAAAGTAAACCAACTAAATTCAGAACAATAAAGATTAACTAATAATACGGCATTGCACAATTTTCAGTCTTATTTTGTTTCTCGCTGGTTCTTCTATGCTTCAACCAAAAAATTGCCTCCTGACTGTGGCCAACTTTACAGCCTTGTAGCGCAACCAATCTGAGAAAGAATAAAAGTGAATATGAAAAATAAAAATCTGACAGTGTAAAATTTAATCAAGAGGGTTGAAAAGAGAGGGAAATGAAGTTGAACCGAAGGTAAAACTGTGAAAATGGAGTTTCAAAGTTTGGTTAAAATTGTGAAGGTGGAGAAGTTATTTCCTAGAAGTGGGGAGTTTCAAAGTTTGATTTTTGAAATGATTAGTAATTGTAAATCCTATTTATTTTTTAAAAATAATTGTAAATTCTAGGAAAATAGAATTTGAGTCAAAACTAAATATTTTGACTAAAAGGCACCCTTGAAATAATAGTAAGTAGGATAGGATAGGATAGGATAGGATAGGATAGGATAGAATAGGATTAGAGGAAGCATTTGATAATGCCCATCTTAAACAAGAGAAAAGAAGTTGCATAAAGTTTCGTTCAATAAGATAATTTTTTGAAGCACATTGGATTTCGTTTTTTTTTTTTTTTCATATTTATAAACACACAATTAATCACGAAATAAAAGCTTTAGATCAATTGCAGGGATAATAGTTCTCTGGAAACACAATGGTAAAAGTGGAAATAGTCTGAAAACGACTAAAAGTCCACTTACCAAGGTTTGTGAGTACTAATATTTTTTTACATTAAAAAATGATATCATGAACTTTGTGTTGTGTTGAGTGATAAATTTAAATTATTCATATATTTATTAACTTAAGTTTTTATATCAGTATGTTATTCAATATAGTATCATAACTCAAATTAGAAAGGAGATTCTGCGTTTGAATTTTTTCGCCACTTATTTTTAAACGTTATAAGACTCGGCTCATTCAATACTTTGTTCCTTCAATAAGTTTGGGTGTGCCCATATGTGGTTGTTTTCTCTAATTATATAAAAGAAAGTAAGTTGGGTCACAACTTATTTATCAAATGTAACAGAATTTTCATATTTTCCATGGAGGTCATTGAAATGTTTTAAATTTTGAATTGATACAAACTGAAACAATGTAATGTTTCAAAACTCTTTATTTGCCCTAATAATTTCTTATATTTCTTAATTCAACATTTTCTTCACAAATTTTCTTGGTGTATTCAAAATATTTTTGAAAGAATTTTAAAAATATTTCATTATTTGCATGATCGAAACATTCAATAAAAACAAATTTTGATCATGAAATCATGTGAGGGGCGGATCTATGTTCATGGTTGTGCCCCCCCAAGGTTTTAATTTTTTTTTTACCCTTTGGTTCTTATTATATTAGTTTTTATCATTGAAAATACAACTAATTTTGAAAAATCTAGAATTACGATTCAGTTTATTTTCGAAGATTAAAATTTTTATTTCGGCCCCTAATTTTCAAAAATTTAAAATTTCACTTTTGGTCCCTTAATTTTCAAAAATTGCAATTTGACCCTATATTTTCAAAAAAAATAATGATTTCAAATGAATGGATTTGAAATTCCAATGATTTGAAATCTATTCATTTGCAATCTCTTGTTTGGATAAATTTTTTTACAAAGGATTTCAAATCTATTCATTTGAAATCCATTGTTTGGTATATATCATTTGTGTTATTTGAAATTCCCAATCATGCCTTATAATTTGCTCTATGAGTTAATTATTGTTGTTGATATCGGGATAAAATCACATAAATTGATGAAAAATTCTTGTCCAAGCCTGGCTTGGCCAAACTCATCCAACCACCAAGCAAGTGTATTGCACTTGCTTTGTGATTGGTCACTCTCCTGGGAGTTACATCCAATCCCAAATCAAGTGTATTGCACTTGCTTTTTAGTTACTTTGGGTTTGGCCAAACCCGGTTTGGGTAAGAATTTCCCTAAATTGATTTGGGGCAAAATTAGTGCAAATTCGAATTTCAGAAAATCTGGGCCAAATTGAAAATCTTAATTTTATGAGAATTTTGGACTGAATTGAAACTCTGGGGTCAAATAGCAATTTTTTAAAATTAAGGGATCAAAAGTTCAAATTTGAATTTTTGAAAATCAGGTACTGAATTGAAAATTTTAATCTTCTGAAAATTATGGACTGAATTGCAGTTCTTATTTTTCTGAAAATATAGGGTCAAATTGCAATTTTTGAAAATCAAGGGACCAAAAGTGAAATTTTGGATTTCTGAAAATCAGGGGCCGATATGAAAATTTTGATCTTCAGAAATACACTGAATCGTAATTCTGGATTTTTCAAAAATTTAGGTCAAATTGTAATTTCTGAAAATTAGGATTTCTGAAAATCTGGGGCCAAATTGAATTTTATTAATTTTATGAGAATTCTGAACTGAAACGCAATACTTGGTTTTAAAAAAATATGGGGTCAAATTGTAATTTTCAAAATTTGAGGGACCAAAAGTGCAAATTTGAATTTCTGAAATTAGGGGCCTAATTAAAATTTTCAATTTTCTTAAAATACTGGACTGAATTGCAATTCTTGATTTTTCAAAAATCTAGGGTCAAAATTGCAATATCCAAAAATTGAGGGACCAAAAGTGTAAATTTTGTTTCTGAAAATCAGTGTCCGGATTGAAAATTTGAATTTATTAAATTCTGAGTTCTTCAAAAATTTTGGGTTAAAATTGTAATTTTAAAAAATAAGTACATATATTCAAATATTTTCGGCAACAGGAAAAGAATTAGAGAGAAGAGGTTTTCACAAACCAATAATAAATTATTTTTTTTTGGATCCAATAATGGATCCGGTGGATTCTTTAGTGGATCCTATGGATCCATTAGTGGATCCAGAGGATTCATTAATAGATCCATCACAATCCATTACTTGTATGTGTAGATTCAATTTGGATCCAAATTTCATGAGATCCGATCAAAATCCAATCCGAGTGAAATTTAATGGATATTTATGGATCGAATCCTATGAATTTGGATCGGATCTGGATCAGATCCACGAATCTGATTCCATTGCCACCCCTAAGTTGTTTACTGTACATTCTTTGTCTTCTTCCCCCCACAAGGGTACTTCTGGAATTTCGTATTTTCCAAAAATTTAGTAGTAATTTTTATTTCTTGTGCATTTTACCTGCACTTACACATTGCATCATTGTAGATTGTACTGTATTTTGCTGCAACAGATCCGTTCCTCTATTTGGTTATAATTTTCCAATACGACGACGTACATCGCCTTTCAAAGCCCCTTTTACTAACCAGACGCTCGACCCTGATGATCGAGCTTTATACTTGTGGAAGGTTGGAGAAAAAGAGAGGAAAAGCTCTCAATTGTATGATTTCAGCTCCTCAAAACGAAATGCTGGTTCTTCTTCTCCCTAGGTCTACAGCTATTCCTCTCTCTGTGTGTGTGTGTGTGTGTGTGTGGAGCTTTTCATAAATGGAGTTGCTTGTGTTGTAGATGACGGTTTATTAGAGGTTGGTGGTGGTTTTGAAGTTAACTGAGGTTGTTCTGGTGACATAAGAAATATATGATGTTCAATTTTAATTTACTAATTGATGTTAAAAGTTGGTCTGCTTTGTCCAACGAATTAAGTCAGTGATTTTGTTGATTATTTTCGCCCTAATGGTTTTGTTTTATTATGCTTGCAGTTTGTCTCTGATTTTCTTCTAAAGGGTCTTGAGCTAAATAAGATTGTTACACTTTTATTATCTCGATACCTGTTTGACCAGATACTGGATATGATTATCAATTCTGAGCTTAACAACTGCTGAACCATGTAATTATCATGTGTTCGGAAAGTAATCTTAATTGATGCCTTGGCATGCTTGTAACATTTAATTTCCATATCAGTCTGTATAACATGAAAAAAATTATGGCATCTTTCTTGCTAATATATTTTATATAGGATGGTTTTATGTTCAAATATATGGCCCAAAACAAAGTCATATGATGTTCTCCCTATCAACCATATGTGTTTTCTTATGGTGATTTTTATCTACTTTTATAGCAACGAGGCTAAGGCCAACACATCTGGTGATCCTCAGAGTTGTATGGATGTCAATTCCCTTGCCCTGGAGCGAGCACAAGATATCCAAGCAAATACTTCGCCCCATTACCCTAGCTTTTTTAAACAATTGCGTAAATCTCATCTATCTGGTAAATTTTATTTGGTAAGTTGAGATTTTCTGCTAAATAATTAACTACTATTAAGACTTATGCATCATTTTTTAAAAGTATTCTCTTTCATAACAGGGTTTACCAAAGAAGTTTTGTGATGCACATTTGCCAATCCATAATGACAGTGTTATTTTGGTGGATGAAAATGAGCAAGAATTCAGTACAAAGTACTCGGTGCAAAAAAATAGACTCAGTGGTGGTTGGAGAGGTTTCTCCATTGCACACAATTTGCTCGAGGGAGATGCCTTAGTCTTCCACCTGATTGAGCCTTGCAAGTTTAAGGTAACTTGTTGATTGTCATGTTGGATGAATATTTGATTTTCTATATTTAAGTACATATGTCGACATAAATGTAACAAGCAATATAACTCAGTGCTCATGAGGTTACTTTATAGCTGATTTGCCAATTGTTTTTTTGACAAATTACAGTTTTTTCTAAACTGGAAAACTTGAAATCTGGAACTTTTTCACTCTTAACTTCACATCTCTTTCTTGTCTGTCAATCTTAACGGCTTCGTTTGATATTTTGTACGTTGAAGCACTATGATTTCCACAATTGGGTCTTTGATGGCTTGCTGTTTGGTTTTCTGAAGGTATACATTGTGAGAGCAAGCAACTTCAATGAGAATGATGGGGCTAGTGGTTGTCAGACTTTTGGTTTTCAAAATAATAAGCCAAATGATACTGGTAAGTCAGGTTTCCTCTTAATAAAGGCTCTGTTTGGCTCTTGGATTCAGTGAGTAAATGATAAGAAAATGAATTTAAACAAATTAGCCAAAGCCCTATGTTCTAATTTTGTGATGAAGAAATACTTAGTGTTTTACTCACTAAAAACCAAGAATCAAATCTAGCTTTATATTATTGTTTTCACATTGTCAATGAAACAAATTGTGGAAATATTTCAGCAGAGAAAACGGAAGAAAATGCACATATTGGTGAAAACCAAACTCAGAAATATCCAAATACTCCTGCCGTAGATACACATCAAGTGAAAAAGAAGGCAAGATTAGTATCTGAGAGTAAGCCTACCACAGAATCTAGCAATGATAGTGATTATTTTGGGGGCATCAGATACTCGGAATCTCTCATCTATTTCAAAGACATTAGGGGTCTTGAAAATTTCCGAATTCAAGTAAATGGTATAATTCTTGACTCGGAAATACCAACACATATTAGATCAAAATATTACGAGCTCTGCTGCAGTCAAAAAAAGTTTCTCCATGACCATCTTATTAAGAGCCTTAGCAAAAATCTAACTATTGCAATAATTTCTGAAACTATCGATATTGCTAATGCAATAAGAACCGCAAACCTTAACACATCACTGCATCAATTGGAATGTTGGGAAAAAACTCTAAAAGCTTTTGAAGACCTAGGTATGGAGGTTGGATTTTTACGTGCTAGGCTACATAACTTAACCATTATTTCAAGTGAATCACAAACTATTGTTGAATCAAAGATCAAAAGAGCTTTAGCTAAAGAAGGGATCAGAAACCTTGAGGCCACAACTTTGAATGCTAAAGCATTGATTGGAAGTTTAGATGCAGAAGACGAGGTTCTTAACTTGAGAAACGAGAAGCTTAACTTTGATTTCCAGCACCTTGCTGGAGCTCCATGGTGAACGAAAGCAGGTACTTATGTGACAGTATTGTATATTTTGTGCTGAATTAATTGCTTAATAGTGGCTTCAGATTATTGGTAAACTTGGTTGGATGATTTGTACTAGGATTTTTTTTTTTTTTTTTTGGGAAATGCCTGCTGAGATTATTGATAATATTGATATGTTAGGTGGCAAATTATATCCCTCATTGGAGGACTATCTAGTCTCATAAGTTTTCTGGAGTTGAGCTGCATCCTGTTTCACAAACTTTGTTTGTGAAATCCTTATAAGATTATTGGAACATAATTCAACTTATGAGTGTCAGTATGGTTCAAAATCTATGGGTTGGTCAAACCCGCACCAATACTTACCGAATCCTAACTTCATTTCGCTCTTTCTTGGGTTGGGCTGGGCATAGTTGACATATTTACGCGGGTCAAGAATGGATTTGAATGCATTAAAAGTAGGTCAAGTATATAAAATACGATTAGGTAAAGTATTTTAGTAGCAAATCGCTGAAATAATTATTACCATGTTTTTTTTTTTCTGACCCAACCTAACTTGACCTGTTTTTGGCCTAGTATTTCTGAATTAATGTAAATTATAATAATATTCTAGTCTTTAAATGTATATAAATACTTGAACGACATGTCAAAAATTGTTTCCCTATGTAATAGCTTAAATTTTTTATATACAGTTTGGATTATTTGGTTTAAACTTTTTTACTTCATTATTATTCGAATTGTGTATGTTCGAAACCATGATTTCTGATTATTATGGTGCGTGATTCTGCTGTCTTAAATTTGGAAATATAGGGTCGACCCATTTTTGACTGGTCTAATTTTTACCTTTAGAAGATGACCGGCCCATTTCCAACTCAACCCATTCATTTACCACTCCTATTTCAAGTATTGCTGGCACCTATTTTGTAAAAATATGTCAATTTATTTATATACTAATTATTGCTATAATGCACACCGTCAGATCCTTGGGGTCACCAGTAAATTTTTTAAGCCAAGGATTGAAGAAGCTGGTGCTGGTGCTGGTGTAGCTACCAAGTAGAGGAAAGGGTAAAGATTATCACACGTGTATATGTAATTATGCTTTGTATCTGTGTAATTGTAGTTCAACTTTGATTATATATCAATCTTCAACTACAATACATTTGCCTCGTGCTAAATGAAGGAGCAATCATAAAAATTAGAGTAAATACACTTGTCCTTTTATTTCGTAGATGGAATTGTAAGTATGCAATCACAAACGTACAAAGAGAGAGATGTTCAAAAAAATTAAGATGTGCAACTCTAAATCTAAATCTAACTCTTGTTGAGTCCATCTCCATATATTTGAAATATTAACTCGAGTTTTTGTGATTTCTTTTGGGTCTCTATTGGATGTATTTTTTTAAGTATATCTTTAATATGGATCAAAATTATATGTTGCTTGTAGAGTCCACTTAATACTCGTCAATAAATTGTTACCTTATTTAAGTACGAATCATAAATAATGCTAAAGTAATAAAAAATAAATTACTATCAAAGAAAACAAGCAATCCAAAATATTGCTAACACGTAGGACTATGTTGGAAGTTGGAACTAACTAGACTAAGATTAGAAATTTAGAATACAACACTCGTGTAATAAGGAAATAGAGAAATGCTTTTTTAGGGTTAAAAAAGGAAAAATTCTTAGTTAGACCTGAGGAAAAAAAGGAAAAATTCTTAGGGTTAAAAAAGCAAATGGTATATAACTAAGGGGTAGGCAAAAAATAACTTGAGATCGTAATAGATTTATGACCTCTTTATTGAGTGAAAGACAAAATCATATTATTATGTTTTGTCCAACTCTGAGGAAATTTTCTATGTTATTTAACTCCCAAAAATTCTCTCTGTGATCTCAAGTAAGGGTGAAATACACCTCGTAAAAGAGATTGTGATTAAAATACGAAAAATTGCAAGTATTTGTTCATATTTTGTTTTTGATATGATAATTTTACTTCTGATATCGAAAGACAAAAGTACCCCCTATGTTTTGCCGAACTTCCAAAAATCTTCCCGTGTTATTTTAAATCCTCAAAAGTCTCATGTGTTTGATTTTAAATACCAAATTCGATCCAAATAGTATATACTTAGATTTTCAAATTTTGTTTTTTTTTTAAATAAGGGTAATTTTGTCATTCTGCCAAAAGTAAAATTCTACTTGAATTGAGTTTGATAATTAAAACCAAATGCGGAGAATTTTTTGGAAGTTAGAATATGATTTTTTGGGAGTTAAACAAAGCAAAGATTTTTTTTGTCTTTTGCTCCCATTTTATTGGTGAATCAAAGGGTGTCCAAGTTTTATGAAAAAAAATTAATGCACTATTAAATTTGTGATGAAATATTTCAAAATGTGGACTTTCTCAAATGTGTATTAACCCGTGCAATAATCAGTTGTTTTACCATTATTAAAAAAAAATGGGGTAAACACCATATTTGGTCCCTCTTATCATTAACTTTTTATAGAATGGTCCCTCTTATATTTTTTTTTTCAGTTTAGTCCCTACTATGTATTATTTGTTTCACTTTAGTCCTTTTCAGGTGTTCCAAGGCGGTTCCGGTAACATGTGATATGCTCATAAGGGCAATTTCGTCATTTCAAGTAAACTAAAATGGATATTTTCGTCTTTCTAATCATTTGAAAAAAAACTAAAGATTTAATCTCTTTCAAACTAGGCTTTCATTCCAGTCCAACTTAATCGTCCATTTCGCTCCAAACTAAAGTTTTCTCCCAAAATCTTCTTCAAACACCAAAATTGCTCACCAATTAAACAATTCCTCAAATGGTCTCGATAGCGAACGGATGAAAATGCCCTAAAAAATATTCATATGCATGTCACGTGTTATTAGAACCACCTGATAAGGACTAAAGTGAAACACATAATTCATAGTAGGGACTAAAGTGAAATAAATAATTCATAGTAGGGACTAAAATAGAAAAAAAATATAAGAAAGACCACTATGTAAAAAGCTAATGATAAGAGGGACCAAAAGTGATATTTATCCAAAAAAAATGAATAGTTTGTTTACTTACTATACGCATATGATTTATGCAGATGATAGTAAATGTATCAGCCATATTCCCAGATCTGCTACTTTATCCCCAAAATATCTCTCTCTCTCTCTTTAGGACAGATTCTTCTCCAAGAAGATTTCTTTTGTTCAGAATATTTTGCCCTTCTCCTCAATTTTCTTTTCATTTCTCTCTAATCTCAAATATCACACCATACATTATCTTCTTTTTCCTAATCCCAATACCCTTTTCTCTTTAATTTTTCTTCTTTCTGTGAAGACACTCGACTCTTGCCGGCGAATAAAACAGCCCAGTGCAGATGAAATAAAGACTGGATTCGATTCTCTGGGTTTGTTTTTCATCTTCGCAGGTAGTAAATGGAACTTCTTTTTAAATTCCATTTTTTCTTTTCATTTGAGCTGATATTTTGCTTTTATTTATTTAGGTTAGGTTGATAAAATAAGTGGATTTTGTGTATTTTACAGGTACCCATGAATTGGTGCTTAAAAGAATTTTGATTGTGGGTTTAGGACAAATTTTACAGCTCACTCACTTTCTTGCTTCTTTGTGGATTTTTCTCGCTGGGTGGGTAAGTTTCTTCACTTCTTTTATGAAATTGAAGTTTGTTTGAATAAATATTCACATTGGGTAGAAGTTTAAAATGTTTTTTAGGGTTTATGTATGTTCAAATCAATAACTTTATATGTGTGAAAAATCGATAACAGATTTCAAATCAATAGCTTTATAGGTCTCAAGTATGATTGTGTTACTTGATTGTGTAAGTTTCGATTTGGACTGAAACTTGAGGTTTGAGCTAAGACATTTAATTCGATCTCTTTACCAAATGGTATTGCTTTTATTTAACAAATATTATTGTATTATTAACGAAATTCAACTCACCATCGTGCTTCATTAATGGTATTTTATTCATTTCACTTAATATCATTATTTTTGGGGTTTCTCAAGGGTATTCAGGTTTCAAACCTAACTTAATCCTTTTCGAGGCGCGTCATATATATCATATGATAATCTTTCTCAGCGGGGATTCAAACCCCATTGGTTTCACTTAATATCATTGGAAAAATGCATCTCTTAAATAATCTCAAGGATAATTAAGAAACCAACATATTATATATCAATTTTCTTTCATGAATATTAAGAAAAAAATATTATCGGTCAATTTTCGGAAAATTTTTATCCAGACCTTGCTTGGCCAAATCCATTCAATCACAAAGTAAGTGTATTGCACTTGCTTTGTGATTGATCATCCTCCTCAAAGTTGCATTCAATCCCAAAGCAAGTGTAATACACTTGCTATGTAATTATTTTGGGTTCGGTCAAACCCGGTCTAGGATAGAATTTTCCTTCAATTTTCATGACCATTACAGAAAATTAAAAATATGTGTCACTCTGTAAAAAGTAAAAACCATGTTCCCATGCATATTGTCAAATACAAAATGAGAAAATATTAATACACAAATTTGAACTTGGTAAAATATATTTTAAATATATTAAATATTAGTATTACAAAGAAGTTGCCTTAAGTAATTATTGAAATTTTGAATACATCACATATGCAAACCGTATATATAAAATACAAATTGGAAAGAAGAAATAATTGTAATTGCAAAACAAATTTAAATGAATAAAAACATAAAAGGGAAGAAAGCACTTATCCCCTAAACTTTTGAGTACTTTACTTTTCCCCCCTAATCTAATTAGCACTTATTCCCTTCACCTATTTAACATTGCAAATTAATACTCATGAGAATTTGTATGGCGAACTAGTTTTACTTCTTGTTATAGAATTTGACCTTAGTATATAAGATTTCTTGCTATTATGTTTTCCCCACGAAATTTGCATTCTCAATCAAATAACTTTTTTCTAACAATATTGAAATTCAAACACTTTTACTCAAAAGCAAAACAAAAATGTTATTTCTATTTTACGTATAACATTCGTTGGTGAGTTACAGAAGGATATTTTGGGTGATATCCATCTTGAATTTTCAAAAAAGTAATTTATAAGCATTAATAAATCAGACCCACTGGCTGTATTACTGTTACTGACTAAGCTTCACCTAACAATGAATAAGCTTCATTTACCATCATTTAATTGATGTTTATCTCAACGAATCTCACGTGCATTGAAAAATCATAATATGACCTGTCAATTTTTATTACCAGTGATTGGAAATTAAAAGCATATTTGGAAAATTCTTCCATTTTTTTATCCCATAGAATCTTTTAATGACCGTATTCACATTTCACCCAAATTTCACAATGAAAAATATCAATACAGATTTAAAACTAATAAAATATACTTCCTTTGTCCTTAAATTTTTACTACTATTTCCTTTTTGGGATATCCCTAAATAACATTCCCTTTCTATAAATGAAACTATTTTTTCCAACAATACGACAGAGGAGGTATATGATAAGGATTATTAAAAAAATTAATTTATACTATTGACTAAGTAATTACCAAAGAAGAAATTTCCAGAAATATACAAATTTGAGGTAATATACATAATATATATATGAAGATAAAAAAATTTCAAAACACGAACTCGAGTTAGTGCAATATAAAAAAAACACATAGACACTGTAGTACTGTACATATAAGATACAATCAGAAAAGCATTCGTTCAAATTTTGAAATACAAAATTGAGTTTGTACAAATATTAAACCACATACGACACGGTTTATCTAATGTTCGGTAAGAAAGTGGTTGAATAATAAAATAGAAAAATTCTTGGTGCGCCAGCTGCACAAATGACGTGGGGTAGCACATGAGGAAAATTGCATTTACTCTTTAAACTTAAGGGGAAGTTGACTACGTAATCTCATATCCACCGCGTATCTATACACAAAAATCTGATTTGATTAAATCTCATCCATTTACAATACCCTGACATCCGTGCGACGGATGCATCAAATAATCACTCAATAAGATAAAATTATACATAATAAAGGATTTTTAAGTTTTTGATGTGCCATTTCATTATAAAGCAATTCAATTAGACCCATACAAAATTTACTGGACAAAATCATGAAATTTGTTCATATAGGCAGTTTAATAAACAAAGAATGCCTATGTATCTGTGTTTTGTTGTCTTGGTGTGCTAAGCTGGATTGTGAAACCTGCTCATGTATCTTTTTCTTTTTCTCTCACCACAAAAATATATATTCAAAAATATTCATTTGTATCTAAAGTTCAACTCCTGTTCAAATCTGTAAAACTTTTGGTGGTGAAATAGAAGGAAAGGGACACAAAACAGTCATGGAAACCAAGAAATTTAAAGAAAAATTATATGATGATGAGACCCACAACTATGAAATTTGGAGCTCAGATGCTTCAGATTCCCCTCCACCTAAGGTTTTCTGTTAATTTTTTCTTTTTACTTATTATCTTTATGCATATATATATATATATATATATAGTAATTGCTAGTTGTTTGACTGTATTTTCTTGTTTGTGTTTGTGTTACTTTTTTGTTTTACAGAAAAAGGAAAAGCCAAAGAAGAAAAAAGAGAAGATTGCAATGCAAATGGAAACCCATAAAAAGGATGTTTCAGTAAAGCCTAAAAGCAATAAATCAAAAAATAAGAATAAACAAGTAATAAAGTTTCTATTTTTTTTTCTTTCATTTTTTTTTTAGGTGTTTTGTTGTTTGGATCCTCCATCATGCGTATTTTGACATTTGTGAATTTTGGGTTATGTTCTTGTCTCTGTTAAATGTTATTGAACTTTGATCCTTATTTGCCTGGGAAATTTGGATCAATTTTCATGTGGGCTCTTTAGATTTTTCAATATCTACCTATAATTACTAGAGCTACAAGCCTTTGAAGTCTTTTGGTTACTAAAAATGATTTTGCGGAAACCCGAAAATTTTGAAACCCTAGCTTTAATCAAGGACTTGGAATTAGGCCCAATTTGATAGATTTGTACTGCATTGCATTGGTTCAGATTTGGTTTGTTTTGCATTAGTTAGATGTTACTGGTTTCGCAGGATGAAACGTCAAAAACGCTAAAAGATTCTCATTGTGGATATATAGTATTTCTATCGTTTGTTTCTCATTTAATTTTTGTAGATTTATGAAATTATCAACAAGTACTCAATACGTGTTAATTTACTTGATTGGAATAATCGATTCAAATAGGTCGAGTTTTAAACTAAATTTCATCAAAAAAGCCCAAGTATATGCTATATATTACTAGTTGACAGATTGCATAATGTTATAGGATCATATAATCCATAGCTGCTTGATTTGAGATTGATTGAACAGGAAATAATTCATTGTACTGAATTTCATTTTTATATAAAGATCTATTTTTTACGACATGCATTTGAATTCTTGAACAGGGGAGCTCAAGTAATTCCAAGAAAACCGAAAGGTAGCAATTTATTTTAATGAATTACAATTTCATGACCTTTCTTTCAAATGTGAAACCAAACTAACTCAAATTTATATTTTGTTGTGTATCTTAAAACAGCATAGTACGGAAAAGGACTCGTAATACTGATGTATACGATGATGTTGAAGCCAAATTCTCGGTCATGGAAAGAGCTGAGCGAGTACTATCGCGTTTAGGAGACGAAGTTCCTCACTTTGTAAAGTGTATGCTCCCATCAAACGTGGCTCATGGCTTTTGGTTGGTAAGCTTGAAATATATCTCTTCCCCTTTTCTATTCCTATCTCTAGTTCTTGAATTTTAATACACTGAGGGAAATGTTTTCTTGCATCATGTAATAGAATATAGGGCTTTTATTATTGTTTACTTCTATTTTTCTTGGCTAAATTCCAAGAATCTTAGTGAGCTAGACATAGTAGTTAATAGCACCCTGCACAATAGTCTGCCATTTAGCGCACACCATGTGCAAGAGTGCGCTAAGTGTGCACCCTGCGCAATAGTGCCCTATGTGCCATTAGCTATTATGGAGCTTTTTTTTTATTTTTTTGGGAAAAAAGTTGCTATGATGGAACTTGATAAAGCTCTTTGTACTAATTCTTTTTATTGCAGCATTTACCGGCAAAATTCTGCAGCCTTCATCTACCGGATCACGATACATCTATTGTGTTGGTGGATGAGTGGGGGAATGAGTATAAAACATCTTATCTTTTGGGGAGGCATGGTTTGAGTGCTGGATGGAGGGGGTTTTCTATATCGCATAGATTACTCAAAGGCGACTTATTAATATTTCACTTGATCGAGCCTTGCAAATTGAAGGTAATTGTTTGGTGTTTATTTTTGAAGGGTTGGATATTATAAGCTAATGATTCTTTACTTTAGTTACTTTTAGAAGAGTTTTGAGAGATTTATTGTAGTTGTGCATGTCTTATGATGCGGTTAGGAAATGTTTAGGTGCAAATTAGTAATTTGAATCATGTTCTTGCTCCTTTGATGCTTACCCGAAGTTTTGAAATTTGTAATTGTATGATTTTGAACCTAGTTTGCACACAACAAATGAATTTTTATTTGGTAATTTTAGGCAGTGCAATGAGTTGAATAGTCTATTTTCTTATGAAATGTCAAAAATGCCCTCGTGCAATAAACTATTGAACTTGAGGAGGTGTATAATAGCCTTTTCATTAAAATGTCATTAGTCCTTTTTTATCTCTATGATTTTTTTATCATTTATGTTATTTTCAATAAGTGAGTTTCCAAAATCGCATTTTAAACACAAAATTACGATCATCAATCTTCTAGGTACACATAGTGAGAGTGAATGACTCAGACGTCGTAAGTGCAGCACTATGCCTCATGAACTTAGATGCTTCTAGGAGAGGGACTGATTCTGGTTAGTTTTGTTATCTTTTGTCTTCAGTTATTTGCTTTTAATTTGAAATTGTTAAATCGATCTCTTCTATTTATATTTTCTTGGCTTTCTTTATTTGGAAGAAGTTAATGTGAAGAAGGATAATAGGAAACGTAAAAAGACAAAGTATGTGGAGCCTTTTATGCCTAATGTATCTACACCCGATGAGAATATAAAAGGAAAAAGCACATCAAACTCTATCCTCGAGCCTGTAGCATGTCATTCTACAAGTAATAGTGATGATTTTAGCTCCGAAATTCTGGAAGGTGTGTGAATGTTTTTTTTTTGTAGTTGTTATAAAATAAAGAATTATACCCAAAAATTTTAATTAATTTAGGTTATGTTATTTTTTGTAGGTTGTGAAATTCCAAACCAGCTTCAACCGAATGACCTTTGCTATTCTAGAGCACCGTTTTTGCACGATCATCCTCGTGAGGTTCTCACTTGTAGGTGAGTTCCCATAAATGGTTTTTGGTGATTGCTCGGACTTTTGGACTGTTGTACTCTCGTTTTGTCGCCCCAAAAAGCAATTAATTCGGGTAGAAATGTATAAAGAAGACTTCAACTTGACTCACTGGGAAGCTGCTAAGTCCAATTTTACATATTGGGGAGGGTAAATGTGGAAAGTTTGAAAGTGTTTGGAATACACAAGTTGCTTACATATATGATGTTTATATAGAAGCTTCCCTCACATAATCATTGACAAGAGATTATGTTGTCTGACTTAAGGAAGCATGTGAATGAATTTTGATAATATTTTTTGATGTGAACATATATGTATAAATGTTGTAGCTTTTGTTATGATTTTTCTCTTAATTTTACCATTGTTGTTTGATTGAATGTTTGTGTGGCTTATGGTTCAAATTTCGCTTATTATATATTGAGTTTGAGATATTAACCCGTCCAAACCTAAGTCATTTTCTTTTACTCGACTCATGTTCCACTCGATCACATGACTTGTCTTACGACCAATCATTTTTAATCCGCATAGATACGAATCATTTTGATCTGGAAAGGATAAAATTGATAATCAAACTCAATTTTAATTTGTCCAAATTTGCCCGGTGCTTATTTTGATGGGGAGATTTTGTGTGCATCTATTGCATGAATGACATGGTGTAATATACAATGAAGATTTATTCAATTTAATTTTAATATACTAATTAAATATGGTGAGAACGAGATCTTAGAATCAACTATTCCTTAAATTTAGTGACTAAACATAATCTTAATATTATTTGTGCATTAATAGCACATTATTCATGCAATAGATACCATTAATAGAATAATATCATTATTGTTAATTTACCAATGTAAATATTTAGTTTCAATAAGTGAATTCGTAAAATTGAATTTTAAACACAAAACCATATTCATCAGTCTTCTAGGTATAAATAGTGAGAGAAAATGACTCGTCTTCTAGGTACACATAGTGAGAGTAAATGACTCATGCGTCATAGCTATGTCTCGGGAACTTGGATGCTTTTGGGAGAGGGACTAATTATGGTTAGTCTTTTTTATTACCTTTTTTCTTAAGTTGTTTTGCTTTTCGTTTAATAGTGTTTGGTCTTTAATTGATCTCATCTATTTATATTTTTGGCATTGTATATGAAAGATTATAATGTGAAGAAGGATAATAAGAAATGTCGTGGAGCCTTTTCTGCTTGATGTATCTAAACTCGAAGATAATGTAAAAGGAAAAACGCATCGAACTGTATCATTGAGCATGTAGCATGTCATTCTGCAAGTATTAGTGATGGTTTTAGCTCCGTAATTCTTGAAGGGGTGTGTGTGTTTTCATTTCCCATTTAAATTAAAGAACTATACCGGGAAATTTTATATTTCTAGGTTTTGAAATTCCAAACCAGCTTCTATCGAAGACCCTTGCTATTCTAGAGCACCATTTTTGCACGATCTTCATCGTGAGGTTCTCAGTTGTAGATAAGCTCCGAAAAAACGGGTTTTTGGTGTTTGCTCGGACTTTTTGGACTGTTGTAAACCTATTTTTGTCAACCTCAAAAGTCATTATTTCAGGTAGAAATGTAAAAGACGGCTTGAATTCAAATCACTAGGAAGATTCAAAGTTCTATTTTACACATTGGGGAAGGTAGAGGTAGAAACTTTGAAAGTGTTTGGAATACACAAGTTGACTTACATATCTTATATTTGTGATGTTTATATAGAAGCTTCACTAACATAGCCATTGATTGAAGATTTTGTTGTCGACTTAATTAAGCGTGTGAATTAAATTTTTTTTTTTTTTAATTTTTTTATGTTGGAACATGTATCTAAAAATATTGTAGCTTTTTTTATGATGTTTGTTTAAAATTTTACCATTGTTGTTGATTAATTGAATGTTGTGTGGTTTATGGTTCAAATTTCATGTACTATGTATTATATTAGAGATTTTAACCCGTTCAAACTCATTTTCATTTACTCAACTCATGCTCACTCGTCCAAATGACCACCGTTTCCGGCCTAATCATTTTACTCTGCGTAGATACAAATCATTTCGGTCTAGATGGAATAAGATCTATCACCTAATTCATTTTCAATCCATTCAAATTCACCCATTTTGTTATGCTTAGATAGGCAATCACCCAATACTTATTTAAATGGGGAGATATTTTGTGCATTTGTTGTACGGATAACATTAGGGGTGGGCGTTGGGTTCGGGTAACCCAAACCTGACCCGTCCGGTTTTTAAAATGCTCGAACGGGACGAGTATTTTTTGGGTTTGGGTACCCGAACTTGAATACCCGTATTTTATTACGGGAATATGGGACGGGTTTGGGATTGGTCTCTCCAACCCCGAATACCCGAGCCCGCCTATATAATATTATTATTATATAATTTATACACTTTACTTATATAATTAATTAACATTATATAATAAATGAACTTTTTTACTTTAACCTAATATTCCTTTTAAATCTTACATTAGTTATTAGTAATTAATATTATGGGTCATTGTATGATTTTAGACTTTTAGTTGTTTAAAAATTTAAACTTTTGTGTAATTTAAGTGTTGGCTTGGATAAATTATTTAGGTATCAACTACAGACATTTGGATTGGATTCTTCTTATTGAGACTCGATATGGGTCGTATTTTATCATTTGCTCATTATATAATTTCACTTTTTGAACGTATTGGGATATATTTGAAATAGTCATTATGATGAATTAATGATATGTTTTATGTAATAATGAGTTAAAAGCGATACGATTTAGCAAAAGGAAAATAACGAAATATAATTACGTAATATTGTAATATTATTTTGTTAGGTGGATGAAAATTGATGAATAAAAATAATATGGGACCCGTAATCCTGTCCCGTCCCGTCCCGCAATAATTCGGGTACCCGCTTTCGGGTACCCGAATGATTACGGGGCAGGTTTGGGATGAAAAATGTCAATCCCGAAATTTATTATACCCATATCTCTAGCCCCGAACCCGTCCCAAACCCGCCCCGTGCTCACCCCTAGATGACATGGTGCAATATCCAGAGAAGATTTATCCAATTTAATTTTTATATACTAATATATGGTGAGAATGACATCTTAGAAGTTAGAATCAACTACTCCCTAAATCTGGTATCTAAACATAATCTTAATTTTATTGGTGAGAGATTTTCACTTTTGGTACTACAAGTAACCCTACTTTAGGGTTACGGTTCCATAACTTTATAAACATACACATTAGGTATTACATGTTAACTGTCCTCGTCACATTTGGTACTTCTGTCAATTTTTGGACAAAAAATTCAATTTCAGACGGAAAGTTTGATGGAAAATTTACATAATTAGTCCTGTAGTTATATATTGCTGCCAAAGTTTGTCCCTCATATTTTCTGGCTGATAAATTTACCCTAAAGTTTACAAGTTTTATTAATTTTTATATATTATTATTATTAAATTTCTTAAACTACTTAGATTATATATAATATGTATAAACTAAATATTATTTTGTATAAGATCTAATAAAATATAAATTAAATTTATTAGAATTTTATAATTTTGAAAATTAATTTTTTAAACTAATTAGATTTTATATATATTATATATAATTAAATAATATTTTATATAAGATCTGAAAAATAAATATACTTATTAAATTTTTTAAATTTTAAAAAATCTTTTAAATTAATTAGATTTAGTTTTTTTTTTAATTTTAATAAATTTAATAGTTAAACTTGTTTATTATTTATTTGGGAAGATTTTTTTCAGGTTTTATAATAAATATTATTTAATTTGTATAGATTATTATCTAATTAGTTTAAAAGTTTTTTGTTCAATTTAAAAAATTTAATAAGTTAATTGATATTCATTTTTCAAATTTTAAATAAAATTATTTAATGTATATGTGATATATGTCAAATATAATTAGTTTAAAAAGTTTTTTTTGAAATTTAAAAAATCCAATAAATTTAATTGATTTTTTTTTTTGGATTTTATATAAAGTATTATTAAGTTTATAAATATTATATATAAAATCTAATTAGTGTAAGAAACTTGATAATTATAATTTATAAAATTTATAAGTACGATTTAATTATTTGTATTTGCAATTGAGACTGAAATGCTTCAATTATTGTGGGGTAAATTTGTTGGCCATAAAATATGTTGGCAAAGTTTGACAACAATCTATGACTACAGAACCAATTCTGTAAATATTCCATCAACTTCCGTCTAAAATTTAATTTTTCGTAAAAAAATTGACGGAAGTACCAAATGTGTGAAGGGCGGTTAACATGTAGTATCAAATGTGTGTGTTTTTAAAGTTATAATACCGTAACCTTAAAGTAAAATTACTTGTGGTACCAAAAGTGAAATTTTCTCTTTTATTGGTGCATTGCTGTCACATTATTCATGCAATATATAAAAAAAAATTATCATTACGAGAGTCGTATCATTATTGTTAATTTGATAATGTCTTATCTAGTTTTGTAAGTTAACACTCGAGTAAATATTTAGTGTAATGAAACCATATTTGTTTTGTAATAACATCTAAAGCAAAATTTTAAATGTTAAATTGGCCAAGATGTGATTTTATCCCACAAGTTGACGTGCTTATAATGTCCATCACTAAATTAATTGGCATAATTTACCTTCCACGTGGGGTTCTTCACAATTGCACATTTCTTTTTTTAACTCAAAATCAATTGGTGCATGCTAACAATTTATTAAATTAAACTTTAACTGGAATATGAGTTTACAATAAAAGCTCCACAAATTTGATTAGGGGTCCATTATCTTTTAACAATAGGCAGTTTATGAGTCATCATCTAATGAGATGAGATTGATATAATTATATGTGGGTTGTCTTCGCGTGACTGATTTAATGGAAATAATTAATTTTCATAATACGGTGGATCATAATTATGTTTAGAAGTGAGAACCTAAATAATTCTGAGCTACCATAAAAAATGGTAAAAATAATTCTCGTACTACGCATGATGATGTCTCAAAATTCAAAAAATGGTAAATTATGTTTAGAACCTAAATACCACTTAAAACGAGAAAATATTACATAAAGTTGTTCATGGACAAGGTATTGACAATCCCAATCCACGTTGAATTATTTTTACCATTTGGATCTTGATTCATGTCCAAATTTTGACCTTATTGGATCTGTATTTAGATTTAAGTCCATATATGGAAACTTATATGTACTAGCAGGGGCGGATCAAGGATTTTTGGCCAGGGGGATTAAATAGTACAAAAAAATAAGTCAAACTCAAAGCATATATTATGCACGAGAAAATATACACGCAATACAAAAATGGGGAGGTTGGGTTTGACAAAAATAACCCCTACGAGATACTTTAATTACACATGCTATCACGTAATAGTCCTAAACCTATGTGTTTACATTAATAATTGACCATGACGGTTTCTCATTTTTTTTAAATCGGTGCATGATAACATCGTTTGGAATACAACTAAATATGCCCATTCGGTTACTAAGTTGATTCTTTACTATCTTCATAGCCGAAAAACTCTCTTTACTTATGCAGTTGCAACAGGTACTGGTAGAATAAGCGTTAATGTCACAAGTTTGTAAACAAACGAGAATGCAACATGCCTTTTAGTTGCAACCATCTCCTTAGCAAGATCATCAGTCTATTTCAAGCTAGAAATTCCATCACTTGATCGAATATTCCGAATATAATTTTCAAGTTGATTGGGATAAGCCGAGAGCTAGAAAAAAGAGAATTTGTTTGGATTGAAGATGTTGGAAGTTCGGAAAATTTTGAGCTTTAATTGGGGCTTGGGTAGAGTTAGATAATATGAGGGTAGATTAATCTTGGGTTGAATTAATTGGACTAATTTCTTATTTGGATTAATTTTTTACTTGAGCTAGAAAATTGCTTTATTGTGCTATTCTTTTGGGACTATTATTTTTTTTCTTTAAAACTAGAACTATACTAAAAAAAACAAAAAAATTGAGGGGGGATATAGACCCCCTTTGTCCCTCTCTCCATCCGCCCCTATGTGCTAGGATTATAGAATTTAGTCATAATTACGTGAACCTCTCATGAGGTTAGACTCAATCCAAATAAAGCTCAATTATAAAATTATTGTAGAAATTTTTTTACTTTGCCGCCCCTTAACTTTTGAATGTTTTCCCAAATTGCACTCTAATCTTTGCAAGTTCTAACTTAACCTCCTCGGCTATTAAAAATATCCATGATCACTACCTTTGAATGTTTGTCGATGGAATTTGCAAGAATATTTCATTTTTAAGACTCCACGTGGCTTTAGACATGGACAAAATAGACATTCAAAGGTTGGGTGGCAAAGTGCGCAAATGTTCGAAGGTTGGGTTGCAAACTCCGAGAATGTTCGAAGGTTGGGTGACAAAATGTGAAATCATTCAAGCCAGATTTTTAAAGCTTGACGGAATATTATCTTAAATTCTAGCTTTTTTCATCTTAAGGTGCTTGCCGGAGATTTAATTCCCGAGGGGCTTAAGTGAGAGCTCGCAAGGATTCAAAGGAAAAATGGGAAGATGTTCAAAGATTGGGAGACAAAGTGGAATTTTTCCTATATCTTAAATAAAATTAATGATTGATACTAAAGTTTTATTGTACTGAGTACTATACTAAAATAAGAAAAAAATAATAAACTTTACTTTCAAATATAACTTTTTAAACCTACTCCCACACATATATCACTTAATGCAGGCCAAATTTTAAAAAAAAAAAAAAAAAGGAAGGTTAAATTGTCAAATATATTTGGGGTCTTGAGATATTTTTTTTAATGTTTTATATTATGTTTTACATGTATGGAATTTAAATATTATTGTGCATTAAGTAAGATAAGTTTATTTATATTCATTTTAACAATGCGTAATTTTATATATGCTAAGTAAAGAGGCCAGTATGATCAAGCCTGGAATAAATTCGAAGCCCGAAAAGTTACATGATCCGAATATGAGAATATGATCATAAAGCCTGATAATATCCGAGTTTGAGCTTATAGACGTGAAAATCGATGATGTTTGAGTTGAGCCATTTAAGGCTCAGCTCACAGGGCTCGATTGGTAGACCTAGTTAAAAACGGATTGGATCGATATGAAATGGATAAAGTCAAGATAAAGTAACTCCGTATCAAATCGATTTTTACGTGCACTAATGTTGTGCATTGTGATAATTAGAATTTAATAGTTTAGCCTCTAATTTTTTGAAAATGTATTTTCAAAGCTAAATTTTCTAAAAATATGTTCTTTTGATAACTATCTACTGAAAAATATGAGAGTAAAATGAGATAATTTACTCATGTTTTGAAAACACCTCAAGAGGTGTTGAGGTGTTTTCAAAGAGAATCTGAAAAATTCTCAGAGAGAAACACAAAAAAGAAATGAATTTTTTTATCTTAATTATAACAATAATTACATACCTTCCTTAGTTTTCTTTTTTTCTATTAACAAATCATATTCTTCCGCCTCAAATTTATTCTAAATCTTATAAAAAATGTTATAAAAAGCCATTTTAAGAAATGAGAGGCCATGAGAACAAGCCAAATTCTAAGAATACAATTTCAAAGTACTTTTTTTTTTGTTCAAATAAAGTTAACCTTGTAAAGACCTTGATCCACTTTTGTCCTTGTCAACATTGTTGGGCTCTAGTCCACTAAGCCAAAATGTTTAAGCCCATGTTGATAAGTAGATGTACATAGGGGTGGGCGTTTGAGTCGGGTTTTTTGGGACCCGTCCCGACCCGTTTGGGACAAAAAAATGGGTATTTTGACATTCGGGTTCGGGTACCCGAACCTGAAATATATTTTCGGGTTGGGTATTGGGTATTAGATTCACACCCGAACGGGTATTTCGGGACCCGTTCGGGTATTTAAAAAAAAAAAGATAACTCATAGTAGAATTAATATGTTTAGTAGCTGAAAGTTATAACTGAACAATTAATAGAATGTAGGAAAATATTTTATCTAATCTATCTAATATCAATGGATGTTGCAACAATACTTTAATTCAGTTTAAGAATGAAGCATATTTCATTTATAAATATATCTGATTTTAATATAGATTACAGACAGATGATGGTGTTTAAGTAAGTTTTTATGCACTTCTTAATAATTTATATGGCCAATTACGATTAATCCGCTATAAGTTTTATGAATATATAACTCATGATTCGAGTTAAATCTATCCTAATTAAGTAGTGAAGTTTATGACTCTTTGTTTATAAAGGAGAAAATTGGTAATAGACTTTGCCACGCATTTAAGTATTATTATATATATTCATATGAACTCAGAATTATGACGTAAGAGAAACATTAAATATTTCATAGTTACCCAAGCTGATTGGGGTCATCATGTATATCAACAAAATTTATTTACAATTTTACATACATATATGTTAAAAAAATATTTCTTCAAAAAAAAAAAAAAAAAAGTGAAATTTCGGGTACCCGCCAGATCAGGTCGGGTTTCGGGTGTGAAAATTCACTACCCGCCAGATCGGGTACACGACTCTAAATACCCAATACCCAAAATACCCGACCCGCGCCCACCCCTAGATGTAGACCAAGTCTTTATTGACCATTCAAACAATTCATCCACAATCAATGTGGGATTGTGGTGTTACAAACTTAATATTAATCTTATAGAAAATAGTAAGAAGAAGGATTCTAAAATGTTAAGATTATGCTAAAATATTATTTCATCATTCATCATATTTTTTTTTTAAATGATAAAAATAATTAGTCCATATCTCATAGGTGAAATATAAGCAAATAAATGAGTTTAAAATGTTAAGATTATGCTAAAATATTATTTCATCATTCACATATTTTTTTTTAAGAAAAGAAAATAAAATGTTTAAAAATTAATGATAAAAATAATTAGTCCATATCTCATAGGCAAAATAGCAATTTACGTCCCCTATCTTTCACTAGTCCGCAGAATTAGGATACTTAATTTTCCAGCAAGCAATTTACGTCCTTTAACTTTCACTAGTCTGCAGAATTAGGAAACTTAATTTTTCAGCAAGCAATTTACGTCCCTTAATTTTCACTGGTATGCAGAATCAGGACACTTAATTTTCAGCAAGCAATTTACGTCCCTTAACTTTCAGTGGTCCGTAGAATCAGGACACTTAATTTTTCAGCAATCATTTTAGGTCCCTTAACTTTCACTGGTCCGCATAATCAAGAAACTTAATTTTCGACAAGCAAAATAAATCCTAACTTTTCTATACCCGCAATTTTACTCCACTTGACAAAACAACAATCACTTAACAAACCGTGTACAACTATTTAACAACATCAATATTAATTCAAATCCGCAAATTAATTGTCCAGTTGGCAATAATGAAATTTTCAGCGAGTTGTGGACTAAAATTGCGGTCAAGTGGACTAAAATTATAGGTATAAAAAAGTTATAGATTTCGCAGACCAGTGAAAGTTAAGGGACGTAAAATGCTTGCTGAAAAAATAAGTATCTTGATTTTTCGGACCAATGAAAGTTAAGGGATGTAAAATGCTTGCTGAAAAATTAAGTGTCCTGAGTCTGCGTACCAGTGAAAGTTAAGGGACCTAAAATGCTTGCTGAAAAATTAAGTGTCCTGATTCTGCGGACCACTGAAAGTTAAGGGACGTAAATTGCTTGCTGATAAATTAAGTGTCATGATTCTGCATACCAGTGAAAGTTAAGGGACGTAAATTGATTGCTGAAAAATTAAGTGTCCTAATTCTATGGATTAGTGAAAGTTTGAAGACGTAAATTGTTATTTTGCCCAATGTTGAAATAATACAATATTTAAATTGTCATGAGTTTTAACTATATTAAAGCTAGGATTTAAATATATTTAATATAATTTACATGAATTTAGTAGGAAAATAAGAGATAATATTTTCGAGTGGTGCGTGTGTTATACTAGTTCACTGTATTGTGCGTGTTTTTCCCACTTTGCCTATTCTGACTCGTTTAAAATTCATTTTTGGCATGTACAAATTTTGTCCAATTCCCAATATAACCAAGACAAAAACAAAAAGAACAAGGTTTGAGTCGAGCTGGTCCGAAGTCAATGCCCGACTCAGGTCAGGACCCGTATCTCTGGGGGAGGGTCGCCCTTCCAAGAATATTATTGCCAAATATGTTTTAGTAGGTAAGGGCATCTCTAATGACTAGTGGGAAGATGCCCTAGAGGGTATATGGGGGGAAGTGGAAAAAAAAAATCATCTCCAATGACTGGGGGGGCGGAGAGGGTATACCCACTAGAGGGACCCTGGAGGGACCTTGGAGGGAGGGGGAGGGGGAGCTTCTCCCATCCAAGCCCCCTCCATCACATGCTATATTTTTTTTTTTTATTTCGTTTTGTTTTATTTGGTTATTTTTTTATCTTTATTTAAAATAAAATAATTACTAAAATTTATATATTATTTGGAGATAATTATTTTTAATTATAAAAAAATAACTTTTATTTCATTAAATTAACACTAGTATTTTAATATTGATTTATTTTAGTAGTTTTGGGTTGTATTTATCACCCAAAAATAATTATTTCTAAAAATTTAAAATAATACGATACAATCATTAAACCCAAAAATAATTCTTTCTAAAAATTTAAAATAATACGATACAATCATTAAACCCAAAAATAATTCTTTCTAAAAATTTAAAATAATACGATACAATCATGAAATCATGTTCGACTAAAACATAGACCTTAATTTTGACCTTGTGTGTCCCACGCATGTTCGACTAAGTCCTTTAGTAGTTCGCGATTGACATCTACAGATCGTATTTGGTGACAGCAGATCATATAATCTTCTAGGGATATGGGACTTGTTCGTGGATCCAAATCAATAGTCAGAGATGATGGATTTCCTTATATGAATTAATTTAATATTTGATGTAATTTTTTATTTTATAAGTTTCCTAATGTACTTTTGATTTTAAATTAATGTTAATTTTAAATTTATTTTTGGTGTAATAATAATAATAATAATAATAATAGAGAAGGATAAAATTAATTATTAAATGGGTTAGATAGAATGAGTCATTAGAGATGACTAAAAAACTAGAGAGAGGGGGAGAGGGAGGGGGAGAGGGAGAGGGGGGGAGGGGGAGAGGGAGAGGGTATTCCCTCTCGGAGTCATTAGAGATGCCCTAAATGCATGCAAAGTTTGTCTCCCAGTGAACTGATTAGATAATTTTGAAGAAGTAACAATTGAGATTATGGTTCGTGTTGTAAATAATTTAAATTATATGAATGTCCATAACTCCCAAATAATATTCTCACAATTAAATATAATCTTGTAACCCCCAATTTTGTAACCCCCTAATAAATTGTATATTCTCATTTATGTTATTTTGTAACCTACATTTTGTATTTGAATTTCAAGGCCTATAAATAGTGCCTATGTATGATGCTTGTAAAAAACTAATTCACATGAATAAGAAATACTTTATCTACTATTTTACTCTCTACATTTTTAGTTGTCTTCTTATTTTAGTATAATTTTATAACACGTTATCAGCACGATATGTTCTATCTTTTGATTCAAAGTTAGCTAATCAGATCCGTAAGAAAAATCGTATATCTCACTTCAAAAGGTAAAATCGAATAGACGAAAGGGTGAGATGGTGAGTTATTTATTTTCTTCTATATTATATATTTTATATCATATGTTTTACGCTTATACGAACATTAGTATTTATATTAACAAAGGGAATAGATGAAATCTATGTTGTTGCCTCAGTAAAGTTTGTAGCCGAGAAAGTTGAAATTATGACATTAATCATCTTACTAACCTCGATTCCATAAGAACTTTGTCAGTTAAAGTGAGGTTTGATCTTTAAAATGTCACCAAGTTAGAATAAATATTATGTCATATTTTCCTATGTTATATGGCATGTATATCAATATACAGATTTCAAAGAATCAAATAGTTGATGGCTACTTCAACTTAGATTTGATTAAATTTCGGAGTAGTTGAAGAATTTGTTATTATATCAAGAACTTGAAGTTCTTAAAATTAAATATTATAGGCCCGAAGCCAAAATGATAAAATTGAGAATCTAAACGTTTTGGTTCATTTTTATATTAGGCCTGAAGCCTAGGTTATAAAATCAAACCCGAAGATTTGAGTTTTTAACATTTTATATGACATGGATTTATATTGGAATCCATTGAAATGCAAAGAGCCTCAAAATACAATCATAAAATGAAAAATGAGACGATTGATAAAGATAAAGTGAAGGCAATGCTTCATTCGTAATTTCATCTTATAGGATTGAAATTTCAATATATTTTTTAGTAGAGGACCCATTTGTCCTAAAATATTTGGAGGAATATGAATTGAACTGTCCATCTTCTAGTCCAAGATAACCGAAAAATTAATGTTCATGTTTACCATTGGCATGAATTGATAATATGTTTTTAAGGCATGCATTTTATGGATGAATTTATGGATAAAAGCATGTGTTGTCATTGAGAATTCTATTAAGAATATCTAGTTTAATGTATTATCATATATTTTGGCTAATATTCATAGCCTTGAAAGGTCGAGATTTCTTACATCGACAATTAGAATATTTATAATTACGGGACTAATATGGACTTGCATTAAGAGAGTTCAATTGTAGACATTTTCTTTCAAAAGCTTGCTATGAAAGTTTGCACCTGAAGTTGCACAATTTTAAATTGAGAAATGAAATCCACGATTAAAAATTATTTTTCAATTTGGAGATAAAATATTACAACTATCAAAATCCTAAATTCTTATTAAGTAGCAATATTGTGGAGAGATTTTAAGCAATACTATCAATTGAATTTTGGTAGTTGAAAAGATGAAACATTGATGAAAAATCATAACTCCTATTATGACTGATAAGAATTCCTTGAAATGGATGCAAATGTGAATATAATGATTTATTCCTATGAGTGAACGTACATAATTCATTCTCAAAAATGAATGGGGCACATTAGATATTGACATGAATTATGCATGATCAATTTTTTTATTATGTATTGTATTTCATATAATGATTGCATAAGTACCACTCGATGCGAAAAGATATAGTGGTAAAATTTGACTAAAACAATGCTATGCAAATTGATTCTACAAAGCGTCAAAATGACACTTGTTGAAATAAACATTCATCAAGTAAAAATGAATTACGACGATGTAAGTGACATACTTGATGGTAATGATTGAACCACTTAACATTACTAATTTGGATTTTGATAATTTCTATCGGGATAAGTAGAGCTAACAGAAATTATAAAATAATAATGATTAATGTAAAATTAAGTTTATGGCGTAATGTTTTGTGATTAAATTTATGAATTTTTCATATGACTTATTATATTTCAATTATGTATTTAGGTATGGTTTGAGTGAATGGTAAAAATATATGTGATAAAAGTCAATGCATGACAATTCATATTAAAAATTAAGATTATATATTATATGCTTGAAATGTAAATATGATCTTCTCATGTTGTTTATAATTTTAAAGAAAGTGTTTATTTCTTAAATAGATAAATAAAAAGAAACGTAGATATATATATATATGATATTCTTTATGCCTTATTTGTGTTTATTTATCTTATATCATGTCGTGGTTAAAAGTAAATGAAAACTGGTTAACTTTCATTTGATTAAATTATTCACGAAGTCATGAGCTATATGAGGTTACTTTGATATGATTATTGAGCTTATGAATCCTTAATAATAAGTAAAGACTTATTATTTTGATTAACCTCATTTATTTAAGACTTCAAATGTGGGGATTTTATAGAAATGTGTTTGTACAATTGAAACACATATTACAGTAAACCAGAAGTTTACTGATCAAAATAGATTTGGCATGACCGGTTAGACCATCCCGGATAAACTATGATGCGAAAAAAAAAAATTTAATAAGAGTTCATATAGATCTTCAATTGAAGAATCAGAAGATTCTTCAATTCAAAGAATCATTTTGTGCTGCTTTGTTCTCAAAGTCAATTGATTACTAAATCATTTCAATTAAGAATGGGTGAGAATCTCCAGCATTTTTTGAAACACATTCAATGTGATATATGTGGGCCCACTCATTTTTCTATGTGGATTTTAATAGATGCATCTACACAAATGTGATATATTTGTTTATTGTCAACCTGCAACCTTGATGTTTGTGGGATTATTTGCGCAAATAATTAAATTAAGAGGACAATTTTGAGATTATGGAATTAAGACGTATTAATAATGCTGGTGGATTCATATATCTGATTTTCAATGACTATTGAGAGTCATGTTGCCCATATTCATACACAAGATAATTTAATAGAATTATTCATCAAACGCCTCCAGTTAATTGCTAAAATTATTAATGAGAACAAAACTTTTGTTCAACATGTAAATATATTGTTTTACATGTAGCAGCACTTGTGTGCATCATGCCAACAAATTATGATAATTTCTCCCTGATGAAACTAACGTTTGGTCAGGAGCCAAACATTTCCCATCTTAGAATTTAAGGATGTACGACATATATATTACATTTGCTCCACCACAGACACACAAAGATGGGTCCTCCATAGAGATTGAGAATATATTTTGGATATGAATCCCCATCCATAATAAGTATCTTGAACAAATGACTGAAAATTTATTTACGACATGGTTTGTCGAATGTCATTTTGATGATATAATATTCCTAACATCAGGGGGAGGTAATAAAGAGCTGGTAAATGAAATTACACGAAAAAGATTAAACATTATCTTCTCTAGATCCTCGAAAAAAAAATTAGTGTACACTAGAAGTCCAGAAGATAATTATTTGCAAAATATTGCAAATCAACTGCCAGATGAATTTACTAATATAAAAAGAGTTACTAAATCTCATATACCAGCTAGATATGCTCCAATGAAATCAATTGGTTCCAATGATAAAAATCCTGTAAAATAAGGAGCTAACATTGAATATGGTCATATAATGGAGGCAAGCACTCATGAAGAGTCGCAAGACATAACTATTAGATAATACCCCAGAAGAGGTTCAGGTACCTGAAAATAATAAATAAAGAGATCTCTATAAGTTATGTCACTACGAGAGAAGGATGGAACCGAAATAAAACAGTTGTCGACAACAATTTTGCATATAATGTTGCTGTGAAAATTATAAACGAGAATGAGGATCTTGAACCTAAATCTGTTGAAGAATGTAGTCATAGAATAGATTGGTCAAAATGGAAAGACGCAATTCAAGCAGAATTAAGTTCACTTTCGAAACGTGAAGTCTTTGGACCAGTAGTCCAAACACCCAAATGAGTAAAACCTGTTGGGTATAAATGGGTATTTGTGCGAAAACGAAATGAGAAAAATGAAGTTAGATATAAAGCACGACTAGTAGCACAAGGGTTTTCGCAGAGACCTGGAATTGATTATGAGGAGACTTATTCTCCTGTGGTGGATGCAATTACGTTTAGATATCTTATTAGTCTGGCAGTACGTGAAAAACTAGATTTGCGTCTAATGGATGTTGTTACAGCCTATTTATATGGCTCGCTGGATACAAAAATTTATATGAAAGTCCCTGAAGGATTTAAAATTCCCAATGCATGTGGAAACTCCCGGGAAAATTGTTCAATACTTTTGCGTAAATCTTTATATGGACTAAAACAATCTGGGCGTATGTGGTATAATCGGCTTAGTGAATACTTGTCAAAAGAAGGTTATAAAAGTGATCCGATATGCCCATGTGTATTTATAAAAAGATCCAGATCAGAGTTTGTTATAATAACTGTTTATGTTGATGATCTGAATATTATTGGAACTCCAGAAGAGCTTCAAAATGCAGTTGATTATTTAAAGAAAGAATTCGAGATGAAAGATCTTGGAAAAACAAAGTTTTGTCTCGGTCTGCAGATCGAGCACTTATCAAACGGAATTCTTCTTCATCAATCAACTTATATAGAAAAGATTTTAAGACGATTCTACATGGATAAAGCTCATCCGCTAAGTACCCCAATGGTTGTAAGATCGCTAAATGTGAAAAAAGACCCTTTTAGGATAATGAAGAACTCCTTGGTCCTGAAGTACCATATCTCAGCGCTATAGGAGCATTGATGTATCTTGCTAAAAGTACACGTCCTGATATATCTTTTGCTGTAAGTTTATTAGCAAGATTTAGTTCTTCTCCTACTCGTCGACATTGGAATGGAGTGAAGCATATATTTCGATACCTCCGAGGAACAATTGATATGGGGTTATTTTATACCAATAATTCAAAATCACAATTGGTTGGCTATGCTGATGCGGGATATCTATCTGATCCACATAAAGCTCGCTCTCAAACAGGTTATGTGTTCACAAATGGAGGAACGGCCATTTCATGGCGTTCTACTAAACAAACTTTAGTTGCCACTTTCTCAAATCATGCAGAAATAATCGCAATGCATGAGGCAAGTCGAGAGTGCGTTTGGCTAAGATCGATGACTCATCATATCCAAGGGATGTGTGGTATAATATTTGAGAAAAATACCCCAACAATTTTATATGAAGATAACACAGCCTGCATAGCTCAAATAAAAGAAGGTTACATTAAAGGAGATAGAACGAAACATATTTCACCAAAATTCTTCTTCACTCATGATCTTCAGAAGAATGGTGATATAGATGTTCAACAAATTCGTTCATCTGAAAATCTAGCAGATTTGTTAACCAAGGCATTGCCAACTGCCACATTTGAGAAATTGATTAATAAAATTGGGATGTGTCGACTTAAATCCATTAAGTGATTTTGTTATCAGGGGGAATAAATACATGTTGCACTCTTTTTTCCTTAACTAGGTTTTTGTCCCACTGGGTTTTTTCTAGTAAGGTTTTTAACGAGGCACATAACTATTTTATGGACATCCAAGGGGGAGTGTTGTAAATAATTTAAATTATATGAATGTCCATAACTCCCAAATAATATTCTCACAATTAAATATAATCTTGTAACCCCCAATTTTGTAACCCCCTAATAAATTGTATATTCTCATTTATGTTATTTTGTAACCTACATTTTGTATTTGAATTTCAAGGCCTATAAATAGTGCCTATGTATGATGCTTGTAAAAAACTAATTCACATGAATAAGAAATACTTTATCTACTATTTTACTCTCTACATTTTTAGTTGTCTTCTTATTTTAGTATAATTTTATAACAGTTCGAATGTTGTCTGCCACACTATCTATTAATATTTGTTTTGTTATCCCTGTATATATTTATGCACTATTTTATTTTTTCTTTCTCTTAATCAATATTTATGTCTTTTTTTCTATTTTTTCTTCCTCACTTAATCTCAATATGTATCATTCTTTTAGCTTTTATTCTAATTATTTTCTTTATTATGTGTATCACTTCAACAAAAATCTTTATTAATATTGTAAAAAAAATAAGGTATTTTATTTTGTTTATAATATAATTTTCTTATTATTATCTTTATCTAATGCATTGCTCAAAAAAATTTGGCCCCCCTTCCAATAAAATCGGTCTAGCTCCGCCACTATCTCCATCGATAAGTATAATCATTCAATCCAGCTTATGAGCTAAAAAAATATTTATTGGATAATGATGTAGTAGTGTATTAAAATATTTGGTTGTGTTGGTGTTATCAATTGTTGGGAAATGTACTTCTCCCTATTATTCGAATAGGGAGAGATACCCATTTAATATACCCAATCCGCCTTGAAAGGGCTTCATAAAAAAAATAAAAAAAATAAAAAAAAAACCCAAGGAACCAATTGTCACCCACAATATTGGGTTTTTGCATCGGCTTGGTCGAATTGCTAGTCTTGCAATTTTTTTGATTTAGTTATTGTTAAATGTTAATACTTTATGAAGATTTCCATATCTTCGATTTTGCTCATCCTTTTTATTAGTTCAATTGAATTTTTAATCAAAGTTTATTCCATATTAAAAAGACAAACAATTCCTTCCACTTTACTCTCCATCAAAATACTGGTCCAGCCGTAGGAGTCGTTATCGCTTGTGATGACTCTTGTTGGGTCAAGTTGCTCAATTAATCAATGAAGATTATATTTCCCAAATTCTGACGGTACAAATCACTATGCAACACGTACAACTGCTACCGCTCATTTATATACCGTCTTTCCAGAAAAAGAAGTTTAATTCCAATCTAATTACCGTTATCCGTCGTATTAAACATACATCATAATTTTTTTTTTAATTTTTTATTTTTAGGGAAACATACATCATAATCTTAAGAAATACTATAAACTAACACAAACAAAGAATTTAAGAAAGGTTTTTTTTCTCAAGAAAGGTTGAATTCAATCATTAACACGAAATCATTCTCTAATCCAAACACGCCTCCCCAAAACAAAAGTCTTCTCAATTCAATTTCTCTCTATCTAAAACCTTGAATAATCGATATAATAATTTCTTCGATATCAAAATTAATTTATATCTGTGTCTGGATTTTGCTTGCATGGAGGTTCAAGCCTCCATAAAAAGCAAGTTCGCGGTACATACACGTTTCAGAAACCCTAAAATTTGAAAACAAAAAGGTTTTGGAGGAATTGTTGTGTCCAGGGGAAGATGTTTTCTTGGAGTATTGCTAAATCCGCAGAGGCGTTGTTCTCGCGATGGGCAATAAAGCGTGTTTGTAAATTTTTGTTGAAGAAGAAGTTGGGGAAGTTTATATTGGGAGATATTGATCTTAATCAGCTTGATGTTCAACTCAGTGCTGGCAAAATTCAGCTCTCCGATCTTGCTCTGAATGTGGATTACATAAACCAGAAGGTATGGCGTAATCCTTGTTTGTTTTTGAATTCTGTATGATTTTTTGGAGATGATATTTAGTTAATTATTGAGTATGATTACTCCTGAAGTTGACTTTTTAGCACTTTTTATTAAGGACCTTATTAAGTTTTTGATGATTCTGCAATTGTTTGAACATGTTACCGCTACTAATTTGGATTAAAAAAGGTGAATAAGTGTTTTTTGTTTGCTTGTTATTTATGAGGGGTGAAGTTGGGTGTGGGGCAAGGATCCAATAATTTTACTGCTTTCCACTGACTCTGATCACGTTTCAGTTTGGAGCAGCATCAGCAATTTTAGTGAAAGAGGGGTCTGTTGGGTCACTTGTAGTAACTATGCCTTGGAAGGATGGTGGTTGTCGAATTGAGGTGGATGAACTTGAGGTCGTTCTTGCTCCTCGCAGGACAAAGGATTCTCAAGATGAATCTGATACTTGCAGTCAGAATAAAAGTGGCAATAATAGTTTCAGCCACGGTTACAAAAAGCTAGACCATGAAACTATTAACAGTGGAATGGGTAATGCTTCAGTTGAAGTTCATGAAGGAGTTAAAACCATTGCCAAAATGGTCAAGTGGTTACTAACTAGCTTTCATGTGAAAATCAAGAAACTGATTGTGGCATTTGATCCATTTCTGGAAGACGAAAGTAAAAAGGTTTTAAACAAAATATTGGTGCTTCGGATTTGTGAAGCAGAGTGCGGAACACATATTTCTGAAGATGCTTCTTCTCCTAGCAGCGTTGCCACAGTTCATAATTTTCTTGGTTTAAGTCGATTAATGAGCTTCGTAAAATTTCAGGGAGCAGTACTTGAGTTACTTAATGTGGATGGTCTTGATCATCAGTCAGTGCCTGAACGTTCTCCTGAGATAAATCTTGGTAACTGGTTTACAGGACACTGTTCACCTGGTAACATGACTACAGTGATCTCTGGAGAAAAAGGAGGGTTTTCAGGAAATCTTAGCTTGAATATACCTTGGAAAAATGGTTCATTAGATATACACAAAGTGGATGCAGATTTTCACATTGACCCTCTTGAATTAAGACTTCAACCTAGCACTGTCAGATGCTTCATCTTTATGTGGGATCTATTTAAAGGTATAGGTGAGGAAAGCGAGGAACAAGGTCATCCCGAACCACCAAAATCAACTCCAAGCTCACGTGCGTTTCCTTCTGACAAGGAGCTATTAGGCAGTGAAGGCTTTGCCACCAACTGCTACTTGATGGAGAAGGAACCAAAAAATGTTCTGCTTTCAGATTCTCATCTTATATCAGATTGGGTTAGTAGAAGCCAGAAAGATAGATATGAAGAACCAGACTTTGGGGCAAGGTTGGTATTTTTGTCATTTGGAATTGTTGTACAAACATTTTCATACAAAATTAACTGCTTTAAGAATAGAAAATGGCCATTTAGGTTTTACGTTAGTTTACATTTAGCGCACTCAATAGCTTTTGCATGTGTTCTTAGGCACCTACTTCCTTTCCCAAAAGATAAAGAAAACTAGACAGGTAGAGCCGTAGAGGGAGGGACAGAATGCCCTTAACAATGATAAGTAGAAGGTTCCATGGCCTCCCCGAATGTATAGCTGACGAACCAGGTGTTATTGATCAGTAACAAACCTTCAAGCTTATTTATAGAATAACTGCATTCCTGCGACTGGTCTAGAAGATGTAATTTGTCAATTTATCTATCTCACTTTGGTACTTCATAATTTTAAGCCATTTGCTAGGATGTAGATTAGATAGGTCAACTTAGTTTCTCATTTGGAGTAAAAGCTTCTGTTTTCCATCTCTAATTATTTGCGTTACTGCTGTGCTAAAATCTTACATGTTGTTTCATGAATGATTTCTTGGCAGCGTGCACCAATTTTTCGAGTGTTGTGATGAACTAAGAAACTCACAGTCAGCTTTAGGGAATAGTGGCATGTGGAACTGGACTTGTTCTGTGTTTAGTGCAATAACTGCAGCATCCAACCTTGCCTCTGGGTCCTTACATGTCCCATCTGGTATGTGATTGCTTTTCATAGCCTCATATATGCATGTGTGCTACTCGAGAAGTATAGATTTTCTTAAGTTTTTCATTGATTTCATGTTGTTTCCTTTCATATGGATATTTAAAGTGTATAGTTTGTTGATGTACTCTCTGTGAGAAATCTTGTGATAGAGTGTCGTAAGAGCTCGATAAAACAGTAAATAATATCTGTGAAATTACTTCAAGAAAATCATGTTATATTAATTTGAATTTGGTGGGTAATAAAGTTAGTAAGTTTAGTTTTTGGTCAATGATTAATCTGTGTCAAGCATGCCCTACGCAACAAATAGTTTATGTGTAGTAGCTTTTGCTTGACAAATAAAAAGATTTGTTAAAAGTACCACACAAATCTGAGAGTGGGGTTAGGTTGACTGCTTTGGTGTTCCACTCCCAAAAATGTTGGTTCATTTTAACTCTTACAAGATGTGATTCATTTTGTTTTACATCGTCAATATGGAAGAATGTGTTAGTATGATTTTTGTATATCTTGCTTTACTTCTGTATCAAGTATCTGTTATATCTATTTGTTTAACTTGAGATGTAGTCTCAAAAATTAATTACCTGTCCTTTTTTTTTTTTTTTTTTTTGTGGGGGTGGGTTGCTCTATCCTGAATTTTTGTTTTTCCTCCTATCTGGTTAAACCTTTGGATTTCTGCACACCTTGAGTTGTTCTATCCTCAACTCTTAATGTTTTACTGATCCAATGTATCCCCCTTCCCTAACTTTCACTTCAATCTATCACACTTTATTGAGTGAACCTGCCTTGATAACAAGAAGGTTTCCGGAAAATGATGCTTAATATGTTCTATATGTATCCTTTTGATGTTTTACATGTGTATATGGACGTGTATGTGTTCTTCATATTACAAGAATATTACTAATAATAGTTGTTCGGTACATTGTCACTTAATGTATGTGTGATGCTTCTGTAAATAATAAACCAACATCTCAGATGCTAATATTACTCTCTCTTCATCATGATGCAGAGCAGCAGCATGTCGAAACCAAATTTAATGCAACCATAGCAAAAGTATCTCTTCTTTTGTCCTTCATTGATGAAGACCAGAAACATTACCCAATGAAGGATGATAAGGCCAATACTGATAATGATATTCAGTGTGTGTGCGCACAATTTGTGGACCTATTTCTTGTATTCCAGGTGATTATATTTGATTAAATAATTTTTTGCTACTTCCCAGTGAGAACAATATCTTGATATATTTACTGGTAATACTAAGGTACTTAATTTTCTTAGTGTTCTGCAGTTTCTGCTCCATTAACTTTATAATATTGCAAAGTCAACAGGTACGCCCTCGAGAAATGAATTTTGAATTGACTGTGCACCATGTTCAGCTTGTCGATCACTTTTGTTCCAAAAATGACTTGGGTAATGAGGAGCATGGACGTGGAGGCGATTTAAGTAGCGTTGCTTTGATCCGGGAAATGCAAGATGGTGTTCAAGGTGCTCTTCGAACTTTCCAAGAGTCCAGCAAAATTACTGGAAAACATTCTGTTGACATCTCACTGAGTACTCAGGGCATCAATAGATGTTGTCACATGACAAATAGCAACTACTTTTTTAGGGAAGACACCAGTATCACTTTGCTCAAAACCTCAGGTGTCAGCAGGTGCCATGCCAGGGTAAATTCAGGTTCTTCTGGCGGCTCGTTAATGGGTCCGTCATCTTTTTCCTTAAATCTGCCGCCTTTTGTTTGCTGGGTGAATTTTGATTTAGTTACTATGATTTTGGGATTTCTGAAAGAAATGACAAACTGTATGAAAACCACTCGCATGGGAAGTGGTTGTGCACCAGAGTCAGAAACGAAAAGCTATGAACTTCCACCGACGGATAATCAAGTAAAAAAATCACATCCACGGGCCACCATTATGCCAACCAAAACAGATCTGGAGACTAATATATTCCTGCCAAATGCTAGGATAATACTGTGTTTTCCTCTTAGGGAATGCACAGATCTTAGCAACTACTCTTCCTGTAACCAATTTCTTGCATTTGAATTTATTTCACCTGCAACTGGAGGGAACAATGTTGAATCTGCCAAGACAAAAACTCTGGCTAGTTTCAACAAGAGACGCAATGTTGCCACATCATGCTCCATGCACTTAAATGTGGGTGATTTTAGATTTTTTTCCATTAGTGCAGCTGCGAGAGAGAATAATAATGGAAGTGGAACCTACAGCGCAGAGAAGATTACTTCTTTTGCGAATGGAACTGGTCATCTATCTCTCATTAGTATGTTTTGGCAGGAGGATACTGTGACTGGTCCTTGGATAGCTAAGAAAGCCAAGCTTTTGGCTTCTTCAGAGAATGCGAAGACTGAAGATAAGGTTGTAAGAAAAGGTTTTGAGTTTGCCTCTGTAACTACTATTAAAGACACAGCAGATTCTGATGCTCGTACTCGACAAGAGATATTATCAAGCTCTGCATTTTTCTTGCATGCACAATTACCTCCTGTTACAATCAATCTAGGAAAATCTCAGTATGATAACTTATGTGGCCTTCTAATCCAGATGTTTGAGCATTTCTCATCCATTCTTTCTGATTCAGTTAGAAGTAGTGAAGAAGATTCTGCATCTCAAGCATCGATTCTAGTAGAATGTGATTCTGTAACAGTGTCAGTTGCTATTGAAGCAGTAGATGCTGTTAAATGCTCCATGTTCGAGGAACTTCCTGGTTCTTGGCTTTCTTTAACTCTTCAACTAGACAAGTTTGAGTTACTTTCTGTATCTGATATTGGTGGAATAAGGAGTGCCAATTTCCTCTGGATGGCCCATGGACAGGGCAATTTATGGGGTTCTATTACTGAAGGCTTACACAGGGAGTTTCTTTTGATATCATGCAGTGACTCCACAATGGGACGTGGTGATGGAGAAAGTTCATATGTATTATCTTCTAGATATTCGGGTTCTGACATTATTAACATGTGGGATCCTGAGAACAACCATAATTTGAGTTCTATGACTGTTAGATGTGCCACTATTGTTGCAGTAGGGGGTCGTCTGGATTGGTTCAGTACAATAATCTCCTTCTTCAATGTACCATCTTCTGAATTTGAGCATGCATGTGATAACAGTCAAGAGAAGACTTGCTCATCTTCGCTCAATCTTAATTTGGTCGATGTTGGCTTGAGTTATGAACCCTATTTTAAAAATTCGGCGACTAATGAGGGTTTGCATCCCAAACTTCCACATCTAAATGCCAATGGAGCTACTAGGGACGAGCCTTATGTTGCTTGTCTGTTGGCCGCGTCTTCCTTGAAATTTTCTAATACAACCTTGGTTGATTGTACAGAGGGGAAGTACAAAATTAAACTGCAAGATGTAGGTCTGCTTATTTGCACAGTGTCCGAATCTAAGTTAGTTGGTAATATTTACAATGCAGAACATCTTCGAAAGAATGGTTATGTGAAAGTTGCCCAAGAAGCACACATTGAAGCACTTTTGAGCACAAACTGTAAGAATGGCCATGCGTGGGAACTAGAATGTGCAGAATCACACATCATGTTAAGTACATGCCACGATACAACTTTTGGATTAATTAGATTAGTAGCTCAACTTCAGAAGCTGTTTGCACCTGATATGCAAAAGTACGCAGTGCACTTGGAAAATAGGTGGAATAATGCTCAGCAGGCGCAGTTCAACAATGCAGAGAGGAACCTAGGTGGTGAGTTTTCTCCATCAGTTTCTCAGACGCAGACTTCAAGTCTAGATAAGAGATCCAAGGTAGGAAATTTGATGGATGAAGTATGGGAAGATGTCTTTCAGCTGGATGGAAACTCTAATTTTCAAGCTAAATTTTTTGAATCACGTCGGGATAGTTTTATTGGAGCTAGCGGGGCTTCATCATCAGAAGAAAAAATCCCTGAGTTTATAGACGAATATTTCTTGTCAGATCTACGACCCCTCTCAGAATTAACATTGAAAAGTCAGTCATCTGACATTCTGCATTGCAAGACAAGTGATGTTGGAGAGACTCGAACAGGAAATGGTGGTTGGTATGGAGATCACTCGTTTAAAATTTTAGAAAATCATGCCTCAAAAGTGGATGGGCAGAATGATGTTGGGCATCTTTTAGAGGTTGATGCTTCTACAGGTGATTCTAAACATGTTGATGTCGAGAAAGCTGAGGGTCAAATACATTTTAAGAATATGAATGTCACTTGGAGAATGTATGGTGGTTCTGACTGGTCCAAATTTCAGAATACTTCTCAGCCTTCTGCAATGAATTATGGTAGGGATTTGACTGTCTGCTTAGAGCTTGAATTTTCTGGGATAAGGGTTGACTATGACGTGTATCCTGCTGGCGAAATACGGTCATCTAGCCTTTCTCTAACTATTCGAGATTTCTGCCTGAATGATAAAAGTGAACGTGCGCCATGGAAGCTGGTATTAATCATCTGTATGAGCCTCAGTGCACTGTTAAATTTTTTCAGTACTATGCTCTGATTTATATATAATTTGGTTTTTATTCAAGGTGCTTGGAAACTACCAATCAAAAAAGCATCCAAGAAAGTTCTCATCAAAATCAGTAAAGCTAAGTATAGAAGCTGTTAAACCAGACCCTTCAATCCCCCTGGAAGAAAACCGGTATGCCTTTCATTTTCTCCGTATCTTCTTTATATGCTTTCGTCTTTGAAGGAAATTTTTGCTGTTGCTTTAGCAAATTTAAATAATTGTCCTGTCGAGTTTTTCAGATGTCAAGTTAAGGCTCCAATTGGTATGGCTACAACGAACTTGGGAAGGGGAGAGATTGGAGTAGTTATTATCATCTATATTTCATGTTTTTAATAGGGAGGGAAAAGAAAGGAGGGGAGGAGAAAGAGGCGGAACATCTAGGCCCACCTCTCAACATTTCCTCTTATTATAGAATCTAATCAGAAAAGCCATTATCATTTATTTATTGTTAGGGTTAATTACAAGGACCTCCCCTGTGGTTTGGTGTATTTCGCTTCCAATCCCCTCAAAGAATCATAATTACAGAGACCTCCCCTGAGATTTGTAGACCTCCCCTGAGATTTCCTCTTATTATAGAATCTAATCAGAAAAGCCATTATCATTTATTTATTGTTAGGGTTAATTACAAGGACCTCCCCTGTGGTTTGGTGTATTTCGCTTCCAATCCCCTCAAAGAATCATAATTACAGAGACCTCCCCTGAGATTTGTAAAACCTTACAAAACCCTAACAGAGATCGGAGGTGGATGGAATGCTTGAAATTACCCTCTAGTCCTCACCAATTTTAATTACTTCGACCTCCCCTGAAGTTTGCGAAACCTTACAAATTCATATTTGCATGTTAGTCTCTAAACTTTAATAATATCCAAGTTATACATAAAAAAGAAAAAAGAAAAACCCCACCCCAATTTATAATACATAAAAATGAAAAAAAAAAATAGTTTATCAACTATGCAAAATAAGATCAAATTTTATTAAGTGTTATATACTTATATATCATTTTCATATAATTTTTTAATAGTACATAAATATATAAATAAAATTTTATTTCCAAATTTTATAAAATATTATTTTATCGTATTGTATTTAAGTAAAAAATAAATTTATGATTGTATTGTTGAAAATATTAAATTCTTATGAATATATAAGTCTATATCTAAATAATTGGGTATCTTATTTTTTTTTTTAAAAACCCCATCAATTTTATTAATTACAAATACTGTGTAGATAACTATTTTATTGAAAGGTTTGAATGAGTATTTTAAAATTTTGTAAAAAAATATTTATTGATTTCTTAGTTAAATTTCATAAAATGTATATTTCATTCAATTTAAACAAGATTTATTTTAGTATTTTATAGTAAATATTACTTCATAGTATTGTATTTAAGTAAGGAATAAATAAATTAATAATTATTATTTTATTAAATGGGTATTTGAATGAGTAATTTTATATAATGTTAAAAAAATAATTGATTTTTTTAGTTAAGATTTTATGAGTTTTTTTTAGAACGGGTTAATTATTAATATATTAGCATTTTTATAGTGCAATTAATTTATGTCCAAATTTTTTTCCTCATTAACCATAATTTTTATTCATTATCCTTTACTTTAATTTTTTTTAATTATGAATTTTTTTATTATTAAAATTACGGGTTAAATATGAATAATTCTGAATATTTTTGCATTTTCATAATGGTCTTTTTTTTCGTTTCTTTTTTATTCACTTTCCCATGTACTTCAATTTTATAAACATTATGAAAAAAGTTTGAAATTAATATCTACACATTAATAAAATAATTTAAAGTTTTAAATTTTCACTGATTTTTTTAACATTTACACCCACTAACAAACCACATCATTGAGCTTCCCTTATACAAACTGAAGTCTAGATTGAAGCATGACCTTTTGTCAAGTGACTTTATTGTGCTTTATAGCCCCAAAGTAAGACTCCCAAGTTTATCCTTTGAAAATGAAGCAGACATAAATCATGAGTTTGGCTCTGCGATATTCATAATGTTCAATTTACCTCCCTGTGATTTGAAAAAGAGCACTTTACCCTCCTATAATCTCATAAAAGTTTCACACCGCCTCCATGACATTTTTATAAGTGGCAGTTTACCCCCTTGTGTTATGATAATGTGGCAATTTACCCCCTTGTATTATGATGAATGTGGCAATTTACCCCCCTGTGTTATGATAAATGTGGCAATTTACCCCCCCCCCCCTCTCCTATTTAACACTTTTCATGCTTACTCAAGTGAGTTACTCTCTCCGGCTAAAGGGGTGAATTGCTTCTTTAAATTTTTAGACCCATAAAACTCCATAAATTATGGATCTCCATGTAGTGACATTATTCTTTTCAATTGTGTCATTGTATCATGAGTCAAGACATTAATCTGAATTCTGGATTTGAATGAATTTGCACACCTTTTCCGCTAAATCCACCTCAATATTCGATGAATATACCTATATTTGTGAGAATATAAAAGACACTTTCTATATGGTTTTTCTTATCTTTATTGTGTCTGCTCACCAGGCTGCGTATTGCTTTACTACCCATGCGTCTGCATCTTCATCAGAGCCAACTTGATTTTCTCATAAGTTTCTTTGGAGGAAAAAGCTCATCAGCTGATACCTCATCCAATACTCCTCCAGGTATTGGTAAACCAGGAGGCCTATCTGAGACGAGTGATAATATACAGGGATGTTCCATCAGCGAGGAGGCATTTCTTAATTACTTTCAGGCAAGTCGAGTATATCGTCAATGGACTTATATGTATCATGAAGATGACTAGTCCTGATATACTTGTGCCTTGTGGTCTATCAGTTAGTGTATTGCTCGTTACTAGAGCCTTCAGTGATTACCTATGCATAATTGCTCATCTTTCTTTGCTATCTTACAGAAATTTGATATATGGCCAATGTTGATTCGAGTTGATTACAGTCCTTCGCGTGTTGACTTAACTGCACTGAGGGGTGGCAATTATGTAGAGCTTGTTAACCTTGTACCTTGGAAGGTAATTTTTCTAATTTAGGTTGAATCTTAATCTTTATAACATTTTCTGATATTTTTTCGTAAATCTCGGAAGATTGGATGCAAAAACAATGTTAGAACAAAGAAACCTACGAAGTTAGGAGCTGGGACTCTGGCTGTGTAATAAGAAATGAAGCAGAATGTGGTTTTACTGTAAAAATGCTACTGATTTTCATATATTTCTACTCATGTTTGCTTAATATGTTTCCACAATTCTGTGGTATTTGACATTTTCTAGTTAGGCTCTTCCCTCTGCTCGTAGATAGTGTGAGTTATATCTTACTCTCTGTGTTGCTATGTATCCGTTTATGCTGAACAATGTACAAACCCTTTAATGCAGATAATGATGTTAGGGGCACATGATATATGTAATTGACTCTTTGTAATGGGGAATGCATACATGTGCTGCTATGAATATAGTGCTCACTAATAGGTTCCTCCAGATTTTTATGTTGATCTTGGATTTTTTTTGACGTGTGAAATGAACATCCTGCATACTGCTTGTCTTTGTTTGTCAGGATGTTGAAGGTTTTTCATTTTAGCAAAGAAGTCTGTAACAATCTATTGAAAACCATAACCAGTCCAGGCATGTTGTTGCTTAAGCCAAGGTTCACTGACCCGATTATTTAGAACAATTTTACTTATTTTGAGCATGTTCAGTGTGTCAATATGAATCTGAAGAATGTACAGGGCGCTGTTTGGTGCCTTTGATAGAATGTCATGACTCACTGTAGCTTCAAACTAATCATAGGTTTCCATGATTATTCATTGTCATACTAATTTAGTTATACAACTTTTTTCTTCTTTTTTTTTTTGAGAACTGAATCATAGGTTTCCATGATTATTCATTGTCCTACTAATTTAGTTATACAACCTTTTTCTTCTTCTTTTTTTTGAGAACTGAGGGTTAATGTGCAAGAGAGCTTTTTTTTTCATCCACACCGATTTCAAATTTAAATGTTGAGGTCCATCTTCAATGACTTCGAATGCAGGGTGTTGAGTTACAACTCAAACACGTGCAAGGAGTTGGTCTCTATGGATGGAACAGTGTTTGTGAAACAATTTTAGGGGAGTGGTTGGAAGATATTTCTCATAATCAGGTTTAGCTAAATCTGACTATGTATCGATTTCTTACAAATTCTGATACTCATGAATGCACAAAGTCCTGACAAATTATATGTTCTATAGATTCATAAATTGTTGAAAGGCCTTGCTCCCATTAAGTCACTGGTTTCTGTTGGTTCGGGTGCTGCAAAGTTGGTGTCTTTGCCTGTGAAGAACTATAAGAAGGATCATAGGCTACTCAAAGGAATGCAGAGAGGTATACTATTGCACAAGACATTTCTATTTTATTGTGTGGTTCCGTTTACAAAAGACAAATTTTAGCTTCGTTTGTGGGCATGTTGTGTCATAGAGTTCTGTTTCCACGATTGAAGATACAAAACGGGATGCTCCCTTGTCAACTTAAGAAGTCTATGGGGCGTGTTTTTTCTTAGATAGATTTATTTGTGATACATAAGTTTGTAAATTTAGCTTTCCCCTAGTGATGTCTCATATTCCAAAGATACGTTGTGATGGTGAGATTAAATGAAAACACCATTGATACAAACTTCATGGAATGATCATTTTGTGAGCATTGCAGACTACAATAAATTAAAAGAAATAGATGCTGAATTAAGCCTTTCTGTGGAAACTCGGGGCTGTTTCCATGAGAAAAGAATAGTTTTATTTCCTTCAGGGCTTATTTCACACATTATAGACCACTAGAGCATATGTAACTATTTTCATTTCCAGTTAAACAACTTTTAAATATTTTGCATCTTTTACATGCTCTTGTTAATTATTTATGTTGAAGCTGTAACTGAACTGTCACTATAGGTACTATTGCATTTCTTAGAAGTATTTCACTTGAAGCCATTGGGCTAGGTGTACATTTGGCTGCGGGAGCTCATAACATTCTCCTTCAAGCAGAGTATATTCTCACAAGCATTCCACCCTCTGTACCATGGCCAGTAGAAAGCATATTATCTACGAATGTGAGGACAAATCAGCCGAAAGATGCCCAACAAGGAATTCAACAGGTTAATTTTTCAACTCTTTGAACTTGGTTCCTCATTCTGGTACTATGTAGCTTTTTTGAAATTTCATCTTGATTATTCGTTTGTACCTTTTTCTTTTAGCTCTCAAGGAAATTTAATCTGTTGCCCCATCTTTTCAATAGTTCTTCCTGTAGTCGCAAGAATTTTCTCAAGTCTTTCCTCCAAATGAGGATCTGAAATTTGTTTGTTGGCAGGCTTGCCAGAGCATTAGTGATGGCCTAGGCAAATCAGCCTCTGCATTGGTACAAACTCCTTTGAAAAGATATCAACATGGTGCTGGCATGGGATCAGCTTTAACCACTGCTGCCCAGGCTGCTCCAGCTGCGGCTATAGCCCCTGCTTCTGCTGCTGCACGTGCAATGCATTGTGCTCTTCTTGGCTTTAGGAACAGGTCCAAATCCCCCTGTTTGTAGTGCGCCCCCCCCCCCCCCAATCACTTTGTTTATTTGATACTGGTTGCTTAGATTTTCCTTAAATTGATCTATGTGATATCAATTGTTGAATTTGCAGCCTTGATCTTGAACATAAGAAAGAGTCTCTGGAGAAGTACTTGGGCAGAATTCCACCTCCAGAATCTATGCTGTAGGTGTGCTCATAACCAATAAAATTTACTAATGCATTATGTCAGCGGTTATGGGTGAAATTTACTTTAAATTTTCCTTTTTGGCAGCGATTAAAACCATAAATGGATCCTGGAAAAGCAAGGTTCCGTGTCAGTTGCAATCAGAAACTCCATAGACAACTCTTCTTAATCTGCTAAGGTGATGACTGAGTTAAAACATGTCCGCTGTCTGCATGAGTTTGTTTGGCTAAAATGCAACCTAATGAAATCATGGCCATATAAATATGGAATAGAAGTTCTTGGTGAATAGGATTTAGACAGTTAGCACTCTGCCTGGATGTGGAATCTCATCTCATGAAGGATAGTAATAAGGACAATAACATTAATGAAAGAAAAAAAATTAGAGTTTCTTTCATTTTCAATTTTTAGAATATAATTTGAGCCCAGGACCTTCGGAAAGTACAAACTTTTTTCAACCACTAGGCTAGCCCATTGAGGTTAAAAGTTTTCCTAGGGATTCGAACCTAGGACCTTGGGAAAGTCCAATTTTCCTTCAACAACTAGACCAACCGCCTGGAATTATGCTATGAGTAGCTTAAACTCTTCCTATTTCACGGGGATGAGTTGAAAGAACACCACTGATCAAGGTCCTATACCAGTTGATTCTTGAGCAAATGACAAAACGACCCCCTGTGCTTTGTCCAACTCCCCAAAAAAATTCCCGTGTTATTTTAACTCCCAAAAACACATATGTTTGGTTTTAATTACCACACTCAATCCAAAGAGAATTTTACTTTCGATTTTTGGCAAAATGACAAAATTGCCCCTATGCTTTTGTTTTTTTTAAATTAGTTATTCTTTTTGAAAATCTATGTATATACTACTTAGATCGAGTGTGATATTTAAAACCAAAAATAGGGGGTTTTTTGGGATTTAAAATAACACGGAGGGGGTATTTTTGTCTTTTGATATCAGGGGTACAATTGTCATATCAAAAGTAAAATATTAACAAACACTTGCAATTTTTAGCGTTTGAATAACACCTTTTTTTTTTTTTTTTGGGTGTATTAGGCACTTACTTGAGATCATAGGGGGTTTTGGGGAGTTGAAAAAAAACAAGAAGTTTTTTGGGAGTTAGACAAAACATTGGGGGTGTTTTTGTCTTTCACTCGTTGATTCTTCACTTTAGTTACACTATAGAACAGAATGAGATAATTAGCCATCTTTATAATATGGAGTGAATTACGGTTGGTGTAGATGCCGGCCCTAAATTTTCAATTTGGCCATTAAACTGTCATTCACGCATACCATATGTCATATTTTTAATATCACAACTAACAATTTTTAGGGCAATTATGTTAAACTTATATATGCTTGTTTCCAGGTGTACAAATATACATATGATGAAAACTTATATATGCTTGTTTCCAGGTGTACAAATATACATATGATGAACAGATATATGTTCAAGGTTTTTTTTTAAGTGTTGGAAGACAGAATGTGTAAAATGTGTAAATATGTAATGATAGTATGGTTTAACCATACCAAACTTAGTCATGATGATTGATTGGCCTTTCTGCCTTGTAATTATTTTTGTCATATTTTATTTTAATTCAGCTGTAATGAAATGTTGTTGTGTTATAAATTAACTTCATTGCAAAGTAAAGGCTCATTCTTTTTCTATTCTAGTGATTCTACCTGTTCTTTCCCAATGTTACAAGTGTAGGCAATCATGATACACTTATAACTTATTGGTTGTATTATTTAATTGAATAATATTTCTAAAATAATGGTTAAATAATAGGAGTATTTCTAGTACACTTATCTATTTTCTTTACTGCTCTTTTTCTTTCTTATCTAATTACTAATGTCTTTGTCATTAGAGTTAAAGGAAAATTATAGTCTATTTTGTGATTGAATAATAATTTCTGTTTTATATTCTTTTTTGTGATTAAAATTATTCGAGGCATTTGGGAGTCATGAAGGGCATTGAGTAAAACTCTTATGAAGGCCAAAAAGAACAAAGAAAATAGCATTAGACATAAGAGTAATGTCTAGAAGGCTAGAACATAAGAAACTCCCCCATTGAATTACAAAATTACAAATTACACATAAATTATTACATTAAAACATTTTACAGAGAAAAAAAGAAAAAAAAAACAAAATTAGCTGCATACATTGCCACATACAGATCCAAGGGATGTGGATGAAGAAGGCCAAATTATCAAAATCAACAATTCTACAACTCTTCTACATCAATCCAGTTTTACTTTAATCCCCTAACATTAGCAGAAGCAACTCAAAACCAACAAAAAAGGGAATTAAAATGAAATCATATTATCATTAAAACTTCACTTCCAAACCTCACAAATCTTCATTTTTTTTCAAGAATGCAACACAAATTGTCACCTTTAAAGTTAGCATAACCATCCTTACAAGCCATATTTGTTGCCCTTGTTTCATCTATTCTTTCTAAAGCTCCTTCAATAATTTTATCACTTCTCTTAGGTACAATGAGTGATCTCTTTAGACCTAACCTCTGCTTCCACCGGCTTGTACCCTTGGATAACCGTGGTTGTACATCATCATACTCATCATCACCTGCACGAAGTTCGTCTCTAAGTGTAGTAATTTTAGTACAATTTTCCTTCATGGGAAGCAATTTCCCTTTAGAGAAAAGCTCATCAGCCGTGATCATGGTTTTATTAGGGAGAAAAAACTCGAAATCGGAGGATACGGGAGCTTCCCTATAGCTATTTTCTTGTTTCATGGTTTGTTGAAAGTCAGCAAAATCATTTGAAAATGAGATTCTTGGGCCAACTGAATTATTGTAGAGGTTTTGGTGTTGTTCATTGTTCAACATGTTTAAGCATGCCATAGACACTAAATTTAGTATTTTGGACTTTCTTGTTCTTTTGGTCATTGAAGTTTACATGCAATGTGATGTACCTTTATATAGGACTTCTTTTTTTCTTTTGATAAAATATACATTGAAGATTGTTTGTGACATGTGAATGTAGGAATTTAAAATGTTTATGTACAAAAATTGTTGATGGAACTCCCAAGGGGCACATCCATATCAATAGTTATTTATTGAAGACAAAAATGACCCCTAATTATGGAGTTTTGTGGAGCTAGAAAAGTGGATTCGTCTTATAGAATAATCTACATCAGATCTATTACAACATCATATATATATTGGATCAATATAATATAATCCAATTAAACCGGCCACCTTTTATTTTCTTGCAGTGTTTCATCCAGTATTCACGAGAATGGCATTTTACTAACTTTATATTTCACTATTATTAATTAATTTTTACAATCTGCATCAACTAAAGGTGAGTTTATTCTATCAATGATAATTCTCAAAATCATGTTTGTCTTTTATCTCTAACTTTATATATCACCATAATCAATAAATTTTACAATCTGCGTCAACTAAAGGTGAGTTTAGTCTATCAATATTGATAATTCTCAAAATCATGTTTGTCTTTACTATAATTTCAAAGGTGTTTGACGGGAAATTGCAAGATACTACATTGTGTTATGTAAAATATGCATTAAATTATGTTGTAATTCTTTTTTATACTAAACTCCCTTGTACTTTCAAAAATCTATATAAAACACTCAATCTCTATTAGTTAACTAGCCCCGTTAATTTTTAATTGAATTATCTTAATTACCCTTAGATATATTAAAAGTACGAAAGGATTTTGTGCAAACGTTCAAAGTACAAGGGAGTTTTGTACAAACATTCAAAAGTACAAGGGAGTTTTTGCACAAACTTTCAAAAGTACTAGGGAGTTTTGGCTAAAAAAATTATGCAAAATTAACAAAAATCGCACATTGTTCGCACGGAACACTCGCGTTAAAAAATGGACGGAATGAAACGAATTGAGTTTTTTTCCAGATTTTTTGAAAATACGAGGAAGTTTGGTGCAAAAGAAAATCCACATAATAGATTAGTGCAAGTTTCGTATAATACAAATACGATCGTGCATTTTCCCGTATTTAGCTTTGAATCGACTTGTATAAGAATGCTTGTGTAGTATATAATGACTTGATTTCATTGAGAAAATATTAAGGATGTTGTACAATTTAGATCTTAGTTGTGAACTTTATTAGGTTATAAATGCGTAGAGTAAGATCTAAAATCTCAATATTCAAGGGCAATCAAGGGCATAAACAAAATTATCATTGCCGGTCAATAGATTTGGACATAAGCAAACAATATCTTATGTTACTTTATAATTCTTAGCCATTTTCTTACATTTTTATATTACTCGGGATATTATTGACTTAGATCAGGTCTAGGAAAAAAATTTAGATCTTGTAGATAGAAATGCACCACAACTTGCATTACGAGAACATGACATTATCACAATCAATGGTATGATGTAATTCTAACTTCTACGTAAGAAATTCTTTTATTACTCCATTGGTTTCATAAATCTTACTCTTATTTTCTTTCTAAGATGTCCCAAATCAATATTTTTTTTGTTTGTAAATAATTATTTTTCTCAAAATTATCCTCTCACATAAATTAATGATTTGTCACTAATTTTCAATCACCACTTTTAAGGGCATAAATGTAAAGATACCTAAATTTTTTTGTTTTTCCAGCAACTTTGTGTCAAATGTAAAGGGAATAAAAATAATGAATGGGATGAAAATATTTAATTATCATATGAGAATGCGGTAAAACGTACACACTCCATCCTCCAAAGAAATCTGATGTTGGGTGGTAAGATACAAAACACTACCTCCGTCTAATGGTGATTGTTGAAAACTAACGAAAGTTGACTAAAGTCTGAAATGTCCTCTTTTATTCTATATGTATTTAGTTTACACAATTAATTGAGAAAGAAGTGACAATTAACCGTAAATTATCCTAATATTATAACAAATTGAAAGAGCAATTGCAAAAATAATCTAAAGTTGAAGGAAAATCGAACTTAGAAGTAAGTTTACATTTGCTTATCCCATTTTTTTTTTTAAATAAAAAGACCTCGTTCATTCAATATATTAGAACAAGCTTATATACAGCAGAGAGGATAATGATGAATCATTGAATCGGATTCAATTGTTCATTTCTTTAGTTGTTTTTTAAAATAATAAAGGAGGTCAACAATAGCTGCGGCTTTCTCAAAGAAAATATATATAAATTACTCCTCTTTTTACAACTCCAAGATGGATGGATGGATCAATAAGTGTAAACTAATTTACAACACTCACTGATGGCTAGTATTACTATTTACACCTCTGAAAAGGTACTCTTTTTTGCAACAAAGTATCCAATAAACGACAACAAAGGAAGCAGAAGGGAAATACAGTGTATGCTTTACATGAATATTGAATTCTACTTTGTCCTCCAAAAAGAAATAAAAAGACAAAGTACACAATCTAACTAGATACTAACATAGACGCCAGAGGGAGATTATAATTATTAAAAAAAGAAAAACATAGAGGGAGATTTTGCCAAGAACACTTGGTAGATGATCCATTGGTTTCTTAGAAGGAAAAAATCAGAAGACCTCGAGTTCCTATATGGATCAATAAGTGGTCCGATTTCGATGATTTTTTTTTTTTTTCAGAATATTGATTTTAGTTGGTCCATCGAAACCTTTGAAATATAATTTTGCCTGAATTTTGATGTTGGGTTTTATGCGATTCAAAGATTTGAGACTTGATTTCAATTGAATTTGAATTTCGAATTTAGAGGAAAATTAAAAAGTATAGGTAATAAATGTCAATATAAAAAAAATCGTAGTCTATAAATATCAAATCAATGACTAATATAGACCTTGTTAATTTTTTATGATGATTACATGACTTATGGATTCGGACTTAACTGAAGTAAACCTAAATACAAATGAACTTTTGACAAAGTTATGGAGAGGCACTTGTGACAGCCGGAGTCAAAACATTTTGAATTTTTATTAACAAGAACTTTATTTTAGTCTTCAAATAAGAAACAATCAAAATTATGACTTTACCTCTAATAATTGCTTAAGGGGTGTCCGAAGCGATTTGCAAAAATAGTTTTTAGTCTACACAAACCTTTGTCATAGTCCTAAAAATGTATTCCCATCTGTCTTTTTTTCTTTTTTTTTCGTCTTGTAAATGTCATACAAAATTAAGTTATTAGTGGCACTTTGCTTTACCACAACTCATGGTGCGTGAAGTGCTCTCTACAGCCAAACTGGCAACAACTCCCATGTCACATCATGTGCACACTGTTTAGCACAATCCGACCGACCTTTGAATTGATTAAAACAAACACTGCTAGTTAGCACTTAGCAGCCCTTAAATTTTGACCAACACAATTCTAAACACAGCTCATATAATATTTTAGTTTTGTTCAACTTAATCTAAAATGTCATAAATAATAGGCAACAACATATTAATTCACACACACATATATATATATATATAGTAGCCCTAGCTTACATAAAATATTCAACACCTTAAATTAAAAGTTATACAGTAATTATATGGCAAGGTCTTATTACAATAACTTAAAATAGTCGCAAATAATACCTTTATGTAGATATTTACAAAATATCTTCTATAGGAAAGAATGATTTTGTAACTGTTTATGTACAGAATGTAGAGTTATTGTAGTATGTTAATCAATCAAGGCTCTATTCGATTGAACCTCATTAATATTACTTCAAACTCAACCCCTAAATTACTGAGTCTAACAAAAATGTTCAAACTGATCAATCGAACACATTTAATTAGGTTCGAGTCAAGCCATCCATCCTAGCCTAATTATCAGTGCTACAAACAAAGTCATCAATATGGGTCAATGTGATGGATCAATTCAGATCCAACGCAACTCGCCACTAATTTTTTTGTGTTTGATTGAGTTGATTTGGGTAGATAAAAAAACTATAAGGAAACACTGATTTAATCTTGGCTTTTCAACTTCGTTGAATTTTAATTATAAAATGTATATATTGTTGAATTTTAATCATGAGGTCATGGGTTCAATTACCACTAATGTGGATATTCCTCTAGTTTTAGTGTTTGATAGTATTTGTAATTTTTTTGTACTTGAGCAGCTATAATAAGTCTTTATTAGTGTTTCAAACAATTATGTCACGATCAATGTGGAATTGAGCCTTAGACCAATCCGACAAATGGTCGAATAACATATTTCATTTCACGCCTAATAGCTAATATGGTAAAACTTGACATTTAAAGGATCAACAAGATCCAAAAAGGGCTCAATCTTTTCAGGCCTTACACAGACTACACAACCCGATTTTCGACTCGCTGTTGAATTATTTTCTTTGACCGGTAGGTGATCAGTTGATCCACCCTAGCCACACCTTTATGATGTAAACATGTGTGTGTGTGTGTGGAGTGGGAAGGACTAATTAAGGGGGTTGAAAAAGATTCCAACATTTTAATATAGACTGTCACTACTAAAACTCACATGGTCATGGTTAATCCTCCTCTTCTTTGGATTAGACAAACGTGTTTGTTTACTGTAGTTCCACAGACTCAATCTGCTAAAAAAAATACCCTATATTAACGCAGAGTGTTTCTTTTGGTCTCCAGTCAAGTTAACAATCTTTGTCATTTTGCTCGTATTTCTAAATAAATCTTCTTCCTTTCCCAAGTACTTCTGTTATCTGGCACGGTTTCCAATTCAAGTCAATTTTATTATGATGGGGTACACTGTATGTTGCCATATTCCCAGAAATAATAGAATTCACCAGCAATAATACCAGTTTACACAAGTAAATAAATTTTGACATAGTCCAATGGACGATAATAAACCAAAGATATATTCAGAAGAGCTATAATGGGATAACGGGTGGCTAAAAAAAATTTAAAGGTCATTTGCCAGTCAAACAAAGACAGTACAAAAGAGTTGGATATGAGCATTCTCTGGAGCTTATTCATAAATTTGACTACACACAATTGGATAAAGAGGAGAGCCACATTTCCATAATCCATAACACACAAAAAATTTTGAAACTTAAAATATGAAAAAGAGATTTCTGATAAAACAGCATAAAAGTAAGTTCATAAACTAATGCCAGTATAAAAATTGGCTCATATAAATATAAATTTACAATATAAAATCCAACTTACATGAATTTTTATCGTTTTCATCAATACTACAAAACAACAGCTATTACATACAAGTATAAGTACAACAAAATTATGTATATCCCGATGCAAATAATGTCCGTTGCATCCATAATTCTAGGGCCATTTGATTGACATATGGCACGGCAGCTTCAACTACAATTTTTTTACATGTTTGTTTAATATGAAAGATATGAGGCAAAACTAACCAAAATCTACGCAAAATCATCATCATATATGCATGCAGGAGGTATTCGATTTGAAGGTATTTGATTACCAGGGGAAACGCTAGGTGAAAGTTTCACATGAGTTTTACCTTCTGAAGTTCTCATTAATTTTGTGCGTGGCTTTTGCAGAGGCTTCAAATTAAATGAGCTTCCTATAGAATCTTTGCTAGGAGAATTTGATAGCAATGTTGCCTGATTTTTATATGATAATAGTGATCGTTTAGAGAGAGCACTTCTGAAATTGGTCTGGGTTTTAGGTTGATCTAACTCCTTTGTTTCCGTTCTCCTCGTTGATTCAACAGGGACAAGCTTCCCATCTACTTGATTTGTAAAAACAAATGAAACCTGCAATATTTAAAATATAACTCTAGGCTTATCATCGACAGTAAAAAAATAAAAATTCAGTAAGACCTATATTTTCCAGTTGGTATTTGGCTCGAGTATTGGATTCCTTCAAAAGTCTAGAGAGAACTAACTCTCCGAGATAGGTAAGGAACATAATTAGTTGGGCTAAGCATTTACAGGATTTATCTAAGTCCCATGCACCAATCAATGTTTCTCACATATAATTACAGAACTAAGGTCATACTTATCACATTGTGAATTAATTGAAATCGTTGATTCAAATTATCAAAGAAAAAAAATTCATTGATTCAGAACAAATTTGAAAGTAAGATATTTAAAATTATTTTGTAATGGAAACACAAACTATGCTCATATAACATTGTAACAATTATATTTAGCCACTGGTTTTTATGGAAACAGGGTCAAGGCATATTGAAATTTAAACACAGAGTTCAAGTTAATGAAGCACTCCCAAAACGTCTAATTGAAAAAAGATAACAGAAGCCTGTTTTCTAGAATTCTCACCTCATTTCCTGCTGAAGCTTGAAATATGCAATCAGGTACAGATGATGGAAAATGATGATGCCCCCAACTAGCTAAGTCCTCTTCCTTTGGAGTTCCAACCTTGAGAAAAATATTATGTCAAGAGAAGAGCATATTTTACGCACAAAATCCTGATACTATAAAACATTACTAACCTGTTTCTCATAGCTTTTTAAGTTGTTCAAGCACCCAGCAATGCCTGCAAATCCACCTATGTCCTCATCATCGGGTTGGCATCCCACATTTGTGTAGTCAGATTCAACACGGCTATCTAATATCATTTCACCTTGTTTGCAACGATTGCAGCACATCTTTTCATGAATTTCAGAACTGCATACAAGTGCATCATTTTCAGTGGGAAAGAGTGTCCTCGTCGTGAATTAGGAAGAAAGAATATCTCAAGAATTCAAAAAGGAAAAAGATATGTAGAATGAGAAGCTAAAAAGCCTAGAGCATTGCATTTTGATTTCTCTTGAAAGTTAAACAATTTGCATCATCACCACTAAATGTTCTTAATATATCTTGTGGTCGTGAACACCACCACAAACATGATATACTAATAAAACAGTAGGGTAAAGGCTTATGACTTTGAAACATCTATATAGTATCAGACTATAAGTGCAATTGTGATATAGCCATTGACATTTGCCCAACTGCAATTAATGCTGATAAATGAAATCATGATAACCAATTGATGGGTGTTTAGATGTTCTGTAGAGTATTCATTCTGCCTTAATTTTGTTCGGAAATTCATGAAATTGTACAAATCAAAAGAATCCATTCAACAACTTGGAATATTACTCTCATATCTCATGAGTAAATTCAGGGTAATTAACAATTTATATGTGCCTTGTATGACTAACAGACAAAAATTTAATCAATGACACACCTTATACTGCCATTAAATGTGAACAAGTCACGTAGATCTTCAGTTGAAAGTAAGTTTCCCTGTGATGAGAAATCCGTAAAATGCATACATGAGTAAGAACATATTTTTATGGGAAATGATAAAAAAAAACCTCAGAGAAAGTACCTTCTCAGAATCTACTTGCTTTTGCTGAATAACTTGTTGAAGTCCTTCTTTTGACATTTGACGCTGGTATACCTACAGAAAATTAGAACAATTTTTAGTTGATTTAATAGAAGTATAGATAGAGAAGCAAATTCATTAAATTTGAAGCATCAAACCTTTTCTTCGATGGTTCCAGTACTTAAAAATCTGTATATGTAGACTCTCTTCTTCTGTCCATCCCTCCAGACCCTTGCTGCAGCCTGAAATGTTTTAAGGAAATTTGACTGTAAGAGCTCTTTCAATCATCCCTAAATTTTAGATATATCAATACAGCATTGCATATCCACTAATAATATTTAACATTGATGGACAATTACCTGTTTATCATTGGCTGGATTCCAATCAGGATCAAAGAGAACCAGTCGATTACCACCAATCAAATTGAGGCCACAACCTCCAGCTTTGCTACTCAAGAGAAATGCAAACTCATCCTAAAATTCATATAAAAAATAACACAGTGAAGGCGCAGATCTGTAACACATGAACAAGTATTTCATAAACAAATCCTCATACTTTTAATGGATCATTGAAACGATGAACCAACTTTTGTCTTTTGCTTATTGATGTAGACCCATCAAGTCTTAAAAAGGGATATCTTCTTTCACGGCATAACTGAGCAAAAAGGTCCAATGTCTGAGGAAGGAGAGTTGGAACAATATAGTTATGCAGCTTCAAAAAGAATAAGAATATAAGTAATTCTTTAAAAAAAAAAATTCAAACTAGAAAGCAGAACGATGATCATAAAATTACTTGCACAGCCATAAAAGGTAAGCACCTATGATTTTAAATCATGACATAAAACTTAAGTCACTTCATTCCTCCATATCAGGCATGCGTGAGTGAAGAACATTGATTTGACAGTCATTACAAGAGGAGAGCATATGCATACTCTTAGAACTCAGGTCAGGTAGAGATAAGACATCAAGCGAAGAAGAAGAAACTAAAAGCTCTTGTTTTGCTTGAATAAGTAGTTGCAACCCAAATGCTTGAAACAGATTGTATAGGCACTCTAATTTGTGTTAACTTTTCAAAGAAGAATTATGATTCTTTCTTTGAAGATGTTTTCCAGTCAACCGAACCAAGAGTATTGCTCTGGGATCATATATATATTTTATTAGCACAACTAAGTTAAAATAAAGTGCTGCAATCAAATTGCCTACGTATTGAATAATACCATCAACTAGTATTAATATGAAATTTTATGTCAGAAGTTGAGATTCATGATGAAAATAAAAATAAATCCAATGCATCGAGCTTGTAAGACTAATAATGAAACACCCCAATCCCACATTGATTGTGGATGAATTGTTTGAATGGTTAATAAAGACTTGACCTACTTCTACTTGTCAAAATGGGCTTAAGCATTTTGGGCTAGTGGACTAGAACCCAACAATGTTGACAAGGCCAGAAGTGGATCAAGGTCTTTACAAATAACATATATACCACCACATAATTCAATCAATTAAGTCAAATTTGGCACCTGTGTGTAATTTGAAACTAGAACAATCCTATCATCTGTTTTCTGACGGAGTTGAGCAAGTAGTCTTGCTAAGACATGCATTTTTCCTGATAGTTCAACCCAAATCCCATCACCACCGGTCCACGATCCAGATCTGACAATATATCATCAGAAACCATTCCTTAAAATTGGGATTCAAATGAAACTAAATTCAGCAAAAAAATGTCTGGGGATCATAGAAGATTCACCTTCCAGAGAACAATTCTGGTGGGAAGAAACGCAAACAGTCCTCAAGTCCTGACGTTCCCGGACTCCCACTTTTTATTGTATCATATATTAGCTTCAAGTTAAATTATCTGACATGAGTAAATTTCAATAGCTACAACCAAAATATAAAAAATGCAAGTGCAAAGATACACGCTAAAATAAGAACACTGAAGTTTAGATCAATGGAAAATGAAATTTTAATGATCAGACAAAAATATGGTGAACCTATAATTGCGAGTAAAATAGTTTCAAACTGGAAATAAAAAATCATTTTTTATCCAAAAGATCCAATACCAACTAGATACTGTGACGTAAATGTGATCAGAGATTAGCTGAAACACACTCTGTTGAAAAGCTAGAAAACCTTAATGCTTCGTCAAATAACATAAGAATATAGCTCATAAAAATAAGAAAGCTCAACGTCTTAGAAGTGGGCAACAGTAATAGTCCATCAATAGATTGTCTTCAAAAGAAATGTCCCAGGCTAACTAGTTTTCAAAAATGCAAGCCTGTATATATGTTCATCCATAATTCTCAGGTTACTGGACTTGATACAGAAACTTTTGTCCTAGAGTTGAGGGATTCCATTCTTATACTTGATACCCAAATTCATGTTTCCATTTACTTTTTTACCAAATGAGTTTAGATAATTTCACATGTTCTAATAATGATAGTGACTTCTCTAAATATATCAAAGGTGAAACCCTTGTATATAAAATATAAGTATATGGAAAAAGTCTTATCGCTTAGCACTCAAAAGAACAGGATAAATGTCAAAGGAGTTTAGGAATATGGTGCTATATTTTCAGAAATTAATTCATCATGATAAGTCATCTACAAAACGTAATTTCATCTTCTTGGATGTGCAGTAAGGGAGTAATGTATGAAATAACACATTATTCACAAAATTGATCAGAGCTCAATCTACGGCATGATAATGTCAAGACTTGTACTTTCCACACCAATAACACCGAAGAAATTTAAAGCACGTCATAGATTCATCATCTTCCAATAGCAGTATACCTTTGGATGATTGCAGAGCTTCTTAAGAGCTGTTATGTAAGCTAAGATTTTTGATTGTTTTGCTTCTTCAGAAATTGCTCGTTTAACCTGTAATTGAAAGTTATGACGGTTGGAAATCTTTCTCATTTCAGAAGCTTATGCAGATTGAAGTGCAAGCTTATAAATTCAACGAATTAATTACATTTTTTGATTGTATAAAATGGTTGTACAGCTCAGACTGGAGTGGCGTTAACTTGCAGCATACAACTTCAATTATCTGCAAAAAAAAAAGGCAAGTATTTTAAACAATCAACATATCTGCAGACCAGGTTAAAGTATTTTTAAATGAAAAAGATGGAGTTATTGAAAACCACACTAATTTTTTAACTGAGGAGATATTGACAATATATGTGACACTTAGAGTTTCGATTGAAGACTGGAAAGTCAAAGCAATGCAATTTGTTCTGTACAGATGTCAAGAAGAATGATGAGAGGAATCCAGTTTCTTCTGAAACACCTTATTTGATTACCCGGCAAGATGTGTTTCAAAGCAGAATGAGTCCAGAAACTAATTATCAAAGAAATAAAAAACACAAGTCCAGAAACAGGGATTACCAGACACCGAGATAAATGGAAAACCATAATCTTTGTTAGTGTCCTTCATTTGACTCTCACATATAATGCTCCTTCCAAATAATGATTTGCAGTAAATAAAAGGATGCCATCAAGGTTATTTGTTTAAAATCAATTAACAAGTATATATGTGGCATAGCTCATATGATAGACCAATTATAATGCTATAAATGCTAAGTAATATGAAATATAGAAGCTGAAATACCTTTGGTGGTAAGTGGTTAGACAGTAAAGCATTAGTCCTCCGCAATATAAACTGAAATATAAATAGTAAATAGCTGTAAAAAGTTGAGGCAAATTTGGTGCATCACATGTCCGTGTAACCCACGTATAAGCTCTAGTAAACACTACCTTTGAATGTAATGGAGAAAGTTCGGAATCCTAATGGAACTTAATCAATATTTCTGTGAGAGGCTACCTAAGTTATACCAGACTATGGCATTGAATCATTGCAAAATATTACTTACCTGATTTACTTTTCCACTTAGTTCTGCAGATCGCTCCGAACCAAGCCTCTTTTCTTCTTCAGTGGCTGTGGGCTCTCGACCACAAATAATTGGCATCTTCAAACAGTATAGATATAAATCAATTTTAGAAAGAAAAAACATTATATACTGTAGAATAATTATTAGATTTAACAATGAAGTATGGAACAGTGTGCACCATAAGCAACGATATGTTATTTCCATCTTTTGTTGTTAGTGAAGTTATAAAGTTGACTAACAGTGTCAAAAGTTGGTATAAAATTTTAAAAGAGACATGTTTATCATCAACAAAGCTAAGAATCCAGGCCCCAAGCATACCTCATAATAACGCCGAAAAAATGTAGCATCACCCAGGACTCCAGGATTAGTGAAATTAACCATAGCATAGAACTCCTCAAGATCATTCTATGTTTAAAAATAAAGAAGAAAGATTGTTCACATAATAGAAAAGGTGGGAAAGTACTCTTAGAAAAGATGAAGCAGTGAGATGCTAAGTTGTTCTTACTTGCATTGGAGTTCCTGACAGCAGAATGCGGCGTTTGCAGGACAAAGAAGCCAATGCCTGGTCCATAAGTTGAAAGAATCAATCTCAAATCCGCACTATCATTGTGACCTCATCCAGAAAAAATAAACTTAAAAGAAGGATCTAAAATCTTACTCGATTGGTCAATGTTTGATCGTTTTTTAACCTGTGAGCCTCATCACAAATAAGCAGGTCACAGGACCCGCTTTGGTTGAATTTTGAACAATGCATCCGAAATGTCTCGTAGGAAACAATCAATACCTGTGATAATGTTAGTTGAGTTATTAGTATAGCTTCTATTTCCATTTTGGGCGTCCCATGACAAAGGTCACTTTCCTGGATTAAAATTTTTGCCACAAACTATCCCTCTCAATTCTCAAAACTGAGCTCTAGCAAATAGTAACGATGTAACTCTACTAATTCTCAGACACTACTTTCCATAGCCAATATATAGAGATAACAAGAAAGTTCCACCTTATCAACTTTCTCTTCAATTACACACCAATCCAAAATGGAGAAATAAAATGGGATGAAGTAATTCAAATTAGTACCAGAAAGTTACCTGTAAAGGGCTGCAAGGTCTAGTGAAACTATTAATGCTAGAGATAACATCTTCTCTAGTACTCTCACAAAGAGCAACAAGTTTCACTCTCTCCCCGACCCATTTCTTGATTTCATCTTCCCAGTTACTGACTAGACTGGTAGGAGTCACGATTATGGCTTTCTTAACCATTGGTTTCCCATCAAATCCCTGGCGGAGAAGAGTATAGAGTAGTGTGATTGACTGCAGAGTCTTCCCTAACCTACAGAAACAACCCAAAAAAAATTAGAAAACTGAAGGCATGAAATATAGATTCAAACCCAACTTTGCCTTTTCAAATTATAAAGTACAGACATAGAGGACAGAACTTTTACCCCATATCATCAGCCAAGATGCACCCATTAATATTGGTAGCACTCATATTACCAGAAACACACTCAAACATGAACTGCACCCCTTCTCTGCAAGTCAAATCAAGCGAAGCTTCCAATTAAGTTCATGTATCTACCTCTAAATACAATTTGTTGTATAGTTTTAAAAGGAGTGGGGTTGATGAAAGGTGTCCTTCAAAGGCTGAAGGTGAAAACGAAGGCGCAAGCTAAATTAAAGTTAGTGCAGAAATACAAATTTTGCAAAGGCTGAAGGTGAAGACAGAGGCGAAGCTAAATTAAAGTAAGTGCAGCATATTTTAGTATTTACCAAGAATGCCAATAAACTTCAACATACGAAAAGAAACAAAAAGGAGGGGGGAACATAGCAGTAAAAACAAGATAAATAGTATAGGAGTAGATAACATGATTTGAAGATAAAATATAAAGAAATATGTGGAAAGCGGCTGTGGAGAGGATCAAGCTAGGAAGAGAGAAATTCGGAGGGCGAGAGAGACACAAAGATATATCTGAGAGTTGGGATTTTGAAGGCTCTTTAAATGACCTTTGACCCTTAGTCTGACCTATAGATTGCACTTTGATTCAAAAGAGAAGTGCACAGAGCTCCAAAATTGCTCAATTCACTAAAACGGTTTTCCAAGATGTAGCATGGCACAAGCTCAATCTAACAACTATGATCAAATTGTGGCAGCAAACTGCCATAAATATGATAAATAGTAGGCTAAGTATTTGAGGTCCATTATATCATAAGTGTTAACCCCTTCAGAAATACCATTGTGAACCATTGCAGAAGAAAAAGACTTAAATACATGAGAGAAATCTGTAAGAAGATACTCTAATGGAAAGTATGCCTTAACTTATCACGACTCCCCCTTTGTATAATAAATAACAAAGTAAAATATTCTCTTATCTATTAATTACACCTCTTAACCTGACATGATGAAGACAGATAACAACAAAATTATTAAACAATAAGCAAGCGTACCTTTGATGGGGACGGAGAAATTTCACAAGCAATGGATCTACAACTACAGACATAAATTCACCATCTCTCTCTTTAGATTCTTCTGGCTTCCATAACACAAGAGGCTCTATTCCTGGAGGCAACGCCACACTCTCCTCAGAATCCTCTTTCTCGGTGTTGGGAGTATTGAACCTGTTTGTAATGTTAAGTAATACGGGCCTTGTGGAACCCCATGGCACAAACCTCTTACGAGCACACAGCCGTCGTGCCAGCTGCTCTTTGTTCTCAGAGTAACCACTGCAAGATGGAGGCTTAAAAGGTTGTCTTAAAGTCGTTTCTGCATCCGTCACTGAATAAACCCGAGGAAATAATGATTGCCTTCTCACTTCTAAGTTTCCCCTGATTTAGCAACATCGCACACTCGATTTAATAATACATAAGTCAGAGCAAACTGCGAAGATAACTACCGACCTCAATAAAATCAGAAACGTTTAAACCCTAGCTTTAAACAGCCGAATCACTGAGCATGCTAATAGTTCACAAAAAATCGATGCTCCTGAAATTAATCGAACTAATGAAAAATGTAACTATATATCTGAAGCAACGAACCTGAGGAGAGCGTCTACGTTTTGTGACTTCCGTTGGTGGCTCGGCGGAGGAGCTGAATGGGCGGCGGGCTTTTGTTCTTCGTCATCGTCGTCGCAATCGGAGCCATTGGATTCGGATACGGATTCGGGTGACATTTCGTAATCGGGTTCGGACTCTATTGAATCGCTGGAGTGCGATGGAGATTCGTTTTCGTCTTCCATCTTTCTGCAGTGTTTCCGTCTCTCCACACTGTTCTCTTTCCGAGTGCTAATTTTAAATATACAGAAATTTGGCGGTAAAGGAAATTCTAGTAATAAAATTTCGTTGGAAATTTTCTTTAACTGGAGTATTTTTTTTTTACTGGAGTATATAATTATATAGTACTTATATACCAATAAATGTCTTGGGCTGTGTTTGGACTTGGAGGAATATTGGACACGTTTCTTTGCTTTTGGAGTTTTTGGGTTGTAACTTGTAACTTGTAAATAATACTTAAAATCCATCCGAACGTACAATCGTACATTTCAAGGTCTTCTTTAACTAGAATTATGGGAAAATAAGATAGTAAGATTTTATTGAGATTAATTTCCACAAACAATAATTTATTTAATAATAAAATATTATTTATAACAAAATTTCAATTATAATAAGTAATGTTTGCAATAATATGATTAACTAGGGATTGCTTTTTGTTATGTTTTTTCTTATTTTTTTCAGTTTGGACATTTTGCTAGATACTGACTTTCTATTTACTTGGAATTATATCTTTATCAACTACAACTACAACTTTTCAAATTTTATTCACAATTTTATTCCAACCGAAAACATAGGGACTTGTGGAGTACAAAACCAAATTTGAACACAAAATTGATAGTTTTGTTGTTGGTTTGACTGACACCACTAATTTATAATTGTGTTCTTACTATCCTTGATTTTAAAATATATATCAATAATCTAAATAAAATATACCCCCTCCAACAAGTTGCTAACGAGATTAAGGGTGTTTTTGGATGGGTTATGACTTTATTTCGCAAGTCTCGATTTAAGAAAAAATAATTTATGTGGTTTCGATGAAATATTTGAGACCTCATTTTGATGGATTTTGACTATTGGGTTTTGTGGTTTGAATAAATTGAAACTCCACTTGAATTGAGTTTGGGTGTCAGGATTTAGGGAAAAAAACTAGGTCGTATGTGTCAAATTAAAGTTTTATAGATTTGAAGAGTTTGTATGTGAGTTTTAGATAGATTTTTGATAATTTTATGAATTTAGTGAAATTCATTTGAAAGGGTTTTATCTCGATCTTGCGAAGCCAAAACCCATCCATATACACTCTAAGTGGTTGTTGATCTCACGTTTGAGAAGGTCTATTATATGTTGAAGTCCACAAGTAGAGTGTTGACCGTTTGATTAAACAAAATGCATTAAGTTTTTATTAGATAAGGTTGGAAATTTATGATCCATTAGGCCATCTCCATTGGAGATGGTCGGGCTGGGGGCGGGGTCGGGTTGGGCGGCTGGAGCTGTTCCTGGGGCTAAGTGGAGAAGAATCACGCGCCCATTTTAAGTCAAGGAACACCACTTGGCGTCCCTTGATTGGTGCGGTCCTTTTTTATTTTTTTAAAATTGTTTATTTATTAAGTTAAAATAGGAAAAATTAATATACATACTTAAATAATTAATAAAATTAAATTTCTCTACTAAATTAAATTAAATATGTAGACTTGAATTATTTAATAAAATTTATTTGGTATATTTATTGTATATTTACTAGTATTTAATAAAAAAAATGTAATCACCAATTTTTAATTTGATTATTTAATATAATAAAATTAATTTTTTAAAATTAAATCATTCATAATTTATTAGAATTGTAATTAAATTTACTTATGGACAAATCATTAATAAATAAATAGCCCATTTTATTTTAATATTTTTTATTGTAATTAAAAATTTAATCATTTAACAACAATATTGGTAGTGGCTATATTTCTTTTAAAATACGGAATTAGTTAAAAATAAAATTAAACACTTATACAAATAACTTAGATTAATACTTAGTGTAAATTAAGTATTTAAATACATACTAAAATGGACAAGAAAGTAAATTGAAACAATTACATTCATTGTTAATCGTATTTTGCATAAACATGACTATTAAGTCTTTTTAAAGTCTATTAATTATTTACTCTCTTTAATTTTAATATTTTAATATAATTTAATTATAAGATGCAAATAATTAAAAATTAAAACTATAATATTAATAGGTGAGAGTGGGCAAAGGAAAAAAATAAAATTAATTCCATTCCGGAACCCTGCCATTGGAGACAAACCATTAGAGATGGCCTTAAAAGCAGTACACAAGCTACTTGCATTAATCGCAACTATGCCCATAAACTCAGTATTAACTAGCGAATTTTCTTATTATTTTATTAATTTATCTAGGGCTGGGTAAATGGGACCGGGTTTCGGGTACCCGTCCCGTCCCGATCGGGTTTTTCCCATTTGGGACGGGATAAAACGGGTATTTTTTCATTTGGGACGGGACAAAACCCAGTCAAGAAAAATCGGGACGGGTTTCGGGTATTGATCCCCTCCCGCCCGATCAGGGAACCCGGTCCTGATTACATAGTTTAATTAAAAATATATATATAATATCAAAATACCTAATCTAAATCTAAAATTCAACCATTCACATCTCATTCTATATATTCTTCTTCTCTAAAATCCAAACATACAAGTTAATATATCTAATCAAAATACTTAACTCCACCACAACTCAACTCCCGCCGTCCGCCACTGATTCGTTGCTCGCAGACGTCCGCGAGTTTTTCAACATATATCATCTCAGAGGATTTCAATTTTCAAACTTTTCCAATAATTTCCCTTAATCAGATCTTGAGGTTTTGATATATTTCTGAGTCTACATGTTGTGCATAAGATGGTGAAATAGCATACCAATATTGACATATAAGATCCGAGGCGGTTTGAAAATTGCATTAAACAAAAAAAATTAATAGTTTATCGGGACACCCGATCCCGTCCCGAAATCCCGAAATTAAATTGGGTACCCGAAACTCTCGGGACCTTGGTTGTTCTACCGGGTTTCGGGATTTGAATTTCAGATCCCGAAACCCGATATCCCGTCCCGAAATACCCGAATTCCCGAAACCCCGTCCCGATCCCACCCCTAAATTTATCTCATCATATTCTTTAAACTTATGCTATTACTCCATCCATTTCATATTAATTATCACACTTCTTGTTTTCACACAAATAATGAAATCTAATTATTACATACTTTTTTATAGTAAAATGTCTCAAATATCATTTATAATAATGACTATTTTTTAATTTTTATTATTGAGTGGTTATCATTGAGTTTCCCAACTTAAATGTGAAACATGAGTAAAATTGAAAAAAAATATTTTGAAAACTCAAACATACCAATTAATTTGAAACAAAAAATTTTAACAAATGTGTCAATTAATATAAAATGAAGGAAGTAATGTATCAATTAATATGAAACGGGGAGTATAAAATAAAAATATTTAGTCCAGTTAGTTCTTCGTAATTTTTCTACTTCATTATTGTGTTTCATGACAATTAAATAATATTTTTGAACATACAAATAAAAGCAGTTTTCTAAACTATACCAAAAAAGATAAATTCATGACCACTTGTAGAACATTTTTAGATAAAGTCCACTAAAAATAATCCTCATAAAAAGTAACTAACTAAAATTAACTATCGTACTTATAAAAAATAAAATTAAAAATTAAAAAAAGACAAATGCCAAACTCATCCAAATTTCAGTCCGATTATCACCACTCCCACCAGGTGCAGTTTCATCATCCTGAACTTTTGCAGTAGGGTTTATCAATAGACATTTTCAATTTTGCCACAAAGTAAAAAAAAAATTTCAAAAATGCCAAACCACAAATTCAATATTACTCAAATGCCAAAAACTTAATTAACCAACTAATCTAATTTAATTAACTCTTCCTAATTAAATCAAATTTTAACAAATATACCCCAAAATTTTAAAAACTTCAAAATCAACCCACCCCAAAATCAAATTTTCTCTCCAAAAATTCCTCCAAACCCTAACCCAATTTACACAAATTTCACTCAAATTAAGGAAGCAAAGGAGGAAAAACAACATAAAAGGTAAGCATTTGCAAGTTAATTGATATTTTGATGTATTATTGAGCAATTTAGTTAACAAAAATGGAGAATTCGAATCGAACTGAAGTTCGCGTTTTTTGGCGTGTGGCGTGTGCCATGAAGACACGCCAACACGCCATGAACGTTGTTTGGCGTGTTGGCGTGTCTTCATGCCACACGCCAAAACGCCATGAACGTTGTTTGGCGTGTTGGCGTGTCTTCATGACACACGCCACACGCCAAAAAAGTTCATGAACTGAAGTTCGCTTTTTTGGCGTGTGGCGTGTGTCATGAGGACACGCCAACACGCCATGAACGTTGTTTGGCGTGTGGCGTGTGACATTAAGACACGCCAACATGCCAAACAACGTTCATGGCGTGTTGGCGTGTCCTCATGACACACGCCACACGCCAACCTGGCAGTATGTAACTTATTGACGCATTTTTTTTATTTAGATAGCTTGTGTATTAATTTTTGTTTTTACTTGTAGGAATGGACAAACTTATGGTAGTTCTTCTATATAACGGTGAATTTACACTCCAAATCGATAATAAATTGCATTGGCGTGGAGATTCGAATAAACCAATATTGGTGGATAGGGCAATTTCGTTTGAGGAACTACTCGACAAAATTTGCAAGAAGTTGAAGTTGGATCGGCACACCGATATTTTTGAGGTTAAGTACCAAGAAATTGATGACTTGATAACGACAATATCAGATGAAGAAGATTGGGAGTTAGCGAAGCACCTTGTCTGCAATTCTGCTAAATTAAAATTGTACGTGATTTTTTCTCCGAGAGAAGAAATTTTGAGGATAGAGGCATCTCCGGGTGGAAAAGAGAAAGCGAAGAAACTTATGACCCGAGGTAAAGGAAAAAAACTCATAAACAAAGCTAGTTTCAGTTACCAACCTGAAGGATGTGTTATAGGAGGATCAAGTGCACAAGATGATGTTAACGAGGAGATCATTGCCTCTAATCCAACTTTATGTATAGTGGAGGAAGTTGAACCACTATGTTGTTCTCCTCCGTATAGTCAGTGGCATCTGGATGACAACGAAGGTCATAATGACTGCCGTAACTTTGACGGCGGAGATGATTATGGTGGTGCTGATGTAAATGGTGAACACTGTAACGTTGACAACGACTGTGGTGATGTGGGTGGCGATGTGGGTGACGATGTGGGTGACGATGTGGGTGGCGATGTGGGTGACGATGTGGGTGGCGATGGTTATGGTGATGGTGATGTTGGTGGTAGTGGTTACGAACCACCTAGTCACGAAGGCTTCGATAACGCTGATCCGGTTGAAATAGATTATTCTCAGGGGAGGAGTGATGAAACGGGATGGATAGTTGGTCAACGGTGGCCAAACAGTGAAGAGTTCAGGGATGAACTTTGTAGAGTTGCTGTAGATAAAAAATGGGAACTTACAGGTAAGTCTGACACAAAGAGGAGGATAGCTAGGTGTACGACTCCTGGTTGTCCATGGCGTATATATGCAACTAAGGAAGCAAACACCCCAGAATTTGTTATTCGAACATATACAAACGTTCACACTTGTGGGATAGCAAATAGAGGTGCCCGTCATAGACAAGCAACAAGTCGGATGGTTGGTTTACGGACAAAGGGGTTATATATCAACCCCAATGAAGTCCCAACACCAAATGCACTGATAAACTTCATGCAAGCCGAAGCTGGTGTTAACATTAGCTATATGACAGCTTGGAGGGGGAAACAAATTGCTCAAGCTGACATTATGGGTACATTTGAAGAAAACTTTGCCAATCTACCCTCCTTTGCTTACATGATTGAGCAAAACAATCCTGGTACGCTCACTCGCATCCATACGAACTCCGAAAACCAGTTTATGTATTTCTTCATGTCTTTCGGAGCTACTACTCGAGGATTCCAGTTCCTAAGAAATGTAATTGTAATTGATGCAACATTTATGGGGCATAGATATAAAGGAACCGTTCTAATTGCAACTGCGACGGACGGTGAAAATCGTTGTTATCCAATTGCATGGGGGGTAGCTAATGGCAGCGAGGATGCGGCATGTTGGACTTATTTTCTCGAGGGCTTGAAAGTGGGTGTACCAGACAGAGCCGATCTGGTTATTGTATCAGACAGGGGCACGGGTCTTACTAAAGCGGTAAAAGAAGTTTACCCTTTAGCTGAACATGGGGCATGTTACTTTCACCTCAAAGGCAACTTGTTGAAAAGGTTTGGGAAAGGGAAAGAGAAAGAGAAAGATACGATAGTCGAGTCCTTTTACAAAGCTGCTTACGCGTACAGCGAGAGTAAGTTTGAAAAATATTGGGGTGTCTTGAAAACCCAGAACCCGAGATGTGCAGATTGGCTACAAAACGAGGTAACGTTTCAGAAATGGGCGAGAATCCACCATCGCGTGAACAGATATGAGATAAAGACGTCTAACCATGTTGAGGTCCTTAATAGTCGTATAAAAAATATCAAAGATTTTCCCATATGTTACTTTCTCGAATTTGTTGTTAATTTGATGTCAAAGTGGTTTGGAGAGCGTCGTGCTGAGGCTGATCGATGGTCGCGGTCGGGGGGTGTATTGATCCCATCGAAGAATAAGTTGATAAATGAGCGATATGAAAAGGCGTATCGGTGGCGCAAATTTGAAATAGGGCAAGATATATGGAAAGTGGAATCTACCGAGTGGAATGGAATTGTGGATTTAGCTGGAAGAACTTGTTCATGTGGCGTCTTTCAGGTTGAGCAAATACCGTGTGAGCACGCAATTGCAGCTGCCATGGGCAAACGACCAGTAGATAGTGGGGCATATGTGTTGGAGCTTGTTAGCGAATACTACTCGATCGGTAATATGCGTCAAGCATACTTTGAGCTCATACAACCCGTTCCATCGAAAGACCAATGGATTAACATTCCCGATCATGTTATGGCGAGAGTAGTGCTACCTCCAACCGAAGAAATAACCCGTGGAAGGCCTAAAAAGACACGACATTTATCATGCCTTGAAAAATCGAAGAAAAAATACAAGTGCGGAATTTGCGGAAATACCGATCACAACGCCAGTAGATGTCCCCAACGCGGCCAAAGTTCGGGCAACCACGAAAGTGAATCTTAGATGTTTAGTGAATTTGTAAGTTGTATTTGATGTTTATTGAACAACGTTTGATGTAATGGATGTTTTATGAAATTTCGTGTTCTATGCAAATTCGAATTTCAATTTTGTGCAAATTATGGATTGAATTGCAATTATGAATTTTTTATAAGTTTTGGGGGTAAAATTGTAATTTTTGAAAAGTCAGGGACCAAAATGCAAATATGTGTTAAATGCAAATTCGAATTAAGTGAACATTTCAATTTTGTCCGAATTATGGACTGAATTGCAATTATGAATTTTTTATAAAATTTGGGGGTAAAATTGTAATTTTTGAAAAGTCAGGGATCAAACTGCAAATATGTGTTAAATGCAAATTCGAATTAAGTGAACATTTCAATTTTGTCCGAATTATGGACTGAATTGCAATTATGAATTTTTTATAAGTTTTGGGGGTAAAATTGTAATTTTTGAAAAGTCAGGGACCAAACTGCAAATATGTGTTAAATGCAAATTCGAATTAAGTGAACATTTCAATTTTGTCCGAATTATGGACTGAATTACAATTATGAATTTTTTATAAAATTTGGGGGTAAAATTGTAATTTTTGAAAAGTCAGGGATCAAACTGCAAATATGTGTTAAATGCAAATTCGAATTAAGTGAACATTTCAATTTTGTCCGAATTATGGACTGAATTGCAATTATGAATTTTTTATAAGTTTTGGGGGTAAAATTGTAATTTTTGAAAAGTCAGGGATCAAACTGCAAATATGTGTTAAATGCAAATTTGAGTTAATTATGAGTTCGTAGGGACCAAACTGCGAAATGTTAAATGCAAGTTCGTAAGAACCAAACTTTATGGCGCAAATGGGGAAAAACCCTAAACCCTAAACCCTAACCCTAAACCCTAACCCTAAACCCTAAACCCTAACCCTAAACACTTATAGGAACATTATGTCCTCCGTAAATCATAACTTCGTACATATTGATCAATTTTATAAGTTTTTGTCAATTTATCAACCAAATGGAGAAGTAACACTTATAGGAACATTATGTCCTCCGTAAATCATAACTTCGTACATATTGATCAATTTTATAAGTTTTTGTCAATTTATCAACCAAATGGAGAAGTAACACTTATAGGAACATTATGTCCTCCGTAAATCATAACTTCGTACATATTGATCAATTTTATAAGTTTTTGTCAATTTATCAACCAAATGGAGAAGTAACACTTATAGGAACATTATGTCCTCCGTAAATCATAACTTCGTACATATTGATCAATTTTATAAGTTTTTGTCAATTTACCAACCAAATGGAGAAGTAACACTTATAGGAACATTATGTCCTCCGTAAATCATAACTTCGTACATATTGATCAATTTTATAAGTTTTTGTCAATTTATCAACCAAATGGAGAAGTAACACTTATAGGAACATTATGTCCTCCGTAAATCATAACTTCGTACATTAATATTTAAAGTTGAGCTCATTTTAACAATTACGGCGTGTAGCGTGTGGCGTGTGGCACAACCACACGCCATTTCTTTGTACATGGCGTGTGGCGTGTGTACTTTATACACGCCACACGCCATGTACAAAGAAATGGCGTGTGGTTGTGCCACACGCCACACGCTACACGCCAGCTGCCATGAACAACTTTTTTAACTCTTAACTCATTTTTACACAATTAATTTGCACTTTGGTCCCTAACTTCTCAAAAAATACAGTTTTATGGATTAAATTTCAACTCTACTTCATAATTGCAATTCAATCCATGTTTGCACAAAATTAAATTGCAACTCTACTTCTCAAAAAATACAGTTTTATGGTCCCTAACTTCTCAAAAAATTTATACCATTTAGATGAATTTGCAGTTTGGTCCCTAACTTCTCACAAAATTAATTGTTCACTCACTCACCCCCAAAATTTATAAAAAATTAATAGTTTCGATTCAGTAACATTGGATGCACAAAATTAAAATGTTCACTCACTAGAGAGAAGAATTAACACGAAATTGCACTTTGGTCCATAACTTCTCAAAAATTACACTTCTCACCCCCAAAATTTATAAAAAATTAATAGTTTCGATTCAGTAACATTGGATGCACAAAATTAAAATGTTCACGCTCTAGAGCTTGCATTTAACACGAAATTGCACTTTGGTCCCTAACTTCTCAAAAATTACACTTCTCACCCCCAAAATTTATAAAAAATTAATAGTTTCGATTCAGTAACATTGGATGCACAAAATTAAAATGTTCACTCACTAGAGCTTGCATTTAACACGAAATTGCACTTTGGTCCCTAACTTCTCAAAAATTACATTTTTACCCCCAAAATTTATAAAAAATTATATACAAATGGTCCCTAACCGAATTAAATATTACAAAAAAAATAAAAATAAATTAATTACTTAGTGGATTTTTTTTTCCGAATATTAGCGGTAAAAGGAGATGTAATAAGCCTACTAGGATTTCTTATCCTCTGTACTCTTCTTTCTTGCCTTGGTTCTTCGGCATTATTACCCTGTGAATGCATAGGTGAACTACCATTTAGATGAACACAACTCCAAAACCAATCTAATAAATAAAATAGTCTAAAAACAATTTAGATAAAATTCAATAATCCTTTAAATAAATTCCAATAATATCTCTAAAAAAAATCCACAAACAAAAATAAAATTCAATACAACTAAACCTGATCATCATCATTATCATCAGCATTATCATCAGCATTATCAGCATCACCAGCATTATCAGCATCACCAGCATTATCAGCATCACCAGCATCACCAGCATCACCAGCATCATTGTTGTCGCCCCCTTCATCGTCGCCTTCTGCAGTTTGGCCCCCTACATTGTAGCCCATCAGCCTTCGAGTGAGGTCCTCCATCGTTGCTGTCAGATGGTTGAGCTGCCCAATAAATTTATGTTCGACCTCGCCAATCCGATCAACAACTCTCTCCTCCATTCCAACAACTTTCCGATCCAATGCAACCACTCTCTCATCCAATGCAAGTGCCCAAGCAGGTATTCCAGAAGATGATGGTTGATCATGAGAAGTAGATGCACCATCTTGGCTTATTCGGAAACGCTTCTGACGTCGAGGCACATGACTAGAAGCAGGAGCACCTTCACCTTCTGCTGGAGCAGAATCAGCTCGGGCGGATGGCCGGTTGGGGAATTCGGGAACTCCCTCATCATCCCGAATAACCACATACTGCCGTGTCAAAAATAAACTTAATTGTTTATAACATGGATGGCGGCTACTACGAGTGGCACGTCGTAACACTATAGTTGATTGGTAAGACTCCGTCTCCAACTCCGAGCTATCCGGCATTAGCCGTGGGATCACAGCCTGAAAAAATAAATATATACAAGTAATTTATAATAAATTTTTCAAGTGATATGTCGGAAAAAAATTATTAATAAAAACGATTAACATACATGAACATTCCGAAAGAACTCGTCCATATCATCAGCGCTGGGATTAGGGTTCCTGAAATCCCAACGTAACATTCGCGGATATCTCGGAACAGTTGGGCCGACCCTTACAACAAAATTGGCCGCATCGGCCATGCCTTCAATGGCTTCCACCATCCAAAACTGTTCACATTCAAAACATTAGTCAAAACATCCAACATTTACGAAAAAATAACTAAAAAAAACATGGAAATCAACAATTGATTTTACAAACATACCAGAAAAATGTGCGGGAAGCCATATGCATTCCATTTACGGAGAGGGACGTCCTCATTGCCAGTGCCCAAATTTTTTACAATATCAAAAAAAGTCGCTCTCCATACCTTATCTCCCCACGGATATCTCTCGCACATCGCGAGATTATCACATATCTTCAATATATACAAATTTAAATCAGAATTGTTATTTTAAAAACTTTAACGAAATAATAAAAATTAAAATTAAGTTTACTTACCGCGAATGTGTCGTTATCAACCGATTTTATGGGCCTACTTGGCATCAACACGGACGATATCAACCACGCGTATATCAACTTGCATACGTCCTCGGGATTCGACCGACGCCGAGACAACAAGTCCATGATACTCGTTTTCAGAGCAGCAACAGAAACCACAGACCGCCCCCAGCCCGGAAAGTATCGCTCCTTCAACTGACCCTGTTGCTTGATTCTTTCTTTGTCATCCTCACTCACTTCCCCAAATCGCATCCCTGATACGAGGACAAACTCCTCGATCCCGAACCTAACTGGCTTTCCATTTACCAAAAACCAGTGTTCGTAATTACTTTGACCATGCACGCGTGTGCATACTCGAAGGTACATTGCGTGCAACACCGACGCCTTGAATTTGCCGATGCCGGTTAAGTATAGAAAACTCCCGATCTGGGGATACGCATTTATAATATTCCAATGCTCAGGTTTGAGGCAACTTACTATATTGTTAATATCGCTCCACGCACAACGCTGGGTTGCCTCTCCTTTTACGATCACATTACTGTAGTGAAAGGGCGGTAGTATTTCTCTCCGTAGGGCCGAGGTGGGTAATGTTTTGTATCCCTACAAAACAAACAACAAAAGCAAGATTAGTTTCTGCCTGTCTGGCGTGTGGCGTTTGGCGTGTGAGGAGATCCACACGCCAGGCTTTTACGCTTGGCGTGTAGCGTGTGAGAGTTCCACACGCCACTCGCCACAATGTAAAATAAACATTCTATTAACGTGTGGCGTGTAGCTCACCCACTCGCCACCCTAATTTCTGTTGTTCTTGGCGTGTGTGGCGAGTGTGGCGTGTAGCTCACCCACTCGCCACCCTAATTTCTGTTGTTCTTGGCGTGTGTGGCGAGTGTGGCGTGTAGCTCACCCACTCGCCAAGAACAGACGCGCACAACACGGGAAAATTTGCGAAAATTGAAACCAAAATCTTACCACAAATGGCCATTGTTGTAGGTTTCTGTCATCATCGATAATTTGTGCGTTTTCCATGCTTCAATTTGAAAGATTTTTTTTTCTTCTTTGAGTGAGAGATCGACTCTTTCTCTGCTGCTGCTGAGTTTGGTGTGTGTGTGTGAGTGTGTGTTTTTTGTTTGTTTTAATTTTAATTGATTTAAGTTGGATTGGGTTTTTTTTTTAAATGTTTATAAAGTGTGAGGGGGGTTTTTGATATTATTAGGTAAAATTAAGGGTTTTAATAATTTTTACTTTTTTTTTTTAAATGAGAGAAATGGTTTTGGCAATTTTGTAAAATCTGTTTTTGCCTTTGGCAAAATTGAAAATCCCTCGTTTATCAATCTCTAGGGTTTATAACCATACATTTCCAGAATAGTAAATGGGGTCACCTCTAACGGGGATTTTCAGAGCTCGATTCTCAATCACCATGGCTTCTACCTCTCTTTACAAGGTACGCCTTTCCCTCCCCTTAATTTCAGTCCCCAAAACCCTAACCCCAAACCCCTCTTTCCCGACTACTAGAGCCCTCTCCACCTCAGCTATGCCCGACGATTTCCATAGGCAGAACCCCGACAACAACTGGGCCCCACGTTTCGGGCACCATAGTAATCAGAGTAACGGTAAATTCCAAAATCAGAACTTTAACGATGGATATAGCAACAGAGATGTGAATAAGGGGCACCCGAATCAAGGAAACTTGAATTCGGGTCAGGGTTATACCCAACGGGGAGGAGGCACTAATCCTAGCCCTAATTTTTCCAATCAGGGATTTCGGCAGAACCAGAATTACCCATCTCCGGGTGGAAGTGCTAATCAATGGAATAATAATCAAAATCAAGGATATGTGGATAGCCCAAATCCGAATTTGGATAGGAATTATCCTCCCCAGGGCCAGGGTCACCTGCAGAACCCTATTCAGAGCCGGAATTTTCTGAGTGGTGGTATGAGTCGACCAAATAATGATTATAATCAGAATGTGAGTCAGGGTAACCCACATCATCAGTGGGGTTCACATGGGCAGGTCGTTGTCGATAATCAGGTCCAGAGTCGAGGCCAGGTCGTGAATGATCAAGCTATGAGCGCAAGTGGGTCATCAGTAGTTGATTTATTGAGACTGTGTCATGAGGGAAAAGTTAAGGAAGTGATTGAACACATGGAGCAGGGGGTGAAAGCTAATGTAGATTGTTTTAGCTTGCTTTTTGAGCGTTGTGGGAAGTCAAAGAAATTTGAGGATGCAAAAAAAGTGCACGACTACTTCTTGAGGTCCACTTTCAGGAGTGATCTACGAATGAATAATAAGGTGCTCGATATGTACTCAAAGTGCGGAAGCATGACGGATGCAAGAAGAGTTTTTGATCACATGCCTGATAGGAATATGGATTCTTGGCACTTAATGATTTATGGATACGCGGAAAATGGACTTGGTGATGATGGGTTGGCATTGTATGAGCAGATGAGGAAGTTCGGGTTACCTCCAAATGAACAAACTTTTCTCGCTGTTTTAGATGCGTGTGCTACTGCAGAGGCTATCGAAGAGGGTTTTTTACACTTTGAATCGATGAAAGCTGATTACGGAATCACTCCTGGAATCGAACATTATTTAGGACTTCTAGGTGTTCTTGGAAAGTCCGGTCATCTTGCGGAGACTGAGGCCTACATTGAAACTCTCCCGTTTGAACCCACAGCTGTTATTTGGGAGGCATTGATGAATTATGCTCGTATACACGGTGATATCGATCTTGAAGATCGAATGGAGGAGTTGATGGTCAATTGCGACCCTTCAATGGCTATCACCAACAAGATCGCCACTCCTCCCCCAAAGAAGCAACCTATAATCAACATGCTTGTGTGGAGGAACAGGATACCGGAGTTCCGTAGCTTTACTCTATACAAAGACGATGAAAAATTGAGAGCTGCAAAGAAAGAGCAGGCTTATGTGCCTGACACAAGATATGTTCTTCATGACATTGATCAGGAGGCAAAGGAGCAGGCACTGCTTTACCACAGTGAGCGTCTAGCAATTGCTTATGGTCTGATTAGTACACCTGCAAGGACTCCTTTAAGGATCATTAAGAACCTTCGTGTCTGTGGTGATTGTCACAATGCTATTAAGATTATGTCTAGAATTGTTGGGAGAGAGTTAATTGTTAGAGATAATAAACGGTTTCATCATTTCAAGGAGGGCAAATGCTCTTGTAATGACTATTGGTAAATATGCATTGGTTGAATGCTAGTGATGTGTGGTTGGTAGATGTTGCCTTCAGGTGGTCAAGAATCTGTTCTCGTGTGATGACTCACATGATGCTAGCGAATATTATCTATAAAGAGCATTTACGTGCATATTGTAGATGTGATCATCAATCTGGAGATTGTAACTTATTTTGTGGAGCTTGTTGGCAAAGTCGTCGTAGTTCTTATTTATTTTGTCAGCGAGCAAGGAAATCAACAGTTATTTGCTGTCGGTACCTGCTGTTGAATTTATGAGTATCTCTTCTCAACATATGAAGTTGTGATATTGCTGCTGGTGGGGTGTTGCAAGTTGTTATACTCTACAAAGATGCAAGAGTAATTTCCGAATTCCTCTTTTAGTCATATTTACTTGATTGCATTAATATTACATTTTTTATGTTGCCATATTAAACTTTTCAGGGTTATTTGCAATATCCACCTGTGGTTTTTTCTAATTAGCGAATACGTCCTTTACTTCTTATGGTAAAATGACTTATTTACCATCTAATGTGGCTGGATTATTAAACCGAATTCATTCGATTCATATGACACGAATATTAAACCCATTTCTTCAGAATTTATATACAGTAATTTATTTCATTTAATAAACCCTCTTCAAATATACTTGACATCATTGTTGTACATTTATTTATCTGTATAGAAATATGTATAGAAGGGGATAAACATCATTGCATTATTTCAATAAATGGTAACAAATTTAATGGACGTTTTGCATCTATTTTGACAATGAAACAATGGTGTATTTGGGAATTAAAATAAACAATTCTTGCAAATAATCCTTATAACAGAGCTCATGATAAGTCAGGGTGGCATTAAACTCTTTAATACATTTAGAAAACACTCTGGAGGCTCATACTTGCATTTAGATGATTATTTTACCAGTACATATTAATCTAGCTAATAGATAATCATGGTTCGAGTCAACATGCTTATAAACTCATCAGAGTCAATTACACCATCTCCATTGCTATCCACAGCTCTTACCATTTTCCGGCAATCTTGCAGGCTGCATCTTTCACCAAGCTTTCGCAGCAACTCGTAAACTTCATCTACTGTTATTTTACCATCATTATCTTTATCGAATACCTGGAAAGCTCGATGCAAATCGGCTGTCTTTACTCCACCTCCTTTCTTCTGCACTTCTACAAACTCGTGAAAATCGATGAATCCATCTCCATCTAAATCTGCGATTTCAAATATCTTTTGCACTTCTTTTGTAAGGAGGTTTCCTTTTCCTAAGGCTTTTAGTATGGATTTGTACTCTTCCGGAGAGATTTTGCCATCTTTGTTGGAATCAAATTTGTCGAATACTTGCTTTAGCTCTTCTGGTTTTGGTAAGTAAATGGGTAATGTGTTTGAGTTTTGTCTTGAGAATAGTCTTGAAGGTTTCTTTAGAAATTTCCTCTTTGAGAGGTTGTATTGGAGATCAAGGAAACTAAAAGTTGACATCTTGATTGCTATTTTTCTTGCGTGGAGGTGTGCTTATGATGAGATTGATCATATCCATCGGCCATGCATAAATATAACATTGTTATGCGTTGAAACTTGTGAAAGAAAAAGTTGTATATATTCTGATGCTTAAACGATAACCCAGAATACTTTTATTCCTGTAAACTTTAACTAATCACACATTCAGGATTATTGCCAATTGGCAAATGAAAGAGGAATATAGTGAGATAAAAGGTGCCCTTTACGGAAAGAAAAAGACATCTCCTCCTCCTCTATTAGGACAAGTTACTAGTAGACCCTGTTTAGATATGTTCTTGGTTGATATATATCATCGTAATTTCAATTTTAAAAAACAAATTCAAATTCTATTGGCAAATGAAAGAGGAATATAGTGAGAAAAGGTTACCCCTCCTCAATGAATGAAAGATCTCTCCTCTTTAAGGACTATTAGACCCTGCTTGGATATGTTCTTGTTTGGTGTATAGCAATTTCAATTTAAAAAACAAAATTCTAATTTTAAGTTTTCATTAAAAGAAATATAAGCATACATGATTCCCTAAAGCTCGACATCAGAAATATATGATCATCAAACAACTTTCATTCCAATAAACATCAAAAGAACAATACAACGCACTAAAAGAAAATTAGATATATTCTGATTTATTATTTACATTTTTAAATTAAAGAAATTATATCCAATATGTTGTCTGAAAATCCAACGTTACTAACACATTTTCATATTTCAGACTCTTAATACCTCAAATTCTCAATTGTGTGCTATATTCTCCTGCCCAACTTCCATACGGACATGGTCATCTTCCAAAGGAATCACTACTTTATTCGATTTATCTGCCATAAGTAGTAAAAATCTGGCTGAATTAGAATGAGTTATGTACATAGGATGGAAAGCATACAAATGACGTACTCGTGGGAATCTTAATAATTAATCCGAAAAATTTCTGGGGTTAGACAAAAATGTGTATTTCAATTTGTATCAAGGTGGTTTCCCATTATCCAAGTCCTCCATTACATCAATATCTTTGCGACCTGTTATCTTCTGCACATATCCTGCAATAATAAATAAAATTCTAATGACAAAAATCTAAAACCAGATAACTGGAAAAGGAAATTTTATGAAAGGATAGACTTGCAATCTAAACAAAGTAGCAGTTAAACGCAAAACAATATGTAAATTTGTAGTAAAAAGTTGCAGCCTGGAGCAAAACAATATATAAATTTGTAGTTTGAAGTTGCAACCTGGAGCACGGGTCGTGCACTTAAGGTTCAGTACTTGGATGAGTGTCACTTGAACCATAATTTAGCAATATATAATACTTGAATGATTGATTCATAGTCAACAAATCTGAGAATATTGAATCATATTTCTACATAATTTAAAGAAATCCCACATTAGATCTACATCTAAGACAAGTGAAGATATTCTCAAGGAAATCAAAGTAATATGTGTAGCTTAATACTTAAAAGTAACCATGGGTATCAATCAAACTGAACTATTAGGAAAAGAGAAGGTATTTTTCAATAAGTAATAAGGGTTTTTAACTTCAATGCTACAGACACCACAAAGTGCTAGGTTGTTGACAAAATTTAAGATGTTGTATGGCAAGGGAGAGGAGGAAGAGACTCGGAGAATCCAATTTGTACATTATTCTACGAGGTTGTGTTTTGCTTACTTCACTCTTACCTTGAGCTGATTTTGGCAGAATAAGAAATATTTTTTTTCCCTAATTTAAGTATTAATGTACAAGTGCCACCGACAAAACTGCCGAAAAAGCTCCAAAGCTTGCTATTTCTGGAATTTCCTCAGGCTCAACCAGGTACCACCTTAGGTTTATGTTACAAGCCTGAAGAATTAATTCTTGGTAAATCCCCTGAGCAAAGGTACCACGTTTAAAGCTTACTCAACTTATGATACACAAAATAGGTTAGGATAATATTGCACTTTGTTGAGGAAATTGTGTCTCCAACGCAAATAATTGATCCTCTCCAACCTTTATTATGTTTGAGTTCTTGAAATTAAATTGTGGATGTGCTGAAAATACCTAATCATTTGTTCTGTTTCAAAGAAATAACTTTGTTCCGACGCCTCAACAAAAATGGCAGTCCTACATTCTGTCACGTTTACCTTTGTCTTTGTTTTCTTTTACATTTCCCCTAGACTAAAGCAACAAGTGTCTCATAATAGGTAGATTTCCTTAAGCCCTCTTCTGCATTTCTCTCCATGTTTTTCAGATCCTCCCAGAGTAGTATTGCACTTCTGAACCTCCAACTGCGCCAACTACAACAGCACATACTACCAACATCACCATAAAGCTCAGTACTCACCTTAATTAAGTCACAATCTTTCGGAGCTCATTAGATGAATTAAGTGACTAAAATTGAGCTATAGAGTTCCTAATCAGGCGAGGCGAGCTATCTTTTCAATAAAAAAACTTAGAACCAGAATCTTAATTGATTGAGTACACAATTTGCTGAATATGCATGAGATTCTTTTATGAAATTTTACAAGAGTGGATCAGAAACCAAAATAGTTGAAGGATACGAAACCAATTAAGTAATTCTATTGAGATTTAATTTAACTTAATAGTTAAAAACATGGTGGAATCAAGCATTACCAAATAATTTTCCTAACAGATATAGGTGTTACCAAAATTTTCAACTTAAATGAGTTCTCATATTAACATAACAGTTTCAGAATGAAATAAATCCCAGGTAACATAGAGTCGAACGAACAACAATGATATTTTGATAAAACCTTGCGACACAAGAATAATTTAAAGCAAATATACCTACAAGTTCAGAAATCCCAAGGAAAAATCATAACCGAAAGACAACCAACAAAATTAGGGAAAAGCATAGTAACTTTTGTCAAATGCAACAAATACCACTAATGACAACCAACAGATAGCTCACATGATGAAAACTGGTCTTGCAACAAAATTTCATCAGTTGCAGGAAAATGCCAAACATTGACTGATAACCATTTGGAAGAAATGAATAATATTTGAAGAGTGCATACTTGTGGTTTTTTTGGTCAAGAATCGGAATGATGGCTCAGCCTTCTTACGCCACAAGTTAGAACAAGTTAAGAAATTAGTTAAAATTAGGATATTTTACCACACAGCGAAGCAAAATAGTCCAACTAAATGTGATGAATAAGAATGATACCTATGCCAAGGCAAGGTATGCACTTGCATATGGTCTCCTTTCCTTTTTTGCTATAGTAACTGACTAATCCCGATCCTTGGCAACTACGGCACTTCCCTGTCCATTCATAAACCATTGGCTTGCATTCCTGCAATTCCGTAATGCAGATAGACCAACAATATTCAGTCAAACGACTCGGACTTCAACACCACATACCTAATAAACACTTTATTCAAAAGATTCTAAAACACCTTCAAATTACAATCAATTATGAACTCAATAAGTAAACTAAATATACCTCTGTTATAGGATCGCATCTGAGTCTCTTACCAATTTCCTCAGCTGAAACCGGTGTAGAATTTGGGTGAGTCATGGGAAGAGGCAAAACATCATTGTCATCAGTGAAATAGCTCTCTCGATCTCTCGACCAATTCTCCTTTGCGCTGATTTTCGTGTTCTTTGTATTACTGTTGCTCGTGACGGAGGGGCCAATGTTATCCGATAAACCTTTGCCAGTTCTGCCAACGGAGGAGGAAGCGGCGTCTGAAGGCCAGGAGCGAGCGTCGGCGGAGGCGCGGCAGCGGAAGGCGGTAATCGGAGGGGAGAGAGAGGGGAATGCGAGAATTGGAGGTTTTGGGAGGGGAGAGATATAGCTAGGGTTTATCGGCAACATTCCATATAAATTTGCAGTTTTATCGCACAAATAATACTATATGGAATTTTGGGAATTATTAGATGAAGGGCGAGGAGAGATGACAGTTCAGTAGAGCTGCCATGTAAATATTGAAATGGTGGGTCTGAATTTATAGGATGCGCCGTGCGCGTTTATTCATCAATCATATTAAGCATGTTTTATTTTGGATATTTGGGTTGGGTACGACACGTTTTAGATATTTTAAACAAGTCTACTTTGAAATTTAAACTCAGGATTTCTGATTAGATTTGAAACAAAACCAATTTAGTGTTATTCAATCATTAGGAAAGAACTTCGTCCTGCTACCAAATGAAAAATGTAAGATATTTAATAAAATTTCCGAAAAAAAATTCAACTTCTCTGTAATGAAAGATATGATATCAATAACTCATCTTACGGTGTTTATATTTATGATATGTTTTATGTAATGAAACACTTTTATGTAATGAAAGATATGATATGTCTTATGTTTTTCAAAATAAGACATATCATAAATATAAACACCATAAGATGAGTTATCGATACACTGAATAACACAATTGTTTTTAACACTTTTATGTAATGAAAGATATGATTTCAATAACTCTTTCACTTAGTACGTATTTAGAGAGCGATTATGCCTTATTTTATTTTTTTGATTTTCAGGGATTTATTCTCTTTCGAGACATGTTTGACACATAAAGTAGGAACATTTCCCAATAAAAATTCAAACTTGGATATGCTACCTCGTAATGGTTAATCCCCTCGCTAGACCATCACTTGATATTTTTATAAATGAGAGTAGAGAATCAATAGAGTTATAAGTGGGAGGCCAACCACAATGATTTCATTTTCTTGCAGTTTATGCTTCTTTGATCTACCTATTAAATCATAAACCTTAAATATTTAATATGTAGTGCCAGAACCCTGTAATTAATATAATAAAATTTCAACAACTGGTATATTAAATATTTTAGTACACCCTCATAAGTAGCGCCTGTAGCTCAGTGGATAGAGCGTCTGTTTCCTAAGCAGAAAGTCGTAGGTTCGACCCCTACCTGGCGCGTCGGTTTGAACAACTCTCCCATTTTTTTTTCTTTTTTTTACCACACAACAAAACCCTAATTAGAGTTTTCATAATTCTTGGAATACGTTCCCAAAAACCATATAAATTTGGGTATTCCCTCTATTCAAAATTTTTAAAGTAAGCTGTGAGCATGAAGATATTGGAAGTCAGTGGTACTACTCTCTCCCTTGCTCTCTTCGTCGATGTCACCAACTCAAAGTAAGCTTTTTTCTCCTTTCTATTGTATCATTCTAAGTAATTTTTCATTAAGCTTTTTTCCTCTTTTCTATTCAGTAAGTGATAATCGCATTACACGGAATGATTGGAGATACTATTTCCTGTGTGCTTCGAATGCTGAAATGAAAATATTATTTTAGATTTTAGTTGGTTTCTTTTAGTAATATTACCTTGAAATACATATTTTTTAATGATTAGGGTCCTGTATATACGTTTTTGCAGTATTATATTAATTGATTATAATCCAAGTAAGTTATATTAGGCATTCCTAGCCTAATATCTAGTTGTCTATGGTGCAATGTCTTCTTTAAATGGTTTGGATTGGGATACCAGCTGAGTTCGATTGAAGTTGCTCTGGTTTGGGATAACATTCTCTTAAACCAACTAAGAAGAATGATCCCACAAGCTGAAAAGATTAACCTGTTGTTCAATGATATCTCTATAACTATCCACTTTACTTTGAACCACTAGCAATGTAAAAATAATAAAAGAAATGGTAGACATTTTTATTTCTTTTCCAGCAATCCAAATGTATCATGGAAATTCTAGAGTTGCACATGTGCATTTTAATTTTAATCATTCATAGTAGAACTTTTGAGCGATTTCTAATTTGGAATTACTTCACAGAGATCATACTATTATGACATTTTCCAACATCAATCAAACCTTTTACTTCTTGGTTTCATCTTTCACTTTTTTCCTAATTGATATACTAGTCCGGGTTTGCTGAACTTGATTGAGCTAGAAATTTCTCTTTATTTTTACTTTATGGGCAAATGTCAAAACTGAAGGGTCTGATTCTGAGTCTGTGGGGACATTCCCAATAGTGTTTTCCAGAACAATTTGATATGCCTTTTGTCGTTTTTGTATGTTCATTTCTACATAACGTAGACACACATTGATATCTATTCTTGGTATGTGGCTATATTCTTCGTATTACACTATGTCGTACTTTAGCGACATAAAGGTCGATAAGAACAGAGTACTTTAAAAGATTTGAGAAGAAACTCTCTCATGATAATGTGTGAACATAAATCTGTCAATTCTATCAATTGTTAAAGAATCGTGCTTAATAAAAACACATGCCCACGAGAGTTTGGAGCAATGCCTCTATTAAGAATGAAAACCTGTCATAATATTCTTGTGCAGAGAACTTCTTGATTTGATGCAAGCAGGAACTTTGGACCCAGAAGTAGCACTACTCAATGCTTCTCTAGTAAGTTCAACTGTGGATAGAAACTACACCTATTCCCTTTATAATTAATTGGTGGATGCCCTTTGATATTTATCCTGTGCAACTGAGACAGATACCAGATGCTTTCCCTCTTCTTGCTGCTGCCCATAAGACACTTATTGCTAAATCAAGAGACTCTTTGACTACCCGAACTCTCCATTCAGAGCTCGTTTACAATTACTCGGGTTCTAAACACGTAAGAAAGCTTTTACCTCTATTCATTTCAACGTTTTACTTGGGGTGAAAATATAATTTCTGTTCGTATCAGATATCGGAATCCTTAAAAAGATGCGGTATTTCTGACAGCACAAGTTACATCCTTGCAGCTCGTTTTGGTGCTTCTGCAGATGAGGTTAGACCATTTCAAGTTCTCATTCATTTGTAGCTCTTCTTTTCATTTGCGTAAGAGAGTTGCAGCAAAATAATTTTGTGGTTCACCAGATGACATCCATAAAGGGACTTATCAACGGAGCCGAAATAGGCTTGGAGGAACTGGAAGTGCGTGCTAACCAAGCACAGATACAAAAGGTATCTCTCCCTCTCTCCCTCTCTCTCTCTCTCTCTCTCTCTTAAGTATTTGCATTTGTTGTATATAATTTTGCCGGTATTCCATTGACGTATTTTTTGTTTTTGTATCCAACAGCACTACAAAATTTCAGCACCTGAGATGAAGATATCTTCAGTTTCGGATGCTATAACTTGCCGGATTGCTACAAGAGATGCATTGTAGGAGTATATTATGAAATTCAACTGCTATGTAATATCTTTTTTGTGAATCTGGTATTTTGATATCTGTCTCTGTTTTGTGTAAATTAAGATGCTACACACATTATTAACCCTGAGAGAAGGAGAAATTGCCGGGGAAACAGCTAATCATAAGATTTTAAATGGTTATATGATATACTTATCCTTTTCTTGTGTATATTAGAGAATCTCCCATTCTTAGTCTTTATTTTGAGCTTTAAAATGACATCTTAATGTATATATATAGAGGTGTGGGTCCCTTTTTCTCATTTTCTTCTAGTCTAACTTTTTTCCCTTTTTTATTTTTTAATGAAAGGCAGGATTAGGGTCCTCTCTTTTCATTTTCCCTGAAATTAAATATGCATAATATTTTACTTGCTAAATAAATTTTGCACAAAATATATTTCTTGGAAAATTTATATAGACACCCTCTGGCTATTACCCTCTATAAAATTTTACCCTCTTGTTTCAAATACTACAAAGACACCATTGTCGACCAAAATTATATTATAGTGACACTCTCTACTACTTCAAAATTACAATTGTCTATTTTTCAAAATTAAGTTGGGGCTTTTGTTCCACTCATCAAGACGACTTCATAGATACAAATCTTGTCAAATTTCATCGAGTAATATGGGAGAAATGGCGATCGAGTTTGAAATTTCGGATCTAGGGTTCTTCGCAAACCAAACTTTGAACAACGATTTCTCTCAAAATACTTATTAATGAAATTTGATAAGGTACCGTCTTTTTTTATTTCCTCTCATCAAGACGAGTTCACAGACACCAACCTTGTAAAAATTTCATCAATTAATTTAGGAGAAATAGTTGTTCAAAATTTGATATTTAAGAACCCTAAATCCAAAATTTCAAACTCGATTGCCATTTTTCGGCGGCTATTGGTTTTCTTTCCCCTCATCAAGATGAGTTCATAGACACCAATCTTATCAAATTTCATCGAGTAATTTGAAAGAAATTATTTTTCAAAGTTTGCTTCGCGAAGAATCCTAAATCCGAGATTTCAAACTCGGTCGCCATTTCTCCCATATTACTCGATGAAATTTGAGAAGATTGGAGTATATGAACCCGTCTTGATGAGAGAAACAGAAAACCTCACTTAATTTTGGAAAATAGACAATAGTAATTTTTGAGGGAGTAATAAGGAGTGTCCTGTAATATAGGGTGTCTTTATAATATTTGAAACAAGATGATAAAATTCTGTAATTAGGGTAGTAACGAAGGGTTGTCAATGTAAATTTCCTTAATTATAATTGAAACTCATTGGTAATAATTCTTCCACACATCTTTCACTTTAAATAAACGAAGAACTGTCAAGAAAACTTGATGTTCTACTAAATTGCATCAAGAAGTTCAAAAGAAGAAACACATATACATATATATTAACCAACTGTTAAATGTTCAAAGAATATAAACAAACTGATAATCAAATCAAAATTAAAGAAATCCTAATATAGAAGCTAAAACAAATACACAAAAAGGGGGGAAAGAAAAAAAAGAAAACCCAAGTCTTTAATGTTATACACACTAAAACAAACAGAATAATTTGTTTGCTAAGAGATGAAGTCATCGCTTGCTGCCGGACATGCTGAAGGAAGTAACTTTCATTGGGGTGGCCACAACTAGAGGAGCCTCAGGAGAATCGCTAAATGCAAATTTGTCGTGCATGAATCGACTCTCAATAATGGATTCATCCTTCAATACTATTTTATAACAATAGCAGCTCTTGAGCCCTTGCTGATTCTGGTAACAGTGATGTGCACTGTTCTTCACCTGCTGAAAATTCCATATAACGCTGAACTTTCCCACTGATGCCACCAGATGTTTTTCTTGTTTTCCACTTTCCGTAACCTGATGGATAGCATACCAAGAAACTGAATAAGATAACTTAACAATTAATAAGAAACAAGTGGGCAATAGCTATTATTCGACAGGCAACGATGCCTGCAAATCAATTGACATGGTTTTCTACTCAGGTATGTACTTTAGAGCTAGCTAAACAATATGGACAAGATGGAAGCAAATATGAAATAAGTTATTCTGTAAATGAGTAATGAATTATAAGAAAGCTTATGTACACTTTAGGAATCTCAAAAGAAACTAAACTGGAAACTAGGCAAAACAAACTTTTGTGCATTCTTGGAATAGGTTCAAATTTGATTACAGATATTTATAAGTCCTATTCTGACCTTCAATTAATTGATAAAAAAAAAATGCATGTTACCAAATTTTGAAGCATTGAGTGAGATTGGAATAGAATGAAGAACTCAATTTTATCGTTAAAAAAAAGAGCATTAGAGATTTCTAGTATATAATATTTAGAACTGGTTTTTGAAGAACAAGAACATCTGGCATAAGTACTTGAGCAAAACTTAAACAGACTCCTTCACCTATAAACAAAGTATAGATCACCACCAGAAAGTGTTTAGTACTGCAGCAAATGCACCAGATTTCGATGAGCCAAACAACAGCACTGTTATGACAATGAAGCGATACATGTATAAAGAAGATTTACAACTAGCAAAAGCTACCATATAAAAGTGAGACAGTTAAACCAGCAGGATGGACATTTGGCTACGATGTAATAAATAAGATACAAAAAATAGATCATATAAAACAAGAGCATGCGATGCACGCCCCAAAAAGCATAAAGTTCATCATATGTATATCACATTTCAACTAAAAAAATTCAACCAGCAAACATGTTATTTGGTTAAGCAAAACAAAGTCAAAGCAGTATATAACCATGTAACTTACCCAAGAGAAATGGCCAGCATGGAACTTATTATCAGCTCCTGCCATATGTGCATCCACAGGTGTCAACTTCAGTAATCTGGGAGCTGGAATTTTGTTTCCCATCCGACCACTAAAACCAGTCTTGGTTTTACCATCTTTATCTGTGAATAGAGTGCATATTAAGATCAAATAAGTGTCTGTCGTTCCCAACACCCACTTCCCATCATAAGTTACATCAACTGATGTAATAGGTGAACCAAGCCCCGGGAAAGCAGTTTTTGCCTGCCTCATAGAAGTCCTTGAGTATAATCTTATCTTTCCATCAATCGAACCAACAACGATTGACCCATCGCCAGCAGTTGCAAAACACTGGAAGTTTGTTCCTCTAGAAAACTGATGTCCTTGGGTCCACTGCAACACGGGTGAATTCGCATTTGCCATTTTCTGAACCATTCCCTTCTTATCGCGCATATCCCACTGGCACAGCCTATTATCGTCCAATCCCAAGAAAGTTGACTCAGAAGGGTCCAACTGCGACCCCTTTGCATCACTTGTGATATCTCTCATAGTAATATCCGCCCCATCCTTCTCAAACTTCCAATCTGTAACTATCTTTCCAGTCTCAATATCTAACTGGTGAAGTCCTGCAGCATGGGGTTTGCCTTCTTTCAATGGACTCATAAGCATCATATTAGTCTCACCTCTCATCAAAAGGGCCTTTTTGGGTGTCAAGGAATTTCCAGAACTCGACCCCAATTGGCGGTCATCAAACTTCACATACACTCCCTTCCCATGAATCCCATGGCTAAAGTTCTTCACAACCTGAACCCCTGTATTGCTAACCAGAAAACTATTATCCAACGCCCCTAAAGCCAAGCTCTGAATGCCACCACCCGTAGCCGCCTCCTCAAACTCCTCTAACAAATCCTGACTCTCCCTTTCAGGGAAGTCCACCGACTTCTTATCCGGACTCTTCCACACCCCATCATCAGCATCCTCCCACATAGCATCATCTGACTCCTCCGGCTTCACCCAACCAATAAAGTCTTTCCCATAAACTTTCACCTTATTTTCCTCCGTAGCTCTCATCCCATAAACATTCTCAAACAAACAGTCCTGAAACTTAGTCACAAAACCCCTATACTCCTCATCCTTAAAAAATTTCAATGCCCAAACTCCACAATCCACAAAATCAACCCTTCTCTGATCCCCAAAATATTTCATCTGTAAATCCGTCGAAACCCGAACCCTAATTTTCTTCCCCACTTTCAAAACCCAAAATCCTTCAGCCCTACCCAATTCATCACTATCATAATCATCCTCGTCATCAATTTTCAACTTCTTAACAAATTTATAAGAAGTCAGCTTCTCGGAAACAACCCATTTCGCTTTAGGCGTGTTGCCACCGATGTGAAGGAAAAGCTTAACAGCGTTCCTGAGGTCAACATTAGGTTTCCGAGAAGATGTAGATGATGGGTTTTTTGGGTATTTCAACTTTAAAGACTGTAACCTCGAATCAACGTCGTCTAGGGCATCGACACTCACCTGTGGGGTGGTGCGATCCTCCGCATCCACATAATCTTCCGAATCCTTTTCCTCTCTCTCCTCCTCGTCGGAATATTCCGACGAATCGGAGAGTTCAAGTCCTTCGCGACTTTGCGAAGCGCCCATTGTAGTAACACTGTCACTTCGGATTGATCAAACTCTGCAGTTTCACGTTCGTATAACTCAAGACACAAAATCCACACAAAGAATCAATAATTTGAATGTGGGAATTTAAGGTGTGCACGTACAAATCAATTGTTGATTTTGAGGAGATTTGGATTTGGAGAGAGAAAATGGAAAATGAAACATTTTTTTGTGGGGGTGGATGGGATTTATATATAGAATAAGGAAAATTAGGGGGTGACTGGAATTGGCCGGTGCCAAGTAAAGTTAGCGTAGATATGAAGTAGACACGTCTGAGCAATGCTTGGTGATTAAGGTAATTAAGATGCGGCCTTTATCAGTAAGGCCGGTAACATGGGCTCTGCCCTATTTTAAATTTAAGTTTTAATTAAATTTTGAGCTTTTGGGCTGTGTAGACACAACTTTATAATGAAGCCCAATTTGTTTAAAAGATGTGCATATCGAAAATACATAGTATTAAAATAAGATCAAGTGATGCTCAAATAATTGTTGATTTTGTACCCAAAAAAAAAAAAAAATTGTTGATTCAAAATAGTTTCATAGTCCTCACTTCTAAGAAGAAAATGTTGCAACAAATCATAATTCAGAACCTAGGCTTATACAATGGCATTGGCAGGTCAGGTGTAATACAATTATGATTATCATAAGATTAGTGATATGCTTAAAGACGATCCACGTAGAAACATGTCCAAGGATTTAAAGAATCTTCGCAAATCAACTTTGGATGAAATGATACTTGACTAACAATAAGATGTTTCAATAATAAAACAATCTTTCAAATGTTTAGTTCGAAACTGGAGCAATATAATGAGTATATTCAAGGGAAAAGTCAAAAGTATTTTTTATTCGAATTATTCATATGGATTGAATTAAATTCATTCATATAATTTCGGTCGAATTCAACCTCAAAAGGTAGTTCATTTCAATCTGGGACTCTGAGACCATATTAGAATTCACCATATGGATTGGACTAAATCCACTCATAGCTTTTGATTGAGTTTTGAGGTTAAGTTAGGCCTAATCCATGTATGTACAATCAGGCGATAAAGAAATAAGGCTATGGGGAAAGATCCCATACCTGACTCGCTCCAGGCCCAATCCATGAGGTGAATTCTAATATGGTATCAGAGCTCCGGATTGAATGTAAATGGATCAAAATTTCCATCTTTTCCATCGAAAACATCGAAAGTTTTCATTTTTGAATCAGGCGAAACGAAAATAAGATGTAATTCCGAAACTATTTATTTTGTCTTACACTCTGTTATTTTTCTAAATTTAGTAACCTTTTTTTTACAAATTTTTCCTTAATGTTTTCGAAACATTTCCAAATAGTCTCGAAAAGTTTTCAATATTTGATTGACCGAAACATACATTTAAACCGAAATTTTGATCCATGAATGTAACACATACATTAGACTTATCACTCAGTTGTGGTCGCATTCAAAAATTACCTTTAAACCTACAAATATAATATTAATATTGTACCAGGGCATATCTCCAACTGGTCGACCAATGATTCATAAGGCTTGCTCCAGCGGCAAGGGTGGGGGTTCGAATCCCATTTGGAACTTGGATGGAAGCATTTCTATGGGTCTATCTAAGGGTCATTTGTGGTGAAGACCCCTTTGTGCGCAGAGTGTACAGCAGTATGGTGGGAACCCGGGGCTTGGTGGAGGCACATCCTGCGATTTACATCCTTCAGGATTCTAGGGCAAGGGTTCTGAGGGTCCAGGATTAGTCAAGTGTAAGCTTGTACACCTGGGTTATCATAAAAAAAAAAAATATTGTACCAGTTATGAGCCGCGTTATAGATAAAACTAAACCAGATATCTCTTTTTTCTTTTGTATTAGTTTCCGTTACTAGATGTCATATCAACATTCAAGTGGTATTCAAATCTTATCACAAATTTTTTTTTTTGAATAAATTATGGGTTTTTGGCAAGTTACCCCTGTAATGAGCGTCATACCTCTTTTGAGGTGTTCCATACACATTTTATAATGTGACTGAGATTTTTTAATATACTAGAAAAGAGCACGTGCTGAGCACGTGATTAACTAATTTCTTATGATGATATGAATCATATCATCATTTTTAATCATATTATGGTCTAAATGACATACCACATAATTTCTTTGTTTAAATCGCTTTAATTATTACTATGTTGTTCCCAAAAATTTAAAATTGTTATCATAAATATCTAAAACCAACCATTGAAAATAAAAAATGAATTATAATTACTAAGTATTTCTAATATAAAACTACATGTCTACATAACTATTATTCTAAAACAACCATTTGAGCTAATAATAATATCAATTCTTTTCTTCTTTGACCTTGATATTTCCATCTAAACCATATTGTGTTATTTTAATCCGTTCTTTTACCAATTTCACCGATTTTTGTGGTTTATTACATTAGTTAACCATCTAAACCATATTGTTTAGCCGATGTCATTCAATTTTTTTTACTGGTTTTGTCCATTTTTTTGTCGGTTAACCTTGTTATTTTATCAATTCACCATTTTATTTGCTTTAACTCACTTTTCTTTCTATATGATCCATTTTCTAAATAATTTAACTATTTTTATCATATATTTTTTTATCGAATGTTGATTTTAACAATTTCTATCTTTTGACTTTTTTGGGCATAAGCCAATTATACATTTTTTAGTTAACTAAATAGTACTTTTTTTTTATTCATGTAGCATGAATGTGACATGATTTTTTTTTTCGTCTCTTTAATATTTTTGAGGCTCCTTAATAAGTAATAACTTTTTAAAAACTTTTCAAAGAAATTCTTGAAGAAATATAGAATAATTTTTTTAGTTGTCATTAAAGTTTTAATGAGTTGGAAAACTTTAGAGGATAATTATAAGGTTGATGTAGGATAGACTTATTGTCTAATTATGATTCTTGATTTTTTTTTTTTTTACCTTTTTGTCATAAAATTAAATATCACAATATAGTTTAAATAATGGTATATTAATCTTCACACAAAAAAAAGAAGAAATTTTCTTAGGCCAACTCGTACTTTTATATGTATATAAAAAAATTAAATAAACTTAACCATGCATTGACAACACACTCCCTTCATTTTATTTCCCATGTGATATTACATTATTAGGAGAACTTCCTTTGCTTGCTTCTGCAGTACTGAGTGTTCACTGGTGAATTGAGCTGGTTGTTCAGAATCAGAGCCAACATGCATAATTGACACCTTAAACCCAGTGATATAGGCTAGTTGAAAATTTAATTTTTTGTGATATATTTTTGTTTTAATAACTAATTCGTTCCTTGTGAAATGACTAGTGAACTTTCTAACCCGTGTGAAAATGAAGGAGGCAATAGGCTTGTTTGTTTGGTGTTTGAGAAAGTAGTTTGGAAGAGTAGTGGAGGTTTGTGAAATGATCTCGACTTGCGTAATATTGTTTGTTTGGGTTTTGAGAGAGTAGTTTGAGAAATAAAGTAGGTGTAGGGTTTTTTTGGAAGAGTTAGGTTGTAGGTGTAAGATGTGTAAGACTTTATGTCAAATCATGTTTGTTGTGAGATAAATTGTGTAAGAGATATGTTACTTTATGTCAAATCAGAGTAGTGTTTGTATAGGTTTTGTTTAGAGATAAGAAAATTGTTTTTTGTTTGGGTTTTGAGAGAGTAGTTTGAGAAAATTAAGAGATAAAAAATTTATTTCAGAAAATAAAAAAACATGTTTGTTTGGCTTCCCAAACACAAAAATTTTTGGGAAACGCCAAACAAATAATCAGAGTAGTGTTTGTATAGATTTTGTTTAGAGATAAGAAAATTGCTTTTTGTTTTGGTTTTGAGAGAGTAGTTTGAGAAAATTGAGGGATAAAAAATTTATTTTAGAAAATAAAAAACATGTTTGTTTGGCATTTCCCAAACACGAAATTTTTTTAGGAAACGCCAAACAAATAGGCCCAATGTGTTTTTGTGAAACTCAACAGGGGGTATTTTATTTTTCAATTTATCATATGGGGATAAAAGTGTTTTTTAAAGGTAACACATGGGGTGGGTTGCTATTAGCTCAGTACATTATAATATATATGGGGAAAATTGCTTTTTTGGTACCATATGATAGGTTGACTTGCACTTTTGGTACCAAACCATTGGATACGAAAATGCAAATTTGGTACCATATGATATGTTTTCATTGCAATTTTGGTACCAAACCCAATTTTTCTTCAAAGTTAATGGCAATTTACCCCATATGAAATGCATAATGTTCAATTTATCCCTCTCTAATTTGAAAAAAATCAGTTTACCCCCTGTAAAATTTTAATGAAGCAATTTACCCCCCTTCAGCCGGAGATTGTAACTCACTTGCCGAAATTGAGAGTATGCATGCAAACTATTTTATTTAACATAGGGGGATAAATTGCCACATTAATCATAACACAATGGGTAAAAATCAAATTATCATAATAAAAGTGGATTAAGTGCCGCCTATAAAAATAACAGGGAGGCGAGGTGAAATTTTTACAAAATTCAAGGGGTAAAATGCTCTTTTTGAACCACGAGGGGTTAAATTGAACATTATGCATTTAGTAGGGGGTAAATTGCCATTAACTTTGTAGAAAAATTGGTTTGGTACAAAAATTGCAATGAAAACATATCCTATGGTACCAAATTTGCATTTTCATATCCAATTGTACCAAAAGTGCAAGTCAGCCTATCCGATGGTACCAAAAAAGCAATTTTCCCAATATATATGTATAATTATAAATAACTAAGGGTGCGTTCAGTTGGTTTAATTGGTAATTTACCCAATTGATGAATTGTCTCAATTAATTATTTGGGCTAATAATATAGCGAGGTGTTCGGCAGATTATAGTTGGGTCAATTAGCAATTGGACATGTGTGTAATAATTCAGTTCGGCTGGCCTCACTATTCTTTTTATTATTTTGCCCTTCAAGATTCGTCCATAACTAATTGAATCTCAGCATTTCATTGATCTTTAATCTTTGATCATTTGTAATCCTAGTTTGTTTCTTAACATTTCATTTTCGCCATGCTCGGGTTTGTTTTTTTATTCACATAAATGGAGGGATTTTTACTTCCAAAATTGCAACTTATCCAATCTATGAATAAATATTCATCACGAAATATAGTATACGAACGAAATATCATCCAAGTTCTATTCAAAACAACACAACAAATTTCAAGTAATTAAGCACAAATTGTTCTATAAAATTTAAACACACAAATGGCTGAATAAAATTCAAACAAAAACAAGTACAAGGAAACCTGGACCACTTTGAACAATAATTTCCTAACTTTAACAAGACACCCTAATAGTCCCATTGTTTGTTATTGACAAGAGATCTTAGCCACTATACTGATGACTGTAAAAGATGTAACCTTGATAAAAAACTCAGGAACATCTTATGTAGCCCAGAATTTCCTTGTGAGAAACCGATGGAACCCCTTTCAAAAAATAAAATCAATAAAACATATTAGAATCATTTCTTCTCTCTTTTTTTTTTTTAAGAAAATAATCAAATTAACATTGTGAACATTCCCGCCATTAGCAGAATAAGATGAATTGACATTAAGAAAATCAATCGTTCATCCACTTTTCCGTTTCATTTGCACTCATCAACTCCGAACAATCCATCTCGATCTATGTCATTATTTTTCTGCACATTTTCTTGATGTTGAGAAGTTGAACAAACAGAGGAAGAAGGGTAATTATAATCTTCCAAAGGAAAATTAATCTTAGCTTTAGTGCCACGAAACCCAATAGCCGCCCTATCATAAGCACGCGCCGCCTCCTCCGCCGTCTTGAATGTCCCCAACCAAACACGCGCTGCCTTGTGTGGGTCCCTTATTTCTGATGCCCATTTTCCCGATGGCCTCTGTCTCACTCCCCTGTAATTCTTCTTCCCCCTCGCGGCCGCCGGAGAAGCATTCTTATCATAATCCATGAAATAATTGCATCCCAAACAACCCTTTATTCTGCAAATGTTGCAAGTCTCCATGTCATCGGAAACAGAGGAAAAATTGAATTCTTGAGATGAATCCACTGCGGCGCCGGTTATGACATGATGCAGTGCTGAGACGATTATGTTAGATTCCTGTTCGTCGGTGAGCCGCCGAGGTGGAGGTGGAATCTCTGTCGCCGGAATATTGTTTCGATTCATTGAGGTACGTTTTGTGTTGGATTCTCTTGTTTGACTTGTGAATTTGCGGCGGAGAAATAAGTCAAATGGGAGTGGTATTTATAGATGTAATAATAATTAAAATAAATAGTATGTGAAAAAGAAGTTGACAACATCTAGTAGATCCAGCTCAGCAAATGAACATTTTGTACTTGCCACGCGGTCTTTTTATTTCCAGGATAAGGAAATTCTGCTTAGCACGTGATAGTTTTTAAATTGGATGTAAGGTCAAATTACATATACACCATACAGTTTTGATAATTACAAATTTATCGCATACTATACGTTTCATCTTACTACTAGTGAATTGACTACTAGCCCGTCATATATTCTGATTAATTAATTACATTACAAAAATTGTGACTTTAATTTGTTTAATTTTATGTGATGATTTACTATACAAAAAATATTTTTCATATAAATTTTAAGATCGAAGTTTTATTTTGAATTATTAGACGGCAAAACAAAAATCTGAGTTTTTTCCCTTTACATATATCTTTCTACCTGACTTGAAAATCAAAATTAAACTTTTTGAAATGATATTTAAACATGAATTTTCTTAATTAATAAAAAAAAGGATTGGTCTTATAAGTATCAACCACCCCCATTGTCATCCTGTTTGTGGTAATTGACCTTGGTGATGGGAACTGGGAGGAGGATTGAATGTCGTGTGAAATTAATGATAACTTATTTTAATTAATTGATATGAATGAGTTGACCTATAGAAAGTGAATATGTGATTGAGTTGTTGATTTTGATTCAACTTAATTTATTTGTATTCTGTATTTTTTTTTTAAATTAATATATTCTTTATTTGTAATTTTTTTGGATATCACGACGGTAGAATTATCCTTGTTTTATATTTAATACTATATTTGTCCCAAATATTTATTTCATTTTTGGGATATAACAAAACAGTAAAATTCATTCCCAAAAATAAAGTTATTTTTCTCTTTATTGAAAAATAAAATTCAGCTCTCAATCACTACTTTTTTTTAGCATAAATGTAAATTAAATTACCTATAATTTCCACAATTTTCAATTCTTAATTAAAACTTCGCGTCAAAAGTGAAGGAACAAGATAAATGAGACGGATGGAAGAATAAAATCTGATTAGATGGTGGGTTTTTATAATTGTTAAAATCTCAAGGGTATATATGTAAGTCCATGAAGCTTTTGGAGCATGGTTGTAGTTGTTCCATATTGCTACGATAAGAATTTACGGAATTTACACGGAGGGTCGGTGAAGGAACATGACAACGTCGAAAGGGATGACCTCGTCTTTAAAAAAGATTGAAAGGAATGGCCAATCTCATGGTCTAGAAGTAGCCCAAACGGCTTAGAAATTAGGATTTTTTTTGTTCTTTTATACGTCGGCACGAACGTCATAATTAAACCTTTACAAAAGTGCTCATTTGTCTTTTACTCCCTTCATTTTTTTTTTCTATTTGTTGCTTTGATAAATTTTTCTTGTTTACTTTTATTTATCACTTTAAGACTTCAATGAAATTAATATTCTTTTACCAAATTTATCCTTCTTACTAATACTTATCATTAATGTTAAAATTATTTAATTAAAAGGATATTTTGAAATTTTTACTTCAAAAAAGTGACTATTTATGACATTCATTAATTCATGCGGCAAATAAAAAAAAAGCGAATTGAAGGAATCAATATGTTAAGTTGAGACATTTGATTATTTATCTTTTGAGCTAGTATAGTACGAGTACTTTTGTCCTTCAGTTTTGCTACTTTTTTTTTTTAATTGATTTTTTGGTGTACTTTTACATTTATCTATACTATATCTAAAAACAAAGGCTTTCCGTACTCACAAATGAAAGTTATTTTTAGCCAATTTACAATAATTGTCCTCAAATTTTAAAAATCAACCGACAAGTCATCCTAAAAGAAAGGGCAACTTGGGAAAAAAATATACCAGTAAAGTGTTTTTCAATTTTAGACATACAATTTCCCTTTCTACAACTCTAGCAAAATGGGTGTTATAGTATTTTTACATCTTTAACTTTCCGTGTAAATCTCCTCCACTCACTATCTCTCTCCTCAAAGCTCGGTCTCCACCCACTCTCTATCTCTTCACAGTTCCACTTTTCCCCTACTCCACTATCTGCTATCTCATTTTCTCACAATTCTTTTTTCTTTCTCTCCAAAACATGGATGAGAATTGCTTTTACTGTTAACTAATTTTATGATCATGTTTTTGCAGGTTTTCCCAATCAATTATGGATGCATAAATAATAACGGTGCAAATCCTCAATCTCTTTACAATTCTCCTGGCTTCTCAATTTTCCTTCAAAATTAAGGTTATTCAGTTCATAATTCCGCCTTCACTTTGTTGCTTTCAATTTGGGTTGGCTGGATTTTGGTAAAAAAAGGTTATTTCTTTTTGTTCATGTGGACGTCTTTGATGGGAAATTTCTCCTACTATTTATGGTGTTCTGGAAATTCATATGCAAATTATTATTTAAATTTTAAGGGAAGATTCAGTGTCTTAGAATTTTTACTCCAAGGCTTTATATGTGTTTGATGAAATGCTTTAAAGACATTTGGTTTTTTAGCTTTCAGTTTTAAGACCTATTTTATGATCTCTTATCTTCATCGAACCATCATTTTTAATACTAAAACTTCATTTCTTTCAATAATTTTTTTTTGGGTGTGTTATTATTAATAGACTTAGTCCCTGATTTAAATTTAATATGAATTTTTAAAACTTTAACTGGAATGTTCATACTTAATGTTATTTAATACAATGACACAAGTACTTATTAATGAGTTTCAATTTTATATAAAAATAAGTGGTGTTTGTAAAATCAGGCGCTACATAAAAAAATATTTGTGCGGCGGTTGCTAGTGTTCTTAAAAGTAGTGGTTGAAAGCTAGTGGTATCAAATAATTACTTTATGTATAAGAATATATTCGAGAAAAATAAATCTATTTTAAAAAAATATCTATTATTTGGGACATAAAAAAAGAAAATAGTAGCAAAAATAAAGAGACAGAGGAAGTAATTATTTAATCTTCACTTCAAGTTCCATAGTACAATACCTCGTAAATTATTGGAGAACTAGCATATATAGATTCTTATCGTGTACCATAAATAACTATAAATTTAATGGAATGCCATAATTAACTTGAAGATTAACTTATGCAATTTATTGTTCATGGGTTTGGAAATTAGGGTCGGTTTAAGATTATAATTATTAATCTTTTGACATCATGAATGACTTTCCAACTCTGAACTCTCCTACGTACCGTTTTTGGAAATTAAAAGTTGACAAATTAAATTTTTGATTCTTTCAACACTAAGTCTAAAAGATGTAAAATGCCACAAAAACTTACTCTCTTTAAGTCGTGTATAGATGAGTTAGGACAGGAATCTCTAAAATTGTGTTGTGGAGGATGGAAAAAAGGGAGAAGAGATACAGTTGCTGAACCAAGAATTATTGTAGGGTAGAAAGATATTGGAGGTGAGAGAAACGAAGAAGGTGAGTGAGAGAGAGAGAGAGAGAGAGAGATACGAATGAAGAAGGGAATTAATCAACTTCAACTAGGTGCGTGATGAAACGACGTCGTTACAATAAAGCAGAAGAATAAAAGAAAAAGAATTTAAAGCAAAAGGACCTACAAGCATATACAGATCATCTATTTAGCCGCCAAATGAAAGAAAAAATAAAATCAATTGAAGCACAAAAATTCATCAAAGTGGCTTCGTTTCACTATTAATTATTAAAGAGGGAAAGAAAAAGAGGAAAGAAAAGAGGTTGTAATATAACAACATCATCACCCTCTGCATAGTATAAAATATGTTGTGAAAAAAAAGTATATATATGTATTTTAATAATTATCAACAGAAGAAGTTTCAAGTATTCTTTTCTTTGTCTCACTAGGTTTTGTGCAAGGGCCGGCGGGTGTCCATGGTCAAATACATCAAGTATTCCAAAATTTGAAATATATGTTTTCATAAACATCTAGATGTTTATCAAACGTCAAATCTTAGAAACACATTTTAATAATTTTTTTTTTTATATTATATGCATATTCCAACATAATTATCATATTTTAAGATATACATTTTTCAATCAAACTTATCTCGATGTATCTTATCATAACAAAATTCCAAATCTTCAACGCCTGAACCAAAATATTCGCAAGAAGGTATTTTTATAATATGTGAAGTGATACAGTTCTCTCCCGTGAGGGAGAATTCATATTATGCATATATTGCACCATGTCATTAAATACGAGCAGTGCAACATACCAATTATATGATGATATATGGAGTTAAAATCCACATCATAATTAATAGCAGTTCATGTTCTTTGTCACGTGTATTTTGAAAGATGTTTTCACATGGACGAAAACATTATGTGATGTGAAATTTTACTCATACATATCACAATGTAATTGGTCGAGCGTGACACAATGAATTTATAATATAAATTCTGAAACCTAACAAACATATACCAGCAACATACAAAATCCAAAATTTGCAGCCAATTCGTTTTAAAACATGAAGAACATAGTAACATCGAGCGAACAATATTAGAGGGGGATTCTCTTGGGCCAATTTTCAAGTTATGGGTCATCCATTTGAATTCATGGTCCCAAAATTTCTTTCACTTTTAACTCAATCCAAGACTCTCTTAGAAAAACATCACTGTAAGTCCGTAACCCTGTCTATCGTATTATTTTTCAGTAGACTTCCACATATGTTTTCTAGTTTAAGGCGAATGCAAATCTCCTTCTAAAATACTCATTTGGATCGATAAACTTGGAGCTATATATTTCAAATATATAACACTTATTTGAAATTTGGTACAATTTTGACTATTCACCATTGCAGGCACTCGACAATTTTTTTGTCCATAGAAGCCCAATAGCATCAGAAAGGATTATATTCTCTTTCAGTTTCACGTGGAAATTTTACCACTGGCTTCCTTGACTGGAGGCTGATGCAGTGGTGTTTACAAGGAAGAAACCAAGATTAAGGGGGTACTGTAGTTTTAAGATAACCTTGCTCATCCAGCTATGATAATCACATAAAAGTAGACATCCAAACCCTTAATGACATCTTTAAACTAAACCGAGGTGTAATCTTCAATTAAATTTCACAAAAGCACCTATGATTTTTACACTGAAAGCATATATTCCAGACGTGATATCCTAGAAAGTCCTATATTTTTACTATTACAAGAAAAGAAATCTAGATATAAATTGTGCAGAAATACTGGTAAATCTACTTAGTAAACCAACAGTTTCACAGAACCAAAAATGCAACAAATGAAAACCAATTTCCCAAAGCTAACAAACCTCTCTAAGAGCTGGTGTCAAAACTAGTCATCATCTTCCGAATCTGTGAATAATTAATATACGTTATTAAATGTAAAATAAGAGCTCAATCGACAAATCAGAAACACAAAATAAGTAATTAAGATTCAATAACTTTGATCACATTGACAAAAATATCTATGCCTAGGAATGCATTCGTTATGAAGTCTGGAGGGCAACATTTATCTTTCTAAAGGCAAAGTTCAAAATTTTGTTAGCAGTGACAAATCAACTGAAGAACATTTACTTCGCATTTGCAACCCAATGAAAAGAACAAGCTCTCCAAAAATGTATTGGCAAAGACCAAAGATAACTCGCTCAAAAGATGTACATTCCTTTAGGATACAATGTACAATTACGGGCGGTAATTGGGCGGGTCAGGCTGGGATTGGGTCAGGTAGAGACGAATCGGGTCATAAAAAGCATGTTTAGCAGGTAAAATTAGATTGGGTCAAACATAGGCTGGGTAAAAATGGGCCGGGTAGATCCGTTACTTTTATCTTTTTAAGGTTTTTTAATGATATTTATATTGTTCAATTAGACATTAAAAAGCCTGCACCTTACTCATGAGAAACACAGGTGTCAGTATTCACTTATACATAAATAAATTTAATTTAAGCTTAATGATCTAACTTGAACTTGAACAATAAAAATAATTAACAGATACAAAATGTTGGCTTGTGTTTTAAGATTTAGAATTATAACCATTAATAAACTAGTATATGACTAAAATTTACATAATTTAAAAATAAAAATGTCGTCTGGTCAAAACAGAATCGAGAAAGGTGAGGGAATGTCCGGGTTGGGTAGATGAGTCAAATTTACAATAGTTTATCTTATTGGGTTTGTTTACTTGACCCATTTTTACCCAGTCAAGTACACTTTTGTTTACCGAACCAAAATTTAACCTAACCCAATAAGATAAGAAGGATAACTGGATAAGGGTTGGGTTGGGCCGCAGTCGAGCCAACCCATGTGTTAAGACCCATTGTGCAATCTTTAGATACAGTGTAGAATTTTGTGTAGATTAATAAAGAAAAAACCAACCTGATCGTACATCTTCTCCAACCTTTCCTCTGTTCTTGAGCTGTCTTATGATCATTGCACATATGAGTTTCCACCAGTAAATGTGAAAAACAAGCAGGGTCAACAACATTGTATTGAACACATAGTATAAGCCTAAGTCGTATGGTTCTGATAGGTGCAAGACCTCCATTAGATAGTAGCTGTGGAAGAACAACCAGAAAAGTGATATAAGAAAAGATACCAATGTGAAAAGTAAAAAAAAGGTATTTGGGAATCATTTGAAAACAAACCTCGACGATCTTATGACCCAAAATGGAAAGAATACGAGCCTAAGCACAAGCCAAGTCAGGGCAAACAAACCAAAGCATACACTTGCACCAAGCTCGTTCTCAGCATATTTAAAAATTTTAGCAGCCTCCATGAATACATCACTGGCATCATGCAGTGCAAGAACAACTGCTCCTATCCGAAAGAACCTAGAATAGAACACATCCATGTCAATCAGTCTCCTCTTTTCAATAATTCATAATTCCTCATTCTGTGTGTGCAATGTGCAGGCAGCACTTTGTGTGTGAGGGTAACATTTTCCAATTTTCATCGTTTCATTTAACAAGAACATCCAAATCATAGTAGTAAACAGGCCAACTCATTCTCCCATATTCAATAAGTTATTAGGATTAATAAAATCAAAATCATGACGAGAAGGATGATAAAGGAAATAAGCTCTAATTTGAGCCATTTTATGCTTATGTCAATTTTATTCTTCCATTTATTTCTCTGGTGATTGGGGACAATTACAATTTTTTTTACTTTTTCATGACTGAATTAGATAATATTCATAGAAAAGTACTTCAACAAAAAAAAAAAAAAAAAAAAATTCCAGGCTTTCCTTATGCCTGACAAGGGTAAAAAGGTTCACTATCAATTTCTGTGAAGGTTTCTTATGATATTGAACCTTTTTACAAAACAATATAGAAGCATGCAGCAATACTAAATAGCCTAATTCAAGCTTTATTTCATAAAGTCAAGGTGATCAGCAAGTCAAGCTTTATTTCATAAAGCACTAATTCATGCCTTGTGTTCACTAGCTAATCCAACTCTACCCCCAAAAATGTGAACCTTTTTTTAGCAAAAATAACCTGTGCATGGATAAAAACATACCCTGCAATGTATGAGTATGCAAGGAGGATTACGGTGACAATATGATGAGACATCATGACAGTGAAATCCTTCCTTCGTGTTTCCCAAGTAAGGAGGGCGGCACTACTATATATGTAGAACCCACATTGGCACATGTAGATAAGCTTCAATGGAAGCCTGAAAAGAACAACAAAGCAAATATTTTAGATTAGATAAACACAACATATAAGTTGTTTCTAGTGCTTCTATAAACACGCAAGGACAAGTACCAAAACAAATAATACGATCATGTACGAATAGCATATATTTTAATCACATAGTAAGAAATTTCATGAGAAAAAAGTATGTTTTTTCTAGTGCTTCTATAACACAAAACATGCTCTGATATATCACTTTCATCAAGCATGCAGCAATACTAAATAGCCTACTACACGGACAAGGGAATTCTATTATCATAACAACTAAGAGTTAATACAGAAGTATGCAAATAATACCCACAAATCTTCACATTAACCACGAGACAGTGTGCCCTCACTCAACTAATCAACAAGAAGATCCATATACTTATTGCTGAAGAACCATTTTGAGATATAAAACTTACTTCAGCTCTTGATTGGGCCAGCCTCTAAAGTATTGCTTTATATCTCTGAACCAGGGATCATTGAATGTTGTTGCCAGGACGCAATACTCAACAGTAGCATAGTATGTAAGCTTCCACATGGACTCTGAACATTTCACTATTTTTGATTTTGTTGCTTCATTAAGTTTCAAGGGAGTAGTTCCTCTGCTCAATAACCAGATGGCCAATCTCTGGAGCACATGAAATAAACTGTAAGGATGGAAGATTTTCACAAAGAGATGACAACATCGGAGTAATTTGTGATCATGTCTTTTCATGGCTTCATTTGAATGCTTCTGTTAAGTAAACCTGAACTTGTATCCTTAGATAATGTATCCATCAAAGCAACATTGGAAGCTTTAATTGAAAAAGGAAGCATCAGAACAGATACATTCACACATATTTTCCTAGAAGGCGGTACTTTGGCAAACTCTTTATCTGATATTATTGTAACTGAGTCCAATATACCATCTACATCTGTAGTGATACTACAGAGCTACAGATAACCAGATATTGTTAGTTGAAGAGGAGGTTTAATCAAAATAAATAATATTTTCTTTTTATCCAAGGGAAATGCTATATAAGCAAGTTCACATTATCAGGGGGCAAAATATATCCTGTTTCTCAAAGAAGCAATAAAGTATCTGAAACTCCTTCAGAAGTCAACAACATTCTAATACTTCAAGGCCCAAAATACGAAAAGTTAAACAAACTTTAGTTTAACAAAATAGTCATGATAATCAGGAAAAGCTAAATATCTTCAAAAATAAGCAAAGACAACCATTTCGATTCTTATCTATGTACTGAAATATGCACAATACTACTCCAAAACATTTGCATTATATAAATATATTAAGAGTTGGATGGAAAAGATAAAATCAATTGTACTTACTCAAATCCTCCAAACAGAACCACTTCTTCAAACAATATCAATTAAATTATTTATATGACCGTCGTATTGACATCATGGAAAATGCAGTTGTAACCTATTCTTTACTCATGATCGCTGCATAAATTTCGTACCACAGCTAATAAGATCATACATTAAAGGAGTGGCCCATTCAAAGATCATAAATAGATGCATCACATATAACATGATGCCCACATTCGCAAACATTCGATAACTGCAGACACCAACATTTCACTAGTTAAAATTCAAGGGAATTGCATTTTTCATACCAAACTTTTACCTACTTTAGATATGTGGTACCAAACCTTCAAAAAAGACACATTTAGTACCAAATTTGAAGGACTTTGTTCACATTTGCTTGCGCTTTAATGGTGATATTTGGTATGCATAAAATTGTGCTCCAAATTTTTTACCATATAAAGAACATAAAATTTGGGCCCCAAAAATTGACGGAGAAAGAAATGTGAAAAAGTCCTTCAATTTAAGAATTAAATGTGTATTTTTTGAAGGTTTGGTACCAAATGTCTAAAGTAGTTAAAAGTTTGATATGAAAAATACAATTCCCTCGTCAAAATTCATAAAAGGATGAACCACGAGCAAACCAGATTATGTACAGAAACAACAGACTCTCCAGTTTTTACTATTTCTGAGTCAATTATGAAATCTAACAATTTGAAATTTACAACTGCTTGTTAACTTAAAGTCGTACAAACAGCCACAAGTACACACACATATTTCACCAACAATCAAACGCTTCACTTATTTATAACTCTACTTTGCTCAAACAAATGCAAAATAATGTAAGCAATACTACGTGAAAGCTAATGCCTCTATTTCGTGAATTTCAATTTATCAATGTCCACATTTATTTTAAAGCAATATATCCTCACAATAGCCATCTAGTTGCTCCACTCAGATGGAATAAAATTCAATAAATACCAGTAAACTTATTGAAAAGCTATGCCAAAATCCAGCCAACCACCTCATTTGCTAAGTCATTTCTTCAAACAGGTTGTGCACATTACTATATACAATGACCTCATGGAAGCTACACCAATGTCCAAGGGAACTCAACAAAAAAAACAAAAAACTATTGAATTGTGATTATCGACACTAACTGTGTTAAACAAAATCAATCTAAAAAGTGAATCACAAAACATTGAATTAAACTACAGTAAACAAAAGCAGCTAAAATGCAATTCATAGATCACCTCAAACTTATTGTCCGCGTATAAGTCATAAAAAATAAAGGAAAAATGCCTATATATAGAAGAGAAAGCTTACACGAAAAATGAATCTATCGAGGAGGAACCTTGCAGCAACGAACGCGAAAGAAAAATATAAAGCGACGACGAAGTGCGAAACGTTTGGGCCACCATTGAGCGTCCAGATCGATTCCATTAGAGGATTCGAACCTCAGTTAAATGACAAAGCATCAACCAGTCAAACGATCATCACAGCATTTCCTATTGATAACTCAATAGCCACAATTCGAAAACAATCTACACGCATTTATCGTGCAAGAAAAGAAAAGCTCCAGAACGATAGAAGGAAAAGAGGAGGAGAAATCGATTATGTGTATCTATATGTGTGTCTCTAATGGGAAAGGAAAATTTAGTGAACGGAGACTGGATTGAGAGAGAAAGGGAAAGCGGAGAGATCTTGTGAACATTAATTTTTATTTATATAATAATAATAATGAATAAAAGTATCATCATAATGGATGCTCTCTTTGATTCTAATGGCACTGCCCTTACGAAATTGACCCTGCGACCCTTGCCGGTCTATTCTGTCTGCTACCAATTACCATTATAAAATTCTGGTACATATGAGAGGATCGGGTACAACTTTGGGTCCATATCCGGTTAAGATCCTATCGGTCAATCCAAATTAGGTGAATAAGTACTAATAAATTTCTCATTTGGTTGGATAGCCGATAACGTTGCTAAAATTGATAGATCTTTTATTCAAGGGTAAATTCCCTAACATAAGGCTTAATTACAAAAATCACTCTCAAGTATTGGATATTACAAAATTCTCCCTCAGATTTGTCATATTCTTACAATTAACCCCTTTGTCATTAAAATATTCCAATTTCGCCCTTGTGTGTTATTTGTATTGTTTGTAATGTCTTATAAATGTTAAAACTCGCGATCTAATTATTATACCTTATAAATTAAAAAAGAGATAATTATATATTTACTACCAGAATAATTAATAAAATTTATAATTGCCCATAAGTTTTAAATAATATTGCAAAATAAGGTATTTATATATTTATTAGCAATTTAAATTGTAAAATATTTTAATAATATATTTTGTAAATATGAAATGTTTACACATTAGTTAAATGAATTTATTTTATAAATTAGTATATTTAATAAATTATGTTGTATTATAAATAATATATTTTAATTTATTAAAGTTTATATAGTATTATAAATTGAAATTTTTATTGAAATTTATGGGAAATTATAAATTATATCAATTATTTTGGTGGTAAATATATAATTATTATTTTTATAATTTACAATATATAACAATTAACCACAAGTTTTAAAATTTATAACATATTATAAACATTACAAATAACTTTCAAGGGTAAAATTGGAACATTTTAGCGACAAGGGGTTAATTGTAAGACAAAGTTGAGGGGAATTTTTGTAATACTCAATATGTGAGGGGGATTTTTATAGATAGACCTTACCTGAGGGGTATTCGTAATTTACCCTAAAATAAATAATGGGTAGATTTGTCTTTATAAAAATAGATGAATTATATATATAATAAAATTTGAAGCATATCTTAAAAAGAAGATGTACGTGCTCCCCAAATCTCATTTAGACAAGTCAAAATATATACCATGTCCGTAAATTTATTCTTTATTGCGTGAGACATGAAGTGCTAATTGTGTAATTTTACTAGGAGGGAAATATTTATGCGACAAATGATTGAATGAAGTGCTAACTGTGTAATGTAAGACTTTAGTTGAATTGAATAATTGAAGTTTGAAGAACTCCGGAAAAAGAAATATCCAAATTCCTCTAATATTGAAAAGATTTTAAATTTATCAGTTTGGTTGAAAAATTATTAAAAATTACAACTTAATATACACAAATTAAAATGATCCCAATAGGCAATATATAACCGAAAGGGAAAAGAAAAATAAATTTTATCCATTTGTTCAACTGTTTCCATGAAACTGTTGTGATCCAATATGAAGATAATATGCATGTTAGGCGGTGAAGCACCCATGCCTTTATTTTTTGTTTGTTACTAAGAATGTGATGTAAGATGTGAAATGCTACTCCTACCCCATTTCCATTTACAGAGATAGAGAATGAATTTGTTTGTTATTGAAAATGTTATTTTAACATGAGTTTTCTATTTAATATGGGATAAACACATTTAAGTTCATTAATTAGATATAACACATTCCAAGCTATCCACTTTGAAGACATTTCTACGCACATTATTCATGACTTTGAACAAGTAAATATATGAAATTAACCTCGTTGTATAACTTTACACACATTCCAATTTAATTACACAAATTCATTAGTGAAATTCACTTAATTAATTAATCGAAGATGATTATTAATCGTAGTTCACAATCATGTATTTCAACACTATTCGAGTATAATAAGTACGACTTACGTCAAATAGACAAATACTATTAAATCGAACTATCATTCTATTTTAAGTAGAGATTTTTACTTTTTGTAACCATAAGTTATCAAGGTCGGATCAAAGATTCGAGGATTGGGAGGACCGAGTTTACTAACACACACCGTTCTTTCATGTCATAAAATTAAACTATAATAAAATCAATTTCAAATTTCTCAATAGTTTCCTCCTCAATGTAAATAATCAAAGAACACTTAAGATTTTTCATAAAAATATGCATCAATTGTAGTTGATTTTTCTCCTATGAAATTTTTTAATCAATAATTAACCACCTCTTACAAAATTTATAAAACAACAAATAAACTAATAAAATTTTATTATTATATTATTTTACTTGACATCCATAAAATAAGTCGATATAAACAAATCATCCTAAATATATGAAATGTTAATTTAAATTGACAAAAATATAAATATGAAGGAGCAAGGTATATCTATTCATACAATTAAGAATCCATGTGAATTGAATTTGGGCTTTGGTCCCGGTCCTAAACTATACATACAAAAAGAAAATTGGCCATATTATGTTATGTTAATATATGTATACGCAATTGTTGCGAAAGAAAATTTTCAAATATCTTTGGGGTGTGGCCGTGTGGGGTTGGGGCTGGGGGAAGCATACAAGTAAATCCGTCCTTGTAAATTACCATATTTTAAGGATGTGGTACAAAACTTCGAAAACATGACATATTCCATGAAATAATTTAACGGACATTTACACATTTGATCCCTACCTTGGGAATGAGAAAATATACTAAAAACTCTATGGGCTGTTTGTTTGGCGTTTCTCAAATTTTTTTTGTGTTTGGGTAAATGCCAAACAAATATTTTTTCTATTTTCTGAAATAAACATATTCCATGACATAATTTAACAATTCTCTTATCTCTAAACAAAATTTATACAAATTCTACTTTGATTTGACATAAAGTAACATATCTCTTACACAATTTATCTCACAACAGACATGATTTGACATGAAGTCTTACACATCTTACACCTACAACCTAACTCTTCCAAAAAAAACTTACACCTACTTTATTTCTCAAACCACTCTCTCAAATTTCAAACAAACAACATTACGCAGATCAAGATTATTTCACAAACCTCCATTACTCTCTCAAACTACTTTCCCAAACACCAAACAAACAGGCCCTTTGAGTTTCTACTGTTTTATGTAAAAAAAATGGAAAATTTGGTAAGGTAAACGAATACTTCTGACAAAATTGTCGTTAACTCTCAACGGCCTTGCTAACCGCAGCTGCGGACAGTTCTCCATACATTGACTGCCATGTGGCAAATTTGTAACCTGTTACCGGAATGTTTATTACAATATAGGCTATTCAGAAATGACTTCTATGCCCCTGTCTTCTTCTTCTTCCCTTCTTCTTCTTCTTCCATTCTTCTTCACGACTAGTTTGATTTTTTTTTCATTTCTCAACGGAATTTTGCAAGATTAGTCTCATTCTCTTCGTCTCTTCATCAGGATTACGTTGGTGGTTTCAATTTTTCGTTTCTCTTTGTTTTTCGTTGTTAATTTTCAGATCTATAAAAAATCAAAAAAGAACTTAATTTTTGATTTCTTAACGTTTCGTTGCGTTTCCTTCCAGGTTTCTGTTTCTAGAGCTATTTAAACGCATTGGCCGGCTTCAATTTTGTGTTTTCAGCTCGGAATTAGTGGATTTGAAGATCGGGCCACGAAGAACATTTTCGGGCTGTTGCTTTTTTCACGGTTCGTTGCATTTTCTTCCGGATTTCTATTTCTGGAGCTATTTAAACGTATTGATCGGCTTCAATTTTGTGTTTTCAGCTCGGAATTAGTGGATTTGAAGATTCGGGCCATGAAGAACATTTTCGGTCTTTTGCTTTCTTCACGTTTCGGGCTATATTTTAAAATTGATCATCATTGTTTCTGGAATTATATAACCACGTTTCTTTTGTTGAATTGTTTCTGGGATTTGAAGATTAATTTTCAACAATGATTCTTCAACAAAGATTAATTATATAGCCACGTTTCTTCAAATTGGTAAATCTTCACGGCTTCAATTGATCATCTTTGTTGAATTGATTAATTTTAGTGTTGATTCTGTGTGTAAGTGTGTTGTGTGGTTGTATTATGATTGCAATTGATTAATTTTAGAAACATAAATGGATTTGAAGCAGTGTGGATTTGAAGAAATTGCCGTGTATATATATGTATGTATGTATTCTGGTTTGATTAATAATACAATTTTAGCAGGTCACTTAATACAACCACACAGAAATGTATGAAGAAATTGCCTGCTAAATAGCTGTATGGATTATGTATTTGAGCAACAGAAATAGCAGGTCACTTAATAGCTGTATGAAGAAATTGCCGTGTATATTTGAGGGGCAATTATGTAAAAAGAATAAAATGTGACCTGCTAAATGTGACCGGGTTAGCAGATCACAAAAATAATAATAAAATAATTGGGAAGTGTATTTTGGGGTAAAACTGTGGGCAGTTTTCCACAAGTGGAACTGCCCCTAGACACTCCCAACTCTCAATTTGAATGGAAAATAGATCCAACTGAGGAAACTTGTGATTTTGTAGGCAAAAATATAAAATTGGTCCTATAATTAAATATAGTTGCCTAATTTACCCCACATATGTTTGAACTGTCAAATTTACCCCAAAATTAATAAGTTTGAAGCAATTTAAGTCTCAATTGAGCCCAGTTGTAAAAATTGGCCTGAGCTAGCATCATGTGCCTAATAAATTTTGGATTTGTAAATTTGGGGTTAATTTTAAGTAGGTACAAAAGTTTATACTTGCATATTAACCCGTAAACTTTAATAAATTTCAATTTTTATATAAATAAGAAAAAGATAAAAGATAAAAGACACACCCATGCATCCCTCACTTGTGTTTTGAAAAAAATGCACAAAACCCCCTTGTGTTATTCTTCATTTGTAAGAAATCCCTTGTATTTTACAAATTATTGCACAAAATTTCTTTTCCGTCCAAAGTAACGGAGAGTGTATGCCACTCTTGTTTTGTGATATTGAATTCAATTTTTATTAATTTAAATTGATAAATGACCAAAATACCATCTCTTTTTTTAAAAGAAAATTTAAAAAATATCCGTCTTCTTCCCTTACCCCCACCCACGCCAGATGCAACCCTGGTCGTGGTGGCATGGGATTGAAGAACCCAGGGGTCGGTGGCCTAGGTTGCTTGGGGGGAGGGGCGTTTAGCTTTGTATTTTATTTTATTTTTAATTTTTTTAAGTAATAATAATGATATATAAAATATATTATATAGGATTAATAATATTTAAATTATATCAAAGATATTTATTTCTTCAAAGTTTATATAAAATGTGAGATAAATTTGTCAGCCTGAAAATATGTGGGATAAACTTGTCAGCTAGCTTTAATTACTGAATCAATTTTGCATTTTTCTTACAAAGGTACAAGTTTCCTTCCCATAAAATGGCTAGGTGGATCTGTTTTCCTTCCGAAATTGAGAGCTAATGACTATTCCATTATTTATGGGACAGAAGTATCAAATTAAGGAAATTAAACGTGTAAACGACCGTTAAATATGAAACGTGTACCGTATCCTTAAAATTTGGGGCGGATCCACCCTATAGCTTGGAGAGGCCCCTGGTCCTCTAAAAGCCAAATGCATGACATTAATAAGATGTTTGTAAATGATTCAGCTCACCGTTATTCTCATTTTAAATTTAATATTAAGTGGCTCGATTAATTATTTCGACCTAATATTAACAATATTTAAGACAACATCTATTATGAACAATTAAACAAAACAAAAAGGCCTCATTATCTATTTATATTCTCTATAAAAAAACTGATATGTGTGTTGATTATTTTACCTATTGTGAATTGTATTTTTTCTCTCTCAATGATTTATGTCCAATCCTGAACTGCTTTCGTCATGTATATTTGCACTCTTCAATTTTCCTCATTTTTTTATAATTATTTTTTCTCATATTTATTGAATGGTAGTTTAGTATATATTTATCTTTATTGGCATATGTAAAGTTTATAAATTGAATATCATTGTTAATTTTTTTTTTATAAATACCACATCCCGCACCTCCCCAACTTTATTATCCTGAACCTGCCCCTGTTTAAAATTTGGTAACTTATGATACCAAAAAATGAAATTATCTAATTTTGAGTATGTTCGGCTCAATTGAATTTATATTTGGTGTTGATTCCTAGCGGTACACAAATATATTGGGTCTGTTTATTTGGCGTTTTCCAAAAAAATTTCGTGTTTGGGAAATACCTAACAAACATGTTTTCTATTTTTTTAAATAAATTTTTCCTCTCTTAATTTTATCAAACTTCTCTCTCAAAACCCAAACAAATAACTATTTTCTTATCTCTAAATAAAACATATACAAAGTCTACTCTGATTTGACATAAAGTAACATATCTCCCACACAATTTATCTCACAACAAACATGATTTGACATAAAGTCTTACACATCTTACACATACAACCTAACTCTTAAAAAAACCTACACTTACTTTATTTCTCAAACCACTCTCTCAAAACCCAAACAAACAACGTTACGTAAATCGAGATTATTTCACAAACCTCCACTACTCTCCCAAACTACTTTCTCAAACACCAAACAAACAAGCCAAATAACATTTGAATCTGAAATATTGACTCGCTATCATAGAGTTTAGATCTCCCAAGATACATACAATTAGATAGTTCACAAAGAAATAACCATTACCATATATGGAAAGTTTATTGGCTTTGGAATTCTTTATTTTTGGCGTTGTAATTTCTTGAAGGTTCATGGTCTCACCCGATGATAGTTGCCATACACTATTAATTGTAAAGACATTTAATTTAGTGGATGTGATTCTTTGATCTTTAAGTAGTCACTACAAGAAAAACCGGTTTCAGCGACTGTAGTTATTGGTCGTTAAAAGCAAGAAAATGGTCGCTAAAAGTTATAGCGACTAAGACTTGACTAGTCACTCATAGTGGCGACTAAAAGTCCGCAGCGACAAATCATTAAATTGGACGTTGAAAGTGTTAGTTTTAGCGATCAAATATTATCAGTCTCTATTGGTAATGACATTAGCAACAATTTTTTTAACTCGCTAATAAAATATTCATGGTCACTATAACATCCTCTTGGTGGTTGTAGCTATACAAATAGCAACCATAATTTTATATTTAGTGGCAAGCATAGTAATGGTCTTTAAAGATGTCGATATTAGCAACAATTTTATGGCCGCTAACGTTAGTTTTCATAGACACTATATCGTTGTCTTGGTTGCTATATTAATAAAGATAGCAACCACAATTTATGGTTAGTGACCAAGGAATTAATGGTCTCAAAAGATACAAGCATTAGCAACAATTTTTTTACTCACTAATGAATTTTTTATGGTTACTATAACATTCTCTTGGTGGTTGTACCTATACAAATAGCAACCAAAATTTTATGTTTAGTAACATGTGTAGTAATGGTCTCTAACGATGTCGATATTAGCAACAATTTTGAACTCGCTAATTTGAGTTTTCATGGACACTATAACATTGTCTTAGTTGCTATATCTATAAAAATAGCAACCACGATTTATGTTTGGTGACCAAGGAATTAATGGTCTCTATAGATACATGTATTAGCAACAATTTTTTGCACTCGCTAAAGTGATCATTCATTGTTGTTAAAATGTTATTTATAGTGACCAGAATTAATGGTCCATAAAGATACACGTATTAGCAACAAAAAATTTCACTCGCTAAAGTCATCATTCATTGTTGTTAAAATGTTATGTTCAGTGACAACATAATTTGGTTGAACTAAGTTTCGGTACAGTTTCAAAATTTATAATACAATCTAATATGATTTAGTGACAAGAAAAAAATAGTTATTTTTTGCTAACAAGGAAACAACTATAATTAACTTTTATAATTTAATCATGAAATATAGAAAAAATAAAAAGATACACCAATGATTACTATATAAAAGAGATGTTATAAATTCATAATACAATTGTTGTCGCTAAAAAACATAAAAAGTTACACGGAGCAATAATTTTGTTACCTAGAAAAAACAATGGAGAAGAACAAAAAAAAACTCAATTTGTCAATTCTCATATAGAGTTGCTGACTTCTATATTTAACCTTCATTTGTTAATTTTCATCCAAGCTTTATGCATCATGCTCCATTGACAATCCATTCACGTCCCTTTAAATGAGTCAAGCTGCAAACAACAATTTTCCACCTATTGGACGTCATCAATATATTTCAATTACAAGCACTTTATTCATCTACTCACCTACAAAGTACCAACGTACAAACAGAATTTTCTTACTAGCAAGACGTGAAGTTTTTGAAGCAATAATAAAGCATTAAGTATACAAAAGACATACTAAAAACATTTAGCCTATGACGTATTGACATCAAGGCCTTGCATATATGATTCTGGTGGCTGCTATACATTTACATTAAGGGACATTTAATATATTTGCATAGACAAAGAAGACATACTAACATATAGTGAATGCAAGGATGCTACTTGACTTGAAATCTACAAAAGAAGATGGGGTTATTTAGTAATTTAATATAACAGTAGATAGAAGAAGTAAATATAGAAAAAGTAAATATACGCTAACCTTGTCATTTGCAGCATGTGCATTAGCCATGAAGGAGGAACGATATTACCATCTGGTAGATATTCCTTGAACAAAGCAATAATCATGTCATAACATTTGTTAGTCATTCTATTCAAAACCTTTATATGAAGTAACTTAACAAGAAATGACAATAATGTTTTTGAGCAACTAGGATATAAGCCTCGTTGTGTATCTTCCAATAATTTTTCGAATTTATCCATTTCCTCATCTGGTATTAAATCTTGTGTACCATTGAGATGCTCAGTATGCAAATCTTCTAACATCTCTTCCTCCTCAAATGTCTCATCTATATCACTGTGATTGTTATCTTGTTCTAAAGGTATATCAGAGGTTTCACCGTGGTGCAGCCATTTAATATAACCAGCATCTATACCATTTGAGAGTAAATGCAATTTGACCAGGGAAGTTGGGTACGATTTTAGATTCAAGCAGTTTCGACAAGGACAAAGCATTTTATTGTTATCTCTCGAGTTCTCCAATGCAAATCTTATGAAACTTCTAACTCCGTTAGCATAATCATCTGATGTGTAGTCATCAAGTTTCATCCAACTCTTATCCATTTTTATTGTTTTGCAAACTAAAATCAAATCACATGTAGAAAAAAACATATATAAAGTGGTGTATTAGATTTTTATAACAAATAATACAGTTCAGAAAAAGTTCTAAGTTACAATTTCATTTTAGTGAATTCTCAGTTACAATTTACAGGTCCTAGAACAAAAAGATCTTTTTTTTGTCATTCTATTGCACTACATAACCAGATCTCTACATAATGAGTGCTCACTAATGTTCTAAAAGGGAATGAATAAACCTAGGATTTGTTCCATTCCCTTTACCCCTGCCATTCAATTTGATTTAATCTACATGGTAAAATAATACTAATGTAATTCTGTCATTATTAGTTACAAGCATGTGTAATCCACATAACCAGTATTAGACATTTATACTATATTAAAAAGATAGCCAAAAAGTCTTTAATGATAACAAATTGAAAGATTTTAAAATATAATAAATAAAACGAATATCAAGCATATAACTGCACATCAATCTTTAACTTCTAATGAGATCACAAGCATTCAAGGTTTCTTCAGTTGTATGAACTAGAAAATTAAGTTCAGTTGAATATACTCACTTTAAGGATGCCGAGAAATGGCAAGATATTCGCACTTGAAGAATCTTATTGCAAGTTTGTGCTGGTATTATGGCCTAGTTATAAGAACTCAAGGGAAAAGATATTAAAACATCCACAACTGACCAAAAATCTGTCAAATTGAGTATATAGAAATAAAACTGTTAGATTATAAAATTTGTAATGAACTAAAAGCAAAATAAAACAAGCCATATAATAAATAGACAAACAAAAATGGTAATAGAGGGTTGATACTATCTTCTGAATTTGCATTTTTGACATGGCAAAATAGATTGACTAATTCCTTTTTTCTTAAGCAGGCAGGAGAAGTAAATGGAATAACAACAATTAACAGTTAGAAGATATAAAACCACTTCTGAGTTCATATTAACTATTTTTCTTGTGATGTGCAGAACAAGCCCCTAATACCCAAAGTTGTCATGCTTTATGTCCTGGCCTTGATGCAGCACTATACTTGTCACTGTCTAAAGTACTAAAAAGTTTCAAAGAATGCCGAGGAATTCCTAGGGCAGTTTTAGCACTCAGGTTGGTGATATTATACCAAACCTGTATAAATGCCAACTGTATGATATACTTTTATGATTACAGCTACCATAATTCTGTTTTGTCCTGTGCTAGATGTGTATCAGATGGAATGCAATCTATAGATACACTTCTTACTTGCAAAGTAAAAAGGAAAAGCGATGAAGCAGAACTCAAGCAAAAGAAAGCTGCTCGAACGTCTTATCAAGGTTTTTCTTGCTTGTAGAAACTTAACTACTATGAAAAGTTCATTAAAAAATTTAGAGGAAATTCTATGTTATAGATTATTTCAAGCAGCTTGGCTTATGAGAATTTTTCAAACAGTATAATGATTCCATACCTTAGCTAACATACACTGTTTGTCAATAAACTAAAGCAACACATCAAGTTTAAATGGATATATACAGCAGCAGAAAAATACACATTAAATGGATATATACAGCAGCAGCAAATTTGACTAAAAAAATTTATCTAAAGCTTCGGGGGAGGAGCTGCCTATACAATCCAAAAATTCAACACACCGACGTTACTATAAAATTGTTTTGGTTGATACAATAAGAATAAAAAAGTTTTACCTATACACAGTGAATCAATAAAAGCTGATAGCAACATAATTGAAAGACTGTATACAATTCCAGAAACTAAAAAACCAAAATTTCAACCATTTTCAGTAAAGGGAAACTAACCAGTGGTATCTTGTCGCCTCTATGAAATAGATAGAATAGGAAGAAAATATGAGAGTGAGCGAGAGAGTGTGTGTAAACGAGGAAGGTGAACCGTGGCCGTTGCTCCGGCGTCGTCCGTGGTGCGGGATTGAGTTGCTCCGGTGGTGGTGAGTGGTTGGGGCTGCTTTCAATTTAGGGCACGAGAGAGATTGGGGAGACGTTCTGCAGCTGTATATAGGGCACATAAATTGAAGTACTAATTGCGTTTATTTACTTGATAAAACAAAAATTGAACAAAGGAGAATGTGATGTACGTGGTCGTCTTCTCCGGTTATGGCCGAAGATTAGCCGGAGTTGATCGTGGTATGGGAGGGTTCAAGAGGCGGGTTTGGAGAGGCACGCTCTGCTATTGCGTTCAACATTTTTGTCAAAGGGTTTCCAATTTCTTTTTTTAATTGGGGGTTAATTTTACAAGAAGGTAACACAGTCAAATTTATTAACATTTAACACCCAATTTCTCCTGTTTTGATTCAAGGCTTCAAAATGTTAAAAATATTGTAGCTAACAAGTCCTAAACAACTTTAACATTTATTTAAAAATTATTCTAAAAAAAATTATTTAAAAATATATCACATTGTCTATTTCATCAGGGACGGATCCAGAATTATAGAATAGGGGGGCGAGTTTACCCATCGTTAAAACAAATTGACAAAATGATATTCAATATAATTTATTTGCATAAGAATAGATTATTAACGAAGATTCTATTGAATTCAAAATACTAAAGTAATTGAATGAAAAAACTATGAATATTTATATCATAAAAATTCTACATTTTTATTCTCAATGTGAATAATCAGTAAGTAATTTCATCAGTAGTTGAATAATGTAAACATTAGTACTAATATCTCGAGAAAAAAAAGTAGCACTCATTTTTTTTTTTAATTCTACATACACATTGTCAGTTGTACATTAAAGCTTGAATATTCAATAGATAATTTTGCAAGCTTTCAGAATCTCAATTCAAGAAATGAATGAATCCTTGCATTTTCTAAATCCCACAACACGAGCTTCTTGATTTGTACATGGTACAAATCTTGCACACCAAGTTCTTCCAATAACATTCAATAGAAACTTCTTGAGCTTTATAATAATCAAAATTAAATCCTTAAAATTCCAATGTTTGAAAACTCTTCGTTTTGTCTTGAGACTTTCTTAATTTTTTTGCAATTTTTCTTAGTGTTTTTGAAGTATTTAAAAAAAATTAAATTTTTTTTCAATATTTAGTTGACTGAAACATATACCAAAAATGAAATTCAAAATTTCGACAATATTTTTTAGTTAATATCTGAGTTAATGGCAATTTACCCCCTATAGAATTTCTAAGGGAAAATTGATTTTCTAGTACCATATGATAGGCTGACTTGCACTTTTGGTGCCAATGGATATGAAAATACAAATTTGGTACCATAAGATAGGTTTACATTGTAATTTTGGTACCAAACCCAATTTTTCTACAAAGTTAATGGGAATTTATCCCCTACTAAATGCATAATGTTCAATTTAACCCCTCGTGATTTAAAAAAGAACATTTTACCCCTTGAAATTTTGTAAAAATTTCACATCGCCTCCCTAATATTTTTATAGGCGGCACTTAATCCACTTTTATTATGATAATGTGATTTTTTACCCATTGTGTTATGATAAATGTGGCAATTTATCCCCCTATGTTGAATAAAATAGTTTGCATGCATACTCTCAATTTCGGTAAGTGAGTTACAATCTCCAGCTGAAGGGGGTAAATTGCTTCATTAAAATTTTACAGGGGGTAAATTGATTTTTTTTTTCAAATTACAGAGGAATAAATTGAAGATTATGCATTTCATAGGGGATAAATTTCCATTAACTTTGTAGAAAAATTAGGTTTGGTACCAAAATTGCAATGAAAACATATCCTGTGATACTAAATTTTCGTATCCAATGGTACAAAAAAGTACAAGTCAACATATCCTATGATATCAAAAAAGCAATTTTCCCTATCAATAAATATACATCTTAACATATATCTTCAATATATATATATCTTAACATATATCTTCAATAATACATACTTATGATACAATACGTGACTGCCAATAAGAAAAATAAAAGTTTCCTAATCATTTAGCGTTTTTTGGGCTGTAAAACGAATGAATGAATCACAATTGTTGTATTACTTTTTTTTTTATATTTAATTTTCTTAAGTAATTGAATTACGTAAAAGAATACATCTAATTATACAACTTGTGCTTGGATTAATAACTTAATTAATTACTTGCACCTTCCACCCACTACATAAATTGTAACAGTAATACTGGCGGGTGTATGCTACAACCTAGTCGACCCTTCCACCCACTACATTGCCTTTATGCCTTTTCAGTGAAAAAATTGGCGCTTTTTTCCCTTCTTTTTCCGCCAAAATATTATCACAAAGGGAAAGAAGAATTAGTTGCCAAATTTTGGGTAACTAATTTCCTCCCTCAAAAGATTATCATTCCATTTAACATGTATATCTAATATAACAAATATCCTATTAATTCCCTCAACCAATTTGCATAATAAAAATAGATCCCCATCCCTCTCTTCCTTTACACGATCTCTGTCCATCATATTGCTCTCACAATTTTTTTATTCTCTTTTCCTCCACTCAATCTTGCACTCTCACTCAGTTAAGTTTCTTAATGGTTTGTGATTATCATTGTTAATATCCAATTCACTTTATTTTGTGATTATCTGCATATGAATCATTAATTTCAGTGTTCGCGCTCTGTGTTATGGATCAAAATTTTGAATTTTGATTGGTGCTTGTCCTTTATTGTTGTTATTATATGATAAGATAATTTGCTAGTATTGGATTGGCTTGTATAATTAACTTTCATTGGCAATTGGTGTGATGATAATACTAAGTAGCTACTTCCTGTATACAAGTTTCACTATAGTTTTCATAGAAATTTGCTGGAATTGTTTATTCTTCATGTAGTTTGAGTCAATATATGTAAATCCATCCAAATTTGAAGCATGTTTAAATTTTGAGTTTTAAAACATAGTCTTTTAGAGCACACTATATATTTTGACATGGGGTGTTGGGAGTTAAACTTGACTAATTGTAATCTGAAGGTTATTTGCTAATAAAAGTAATTATACAGTAATTAAGTATAAACAGTTTCCAAGTAATTGTATTAAACTTCAAACTTGTGCACCTGACTTGTCAAAAAAGCCCTTTTCTAGCATAGTATACTGTTCGACATATGCTAGCCATAATCCTTTGCCTTTGGCTTTGAATCGAATAAAAAACACAAAATATTAAAAAAGAATTAATTTAGATGTACTTTTCAAGATTTATACTCCATTCTCATCAATTCTCATCATACTGGTTTAACGTGTTAATATATATTGCAGGATAAGTTAGAGTATATATTGTAGGATAAGTTAGAAAGTATTATGATATAATTTGGTATTTACCATGATGATTACGTCAAAATTTAATTGTCCCTTTTGGGTGAATAATCATATTAAATGAGTTATTTGAGTCAACTTTAGTATCTATCCTTTTTAATTCTGCATAATTAAATTCTATTTTAAGTTCCACAGTTTTATAATTGATATTTTACTCTTATTTTATAGGGTTCCGCCATGAATAAATTTTTAAATCGTCAAAAGGAGATTTCAAGTGCACTAGCGGCAGCAAATAGGACTGCTGATTTGAAGCGCAAGATGACACTGTCAAGTGCTTTAGCTGAAGCCAATAGCATGGTTGATGACACTACTGAGGCTAATTTGCCACAAAGCTCCGGTAGTAATTTTTTTAAATTTAGAAAAGCAGTAATTGTATGCCACATTTATAGCATATTGATGAATTTTATGTTTTACAGGTACAAGTAAAAAGAAAAGGGTGGTGTTTCCTTCAAGCAAATCTTTTACCAACTCAAATATTTCAAGTTTATCATTTAGACAGAGTGTGATACACGATAAGCTTAGAGATCAAGGTAATATATCTTAGTTGTCGTGAACTATTATTTCATATATTCTCTCAACTATATTTAAAACTAGTTTCTGTATATAAATTTAGTTCCTACGAACGAGTCTCATATTCAGAATGTATCGTGTAATTCAGACGAGCGCATTAGTTCTCATGCTAGAGGTACCTTTTATAAACATGATAATTTTCTAAACAAATACGTCATTGTTTTGTAGTCAATAATTAATTATCTTAATTTACAGAAGATGAAGATCAAACGACTGATAACTCCATTGCACCTGATGGTAATTTTTTAATTTTATTTTGAAAATAAATTTGTAATTTCAAAGTATATGTTCTTTATGATGTTTAATAATTTTTTTTCATGTATTTGTTATGAAAGATCAATTGAATGTGAAAGGAAAGCGTGGGCCTACTATAGGATTAAATATCGAAAAATATACCCGAAAGAATGGAGAGAAGCCTACTATAATAATTCCAGAGGGACTCAATAAGCCGGTTGGATTACATGCTTCGAAACACGCTTCACTTATTGGGGTTCTCATTAAGCTTGAGGCCCCAATGCAAGTGGATGACTGGTCAAAGATTCCAGATGAGAAGAAGAAAGAGCTTTTTAAAAAACTTGTTGTAAGTGTCTTGCTTAGTTTATTTTTCTTTATTGTTATTTTTAAATAAATAAATAATATACATGATTTCTTATGAGAATCATTACATCTTCTGCTTGTGCTAGAACAAGCTCAATTACGAGGTGGAGAAGCCACATGTACTGAAATGCATTTATAAGTCCTTTGCGAAATCATTCACCAATTTTCGTTCGAATGCTTATAAACACTACAAGGCAATGAAAGCTGAAGGTGGTGTAGCACTAGCAAAAGAGGTCATTTATGACAAACTTATCGAGCGTAAGGAAGATTGGCTTTGGCTATGTGAATATTGGGAGACTGAAAAGTTTCAGGTATATGCATGCTATCACTTTACATGATTTAGCAATCTTAGTAAATCTAAATTAGATTATGATTTATTCAATTCAGTATTTAGAAAAATATGAATGTCTACTTGCTGACGAAAGTATATATTATTTAATATATGTAGAAAATTTCAGAGACCCAATCCAAGAATAGAGCAAAGTTGAAAACCCAACATAAACTAGGGACTAAATCTCGTGCCGCTCATCAGTATGAGAAGGTTGGTTTTAGTATTTTACATTGTTTATGAATAAACAACCAAATTTTAAACTGAGAACATTTGCTTCTATGAAACAGAATCTTGATGACATAGACATGTATGAAGTTGTATATCATAATGAGAAGAATGGATGGGCTAATGAGGAGGTCGAACGTAATAATGTATGTAAATATTATTTTATTTTGTTTTTGGAGGTTATTTTTTAGATTTTTCATATTGCTTGGAGTAATTTATGTCATATATATTATCATAGTTGTTTATTTGGATTTTGATGCTAGGTTAAAATGAAAGAGTTGCGTGAACAACAAAACACTTTACCTGAAGACGCTACTCGCATGAATGCAGAGCAAATTTGTGTTGCTATTCTTGGGGAGAACTCATCGTATATCAAGTCAAAAGGACTAAAGAAAAAAAAATCACTTGACGAGAATACTTCACTTTCCGAATCATCTACTCATCAAGCAAGATTGGAAGAAGAATTGTCAAATGCAAAAGCAGAGATAGAAGCTCAAAAGAATACAATGACAAACCTTTTCAAATTCTTAGAGAAGATGACCGGAGAAAGCATTTCTGATATTCTTAATCAACAAGATTGGTAAGTTAATTTAAGGTACACCGATCATATGTTTTTTTTGCTTCAGATTATTACTATAATTTTTAACTAAATTATTGCACTCATAAAAACATTGTTAATTTCGATAAACATTGTTAATTTTGTGATTTCATTTTATTCTTCCATGCAGATATACCAGTGGAGCGTGATTTGATAATTTTTAATGAATTGCACAATTTCTAAGACCATGATTTCTATTTTATGATTATTGTTTTATGATTTCTCTATTTACTCCAAATGAACTAGAATTTTTAATTTCGATTTATTTTGCGAATTTTATTGATATTTGATCACTTGATATTAATGAAGTCATCTATTAAAATTTTATTGAATGTGTTTGGTGTGGATAAGAAATTTGAACAAGTTGCAATTGGATTCATGTTGATATGATGGATTCTGTTACGTTTTGCATTTGAATTTACTTGAGGATGTATGACATTTTATTTTTATGTTTAAGTTATGCACTTAGTCCAATTCATTCCTGCTTTTAATTTATATAATTTTTTAACTACAAATAAAACTGATATAATTGACAACTACTAATAAATTATACAAATGAACCTTCAATTTGTATCATTTTAAAAAAAAATACGAAATTCTTATTATTGTATTTATATACATGAACTAAATTATAATGAATTATATATTAAATTATATTACTTTTCATATTTGAATTTTTTCTTTTGAAACTTTTAGATTTGGTTTTCAATATATATGAGGTTATTGTAGAAAATTAAGTTTCTTATTCTTAAATGTCATCTTGAATTTGTTGCAACACGTATTAATTTGTTAGTAATCATCTTAAACTTATAGCTAGGAAAATAATTCTACCGATTATTCTAGTGACCATCTCAAACTCGTTATGAATAGGTCAGTGACCATCTTAAAATTGTTGCTACTAGTATATATGTTTAGCAGCCATCTGAAACATGTTGCTATGGTTAGCGTCCATCTAAAATATGTTGCTATGACTTAATCTCAGTGACCATCCAAAAATCGTGGCTAAAGTAGTTTTTTAGCGACATATTAAGCTTGTTACTATAAGTATAACTTTAGTGAATATATTGAAATCGTCACTATGAGTTGGCAATTAGCGACTATCTAAACATCATTGCTAAAGTACACTTTTAGCGATTGTCTTGAAGTTGTTGCTATAAGCTTAGGTGTAGTGACCATTTAAAATTAGCCACTACAGGCTATTTGTCTAGTGACGATAGTATTTGGTTGCTATTGGTCGACTTGAGATAGCATTTGCAGCCAATCAAATATTTTCTTGTTGAAATGGTCGTAGTTGATATTTTTTTTAGTGACTAAGAAAATCGATCGCTAGAAGCACTAATCTTGGTCGCTATGTCTGCCCCAAACATCCAGCAACCATTCACAGTGACCAAATGATTTTTGGTCGCGAAATAACCTACGAAACCACACCTTAGCAACCAGTTCAGTTTTCGTCGCTATATATAGATATATAGCAACCATTCCGACTTCATCGCAGAGAATTTGGTCGCTGAAACTAGATTTTCTTGTAGTGAGTTGTTTGACACTTTGACTTCTTTTTTGGGGAAGTACTTGCAATGTCCGTGTCATTTATAGCTTATAAGTGTCGAAGTGGTGATTACTTATATGTAAATGTTGTTTTGGTTATTTTCAGGTCACAAATGTAAATGTCATTTTTTAATGATTAATAATTAACATACAAATGTAAAGTTATTATGATGCGAAGACTAGATGATGTTAATAATGCATTAATTATAGCCAATAAAGATGTTTCACTAGAACAAAAACCTTCTTTGAAGATATTTCTTGAAATCTAGCAAATTAACAAGCATGCTGTAAATGCCAAGCACCCAAGAAACAAGTTTACCCTCATATTTGCCTTAAATTAATATTAACTTCTGTAAAATAATTTACAAATAGAAGTTACATTCTTTATATTTACCACAAAGAGTAAACTCTATTAATCGTATACCTTTTTTTATTTAAAATAATTAAAACAAAAACATATTCATATTCGGCAGTCGGCACCATAGATCCACAACTAATAAATCAATTAGGTTGGTATTCCTTATTTTAAAAGAACTACATTTTTTTGTTGTGTTTTGACAATAAAAACTCATTATAGTTTCACAAACCGTAGTAGAAAAAAATGATTTATCAAATAGCTTGATTGTACATAATTTGTCAGTTTTGGAGTTATTAAGTGTATCTCGAATCCAGCTTCATAAAACAAAATGAGTAATGAAATAGCTTGTTAATTTTCTTTATAAATATATATATATATATATATATATATATATTGTTATTTTTTATTTATTGAGCAAATCTCAATGCAGCTTCATAGAATAAAATAAGTTAATATTAAATAGTTTGTGATACCTTTCTTTATATATATTTAATTTATTGAGTCTATGTCAAATCGAGCTTTAAAAAATATAAAAAGAAAAAATATCGTTCAAACATATTTAAAACGTATAGCGAATCGATCTCTGATAAAATATCGAGTGGGCTAGATTTATTTCTGTCCACAATTGCCTTTGGAGTTTTTCATAATTTTGACATTTTATATCCTTTCTAAATCATCACATGATGAGCTGTTGACCGAAATTATTAGCTACAAATGGAAGGAAATAGAAATATACTCGTTCTACTTTATTTTGATAGGACCCACCAGAAATAATTTGTGCACCTGAAGGGTTACCTTTGCCCCTTGGGCTTAACTCATTTCTATTTTTGTGTAGCCCATGAAAACAATTAATGCTTTGTTTGTCTATAAAGGCCCATTGATGCTGACCTCCACGTGAGATAGGCCTTTCATGAAGCTTCAACACACTATTTTTTTCCTTCATTATTGTTTCACCATTGCATATAATGAGAATTAAGGATTTGTTGGAAAAAGTATTGCTTGGCTGTTAAAATACTTGCAAATTTGGGTAATTGTTGACTTCTAAAAAGATTTTCAATTTTTTAAGTACAATTGTAAAAATAAATGTATAGTTAGCTGTGAAGTACACGATATTCCATTATTAATAAATATACTTATGTTAGACTTTATATATAAAAATATATCTTGTTACCACAAATTCTCAATAAAATAATTAAAAAGCAACATGATGGATGTAAAATATTTTATGGATTGGAAAAGAGTTTAAGACATTGTGTGAAAAGTAAACAATTGTGAAATACATTTACAGATTGTTTTGTTTTGGAATAGTATTATGTCCTTATATTATTTATGTTTCTTCTCAAATCACATCTCATTGCTTCAAAGAAAACTCCTAATGTTAAGCTAGCATGTCATTTTGACTTTATTTTCAACTATGCCAATTTTAATCTTCATATCATATTTTTTCCCACACTTAAAATTATATTACGTTTGTCTCCATTTATAAATTCGAAATTATTGGAAAACTCATTTATATATATTCTCTTAAGCTATTAATTTCTTGATTATATGTTTTACATTTCTTCATAATTAAACTTCTGATTTTTCATAAATTGTCCAAACAAGTACAATCATGTATATTATTAATTTCCCCATTGGGTCAAAAGCATAACACAAAAATATTCAATATCTTCTCATATTTTCACATATATTGGATCAAAATACAGCTACAAGTTACATATAAAGATTTCCCCCATGCTGCAGTAGTACTAAAAATATTTAACCCTGGTAAAAAACTTAGGGTTGTGGGGGGTGTCAACTAAAATTAATACTTTATTTTCATTGTTAGGTATCTAGGTATAAATTTGTTACTGTATCTAAAATAATCTGCCATGGGTAAACTTCCTGTCATTCACCGGCTCGATCATAAAAACGGGCCGGAAGCCCATTTTTAGGAACCGGAAATGGCCTATACTCCACTTCTCCAGAGCCCAACACTTCCCACCTGCAGAAAAACACGGATTGAAGTAGACGTATTAGTTATTGATCCATTTTTTTTTATATATAAATATATTATTACAATTAAGTAATAATATGATTATTAATTATAAATCATAAATTTTGGCAAAAATCATATAATGGAAACTAAACATCATGAACTCAAACTCAAACTTATTTGTATAGTTTTAAGTAATACAAATTGAATCCGGTCCAAATTCTCGGGCTATATTAGATAAGATACATTTATGGATTCAAATAGAAACAATTATTAGCAAATGACTTTTCTTAAGGAACTTTTTTATTATAATAAATTACCTTAATTTATTTACGAGATGATGGATCAATATCAGCATCTCAAGCTTGGCTAGTTCATTTCCAGGACAGGAATGTGATCCATTGCCAAATGGCATATACGTATTGGGCTTTGGTGCAACCTGCATCAGACAGGACAGCCAAACAAACAAGAAATTAACAAATGCGTTACCCAGAAAATTAAAGGAAAATAAAATTATTAAGTCCTATAATTAATTAGCTTCCCTAGTTCTCACAATTCTATAGTTAAATAATTTAATTAATAGAATATTACTTTGATAATATTAAATTTACTACAAGACATCATATATAAATGAAAAAAAATCAATATAAAAATGCTTAAAAGATTAAAATGTTTGATTATCTAGCCGGTATTAATTGATAGTATAAAAATATTCGAACTTGAAAAAAATGCAAATACAGTACTCATACGATTAGCTGATAGAGTCAATATAATTATGAGGTCTAAATTAAAAATTTCTCATAGTTATTTTCAGCCTTTCTTAATTACGTACTTTCCAGAATTAATGTTTGAACTTGGTATAGATATATAAATGTAATTAATTTTACTCAATGTATATCATACCTCAAATCTATATGGATCAAAAGTTTGGGGTTCATTGAAATATTCAGGATTGTGATGAATATTTCTGAACAATGGCATAACTTTCCAGCCTTTTGGAATGAGATACCCTGCCAAAACAAAATAAAATTGAATGATCATTTTAATTTCAGTTGATTTAAAAACATATATATAGAAACAAGGGCTAAAAAGAAAAGAGGCCTCCAATTATTCTTACCATTATATTCAACATCAACCACAGCTTCCCTAAATGTGAAAGAAACTATGCTTGCCATCCTTAAGCTCTCTAATATCACCTAACAAAATAAATATCATGTCTATATTATTTCCATAAACATTAAAACTCCGCTAATTAAATATCTTCTAAAATAAATATTTTGTTACCTTATATGTAAATGGCATATTTCTAGTTTGAGCCCATGTCAAACCCTTCTTTCCTTTTTCATTTGACAAATAGATTGTTTTTTGTTCTTCCTGCAATCATCCACAATATAGGGGGAAAAATAATCATTTTCTGTTAATTGAATAATTGTAGAAGAAAGATATTTATATACTTAAAAGAATGGATTTTTCTTATCAGAACAGAATTAAATTAATTTCCACGTAAAATAATAATGTAACACCATTAAATTCCAGCCATAGTTTTCAGAACAAAAATTTAAAAATTAAAATGTCACTTTTATATATTAATATATATAAATGGAAAATGGAAAATAATAACTAATAACTACCTTAACTGCTTCTAAAAGCTTAGGATTATCATGGAGGTATTTAAGAATCCAAGTAAGTGCACTGGCTGTTGTATCTTGAGCAGCAAACAGTACTCCGATAATATTATCTGCTATTTGATCCTCAGTTAAAATTTGCCCTTTTTCATTTTTGAAGTTGAGAAGATGGCCCAAAAGATCATTTTCCAATACTTTTTTCTCCTTCCTCTCATTTATAATCTCCCCAAGAATTAAACCAAGTCTTTTTCTTGCCTAAATTGATCCATCCACAAAAAAAAAAAAAAAAAAAGATTAATATTATGAACACTTTGCGTCCCAAGTTTTTAAAATTTTTGCACTTCAGGTCCCATCTATGTCTTCTTTGAGACCGAGAAAATTTCCAGTTCTAAACAGGGACCAAAAATATTTCAAAGAATCTGAACTAAAAATGCAATTTTGTAAAGTGTGTGAACGTGAGTACATTTTGGTACAGCATGGGACAAAAAAGTGACGAGGGTCAAAGTTTGTGGGGCTAAAAATGCAATTTTTTAATATACTAATAACTAAAGCTGTTGGAAGTTTGATTGCTTATATATACTTACCAGTACAGCTTTGTGATACGCAGTGCCTGGTAGATTTGTTGGGAAGGAATTGTACCCTTTATCTAAAATTGAGTAATTCTTCTTTAGCTCTTCTCTGTAGTGCTTTTCTAGATGGCCAAATATAGCTAAGATCCCAACTTCAAAAGAGAACTGCAAAAGAATGAAGATCACGACATAGACATAATAAAGTATTAAATACTAGCTAGTATAATTAAAATACATTATTAGATGATATCAGAATACTAGTTAGTATATAAATAAATATATGAATCATTTATTTATCTTAATTTATTATAAACTAAACGTACGTACACACCTTTTTCATTCCATGGAATGTATTGATGATTTGGCCATTAGCCCATGAATCCAATGTAGAAATGGCTATGGATTCGACACCCGGAATTAATTTCTTAATAGCCTCAAGAGACAATGAAGTTTGAACAAGCTTCCTCAAATGGTTATGATAATCTCCCTGGTGAAAAAACAGAGCTGCAGGTCCAATCATCTTCTCTTTGCTTTTGGGATAAGTTGGCTTGAACAAATTTGCGTTATTTACAAGCACAAATTTTGATGCTTCTGGACTAGCTAACATAACACAAGGGCATCCAAGAATGTGTGTTTTGAATATATCACCATATCTGCATTTGAAAAGACATTCTTAGTTAATACATAATTTGTTTTTTATTGATCGATCATCATCGAATTGGAAAAAAAAAAAAAAGGTAAATTTGTTTTTGTAATTGATTTGTAACCTTTTTTGTTTATCAGAAAAGAAAGTGTTGGGATCTTTTGAGTATAGCTGCAGAGTATCTCCAATGTAAGGCCAGCCCATTGAGCCAGGGGGTAGCTTTGGTGTTTGTTTGTGTTTCTTGTTTTGTTTCTTTGAGATATAGTAGTAGAGGAGAGTAGAAAGAAAGAGGAAGATGTAAATGAATGTTGTTGGGAAAGTATCCATATATATATATAAATATACTTGTTCTTGTTCTTGTTGTTCCTCCTTTCTTTCCCTCTCTCGTGTGTTCTTTTCGAGTTTGAGATTGTGTTCTGAGCTTTTGGTATGAAATTATGAAGTTGGTTAGATTTTTTCCTAGTTTGGAGATGGAATTTATGAGGAGAATTAGAGAGTTTATATAGAGCAATAAGGGGGTGGGGGTGGGGGTGGGGTTACCACATGTTGGGGCAATAGGTTATTTAATTACCTCATCTAGCATGAGATTGGTGGATTTTTGTACATCAAATGTTGAAGTGGACCACTTTTATGGTAGTGCTTGGAAGAGACATTTGAATGATCTAGACTCTAGAGTGAACTGTACCCTAATTTTTCTTCTTTCTTCTTTTTTACTTCCAAAAAAAAATTGAATTATAACTAAACTAAAATTAGAGGATTGAGTCTTGTGTACACAAAAACATTTTTGTGACATTGTTCTAATACTGAGTCAAATGGATTAAATCCTTACGATCCGGTATTGAGATTAGATTATAATTCACCAAAGCATGGGTGGATTAATTAATCCGGGTGAATATGAATTCGGTGAAATGTCACTTATAACCTCAAATTACATAGTACGTATCTTAACATATCATAAATTCTATTAAATCTCTGAAAATGAAAACACATTCTATATAAATAAATCACAAAATAAAATATATATCAAATTACAATTAAAATGGAGGCATTCAAACTAAAAAATTGAATAAACCTTGATCATCTCATATTCTTATACATATTATACAAATGACTTCGATAAATTGATATATCTTAACAAACATAATATGTTCACTTATGTAGTCAAAATATATTAATATATGCTAAACTCATAACTCCACCAAACATATTGGATATTGCGATTAATTGCTTTAATGTAATATGACCCAATCAAATCTAGCAAACGTATTTTTAATATGGCCTTCAATCCAACTCCGATCTAATCCACCTTAATCTCATACACACTACCAAACGGCACATAAATAAATTATACTTGATAATGCATGACATTAGAAAAAGAAAAAAGCAAGCAATTTCTAAGAATTTAAGCCAGTCTATTAGGCTTTATAAGTCGGACTTTAACGGACTCAAACTTAAATATCATCGGATTTGATGACTTAAAATTGGATCATAACTTTTTTACTTGATTAAAATCAGATTTAGCTTATATATCTTTTTGGTTTTATGTCTAGTTTACATCAGGCTTGCTCATATTAAAAAAAAATTATTCACCAAAGAACAATTTAGAAGATAATGTATAAATTTTCTGCGGATAAACAAAAGTTGAACCATTTTAGTTCGGGTAAACCTGGCCTAATCCACAGTCCTATTAGGAAAGCCGGCGCGCTTGAGAAGAGACACACAGCCAAACGGCAGTGCAATCCAGATCATCGAGTGGACCCCATATAGATCTCTTACTTTCTAGATCCAACGACTCTTACGTCCCTTCATCACATGTGATGGACCAACGTCGGTGATGGTACGGATGTGAATCTTCACGAATTGCGGGACCACGTACACCACTCCTCTGCTACGTCGGCCTCAAATGTCCAGCTTGTAATCTCCATCAGATGGATCTACGAGTGACACGTGTACCGAAATATGACCTAGGGCGTAAGGACCTGCTACAGTGTGGGCGAGACCACATGCGAATATTTACCCCGATTTAGTAATTTGTCGGCTGCACTATTATGCTGAGAATGGATAGTTAGTTCAACAATTCAAACTGTTTTTGCTTCTAGAGGGGAAATTTAACATGATTACTTGATCCTCTTATCAATCATATGATTGGTGAGTATCCATTTTATCAGTGGCGGAGCTAGACGAATTTCCTTGGGGGACGAGAATGTTCGGGGCAATGCATTAAATTAAGAAAATAAAATAATATATTATCTTTATAATTTTTTTTAGCAAATTTCTTTTAAAGTTATTAATAATTACTCCATTCGTTTCAAATTAATTGTCACATTTGGCTTTTCACACATATTAAAACTTAATAATTAAGTTATTTTTTTAAGATATGGTGCAAAAAATATCGTTTTAATGATTGCTTAAGTCATTGATCATATGCACTCTATTTTATTGTGTAAACCTAAAAGTGAGAAAATGGAGAAAATTGAAAAAAGATTCATTGGGAAACAAAATATGACAAGTAATTTGAAGTATGGAAATTTTACAAATGTGCCAATTAATTTGAAGCGGGACAGTACTTTTTTGGGGCATTGCACTAAATTAAATAGAATAATAAGAAGAAAATCCTATTATATAGGATTATATTTCTTTTTATGATTAGTAAAGAAAATAGAAATCAATGCAGATATTTTATATTAAAATGTTGAAGTTGGATTTCGAAATCAGGCTGCAAAACTCATAAACAAGGTCCTTACCATCAAATCAAAGAAACCAATTGTGTGATATTTTGTCAGTACAAATATTTATTCAAGAATTTCTTGGGGTATCTTATAGAAATACAATTTTGCATAAATCTTGATAATGTTACTTGAAATTCATGTGGGTGGTTTCTCAAGACAATCTTTATAGGTGTATATGAATCGATTTTAATCATGAATTTTGGTTTCATAATATTGATTTTGTCATATGGAGAAAATATTGAAACGTAATTTGAATTGAGTTTGGATATCAGGTTTTGAGAATATTTAACACTTGAGATGTGATTTAAATGTTGAAATTGAAGAAAAAAAATTAAATAAGTGATATGCATCAAAGATATTTATAGAGTTTAAGATGAAAAAATGTAGATGATAGGCATTAATTAAAATCATTGATGAAATACGAAGAAGTAGATATTAAATTAATAAGGTTTCATTTTATAGTGGGTTGAGACATATCCATAAACAACTATTAGGTTTGTGATATCTTTGAAAAAATTGTTGCTGGAAATGGCATCAATTATATAAAACTAAGTTTTACAAGTTTGCTTCAGAACGTTATTCAGGGTTACCCCCCACCCCAACCCACACCATAAACTATCTTTTACATCATTTTGTTATATTCAACTTTTTTTTACTTGCCATAAAATAAAAATAAAAAAAAAAAAGAATTATTTTAAACTTGAATGTTTTTTTTTTTTTTTTTTGACAGACAAACTAAGAAGAAAATTATTATATGCCCTTTCTTTTACTTAGCTTAAGTAACCCAAATCCTTAGAACACTAGAAATTACCAAAATTAACATTTATTTTACTTGCTTAAGTAACCCAAATCCTTAGAACACTATAAATTATCAAAATTAACAAAAAAAACGCTAACTTGATACGAATAATATCTAGAATCCTAAACAATCAACCCTCCAAGTAAATAATAACGTGTCAAATCTTTTTTTTTTTAGAATAACATCAGAAATCATTTTAATGCTCAAGTACAAAGAGTTGTAAATACCAAACTACTATCCAACACTATTATTAGGGCATCTCAATTGATAAGGAGGAGAGGAAAGCCAAGGTGTGGAGGAAAAAAAGAGAAAAAAAAATAAAGAGGGGCAAGATATTGGGGGAGAGTTGGGCGGTGGTTAGGGCGATGGGTGGTTGCATCGCCCCACCCACCGTGAACGATGAATTTTTTTTTTAGCTTATAATAATTTTTTTTTCATTTTCTTGTTTTTTTTAGCTTATAATAATTTTTTTTTTCATTTTCTTGTTTTTTTTAGCTTATAATAGAAATCTTAACATTAAGTTAATTTTATTACTTTTATAATTGTAACTTTTATTTAATAAACATAATAATAATTTACTATATTATAGTTTGAAATTACTAACATTGTAAGAAACTTTAACTTGTCTATTATTCAAAAAAAATTAATTTAACTTTAATTTAAGAAACTTTATTTGTGTTAATTTAGAATAACATATTTTAAAAGTTATTTTAAAGTAATATTTAATTTAAATATGAAATTAAATACGATTTATGGATTAAACAAATTATATATATATAACAATCATAAATTAAAAATGATTTTTGAAAACTAAATACATTGAAATTAAATACGATTTATAGATTAGAAACAATTATATATTACAAAATTTAAATACGGTGCGTTAAATAAAAAATGAGACAACCATAACAATTAAAATTAACAATCATAAATAAATACGATTACATACGGCCAAACACCGTTTAAATGAAAAACGATCATAAATAAATAACAGTTACATACGATCACCATTTGGATCGTGTGTTGCCCACACATGTTTTACTAAGTAGGCTTGAAGTTGACGATTGACTTGTAGTGACCGTATATGGTGACGACGGAACCTATAATCTTCTAGGAATATACGACTTGTTAGTGGATTCAAATTCAGAGTAGAGCCTTCTTGGTGATAAATGGTGAAACATGCCCTACCGAATCTGGTGGGATTAATAGAGTGGTGGCAACGACGATGGCGGGGAGGATGACTTTCCTTACATGAATTATTAATTGTTGTATTATTGTGTACCCAAAAAAATTATTATTATCAATGCCAATGTTAAATTTCTTATTATTAATGTCAAATTTAAATTTTCATATAATTAATGCCCAAAAAAATTCGTATTATTAATATTAATATTTATTTTATTATTAATATTGTTGTTGTTGTTGTTGTTGTTATTATTATTATTATTATTATTATTATTATTATTATTATTACTTTCATTACAACTAAGTGAAAGTGGGGGAGAATGATAATTGAAATTAAGTGGAACGGGAAGACTGAGTCGTTGGAGATAAGTGGTGGTGACTATGATAATGGAAGAAGGAGAACTGGTAAAAAAGGGGAAGGGAAAGGGAAAGAGTCGGCGGAATAACCGTAGATGACCTTAAACTAGAGAAAAATCTACATTAGTTGAAATTGAGCCCATGACCTCTTATCCTAAAGCCTCAGCTTTGCTAGTAATTAACACTAGGTTGTGGCCTCATTGACATATTGTCAAACCTTGTTAATTACCTAAAGCTCTTAACTTTTTAAAGTTCTTAAACTCTTAACAATTACCCCCAAAAAGTAAAACCATCCGTTTGATGACCAAATCAAAGAGCGTCGGGTTGTTGAAAATCAATACGTGACATATGAAAATTTAACATTGCAAATTACGACATGTGGCTAAATGTTTAACATGTAAATAATGACAACCCAATCTAGTTATTTGGGCGAAGCGCGTATGTGAAGAAATGAAATCCGACAAACCCATCATACCAGGAGGTGACTCACAATAACTTGTAGATCTTGTACCTACTTAAAAACAATTGGATTGAGTTAAGTCCATTTAAATAAATTGAACCATTTAGTTGATCAAAAGATTGCTCTAAAGATAAAAATTACCCAAGATCTTATAGTGATGATTACATAGTTGGTCCTGATACCCAATCTACGTGGAACTTCTTTAATCTCAACAATCATATATATACTCCTTTTTAAGTTTCTTAATATCTGTCGCTTTAGAGTTTTGCATAAATATTAAGGATCCTAATAAATATCAAGAGTTTTAGAGAAAAAATAAACAAAAGGTATACCTAAAATACCCATAATAAATATTATATTAAAATAAATAAAATAGGATTTTGAGGTTTAATAAATAGGAAATTAAAAAATGAATAATTAATATTACATTGAAACTAAAACAACAAATATTAATTAATGGAACGGATGGAGAGAGTATTCTATAATGTCAATACCCCCAAAGAAAAGTAAGATGCCTAGGGGTGCACGCCTCTTCTTAGAATTGTGCTTCATAGAGAGCATCTCCAAATCTTTCGAGAAACACATGCAACAAGCACACATGGGTTTTGACCAGTGGTCACATGAAAATATGAAATAAAGATGGTGGATTTATTTCGACCATATCCGTGATAAGTGACAAGGAGAAATTTGGCTCAACTTTCCTTTTTAATCATTTGGAATTAACTTTTTGCTAATGAAATTCGGAAGTAAAAAACCAGCTCCATCCATTTAACTTTTCCAGATTCGAATTGATACGGTACAACATGTTCATTTGTAGAGGTTACACTTGCATGCACCTCAATAAATTGTCTCCAATATATATATATTCTTGCTTATCTGTATAAAGAGAAATGATGGTCGATGGTGATTGAAATCTAGAATAACGATTTCCCCCGAATGAATCTATTGAATATTGATTGATGTGTTTAAACAAGAAATAAAAGGTGTAAATGAGTGCATTCGAATAATTAACTCTAGTCGAACGATACATTTAATTAGATTTGATTTGACTCTAATGTTGAATTCGCAATTATATTTGAGCTCGTTTTGATTATTATAGGTTTATAGGGATATGTCTAACTCAAATGAACTCTAATATGATGGAGCTAAGAGTAGCTTGACTATTTTACATATACTTTCCTAACTTTTAATATATGATGGAGCTAAGAGTTTTAGACAATAACGATGTCAACTTTGAATTTTATGTGCAAGACATTAAACATATATAAGTGATTATATCTCAATGAATCTTGGGTAATTTAAATTAAATTTCAACTCTACGAACAAATGCATCACTTAATCAAAGTACATTGAAGGAATGTTTTAATATATTTGGGGCTTGATATTGAGCTCGATTTTTATTATTAAATAGTAAATAAATATAGCATTTCTACACATAGGAATTATTATTATAGCGTTTCTATACATAGGAAACATTATATGACGTTTCTGGTCAATTATTCCTAATAATTTAATGTTTAATCTCTTAAATTCATAAAATGAAAAACATTTCTTGCAATATTTTTAAACCAAAGTGTATGGAAAGTACTAACACACGACATAATAATATATTTCACTTGTTATTTATTTTCTCTTTATGAATCATTTTCAACTGTTGCTTATACCCTACACTGATCATTTAATACTATATCTATGATCATCTATCATGTAATCAACTAGTAATCAAGCCTCTTTGCCATTTCGAAATAATTACTTGTTTTGTCAATCATCTTCAAGAAAGAGCTCTATCAAGTACAACTTTTTTGTTTCCATGGGTAAATGAAAATTCAAAATATATATTTCTACTAAGATCAAACAAATATATATAATACTAAGGAATATTCATTAAATGCATGGGATTTTGATTATTAGCTTTGTCACAAATGGACAATTAATCCGAGTCAACTAGTTAAACATATATCCAAGAATTAATATAGCTATATTTCCGATCATAATCAAAAGGATCTGGATCGGAGTTATCCCCCAAAACAAACATACTACATAATAAAGGCAAGTAGTGCTTCTAGATAGTAAAATATACCTAAACACTCAGTGGGTATTATCGGTGTCCCATTGTTTCCAATTTTGGGATATACGGCTCAAAGTGAAATCTATTTTTACTTTTCCATAGCCCCACACATTATCTTTCTTTTACGTGACTTTCTATACGATTCCCCCCGGCCCATATTTTCATGTTAATCTTGAAATAATAAAGTACTAATAACAACGTGGGAAATTCTTACCCATATCGAGTTTGGTTGAACCTATAGTCAGGGACGGATCCAGCCCCCTTTTGCCCCCCCATGAATTTTTAAAAAAAATGAATGCTACTTTTTTTTTTTGAGATATTAGTACTAATGTTTACATTATTCAATTACTGATTAAATTCAAAGTTTTAGAAGTTCTTTTTTCTTAGACTCTATATATATCTGTGGTGCAGTTACAACAAATCTAATAAAATGACAAGTATTCATGTTAAATTGTCAATTATACATGCTTAGTCTTTTATATTACCAACACAACAGACATAATGATTATCAACAATAAAGTTGGTGAAAAATAGGCTTAGAAACTACTCCCTCTGTCCCATTTTAAGTGTCATTTTAGGTGTTTTCACACATATTAAGACACCTATTTTATTGCCTCAATTTTAGGGAAAAAACAAATGATATTCCTAAAATACCCTTACATTCTCTCTCTTCCTTTTTCTTTTATTCTCTCTATCTTTCTCTTTCTATCTCTCTTTGAGTAATAAAGTAAGAGAGAGAAAAAGCAAAGGGCAAAATGGGAAAGTATGTAATTAAAAGTGCATTGAAACTCTAAAGTGACAAATAATTTGGGACAAAAAAAATTCTCTAAAACGACACTTAAAATGGGACGGAGGGAGTAGATGAAAGATTACTACCCTGCGAATTATTTGATTATTCACATTGGGAATAAAAATGTAGAATTTTTATGATATGAAGAGCGTCGTATACAATTTGCATAGTTTTTTCATTCAATTACTTTAGCATTTTGAATTCAATAGAATACTCGTTAATAATCTATTCTTATGCAAATAAATTATATTGAATATTATTTTGTCAATTAGTTTTAACAATGGGTAAACTCGGCCCCCCTACTCTATAATCCTGGATCTGTCCCTGCCTATAGTAACTACAAGGTAAATGCAATACACTTGCTTTGGGATTGGATGTAATTCCTAGGAGAGTGATCAAAAGACACTTGCTTGATGGTTGGATGGGTTTGACCAAGCCAAGCTTGGACAATAATTTTCGTAACAACGTCATTAATTTCCATATTCCATGCTTTGCTAACGAAACTGATCGAGCTACGAGAATAAATCGGAAATCTACGGCTAGTATAAATTGATTTTCCTGCAATCTTAACGTCTTCCGTAGCAATTGGGACTCTTCTCGAAAAAATAATAAATTAGTGTTTTAGAATGTAAAAGTTTATTTTTTTTATTAAATGATTTTAAAATTATATAATTCATAAGAATATTATTGTGAAATGATTTTTCTTTATTTTTTTACAATTTATAGTGGAAAAATAGACTACATTTCCATGTTTTAACTCTGAAAATTAGTTAGATTTGGATATTAATGCCGTAATGCTTTAAATAAAATTTTGCTACGTTTCTACTGAAAATAATGATTTTTTTCTATATGTGGGTCAACCGAAACAAAAATATAAAGTCACTTTAACACGATTTTTTTTATAAAAAAATTTGGGTCAATCGAAACAAAAAATATAGAGCAATTTTTATTTTATACTAGAAAAATGCAACTACGTTGTACGTGTCTAGTTAATGTCATAAATAAATTTTATAAATTATAGCAAAATTAACTTTATCATGTCACAAAATAGCACAAATTAATAACTAATATTTAATTTAATTAATAAAAATGATGACTTTAATTTATAGTAATAAAATATAATTGATAATTGATTTGTTCATAAGATCTTGTAGATTTTTTTTCTAAAATAAGATCATAACAAGATTATTTTCTTCAATCCATTATAGTAGTTTTCATTTTAAAAAGCTATGTTTAATAGCATTATTTATTTGTTTTAATTTGAAATAATACCATATTATATGAAATGCATTTGTTTACAGAAAATTCGTGCCTAAATCCACTGGGATGTTGGATGATGCCACATGGGCATGAAATGACAATTTTTTGTCCTCTCATGCCCATGTGTAGAACATCCAACTGCAATAGATTAAATTCACTGGGTAGGATCTAAGTAACCGTAATACCTAAGAAGTTTTTCATCTATTCAATTCATTAGTTTAATCATTTTTTTCACGGGTTTATCTTATCTTTTTTATCGATTTTATTCATGTTGCATTGATTAAATATATTGTTTTCTCCGATTTACCCGTTCTTTTATCGAAATTACCCTATTTTCATTATTTTATCCATTTTTCGTCGATTTATTTTATTTTTTCTGATTTAAATAATTTTCTACCGGTTTCACCCTGTTTTTATTGGTAAAACTATTTTTCTCTTTTTACAGTTTTCACTCATTTGCCCACTGATTTACATGTTTATTCACCAATTTCACCTCATATTTCACCTTTGTTTCCCGATTCACTGATTTCACCCATTTTTAACGTTCATCCGTTTTTCACTAATGTCACCGATCTCATCCGTTTTTCACAAATTTCATCCAAAGTTATTTGATTCCATATGTATTTATCGATTTTATAGGCGCGTTTTTACCAGGTTCACTCATTTTTCACCAACTTTACCGATTTCACCCAAATTTTAGAATTTTCACGTGTTTTAACCTACTTTTATCGATTTTCATTAATCGATTTCATCTATTTCCATGAAAAGAACTCAATGAAAATTCGAGTATCACCAATTTTATCAGTTTTTCACGAATTTCACAATTGATATTTTACTGATTTCACTCGTTTTTTCACCAACTTTACTAATATTTATATTGAAGGTTATTCATGTTTTGTTATTCTTGGATTTTAGTTATATTTTGCTTCTCTAGCCAAAGAAAAATTATGTAATTAGCTAATAAACATTTTTTCTTTAACAAGTAAGTTGTACGTGTCTAGTTAATTTCATTTAGTAAATTTTATAAACTAATGTAAAATTAACTTTATCATTTCATAAAATAGCACAAATTAATGACTAATATTCAATTTAATTATTATTTCCTATGAAAAATGACGACTTTAAATTATATTTATCAAAAATAATGATTGATTTGTTCTTAAGATCTTGTAAATTCTTTTCTAAAGTAATATCATAACAAAATTATTTAGTTCATTTCATAATAGTAGTTTTCATTTAAATATTTATTTGTTTTAATTTGAAATGCATTTATTTACATATATTTAATCCATTTTCAGGGGTTTAACACTTCTTTATACCTATTTCATTCATTTTAAATCGTTCTAATATATATATATATATATATATATATATATATATATATATATATATATATATATTTATTCGATTTACAAGTTCTTTTATTTGTTTAACCCACATTAATTATTTTTTTTTGTTTTTCGTCAATTTCTTTTATTTATTCGGTTTCACTAGTTTTTACCTATTTCACACGTTTTCCCATTGATTTACATGTTTTTCACCAATTTCACCTCATATTTCATTGATTTCATATGTTATCAATGACTTTACATTTGTTCCCCAATTTACTGATTTCACCCATGAAGTAGACGATTTCATCCCTTATACCCGATTTTCATGAATTTTATCCAAAGTTATGCGGTTCCGTACGTATTTATCAATTTCATGGGCGTCGTTTTACTGGCTTCACTTGTTTTTTTACCAACTTTACAAGTGTTCACCAATTTCACCCAATTTTTATCATTTTCACATGTTTTAACCGATTTTTCTCGATTTCATCAATTTTTATTAACAGATCCCGTATTTCACGAAAATTTGAGTATCATCAATTTCATCCATTTTTCACAAATTTAACTTGAATTTTCATCGATTTCACAAATATTTCTTTTTAGATTTATTTTCTTCCATCTTCACGAATTCACTATACTAATAATCTTTATTATAATACCACGGTGTGGTGGCTAGTGTTGATAATCCTATGCATTTATATGGAATTAGCTTTTATGTGGTTGGATATGGATTTTTGGAATTTGTTTCCCCCTAAATGATCTGTAAGATATATTTTTTCAAGTGGTAGTGTTTATATAGAAGTATGCTTCTTTAATTTTTTTCTTATTTTGTCATTTATAATAAATTTAACTCAGGGTATATTAGTCTTCACAAAAAATTCAAGGAACTCATACTTTAATATGTATAATAAATATAAATATATAGATTTATTTATACTTTCTTTATATTGTAAACCACCACGTCATCTCATTACTTAATGTGATTATTTCAAGAAAATTATGTATCCTCGTTTTGATATTTCTTGAAAAGAGGACGGGACTAAAAAAATTTAATATTGATGGCCTGTAGTTTATATAAAAATCTTACTACCAGCTTTAAATGTCATTTATTTTTTTAAATCTAAGATCATCTGAACCTTCATCAGTTCATCATATCACTTGAACAGTCCAAAATTATGTGTAATGATGGACGAAGTCATGTTCACCACATTGTTTATTAAAAACGATTGATGTTGGGAAAAGACCGCAATGCTTTGAGACAATAATTTTACTAATTCAGATTAGAATTTTCCTATATTTAATAATTCAGGTTATGTTGGAGTTATGACTTAAATGCTCACTTGGTAGTATTTGGACAGTATAAAAAATACTCCGTTTAAGATTTTAAATTCTATTACCATTTACGTTTTAGTTAAGTCTTATTTATAAAGTTAATTTGGTCTGACTTTAATCATTTTTGTTAGTCTATGCTTTCAGTCTATAAAAAGTTATGTAAATCTAAGGGCAAATAAGAACAACTTCCCATTCTTATATTTTATCAGCTTTTTATTTGATCTTGAGAAAATGTAATTTTAGTTTTGACATTGATTTGACTACTCTGTTTTGATTCATTGTTGGAAGTAATTTAAATAAAAATGTTTGATTATTAAGTTCAAATTTTTATTGAAAAAAATTTCCACTTAATGTGTACGACACGTCCCGAAAGAGTGTAAAGTCTAAGACCTCCTTGTTAAACCAAAAGAAAAAAAGACGGGCACATTATCTTAAGCCCATTACTTTAGCTACACCAAGATGCTAATCAACTTAAAATTCCGCCATAATTCTTTTTGTATGAAACAAAACAAATAATTGACTTCATTTCTCGTCTCATAATTTAAACTTTTCAAATCAAATTCAACTAATTAATACGTTCTTCTTCTGTCTCCTCATATCAATTTAGACTCTTCTTAGAAATAAAATAAAATAGAACAATTACCCAAAAAAAAAAAAAAGCATAAAAATAAATAAATAAATAAATATTCTAGAGCGTAGTGTCATGTAAAAAAGTTGATCGAAACGTATGTGGCTGAGGGAAAACGTTGGAGACCTGTGGAGGTAGATTTGCAGCTGCCTCGATCTCATCCTTATCAAATCATTATTCTTTTATTTCTTCAATTGTCACACCTCCTTCGTATTTATATACAAAAAGAATCCTTAATTTTAATGCAAATATATGGCTTTTATTGATATGTGCTGTGGGGTTAAGTTCTTAGTGTTGATTTCCCATTTTTTTTCTTGTTATGTTTCAATCTCATTTATTTGGCGCGGCAATTTGTTGGGTCTTGAAACCGACGAATGTGTGAATTTTTCTTTTCTAATTAGTTGGGATTTTGAAACAAGGAGTAGCCATATTAATGAAGACAGTTGATAATAAGAGTTAAATGCAAAAATATCCCTTGTGTTTTGCCTATTCAACAATCCTTGTGTTATTTTTATTAGCAAAAATTTATTTGCCTTTTTTTTTTTATTAGCAAAAAATCATATTTGAATTTTTTTTCTTAAATTGATAAAAAGATTATTCTAATTTTTTTAAGTGAATAAGGGGTTATTGTCAATTTTTCAAAGCTAACACAAAAATTATTGCCAATTTTTAATTTGAGTATGGATATTTTTGCATTATTTGTTGGGGTATAACATTTATATATACTTTAATATGGTAAGTTCCATCCACAAAGTAGCTAAATATCATGACTAGAACATGCCGACCATAGTGTATAGGTTGACAAACCTCCCAAGGCCCCCTGAGTCGAAGGGCCCGGAAACATATAAATGCGATAGTGTTTTCTAATTATTTGATCTAAATATATGATATGTATTTTTTTTAACATATTATATGACATAATTGAAAATATAAAATAGTAGAGTAGGATATATTGCTCAAATTTAATGTTTGTTTATTTAACTTGAGATTATTTGCAATTTGGTATTTCGAAGAATGATACTCAAACGATCTTTACGTGACACAAGGCAATCTTATATTGATATTTGATATTAAAAGAAATAAACATAAAATCTCAAATCTGAGTTAAAATCCTTTGAAAGTCTGAATTAATTGACTCGCTACAATTAATTATAACGAAATGAAGTATATAGATTAGTAGAGGTGTTTAACGAAATCGTGAAATTGTTGGGTTTTATGTCCAGCCCATGTGGTTTGAGCCCATTAGAGAAAAGTTAGGTTACATGAGACTTGTATAAAAAGACTTTTAATCTTCTTGTTTGCGTGTGTTGTGTGCTACACACACCAGAAAAATACGTAAATCAACATTAAGAGAAAATAATAGTCACAATAAAAGAAGAATATAAGGGGAGAACTATTGAGATTTATTTTGAGGTTTGTGAAAGAGACCGAGGTACTACAAGTAATTGGTTTCGTCTCGGATTCAGTCAGAGATTCTTCACAAAGTGCTCAATCGTCCAATTGGTTCGGATTTTTATTCTTGCTCTTTAGTTTGGTGATTTATTTGTTCTCTGTGTTATTCAAGTTAGTGACTTGAGGATTTCCACCTTGTTGGTGAGATTATTAATATTGTGATCCAAGAGTGTTCTCTTGAGAATTTGGTTAGCCCCTAGTGGTTTTAGGGAGAATTTTGTAAACCCATTATCATTATAGTGGTTGAGTTAGATCGGTTTCGATCTCGTGGTTTTTTCCCGGTTTGGGTTTCCACGTAAAATTGTCCTGTGCATATTTACTTTTCTCGCACCTTAATTCTTGTTTAGTTCAGTGAATTAGTGCTTGGGTATAATTTGATTTTGTTATTCTCAAAATCAATCCGTGGATATTTGTGGGAAAGAACGAATTGCTTCCGTTGTGATATTAGTTGTTACTAATCTGGTATTCTTTCCCTAACAAGTGGTATCAGAGCCCAAGGTTGGTGTATCTTGGGCAATAACAATTGTAGCACCAGAGGCATTGAGGTTAACATGGATCTTGGAGATATGTTTGTGTTGAAAAGACCAAATTTTATTCAAATGTTGTTATAAGTAGGGATTTGTATTTCTTGCTGATCAGACTGCTGATGATTCAGAGAATATTGCTATAGAAGCTCGTGTCAACTCAGATCTACTACTTTATTTATTGATGGTTCAAAGTTATGGGGGAGATGCACTGATGAGCAATGTGATGTTATCTCGAAGGTAAAAAGTCAGAAAATTTCACATAGGTTATGTTATTGAAGTTTGTAGTCGCAGTGCAGACTTGATTGTGCACCCACATGTGCTGGAGGGGGAGATGTTGGGTTTTATGTCCAGCCCATGTGGTTTGAGCCCATTAGAGAAAAGTTAGGTTACATGAGACTTGTATAAAAAGACTTTTAGTCTTCTTGTTTGCGTGTGTTGTGTGCTACACACACCAGAAAAATACGTAAATCAACATTAAGAGAAAATAATAGTCACAATAAAAGAAGAATATAAGGGGAGAACTATTGAGATTTATTTTGAGGTTTGTGAAAGAGATCGAGGTACTACAAGTAATTGGTTTCGTCTCGGATTCAGTCAGAGATTCTTCACAAAGTGCTCAATCGTCCAATTGGTTCGGATTTTTATTCTTGCTCTTTAGTTTGGTGATTTATTTGTTCTCTGTGTTATTCAAGTTAGTGACTTGAGGATTTCCACCTTGTTGGTGAGATTATTAATATTGTGATCCAAGAGTGTTCTCTTGAGAATTTGGTTAGCCCCTAGTGGTTTTAGGGAGAATTTTGTAAACCCATTATCATTATAGTGGTTGAGTTAGATCGGTTTCGATCTCGTGGTTTTTTCCCGGTTTGGGTTTCCACGTAAAATTGTCCTGTGCATATTTACTTTTCTCGCACCTTAATTCTTGTTTAGTTCAGTGAATTAGTGCTTGGGTATAATTTGATTTTGTTATTCTCAAAATCAATCCGTGGATATTTGTGGGAAAGAACGAATTGCTTCCGTTGTGATATTAGTTGTTACTAATCTGGTATTCTTTCCCTAACAGAAATCACCCCAACCGATCGATCAAAAGTTGGATGGGTTGATCTTGGACTTCTTGAAAAAAAAACTGCAATTGCGATCGGATTTGACTTTATACATTTGTAAACCGCATTCGACCGCTATATATATATATAATTTGATTTAATCCTACAATTTAAACAATGAGAAATATAATCGAAATTTATACTTTAATAACTAATCTCAATCCATAACTCAAAGCCCATCATCGATACTAAAAAAAACCCCAATGTCTTAAGTTTTCCCCTCCTCATGTTTTCTTCCTTCCCAAGTGACAAAAAAAATAAAAAATAAAATAACAGCCAACTAAAAGAATATCTAAAAACATTTTATCTTGCAAAAGAACAAAAAGTACAAGAATTTCGTTTGGAGCATAAACCCCAACATGAACTTCAAGGTATTTATTTTCTTTCAAATTTATATTTCCCTAATAAATGATTTTCTATTTAAACACGTAGATTTATGTTGTTTAGGCTAATGTAGCAATTACTTTTCTTGTTTATATATATATATATATATATATATATATATATATATATATATATATATATATATATATATATATATATATATATATATATATATATATATATATTGTTTATATATTTGCAGAGGGTTGATAAGGGAAAATGGGGACGAAATCACTTCTCCCGCAGTGAATCAAAGTTAAAAACAGTCAATTTTTCTAGCTATTTTGTAATGAAAACTTGTTAACTTAGTGTTTGGGATTATTTTTAGTTTTCTTTAAAATATATATATATATATATATTATTTATATATTTGCAGAAGGTTGATAAGGGAAAAGGGGGACTAAATCACTTCTCCCGCAGTGAATCAAAGTTAAAAACAGTCAATTTTTCTAGCTATTTTGTAATGAAAACTTGTTAACTTAGTGGGGATTATTTTTAGTTTTCTTTAAAATATGTATCCATTGAAGATCATATCTTGTTAGCACTATCTCCATATATTTCTACGAAAAATTTATAAAATTTATTCAAAAAAATAAAATAAAAAGTGATAATTATTTAATGTATTTACATTTAACTTATCAAATAACAAAATACATTAAAGTTGAAAATTTTGAGACCGCAAAACCCGCCCCAACCCAAATGGACCGTAAAGTGCAATCTTGAACCTTATTGGGTTGGGTTTTTGGACTAAACTAATAAAAATCCACAAATATTAAATTAAGTTTGAACGACGATAAAATCGCACTAGACCGCACCGCGAACACCCCTATAGATTAAAAGTTGTAAATTAGCCCCTTATACTATGATGTATATTCAAATTAACAAACAAAAACCAATATTATGACCATATTAATTGTGACATCAGTTCCAAAATAAATTCAAATCATAATACGACAAACATTATTTTTCTTCAGTATTTCAATAAAATGTAAAACTATCAACAATATCTAGAAAACTCAAAACACTCACTCTTCACTTTCTTCCCTTTCCCTCAAAACAGCACCAAATTTCTCAACCAAAATATCCACAACCAATGGAACTAAATCATCACAAGGCACAGCCTTTTTGTAAACATCTCCCAAATGTGAGTCACTCCCAATTCTCCCTCCAATAAAAACATCAGCTCCTTCAACTATTTTCCCATCTTTCCTAGTCATACATCCCATAAACCCAATATCCGCCACTTGCACCTGCCCGCAAGTGTTCGGGCAGCCGGTCCAATGCATCCTCACCGGTTTAGTCACAGAAACGAGCCTCTCCACTTCCTCGGTCACCTTCAATGCTCGTAGTTTCGTCTCGATTATAGCCTGCCCGCAGAATTGGTTGCCCGTGCAAGCCACTAGGCCTTTCATGAGGAGAGGTGGCTCGGGTGAGAATTTTTCCTTCAGAAGTGGCTCGTTTAGTAGTGCTTCGATCTTCGAGTTTTGTACGTTTGGGATTATTATGTTTTGCTCGACCGTGAGACGGAGTTCGCCCGAGCCGTATGTGTCGGCTAAGCGAGCTAGCTCATCCATGTCATCAGCTTGGACCCGGCCCACAGGGATGTGGATGCCGACAAAGCTTAACCCTTCTTGTTTTTGAGGATGTGGTCCAAAATAGTCTCGTCTTTCCCAGTTGGGTTGGACTAAGTCTTCAGAAGATGATCTCTCTAAATAATTTTGAGGTATTCTTTTGACGACTTCGTCTCTGAATCCTTCTATCCCCTGCATTATTGGAAAAAGGAAGAATTTGTTAATATAAAGTGAGTATATGATAATACAAGCCATAGTACGCAGTGTCACGATTGTAATTAAACAAAATCATAGTCTAATTATTTGTAACCATAACACGGAAATGAATGGGAAAACAGAGGAGATGGTGATACTCACAAGTTCATCAATGAGCCACATCATTCTTGTTTTCTGCCTGTTCCCTCTTGTACCAAGATCTCGGAAAGTCTCGAGTATAGCTTTGCAAACTGGTAATATATCATCACCGGGGACCCATGCATCAAGAGGGATAGCTTCGGCACATCTCTTGGGGCTAAAGAAACCTCCAACAAGAAGATTAAATCCAAAACGACCATTTTTGGTCGCAGGCATATATGCAAGGTCATTAATGTGAGGATGCTCGTACAGGTCGTGTGAACCTATCACACACACATTCCACTTCCTTGGCCTGCCGAAAAATATTATCACCAATGAAATTAGTATGAAAACCATATAACTTTTTGATGTAATTCTTATTTTTTCTCCTAAAACATTTTCTTTTACAATGTGCACCTTTCTTTCTTGAATTTTCATTTTTAGTGGCTACATGGGACTTGATCCATAGTTTCCTGGTCCAACCCAACCCAATCCAAGTCGTATTTCTTTTAATACGACCTTCCTTGAACTCAGATCGATAAATTTATCTAATTCTTCAAAAAAGTTGCCAAAATACGTCAACCTATTTAATTCCGACTATTATATGTATACAAGCTAGATCATTAAGCTTAAACTAATCTGATTAATCTTTATGCAAATATTAAAAAAATATTCTCTTCTAATTATGGTTTGCGCTTCTTATTGTCTAATTAAAGCAAAATACATCTATCATTTAACCTTTGTAAAAAGAAAAACAAGTTGAGCCGGCGAAACTTACAAATTGGTAAAAGCCGGATTGCCTCGAGAATTGGCGGTAATATATTGAGAAAGCAAATTATTGTAGGGCCTAGTATCGACAATTTCATGTGGATCAATCCCAGCAAGAGGATTCCCGACCGGATTCCTTACATTGTCCATGCCACTCTGCAAGCTTGTCAATCCAACTTCATCCAGACCTTTCAAAATCTCGGGCACGTCTGGCAAAACAACACCCCTAATTTGCCAATTTTGCCGTGTAGTGACATCAGCACACCCGTCCTTGCCGTATTTCCTAATAACGCTAGCTAAGTAGCGAGTTTGAGTACTTGTTGTTACCCCGTTTGGTAGTTTAAGTCTCATCATGAATCTACCATCTAATTATAATCAGAAATATATACACAATTTAGGAGTAGAGATACTAAAAATAGGAAGAATGTAATACTAATAAGATATTTATTTAGAATCGTAAAACATGTTCATTCAGATTATAGATCCCATACAAATCTTATCTTCTTCCATAAAGATTTATTCCAAACAAATTGTGATGTCAATCAAATGTCCAAGTCACAGCTGCTAATGTTTCCATGTTTTGTATTCTTATAATATAAATAAACTAAAATTGAAGATCAATAGATTTGATCTAGTGAATAAAACACATATTGCGAAGTCATGTTCATGTTCATGTTATTCCTAAGTAAAAAAAAATGTGATATTGATATATAGTATATATATAAGGAGTATTTGTAATTTAAAATTTGGGAAAACTTACATTGTTGTTTCCTCCTATGAAAGAGGCCAAGCCATTTAAGCCTCACATCAATATCATCTTTTGTGAGCTTTGACTTTTCAATTTCTTCAAGCGAAATTTTTGCAAGATCTTCAATCCCATTTTCCATGAACAATTTCATTGGCTCCTTTTCAATTTTCACCTTCTCTTGTGGATTTATCCCTTGTCTGAATTTCTCCTTTAGTACAAAGAATCCATCTTTTTCTTCTACTCTAGCCTCCAGCCTCTCAGCACCAACAGCCGCCGCGCCGGAAGCTGGCTGAGCCACCGTCTGTGGCGGAGTAGCATGGAGTCTAGTGGTATTGAACCTATTATTATAAGCACTTGGATAAACTTGCAATGATAATTTGAGGGAAAGTGATGACATGATATCAAGAAAAGTAGGGGAGGTGATATTGTGAGTTACGGCGGCGTTGGTGGCGGTGAAAGGAGGAGGAAGAGGAGGAGATCCAGACCATTTTGTAGAGTGGGGGAGGAGTGGACCTTTAAGCGAGAGATTACTGGATTGGACTCTTGAATGATGCTAAAGGTCATTTTGCTGGTATGATAACAAAGTTAATTGCATGTGTTTTGACGAAGATGACCTCCGGGTGGGACCCATACGATGTGCTATTTTTGGAAATAAATAAACTAATACTATTAGTCTTCATCTTGAGGAGTGGCGGTGGTGACTCTGTTTGACGCTTGGAGATGAGATGAGATGAGATGAGATGAGATGAGATGGACAATTCCGAGCCTAAACTTACTTATTTTGGACCTTTTCGCACTGCACAGAGCCGCCGAGGTACACAACTTTATTTTTTAGGAATTTATTTGATATAAAATAATAAGGAAAAGGACTTGTACGTGTTATCATCTTCGTTCACCAAAATGGGAATTCATTTTCAACTTTAAAATGCAATCCTTCTGCTTTAATTTGAGTACACTACCTAATCTACATTAACTCAAATTGGATATTTAGTAACTCAAATTTGAGCACACTGCACATTTACCAAACTCTTACATCTAATTAATTAATTAAGTTTCAAGATTCGGTTTTATATATAATAATAATTGTTTTGTTTAAGGAAAATAGATGAACAGGTGCATTCCATATAAAATAATATCTGTAGTGATGGGTTACAAACACATCTAGAAGAAACATGATAAAATATTCATTATTTTAGTTATAAATTACATGGGTAATAGATTTATTTTCAGGGGTGGTAAAATGTATGTTTTCATTTTAAGGAGATAAATTGTCAAAGGGCGGGTTTGAATTAGTAAAACCATTTGGTCAACATAAAGAAAGAAATGTGCACAAGTTGATTGAATTGCATTTCTGTAGCAATGCATGTAGAAAGAAAGGAAGAAGAATATTGCATAGCTGGCCCTAGTGAGAGGCCAAGAGCCAGCGTCGAGACGCCTCAAAATGTTTGTTATCATTTCCATAAAACATTTTTTATACGTAATATGTACAAACATGTGGCGCCTAGGTTTTTCTTAAGTCAACTTTCCACTTGTTTTTTGCCCTTGCCCAAGGGGTCATGTTATGTAGATGTAGGGGAGATAACATACAAGCCATTTCGCTTGTGTTAATATAGGATTATTAGGTGAGTCATATTCAAACAAAAGAAGTTTAACTTATTAGAATTCACCACATGGATTGGGCTAAGTCAACTTACTTGGCTTGGGCCTAACTCAACCTCAAAAGCTAGCTTGTAAAGTGAGGATTGCCCAAGTCCTTATAAGGTGGACTTAACTATTGTTTTCAACCAATGTTGGACGTTTAGTCTCAATATAACTTTAGATTTAGTTGGACTCGAATTCGGATCTTATTGGATTGCGATTCAGATCTAACTCCCGCCTGTACTTGTATTTCATAAAGAATTATGAATCCGTGAAAATTTGCATCATCAAAATCTTCGTCCCCTTTAGAAAAATGCAATGTAATCATTCAACTCATCTCACCAGCTCAAGATTTTCTTCAATTAAGTTTCAAAATATAAATAAATCAATCTTTGAGCTATTTAACTATCAATAATTATAAAGGACGTATAGGATCTCATCGAGAGTCGCATGTACCCATAACGCTTCAAATTAAGGAATATAAATGAGATGATGAATCAAATTATGTTTTTACACAGAACAATAAAGCAGTCCTAATTAATGTTTATATAAGTAAAATATGTGTATATGTATTACTTATTTATTATTTATCATCGAATTCATATTTTTAACGAGCCAAATCAGTTTAGAACTCATAGTTGTTTATGGGACAGATGCCAGTCCAGGTTTCGAAGAGAAGGATTGTACATATTGGGTCGGCCTGGGGAGACTTGTCTTGTATGATCATAAGGATCCATATTTCTTCGTCCTTTCAATTAAAGCTTTACCTATGCTATGAACATTGGATAATGTACGATTAACTTACTCAATAAAAGCAAAGCAAAAACACAGTATGTAATTATCAACAATTCCATTACTTTTAAGTTTCATCATAAAGCCAGCCGTTAGTTTTCTAACAGTAGATGATATATGTCATCCCAAAATTCTACATCCCGATGAACAGAAGTCGTATGCTGCATTCAAATTTGAATCTAAACCTTTCAAACAAGAGGAGGATAAAAACAGGGTAACGAAAGCTTACATTCAGTCTTTAACTCAAACTAATGTTTTTACTAAGCTAAATAAACTAGAGCACTTTGTGTATAGCCCCATAAATAACCCATTTGTGTAAAAAAAAAATGTCATTATCAACCTAAGAACAAGGATAAAACAATGTATTAGTCTCATTTTTGCCACTACACTCTGGGTTTGCATATCGAATGAAACTAATCAATACAATCTCAATCAATAATAAGAGACAGAAAAGATGATCAACAACCCCGAGAGTCAAAGCCTCCTACAAAAACGCGTGTGAAAACCAAAACTCAGACTTAACTTATACAAATATGACTTCAAACTTGGGACATGGGTTGCTCTCTATGTGATTCTTGAAATCTGAATCTCCTTTGAATCTGAATGTATACAATGCTTGCCTCTGTGTCATTCCAACCGGATATATTCTGTAAACTTTAAGCTCATTCCCACCCCTTATGCTTTCTGGCCTCTCAGTTTTCCAAACAGGTACATGTTTTAGAGACTTAAACTTCAAATTAACAGCTAAAGATAAGGCCTCCAATGTTAAGTGGTCCGATCTGCAAGCCCAGAATGAAAAGAACTAGATTAAAAAAAATTAGATTCCATTTTTATCATTACATTCAAGTACTAAGTGAAAAACTTAACTCGTTTGTAGTAGCTAAAGAATAGTGGTGGGAATATCAATAATATAATGTCTGAACTCATTTGGTGGCAGTCTCTAAAACATGTATTAGTAGAATGGAAAAAAAGTTCACTATCTAAATTTGTTATCGGGCATGGCGATTATATTTGTCTTAGCGCCTTAAAGTGGTGGGTTATCACTTGTTTATGTATCTACCAACTTTATTTATAAACATCACCAACGAGAGAAAAAGGTTGACAAAAGACCTATTCTCATCTAATCATTGCCACCAAACAAGGTCTTATCTTAATTTGCAGAATCAAGAAAACTATTGTTATAACTTACAAGCATTGTATTTACCTTAAGTAAATGGATTCCATATCAAACCTTCCTCTTTCTCTTACAAATATGTGATATGTGGTTAGTAGGCCACTGGTACACTTGCAGGGGCGTTTTCTAAATTCCGCATTATTTTCATCTTTCTCGTATATCTTAGTTGCCAAGTAAATACATAGACGGCACGATGAGTGAACTGCAGCCATATCAACAAGGGCCTTGAAAGAATCAGATGGTCCCTCATACTTCCACCTAAACAAAAAGAAACAAAATGAGAAATGGCCCTAAAACTTGTCAAAAGTCATCCATTTTGTTCTTTAAATATGTTAATTTTGGGTATACTATGGTTTAATTAAATTGGTGTATAAATTTAGTGATTCATGGTCATGTATATTAGTATATATTGAATTATGGCAGTTCTTTAATTTTCAAAAGTTAGGGATAGAAAAGTTCAAAAATAAAAACAAGTTCAAATTTATTTACTTTTTTTTTGAGAAAAACCCGAAGGTAATGCATTAATGGTTAAAATCGTCCAAAACAAAGTCACGAATAAAATGCGGAAGTTCAAATATATTTACTTGAATGTAGATTAGTTGGATTTCAGAATGCTATATTATTATTAGATTTTTTATTTTCTGCTTTTCCAAGTGTATTCAGGTCTTAGAATTGTCTTAATCCCTTTTGAACATGTTCGGGCGCATCATGTGGGCACCTTTCCATTGGATTCGCCACATTGTACCAGACACTCGTTGGTACTATATTATTAGTTTCTATATGACTCATAAATTCTATACACATATATCTCTGTAAATCACATTCTATAATTTTTTTTAAATCGTACACAAGTTTGTATCTAACGGGTGTTAGTGTCCATGCAGCACATATAGAAACTGATATGCGAAGAGAAGTATATCAATGTGCGAACAACTTAATATTGGCAATGATGCATACCTTAATGACTCATTGTATGCACTGGGATTTTCAGCAAGATATTTCATCGTCTTAGCAACAGAACCAACATCTGAAACCTCCTTGATATGCAACAGTGAATTAGGAGAAGGAGCAAAATCTTGGATATTAGGGGCCCCAACAACCACAGGAACAGAACCTGCAAATTTAATCAATGCAAAAGTCAAATTCTCTAAAAGTTGAGCACTGGAAATTCCACAAATTACTCGAAATAAAATTCAAGTAATTAGTTACCAGCTACAAGAGACTGGAAAAATTTCTCAGTAACGTAATCCTCCTCGTTGGAGTTCTCAAAAGCCAAACTAAATCTGTATCGCTTCAATGTTTCCACTTTGTCCACTGCTATATAAATAAGAATAAAAAGAAGATATTCAATCAAGTTTAACTAAGCAAAACAATATTCTCTTTTGAAATGGCAAAATGACAAAATAGTCCTGTAACTACACTAGACACATATTTAGTCCTTTCTTTCATCTCATTTCAAATTTAGTCCTGTAACTTCCATTATACTTCAATTTTAGTTCTATACATAACAAATTTAGTCCTGTAACTTTCAGTTTCCATCCTTCACTTACAAATTTACTGAATGTTATAGGACGCGATTTGTAATGTATAGAACTAAAATTGAATTAAAATGAAGTTGAAGGACTACTAAGAAATTTGATCACAGTTAAAGGACTAAATGTGTGTTTAGTGTAGTTAAAGGACTATTTTTGACAAAATCCCAAAGTTACAGGACTTTTTTGCACTATTGTCCTTTTTAAATAGAAAAATTCTAAATTTCTTTAAAAGAAACATAGAAATTGATATTAAATTGAAAATAAATTAACTGAGACAAAGTGAAATTGGATTCCCGAAGATTGTAAAAAGTTCACCTCTTCCATCACGGTTTCGATGGCAACCACCATAGGAATCGATTTTAATGTTTGCATTTTCAAGTGCGACCAATGCTTGTAAACGGAAATTGCGAGCACCACAATTAGAGATGAAAGCAGCAGCTAAAGCACTTTCAGTTTTTGGTTGAACTGGAGCCATTAAATCATACTCAGCCCATGAGAAATATCCCACAGGCACGTCTGATGAAAGGCTGGTCGTCATCACAACATCGTATCCCCTCCTAATATCAAATAATATATGTATGATAATTAGTTAGCTAGAAACCTTAAAAGAATGACCAAGAGAATAAGATTAGCTCTTTCTGAAGAAAGACAAGAAACATTTGTAAGAGTAACACAAGTTTACATACAACTGGCCCAATGAGCTAATACCACTTAAATTGCAATTCTTTGTAATTACATTTCTGAATCAGCTGATGAAACCAACTCCAAATTGTTCTAAGCTTTAAAAAAAAAGGCAGATAATCTAAGTTGCTAAAACATTTATTCCGTGATATATTTGTGTGGTAAACATCACAACACCAGGAAAAAAAAAAAAGATAAGTGCCAAATACGAACCTTTATTCAACCAAAACCATCAATTGACATAATATTCTACAAAAACTATCCTATAAGCATCCAAAACAATTCAAATAGTATCTAGAAACAATTAAACCTTGGACGAAGCAATTCCAAAAACACATTTCATCAACCAGTTGTTTGGAATGACTGTATTTTGGTCAAATGAAGAATCTCCAAAAGGGGAGTGGTGAAAACATCAATAGGGCATTTTTGTTGGTATATTGCCAAATACTGCGATCAATGAGAGAATCACTTATATCTATAAGCACACAGCTCATTTAACTAGAATTAGACAGTTTAATTAATTTGAGAAAATAATATCGGGAATATCGATCGAGAATGAGATATCCTGACTTTTGATAGATATAGAGTAGAAGAAAATGAAAAAAGGCACAACACTGTGCTTACCCACCCTCGTGCCATATCAACATTATTCTCTGCATAATACTTTGCCGACTCCATTGATCGCAGCACACTAGCAGTTCCAGATTTCTGAGGAATCCCAAATCCAGCATCAGGCTTCTTACCAGCTTCAAACCCGAACTTACATCCAACAGCACATGTTTTAAACTCCTGTGAATTAAAATAGAGAATGCAAACCAAGTAAAGTCGTCAGAGATAAATTGGAAGAAGAAATATAGCCTCAATTAATTGGGATATTTTTACTCAAGACTATTCCTATAATTTGGTTATTCACATAATCCAGGAAATCCACATTCTTGACATTAAATAACTTTATGTCCTTTCCCCTTTTTCCAGAACACGTAATCAGTAACCTCAATCCAATTTGCCATGTTAAATTTAATGATCCCCCAAATAAACTCATCCCTTAACCAAAACACAATAAACAACGATTCGAAAATACAGAACCCAAAACTTCAAAAAAGGAGAAAAAGTCACCTCATCACCACCGTGTACAAAAATGGGTTCCTGTTTAAAATCTCTAGAATAAGCCACATAATCCTCCTTCTCCAACCACGCTTGACAGCTGTCCTCCGGTTCGAACACCCGATCTTCAACCCCCCAAGAAGACGACGTCGTTCTCGTGAAGTTGTAGAATGAGTCAGCCCACGAATTGACGATGTCAGCGTTCTTGGCCATGTCCAGTCGGCCTAAAAACGCGATCTCACCTATTACTACCAAAGCCACAAAAATTGGTAGAATGTTTGACCATTTTTTCTTGTTTGAATTTGCAGAAATTGAAGTAGATGAATACGACGTTGATGGAGTGTTTAGATCAGGTAATTTTTCATGTTTCGGATGTTGTCTGTGGTTTGTAGTACCCATAAATAATTCTTCAAGAAGAAAATCAAAATGAAATTCAAAATTGTGTATGTGTGTTTGAGGGTTTTAGGAGTGGATACAAGTGAAGTTGAGAAATGTTGTGTTTATCCAATTGTGTAATTTGTTTAATATGTTGAAATCAAGAATCCATGGAAGGGTTTTTTCAGTGGAATTCAACCCCGCCTGTTCTTCTCCATTAAAGGGGGAGTTTTGTGTATAGAGTAATTGTTGTTGCCTAGAGTACAACTCCTTGTTGATTTCTCCCAAGTGTTAATCATCAATAAATTCATTTCATAAATGAGATACTATTTTGTTTTAAATTTGTTGAACTTATAGTAATTCACAAAGTTTGTGTAATAAACTTTTTATACATAAAAATATATTATGAAGTTCACAAAATAAACTATGTTGTGAACTTCGTAATATCTAAACTTAGATATTCGCGAAGTTTAGATATTTTGAATACTAAACTATTTATACATTTAATTAAATGTGCAAATAATTTTTTTACATTTATTTGAAATTCTAGTTAATTCATTATTAAAAAAAATTAAATAAATATGCAAGCTACTATTTTATCAATTTTTTGTCGTAAATATTTCATTTTTACTTTTATAATTTATGAGATTACAATTAACCTAACTTTTAAAATTTTATATCATATAACAAACATTGCAAATAAGTTTCTAGGGGTAAAATTGAAACTTTTAGGAATAGAGGACTAATTGTAAGATGATGATAAACATGAAGGAAATTTTTGTTATTTGACCTCCTCTCATAGTTATCCATAATTTACCCAAATTATAATTGATGTGCTCCACTAGATCAACTAATGGTACAAGATTAACTTGCTCCCCAAATCTATTGCTCTAAGTCATATATATTCATAAAAAGTTAGAATTAGATTCATACTTAAGGTTCAGCTTGCTTTACATTCCTACGATAAAAGTTAATCACCATATTATCAAATCCCCTTGCCTTTTATGGGAACTTTAATCCTTTTCTCTCCCTCAAACATTTAATTTTTGTTTGTTTATGCTTTTTCCTTTTTTGATTTGATAATTTTAATTTGTTACTTGACTTCAACGTTAACTCAGAGATCAACAAAACATACAGTACTATTCTTTACCTAACCCTATAATAAGAAACAAAATCTAAAGTATGGTGATGCATCTATATTGACAACTGAAAATTTGATCAATAAATGAAGACAGACAGAAAAACTTCACAAAACCATCCACCAACAAATCATAAAATCCACTATTGAATTAAAGCAAAATTCACAAAATTGAGCAACGGAAAGAGCCTATATATCTATCTTTCATTTACATATCACTCATAATAATATGCCCAATTCATACAAAGGGCATGAAATATACCCCTCATTCCCTACTTAGATGGAGATTCATATCTTCTACGTATATATCAAAACAAGCTAACTAATGGAAGAGCAAAATTATCTTACTATTTTATAATATGCAAAACTTCATTGGTAGCATTTTTTTGAATCACATGGATCTGGCTTGTGACTGTTCCCTCATTTAAAAACCAACAGTGCAAAGTAAAAAATTCGTAATCGTTCTAGTCGTCTTTCAAAGAAAAAGCCTCAAGGAGCTTCCTTGTCTCGAAAAAATTATAATTTCGGAGGATGAACAAAGCCCTCAAAGTTTTCAGAGTTGTATTCTTCAAGAGTAGAAATATCAATTAATGTGATCTGTTGGAGGCGAGTTCCTCGAAGGCACAATCTGAAAGAGCAGAAGCTTGGATTAATAAGAGATAGAATTATTACTCGTCCATGAATGAAGTTTCTACTAGTAAATCTATACTAGACTTTACTTGATCTTGATCTTGACTTGAACTTTCCACATAAGCTGTCTTCACTCTTTTCTTCTGAGACACAATATTTGATTTAATTTGACTGTCATCGTCCGAAAAGTTCTGATCTGTACCCTCTGCTGGAAAAAATATAAACTTGAATGATTTGATAATAAAGCATATGAAAAGGATGTAAGAGTGCACACTGAAACTATATGTTTCCAAATTTCCAAGTAAAACGTGCATAAATGTTATACGTGCACTGGTGCACAAACAAGAAAGATGTTTAATAACTACATAAATACATAAAAAATAGCAGATCAGGTCTAATTTTGAAACAAAATCATGTCCTCGTTTGAAACAAGCAAAAAACACATTAACAGTTATACACTGTTAATCATGTCCTCAATTCCGAGCAACTAAAAAACGAGAAAAAGATATCATCAATAATAAACTGTAAGTTTTACCACACGAAGCATAGATTCATCTCTTACAATGCACATTCATCCAAGAGCTAAACTACACATGGATCCTTTCATTTTGTTTAGCGGAAAGGGAACATTCTGCTTAACATATCCATGTACTCGACCCTATAAATTAACACATTATTGAGAAAAGATTACATGATGTGAAAACTCGCAATTTCAAGTGGCATATAGTATGAAAAGTGAACAGTGCAGATCATGCATATCATTTGATGCATTACTAGCGAAAACAATATAAGTGGTAAATATCATATGTTAATGTTCACACCCAATATAATTTATGTACTTTTGTAAATGAGAATAGGGGTCACGTGATATTTGGAATTAATACTTGAGACACACACGGGTCAAAGTAGGAAGCTAAATAAATGCACATTTCAACTGGTTATAAATGCAAAATTATGTCGAAATGAGAAAGAATTAATATTACATGCATGCGTGGACTCACAAGCAGATAAAATACACCAATGTGATTTAATGCTATCTCTAAAAGAAATAACAGTATCTATTTTATGCACTCAGTATCACTAAACATTATAAATAACAGAAACGTAAAACTCACTTCCATGGCAGAACAAACCCATCAAAATTTTGCCACCTTCTTCAAAGGACCAATAACAAGGAAAAAGACCTAGTCATGTAAAAGAACAAGTTCAAATTACCTCTTGTTAAGTCGCCATAATAAGTGCTATTTGCAGAAAGATGATGCGAAGATGTTGCTAATCCATGAGGTATAATCCCTTTTCCGTGTCTCCCTTTGCTAAAAAACATTCCCCTATGTCTGAAACGAGATATCAATTGACTCTTAGCAGCAATGTGCGAATCAGCTGAAGAATGGGATAGAGGCTCGGCCTTTTCATAGTTAATCCTTTGCAAACACCCATTGCGTAAAACAGTTAACTGCTAAAGACAAATGAAATTAATAACTTTCAGTTTGCAGGATATGATGTGTGCTCATGCCATCAGGAAAGGGAATCGACATATAAAAAGCTGAATAAGGATTCAAAATGTGTTCCCTAACCTGCTCAGAAGAAATACGAACATCAATAAGCCGTTTTTTAGATAAATTTACGTCCATTTGGTGCTGATCAGAGCATTGCATTAGTAAAGCTTTTGATTGGTGCAGCTGTTTAACAAATGACAATTCCAAATGATTAAGATATAAGTTGTGCCTTTCATCTGTCCATGCAGTGCAGTCATCCTGCAGAATGAAAGGAATCTCATATGAGCACAGTCTATTAATCACACAAGTGGATTGGAAACAAAACTTAATTTTTGGATACAAGTACCTATTAGACAGATCTGATTTTGAACTACAACAATTTTTAAGAAAATATCTTTAGAACCTCAAAGTAAAATTCCAATCATTTCTAATCTAGTCTGCATCCACACACAAATCCTTAGGAATGCCTGTAAAATGATAAAATTCAATTTGAACTATAAAATAATTCAAAACCCACCACATAGCAAAGTTACCATCCCTCACAGTATTTGACTTTTCATGGCAGTCAACTAAAAAATCGGTCGCTTACTTTTCATACCATGTCGATGAGGCTTGCCTGCTCGAGTCTCGCTGGAAGAGTGGATATTTATCTAGTTTCATACTAGTTAGATGTTTATTCATTGTAATTTTCTACATAATTGTACTTCTGTTAAGGTAATTGATAGGTATACAGAACGGTATAACAAAAGCCACAATCAAACCAAGAAGAGTAACCACAACTACAATTATACAAATCTCCAATACGATAATCGACCGTTAGAAAGTATTGTGTTTCCGTCCTTTCAGCCAACAACAGTTCACCCAGCTAAAATTCTATACAAACAGAAATCAAGCACACATATAAACATTAAAATATAGTTTCAGAAATACGGCACCAAATTCAAGCCTCACAAAGAAAAAATAAAAATAAAATAAAAACCCCAAAACAAACGAATCCATTAAAATTAAGAACAGATTGAAAGAATTACCGGACGATGCGAAACATCCTTGCAAATCTCACCGGTCAAAGATGACGTGTTGGAGTTGGACCGAGTCAACTCCTCGACGCAGCCAGTACTAGCCGCAGACCGCGAAGGTGGCATCTCCGGACGCAAATTTCCTTGGATAAACCCCATATAGTTATCAAAAACGAAAAAGAATAATCTGAAGGAAACGGAACTAAAATGGAAATTGAAAAACTTCTAGGAGAAAATTGCTTCTTTTCTTTTCTTTTTTTTTATTGAGAAAAAGTGGTGTAGTAGTTTTTAGGTTCCACATGGAGACGCTTTTACACGTGTAAATAACAGTTGCTCGGTGCCAAATCAGACGAGCTGATAAAAATATCTTTGGACAAATATCAGCCAGATATTTTCTCTTATACCGCTTGACATATATATAGATGCTTATTTTCACGCGCTACGTTTTTTCTTTTTCTTCCCGTTCAAGTGTGAAGGCTATATAAGGAATATACTTATTTTGACCTTGTTAGATTTTGGATAAAAATTGCAAAATTGGTCTCATAACTATTACACAATGGCAAAAAAGTCCTACAAATTTTCAGGCCGCATAAGAGCCTTTAAGCTAATATATTTTGGTAATATAGTCCTATTTCGAGTGACTTGGCGGACACGTTGACAATTCGGACTGAAGTAAGATTATATTGTCAAAATATATTAGTTAAAGGATTTTTTAGAACTTCCTTAGATTTTGCACCAACGCATCTTTCTCCACTTCCTATTTAATTTGACCTTGTTAGGTTTTGCTATATAAGGAATATTTAGAATGAATTTTAAATAACTCCCACACGAATTTGATTTCATTCTACATATCAAACTTGAACTGAATTTTTTTGAAACTCAAATAAAGTAGGGTTTTTTTTGCACTTTGCACCCCCGAAACATGGAAAATAGGCACTTTGCACCCCCGAAACATAAATTTAGCACTTTGCAACCTCGAAATATGAAAAATATAGCACTTTGCACCCTCTTTTATTTTCAAGCAAAAATTCAAGGGGAAAATAGGTAATTCAATAGTATTGGCACTTTGCACCCTCAAAACTTGAGAATTTCGCATTTTGTACCCCCAAAATAGAATTAGCACTTAACACCCTCTAATTAAGAACAAATAAGCAACTTCCACCCCCGAAACACAATAAATGGGCAATTTGCACCCCCAAAATACAAAATTAACACTTAACACCCTCAAAATAAGTTTATATTAAGTTTCAACGCTATTGTTCACTTTTTTAAAACATTGATGTGAGATATTTAATTTGAATAGAAATTATTGAGACTAAATGTACCACACTTGTTAAAAATAATATTTAAGTTCACCTTATAAGACCATCTCCAGTGACTATAGACTTCCATTTCCCTCAGACTCCCATTTTTCTCAGACTCCCCTTCCCCTTCAGACTCCTCTTTTTATAGTCATCTTCAATAATTCAATCTTTCCATTTTATTTAAATTGAATTTTCATAATTCCCCACTCTCACTTAATTTAATGAAAATAAATATTTAATAATTATACTAATAGTAAATTGAACACTAACATTACAAATAATTTAACATTGGCATTGTAATGTAATAAAATAAATTAAAATTAAGTTTAAGATTTAAAAAAAGCATTTTATATAAATATTCTTAATTTAACTAAAAGAAAATAAAAAAAAAAAGTATGTATAGGGCAACGACAGAGGTGGGTGGGGAGGTCTGGCCACCCACCCCCCCAGGAGGTGGTTATCCACCTCCCAAAGACTCCCATCTCTCCCATCCCCCTCCTCATCAAAGTTCATTTTTTCACCCCTTCCACCATAAATTCCCCTTCCCCCCTCCTCAATGGAGATGCCCTAAGGTATTGGACGAGAATCCTCACCTTACAAGCTAGTTTTTGAGGTTGAATTAGACTCAAGCCAAGTAAGTGGATTTAGCCCAATCCTTGTGGTGAATTCTAATAGAAATTTAAGATTTAAGTTAGGCCTTAGAAACGGAGTTCAAATGTGTGATCATTCATGTAATGTAAGTGTTTTAAATCATCCCGTCTCTCAAGGATATCATTAGTTAAATTCTAGAAAATAACATGTAGGATATTTTATGGGATAGGACATCTAGCTTAAATGTAATAAGCCTTAAGAATCACAATCAAGCTTAGGTTGCTGAATAATTAATACCTTAACTTAAATAGCTAGACTCGCGCGTAATCCATCAACTGGCTCGTCTAGGAGACCACAACCTCCATTAAAAAGCTTAGGTTTCGATGAATGGATGACAAAAGGGTAGGTACAATATAATAGCGTTAAAGCCTTGATTATTAGTTAATTAAGAGTCATTTGCAAAAATAGCCTTATGGCTTTTTCAATTTGCAAAAATAGCTTTATGAATGTTGAGTTTGCAAAACTAGCCTTCCATTTAATTAGTGTTTTAATTAAATGGAATATTGCAAAAAAAACCCAATAAACTTAATAAATTTAAAATTGAACCCTATCCCTCATCTTCAAATGTCGCCTGGTCACTTGGAGGTCCAAGCGACGGGCGACATTTGAAGATGAGTTGTCACCCGGTCGCTTGGACCTCCAAGCGACGGGTGACATTTGAAGATTCTCATCTTCAAATGTCACCGGTCGCTTGGACCTCCAAGCGACCGGGCGACAATCATCTTCAAATGTCGCCCGGTCGCTTGGAGGTCCAAGCGGCCGGGTGACAAATGTTGCTTGGCCGCTTGGACGTCCAAGTGACAAGTGACAAAAACTGGGATAAAAATTTAGAGAGTTTTTGTAGTTAGAGGAATTTTGAAATTTGAATTGAGAGTGGAAATGGATTTTATAGGTGTTTTGTATTATTATTATTAGATTAATTAAACTTAATTGTGTTTAATTAGATTTAATTGTTATTAAATTAATTGTTAAATTAAAAAAAAAAAAAGGAAAAAGCAAAAAGCCATTTTTGCAAATGAACTTTTGTGGAAGGCTATTTGGCCTAGCGGTGGAAGCTCTTAAAAATACTTCTAGATATTTATTGTGATTTTTGAAGTGTTTGGCCCTAGTTATAAAAATTATTTTTAGTCAATCGTGATATTAATGGTGTTTGGCCCTCACTATACTTTTGGGATCTCCAGAAGCTAAAAATCAACTTATTTTAAAAGTAACTAAAGTATTAATTTTGCAAAAGCTATTATTCAAAAGTAATTATTTTATAATTGAATTTTATCATAATCAATTATTGTCAAAATCCAATTTAGTAAAATTAATTCTTCTATAATTAATTTTTGTATCGCAAGGCCAAACTCACCCAAAAACACCAAACAATGTTGCATGTAACGTACCTTTTAGAAGTTTATTACTGCATGTCTAACCATTTGTGCCAAGTGCAATACTGGTTAATGAATCAGAGCATACATAACTGAAGTTAAATTGAAATAATATATTTTATAGATTAGTTTGATTTGATATACTTTTCAGATATATTTGAGATTATGTTTCTCTGGTTAATTAACAATTAAATTGAGCATAAACCGACTTTACTAACCTTAAACACAAGTTATAATACGTGTTTGAGTAACCTGAAATTTTATATATATTTATTTTCTTTTTAGGTTATTGAGAATCCTGATCGAGTTCTCAAAGTTATAAAACGATAAATATTGATGAAATTGATTGTTATCTTTTATAGACCCAAAAGAAAACTGATTAATTATCAATCGTAACCCGAGAATTCAGTTTTGCAAGAACTAGTGTATTAAGATGTCTTAATATGATTACTCCTAAAAGTACTATTGTCCATAATTTTTTCTATAGATACTCTAATTGAAATAAAATATAATAGCTTGAGAATTGAAATACATCAAGTCATGAAATAAGTTTAGAAAGAAGTCCACTCGAAATAGACCATTTATGATAGTTAAATAAGGATTGAATTGAATAGTTTTGTGAGTATACAAGTTTAATTACGTCACTTATTTGGTTGTCTTATCATTTATATATCGCATCCAACACTTGATCGCACACTTAGGTAGGCATGAATTCTTTGAATTATTGCATACAACTTGGTGAAAGATCCGATTCTCAACTACAATAATGTGTCTGCCGATATAAATAAGCCCCTGTTTTACAAAATGTTATCAAAACTTACAAATTATCATCTCTTCATTTTAGTTCCCTCATCGGATTACTTTTTAATGTCCAGCTTGTCTTAGAAAGTTACTGTTTTTTATAGTTTGAGATAATTTTAAGTGATACCAAAAATGAGTAATTAAGGGTGAGTTTGGCCTAGCGATTGTATAAATGCTTTTAGAATAATTGATTATAATATAATTGCTTTTAAGAGAATTACTTATAATAGAATTGATTATAGAAATGTAGATTCTCATATAATTTACAAAATTAACCTTACATATATGTCAAAGAATACAGTCAAATTAATATTCATTAAAAATAAAAAATAAAATAAAAAGAGACTATAATATTATTGGATAATAAAATTAGAAAGAGAACTTAACTATTTTATGATTTTTTTAATTAAAAAATAATATTAAAAAAATACCATGACGATTTGATTCTAACATCAGTAATTGGGTCTAACACTTGTCAAAAAAATATTCTCTTTCAAATCATTTTTCAACCATAAATCATAATAGTTATGATATTTCAAGAATTAAAATGGAAAATACCAGTAATTCTAATATGTAAATGAAAGGGTACATTAGAGATTTTCCCTTAACTATCATGAATCTCACTTTGAGAGAAGCAACCATTTTCCAATGTTTTCAGAACCGGACTGGACAGTGAACCGGTGAGTCGACTGGTTACTGGTTTTACTGGTCGAACTGATCGGACCGGATGACGTCATAATAATATAATAAATATATTTAATTTTAAAGTATATGTAATGTGCATAAAATTTAAACATTATCCTACAATTGATTAAACATATAATTTTTTTATATTATACTAAAATTAAATCATATAATATTTATCTAACTTATATCATAACGGTAATATGGTACTAATTTGTATGCTCGTATAAATGATTATATTTCTTTATAAAAATTTAAAAGTGTAAGTTTAAAATACAACAAACTAAGAAATTCATAAATTTTAAAATGTGGTTATGTATAAAAGTCTAATATTCAAAGTCAAACTTGCATATTATATCGATTTGACTATTTATCCTAAAAATAATATTGAAAAGAAATATTTTATAGAACAAATTTTTATAAAAATTTATTATTTGAGCATTAATTTTCATTCATAATGTGTAAAATATTTATTTGAGCTAATTATCTAATTTATAAATAAATTTGGCTACAAGTTTCTATAATTTATAAATTTAAATTTGTACCAAAGGTTCAATAAAAGTGATGTAGCTCAAATGGTAAGGAAGTCATGTTTTACTCTAGAGGTCAGGTGTTCAAATCCTAGTTTTTACAAGAATTTTTAGTTTATTTTTAATATTAAAAAAAATAAAAAATAAAAAAGGAAATTCAAAACCGGGTTGAACTGGTGATAACGCCGTGAAAATATCGTTATTACCTATATCTTTAAGCCCAAAATATCTTGTTTTTATCCGAGTTTCTGTTTGTCTTTGCGTGTTTTCGTGTCTTTTGTGCTTTTGGCCGCTTTGTTTGGCCTTTGTTCGTTTTTGTGTTTTTGTTCTCGTTTTGATCGTTTTCTCCGTGGTTTGTAGGTATTGACATCTTAGAGAGATTCGGAGTTGCGTATCAATGATGCGAGTCGCTCTACCCACCCCGCGAGTCAAGCTTGAGCTTCAAAGGAAATAGAACTCGTAGCAAATTGTACAAGAATGTAGATAGCTGCTCACTAGAACTTGCATAAATATTTCATGGATGATTCAAATGAGCTGAATTTTGGATATGTCATAGATGAGTGAGTTAGCTACGCTACGGACTTTACGGATCTGCATTCGGAGTTCGGAATCAAAAGATATGCTGCTCGGAAGGAAGTGCGGCAGAAAGCTCGCGGCCGCGAGGTGTTGGCAGAAAGTTTCTGCCCAGCTCTCGCGGCCGCGAGGTTCAGGCTCGCGGCCGCGAGACCTGCTCTGTTTTTCAGCGTGTTTTGAGGGTGTTTCTTGTACTTTGCTTTCTTTTTCCCCACTTGTAATTCTAACCCTTTGGGGGGCTTTCGGTCTTGTTTTCCCTTAGGTTAAGAGGAGAGGAGGACACAACTTGCAACATATCTTGACATTCATTCCATTTTGGCCTCTCTTTTTCTTTTTGCCTCCAAAAACTTTCTCTCTTTGTTTTTCCTTTGTTTTCTTGTATTGAAGGCTCAACCAAGGGGGTGAGTTAATCACCACCCTTGGGGAGTGATTAGGTGGTGATTAAAGGGAGGAGAATCCTTGTCTCGATTCCATTTCGATTAGGTGATTTCTTTCCATTTTTTAGTTATTTATGATTAGGAGATGAGTTTGTTATTTCCTTTTTGGATGAATGATTGTGTATTGGAATTCTCCGGATTTATATAAATTTATGTTATTGTTTGATTAATGATGTCTTGATGATTAGTATGGTGCTTATATGTGTTCGTTAATCCGATTCCGTGTTTATTGTTCGTCTTGTGGTTTGACAACCCTTTGAGATGAGTGTTATTGATTCTTGATTGCTAGATATAGTGATTTTGAGGATTTGATTATGAATTTGGATTGTGAATCGATTTTAGGATAGACATATACCTATGTCGTTTCATATTCGTTTAAGGTTTGAGTTTAAATGACATCGATTAGATTTTAGTCCATTTATACGTAAATTGGCTTAGTTTAATTTGATAGGTTGGTATGCTATCGAAAGATACATATGAATGTCATTGAATCCTTGAATAGCAAACACGAGCACAATATATTAATTGTCGAGTCATTGTTATCGTTTGATTAATTATGTTTGATGTTGGGTTATGTTTGATTTGTTGGGTTTATTGTTTTATCGCACTTTTGGCCATCTACCTTTAATGCAACCTAGACATAGGATGTAGAAAGTTAGGTGAGTGACGATTTGTGGATTTCAACCTAGGATAGACATATACCTAGTTTGGTCCGTGTTTGTATAATGGGTTCGTTCGTAAATGCATCAAATAACTTAGATTCTCTTTATTCGGGGATTCGGGTTAGTTTTAGGTCCCGGGTGACAACGGTACGCCTTAGAATCCTCTTTTGGGTTCGGACTTTCCTTAGAGCATCGATTGACAGCGATGTTCGTTATTGATCCGGAGATGGAGAGTTTGGGTAGATTGGTAGAGTTAAGTCAAACCGATAGGGAGACTTAACTAATTTGAACTCACAAACAACAACTAAATCTGGGATTGTTTGCATAGTTAACCTAACAACCGCATAATTTATCTGCTTTAACTAATCGCTTATGAATCCTCCTTACCGCGTAATTAACTCCCCATTTACTTGCTTTCGTAGTTAGATTTATTTTATCGCTCGTAGTTAAATAAAATCACCCTTATCATATATTTGGGTTCGATAATTTGTATCAAGCATTCTTAGATGAAATAAGCCGTCGATTGATTCGTTTATTCCCACCTTTTACCCATTCGTTGGGATTCGATACTCGGTATGTACTTATCATTTTATATTACTTGTAACGACCGTATACTTGCGTGTTTGCGTATTAGTATTTGGAACGCAACAACTGGTCCATACCGGTTCGGCGATTTTGGACCGGTTCAACCCGGTTCAAACTGGATTTTGAAGTAAGTGGTTTTAGAGGGTAAACCGGACCAACCTCCGGTTCACGGTCGAACCGATCGGATCGGTCGGTCCGGTCCGATTTTAATAACATTGCCATTTTCTCGCTTCTCTTGGATCGTGATTTTGTGGTTATGGAGAAGCAAACGTTGCCGCGGATTTTTTCGACCAAACAGTCTGACTTTCACGTTTGGGCTCCAATCGTTGAAATGGATTTTTGCATCGTGGGGCCAAACAACCTCTAAATGTCTTTTGAGAAATAATGATGGTCTTTCTAAAATAATATTTTATAGAACATAAGTGTATATGATATACCTCATCTCAACCGTTAAAAAAAGTCAACAATAAATTTGAACCATAATTTATGGTCAAAATGTCCAATGATGACGTGACATCGGGCATTTAGAAAAAATAAACATATGTTAAATTACATACTAACCCTTTAATTAATATGTTAAAAAAAACTTTCTAATCTCTAATTAATTTCAGATATCTTTCCAAAAAAAAAAAGATCGAGGGAATTACACTTTTCATATCGAATTTTTGCCTACTATATACATTCCACACCAAACTTTTCAAAAAACACATTTCGTACAAAAATTGGACAATTTTTTTTACATTTCATTTGGTCGTTAGTTTTTTGATGAAAAAAGTCACGCGTCAAGCACGTGTCCGTTTAAGTCACAATTTTTATCTCTTTTGGGCATATTTGCAATTGAGCAAAAAATACCTAAAAAGGTCAAAATTGGGAGGGGGTACGTGAAATTATTGCTGCCACCAATTCCTCTCCCTTCATCTCCAACCACCGCCCAACCCTTCCCAACATGAAAACAGATCTTTACAAGAACGAATTGGTAGTTGGACTTGTAAGAAGTGTTTTGACTAATTTTGAAAATTCATGTGAAGGGCACTTGTATATTTTCCGTCGAACAAAAATTAAATAAAATTATTTGAGGCGGTAAAGTGCTTAATTTGTACATATGAATGGTAAAATGTCACAATATGTAACTTTGGGGGATAAGATTTTTGTCAATATTTTAAAGTGGATTTCATAAATCATATGTAAGTTTTTGTCAATTTAAAAAAAGAAAAAAAGAAAAAAACAGGAGGTTTATTGCAAAGCTACGAGGGCAGTGGCGGAGCTAGAATTATTTTTCACCGGGGTCCTTATAAATTAATAAGTATTATTTATAATTTAAAAAAAAACAGCAAGAAAAATAAAAATATGTCCAAACTAATTCAAACTCAAAATAAATTAAATGGAATGATAACCTTTTTTTTTTTTTTTACATATCCACGTCGATTTGTCATAGACTGAAATCATTGCATGATTGAATCATCTGTAACGATATAAAATACATCTATATACAAGTAATCATAGAGTCATTTAACCATTCATTTCCCATCATATTCCTTAATCGATTTTTTATATACTTCATATTTCATAGTAGACAACGCCCACTCCACATAAGTTGTTGCAACTGGCAAAATCATTGTCAATTTTAGAAGTAAAACTACTTGATGATACATAATGTTCCTCTTTGTTTCAACTAATTTTCTAGTGACATCACCAATTCCTTTTAATTTTGAGAACTCTTTATCTGACCTCATGTCAACAATGTAGTATTTATAAATTTCAAATTTGTCAAACTCTAATAAACATTGAACCCCTTCATTTAGAAATTTAATTTTGATTGGGGGTCCACTAAAAGAAAATCATAAATTATCTTAAAGTTTAATATAAAAATATCAATATACCATATAGGATAAATATATATACATGACCTAGGAGTAAAATTTCAGGGGGGTCCATGCACCCCCTCTCTATAATGTGGCTCCGCCAGCGTACGAGGGGTTATTGGTAATCTCTTAAGTTAAGAGGATGTTTTTTCATCATTTGATGGGGTAAAATTGTCATTTCGAATTGAGAATGATATTGGTAATAATAAAAAAAAAGTATAGGTTTTTTTTTGCTAATAGAAATAACACAGAATTAGGCAAGACCCAATGAGTATTGTTGAATTTCAATATTAAAAATGATAAATTTGCCTTTAAACAAATAAATTATTAACTAAAATTTTAAGGGGATATGTGTCACCAAGATAAACACTATCTTATATACTTTTCATCCTTAAAATTTCATTTTAAACGGACCCTACAAAGTTATATTAGTAGTCTCATCATTAATTAATGAGAAATAACATTTTTAAGGAAAAAATATCTATAATAGGAAAATGACATTATATAAAGAATCTCAATAAATATAAATACCATAATAAAACAAATGTGGGACCAATTATAATTCTGTATTTCAAATTTTTAGGGATTGACAGCTCAGTATTATAAGCAAAAAAATCAGAATTAGAAAAAATGCAATTGAAGGGGGAAAATCTGTTATAGGAAAATGACTTTAAATTAAGAATCTCAATTAAATACCATAACAAAAAAAATTTGGGACGAATTATAGTTTAAATATGTGTTTCAATTTTTTAGGGATTGACAGCTCAATATTATTAGAACAGAAATCAGAATTAGAAAAAATACAATTGAAGGTGAAAATTAGATGAAAAAACAAAGGAAGAAAAATGATGTAATTAGGTAAAAATCTTGCAAAATGTTCAACCACTGTAATTAGAAGGAAAAATCCTATATCAGGTACAAGTACAACGCAATTTACAAGAATAAAGAAAAAAAAAGGTAAATAAAAAAGAGAAAAAATAGGAATTATATTGCTTAAATATGTTGATCTCTTTCCTCTCCACTACTTGTTTTCATACGAAATGATGAATTGTCATACGTTTGGTGAAAATTGACGCACCGAACACGCTACCACCTGAGCCCATTGCCGCAATCTCGTTTTCACCATCTCCGGATCTTCACCTTTTACAAATCCGAATACAAATTACAAATTACAAAATATAATCAGTTTACATTACTTTCATTTAACACTAAAAATAAAATTAAAAACTAGTAAGTACCTGGATCAATAAGGGAGTTAGGGCTCCCGAGAGTAGAAGCCGCCGAATTGAAATCTGAAAACGACGCCGAAGAAGATCGGGACAGTGTCTTATCATACTGCCTGTTCACAGCGTAATAAAACTCAAGTGCGGGGAAAGTGGAGGATAGTTTCGGATCCAAATCGGGTGAGAAACCTAAGTCATAGCAGGCGCGTAGCTCTTCGAGATCATCGTCTGTTACGCTGCGGCCGCGTCGCAGCCGATGGTTTTTCCGGCGATTGATCCATGCCTCTTCGCGGAGAATGTCAGGGGACCAGGACTTTTGTTTGTACAATGGGTGCGAACCACCGCGGCGAAGGCGCCTATTAGATTCGGACATGGAGATTAAGCCGCCGTTGGAGGCGGAAAATAGGGGAATCTTTTTTTGGAGGGGTTTGTGTTTTTAATTTAGGGGAGCGGGAATAGTGGGATAAAGAACATTGAGTTGTATTTAAAGGGAGGGAGGGGGGGAGGAGTGCTTAGCTGTTTTATACTTATGGTGTAACTAAATCTCACAAGGACTGTGGGACCCGGGTTCATATATGGACTGGACTGACCTATCGCCGCCTTCTCCTTTTCCCATGGAGTCAATTTTCATTGGGTTCGAAAAGAATACAAGCAACTTTTCAAGTACATTAAATTAATCTCATAATTTTTTATTTTTGGTATTTTTGGGTCTAGAATATAGTTTCTCTTCAAAATACATTTTCTTATAAACTTTTCTTTAAATGTCCCTAAATTCCATTCTTGTTTTTGGATGTTTCATCATAAGATAAGATTCAATTTCTACATTACTTTTCTCCCTAATATTTTATTTTATAAAATAATAATTTGACATCATAATTACTACTACTTTTATGGCTTAAATGTAAAGAAATCTAGAATGTTTTTACTCTTCATATTTATAACACTACTAATAGTTTGTCTTGATACCCTGAAATATAATAAAATTCATGTGAATATATCAAATTACTCAAACTCGTATATGTGTTTCTGTATCCAGTTCATCAAATATGTGGTAATGACTCAGTTCAAATTGATTCGAGTTTAAGACATTTAATATAATAATTAAAGAAAACATTAAACTCAACAAGAAATTAAATTAAATGAAATTGAATCTAAATTGCTCTATTAATCTTTTGGTTTAAAACAACTTAAGCCTTACATGAGAATTTCAATATTTATACCGGATCTTCCTTCTTTGGGTTAAGCTTTTATCCATGAAATTTGAGCAACGTGATCAAATTATATATGAAGGCATTAATACATTTTTTTTTTTTGAAATAAGTATTTCATTATTTACCCGGGTCGAGTTTCTTATCTAATTAGTTTCTTGGGTTAAAGCCTATCCTTGAAATTGAGTAGTATGGTCAAATTATAAATTAATACTTTTATTACTACAAATTTTGATTCAATTTTATTACTCGTATCATGATGTAACGTTTCCCTAAAAAAAAAGGTTATGAATCTTAGACCAGAATAGGTAACGACTCAATATGTTGGTCAACCTTATTTCTGAATTCAATATTGCGAATTAATTAAATTATGTGCGAGTTTTTTGCACTTTGCATCTTGACATTATAGAGTTCTGAAATTTTATTCTGACTTTAAAGTTTTGCCATTTTGCACCCTGCAAGTATAATTTATTTGGCACATTGCATTCTACTGTGTGTTTTGATGAAAAAATTTATTGGTGGAAATATATAATACTCATTTTTAAATATTTTTGGCACCTTACACCCTAAAAAAAATATAAATTTTGACACTTTGCACCTTGAAAATATAGAATGTTGGTACTTTGCACCCTAACATATATATTTTTCGCATTTTCAACATCGACTTAATAATTTTGAGACATTTTTTATTTCAACAAAATTACTAGCTTTTAGTGATTAGGTAAGACTTCTTTTTTCATTTTTGTAATTTAATAAATTTAACATGCTAATAGTAAATAATTTTATGTCATGCAAAAAAAAATTGGATCGATTACATGTGAGTCTTATAGAAACAATATCATGTAGTATAATGGAATTATAATACTTGAAAACGACATGAAGACAATGTCTTCTTTAATTTCTCTAAATTTTACAGTAAGAAAATATTAAAATAAGTTATTAAAAAGTAAAATAAATTAAGAATATCATGTTTATGATTGTTGTGCATAGAAGTGATCATTTATCTCTCTATCGACGACATTCATGAGTTTTTGTCAAAGAAAATACAGTAGGGTGCAAAATTCTTTACAAATTGTATTTCTATGGTACATAGTGCCAAAAAATTTAAATCGAGATGAAATGTGCCAAAATTTTATATTTTCATTGTAAAAAGTGCAAACATTCAATATTTTTAGGTTGCTGCATAGTACCAAAATCTATATTGTCATGGTGCAAAGTGTCAAAACAAAATTTAAAAAGGACTATTCTACCCTTCTATCAATAAATTTCTCACCAAAACACACAAGGGTGCAAAGTGCCAAATAAATTATATTTTCAGGGTGCATGACTTTATGTCAAGATGCAAAGTGCCAAAACCATATAGTTCTAGTGTGCAAAATGCAAACAATATTGCGAATTAATTAAATTTCATGTTGATGTTTGGGTCATTAAATTTGATATAGGATTGTATTTCCCTTGAGATTAGAATTTGCAACTACCCTATACAATTGCTTCATTGAAATATTTAGAGTAACTGAATTAATTGGTTCTGAAATTCGGGAATCTGAATTGAAACCAAAGTTTTTAATTAATATGTAAAATAACACCTTCAACGCCTCCAGAAATTATATTTCTTCAATTTTTTTATCTACTAAATTGTTTATTTACAGTTTCTAACGAAGAGTACATCGGGCATAAATCCTCTTAAATATATATATGTGTGGTTTATCCAGTAAGATTCGAACTTGAGTTTCATCTTTGAGCGAGGTTTACAATTTTAAGTTGAATCTTAGTGCGTGATTGATTGGAAGGAGGACACCACTAGCATAATAGCCGACCCTAATATACAGGCGGTGGAATTGAATCTCAAAAGTCATTGAAAATGGATTCTGAAATATAAAATTGCAAAAAATCCCAATTGATCTTTTATTTGATGGATTTTGATTATGAGACTGACACGACTAAAAAATGTATTTTGGGTTGATGCAAGGTCCAGAGTTGCTAGCTTATGCTGCTGTTACCTTTGAATTAATTGATACAACTTATATTATAACGTACAAATCGATATCATCATGATATGCCATTTGCACCTTTAATTTTGTGGGATCGGATTCGGAGTAAACCATGCATGCATCATGGACAATCAGTTCTTTTGGGTTGTGGTTTGCTAGCTAGGAAAGGAAATGAAACAACTGATTATTCATGCATTTAATTATAATTTGTTTGTTTCAACATAAACCAAGTCATGAAATTGGAAGGCTCACTTGCAGCTTATATATAACGGACATGGCCTAAGTGCATGTACTTCACTATATATAATGGCAATGAGGAATTACGTACCATTCTAGAAGACACTTTAAAGTTGCTATAGCCACGTTATAGACAAGGGGGGTACGTGCATGGACGACCCCCAGAAATTTTGCTCTAAGCCATGTATATATATATGTATCCTATATGGTATATTAATATATTTATATTAAACTTTAATATAATTTATTATTTTCTTTTAGTGGATCCCTAATTAAAATTAAATTTATAAATAAAAGGGTTCAATGTTTATTAGAGTTTGACAAATTTAAGAGTTATAAAATGGACATTAACTCAAATTCTAATATATTTTTTTTTTATTTTGTAATTTAAATCATACTATAACACTATATTGTCGACATGCGATCAGATGAAGAGTTCTCAAAATTAAAAGGAATTGGTGATCTCACTAGAAAATTAGTTGAAACAAAGAAGAACATTGTACATGTATCCTCTTGTATTTTTACTTTTAAAATTGACAATGATTTTGCTAGTTGTAACTACGTCTTTAGAGAGAGCGTTGTCTACTATGAAGTATATAAAAATTGACTGAGGAATCGGATGAGAAATGAATGGTTAAATGACTCTATGATTACTTATATAGAGATGTATTTGATATTGTTACAAATGATTCAATTATGCAACGATTTAAGTCTATGACAAACGACGTGGATATTTGTAAAAAAAAAAATTATCTTTTCATTTAATTTAATTTTGAGTTTGAATTATTTGGTCATATTTTTATTTTTGTAGCTGGTTTTTTTTTTAAAATTTTAAATAAAACTCGTTAATTTATAAGTACCCCGATGAAAATAATTTCTGACTCCGCCACTGGCTATAGGTGACTTGGAGGAATCTGTAAAATAAACTTCGACTTATTGAACGTGTCAAAAAAGTTCCCCAATCAAGCATGTCAAAGAAAAAGGCACAACGTACACCCTGTAAATTTACCTGAATGTTTCTTCTCCTCGAGTTAAAAAATTGAAGTCGTTCTGTTATTATTTTCTCCGTTTCACCCTGAAGTTAATTTTATTTCTTCATTTTTGCAGTGGTCGTTAGTCTCATTTCTTCAATTCTTAATATATTGTATGAGTGTATTTTACCTTATGTTATTAAAAATTTCAGAATTTTGGCTTGAGAAATTAAGAAAGATTTAATATGGTTTGAGTGGAATAATATATGGGATTAAATGATGTTTTGTGTGTTTCAAAATGTTGTCCTCAATATTACGTATTTGGCAAAATTTTAGATTTTTTTTTACAGAATTAATTAAAGATATGATTATAAAATCGTGTTAAAATATATTTTTAATATCTGGTATTTGAGAAACATGTACATCACTTTTTTTTTTTTAATATACAAATCTAAAATTTTGAATTTTAATACTCCAAGCCACATCGATAATAAATTTAGTAGTATTATACTTCACCATATCAATTTATTTGTCTTCCCATCTTATGGGCAAGATAAGTTGACATATACTCCATATAATTATTGTATTTAATATTTTGAAAGATACGTCCTGTAGTCCTAGAATTGTATATTATCTATAATAATGGAGAGGCAACATGATCCAAACAATCTCATGATATACACACAACTTTGGTTCACGAGTCTCACAGTCACATAAAAATTTATTCGAATAAACATTTCATGATATGAAAAAAAACCTATCAATTAATTTTTTGTTAAATTAAATATGTCAAAAGTCTTTCTTATAAAAATTGATTTTTAAAACTGAATTTTCTAATTGGACCTGAATGTGCACTTTTAAAAGTTTTGGGGTTAAAATATAAATTTCAGAAATTGAGGGACCTTTATGCAAAATCTGAAAATATTAATCTCTTTGAACATGCAGTTGACAACAACACTTATCATGTTTAAATGTTAAGGGCCAAGTTATGGGGCATGTAAGTCCCCCACATGTATCTTTACTTGGAGCAAAATAATTGGTTGAACACTTCTATAAATAGCCTCATACATGCATTCAAAAAGAGAGGAAAATATGAAATCTCCCATATAAAACGTGAGAGATAGGGCTGAATGAGTATGGGAATTGTGAGAAAGAATTTTAAAACGAAATTTCAAGAAAAATGAAAAGGAGAAAAAAGTAGGCAAAATATTTAGGAAAGGAAATTTCGGATTTCTACCCAGCAGTCTCGGATTTTCATTGTTTCTGAAATAACTCACCGTTGGGCGTTGGATCATATCCAAATTTCAACTGGAGAATATACACAACTGATTCTACAATTTGACCGTTCGGATTATTGTTTTGGTTAAAGTAGGTGAAACAGAAGCCACTAGAAGTTGTTGAAAATTGTGGTTGGGTGGTGTAATATAAAATTCTCGGTAAGGTTCAGGCGACATACCTTCTTTCGGTGATCTTAGGTTCCGGGATTTAACATATCGAAAGTGAGAGTCATACCAAACAAGTAATATTTCATTTTATTTATTTGGTTTATTACATGAGTTCTTGTAATTTATGTACTTAATTAGTTTACTAGAGCATTAAAATGGTGCGTTTGCGATGTTCGCAGAAATTGATCGCACTTTATGAATTAAAATTAGTTATATATAGTTTTAACCACGTTAGCATAAGTTGTTATAATAGAACGTGCATGATTGATGAAAATTGCTGAACCTAACCTATATGATTGCATAACTATATATTTATTTGTGGTTCTTGCATTATTTGTCTACTTGATATATATATATATATATATATATATATATATATATATACACACACACACACACACGTAATTTATCGGTTTGCTATATATTATCAAGGTGTAGTACTTTATCTCACCCTACTACATGTTTACTTTTGTGTTTGTACTTGTGTGTGTTTGGGTGCGAAAATGATGTTCGTGTGATGATGGGCGGTTCGGGTAAAACCTGTTCTACCACCATCTTGATCTTTATCATGGGGATTATGCTCTTGGTATAGATCTTTCGTGGCAGCGACCGATCAATGCATTTCGTGGTTCGTGAGTGGCAAGTTCGTGTAGTGCTGTATCAACAAACCCAATTTTTTGGGTCCCGTATCCTTTCTATGTGATTATAAATATTTCAAGTGTAAATTCATGAGAACATTATGTGATTTATGAATGAATGAATGTCAAAGGCACATTACTGAAAATATTAATACATGAATAGAGTCATTCATTGTACGGCTTGTTTTTATTGAATTTAGATTAGAGGGCATATCCCGATGGAGTCTCATGTTAGTACCACCTCGGGGTTAGGCCGTTACATTCAGGATTAAGGTAGACATAAAAAATATATGGAGATGATAATCTAAATGTGAGTACCTCTCTCAATAAAGATTCAAAATTAGTCCTTCTAATAAATTAATTATTTTATGGGTCTTTTGAATAATTTAATTTCACTAAAAACATAGGTATACTTGTTAAAACTTTGAGCCATTTTTATTGAAAAGGATAATATCAAAATGTAGTTATTTTTTAGTAAACCAAATTTAGGTACTTAAATGGCTCAATTATTACCATTTCACTTTTTTTTATTTGTTTAACAAGGATATTCCGATTGTTAGACTTAATAACTTTCAAAGTGTGTCAGACATTATAAGGGAACCTTTCCTAGTGGTTTAATCCGGACTCGTCACTTATAAAGACTAATCTCTTCTATAATATCAATCACTTGTTCATATCACTCCCATTAAGCTGTTTTCTTTAAATAGATTGCAATCATTATTGTAAGATTACATCTATCTATATAATGAACAATAATATCCAGGGGCATAGCGGAGTTGGTAAGGCTTGGGGTGATGTGGGGAATCTTTTCCTCCGGCAACGCAGGTTCGAACCTCGTGTGGCACAATTCTCCATTGAAATATTATGGGGGTTGTGTTGGGGTTGGTATCCTGTTGGCTCTCTCCCTCAAAACCCTGTCATCCGGCACATCCCTCGATTAACATCCTTCCTGGTCAAGGAACCTCTGATGCAGGAGGGGGGTTTCTCCTTCGGGATAAAATAAAAGGAATAATATCCACTGTATTTAGAAAAGAAAATATCTTCCAACTCCCTATATCATGCTTCAACAACCTCATTTGTCAAGTCTTTTCATCAAACATTCATAGTGTGTTACGTACGGTTTACAATGACTTCATCAAAGATTAATGAATATATAAGGATATCCAATAATCACAATAAAATATTGACATGGTCTAGATATTTAACTACATCAATCGACTAATTTGTTTTTTTTTTTTTTGTTTTTTTATAATTCAGGTGTACAAGCTTACACTAGACTAATCCTAGACCCTCAGAACCCTTGTCCTAGAACCTTGAAGGATGTAAATCGCAGGATGTGCCTCCACCAAACCTCGGGATCCCACCATACTGCTGTACACTCTGCGCGCAAATGGGTCTTTACCACAAATGACCCTTAGATAGACACATATAAATGCTTCCATCCAAGTTTCAAATGGTATTCGAACCCCCACCATTGCCGCTGAAGCAAGCCTTATGAATTGTTGGTCAGCAAGAATTTGTTACACATATAAGATGATGATCTAGATCACAAAATATATCTTAGGGAAGGGAGTTCAAATCTAAATGACCACTCCAAATAATAATTTTTCCATTTAGCAAGATTATTTGTAGCTTTATTTTCAAGACAAGAGATCTTCCTTGTTTTTAGTTGAATCGAGTATATTTTTTTGATTTTGATTGAACTTAAAATAGAGAAATGTTTAGATATTTGGGTTGGGGGGAGGGGAAGGAAAACTTGATCAGTGGTTTCGAAAAGCTACATATTATAAATTTTTTGAAAAATCTTTCTCAAAATATTTAGAAAATTATATACTAGTAAATAATTGTTTTTATTTTTTATTAGACTCTGCTTTATGATTTAATTTCGTTGAACTCAGAGTCAGAATAAATACGGTATTATTCAATATTTAGACCAGAAAATACTTATTTATAATTCCACATCACCTCACAAGATAGCTAACATCACTCAAAATTTTATCCAATCACCTTTTGCCATCATTCATCTTGTGGGGTCCATAACGGTCCAGATTCTCCCACGCTACGTACTCTCATTGGCTGGACTGTCATATCAAACTCCACTACAAAAATAATAATAGCAGTATAGTACATACACCCTTAATAAATAAAATACTGATGCAATGTCGTGTTAAGATATTTTTCGGATACGATACTTCTCGAATACTCGTAAAATACATATTCGATACTTTACATGGCGTGTCAATAAATATGATTAAAAAAAAAGTTAGACACACATATCATATACTTATTTAAACGTATCCAACACATTTTATATTTTAGTTTTGTTAAGTCACCGCAATTGATAAGAACAATGTAAAGGGTCAAACACATTTTGTATTATATACAACTGTAATTCAAGATAATTAGTCTATAATGAGACATATTTTATATAATATAATAAAACAATGAACATTATGTATAATTAATAGTATTAAATTACTAAATAATTTTTTTTCTAAAAGTTATGTAATTTAGTACTTATGAAACTTAACTTGATCTATTTCAATATGTATGAATATATACATATATTACTTTACTTATTTCAATATGCATATATATATAAATTTATATTTTTTATATTCGTATCTATGTCTTATTGTATTCAATAAATTTTTAAAAATTTGCGTCGCCGTATTCATATCGTGTCATATTCGTATCGGCATATTCGTATCCGTGAAACATAGATAAAATACTACTATTAAAATGAGGTAAGAGTCGTGTCCAAACGTAACAAGACACATGTCGCCTCTACCTATAGTTGGAACGGCGAAGAAGAAGGAAACGGACAATCTTTCTTCATAAGGTAAATCTCTAGAGCTAAAATATCTTCTCACACATTTTTATTTTTTATTTTTTTTTAATTTTCTTCTTTTATTTTTAGTTTACCTGGAGGGATTAATTTTATCTGTATAAGATTTCGACTCCTATGGATATTTTAGTTGTGTGATTTAATCTTAATTTACTCTGTTTTGTAACTAATTTAACTGATTCTAGCTCAGTGTCAGAGATTAGATTGAAGCTGAATTGTGGAAATTGGGGAGGGTTCAGGGATGAGGGATTTGTTTTTTATTCTTGAGGTGTATAATGAGATCTGGAAAAAAGGGGAAATGTTGAAAACCAAAATAAATTACGGTTTGGATATTTAGAAGCGTGTTCAAGACCAATTGATTCTGTAACTAACATATAGGTGAATATAAATTGGGGAAGTGCTGACAACATATGTTGATTCGTGTTTAATTTTTATATATCTAAAACTTAAGACAGTTGGACTGAAGTGACTGAGATCGGCTGGTATTTGGACTCAAAATCTCATTATGATACCAAGCTTTCAATGAAAGCGTTTAAGCTAAGTATTTGGTTGTGTATTGTTTTTAAATGCTCCAAGTTCGATCTGCTCCTAGTTTTCCTTCCTCTCTGTAGTTTGTATTTTGTTGCAGATAATCTTGTTCGATTGCTATATATTGACTTGTAGCTCTTCTTTGTAGTCTTACAATAATGGGGTCTTCCATGAATTTCAACAACTTTGGAGAACCAGATGGTACTACTTATCCCTTGGCTCGACAGTCGTCCGTATATTCCTTGACCTTTGATGAGTTTCAGAACACTATGGGTGGTGGATCAGGAAAGGACTTTGGGTCTATGAACATGGAGGAATTTCTAAAGAGCGTTTGGACTGCTGAAGAGGGCCAGGCGATGGTGTCTTCTACCATTGGAGGAGCTGTTGGTCCTACTGGAAATTTGCAGCGGCAGGGCTCGTTAACATTACCACGGACAATGAGCCTGAAAACTGTCGATGAAGTATGGAAGGATGTCCTTAAAGAAACCGTATGTGCAAAAGATGAAATCGCGGATGAGAGTTCAAACCTGGGGCCAAGTGAGCCCACTTTAGGTGAGATGACATTAGAAGAGTTTTTGGTTAGAGCAGGGATGGTTAGGGATGGTATCCAGCCTTCTGAAAGGCCAAACAACGTTGGAACTTTGAACGACTTTCCTCCGCAAAATGGTAATAACTCGGGATTAATACAGTTTCAACAATCATCGCAGAACCAAGGTTCTTCTAGCAACCAACTTACGGAGCCAAATAATACGGTTTTCAGTTTTCCTAATTTAGGAACTAACAGGTCTTCTCAGCAACCACCTCAGCAGCCTCAGTATCAATTGCAGCCTCTATTTCCGAAGCAAACAACAGTAGCCTTTTCTGCCCCCTCACAACTTGGAAATCATCTACGTTTGGATGCTATTGTTAAGAGCAATGTAGAGACACCGTCTCCATCGCCTACACCATATCATTTTGGTGAAGGGGGACGAGGAAGAAGAACACCTGGTTCATTGGAGAAAGTAGTAGAGAGGAGGCAGAGAAGAATGATTAAAAACAGAGAGTCTGCTGCTAGGTCACGAGATAGAAAACAGGTGAGTCATTACAAAGAATTCGTATTTGTAATTAATATCGCGCCTGTTTTTCTTGTGACTTGTAAGAAATATTCATTCTGGGTGATTGGAATAAAGTTGTAAAAAAGTGGCAGCCTTGTGAGAGTGCAGTAGTTTGTGAACTTAGTCATTAACTCAAGGTCCAGCAAATGAAAATATAGACTGTTATAGCCCTTGATTTCAAAACTATATATGAACTTCTAAACTCTACCAACTGAAACTTCATTTTGTTATTGCGATGATGCCAAAGGATTTTTTGCATATAGGTGTAGTGGTATTAATCTAATGCTTATATGATTGCTAATTAAAGTGTCGGTGAGAGATAGAGAAAATATTTCGGAGTTTTTGATTTGGAGTTGGAGAAACTTTTTTGACCAGGAAATTTGTTCCTTGATTTTGCCACTTCTTTGGGCATTCTTCATTAATATGACGTGACCCACATGCCGAAGATATGCCGCCTTCATTTTTCTCTATAATTGTTTTTAGAGATCTTTTTCTAAACACATTTAAAGGCGTGTAATTAGGAAATTTTTCTTGTTAGAAATTTGCTTTCAATAATATCTCCTGTGTTTCCCAAAAAAAAAAGACTGTCATCCTAGTATGTTTAAGTGACATCCTGATATTTATCTGTGACAATGTTAAGATGGTTTCCCATTAATTTACCTTACCCGTGGGAGTATGTTACTAGTCAGTGTCTTGAGTAAATTTCATTCACATAATATTCACATCCTGACGATTATTAATGTAATTGGAAAAATGCAGGCTTATACCCTGGAGTTGGAAGCAGAAATAGTAAAACTCAATGAAATGAACGAAGAGCTACGGAAAAAACAGGTATATTTGTTTAAACGGTGAAAATATGGTTTACGAATCATCAAACTGGAAACTAATGAATCTGACCACATAAGTTTTCTCATATTGATGCAGGAAGAAATTATGGAGATGCAGAAAAATCAGGTATTTGGACTTTTTTAGTGCTCGATTTCCCTCTACTTACCATTTACAGAAATGAATAAGAGGAAGTATAAAATCCACAGCAAATGATACTTATTCTTTACTTTTGTGTTGGTGGTACTTATTCTTTTTGTATGTCCAGATCTTGGAGACCATGAATACACCCGGAGGAGGAAAGCGAATATGCTTGAGGAGGACTCAAACGGGGCCTTGGTAAAATTAGAGAACAAAGTTGAGCCTTTGTTGGACAGTAGAAGTTAACAGCATATTAACCCCTAAACTTTATTTGGATCAAGGTTTTGAACTTTACTTTGATTTGGGAAAGATTGATTATGTGTATGTAGTATTATATGTATCTCACTTTGAAATTGTTATCTGGTGATGTATTCTGATGTAGAAAAATTCGTGCCTGCCCCGGTGGATAATCCACCAGGATACTGGATGAATGCCGCATGGTCATGAAAGGACAAAACCATGTGTAGGACATTCAACTCCAATTAAATTCACTGAGGTAGGATCTGAGAAGTATTCTATCTCAGTCCAACACAATTCCCCCCCACCCCCCACCAAGCCAACCAAAGTTTCACGCGCTCTAATTACAAGTGTTCTTCAATCTTTGAAGGAGGGTGACAATAGAACCCTCATTTGTAACCCCCCGCTTACATAGATGGTTGACAATTATCTTCCTTTATTTTTTTTGGTCTACCAAGGGTTTAATTCCTTTCGAGGCGGGTTGGACACATAAATTGGATATCTCTCCCAACAGGGATTCGAACCTGAATTCGCTACTTTTTAGTGACTAATTCTTTTCATTAGATCAATCAATAGACCAATCACTTGTTAATGACAATTATCTTCCTGTGTGGAGTATTTAATATAACCTATAACCACACTGATTACTTGAAAATTGACTATAAGTTCCTTTTTAATTCTCATTAGTGAAAATATGTCAATGCCCCCACTATTTACTTAAACAGGGCCGTAAACCCCTGTATACATGATTTTTCAGCGAGTTTATATACAAGTAGCACTTTATATATACTTTATTAACATAAATATAATAGTATGGCAAAGTTATCTTTTATACATAGTTTGAATTTTGAAAGTTAAAAACTTTGCTCATAAACCCAATCCCAAAAGGCCAAGTCCAATAAGATTTTTAAAAATACAATATCAATTGTTACAAGAAAACTCGGATCAAGTTTAAACAATACTTTAGCCTGTATATTCAAAACTTGGCTATAACGGTAACCCCCCTTGTTTACTTTTAAATTATACAATATCAATAAAAAATTGACAATAACAATCCCTATTCCCTATGTTATTTAGAAAATTGTCAATACCTCTGTTATACAAAAAGAGGTAAATGCAAAAATACACCATGTATTTTGCCTAATTGACAAAATTCTAAAATTCTCATGTATTTTTTTTTTTATTCGTAAAATAACAAAAATGACTATTTATGGAATATCGTCCCACTTGACACATGGATGCTTACATGTCATGACGTGGTAATTTTATCATAAACAATTATATAAGATTGCAGAATTCATCCCAAATTAGTTATAAATTTTGATTTTTGGTTCTAAACTAATTCGTCGAATTTCGCCTCACAATTTGTCATTTGGCATGAATTTAGTCCACTATTAAATTCTTAATTTTATGGAAATGATGATTCATTTTTTACTTTTTTTAAGGGACTAATGACAATTTATTCCCTATGATATTCACTATATTCAATTTACCTCTTATAATGTAAAAAGAATCATTTTAAGGTAAATTGAGTATTATGAATATTACATGGAAGTAAATTGTCATTAATATTTTTAAGAGAATAAAAATATTGATTTTTGAAATTCATGTGCGCTTTTGAGAAAAAAAATCCAATCTCTCAGCTCATTAGGAAAAAACTGTGCATTTTTTTTGTATTAATAAATAATAAATATTTATAATTAGTTTGGAACAAAATTTTTTCCCATGTCATTTCAATTACGGGACGGAAGTCAACTTATCCAAAAATTAGTTTGAGACGAAAAATCAAAATTTATAAATAATTTGGGACGAATTATGCAATCTTATGTAATTGTTTATGATAAAATTTGTCACGTCATGTCATGTAAGCATCCATGTGGTGGCAAGTGGGACTATATCCAAAAAAAATATAAAATTATGGAACTAATTTGACAAAGTGATATAACTTATGACGAAAATTCAAAATCACTTATTAGTGTTAGATATTTTTTGCAATTTTTCCAAATGCGGCCGAACTGACCCATTCAATTAGGAAAATATATATTTTAATTTCTTGGCGGAATGTGTAATAGTAGCAGAATACAAAAGGGGAGATATGGAGGATTGAATCCGATATGAATTACAGCTCGGACAAGCTAAACTCATTAGATACGGAACCCCTAGAAAACCACCTACCAAATAACTGGCCAACTACAACAAAGCTATAAGACGACGCCGCTCCACAGCAGAGCTACGCTAATTAAGAGAGAAATCTGAAATGCTGAGAAATTTGGCACAGAGAGTTTCATCCTCAGCTTCCAGCCATTCAATTTCACGGCGCGTGAGCCGGAATTCGCCATCCGACGCGGCTCGGCAATTATGTTCCGGTGTCTTACCCGACACACTCGACCGGAGCTCCGAATCATTCATTCGCAACTCCCAAGCAATGGAACGCCTAATTTCTCAACTTCACTTGCAAATTCAACAGGCATGAGCTCTCTCTCTCTACGAGTTTTTGTTTTTTTATTACATGAGTAAGTTGCTTAAGGTTTGTTTGTTTTTGGTGGAATAGGTCATGAATGGAGGGGGGGCTGAGGCGGTTAAGAGGAACAAAAGTAGGAATAAGCTTCTTCCGAGAGAGAGAATTGAGCGCTTGATTGATCGTGGTTCTTCATTTCTTGAGCTTTCTCAGGTTAATTTTCTCTGATTTTATCTATTTTAATTGTCAAAATTACTCTGTTGATTTTATTATTTGAAGTGATGCATTTGCGTTCACTTTTTATGTTTAAACTTATCATCATGTGAAAATCACACTGTTCATTATATCATTTAAGGTCTTAAGTTGATGTACATTTTTTTTCTAAGAAAAATTAAATAAAAATCTTTAGGGCTCACTTTAAGTATAATAAACATATTCTGCTTATTGCATACAATAGGAGAATACGTAGCCAATAGTATAATTTATATAACAATGCAAATGCAACAGTGAAGCGATTGATAAGTTATTTCCCCTATTTTTTCTGTTAAGCATAAGTTATTTGCTTTTGAATATAGTTTTTGTGCATTATCATGCTTAATTTGAGCAATTCGATCAACCAGATGGTATTAGATTTCAAAATCCTTTTTCTAGTGATTATTGGCTGATTAGATTATATCCCGCTAACTTCCTGCTCTCATGAAGCTTGCTGGCCATGAATTATATGATCATGCATTACCATCTGGTGGGATAATCACTGGTATTGGTCCAGTTCATGGGAAACTCTGTATGTTTGTTGCAAATGATCCCACTGTGAAGGGTGGAACATATTATCCCATCACTATCAAGAAACATCTTAGGGCACAAGAGATTGCAGCTCAGTGCAAACTACCCTGTATGTATCTCGTTGATAGCGGAGGTGCTTTCCTTCCGAAGCAGGCAGAAGTCTTTCCTGATAAAGAAAATTTTGGTAGAATTTTTTACAATCAAGCTGTGATGTCTGCAGAAGGCATTCCCCAGATTGCACTGGTGCTAGGTTCTTGCACGGCTGGTGGAGCTTATATTCCTGCCATGGCCGATGAAAGTGTAATGGTCAAAGGAAATGGTACCATATTTCTTGCTGGACCTCCGCTTGTGAAGGTTAGTTGAAAAATTTAGTACACCGAAAGGCATTCTTGGATAGCCTAGGGATCGATTATAGTTTATCTTTTTGGTTTTTTTTTTTTTGGTTGTAAGAACTTCAATTTCAAATTATAATTCTTTGAAGTTTTAGTAGGCTGCTACAGGAGAGGAAGTTTCTGCAGAAGACTTGGGGGGTGCATCTGTGCATTGTAGGACATCAGGTGTTTCAGACTACTTTGCTCAAGGTAAATAATCACACTTAACTAATTATATTGGTTTATATTGGTTTTTTTTTTTTTTTTTTTTTTTTTTTTTTTTTTGTAGTCATGAGAAGTGAACTTAGCTTGATATAAATAGACTTCAATTTTAGCCTGTGCTTAAATGAATTGCTGGTTTGTCTGTATTGTAGATGAGCTGCATGCACTTGCTATAGGAAGGAATATAGTTAAAAATCTGCATATGGCTGGCTGCACATATGGATGGCACCATGAATTATCTAACTTCAAGGAGCCATTATATGCTGCGGAGGAACTTCGTTCTATTGCACCAACGGACCTCAAGCAATCATTTGACATCCGATCAGTCATATCCCGTATTGTTGATGGAAGTGAATTTGATGAATTCAAGAAACTGTATGGCACTGTAGGGCCTTTTAATACCTTCAACTACTTTGTTTATCAATATATCTTTTTGTCTCTGGCAGTAATATTGTCATCTGATTTTTCTTTAATGTCATGAACAGACTCTTGTGACGGGCTTTGCAAGAATCAGCGGGCAACCTGTTGGAATAATTGGGAACAATGGGGTATTGTTCAATGAGTCTGCTTTGAAAGGGACCCATTTTATCGAACTTTGCACTCAACGCAACATCCCACTGATCTTTCTTCAGAATATCACTGGCTTCATGGTATGCAGTATCCCTACTCTTGCTTTCAGAAGACATATATAATTTCAAAATAAAGTGAAATGTAGACAACTATTGGAGTGAACATAATAGTTACAAGATTTGACGGACCAATAGGTTATGTCGGTGAAACTAGCTAGATTGAGATATCCAATGACTAACTAATAGCTCATCCTGATTTAAAAGAAGTTCGCTGAGGAACACTGCATTATGTTTCCATGTGAAGCAATCTTAGTTCAATATTTACATTTACTGGGGAAATTTGAAATAGCTGAATGGTTTATGTGCCATCTCTTTGTTTATGCCGAAAAAGTAAATTATATGACTGTTTACTTGGATGATCGATAAATCATGTGATGAGCATTGCCTATCTAGATCTTGAGAATCCACTGTCTTTTAAGAGTGAAATTTTATGCTCATATGTTTTATATTTCCCCTTTCTATCCTATTTGAGGCATGTTAGATGAGATCATGTGTATTAGAATTCATAATAAACCTCTTCCCAAACAAAAACGGCAGGTCGGTTCAAAATCTGAAGCCAATGGTATAGCAAAAGCTGGAGCTAAAATGGTGATGGCAGTTTCTTGCGCAAAGGTTAGTCTTTCATAACACTGTCTTATGTCTATATAACACATTTGTGATTCCTTCATTTTTGTTCTCAGTTTTTTTTTTTTTTATATCTGTATGTACCATTTCAATTGTTATTCATTTCTATGGAGTGAGAAACCAAAACATACTTAAAATCTATTTAGGTTCCAAAAATTACGGTTATCATTGGAGGAAGCTTTGGAGCTGGAAACTACGCCATGTGTGGGCGTGCATACAGCCCTAATTTCATGTTCTTTTGGCCAAACGCTAGAATATCTGTAATGGGTGGAGCTCAGGTAGCAAAACTGAAGATTATTACTTATATTGAATTCCATATCAATTATCAAGACTTTATTTAAAGCTTAACCTTTTTTTTTTCTTATTGTAATGTCAACTTTGTTCAAGGCTGCGGGTGTGCTGGCTCAGATCGAGCGGGGAAACAAGAAAAAGGCTGGAGTTCAATGGAGCAAGGAAGAAGAGGAGAATTTCAAAGCAGGAGTTGTGGAGGCATATGAACGAGAAGGTAGTGCATACTATTCTACAGCAAGGCTTTGGGACGACGGAGTCATTGATCCAGCAGATACGAGAAAAATCTTGGGACTATGCCTTTCTGCTTCATTGAATCGTAAGCCTGAAAGTACTAAATACGGTGTCTTCAGAATGTAATGCTGATTACTCTCCGGAGCTTCGAAGAATTAGACATCAATAGCGGCCTTGTAAAAAGAACAAGGCAATATTACTTGTTTGTTTTGTGGGAAGCTGAAGATGACTGTGGAAGAATGGAAGTAAAATTGTGTAGATGCAATTTTCAGTATGATGAAAAAGCAGTTTTTGTGCTTCCCTTGGTGTATTGATTTGATTTACTGTTTGAATAAGCAAACACCATATTTTTAAAATTGTTTAGAATAAATGGATTTACCAGGGAAAAAGCATTTTAGGAAAACTTCGTCCGCAAAATCTTGGGAATTGGGATTATTAGTTCTACCTTTTTGTGGAACTGTGTGTTACAATTGAATTGGTAGAATAGAATCATGGATAAAAAATTTCATTTGAAAATGATTAAAAAGTTTTTATTTTTAGATCAATCAAAACGAAATTATAAAATTGTGTTTTATTCAGTGTTTAATTTTTTTTTCAAAAATCTCCGAAGAATACTTGAATATTTCCTAATATTTAACTGATCAACGTATCCAAAAAAATATCATAATTAGAATACTTTATAGATGATTAATATAGTTGGTAAAAAAATATTCCTTTCGTAGGCTCAAAATCCTCTGTATTACTTTTGGTGTACCACTTAAGTGTATCATCACTAATTGATTGACACATGCATATGTGAGAATTATTATAATTGTCATATGTGCAAGTGTCAATTAATTAATGGTGATACACTTAAGTGGTACTCCAAAAGTGGTACAGAGGATCTACACCCCTTTTCGTATGATGAATTGGCCAATGAGGAAAGTGATTACGTTTGTTTGTTTGTTCGTTCTGGGTTTATAGAGAACTCGATATGGCAATTGGCAAGTTCCAAACCCATTAGAAAATTAAAAAAGAACATTTAGTAGTAGACCAACATTATTAACATAGACCAGCCCAATTCACTATTTGTGTTTGCATATAAATTCGGCCCGATTGTACCCTGATGTCAAGGGATTGCTTGCGTATAAATTTCATATCGAGGAACACCTCGACGACGTCGAGTAGCCACCGAGCGTGCCAAAATATTGTTTGCGATAAATTTTACATCGATGGGTCGACGTCGAGGGATTGGCATCGAGTGACCTCTGGCATCGAGGGTATGTGCCAAAGTTCAATTATGATACAGTGGTCGTCGAGGTATGCTTGACGTCGAGGGATTGACATCGAGGTATGCTTGGCATCAAGATGTGCCAAAATACTGTCTGTTGCAAACCTGTCAGTAAACCCCTCGACGAGCCAGCAGCTCGACGAGAAATGCCTCGATATGATATGGAAAAAGTGCGGGCGTGCCAATGTTTGTGCGTGCAAACATAACGATTCAAAATTAGACATGTTGATATCTGTACATTAATAATGTGAGTGTCTTGATAAAGACATATTGATATCATAATAGGTTGTCCTGATAAGGCTGACTTCTAAACGATTGCGACAGAGTAGGCAAACACTACCCCTAGTTCTTTTCTATGCCTGCCTGGCCGCAGGACTTAAACAATTTATGAAAATCTCTCTTGAAATGCCATGTTTTATAGTCAATCGATGGCCTGTTTATCATATCAACGTATTTATAAATCAGTAAACAGGTCGACGATCAATCAGTTTTACACAATCATCTTGACAGAAAACAACAGCTTGACAGAAAACAGCGTATCAATGGAAATTAGTCGACGTAAAGCATATTTGAGTAAATGAAACAAGATATACGAACTAAGTCACTTCCATTGATAATAAAAGAAAATTAGTACGTTTCCCGATGTACAAACATTACAAAAATATGCAAAACGATAAAGTTCTCCTTTCTTGGCAAGGTCTGCCAAACGAGTTGATAAGTCGATTAAGTTCTAAAAAATGACTCCTTGATCGGCAGGGAACCCGCCGATGAGCTGATGAAACATGACAGTACATTAAGTTGACAGAAAGTAACATTGACGACGGGGGACCACCGTCAATGGTTCGCCCAACCTTGATGGATAACCACCAATCGGGCTCCTGATCAGCGGGTGGCCACTGACCAAGGCATCGACGAAGCAGATGGCTACTTAGCCGATAGCCGTCAAGCAGATGGCTACTTGACGACGAGCTCATCAGGCAGATGGCTACTTGATGAGTTTGTCATATAAATACGTGGGCACTTACATGACAGTTAACAGCGAGCTACTTGCTGATATGAGTGGTATCGCTCGAGTCAGTGTCAGCTGACGGCGGAAGACGGCGGCGGCGGCGGCGGCGGCTGACTGTGAGCGGCGGCGGCGGCGGCGGCAGGCCTTCAGGCTGTCAGGGATCACTGGTGGCTGAGGAGGGACAGACTGATATCGAGGAGTTGGCGGGCTGATAACTTGACAGAAAACAGCTGTTAACTGCCTGCTATCAAGGGGTTTCGCTCGAGACAGCGCCTGGACAGCGGAAGCAGCGGCGGCGGCGGCTTAGTATCGACGGCGGCGGCTTAATGTCGGCGGCGGCGGCGGCTTATTTTTAGCGGCGGCGGCGGCGGACCTTGGGCGGCGGCGGAAGATTTTGGGCGGCGGCGGCGGCTAGACTTCAGGCTGTCGAGGGTAGCTGGTGGCTGAGGAGTGACGGTTGATATCAGGGGTTCTACAGGGTGTTTGCTGAAAAAGAAGCAGCGGAGCGCTGGACTTCCGGAGAGGCGTTGAGCCGATCAGTGTTAGACTGAAAAAGTTGTTGATTGATTGTGTGTGTGTCCCGCGTGTAGCAGCCTGCTGCTGGAAAATAAGCTGATGGCTGTCAACTGATTCCCTGATGGCCGAAAATTGAGGGGCTGATGGCCACTAATCCACTTCTCCCACTACTTATGATACTTCCCACTACCTCCACTACTTCAATGGTGGTTTCCTCTTTATTTTCTGCTGAAAATTAATGTTAATGGAGGTTGGAGAAGGAAGAACGTGTGTTTTTGTTTAATTTGAATTTTAGTTTGAATTGGTAATTAATTATGAGAGAATTAAGGAGTTTGTTATGTAGCCAACTTGGTTAGCCTTTAACCTTATCTCATAATTAAATTCCCAATCAATAATTAAATAAAACAAGAAGTGGGTTGACCAAATGGGTCATGGCCGATTTGGGCTGGGTCGTGGGCGGTTCGGACCCGGTCGGACCATGGTTGGTCTTGGGTCGAGCTATGTAGTCTTGTAGTTTGCCCATTTAATTAATTACCCAATTAATTAATCAATGGCCCTATTTATCAAGTGGGCTACTTAATTAAACTTGGCCCAATTAATTAATCAACTTAATTAATTAGTCCAAATCACTTATTGAATTGGGCTTAATTAACCATAATTTGGCCTTTAATTCTTTAATTAATTAACTTGGCCCATAAATTAATTAATTTAATTAATTAATTAATTTATGTTTGGCCCAAAATTAATTAATTACAAAAATTGGGACAAGCTTCAAATTGGGTTTAAGGCTTAATTATAACCTCGGTCGGATCACCTTTCGGGTCAAATTAGGTCTGATCTTATTCGACCCATTTGCATCGATTGGGTTCGGTTCTCTTGCCATTTTTAGCTTGTCATCGAGCCGTCATGCCTCGATTTATCGAGGGCGATTTTTTGGGTACAAACAATGCCCCCCGTAAGTCGTATCTGATAAATTTTATCCGGAAATAAAATTTTATCGGATAGACTTAGTTTTAAGAATTCCCCTTTTTTTACTCCTCGATTGGCATTTAATTTTATCATGCTTTGATAATTACAATTGGCCATTTTTAGCCAATTAAATTATATCAGCATTTTTGGGATTTTGGAATTTTTCCCAATCTGTTAATTCTTTTGCTAGATGTCAACTCCCCAACTCACTCCCAACTTCCCGGGTAAATTCAATTGGAATCTATTTCTAGTTCCTAATTAAATTAGAAGTCTATACACTACACTTCTCCCAACACCCACTTTTTCCTCTTTCAAATAAAACAAAACTCTTACACACTGGGCCCCACTTTACCTTTTCACTTTCTCTCCTCCTCCTTTCTTCTTCACGGCCGATTCCTCTTCTCTAAGCCTCCATAGCCGAATTTCATCCTCCAAAATTGAGCTTCTTGCTTCGATTTTCTTCCTTCCAAATTGCAAAAATCGGATTCCTCAACTCCTAAGGATTCTAAAACCGTAAATCTTCTCCCCAAACACTCCTGAAATCCGAAAAAACCCACTTCACAAATCCTCCATAGCCAAGAAAGCTTCAAGCTCCGAAATCGAGCTTTTGTACTTCGGTTTTCTTGTTTTTCTTGCTATAGTCGCATTCTCCTTCACCCAAGGAGTACAAAAACCGAATTCAAAGCCCAAATACTCACCAAATCCGAAAAACCCATCTCCAAGAATCCACCATAGCCGAAAATCCGCGGCTTCAAACCTCTAATTCGAAATCGAGCCATTTTTTGAGGCCTTAGCATGGCGGATACGAAGGTAAAGCGGAAAGATGTTCGTATTGATACTCAAGTCCTCGAGGACACCCCTTTTGGTACCACCATTGGTCCGTATCACACCAAAGTCGATCTACCTCCCCCAAGTGAGCATCCTCTCATATGCTCGAAAGAGTCTCTCCCTTTCGCCACAGGGCTCAAAGAATTTTCGTCTAGTACGCGCGGGTGGCCTTGGGCAGGCTCCGTGAACCATTCCGATTGGCTCGTGTGGTGTACCCGAGTCGAAAAGACTTTCGGTTCGATGTGGCGGGACGGTGGCATTTACAATGCCATCCAATTTTGCAAGACGGGACTTGCTCTCAACCTCCCCCTGCTCCGAGCAGCAGTCCAATTCTGGTGCAAGGAAGACAATACATTTCACTTTGCTCACGGCCCGATGACGCCCACACTGCTCGATATTATGGCTATTACCGGACTCAGTCCCGCGGGACGTTATGTGGACCCCTCACCATCGGCGAGCGATGAAGCATATCAATTCCCGTCGGCTTCGGGTACCGGGGGCAGTGCCGTTTCATATGGACCGGTGATCGGTCGATACAAAGACCTTCTTGATTCTGTCGAGGTATCGCGCACTGAACATGTACACTTTTTGACTGTGTGGCTGTCAAGGTACCTTTTTTGTAACTCCGCTCTATCTGTGACGAAAGAATATAATGCTGTAGCTTTATCTATTGCGGATGGTGCGCGTGTGGCATTGGGGCCTGTGGTATTTTCCTCTTTTTGCACTGGTATTGAGGGTTTTTTGGGTTCCGGTTGCACGTCTTTGCAGGGGCCCATCTGGCTTTTACAGATTTGGTTATTGGCCTACTTTCCGTCATTCCGTGTTTTTGAAGGGAATCCTATTGGGGATGAGATTTATGCGTCCTATGTATCTCGACAGAGGACGCCCCCTTGTAACTTTCACCACTTTTTCAGCATGCTTTATGACAGGATCAAATGTCCCGAGCCGGACTTTTCAGTTTTTTATCCGTCGGTGCTCTCTAGGTACAGCCCCTTGATGTCCGCTGATGAATCCCGGGACTACCAGCGACTGTGGGCGAGCTTCTTGACGTCTAGGGATATCCCGTCGGGGCTGAAAGTGACCGCTGCCAAGACCCCGACGAAAAGGAAGCCGATGAAGTGCTCGGCTCGTTTCTATTCTGCTCACTATGTAGCTCGACAGTTCGGCTTAGTTCAAATGATTCCTCGTTACGGTGTTTCTCTCGCCGAGAGGAATGATAAGTTAATGGAGTTGGAAGATATGGAGAGCTATGATGAGCTGCGGAGATGTTGGCGGGTGGCCCGTGATGGATTTGTTTTTCGGCCTTTTACTCCTAGCCCTGTTGGCTCGCCGGAGTTTATTAGTTGGTGGGATGGTTATCTTGCTCTGACTCGTCGGGAGACCTTTCATGCTGTAGCTGCTCGATTTACAGTGCCTAATCACCCTGAAATCATTTCCACCGACGGACCTTTTCTGGAGCAATCAGCTGCTGCTACCAAAAAAGCGTCGCAGAAAGGTGCGTTTTATGTAATTTCTCGTTTTGAACGTTTCTATGATGTAATTTGGGACCCCGAAAATAAGGATAAAGTGTATGCGCTTGCTGTTGTTAATTTCGAGTCATTAAAAAATGTTAGGATGGGTAAGGCCATGCTAGAACACGCTAAGTTAGCCAAAAAACGTGGGGGTCCCGGTGAGATCCCTCCTTGGCATACATTCTATAAACCATTTGGCCCTTCCCTTCCTTTACTCCCTGATTTTATCGAGTCCTTGGGTTATATATCTACTCCCGTTGAGCCTCCTTTGAGCACTACCTCCCGTCCTTGTAGTCGTCAATCTAGTTCCCAAGTCACTTTTACGGGGTATCAAGCCGATGACTTGCGAGACATGTCGACGATTTACCTTTTATGTGACTACAAGGATGGGAGCACCATTACCCTTGACGACCCAGGTAGCTTTCCATTGTTTTCTTTCTTTGATCGCCTTTAATGTACTAACACGTCTGTTTGTTTTTTGGCAGGGAAAAAATCAGCAGCCCCTTCTGTTGACAAGAAAAAGAAGGTTGTCAAGGAACCGATTATCCCCATGGCCATTCCGCTGCAGGTCATCAGTCCATCAGGACCTTCGCCCGCCGTATCTCAATCCTTGCAGACGTCTGAAGCTCAATCTTCTGTTGACAAGGTAACGGATCCCCTTGTCGTATATATCCGACGCTCTCGTCGGCTCTTCTATCAGCGAGGTGGCACGAGTGCCATAATCGTGAGCAGTTCCGACGAAGAGGTAGTCCTTGTCCGATTTACTTATCACATTTTTCAACTTACATTGATGCCTCGTTTCTTGTCAGGAAGCAAGTTCTAAAGGAAGGCGTCAAGCTGCTAAGGATGACCTCCCACCTCGAAAACGAGTTAGGTCGATGGCTGATAGCTCGTCTGACAGCGAGGACGATGGGTCGCGTTTTCAGCGAGTGGAGGTTCCATCTCGTCCGTCCTCTTCAGTTCACATCGAGGAATCTCTCGTCGACCCCGTTGTCGACGGTACATCGAGCGATGCAGCTGCAGCCCATCGAGAGGTTGAGCCTTCTGTCCCCGATCCTGCTCATGTCAAGGAGACTCCTGTTTCGGTTCCTCTGCTTCGTCGAGAGGTAATTTTCATCATCAAGTCATTCGGAAACCCTTCGCTTATTTTGTTCTTGGCTAATCATGTTTCTCTTCTTATTTTCGCAGATCCCTTTGTCTAATCAAGCCAAGGATACCTCTCAACGACTTTCCCAGATGCTGGCTCGATTTGCTGGTACTCACGCTCCGTCGATGAGCTCTTCCTCTCAAACCCTGTCGACATTATCGGACCAATCTAATCAAGCCCCTTTTACTCCCGAAGAGCTTGCTCAATTCGAGGGGCTACTGTCGAGCCATCAGAGCCAGCCGTTGGAGGTCCTCATGATCAATATGGGACCGTCCCTTGATGACTTAATGAGCCGGCTGTCCTCCGCCAAACTCCCTGACGATAAAGCGCCTTTTTATTCTAACTTTGCGAGGCAGTTTGCGAAGATGAGGGGTGATTTTAAGGAAAATGACAAAGCTATCAAGGCGAGGACAACTTCTGCATCTCCTGTCGAGGCCCTCCAGTCTCGATTTAACGAGCTCTACGTTCAGGGTTTTGGCCTCACTGACTCACTCACTCATCTCCGAGATGCCGAAGTCGACTTGGTTGCAGCCATTGCCAAGCTGCAGATGGATCTGGACTCGGTCCGAGGCAAGATGAAGGAAGTCGTTGGCGAGGCTGATTCAGTCACGGTGGAATTGTCTAACACCGCCGATCTGCTCGACGAGGCGAAGGCTGCCGAAAACGAAGTGATTGCCAAAGCAAACGCGGCAGCAGCTGATCAGGCCAGAATCGAGACGGCCCTCAAAGGATTTCTCACCAAGTTTACTCAGGATTTCTTGCGTTGATTGTTTTCGGCCTGCGAGCAGTTTGATACGGCACATGTGCCTTAGTACTTTGATTTCTCAGACTTAGTTTATTTCTCTGTTTACGCATTGGCCTGATGGCCACAGACTCCTTTACTTTTCTGTCGATGTATTGGCTTGATAGCCATAAACTGATTTTCTTTAGTAGACTTTTCTTTTGGCTTTATATCGTATTGTCTTTACATCGAAGCCAAATAGCCTAAATACTTAACCCCCGGTCCCTCAATTTGATCCCTTGACGGACCATCTCTCGCAAGTGAAACACAACTTGATTGCCAATAAAATCGAGCCAACTTATTAAACTTAAACGAAATGCCTTGATGTAAAAGATTTGCAAATCGGGAAACAAAAATTTAAAATAAAACGGAAGTATTTATATTAAAAACGAAAGTAAATACATCTAACACTACTAATTCAAATATTTTTAGCCTAAATAAACGAAAAACGAAGTAAAAACGAAAGCTTAAAGTAAATCCTACTTATATTTACAGAGGTATCGGCGCGCTGAAATACTCTTGACGCCGTTCGATTTCCATCTCCAAAGCTCGCTGATGTTCCAGACACATCGATTCCCAAAGAGTAGGCCTAAACTTTTTCAAGTATTTTCCATTAATGGGGTCTCGACAGAGATCCCCATCTGGCTTTTTCAAGATGTAGCCTCCTCCCCGAGTTATCGAGAAGATTTCATATGGCCCTTGCCACGTTGCGCTCCACTTGCCATACTTTTTCTCGCGCTGATGAAGTGGCAACACAACTCTCCAGACCATGTCCCCGACGTCAAAGTGTTTCCTGCGTATCTTTTTATCGTAGCATCGGGCAACTAGCCTTTTTTGTGCCTCGATTTTGTCTAACGCGGCAACCCTGATCTCATCGAGCTCGTCGAGCTGCTGGAACATGTTTTCAGTATACTCTTCGGGTGTCAGCTCGTTTTGCTGCATCACCCGCAGAGATCGGACGTTGATCTCCATCGGTAGAACGGCTTCTTGTCCGTAAGTTAGCTTGTACGGAGTGGTGCCTGTACTTGTCCGTTTGCTTGTCCGATAAGCCCACAATGCCTCTGACAGCATCAAGTGCCAAGCTCTTGGGTTCTCCTCGATCATTTTCGAGATAATGTCCTTGAGGACTCGATTAGAAGCTTCTGCTTGGCCATTCCCTTGTGCATAATACGGTGTTGAATGGACCAATTCAAAACCCATCGACCTGGCAAACTCCTTGATTTCTTGACCGACGAACATCAGTCCCCTGTCAGTGACAATGGTCTGCGGCAGACCAAACCTGTGGATGATTAAGTCCTTGATGAACTTCATCACCTCGGCCTGATTGGCCTGCTTGAGTGGCTTGGCCTCTACCCACTTGGTAAAATAGTCCGTGGCCACAATAATGTACCGATGGTGTTTGGAAGACGAAGGATGGATCTCCCCGATGATATCGATGGCCCAGCATCTGAAAGGCCATGGCTTGATTATCATGTTCATTTCCTCGACGGGCATTCTTTGGACCACCCCGAAGCGTTGGCATTTCTCACAACCCCTTGCCAATCGAATACAGTCTCCCACCATCTTTGGCCAGTAATAGCCATATCGGCGCAGCAGCCATGCTAACTTGTGACCATTTTGATGGGCCCCACAAATTCCTTCATGAGCCTCCATCATAATTCTCATGGCCTCTTGCTGATCGACGCATAACAGGAGCACGCCGTCATGGCTTTTTCTGAACAGTTGATCGCCTATCAAGACATAATTGACTGCCCTGAGCCTCGTCTGTCGAGATGCTCGGTCCGACGGATCAGCCAGATATTTTCTGATCGGCTCTCTCCAGTCATCAGGGTCCTGAAACACACTCAAAACAGTCAGGACGTTGTCTCGATACATAAATGAAGGACAGTGTCGTCTCCTGACGACATAGAGGGATTCCTCGATGTCGTCAGGAAGATCAACACCAGTTGCTAGTTGGGCCAAACTGTTGGCCTCGCTGTTGTTTCCCCTCGTCACATGGTAACATGTAACGTCAACAAACTCCGACAACAAAGACATCGCAGTTAAATAGTATTTGTCAAGTGTTGGGTTTCGGCATTTATAAGTACCTTGTATCTGCCTGATAACCAATTGCGAGTCCCCGACGATGATGACAGACTTGCTGTCGAGCTCTCTAAGCATTTCCAGTCCAATTATCAAGGCTTCGTATTCGGCCTGATTGTTAGTACACTCAAAATCAAATTGAATTGATAACTTAGTTTTTACATTTGACGGAGAAATCAAGACTATACCTGCTCCAGACAGCCTGTCGGTTCTAGACCCATCGAAGGCCAGTGTCCATGGCCTGATCTCCACTGTCATCGAGTCCAGTTCCTTGAGAACGGCTTGATCGATATCGAGACATGGATGGTCAACCAGAAAATCAGCCAATACTTGGCCTTTGACGGCTTTTTGCGGTACGTATTGTAATTGATACTCCATCAGTTGGATGGCCCATCGACCGATCCTTCCCCTCATTACAGGCTTAGCTATCATGTACTTTATCACATCAATACCAGAAATAACTAATACTTTTACAGGCAACATATAATGACGCAATTTCTTGCAAGAGAAAAATAATGCAAGGCATACCTTTTCTATCGGCGAGTACCTTTGCTCTGTTTCTGTCAAGTGCCTGCTCAAGTAATAGATTGCTCGTTCGAACCCATCCTCGTCGTCTTGTGCCAGAAATCCGCCGACGGTGTCATCCGTGGCAGATATATATAGTTTCAAGGGCTTCCCCTTGACAGGCGGCATCATTACAGGCGGCGTCGTCAGCTTGTCTTTGATTTGCTGAAACGCCTGCTCGTGCTCCATTTGCCAGCAGAACTCCTCTTTGTCCTTCAGCTTCAACAATGGCGAGAAGACCTTCGTTTTTCCAGCCAAGTTAGAAATGAACCTCCGTAAAAAGTTAACTTTCCCAAGGAATTGTTGTAATTCCTTCTTCGTCGACGGAGGTCTGGCCGTCAGGATAGCTTTGGACTTATTTTTATCAATCTCAATCCCCTTGCGGTGCACCAAGAAGCCAAGAAAATTGGCTGACGCAACTGCAAACACACACTTCAAGGGGTTAAGCTTTAATTTATGTTTCCTCATTTTGGCAAATGACTTCGCCAAATGTGTTAAGTGTTCCTCGTAACTAGCCGATTTGATAATGATATCATCGATGTAAATTTTAACAAAGTCATCGATGTACTCACTGAAGATGCAGTTCATGGCTCGTTGATAAGTTGCTCCGGCGTTCTTGAGTCCGAATGGCATCACTTTCCACTGGAATGTGCCTATTCCGCCAGGACATTGGAAAGCCAACTTTGGTACGTCGTCGACAGCCACAAAGATCTGATTGTAACCTGCACTTCCGTCGACGGCTGTCAGGAACATATTGCCAGCGGCAGCATCGATTAGCATGTTCGCCATTGGCATCGGATACTCGTCTTTCGGAGATGCAAGATTCAGGTCTCTAAAATCAATGCATATCCTGATTTTCCCGTTTTTCTTCATTACGGGTACTACATTCGCTACCCACTCCGGATATCGGGCCACCTCGATAAAACTGGCCTTCAACAGCTTCTCGATTTCTTCCCTGATCAGTCTGCAGACCTCGACAGACATCCTTCGCAGGGGCTGTTTCCGGGGTAAGTACCCTTCAAGTATCGGAATACGATGTTCTACCAACTCCCTGCTTAACCCAGGCATCTCGTCGTAATTCCAGGCAAAACAGTCCTTGTACTCCATCAATACTTGGATCAATCGATCCTTCTGGCCATCATCAAGCAATGCGCTGATGTAAGTTGGCCTATGATCATCTTCGGTACCTAACTCAATCTCGACGACAGGGTCTTGCACCTGTATCTTGATGTCGTCGAGCTTGGCTGGCGCCGTTGCTAACTCTTCTAACTGGATTTCATCGCCGACCGACGGTGGCGTTTCTTCCTCGAAAATGAGATCACCTGTATAGCATTCGGCCACATAGGCCCGAAACCTCTTGATCAAATCGGCACATGCTTCCTGCTGCGGCCTGATAACAACAATCTCATCAATTTCCAATCTGTCGGCCTTACAGGCCGATGGTCTTTCGTCATCAGGACAATTCATTAATCCTGACAGTGTTCTTCTTGCGGCCCTGACTCCTTGACGTTGCAGGGCCGACTTAGTTCTTTGGCTAAACAAGCCATTTCCAATTGCGTCAACTTCTTGCTTGAAGTGACTTCCTTCGGTCGTCCATATTTGTCCTGCCCGATAAATCGATAAGGACCTACATCATCTCGATAATACGCTGCCTCGACAGCGTTGACCTTGGCGGTGAATGGCCTGTTGTCGGCCATAATAATTTCAGGTTCGGGGGAGTCTCCCCAGATTAACAAGCATTGATGAAGAGAGGACGGTACACAAAGGGCTGAGTGAATCCAGTCCCTTCCCAACAACGCATTGTAAGAGGTGGCAGCATCCACCACAAAGAAAGCGATCCTCAAACTGGTTTTTCCAATCTTTACCTCGACGGGCAATATCCCTAACGTGTCAGCTTTTCCTCCCGTGAAGTTGCTGACAATCACCTTAGTCTCCATCAAGTCCTCGCTGACCTTTCCCAGTTTGTGCATCGTCGATGCAGGCATCACGTTGACGGCCGCCCCATTGTCGACCAGCATTCTGTCGATGGGTTTTCCGTCGATATGGCCTGATACGTAAAGTGGCCTGATATGTCGAGCCATAAATGATGGTGGCTTCTGGAAGATAGTTTCAACCTTTTTATCCCAATCGGCCTCTTTCTCGTCGTCGACCGATAACAGCTCTAGGTCCTCTGCCATCTGTACCACTGGCATACCGTCGTCCCAAAAGCCATCAGAGGCATACTCCAGCTCCTCGTTGACGAATTCAACCAGCTCAGAATCGATAGCGTTGCATTCCATCACTGTCGAGCCGTTCGTCGGCTGACTGGTGGTAGCATTTTCTACTGCTTTTGTTTCTATTTCCTTGTCGACCGTGTGCTTAGCGACCTCCTGCGTCTCGATTTCCTGCTGTTCAATAGGTCGATCGACCTGTTTCTCGACGGACTGTTTTTCAGCTTCCCGTTTCTCGACTTCCTGGCTAGTCTTGGCCTTGTTTTCCTTATCATCCCTGTTGTCGAAAATCTCGGCAAATTTTGCCTTGAGATCATTCCCATCTTCCTCGTCGGACAGTAAGTCATCCTCTTCCATTGCTTTAGTTAAATCGATAGTGCCGAATTTAACTTTTCCCGGGGTCCACTTGGAAGTATCCATTTGTATCGGGCCCTTGGCTTTACTGTCGACCACTTGGCCAGTTTTGGCCTCTCTCTTTTCCTGCAACTGTTTCTGTTCCGCTGACGGTGGTTTCTTTGTTGACTCCTCCTTCATCGGGGCTTTCCCCTTAGCAATTTCTAGTCCTTTCCGTTGGCGTAAGAAACGCCTATATTGAGTTCGGGTCATTTGGTCGACCCTTCGATCTCCAGGAAATTTCGGGTGCCTGACGGGAACCCATCGATCCACCTGTGTATCAGCGGGAGTGTGGACGGTTCGCGGTCTCGATGAGCCTGGCGGAGTAATCTTTGGTGACGGACCATGTGTCCTGTCCCTACGACTGGCGGTCGATCTGACCTGCCTAACTGGTGTCCTGTCAGGGGATCTCTCCCTGATTCTGCTGTTTCGGCTGGTACCTTCCTGATGCTGTCGAGGCATCATGGTTTTAGCCTGTTCCCGGCGTTGTTCCGCCGTTGATGTTGCACGTTCAGTATTCTCCATCGGAGTTGGGACCGGATATGGCCCCATGGGTCGAGGTGGTGGTGGTGGTGGTATCGCCTGCGGCTGCGGCGCTGTTTGGGGGTTTGCCTGCGGTTGCGGCATCACCTGATAAGGATACCCTGACGGCATTACATTTGGCCAAGGCATGTATGGGCCATAGATCGCCGGGTTGATGAACAGCGGGACTGTCGCCAATTCGTTTTGGCACCTCGCACACAGGCCCATTACCTTGTTTCTCATGTCATAATCTGGATCATCGTCTGAATACAGCTTATCGCCTGTCGGTAATTCCGTGATTGTTATGACATTTATCCCTACTTCGTTTTGTTGGAAAGGATTGGTGTCAACCGTCATCGGCTTTGTGATTTTCCAATCCGGGGCGAACCTTAAGATGCCCTTGTCGAGGTGGTCTTGCACCATCCACCTGAATACTAGACACTCGTTTGTTGCGTGAGTCCAAACATCATGATATTTACAATACGTTTTACCTGATATTTTCATTGATGGCGGAATCACGTGGTCTCCTTTGAGACGGAGGATCTTGTCGGCCAGCAACTGATCGAATATGGCCTCTGTTTTCGAGACGTCGAACGAGTAGCGTCTCTCTCTGTCAGTCTTATATTCAGCGTCTCGTCGCACCAAATTATTTGGCACCTTAATAGTAGGTTGAGGTTCTTTCGGCTTGGCGAGAGCCGTACAGACGGTGTTCTTAGGGCAGACCACTTCTGCCAGCCCTATCTCGATACCCTGCTGCTCAATCGGTCTGCTGACCTGATTGATCTGCTCTTCACTAGAGTCGGCCATACTCACTTGATAATAGCTCCCTCGGGGCTGTCGGTCGTTCTCGTCTCTCAATACTCTTTCATATCGGACCGCATGATCGGTCAGTTCAAATAAATCTTCGTGGTATTGTGCCATCATGATCTTTCGTAACTCGAAATGCATGCCATGGATGGCAATTTTGATGCATTCCCTTTCTGGCAGCGGGATGGCACAGAACCCCCTAGCCCTGATAAACTTCTTCATGTATTCCTCGACAGTCTGTCCTGTCAGCTGCCTCATGTTCGACAGCTCGATGACGGAGACCTCGAGTGGAGCTTGATAGTGGTTCATCACGAATATTTTTTCCATGGATGGCCAGTCGGGGACCGATCCAGGCTTCAAATTGGCGTACCAGTGGAACGCCATTCCTGTCAAAGAGTTAGGAAACAGTTTCAATTTTAAATCGTTAGTCATGTTGCCACATTCCAGAGAGAATCGAGCGAGATGCTCAGTGGCAGACTGTGATCCCTCGCTAGAAAACAGTGTAAAATTCGGCGGTCTGTAGTTCAGCGGGAACGGGATCTGATCAATATACTCCGGGTGAGGCTTATTATACCTCGCTGCCCTGTTCCCCTGTCTCCTAACGAACATTTCTTCAGCTTGGTTCACCGTCAAGAGGTCCTCTGGACCCTCTGCAGCGCGGTGAACTGTCCTGTCATAGGCCATTGAGTTGGCCTGATATCCATCTTGGCCGTATCCGACGGCCTCTGAGCGGTCCTCTTCGGACCTGCCCCCCGAGTCTTGACGGGTGTTCCTTGCTTTAGAAGTGCTTCCCCTCTTATCCGGGACATTAGATTGTCCATTGCCTTGCTTGAAAGGCGTCTCGTCTCTCAGTGAGCTTCCCCCGATATGGATTGCAGGGCCTTTGCCCTTGTCAACAGCAGTCCTCTGCGGCCCAGTCCAGGCCTGCGTTTGGATGCCATTGGCGAGCATGTTGATGCTTTCAGTGAGGGACGTCAACTTTGCCTCCAAGTGTATCAAGGCATTATTTACAGTGTGGCTGGCTTCTGTACTGGCCTGACTAGCAGCAGTGGCCGAGCCCAGCATATGTTCAAACTTGCTGACAATGTCAGACCATTCTCCTTGTTTGGTCTCAAGGTCCCTGGTAAAGTTGCGGACCTCTGTTGTTAGCTCTTCGATTCTGTCAGTTCCTTCCATAGTCAGTGGAACCGTTGATAAATTTTCCAAAGTATGCGTTAAGTCAGACTGTGTTCTTGCCAAGGTTGATCGGGTCCTTCGTGGTACCTGTGATGTCATCTGTCGATAACAAAAGAGCAACCACTTAGTATCAACTGATTGACTGTTTGGCAAAGAGATAATCAAGCTGTCAGCTAGCCAAAGTTGGCTGATAATCGTTTCATGGCAACTTAATAAAAACCCAAAAATCACTTTCATGCCCCCCGAGCCATAAACTGTTTGGCTGGTGGGTTTTTGATAAAAACATTTTGAGAAACTTTCAAGTCCCACTGGGTTTTTTCAACAAAAAGACTTTCAGGTCCCACTGGGCGTGCCAAAATATTGTTTGCATATAAATTCGGCCCGATTGTACCCTGATGTCAAGGGATTGCTTGCGTATAAATTTCATATCGAGGAACACCTCGACGACGTCGAGTAGCCACCGAGCGTGCCAAAATATTGTTTGCGATAAATTTTACATCGATGGGTCGACGTCGAGGGATTGGCATCGAGTGACCTCTGGCATCGAGGGTATGTGCCAAAGTTCAATTATGATACAGTGGTCGTCGAGGTATGCTTGACGTCGAGGGATTGACATCGAGGTATGCTTGGCATCAAGATGTGCCAAAATACTGTCTGTTGCAAACCTGTCAGTAAACCCCTCGACGAGCCAGCAGCTCGACGAGAAATGCCTCGATATGATATGGAAAAAGTGCGGGCGTGCCAATGTTTGTGCGTGCAAACATAACGATTCAAAATTAGACATGTTGATATCTGTACATTAATAATGTGAGTGTCTTGATAAAGACATATTGATATCATAATAGGTTGTCCTGATAAGGCTGACTTCTAAACGATTGCGACAGAGTAGGCAAACACTACCCCTAGTTCTTTTCTATGCCTGCCTGGCCGCAGGACTTAAACAATTTATGAAAATCTCTCTTGAAATGCCATGTTTTATAGTCAATCGATGGCCTGTTTATCATATCAACGTATTTATAAATCAGTAAACAGGTCGACGATCAATCAGTTTTACACAATCATCTTGACAGAAAACAACAGCTTGACAGAAAACAGCGTATCAATGGAAATTAGCCGACGTAAAGCATATTTGAGTAAATGAAACAAGATATACGAACTAAGTCACTTCCATTGATAATAAAAGAAAATTAGTACGTTTCCCGATGTACAAACATTACAAAAATATGCAAAACGATAAAGTTCTCCTTTCTTAGCAAGGTCTGCCAAACGAGTTGATAAGTCGATTAAGTTCTAAAAAATGACTCCTTGATCGGCAGGGAACCCGCCGATGAGCTGATGAAACATGACAGTACATTAAGTTGACAGAAAGTAACATTGACGACGGGGGACCACCGTCAATGGTTCGCCCAACCTTGATGGATAACCACCAATCGGGCTCCTGATCAGCGGGTGGCCACTGACCAAGGCATCGACGAAGCAGATGGCTACTTAGCCGATAGCCGTCAAGCAGATGGCTACTTGACGACGAGCTCATCAGGCAGATGGCTACTTGATGAGTTTGTCATATAAATACGTGGGCACTTACATGACAGTTAACAGCGAGCTACTTGCTGATATGAGTGGTATCGCTCGAGTCAGTGTCAGCTGACGGCGGAAGACGGCGGCGGCGGCGGCGGCGGCTGACTGTGAGCGGCGGCGGCGGCGGCGGCAGGCCTTCAGGCTGTCTGGGATCACTGGTGGCTGAGGAGGGACAGACTGATATCGAGGAGTTGGCGGGCTGATAACTTGACAGAAAACAGCTGTTAACTGCCTGCTATCAAGGGGTTTCGCTCGAGACAGCGCCTGGACAGCGGAAGCAGCGGCGGCGGCGGCTTAGTATCGACGGCGGCGGCTTAATGTCGGCGGCGGCGGCGGCTTATTTTTAGCGGCGGCGGCGGCGGACCTTGGGCGGCGGCGGAAGATTTTGGGCGGCGGCTAGACTTCAGGCTGTCGAGGGTAGCTGGTGGCTGAGGAGTGACGGTTGATATCAGGGGTTCTACAGGGTGTTTGCTGAAAAAGAAGCAGCGGAGCGCTGGACTTCCGGAGAGGCGTTGAGCCGATCAGTGTTAGACTGAAAAAGTTGTTGATTGATTGTGTGTGTGTCCCGCGTGTAGCAGCCTGCTGCTGTATTTATAGCTGCTGCTGGAAAATAAGCTGATGGCTGTCAACTGATTCCCTGATGGCCGAAAATTGAGGGGCTGATGGCCACTAATCCACTTCTCCCACTACTTATGATACTTCCCACTACCTCCACTACTTCAATGGTGGTTTCCTCTTTATTTTCTGCTGAAAATTAATGTTAATGGAGGTTGGAGAAGGAAGAACGTGTGTTTTTGTTTAATTTGAATTTTAGTTTGAATTGGTAATTAATTATGAGAGAATTAAGGAGTTTGTTATGTAGCCAACTTGGTTAGCCTTTAACCTTATCTCATAATTAAATTCCCAATCAATAATTAAATAAAACAAGAAGTGGGTTGACCAAATGGGTCATGGCCGATTTGGGCTGGGTCGTGGGCGGTTCGGACCCGGTCGGACCATGGTTGGTCTTGGGTCGAGCTATGTAGTCTTGTAGTTTGCCCATTTAATTAATTACCCAATTAATTAATCAATGGCCATATTTATCAAGTGGGCTACTTAATTAAACTTGGCCCAATTAATTAATCAACTTAATTAATTAGTCCAAATCACTTATTGAATTGGGCTTAATTAACCATAATTTGGCCTTTAATTCTTTAATTAATTAACTTGGCCCATAAATTAATTAATTTAATTAATTAATTAATTTATGTTTGGCCCAAAATTAATTAATTACAAAAATTGGGACAAGCTTCAAATTGGGTTTAAGGCTTAATTATAACCTCGGTCGGATCACCTTTCGGGTCAAATTAGGTCTGATCTTATTCGACCCATTTGCATCGATTGGGTTCGGTTCTCTTGCCATTTTTAGCTTGTCATCGAGCCGTCATGCCTCGATTTATCGAGGGCGATTTTTTGGGTACAAACAATTTGGTTTGGTTTATTTAAAGTTAAAATAACTCATATTTTTTTGGAAGGATACTAAAAAATCAATCTACATAATCTCATGTTAAGAAAATTGACTTAAAAAGATGCAGCTGCACATGATAATTTTACTCAAGATTAATAATGACACATTCATAAATAACTAATTTTCCCCAAAGTTGGAGAATAAATCAATATTTTTCCATCTTAGGTTCATTTCATCTATGAATATAATTTTAATTTCGAGTGAATTTAACGAAAAGAAGATCATATATTCATATTTTCGATTCCTCCCACACAGTCAGACAGACTAGACACCAGGACATCCTCACCTAGCTAGAAATAAAAAAACCCACGTGAATCATTTTCCAATTATCCATCTAATTAAATTTGAAGAAGAAAAATAAATTAACCCCACTACGATTCCACTCTCTGTCTTCTACTCGTTGAATACATTTTTTAATCTCCATCCCCACCCACCATCGCTTTCATTTCTGCAATTCAAATAAACACGCAGCGACAGAAGAGGAAAAAAATCGTATGTTCATTTGCCAAATATTTTATTAGTGTATTTTGCTCTTCATTTGTTGCATCAGAAATAGAAATGGCTGCTTCATGTTGCTCGAATGCTCTATTTTCTCTTCCTCGACACTCTCACCGTCGAAATGAGATCGTATTTGCGAGTCAGTTGCAGCCGGCTCATCGATTCGGGCTTTCGTTTCGGGTAGAGAGGAAACTCAGCCCCCAAAAATCCGGCTACCCTTTACGCGTCTCCTGTCTCGGTGATACCAAAGGTATTTAAACCCCGAAATCTCTTTGTAACGTTACGATCGTTGGTTGGAATTGTTTCTGGATTCAGTTTTTGATTTGTCTTAACTCAAGATCTGACGAGTGTTCATTGATCATAGATTTATAGGTAAGATCGCGTTATTTGTGCGATGAATAGGCTTAAATGTAATACTATTTTTGAATTTCATTCTTTTTTTTGCCACAGTGGTATTTTGATCTAGTCTGGATTAGTACATTTTCTTTTATAGATTGACTTTAATAGAATTGAATGTTTGTGTAGTTTCCACTATTTAAATTAGAAAATTCGATTAAGTATAGTAGTTATTGTTAATTATATATATGGCAAAAATAACTAAAATTCTTGTTGCTGGACAAATATAGTGATGAATTCTATTTGTTGTGCGTCGTAATTACGGAATTTGATTGTTCTAGCAATCCGTTGGTGTATTTGCACGTCTTACTGTCATCTTTTCATAAAGTAATTATTTGGGGTTGGGGCTAATGATGGGAACGGAGATGTAATTCCCTTGTGATCTTTCAAAATTTATGATGTTAGCATGCCAATTGTATCTGTTCTCATGAGTAATTTAAGTACTCCTCTTTCCCCTAATTTTGTGAATAGTTTTGTATTTCTGGTGTGTACTATTAAGTGTAGATTACGTTGCTGGATTACTTTCAATTGACTCCAACATGTAAATTACAATCAGTTTACATTGGCTACCATATTGTTACTTTAAGTTGCTGTATTCAGCTCAAATATAGCAAGATGTAAGCAAATGGGATACTTGTCATTTAGTTATAGATATTTGAACATATTCTTGCATTGAGATTGAAGAATGGGAAATTTTGTTCAGGGTAAACCATTTCTAATTCTATATGGGAAATTCTTGGTTGGTGTTTGTCCCTGTTCGTACTATTTTCAGAAGAATGTTCGTTTCTGTCTTCTGCAAGTCTGGTGGTGTTGAATCAAAAAGCTTAGAGATACTTGTAAGAAGTAAAATCATTAACCAGCTTAGAGTGTTCTATACGTAGGGATCTAGTTTAGATTCTTCAGAGAGAAATTTCAAAGTCGTTATGTTATTTAATCAGTTCTGACACTCAACGTGATATATGGTGCCCCTTTTAGATGTCAAGATGATTACTTGTGCTATTTTAGCTATATTTGATCGGGCATCTAAAGATAGTTCTATAAAGAATGAGCTATTATTGCTTCTTTCGTACTGCCATTTGTAACTTTTCTGAGTTTGTCCTTCCTTAATTTTCCAACTCTGATAGATTAAGGCTATGTTTGCTTCTTCGATTTCAGTGAGTAAAATGAACAGAAAATGAAGCTCAATGTTCTGCATTTGCTGCATTCTCCATGCTTCACTCAATTTTAAGAACCAAATTCCCCATTTTCTTTTGAGTTTTAACTTACTGAAAGCTCTTAAGAAAATAAGATAGATTCAAATGTTAGATCTTTTGGTTCACCTCAAAATCTCTTCTGACTTTTCTTATATCGTGCAGCTCCTATGGTTACTGGAAAATCATGGGATAAACTTATTTTACAAAGTGACACACCAGTACTAGTCGAATTCTATGCTAGTTGGTGTGGACCCTGTCGTATGGTTCACCGAGTAATTGATGAGATAGCAACTGACTACTCCGGGAGATTGAAATGCTTTGTACTCGATGCAGACAAAGAAGCCCAAATCTCCGAGGACTATGATATTAAAGCTGTGCCTGTGGTTTTGGTGTTTAAAAATGGCGAGAAACGCGAATCTATTGTTGGAACCATGCCGAAGGATTTCTATGTTTCTGCCATTGAAAGGGTTCTGGCTTCATAGCTTTCGGAGTATTAAGAGTGAAAAGTTAGGATAGTGAGTTTAATTTTGCGCAAAGATTTGATGAAATGTGTTGTTTCACGTGACAGCAATGTTAAGTGTTGATTTTAGTAAACATTTTATTCATGCCTTGTTCCATAATAGTCTAAATTTGTCTGGGAGTGTATTTTATACTAGAGATTTGAACTAGCTGTCCCATATAAGGCCAAGAGGAATACTTTTATTTATAGCTTTTGATGGGGGAATAAGGATCCGACCTGTCTAATTTTATCCATATTTATTTATTTATTTCAGTCCATTACGATTCCGATCCTCAACAAATTTCTAATATCTGTAAGTTCATCAGAAAATTGGTTTATCATCATATTTTGTAAAGAAACTCTAATATATCTACGTATTAAAATTTGTTTGTTTTGTTGATGGGAGATGATGATATTTGAAAGTAGTACTAATGCACTAAAAGGGTGCTTTGGCCTTTGAGAAAGTATCCCTGTCTAAATCTGGTACGATCAAATTCATCAAATTATAGACAAATGTATTATATTTGTTATGGATACTTCGCATTTGATCATACCCGCTTTATGCTAGATTTTTTTTTTAATCATTTGTGACATCTTTTTTCTTCTTGGGAGTTGAGTGGTCAGCATAAACAAAATTTAGTTTCAAATATATCTTACGGTAAACGAAATATTTGAACTCTTTTGAGAACTTTTCGAACGAAAACGTTTCTGAAACATTAAGAAAAAAAATACAGTTTTAAGAAAATAAAAAATCCTAAAATAAACAATAGTTTCGAAATTACACTTTATTATCGTTCACATTGTTTTAAAATAAAAAAATTTCGACGGAAACTATAAATTTTTTAATCCATGGCGGTCAATAATGATAAGGATTGTTCAAAATAAGTACTTCTATCGAGTATGAGGTCAAAGTCGATAAGTATACTTATATTGGACAATGAACTTATTATTATCAATCTAAATTACAAAAACAAAAAAGTATAGAAATAAATATTTAAAATTGATAAAGATGATTCTGAGAAATAGGTCAATTCAAACGATTATTCAAATAAAGAGACTTTTTCTTTTATTTTTGATAATCGATGTTTTATTCTTATGGTTTTCAGAAAAGAGACATAAGTATATAATTCCTTGTTTGCCGTGCCAAATTAAATAAACAAAAAACACATACATGAAAAATACTACAATATTACGTAAAAGAATAGTTTAATCATTAAAGCAAGAGGTACAACGTACTCTGCAGTCCGTCCCCAATCTTTTCAGATAAGTGTCATGATTTTATTTCTTCATAACTTGCAAAAGTCGGTCTACGTTTGATTCTAATAATATTAATATACGGAGTATTAAATATATTTATTATCACAAATTCAGCAATTCTCTCCGCCTCCACCTTTCCAGCTTTCGTCCATCAGCTCCCCTTGTAGAGAAAAAAGCCCTTTAATAACTTATTTTCCTTATTTTTTTGTTTTTTTTTTATTTTTTTTATTATTGGGTACAAATTCTCACAGTCGCTGTCGATTCAACAAAGTTCACATCCGTAAGTAATCCGTTCTTAACTTTCTTTTATACATGCATAGTAATTTAGGAGGGGTTTCTGAATTGATCTGTTTTTCAGAAGATAACAAAACTGGATCTTTAATCATATTATGAGTTTGCTCTTTAATTGTGAATCATTAGTAGAATGATCGCGCTTTTTGTGTTTCTCGATTTTAATTATTTAGTAGTATGGTTGATCTTCTTTCAGGTACAGTGAAAATTACTAGGCCGGATTTTTTAGTAGCCTTTTTGAATTTATTTATTACTAGTAGAAGTTTGAACTCATTTGTGCTGAAGCTTCAGTGTTATGCTGTTGATGTACAATTCTTTCTTTATTTGCTTTTTCTGATATCGGGATTCACATTTTCGTTTTCCTTTTATTAATTTATGATAGCCAATTTAGGATAATTGTAGTTATTGTTATGAATGGGATTATTGCCCATCTTTAGTTGTGTTGCCAAGGTTAATGAATCACGTAACCCTAGATTGAATGGGAATTAAATGCTGATACAAATTTAATAAAAGATTCCAGTGTGTACAAGGGAGTCCTCGTAAAGATAGTTGGTTAGATGACTTCATTTTTTGAGTTTAATTATATCCAGTTATTATCATAAACTCAGGAAATTGTTCAACATTTGATCGCCAATTATTTTTATATACAGTGTTATATTATAAAGTCTGCAAATGTCCCATTCCTTGAGTGTTGCTTTTGTTGATTTCCATTGATTTAATGGCGTAAACATTTGAATTGTTCCGCTCAACTTTTCTTTCTTTGATCAATGACATATTGTTCTTAATATCAGGCCACTAACTCCTTGAATACACAATGATGTCAAGCTCGAGTACATATTCATTGGCATTTCAATCAGAATCCTCGAACCAGGGCCCGAGAAACATGGCAATCTCAAATATGAATCTATCTCAACCTCCACCTCCTCATCAAAATCGGAACTCCTCTCAGGGTCCTGTGGCTATTCTTTGGGACATTGAGAACTGTCCTGTACCAAGTGACGTCAGGCCCGAAGATGTATCTGGTTACATTAGAATGGCCTTACGGGTCCATCCCGTAATTGATGGAGCTGTCACAATGTTTTCCGCCTACGGAGATTTTAATGCCTTCCCTAGACGACTAAGAGAAGGTTGTCAGAGGACAGGTGTCAAGCTCATTGACGTGCCAAACGGGCGTAAAGATGCAGCCGACAAGGCAATCTTGGTCGACATGTTTCTTTTTGCTCTCGACAACCCTCCACCTTCATCAATTATGCTGATATCTGGAGATGTTGATTTTGCTCCAGCTCTCCATATTCTTGGTCAGAGAGGATACACTGTAATCCTGGTCATTCCGTCTGGAGTCGGGGTATCATCTGCTTTAAGTAATGCGGGCAGGTTTGTTTGGGATTGGCCTAGTATTGCTCGTGGTGAAGGCTTTGTACCACCTCCCGTGAAAGCATTAATTCCTCCTCGTGGATGTCAGATCAATGACAATGTGGAAGCACAAAATGAGGAAGAATCGATAGTTTATAGAGGGATCTCAAGAGGGTATTACAATACAAGAGATTTTTCGATGGTATCACACTCTGTGTCTGAGTTTAATTCTAGTGCAATGTTAATGGCACAAAACCCTACAACTTCAAGATCATATAGTTTTCCATATGGTTTAAATGAAGTTCCTGCTTCTAATCAGAATGACTTGACGTGGGTGCAACCAGGAGATCTAAATGGCTTGAGGGGACAACTTATTAAGTTACTTGAATTGTCGGGGGGGAGTTTGCCACTAACTCGTCTTCCTGCAGATTATCAAAAAAATTATGGGAGGCCTTTGTACGTTTCTGAATATGGGGCTTTAAAGCTTGTACATCTTCTTAAGAAAATGGCTGATTCGATTGCTATAGAGGGAAAAGGCCAAAGGAAGTTTGTTTGCCTACGGAACTCGAAACCCGGACCCTTTTGCCCTCCGGTGATTTTAGCAAGGAGGGGTAATAAAGGAAAGGAAGCTCAAGAAGAAAACATTGATTTAATGGGTGGAGTCGGATCTTCAGATGAGTTATCAGATGAAGAAAGAGTGGTTCTTGGTGAAAATGGTTGTAAGAATGAAGGAGATAAATGTAAATTGGAGTCAACAAATGGTCGTACTCAAATAATTGACCAAAGTCTCAGTAAGTTTAGATATGAGCTAGAAGAGATATTAGTGAGCTATTCTTGTCGGATTTTTCTCGATTGTTTTGAGGCAATATATCAGCAAAGATACAAAAGACAACTTGATTATGTGAGGTTTGGTGTAAATCATTTGGAAGAGCTTCTAGAAAAGGTGAGAGACGTATTCACATTGCAAGAAGAGCCAGTAAGTAAAAGGAAGTTTTTAGTTGCTTTTGGTGGCTAGAAGAAGATTACATTTCCTGCATAATCACATTTCATTCACATCAGGCCTTGAGGTAGGCTCATTTCTTTTAAGTGAAGTTTTATGCTGGATGAAGGAATGCAATATTTGTCTAATTTTGTTGATAGTCTAACTTTTGTTGTATGTTTACTTTTGAATACTTACTGTAACACTCATGCAAGAATGCTGGCTCTGATTGACATAGTGAGTGATCAACTGAAAATATGAGATCTCTCTGTAAATTAAATTTCATTTAAATTATTGATTCTTAGTATTAGAAAATGGAAGTTATTGCTTTCAATCGAATGATCTTATATCGCCACCTTTTATGGAACCTGCTCCTAAAATTATTTCATAAAAATCCCATTGATGTTTCTGGAGGTAAATTTCCTCGATTCTTGAATATGATTATTGGAAGAGGTCATATGGGAAGGATATGGTGGTCAAAGGAATTATGATCTCATTTTGAGTCAAGATAGTATTTGCAATGGGCCTTAATGGTTATGTATAATTGTTTGGTTCGACTCCTTTTCTCTTGAACTCAAAAAGTAGCTTGCTATATCTGCAGGCTGCCATTGGAGAATTGGGCAACGGGGAAATTGATGCTTATAAACGACATCCTACTGCCTAAATGTGTGAGTTACTACTAAACCGTGCACTATCATATACTATGCATAACACTAATTACCTCTAATTAGTTATAACTTCTGCCATCTTCATCATCTAAAAGAAGTAATGTCGAGTTGCAAAGACAAAAGAGAATTCCGACTTTGAAATACTGTGGCATCTGCTAGTCAGTTAGTACTGAACTTTGAAGTTGTAAAACTAATTTGTGCATGATAATATTTGGATATTTATGGCCCCTATGATTTTAATTTCAGATTTGGTGATGTGGGGATTTCAGCATGATAACTGTACAAAGAGCTTTCACTTTATCAGCTACAGAAAATATTTCAAGTCTGTTAGCTTGATGTAAAATTTGATCTTGTTAACTAACATGTACTTTTGTAATGGCAACAAATTAGTGAGACATTGTAAAATTATTTACTAGCTTTTCTTTCACCACCTCCATATGAGAAGAGGTTGAACAACAATGGTGGTTCATTGGGTACAATAAAAGTCCCTAATAAACAATTTCATTATGAATTATTTTTAAGTAGATTGGATTCATGAATGAAAAGATCAGTGAATTGATAGCCATGTGGCCCATTTTATTTTGGTTTTGCACTTATACAAAATCAACTTCTCCAATTCAAAAGTTACGTCAACAATTATGTATTCATCAGGATTCAAGCAACATTGCCAGGAAGGCTTTCCATGCCTGTTTTCTTTCCTTTACTCTTTCTTTCTTTTCTGTTTGAAGGAATAAAAATATACTTTTAATTCTCCAAGTTTATTGAATAATAATATAAGGAAAGCTAGAAAAAGTTAAAAACGACTAATTCATTTTCGCTTAAAAGCCACATGCGAAAATTAGGAAATATAGAGGCCGCAATTAGCTGAACTAATTTTTGTCATAAAAATATCATATTAGGGTCAGTTTACCTACCGAATTATTAAACCATATATTATATAAATCAATCTTTAAGTCTATGACAAATACAAGTTTAAATTTACTATTTTTTTGGCTTATCAATAATGATCATTCTTCTATATATGTTACATAAAATAAAGAAAATGTGCTTCCGTTTTTATTTCAAACAATCTTCTAGCACGCAATACTTGGATGCTTAACAAAAGAAAAAGGAAAAAAAAAATAAAGGTTAGAAGGAAGGTTTAGTTAATTTGTTTTAGTTTTAGTCGAATTCAAAATACTATACTAGTACTTTCGTTAAAATCCAGATAAATAAATAAAAAACCATATATATATATATATTTTTTTTTTGAAAAATAAAAAAAACATAATTACTCACAATACTTAACTGTAAGATAGAGAAATAAAAAAACTACGAGATGTTTAAGAAAGGTTTAAGCGTAGGGATAAACAATCTGTTATAAATAGGCCGACGTACACTTGATAGGTCAGAGGTCTATCTCCTCCTCCTCTTAACTGAAATTGCAAAAGTTCAAGCCAGTTTGTTTTAGAGAGAGAAATCATTCTTCATCTTTTGAATTTCGCTGGTAAAAGTACATATATTCATTTCACATTTTCACACACTCACGCATATATGTATGTATCTATATCTATATGTATATATTTCTGCATTTTATTGTGCAGGTTAGAGAGAGATTCGATTTTATGATGCGATCCTATATGCGGATGCTGTTCTTCGCGGTTTTTCTCTTTGGTAATTCCACAGGCCTGAAGGTAATTTTTATCCTTTCTTCTTCTGCATTTTGCTCACTCACACGCTTTGTATTCTCTTTACTGATACGATTTTATTTGGATTTTTTAAGCAAGGAACAACGTGCGTGGCGAACAGAAACTGTGATGCAGGGCTCCACTGCGAGACTTGCCTTGCAAATGGTAATGTCAGGCCACGGTGCACTCGAATGCAGCCGATCAATCCCCTCTCTAAGGTTGGTTCGCACTGGATTCTAACTACCTTACACATTGTCACCAATTGTCCCTAATTTTTCACCTCTTTATTTTGATGTGATTGGGTGTTAGGTGAAAGGATTGCCATTTAATCGGTACTCATGGTTAACGACGCACAATGCGTTTGCTAGATTGGGGGCTAGGTCAGCAACAGGAAGCGTCATTTTATCACCGCAGAATCAACAAGACTCCATAACCGATCAACTCAATGTAAGTGCTTCAATTTGTGTGTCCTTTCTCGCTGCCTGTATGTGTAAATGGGTTTGTGTATATGTGCTGTTGCCAGGATAAAAAGTAGGACTGTGGTGGTTGGGGGTTGGTAGTTGTCATTGATTATTCTTCTCCCTGTTTTTCTCTCTCATTGATGGATGAATGTTTCTCGCATGTGATTTGTTTTTTAAACTAATTAAATATTTGATTGACTTAATAAATAATTAACTTTTAGCTTTGTACAAATAAACAAATATGCTTGCTACAGGATGACATAAGTATCACAGCGTGGCAGTTTTATATTAAACTATGTGAAAATATAGCACTAATTTCTTGAAGATGGGTAGCACATGATTCACATGAATATTTTATTGCTGGAACAATTAAACAGAGCATGGTGATGTTTTTCAACCAATTTGTTACATTAGTGACAGCATTGTCATCTTTGAAATGGCCCAAGTCTGCAAATGCTTCAAGCTTATTTATTAGACTTCATGTTGAAGTGCAATTGATCAAAAAAAAAAAAAATGTTGAAGTGCAAGGTTAGGTGAACTGTAGTGAGGTAACAATATGCACACTACACAAATATTATTATTAAATTCAAGAATTTACAAGTAGCTTTTAGTTTTAACAAAGATTCGTATAGTGAGTGTTTTCGTCTTTAAAAATCCTCAAGCATGCTTCATTTCTTATTTAAGGATTGTCACATTTAAGAAATGTAGAGGGTCATACACAGAAGCATGTCACAGATTGCAGTAAAAGCAAAGTCCTACACTTTTTGATGCATTAGGATTGGTGACTTTACTCAATTCAGAGTGAGCTGACCTTATGAAGTTGGGAGCCTTAGTCAAAGTGCAAAATTTAGAAATAGTAGAAAACCAATTCTAATAAAAACTTCTGTCCCCAAGTACAATCCGACCTAATTTGAAACATGTTTCTGCTACAGTATGGACACAATATATGCTAATAACTAACCTGTAAAATAATTGGAGCATCTGTAGAAATAATTAAATTATCATTTTTTTTTCCTTCTCACTGAATTAATTAATTTTGACTGATTAAGCTGTACTTGATGGTTTCATTCCCTACAGAATGGTGTTAGAGGGTTGATGCTTGATATGTATGACTTCGAAAATGATATCTGGTTATGCCACTCATTTGGCGGGAAGTGCTACAACTACACAGCTTTTGTAAGTAGAAGGAGGATGTAATTAATATGGTTACCTAAGACATTTTCTTTATTGGACTTAGAAGAGTATATCTGTACACTTACTGAAACTATTAAGCTCTTACTTCATACCTAATCTACTGAATTCTGCTTGTCAGCAACCTGCAATAAATGTTTTGAAAGAGGTCCAACAATTTCTTACATCAAATCCTACTGAAATAGTCACCATAATCATTGAAGATTATGTTGCATCTCCCAACGGCCTGACAAAGGTGTTTAATGCCGCTGGTTTGAGACCATTCTGGTTTCCCGTATCTCGAATGCCAAAAAATGGTGGAGAGTGGCCAACAGTCGATGATATGGTCCAATGGAATCAACGCTTAGTAGTATTCACTTCTAAATCATCTAAAGAATCTTCAGAAGGCATTGCTTATGATTGGAAATACTTTGTAGAAAATCAATGTAAGCATTTTCTACAAATCAACGCCTTAGATTATATATTTACTAAAGTCTTGCAACCTTACCGTGGTTGGATTGTGTACTTGCAGATGGTAATGGTGGAATGGTAGCTGGATCTTGTCCAAACCGTGCAGAATCACCTGCTATGAATGTAACATCAAGATCCCTAGTCGTAATGAACTATTTTCCCGATAATCCCGATGTAGCAACAGCTTGCAAACACAATTCTGCCCCATTAATTAGCATGATGAATACATGTTACCAAGCAACTGGTGGAAGGTGGCCTAATTTCATCGCCGTTGATTTTTACAAGGTACATTGTATGTACTAGAAAATCTTACACAAACTATAAGCCGTAAATCCAAGACATGTGCAATACTTTTCAAGAAAAGATTAAAATTCTGGGATGTAAAATCTTGCAGAGAAGCGATGCTGGAGGAGCATCTGAAGCAGTAGATACAGCAAATGGTCAACTAGTTTGTGGCTGCAAAAGCATATCCCTTTGCAAGGTTTGCAATTCTGAGATGGATCTCTTTAAAATTTGTAAATTTTAATAATGGGTAAATTTTTTTTGTCTGGTCGAGATTTTCAAGGTACAAATGCTTTATAAATGAATATAAATGTAATAGAATGCTTTGCTAATGGAAGTAAACCATAATTATTTATGCAGGAAAATATGACTTTTGGAGCATGCGAACTACCTCAGGCAAGTATCACCCCGACTTCTGCAGTAAAAAATGAAACTAGCTTCGGAAAATTTGACAGCAGACCTACTGAATTGCAATGGATGTATAGCGTACTTTTTATTATCGCAATCCTGCTATTGTGAAGTCCATTCTTCTAATACTATGAGTTCCTTTATGGATCTTTTAGACACAGAAAGTAGAGAACTCATGAATTATTAATCCAGTAAGTGTTTTCCTTTTAGAAAACTGGTGAATTGTTAAAATAGGTAGATGAAATAGTTTGATGCATCGGATTTTTTGTAAGCACGGGGTTCACAAGTCAAAACGCGGACCTATACTCATATGCTTTATTAATTCCACAATTTGAAATAACAAGTAGAGTAGTGATCTCATCTGTGTATACATCGTTTGAGTCATTTTTTTAGTACTGGCTCTGGCTCTGGCTCCAACTTATGAGGTGCAATATTCATCAAGACATGCATCTATGTCAATTATTATTACTGTCTCTTAACTTATGAACTGCATGTATTTGGTTACCATGCATGTTCACATATGTTATGGTGTGTGTGCTGCTCGGACATCTAAATTCAATTAAACTGAAGATTTCTAATTAGTGAACATATTTTGCTGTTCTGCTCAAGTATAAATTGAGGGTTGCGTATGGTCTGGTTTGGGCAGGCAACCCAACCCATATAAATTTTATCTCAAAGAGGAAGAAATAAGGTAAGGACTAAATTATATTGAATTAATTGGGTTAGGTAGGACAAGTCGGGTTGGTCTAATGAAAGAACTGGACATGGACCAAGCTCAATATTTAAGAAACCCAAAATTTAATATTGTTAGAGCCCATATTGTATAGTTGGGCCCCTAGTCAGAATTCTGTTTGGATGAATATGGAGACAGTATTAAAATTAGATGATATTTAATTAAAAGAAAATCTTATAGCATAGATAGAATAGAACCAACAATTTAATTACTATAATAGTGCGCAGGGCTCAATACTCTGAATTGTTGACAATTTGGGAGTTCAAGGTAGATAAGCTCAAAGGAATCCTTCAAATTAAGCACATTTACCAAATCTATTTGATTCACTAATTTAATTAAAGTACAGAAACCATGAATTAACCATTGGCAGAAAAAAAAAAAAAATACTACACTTTCGGTAGAGGAAATCGTGTCGGAGAATATATGATTCACATCACCCGTGATATGTATCCAGCAATATATAATAATATATATAGGAATTGAATAGGATATTCCACCCATTATGCGTGTTTGCTTTAAGTCTTGGGTTCACATTTAGACCAAACAAAGCATCAGTAAGATTTAATAAATCCATAATGCATGGGCTCTGGATAATGATGAACTAGCAGTCTAACTAACTTATTTACCAGGAAAAGAAAAAAGGTAATCTAAGCCCACTTTGTTGTTTGCAATCCAATTTCATATTATCAATTTAATTTTCATATGATTATAAAAACAACAAAATTAAAACGAACAAAAATAATATTATTCACTTACGTTTAATTCGTTGCTTTTCTGAAAAACAGTTCCTACACAAATAGACCAAGAATGAAACAAGAAGTTGCATAAACTAACTATTTAACTTGAACAAAAATACATATTAATTACAACGTGTGACCGATCAATAAAGAAAATATGAAAAAAAAAAAATTGAAAGTAGTGAAAACACCAACAACCATCCCACATGCACCAAATATAAATATTTATTTACACACACTATTACTGATCTTCGAACACAAGGAAAATTCCACGAAGCTGATGTTGCTGAGTTGTTAATTAATAATTGAAGATATTTCACAATAAAAAATTTATTATATACAGTACATTTTTTATAATGTGAAATATAGAGCATGATCATAAATAATTTTCTCTATCTTCATAATTATTTTAATGTCTTTTAATTATATTTTGTGGTTGCTTAGATTTTGCATACGCATGCTTTGCTTGCAGCACTTATTATCCTTGACTTAACTTATTATCCTTGACTTGTGAATAGATCCATTCATTTCGGTTTTGCCCATAAGTTTGACTGCATGAATTGCATATCACGCATCCTTTACCTATTTTTTTATACATTATTTTCTAAATATAGAAATTGTTAGTTAACAAATTCATGATGGAGACATTTTTTCTATGGGACAAAAAGGAAATTTGAATGACTGCATGCTTTCCTATACATTTTTTTCAAGTAAAACTTGTTAAGATTTCGTAACAAAATTGATCTGTATATATATTATGTCACTTCAGATGTGCAAATAGATAAACTCATGTGAGTCAAAGAATACATGAAAGTTGAAAATCTTGAATCTTCATTAAAGTTATATATTAATTTTATTCTAATTATTAAATTAATTGAACTCAAAAACCACATTGAACGAGCCACACTTTGAAAATGCTTTGATGAACTTTTTTGTATATTTTTATCAAATATAATTTGACCTAAATCTCAAAAGAACTTGTAAAACCAATGCATTCCCTTCCAAACGTCCTGAGGAGCCTACTAGCTAGCTAAATCACAAAAAATTTAGAAATAAGATATCGTAATTCTCTATTTAAATTAGAAGAAAAAAAAAGTCACATTTATTGGACCACATCAAATTTTGCATAATGACTCCACTGATTATCACGACTGCCATGTGGAAAAGCGGATTCAATTATTTCATAATTGGACCACATATAAAGATTTAGTTTACATTGTCATTCATAGGTCGAATCTCACAAGCCAACTAGGCGTTTACTCCCTTTACATGCACTCTAATCGTGCGATGGGAATTAAATACTTTTTATTAAACTAAAAAATTCTAATTAGTTCTTTAATCACAAAAAGTGCATCTAAAGAGTAAAAAAAAATCAATCTTTACCCTACGCTAAACCTTCATTATTAAAGCATGTAAGAAGTTATATAGGGTTGTGTACAATTTAATCAAATTAAAGTTTGTTTTCTTTTTATATTTTCTTTTGTCCAATCCTTTTCAAGAATCGTATCCACTTAAAAAGATTATTCATTCGCAAGATTTTATATAATTATATAGCTACGTAATATATACTTTCTCCGTCCTATTTTTCCTTATTCTTTGGGACAGTTGATTAGTCAATTTGATTAAATTTATAAAAAATAATCTAATTAATATATTGTACTAATAAGTTGATAATATCATATGACACCATATATATTAATATTATAAAGGTTTAATACACATCAAATGTGAATAATATAACATGATAAATCACTAAAATGATTGAAAAATTTGACCGAATATTGAAATTAATGGAATAAAAATAATGAAACGGATAGAGTAGTAATTGCTAACAGTATTTCGTAAGGCAGGAAAAACTCAATACTTGTAGCACAATTCGTATAATTGATCAACACACTCCCTATAGCTAATTTATGGTGGTTAGACGTACACTTCACTTAATATCATGATCATGAGAGTCAATATTTAGAAAATTTAACCTCAAAATGAAATGGTTAAAGCCCTTTTTTCATTCTCTAATTATTGGGTTTCACATAGATTGCATTTTTATTCGGTCAAATACATGGTAATGATTTTTAGATAGAATTCTTGCTCAAATATGAACTAGTCAAAGTTATCTAATTTCAAAGCAAAATATACATTTGTCGAGTTCGATCAAATCTAGTTTGTGATAAATTATCACGTTCTTTTCAGCTCCTAATCAAATAAGAGAATGCTACGTAACACAAGAGTGTATAATTGTGTATTTTTCAAGAGTAACTAAATGCACCAAATATATGGGCATGATATATGAACTAAGAACAATTAATATTTTCAAGCAGTTGATATACACTTGAGCAATGACACGAGTTAATTTGAGTCAATAGACACACTACTCATTCTTTTTTTTTTTTGGATAATTGACACTCTACTCATTCTATCATAAGGTGGAAAAAAGGTGAGGTATGAAAAAAAAAAAAAAAAAAAAAAAAGAAAAAGGAAAAGATGAAGTTAGTTAGACCAAGTGAAAGAAGCCAACTGGTCCATGACATGAAGAAGACATGTTGGGAGCTAAGTCATTTTATATTCGAAAAATACCTTAAAGCAACACACTCCAAAACCTTTTTCTTCTTTAATTAATACATTTAACTTTAAGTTTATTCTTTTACCTTAAACCATTCCCCTTTTTATGAAGTAGCAACACTGTTTACTTTCACAATCTTGTCAGCCTTATAAGGCCATCTCCAATGGTTCAGGGAGGGGCAGCCCCAGGGCTAGCCCTGAGTCCTGTCGTCGTCTCCAGTGGTTGGGGCTCCGTGGATGAATTAATTCCATTTTGAAACTTTGCCCACTCTCACCTATTAATATTATAGTTTTAAATTTTTTTAATATTAATAATAGTAATTATATTAATACTCGTAATTTAATTATTAATTATATTAAAAATATTAATATTAAATAGAATATTTAATAAAAGTAATTTAAAATTAATACAGAAAATTAATACGCAAACAAATATTTTTATAACACGGAAGAAAATACAAGAAATGAAATACAACAAACAACAAAGGAAATAATAATTAATAATATTAAATGGACTATTCTAATATTAAATAGTATATCATAATTTTATTTAAAATATCATTAAATAATTAATAATAATATATCTATATAATTAAAACAACACATTAATTAAAATAATACATTAATTACTATAACACATTTATTAAAATAAAACACTAATTAAAATAACAAATTAATTAAAATACAACACATTAATTAAAATCACATTAATTACAATAACACATTAATTAAAATACAACACATTAATTAAAATTACATACACTTTAATTATACAAAATTATACAACACCAATTAATACACTTTAATTATACAAAATTATACAACACCAATTAATACACTTTAATTACATAAACACATTAATTACACATTAATTATACATTAATCCATACTTTAATTACATAAACACATAAACAATAATTAATTAATCCATACACTTTAATTAATTAGTCCATACACTTTAATTACATATACATATACATTACATAATCCATACACATAAACAATAATCCATACACTTTAATTAATTAAAGAAAATCAAAAAAAAAAAAAAAGAAAGACCAATCAGGTGCCGCCACTTGGCGGCACCTGTTTTAAAGATTTACACGCGCCCCTCTTCTCACTCGCGCCCAGCGGGCTGGGCGCAGGGCTCCGCCGAGCCCTGCGCCCAGCCCGTTCCACCCCGATAACCACCCCGGCCCCGAGCCCCAGCCGTCTCCAGCGGTTCTCCGCAGCGCCCCCGCCCCGGCCCCGACCCCGATAACCACCGTTGGAGATGGCCTAATTTGTAAATGAGGAGTTCGGAAATATATGATCATTCCGTTGTGGCATTTCGTATTTGTATGAGACTCATCTTAACTTCAAATTACACGTAGTTTACTGAAACCTATGAAACATTTCTTCGATCATATTAAACTTTATAAAAATCATTGATTCAACGCCTATTACTTATTTTTCCTCATCACAAATTTTGTGAAAATCATCGGTTTGACAATTATCATCTACTTATTGCCCTAAACCCCAACACCCGAGTTCAATCCAAATTACGTATCGAAATCATCCAAACCAATATTTTCAAATCAAAACTCATTGATCCATATGTTAGTACCATGCATGATTTGCTATGCTATGTAGGGAAACGCTTCAAATAAGCCCATTTTCTGTTACCTAAAATAAATCTGTCCTCCACAGCCTTCAACAAATAATAATAATAATAATAGTGTAAGAAAAATATATTAGTAGAAATGTAGAATAGAAGTGGTAGATGTAGGTGGAATGACAAGAACCTCTCGGTCGGTCGCTCACTCGTGTGTAACAGAACAGAACAGAACATAACAGAGCAGGAAAGAATTTTAATTTTGGGTGTAGATGAGCTGGGGAACACGTGTTGTTTGTCACGTGCATCAGGAACAAACCAAAGGTTTAAGTTGTCCGGCCAACCCAGCTGCCCGGTTGACCACAGACAAACAGCGGTCCTCTCCTCTAATATATATTTATTTATATATAGTAATTAGTAATAAAATAAAATATACAAGTCCCATCTCTTTTAATTATCACTATATATATCCAACAGAACATCACTCATTTCTTTTTGCTCATAAATACACACAAGATTCAAGTAAAATGCATTCTTTATGTTAATGTTAATATATATATGGAACAACTAATTAATAGTCAAACATGCATACATAACTAATTTCAACATTAATTAATAAAATTATTACAGTGTACATATTTATTTACATTAACCAAAAAGGAAAGAAGATCGATGCTATTGCTATTGCTATGGATAAAATAGAATATAATAGATTCTCTTCGATCTCGATCTTTAACCCAATAGAATAGAGTAGTACATCAAGTGGTCCGGATCCATGTTGTGGAACTGGAACCTAGCTACTTAATAATTAATCATCTTTGTAAATAACATGTACGTACGTAGTTAATTTGGCAATTAATTAAGGAAATCCTCACCCGATCGAAATTAGGAGTATAATTGAATCAGAGGAATTGATTATAATTTCATCTTTATTTAATTAATTAATGTTATCGTCATCGAAGAGAGAAATCCTTGGACTGGGAAATAGATAAAAGTAGAGAGTAGAGAGCAAAGACAACCTGTCCCCCGCACATTCCTCTGTTCATCTTTGACCTTTGACCACTCCCATCAATTCAATTCCATCAGACCCCCTACCCCTACCCCTACTAATAATAATATAGTATATAGTATCAATGTGCTGCTGCCTCTGGTTTCTGTCTTGTTTGTACGTACTGCATGTTCTAAACCTTTGCATTAATTTTTCAAAATCCATTTAATTAATAATTATTTGATGATTTTTCTTTTTTTTTTTTTATTTTGTCATTACATAAGTTGAATAATTCTCACATGCATTTTTATTTCAGTTTAATTATTTTGTAGTATCAGTTTATTTGCATTGGATTTGGAGATTCATTCTAGCCTGGGTCTTTCCTACCTTAACCTTATCCGTGCAACCGACCGACCTATCACTTATCAGGACTCGAGTGTATTGGTCAAGAAAGAATGCCTAATGTGAAGCCTTGAAAATCCACCACATTTGGTTGGTTAATTTCTTTGTAGTACGAGATTAGATTACTACTCCTATCCATCCTATTAAGTTTGAATAGTACTAGTAGTAGCTAAATTTATCTTGGGAATCTCCAAAACTAACATAGTGGACTGGACTGGAGTAGTACTCCCTATAAATTAATGTTACTACTACTACTACAACTTGTTTATTGTAATCAATGAACCAAGATGAGCTTCCAGTCCAACTAATTTTCATTTACTCCTACTCAATGACCATTGACCTCTCCCCCCTTAATTAAAAGCTATGAAAAACTTTTTCCAAAATTTCAGCTCAACTTCATGCCAAACCAACCCACTACAGGGACAGGGTTATTTATGCCTGCCCATATACTACGTATATCTTGTCATTGGGACATCAAATATCGATTAGCTACAAACTTAAGCTTATTTTTTTATAGACTGAATACTGAATACAATATATATATATATATATATATATATATATAAGGGGAATTACTCTAATAGGACGGGCACTTTTGTCATATTCTAACTGTACCTGGAGATTTAATGAAAAGAGCCCTTTGGGATAAATCCTCATAAATATATTTAGTTTCTAATTTGATGTATGTGTATTTGAAATGTCCTGTATTTTTGCAGTTTCAAGTAAACATCTATCTGCCTTATAAAAAGCACTGGGGAAAGAAATTACTTGTTCTCTGAAAGCCAAACTTTTATTTTCCATTTTCAAAGGCATATATATATATACATATGTGATATGTCTCGTTAATACTAACCATTTTAGGTAAGTTTTATGCAGCTATAAATGGATGTTTTTTCTTGTTAGGATGGTCAAACATTGTTGTTCTCCTACCACAACCAAAATTAAAAGCTTTAATTGATGTTTGATTAATGTGGTATCAATTCTTTTTATATATGTTCAAATTTTATACTACTTCTATCACACCTTCAATATAATCTGCAAAAGAAAAACCCATTAAAACACTTTCGGTATAGTCAGTGAAAAAATTAATAAGTTTCATTCTTTAATTAGGGATAAACCTTCAAATTTCAATTAGCTAGGGATAAACGTTCAAATTTCAAGACTCAGGATTCCTAATACTCTACGAATTAATGACAAATAGAGACTAGTAGTTATATTTTAAGCGAGCTAGTGCCAATTTACCCCCATCCCCTTGAATTGGAAAATAGCATTTTACTCCCCATGAAAATATTAGAAGCTATGCAAAGCGTTTTTGTAATTCACTTGCTGAAATTGAGAGTAAGCGTTTTTGTAACATTGGGTGTAAAATATCACATATACCATAACACAGGGAGAGTTGAGTGGGAGGGGGGGAGGGTGTTTAACTGCCACATTATCATAACCGATGGGGTAAAGTGTCATATCTTAAAATGTCAAAGAGGAGGTGTGAAATTTTTATAAGATTATTTCAAATCACAAGTGAATCGAATATTATGAATATCACAGGTAGTAAATTGTCATTAACTCTATTTTAGGCATCACTTCATATGTTAAATTCGCACACCTCGCTTTGTTGAACTCATTCAACCACAATGCAAGTGATAGACAAGTGTTTTAATTCATACATGTTTTGTCATTGGTCACTCGATCGTTACAACGGTGTCCAATCACAAGGCAATGAATTGCACTTTACTCGTGAATGTTTCAGATTCAAACAAGTCGGAGGGTTCAACTAAATCAGATTTAGATTAGAATTACCCTAATATTATAGGTATAAATTCAATGTCTAATAAAGACTAGTACTCATATTAGGTCACAATAATAAGCATTTTGTTCAACTGCATATATATGTATTTTATTTAACCTTTTTGTTGAACCAAGCACAACTGAGAGAATGGATATAGCAACTCAACAAGGTAAAAACACAAAGGACAACTAAATCAACCCAACATAATCACAGTTAAAGCTGAAATAAACAATGAGTAAAAGGACCTTTCTCAATTTATTCCAAGTGATGTAAACGTGAGTTAGATTTTTTAAGGGAAAAAAGAAAGATGCGTCCCCACACACATTCCGTTTGACCATCAAACACCCACCAACCCAACCATGGTTAAAAATACAAAAGAAAAAAAAAATACAAAACAACTATTCCCACGAGTAAATAAACCACACGTGTGGGCGGATGAAATGGGATACAATACATACATTATACATATAGTACAAATGGGTCAGAATAAAAACACAGAGCAATGTCCCTCTGTTCCCATTCGTATATAATCCATCCATCACTCCCCTAACAAATTCAGAGAGAATTTTTGCAGTCTTCTTTGATTTAGTATCACTTTTATTCATTTTTCCCTTTTATTTTTCTTTCGATATATAATCACGCACATAATAATAATAATAATTGGTCCCAGTGTGAGAAGAAAGAACATGCCTGCAAGTTTAGAGCCTCTGGATATTAACGTACAGATCCCGTACTACTTCCGGTGTCCAATTTCACTAGAGCTGATGAGTGACCCGGTCACCGTTTGTACCGGTCAAACGTACGACCGTTCAAGCATCGAATCCTGGGTCGCCACCGGTAACACAACATGTCCGGTCACCCGGGTCCCTCTCACAGATTTCACGCTCATTCCAAACCACACACTCCGGCGATTAATTCAGGATTGGTGCGTCGCTAATCGGTCTTTCGGAGTCGAACGAATACCAACTCCGAAGCAACCAGCCGAACCGGTTCTGGTTCGGACCTTATTGAACCAGGCGTCGTCCGGATCGAGCCCGTATAGTTTGAGAGTCTCGGCTCTGAGGAGGTTGAGAGGATTAGCACGTGACTCGGATAAAAACCGTTCTGTTATTGCCGCTAGCAACGCACGTGAGATTTTGCTTTCAATTGTTTTCGCTGATGTTGGTTCTGAACCGTCCGAATTAAATCACGAGTCGCTCGCGATTTTATCGATGTTAACGCTTTCCGAATCTGAGTGTATGTACGTCGCTTCCGATTCGGATCGGGTCGGGTATTTGGTAAATTTATTGTTTCATTCATCGATTGACATCCGAGTCAACTCGGCAGCGATTATTGAGTCCGTCGTGGCGGGGATACGATCGCCGGAGCTCCGATGCCAAATCAGCGGCGCCGAAGGAATATTCGATGGAATTGTAGGAATCTTAAATTATCCATTGGCTTATCCAAGGTCGTTGAAGATCGGAATCAAAGCGCTTTTCGCTTTGTGCCTCGTGAAACAGCACCGCCTAAAGGCGGTGGCGGCGGGGGCGGTGGACGCGTTGATTGATAGGCTGGCGGAGTTTGAGAAGTGCGATTCGGAGAGAGCGCTGGCGACGGTGGAGCTGCTTTGCAGGATTCCGTCGGGTTGCGCGGCGTTTGCGTCGCACGCCCTGACGGTGCCGCTGTTGGTGAAAATCATATTGAAGATTTCCGATCGTGCGACGGAGTATGCGGCCGGGGCTTTGTTGTCGCTCTGTTCGGCGTCGGAGTTAGCTCAGCGAGACGCGGTAGCTGCTGGCGTGTTGACTCAACTGTTGCTGCTTGTGCAGAGCGGTTGCACGGAGAGGGCGAAACGTAAAGCGCAAATGTTGCTGAAGTTACTGCGGGATTCGTGGCCACATGATTCGTTTACGAATTCGGATGATTTCGCAGGAAGCGACGTCGCTCCGTATTAATCTTTTTTATTTTAGTTTTTTCTTTTTCTCTTTCTTTCTTAAATTTAAATTTTATTTGCACTTTAAAGGGAAATAGGTTTAAAATGATTTAGATTGGGTACATAAAGGGGATCTCTGTATTTTTGTATGTAAGATTTATTTTTGAGCAGGGAGTATTTTTTTCTTAAAGAGAAAAAAGATTTGAAGAATATCGCAATCTGTATTCAATATTCTTTTATGTGCACCTTTTTTCATGATTTTAGTTGAGGTGATGCTCCATGTGGTCAAGTGTATATAAAATGCATAAATGATGGCTCCATTTGGCTGGGTTTTGGCCCAGTCTCGCGGGTCTCGCGAGACCGAGCCAAAACCCATCCAAATTAGTTTTCGCCAAACCCATAAAATCATTAAAAACCTATAAAACATTGATTTAACACCTGTTTTCTACTTTTTTCCTCAAATTTCACTAAAAAAGACATTGATTTGACACCTATAACCTACTTTTTTCCCTAAACTCCAACATCCAAACTCAATCCAAGTGAGGTCTCAAAGGTTTCATCGAAACCACCCAAACCAATTATTTTAAACCGAGACCCGCGAAACCGAGCCAAAACCCATCCAAATAGACCCGATATTATTTTCCCTTTTATTATGTTAATAAAAGGGAAAATAATATCATTTATGCATTTTATATACACTTGACCACATTATGTTTAAGTGTAACATATAACTCACATTATGTTTAATGAAATCATAAATATATCTCACATTATGTTTAATGAAATCATAAACATAACATAAACTAAGGAAAATATGAATTCTTGTACTTGTTGGCAATCGAAATTTACCATACTCAATGTTTCTGGTAAAATAAACAATGAATAGCATCGACATTGTATCAGTAGGTATAACAATGAAATTCGAAGAAACTCGCAACCATAATATAAGTATAGTTTATTGAAGTCTTTAACTTGATAAATAATACAGTAAGATATTTTGTTTGTATGACTATATGCAAATTTTCTTTTACGTCTTAGGTTTTTGCGATTTTAAGTAACATTTGAGTGACCATTTACAGGAATTGATCATTGTTAACAATAGCAACCTACTATATATAATCGCTCCCACTCTCGTTTTTTTTATATAATAAAAAAAAAAAAAACTTATTTTGGTGATATTTTTCTCCCAAAGTTGCTTGTATAATTCTAATGATAGTATATAAATTGATGGTTCAACTTCCTTTGACCAAATATTGCTGGAAGGAATAGTGGCGCATGCATAGAAAAAGGTGGTTCATTCGGAATAATGGCATGTAATTGTTAACCACAAAATGTCTGAAAAATATATATGTGGTATAAATAGTTATTCCTATGTTCAAAGTGAGACCATGGAAATGGAATCTCACATGGGCTTCGGATTTTTCCATTTCTTGTCGGCAACTGGTGCTAATATACATTATGTTTTTTTCTCCATATATGTAGACATAGAACAATAATATATGGGTATAAAGAATTTAATTCTGTGTTTGATCAAAGACAAAAGTTGGGTAAATTTTCACTAGAACCATCAATGAGCTCCAGAATTTTTTATTTTTTGATATTATGTTTTGGATATTTTGGTTATGATTGGATCCATACAATTTGATCGATTTTTAATATAATTCTATGTCATGATGTGAATGGGGAACAAATTTTCAAGGCGTGTGCCAACAAGTATTAATTATTAATTATGCATGTCCTATTTTTGGTTTATGTTACAAAGAAATACTTATTTTCAATCCTCGTACAAATTATGCATAAATTTGGATTAATGTATCATTCTTAGTTTAATCGCACTCATTCAATTACAAAGTGAAAGAGGATTCGAGCTCCTATTGGTCATGGGTTGAGAACGGGAATTGAACTCTATGAGATCTAATCTCCCGTTCTTCCTCAGTTGCTCACTGATAGAGCGGTCGGCTATTAACGATTGGTTGTAGGCTCGAATCCTACTTGTGTAAATATAGTTGAACTTATATTTTGATTGATTAGTCTTTTATTAACATATTTACACTCGATAGAGATTTAGGTACAATATAGACTCAAGGTGGTTGGATTAAGTGGTAATGACTTGCGATCTTTAAATGCCAGACTCAAGTTCGAATCATATTGAAGACATCACATTGGGTAGAAGGACCTATACCCTTTCCACTGTAAATACACAGTGTAATTAAGGACGAATGTCACTACTTTCTTTTCTTTTCTTTTTTTTTTTTTTGGGGGGGGGGGGGGGGGTTGAATAATTTTAGAAAAAAAAAATTAAAACTACAATTTTGTTTTTTTTAAGAAATTAGTACTGCTATTTTATACTCCCTCCGTCCCATTGTTTTTGCTCTTATTTCCTTTTTGAGATGTCCCATAATATCTCCCTTTCTCTCTCAAAGAATAACAAAAGTTTACTTTTTTAACAAATTGTCTAAAACTCCGTGCCAAACCTAAAAGGAGCAAAAAATATGGGACAGAGGGAGTATGACTGAACCACTAATGTAATTCAAAGTTTCAAAAGTATATTTTCTTATACTCCGTATATATCAATGACAATTCTAATAAAAAGGCAAATATATATGCATGTTAAATTGTCAATAACACCTACTTTATGCAATAAATTAAAACATTTGTTTAGACTTAATTTAGAAGACATGGTTATCAATAGTTTTTGTGCTAAATTTACCATCGAAAAGTATAAGAAAGTCTATAATGTAAATTTTGAAAGATTGTTTGATTTGTTCAATATTAGTTTTTCATGTTACCAACACAACAAAAGCAACAATTATCAACAATATTAGAAACGAGATGAGAGATTACTACCTTGCGAATTGTTTGATTATTCACATTGAGAATAAAAATGCTAAGAATTTTTTATGATATAAAGAACGTCGTATATAATTTTCCTAGTTTTTTCATTCAATTATTTTAACATTTTCAATTCAATATATAGAGTTTTCGTTGATAATACATTCTATACAAATAAATTATATTGAATAGCATTGTCAATTAGTTATAGCGATGTATAAACTCGATTCCCCCGACTCTATAATCCTGGATCCGTCCCTGAGTCTAATAAATAAAGAAAAAAGAAAAAAGAAAAAAGGGAGGGAGGAGGAGGGGGGAGGGGTACAATATAGTTATTAGTTAGAATTTAGAACTAGTCCAACCTTTGCCTTATTTTCTTTTTTCCTCTCAAAACTCAAAAGGCTAGGCTTGATTGTTAGTTACGCAACTCTATGTAATGTTCACCTAAGGAAAAAAAACAAAAATCTCTTCCTTTTTCCGATAAAAGTAACTATAACTATGGATTAAAAATTCTATATATCACAAACAAGAAGTTTGTTTTTATTTAAACTAGAATAACTTAATTATTCAAAAAAAAAAAAAAAGATATTTTGAATTTTTCCGAGTAATTCTAGTTTTAACTCTAATACTTATTTGACATAAATATATCAAAGAAGAAAAACGAAATCTAGTTCTTGACTATGCATGATCTCCAAATATATGGTTCACGGTTCACTCCGGAACATTTCTTCGAACTCATCACAAGAAAAAGGAAGAGAAAACAATACACACGTTGCATTTTCATAACATGGACAGGGCCCAATCAAAAGATTTATTGAATTTACAAAGGCCCATAGCCCATTTAATTTGCCCTCTAATGCTTTCTAAACTTGAGGCCCGTCTACCCAAATCTACTATCAGTTTAATGTTTTAGATTAATCGGGAATAGGCCTTGTTTGTTGCGGTCTTTTCCATTTTGGGATTTTTCCCTTTGGGCAATAAATTAATTTTTTTGCAGAGGGGGACGGGCTGTACTTAGTTGGGATGTTAGGGCGGGGTCGAGCTCTGCGGCTGGAGCCATCTCCAATGGAGGAGAGGCCGGGGCGGGGTGGCGTAGAGGCGGGAACGGGCCGCAGTCGGGGCTCCACGGAATCATCAACTGCGTATTTATTGTATATTTATTCGTATTTAATAAATATATGTAGTCATCAATTTTTAATTTGATTATTTAATATAATAAAATTAATTTTTTTAAAATTAAAATCATTAATAATTTATTAGAATTGTAATTAAATTTATTTATGAATATTAATAAATAAATAGCCTATTTTATTTTAATATCTTTTATTGTAATTAAAAATTTAATCATTTAACTACAATATTGGTGGTGACGTATTTTCGTGAGTTTGTCGTTTATTTAATCCGATTTCTTGCATTTTCTTTCTTGTTTGTTGTATTTTCTATTATGTATTAATATTAATTTACTTAATTATTTATTTACTCTCTTTAATTCTAATATTTTAATATAATTAATGATTTAATTACAAGATGCAAATAATTATTAGTATTATTATATTAATATTAATATTAAGATTAAGATTAAAACTATAATATTAATAGGTGAGAGTGGGCAACGGAAAAAAAATTGAATTAATTCTATTCCTGAACTCTGCCATTGGAGACGACCAGGCAGGGTTCGGGATGGGGGCAGGGCCAGCCTCGGGACTCCGGAGCCCCGAAACCCTACCCCCCCATTGGAGATGGTCTTAGGGATTTTCCTTTACTCTTTTCCCCTCCTTTTTACTCCATATGTTTTCATGCATGTAATTTATTTAACTGAAATTTAGGGTTAGCTAGTAAAAGTATTATTTAACTATTTCTTTATGGGGTGTACTAATTTTTTAAAAGAACATTTTTGGCATTCATCTTTTGGCCTTCTAAAGAAAGTTTGATGAAGGACACGACAATTAATATCATTTTAATGGGAAATTCTTACCCAGACCTGGTTTGGCCGAACCCAAAGTAACTACATGGCAAGTGTAATACACTTGCTTTGGGATTGGATGTAACTCCCAGGAGAGTGACCAATCACAAAGCAAGTGCAATACACTTGCTTGGTGGTTGGATGGGTTTGGCCAAGCCAGACTTGGACAAGAATTTTCCCATTTTAATGAAACCTTTAACGACCACAAATGAGAGAGGGAGTGTGTCTTTGTAACTATTGAATCATATCGCCTCTCAAAAGAAAAAGAAAAAAAACTAATGAATCATATAGTCACATTAAGCCTATTTTGTAAATACATTTAATTTGGGGGATCTGATGTAATCTTCCCTTAAATCAATTAGGCAAAATAGGGAGTTCATTTATACGTGTCTACTGAATTGCATCCGATCCATGAAAGTTTTTGTTAGTTGCATATATAAAATCAAAACAATGTACAACTTTTTCAAATTGATGCAAAATTAAGACTCGTGATAAATATGTATTAAGCAGCAAAATGAACATATAATATACTTAAAGAGTATTATAAATTAAAGCTTGAACCGATGAAACTTGAGATCTCGAATTTTGCCCAACATTAGAAGCTAAATTAATACTATACACAATATATATATATTAATATATATCTATATATACGGAAAAGGATGTATATACAACAGTACAGAGAGATCCGGAATTAATTAAAACAGATAATTAATACAGTACCATATATATATAAAGTACTTAATTTTGCATACTTAATTATTATGTAATAACTAGCTAGGTAGCTGTACATATAATAGATGCAAGGATAGTCATGAATATCCTTAATTTTAAGTTTTAGTAATATTAATTCTCGATCGATCCATCTGCAGCCAAAGCCAAATTAAGAATTAACCCAAAGCATTATTTCTGCAGCAGCTTGCTTGTGTATTTCTTCCACCGGAAATGCCTGTGGGAACAGAACAGAACCACCATTTGCCTACATATACGTACATCCATTAATTAATTAATTTATATATAAATATCTATTTCTAATAACATGAAAATATGCTTTCAAATTCTATAACAACATAGAAAAGGAAATAATCACGAGAAAATCAAATGCTAATTAAGATATTATAGTTGTGACATGCATTAATTAAAGTGGAATATATGATTTTTTGTCAAATACATTTACCAAATCCTACCAGAATTTGTAATTTGGTATTTGTTTAGTTTTATACTAGTATAATTATTTGGTTTATCCCTTTAAAAAAAATTAGTTGGTTTATCTTTATAATTTATTAGTGATTAAAGATGTTTTTTAAAAAAAGATAGTCTTTTTGATATAATATTGATTTGAATTTCTCATGTAATGTAACAATCACAAATTGTGTGCAGTAAAACAAGTAACTTCACACCAAAAAAACTAGTGATAAAATAATTTTACAATGTAATTTGTTATGTTCCAGCTAGCGTGAATTAGCAAACATCTTGTAGTGAAAAATTCATAAAATGCACAGATCTTGTGTTTTTAAATACTAATCATTATTAATTAAGGTATATGAAAATTATACATAAATAAAACATATACGTTTCTAAAAATTATTTCGAAAAAATAAGGATATTTATTAAGAAGTTAAAGTATAGACTATAGACCACAGCCAAAACTAATCAAATTCCTAAAACATACCCAAATTGAACCCCTAGTCCTTGAATTAAAATTTCCGTGAAATCCTCTCTTCGATCTTTTGGATAAATCAAAACATATTTTTCTTCCATTTATCTAATTTTTTTTTTTTTTGATAATTTTAAAAAAGTAGTATAAAAAAGATATAATTAAGGTACTGATCTATGGGCTCGTAAATTTAATTAAAAATAAAAATTAAATAAAAAAAGAAAAGTAGATGGACTTACACGGGTATGAATCATGTACATGCACCTAGTCCGATCCGAAGAAATTTGAGCGGTAACAATGTTCACTCTATACTTCTCCAGCACAAAGCATATGGCTGTGAAAAGTCCGGGCTTTTTGGGCCCGCAAACGCTTATATGAGCATCATTTCCACAAATATTCAGGATTACATTCGGAGAAGTCCATGTCTTGAAAACTGCAGGGTATTCAGGGCCCGTGAATATCGGGTTCGGGTTCATGTAATTGGGTTTGGTTAAAGTAGTAGTGAATGCTGCAGGCGCAGGAGCAGGCGCAGGGGCAGGCATGTTACGATAAGTACTTGTAGAACCCGGCTCACCTAAAAAACCTCCCCTCCCGAATTTATGTATAATAAAGGGACTATTATTATTATTGATATTGTAATTGTAATTGTAATTATTATTTAGTCGAAGACGAAAAGTGTCCAGCTTTCGTTTCCTTAGGTTCTTACGAGTTTCTTCCAGCTTTTTTATGTACTTTACTGCTTCATCAACAATGGTGGATTTATCTGCCTGCATATATAAAATAAAAATTAATTTAAGTGAAAATCAAGAAAATTTAAAGAATATATGATCAAATTAATTCCAGTTTCCCTGCATGCACATTTGAATTTGATATACTAATTAATTAAACTCGTACTTCCCAAAACATATTAAAAATGGAATCTTTGTTAAGAATTAAATTGATTTTTTTATTTTTTTTATTTTGACAGATCTAGAATCCATGTGTGTTAAATCTTAATTATCTATCTTGGATCAGAAATAAGATTCTTCTGAAATCAACTCGATTTAGACAGAACCCAAAACTATATATCAATCATCAAAAGAAGGAAGAAATTAAAAAAGCATTTCCTCTTTCCTGACTCTATATTTCTTTTCAATCAAAAATTTGTATTTGTTTATGTATTGTTTCACCAAAAATAGCCAACTTTTTCAAAAAAATCAAACACTAAATGATACTAGCTATATGATGTGGCTAAATTAAAAATGTTGGGCTTTGTAAAAAATTGCGTCTGGATCTTTGCTTCTTCCGCCTTCTCGATCTTAAAAAGATCAACATCAAGAAGATATATTAAAATTAAAATATATAGATGAAAAATGGAAGATTTTTGGAATTAATTTTAATAATTATATTAAGAAAAAAGAAGAAATGTTGTTATTAATATAATTACCTTAGGAGGGAGGTGAGGGATTAAAGCATGAAGATTGGTAAACATATCTCTCATTTTCTTCCTCCTCTCTCTTTCAGTCCATATATGCAACTCATGTTCAGATGCACCAGCTGCATCTGCAGTACCTTTTCCTTCATTCGCACCACCTTTCTTTTCGGCGCCCGAGGCGGTTCTCTTCTTCCCCTTTGGAGGCCGCGGTGGCCGCGGCGGCAGCGGTGGACGCGGTGCCCGCGGCGGTCGCGGCGGTCGCGGCGGCAGCGGTGGTCGCGGCGGCAGCGGAGCTTTCCCACGAACCTTCTCCGCCACCTGTTCTCCTTTTGGAATATTGCTAATTATCTTGATGCCGTCTTCTTCAGGAACTTGCAAAATTGGAAATGACCATGATTGATCTTCGTCCCACATCGTCTTTTCGTCGCCCATAGTTAAATAATATTGGAGGATAGATGGGGGAGGAGCATAATATTAGTAAGAAGAGGTGATGAGAAACATATGTATGTATGTATGTATTATATATAGAGGGCTACCGGCACTGGTGGTAAGTAACTGATCGTTTAGGGTAAAAAATTTATCCAAAGTTTCATTTGAGCTCGGTTTGTCATTTATATTAAAATGTTTTCTTCTGGAATTCTTTTGTAAATTATAACTCTATTTGAGCACGGCTTGACAAACTAAAAATTTACAAATATTAAGTTTAACACTCAAATGAGAAAATATTTGTCCAGATCTGACTTGGCCAAAGTCATATATCATCAAGCAAATGTATTGCACTTAGTTTGTGTTTGATCACTCTCCTACGAGTTCATCTACTCTCAAAACAAGTATATATATTACACTTTCCATGTAATTACATTAGGATCAGCTGAACCCAATTTGAGTAAGAATTTCACCAATCAAATGCATACTCAATAAAATATACAAAACAAGCTTGAACTTTGTTGTTCGACTTTACTCATTTATGACCATAATTGTAAATACATTAAAGATATCATTTGGTGGGTGCTAAATGAGAATAGACCAAAATATAATCATAAGCCAAAATGCCGTTACTGGCTTCAAACAAATATAGGTAGCTAAAGCAAATTACCAAAAAAAATTCTCTCTCTAGGGGGTCCCACCTTGTTTTTTTTAGTTTTTCAAAAGTTTAATCCCTTTCGAAGCACGTCAGATACATAAAGTGGAACCTCTCCCAACAAGGACTCGAAATTTCGAACTTGAGTCTGCTACTTCGTAATGACTAGTCCCTTACTAGACCAATCACCTGGTGGTAGGAAATCCCACTTTGTGAAGGGATCTATTTTGTTAAATTACTATTTCTAATTTTCATTATGGTAATAACTTTCTAACAAGTACTTCATATTCTTGATTTATCATACATGAAGTACTGAGGTTATCCTTTTCAAAGATTATAACTAGCTAGTTAATTTTGTTGGTTTCTTAAGGGTTAAATCTCTTTCTTTTGAGGTGTATTAGACACATAAATAAATATTTTTCAACAAGAATTCGAACTTGAGTCCGCTACTTTATAGTGACGTACTAATCCCTTCGACTGGATCAATCATTTGTTGGACTTAACTAGTTAATTAATATCTTTTGTTTTGAGGTACATGTTGATAAAACTTGAGAACCTAAAATAAACTTCTTAGTTCGATCGTATCCTTTCTTTACTGTACATGGCGGCAAGGAAATTAAGTTACAAAATACATAATGTAACTATGACTAGCTTAATAGATTTTGGAATTACTGAACATAATTATACGTTTTATGAGTGCATGTTATCTAATTATTAGTAACATGATTATTGATTTATGACGCGCGTATAAATTTATATTTTATATTTATCGAAAACGACAATCTTATTTCCGACATGACTATTTTAAAATATGTCTATGTTTTTGCCTTGTAATTATGCCAATCGACACAATTTAAAGGAGGCGACAAAGTGTTAGCAACGTGTACGTAAATACGTAATTCCTTATTATAGTTGTTTTTCTTGTCGAAATTTGTATATAAATCTTGATTACTTTTGATTTAAGTGAAAACATCTCCCAACAGAGATTCGAACATAAACATATTTTTTGTAATACAACTAGCTTACTGATAAGGAGTTTCATTGCACGTAACTTACGTTTACATACAATAATATTTTAATAACCCATTTGTATTTACATTTTAACTTTACATAAAACTAAAACGTGAATAGTGGTGTTGTCTTGTTACATGTAATGATTTTCTTTAAATTTGTTTGTATCCTCTTTTTTATACTATATTGGTGGTAAAGAAACAAGTTACCAAATATATTTCACTTTTATTGTTACAAAGTAGGTGGTTTTATTTGGAATCAAGTGAATATGCATGTACTACTCATTCTCCAAATTACCCCATATTTTATGTTCACTTTGATAAGAGAAACAAATACAATGTGATGATGTATGAAAACATTTTTAGCTTGTATATTTTTATTGAAATTTACAATTTAGTAGTTGGGTAAATTTAGTAGTTGGGTAGTAATTCTTATACTCCTAGGAGTATTGTTTTATTGCCTTCTTTTGGCTGGTTAATACTTGTGATAAAGTATTTGTGAGCACGAGAGTGTTAACTACTTTCTCTATTTCATATAAATTGGCATATTTGTCAATTTTTTTTATTTCAAATTAATTGGCATATTTGAATTTTCAAATCATATTTTTTCAATTTTGCTTGTTTCTCACATTTAAGTTGGGAAACTCAATGGTCATCATTCACTAATAAAAAATTAAAAAGGAGCAAATATTATAAAGGGTATGAGACATTTTACTATAAAGAGTTATGTAATGATGAAGTTTCTTAATCTGTATGAAAACAAAAAATGTGTCAATTAATATGAAAAAGAGGGAGTATTTTACTATACGTGAAACGTGATTACTTTTACAGTTTTACATGAAAAAAATGTTTATCGCTCATTATAATAATAACTTTTAGTTATTAACAATGGAGCTACGCACCTTGAAATACCATCTATGTGATGTTCTTTCATTTTATATAATCGTGTCTTACATGCTAGGCGCATTGGTGCACACTTTTTTCACACAACTTGAAACTTACTTTAAACTACAATTGTGCGCTCATGCGTGCATGTAAAATGTTCTAAGTAATTTGAAAATAATAATTTGATAAATTTAATTTCAGGAGCTGTTTGGAAAGATTAGCAATCCTGAAATGCTAAATCTATCAAAAAGTTGAGAAATAATATCATGAAAAGAAGTAGAATTGATTGGCAATGTGGTTTTATAATACTGTATTATTTATAAAATAAAATTAGATATGCAAATTATATTATATATAAAGTTAGGAGCAAAAGTTGAATTTTGTAAAGTAGTTCGACGAAAAATGCAATATTGGTTGTTTGAAGTCTGGATTTATTGAAGAAAGGCGCTTGATTTGAGGGGGGAGGGTGCAGTAGTGCATGTATGTACTAAAAACTCATCTGAAGTAGTAATAATACTCTAGTTTAGAATGAAAAGTAAAAGCAGGGGGGAGTAAAATAAGTACTTTAATTTTGTCTGTGTGTGGGTGTGACGTAAGTAAAGTGGAAGGATCCTCTGATTTTCTGAGTGTTTTATGGTTAAATGCTTAATTGCTTGCGTTTAGTAATCATGATATTCTGTCTTCCTCTCCTTCAAGTTTTTGTCCCAACCTCCTCCTCATTGCCTACGTGGCTTCAAGGAAGGAAAAACTTATCGTAAAATTAGACTTTCTTTTTTAATTCAATAATAAATTCATAATATTCATCATTATCTTCTTCCTCTACAATTAAATAAATAAATAATAATAATAATAATAAGTGTTCATGTTAACAACCTTACCTATATATGGACTTGAACTGGAGATCTCCAACATAGAAAAACCAACATCATATTTAATTTTAATAATTATCAAATCTTAACTACACTCACTTTATGCACTTGCATTCCACATTCGCCTCTTCCGCCTTGTTAGTGAATGGAAAAATACTTTAACAATAAATTTTCCTATGGCAAGAGCCTCGCGAAGCAATGCCGCATGCATGGGACCTCTATCGACCTATCCCATTCATGGATTAAAATTTCGTTTTCGATGTATGTTTCAATCACATTAATATAGAAAACTTTTAGACAAATTTTCAAAAAAAACTAGAAAAAGTTCAGAAAAAGATTATTACATTAAGATAAAAGAGAAAGTTTCAAAGCAAATATCTAGTTTTAAAAATTCACATTATTTTTGTTTCGATTTATTCAAAAACCAAAAAATTCGATATTTTTGAACAAAAAAAAAGGAAATTTTGATCCATAATCCCACTACAAGTGCCACGACAACCTTACCATGAAACTTCAATTTTAAAAAGTCAGAATTTCAAATTTTGGTTGTAAATTTCTATATCTCAATCACGCCCATGCTAACGCACAAACACAAGGACAACCTGGTCTAGAAGTATTCTCCCGATCTTATGGTTGTAAATGCACCGCATCATATATTGTGAAAAATTTGTAACCAAACATATTGTGAAAAAATGCATAACATCACAAAAATGAATGATGTGATGCATTACAATCACAAGACCTAAAACATACTCATAGACAATCTAGTCCATAATTTTCAACAAGCACAAGTTAACTATTAGAGAGACCTCTTTTCTCTTCTTCGAAATCTACAACAAACACATTATCTTAACATAAAGACCAGATTATTCACGGTACAAAATCAACACAAATATTGTCTGTAAGGATGTCTAAAACCATATCATAACAATTTTTTTTAACAATACAAAAATCTCATAAATCACAAATTAAAATTTATCACATACATGACCACTTCATTAACTACTCATCCTTAGCACCCTTTCATTCTTTTATCCCACAGAGTTAATTCATGGGTAAGAAATAAAAGAGATTCGGATGAGAACTAAACTCCATGAACCAGTATCGACGGAATGGATAAAACAAAAGATACGACCCTGCAAAGGGCATATTGTTTTTGTCTGAAGGGTATTCTCGGAGAGTTCTAGATCTCTTACCAAAAAAGCCCGTCTAAAAGTTTTTTGTTTGAAGGGTATTTTTGGGAGAGTTCTTGATCTCCTACCAAAAATGCCCGTTTCAAGTTTTTTGTTGGAAGAGTTTTATTGGAAGAGTGTTTGATCTCCCACCGTAAATGACCGTTTCAAGCATTCAAGGCAGTCATTTTACAAATGGGACACAAGTTCTTCAGTAGTAACCACTGTTTGATGCAACCGGAGTGAAACTCGTGGCCACAGTCCAATATCCCAATCTCATTTCCAGCAATGTAATTCTCCTAATCAATATGAACATTAAAAAAACATCAAGTGGGTAACAAAATCTTAAACATTAATGGAAAGGGCAAAAGGGGAAACTATCGACTCCAGCTGGCGATACTTTGAGAGTAGTAAAGACATGAGACGAACCTGACATATACAACATGGCTCCGTATTTGGTGAGGCTCTCGTTCCTTCATACTTTCTCTGATTCATTGAGCCTCTAATTTTATCCTCGGTCAGTCCAGTATTCACGTCCCCTATTCTTTCCTCCAAAGCTAACAATTCCTGTTACATAAAATGGATTTTACCCATTAAAACTGTAAAGAAATACAAAGTTGGGGGAAGATTGAATTCTCATTAATAATGTGTCCTAAGACAACCTAAGAGTATTTATAGAAGAAAGTAAAACATTCCTAATTCAAATAGGATTCTAACACTCCTACTCAATCTATAACATTAATACTCCAATAACCCTAACACTACCCATCAAGCTAGAGCATACTATGCTCTAAGCTTGCAACAGAAAAGTTGAAACACAAAAACAATAAACAAAAAAACTAATGGCGATCACGAATTGACGACAGATGTAGCAATTGTTGACCATCAATCGCGAAAAATCCTTAAATCCCACTTATCCAAGTGTTTCACAAAATCAAACCAAATTTATGGATCCCACTCTCCGAGTGTACCTATCGAAACCAATCAATGTAGATCCCGCTCTCCCGAGTGTATCCACGAAACCACCCAATGCATGAATCCCACTCTCCGGAGTGTATTCATCGAAACCACCCCAATAGTGAAACCACTTCATCAAGTGTACCCACAAAATCACCAAACAAGGACAACCAAAAGTCACAACTTCGAACAACTCCAATCAAAGCATGTAAAGAAAGACAAAGGAGAAAGACACGAACAATTTGAAAGAGACTATCATACTCCGGTGGCCACGGCGGCTTAATGAGGTGGCGGCGGCAGCGCAGCCTAGGGCTTCATCCACTACTAAACCCTAGATCTAACCTAGAGCTCTGATACCATGTAAAGAAAGACTAAGTTGGGGAAAGATTGAATTCTCATTAATAACTATGTGTCGTGTCATAAAGACAACGTAGGAATATTTATGGAAGAAAGTAAAACATTCATAATTCAAATAGGCCTAGTTCAAAATAGGACTCTTAACAATCCTACTCAATCTATAACATTAATACTCCAATAACTCTAACAAAAACTTCCTCAGCGAAATTGGATTTTAAATTCTACAGGTGTGGACCCTAAAAACTTTTAAGTGTCGTGCATTTTCAATAATAGCACTTTTAGTCCCAACTTTATTGCACATTTTTGCCATTTTTCCAACTTTACATCCGGTGGATTAGCCTCTGTTTTGCACTTTTGGTCTCATACGACCGTCTCTATCTTGGAATCTCGTCCCAAATTTTATGGAAACGAGAGGACTAAAGGTGCAAAAAAAAGTTCAGCACTTGGGACCAAAAGTGCTACTTCTACAAAGATAAATGTGTTGTGAGACTAGGAATGCAGTATTTTGTCTCATTGTTTAGAAATCGAAGTCCAAACAGATAGTTAATAGTTTCAACGGATTTCAGTACCTCATAGGACATATTGTCAACATCAAGCCTCAAGTCTCTGTGTCGATCATGCAAGTCTGCAAATCCAATACTTAAAGGTTCCATTATCACATAATCCTGAAAAGGAAAAGGAAAAGTAATGTTTTTTGGTACCATTAGTCTCCCACCAAATAAATACATGCATTATAAACAAAACAAAACAAAAAACTAAAATGGTATTTCACCGCCACACTACTCACACGTAAGAGTAGAGCCAAAAACCAAACCGCTGTGGGCCCAGTTGAGTCTATTCAGATTTAACAGAACAGGAAAAGATCATAAAAGACTAACGAAATAGTTGATAGTATCAATGTGAACTGATCAGACAGTCAACTATTAAGTTTACAATAGACGATCCGATCTTTTTGGGGAAACAATGGAAATTTAATCAAGTTGATTGCTCAGCAACTTCACGAAACCACAGGGACAGTGGTAGTAGTAGTAGTACGGTACCACATTAAAGAAGCCACTTTACGACAATGTTACATGTCAGCGCATTTAATTTCAATGGAAATTTACCTTTTTTTGGCAATCCCTAATCCGCGTAACCCATCTTTGGGATCTATTCTGTAAAGCTTATGCATTAGAAAATGACATCAGACTATTGGCCTTTAGTGCATCTTCCCGTACATAATCTAAAGGTCTTTAAGTTTTTAGTATCATACTGTCATTCAATGAAGTCTTAAGATTTAACTTCTTGGTTAGGAGTTTGACATATTTACACTTAATTTAGATTATTCACATGATAACTAAAATTGTCTTTTACTGTGTAATAGACCAAAGTATAAATACACTCCATGAGAACCACTTCAACTATTTTTTGTCTCCATAATGGCTTCCAAAGTCAACTTTGTTCCACCGACAAATAAAGGTATTTTAATTGCATGACTCTGGTCCAGTATGTGAATCCATATGAGTCTCATTAACTTTTTCAGTGATGAAATTATTCCCCTGCAATTTATTTTTTTATTTTGGTTTTCTAGCAACATATCATCATTGTTATTATTATGCACTATACAAATTTTTTAGAGAGTTCTTATTCATCTTTATAATAATAGCACAATAGACTCCCCAATTGCAAAAAATCATACTAGTGACTATCAATAAATAAAAAGTACTATTCTCTCTGAATTGATACGAAGAAAGCTACATCAGCAAGTAAATAATATTTCACGTAAACATGTTTAGAAAAGGTTTCAATGTGCATACTAATGTATAAAGGTAAAAATAATAATACATGAACAACAGAACAAAGATGTAAGACAAACCTCAGCTTGTAAGGGGATACCCCTACGCATGGTTCTCAAGACATGACGAACCTGTTCAACAAAGTAATGCAAAGTATAAATATATGACTACTTCTTTTAGTTGAAATTCCTAAAACCAAGCCAGTTCCTACAAAGCAATTTACCAACTCAAAAGATACTTATACCTTTTGTAAGCAAGTGTTTCTGATCAAACTAAAAAGGAATGTAGAAATAACAGAGGATACTGAGACATGTATTTTCCCAGCATTTGTGATATGGAGAAGCCGAATAGGTAAATTTGATATGATAAAGTATAAGGCATAGTACACGTAAGTTAACAGGTAGATAAAAGAACTAATTATTAAATAGTATTATATAGGATGTGATTATAGCAGAAGGTAATAAATTAGGCAGAATAAATGAGCCACAAATGAAGAAACAAAGTAAATAGATTAACAATAACATACAAGAGCAACTCAAAAGGACTAATCAGAAAGTGTAAAAACAAAACTTAATAAAACAGTAGCAATCAGCCCATGCACATTAAAATTTTGAAACACAGGTCACATTTTAAAGTAACTAAGCATAAAACTTGGAAAATAATACATGAAATGATGGCAGAAACAGTGTAAGCTCCTCGTAAAAATATAAATAAACAAAAAACCTCAATGTTTGCCAACCACAACTTTTGTATTTGTTTTAAGTGTATCACTTTAATCAAACAAAGTCACTAAATTTTTTTTTAATTTAAAAAAAGTAAGTTACATGAGGATTCATTCTTTGAGAAGTATTTCATATTACGACTTTTTAAGGCATTATCATGAAGCTTATTTCAGTTTTTAATACTGCTAAGTATAAATACTAAATGTCTCTCCTCTTTGCAGCTTAAGCTTTTAGGTGAGTTGGACATTCATTATAGTATCGGAGTCGTGCCCAAAAGAGGACCGTGTTCGAATCTCTCCACCACCCAATTCTAGATTCCACGTGTTTAGGCCTGAGTAAAATGTACACCGCCTACACGTGAAGGGGCATGCTGAGTATCAATATTAAATCTATCCTTTCTAACAACTTAAGCTTCTAGTGAGTTGGACATTCAATAGATGCAAAATATTAACGACCTATGTTACAAGAACTTTTAATTGGTAGACTATATCCTATGACAAATTAATGCTTTCATGTATTTACATATTATTCTTTCAGCTTATTACTTATTAAAAACTTCAAGTTATTAGCCACCTATAGAGTTTATTAGGCTCTTTGATAATTCTAGAGAAAAATCCAAAAACTTCCATACTCATGATATGCATTATACATTAACATGAATATTCAAAACGTAATTAAAATCTCCACGAAATTCACATACCAGTCTATGCCTTTCCTCCACAGCAGCCATAATACGCAAAGCATAATCATTATTATCACCTGGCATATCCATCAAAACCGGTGCTGACCTATGATCTGTTCCGTGTTCAGCACGACTAGCACCAGCAACCCCATCTGATGAAGACGAGCCCGAGGGCAAAACTGGAAAGTGATTTCTTGGAATTGCAAAATCAGATTCAATTGTTGATAAAGGAATCCAAGGAGCAGCTTCTGACAACCTTTGATGATATTGAGACGTATGGATTTGATGAGGCAACCAGGCAGGCCCACCAGAAGCCGGACCCATTAAAGAACCGGATGATGAATGATTTCTAGAAGAGACCGAAGTTACAGGAGCAAAACTCCAATCAATTTGGTCATTTGAGACATTTCTAGCATTAACTTCTTCACGAACCATGAAAGAACTCGATGAAGTGCCACCTCGTGAACTTAAAGATTGATCGTAATGGTATAAAGGTCTAGCTCTAGCCTCATTTCTATTCATTGAATGAGGTTGATCAATGGTATTGTTTGGATTTATTATTGGTCGTGTCATAGTCGACCTGAAATCTGAAGAACCAACGTTTGGAATGAAATTCCTAGTCGAGCCTTCTACAAATCTCGGAACATTTGCAGGCGGGGAAAAGCTACGGCCCACTCTATTCATACCAACCCCGCTACTTATGTGTAAGCCTTCCGAGTGATTAGTACGAGACAAGTTCAGAGAGCCAGATGATGATATACTTAAGTTTGGAGTCATTGTGTTATCTCTCGGTTGACTAGAGCTTGAACTTGAACCTGGGTAAAATTGTCGAGAAGTGCCTTCAATAGCCTTTCTTTTGCATGATGAACCCCAGTCATTATTTTCCAAAAATGGAAAAGAACTATCTGAAGAATTTCCTCTGTTACTTGAAGAATCATAAAAAGTTGGAATCTGGTTTGTTTCCGAATAACCGGAATTGTAATGAATACGAGAGGGGCCTGCTTCTTGACTTATATGGCAATCATTCTCAATCACATGCCCATGGCCTGAACTAGTGTTGGTAGTACTAGAAGGTGCAAAAGACCATGATGGATGCCATCCAAGCCTCGTTTTTGAGTCATCTACAAAAGCTCGTTCTTGAGGATTATTTGCACCGGAGCTGGATGCACCACGATCCCAACCATTAAAAAATTGTGCATGATTTTCGGTAGCATTTATTCGGTTTATATTACTGTCATTGGGTGCAAGCATGAAATTTGACAATCGATTTTCAACTGGATTCGCCATGTTATTATCCCACGAAGTAGAATGTTCCATAGAAGTGTTATTACTGGGAAATGAACCTTGATTCAAATCAATTGTTTCAGGAAAGGATTCGAGGCTATTCCTTTCCCGTTGCATATCTGTAATAGGAATGCCGAGGGGTAGATAATAATTCAGGATAAATATTGCTGAAAATGGTTGGAGATCTACAAGGATTAAGAAAGATAATTAGGTCAACTTGAGCATATATACATTTTTGAACCGAAAAACAAGATCAATTAATATAAATTGCACATTTCAAGCAAGTTTTAAACAAAACCGCAATTTGAATGTTTATTCCACTTTGGAAATCTAAATTCTCATCAAAGAATGCATCTTTAATGTTCCTTGAAGCAGGTCAAACGATGTGATATAACTCCATCATTTAGTTTCTAATTTAGTTTACCAGTCTATCTATCCAATAAACGGAGTAAAAAATTATGATGTAGCCACGAGGCTGAAAATATAGTTAAATACATGCAAATGGCTTGAATGCAATAGCTGGCCTCCAATGCAAGAAAAAATTACAAAACTAAAAGCATAAAAAACTTAAATCCAGCAGCTGTGAATGTTATGGCGACTCGATTCAGATAAAGCCACTATTTTGCTAAATGGCACAAATCATGAATATGAGCATCAATGCATGTAATTTCATACTTCTGCAATCTTTAGGTTGAGTTCAAGAAAAGTATTATCTGCACATTAGTTTTGCTAAACATTAAAATGAAGGAAAAAAATTGTGACTTTTTGTGAACTTCACCAAATTGAGTCAAACCAGTGAATTCATCCTAATTCCTATGACCCACTAAAAAAAGTTTACAACTTTAATCTAATCGTAACTCACGAAACAAATTTCTAAAATGAAAACATCCAATCATGCAGTAAAAACTTCAAATTCAATTTACTCTAAACTTTGCCCAAAGAAAAAGTGAAGGGTGTGCACCTTAAAAGCAGATCCCTCTTCCCAGATTCTCAATCTCTTGAAAGAAAATGGAATGGGCAATCGTAAAATTAAAAATTTAACACAATAACAAAAATCGGAAATAACTTGAGGCAAATGAAGCACATCAATCTTAAACAAAAGAAGTTACAATTGGAAAATAGACAAAAACATAAAAAGAATAGCGATGAATAAACCTCAGAGTGAAGAAGAGGAAGGACGGACCTAGCGATCGGTGATTAGGTTTTCTTGTTTTTTTTATTTTTCGGTGGACATTTTGATAAAGAGCAGTAGGTGGAGAGTTCTAAAGAATCTAGACAGTTTTTATTATTTTCTTCGCAATAAAATTATTAAGATTTTTCATTTTTGCTGTTTTATTGGAGATGACGGTTTCGATGTAAGAAATGTTAATTGTAATTGTAAGATGTATAGTATTAAGACGAAACAGAAAGGGTTGTTGACAGTGAATTTATATTTGTGGTGCACCGGAATATACCTAGAACTGTTTTAGTACATATAATTAGTATACTTACCAAACCTGAGAATCAAATAAACTTATCCAATAATCAATTCAAACTTATCCATAAAAGCGTATTTGAGTTAACTTCGCTATATATGAAATAAATTTTACTAGTATACACTCTGTGTTATGTTATATTGTAGTTTACGAGATAGTATAAATATAAATAATAATGATTGTGATATTTTTACAAGAATTATTGAAAATTTGAAATTACATATAATAAATAAAAAAAAACTCAAAGGTCAATGCTCCAAAGAAATATAAGAAAAATAATTTGTTTGTGTCAACATATGAACTAAGCAATTAAAGATATATGCATATTGAATGAATGAATATTTAATAAATTATTTAAGAAAAAAAAGATACCTAATAATAGCATTGACCACGATATAATCAACATACTTGAATTTAAGTGAGACCATTATTTTAGCACACCAGTCTTCTAAATGAAAACTTGTAGAATATTAATTTATAATATATTTTGATTACGAAAATGTAACTAAATTATTTTATGTATGTACATACCAACTCTTCACATGTGTGCTATATTAGTATAACATTCAACTTATATACAAAAACCAAGATAAATTCCATGTTCTTTTTAGTACAAAAATTATATCCATCTTCACTATCATTGAGATGCTTGATTTGTCATATGGCGCCAACTTATTTTCACCGACGCTCTTCCAAGTCCATCCTCCGCCACCATGATTATTCTCCTTGACTCAACATCTTGTGGATTTTCCTTCTTTTTAAGTTTAGGATTCTGTATTTATGTTTTTGCCCCTGGTTGGTTATAAATATATAATGGTTTTTGTATCTTGTATAATACAACTTTTCCATTTATTCAATTTCCACTTAAAAATATAAATACAGAATCCTAAATTAATCTAGCCGCCAAAGGAAAAACGTAATAAACATAACCACGCTTCTAATAAACAGAGAAATAACAATTGGCTATATTCAAATAGGTAATCTTCTTCTTCCTTTAATTGTGCATCAATCTTCCTCCTTTCTTCCTTGTTGAGGTTTGAGGTAAGCCTAGTGCATTTGACAAATTGGCACTTGCACATCATTCATCTCCATCATCTGTTTACATTATCACACCACAACCACCATGTCATGTCACAATGTCGCCCCATGATGAAATCATAACAACATCCCTATCAACCATTGACATGTCGTTGCTACTCATTTTCTAAATAGCCGGCTCAACATGTAACCCCATTTGTCTTTTTCTCTACAAATGAAACTTGTAAAAGAGTGATATATTAAAACACCAAAAATGAAATACAAGTTATGAGATAATTGTTGATTATAAAGAAATTTGATCTATATTCTTGCTTAATATTATATTAAAAAATTTAATGTCCCTTGGTTTCATTAACAAACATGATAGTTTCTTTGCATTAAAACTTGTACACGTATAGTCAATCCTCAAAATTTTAATATATGAAATCTTGATTCTATGACATCAACAACAATTCAAACTACTTGATTATGTTACCCGAGTAAAGCTAGATAAGCCATTTCCTCTTGATAAACTCGTACTTTATACCATGATGATTATTGGGAAACATTCAGGCCAATCTTTATCATCAAGACGGACAACAATACATACACAGTCTAGTAGATTAAAAAAAAAAAAAGCGGACAAGAGTTGAACCAGGGGACTTTAGAACTGCAAAAAGATCAATAAATTCATGATGCTCAGTAAGCAAATAGAAGAAAATGATTTAAAATGGGTAAAGAAAAAGGCAAATGAACACATATGATTGTATTTGTATTCTACTACATAACAAAAATATCCAAGCGCGATTATATTCGAACTCACATACTCACATTTAATGTATTTCGTCTAACATATGATGTGCATTTGGATGAAACAAGGGGTGATTGAATGAAATTTTAATGCACATTTTTGTCGCGATTAAGTTCAACTTATTCTGGTGGAATTTTTTTACCTCAAAAGTCTATGTCCTTTCCCTTCCACTTCTAAGACATTTTCTTCTTTCTTCTCATACCTTTCTCTTAACCACTCCCCTATTTCTTCTTCCAAAATCTCAAGCTTTCATCAATTGGACCAGCTCTTCCACATTTATATTACAAACTTCACATAAATTAATTTATAAGTTCTCAAAACAAGTAGAAGATGTAAATGTTAATAATGACATAAAAATCAGAATTCCACCTCTATAGTCATATAAGTAGATAAGCTTTTACTTCAGTTATACAACAATACTTGATGTCAAACATAGGGGTTGAAAGATGCAAGATTTATTGGTGAAAGGAAGTATCTCAAAAGAAAAGGCAGTATGTTAATTTTCCTCCTCCATCCGTGCATCCTCGTACTTGATAATATAAGGGTTGTTTAATTTTTTTATCACAGCCACCTACAAGAAGATTTAATGGAATTGAAATCATAAAAAACTAAATCAACCATTGCTCAAAGTCACAATGATAACTAAATAAAATGCTTAACAACATCATTATAATGAGACTTTAGACAGTCAAACCTAAAGAAGTTGTTCTTCAATGTCCGAAGCATAAAATATTTCCAACTTAACATACAAATAAAACAGAGAAAAAATTGAGTAACTATAATTCCTAGTTAAAGAATGCAAATAATTTTCACCTATCTCTTGCTTCACTCACATGGTACTACTAAGTATGTACATGAACATGCTTGTAAATGAACTTCAAACTACTTGACTATAAATTTACGAACAGAATTTTATCATGATAAACTCATACCTTATTTTATATATCATGATGATTATTGGGAAAAATTGAGGCATATATTTAGCATCCATGTGGACAACAACTAAATTGGAGGACTCCAAAAATAATTAGGATGATAAAACTACAATAAATTCATGTTGCCAAGTATGCTAATAGAATAAAAGAAATTTGAAATGAGTACAGAAAAATGCAAATGAACAGAGGACTGCATAACAAAAAATATCCAAATTGTGATTAATTATTTTGCAAAAATAATATATTTAGTAAGAAGTAGAAGGAAATTATTTTGTGCAGTTACTACTTACTACATACTTTTAGTATAGCATGTGAATCAAAACAAACAACTTCTTGAACTTTCCGGTCTTATTTCCATGGTTTGTCATACAAAAGGTTATAATTATTTACGTTAAGCCATGAAATATTTATCAAGTGGTCCTACTAGCCTTAAATTTAATGGATGGTATATTATGGGTATATGTTAAGATTGGACCAAGGGTTAATGTGACTGTGAATGTGAAAATTCGGCCTTCTCTTCTACATAATAATTTTGGTCATTTATTGAATTTTGGGCCTTATAGGTTACGTATATGGCTTTTAAGTTGACGTGCTTCAAGTGGGCTTTGTTCACAAATCACAACCTTAGTTTACGAGTTTCAACCCATCAACATTTGTCGGCTCATCAATAAGTAATTTCTCCATAATTGGTTAGGTTAACCCTTGAATTACGGATTGGGCTCGAGGTCAATGAATTAAAAATGAGAAGAAGAAAACTAATTAAATTGATTTGTTTTGTATTAGTCTATTAGATTGGATTACATACCGAAATATTTTTCGGGATATGAATGTTTATTTTATAACGAAATATTATATTTATTTCTTGCACTACTTACCATACTTAAGTGCAACAATTCAATTACATGTACATTGTATCATATATAGTTCGAGCTTAACGAACTCAATCATCACGTCTTTTGACTCTTTTCCTTAAAACGATCAACCAGTACTGCCATGCACCCCTTATCCCATCTCGGTCCATCAGCCCAAAGATAAAGAAAATACTATAAGAATTCCAAAGAACTCATAGCCCAAAGTTTTTCAAAGCCAAATCGGATAGAGTACAAATTCGGCCGAATGTTAAATTCTGTATTTGGGCCATGGGCCCAACCCCCAAAACCCTAATAACGCCCACATATATGCTTCGCCTCCTACTCATATATTCCCACTTCACCAACACGGCCTAAGATCTCCCCCATTTCTAGGGTTTCCTTCACAGCAGACAGAGAGAGAGATATAGAGAGAGAGAATTAATCATGGCGGCGGTAGCACCACCCACTGAATCCGTCCAATGCTTCGGCCGTAAGAAAACGGCCGTCGCCGTTACCCACTGCAAGCGCGGTCGCGGTCTCATTAAGATCAATGGAGTCCCAATCGAGCTCGTCCAACCTGAAATCCTACGTTACAAAGCATTCGAGCCAATCCTCCTTCTCGGTCGTCACCGATTCGCCGGAGTCGACATGCGCATCCGCGTGAAGGGAGGTGGTCATACTTCACAGATTTACGCCATCCGTCAGTCAATTGCGAAAGCTCTAGTTGCTTTCTACCAGAAGTACGTGGATGAGCAGCAGAAAAAGGAGATTAAGGATATTCTCGTGAGGTACGATAGGACTCTGCTTGTTGCTGATCCTAGGCGGTGTGAGCCGAAGAAGTTTGGTGGACGTGGTGCTCGTGCGAGGTTCCAGAAATCCTACCGTTGAAATGTCTGTTCTAGTTATTATCATTATGAACTTATTACTGTTTTATTCGTTAGTATTTCATTTTGGATTATTGAATTGAAGTTTTGATACTTTATCCTGTTAATGTTTGGGAAAGTTGTTATGTGCTGAATGATCTATGAGAGGTTTTGAGAAAGTAATGGGTTGTTTTTATTAATGCCTCAGTTTTTGGTTAGTGGCATGATAGCTTGTGATTTCAGACCTTTAAAGTAATGGGTTAATCTATCCATGATAAATGATCGCCAATTTTTCAGCTAACCGGACAATTTTGGTGGTGACCCTCTATGATAGTAGTTTTTGTGTTCTTTGATATCAGAATCTGGTTATTGTTAGGACAAGTGGACAACCTTGTTATATGAAACATTTGGCCATCATTTAAGTCATTCTGTTTGAAATATATTTGATGTATGATCTATATGTGGTTTTTATCTTCTGCTTTTGACGAATGTATTCTAATATGATCTATGTTCAGAGTACTTTAGCAATTTAGTGCAGAGTTAATAGTTTCAAGTTTAGATGGTCTTTGTGATGATTTCCCCCCTGATTATTTTCTGTGGTGTAAACAATCCTATTGCACCTCCCCGATGGACTTATTTTGTTATCCTTTTGTAAATGTCTAGAAACTGTTAGATTTTAACGAGACAGACTCCCAAAAGTAAAATTTCCAGTCCAGAAGGCAACTATCCACCATGTCTCTAGTAAAAAAATCTTATAAACCTTTGAGATCTAAGTTGATGCCTAATTTGCGTTGTGGTCATCTGAGGTATTTCTGAAAACCTTGTAAACCTTTCAGGCTTATGCTTGGTTAGAGACCTCCAAACGTTGGTGTAAATTCCCTTAGTTCTTCATATGGGTTTACATTTGGCTGCTTGAGTTTTAGGAGAAAATCAGATGTAACTATACCTCTAGTTACATTAGCATCTTCATCATATTCTGTTTCAGAGAACAACTCTTGCCCATTGTTTGAGAAAAGTTAAATCAGTAACTTCTTTACCATTACGCCCCCTCTACTTTTTATCTTCATTGTTTTCAGTACATATGCAAGAATTAGGATTTTCATGGAACTCACCCCTTTCCCCATGTCATGTTATCTCGGTTAAGGAACAAACAATATAGCTTTTCAGCATTTGAGCGTATTGTTGGTTTGTGGACAAAATGACTTCAAATTTTCAAAATGAAGAGTTCATTTAGTTCAAATTTTAAAATGAAGAGTTTATTTTGGCATTGTTTTCATTGTTATTGGTGACAATTTCATCACAATCAGTGAAGTCTAATGCAGCTTGATATATTTTTTCCCTTCAGATCTCATTATATATACTTTATAATGTGTCTTAACTTTTTCAAAACTTTAAACCCAAATTTTAAGTTAATTAAATGAAATTTGAAAGATTTCATGAAAATTCAAAGCAGTTTTTTTAAAGTAAAATAAAGTGAAATCAAACTAAAACCTACTGAAATAGACCCTTAATTTCGAAATAGACCCTTAATTTCTGACAATAAAACCCAAAAGAGGTTGGAATTATCATATGTCATGTTGGGTCCTTTTTAGGGATACTATTACATAAAACGTGTCCCTAAAATTCCTCGAATATGGCGAATGAAATTAGGCCCTTAATTTCTGACCATAGAACCCAAAATAGGTTGGAATGTTGGATAAGCAAATGACTGAACATGAGAGCTAGCATAAGCAAAATTGGTTCTTGAATATTTGAACTTATAAAATAACAATTCACCTTTAAAAGGTTGTTGGATCTTCAACTAATTTTAAAATTGGTTAAGAACATCAATCAAAGTTTGTCTAAATGTGAACATTCTTAGATTTGAAAAGATCTTTCAAAATTTAAATATATTTGCTAAATTCGAAATTAAACATTAAATTAAATAAAGTCGTTAAATTTGAAAAAAATCTATTAAATGTGATTTTATTCGCTTAATAAATTATGTTTTTTGTCAAGAACTCAATTTTTACGTTTATAATATAATACTAAGTTATTATTTGTATTAATTTTTTGAATTCAATATTTTAAATAACAAATATAACAATGAAAAATGGAGATCAACTGTTGAAGTAAGTAGCTTAAACCGAATACCTATAACAACACTGTAGGAAAATCTAATTAAGCATTAGCCTTCGGAGTATGCCTCAGCAATGGGTGGAAATGCCCTTGGTTCTTCGTGTTTCATTCTCACAAACTAAATATATCATGATTAGGTGAAAATGCTAAGAACTTTGTTACTGTTTGTACCCAAAATAATTTTTAAATTTGTCAGGCCAATAATGGTCCAACAAGAGGTGATTGGCCTATTTAATAAAGCCTTGATAATAAACAGGCCTCAACCTAATTAAAGGTCCAATTAAGTAATTACTTAATGGCCTATTTAATTAATGAAACCCGAAATTGGCCCAAACACATATTAATTTAATTAAGGCCAAATCAAATTATAAAAATGGCCACGTATCAATTAATTTTGGAAGTAAAGTATATAGGAGTTAATTATAATTAATTCCTAAAATATCTCAAAGGAGGTTACACATGTGCGGGAAATAACCAACCAATTGATATGGGTCAAGACAATTAAGAAAGTAGTGGAGATTATGCCTAAAAAAGGGGGAAGTGGAAGAAGTGGACATTCATCACGAGAACTGTCCGTCAGGAGGCCTATAAATATCAGGAGGCTGGCACATTCGACACACAAATCAATTAACAACTCTTCAGTCTACACTAAAATCGGCGCAACGCTGCTTCTGTAAGTTAGTCAGCACATACCAACTCCTTGAAATCAACCGTTAGTCCTCAGCAAACCGCATGACATGATAGCCTGAAGTTCAGCACCGCCGCCTCTCAAAGTACGCCGCAAAGCTGCTTCCGCTGTCAGCGAAGCCGTTCCTCAGGGCAACTGTTAGTTTTCAAGCAAGTAGTAAGTTGTATCTATCATGTAAGTGTCCACGTATTTACATGGTAAACTCATCAAGTAGCTATCTGCTTGATGGGCTCGTTATCAAGTATCTATCTGCTTGATAGTTATCTGTTGAGTAGCCATCTGCTCGATAAATGCCCTTTCCAGTGGCCACCCGCTGGTTAGAAGCTCGATTGGTAGCCACCTGTCAAGGTTGGACGATCCATTGATGACAGTTACTCGCTGCCAATGTTGCCTCTACGTTAACAAATCACAATACTCATATCAGCTCATTTTGTGGGTTTTCCTGTCAACCAAGGAGTTGTTGATCAAGAACTAAGAGATTCATCAGCTCGTTTGACAACTACATGCCAACATAGGAGTTTTTTTACTGTTTTGCATACTTTGTAATACTTGTAAACCGGGAAACATGTTAGGCTAAGATCCATGTATTTTCATCAATCAACATTACATTTCATTAATATACGGATATATTTGGCTTTCATCTTGATTTTATTAAAGTATGCTTTACATCAAGTAATTCTCAATGTCTAAATTAATACATGGTCAGTCTATTAAGTTTAGGTTTCTAAAGTTAAGTTGACATAAGTTAAACTGATTGATACTTAACTTGATTACTAATGTATTTGTGAATTCATTGATGTGTCGAGTAGGCCATTAATTGGCTATGAAAATTTGGCATTTCAAGAAAGGTTATCATAAATTGTTTAAGTCCTGCGGCAAAGCAGGCATGTAAAAGAATCAGGGGTAGTGTTTGCCTACTCCGCCGCTATCAATTGATTAGAAGTCAGCCTTATCAAGACATTGAACCATATTTTACATTTATATCAATATGTCCATTTTTGAACCGTTATGTTTGCACGCACAAACATTGGCACGCCCGCACTCATTTTACTTTATATCGAGTAAATTGCACATCGAGACAAGCCAGATAAAATTTTACGCAAACAGTTACAATATTTTGAGAAGCTTTTTTCTCAACTCTGGTAAATTATATATTCATATGGATTGATTGATGTTGATTCAAGTTTCGCGATTTATGAAATTGATTTAGCACCTATCCATTGTTTGAATTTGGGTGTTAGGAAATTAACACTTATTGTTTATTTTTTATTTGTAAAAATTATACATCCGACCAATATATTTCTAACTAACGACTTTTAAACTCACTTTAAATTATATCTCAAAATTTTAATTTTTTTTTTAAAATAAAACCAACAAAGCCAAACGGAGGTATATAGGCCCTTTCATTATTCAGGGTCTATTTAGATGGGTTTTGGCTTGATTTCGCGGGTCTCGGTTTAAAAAAATTGGTTTGGGTGGTTTCGATGAAACCTTTGAGACCTCACTTGGATTGAGTTTGGATGTTGGAGTTTAGGGAAAAAAGTAGGTTATAGGTGTCAAATCAATGTCTTTTTTAGTGAAATTTGAGGAAAAAAGTAGATGGCAGGTGTCAAATCAATATTTTATAGGTTTTTAATGGTTTTATGGGTTTTACGAAAACTCATTTGGATGGGTTTTGACTCGATCTCGCGAAATCCACGAGACCGGGCCAAAACCCATCCAAATACAGCCTCAATTATTTGATGGAAAGACCTCCGATCCATATGATTTGCTACTCCATCATTTTCAACACAAGCGTATTATGTGGTCATGAAATCAATTTCCGTTACGTTACTAACAATATAAATCAAGACCCTGAACAAGTATAGAATAAAGACAAAAATATACTTTAATTTTTAGTTTTAATGGGATCAACATTTTAACTTTATACCGTAGCATTATATTTTTGACCTTGTTTTTTCAAATAATTTTGATTTTTGATCCAATTTAAACAAAAAAATGTACAGAGTAAAAAATGCTCAACAAGTTTGATTGCAGTTTGAAAGGATGTGGGCCCAAGTGATGGAGAGTATGTCGTAAGTCTAAATTTTATTATTAATTTGTGGTTGAGGAGAAATTATGTAGTACAACCGCTGCACCACGTCATCAAGTACATGTGGTGCAGCCCACCAATACACATGGGACATGTGGATTATCACCCCATGTTCTGGCCATGTTCCAAAAAAATAGCGGCTCAAATCTGCTGTTACAAAGTTGTGTTACATCTCCTGTTACACCATTGGATTGTTGACATGTGTCAAGAAAAAAATAAAACAATTAACAGGGACTTTAGGCCATTGGTTAGTTCCGTCAGAGAGTGTTGCTCCACTCCCAAGCTCCCACCACTTTCGGGCCTAATTGCACTAAACAACCTGCCCTAAACCTATTAGCAATTTAGCACCCATACAAAATCCTCTCAACCTATTAACAATTTAGCACCCACCACCATCAATTTTCGTTTCCACCGCCGCTTCCCACCTTTTATGTCCGCGTATGAGCATTCAAACTGTTGATGGCTCTCAATAGCTTTGGGCCTGACTTAGAGTTAATGGGATGATAATAAAAGTATAAAACTGTATTTGAAAGGCAAAAATGAAGTGATAATTTCTTAGACTTGGTAATTTTGGAAAAGTGATAAAATCAAGAAGTGAAATTAACTAAAAATTAATGAGAAACACAAATTCTCAACAATTAGATAGACGTTTTGCAACATTAATATGAAATCAAGGGGCAAAATCCTAATTGATAAAAGCTCGTGCAGTAACAGTAGCTATGGTGGGGTGGAGGTGAAAGAAAAGTCAATGGTTAATGGGGGAAGGAAATGAAAAAGAAAAAGGTGGGGTTTATTAAATGTTTATTGGTTTATTTTTAAGTTTTACTTCTTGCGAATTTTTGGTTGTGGCTGGGATTTCAATTGTGGGCCCTAGGGCCTAGAGTGGTGGGAATGCAGAAAAACTCTATAACGGAACTAACAAACGGCAAAAAGTTCCCGTTAATTGCTTTAATTTTTTTTGACACATGTCAGCAATCCAGCGATGTAACAGGAGATGTAACATAAATTTGTAACAGCAGATTTGAGGCGAAAAAATAGGGGTTCAGAAAGTTGTGTTCACACTGCCAGAATATGGGTGATGTGGATTTTTAATCCACATGTCCCATGTGTATTGGTGGGCTGCACCACGTGTACTTGATGACGTGGTGCAGCGATTGTACTATATAATCTGGGGCGAAAATGTAGTAAAATATAAGGAGTATTTTTTAAATGAATAAATAGTTAAGTTTTGAAGAAGGTTATTCCAGTGACTGGAGTATTTGTAAGGGAAATTCTTATCCATACCGGGTTTGGCCGAACCCAAAATAACTACAAGGCAAGTGCAATACACTTGCTTTGAGATTGGATGTAACTCCCAGGAGAGTGACCAATCACAAATCAAGTGCAATACACTTGCTTGGTGATTGGATGAGTTTGGCCAAACCAGACTTGGACAAGAATTTTCCGTATTTGTAATTAAAATGTCATGTCCCTGTCAAGTCACATGCTAATAATAGTAAGTAGTAATTCCATAAACAACAATCCCTCCCAAACTTGAATTTCCTCTCCTCTTCTCTTCACAGAACACACAAAAAACACACAAAAAATATAATGGCGGAGCCAGATCAACCCTTAACCCCCGCCGGCCGCCTCTTCGTCCAACCACAAATGGAACAAGTAATCAACTGCGCCATCGCCGGCGAACACCCAATCGACGTCGACGCCATCCGTTACGAAGTCCAAAACTCAATCATGCTCAAACACCCCAGATTCTGCAGCCTCATGGTAAGAGACTCCTGTGGTCGAGAACACTGGAGAAAAACCCAAATCGAATTTTCCCGCCATTTCTTCTTCCGCCACGAACCCCTCTCCCACGATCCTTCCCTCTCCGACGAGGACGCCGTCAACGATTACATCGCCGATCTATCCGTCTACTCACCTCTACCCCTCGATAAACCCTTGTGGGAAGTTCATTTACTCATGGCGCACAACACCGCCGTTTTCCGTGTGCACCACGCTCTCGGGGATGGTATTTCCTTGATGTCGATGCTGCTGTCGTGTTGTAGAAGAGTTGATGATCCCTCGAAGACGCCGACGCTCGGATCTGCGTCGTCGACGGCGGGGTTGAGGAGGAGGTGGGGTGTTCGGACTTTTTTGAAGGTCATTTGGTATACTTTGGTGTATGTTTTGGAGTTTGTGTTGAGGATATTGTGGTTGAGGGATAAGACGACCTCCTTGAGCGGTGGCGCCGGGGTGGAGCTCTGGCCGCGGAGGTTGGCCACGGCGAGGTTTCTTATCGACGACATGAAGATTGTCAAGGGAGCTGTTGCCAACGCTGTAAGTTTCATTTGCAAGTTAATTATACTTATACATACGCCTATGACATTTAGGATCGAGAATTTAATCCATCTCGTTTGAGCTTCATGTAATTCACAAAATTTACTCAAACCATATTTTAGTCTACTAACTTCCACTCGATAACCTAAAAATATACTATAAAATTATCTATTTACTCTATTTTCGATTCAAACTTGGGGAAAAATGCATTAAACCCATAATTGTTTAAGAAAATCTACACATAACCTCTTCTGTTATTTTTTTTTTTTTTTTTTACATTGAACCTCATTGTGCATACTCTCCCTTTTAACGGTTAAATAGTTGAAATCGTGACTTGGTTTATGTTAAATACTATTTTACTCTCCATCTTTAATCTTTTTATATGTCTATATATTATATTAATTAGATTTTACAAATAAGGAGATTCTTGCAAATGTTTGTAAAACATAAGTGATTCTATGCAAAAATAATAATAATAATAATTTTATTTATTTTGTAAGAATAATGCCTAATGATAGTAGATAAGAAGAATGTGATGGGTAGACCGAATTCAATCTGCCTAATCTTCAGACAAGAATTCAGTGGAATTATGTTTTGTTAGGAGAAAAATTAAAGGCCTCTTGTGATTAATTAATTTCCCACATATATTCTTGCATTTCATAGACCTTGTGGTTGTAAATGAACCACATCATACATTTTGAGAGTATGACATCATCAAAATGTATAATGTGGTTCATTTACAACCACAAGATCTATGAAAAACTCATAGACCAGGTCTATACAAGAATTTTTCAATATATAGCAGTTGATAAACTTGTTTGTCACATTTCTGTGAATGAATTCATATATATATATATATATTTATACGACTTTTCAACGTGTGTGCAATGCATGCATTGAATTTATTATTATGCCTACTACTATATCATATCATATGTAGAAGATCTATGTTTGCACATGACGTTACCTAACGGTCACTATCTAATTCTTCTTTTGATAATAATGTTACTATTAATTATGACACTAGCTAGTACAGTTACAGAAATGTCTTGCTCCTTATTTATTATCATCCATGTTGTAGTGGGACCATTAATTATCTTCTCAATTGAATTTATTTAATATGAGATGGATGCAATACTTAATTGGAACAATTGAATTAATTAATGAAAAACTAGTAAAGTAACATCTTATTAATTATATGTCTTAATTTTACATCATACAGTTGAGTTGAGTGTTGTGGACTGTGAGTTTTAATTTGGTGTTCCTTTTTCTACTACGTATACGTACATACAACCTAATTCTTTCTTTCTTGCAAGTATTACTATTATATATATAGTCTTGAATACTAGCTAATTGTGGTCCCTTATAATTAATTAATGTGCAGACAATTAATGATGTTCTTTTTGGTGTAATCTCAAGCGGGCTTTCAAGATACTTAGACATCAGATCATCCAAAGGTCAAATTCACTGTCAACACTATCTATCATAATTAATAACATATATATATATATATATATATATATATATGTTATTTATTAATTGAACTGATATCTACTACTGAACATGTAATTAATTACTAATTGTTTCATATATATCTAGCTCCACAACAAGGACTTCAAATCACAGGTTTGGCCATGGTAAATTTGAGACCACAAGCAGGATTGCAGGTTAACATCGTCATCTTATCATATCATATCATATTTGTGTTTTCTTACTCTTACCACTATTGACCCAAAACTTATTACTTTTTTCTGGACATGAAAACGAGTTCGAGTTGTTCCTTTCAGGATATAACAAAGTTGATGAATAGTAACTCCGGAACCAAATGGGGAAACAAATTTGGGATTATTCTTTTACCTGTTTATTATCATAGAAATGCTTCAAATCCAATCCAGTTCGTCAACAGAGCTAAAGCGATGATCGACAAGAAAAAGCTTTCGCTAGAAGCACCCTTCTCGTACAAAATCGGTGACCTGGTCATGTTGCTTTTCGGTGCTAAGGTGACATTTTTTATTCCAACTTAAGCAAGCGAGAAAAATGATAAACTAATTAAATGATATTAATAGCTCCCCACTTATTTTACTCGCATGGGACCGAATCCTTAGCACTTTCAGTCCTGGGGTGCTTTACAAAATGACACTTTTAATCCAAACTCATTGAGATATGTTGCACTTCTAGTCCTATTTCCAGTCAATTTTTGAACTTCAAGTCCTATATAATATTCTCACTTTTGCACAAACGGTTTTAGTATGCCCTTAACTGTCAATAATTTTTGATTTTCACATGTTAACTCGATTTTTGTATCGTGTTTTACAGCTAGCTAGCATTCTCAACTATCGTATCATTTGTAATACAACGTTTACTATCTCAAATATAATCGGCCCAAGGGAGAAGATCACACTTGTAGGCAACCCTGTGAAGTACATTAGAGCCACTTCAAGCAGCCTACCTCATGTATAGTTTTTGATTTTGATGCTTAGTTTACGTTTCTCTACACTTTAGTTTTTACAATGTGTAGATAATAATCATGGCTTGTGCTCGTTTTGTTGCGTATGCAGGCAATCACAATGCATATGTTGAGTTATGCAGGAGTGGCTGATATGCAAATCTTGGCTGCCAAAGAAATAATCCCAGATCCTAAAGTTTTAGCTAAGTGCTTTGAAAATGCTTTGCTTGAAATGAAAGAAGCTGCACAAAATGCCAACAAATCTTGAGGGAATGGGAAGTGTTTATTAATCACTTAAACTAAACTTTATTAAGCTTTACATACTGTAAACTCAGCAAGTTAATTAGACAAAGCATGCTCCAAATTTATTCACAAAAAAGATCGATATTTATTGTAATTATTGGGAGCAATCTATTTGCAGTAGTAAAGGGTGGTGTTTTTGCTGCTAGATTTCTTCTTTCTCAGAATCAACTTTCTTAGAAATCCCATTTTTCCTCTGTTTTTACTCGGAACAATGACTAATGCTCTGGCCATGGAATGTAAAGTCTCGTGATATGCTTTGGTAGTTGTACCTTGGCCATCGAGGAACAACGTGTTTGCTTCGTTTGTACTCATAATTTCTTTTGACTTGGAGAACTTTAAAGGCTCGACTTCCGCACCATCATCAGACAGCATTTGATCGAGCAAAGATGCTCGTTTCTGGAACTTCTTGTTGTCCAATTCCTTTTCGTTGACCTCTGAATTCCTATTGCTGGTAACAAGATAGACTCATTTCAAGAATTTGGTACATTTTGTTCGATTTATTTAGAATTTAATTATATATGAAAAACAAAAATTAAAAAATTCACCTTTCGAGTTGTAGATGAAGCTCTAGGCAAGTTTCTTCCAATTCTTGACAAGAATGGCTTTTATTATCCAGTTCCACCTCAAGGGAAGATATTTTCTGAAGAAGTTCATTTAGCTTAGCTTTAATAACACTGAGTTGGGTATCAAGTTCTTCGTTTATCAGTTTCTGATTCTCAACTTGTTCCTCGTTTATTCTATTCATTTCTTTCAAAATTTCAATCTCATTTTCTAGACTTGAATTGCTCCGTTCTTTCAACTCACTTTTCAATCCTTCGATTTCTACTTGGAAATTTGAGTATATTTTCTCCATTTCTAACATAAGTTTTTGCACTGATTCAAGTCCCAGCGCAGTTCCCGGCCCTTCTCCACCTAAATACTTCCTAAATTCATCTCTAACCGTAGATTCGTTGCTCGATTCTTGAACGATTGGAGATGAACATGGAGATTTCCATGTAATATACCCACTAATGGGAGAAAACTTAGATGGTGAATCATTAGTCTTTTCTCCGTACCCCACATTGGTGAACTCATTGTATCCCACTGGAACAATTGCCTTTGACAAGTCCGATAATGTTCGACTCACATCAGAATCAGCAAAAGAACTCCCAAGTGGAGCATCAATAGCTACTATGGCTAGTTTCTCCATTTCAAGAAAATCATCCATTAAACTCATTTCTGAAGCCAACGCTGGACCCCACGAATGAGAATGACTAATCTCGTTTGAATCAGAGACAGTGAAACCAGAGTCTTCGGCTTTTAGAAGACATGCAATTTCCTCTTCTTTCTTAGCTAAACATTCTTTGAGTATATTGTTTTCGTTGTCCAACTCCTTCACACGATCGACTAAGAAACCGAGCTTCTTACTCGGGATTTCATTGCAGTGCCGCCTACGTGTCATACCACGTAATCTTTGGCATTCTGCTTCTAGCTTCTTTACTTTCTTAACATTGTCTAAGTTTTGCTTCTGAGAAGCTTCTAGAGAGCGATGACTATATCCAAGCTCATCATTTCTTAGATGGAGTTCCTTATCGAGTGATCGATACTCATACCTTAGAAAGGCGTTTTCTTTTTCCACGGAGTCCAATCGAGTCATTAAGGCTTCAAATTCAGCTTCCGTTTGACACTTGCAGTTATTCAAATCCTGAATCAATTTGTCTTTTACTAATAGAACATTGCTAAGATATGAACTCTTTTCTTCGAGTTCCTTGTGTGCGTATTTGAATTCTTTGGTTGCTTCAAAAACGGCAGTTCCCACGCGTTGATCTTGTTCTTTACGAAGTTGATTCAGTTGCAACATAGTGTCTTTTAATGCAGAATTTAAAGCCACTTTTTGTTGTAGAAGTTGATCCAGTTCTTGTTTTAGACGGAGGACTTGTTCCTCGGCTTTGTGCTTGTCTGAAGTGGGAGGTAATTAAGAATAGAGTAGCTCGATCAAAGAGAAGCATAATTAATTAATATAAAGAGTTAAAATAGTCACCTGTTAAAGCATCTTCTGCTGTTTTTTGGTATCCTTGGAGAAGTTTATCTTTAGCAGAACATTCATCAAGGACAGAATCTAACTTCTGGTTTAATGTTTTCAAAGAGTTTTGGAGGTCTACTTCTTTTCCGCTGGGGAGTGATTGTACCTTCAAATAAATACAAGGAAATTTGATTTAGATATATAATTAAAAGGCCATTTAATTTAGCACCTACCTACAACTACAAGTATCATAATATCATATCATGTTTAATTTTGCGCCTACTACTAGTAAATGTAAATAGTAATACATAAAAAATTATTCTCCTTAAAAGCTTTGGATTTTTGTAAGTTTAAAATTGAATAAGAATTAGTAAGTAAATAGATAGCTAGACTCAATTACCTCATCTTCATCTCCAACGATTGCCTTCTCCGACCTTTTTCTCCATAGCCAACTCTTCTGCTCCATCATTAATTAATTAAAATAATTAATTAATTCCTGCTTAATTAACAGAGGGGATGTATATTTGAGAGAATAATAGAGCTTCAAAATCATTTGATTTGATATATGAAATAAGAATATTTTAATCTTGCTTAAGTTCAAAATATCAAGAAACAGAGGAAAATACCAAAAACTGGCAAGGAAATAAAACACACCAGATAGATGACGCATGCATACATTACATTATTATTATTACAGAAAATATAGTAGTACTAAATAAATAAATTGAAATGAAATATTAACTATACTCACTTGAAGAAAAATTGCTTAAATGAAGATCTTATGAGAAGATTAATAAATTTTGAGTTCTGGGGCTGAGCTAAGTAAAGGGTACTTACTTATTTATTAGAGAAGAAAAGTAGTTATATATACGGAGACTAACATTGGAAACTTAATATATAGTATAAATGTAAGTGCTTTGCTTTTAATTAAGTATATATAATACGTACTCCACCGACAAGTATTCTATGCTGATGCAGTAAGTAAATAAATTATATATGTGGAGTACATCAATTACAGTTTTGCTGCAGGCCTGGTAAAAATGAAAAGCAAATAAATGAGTGGGGATGCTTTTAAAAAGTACATTTATAAAAATAAAAATAATAATAATAATAATAAATAATACTAGTTCTAGTAATATAAATTTGGGTTCTTCTTCCTAAAAGGATTTGCAATGCTACAAGTAATGCATCCATCTAGAATTTGTGAAGATATTTTATATCATCACTAGTAATAGTAGAACATAGTAGTAATGATTTTGTGAAGATAAGATATATGTTATTGTTTTTCTTTTTTTAAAGCAACATTGCCCCCACAATCCACATTAATTTGACAATTGCATTAAACCATGCATGCCTTTTTCCTAGGATGGAATCAAATGGGCCTGGGGATAGGAAAAAAAAGTCTTTTTTTTTTTTTTCTTTTTTTTTCTGTGTGCCTCTTCTTTTTTTAGGTTGTTTTAACTTTAACGAAGCAACTTTTTACTTTATTAATTCTCATTAGTTGAATAGAATGTGTGTAGGATATTAATTAAGTAAGTGTTGTTGCAAACCAACGCATTAAATTGAGTAGGTCTTTGAAACACTCAAAGTATTGGAGAATGGAGTCCCACCTCTAATTTATTAGTGGACCTGACCACTCATGTTTTGATATTTTTATTGGATATATTATAATGTGGATATTTCTTTAATTTAATTTTATTTTTGTTCTTTGAAAGTGATTGAAATAAATTCGTGCGTATACAATAATTGATGTAACAATATATTTATCGTTTAAAAAAATGATAGAATATGACCATAAAATGTATACGAATTTATATTTGTAAGGATCGTTTAAAAATGGTAAATATACACACACGAATGTGTGTATACGTTCTCATATTCATTGGCTATCAATTCTAATGACAACGTGATTGTTTCTTTAGTAACACAATTATAAGGCTCAAATCAGTTTGTGATGTGAAGATAGGGCCAAATTAAATAGTGGTATATGGTAATTGCATACTTACTAGCTTTTCATTCCCAATTGGGCCGAATGTGTCTGGCAGCTGAAATATGCTACCAAACAGGTTGTTCAATGACAATTGGGCTGAGTCGGCAGAAAATTACAGGTTCAGTAATTTTGAGACCCTGGATTGTTCTGGTCCAAAAAAGCCCAAAGTTATGGGCTGATCGATTTTGCAATAAGGCCAAACCACCATTCTTCTAACATATTACAAATGAAATTAATGATGATAAGATATAATGTTTAAATTACTTAACGTTACCGGTGGTCACCTTTTTATTTAGACATTTAATGAGCATGAATCATGATGAAGGTTGGTTGGTTTAATTTCTTGTGGTCATTGAGCTAGCTAGCTTTCCATTTACAGAAATACCCTGCTGCTCTTTCAAATATACATTCCTTTTGGCATCGAGCATTCACTTAGGCCATCTCCAGCAGTTGAGGGCTAGCCCGGGGCCCTGCTGATCGTCTCCAGTAGTTGGGGCTCCGTGGGGGAATTACTTCCATTTTTTTCCCTTGCCCACTCTCACCTATTAATATTATAGATTTATATTTTTTAATATTAATATTAATAATAATAATTATATTAGTACTCGTAATTTAATTATTAATTATATTAAAATATTAATATTAAATAGAATATTTAATTAAAGTAACTTAAGAATTAATACATAATACGCAAACTCTCACCTATTAATATTATAGTTTTATTTTTTTAAGTACGGAGTATTAATTAAAATAACACATTAATTACAACAATACACAACATTAATTACACAACAATACACAACATAATCAAGGAAAAGAAAATAAAAATAGTCCTAAAGCTCCTTATAAACCTCATAAACATAGTGTTGAAAAAAGTAAGTTAATGGACCATTTTGGACATATTTTAAGTGGGACCCACTTTGAGTAAAGAGTCGGGTTTTGACGGAATTATATTCTACTCCGTGAGTAGATTAAAATGGTATATGGTATGTCCAAATCGGAATACGGTTTAATGAGAAATTAAATCTCAAAGTTCACATATGTAATGGAAAAAATTGGAAAAAAAATGAACTTATCCCACATTGGAAGTGTGATAAAAAAAAACTTGGGTTTATATATGATTTCTAAACCATAAGGGTTAAGAAATTATTACTAGAAGGCTCCCTCCTCGCGCGGGGGGGGGGGGGTGCAAATCTTGGATTGGATTACCACACAGCCCTTCGAGACTTGTGTGTGCCCGCGCCCTGCGGACCCGAAAATCCTATTTCGGACAAGTCTAATTTTGCTATTTTCCGCCCCGCCACCCCGCCCGACCCCGGCCCCTCTCCATCTCCAGCAGTTCTCCCACCTCAGCCCGAGCCATCTCCAGCAGTTCTCCCACCTCAGCCCGAGCCCGCAGCCCACTCCTGGAGATGGCCTTAGCTTTGGGTAAGGCTGTAATTGGTTTTGATTATTTATATATATATATATATATATATATATATTTTACTGTAATTAATATGTATAAATGTTATCTTCATGTTTCCTCATTCCAGTTTCAATTGGGCTGCTATTTGAACTTCTTGTAATTTTTGCCTATGCGTGTCCCTGTGGATGAAAGTCCATTCCATTTTTCCTTTTATTATATCACGATTTCGATCTCCTATTCCGTAGTATAATGGTTCTAGATTTTGTACTAAACAATTGCCATCTAAATCCCGACTTCACAGCCCTAGACTGACTACAATAAACTTTTACTTTCCTGAAACTGAGTTCAATATCAACAAAATCTGGCTCCTAACTTATAAGCCAAGGTCAACCTCAATCGAACCCAACATCGAAATACGTGCAACTAGAAACACAAAACGATGTAATATTTCAGTAAAAAATAGGAAGAAAACAACAGAAAATGTAATACTAATATTGTTATGTAATCTGAAGAAAAACCAATCAGTTTCTTGAAAACAAAACATATCAAGGTCTTCAGCATTTCCACTTGAAAAAAAAAAAACCTCAAGCAAAGTATAGTTTCAAAACATCAGGCGCGCTCCTACAGAGAATAGTATATAAACTTCGTTTATTATGCACGAACACAACACATAGATAGAACTTAGGAAATCATTCATTCAGCCAAGGACAATGAAGCCAACTGTTCAGCAGAGGTGCTGCTAGCCTGTTGCAGAGATGCGTTCCTTACGACTTCAACAGCTTCCGCAACCTTGGCTCGAAGAGCTTCGGGTGACTCAAGCAAGTGCAAAACCTCGGTTTGATCCATTTCCAGAAGCATGCCTGTGACTTTAGCTGCCATGTCATGCTCCAATTGTTCAACAAGTGGGTACAAATTTTCACCCAGTATCTGCACCCCCAAACACAATCATTCACTTAAAGAACGCTACTATTATACGAGTGCTCCAATTGAACATTATGCATATCACAGAGGGTAAATTGTCATTAACTCATTTTTATATACTTTTTTCTTTTTTTAGTAAAATCAGAGAAAAATAGAATGAATGATTACCATCCTCTGTTCAGCACGGGAAGCATTAGCAAGAGCCGATGCCAAAGCTCCAATGGGCATTGGTCGACTCATTCTATTGTCATGCACCGGACGTACATTGGCCATGCCATATCCAGAAGCAGCAGCAACATGATATGCATTTTGCCTTGCTAGCATCTGTATTATTGCATAAACCAAGAAGTAATGAATAATTATGTAGATAACAAAAAGAAATAGCGTACGAGTAGTAATGCCACTTACTTGATGATGCATCATCGGAACTTGCAGTTGGCTTGGCCGCGCAACATCAGCACGTACACGTATGCCACTGGGTCCTACACCTTGTTGAACTAGAGGCGGTAAAATATTCGGAATGAAAGCTCCTGGGGGCCTCATACCAGGAAAAAACCCAAATTGAGGCTAATGAAACAAAATCACAGAAGGAAGCATAAAATGAGTTAGATATAAAAATCGAATATGGACTTTATTAAGAATTCTTCTAATGTAATAAAGCTAGAAATCAGAATTTTGAAAAACAGAACTGGTAACGAAAAAGTAAATTACCGTTGGAGGAAGAATAGTAGGCGGAGCTGGTCGATAGAAGATTTGTTGGCCTAGCCCTTGATCACTAGCAGGGGGGTATAGAGGCATATGAGGTGTGACCGTAGGGAAAATTGTATTTGGCAGCATACTCGAAAACATAGCCTGGATTACATTAAAAACATCAATAATTTTTATGCAATTGTCTATTTTACATGTATTTTTCATGAATGCTAAAGAAGGTTTTCACTGAATTTCCTTCATCATTTGCATTAAACTCTCACATGAAACTAATGACAAAAACAAACAATAGATTGAAATGATGGCCCTGTAAAAATACCTCCAACCGTGCCTTTCTATCTTCCTTTCTTTCTGCAATGGCAACATAAAGAGGCTTGCTACCTACCATTTTACCGTTCATTTCCGAAAGCTACAAAAAGAAACAAATACGATGTGGGATTTTTCCTTCTCATAAGAAAACACGATTTTTTTAAACAAGTTGAATGACATAAACGGAAACTCACCGCTCTCGAAGCCTCTTGGCTAGTCGAAAATGCAACAAAGCCAGAGCCTTTGCTTATTCCCTTTGGATCATACATAAGCTTGCATGATGTTATAGTACCAAAAGAAGAGAACAATTCTTTGAGCTTTTCACCATCAATACCATCATCCAAATTCTTTACGTAAAGATTATTTAGCCCAAGTGATCTCGCGTGAGCCTCCTTTGCAATTCGCTCGTGTCTAATCCTCAGTTCTTGCTCCCTTTCGGACTTCTTTTGTGCTCTTCCCACATACCATTCTTTACCATCAAATACATGTCCATTAAGCAGTTCAACTGAACTAACAGCATCTTCCGCTTTCTCAAAGTTCACAAATCCAAAGCATTTCGAATTTCCACTTTCATCCCTCATCACAGCCACGCTGTTTACAAATCCAATTTCGCCAAATTTCGATTTCAAATCTTCCTCTATTGTTGACTCGGACAGATTCTTTACAAAAACGTTGGTGAACTTAGTCTTGTCAGCAGTTTTCTCCCTGTCTTGCTTGCTGACAAAAGGCCCCACATAGAGTTTTTTCCCGTGAAAAGTCGCAGCATTTAGCTTCTCAATAGCTTCTTGGGCAGCTTCTGCAGTATCGTACTGCACAAATCCATATCCCTTTGAGTTGCCAGAAGCATCGGTTTCTACTTTGCACGAAATTATGTTTCCGTAGGAAGAAAACTTATCGTGTAGTGCTTTATGATCGATTGTTTTATCCAAATTCTATAAGAAATTATAGGATTTAATTAGGGGAAAAGTGAAGAGAAACTAATTAAATTTGAGTCAAGAATGAGTTGATATGGCATAAAGTACCTTAACGTATATATTTCCAGCACCGCTTCTACGTAGACTGGCGTCTCGATTGGAGTACGATACTCGAATGCGTTTTCCATTTAAAGGAGTGAAGTTAAGTTCCTCTAAGGCTTTTGCAGCTATAAAAGAGGAAAATACAAAGAATTATGGCAGAAAAAGGAGGTAACAATGAAATTCAGACTTTTTTACTGTATATTTGAAGTCATTATAAGATACTTGATTCAGTATACCAGCAGCATTTAGTCTTTCTTTATGATATCAAATGGGAAAAAAAAAAAAAACATTTTGAAATACAAGAACAAAGGCTAGTTTTGAATAGAATCAACTTGGAATAGAAAAGAAAGAGAACAAGCTGTAGGTAGTCATATCTTTTATTGTAAGTGGAATTAAACTAATAAAAACCCAATTACTTTTTCAAGTCAGCTACCATATGAATAATAGGAAAATTGTACAGATTGTTATATCCAAAATAATCAAAAGGAAATGAATGTACATTATGGTGAAGAATTGAGAATATTTGATCAAGCCTTCTCTTTACTCCTAAATGTAGGTAGCTGCTAAGGCCTTCAAAGTTTATTCCAATAATAAACCTCCAAAATTACTTTTCTAAAATAATATAAAAAAGAAGCATATAACTCATAAAATAGGGAGAATAAAATATGCAAATTCCATCAAAATTCTCTCTTTCTCTTTCATACTATATTTAATTGAAATTGAACATGCCCAGTCGTTTGTTCATGTTCAACACAACTACTTCCACTAATCATTCAAACTATTGACCAGTTCCATAATTCAAAATATATAAATCCCTTCCCAATAGATACTCAGAAAATAAAAATCAATCTGCAATTAGTCAACAATTAATGAAATTAAAAAGAAAATCATTATCAATAAAAATCAAATAGTTTTACTCCAAAATAAAAACCTGGCTTCCAGATTAAAATAAAGAACATGGATCAAATTATATGTATGTATGTACCATGTTGAGGATTAGTAAAGTTGACATAGCCATAACCAAGGGATGTTTGGGTGGTTCCATCAATGCAGATTTTAACAGAACTCACTTCCCCTCCGCTCTCAGAAAACAAACGGATTAAATCTTCCTCCGTTACCGTCAACTCAAGGTCCCCCACGTAAAGCGCCGTCGTCACTGGCTGCGCCGCTATCTCCGCCACATCATTGTTAATCTCCGCCGCCATCTTTTACCCTCTAATTAATTCTCTCGTCTCGTATGTAAGATATCAAAAAATCTCAACAGACCAAGAAATGAAATAAATGAGTAACCAAATTACGAATGTGTTTCTTTTTTTTTTTTTTTTTTTTTTTCAAGAAAAGAAGAAAGGACGGAGAGAAGAAGGAGTCCTGGAAAAACCCGAATAAATTTTGGAAGGGGCGATGAGATTTTATAGTTGGAAAAGTGGGTCCAACATTGTTACGCTGAGTTGGTAAATATTGGAAAAGTGCACGCTATATATTCATTTTTCGATATTTTCGAAATCCGTGTCACTTGGAATAAACTTTAGGCTTTATTTGGAGTCTTGGTTTAAGAAAATTTATTTTTGTGGTTTCGATTAACCTTTGAAATCTCGTTTGCTTAGATTTTGATGTTTTGAAATTATTGAAATCCTATTTCAATTAAGTTTGAATATTGGAGATTAGGAAAAGAAGTAGATGATAAATGTTCAATCAATATTTTTTTATAGAGTTTTGAAATGAAAAAAAAAAAAATGTAAGTGTAAGTGTTAAATTAAGGTTTCAATGAGTTTATGAATATATTTTTGATAAGTTTCATAGATTTTCAATCTCCATTTGGATGAGTTTTGGCTAGCTATGTCTTGCCAGACCCGCTAAACATGGTCAAAACTCTTCCAAACATACCCTTAGTTCATTTCTTCCATGATTAAGGTCTTGGTATGGACTATAATTTGCCTAGTTTTATACTAGATATTTTCCAAATTTTTGTAAATAATATTTGAAAATATTATTAATTTTGATATTTTGATTAGATTTACTCAAAATTTGATATGAAAGTTTTAACCCATAATTTTAATTTAAAAAATATAAGCATGGATAATAATTTAATTTTGTAGGGCATTTCGATTAGCTTAATATTAGAAATTTAAAAAATATAAGCATGGATATTAATTTTGTTTTGCTGTTGTGTTTCAGTCAGTTTAATATTACTAATTTTTCTAGAACACTTCTAAATTAAAGGAATATTAAAGTAGAAACTATTTTATATTGTCACTATAATTTAGTGACACTTCTGGAGTGTCACTAAATGTCAATAGTGACAACTTTTTCACATTTCTTGTCATTAGTGTGTCTATATACATCATTTTAATGACAATATTTAAGTTCTTGTCACTTTAATATTTAATATATTTTGTCACTAAAATTTAAATTTTTTGTAGTGACTATGAAGGAAGATTTTACAAATTTATTCAAAAAGTGAAGAAATTTAACTATACATCATCATTATTTATGAAGAAAATATTAAGATGTCGATGTCATAAGTATGAGATTTTCAAAATATTGACAAACGCCAAAAGTTAGGATATTGAGACTATAAATATAAAGTCTTCAAATATTATATGTCCATGTTTTTATTTAGAATTCAAAACTCAGAAATACAGGAAAGCAATAGTTAAGTGATTCACTTATATTGGAATGGGAAAAATTGCACATTTATATCATATAATATGACACTTTGCAACATTTGTGTCACTTAATAAATAAATGAATGCACATTTAGTATCACAATTTACATATAGGTTGCAATGATCATATCATCATAAAATAATTGATTTGCTTGATAAGAAGTTAATTATATATACATTCATTTTCGAGCTTGTTATATAATAGTAATACTATCACAACTAGGAGTAGTGAAATTTATATATATTTTTATTTTTAGAAAAAAGTTAGGAAAATTCCATTGAAATAATTAAATAATAAGAATTGAAGAGACTGATACGTTTGGTCTTCGGGGTATAATGCATGATTGTCTTTTTATCTCTTCTCTATTCCTTTCTTGCTTTGATTACACCACATATTGAAGTTGTTGAACAATTATATTACTTCTTTTTCTTTTTATGCGGTAAAGTCACCAAGAGAAAATTACCCAATAATTTTTTTGATAACCTAAGGCAAAGTTATTTTAATATGCTTAGTGGTAATTAAATGTATATATTGGCCTGAGATTTGATGAAATTATACACGAGATCCTCAATTATTTCAAATGCTCCTACATGTTGTTCGTTTTATAACAAGTGTGATGTCAATCTTAAAATTTGATCAATTGTATTCTGATGATGGATCTGGTCTTTTTACTTTAAGTTTGACCAATTTTTTGGACATGATACTCGATTGGGTTATATTAATGCAAAATTGTAGAAAAGGTCACAAATTATCTAGTGATTCTGAGTTTTCGTTTTGAAATATATCATCTTATCGAATTTTGTTCCGTAATTTAATATTTTTTCGGAATATTGTGATAAACTAATTACTAATTTTGATTTTTCGTCCCAAACTATATTAACTCGCCGTATTTCGTCCCATAATTTATCATTTTGCATTAATTTAGTTTCAATATTACACTTCTAATTTAATGAAGATGATGGTTCAATCTTGTAATTAGTTTGTGACGAATTCTGCAATGTTATATAATTATTCGTGTTAAAATTGCCACACGTCATGACATGTAAGCACCTATGTGGCAATTTAACAGACACATCTCATAATTAATGGTGGGACGAGATTCTAAAAAATATTAAATTACGGGGTGAAATTCGGTGAGATGATATAGTTTGAGACGAAAACTCGAAATCAATAATTAACTTGGGACGTTTTCTGCAATTTTGCCTTATATTAATTATGTGACATGCATGAAATGAGGCCAGGGATTTGATTGTAATCAACATAAACCGGGGGGGGGGGGGTGTAAATTAGGAAAAATATTGATATTTATTTTTATAAAATCTTTGTACTAACATATTTCAGTTAATTTATTTACTTAATTTTTATATAAGTATTTAATTGCTCAATTACAAAAATATTATGTTGTATAAATTTGAAAATTAAATAGCTCAATGGGAATATTGGATGTAACTATCTCTTTCTTAATAGTAATTTATAGTATAGAACAATGATAAAAATGTCTTTTTCTCTCATACACTTTCCACATGATTAAATTTACGATATACTTTCTATTAGCATTTATTTAATTCTGAAAGAAGTGGTTTTCAAATTAAGGAAATGTTGTTTTTTTGTTTCTGTAAAAAGAAGGAATATTGGAGCTGGTTTGGTATTTAGTTCAGAGTTTCTCAAAATAATTACGAATTTACGATTTTTTTGGAAAGTTGGTAGCAAAATCCTATTTTTCTTATAGTATAACATCTAAATTATTTATTGAGGGAATAACACTTCTTATCTCATATTTTATTCCAAAAAAATATTTGGTACCAAAATTTTCGAAAAAAATATATTTTACACCATGATTCACGCCCTCTTGACATACTTAATTTTATCGTCAATTTTCGAACGGAATTTAGCACGTGCCGCTCACATGTCCATTAAGTTAACAATGAGAGAAAATACAGGCACGAGTTTTAAAGACCCACCATTGTTAACTTAACGGGCACGTGAACGGTATGCCTGAATTTTGTTCGAAAATTGACGGCAAAACTAAATGTGTCAAGAGGGTGTGAATTATGGTATAAAATGAATTTTTTCGAAAAGTTTAGTATCAAATGTATTTTTTGGACTGAAGTTTAATATAAAAAATATTTTTCTCTCTTATTTAACTGTGATTAACCAAAAAAAATAACAAATTTAAAATTATGTATTTAATCCCAAAAAATACACTATCTACCTATATATCTGATTATACATTGTAGGTCGCCGACCACTATGTAACAAAGTAAGATCGAGTCCTTTTTATTATCTACATGTTGCTTCCTAGAAAATGGAATTAAATTGTTGTAATAGATAATTGGATTCTTTTCCTACCGCGTTGGGGCTTGATGTCTTTTTCCTTGTACAAGTCGTGCTTTTGGAATTTCACTAGTTTGTCTTTGTGCTCATTTTCATAGTTATTTCAACTCTCCTCTCCTTCAGCTTGTTAATTAGTAATTTCTTAGAGAAATTCTTGGAAGCAATGAGAACTTTCTAATTACTAATTATACTCATAATAATTTTCGAATCATGATATCGTGTGATTTCAAGTAAGGTTCATGTGAGGTGCAGGTGGTCAAATTGTGTGATGGATTGTACCCAGCAAGAGTATACATCACGTCAATTGCAATGGATTCCATTTGAATGTATTAAAAATGTTAAATATTTTAGAACTGAAATGTCATCTTATAATGTAAATTGATAAAATGAAAACTATGTTCTATTTGAAAGGCTTTTGTCCCGGTTTCGCGAATATCTATTTTAAAAAGATTATTTGGGTTGTTTTAGTGAAACATTTAAAACGTGATTTGATTAGGTTTTTGATGTTGGATTTTGTGGTTCTGAAATAGTTGAAACCTCCACTTTAATTAGTTTTGGATATTGGGGTGTGAGGAAAACAATAAGTGGTATTTGTTAAATCAATATTTTTAAGAGAATTGGGTGGAGGGATGGGGGTGAATAGATGGTAGTTGTCAAATCAATATTTTATAGATTTCAAGAGTTTTAGTATACCATTTGTGAATAGGTTTGTGATAAGTTTCATGAGTTTGACAATAATTAAATTTTGGTCGCGAAATTCACAAAACCGGGCAAAAACTCATCCACATAAAGCCATAATGTTAAAAGAACATAAATAAAATAAAAAAATTAGTTGATCGTTTGATTTCCTATTCTGAAATTACCTTATGAAACAAAGGGGAATATCATGGATCAAAATTTTCATCTTTTCCGTCGAAAACACCGAAAAGTTTCCGTTTTTTAATCAAGTCAAACGAAAACAAGATGTAATATCGAAACTGTTTGTTTACCTTAAACTCTGTTATTTTTCTAAATTTAGTAACTTTTTTTACAATTTTCCTTAATTTTTCCAAAACATTTTCGAAAAATCTCGAAAAGTTTTCAATATTTGATTGACCGAAACATACAATCGAAACGAAATTTTGATCCATGGGGAATATTACTTTCAATTTATAATGTAGTTTAGTAAAGTCTTGAAAGTCTAAATAATGAAGTATAGTATAAAGTACAATATATATTTTTCAAAAAATAAATATTTTTCAATAATGACATGTTCACACGGTATAAAAAAATATTAGCATCCGTGCGTCATAGAAATATATTTATAGAGCAAAATAGGACTAAGAAAAAGGCTAATAGAAATCTAGCATTTAGATGTTTTAAGAGCAAAAGAAGTACGACAAGACAAATAATGAACATAAAAGAAATTTTTGCTTAAAAGCTTCAAATTAGCCCATAATCCAAAACAGAAATCCACATCCATAGCAGCTATGATAAATTTAAATATTCAGCCTGCAAATTTGGGGGATGATCAACAGGATGATAAAATCTGTATCAAAAGTAAAAGAAAAAAAAAATCAACTACTGCCCCTAATTGTATCATAAATTAGCATATGATAGTGTCTCCAGATCAAAATCTGGCGTAAAGTATTTGTCAACTTTCATTGCAAAAATCTCAAGAAAATAAGATCATTCGTTCAACGACAAGGAAGCCAATTGTTCGGTAGGGCTGCTGGCCTGTTGATGAGACACATTCCTAAGAACATCCATTGCCTCAGCAACCTTAGCTTTAAGAGCTTCTGGTGACTCCAACAAGTGCAAAACCTCCGTCTGGTCCATCTCTAGGAGCATGCCAGTCACCTTAGCTGCAGTTTCAGGCTCCAATTGTTCAACAAGTGGGTATAAATTTTCTCCCAACATCTGGCAAACCAAAATCAAAATTAATAGGGCATGATAAATTAATAATAGCAGCAGCAGTGACCCATAATTTGAGAATTCAAAGCATGGGTTTCTTGAGTTGTTTAAAGAAATATACTGCATGGTTCTTACTATGAAATAATTAGGCGACATACGTTTGGGTCCGCTTGCAAACGTAGGAAGTTTTTAAGGGAACTAAAATAAATTCGTTTATAGAAGCTAATATGGAACATGTTGGTTGGAAGCAACAGAAGAAAAAGGTTTGCACAAGTAATTTCTTAATTAAAAAAATTGAATGAATGAAAACACCAACAAGGTAGATTTTCAGCAAGTGTATGCACAAAAATAGAAGTACAGAGTCCAATCATCAGTTGAGTTCAGATACTGTCTTACAAACTATGAGACACCAATTCAAAATTTCTCCCAATGTGAACCCAAAGTCCCACCAATTACCCCGTAGAATAGATGGTTTGATAAAGACAGTAGCTTTAACAAGAAAACCAATAAAGGAGAGTCACAAAGGCTATCAAAGTCTACAGGAATTGACAATTTGTTTAAGGACCAATAGATCTTCACCGAGACAAGAAACAAAATATTGCTAGAGCAGATGAAATTATGCTTGCAGGAATACAAATATTCTTTACTTTTTCAACTACCATATCAGGCAAGAGATGTGGCTCTAAGAAAATAATGCTTTATCTCATTGGGCCATTGTTCTAAAATAGAACTTTTAAATGAATGGTATTAGAAGAAAAAGCTCACCGTCCTCTGTTCGGTGGGGGAAGCATTTGCTAGTGCAGATGCCAAAGCTCCAACAGGAATAGGCTGAGATATCCCGGCATCACGCAATGGCAACCCACCCATTTCATATGGGACAGAAAGCATGCCTCCCGCCACATCAGGGATTCCACGCCCGGGAGGATAGCGATAACCACGTCCTCTTGGAACCATCTGCATATACGAAGTGAGTAAATAGTCAAGAAAAAGTTCCAGCTGAATAAAAGCAAGTGCAAGTTCCAACAAACCTGCTGCTGCATTAGGGGAACAGGCTGTGGACCCTGTTGGATTGGACCACCATTAGAGCGCCTCCCACCAGGACGTGGACCTTGTTGCCCTTGTTGGGCCATAGGCATAAACATATTTGGCATGAGATGCCCACCAGGCCTCATACCGGGAACAAGTTGCTGTTGGTACCCAAATCCAGGCTGAAAATATAGACAACACATAAGAAATACAACACAAATGATCTTCAATAGTGAACTTGCTTAAGGTCATCCAGGTTATTTCATAGAAAAAGATGGCAGTAAAGATTCAGTCATTCAGCTGACATCTTTAATGATATGCTTCGCATGAACAAAGTGAGTCAAATGACACCTCACTTGATTTCTATAACTAAGTAGATAAAACTAAAAGCTTTGATCATTACTCATATCCAATAAATTTTAGGATAATGCATTAAAAGTTTTAACTCGCTACTAGGAACACATCCCTCTCTCAGAGGAAAATTAATTATTAGTATAACTGCTAATACAATTCACACAAACAAATATACCTAACTTTTGAATTACAACTTGACATCAGAACATGTTAAAAATAAATTTAGCATGGGAAGAATGTAATACTTGGGGATGCATCATGGCAGGTGGAGGTTGTCCATAGAATATTGGTTGTCCCAGACCAGGACCCCCATGAGTGTACATCGGCATACGAGGAGCAGGAGCCATTGCAATTGGCCTCAGCTGAGCAAATTGAGCCTGGATAAAATGATTGAATCAACATTTTTAATGAATTAACTCACAAGGTAATGCAAACAGAATAATTATGTCTCTTGTGTTTAATCAATATAGTACTAGGACTTTTAAAATACAATTGATTCCTGGTAGAATGAGAAAGCCATTCAATGACGGAGAACGAATATATCAGCGGACTAAACTACATTATCTATCAAACAAACCAGAAAGGTCATTTTTACCATTCCAATTTACTTTTTCATCACTAAGTTCCTATATGAAAAGAATTAAAGAGCCAAAAACAAGTACCTGCAATCGTGCTTTTCTATCTTCCTTCCTTTGAGCAAGTGCAACATAAAGAGGTTTGTTAACTATCATCTTGCCACTCATTTCAGATAGCTACAGAAACAAACAAAAAATTAAGGTTTGATGTATTAAAAAGTGATAAGTACAAATCAAATGAGGAGAATGCAGGGATTCAAACTTACAGCTCTAGAAGCCTCTTCAGGTGATGAGAACGCAACAAAGCCTGATCCTATGCTTATTCCTCTTGGATCTCTCATCACCTGTATTTTTAATGGAGAATTTTAATAAGCTAAATAGCTTAAAGACAAGATCAATTTTCAATGAAGTGGGATGACAACTTCAACCAATTCACAAACCTTGCATGATGTAACTGAACCAAATGGAGAGAACAATTCCTTAAGCTTATCATCATCAAAGCTGTCATCAAGATTCTTGACGTATAGATTTGACCCTTGTGATTTGTCAACTGCTTCCTTCACAGTCTGTTCAAAGCGGTGCTTCAATTCTTGCTCTCTCTCAGTTTTCTTTTGGGCTCTCCCTACATACCATTCCTTGCTATCAAATTCGTGGCCGTTAAGGGATTCAACAGCTCTAGCAGCATCCTCTGCGTTCTCAAAATTAACAAATCCAAAGCATTTTGAGGCTCCATCCTCATTTCTAATCACCACTGTACTGGTGATTGATCCATATTCACCAAATACCTTCTTAAGATCTTCTTCGGTTGTTGATTCAGACAAATTCTTCACAAACACGTTAGTAAATTTTGTCTTCTCTACTGACATTTCTCTTTCTTGCTTGCGTAGGAAAGGTCCCACATAGACTTGTTTTCCATTCAATAGCATGCCATTGAGCTTCTCAATAGCGTTCTGAGCAGATTCATCACTAGCGTATTGCACAAAACCATAGCCCAGTGACTGCCCAGAAGCATCTGTAGCTACTTTGCACGATAGAATGTTCCCAAAAGAAGAAAATGTCTCATGCAGAGCTTTGTGGTCAATTTCCTTGTCAAGATTCTGCCACGGCAAAATTATATATCAATCACTGACAGATATGTATCATAGGGATAATGAAAAATGACATAAAGCATTTACCTTAATATATATGTTTCCAGAACCACTTCTGCGTACACTTGGGTCTCGATGAGAGTACATAATCCTAATTGGTTTTCCATTAAGAGGAGTGAAGCTCAACTCTTCCAATGCTCTTTCAGCTAACACAAATATAAAGAAAGAGTTAGCAAGGCAATAGAGAGAAAGGTCAAAGAGTGTAGTTTGAAGCTACAATAAGGAAAGAAGTAAGAGCCTAATCAACAAATCTAAGAGACAGATGCAAACCTAGATGCTAACATCAAAAGCACACAAGTGAAATAAGAAATGGATCCAAAATTCATTGACTGGCACGATTAAGGAACAACAAGAATCTTTTAGAAGCAAGTTACTTGATGGCAAAAAAGTCTATGATTTCTGCTAACATAGAAAATATAATTAACAAACATAATTTATGTCTTCAAAATGACTTTGAACAGCTACGGCATATGCTACCTGTGACGAGCAATTCAATAATATGTACATTTAAATCTATTGTGTTTGAATACATTCTGTCTATCATCATAGAGATTTCTAAAAAGATAAAGATCAGTTCGGAGAAAAGGTTATGCAATTTCTCATCCCAGTCTCTTTTATATGTTCCACTGTCACTATATTACTGGGACTTCGGAGTGTATATCAACTGTGTGAATAATAGTAAAAGTAAATTGAAGGCCTTCAATGTAGATTTCCAGCCACAACACCATATAGGAAAAAGAATCCACACGCTTGCTATAGAGACAAGTATGTACTTTATAGTGACAGATACGAATGAAGAATATAGCTTCTTGCCATAATTTCAATCATATATTCTGAAAGTCCTTTCACCTCTCCAAAAACTGATGATGAAATCTACATACAAAAAGATACTCGGCTAATTTCTTAAGTGTGACTATCTTGGTAAACTAGATTGGTCTAATTCATAAATGAACTCATGCAATCACTTCCAGAATCAACTGGGAAGTATGAAAAGCTTTTTACTACAGACAGTGCCGCACGTGTTCTAAAATTCTAATCACACCTTCCTCACAATTCTTCTCAAAAATTACCAGTGCTACTATTTAGTAGCTGAAATATATTTATTCCAACTTTTTAAGTGTTTCCCAATATAACAGATGTCACCTTATCTTCCCTAATATCAACTCAAATGAGAATAGCTCTGTGCAAAATAACCCAGGTTTAAATGTAATGTGTCCTTAGTCAAAGTATATAGAAGGTTAATGTTCATCTTTCTTATTGGTCCTGGCTTCATTAGCCCTACAATGTGACGCTGTCAACGCCAAGTCTGAAGCATATCTTCGTTCAGTGAAAAACTATATCTCATTGCACCTTACTTACTAGACCTCACTTTGAAAACACACAAAAATAATGTGCCTAGATACATTTTCGATTTCCATTCACAAATTACATAAGAAAGCAGCAGTTGGCATTTGAAGTTCAATTGAAATGACCAGAGACCTTAACCTAACATGAAATACTAACCATCTTGAGGGTTGGCGTAGTTGACATAGCCATATCCGAGCGAGCGGCGGCTGGCCAAATCTCTACAAACCCTAACAGATACCACATCCCCAATCTGGCTGAACAGATCATAGAGTTGCGAATCAGTGACGTTCGCGTCCAGATCTCCAGCGTATAGTGACGTCACGAGCGGCCCGGTCCCACCAGAAGTAGCCGGATTGGTAATCTGCACCTGAGGCTGCATCTGAACCTGCGCCGCCATCTCAAATCACAAAAAACCCTAAAAAAATAAATGGATTTTTAACTTTTCAATTAGTTTTTTTTTTTTTTTGGTATTTCCAGTAACTTCCCTCTCCTCTTTTTATTTCTAGAATCAAACTAAGGCTTAATTTACTAGAGCAAAAGCGAGAAATATCAGACTATGCTTTGAGTTTTAAGTGAGGTTTTCAATTTTTTTCTTTTTTGCTATATCTCATAAAGAGAGGAGAGGGAAGGATAATAGGTCGGAGATACGACGGAGGGGATGTAAAAAAACGCCGGCGGTAGCGACAAGCGGCGAAGCCTTAAATGGAGGATAATGAGAGTAAAAAAAATTGGAGGGCAGGTTCGAGCTGCTCTACGAAAATTGGGGTATTTGGTGCGGCGCAACTTATACTAGCCCGAGGGATGAGGAATCACGTGTGCGCAATAAAACCCTAGAAAATCTGTGGTACGTTATATCCGCCGTTGGATTATGGCGACTGGGTCCTACATGTCGCAGATGACGTGTTCAACTAGATTGGCTGAAAATAAACGCAATTTGCCACAGAGCATAAATTGTTGTTGTTAAAGTAAATTTAAAATTTTAACTAATATACTCTCATTTGCCTTTTATGTTATGGGAGTAAAAATAATTAATTGATGATTTACTCTCTTTTCCTAATATGGATTTTGACCAACTAGGCCTGTTTTCCAAAACGAATGTCACATAAATTAGTGTTCTTTGTACTAAAGAAAATAATCCTTCCTTCAAAAAATTTCAAATTGCTAATTATATCTAATATATATGATATTATGGAAAAACAAGAAAAAAAAAACATCACATACATATTTTATGTATATATAATATTACTTTTAATGGTTGGTTAAGATATTAAGTTACTTATAATTTTACAGGTTTACTAATTAATTTCCACATTTTATTTTCCAAATTCAACCTATATTGGACTATTCAAAAATAGGGATGCTGAAGTCGAATAATCAAATTATACATTATTAAAATATGATTTGATTTACTTATATCTTTCTTGAAATTATATATGAAATTGGTTTCTTTTCTAACGGATTCGAACTAGCGTTAATTGACTCGCACTTGAGTATTTTGTCATTTTCTAGATTATATAGTGAATAACATATATATTATATAATCAAGCTCAATTAAAGTTTCAATAGTTATTGAACGATAAATAATTTGAAATTTTGTTTGATGTGTAAATTTTATATATGAAATATTTTTCTTTTCAGTACTATGATTATTAAATTTATTATAGAATTTTAGCCCCTACTACGTCAAATTCCTGGATCCGTCCATATGAATATGACTCGAAGTTAAGCGAATTTTATGAATCAAAGACAAGTCGGATATGCAATAAGTTAATTAACTTTAAACTTAATCAAGAAATATCAATATACACATGCAAGAGACATGATATAAACAAAATAATAAATATGATGAATGAATGATATGTGATGAAGCAAAATAATAAATATACACATGTAAGAGACATGATATAAACAAAATAACAAATTTATGACGTTTACAGTCTGGATCATATCTTATGGTTGACTTATACGACGCATTTTACTTGATTCCTGACTTGATTGTAGGAGAAATTGGACGATTGGTTTTTTGTTTTGTTTTTTAGGGATGATTGATTTTAGATGAAAAGAAAATACTTATTGATCATAAAAAAAGTATACTCACTAATTCTGAGGGTCGGCCCTAGAAATTCGGGGCCCTAGGCGACTTTTAAATTTGGGGTCATTTGTTATAAAAAAAATATACTCAATTTATATTTTAAAGGTAAATATTTTAATTAAATATTGATTAAATATTATTTTTTCTAACATATTAATTTTTTAGATAGGTTATTAAATAACAAACTTATTTAATTTTTAAAAATTATTTTTTTTAACAACTTTTAATATTAAAAATATTATTTTAGCGGAAGCAAATTTTACAAGTATATGTACATCCTTAACTCTATTTCATTCTTTTACAAATAGGAAAATTGATTGCTTGACTTTATTTCATTTCGTGATACTTTATACTCTATTAATTATATATTATCTTGTATAGGAAAAGTTATAAATCATATATAAAACTAAGAAAAATATACACATACATATAAAAATATGGATGGAGCTAGACCAATTTTATTGGGGGCGAAATTCTTTTTTGCAATGTACTAAGTGAGAAAGTAATGAGCAGAAAAATTCTATTATTAAGAAAAAAAATCGTATTCTTTTTATAATAGTTAAGAAAGAAATTTTTTTTTTAAAGTACCTATTGAGTAAAAAAATTGATAAGAAATCATTAAGTAAGGAAAGTGATTAAAAGAATAATTACAACAATTATTACAAAAGAAAAAAAAGTAAGAAAAAATTTAATTTTGGGATTTGAACCATAGACCTGCCTTTCATCAAGAGAAAGTCTTACCAAGCGAACCAAGATACATGTAATGTATATAAACTTAATAAAATAAAAAATATTTAATTTTTAAATTTTCTAAAGGCCAATATATAAATTTTGGGGGCCTCCGAACCGGGGCCCCTAGGCTCCGATCCAAGTTGTCTAGCACTAGGGCAGGCCCTGTCAGAGAATATAGCCTTAATCTATTAATAATATAGTTGGTTATAATACCAACAGTTGATTCATATGATAAAAAGGACTAGTATTTACAAAATAATGAATTCATGTTCGAAATCCATATTAGGAGAAATTTTCACTTTATATGTCCGATACGCCTCGAAATAGATTAAACCTTGGGAAAAAAATAAATAAATATATATATATATAGTTGGTCATAATTGAAAGTTGGCAATATTGCTAGAGCACACGACTTTGCACAATTCTTTCTCTGGTTTTTTGCACTTTGCATCATCGGAATATAGATTTAACATTTTGCATCCTCTTTTTATTTTTCTCAAAAATTATAGGGACAAAATAGGCAGTTTAGTTTTGGATCTTTGGCACTTTGCACCCCCAAAATACGATAAATGTCATTTTGTATCCTCAAAATAGAATTAGCATTTAGCACCCTCGAATGAATAACAACTCATCCCAAAACACGCGAAATGGACACTTTGAACTTCCTAAACACAAAATTAGCACTTAGCACCTCAAACTAAGAAAAACTCAACAACTAACACCCCCTCGTTTTTTCGACAAAGTTGCCCCTAGTTTTTTTTACCCCGGTGGTCAACATTGCCGAAAAAACAAGGGGGTGTTAGTTGTTGAGTTTTTCTTAGTTTGAGGTGCTAAGTGCTAATTTTGTGTTTAGGGGGTTCAAAGTGTCCATTTCGCGTGTTTTGGGATGAGTTGCTATTCATTCGAGGGTGCTAAGTGCTAATTCTATTTAGAGGGTACACAATGCCCATTTCTCGTGTTTCGAGGATGCAAATTGCCAAAGATCCAAAAACCCTAGGTGTTTTGAGGAAAATATAATAGGGTGCAAAGTGCTGAATTGTTTATATTTAAGAGTTGCAAAGTGCTAAATTTATGTTTTGAGCGTGTAAAGTGCCTATTTCTCATGTTTTAGGGTGCAAAGTGCAAAAAATCCATCCTTTCCCTCTCTAAAATGGATGAGATCTTCTTTCCTAAAATCGTATTTTCCGCGGCGCCTACCATCTCAACAATCTTAGTACCCAATTCTTATATTGAAATATTGATTTATCAACCCCATTGATATGACCAGAATTTGGACCCGACCTGATATAAATGAAGTATGATATGGATCGGGCCTGATTCGACCCAAGTCAACCCATTACTCTCACTCTTTTTATTATCGTTTTTTAACTTCATTAGCATGCAACATATCTTTCTCGAATTTAATACTACGGATTTGTACATTATTATTATTATAAAATCAAATCAATTAAAATAAAATATATGAATCATATCCAAATCCAATATTTCTATTTAAATATGAAATTTCCTACAAATTCTAAGAGTCATATTTTGCAATTAGACTTTTCAAATTTCCACACCTGCATCACGTTCACGCCTAATGCGTTCAAATGGCAAACATAACCACTTGTTTTAGGCATTTAGTCACCGCGCCACAATTTCGTGGGTCCAAACTTTGAACCGCCAAGCAGAATACCGCCGGCCCGTCTATTTGCATTTTTGGGTGTGTTTGGATGAAATAATGATATTTTTTGAAAGTCCAAAAACAATATTAATCTTATATTTTGAATTAGAAAATGGAGAGTGGGGAGTCGAAATATCCATCATGTAAAAGAAATTGTTTGGTAAATCATATAACAACATGAAGATCAATTAGACGAGGTAGTGTCATATTCACATTAAAAAAATAAAACTTATAAATTAAATTAAATCATAGTAGAATTGTTCTTGCAATTAGAATGTCTTCAAAATAAGAAAGTAAATAATAATAAGAGTTGCCCATCTCATAATTCATACCAAACACGTCCTTAACATTTTCGTATGCCCACCCAGTGCATTCAGTAAGTATCTCTACCGACCCTTGCTTGCCGCTTTCCTAAACAGAGTTGGTTGATTTATATTATAGGAGTAATTTTTAACTTTAACACGCATCTCTTCCTCTTCTTCACTCCTATCACCATGGAATCTACTCTTTTCACAACCGATCTCCAAGCCGTTGTTCCACGTTCAGGAGTAATCTCCACCGTTCTTTGCCACAGTTTATCCTGCACCCTCACGTACTCTAACCGCGGAACCCCTGTTCTTAAACCCTCCGTATCTAGTAATTGCGGTTCCACGGCCCGATGGAAGCGGGAGTTTGAATTTCGACGGCCGGAAGCTCTTCCCTCCGCCACTGCCGGTACCACCAACTCCTCTGTTCCAGTAAGTAAATCACCACCTCTCCAATTATTTATTTTATTTTACTGAAAAGGGGAGATAGATACAGAGGAGTAAGCGTGTCTTAGAGGTTTTATTAGGGGTTGGATACTGCGATTGAGCTTCATGTTGGGGATGTAGGGTCAAGAGTAAAGTATAAGGTTGTCAAATTATACTTAATTGTGTTTACAATAATTTAGTATGTGATGGTATGATATTATTTTAAAGGGGAAGTTTCTAACTGTGTGTTATCATGTGTTTGTGTGTATGTTGAAGAATATGTATATATATGAATCTAGGTGTATATCTTGAAAGGCACAGTAGCATTTTGGGTTTCGAGCTGATTTTTAATCTCTTCCATATTGAAATGAGGTGTGAATTTATTTGTGATTTAATCAGTTTCTTTTGGTGTTTAAATCAGACTGTGTATGTTGTCTAAACATCGCATATATTGATCAATTTCATTTGGTGTTGTTAGTATCAGATTAAGTAAACCTTTTAAACGTCACTGATAGGGTTTGTTGTGCTTCATAACCTTCTGATTCTGGTATTGGAACTATAGCCCTTTCTTTATTTCTACCATGCGTCTTTTAAGCTAAACTGCTAGCTTTCAATATTTGGACCAGAATTCTAGCATGGATAACACTCACACCCTTAGAAAATGTTATAATGATTGAATTAAAAATCCTATATTCATCATTCTGCCCTTTCTCTTACTCTTACCTTCATGCCAACCTTTCTGGTCAATCATATCCTATATCAAACGTGTATCATTAGCATCTTTCGATCAGTCTTTGAAAGTGTCTTTCAAGGACCTAATGCACAAAGTCTGAACATTCTTGAAATAACACATCCACACATGGGAATTTCTCTGCTCAATTTAATTTATTGAGACTAGTTTATGCTCTTTCAGCTATATGTGTTTACAAATGGTAATGAGAGACAAGAGTCTCAACAATCAATAAACATAAACAAGCAAAACAGCCATACAAAATCGAAGACTTCAACATCAGTTTTCTCAAGGGGATCATGTTCATATATCAATTCCTAACCTGGGCTGAAACTCTGCAATACGCGTACTTTTTACATCTGTCGCTGTTCTTTACTCTTCTAGTCATGTTTAGCATGCCAGTTGTTCTCATTGAATCGTTTATAGCCATAAAAAATTATTTCTCAATTCCAGTCGCATAATCCCACTTATTTCAGATCATTCTGAGCCAAATATTGAATTCAAGGGTCAGCTTTCATTAACGAGAGATCCTAAGGTAGAAATAAGTGGTTGAACTGGCAGAGAAAAAGCAGTAGCTGAGGGTGGAGATATCAATGATTATAACTGACTATATTGTTGGACAAAACTAAATGAGTTGTTGGTGATAATGCAAAAAGGTTGTTCTTGATCATTTATTTTTCACGACTCATGACATGATGTTAGGTTCATATTGGTTGCAAGAATTTATGACATTTTTTTATTTCTATCTTGCAATTTCTGGAAGAAATAGTTATATCTTAATGCCTTCTACGAGCATCATCAGTTTTTCTTTACCAATCTTGCATAAACAAGCTCATAAGAACTCAGAGTGAATCACTTTTGCTCGGGAAAGGACAAAGTGAACTTATTCACTGGAGTGAAACTAGTCCTTGAAGATGTTGCCACATCTTATGTGGTGCTTTGAAGGTGCTTCCCATTCCCTCAACTCACGTATAATTTTGCAAACTAGGCAAGCTGAACTTAACACTAGAAGAAATTTCAAGCTTGTTTGATTTGAATTGATCTCAAAGTTTACCGTGGGAAGGTCTTTCCAATTTCAAATACACAAAGTGCCATTCAACTTGAAAATGGGAACATTAACATTTTGATAATATTTTTATTACGAAGAATTGATTAACTTTTTATGACGAGTAATTAAGAAGTCAGTTTCTCAGTTTAGTTATTGAGAAACATATTAACGGATTAAAAATTTCTGGGTAAAAATTGTCATTTCTAGGTAAAAATTTGATTGGATTTAGAATATGTTCTTCAGTTTGCTTGAGATGAGCCATATTCATTTTGATCTGCCTGGGGATACACCAAGCACCAAGTTAATTATTTGGCCTTTTTTGGTTAATCTATAAAGGCTATCTTGATTATGACTAGTCTTTCTCTTATTTAATTTTTATCTGTATCACTGTACAGCCACGAGAAGGATTCTACACTGTTGGTGATTTTATGACAGGAAAAGAGCATTTGCATGTAGTAAGACCTACAACTACTGTCGATGAAGGTATTGGCTACCCTCTATTCTCTTTGTATATATCTTGATTTGTTGACTCTTCTAGTTACCACCTTTTTCTTGTTTAAACAGCGCTTGAGACTCTTGTTGAGAAAAGAATTACTGGGTTCCCTGTAATTGATGATGACTGGAAGTTGGTAAAGTTTCATTTCCTATATGATTACTTTGTATGATGAAAGCACCTGCATGAATTTTGCTGATTTTCTGGTATTATTATGCAAATTAGCTGTTATTCGTAGTATGGTCCATAGTTATAGGCTACATGTTCATTTACTACTTTTGGGAGCACATACATGCTAATGAAACCATGAAGAACTTTCCTTCTAAAAATTGAAAATAGGGGAAAAAGATGGTGCATTTCCGAAGGAAGATAAGAATGGACGAGTCCTTTAAGTGATGTTGAGAGAAGATAAGAATCATTTGACCGAATGGAAATATTGCCTGTGTTGGATCTGTCAAATATGTTTTAAACAGTTCACTGAATGAGCATACTGATTGCATTAAAAGATTTAAGATCGGTATTTTTGCTGACTCGTCTTCGTTGCTTTAGATATTTGATTATTTTTGTCATCTTGTAGCATTTTTCCAGTTATAATAAGTTCTGTCTCATGGATTGGCAGCTGAAATTTACAGCACCGACACCTTCCTTACCCATACCCATGTAAGAAGTACCTGTCCTAGATTATTGGGTCATTTGTTTACATTACTCGCTCGACTCGCGAAGTATGTCAGGATTCTAATTTAATTTGGCTTGAAATCTCTGTCATCAACTAAAACAGATGAGTTTTGTATTAGAGTACCGATTATAGCTTTTCACATTTCAATTTGAATTTGATGATATAAAAAATTTTTTTGCCAAAAAAAGCTGTATAGTGATGATATCCTTATGGCTATTCAGGCAACTTTAGAATTGAGTGAATAGAAAATTAACTCCTTGTGTTATTCTAAATAGACAAATTAACTCCCTGTGATAAATAAAAGGGCAAAATACCTCCCTGTGTTTTTATAAAAGCTCACTGCCTCTCTCTTGATTTTACATTTTGTACATTTTTTACAAAGGGGTAAAATGCCCATTATGCAATATCACAAGAAGTTAAAGTGCCCATTTACGCATATCACAGGGAGGTAAACTGCCTATTTATGCATATTACATAGGGGTAAAGTGAGGTGAATATGTTGTCAAGAGTAAGGTTAAATTGGTCGTTTTTTACATGAAAATGAAGTCTCAGTCGCAGTATAGAGTGTGTGCAACACCTCCACTAGCAAGGAGTAAATTGATCATTATTTCATATCATAGGGAGGTAATTGCTCATTATTTCATTTCATAGAGAGTTAAATTGCCTATTTTCATATCACATGTAGGTAAATTGCCCATTAAACATATCACGGGGAGATAAGTTGCCAAAAGCCCCTTTGGAATTAGATCCAGATGGACTTGTTCTTAAATTATTTGCATGAAGTGAGCCGAAAATCTCCATTTTTTTTATGCACGTTACATTGAATTTTGTGAGCTTTATTGGTGCTATTGCTTATCAACTCTGTATATAAAATGCTGATTGAAAATTTGTACCATTTATTCATTGAAAAAAGAAGAAGTTGGTGACCATTTACTACCACTACAAAAGTAGCTGGAGCTCTATAGGCTTTATTAGCTAGTATAAAGATTCCTCCTCGAGTCTTCTAATTCATTTATTTCTTTTTAGAGGATTTGATGTTTTTGTTAAAACATGAAATATCTTGATGGTTTTGTTGTCTACAAGTCTTGACAAATTCAGTTATATTTTCTGCAGGTTGGTGTCGTTTCTGATTATGATTTATTGGCACTTGACTCCATCTCAGGTATCGCCAAAATTGTGAAACAAATGTGTTATTTTTATAGCTAAATTATTTATAATTCTAAGGGTCATGCTTTGTTATTCGAGACAATTAGGTGGTGGACAACATGATACAAATATGTTTCCGGATGTCGATAGCACTTGGAAAGTATGTATAACTCTTCTTTATTGAAATTTCTGCATTTCTATCATTGCTGAGTTCTTTAATTGGTTGTAGGTTGATTGATTAGGTTTTTTCCAAGCTATTTACTGCTATCAGTTTCTAACTTTCTTTTCATGGCAGACATTTAATGAAATTCAAAAGCTACTCAGCAAAACTAACGGGAAAATTGTTAGTGACGTTATGACTCCTGCTCCACTTGTTGTGCGTGAAAACACCAATCTTGAGGACGCTGTGAGGTATTCAATTGTTTTCTTGGTTAATTATTTTTCAAGTACAAATGTTGAATACTTGTATGAGTATCCATTTATCCCAAACAAGAACTGATACTAGTTTTGATTCCTTAACATTTCCGGTTCCTACAAGAAGTCATATGTATTTATATCTAAAAAATCTTGCATTGAAATTTCCATATGTTTCAACTGATAACTTGTAAACTTTTCTGTCTTGGGTCGATCATAACGAAAATTATAGAGTAGTCATTTTTCCCATAAAGATACCAAGGAACCAAAGTTTTAGTCGATGCTTAGAATATTCTTATATGATCTATTACGGTTAAAATAGACTATCTGAACTTTTTTTAAATCAATGTTTGACGGGTTTGTTTTTGTTGTTTTACATTATTGAATACGTACAACACAAAGTAATTTTGGTTTGTAAAGTCTACTTCTTCATTACATATTTCTGTGATGATTTAGGTTATTGCTTAGAACCAAGTATCGTCGCCTACCAGTTGTAGATGGTGATGGGAAGCTGGTAATGTGATTCTATTTCAAATCTTTGATTGGTAGTTCATTAATTAAGGATTGGAAGTATTCATATACAGTAGTTGTTCCTGTTTTCCGTTTCTTAGGTTGGGATTATAACGAGGGGCAACGTGGTTAGAGCTGCTCTTCAGATAAAGCAGGCTACTGAGAATAATATGTGATCACTCCACACTGTTCGGTTCGATGCATTGAGTTTTTCTGTTGGATTATTTATTATTATGTTGAGGTAAGTAAAAGGTGTTTCGATGATGCCGTAATTCCTGTAAATTTTGTAATATTAGGGGGACTCTATTTTACCAAAAATGAGAGAGTTTGTATTATTGAAATTTAGTTGTTACTTTTAAAATTGTAAAAGTATTGCTCGAGTATTTATTACATGATTTTTTTCCACAAATATATTCAGTTATAGATAGATGAAACGACAAATCATCTTCATATTATCTTTTTTAAATTCAACCTTAGTATGTTTTTGTAACATTTAATTCTTAAATCCCTCTTATAACAAAAATAAATACTATTGTGAATATGATTATTAAATTAATGTATAACTAACAAAGATTTTCTGATCATGGTAAGTTCAACACAATTGTACCACATGATTTATGGTCAAGAATTAATTATTTTATCAATATCCGAAGCATAAGTTCAAAACAATTGAACCACGCAATCTTGGTTCTGAAAACCAATGAACATGCTAAAGCCAAAAAAGTCTGTGAGCCTGTTTGTTTGGCGTTTTCCAAAAAAAAATTTTGTTTGGGAATTGTCAAACAACATGATTTTCTATTTTTTAAAATAAATTTTTCATCTCTTAATTTTCTCAAACTACTCTCTCAAAATCCAAACAAATAACAATTTTTCTTATCTCTAAACAAAACTTATACAAACTCTACTCTGATTTGATACAAAGTAACATATCTCTTCCACAATTTATCTCACAACAAACATATTTTGACATAAAGTTTTACATATCTTAAACCTACAACTCAACTCTTCCAAAAAAAACCTATACCTACTTTATTTCTCAAACCACTCTCTTAAAACCCAAACAAATAACATTTCGCAAATCGAGATTATTTTACAAATATTCACTACTCTCCCAAACTACTTTCCCAAATGCCAAACAAACATGCCCACAGAATTTGGAGTATTTTATTTTTCTTCCTTGAACAGTCAGAAATTGACATTTGCAATTTACATTTTGTCCTTTTCCTCTCTTCGCCATTCAAATCCAAATTTGCTAGGTTTCAATAATTCAAACAAGAAGGCAATCTTGACTAATCAATGTTAAATATTAATAATCAAACTTCAATTTTTCCACATTATTTAAGAAATCTCTAACCTATATATACCATAAATTCACATATATAACTTTTCTTCATCAAATCATTCTTTAATTAATTAGCTACTAAATAACAATGGGAGAACTACATATTTCCAATGTTTTCAGAACCGGACCGGATAGTGAACCGGTGAGCCGACTGGTCAGTGGTTTTACTGGTCGAACCGGTCGGACCGTTGGTCGGACCGGATGACGTCATAATAATGTAATAAATATATTTAATTTTAAAGTATATGTAATATGCATAAAATTTAAACATTATCCTACAACTGATTAAAAATATACAAAATCTTATAATATACTTAAATTAAATCATATAATATTTATCTAACTTATATCATAACGGTAATATGATACTAATTTGTATGCTCATATAAATATAATATGATTACATTTCTTTATAAAAATTTAAAAGTGTAAGTTAAAAATACAAAAACTAAGAAATTCATAAATTTTAAAATATTGTTATGTATAAAAGTCTAATATTCAAAGTCAAATTTGCATAATATATCGAGTTGACTCTTTATCCTAAAAATAATATTGAAAATAAATATTTTATAGAACAAATTTTAATAACAAATTATTACTTGAGTATTAATTTTCATTCATAATGTATAAAATGTTAATTTGGCTACAGTTTCTATATTTATAAATTTTAATTTGTACTAAAAGTTCAACAAAAATGATGTAGCTCAAATGGTAAGGAAGTTATCTTTCACCTAAGAGGTTGGGTGTTCAAATCCCACATTTTACAAGAATTTTTAGTTTAATTTTAATATTTAAAAAAATCAAAAAATAAAAAAAAAAAGAAAAAAAAAAGAAAATTCGGAACCGGGTTGAACCGGTCCATACCGGTTCGCCGGTTCACCGGTTTTGGACCGGTTCGACCCGGTTCAGACTGGTTTTTAAGAAAGGTGGTTTTAGGGGGTAAACCGGACCGGACCAACCTCCGGTTCGCGGTTGAACCGGTCGGACCGGCCGGTCCGGTCCGGTTTTAACAACATTGCATATTTCCCTTTTTCCTTTAATGGCTCATGGACACATGATACCAATGTTGGACATGGCCAAACTATTCGCCTCAAGAGGCTTCAAAACAACCATCATTTCAACTTCCGGATTTTCCGACCCGATAACTAAAGCCCAACAATCCGGATTCGATATCGGTTCAAGAATCATGAAATTCCCACCAGAAGGATCCGAATTGCCTGATCATATTGTAACCGTTGATCAAGCAACTTCAGATAATTTAGTGACAGAGTTCATAAAAGCTCTAGCTTTGCTCCAAGAACCTTTCGAAAACCTCATTCAAGATCTCAATCCAAATTGTCTTGTTTCCGACATGTTCTTGCCTTGGACTACAGATTCTGCAGCCAAGTTCGGAATTCCGAGATTGGTTTTCCACGGAACGAGTTATTTCGCGCTATGCGCTCTAGAAGAAATGAAGAGGCAAAAGCCTTTTAAGAATATTTCATCTGATACAGAGCCTTTTGTTCTGTCCAGTCTTCCACATGAGTTAACGTTTGTAAGAACACAACTTGCTCCATCAGAATTGCATGAAGATGACGATGATGGATTCACCAAGTTGTTGAACCAAATAAGGGACTCGGATTGGAGAAGCTATGGAGTTTTAGTTAATAGCTTTTACGAGCTCGAACCAGATTATGCTGATTATTACAAGAAAGTTTTTGGTAGAAGGGCATGGAATATAGGTCCTTTGTTGTTATGCAACGATATAGGAGCCGAGGAAAAGGGGCGAAGAGGGAAGAAATCAGCCATTGATGAAAACGAATGTCTGGCGTGGCTTGATTCGAAGAGGCCTAATTCGATTGTTTACGTGTGTTTCGGAAGCTTGGCCAACTTTACTCATACACAATTACATGAAATTGCAATTGGGCTTGAGGAGTCGGGCCAAGATTTTATTTGGGTTGTTAGGAAAGGGAAAAAAGAAGAGGAAAACGAAGATTGGGTACCAGAAGGATTTGAGGAGAGAACGAAAGGTAAAGGGTTGATTATTAGAGGATGGGCCCCACAAGTGATGATTCTTGATCATGAAGCAATAGGAGCTTTTGTGACGCATTGTGGATGGAACTCGACTCTGGAAGGTATTTGTGCTGGGGTGAGTATGGTGACGTGGCCAATTTTTGCCGAACAATTTTACAATGAAAAATTAGTGATAGAAGTTTTGAGGATTGGAGTTTCCGTAGGGAGTAAGAAATGGGATCAAGTGGCGAGCGGGGGGGTGTCGAGTGAGGCGGTGGCTAAGGCGGTGGGGCGTGTTATGGTTGGAGAAGAAGCTTTGGAGATGAGGAAAAGAGCAAATTATTATAAGGAAATGGCAAGAAGGGCTGTTGAGGAAGGTGGATCATCTTATATTTGTTTGAATGATTTGAGAAAAGATCTAAGCTCTCAACAAGAACATTAATATATATAGAGAGAGAGTACTATATATAGCTAGGTTTTTAACATTTCCAATATAGAATATAGTGTGGTTGACGAGATGTTTTATGTACGTAGTTGTAATAAACTTGTGAAATGGTTTCTGTATAAACAATGAGAGTGAATTTGCTGTCTAGCTCCTCCTAGAAAATAATATATATATATATTGTATAGTGCATATATTAATTTCGAAATAATTTTTAGAAAGTTTCACCAAAATATGTTGCTATAATAATCTCCAAGTTTGTGAAAGCTAAAAATTCTCTAATGGTTTCATAAACTATCACTACAAAAATCTGCTAAAATAGCGACGGAATTAGCGACGGATTTTGGAGCAAAATCCGTCGCTAATCGATTTAGCGACGGATTTAGCGACGGAACGAAATCCGTCGCTAAAACCTCGTCGCTAAATATTTAGCGATGGATTTAGCGACGGAAAATTCAGCGACGGAATTAGAGACGGATTTTGTCCGTTGCTGAAAATTTAGCGACGGAATAAAAAATCCGTCGCTAAAATTTCTCCTAGCGACGGAAAGCATATCTGTCGCTAAACATTCTAACAGCGACGGATATAAATTCCGTCGCTAAACATACTCTTCAGCGACGGATTTCATTTCCGTCGCTAGACGCAACTTTAGCGACGGAAATTTTCCGTCGCTGATAGTAGGTACAGCGACGGATTTTCATTCCGTCGCTGGTAGTATGTTCAGCGAGGATTGAAAAATCCGTCGCTGATTAATTTCAATTTTTTAAAAAAAAAATTATTTTTTATTTTTTAATAATTATTATTTTTTACTTTTTTAATAACTTTTATTTTTCCATTAATGAATTATTTTATCGCAATTGATCCAACAATTCACTACCACAAACATTTCAACAATTCAATACCACACAATTAATCCAACAATTTAATTTAATACAGAATGTAACTCAAACCGTAATTTTACTTCAAAGCATCATATACAATTTATGTTTTACAGATCATAATGTACAACTTTGGATGGAAATGCAAGATGTTTGATATCATAGTCAGTAACAAGATGAATGACAGATATCTGAGTTCACATACTAAATGAAAATCCTACTGGTATATATCACCAAAAAAAAAAAAGCAAAGGGGACTAAAGATACAATAGTCAGTTCAAACAGTCACTTCACAATTTCCACCAGTCTCACTCAAAAACACGAACAACACCAGCACTGGAAATTGAGATCAGACTCATTTCCTCTCTAGCACCATAGACCTTTCCCATATAGTATTAATCTTGAAGTGTAGTGAGATTAGGGAGAACACAACATTTTAGATCCTGCAACAACAAAATACAACCAAGAAACATTAATCAAGCAATTTCAATGTAATGCAATGTACTGATGATAAGCAAGATATTCATTACAAGTTATATTGAAAATTTGAAGTCAATGCTTAGGAGAAAGAAAATGTACAAGTAGGAGGAGTATTACATGACGGCTGTGATCAGTGTGAATTCCAGCAGTTGATCATGAAATTATAAGAAAGAGATCTGATGCTGATGCTAATGATGAGTTACCACCTTCAGCTTCAATTTATAACTATCGGAATTTAAACCTGCAATATCAAACAGTACTTCCGCCACATCAATCAATTAGCAACCACCACTTTCTTATACCTGAAAACCTGAAATTCTTCACTTCCGTGATATCTTAAGTAGAACTCTGCGTAAAATTTTAAGCTTGGCTGAAACCTCATCACCAAAAAAGAAAGCTTCATCAGCCATCTTAAGTAGAACTCAGTGTAAAATTTCTCCCAAGTACATCCCAGAAGTTAGCTTCTCAAATATCTGCAACAATAATGAAAAGATAAATCACATGGAATACTTAAACTGCATATAAAAAACAGCATATGTACATGTCATTCAATTCATACCTGTTCACCTGGATTTAAACTTTCAACATCCAATGCATGGTCATACTCCGTCAATGGAAGGTGGGATGACCTGAAGTTACCCCACTCCATATTTATAACCTGAATTATACAATATTCAAGCCTTCAACAAAATTCAATAAGAGTTCCAGAATTATTGAAGTTTGCATAACAGGGAATGAGAAGGTGAAACCTAGCTCCCTCTGCTTTCCAGGAGGTTAATGAAACATTTGTTCTTCTTCATCAGCAAATTTTGCAAGTTTTTCAGCAATATAATCAAAAAGTGCCCGAAATAATTCAGTTTTGAACAATGAAATATCTTACAAATGGACCAAATAAATGAGGTGAATATTCATAATTCCTTACATCTGAAGTCCCACCCATCAATGCAGGGGGTATTGATGCTTCAGAGCATATATTTTAGCTAAAATTGTTTAAAAAAAGCTCTTAATAGGAACCAAACGCATATCAAACTTTATAAAATAATCGAGGAATGGATTTTAGTTTAGAAAGAGTTTTTAACTTTTAGGATACCTAAATACTTCATCAACTCACTAGGCTTTCATCAATCAACGAAAATCAATTGGAATACAGAACCCATTTACCAAGCTTTTCATATAGTCATAGTAAGTAAAGTAGATAGATATCAAATAATATAAAATAATCAAGTAATTGATTTTACTTTGCAGGCTCTGTTCTGTTGCAATAGAACTCTCCGAATTACTTAAATGAACAAAAATGTAACTCTAAATAACTAAATTCGTACATGAAGTAATCAATTCATCAAGTAAGTCATAATTTACAATGAGAAAATCAACATCTCACATTTCCATCGGCACAAAATTATTTTTCCAAATGTACATAGAAAAAAGAAACATACAAATCAAGCTCGTAATATTTATTCTACCTGCGTAACTTTCTACAAGCACAAGGATTAGTCATACATACACAGACACATATTAACTAAAAAATATAGCCAAATAAACAAATTAAATGAAGATAAAATAGATTCTCACAAATTTCAATTGGCACGGTGGTGGTGCGGTTCCGGAGTGGTGGCAAGTTGAGGTGGCTTTCGTGGCTGTGCGAAACGGGGTGGGTGAGATCTGAACCAGATCGGGGGCTGTGAGAGGCGGTGGTGGTGCGTTGTTGTGAACGACGCGATGGTGGTGGTTTGGGCGTGAAGGATGGCTGCGGGATCAGGCGATGGTGCGTGGTTGAGCAACGTGGTGGTGGTGGGCCGTGAAGAAAGTGGCTGCGCGCGGGAGGCGGTAGTGGTGGTGAGTGGGAGAGAGAGGAAGAGGGGTGAGTGGGAAAGTTGGAGGAATAGCTGCTGCGGGTTTGATAGAGTGAGCAAGAAAGAGAAATTAGGGCTTTATGTCCTAAGTCCTTAGCTAATTTAAAAAAAAAAAATCATTTTGTTAAAAAAAATTACCTTAAATCATTAATTATTATTAATATTTTTTAAATTAACTAGTCAAGTATTGCATAAAATCGATGAAATTAAGAAATAATTAATCTTATTAAATGGTTAAATTAAATGAAAGAACTTGTTAAATTAATAAAAAAAATGGTTTAAATAAAATCAAATTGGTGGAAAACGAGTTAGATCAATAAAAAAAATGGTTATGTTCATTGAAGTTATTCGATAGTTGATTCGAAATTACTTAATTAGTGATTTATTCAAACTTCTTAATTAGTGATTTATTCAAACTTGTTGACTATATGATTATGAACATTGATGTTATTCGCAATTAGATCGATCGATTCTCAATGTGTAAGACTAAGGATAACTACAAAAGTCAACATTGTTGACGGTTATGTACATTGAGGTTATTCGCAATCAAATCGATCAATTATCAATTTGTAACGTTAATTGATCTATTGTTGACCTTAATGTTATGTACATTAAAGTTATTCTAAATTAAACGATAATTGACTCGAACTTACTTAATTAATCATTAAAGTAATTAGCTTATTAAACTTTTACTTTTTTATTTCAATTAATCCCTTATTTTATATAAAAGGTATACATATGTTTGATCGAAATTAACTTAAACAATTTTATCATATGACATCAGGGGAATATTACTATTTAACTTATAATAATGCCATTTATATTGTGGTCTTCGGTTTAGAGATAATTATTTTTTCTAGTTAGTGAATTTCATAATAGTTTTGAATTTATAATCCTAACAAATTTATCTAGTTAGTGAATTCATAATCTAATTAATGGTAGTTACGTGTATACTTAATTCATGACCACTAATCCTTCCGTAAATTAAAGTTTAGAGGAAATTATTTCAAATTTTCATCAATCGAAGATCAAAACATACGGGAGACTAATTAACTTGTACATGACCACTATAATCCCTCCGTAAATAAAAGTTTAAGGAAAATTATTTCAAAATTTCATCGATCGAATATCAAAACGGAAGACTAACTTGTTCAGGACCACTAACCCCTTCATAAATCAAAGTTTTGGGGAAATTATTTCGAAATTTTGTCAATTAAGATCCAAATGGGAAGCTAACTTGACTCGAAAATTCGAAATTGTTTACTACATATGCGCTAAAATTATTACTTATATATTGGATATGTATATTGAGGTTGTTCGCAATTATATTAGAAACAAATCAAAGTCATTTTTGAAAAAAAAAATATTCATCTTAGCGACGGATTTAAATTTCCGTCGCTAAATATATGGTAATTCAGCGACGGAAAATCAATTTCCGTCGCTAAATGTATGTCAATTTAGCGACGGAAAATAAATTCCGTCGCTAAATCTTTAAACCAGCGACGGAAAATCAATTTCCGTCGCTAAATGTATGTCAATTTAGCGACGGGAAAAAAATTCCGTCGCTAAATCTTTAAACCAGCGACGGAAAATCAATTTCCGTCGCTAATAACACTAATTTTTTATCAAGCCAGCGACGGAAATAAAATTTCCGTCGCTGAAAGTTATATGTCAGCGACGGAATTACGTTTCCGTCGCTGAATTAAATGTTTTTTTTAATTTTTTTAATTAAACAGTTCCGTAGCGGCGGAAATAGCGAGGGATCTAGGGACTGAAATTTTTAGCGATGGAATTAGCGATGAATAAATGCCCCGTCGCTGTTTTGGTCCGATTTAGCGACGGAATTAGCGACGGAGTATTTTAGCGGCGGAATTTAGCGACGGAATAGTGTTTCCGTCGCTAATTAGTAAAAATTAGCGACGGATTTTCTTTCCGCCTCTAAATTCCGTCGCTAAAAACAGTTTTTCTAGTAGTGTATGAACGAAACCTCTCCTCCGTCCAATTTCCTCAAATTATTGACGGACATGTGCAATACCCGCTTTAGGGATACTGAATTTTGATTTTCAAATAAATTTTTTTTTTGTTGGTTAGTTTTCTTATACTTGATTAATTATAAAGCACAAACCCTTTATGTGTTATTGTGGGAATCCTTCACGCAACTAATTTGTTTGAAGTTTTATTGTACTAAATTCCTTCTGCTTTCGAAAACGTTGCGCCAAGTTTATTTTGTTGAATTTAACGAATATAATAAAACTATACTATTATTTTACTAAATTTAGAAATAATATATTTATATTATAAGATATTATATTTAATTTATAAAGTACTCCTATAATAATTAAATCATTAATATAAATATGAATAAGATTTTATTTTTTATATTGTAGTATAAAATAAATTCCGCTAAATTTATTATTAATATATATACATATACATGATTTTTATTTTTTTCAAAAAATCTTCCAAGTAAAAATCAACTCCATCAGAGAAAATAGTCATCTTAGTTTGAAAAATAGGAGTGGCCGGTGTCAGCTATGGTGTTGGTTAATAAATGGCAGCAAGGTATCTATAAGATTATTATTGAATTATTGTGGGTATTTTTGTAATTTCACATCGCAACAAATTAAAGAGTATATTACGTAATTATTCGTATAAGATTTTTATGTTTCTATTTGAAAAAGAGAGTTCCTTTGATGTAATCGACACGGACTCCCTTCTTTTTTCTTTTTTTTAATCATCAATAGGAATTGGAGAGTTTGTTATAATGGAATTAGAAGAACTAGAATTAATCAAAACACTATGGGGGAAAAGGAAAAGGGGAACAACACCATATTCCAGTTGCAAGATGAACCCTACTATTTTACAAGATTGTGAGCCGATTTGTTGCCAAGACGTGGGATCTTTTTAACTTTACAAAAAGGCCATTTGAGAAGGATACGTCTAACATGATTAGCATCTGTAAAGCTGGTCCATTCAAAAGATGAAGAGGCGTTGGTGATCATAAAAACCGCGTTCAAGGAATCGCTTTCAATAATGATTTTCTCATAACTGGCTTGATCCACAAATTGAAGAGCATTTTTGATGGCTGAAGTTTCAGCAGCGGTTGGATCCGCAAACAAATCTCTAGTGATTAAGGCAAAGATGAAAGAACCATTGTTGTTGCGGACAACAAGAGAGAGAGCTAAGCAATAACAATGGAAAGCGACATCAACATTAACTTTAAACCAACCCGGTGGGGGTGGGGGGAAGGAAACCATTCAACACTAAGGGATGAGCAAGATGCAATGATATTCTTTCTTGTTCGAGCAACAACATGCTCAGAGGCCAAAATGCAGCACTTGTTTGAGAAAAATTAAGAAATTCAAGAGAGAATCTCAGTTCCGAAAAGACGATCGGATCCTGTGTCAAAAGAGATGAAATCCACTTCTTTATATCCTAATTGTTGAAGGGATATAATATGAAATTCCACTTGGAGTTGAAAAAAATCGCTTCAACAAAAGGACATGATAAAAATAATTGTTCAATATTTTCAAGTGAGTGATTATAAAAAACACATGATTTATCCTAAAAAATAATATAGAGAGATTTCCTCGAGTAAGAATCATATCATTCAATATTTTCTAGACAGAATTTGATAGATAGTATTTCATTAACTTGGTTTTACAACCATTTCCCATAACCTTCAACACTTGTTTATCTTATTTCCTAAAATAAAATAAATGTTCCAATACGTTTTGCTTTTCTATATCTATATCTATATCTAATCTATACTACTACTAAAAGTGTGAATAATTTAAATTTTTTTCTTTTTTTTGAAGACAAAAATGCCCTTATTCAAGTTGTTAAGTATATTAATAAAATGTAATTAGACATGAATTTTCCTTAAATTTTTTCATCAAAAATTTGGTAAGAAAATATTTCAAGAAAATTTGTGACTTCATTTCTTCCTAGTCAAGCACCATGAATATGGAAGGAAAACAAAAGTATATTCAAATTAGAGGGAAAATGCATATTTAGTCACCCAAATTTAACTCTAAACACACAATGATCGCTCAATTTTCAGGAATAATATATATAGTCACTCAAGTTACAATTAATAGCATCACTCATCACCAACTCGATGACATTTGACGGACAAATAACAGAGTATCATCGCGAGACAGGCACATCATTAAAATCAAATGATAAGGTAAGTGAAATAATTTGAGTTATACTTAAAAGTAATTGAAGATGTATAATTATTTGAGTTGAAAATTCGGTAAATACAGGTAAAATCAATGAGTGAAAACATGTGAAAAATGGGTGAAAACTGAAAACATGTGAAAAATGGTTAAAATGAGTGAAATCAATAAAATGAAAAAAGTTCAACGAACAAAAAAAAAGTTAACTTAAACAAAAGTATAAATTAAACAGTGAAAACATAAGAATCGATGAAAATTCAGGAGAAATTGATAAACACTGGTGAAGTTTGTTACAAAACTGGTGAAACCAGTAAGAAAAAAATGTTCGTGAAACAGATGAAAGTTTTGGTGAAATTTATGAAGAAACGGATGAAACATTTGACATCGGTGAATAACGGATAAACTTGACATGAAAACTACTATGATAGGATGAACTAAATAATGTTCTTATGATCTTATTTTAGAACCAATTTTATAAGATTTAATGACTAAATCAGTCCTTATTTTATAGTATTTTATTATAATTATTCAAAGCAATCATTTTTTTTATAAATCAATAATAATTAATAAAAATAAATTTCTTAAACAACATTGACCATTCATAAATATATGATATTCTATGACATAAAAATAACTAATTTCACTCTAATTTATAAAAAATACACATGAAATTAAAACTAGACACATACATCTGCACTTTTCTAATCTTTTGAAAAGGACAGACGAGACGACTACATCTTCCCACTAATCACAACATTTCAAATTTATATTCCACTTTCCAAACCACTTACTAGTCTAAATTATTAATTAATTGCTCAACATCCACAGTATTACTATTAATCAATAAATCTCTTGTTTACAAACAAACTAGTAAATTTGATACAGACTAGTTAGTTTATTTTCAATGTCAGATCTCCATTTCTTCATGCTTCCTTTTAGTACAGCTTCCGGCCACCTAATTCCAGCTCTAGAAATGGCCAAACTTTTCGTTTCCCGCGGCGTAAAAACAACCATAATCACTACCCCTCCATTCACAGAAACAATCCAACAACAAGGCTTCGATATCCAAATCCAATGCATCCAGATCCCCCCATCCCTCGAATTATCCCAAACCATTCCCTTGTTTCAAGAACCGGTAGAACAACTTCTTAAAGAATTCAATCCCACTTGCCTTATTGCCGACATGTTCTTCCCATGGGCTTCGGATTCCGCCGCCAAATTCAATGTCCCTCGTCTAGCTTTCAACGGAACATGTTTCTTCTCAGTTTGTGCTTCTTTCAACATTAAAATCCACAAACCTTTCCAACACACTTCATCTGATTCCGACCCCTTTATTATACCCAATATCCCACATCGGATAACTTTCACAAGATCCCAACTTTCAAATACTGATAAAGGGATCATCGAAACTGACTTCGACAACATAGTCGAACAAGCTGTCGACTCGATGTCAAAAAGCTATGGAGTTATTGTTAATAGCTTTTACGGCCTCGAGCCAGAGTACGCAGATTATTACAGAAGGGATTTGAATAAAAGGGCTTGGCATATAGGTCCTCTTTTCTTATGCAACAAAGAAAATAAAATTAATGATGACGACAGGGGAAACTCAATTGATCATGAGCATGAATGCTTAAAATGGCTTGATTCTAAGAAGGCCAATTCCGTCATTTACGTTTCTTTCGGAACCATAGCTCAGTTTACTGATTCACAGTTACATGAGATCGCAAAGGGTCTTGAAGAATCAGGCCAAGAATTCATTTGGGTGGTTAAGAAAACGAGTACAAACGATGTTAATGAAAGTTGGTTGCCGTACAATTTTGAGGAGAGAATGAAAAATAGAGGGTTGATTATAAGAGGGTGGGCCCCTCAGCGGATGATTTTAGGCCACGGAGGTATTGGGGCTTTTGTGACGCATTGTGGATGGAATTCGACATTAGAAAGTTTGTGTGCAGGGGTGCCTTTGGTTACGTGGCCTATTTTTGCGGAACAATTTTACAACGAGAAGCTGATTGTTGAGATTTTGAGGGTGGGGGTTTCGGTTGGGAATAAGAAATTTAGCTTGGTTTGTGACGGTGTGAAAAGTGACGCGGTTGTTAAGGCGCTGGGAAGTGTCATGGTTGGTGATGATGCTGTAGAGATGAGACGAAGAGTTAAGGTTTTGAAAGAGAAGGCAATGAAAGCTGTTGAAATTGGTGGATCTTCTTATTGTGATTTGACTTCTTTGCTTGAAGAATTCAGTGCTAATGGTTCTTCTTCTAGTAAGTAAGTAACTAAGGATCTCATTATGTTTTTTCTTGCAGTAAAGTTATATATGTATGGAATAAGTTGTGTTTATTACTTTCTAGCAATAACGTTTTAATATAACAAAATGGCGAACTCAAGTTCCAAATTCAATTGTGAGAGGTTCATATAATATGATCGACACACCTTGAAAGGAATTAAATCAAGTTCAAGACTTGTATACCTTTCGGAAAAAAATGATAAGCTCTAATACACACTGGAAAGTTTTAAAAAAAAAAAAAAGGTTCACAAAGCAGAAGTCATATATTGCTATCTATTGTTAGTTTATTGGGCTATAGGCATTTAATTAACTCTTCTATCAAATTATTCAAATCATTGTCAGATGATCCACCTTCCTCAATAGACTTTCTTGCCATTTCCTTGAAATAATTTGCTCTTTTCCTCATTTCCAAAGCTTCTTCTCCAACCATAACACGCCCCACCACCTTAGCCATCGCCTCACTTGACACCCCTTCGCTAGCCACTCGTTGCCATTTCTTATTCCCAACAGAAACTCCAGTCCTCAAAACTTCAGTCACCAATTTTTCGTTGAAAAACTGCTCGGCAAACAAAGGCCACGTGACCATACTCACCCCAGCACAAATACCCTCCAGAGTTGAATTCCATCCACAATGCGTCACGAAAGCTCCCACCGCTACGTGATCAAGAATAATCACTTGTGGGGCCCATCCTCTTATAATCAACCCTTTACCTTTCGTTCTCTCCTCAAATCCTTCTGGTAGCCAATCTTCTTCTTCTTCTTCTTCTCCTTCTCCGTTTTTCCCTTTCCTCACAACCCAAATGAAATCTTGGGTTGACTCCTCTAGCCCAATTGCAATTTCATTTAATAGTCTAGGACTAAATCTAGCCATGCTTCCAAAACACACGTAAACAACGGAATTAGGCCTCTTCAAATCAAGCCACGCTAAACATTCGTGCTCACTAATGTCCGATTTCTTTCCTCTTTGTGCCTTTTCTCCGGCTTCAATATTGTTATGCATTAAAAGAGGGCCTATATGCCATGCTTTTCTCCCCAAAACTTTGGTGTAATAATCAGCATAATCGGGTTCAAGCTCGTAGGAGCTATTAACTATAACTCCATAGCTTCTCTTATCAGCTTCCCTCATTTGCGCCCTCAATTCAGTGAACCCATCTTCCTTTTCCTCTAGTTCATGCGGAGCTATTTGGGTTCTTACAAATGTAAGCTCGTGCGGAAGATTAGGCAGAACAAAAGGCTCTGTATCAGATGAAACGGTATTGAAAGGCTTATGCCTCTTCATTTGTTCTTGAGCACATAGCGCGAAATGACTCGTTCCGTGGAAAACCAATCTTGGGATTCTGAATTTGGCTGCTGAATCTGTAGTCCAAGGCAAGAACATGTCGGAAACGAGGCAATTTGGATTGAGTTCTTGAATGAGTTTTTCAACTGGTTCTTGAAGTAAGGCTAGAGCTTTCATGAACTTTGGCAACAAGTCCTCTGTGGTTATTTGATCAAGACTAACAAAATGGTCAGGTAGTTCGGATCCTTGTGGTGGGAACTTGATGATGGTTAGCCCGATATTGGATCCGGATTGCTGGGCTCTTGTTATCGGGTCGGAGAATGCGGGAGTTGAAATGATAGTTGTTTTTAGGCCTCTTGAGGAGAAGAGTTTGGCCATGTCAAACATGGGGATCATGTGTCCATGAGCCATCAAAGGAAGGAATAAAACATGTAGCTTTCCCATTTTTATTTAGTACCTAATAATAACTAATGTGAATTTATGTATGTATAGCTTGATTTGTTTGGATGTACGGAACTTAAAATTTATGCAGGACGTTTGAATAAGAATGATTGGGTATTTGGATTTAGTACTGTAGATAGAGCTTGACGTTGGGTTCTTGTTTGTTTGGATTGTTATAGCTAGAGGAGATGTGTTGATATGAATATGACTGCGAAAAAACCTTAGCCACATAATATAATATGTTTGTTTGTTTGTTTTGTGTTGATATTTATTATTTAATAAAAGATACTCTATCTTGAAGAAATATTTGGAGATTGATATAATATACTTCCATATAGGAAGCAAATTCGGATTTGAATTGCGGGAGGAGGAAAGTGACAATAAAATCCCATCATCAATCTTTCTTTTTTATTCGACACCACTTTTAACCTTGCCCTCAATGAATATTTTCAAACAACAAAACCATTGGCCGAGCCCAAGTCAATTTAGGAGTCATAAATATACAAATCAATCGATCATACAATATTAATTAATTTAATACAAAAGAATATGAGTTGACACATACTTCTCCTATTTGAACATTAAAAATCAATTCAACCACAAGGTTCAATTACCACATTTTCTAACCAAACTCAGCATTAATTAATATTATTATTACAAATATAATTTTCCTAGTTGAATTACATGCCAAGTCATGTTTCATTTGTTCCGCACATTTCAAGAGCATTTGGAGGCTTAGTCCATGGCCAGAGCCAGTGCCAATGATGATTTTCATCTCCCAGCCCATTCTATTAAGTAACTGATCTCTAATGGGCTTATGGACCTTTATAAATTATAGTAAGGGTGAATTTGATCTAGATGTTCGAAAATCAATTATAGGAGAATTAATTTTACTAAAATAGATTTTGATAATAATTGATTATAATAAAAATTAAATAATTTTATATAACAGTTTTTGTAGGAGCTTCTAAAATAAGTTGATTTTTATCTTTTGGATACCCCTAAAATGATTATGATATTTGAGGTCAAACACCATGAAAATTATTATTTACAAAAAATAATTTTTATAATTGGAGTCAAAAACTTTAAAAATAATCCCATCGCTGGACCAAACTCACCCTAATAGAGAAAAGAAAAGCACAATGCAATAGCGCCTGCCTCTGAATTTATGAATGATGATGATATATATATATTAAAAAAAATCTTTAAATATTCTTAGAGTTAAACAATGTCTATTTTCTTTCCTTCTTCTCTAATGTATTGTTTGATTGTCGGGAAAGTGAAGGAAAATCAGTTTTTTTTTCTCCCTCATGCTGTTTGGATAGCAGGAAACGAAGTAATTATTTTCCTTCAACTCTCATGCAGGAAAATTTTGTGAAGAAAAAACATCTCCACCAATTTGATGGGGCAATCCTGGAAATTTTTTACAGTAATTTGCAAAACACCCCTTGTACTTTGCCTAACTATCAAAATCCCTCATTCTGATTTTTTTTTACCGAAAGCTCCTTCTTGCTTATTTATTATTAGCAAAATAATATCTTCTCAAGTCATATAACAATTATACCCCCACAAAATGATGCAAAAGCACCTTTTTTAACTAAAAAAATTATCACTGACCCCCTATTAACTTTAAAATTAACAATAACCCCCTTTTAACTTTGAAGATTGATATAAATTTGGTTACTACAAAATATAAAACAACGTCAAATTAATTTATAATAAAGTTAATATAATGAAAACGTGATTATTCATACAATATTTTATCAACAAAGAAAACGTAATTCATAATCAAACAAAAATATTTATCAAAAATATTATGTTCCTAAACATTCTTAACAATCAAACAATTGCAAGAAAATAGTTTTCCACACAACCAAACATATAGAGGAAAATGACTTTATTTTCCTTTTCATTTCCTTTCCTTTTCCTTTTTCAACAATTTTATCTCACTTTCCTGACAACCAAACAAGTTATAACAAAAAAGTTACTTTTCTACTCCTTTCCGATTTAGTAATTTACCAATAAATCAAATTACTCTTTCTACTCTTCGTACAATTTTCTCTTAACCAGATTTTGGGTTTTCAATTTTTAATTCTTTAGTAAGTTATTTTATCCTTCTTATCCTACCATCAAGTAATTAAATAAAATTCCATATTTATCTCTCAATTTTTTATATTGCTCTCTTTCTCTACAAAATATGGTACATATAAGACAAGATTTATAGTTTTTAATTCTATCAAAAAAATAGATATGAATTTATCAAAAGAAAAATAAATGTACAAGTCAATATGTATAGTAACAACAGCGGCTACTTTTTTTTTTCTTTTACTAATTTATGTTGTATTTTCTATCAAATGTGTCACAAAAAAATTGTAAATTGGTCATACTATCTATAGAAAAAATATGTTAGAATAGTTACTACATAGATCTAATAAGTAATTTTCTATTTACTAAAGCAAGAAAAGTAAATTTTACATTAATAACCAAAAATTTTACAATATAGGATCCCAGTTTTAATTTTTGCCTAGGCTCCCAAAAGTCTAAGGCCGGCCATGGTCCGATATACGACAAAAAGTAGTTGTTCCATTTGCTCCGGCATGACTTCTCTAGATAGCTCGAGATGGAATGGTGAAAATTAGGGTTCGGTTGACTTATTAGAAAATTGTCCCGATTAGAGGTTAGTTAGACCTGATCCGATGATAAAGATCCGTGATCCAAAACACATGGAGCGAATATGGATTTAAGTCGTTCCGATACGTTAAAGATCCCTATCCGACAATAAATAAAAAGAATGATATATATACATAATGTTTTATAAAAAGTATGTACCATTAATAATAATTCACCGTCAATTTAAGAAGATAGTGATTTATAACTCGTTTATAAATTTATTTTAACCAATATTTTCATCTACAAATATGAATATTAGTAAATAAAATTTGAACTTGTGAGCTAAAAGTAAATAAAATTGAAAAGTTGATAAACTTGATAAACTTGTTTTAGGAAAAAATATTAATTTAATTTTTTAAATAAAAAATTTATTAGATACAAAAAAAAGTCCTATATCCGACCAAATCTAAGCAAAATCCATTAAATTAAAAAAAATTAGATCGAACAAGATCCGAATCAAATATAAATGGAGCTGAACCTGGATGAATCTCATCCGGTTGGAATCCGATCCATTGATAGCATTGGTGAAAATTGTTGCAAACACGTACAAGTAATATTAGAAATAGTGCAGCTGCAGCCATGTCTTTTTTTAGGTAAGCTGGCTGGGACCCATTGTCTCATGCATTGAGCGATGGATCAATTGAAGAAAGGGAAAAATGCATTGATCACCCCTTGAATCAATTTTTTTTGCATATTTCACCTTCTAAGTTTTCAACCCCTTTCCCTTGGATCATAAGAGATGCTCTAATCAACCAATGGAATCACCATCGACCTACAATGTGTACGTACTTTAATTTGTGGGTCAAATACTTACTATTATATGATTCGGTCTAATAACCTGATACACAAAAATATTTGTACCACACCAAACCATGTATACAAATATACAATTCTTTTGAATAAAAATACTTACTATTATATTTTAAGTAATTACTTAGTGATCTTATTTTTTCAATAAAATATAGGATTTCAAATCGACGTGATATTGAATTCTTCAAAATTCTAACATTCTTGTTCATATTCAAATCCTATCATCCAAATGAAATTAAATAGATAATTTGAAGAATTAAAACATTTGAACCTGATATTGTATAAATATACTACTTGTGAAGGAGTGATGAATAATAAAATTATGACGGTCAAATAACTAAAGAAAGAGTAAATTATGAATACCCCTCAGGTATGGCTTGATTACAAAAATCCCTCTTACGTATTGAGTATTACAAAAGTCTCCCTCGGATTTGTCACCTTCTTACAATTAACCCCTTACTCCCAAAATTTTTCAATTTTACCCTTGAAAGTTATTTATAATGTTTATAATTTGTTATAAATTTTAAAATTTGGGTGTTAATTGTTATATCTTTTAAATTATAAAAATAATAATCATATATTTACCACCAAAATAATTGATATAATTTATAATTGCCCATAAATTTCAATAAATATTTCAATTTATAATATAATATAAACTTTAATAAACTAAAATATCTTATTTATAAAACAATATAAGTTTCTTAAATATACTAGTTTATAAAATGAATTCATTCAACTAATGTGTAAACAGCTTGTTCATATTTATAAAATATATTATTAAAATTCTATTTAATTTAATATTTTGCAATTTAAATTGCTAATATATATATAAATATTTTTTTTTTGCAATACTTATTAAAACATATGGGTAATTATAAATTTTATCAATTATTTTGATAGTAAATATATAATTATCTCTTTTCTAATTTATAAGATATAAGAATTAGCACCCAAGTTTTAAAATTTATGAGACATTACAAACAATACAAATAACACTCAAGGGCAAAAATGGAACATTTTAGGGACAAGGGGTTAATTGTAAGAAGGTGACAAACCTGAGGGGAATTTTTGTAATACCCAATATGTGAGGGTGATTTTTGTAATTAGGTCTTATCTAAGGGGGATATTCGTAATTTATCCCTAAAGAAAAGTCAGATTTTGACTATATATATAACTTTCTTTTTTAGATTTTTACTCCACCTACTATATTCAAAACTTGCCTTCGCATGTATGATGTAATCTCAAATGAGGCAAAAAATGGATTTACTTAGCTATTAATGCAAAAGAAATATTGATTGATGGTATTAAAAAGCATTAATGCACTTTCTTATCACAATATATGGAATTCATCATTACCATGTACTTTCAAATTCCCAATAATTGCTTCCTTTAACATTTCAAATTTCAAATATGTGGCAGCTTAATTATTTATTTGTTTTTATTACATCTTCTTCTTCTGGTCTTTATATAATTCACCATAATCGATTCTTACTATAATTGTTTCTAAAGTATTATTGTTTTATTATATACATAACTAGTAACTATTTTTATTGATTTTTTACTATAAAACGTGCTCGAGGTGTCAATACAAATGATGAAAAGACTTCTTTTTACTATGACTAATTGAGGTGATAATTGAAGGAGCGTATGTCATTTCTATAATAAAATAAAATTCACGGGCATGCATACGTTCCTCTTGAGTGATGAATAAGAATAAACCTTAGTATGATATGGTTAAAAGACAGTTAGTTTCCTGCTTGTAAGAAAATAAAATAAAAGTGCAAAATACTTCTCTATGTTTTCATGAAAAAAGCACAATCTTCCTTTTAGTTTTTGCATTTTAATAGGTGGTAAAGTGACAATTAAACAATATCACAAGAAGGTAAAGTATCAATTAAGTAATATCACAGTGAGGTAAAGTGTGCATTTGATAATATCACATGGGGTAAAATGTCCGTTATATTTTGTCATTGTAAGTTAAACTGGTCATTTTTCACATCAAAATGAATTTCAATCACATTTTAGAACGTCCGCGTGTGTGCAACGGTTCCATGAGAAATGAGGTAAAAAGTTCTTTATTAATTTTCACATGGAGAATATATACATATATATTTTTATATTTGAAAGGAGTAAATTGTTTATTAAACATACCAAGTGAAAGGTAATTTCTCAAAATCCCCGTTGCTCCTTAATTTCGTGATCCATTAAATAAAGAAATTTAGAAATTCACCAATAAAATTCGTCAATCTCGTGTTAGATGTGACTCACATTTGTACTCCTGGTCACTCACTGGACAAGAGAAGCAAATATAGATATGATCTAAATATTCAAATCAGGTATAAATTTATATTTTTGACAAATGCGAAAAGTCATGTATATACCACATTCCTAAATTAATCTTCCCTAATAATATTGTTCAAGTATTTAATACTCCGATTATTAATGCTATACATATCAGCATAGATATTGCGTGATTTAATTTATTGTTTAAGTCCTATATATATCAGCATAGATATTGCTCTAAATTTTACCATGAAAAAAATATTAAAATAAGTTATTATAAAGTAATATAAATTAAGAAAAACATATTTATGATTATTGTGCATAGAAAGGATCATGTTGTCTCTATATCACCACATTCATGAGTTTTTTTTAAGAAGAACACATTAGGGTGAAAAATGTCATACAAATTATATTTTTAGGATGCAGACTGTCAAAAAAATTAAATTGGGGTGAAAAACGTCAATATGATATAATTTTAGGATGCAAATGCCAATATTCTATATTTTCATGGTGCCAGTGTGCAAAATGCCAAAAAATAATCAAAATTGACTATTTTACCTTCTACCATGAAAATTTCTCACCAAAACACACATGAGAGTGTAAAGTGACAAAAAAATTATATATACAAAATGAAAAGTACCAAAACTTTTAAGTTAAAATGCAAAATGCGAAAATTCTATAATTTCACGGTACTTACTAAATGCCAAGACACCCAATTTATTGTACCCATACAAAAATTTAAGCCATTTATCACTCCATGAATTATCAGTTAGAAATTTTATGTTTTATATAGCCACTTCCTTTTCTTTTAAATTTCTTACCAATTAAATTAGTCGGTGGGATTTTCACTTCTTCCCCTCCAATTTTATTACGGGCCCTCCATCTTCCAACAGGAACCCAAATTCAAATTCCAATACCAATTCCTTCCCATCATAAATCAGAAACAAAAGAAAAAGTAAAAATTAAAAACATCTTTAAATATATAGTGTATATATACACATACCATCCTCACCTAGTAAATCGTGCCGCCTCTCTTTAATTCCTCCATGTGAAGGCTCTGTCCTCACCATTTTATTTCCTTTTTCTTTATTTTTTTATACTTCTTTTAGTATTTTTATCAAACACCTTGTGTTTACATGAAGACCAGCGCCAAGTTCATAGTCCTCCACCCTTCCGTACACAAATCCGGCGGTGGAGGTCCAACCGCCACCTCCCACCGCGCATGGCTTGCGGTGTTCGTACTCTTCTTCATCTTCACTTTTGGCTTCACTCTAATTACCACCAGGGATGCAGCCAAAACAGCCGCAGACGACGGCGTATCCAAATCTGAGCTACCGAAACACATATTCGACGCTCTCCTCTTCTACGCCTCCGTCAATATGTCCTCCGACGACGAACGAATGACCTCAGAGGAGGTGAAATCCATCGCCGCCGTGCTCCGCCAGTGCGCCGCCCCATGTAACTTCCTCGTTTTCGGAATCACACACGAAACACTTCTCTGGAACTCCCTCAACCACGACGGGCGTACCGTTATCATCGACGAGCGGTCGTATTTAGTCGAGGAACTCGAAGAAAAACATCCGTACACCGAAGCGTACGACGTGCTGTTCACTACTAAAGTGAGCGAGCTATACGATTTGATTGAGCACTACAAAGGGGAAATAAAAGGCGAATGTCGGGCGGTACAAAATCTACTGTTTTCAGATTGTAAACTGGCGATTAACGACTTGCCGAACCAGCTATACGACGTCGCATGGGACGTGATACTTATAGATGGACCGAAGGGGCATACCGCGGCGGCGCCGGGGAGGATGGCGGTGATATTTACCGCCGGAGTTCTGGCGAGGAGCAAAAGGGGCGGCGCTGCTAGAACTCATGTTTTTGTGCACGAATTTGAGAGAGATGCGGAGAGTGTGTGCAGTGATGAGTTTCTGTGCAGAGAGAATTTGGTGGAGACGAACGGTACCTTAGGGCATTTCGTGATCGGAAAAATGGATGCCGACCGAAATAGGTTTGAATTTTGCCCCAATTCAGATTCCTCTGTTTCTAAATCAACTTAGATTTTCTGGGACTGGGATGATCTTTTCTTTTTTGGATTTTGATTTTATGTTTTTTTTTTTTTTTTTTTTATAAGTGATTTTATTTTCCAGATAATACTACTACTACTACTAAAATGTGTTTATATTACTATTAGGATTCCTATACTATATAATATCAGCATTTGAAGTCTGAATTTACGTAATTTGTTGCATGTTCTTTAGATTATGTATGGTGTATATAACATAACAGAATGTGGAAGTTTAACTCTTTAATTTGCAGGGTATTGAAATTACTTTAGTTTTAATTTGGCCACCACTGTATATTTTCTTTTATCCCAGGTACACTATTTTTATTTTAGTAGTAGAAAAGATATTTTCATATAATCAAAACAAAACAAAATCACAACCAAATAATTACTATAGTGGAATACTAATATCAGTCTGTGAAGTAATTATGTCAATCTTCCACTACTTATTAAAATAAATAAGACACACTATTTTAACTAGCTTTCAATATTATTCACGTGGTTATATAATTTTATATGGTTGGAATCTAAATTTACTTAATCCAAGATACATTTCGTGTAGATGAACAAAGGTTAGGGACAGGGTTATGCTTTAGTCAGCTAGGGTGGTACTTAATCCGACGTTCATAATTAATCTTCCTAAAAGTCCAACGGCCCAGATTGGTGACTCATGAACTGGGTTGAGTTAAAATAGAATGGCCCATGTTGTAAGATTTCTTCTTGACTCTAATCTTTTTGATATATTGCCGAGCCCGAAGATGTACTCCAATATCAATTTAGGCAATAATCCCGGTTATGATTTTATTTTCCAAAATTTAAAATACTGAGAACGTAGCTTTAAATTTTTTTTTTAAATATTATAAAACGCTTAAAAGTATTTATTACCAAAACCTGATGGTCAAATCAAAAGGATTCTCCATTACGGTAGTAAATATACTGTGCAAATTGCCCAAAGAAACAAAATGCACAAACAACATACCAAATTAATTACAAAGGGGATTCATTTAGAAATCCATCTGGAAAACATTGAGTAAAAGCATAAAATAAAAAAGCAAACATAAACTTGTATTGCCGAAAATAAAGCAACTAATTGGGGGTGAACTGTTCAAGTAAATCCTGCGAAAAGGGTAGTACTGGTACCCATAAGTGGCGGCAAAACTAAAGGCGGAATGGAAAGAAAAAGAAAACATAAAAAAGGGTTTGGGAGAGATGTGTCGGTCGGCAAGGGCCGGGGGTAAATGTTCAATAATACGAATTTCTAAATAGTGGGTAGTTAACACTAAACAGCAGTGGAAGTAAATTAGTTAGTTAAAGAGCAATAAATTTGTTCATTTATTGGAGAATTATAAAGAGGAATAAAACGAGTGGGAGCCATGAAGCAGGGCGTTCACAAATCATGTCTCCTCACATTTATGACGTTTTTATCTCATTTACATATACCGAAATTAATTTTAATTAATTATCCTAGAAAATATAATAATCTCCAATATTTCATCTTGGCCATGCTAAAACCGAATTGATTATGGCAACTGGATGGGTCGGTCGGGCCTGGTCGAACATGGGTCAGATCATTAACGGACCACTGTATACGAGTTCTGACCAGTTCAAACTGATGATGAGTCGGGTCTTAAATGAATCGGTCCATTTAGTTATAGTAATAGTGTTTATTTTACTAAATTAAAATTAAATAAATACGTCATAGGTATAAGTAAATATTATTTAAATATTCAAATACAACTAAATAAGATTAGGTTAATATGAAATATTTAAATTATTTAAGATTCTTTTTTAAGCAATTTAATATTTTTATATTTAATAGAACGAATCACACTTTTACCACTAAACTATACCCGCTACAATACAATTATTGTATACAAATGGACCTTTTGTCGAACAAGATAATTTAGCATGATCAAGAGGAGATAAAAATTTAATGAGATTCGGAAAAGAGGCTTCATTTAATTGAAATTAAATAACTAAAGTTTTCTCTTTTGCTGAAGAAGTTTTGATAGATACAGATTGAAAAAAAGACTCAAATCATAACAGAAAAATTCATTGTGGAACAATCGATAGTTTCTTTTTTAGTTCCGACAATAAAATACAACAAGAAAAATAATGTAAATAGTCTTTCTTCTTTTTCTTGTTGCTTGAATATAAACTATTCAATTAAATATAATAATATCAGACAAGCATTTTTGATATAAAATCAGATAAATAATTCTTTATTTATAGGAACAAAAAAAAGGGCCCGGCTAGGTACTGACCAGGCCAGGCCATCAGAAAAAAAGGGGCCTTTCGAACAAAATTAATCAACGCAAAGAAGTCATCCTTATTTTTTTTTAGTTCGATTGTTGGCGCGTTTGAGCCCCTCCTTTGAGATAAGAGGAAATTCTTGAGGAAGAGGCGAAATAGAATCAACTTGAATTCGGGACCGCTATTCGAAATCTTAGTGAAACACTGGATTTCTTATCTCATGTCTGCTTTTCGTGAAAAAATACCAATTGAAGTGGAGGGTTTCTTCAAACAACAAAGGGCTGGGTCAACTATTCAATCAGATGATATTGAGCATGTTTCCCATCTCTTCTCGAGAAACAAGTGGGCTATTTCTTTGCAAAATTAATTTAATGTTATAACTTAAAATTTCATGAATTTAGGGGAGAAAAATAAAATAATATTGTTGAGTCAAAATTGAGCATGGAAATGTTAATTAGTTTAGCTAATGTTGTTTTTATACTAGATTTGTAATGACCCGCTTATGAACTCATTAAAAGTCCATATAAATGTTTACAACAATAATAAAAAATATATGAGTCGAGTTCGATCGGATCGATAATTAAATGGCCAAATAAGAAATTACGACATTATTAATAATCGCTGCACGAAATAATAATTGTGTACATCATACTAGTGATTATAAGAGCGGTTATTGTAAAATTTCCCATGTTCAAATTTTGGAATATTTTACTATAGTGTATGACGTTGTATTATAAAATGTGACAAAAATTAGATGTACAATAACATGTCGTGGATAATTATGATAAGTCAATTGAACCAATCAAATAAGGAAAATTGTACGCCTCTAAGTTAGTGGTCGGATTTTCTTTATATGTAAATGTAAAGACATAAGATTTTCGATAAACTAGCAATATTTATCACTATTAAAAAATATAGCGGTAAAAAATATTTGGCGTTTGGCCTGTTTATATTTCTCACTATTTTATTTCTCAACGTGATGTTACAAAATATTTTTCTATCTAACAAACCTTCTTTAATTAGAAGAAGTATTTTTTATTTAATCATAACTCATAAACAAGATGGCTTGTTTATTTGGCCTTTCAGAATTTTTTTTTCGTATTTTATCCTCTCTTAATTTTCTCAAACTACTATATCAAAAGTCAAACAAACAATAATTTTGTTATCTCTTAAAAAAATATATGTATTAAGTCTACTTTAATTTGATATAAATTAATATATTTTTGACCCAATTTATATTACACAACAAACATGATTTGATATAAATTCTTACTTAATTAAAAAATCATTTTTTCAAAATTTAAACATACTATAAAATGCAGATCGAAAATATTTCATTAATCTCCACCTTTTTCCCGAACTATTATATTAAATAACAAACAAACAGGCCCGACCTATTTTAAGACCTGAATATGGGTTTGTCACGTTCACCTAGCCCATTAATCCGGAGATGACGCATCAACATTTAACATTAGTCGGTCTCTAAATTTATTTTAAAGCCCAATCTTCTACATATTGGAAAGATTCAGGCCCTAGTAATAATCCGTTGTTTGGGCCTTGAGGATACTATGGGTTGTCAATGGATCGAATTTTGGATCGGATTAAGTTCAATCCAGATCCGCCTTTATTTATATAGGATCGAATTCGGATCGGATTCGAATTTTGCTCGGATCTAAATTTCTTACTCCAATAGATCAGATATCCTATAAATCGTCGCTTTCGAAACTTACATTAACATTTTTATTTTCTAAAATAAGTTTGTTAACTTTACGATTCGTAAAAATGAATTTATGAACTTTCTAGTAATTAATATTCATATTTATTTAGATGAAAATATTTGGAAAAATTATTTATGAACGAATTATTAACTACTATTTTATTAAAAAAAATTTATTGATGGTAAAATATTATCAATGTTACTTATTTTTATAAAACACTATGTATACATATAATTTTTTTATTTATTGTCGAATACGGATCTTTAACTAATAGGATCGACCGAAATCTATATTCGCTCTATGTATTTCAGATTACAAATCTTTATAGTTTGAGGGAAAAATTATATTGATTTCATTTCAATATTGCCCCTCCTCAAAAAATGAGGATTTTATCAAGCAAATTTTCAAGGTACTTTTTTCTTTTATTCATTGTTTGGCAAATCCTTTTTTTGTTTTAAATTTGTGTAATGAAAACCTATTAAGTATTAACCTAGTGATTGGGATTTTTTTTTTAGTTTTCATTAAATAATTTATTTATTAAAGATCCTATTTTGTTAGTTGATATTTTGCATTATCTCCCTTATATTGTCCCTAAAATTTTAAGAAATATATTCTTAAAAATAAAAAATTGTAATTAATTAGTGCATTTATTTTTAACTTATCAAATAAGAAAAATACATTAAATGTGTGAATGTTGAGACCGCACACCCCAACCCAAACGGACTGCAAAGTGCAATATCAAGACTTGTTTGGTTGAATTTGAACTAGAGTATTAAAAGTGCAAATATTGAGTTGAATTTGGATGAGTGCAGAATCGCACAAGACCACACCCTGAACACTCCTATTCAAAACTACCCTACAGTCCCGATATAAAAATCACCTTACTTTTTAAATTAAAAAGAAAAAAAAACGGAATACACATTCTGATTAACCGCAACATGCCCTATTATAAATTTCAAAATAGATACTCATTGAGTAATTTAACATTTCCTTTTTCATTTTTTGTTTTATCGTTTAAAAGGACGATCAAAATAGGAATGAAGTTATTTAAAAAGATTATGCAAATTTTACTATTTATAGTAGTTGAAAAAATGTTTATGAACGTGCATGGATCAAAATTTCCTATTTTTCCTAGGAAAAATCCGAAACGTTTCGGTTTTTCAAGGAATCGAAACGATTCCTTAATGTATTTTCGAAATTACAAGGTTTCCTTCGAAACCCACAATTTTTCCGAGTTTTCCACCGAAACTATAGAAACTTGCAAAGTTTCCTTCAATTTCCGAAAATAGTCGTTGCCTTCTTTGAAAAAAAAAGTTCCAATTTTTTTTTAAATCCAGAATTTTGGAAGAAATCTCTTGAAAGAAGGAAAATATATCTCAAAAATATTGACTTACCTACAATTTTTCGAAATTATGCCTTCCAAACATTCAATACAAAGTCCAGCAATCTCAAACCTCTTCATCCCTAATTTTATTTTTGAACTATTAGTACTTTAATATCATGAACTTTAATTAAGCTATGTTTTAATTCTATATTAACTTTTGTTAGTTTTTGAGGTACGGTTATTTTGATTATAGTTTATAGATTTCACCTAGGATATTCCACTGTCTTTTCATTGTTTAGTTGTGATGCAACTTTTTTAATTATTAACAAGCACTCATTCTTGTTTGGTAATGCTGGTTTGCAAGATTTGAAAAGGACATTACTAATAATTGTTTGCATTCATTTTACACTTATATTTCAAGTTAAATTATGCTTTAGAAATAAGAACATGATTTTTATGTATTTTCTTATAACTATTTGTGTGTTTCTAGGTTTTTGTAATTTTTCCTAGCGTTTCCGCAACGTTTCCGAAACGTTTCCAATTTTTGGATACCCGAAACTCACCTACGAAACGAAACTTTGATCCATGTGAACGTGGTACTCTGTCGGCTGTTTACTATTTGCAAGCATAAGCATATGAAGCGGGATTCATACAATTTTCGTCCCCCCACTTGCTTACGTGTTTGGCCTCCTATTCTTTTCGTCCACTGAAATGTAGGACTATAATTTTCCTTTTATTTAGTGTTTCATGGATCAAAATTTTCATCAGGGACGGATCCAGGATTATAGAGTTGGGGGGGCCGAGTTTACCCATCGCTAAAACTAATTGACAATGAGAACTCTATTGAATTCAAAATGTTAAAGTAATTGAATGAAAAACTATGAAAATTGTATACGACGCTCTTCATATCATAAAAATTCTTAGCATTTTTATTCTCAATGTGAATAATCAAACAATTCGCAAGGTTGTACTTTTGCAGATCGTTTCTAAACTTGGTTATCACCAACTTTATTGTTGATAATGATTGTTTTTGTTGTGGTGGTAATAGAAAAAATTAATATCGAGCGAATCAAACAATCTATTATAAGTTACATAATAGACTTTCTTGTACTCTTCCATAGTAAACTTAACGCAAAAACTATTGATAGTTTTGTCATCTAAACGGATATTTTCATTGAATTAAGTAGACGTACTTGTCTCATTGATATATACGGAGTATAAGAAAAGAAACTTCTAAAACTTTGAATTAGATCCGTTTGTGAATAATATATAATAATAATACTAATTTCAAAAAAAAAAAAAGTAAAATTCTTGGAGGGGCCAAGGCCCCCCCAAAAAGGGGCTGCATCCGTCCCTGATTTTCATCTTTTCCATCGAAAACATGAAACTTTTTTCGTTTTTGAATAAGACGAAACAAAAATAAAATATAATTCTGAAACTATTTATTTGCCTTAAACTCTGTTATTTTCCTAAATTTAGTAATTTTTTTTACAAACATTTTCGAAACATTTCCCAATAGTCTCGAAAAGTTTTCAATATTTGGTTGACCGAAACATACATTCGAAACGAAATTTAGATCCATGAGTGTCTTCTTTTTTGGAGGATTTTTGAAAATTCCTACTTATATATGTTTAATTGGTAATTTATCTCCGATAATACGAAACCAGTGTATATCCGTGTTATGCATAGAAAAAATTATTAGTATATATATTAACAAAATTTGAGTTAAGTGAATCTAAACAATTATAATATTTTGAACTCATCATTTTTCCAAATATTAATTTCACCACTTCACTTGACCTTTCAAATATTTGGAGTCCACATGAATAGACTTTGGTTGAATTTTAATTATTCTAGTTTCAGTAAATTGATTTGGATAGTCTCAACGAAACTAAAAATGCCTACTGACATTATCAAACCTCAGCACTAAAAAAAGCATTGAATCAATTGTAATAAAAGTGACATATGTAAAGAACATTCTTTTATATATTGAATGAATCAATACTAATGACCTAATTAAAAGTTGAAGAGAATTTTTTTTTGGTTTCTCAAGGATTTAATTCCTTTTGAGGCGTGTCAAACATATAAAGTGGGAACCTCTCCCAATAGGAATTCGAACTGAGTCCGCTACTTTGTAGTGACTAATCTCTTCCATTAAACTAATCACTTGTTGGTGTTGAAGAGAATAAATAATCTCAAAAAGAAACAAAATTCAATAACACGCATCGTGTTATACCTATAAGAAGGAGAAATCAATTAACTGTTTAAAAAAAATCTCTGTAAAAGATATCTCAATGATGAGGGATAGTTAATGCAACGGATTAAGTAAATAAACCAAAATCCTAAAGCAAGTTTACAAATACTTACCATTTAGAAACAGATTCTTGAATCGAATGAGAATATATACAATTCTTATTATGATCAACAAACGATTCCATAAATAATGTTTGAATTTTCTTCATCAAGCATAGATAAATAAATTCAGAATATTGAGTTGTACAGAAATATCGACTATGCCCATGATATATGTATAAGAGTAAATAAAAATTAATGCATAGAAAACATTTAACTTATACTAACATGCTATAATATATGTTCACCTTTTTGATAAAAATCAAATTTGATTTATAAAAAAAAATCACATTTTTAAGTATTATCCATACTTTGTTAAATCTCTTGATAAGTTCAATACTTTTTTTTAGTTAAAGTATTTATTTAATTTACGGTATATATTTTATTTGGACTTTTTTTTTTAGGAAAAGAATAACTTTCATTTATCTTGAAGAATCATAGCTTACAATAATAGTATAAGTTATGATTCGAGTTACAGCCTCAACCTAGAACAGCTTCTAGCTATTATTATTTTCAACTACTCCCTCTGTCCCAAATTATCTGTCCTAGGGGTGAGCATTCGGTCCGAACCGGATCGAATCGAACCGAATTTCGGCTCTAGCCCGATTCGTTCTGATAAATGACGGACCGTTTACCAGACTGAAATATTCAGTTCGATTCGGTAAAAAACCGATCGGTCCGGTTCGGTTTCCACACCCTCACAATATTTTCCCAAGTACACCTTAAATAGACAAAATACAAGAAACATACAAGTCTTTACACATGTTCGTGGGTGGTTCTTCTAAGATAGTCATGATTCAACATATTTTTGTTCTTAAATAAAATAAAAAATACCTGCTGCAAGTGGGAGGAAAGTATATTTCCATGGCGAGAATACCCACATTTTTTGCCATCTCTTTTAATCCTCTATTTTCACTTCAAGAAATGCAGAAAAAACAGATCGAATTAAGGAGGAAAAAGAAACACTTTTTTTCCCCAAATCGTAAAGAAATTCGCAAATATAAACAAGAAAAGTATAGAGCGTATGGAGAAACGGGTGCTAGAGGTATTAGTTGGGTGGGGCTATTTCGAGAAGGCGGCGGGGCTGATTGGAGGAGGAGAAGAAAATTGGAGGGCGGCGGAGTGGAGGCGGCGGCTGGTGGAGTGTTGGAGGAGAAGAAAATTGGAAGGGTTTTGATTTGGAAAAAGAAGCGGGCCTGGATCTGAAAAAAATTGAAAGCGGCGGTTTTCCGGTTCGGTACTCGGTCCGGACCGATTCGATCCGGTTCGATCGGATAACCGAACTGGGCTCACCCCTAATCTGTCCTTTTAGAGAAAAAAATTTATCCCAAATTATCTATCACTTTAGAATTTCAATACACATTAATTACATATTTTAGGTACTTTTAGAGAAAAAGTAAGAGAGAGAGTGTAAAACTTGAATAACGTGTAAATAGCTAATGGTGGGATAAATAAATAATCTAATAATATTTGAGGTATATAATTTATTTTTTCCATAAAAGTGAGGCTATGTAATAGGTACCTTAATATATGTGAAACATGTAAAATGACACTTAATTTGGGACAGAGGAAGTAACATTAGTCTTAGGGCATCTCCAGTGTTGCTTCAGTCCAAGTCCAGCTTCCCCTCACTCAGTCCAGCTTCCTCTCAGAATCTAAGTCTAGCTTCTCCTTTCCTTTTCATAAGTCATCTAAAATATATCAATCTTTAATTAAAATTCTCATTTTCCTCACTCTCACTTAATAATAATAATAGCAATAATAATAATAATAAAAATTAAACAATAATAAATAACAATAAGATATAATTTAAGATTGACATTAATAACAACAATAACAACCAATATTTTTTTTTTTAAAAAAAACATAATAATACAACAATTAAATACTTGATTGACATGATTTGGAAATAATAAAAATAATTTAATATTGACATTAAATTTTCCAACATAATAGTTACATTGAATTTACATTAAATTTGATTTTATTATATAAAAGTTACATTTTTATACTAAAATTAACTTTTTAAAAATAGTACACAAATTAAATTAAATTAAGATTAAATAAGAGTTACATTTTATTAAATAAGGTATTTTAATTTTTTTTAATTTAAAGGATTTTTTATTAAATAAAATAAATAAAAACAAAAAAACAAAAAAAATTAGAATGAACAGGTGTCGGCCACCTGCTGGCCAGGCGGGTGTTGCGCTCCAAATACGAGTGCGTTTAAACGCAAGTATACGGTCGCTTTCAAGTAATAAAGTGGTAAAGGGTGTCGAACCCACGAGGAATATAACGAATAATTATCAAGATCTATTCTAATATCTTACGCGAACTTGTGTGATTAAAAGTAGTTGGTTTGTTGTTTGTTTGAACATATAAAAGTGAATTAAATAAAAACACAATACGTTGATTCGATTAGATAAAGGTTCCTAGATTTCCATGTCACTAAGAGTTATCCAATCTCGAATGATTCGCAAGTTGACGACTATACTTATGTTTGTTGTTCAAGATTTCATAATCTATTCATACGTATCTTTCGATATCGTACGAACCTACCAAAGTAAACTAATCCAATTTATTTCTAAAAGGATTAAGCTTAAATGATGCTTTAATTTCCAAATCTTAATAGAACATGAAATGATCTAGGTATATTTCTATCCTAAAATCAAATCACAACCTAGTTTTATAATCTAATCTTTAATCAACTATATCTAGCCATTAAAGATCAATCCATTTCATCCTATGGTTGGCCTAACCACAAGTTGACAAAGGCTCAAACTAGATTAACAAACACATGTAAGCATAGCAACAATCATAAACTTATCATTCAATCATAGATCCATCAAAGCTTCATGAAAACCTAGGAGTTAAATGCTTAGCTACTCATATTTATAAATAAAACATTCATTACATTCAATAGAATCATAAGTACAAGATAAAAATAAAGGTTAGAGATAAGCTTATGTAATGGAAGCCACTACAACTCTTCTCTCAAGCTTCTTTAGTCTTCCAACCAAAGCTCCAAGCAAGAACTCTTCTTCTTTTTTATGGAGGCAAGAGAAAAAATCTTTTTCAAGTCTTTTGTTGTAAGTTGCAAGAGTTGTTAATGAATTCCAACTTCTAACCTTATAACCTAGCAAACTATCACCCACCAATGCCTAAATTGCCCCAAAAACTATAGCAACTTGGCCCAAAAGATCCCTAAAGGAAGGTTCTAATTACAAGTGGGGAGGAAGGTTATAGACATAAAGGCCCTCAAAAACGCAGAAAAACAGAGCAGACCTCGCCGCGGCGAGGTTTATGCCGTAAGTAATGTCCTTTTTTCTGCTACCGCCTCGCCGCGGCGAGGCTCCACCTCGCCGCGGCGAGGTTCTTGCCGTAGGCAAGATTACTTTTCTGCCTCAAGCTCGCCGCGGCGAGCCTCCACCTCGCCGCGGCGAGGTTCTTGCCGAAGGTAAGGTTGAGTTTTCAGCCCTGCCGCAATTTCTTCCGAGCAGCATATCTTCTGATTCCGAACTCCGATTGCGGATCCGTAAAGTCCGTAGCGTAGCTAACTCACTCATCTATGATATATCCAAAACTCAGCTCATTTGGATCATCCATGAAATATTTATGCATGTTCTAGTGAGCAGCTATCTACATTCTTGTAATATTCGCACCGGGTTCTAATTCCTTTGAAGCTCAAGCTTGACTCGCGGGGTGGTTAGAGCGACTCGCATCATTGATACGCAACTCCGAATTTCTCTAAGATGTCAATATCTACAAATCACGGAGAAAACGATCAAAACACGAACAAAAAGATAAAAACCGAACAAAGGCCTAACAAAGGGCCAAGAGCACAAAAGACGCGACAAACACGCAAAGACACACGAAAACTCGGATCAAAACAAGATGTTTCGGGCTTAAAGAGATGAGTAATAACGACGTTTTCACGGCGTTATCAACACCCCCAAACTTAAACATTTGCTCGTCCTCGAGCAAAGAAAACAAAACAAAAACAAAACAAGCATGCTTGATACCAAATCACCAAAGCTTAACACTTTCAAATTATTCTCAAAACAAGCTCCACGTGTGTGTGTGATGGCTTTTGGCTAGATTCTATCTTAAGTGAATAATTCCCGATAGGTCAAAATCATCGGTTCTATTAGCATGGGCTTCTAATGCTTAACAAAGAATCCCTCCTAGCCGTAGACTGTAAACTTAATGCTCAAATCACTTCACGGGACTAAGTTATAGGTAATTTAAGAGTGTTGTCCCTATTCTTGAGTTAATTGACGATTTTAGCTCCTAACTCTTTTCTCACCATTCTTTACTTTTCTTTTGATTTACAATAATAAAATAGCACTTTGTGCTTTACAAGAGTATTGCGATACGAAACTTGCACTAATGGCGAACTTTATGCAATCTTGCTTTTGTGGGCTACTAGCTCCACTCTTTTCTTTCTATTACAACTTTTGCACTAAAGCAATGAAATAGAGTAATTACCAAAAATGATCAATGAAAACTAGCAATTGAAGGCTTAGCCTTTCTTTTATCTCTTAGAAGTGCGTACATTTTAGCAACTTCTCTACTCATTTCTTTTAAGAGTTAGGTGTTTAAAAGTCTTTCATTCTCGGAAAGGGTTCACTCCCCCAAACTTAGGCCCTTTATGCTCTTTTTACATTTAATTTCCAAGCTAAAGATTGGAGCGATTTTAAGTTAAGCCAAAGGAGTCCTAGATCCTATTATCGCTAAAGTTCGTTATCCACTTTAAATATAATCATAGCCATTGCCAATGTGTCTTAAACTTTGTAGAGCATGTTCAAATAATAATTAGAATTTGAAAAATTTTGGTGGGTCGACCTAGCATGCAATAAATGACCTTACTCCCCCAAACTTAAAATGCACAATGTCCCCATTGTGTGAATTGAGAGTGACGGAATAAGATAAGACACGACAAAAACAAAAGCAAAACAAGAGAAAACAAAACGAAACGAAACGAAACGGTAAACGAGCGAGCACGGCTCTAAATAAGTTTAACAAGTACAAATTGTAAGTTAAAACAAGTAAACAAGCTAATGTCTCAAAAGCGCGAAGTAGCAACACAGTACAAGACGAAAAATAGAATAAAACATTGTAAGATCAATAGAAACCGACGGGACTGCGTAAATTTAAAACCAACGTCCCTTTTTGTATGCATCCCGTGGTTGCTCTTGTCTTTAACGGTTTCGCCTATTGAGTGCACGCTCTTCTTCATCATCAAAATGTAGCTCGTCTCCTTGATTCATCGGAGGCTGTGGAGGCAAGTTGATACGCTCAGGAAAAGTATTCTGGGGAAGGGCATTGTACCGGTCGTCTCCGAGCAATGTTCGGTACACAGCATCATCTCTGTCTTTCATTGCATAAACATACCGAGCCAGCTGGTCTTGTCTATCAAACATGACATCGTGCCTGTTACTCATGGCATCTTGCTTGCTACTCATTGCTTGAACAAGCTGAATCAGTCTGCCAATATCATCTCCGTGGCCTATCTGCGCCTGACCGCTTGGTTGCTCATCAACCTGTGCCCCTTCCTGTCCATCCCTACCCTCTTGATCTGGTTGATCTTCTGGCTCTGCCTCATCCTCTTCAGCCTGACTATAAATGTAAGTTTTAAGGTTGTACGGACTCGTATAGTCCAACTGTAAGGTCCTGCAGATAGCTAACGTGTTGATCGGGGTAGGTAACTTAATGATTTCTCCTACTTCTTCAAAGTCAACTCTTGCCTCTCTACATAATCCGTCTATGAGGTGCGGAAACAAGAAACTCCTGCTGTTATAATTCGTTCTCGAAATGGTTTCCTCGAGCACCTCATATATTACCCGACCTACATTGAAGGACCGCCCACGGGTGAGTGAATAGAGTAAGGGGATACGATCCTCACCGTAGCTTGTAGTAAACGTGGCAGGACGGAAGTGCGAAAGCAAGACTAATGACCAAGCTTTTGCCTCCAGAGTTAACCTGTTGCGTGCCACCTTTGGTATACCACGAACTACTGTGCCTGGCAGGGCAATGAACTCTTTCATTTGATCAAAAGTATACCACCGCTTATCTACAACATGATCATCTATTCGGTTAGCAGGCCATTCGATCCCGTAATAAGCATTGATAGTGTCCGGATCGAACCTGACCTCCGTACCCCTCACGTACGTGATACCATTTTCTCTAGTCCAAGTGGCATTTGCGTAGAATTCTCTAACAATATCACCGTCGAAGGTATCCCTAGATGGCCGTTTCAGAAATTCAGTCCAACCCCTCGCTTCAATTTGATCCTGTAAATAAGGAAAAGCTTCCCTTTCGTAGTCGACAAACCTTTCCTTAACAAACGACCAACTTATGGCCTTCTTATAAGCATCCCAGGCCGTTTTATCCCCGAACTTGTAGGTGTCGTATTCTTCCTCGACTACCTTCTTCTTTCCCTTTGGATCCCTCTTCCTTTTCGGAGGTGCACTTGAACTTGCGCCTTTCGATTTTTTCGTCATTGTGTTTAAAAGCGTTCTTTCCTTTGTAACCAAAGTGCACCAATTTCCCAAATTCAAGTAGCAACCACCCAAAAACAACCAATCAACCACTCCGGCAATACCACAATCAAGAACTAGCACAATGAGCAAGAACTTCTCACACACAATTTGTCAAACACTTAGAGTGCACTTCCCACTCTACTAAATCTCTTTAAAATTTGTAAATACTTCCACCCAAAAAATTCAATACCAACAATTCACAAACAATACACCATATCAATACAACAAAATCAATAGAAAAGTTTAGCCACACTTACTTTGTTGAATTTCGAATCCTTTGGTTGATTTTCGGATTTGATGTAATGGTGAAGAATTGGGAGTGTTTTGGGGGTGATATTGTTGCTATTGTTGAATTAATTGAGAGGGGGATGGGTGATTGTGTGATTAGATTGAAGATTGAGAGAGTTTTATGAGAGATTGAGGGAGAGTGAGCGGGAGAGAGTGATGTTTTTGAGAGAGGAGCGTTTGAAATGAAAGTGAGGGCTCGGTTTGGGGTAGGGGTTTGTTTTAAAAAAAAAAAAAAAAAAATTTCTGGCTCGACTCGCCGCGGCGAGGTCAGACCTCGCCGCGGCGAGGTTTTTGCCGTAAGTAAGTTGGCAGGCCTCGCCGCGGCGAAGCTCCAGCCTCGCCGCGGCGAGGTTTTCACCGTAGCCAACTGTCTCAACCTCGCGGCGGCGAGGTTATAGCTCGCGGCGGCGAGGTTACCAATTTTTTTTTTTTTTTTTTTTTTTTTTTTTTTTTTTAAAACAAACCACTCACCTTACGACGTTGCGATCCCTTGGTTCGTTCGCTTGACCTCGCTCGATTTGTGCTTGTCGATCTTCTATCTATCACCCGTGCTCGTTTACCTACAACACAAAAACGCAAAACGAAAACAAAAGCGAACAACAAAAACAAACACAAAAACAACACAAAGTAATAAAGCAATAGGCTCGGGTTGCCTCCCGAGAAGCGCTTGTTTATAGTCGTGAGCTCGACTTGGATACGGTATGATATCTTCACGATAGGACTACGGAAGTCCTATTCCTTTCAAATTCTCCACCCCAATAGTGTTTGAGGCGCTGACCATTCACTTTGAACTTGTTTCCGGTTGATGGATCGGAAACCTCCACTGCGCCATAAGGGAATGCTTCAACAACTTGAAACGGCCCCGACCAACGTGACTTTAGTTTTCCGGGAAATAACCGAAGCCTTGAGTTGAAAAGTAGCACTTGTTGCCCCGGTTCAAATTTCCTTTCCAATATACGTCGATCATGCCATTTTTTCATCTTTTCTTTATAGAGCTTGGCATTCTCATAAGCTTCCAAACGAAATTCATCAAGTTCATTCAGTTGGAACAGCCGTTTTTCTCCAGCTAAACTTGCATCCATGTTTAGCTTCGTGACAGCCCAATAAGCCTTATGTTCCAACTCCAACGGTAGATGGCAAGATTTTCCGAACACAAGCTTATAAGGGGACATCCCAATTGGCGTCTTGTACGCGGTACGATAGGCCCATAGAGCATCGTCAAGTCTTAGCGACCAATCTTTCCGGTTAGGAGATACCGTCTTTTCCAAGATACTCTTTATTTCACGGTTAGATATCTCGGCTTGCCCATTAGCTTGCGGGTGATACGCAGTCGTAACCTTGTGCTTTACTCCATATTTTGCCAAAAGAACATCAAGCCAACGGTTACAAAAGTGCGAACCCCCGTCACTTATCAATGCTCTCGGCGTGCCAAAACGACTGAATATATTTTTCTTTATGAAGCTCATGACTGCTTTTGAATCATCCTTAGGAAATGCACTTGCCTCGACCCACTTGGAAACATAATCAACGGCCACCAAAATGTATTGGTTCCCATTAGAAGGTACAAAAGGACCCATGAAGTCAATTCCCCATACATCAAACAACTCCACTTCAAGAATGGTCGTTAGTGGCGTCTCATTTCTTTGGGAAATGTTTCCTACCCTTTGGCACCGATCACATTGGGACACGAACATGTGCGCATCCTTGAACAAAGTAGGCCAATAGAATCCCGATTGCAACACCTTTGCAGCCGTACGATCTCCCTTGAAATGACCTCCATAGGGTGCGGCATGGCAATCTTTTAGAATTGCTTGTGTGTCCTCCTCGGGAATGCATCTCCTTATAACCCTGTCTGCACAAATCTTAAAAAGAAACGGCTCATCCCATACAAAACTCTTTACATAATGTAAAAACCTTTTCTTTTGTTGATAAGTAAAATCAGGGGGTAGTAAACCACATACCAGATAGTTCACGTAGTCGGCATACCATGGAGTTGGAGATAGTGCGAGGGCAAAGAGTTGTTCATCCGGAAAAGATTCGTTAATAATCTTGGGATCTTCCGTAGTCTTAGCATTCTCAAGCCTAGATAAGTGATCGGCTACTTGATTTTCGGACCCTTTTCTATCCTTGATCTCCAAATCAAACTCTTGAAGCAATAAGATCCAACGGATTAATCGGGGTTTCGCATCTTTCTTTGTCATCAAGTATCGAATAGCTGAATGATCCGTGTAAACTATTACCTTCGTACCAACCAAATATGCTCGGAATTTGTCGAAAGCAAATACCACCGCTAAAAGCTCCTTTTCCGTAACTGTATAGTTCAGTTGGGCGTCGTTCAAAGTCTTGCTAGCATAGTAGATAGAATGGAAAACTTTGCTCTCCCTTTGTCCCAAAACAGCCCCAACCGCTATATCACTTGCGTCGCACATTACTTCGAAAGGTAAACTCCAGTCCGGTGCTACAACAATCGGTGCCGAGATTAGCATTTGCTTCAAAGTTATGAAGGCTTGCAGGCATTCATCCGTGAAGAAAAAGGGAACGTCTTTCTCTAATAAATTGCATAACGGTTTGGAAATTTGCGAGAAGTTTTTGATAAATCTTCTATAGAAACCCGCATGCCCAAGGAAACTTCGAATTCCCTTCACAGATGTAGGCGGAGGTAGCTTTTCTATTGCTTCAATTTTTGCTCTGTCAACCTCGATGCCCTTACTTGATATCTTGTGGCCTAAGACGATGCCCTCTTTAACCATAAAATGGCACTTCTCCCAATTCAATACCAAGTTCGTTTCTTCGCACCTTTGAAGCACTTTGCTTAGATTACCCAAGCATTCATCAAATGAATCCCCAAAGATAGAAAAATCATCCATGAAGACTTCTACGAACTTCTCGATCATATCGGTGAAGATAGCCATCATACACCTTTGAAAAGTGGCGGGAGCATTACACAAGCCGAAAGGCATTCTTCTAAAAGCAAACGTACCATACGGACATGTGAAAGTTGTTTTCTCTTGATCCGCAGGGGCGATGAAGATTTGATTGAAACCCGAATATCCATCCAAAAAGCAATAGAAAGCTCTTCCCGCTAGTCTATCCAACATTTGATCAATGAAAGGCAACGGAAAATGATCTTTCTTCGTATTTTGGTTCAGTTTTCGGTAGTCCATGCATACTCTCCACCCGGTAACCGTTCTAGATGGTATCAACTCATTCTTTTCATTCGTAATTACCGTCATTCCGCTCTTCTTTGGAACACATTGCACCGGACTCACCCATTTGCTATCGGAAATAGGAAAAACGATTCCGGAATCCAACCACTTGATTATTTCCTTTTTGACCACCTCTTTCATAATTGGATTCAATCTTCTTTGGTGCTCAACGGACTCCTTGAAATTGTCCTCCAAGTTGATCTTATGCATGCAAAAGGTGGGACTAATCCCTTTGATGTCGGCAATAGTCCACCCGATGGCTTTCTTATGACACTTGAGCACTCTCAACAATTTCTCCCTTTGAGTCTCCGTTAAGTCCGCCGCAATAATAACCGGCAAGGTAGAAGAATCTCCCAAGTAGGCATAGTTCAAATGAGAAGGAAGTGGTTTCAACTCCAAGATTGGAGGTTCCTCAATAGAAGATTTCAATGGCTTGGGGTTTGATAACGGCAAGTCAAGAGATTCAAATCTTCTTCTATAATTCTCTCCAACCGAATTAGCTTCCAATTGTGAGACGACTTGAGCCATTTCCTCGATTTCTTCATCAAGTTTATTCAAGATAGCTCCTTCGATTAAATTCTCATAGTGACTCTCTTCAAATGTACTAGCCACCAATGAATCAATCATACAAACGGAAGAACACTCTTCCTCGTCATCCGGGTATCTCATAGCATTAAAGACATCGAATTTAACTTCTTCATCATGTACTCTCATGGTAAGTTCACCTTTTTGTACATCAATTAAAGCTCTACCCGTAGCTAAAAATGGTCTCCCAAGTATGATAGGCACATTGACATCCGCCTCATAATCAAGAACAATAAAATCGACGGGGAAAATGAATTTATCAACTCTTACCAAGACGTCGTCGATTTTTCCTTCCGGATAAGTGATGGAACGGTCGGCAAGTTGCAAAGAAACCGTAGTGGGCCGTGCTTCTCCGATTCCAAGCTTTTGAAAGATAGATTTGGGCATAAGATTAATGCTAGCTCCCAAATCACAAAGAGCTCTTCCAAAATACTTATCACCAATAGTACACGGGATTGTGAAACTCCCCGGATCCTTGAGCTTTGGAGGTAATTTGTTTTGCAAGATAGCACTACATTCCTCGGTTAGTGCAACCGTCTCAAATTCCCCCAATCTTCTTTTCTTTGAAAGCACGTCTTTCATAAACTTGACATACTTAGGCATTTGCTCGAAAGCTTCCACTAGAGGGATGTTTATATGCAATTGCTTCAAGATATTTAAGAATTTTTCAAATTGCTTTTCATCCTTTTTCTTTTGGAATCTTTGAGGGAACGGAGGAGTTGGCATACTTGCCGGAATTGGCGTTGAAATGATTGGTTCTTTAGATACCTCCTTTTCCGACTCTACTTCTTCAACAAAAGACTCCTTGTTTCCACCTTGAGTCTCCTCAGCTTCTATTGGATTTTCATTAGGCATAGCCGGGCCTTCATACCTCTTTCCATTCCTCAAAGAAATAGCTTTGCAATGTTCATTCGAGCCTTGATTAGGTGACTCGGTTGTACTTGGCAAAGCTCCTTGAGGTCTCACACTTAAAGCTTGAGAGACTTGCCCCATTTGAGTTTGAAGATTTCTCAAAGCTACCGAATGTTCTTGTTGATGTTTGAAAACATCTTGCAACTTAGAGTCATTGGCTACCATATATTTGGTGGTGTGTTTCATGAAATCACCAAATGCATCTTCCCACGAAGGTTTCGACTCTATGGGTTGCTTTTGTCTATCTTGAAATCCGGGGGGAGCGGAGGATTGATGACCTCCTTGATATGGTGGTTGTTGTTGGGCATTGTTTGGATTACTCCAAGAGAAATTTGGGTGCTTTTGCCAATGAGGAATATAGTTGTTGTTTTGATAGGGGGCATGTCCTTGATTGTTTCGATAATTGTTCCCAAGGTAATTCACCGCCTCGGGATTTCCGGGACACATATCATAAGTATGAGCTCCCCCACATGTCACACAACTTGGTGGCATAGATTGTACTTGTTGTACCACTTCCGGCTTTTGGCCAAGCTTGTCTACTTTATTGCTCAAGATCGCCATTTGGGCACTTAATGCCGTAATTGCATCCAATTCGAGCCTTCCCGGAGTAGATTTAGCTGAAGTTCCTCTCTCGGACGTCCATGAGTGATTGTTATAAGCCATGGTGTCAAGAATTTCCCACGATTCATCGTAGGACTTGGAAAGCATAGTACCACCCGCAGTGGCATCAACGAGAGCTCTAGTAGGCCCGTGCAAACCATTATAAAATGTTTGCATCAAAATATACTCCGCTATGCCATGGTGTTGACACTTCTTTAACAACTCTTTGAATCTCTCCCAAGCTTCATATAAAGATTCTTGATCTAATTGCCGGAAGCCTAGAATGTCATTCCTCAATTTTATAGTCTTCGGGGGAGGGAAAAACTTCCTCAAGAACTTTCCCGTTAGATCTTCCCACGAATTAATAGATTGGGATTGAAGAGAATCCAACCAATCTTTTGCGAGGTCTCTCAACGAGTATGGAAATAGCATCAACCTCAATGCCTCCTTTGTTACACCCGCTATGATGAATGAATCACTAATCATCATAAACTTCTTCAAGTGAGCGTGAGGATCTTCGCTAGAATGACCTCCAAATTGATCTGCGGCATTGAGCATATTGAACATGACTGGCTTAAGCTCAAAGTTAGTTGCCGTAATTGTAGGTCTAACGATGCAAGAACCGAGCTCATTCAACGTAGGTGTACCATATTCATTAATAGGCCGATTCCTATTATTTGGCTCTTCGGGAGCAACTTGTATAGGATTAACCATAGCCGGGTTAACTCCTTGATCGTCCATGGGTAGAGATTTACCCTTCTTTTTCCTTGCTTTTCTTCGCTTTCGAAAAGTCCTCTCAATCTCCGGATCAACAAGAGCTAGGGGTGATGACGAAGCTCTTGGCATACACTAAGAGAAAGGCACCTATGAATACAAAGATCACAAGGTAAATAATACGTTCAAGCTAAGATAAACAAGAATATAAATTGGCAATAATCGTTACTACTCCCCGGCAACGGCGCCAAAAACTTGTTGCGCTCCAAATACGAGTGCGTTTAAACGCAAGTATACGGTCGCTTTCAAGTAATAAAGTGGTAAAGGGTGTCGAACCCACGAGGAATATAACGAATAATTATCAAGATCTATTCTAATATCTTACGCGAACTTGTGTGATTAAAAGTAGTTGGTTTGTTGTTTGTTTGAACATATAAAAGTGAATTAAATAAAAACACAATACGTTGATTCGATTAGATAAAGGTTCCTAGATTTCCATGTCACTAAGAGTTATCCAATCTCGAATGATTCGCAAGTTGACGACTATACTTATGTTTGTTGTTCAAGATTTCATAATCTATTCATACGTATCTTTCGATATCGTACGAACCTACCAAAGTAAACTAATCCAATTTATTTCTAAAAGGATTAAGCTTAAATGATGCTTTAATTTCCAAATCTTAATAGAACATGAAATGATCTAGGTATATTTCTATCCTAAAATCAAATCACAACCTAGTTTTATAATCTAATCTTTAATCAACTATATCTAGCCATTAAAGATCAATCCATTTCATCCTATGGTTGGCCTAACCACAAGTTGACAAAGGCTCAAACTAGATTAACAAACACATGTAAGCATAGCAACAATCATAAACTTATCATTCAATCATAGATCCATCAAAGCTTCATGAAAACCTAGGAGTTAAATGCTTAGCTACTCATATTTATAAATAAAACATTCATTACATTCAATAGAATCATAAGTACAAGATAAAAATAAAGGTTAGAGATAAGCTTATGTAATGGAAGCCACTACAACTCTTCTCTCAAGCTTCTTTAGTCTTCCAACCAAAGCTCCAAGCAAGAACTCTTCTTCTTTTTGATGGAGGCAAGAGAAAAAATCTTTTTCAAGTCTTTTGTTGTAAGTTGCAAGAGTTGTTAATGAATTCCAACTTCTAACCTTATAACCTAGCAAACTATCACCCACCAATGCCTAAATTGCCCCAAAAACTATAGCAACTTGGCCCAAAAGATCCCTAAAGGAAGGTTCTAATTACAAGTGGGGAGGAAGGTTATAGACATAAAGGCCCTCAAAAACGCAGAAAAACAGAGCAGACCTCGCCGCGGCGAGGTCCCACCTCGCCGCGGCGAGGTTTATGCCGTAAGTAATGTCCTTTTTTCTGCTACCGCCTCGCCGCGGCGAGGCTCCACCTCGCCGCGGCGAGGTTCTTGCCGTAGGCAAGATTACTTTTCTGCCTCAAGCTCGCCGCGGCGAGCCTCCACCTCGCCGCGGCGAGGTTCTTGCCGAAGGTAAGGTTGAGTTTTCAGCCCTGCCGCAATTTCTTCCGAGCAGCATATCTTCTGATTCCGAACTCCGATTGCGGATCCGTAAAGTCCGTAGCGTAGCTAACTCACTCATCTATGATATATCCAAAACTCAGCTCATTTGGATCATCCATGAAATATTTATGCATGTTCTAGTGAGCAGCTATCTACATTCTTGTAATATTCGCACCGGGTTCTAATTCCTTTGAAGCTCAAGCTTGACTCGCGGGGTGGTTAGAGCGACTCGCATCATTGATACGCAACTCCGAATTTCTCTAAGATGTCAATATCTACAAATCACGGAGAAAACGATCAAAACACGAACAAAAAGATAAAAACCGAACAAAGGCCTAACAAAGGGCCAAGAGCACAAAAGACGCGACAAACACGCAAAGACACACGAAAACTCGGATCAAAACAAGATGTTTCGGGCTTAAAGAGATGAGTAATAACGACGTTTTCACGGCGTTATCAGCGGGCGAGTGCGTTAGTGATGGATCGCGAGCGGTCCAAGTGCCCCTTGAAGCCATTTATCCCTTTTTTCCCCTCTATACATTTTTTTTTAACTTTTTCACCTTCCTAGATCCAAAAACCCCCACCCCTAAATCCACCCTCCCCTTGATTCACTAGAGATGCCCTTAACTGAAAAGGTAATCATTAGCCTTAGCAACGAGCGAGCTACAGCCTCAACCTCATCATGAACTGTCATGCACCCTCTTGTTTCAACTAACATTTATTACTACTGTACTTTGGTTCCAAGAAATCACCAATACCAAAAGGTAATCTAATCGTGTATATATATATTAACTGAATCATCAGTGCAGAAAGCTAGAAGCACACAATACCATACCAAACCAATATATGATGAGCGTGTTTTCGGTCGGTTGACTTATATGGTTGTCGAGTGTAGAGTCCAGATGTCGATTCTAACACAGATCGTCAATGTGAGGATCGGTAGGTCAGACAAGCCTTTCCTCGATTTGTATGAAGGGATAGTAACCTGCAATCAAAGAGAACTACGTCAGGTTAATGCCGGTGGTGACGCGACGATAACCTTCCGATGCTTAAATAAGTGTCGAGTCGAGGTGAGAGATCGAAATGGGTACTTTAGGCTTAGAGTGTGCGTACCTTTCACCGTATTTGTGGGGATTATTTATAGATTTTCGTCCGGATCACTAGGTTGAATTATGACAAGACATCTCGAACTCCGGGTCGGGTCATGATAGAACGTCTCAAACCTCGGGTCGGATCTTGGTTATTTGGTTTGACCCTATAAGAAGGATGTCGAAGAGCATGTCGATTATAGTTGTCGACGAGTGTATTGATTATATCATGGTGATCGACGTGGCAGTTCTGATGATCGATAGCTTGTATGCCGATTGTTCAAGTGCCACGTCAGGTGATGAAGACTTGGTACATCAATATATACAATTAAGTTCTCTTCTCAAGCTCTAATCCTTTCTGCCAAGACCAAAAAAGAGCGAAAAACAACTATTCTTCTAACCAACCTCAATGCCTCCCAATTATCTTCATCCATCGAAAGAGACAGACATCCATCACCACGGGCTCCTCGACTCTGTAACAAAGTATCTGTATGGCACGTAGGCCCTATGTAACAAAGAAACTGAAGATAAAGCACAGAGCTTAATCACAATGGCAGCCTCATAAAACTATTTTTTTATCATGAATTTATTTCCTCATAAAACTGTTTTGGTATTTTAGTTCACACTGGACCACCTAAAAATGATCAAAGTGAAACAAATAATTCATAGTGAAGTCTAATGTAGGAAAAAAAAACATAAAAGAAACCACTTAGTAAAAAATTAATGATAAGGAGGACTATTATTGAAGTTTATCCTTTATGAAGTTTAGGGTTATGAGCGAAATATGGGCGGGGTTAATATTACCTTTCTACCCTTTTGAATTCAAAGAATCCGGCCGGAATTTGGACTGGTGGGTAAGTGCACAACTTACCTAAAACTAGGGGCACATAATCATTCAAAGCGTTTCAGAGGCGGAGAGGGGGGGGGGGTGCGAATACTGAAAAAAAATTGAGGGGTGACGTGCAAAAATCCCTTTTTGTTTCTTAATAAATACGTTTCGGCTTTCATGTGCTTAAGCTTTAGGAGGTAATGGAAAGGGCAAACATGAATCATCATAAACTTTTTCCAACTTTATTTTTTTCTTTCGACACAAATGCATGCACTAACTAATATGAGTTATTTAGTAGTGATGCATTGTACACACGTGATTGAATGTTTGGTCTAGATTACGTATGTTTTTCAAGTTGTTTGAACATCTTACCAATACAGCAATTAGGCTAAACAATAAATGTGATGGAAAAATTTCAAATAATCGAACTCATATGAGCATAACAAAACATTCTATTTAGCCCATCTTTTCGGTTTGTTATTGGCTAATTATAAGTAAGATTAATCACAAATTAAACATATGTAATATTGGTGTGCCCTTTTAATCTTTCTTTAATTTAATACTCGGGTGCATTACTCGGAGATAGTAAAACACCTAAAATACCCATATTTCCCCTACAAATTTTTGGAAATTATTATTATTATTTTTCTTTTCTTTTTGCAATTCTGACGATTAAATAAAGTAGAATACAGTGACCATATATGACATAAATCAGATAATTAATTTTCTTCAAATATAAATATTATAAACATTGTATATTTTATTTTCCATAAATGTCCGCCTCCGAAAATAAAGCTACCCAGTCCAGAGACGTGATTCTCGTAACAATTCCTACTTTCACGGACGTTCCCCTCAAAAAGATTTCCACTCTTTCTTTTTCTGGTAAAAAATTAATAATCAAAAGGAAATTTATATTATCCATCTTATAGTATAAATAAACAATAAAAATAATAAATAAATAAAATTCGAGAAGTAATTTCATAATCAAATTCTTCCACATTGTCTTTTTCTCTCTCCCCATTCCCTTCTTTATATAAACTCCAATTCCTCACCTGTTTTCACCCCACCTTCATCAACGAACAACAATGGCTTCTCCTTTCAAACTCGCTGCGTTTTCCCTTTTTCTCCTCTCTCTTTTCATCATCTCATCTGCCCACGATGCCATGTCCATTATCACCTACGATAAGGACCACAGCATTGGCCCTGTTCGCTCCGACGACGAACTTAAAACGTTGTATGAATCATGGCTCGTCAAGCACGGCAAAGCTTACAACGCCATTGGCGAGAAGGAGAAGCGTTTTGATATTTTTAAGGACAACTTGAGATTCATCGACGAACATAACTCCGTCGACCGTTCGTACAAGCTAGGGTTGAACAGGTTTGCGGATCTGACCAACGCGGAGTACAGGTCAATGTTTGTGGGCGGACGGGTTGACAGGAAAACCCGGCTGATGAACCGCAGAGCGAGTGACAGGTACGCGTTTAAGGCAGGGGAGGAGTTGCCGAAATCCGTTGATTGGAGGGAGAAAGGTGCCGTTGCTCCGGTCAAAGATCAGGGGCAATGTGGTAAGGCCTTTTTCCATTGTAGTTGTTTATTTATAAACAGAGGAGCTAATTCATAAACATGTGTTTTTAACTTTTTATGTACCTCTCTAGTTGTATGGTTCATGAGTTTTGAATGGTTTGTTGACGTTAGTCTTTGATTTGGATTATTCTGTTTGATCTTGAAGAAAGGGATAATTATTAATGCTGATTTTATAACATTTTTTTTAATCATGGATGGTTAGATAGGATCATAAAATATTTATGTCCTCTAATTTAGGATAACTCAATATTTGATTGATCAATTGTATTATTTTCCAGAAGAAAAAGGTACTGTTTTTCTTTTATTGTTCTGCAATTTCACCATGAGCCTGATTTGTTAAATAATTGATATGGTATCCGTTTTTTGAGCTTGGATGGTCGTTTTATTCAGGAAAAAAAAAGAAATTGTTTATTTTGTAATGGGCTTTACTATGGATATGCTATTATTTATTTGAAGTTTTGAATTGTTTGGACTTGTGGTGGGTCAGTGGGGGTTGAAATTTGACTTTTTGTTTGTGAAGATATATATTTGAAAAATTATGACTTCTAGTTAGATTCAGTGATTCACTGGTTGCTTGTGATTCAGAGAATCAGAGCCATATTGGAATGGTTTTCTAGTTGTGATTGGCTACAATATGTATCGATCTTAGTTTATCTTTTTTATTATCATGCAACTTGTTCTACATTCTTTATCATATTGATGTTAATTTCCGATCATTATAAGCTTAGTAATAAGTTGTTTTTTTGTTTATTATGTAATGAAGGGAGTTGTTGGGCTTTCTCAACAATTGCTGCTGTAGAAGGGATAAATAAGATTGTAACAGGAGATATGATTGTCTTGTCCGAGCAAGAGCTAGTTGATTGCGATAGGACATACAACCAAGGATGTAATGGTGGTCTTATGGATTACGCCTTTAATTTCATCATTAACAACGGTGGCATCGATACAGAGGAAGATTACCCTTACCGGGCTACTGATGGCACTTGTGATCAATATCGGGTATGAATCCAAATTCGTATTTGGTTCTTTGGTTGATTATATATTTCACATTTCCATTTTGACCATTCTCTTCTTTGTTAGTTATTAGTCCAGTTGCTTAGATTCTTGTTGTTCTATGTATCAGAAAAATGCAAAGGTAGTCTCCATTGATAACTATGAGGATGTTCCTGAAGATGATGAACAGTCGTTGAAGAAAGCAGTGGCACATCAACCTGTTAGTGTTGCTATTGAAGCTGGGGGCAGAGCTTTCCAACTTTACCATTCTGTAAGTTTGTCTTGCTTTTCTCCTTTTTCGATTAACAAACACTCTTTTAAGGGAAATCTTTGAGGATCTGCGTATTTTAGAAAGACAAATTTCGCCTTTTTCACATCTGACCTTGGCTTTAATGTAGTGGAAAATGTTATTTCTTCCATAGAACTATACTTTTCTTTAGAAAATGTTTCTTTTCTTGTGAATCTCAAAGTTTTTTAAAGAAGTTGATGTTATCTTATTGGCTTGGATTTTATGACATCCAAATTTTGAAAAAAAAATGAAACTTTTGAGTTACTGCAAAATCTGATTGTACCTTTTTGCTCTTAGTTAACGGTATGTATTATACTCAATCAAGTGGCAATAAAAAAAAAAGTGGCAATAATGATACTTTAAGTTAGCATAATTTTGTTACTAGTAACCTTTTGTTGAACTATTTCAGTTGATCATAGAATATAATATTATCCCAACATACTAAAATAACTCCATTTTACTGATTTGATGTTTCACTCGCACCTTTTCAGGGCGTCTTTACTGGACACTGTGGTACTGCCTTAGACCATGGCGTAACCGCTGTTGGATACGGCACAGAAAACGGCAAAGATTACTGGATCGTGAGAAACTCATGGGGTCCAAGTTGGGGAGAAAACGGGTACATCAGGCTCGAACGCAATGTGGCCAACATCACCACAGGCAAATGTGGAATTGCAGTAGAAGCCTCTTACCCAATCAAGAAGGGACAAAATCCTCCAAATCCTGGCCCCTCTCCTCCGACTCCTGTAAAGCCCCCAACGGTGTGTGATGACTACTACACGTGCCCAGAGGGGACCACATGCTGCTGTGTATACCAGTATGGCAGTTATTGCTTCGGGTGGGGATGCTGCCCATTGGAGTCAGCTACTTGCTGTGATGACCACTCGAGTTGCTGCCCGCAGGACTATCCCGTTTGTGACCTTGAAGCCGGGACTTGCTTGATGAGTAAGGATAATCCGATGGGCGTACAAGCATTGAGACGAGGGAATGCTAAGCCGAATTGGTATGGGTTACATGGTGGTAGGAAGATTAGCAGTCATTAAGATTACATTTGGTGGAAACTTCACTGCTATTTATAAGCTATCTAGAGCTTTTTTTATGCCTCCACCATGGATAGATTTGGTGCACATCATTGTATATATTTTTACTGTTCTTGACATCAATTTCAGGGATTCTATACAGTTAAATCAATCTTTCCTGTTATCTTTAAAGGATCAAATTCTGCAGTTTAAGTCTCTCTTTTAGGTTTTTACATAGCTTTGAAGTTGCATGAATCTGTTTCGACTGGAATCAATTTTTTGGAGTATTTTTATGGAGCACGGGATTATTTGTTTAATATTGATACTCAATGGTAAGAGAGAAATGGTGTTCAATAATCGCACTGCGGATAACTTATAAATGCACTATTCGGTCCGAGCTGTAAATATATAATTTAATATAGATTAAAAAAAATAGTTTAATAATAAATATGGAGTACCAATGTTCCTTAAAATGGGATTTTGAGAATATGCCTAATGAGATCAATGTTTGAGACGGAATAAGGGGGAGTGATATTGATTCACAAGAAGCTTAATAAACTCTTGGAATGTTAGAAACTAATTTGAGAAGAGTTGAAGAAAAAAGATATATAATTGAGGCAAATTTAGCTCTACAACAAGCTGGGACAAGAGTAGAAGTTGTCAATTCTATTTATAATTAGTTGGTGCGCACGAATAATCAAAGAAATTATATTAAATCACTTCCGATGGGGCCCATGGGGAAAATGCATATTACTACCCTTTGATATCGGAAACCTGCAAAAAACTACCCTGTGAAATTTTTTTTGCACCAGACTTTCTTGTATTTTTAAAAACTCTGCAAATTACATCCATTTCGTCTCCCTCCGTCAATTTTTTGACGAGCGTGTATTCTACACGCCAAAAATGCGAATTTTTTTTTTCTGACGTAATTTTTCATTCAAAATGACAAGAATACCCTTGTACCTTTGAACCTTTGCAGAAAACTTCCTTTTGTTTTTTAAAGTTTGCATAAAACCTCCTTGCGATTTTTAAAGTTTGCAGAAAACATCCTTGTATTTTTTAAAGTTTGCGTAAAAGTTCCATTTGCAAAAACTTCCTTGTACTTTTAGAAATTTGCGTCAAACTTCCTTATGCTTTGAAATATTTGCAAAAAACTTCTATGTTTTTCTTAATGTTTGTAGAAAAGTAGCTCATATTTTTTCATGTTTGCGCAAAAAATTCTTGTACTTTTAAGCGATTGTTCAAACTCCCTTGTACTTTTATACTATACCCATAATTTTGTATCTTTTAAACTTCGCACATAATATCTCTTCTTTTCTTTGTTTGTTCCATATGAGAAGCGCGAGAGAAAAAATAGTGAGAGTTTTTGTAACTGTAAAAATATAATTTTTTTATTAATATATAAGGCGTAATTTAGGCAATTCAAATAAAAATTAATGGTGTCAATGATTAACGGAGAATGGGTGTAATTTGTAGGGTTTTTGAAAACACAAGAAAGTCTGTTGCAAAAAAAAAATTCACAGGGTAATTTTTTTCAGGTTTTAGATATCACGGGGTAGTAATATGCATTTTTCCCGTTAATAAAAATATATTTTTTATTAATGTATAAGGGATAATTTAGGCAATTCAATTAAAAATTAACGGTGTCAATCACTAACGAAGAATGGGTGTAATTTGCAGGGTTTTTGAAAACACAAGAAAGTCTGGTGCAAAAAAATTTTCACATGGTAGTTTTTTGCAGGTTTTCGATATCACAGGATAGTAATATGCATTTTCCCCCTTCCGATGATATATTCCGGATTCAGTCAGATAATGAGGATTTGATTCTAGATACGAGTACTACACATTATTAGCTTTACATGTTCACAATCTGAGTAAAATATACTTCTAATAAATAAACTATACATTCTAGTCAAAACAAATTTTACTATAACCACTCTTATAATCTTTATAAGGATGTACGGAGAGATTAATTAGTTCAACAATGGTATATTAACTAGTATAATCAATTAACTTTTTTTACATACAATATACACCTTTTTTGAAGTAAAATTATTCTTAAGATGATTATAAGCATAAGCATAATCTGTTCTCTGTATTATACCATGAAGAATGCTCAAAACCTTTATATCTCTATATTTGAACTTTTGAAGTGACTCCTTCCAATATAGTGACACTTTTGCTAATAAAAAATAATAGAAGGGATCTTTTGTCAATGTCAATTAAATAAAGCATAAATATATATTTTGCATTTTCACGCTACTGTTGATAAAAAACCGAGCGCCGGGGCAAAAGTCGTTGATATCGAAAAAGAAAGTCGCATTTGGAGCTAATTGGAAATAAACAAATATAAGTAAGATGGGGTTAATATGGAAGTATTTTGACGGATAAGGTCTCGATTTGTTCCCAGTAAGTAGTTTAGGAGGTCTCGGCGAAACCTTTGAAATTTGATTTGGATAATGGTTTCAATGAAATATTGAGATTGTAAAATATTATTAAATAATAGTTAGTAGATTTTAAAACTTTGAGATTTGATTTGAACTGATGTTTGATTGTTGGGGTTTGAGGGAAAAAATTGGGTGATAGATGTTAAACCAATAATTTTATTGAGTTTGAGATGATATATTAAATATATTGTGTAATGATTAAGATGATGAATTAATATTATATTATAGTGATGATTGAGAAGTGGTTGTAATTATTTTATTGTGATTATTATAATAGTTTATATTATTATAAATAGAATGCAAATTTAATGAAAAAATTAATTGTAAAAAAAATACGTTGTAATATAAACAATATTAAAATGAACTTAATTTTTGCCAACTAATATAATCAAATATAAATTTAAAATTGCAATTAGATATTCTAATATCTATTGATAAATACAAAAATGATAATGCAAATATTAAATAATATGATAAAAATTAATATGTAGTTGTTACCATTGAAATATAAATTAGAGTAAATAGCACTTTTGGATAACTTTTTGCAAATTTGTCCTTCTTAAATTTTTCATAGCAGATGCGTCCATTCGTCCCTCTTAAATCCAAAATACATCAATTTTCATCCATTCTATGATGTATTTTGGTACCAAATGATATATTTTGGATTTAATAAGAACGAATATGTTACACTTCATTGATAAGAGGGACGCATCTGCTAAAAAAAAATTAAGAGGGACGAATGTGTTACATTACATTGATAAAATGGATGAATCTACTACGAAAAAATTAAGAGGGACGAATCTGCAAAAAATGTGACCAAAAGTGTTGTTTACTCTATAAATTATATAAATGTGGGCAAAAGAGAATCTGCAAAAAAGAAATATGTGGCGTAAGGATAAAATAAATTATCAAAAGAAAGCACAAGGGAATGATAAAAGGAGAACAAGAGATTAAAAGGAGAAAATAAAAGGCAAAGCAAGAAAAGCAAAAAAAAAAAAGAAAAAAAAAATTAAACAAAGAATCTTGACCTGAGGCAGTGAGGCCTGGCTGGTTTCGAGCCTGGGCCGTAACCAGAGTCTGGGCCGAAATCAGTTGAGGCTTGTAATCAAATAAGGTTTGGTCAAATTTGACTGAGATCAAATCGGGCCAGACCAGATCCATACACAGTCCATGATGTTCTGAGATCTGTCACTTCATTTGCCAAACTCTGAAGACAGAAACACAGAACAAACCCAACGACGTCGTTGAGCCGAATTTCAGCTACCGCCGACAAACGCCACCTCTTGCCGCCGTTGACTTGGATTCTGGTAGCTTTCAGTATTCTATTCTGGTCCTTTTATCTTTATCCATATGCACACGCACTCAACATACGCCAGGTCTTGTATCACTTTTTAATTGTTTAGTGGAATTTTTTTTATGTTACTCTCGCACACTCCCGTAATGATTTGTTTTGTGATTTTAAAAAATTTCACGAAATCTCGAACTGAGTGCTGGGGTTATTCGCGGTAAAATACATTCCTGATGCATCTCAGGATCAATTTTAATAATTATTCGTCTTGGGTGATGGTTAATATATTCACGATAAGCATCATCATGATTCCAGTAGTCTAATCTTTGGCATAATTTTATTGTTCTTATCTAGCCCAATTTATTAAGTATGATAAATATAGAAGTTCTTTTGGGTGAAATCATGTGGCTACTTAGGTTCAATCTCATCGTAACATATGTGGTTCTGTCTTGCTGGAACGTGCTGGATATCGGGAGGATATTTGTCAACTGGTTTGGGATATTGTTGTTTGTGCCTTGGGGAAATAAGAAACATCAGCTTCTGATTGATCTGTAGTAGTGTGATCTATGTTTATCCTTCATGTCAAGCTGAATCGAAATCTTTGTTATACTAATATCTTCCACGACATAACCTAAACAACTACTGTATTTTGCATTTTACACTATTCGTATAAAACAGTGTATGTGGATCACTGAAGTTGTTTATGGTTGTATTGATTCATTATTTGGCTGTTATGTGAAGTTGAGTTTTAGGATCATCTATAGCTCATGGCTCGTACCTTTTACATCCATGGTTACATTGAAACGTATCTAATTTCTTAAGATATTATAACAGCGTTTCCAACCAATTATCAGTATTCTCTCAACTTGGTTTCAGTTGAGGTTGCTAGGTGTCATGCTTCTCTCATTGTTGAATGTTTATGCTATTGGAAACTGTTGAACTTTTTTCATTGTTAAGAATGAGTTTGGAATCTCATGATACGTCAAATCTGCAGGAAAACAAGGCTGCAAAGATTACAATGTCTACTTCTATGGAATCTGCACCAGATGATTCTCAACGTGATGTGCCTCCGAAATTCTCAGCTTCTGGAATCTCCTCCTGGGCAAAAAATTTAAAGATTCCCCAGCCTTTTGTAAAATCTCCAGAAGAATCACCATCTGGAAACTCAGAGAGGTCAACTTTTGCACGGGTCACTAGTGGGTTAGGATTGCGCTTGTCTCCCAAATCTCCTCAGTCAGATGAAAGTTTTGATGGAGCTTCACCAACTACACAATCAGGTTTTATTGGAACCATTACAAAAGGATTAGTTGATTCGTCTAAGAGTGCAGTGAAGGCTGTGCAGGTCAAAGCTCGCCACGTTGTATCACAAAATAAACGAAGATACCAGGTGGTTTACTATTTTCAAACTTAGGTCTTTGCAGTTTATCATAAAAGGGTCTTTCTTAGTTGCTTTTCCCCTCTTTTTCCATTTATTGTCAATTAATTTTCTAGTTAGAAACATTCTTTCATGATAGGTGTAAGCTCTTTATAATTGATTTATTCGATTATTTTCACAAAATTATGGTGTGACTTTTAACAAAATCGCGTTAATATTTTTTATTGTTCACTGCCTCCTCTATGCAAATTCTTCTCTATACTTCTGGTGTTACATTAGGTAGAGCACCCTGGCTTGTGACTCTGATAGTATTTGTTCTTTATAGGAAGGAGGATTTGATTTAGATATGACTTACATCACAGAGAATATTATTGCCATGGGCTTCCCTGCTGGTGATATGAGCTCTGGCTTTTTTGGCTATGTTGAGGTACACCATTCAAGTAATCAAATAAGTTTGACCCTGTAATTATTTGTTGACTATTGTTATTTTAACTGTATGATGATTGTGATTTAGGGACTTTATAGAAACCACATGGAGGAAGTAATCAAATTCTTTGAAACTTATCACAAGGTAATGCCTTGATTACGTCTAACTCAATATAAATTTAACTGTGATAAACTTATGATGACATCTTATTGCCTCCACCTAAGCAGTTTATTTTGAACTTTCGTCATTTTCTTTTCAACCAATATGATTATTTGTTCTCTTTGATTGTTTCCTATCATACAGGGCAAATACAAAGTGTACAACCTTTGTTCTGAAAGATTGTATGATGCATCATTATTTGAGGGGAAGGTTTGATACTCTCTATTTTACTTTATTTTGTTGATTTAGCCAGTCTGATTGTTTACTTAATGAACATTAGTGCATTTATCTTTTTCCTTGCGTACTCCTGTTCTTCTAAATCTTGCAGCGAGAGTTCTGTGTGTATGTGTCTGTGGGTCGGGGGGGCTGGGGGTGGGGTGAAGGGGTTTATCACTGAAAATTTCTTCTGTTATTGGTATTAAGAATAACATTAAATTAGGTTCAGGGAGCTGCCTAAAGCCTGGTGTATTACAAGTGATTTAGTTTTGCTGTTATGTTATATCAGGCCGAGGCTTCAATCCTTATTTCATTGGAATGGGAATATTAAAAATCAATTGTAGCTGATGTATTTGTCAAATTTTGCGAAGATCATCTGTTTTCAGTTGTGTAACTGGATCTTTAGACTTTGCTGAGTTCAATGCTTTAATGACGGTGAAATGTTGGTCCATGCTAAAGTTCGTCAGCGTTACCTTTAGCTAAGTCTAATTTGTCATGACTCCAAACACATGTCGATTGCTGGCATGAATCTGGTTTTAGATATAATCCTAATATACTATTCTAAGTATCATTTCAGAGGAGGAAAATTGGTAGATTTACTTTAGTGTACTGTTGCTTGCAAATTTTCTCTTTATCTGGGTAATTTTAAAGTTTGCTAAATTGAGTCTAGCAGGTAGGTATCAAAGATCAGATTATCTTCGAGTGATTATGATATCATTTTTCTTCCTATCCCTACAGGTTGCTAGTTTTCCATTTGACGATCATAATTGCCCTCCCATTCAACTCATAATTTCATTTTGCCAAAGTGCATATTCATGGTTGAAGGAAGATATTGAAAATGTTGTGGTAGTTCACTGTAAAGAAGGAATGGCTAGGACAGGGTTGATGATATCGAGCCTTCTCCTGTATCTTAAGGTAAAGTTGATCATGATTTTTCTTCGAGTGCTCCATGTGCTCTTGGCACCCAAAATGTATTAAAGGTTATTTTCTATAGTGATGCTTTCAATCTAATTGTATCTCTATGCTTATTTTTAGTTCTTCCCAACTGCTGAGGAATCGATTGACTATTACAATCAGAAAAGATGTATTGATGGAAAAGGGCTTGTTCTGCCTAGTCAAATTGTAAGTCCAATCCTTTATCCTTCTTGCCAACTTCTATTGCTAAGTTGATTTGCACCTTCTGATATCTACTTCTATTATTGTAGAGATATGTCAAGTATTTCGAACGCACTCTGGCATACTTCAACGGAGAAAATCAGCCTGGCCGAAGGTATGTACTATTTAGGATTTGTATCTTGGACGGAATTTTAGCTTTCAAATCCAACATCTTTAAGTTTGATTACCAAAAATAAAATGATTTTATACTTAAAGGCTTCTGTAGCATCATATGAAGGATGTATTTGGTGCCTGTCTTTGTTGAAATCATACTGAATTGCATCAACACAGGTGCATGCTCAGAGGCTTTCGGCTGCATAGATGCCCATACTGGATCAGGCCTTCAATTACAATCTCTGATCATAATGGTAACTTCTCTCCACCTCCACCTCCACCTCCACCCCCACCTTTATCTCCCCCCTCCTTTGTCATTTTTATGTAGCTTTATAATCTCACAGTACATCACTTCTTCCATAGTTTGTCTCTAACAAGCAATTTTATTTCTTCTCTTCTGCAGGTGTGCTCTTTTCAACAAAAAAACATCCAAGAACCAAGGACTTGTCTGTGAGTTATCCTTCTTGCTTTTAGCGTCATTCACAATGAACTAATACTAAACTGAAGTATTAATAACGTGCTTCATGGAGCTTCCTTGAGTTTGACAGCATTAGAAACCTGTCTTGTTACACTATGTGATCCTTTGCCCCCAATTTTCCCTATCAATTCTACAAATTTATGTTACTGGAACTCTTGCTGTTTTTCGCAGCCTGAAGATTTTTGGTTTAGCGCACCCAAGAAAGGGATAATGGTATTTGCACTTCCTGGAGAACCGGGCTTGACAGAATTATCAGGCGATTTTAAAGTTCATTTTCATGATCGCCAAGGAGACTTCTATTGGTAATAATAATCACATTTTTTTTTTGTAAAGTGTGTGTACATTAGTTGTCTCCTCCCGTCTTTACAAGAGCCAGGGTGAGACTGAAAAAAAATATTGGCTTCAGTTTTCACATTCTAATGCTTAATTCTTTTCTTCATTTCCACAGCTGGTTGAACACAACAATGATTGAAAATCGTAAAGTTCTAAACACCAATGATCTTGATGGTTTCGACAAGGTAAAAATGTCTTCTTTAACTGGTTACAGATTAAATTAGAGAGATCTATAGAAATTGAATGTCATTGGTTGAATGAGATGAAAAGAGGGTCTGAGTTTGTTCAAGAACATTCAAATAGATAATACAATGAAAAGGAAAGGCAGAGTAACCTTAATAGCTAGGTCACACAACCTAAGAAAAAGACTAAACTACCCTTTTCACATACGCTACTTGTATACAGAGAAAACTTCCATACCTTAATAGCTAGGTCACACAACCTAAGAAATTTCCTCAAATACTACCCTTTTCACATACGCTACTTGTATACAGAGAAAACTTCCATCCCCGGGCTTCGAAGTTGAGGTCGTGCTTGTGGATTATGATACTGCTGCTGTTTCAACAAGGCCTCCATCAGAAACCACTACAAGCGAACCAGCTAAGAATTCAGGTGCCAATACAGTGGCAGGACCCAGTTCTGGTCCAGTGGAGGAGGATGCAGCCGAAAAGAACCCTAATAAAGACAAAAATGATGAGTTCTCCGACAGTGATACCGAAGAAACTGAGTCTTCAAAATCCAGAAAAACTGATAAGTCTCCCCAAGTTAGTGTACCTGCGAAAGACGGTAAACCCGACCATAATTCTGAGTCGACTCAAATTGCAAATCTGACTCGTAAAACGGAGCAAGTCTCATTAGGAACCCCGGCTTCTACAAATACCGAGGCAAAGAAGGACCGTGTTGGAGCATCTGGCTCGGTGGAGGAGGTAAGTGAGTTCAAAGCAATGGCTGCTGATGCATCTGTATTCTCATTTGGAGACGATGAAGATGATGAAAGCGAGTAAACAGGCAGGTGTGGAGATTGTGGTATTTTCGTGTATATATATGCTTGTGTATATAAATAAGTGAAGCTCATTAGTTGGATTTTATTTCATTCATTTGATTATTGATTGTGGTCTGTTTGGATGTATGCAGAGTTTGATGATGGATCCTGTGTGTTTCATCAATGTGGTAGTGTTGAAAGAAATGTACTAAAGTATTTTGTTATCATCTCAATTTATGATTCCAACCTTTAAATTTTAAAACGGTGTAAATTTATACCACTTGTTAGTGTTCACAGACAGACAAACAGTAGTTCTGAAATGTTGAGCTTTGATATTTACAGGATGTAGTTAAATTCGATGTACATTTAATGTGGATCGTACTTTTGGTTTGAGAAGTTGGTTAGAGTTTTAAATAATCAGTAACATTTGTATTTACCGCAATTTGGGTTAAAACTAAATTTCATTAACTTATAAGCTAACATGGTTTTTCAAAAATCCGACATTACATAATTTTTAATTTAATAAAGATTCCAATAATCCCACGAGTTTTAGGGATAGCAACATTTAAAACTGGCTTAAACTCACTTATATATTTTTAATTCACATTACACAACATCTTTGTTCGACTGTTGAACCTACATAAACTAAATAATTCCAAGCTTAAATGTATTTAATAACGACAATCCTTTAACTTTGATATTTCAAAATATTTTTCATGTTTTTATACTTAATGAACCAAATTGCACATGGCAGTCTTTCATGCAATAATCTTAATGCTAAGAGCAAAAAGAAACAAAACATCATTCTTTCTTTCATGGATCAAACTTTCCATCGTCTCCAATTAAATTGGAGCAAACGCTCCAATTCTTTGGTGTTCCGGATAAATTGGTCACTTTAATTCTCTTTTGTGTGAAGTGTGCTAAGCCGAGAATTCTTTGGAATGGTGAGCCATTAGGAGTGATTGAGCCTAATTGTGGGCTCCGACAAGGAGACCCACTCTCCCCATACCTTTTTGTTCTTTGTGTGGAAAGATTATCCTATTTAATAGGGGAGGCAGTCACGAAGAGGAAATGGCAACCTTTGAGGCCATGTCGGGGAGGTCCAAGTATCTCACATCTTTTTTTCGCGGATGATTTGCTTCTTATGGCTAAGGCCACTCCTAAAAATGCTCGCTGTATTAGGAGGATTTTGGACACCTTTTGCAACTCATCTGGTTTGAAAGTTAGTTACCACAAATCTAAGGTGTTCTTTGCTAAACAAGGGGAACGAAGACTTCAAAGGGAAATCTCCTCTATCTTAAATATTGGCCGAACTTGCAATCTTGGAAGATACCTCGGAGCTCCTCTTATTCATGGAAGAGCCTCCCCTGGGGTGTTTAGAGACGTGGTGGATAGGGTGGCAAGTAGACTCTCGGCTTGGAAGGCGAAACTTTTATCTCTTGCGGGGAGGGCTACCCTTATCCAGTCCGTTACCTCTGCCATCCCAAACCATATTATGCAGACCACTTGGTTACCTAGCTCCACATGTGACCAACTTGACAAACTGAATCGGAGTTTCCTTTGGTCTTCGGATACTAATCAAAAGAGACTTCATCTTGTTGGTTGGCATAAGGTGACAAAAAATAAAGAGTGTGGAGGACTGGGAATTAGACATACGAGGAAAACTAATATTTCGTTACTAGCCAAAGTGGGTTGGAGAACGTTAAAAGGGGATAATGCCCTTTGGGGAGATACTTTCCGGAGAAAGTACCTTAAAGATGTCGACATTTTCAACTATAGGATCAAAGGGGGTGATTCACATATTTGGAAAGGAGTGGCCCGAAGCATGAAAGCCGTTGAGTCTTGTGTTAAATGGAGACTGGGAGATGGTACGTCTATCTCGATTTGGAATGATAAATGGCTCAATAAAGGCTCACTGCTTACTAGATTAAATGGGGGTATCCATCATGAAGACAAGGACCTAAGGGTGTCGGATATCATAGATACAAGTGGGAATTGGAATGGAGAGAAACTGAAGACAAAAGTGCCCGATGAAATCTGGACTGAAATTACTAGCTGCCCTATCCCCTTTGGCATAAATCAATCGGACAAGAGAATCTGGGGCGGTACGGCAAATGGACAGTTCTCATGTAAATCTGCTTACGCAGCCCTTGAAGAGGCCAACGACTTGGTTCAACATTCCGATGAGAATAGTTGGAGATGGGTTTGGAAATTCAAAAGCTCGGCAAGAATCAGATTTTTTGTTTGGACTTGTCTTCACAACAGCATTGCCACCAATGTATTAAGGTATGAGCGTAAACTCACTTCTTCGAACTTATGTCCCCGTTGTAATTGTTGTGCAGAGACGGTGTCACACGCGCTTAGGGACTGCCCAGCAGCCAAGGAGATTTGGGAGTTTGCTATTGTTCCGACTCAATTTCTTAGGTTCTCCCAAATCTCGCCCGAGGTGTGGATTAAGGCCAATATCACGAGAGAAAAGTTTGGGAATATTCTCAATCCTAACAGCCCCTGGAGCATTGTTTTTGTGGCTGTTTTGTGGTCGATATGGAAAGCACGTAACAAGTTTATATTCCAAAATATCAAGGAACCAACAAGAGTTACTCTCTTTTTTGCCAAACAATTGGTGGATGATCTAATGAAGATTGGTAAGCAAGTGGGTACCAAGCAGCCGAGAATCAGTGATACCACCAAGTGGATCAAACCGTGTGCCGGTTGGCACAAAGTTAACACGGATGGGAGCGCTTTTAATTCTAAAGGGTGTGCAGCAGCTGGAGGGATAATCCGGAATGATAAAGGAGATTGGATTCTAGGATTTGCTCACAAACTTGGAGATGTCTCAATCACTACAGCCGAGCTTATTGCAGCTAGGGACGGCTTGAGGTTGGCTTGGAATCGCCGACTTAGACGCATTATTCTTGAGATTGACTCGGAGGTCGTGGTGGCTCTTATACAGAATGCGAATGTTGATACACATCCGTTGGGATGTATTATTACAGACTGCAGGGAGCTCTTGAGAATGCCGTGGGAGAGCTTGATAACTCATACGAGAAGAAATGGTAACGGATGCGCCGACATACTCGCCAAGAAAGGACATGAGATTCATGAGGATTTTATTATTTGGGAAGAACCTATTGTTGAGGTTCTACCTCTGTTGTTAGAAGAAAGTTTGTAGTTTGTTGTTACCTCCATTGTATCAAAAAAAAAAAAAAATTAAAACATCGATAAGTTTATATTTTTGAAACATCGAAAACAAAAATTAGGTGTAATTCTAAAACTATTTGTTTTCATTCTAATTATCTTATTTTCTTAATTTAGTAACTTTTATTATAATTTTTTCTAAAAGTTTTCGAATTTTTTTCAATATTTAGCTAATCAAATTATACACAAATAAATAAAATTTTGTTCCATGCATTCTTTTCTTAAACGTCGCTCAGAATATCTTTATCGATCTTCTTTGACTCGTCTTTCTAAAAATTCACAGTCAATTTTAAAGTTTGTTTAGATGTCTTCAATATTATTAGATGGATAAAACATTCTTTGAGTTATTTGGTTAAATGGACAATATTCGAATCCTCTCGAGAAAGGTGTGCATGTAAAGTGACCTGAGCATTATCGGAAAAGGAAAAATATTCTTTTGAGCTAGATTCGTTTTAATAACAAATCAATTTTGATCATTTTAACTTTAAGATTCAACTTATTTCAATTTATAGCTAAAAGATAATAAAACATATGTAAAAACATTAAACTCTTTAACTTAACCAAAATTCGTCTGAAGTGGTTCAGTTAACAATCTGAATAAATTCATACACTATGTCAACCTCAATTTAAAAATTAGACTAAATTTTGCACATTTGGTATCTTCTTAATTTATCCCTAGGACCCTACCCTCTCTCGAGTATTTGACCTTAATCTACTTGCAAATAAATTTAACAAGTAAATGTTAAATAAAGATTATAATAATTGGATTTATTGAATCCCATTCTATCAAAGACGTGTATATTAAATTAAAATATAAATATACGCGCTGTTTCTACACAGTTGAAGAACGGAAACCCTATAGATAATTCGTAATTCACCTGAAGGGAATTAGCCTCGTCAACCCTAATTTATGCCTATTCAATTGAATTCTTCAATCCGATTTGTTTATTTGTAAATTTATCGACATTGTTGTTAATAAATCACCCGTTTTTGACGATGCCGAAGAACCCTACGAGCTCTATTCTCCCTTTACTTCCATTCCATGTCGACTTCTGGGATCCAAGGTGAGCTCCTCGAGATTACAGGTACACATTTTTCAAGCAATTTGTTAATCGCTTTTTTTTTGTGTGTGTGTGTGTTCATTCTCTTGACAAAATTGTACTCAATAAATATATTGAATCACAGTTGTTGGTTGTAATAACCTGAAAGAAACCAGATGGATTACTAATCAAAATCCCTATGTTTGTCTTGAATATGCTAGCACCAAACACCGTACGAATACCGCCAAAAGTATGTACTCTGTATCTTAACTCTCGCTAATTCATATATTGAAGTAATTTATTGATATTTTTTGGTGAAATTTCTGAAGAAGGAGGGATTAAACCTACCTTTCAAGAGAAATTTGTGTTCAACTTGATAGAAGGGTTGCGGGAGTTCTCTGTTGTAGTCTGGTGCAGTAATACTCTGAGTAACAACTATTTAATTGGTGACGGAAAGTAATATCCTAATCTTGATGGATCTCATTCTTATTGATTTGTTTCTTTTTAGTTTCATTTGGATCCTGATGTATAATTCGGATTGTGTTTAGGATTCAATTGAAGAAAGTTCTATCAGAGGGTTATGACGATAGCTCATGGTCTATTCAGGACGATAGAAGAAGGTATGATTCTCGAATTCGACTACATCTTAGTTATGTTCTTAGAATTGACGTTTGTTCAGAATATAGATTTATCTATAGCTCTTGTATTTTTTTTTAAATATCTCATTATGGCAAATGAATGTGAACTATTTCTTAATATCTCTAACCAAAAAGTCATTACATATTTTAAAGAAGCGGGGTTTGATTTTTAAGGTTACTTTGGTATCTAAAATTACATTTTATCTGCCCCTTCTGTGATGGGCAATGAGCCAACAACGGTTGGGGAGGAAGCCCTACTGAGTAGTTAACTAGCCCCTTGACCCTGAGAGGTTCAATGGTTAATGAAATCCCTGATTAGTAACATGCCTTTTAGTCTGGATTGGTATGATCAGACCTAGGTCTATAGTTTTGATTCTCCTGCATGCCAAAGATTGACTTTAGATGGTAAGGAGCTGCCTGTAGTACTGACTGCCTTGGTCTTGTGACGGCCCTGAATGAGTTCCTCCTCCATGGCTGCTTGAATGTTCATAACTTGTATTTATAGTGTACCTTGGGAGAATTATATCTATACTCATAATCTCTGTTGTATTATTACGTTTCATGGCTTCGTTTTTGTAAATTGGAAGTGGACATAAGGTCCAGGCACTGAGTGTGCCCTAGGCTTCAGCTTGTTATTCTTTTTTTTTTTTTTCTGGGGCCTTTTCCAAAGGAAGAGTACCCTCCAAAAAAAGGTGTATGCTACTTGTAGTGCAGTGATCACACTGTATTCTTTAGTAAAAGGCAAAAGAATAGTTCGCTTTGTGCTCACTGCATTCAGCTTGTTATTGTTCTAGAAAGTATTATATGTTGGGTCCGGAGCCTGTTTCCATAAAAGGTGCTTTTTTCTCAAAATGTTAGCTGTGCACTGGCCCAAACAGATGGAAAATATGGTTAACGTCAGTTTGCTGGATCATTTAGAATTATTAATGAATTATCACATTTATTAACCGAACTTTTTAACGAAGTTCATTCTCACAGTTGGTACAGTGAAACAAAAACTCAGTTGTTGAAGCAAAATCGGTGACATTCGTACAGTTACATCTGAACTACTAACTAGTATGAGTGTGAAGAACACACTAGAATGGAGACATTAGGCACAAGTATAACATAGTAGTCTACATCATCACGTAAGAATGGCAAGTTATGTGGTATCGTCAAGTTGGGGCTCATATTGCATTGGGTCACGAGGTTAATATATATCTGTTTACAATACTTTATATCAAAGTCTGCTGATCAGCTGATGATTGATTTCTAATAATGTGTTAAAGGATGCTCTACCTCACAAAACTTGAATAGAATACTATATTCATTCTACAAATATGGCATCTTTTACAGACTTGTGTTTGCTTAATCTGACTTAATTCATTTCTGGCTTGACACTAGTTTGTGACATTGCTTTCAACTGACCATCCACATGCATTCATATTTGAGTTAATTACATACATGGCTAATGTGTGTTTTCCTCACAGAACTGTCGGAGAAGTTCGACTCATAATGCACTATGCTAATTTCAAGGTAAGTTAGATTACCCTTTTCTTTTTCCTGATTATCACATTGTGTCCTTTGTAGTTTGGACGAGACATTTGTTTTTTGTTTGCATTCAAGATTATTAGTACAATATGCTATATTTGAAGCTTACGAAAGGTTTTGAATTTTCAGAAGCCAGCAGAAAGCCACGCGCCATCACATCCACCTTATGCAGGTGTACAAGCACCGCTAGTCCCTCCCTGTTCAGCACCTCCTCCTCCTCCACCACCAAGCTTCCAGGGATCACCTCCATGTCATCATCATCATCATCAGCCAGCCGCTTATCATCCAATTTACCAGCCATCATCAGCATATCCTCCACCTTCGGCTTATCCGCCCCAGAACCCACACTGCTATCCTCCGGGTAAGATTTTTCTCACGCGTAGCTTTTTGCCAGCATTAGATTGCTGAAAAATATTTCGAAAACTGAAGTCTGAGTTTATTTCTGTTCGACAGGTTTTTATCCACCACCTCCTTATCCTCCACCATAAGCTTTCTTGATAGTTTTGGTGGGAAAATATGCACCAATCACTCTCTGCGAGTCTGAGTGCAATGTATCTTCATGTCTTCCTTCTTTTTGATTATTCAGTGTTTGATGATGCTATCATGTTACTTTGTTTGCTTTGTTCCCGAGGCTGTTTATATGCAAGAAAAAATACTTGGAAAGAATAATGAGCATTATATGTATTCTTCCATTGTTTGCAGGCCGGCACTATGCGAAATTTTAACTCGAGGCCCTGTTCTACAAAATAAAAACATCATTATTAAAATTATTTTTGTTACTTTAAATATTGTAGAAATATTTTATAAATATTGTGGATATAATTATATAATTATATAACTAATGTACGATAATAGAGTTAGCTTTTTACTTGTTAAAAAAATAAATAGGTATATATGAAAGTAGTATCATTATGATCTCATAACTATGTTAGAAAAAAGGATCTTCAATCTTAGGGGTGTGTGTAAATAAAATTGAATCGAGCCGTATCAATTTTTGGATATTTAGATTGGTTAGGTAATTTCAAAATTTGTACATGTCAAACTGAACAATTCATAGCTTGATCAAAAAAAATCAAAAAGTGAAATTTTGAGCCATTTTTTTTATAAATTATTTAATTAAAATTTGTAGTTTGACTCTAAACTCGTTGAATCAAGTTATATATCACATCTAATTTCTAAGGTGATCATTAGCATCTCCTTGCCCAATTAATTTTCCTTATATGATTCCACATTCAAAAATCGGTATTATGGCTTTATTTCGTAAACCGACTGCTTATACTGAAATTGAAATGATAAGGTTTAGTAATTAGCTCCAATTTCGGAACGGTTGTTTTATATGTTTGGTAATTAGCTTCAATTAGCCTAGTCATACTCTTCATGATTGTAAACTAGATTTCTATGTTTAGAGTTTAATAAAATTAATCAATATTTTATTCAAGTTATTTTGAAAGTTAAGATATATCGTAATGTTACGTTTGGACCATGTGTCAAACACAACTAAACTAACATATGACGCATTAAGATAAATAATTGTATATACAATAGATGACCAATTAAGTTTAACTCAATAAATTAGCTTAAGTTTTATGCAGAGAGGTTTCTATGGCTGGTTTTTTTGCTTGTACATGGTTCTAGATTCTCAAAATTTTATGTCATAATTCTAGTAGATAACTATAGATTTTTATCCACGTACACAATAATACAGTCTAGATAACTCCATATAAATATTTAATAAAATTCTATAGAGCATTATTCTTTTAAATATTTCTACAACCTTCTTACTTTTTTCCATAATTCATATTCTTACTTCGCCAATAATTTGGCTGTGGTCCCGAGAATTCTTACAACTTTATTCGATGCAACTTATATCTTTAATTCTTTAGTATGAGAAAAAAAAATATAACAAATTTAAAAAATTAATATTCATACGTATCTATATAAGAAATTGAGGTCCATCTGTGGTCGGGGTCTTAGACGAGAGCCCAAGTTATCTAGCAATAATGTTGGCCCTGATTGTTTGGTTCACCTAGGTCTTTAATGATAGGCCCAGACAAGCTAACAGGTTTCCTTCTCTTTCCCTTCAATCGGCTTAAAAAATCATTGATTGAAAAAAATGGATGAAAAGAGGAACAACATGTGAAAAATCTATATGTGTTGCAAGGTGTTTATAGTCCTGGAATGTAAACAAGTCAAGTTCTGGCGAAAAAATTATTGTTGAAGCTTGGGGGTAGATTTGATTTTGTTTATAAAGTTTGATATTACGTTTGAACTTCTTTTGATTTGATTTGTAATGAACCAAATTTCGAGAGTTTAATTTGCTAATTTGCTTAATTTGTAGTAGGTGTAGTAGAACATAGTTGGTTTCAACTGTGGTTGTAATCTCAACTTGCTAGTGTATTTCGGTAAAACTTGCTAATTTTCTTTTGTTGCAACTTTTGAAATCAATCAGAACTTTTCGTTTCATTCTTTAAACTTTATGTTATTCATGTGGTGTGTAGTTCTGCTTCTTGTAATTCTAGTTTGTTGCTTGTGGATTGGTAGATTAGATACAAAGTGATATTAAAACTTTAACATGGTAATACATTGAATTCATTTAGTAATCTACTTCCCTTTTCCTTGAGATTCGTCTTATTTAAATTCTTCCAGCAGCTAACTCTTCATTTTCTTTGAGCTTTATGTTCCATGTGGGCCTGGTGTTGGTGCAATTTTATAAACTTTTTGGTCCCATCAACATTAGAGATTATTACACTCTTGTCCAAATCAATTTCTTTTTCCAGTTAAAACTTATTATTTCCTCAAGTTTAATCTAATTTGACAAGGTGACTCGGTGGATGACCACCACGTGACAACCACAGGGATAAAACCCTCTAGTATATTTGTTTGCGTAGCAATTTATGAGCAATAATTTTATTTTTAACGAAGTTAGGACTAAAATTGGGTAAGAGAACTAAAATTGCGACAAATTAAAACATAAGTGATGTAAATCGATTGTCAAAATCACAAATATCCTATCTCCCCGTTCCTATCAAAGTTAAGGAATAAAATCTCTTCTTCTTCTTTCCTTTTCCAAATGATGATGTAAATTACTAGTTAAGAGTTTAGAAGTTACTCTACCAACAACACCGACTTTGCTTCAACAACTGTTTTTTGTTTCACTTTAATAAATCTAAATAATCCAGCAAACTGACATTAACCATATTTGTCACATATTTCTAAACTAGAATACATATTGAATCAATTTTAGATATTGTGACAATCATTTTTTTTAACGCTAGACACAAGCATATAAACATTGATTTGGATGGACTTTAACTTGGTTTAGATTGGTTAATTAGTTTAAAAAAATAACTTGGATGATTTAATTGAAATATTTAAAACACCAATTGAGTTAAATTTACATATTGAATTTTATAATTTTGAGATATGATTTGAATTGAATTTAAATGTTAAGATTTAAGAGAAAAACAAATGATGGATATCAAATTCTAAGATTTTAATGTTTATATTAAAACCTGATTTTTTATATTTTATTTTTATCCAGAAAATCTTAAAACCTGAACTTGGGAAACTTAATTTAATTGAGAAATCGTAAAATGGTTCGAAATGGGCCTATGGAATCTCGAACCTAGTCAACTATCAATATTGATTGATCTAAGAAGGAAGACTTTTGGGCCCCGACGCGCGTATTAAAAATTAATTTTACGCGCTGTTTACGGGAGCAACCCCCCAGAGCCAGAATATTGATAATTCACATGAAGTCATCCCTGATCTTATGCTTATTATTCAGCTTGAATTCTTCAATCCATTTTGGCTACTTGATTATCTATTGACTTTGTTGTATGTATATAAATCAAATCACCTTTTTGAAGCGATGCTAAAGAACCCTATAATACCTATTCTCCTTTTACTTCAATGTCGGTTTCTGGAATCCAAGGCCAGCTCCTCGAAATCACAGGTACGTTTTCAAACATTTGTTAATTGCATGTTTCATGTGAGTCATTCTCTTGCTCGAAATTTTACTTTAATTAATAAATTGGGTTACAGTTGTTGGTTGTAACAAATTGAAAGACACCGAATGGATTTCAAGGCAAGATCCCTATGTTTGTCTTGAATATGCTAGCACCAAATTTCGTACGCGTACTCATACAGGTATGTAATTCTCGCAAATGCTTATTTTGAAGCAATTAATTGATCTTTTTTTTGGGTGAAACTTGTGTAGATGGAGGTAAGAATCCTACCTTTCAAGAAAAATTCGTGTTCAACTTGATAGAAGGATTGCGGGAGTTCTCTGTTGTAGTCTGGAACAGCAATACTCTGACTTATGACGATTTCATTGGCAACGGAAAGTAATGTCCCAATCTTGATGGATCTCGCACTCATTATTTTTTACTTCTTTTTGTTTGTTTTTCATTTGGATCCTGATTTTGAATTTGGTTGTGTTTAGGATTCTATTGCAGAAAGTTCTTTCTCAGGGTTATGATGATAGCTCTTGGCCTATTCAGGACAAAAGAGGAAGGTATGATATCTTCCATTCTACTACATCATACTTATGTTCTTAGCTTTGACGTTTGCTTATCTGTGCTTTTGTGTTTTAAGAGTTTATTTGTAAATAAAAGAAACTTTGTTTCGCTAAAAAAAGAACTAAAAAGAAATCTTGTATTTATGATGTGCTTTGGATAATTAAGTTATGATCTCGGTGGTTACTTATGTTTCATGGAATCATTCATAAAATTTGTAAGAGAGCATAAAGTCCTTGATATTTTTTTTTTTTTGAAACAAAACAACTCTTGTATTAATAAAAGAATAATACAAGGGGGAGTGCATAGGTTGCACGAATAGTATAAAGCAGCAAAGAAAAAAAGAAGCTAAACAAGGCATAAGCAACTTAATCTACAAGGCCATCCAATCAGTAAGAAGTAAGAAAAATGAAATCCCTTTAAAATCTTTAGAGTTAAACAACCATATAGCAGTCCAATATCTGATATCATCCCATAACTCCTCAGCATTATTCTCCTTATCTTCAATTATCCTTCCATTTCTTCCAAGCCAAACATTCCACCATAAAGATAGTGATGCCGGCTTCCATATAACACCCCTTTTCCTTCCGCCCGGAATCTGCAAGGATAAAACTTCCGAACACTGTGATGGAAAATCCCGTGAAGTGCATCCGTCAGTTTTGTCCACAATAGTGAGGTAAACCCGCAATGTGAGAAAAGATGATCCACCGACTCCTCACTATTCTTACATAATACGCACCAACTTGGTGATAAGGAATTGAAAGGTCTTCTTTTTTGAATTACTTTAAACACATTCACTCGTTTGTGGATCATGAGCCAAGAAAAAACCTTCACTTTAGGAGGTACAATGGAACTCCACAATGAATCTGCCCATGTGTTGGTCTGAATTACAGGATTGTTTATCAAGTGATCAAAAGCTGATTTGCACGTGAACACCTTCGAGGAAGCCAAAGTCTTGTATCTTCTGTTATACTGCTCACTGATATATTCTTCAATATATTGAGTAGATTATCAATTCTTGAGTAGTTGAGTTTCAGTTTTACTAAGGTTTCGCCTAAAATGGAAGTTCCAGTTTATACTAGTTGATTCTTCGCAATACTCCACAAACTCCTCTATGCGTCCATCTCCTTTGGTTGAGATTCTTGCTAGCAAAGGGAATTGGGATTCTAGAGATAGATCCCCTACCCAATTCTCTTTCCAATAGCGGATTCTTTTTCCATTGCCGACCTTGAATTTAACCAAATTGATATATGTGTTATGAAGGGGTGATGTTTCTTTCCAGATACTCCTTGATGATTTGTTGGCTCCTAGATTCGAATCCCAGCCGTTAGCCATCAATCCATACTTGCTTCTAATGACTCTATGCCACAGTGATTCCTTTTCTAGAGGAAATCTCCATAACCATTTCATTAGAAGAGCTTTATTTCTTTCTTTTAAATTCCCAATACCCAATCAACCTTTATTTTTAGGTCTGCATACAACTTCCCATGAAACTAGATGGTCTCCACCGTTCATATCTCCACTTTCCCAAAATAAATCCCTCATCAGCTTTTTCTAGACTCTCCACGACTGAAACAGGAGCTTTGAACGTAGTCAGGTAATAAGTAGGTAATGAGGACAGAACCGATTGGATTAAAGTCAATCTTCCCCCGCGAGATAAATATGCATTCTTCCAACTTTCCAATCGTTTTCTCACCTTATCAAGTTCTGGATAAGTAAGTCTATTGTAGTCTCATCTTGTATTTATGATGTGCTTTGGATAATTAATCTACAAGACTTCGATAGTTTCCAAAATTGTTACTCCAATCTTTTGATATCTACATAACTTGGTCATAAATAAATTGTAGTTGGAGAGAGGGAGTGACAGTGCATCTGCATAAAGAATTTCTTGAAGCTACGCACAGCAACTCTGCCCAGTTTGAGTAGCACCTCATGATCTGATTCACACAGGTGGAAGTTTGTAATTCCAGTAAGCAGATGCTTCTGTGAAAGTTAAAAAATTAGGAAAGTATTGCCCAAGGGTAAAGCTAATAGTAGTGCAAGGAATTAGTGAAAGCATAAAAGATTGATATCTAGGAGTCAAGATACTTTAAAAGCTCATTAATGGCTAGTATGTGAGTGCTAAATGCTTGTCGATATCAGCAAATGCCCTTTGTATTTGAATTTGGAGATTTTAAGATATATTACAGGCTGACTTGTTTATAAATTTGATTTTTTGGTACTTACCATAATTGAAAAGATGAAACTATCATATTCTTGCCACCACAATCATCTAATCTGAAAAAATGAGTCCATGTAGTTTCAGCTTTTGTTTGTATGCTTGTCTCTCTTGCTGATAAAAGTCAAGAGAGCCAAATAATCATTGCTTTTGAACATGCATATTTTTATATTTTGGGGGTAAAAGTAAAAGTAAATGTAATTAATATACTTATCACATAAAAATAAAACAAGCCTCATCCATTTGACTTCATTTCAGTTCTGTGGGATGTGTATATCCCTTTCCCAGTGAAACTACTTTGTTATTCGTGTTCTGGTAACGTCAAGTTATTGTGGCCGGAGTTGGGTCTCATATTGTTTTCAGTTAGGAGTTAACTGTATATTATCAATATAATTGTAATAATTTGCTTATAGTTAATTTCTATTAATGTGTTAATATGCTCTATGTTCCAAAAACTTAGATAAATTTCAATAATTATATTACTAATTTGACAAACTGATATAGTTGATGTGTTGTTAACTCATTAATATATGGCTTGATTGACATAAGTTTGTGATGGTGTCTTTTTACCCATTCATTGCATCCAATCATATTTCTTATAGTTAAATCTATAGATAGATAATTTATTTTATGTACCACAAAAAAAAAAAGATTATTTATTTTTCTGTTACAGGCATGCTGGAGAAGTTCGATTGATAATGCACTTTGCTGGTGGCAATGTAAGTCAGATTCTCCTGTTCTTTCTTTGACTATCGTATTAGTATTATATAGTTCTATTTTTTAAACTCATAAACGGTAGTCCTTTTTCAGAAGCCAGCAAAAAACCAAGCCCCATCAGCTCCACCATATGCAGGCGCACAAGCACCCCAAGTCCCTCTATATTCAGCACCTCCACCAACATCTTTGTACCCTACAATATACCAGGCACCACCTTCCTATCCTTCATATCCCCAATCACCATATCATCATCATCCAGCGGCTTATCATCCGACTTACCCGCCATCATCAGCATATCCTCCATATCCGACTTATCCTCCATCACCACAGAACCCACCTTATTATCCTCCAGGTGAGATGTCTCACACACATATCTCTTTTGGAGGATTAACTTGCTAATAAATATTTGAAAAACTGAAATCGAGTTTATTTCTCTTGGGCAGGTTCTTATCCTCCGTACTGAGATGAGACTTGATACTTATGGTGGGGAAAAAGCATGATCACTCAAGTTGGTGTGCAGTACTATACATGGTAGTTGTAGCATCTTTCCTTCTTTGACTATGTTGTGTCTAATGAATCTATCATTTTTTTTATGTTGTTTTGTTGCCAAAATTGTTTATACGAAAAAAAAAAAAATACAAGGAAAAGAAGAAGAGAGCAATATTTATATTCTTTCACTGGTTGATTCTATCCAGTTCAGCAAGGTGTATGTTGTCATTCAGTAGGGAAATAAACGAGTTGAGTTCAGTTGAACAACTAATCTTTCAAATTTGGTTTCATTTGTTTTTCCTTTTTTTGCGAGTTTGAACCTCATTTGATTTGTAAATGAACCTGGTTCATGAGAGTTTTTGATAAAGTTATAGTTTGATATATTTATGTATATGTTATGTTAAGTTCGAATTGAATTACAAAAGATATGAGAGGATAAATATCATTGAAACTTGATTTGTTATATTCAATGATTTAGTTGAAACGATTACATTTGGGTTGAATATTGAGTAGTTCGACTTTCATTATTACAGTTAATGAATTTCGAGGCAAAAGTTATACTTTCCTTAGAAAATTTGTTATGCAGTGGTGAAGCAAGGTCACTAAAAGGTTGAGTAATTGCAAAATGTACTGGGAATAGAACTATAGTGGTAATTTGATTTTTGACCAGATGATGGATTTAACACCTACAAAATGAAGGTTTGGCAAGTGGGAGAATAATTATTGATGATTTTGGAAATTTCATACAGCCTGTACTGGTAAAGTTGTAATAATATTTTAGTTTGTTACAAATAGTAAGCCTACTTTGTTACAAATATTAAGAGACTGTTATTAGATATTGAGCTGTTTTGATTGATTTCCTCAATCATGCAACATTCTTTAATGTTAATGTAACTTATGATGTTTGGTGTTATCAATTAATTAATTAATGATTAAGAACTGGATAACAACTGCAATACAGTTAGAACATTAAAATCTTTTTCAGGTTTAGTTGGCATCCTTAGACCATCTCCAAATGTCCGTTTAAATTCAGGCCTCTTATTTTAAAATTTAAATGGTGAACAATGTTATACATTCTTACTTTTTACTCTGCACTCCAACAACTAGTTTATATTTTAAGAGTTCACTTTTAAACAATTACATCACATCACTCCAACAACTCATTTATATTTAAATAAATTACTTTTAATATTTTTAATATATAAATAATAATGATATATATATTTAATATATTATAATTTGAAAAACTAAATAGAAAAGTACTATGATTTGTGTAGAAAAGTACTATGATTTGTACTTTTGTCTGCAAAATCAATTTTTAAGATTTAAGTTTGGACTCTCAAATATAAGAGTCCAAACTTAAAAAAATTTGGCTTTCTCAAATTGTAAAGACTCTCTTGGAGTGAATTTTTTGCCCAAATCTTATCATATCTCTTATAATATAGGATATAAAAGCCCTCTTGGAGAAGGTCTTAACACGACCCAATAGCACCAGTAGAAAGTTAAGGAAATAATTAGCGAAATTATGCAAGAAAATAATAGTAATAATTTATTCTTGGAAGTAGATTTCAGGTTTAAGTAACTACACATAAAACATTCTCTTAAAATGACTTTCTAAAAAGGACTACAAAATATTCATAATTATGTATATACTAATGTTTCTTTCTTGGATGGATATTAAAAATTGTCACTTTCGCATTTTCAAGAAAGTGTTTAATAATATTGTACAGTACATATGATGGATTGGTAACTATAGACCATGAATCTGAAAATATCTTGAATCTTGACAAATTTGTTTGCAATAAATAATAAGAAACATAAATTAAACTTTATGCAAATGGCCAAAATTAGAGTACTAGGCCTAAAGCTTGAATGTACGAGGCTAAACATAGATTTTTTGGCCGGGCCGTGTGTGGTTAACGTTTTTTTTTTTATCCACTGCTTATTTGTCAGTGCTGAAAGAAGGGCAGAAAAGATAAATGAATGACTTCTTTTTAGGCATAAATCACAGCAGCAAGTCTAGCAAATACCAGAAAGGAAAAAAAAAAAAAAAAAAAAGCTACTACTATCCTTCAATCTTTTTAGGCATATATATATATATATATATATATATTAATATAATAGCACTTCTATACATGCTACATTATGCTATGGACTCTAAATGAGTCTGTTTAAATAGAAATTCATATCATGATTTAGAATACTTTCAGGAGAATTAATTAAATGAGTTTTAAATATTGTATATTGTTCCATATTCATTCAAACTAGGTAATTGTATGAATTGTACTTTATGATGTAATTGTACTTTTGGCTCCAATTTTCTCAAAATATTATGAATTGCAATTGTCCCACGATATATTTATTATACACTTTTGGTCCGATAGAATTTTGCATTCTTCTTTGTAACAACAAATGGTCTTTATTATTTTTACTTGTATTTTCGCCATTTCCAAAAGCCCGTTTTCACAAATATAGCATTAGCAGAGATTTATGTAAAAGATACCAATGCAAATTTGATGCTGAGAGATATGGCCATGGTTTTGTAAAATCTTGGCGCAGTGTGTCTTAATGTTTGCTTCCATAATAGGTACTTTTCTTGGGGCCCTGCTTGGTCTGTCTGCTGTGTTACACCACATCTCTGCCCGCCAAAAAACTAAACATATTACTAGTATATGCTTAAGTCAATAATATATAAATATATATATATTCGGCTCAAGATTGTTTAATACTATAACTTCCACTGAACTCGATTTATTATACATAACAAATAAGTTTGAACACTCACTATTTTTTCTTTGATGACTTTTGAAGCTCGTTTCGAGCTTGACTCGAGAAACTAAAGCTCAAAATCTATCTAAACATATAAAAGTAATACTTGTATTACTTTGAACTTCAAATCATGCTCAAATCAAAACTTAAATGCTGTTTGACAATATAACCTACTTGTTACATCTCTATGCTCAACACACATTTTTTTTTCGAGGGGACACATATTTCAAAAATTGCATAAATATTACATATTTACAAAAGTTAGGAAAACAAAATTTCTCATATTATATTTACCATAAAGAAAGGACAAGAGCGACACCCACTCTGATAAAATCTCTTCCTTTATCTCCTCTGCTTTTTGAGAATTCAGATTCAGATTGAGAAAAAAAGATCAAATGGGAATGGGATTTACTTTTCTTTTCTTTTCTTCTTCTTCTTCTTCTTCTTCTTTTCTAGTATAATGAACAGAGAACAAAGAGCCCTTCTTCTCAGAAGAGGATGGCAATAGATCAAATTTCTCAAAAATCCTTCTTTGATGATGTTCTTTATTGCAATGAAGAAAAATGGGTAGAAGTTGTAGAAGAAGAAGAAGAAGAAAGTGATGTCACATTAAACAATAACAACGCCCTTTTCCCTCTGCTATTATTAGAGCAAGATTTGTTCTGGGATGATGAAGAACTCAAATCCCTTTTCTTCAAAGAAAAAGAGAGTAAATGTTTCAAACCAAACAACATGAATGAAGCAATATTTAATGCAAGGAAACAAGCTGTGGAATGGGTTCTGAAAATCAAAGCCCATTATGGATTTACACCTTTGACTGCAATTCTGGCAGTTAATTATCTTGATAGGTTTCTTACAACCTTAAATTTTCAGAAAGAGAAGCCATGGATGATGCAGCTTGCTTCAGTTGCTTGTCTCTCTTTAGCTGCTAAAGTTGAAGAAACTCATGTCCCTCTTCTCTTAGACCTTCAAGTATGTAACTCTTTGGCATTACATTTTTTGTCAAATTTCTTTTTGATTTTAAATTTTCTAACTAATTATTTTGTAATAGGTGGAGGGTACAGAGTACATGTTTGAGGCCAAAACTATTCAAAGAATGGAGCTTTTAGTGCTTACATCACTCAAATGGAGAATGAATCCAGTGACTCCTCTTTCATTTCTTGATCATATAATCAGACGGCTAGGATTGAAGAGCTATACTCATTGGGAATTTCTACAGAGTTGTGTTAATATCCTCCTCTCTGTTCTCTCCGGTGAGTTTACATACAGTAACTTAGTGAAGATCAGATTTTACTTCTGTTGTTATCTGATTTAGTGATATTATATACAGATTCAAGGTTCATGCTTTATTTACCATCTATTTTGGCTACTTCAACAATGCTTCATGTTATTCATCAAGTTGAATCTTGCAATGCAATTGACTATGAAAGTCAGCTTCTTAATGTACTCAAGATCAACAAGGTTGAATTTTTATATCTTGCATTTTATGGGTATTATTTTTTTAGTGTTATCCATTTTTTTTTCTAATTTTTTTTCCCTTTTCTGATTTTGAATAGGTGGAAGTGGATGAATGTTATGAGTTTATTTCAGATACTCTTTCAAAGAATGATTTTTTAAAGAGGAAATTTTTCCAAGATTCATTATTTAATAATTCTGGTAGCTCAAATGAACCTTGGGAAGTGGAATCATGCACTACTTTTTCTTCTTCTTTTTCTTCATCATCTCACCAGCCATTTTACAAGAAGAGAAGAGTTCAAGAACAACAAATGAAACTGCCTTCATTGAGCAGAGTATTTGTGGATGCTGTTGAAATCCCACATTGAAAGTTTATCTCAAAACAGTATTATTTATGAATTAATGTTAAAATCCAAATCCCATTTTGTCAACAATTATGAGGAAGATGAGAAGGAAAAGAAAGAAACAAAGAGAGTTGGTAGCTTGTGGCAGCAAGAGCTGGCAATTTACTGTGAGAGATCAAAAGGAGAAAATTAATATTGAAGAATTAATTTGTGGATTCTGTTTTTCTATTTTTGTTTTGTATACAAATTTGTATCTCTAGTCTCTTTCAAGAATCCTACTTGTTCTTCTTCATTTGGACATGTCAATAATTTCGTAAGTTAAGCACATTAATAATCTTATTTTTTTTCATATATATTCTTATTATTGCAAATTTGTTTGTATGTACAGGGGAAAAACATAAAATTATTGGACAATGGGGTTTGACCTATGGATTAAACTTTCGTTTTCGATTTATGTTCCGGTCAGCTGAATATTAGAAACTTTTAAAAAATAAATTTGAAAACAAATATGTCACAAATATAACCATGGATCAAAATTTTCGTCAAAAAAATCAAAAAATTTATTTTCTCGAATTAATGAAAATGATATTAAAGTGTATTTTCGAAACTAAATATTTATCTTGAAAACTTATATATTCCTTTCCCTATTAAAAAATAACTTTTTTTCATATTTTAAAAAAAAAGCCTTTTACATATATATATATATATATATATATATATATTCCTTTCCCTGTTAAATAAGTAGAATATGTGACACATGCATGAATGCATGAATTATGTAATTGCCTGTCAAATTCTGCATGACTACTTGCATGCATGAGGACATTCAACTAATTCTAGACATTGCATTGCATGTGTATCTATTTTATTACTTGTGAATGAGATTGTTCAAAGAGTGGTCAAAATATGTTAATTTGTACTTGAAATGTTAGAGTTAGTTGTCTAGCTAATTGATTTTTAAGAATAACTTAAAAAATTGCCTTTATTTGTTTCTCCTTTTCTATTTATGTATGTAGTACTACACATCATGTGCGCACGCCACAAACATGATACCTCTTAAAATACTACTTAATTTTCTATCAAAATTCTACTATATGAAAGGTTTATATAATAAGTGGATCTTTATTTTTAGTGCTTACACTTATGATTTTGATTGTACTAATCTGGGTTAATTAATTATGAAGAGCTAGAGCTAGCTAGATTGTGTTTTAGTATATATTGTTCTAATTTTTTCATTATAATAAATTATGATAATTACATAATATAGTTTGACATCGATATGATGAATAAAAAATGTATATCCTCCTCATCAATCGTTTTGTACAATTTAATTCCCAAAAAATACTAAGACAATGGTTTATAATATATTGGTCTGCTAGATAAATATATTAAGCAGCATGCAATAATATAAAAGATTTATTTTAAATTTCCACGGTTTGGGAAGCAAGCAGTAATTGATACTTGAAATATATAAGTGCTTAATTTATAGTATATGCTTTTTGAATTCTTTTTGGTCAACGCCATAAGAGAAGAGAAATGGTTGGAGACAAAATGATCGCAGCAGTGATTGCCTACAAATTAAGATTGAGCCAGAAACTGATTCTTACATACAGTACCTTCTCTTTTTTTTAGTGGGATTATCATAATTAATTAATAATACACAACTTACAATATATATATATATATATAGTGCAATGATTGATGTATACTAGTAAGTGATCATTATGCAATACTACTCCAGTCCACAAGAGATCTAGCTAGCTCATACACTCCGCTAATTAGGGGTGGGCGTTTGGGTCGGGTTTTTTGGGACCCGTCCCGAACCGTTTGGGTATTTTCTATTTGGGACAAAAAAAGGGTATTTTGACATTTGGGTTTGGGTACCCGAACCCGAAATATATTTTCGGGTTGGGTATTGGGTATTAGTTTCACATCCGAACGGGTATTCGGGTACCCGTTCGGGTATTTTTAAAAAAAAAAATTTGGCGTGGATTCATCTATGCTTGATCCTTGAGTAATTTAGTTGGATTTTCAAGCTTGTAGTTGGGTATGATTGGTGAAGATCCGAATGATGAGTTAAAATGTTAAATATTATTGAATGTGATTTGTGATTTTGTGTCTATTGTAAGTTGTACTTTCATGCGATTGTGATATTTAATATTTTGATGCTTTTAGACTTGGAGTTTGATTTGATTGTAATTTATTGAATACTTGAATCTTGAAGGCTTAGACATTTGTATTGTTTCGTTTTGAAGTTATTGTGTATAATTAATGTTTGAATTCATTTATTTACAATTTTACGTACATATATTTTAAAAAAAAAATTCTTGAAAAAAAAAAAAGAAAAAAAGTGTGAAATTTTGGATACCCGAAACTCAATACCCAAAATACCTGAAAATTTCGGGTACCCCGAACTTCGGGGTGCCCGAAATAATAGTAAGTGATCATTATATATATAGTGCAATACTACTCCAGTCCACAAGAGATCAAGCTAGCTCATACACTCCGCTCGCAAATTAACTTAATTCTTCATTATTCATCACATTAAGTCATTCGAAAATCACAGGCCTGTTTGTTTGGCGTTTTCCAAATTTTTTTCATGTTTGGAAAATGCCAAACAAACATGTTTTTTATTTTCTGAAATAAATTTTCATCTCTCAATTTTCTTAAACTACTCTCTCAAAACCCAAACAAACAACAATTTTCTTATCTCTAAACAAAACATATACAAACTCTACTCTGATTTGACATAAAGTAACTTATCTCTTACATAATTTATCTCACAACAAACATGATTTGATATAAAGTCTTACACATCTTACACCTACAACCTAATTCTTCCAAAAAAAACCTACACCGACTTTATTTCTCAAACCACTCTCTCAAAACACAAACAAACAACATTACGCAAATCGAGATTACTGTATTTCACAAACCTCCACTACTCTCTCAAACTACTTTCTCAAATACTTTCTCAAACATGTCCACGTTAACCGTAGATTCCAAGTATAAATAATTAAACTTTAAAAAAAGAAAAGCTGGAATACCTTAAGCTTTTCTGTAAATTGCAGAGAAATTGAGCGTGACGTACACAGCGCCTTTTTGGTTTTTGTTATTTAGTTCTAGCTTTTTTCACGTGTTAGAATCAACAAATTAATTTCTTTCTTTAAAATGGAAAATAATTAAATTTAATTTCTCCATGCGTGACAACTGGCTTATTACATAATCATGCTCTACCTATAATTATAATTCTTTAGCCACGCCTCATTTTCTCATGCCCCAATTTAAGTGTAACGTCATAGTTTTCACCTATCATTTTTATTCCTTCGGTTAATAAACGACAGAGCATGTCACGAACAATGCAATGATCTTCGCCTATTACAAATAATATATATATATATATATATATATATATATATATTTTCTTCTTGCTATTGAATGTTAAATTTAAGTTATTGCTACGTTTTAGACAAATCTTATGTACTTTCCTATTAGTTGGGATCGACTTGTTTGGTGGAAATTTTAGATTGATTGAGAGAACTTATTAATTAATATAATTATATAAAATACAACCATAACCATTTTGTGATTGAAGAAGCTGGGTCATTTAATAATCAATTTGAAATGAAATGTTCATCTCAATAGCAGTGATTTTGTGTATAAGCTTAGGTGTCGATCCTATAGGCACAAATACAAACAACAACAATAGTACAACATGATATGTGAGTGTGGCATTATAAACTTTTTTTTAAATTAGATGACACAAATACAATATATCAATGATCATTTCGTTATTACATATGTAGATATCTGGAGCGGAGCCTGAATTTAATATTCGGGGGTGCGAGACCAAGACAAAAACATATTTTAATTTATAGATGATTTTCCTAGAGATGATTTTCTAATCCAAATATTTAATAGGAAAGTGAACGTGCGTTGCACGTGATTAACTAATTTTCAGTATAAGTTGAATTATATAATCATTTTTTAATATACTATCTTAATGACATATCATATAATTTTTTTGACTATTTAATTATTATTATGTTGTTACCAAAAATTTAATTTTTCTTTTATCATAAACTTATAATCAAAACTTGAAAATAAAAAATGAACTATAACTATTAAGTATTTTTAATCTGAAATTACATGTCTACAGAACTATTATTCTAAAACAACCATCTGAATGAATGAACAATATCTATTATTTTCTTCTTTTACCTTGATATTTCCATCTGAACCATTTTTCACAGGTTTAACCCATTTTTTTTATCAATTTAGCCAGTTTTGTCTGTTATACATATCTTTTACTAAATTCATCCATTTTCAATTACATGTCTAATCAATTTTTAACGAATCTAACCAATTTTTACCAACTCTCCCCGATTTTGTAGTGTAAATCTGCTTATTTTAACATGTTCTTTCGTCGATTTCCTCCAGTTTTACTTTGATTTTACAATTTGTTTTTGTGTTATTTTAATCCGTTCTTTCATCGATTTCACCATTTTTTGTGCTTTATCCCATTCTTTAATCGATTCACTCATTTTAACCGGTTTAACCCAATTTTACCTATTCTTTTGTTGATGTACACTATTTTCTCGACTATTTCACCATTTTTTTTCAATTTAACTCATTTTTTGTTCTCGTTCTTTATCGATTTGATCCATTTTTTGTTATCTTATGTTTAGTCAATGTCATTCATTTTTTACCAGTTTACCCGTGTTTTGTCGATTTACCTCATTATTTTATCGATCGTACCATTTTTTGTTGCTTTAACTCATTTTTATTCGATCTAACCCATTTTCTCATTGTTTTGCCGTTATCATCAGTTTTAACCACTTATATATTTTGACTTTTTTTTAACCTAAGTTATAAGTTTTTCAGTTTACTAAATACGATTACTTCAGTTTATTCATATCGAAGAAATGTGATTTCTTTTTAGGATTTTTAATAATTGATCATTTCTTAAGAATTGTCCAAAGAAACACCGGTTGTGCATGTTTTTACACTAAGTTTATCATTTTATCAAATTTAATCAATTCACTTATTATTTTCGGTTTAACCCAATTTTAGTCGATTTTACCTATCCTGCTTACCTCGTTGTTTTATCAATGGCACCATTTTTTTTTACTTAAATCGTTTTTCTTCTATCTAACCCATATTTTCTCTGATTTACCAATTTTTTTTATCATATATATATATATATATAGATATATATATATATATTTATTTATTTAGTAGAATCTTACCAGTTTTCACCAATTTTAACCATTCTATGTTTTGACTTATTTAAGCCAATTATAAGTTTTTCAGTTAACTAAATAGTACTTTTTTTTTATTCATATAGCCCGAATGTGACCTTTTGTTTTTAGATTCTTTAATAAGTGATAAATTCTTAAGAATTTTTGAAAGAAATATCGCTTGTACCTATTTTACAATGAGTTTATCATTTCTTTTATTATTTTAGCCCATTCTTTCATCGATTTCATCTTTTTTTTGTGTGTGGTTTATCTTATCTCATTTCTTAATAAATCCATAGTTATCTCAAGTGTAACTGAATTTCAGTCGATTTTCACATTTGTTAATCAATTTACTAAGTTTCTCCGGTTGAACCCAATTTAGTCTGATTTTACTTATTATTTTGCTTATTTAACCTACTATCTCACATATTTCACATTTTTTTTTGCCAATTAACTCATTTATTTGTTTTTGTTCTTTTATCAATTTGATCTGATTTTTTGTTATTTCATGTTTAGCCGATTTTATTCATTTTATTTATCGGTTTTACCTATTTTTTTGCTTGTTAACCTTGTTGTTTTATCAATGTCACAATTTTTTTTTGTTTTTACCCGCTTTTCTTTCTATCTAATCAATTTTCTCATTGATTTTATCATTTTTATCATATATTATTAATCAAAATTTTACATTTTTTGCCGGTTTTAACAATTTCTATGTTTTGAATTTTTTTGTTGCTTAAGCCAATTGTACATTTTTAGTTCTCTCTAATTTAACCCAATTTCAGTCGATTTTCACATTTGTTAATCAATTCACTAATTTTCTCTGGTTGAACCCAATTTAGTCTGATTTTACTTATTATTTTGCTTATTTAACATATTCTATCACATATTTCACCTTTTTTTTTGCCAATTAACTCATTTATTTGTTCTTGTTCTTTTATCGATTTGATCTGATTTTTTGTTATCTTGTGTTTAGCCGATTTCATTCATTTTTTTTACCAGTTTTATCTATTTTTTTGCTTGTTAACCTTGTTTTATCAATGACACAATTTGTTTTTGTTTTAACCTTCTTTTCGTTCTATCTATCCAATTTTCTCATTGATTTTATCATTTTTATCATATATTATTAACCAAATTTACATTTTTGCCGGTTTAACAATTTCCATGTTTTGATTTTTTTTTTTGCTTAAACCAATTATACATTTTTTAGTTAACTAAATAGTAACTTTTTTAATCACGTAGAATGAACGCGACATAATTTTCAAATTTTTTTTTGAAGAAATATAGAGTTATAGTTTTTTTTTACCATTAATATTTTAATGAGTTGCAAAACTTTAAAAGATAATTATAAGTTTGTTATATAGGGGACTTCTTGTCTAATTATACTTCTGTAGTTCTTTTCTTTTAGGATTCTTTTATTTTATATTTTTGCCATAAATTTAAATATCACAATATAATTTAAATAGGGGTATATTAGTCTTCACAAAAAAGGGAAGAAATTTCCTTAAGCAACTCGTACTTTTATATGTATATAGAATATATTAGCAAATGAGTAATGATTGATACGAACAACGTAACTTAACTAGTTTGGCCGAAGGCTAACTTGAATTCAAGATAATCTTATTGTGCTGCAAACTTCACATGTTAGAAATGATATCTACTAATTAGAATATAATTTTAATTTATCAATTAGTATCAAAAAATTATTTGAAAGAAGAGTTATAAAAAAAAAAACAACATTTTATTAAATACCATTAAAATCAATATTTGGAAATTAGCTAATTAGCCAATCAAAAGGTTCAAAAAGTACTACATTCTACATTTACATGTATAACTGAGGAGTCTGTGTCCCCATTATTCACACCTTATGTGCCTCTCCCACTTGTAGCTAGATTTACACACAAAATTTGAAAGCATTTCACAATATATATTAATGATACTTTTTTGGATTTAGAATTTAGTAAATACAATAAAGAAATAAAATTAAACAAAATCTTGTTCACTTGGTCATAAATAATCCAAAATGACAATTCAACTAAAATAAAATAAAAAATTATAATTAAAGATAGTGTACATTTCACATGTTAGAGGAAAAGAGGAATTTGGATGGAGGAGTACACCACGATCGATGAAAAGTTGAAAAGTGATAGAGATCGATTTGAATATTGGAGACAAAATCTATGATTTTGTGGAAGATGTCTTCTCTTCTCTCCCTTTTGTTCCTTTTCGAAATACATTATGGAGGAGTTAAACATTACCAACAAAATTTAAACCTCTTCCATGCATCAAAATTAAGAAATAATTCCTAAAATCTTATTGTTAAGAATGTATCATAAAATTATTCATGATGATGTAATAATTTTGATGTAGTATATTTTTAGTCATATGATCAAGATAAATATTTTTGATCAAACCGAGTTAAATCTTAGATCATTTAATATATTAAACAGTTATATTTCCAATATATAGCATTAAAATTCTTCCCAAGATAAGTCAAATCTAAGGATCGAATAATACATTGTTTAAGCGCGATTTGATTTTTTTATTATTAAATTTGGGTATTTGAACTTAATTTTTATTTCAAAATAACCAAACTCTAGTTGTTGGACACAAATTGTACTTGGTAGTTATATATCATTATTTAGCTAATCTCTTGCATTCTAATTGAGCTGAATACAAATAGCTTAGTAATATTACGTATATTCTATCATGATTAATTATCACGTCGAATACGAATCAAGTTTCATAAATATATGTATTTAAACAATTAGTGTTGTTGAAACTAAATTTATAACAAGTTAGCATCAATTATCAAACAAGAACTTTTTTAATCAAATTTGAGTCGCATACCCAATACACTTGATTTAATTTAATTTAATTTAATTTAATTTCTAAATAATAAATAATGAAAGAATTAAATAAAGGCCAGTGTGTCCCCACATTCAATAATTGTTTGTTGCATCACAAGGGCGAGTAAGAATACACATTCGTTCATCTCATTATAAACTTTCTTTTTTGACCTGGTCTACATTCTTCTCTTTGCTTGTTATTGTTTCATTCATAAAGCATATGAATTTATGGTAAAAAATAAAACCCTTCAGCAATTTTACCTTTTTCCACTCTCTCTTTTCTGCAAACAGCTGTAAGGCTGTAAGGGACAGCAAAAAAAAAAAAAGGGGAGGGGTTAAAATATGCCTCTCAGTCTCACCCACCCAAATCATCTAAGTTTGGTCCCTCAATTTATGTCTACTTATTGAATTTTTCACTCTCACAAGAAACTTTGTTTGTCAGTTCTTAAGAAGTCAATACCTATGCTCTGCTCTGTCTTTTGAAAAAGTATTGAATTATTATTTCTTTTGACTTAACAATGAGAGGACAAAATTTGTTGGCTTTGCTTTTAAATAAGTTTGTGGGGGAAATAGAATTATGATTGAGATATAACCCATTGGGCTATCACCAAGAGAACATTTATGAGTTAAATTATAAAAAAGGTTGATAGTACAAATTTTTTATAAGTCAAACAGTTAAGATTTATTTAAAGTTGTTCTGCATATTAATACGCGGTGTAAATGATATGTCCTCCCTAAATATAGGGATTGATACAATCTTAATAATTGTTAGCACCACATCATCCGTGCAACGATTGCATAAAATAGTTTCTCGTTGGAGACGGCCTTCCGAAATTCTCTTTTTGGTTGGTAAATTATGCGGATATTTATATGGGTCGATTTATGATTCTAACTTGATCTCAGATTCAAAGGACTCAAAAAGTCCACAAGTAGATATGTGTTCATGCTAGGTCTCGGTGGAGCAGTTGTATCAAGGAAATCTTTGAAGCAGACATGCTTAGCATGGTCTACAGTTGAGTCTAAGTTCATCATGTTAGACAATACGAGTGAAGTAATATAGTGGCTTTGACATTTTTTGGAAGATATTCTAGTATGACTAAAATCGATAACTTCAATATGCAATATATAGTCAATTCGCATGCATTTGGAATAGCACATAGTAGTATATATGTATAGTATGACGATAAGTCTAGACACATTTATCTTAGACATAATACAATCAAGGAATTGCTGTCGAACAATATAATCGATTACGTAAAGTCTAAGGAGAACTTAGCGGATCCGCTTACTAAAGGCCCGTCTAGAGAGCAATTGTTTAGTTCATTGAGGGGAATAGGCCGAAAGCATGTTTGTTAAATCGGTCATAGTGAAAACCCCCTGGAGATCCCAAGAACTAATTAAGTTCAAAGGGACAACCTAGCTATGTATGGATATTAGTATGTTACTAAGAAAATTATATTTTATGTCTATTCCTATGATGAAATCTGAGAGTGATGACTTGCAGTGTATAAGGAAGAGGTAACTCGAAATGATATATATGAGTGGAACTGGGCTGGTTATAAGGCACCTAGTTGAGTGGGGTGCAATGACCCCACTCAAGATTTGCACTTTCCTTTAGAAATTCTATTATGACTACGCCACCATTATAAGATAATTAATAAGGCAAGATTTTGTAAAGCACTCATAAATCAAGGCCATATGAGCACATTGTTAGGAAAAACATATTATGAGTCTGATCGAGTGAAGGTATAAATTAAAGGCCAAACTTACATGTTATGGGCCTAATATTCATCTAAAAAATTAGCTTTTGTGCTTGAGTTAAACCCAATCTATGTGCAAAAAATCTAATAAGATGATAAGTCCCGGGTTGATGTGGTTCACCTCCTTCCGTGATGGACTCCTCCTTATTTGCATGATGAGATTATACACACACACTTAGCCCATATAACAAAGGTATGGACGATCATTATTAGTGTGTTGGGACCCACATATTGTAATTTTCAATGTTGAGCTTTAATATGTCACGAGTTGGACTTGTTTTATCCACATTCATTAATTTGTTGATTTTATAACAATGTTTTCAACTGAATTTGTTTACGTTAATTGCATATGGGACCAAGATTCAGTTGGGCCTGTCTGAAAACCTCAGAAGACTGTCTAATTTCATGTTAGTTACACACTCCCCGCGTGAGTCAATAATTGTATCTACTTCTATCTATCTCATTAATTATTTAATGTTATTTTGGTTATAATATGTACCTTTTCTTTTTGTACGCGTGTCATGATTTACCCATGCAGCATTCGTAAACATATTTTATTTTTAAGGGCAAATTGCATTTCACCTCAGTCTGCACTAAATTCTTTTAAAATTATTCATGCATGCATTTCAACAGATTTTAAAAGGAAAATTTATGTTCATTTTGAGGTTTAGTGCAGTGAATTAATAATATTTTTGGAGGCTTGAGCAAAACTCTAAAATTCATTTTAAGTTGTTGATTGAAATCTTGAGATACATTTTAAGAGTTGTAATTTTGAGTTTAATTAGATTGAGATTGAGGTCGGTCATCAAGTCTCCACGGGGTTATTTTCGAGAAATTCACAATTGTATTTTCATATTATCATAAAGTTTCTAATGAGAATCAGTTCCCCGGCATCGTCCTAATAAGGTTCACGTTATTAATCCACTATTAAGGCGACTAATCAGGGGCGGAGCTATGTGTAGGCTGGGGGGGGCGACCGCCCCCCCAAAATATTTAGAATAAATATTATTAGTAGTAATGTTTTGTGTATTACATGTGTTGGTCGGATGGGTAGGGAATTTGAATGTTCATGCTGGAGTCCGGTGTTCGAATCCTGTTTGGTGCAATGATTTTTATTTTAATTCTTAAGCCAATTTTTAGAATTTTTCTTTCTTTTTTTTCAATTTTTAAGCTATTTTTTTTTAAAAAAAATTCTTTCTCAATTTCGCCCCCCCAAGTAAATCGCTCTAGCTCCGCCACTGCGACTAATCCAATTTTCAATACTCCTATAAGGTACTAATTAATAAGGGCCTACGTCACGTCGGAAGTACTAATAATTACTATATATATATATATATATATATATATATCTACAACCACAATGATTGCAAATTATGAAGTACCCCTGATATATAGTTCAATTTAGCAAAGGTATAATATATCTGAATTGATTGGCTTAAAATTGGAGGGAATTGTATTTTTATACTAAATTTTTACCTACTTTATACATTTGGTATCAAACATTTGAAAAAGACACATTTAATATCATAATTGAAGGACTTTTTTCACATTTTCTTGAGTTTTTTGGTATGCTTAAAGGTATGTTCCAATATTTTTACAATAGCATTCTTATGTGCCCTATATCACATTTAGAAATTATCGTGGCATGATTCCTGGTAGATTATGAGATGTGATTTAATTTTGATTAATATCCCGAAACTTTGTTAATTTTCTGCGGATTATTTATTGAGTTTCATGAACTGAAACTTATACCATTAGAATGCTTTCGTCAAGAGCTTTCCATCCATATAATGAATACAAAATTTGACCATATAAATTGACGGAGAAAGAAAATGTGCAAAAAATCCTTCAATTTTGATATTAAATGTGTCTTTTCAAAGGTTTGATACCAAATGTATAAAGTAGGTACAAGTTTGGTATGAAAATTGCAATTCCCTCTTTAAAATTGTGTCATATAAACCTTTTTTTACTTGAAATTTAATACTAATAGCTAAGTTTCATTTAATTGCAATAAGCCCAGAAAGTGATGTTACATGAAGCACATTAAGGAACCGTACTTTCCTACATGCCCTTTTCTCCGTGATTATATAAATTTCAGACATTAATATTTGGAATTGGAAGACCAGCAGATGATCAGCGACAGCCTCAGATCTGTTGCACATAAATATATGAAAATTAATTTTCCACCATCTCAATCAGCTGGGGCCAGCATTTAAGAGCTTGTGATTAAGAAAATGGGTTTTTTCTCCAAATTATCAAATCATATCATATAAAGTAATAATTATCTTAATTACCAAAAAAAAAAGGTAATAATATAACGCTAGTCATATTCTATCACTATTTTGATTATAGAAATTTTGAATACTTACTAAAAGAAATTCACTTCATTGTCTATTATTTAAAATGGTCAATTTAAAAAGGACGCAACAATGGAATGGAATTGGTACTTAAGTTAGTCGCAATGAACATTGGTGTGCATTTATCATAGTGGTGAATCGTCTTGTCAACGGATTTGTAAGCGATCTTCGAAATTTGTCGAGGTGCACGAAAGCTGTCCCAAAGTAGTAATACCTTGATATTTAAAAATAAATATAATAGGTTTTGTAAATAATGAGCTAGGATTAATTGGATAGGAATTATATGTCTCAAAACGTAATACTTGTAGCTTATAGGATAATGATACAAGTAAATGATCAAAAACATTTAAAGGCCTCATGTGCTACATGCCATTTTTTCCGTGATAGAAGTTTCATATATCACATTATTTAATGCTTAGAGGTCTATAACAACAGTAAGATAAGAAACAAAGCCTAAGACAAATATTCAGTCAGTATCTCCAGATAGATAGGATCTAATTTAAAATCATGTGAGCCCACAAATGGTACTCTATGAATTCACATATGCTGTCTCGGTTTGGGAAAGGTAAATGCTAATTGAGATGCAGACAAGCAGCATTAAATGTGTAGTGAAAATGGTAAGTCCAAGAATTTATGACTATGTGGTCCAAAATTTATATAAGATTTATTCTAAGAGGCAAGAGAGTGAATTGAATAATATATATTGTGGCTTAGCCTTTTTTGTGTCAATACGTTTTAAATGGGAAAGAAAAAAAGACAAATAATTTGAGGGGCTCATGACCCATGTCTTAAACTGTGAAACCTGGCTGTTATTGTGGGTCTTGATTGGGTCAGCTGGATCCCGGACAAATTTTTGGGCATCTATTGGGTGGATTCAGTAGTAAATATTGAAAACTATAACATGTGGACTGAGTTATGGAAAAAAGATAAGTGTCAACATCATTGTTAATTTTTATTTTTTCTATAAATAACACATTGTCGATTAAAAAAAAAAAAAGGGTGGACATTGTTAGCATTAAGGTAAAAATTAGAAAGGCAGTTGAAAATTGTATTTGTATTGTAAGCAAAATGTTGATTTGTAATGAATTTGACAACACTAATGTCGTATGTTTCAGTATCAGTATTTCTTCATATAAAAAGAGACATGCATGTATATATCCTATTTCTTCTAACCAGTACCGATATTCAAGTTCGAGCTATCGGCCCATAAACAAATACACGTACCATCTTTTTTCTAAAACACAACTCCCCTCCCTAAAAATGGTTCTAATTTACTAGTGTTTACAATCATAGAGAAGTCTTGAATTCAAAACCGACCCTCTTTCTTTTCGATTTAGCTTTTATAACATACTAACTGACCCAAACGAAATTATCAATATTTTTCTAAACCAAGCCAGTCCCCTCAGTTCGATATAACATTTAACAATGCGACTTGTACAATCTCAAGTTTAACACCCCCTAACAACGATCATTGTGTTATTGAACTAAATGAACTTCCTATTAGACGTTGGTGTTGGTGTCTCGTCTATAAATATTTCAATTTAATTTTGTATAAACCCACATGTACTTTTTAATACATAGTTTCGTAAATTAGAGTGACAGAATTTTTGCTGCCGAGTGGCAAATTTCCAATGCAGTTCTTTGAACTCCAACATGCACTACATAACTTGACAGGCTTGAATAAATCACCCAAAGAAGCATTAACGACCGACAATAGAGTAGAGGCCTATAAGCCTATTAGAAACCAAATCACTAGGAAAAAGATGTGTGAGTACTACAGCATTGCATGCGTTCTAGTAACTGCTCAACAGTCATATGATCATCCATTAACTACTTTCAACATAGAAGCGAATATTAGCTATCCTACTAATACAAGTGCACCAATAAAAGAAGAAATTTTCGATTTAACTCCAGAGGAATTTGACGCAAATATACAGGAGTTTTGACTAGATTTCCATATCCGTAAGTTAGTTGCAGTTAAATTTTATCTCTGTTAAAAGACAGGTGCATTGAAACTGTCAGGAACATAAATCAGCCTCCGCGCAAATGTGCACCCAGTTCTCCGAACTGTTCGTCAGCTTCCACGGTGTCTGCTGACAAACGAACAGCATCCAGCTTCTGCTTGAGGACTTGAATGGCATTGAGTACCAATTGAGAAGCTTTTATTGCACCAGTAGACTCAACTTTGAATATAAAACTATCTTCTTTCGCATGGATCTCTACTAGTCCAGGTTTCCCCATTGCTTCGGCTTTCTTGAGAACCTCTTCATCATATGTATATGCCTCAGCGTCATTAACAACAACCTGACGGGGGCAAATATCAACAAAATTAGCATTGGAAAAGTAAAATAATCTATCAAATAGTAAGGTTTTCATTTAACCAGAAAAAGCATCTTATAGAAATAGGATCTGTAATGAATTAGAAAAAAAAAGAAAGTACATTCCACCAAATAAAATGCTTGCACTATCTAGTTTATTATTTCCCCAGAACTGGAATTTACACACAACTCCAAACAAAAATAAAAGTCTAGCCTTCATCTGACTAGACCATTGTGTTATCTGAAATCCAAACTTTTGTACAATATGTCATCTTTGAAGAAAAACTTATGCAGTCCCACAACATAGGTCCACCTCAGAGCCTAGTACTTCTAAATGTAGTTGATTATCTAATGAAGTTTCTGAGACCAACCTCCCACGAAAAAAATCAAGAGACAGTGGCCTAATTAAAAATTGTATCTACGAAACTGTAAGAAAACTTAGTTAATCAATAGTGTACTCACATACAGTAAAAGCTTTTCCTTCCTAAGACATTCAACCATTTAAAATCTGAAATGTTGTCAGGGACACTGCTCCACCGGTAAGAACACAGCACATGAGATACTTTGTTTGGATACTTGGTTTCCAACAAAAACAAACTATGATATCTCAAATAAATTTGAAAATATGTGTCTGAAATATTCACAGAGAAGGCATTCATTACAGCCAAAAGCAGCCAAACACAGGTGATGAGTGAATCAAGTACGCCAAACTAGGGAAGTGCCAAAAGCACGAATAGCTTTGAAAATATTGTATATCAAAACTTAAAAGAACTAACAAGAAGCATCAATTCACCCAAAGAGCACTTTGATGGATAAAACTGTAACAAATTACATGTCCATATGGCATGTCATAAGCAACAATAGAATTATAGCATGAAACTTGTAACCTCTCTATCATTAGCAACAAGAAATATATCATGAAGCAGTGTGAAGATACTGAATAAGTTCAGTTATCTTATTAGAACAACCACAGTGAAGAAAAGATGAATAGGGTAACATAACACCAAGATGACATTTTATACATGATTAAATATATCAAGATATATGACTGACCTGATCGGTGAGGGGATCAATGGCAAACACTTTTGTAGGACAGCTGTCGACAAACTCCTTTTTTTGATCAAGTGTTAAGGTCTCCATCAGCTCTTCATTAATATAAATTTCCGGCTCGTACATGAAAGTGACAGTTGCTGCAGGTGACCATTTAGCATGATCCTTACCGATTCCTTTACGTGCTATGGCTCTTAACATCAACTCCTGACCACGACGTAGCTTCACAATTATGATTCCCCTGTATAATAGACCACTTTATCACATATACATTTGAGGAAAAATTAAAATTTCTGGTGATCATATTCAAAAAAATAGATGTCCTTCGCAAAAAAAAAATGATAAAATGCATATTTGGATGCTGACAAACTGCATGTAGTTTCAGACTGCATAAGAAAAGATCTATAACTTTTTAAGTCCTGATACTGCACATAAGCGTGGAATGTAAAAACCAAATAATCAGATTTAAAAGTTACTAAATTGCTTGAGAAGTCCTGTATTGCTGTAGGAGGGTTGAATTTCACCACTTTGTTCTAAACAAGCAAGCAACAAAAAATACATAGAAGCACGCTACCAGAACCCTACACAATTATCGAACACCATAAACCTCTTCTAATCACCAACTTTAAAAAAAGCATTGGAGCCAGGCTACTAGCCTTTCTGTGTAAAGAAAGCTGCATTTCCTCCACTTCACTCTCTTTATTTATATCCAATTTTCTCATGTTATTAACCCTTCTAAATTTCTATTGTGTTATATAATAGGGATGTCAACTGTAACTCTTAACACTTGAATAACATCAAAGGAAAAAAAGAATAGCTACGTAGGGATATAGGTTGACACTAATCAGAAACTATTTTTGACCACTCGAGCTGATCTTAAATACAACATGGATCAAAGATTGCAAATTTAAAAGTTTAGCATAATCCAGAATTAGAAAGACCTAAGTTGGAGGTCAGAACTTCCTAACATACACCAAAATATTTTCTTCAGTACCCTCCACTTAACTAGGTCACTCGTTTTCAACCGAAACCTTAACTCAAACATTTTAATCCCTAAAACGAAAAAGGACAAGATACATGCAGATTCTTTAAGGCAGTAACATGCCTTTTTTCACTTGATTAAAACAATTGTATCATAAATTGGTACTAACTTTCGAGATAAACATAAAAGAGAATTACTTATTCTCCTCTCCTGTAGCGGAATCAGGGTAATCAACTGGAATGACAGTGTGGTCAGAGCTGATAAGATCCTTAGACGCAACCTCAAGCGTCTGGTCGTTGATACACTTGGCGCGTAGATGAAACTCGACGGAGCAAAACTCGCACTGTCCGTCACCGTCGCAGGCGTCGCAGTCACGTGAGAAGCGCATGGCCATGGCACGTTCACTGATGAGTGGAATGAGACCTAGGCGGTGTGCAATGAACTCGTCGTTAAGCACAGATGAGTTTACCTCGATTTCAACCAAATCAATTGCGATTGTGGGGACCTCAGCTATCATCACGCGCCGAAGCGCGTTGGCGATACTGGCGTCGGTTTCGCGTAGCTCGAATTCCATATAGTCGTCTTTAACTACGCGGATTTTGATCTTCGGGAATCTCTGGTACGAAGTGCCCTCCATATTTGATTCTTTTTTCTTACTCTCGCTCGCTCTCTGTACGAAATATGTATGATTGATGAGTTGTACGTTGTGCTATAATTATTTTTTCTCCTTTTCTTTCCTTTGAATATAAAATGACATGGGCCAGATCTCAAACTACAGACTACAGTATACAGCACACATTTCAGTCCAATATAGGCATTTCGTGTTAGGCTGAAATCATTTACAAATAAGCTCGGCCCAACTACTCTTCATTCATGAAGACTTAGGCCCAATACGGCATGTTTGTACGCTAGCTTAGGTAATTATGACATTAACGATAGCATTAGATTTTTCTTTTTTTTTTTTAACTAAGTATTAGATAAGTTATATATATTGTCAATAAGGAAGCTCTTAGATAATTTATGGTTGTCACCCAACATAATTATCTAATTGTATACTCCAAACACGCTCTAATTGCATATTTTGCATTTCTTATGGACCAAATATCATTGCGGATGAGTTTGTCCTGTCGATTGAGACGGTAAAAATCACTTTTGTATCTATATAGTGATTTTAAATTATATGACCCCTCGATGATAATTATTTTTTATTAATCATAATTTTTTGTGTGTTTGACCCCAATTATCTTAAAATTTTAAATACTTTGTTTATTTACTCATATATATATATATATATATATATATATAGATATAGAAAACTATGTTTCTCGAAAGTAACAAAAGTTTGATTTTTGCAAAAATAATTATTCTATTTTTTTTTTATAATCAATTGTTATAAAATGAATTATCGCATAATTATTTTTTCAATCTTTAGGCAAGCCTCACCCGAAAAGTTATTATAAGTTGCATAATCATACATTTGGTTCCACTAAAAGAAGATGATAAATAATTCTTTCAATTACATGGACAGTAAAGTGGAAAATACAATAATTTTCAATGGAACAAATTCGTGAAGACTTATTACACAATTAAAAAGACAAAAGAGAAAAATGAAAGATAGACCTTAAATATTTTTCTCGACTTATTTGGAAAATTTTATAGTCCAATAAATTTTCATCTTATTTTGAAGTACTACTAGTATTATTTTCCTTGTATATATAAAATAAAATAGAAACCATTTTCTGTATTTATCTTTTGCAAACAACACCTCTTCCATCAGTCCCACTGGCACATTTCATGTTCGGCAACTCCAAATCGAACTCCGAAGCTTCAATTTCAGATCTTAATTTCCCCATTCGAAATTGAGAAACAAGGCAATCAGCAGCAAAAAGGTTAGAAACCGAAAACTCCCTGTCTCCTCCAAGCACAGGCATCGGCACTCCCATTTTAACCCTGCTCACATAATCATTCCGATAAGTTTGCCCTAAAACTCCATTCACCGTCCCGCTCAAAGAAAAGAATTTGAAACCCAATTCAAGATGTGCAAAACAATCATCATCCGTTATCCCATAGTTGTGGATCTTTGATTCGTGTTTGGTAATCGGCACAACTTTAGCTGATATTTTGAAAATGCCTTCAACTTCGATGGTTACACTGTTGGTGTCGACGTCTCTTTTCACTGTTGCGGAAGGTTGGATTGATGATTGCCACGTGGAGCCTTCGGAGGTTGTGAGATATATGGGTTCTCCGTCGAAGGAAAGGGAGAGGCGGTCTACGGCGTCATTCCATGTGGCCGTCTTTTGGGCACCGATGAAGATACGGTGGTTTTCGTAGAGGATGCCGATGGATTGGACCCAGGTGAAATCCCTTTTCATGTTTTCGTTTCTTTTTCCGATGAAATGTGCGTTTATGTGGAGGTTGGGGTCAGTTACTAGGCAGAAGTCTTGATTTTTCTTACCGTGAAAGTAGAAAGTGAGGCCATCGCCACCAATAAATCGAGGATCTTGGCACACTGCACCTGGCATATCACATTCTGCATTGCAATGATATAAGAAGCTCAGTTGATTATATTGTACATAAACAGAGCATAGTTTAGAATTCGATGATTAGTTAAATTGGTACTAATACATTGATAAAGTATGAATACAGATAAAATTCGATTATTTTGTTCATGCATGTGTGAGTGTACTAAAATTGAGAGGTTAGGGCCTTACTGCAGACAGGTTTGCAAGTGACACAATCGACCTCGCATGTGTTAGGACATGAGCTGGGGCATACGTGTTGGACACCGTAACATTGGGGATAATTTTTGTTTCTACACCTTTTTCTCTTTCCAGCCGCTGCTGAGGAATCCTCTGCAGGCGGATATGAAGGAGTTGTTGGAGTGGGAGGAGATGGTGGTGAAGGGGTACCCGGAGGTGGTAGTGTAGGGGTAGTTGGCGGGGTAGATGGAGTGGTGGGTGGTGAGGAAGGGATATTGGACGGTGGTGTTGAGGGGGTAGTTGAAGGTGGTGGTGAAGGGGTGGAGGGTGTAATGGTGGGTGGTTGAGGCGGTGGAGACAATGTTGGTGATGTAGAAGTTGGGGGAGGAGAACTTGGTGGTGGTGGTGTTGGAGTTGTGGGAGGAGGACTCGATGGTACTGGTGTTGTTGGATTTTGAGGAGGTGGAGATGATGGTGTCACGGGAGTTGGGGGAAGAGGGCTAGGGTTCGGGGGAGTTTCTTTATCATGACCTTTGCCATTGTCGTCTCCCTTTGGAGGGGATTTTCCCTCGTTACCTTTACCGTCGTCGTCTCCACCAGACGGTGGAGGGGATTTTCCCTCGTTACCTTTACCGTCGTCGTCTCCACCAGACGGTGGAGGGGATTTTCCCTCGTTACCTTTACCGCCATCGTCTCCACCAGACGGTGGAGGAGATTTTCCCTCATTACCTTTACCGCCATCTTCTCCACCAGATGGTGGAGGGGATTTTCCCTCACCCCCAGAGCCATTATCAGGAGGCGATGGTGACTCAGAGTCAGGTGGCGGATTTCCTGGGCCACAAATGGGTTTGCACGAAACACATTCTACGGTGCATGAGTCGGGGCAAAACTTGGGGCAAACATGCTCCAAATTGTAACAATACTTGTATTTCTTGATCAAGCATCTAGCATGGCTGGGATTGTTGGCTATTCCTGGTGGGGTAGCCTCTACTATTGCAACTAGCAACATTAGCGCAACCCACACCACATTCTTTCTCAATGGCATTGCCATTATAATTCAGTAGCTTAATTAAATGATTGTAATTAATAGTTTATAGATGATGAAATTGACATGGTCAAAAGTCCCTTTTTATAGGGTTAGGGAGTGGGAATCAAACCCTGTTATATCGGATAATTAATTGAGTCAAGGTGGTTTCTTAATTTCTTTCTTAGGTTAGTCATCTTCCACATGGTTCTTTATGAAGTCAAAGTGTATATTAATCTGAACTCTTCAGGTTTACTTGAACTTTTGAATTGAAATTGGAATCACTTAAACATATAGATGAAAATAAGGCACTTTCCAGCACACATTTAACATCAATGTAAGCTAATTGTAATTAAAGTTTCAGTCGGTTTGTGTCTATTCAAGCTACTGCACTAATCTATATCTATATCTATATCTATATCTATATCTATATCTATACTAATACTAAAAGTCTGAATATTTTAAGTTTTTTTCTTTTTTTTTAAGACAAAAATACCCTTATTCAACTTGTAAAGTATAATAAAAAATATAATCAAATATGAATTTTCCTTAAATTTTCTCATCAAAAATTTGGTAGGAAAATATTTTAAGAAAATTTGTAACTTCCTTCCCTCCTAACCAAGCACCATGAATATGGAAGAAAAATAAAACTAAATTCAAATTAAACTATATTAACTCTAATAAACAAGAAATTAACTCTTTCATCACTTTTATAATTTCATTATTGTTCTCTTATAACACATAAAAATAAAAATAAAAACACTATTATATTGAATAGTTGCTAAATTATATATGTAGAATTATTATAATGTATTATCAAAATATTGTTATGTGCAAAATATTATTTGTATCATTTAAAGATTTAGTATCATATGTCACTCCTTAAAAAAATTTATATTCTCTTAAATATCATAAAACATGTTCAAGTAGAATCGCATCTTACCTATGAATGAACAAAAATGTTTATGACTTAGTGAACTAAATAATCTTTAATTGACATGAGAAACATTACCTCAAATTTCATGGAAATCTTTTCGACAAAAACGTGTGAATTAAGTGAAAAAACGGATATGAGAATTGGTGAAACCGTTCAAATAAATTTGATGTAATTGATGAAAATATGTGAAATCGATCTGGATGAAATTTATGAACGGTGAAGTAGGTGAATAAAATAGGCAAATCAATAATAAAAAGTGCCAGTAAAATCGATAAATAAATGTGAAATCGATGAAAATTCGGGTGATATTTGTGAAAACATGGGAAACAAATCGGTGAAATCAGTGAAAAACGGGTGAAATATATGAAGAATGGTAAATAAATGTTTAAAGTCTATGAAATCAATGAAAATTCAAGTGAAATAAGTGAAATATAAGTTAAACTGATAAAAATAAATAAAAGGAAAAAAGTTTAACTAGCAAAACAATGTAAACTAAACCACTAGAAAAATTTTGTCTTTTTTGTTTGAATATGAAAAAACAAAAGAAATTGATGAAAAATAGGAAAAACAATGTACAATAGGGTATAATTGATCAAAAACGAGTAAATCGGTAAAACAATATAAAACCAGTAAAAAAAAATCAATGAAAATTGAATTAAACTAATTAGTATAATAAATGAAATGGCTTAGATCGATAAAGAAATATCTTTCAAATGATAAGGTAAGTGAAATAATTTGAGATATACTTCAAAGTAATTGAAGATGTATAGTTATTTGAGTTGAAAATTCGATAAATTCATGTGAAATCGATGAAAATTCAAGTGAAATTAGCGACAAAAATGGATGATATCGGTGAAACGATGAAATTTCGTAAAAAATGATGAAATAGGTGAAAAATGGGTAAAATCGGTGAAAAAAGGCTAAAGTCGGCGAAAACATGTGAAAATTGGTTAAACTGGTAAAAATGAGTGAAATCAATATAACAAAAAAAAATTCAACCAACAAGAACAAAATCAAACCAAAAGATAAATGGTTTAAACCGAAAAAAACTAAAGAAATCGATGAAAATTCCCATGATGAAGTTAATAAATTGAATAGCAGTCATTAATATGTGGTATTTTATTATATAATGAAGTTAAATTTACTCCGATTTACAACAAAATACCACTGAAATTAAATAGACATGTACAACGTATGTAATGGTATGTGAAATCATAAATACATTTGAAATCGATAAAAAAAATTGGGTAAAATTTGTGAAAATTGGATGAAAACGGGTAAAATCGATTAAAATAAAGATAAAGTTGGTGAAAATATTTGAAATCAATGAAAATTAATTCTAGGGTAAATTACGAATATCCCCCTCAGGTAAGGTCAAATTACAAAAATCCCCCTCACGTATTGGGTATGACAAAAATCCCCAACATGTTTGTCACCTTCTTACAATTAACCCGTGTTCCTAAAATGTTCCAATTTTGCCCTTGGGAGTTATTTCTAATGTTTATACTATGTCATAAATTTTAAAATTTGTGTGTTAATTGTTATATCTTGTAAATTATAAAAATAATAATTATATATTTAACACCAAAATAATTGATATAATTTATAATTTTCCATAAATTTCAATAAATATTTCAATTTATAATACAATATAAACTTTAATAAATTAAAATATTTTATTTATAATACGATATTATTTATTAAATTTACTAATTTATAAAATAAATTCATTTAACTAATGTGTAAACAATTCATATTTATAAATATATTATTAAAATTCTATTTAATTTAATATTTTACAATTTAAATTGCTAATAAATATATAAATACCTTTTATTTTTACAATATTTATTAAAACTTATCAATTATTCTGGTAGTAAATATATAATTTTCTCTTTCTAATTTATAAGATATAATAATTAGATCCAAAGTTTGAACATTTATAAGACATTACAAACAATAAAAATAACACACAAGGGCAAAAATGAAATAATTTAGGGGCAAGGGGTTAATTGTAAGAAGGTGACAAACCTGAGGGGGATTTTTGTAATACTCAATACGTGAGGGTGATTTTAGTAATTAGGCCTTATCTGAAGGGGGTATTCGTAATTTACCCTTAATTCTAATGGAATTTCTAAGAAAAATGATGAATTCAGTAAAATTTGATAAAAACCGGTGAAAAAAGGGTAAAATCAGTCAAAAAACGTAAAGTTGGTAAGAACATATTTAATCAATGAAAAATTTTGGTGCATAACATGTGAAATTAGTGAAAACACATGTAAAATAGGTAAAAATGGGTTAAAATGATAAAAATGAGTGAAATCAGTTAAAGAAATAGTATAACTGGTGAAATCGGTAGAAAAATGGTTTACACTAAATAAAAAATACAAAAGAAATGGACTAAAAATGAGAAAACAATGAAAAATATTATAAGCTGTAAAAAAAGCGATAAATCGCTAAAAAAAATAAACCGATAAATTATTTTAAAGAAACGGATAAAATCAGTCAAAAAAGCTTGAAGTCAGCGAAACATGTTTAATCGATGGAAAATTTAGGTGAATAACATGTGAAATAGGTGAAAACGAGTTAAACTTTAACCGACAAAAACAAGGTGAAATCAGAAGTAAATGGTTTAAATTGAAAAAAAATCGACGAAAAAGGGAAAACAATGAAAAATATTATAATTGATAAAAAACTAAAAAATCGACAAAAAAAAATTAACAGCGAAAACATATGAATCGATGAAACTTCGGGAAGTTTGTGAAAAAACCGGTGAAACCAGTAAGAAAAAATGATCGTGAAATCGATGAAAGTTCAAGTGAAATTTATGAAGAAACGGATGAATCATGTGACATCGGTGAATAACGGATAAACTTGACATGAAAACTACTATGATGTAATGAACTAAAAAAGTTCTTATGATCTTATTTGAACCAATTTTATAAGATGTAATGAATAAATTAGTCATCATTTTATATTTATTATAACTATTCAAAGTCATCATTTTTTTATAAATTAATAATAATTAATAATAATAAATTTCATAAAAAATAAATTGACCAATATATGATATTCAATGAAATAAAAATAGCTAATTTTACTCTAATATATGAAAAATACCCATGAAATTAAAACTAGACGTACAACGTACGTGCACCTTTCTAATTGATTCAAAATTATGAAACATTAAAACGATGGGATCATGGATCAAACTTTTCATTGTTTTCGTTGAAAATATTGAAATATTTTTGTTTTAGGTGTAGTTTTGGGAATTTTGTATTAGTCTTGAGACTCTTATTTTTCATAATTTAGCAATTTATTCACAATTTTTCTCAATATATTTTTGAAACGTTTTTCCCTAAGAGTTTAACATATTTAGTTGATCCAAATATGCATTATAAATGAAATGAATTTTGGTCCATGTTTGTGATATATAGAACTTTTTTGTCTCTGTTTTCTCATTATATGTCAAAATCAACATGAAAAAATAAAGATAATAAAATAAAATAAAATAACTTGGTTCCAAGGCTGCTTATGTTTGGATTCGAGTCGAGTTAGTCTAAATATGATTCGAAATCTTATCGAGCTTGACTGTGGATTTAAATTCGCCCGATGCAGGTTTTCGGTCGGGTTCAAATAGAAATTTGAATTTGTTGAGATTTCTACTCCCAAATGTCACTAGTTATCTTTGTCCTACGATTTCTTTTAATGCATTATAATTTATAATCAATATAAATCATTTAACTTAGCTTCCAAGTTCAGCCTTTTTTTATTGCACTGAGCTTGAAACAAGAAAAATCAATAATTAACCCAGTTAACCATGTGCTTTGGCCTTTGAAGTATTTTTCATATTTTGTCGAGAAATAATTCATATTGTTTTTTTCTAGACGGAAAATCTATCCAGAGAATTAAACTAATTACAAAGAAATTGAATTAGATTAGAGAAATACCCATACTAGTAGGAGTTGAACATATGATATTTTAGTCATGAAGGCTTACCTTTAGCAAACAAGTTACTGCCTCATCGGCTCGATGTATATTGTTAACAAGTTCAGAAAATGAAAACATTTGCTCATGTAGCAAAAAAACATTATTGGTATTATAATTTATATAGATAAAATTTTATGTATGGTATATCTGTATTATTCATTCAATATATTTTGAATTACGAATCTTATGTAATTGGATTTCTAAAAGTCCCATTAAATCGAACCTAATGCGGACTAACATCCTCTTTATTAACCAAGATCAAAATGGCATAGATAACTGGATCATATTACGAAACGCAGAGAAGTGAAAAAGTTGAAGAATAAAACTTATGCATTAAATGGTATATTATTCTAGAACTAGCCATTTTAGGAATATACATATCGCCAGACATTACTGAACAGAATAAATAACAAACAAAAAAAAAAAATTCCTCGAAATTATTTTGAAACCATTCATTCTACAGCTTCCAGACCAGTAACTGGCTTCAGCCAGCATCACTGAACCAAGTTTAGTGATGCACCATGTTTTCCAAACGATAACCACGTAAAACAAACGAGAAATAATCGTTCCATGAGATTAATGTACAGGCTGAAAAAAAAATTCAAAATCAAATCAGTGATAGAAATGTTCGAAAAATAGTACTCCTAATAGAAATGTTAGAAGTCACCCAGTTTGTGAATGGAAAAAGGAAGAACAAGTAAGTTTATTTATGGTGTATGATATCTTTTTGTCTTCTAAATTAGAATACGAAGTTAGTTAAAGACTTAAAGGTTAAACATGATCTGTATGGGACTCGAGTTTGTAATGACTTACGTTAACTGAGTGGGGATATCATTTGATGAGGATGCATCTAATGGGTGATCCCTCAGCACCAAGCAACCTCAAAGGTAGGCAATGTACGGAATATATTCCGAGCTGAACATCATCGAGTTTCAGGCCTTCAACAAGGATGATATCCTGTAAAATATGTAAAAAAATCAATAATAGTATTATAGAGTTGCAGCAAAAGCTGAAAAAAGTGATAAGTTGAAACAATTTGAGAAGAAATCTTACCCTGCTTTTAAGAAAAACAAGATGAGAAGGAATTAAATCATCATAAGCGGCAACAGACAAGTAATCGATTCCTACAAGATAAACAAATTTAACAGGTTGTGGTAAAAAGAAATCTTGCAACAGATGAACAAGAAGCTGATTTGAATTGCATGTTAAGATGAAAATTGAGGAAGCAAGAGAATAAATAAAATCTTACCAACAAGTTTGATGTCGGTGTTATCTACAAGCCATTGTGCCCCATCTTTCATGAATCCCACATAGCTTGTGTCAAATGCCTTGTTGTACATGAGGCGCCTGCAAAATGATACATATGCAATGTTCTCAGACAGGAACTATTTCTCAGATATAGAAATAATCAATGTCATTGAAAGAGCATAGTGTTTCAGAAATATTGGCTCGTCAAAAGTTGACAATAAACCGAAAGTTAGAATTACTCCATTTCAACCCTGTAACTGGGTTCATTTATTGGCTCAATTAGCCTACTACCACATCAAGAGGACTTGTTTACATTGTAATTACTCCTCTCAAACATAGCATCCCGAATAATGAAATGCTAACTTTAAGAACTGCAGTTCACATCAACCAGACCATTCAAAAGAGACACCTAAAACATGCCTTTTTCTCTTAAATCAAATTCAATACATACAAACACAAACTACATGCTAATACATATACATATAATGTTATAAAGTATAAACGTATGTGAGTGTGTTTCATTTGAAGCATACCAAAGAAGTAGCAATAGGCAGAGATTACTTAAGATCACCTGTCTGTGTTTAGGGTTCTGAAAAGTACTCTTCGTACTCCCTTGGGAATGTTTAAGGACTTCATCACTTCAGCTGAATCATAGAAAACAGATGAGAGAGAATCATATGGAAATATGAATAACAAGGGAGTGCAAACTCATATTTCATGCACACACACAAGCACATGTAAGCTTATGGTCATCTCTTGGCATTCTTTGCAAGCAATCACAAAACACTCTATTCTTTGACCATTTGATCTTGATTTCCATATGTTGAATGTAAGCCTTCGATTTTGTGACAGCAATTTTATATGGTTAGAGGCAAAATTATTATCAAAATCAACCAGTTCAAACCAAGCCTCTATCCGAATCACTAACATTGCTTCAAGTTGATGTTTTCCCTTCATATATATATATATATATACAAAGTTGCTCATTTACCAGCCAGTCATTTGCTTCAAATGAGCCTCTCTATCAAATAACTTTCTGTAATTAGAAAACACACATATGGTGCCTCTTTAATGTCTCTTTTCCATCTGTTTCTTATAATCCTTATATCTATTTAGAACATATAATTTACTTCTACCCCAGCATCACTACTTTCAGAGTTAATGTCGAAATCATATAGTATGAAAAATAAATTAGTAACAGTTCAGATGAATTGGCAGAACTCGAATCATATGGAAAAAATTAGTTATATCGCATACCTGTTATATTCTTGTCTCTTGGAACATCAACAAGTAATGCCGGACCTGTTCAAACACACAGAGAAAATCATGACCATAAGCCAATTAAATCACATTCTATTGAGTCAAAAACATAACACAGTCAAACATAATATATCCACTTCAAAACACAACTAACAGAAGTAAAGTGCATCAAATATACAAAACAAGTTAACAGATAACAAAACACCCAAGATGAGCTAGCAAACTAAGAATGAATCCTCTTCAATCAAGCTATATTAGCTTCTAGTAATTTCAGAAGTTCATTATGAAAAGAATGTAAGGTATTCTATAAAGTGATTATTTGTAATAAAGATTACCATTGAGGACTCTAAGGTCAAGAGTATCAACATCATACCCTTCATCAAAGTAACTTTCATACATATGACCAGGTGCATCAACATGAGTGCCAGAATGAACTGGTATTTTCAATTCAGAAAAATTGTAATCAGAGCCGTTCTTCATGCTCATCAACAGTGTCAGAAACTGCCCAAGACCCTCAGTTGAATCTCCAACTGGTGAATGAGGAGTGTATTTGTGAGTAATATCAATTATTTCTCCATTTTCATAAATTTCCCTCCTTGAAGGAACATCTCCAACTCCAACACAAGTACCCGGTTCATCGCCATATCCAGAAGGGTAAGCATCATTTGATGTTGATATAGCCAAAGAAAGTAAAGGAATTGCTAACACCTCAGCACAAACTAGCAAAACATACAGAGACCTCATTCTCTTCCTCATTCAAATCTAAACTATCTTAGAAGCCAGTATAAATAAGATTTGATATGAAAAGTATGTTGACTGATTTTTGTATGTCTAATATGTGGACACGTACTCCTCTGAATAGAAAACTGTAGGTGCCAAAGTGATTTGAAAGTTTAGATTTTTTTTTCTAACTATGGGCAATATTTAATAGCATTAATTCTTGAAAAAGACAACAGCGTGTTCTCATGCTCTTACAATCATACATCTACATGCATCAAAATTTAGTTCTTATCAACAAAAAAGGTTTTCTTTTATCCATCGTTATCCAACACATACAGAGGTCAACACAAACATACCAAAAACAAAACAATCTAGAAAAATTAGCTATTAAAACAGCTTAATGACATATAAATGCCACGTATGTATTACATAATTATAAATTGTTACTAAAGTCTCGAACGTTACAAGTTACAACCAGATCTTAACACTACTAGCTCATATGGCACTAAAATTTAATTGGTGTTTGGATCGATTTTCGACCGGGAATTTCCCTATTTCTATATTCAACCCTGGCTCCCTATTTCTATATTCAACCCTGGCTCCAACAGCAAATTGGTCCAATCTCAATATTAAAGTATATTGCATCACAAACTTTTACTATAATAAGAAGTACCACCAAGTTTGATTCAATGATTCACAGAACTGGGCCTCCTAACACCTGTCAATTCCTATCCGAAATCGAAACGTTATCCAAACAAATTTTCAGCTTTTCAAACTCCTATTAGCAAATAGGTATTACTAAAACCACTAACAAGCAAGTTTATTTAAAAAAAATCAATGATTTAATACTCCATACAAACCGTTGAGAACATCAAGGTCCAGGGTATCAACATCAAACCCGGCATCAAAGTAGTGATCGAACACGTGTCCAGGCGCATCAACGTGAGTTCCGGTGTGAGTAGGGAGCTTCATCTCGGAGTTATTGGCGCGCGAACCATTCTTCATACTCTTCGGGAGCCACAAAAACTGACCGATTCCGTCGGAGGTACCCCAGGAAGGCATCTCAGAGTGGTACCTGTGGCTGATGTCGATGATTCTGCCGCCGCCGCCGTAGACTTCGCGGCGAACCGGAACAAGATCATCGGCGTAGGAATTGAGGCCGTAGGGAGGAGGATAGGCGGTGATGGAGTTTGCGAGGGCGAGTGATGACAGTACTGCCATTGCAGCGGCGCATGTTAGCAGGAAGGTTTGGAGCTTTGTCATTGTAAATTTTGTAACTTGCAGTAGCTGAGACAGGTGAAGGAGTGTGAGATTGTGTGCGATGCGACACCACCAATATTTAAATTAGTGTATGTATAAATAAATATTAGTAATACGATCAGATCATTTATTTAAATACTACTACTCCAAATAATAATACTCCAATAATGATGAAATTTGTGTGTGTTTGGACTGGAGTATTAGAATTTGGGAAAAACTCAACTACAGTCCTCTAAATTTAGGGGAATATCATTATCTATCCTTTTATCAGTTTAATATTTTATAACTTAACTTTTGCAAAATATTACTATTTGAGTTATTTATTTTAATTACCATAATTCTATTTTCTGTTATTCAATAATAGCACCCACACCCACAAGTATTTTATCTCATTGGCTTAAATACGAAGATTCTTTTATAAATACAATTTGAATAAATATTACTCACTCAAAATAGTCCTTTTTCCTAATTTTCTTGTTACTTACCCGAAATTATTTAGCAGAAAGTTTCTTTGAGCCCACTTTATTGAAACTTCATGGGTTGTATATGGAAGTAGTTTGGTCCAGTCTGATCTCTCCCAGACTGGGCCAAACCTTCTTCGGAATTTTGGCCCAGACCCAAATTCCAACCCAGTAACGAAACCTGCCAGGCCAGGTTTCAGCTTGATGAGGCTTGTGGCAGAGAGATTTGTCAGCGCCTCTTTTATATGTTTCTTTCTTTCTTTTTTTTTTCTCTTTTTTTTCCATAATTTTAATCTTCTCCCCAATAGTTTGTAATTAATAACTACATTATCAGTTTTTATCAAAATGGTTCATATGCATTATTAATGTTATCAAAATATTTAGTTACAATTCTGAACGTATTATTTTATCATATTAGTTGGAATTTTTTTTACTATAGTATTGTATATTTTTTAATATACTAAATAGCAAAATTATTAACTATTTTGTTTAAACATACAGTCTATTATTTATAATAATCTAAATCATTATCACAATAACACTAATTACAATTAATTATATATCATTTGTACAATATATCAACAATTCATCATTCAACCATTACACAATATAATATAATTTCTCAAACTTTATAAATTATTGATTTAATACATGTCATATTTTTATCTCTCCCAAACCCCAACAATTCAAATCAAGTCTCAATTTTCAAAACTCAATAACTATTATTTAATAATATTTTACAATCTCAACATTCTTTTGAAATCATTACCCAAATCGAGTTTCAAAGATTTCATCTAAACCTTTAAAATCACTTTTTGAGACCAAACTCAGTTAAACTACCATTCTCTAGTTTTTCTTTTTTTGCTGTGTCATTATAGGATCATCTAGTTAAGAAAAATCTTTAAAATTATCAAACCACTCAAATTGATTTATTTCCGACTTGGTTAAAACTCATTTGAGCTTTGTTTGTTCAAAAACCAAATAGAGCTTAAATAAACAAGGTGTTACTAAACTTGCTCCACAAATCCCTTAAAAGCCTTTTGCATGCAGTTTGAAATTGTTTAATCGTCGAGGATAGAAAAATTCTCGAGTGATATTACAGCTTACCATCAAATAAACATTCCAATTTTATGTAGACTTTAATAGATATGAGTTCTAGACATAAGATAAAGCCTACCAAATTGAAGAATTTACAAGTGTGACATTATTGGTGATAAGAAATAGTAGTTATAACAACAAGGAGTAGATCATTCATTGTTCATTTGAGGAGGATGCATCTTATGGGTGATCCCTCAGCACCAAGCAACCTTAAAGGTAAGCAATGTAATGAATATATTCCCACCTCAACATTGTCAAGTTTCAGGCCTTCAACAAGGATGATTTCCTGGAACATTCGATACAATAGCACCAAAATATGGTTATGAATTTTCAAAATTCTGAGCAACATCCATGTGCGGTAGCCAACCGAGATATAAGATGAAAGATCATGGGTATAATAGTGGGAATATAACATGGTGATTCCATGAAAAGGAGTATTTTGTTTTAAGTATAAATAATTAGTATTTTCCTATATAGCATTTAACCAACCGCGCAACCGGATGCTTTGACCGTCACTAGTTGGAAAAAAAAAAAAACATCGAACCCATCTGAAGTTTCACCATGATCCTACTGTATCTAACGAGCAAATATGAGTTCGATCAAAGTTTGCTTTTCCAGAGTTCCAAGAGCAAGCATGATATCATTATGAACATAAAGAAAGTCCTGCTAAAGCTACTCACCGAGCTAAAAGTGACATGGTTAATAATCAGAGAAGAAATTCTTACCCTGCCTTCAAAGAAAACAAGATGAGACGGAACTGAATGCACAAAAGCAGCAGCAGACAAGTAATCAATTCCTACAAGGAAGACGAACAAATTGGGACAATCAACATCACAGAAAAAGAAAAGAAAAAAGGTGTAAACAAGATCTTAAAGGACAGGTTTTCCAAAATTGACAACATATTGGCAACTACAGGACCCCCTTGGCTCAAACTACAAAGAAACGAAAAATCAAATACATATATCAAGGAATTAAGTAATGCAAGGAAAGATAAGCAAAATATTAAGTCTTACCCACAAGTTTGATGTCAGTGTTATCTACAAGCCACTGTGCTCCATCTTTCATGAATCCTACATAGCTTGAGTCAAACTCTTTCTTGTACATAAGACGCCTGAAAATAATTTATATTGTGATACACTCACTGGATACTATCTTTAAGACAAAGTTGAACTCTAGTGGCTCGTTCAATCTAAGAGGAGACTATTACAGAAATATTGTCTAGATCCGGTCAATGTGTTCCTTGTGTTCCATTATCCAGTCATAGCCGACATCTTATACACCATGATAAAACTTAGGCCAATCAACTCAAACCCTAGAGTTTCATATATTACACTTTTGACCTCAGAATGAACGAACATCTACAAAATAGATTTTGCTAGTAAAAGAGTATCCAATGGGAATTTGAGTGTATGGTGGTCAATTTTCCTAACAAATAAGAAACTCATGAGTAATATTTTGTAATTTAACATGCGCTAGACATAGACACACATGTGATAAAGAATTGGGACACTTTAATTCAAATCCTCATGTCAAATTTAGTAAAGGTAAATTACATGCATCAATGGAGTTAATTTAATCTCTTCGGTCCGAGCTGAAAAATAAATAAAAAAAATCTTTTATTTCAATGAAATTTTTTACATTTTCAAAGTAGCACCATAAACTGAAGATCGAGGCTTAAGATAGCCATTTGGGTATGTTTATATAATTACCTATCTGTATTTAGTGTTCTGAAAAGTACTCTTCTTACTCCCTTGGGAATGTTCAAGGACCTCATGACTTCAGCTGAAACATGAAAGTGAAGAACTCAGAATGAAGTCAGTATTTCGTTGAAGCAAGCCTGAAATGAAGGATTGCTCCACGAACTTCTTTAATCACTATACAATGAGGATTACATTACACTAAGACACTGCACCTGTAGAAACTCATGTTTTTGGCACACACAGACAGCAACATATACAAGCTCATATGCACAAACAGGAAACTTATAAAACTGCACCTTCCACATCTGTTTTCCAAGTTCAAGTCCTAATGCTAACTGCAACTTCCAATATAATTATGTTTGCAACTTAAAAAAAATGCCAACCCCAGCAGCTATAATTCAGAAAATAATAAGATGACTAGCATATAAAAAAAATCCATATTTAGATGCCACTCTAGCTAAATGCAATAATTTGGTTTTAATGCATACCTGTTATATTTGTGTCTCTTGGAACATCAACAAGCAATGCAGGACCTGTTCAAATACACGACAAAAATCATGTATACCCAAAGAAAGAGCATAAAGCAACCAATGGTGAGCAGACATCCCATTGGAGAAGAGATATCCCCATGAGGGTACAAGTCAGTAGGTAGCAGACATCATAGGCATTCCGCCTGAATGATGAGCTTAAGGAATTCATTTCACCCTTATGGATCGGCCCAGGTTTAGCCGCATCGAGACTAAGCCAAAACGAAAGCTGGTCCAAACCCAGGTCCTGGTCATCTTCTTAAACTCCTTAAATTCCTCAAGAGTCAGGCCTACACTAAACCTACACCATATAATATCATATCTCAAGCCCTATAAAAGATATTGATTTGACAGCCATTACCTTACTTTTCTCCCCGAACCCCAACATAAATAACGAATCCAAACCATGCCTCAACTTTTGAAAACCCATAAAACTCAGCATCCAAACCAATTTTAATCTGCCTCAAAGGTTTGCTGAAATCATCCAAACCAAATTTTCTGAACCCAAAACTAAGTGAAACTATGCCAACACCGAACTATGGACCATATAAGGGTAATGGGAGAAACCCATACAACTTGGCCCCCAAAATTGAATTAATTCAAAATCAATTTGGAATTCAATCCAAACAGAGGGGCCATGAGGGTTTTGAGGTCTTGCTAAATATCTAAAACTTGTAGGTATGGCTGCCAATTATTTCACCAAACACGTAGAGTGCACTAGTCAACGCCTTCCAATTCAATTATAATCCGCAAAAGATGCATGGGACTGGTCTAAGCTAACTGAGCAAAAGCTACTAACAATTACGAATTAAATTTCTGAAGAAAGAAATGGGATGCAGCTTATTAGCTACTCACCGTTGAGAACTTCTAGGTCGAGCGTGTCAACATCAAAGCCAGCATCGAAGTAGCGACTGACCATATGCCCAGGGGCATCAACGTGGGTTCCAGTATGAACGGAGAATTTCATCTCGGAGTTGTTGGCGAGCGAGCCATTCTTCATGCTCGCCGGGAGCCACAGGAACTGCCCAAGGCCGTCGGAGGATTCCCACGAAGGCATCTCCGAATGGAACCGGTGGCTGATGTCGATGATTCTACCGCCGCCGTAAACTTCACGGCGGATCGGAACAAGATCATCTGCTACGGCGGCAGAGGCCGAGGTGGTGAACGAGGATTCTTCTAGGCCGTAAGGAGGAGGATACGCAGCGTCGGAGTTGGCCAGGGTAAGTGATGAGAGGACTGCGTGTGCTGCTGCACATGTTAGCAGGAAGTATTGGAGCGGCGTCATGGCGGGGAGTTTCGCCGGAAAAAGGAAAGAGGATAAGTCAATACTCAATACATCAGCTCACGCTATAAGACGAAACTCGCGAATGCACCAAAATTTCATGAAAATTCTAGTCTAGATCAGGTCTTTCATAATCACACACAAAAATTTTCAAATATTTTTAATAACTGCATTAATTTTGTTTATGATCTATAAAAAAAACCTGGTCTAGAGTGTAGACAACAATTTTCCACATATGCATACCAACATTAATAATATAGCTACACCAATAAATGGTTGGTCTAGTAGAATGGACTAATCACTACAAATTAGCGGACTCATGTTCGAATTCCTATTGGGAGAGATACTCATTTAATGTGGCCAACCCACCTCGAAAGGGATTAAACCCTTGAGAAACCAAAAAAAAAATTAATAATATAACTACGGAAGGAATTTGAAAACAAAAGGGTTTGGTGCATCCGAGCATCCAACCGTAAACATCGTGGAAAGTTATTCGGTAGATTATCAACGGGCTACTCATGCTTATTTGTCGACATACTTATACCTACAGTTAATATATATATATATATATATATATATATATATATATATATATATATATATATATATATATATGTCATTTTTTAGGCTCTCACATTTCGGTGGACCTAAGTGATTGTATGTGCGACTTACCTCAAGGCCGACCCTGTTTATATCATACTTCCTCCGTCCCATTTATTTTGCTCCCTTTGCTACAGTACTCGGTCAAACTTTTTAATCTTTTAGATGACTTATCATATTAAATTATTCACATTTGTGATGTATTAAACCTTTTAAATATTAATATATATAGTGTCATAAGATATTATCAACTTATTAGTGAAATATATTAATTAAATTATTTATTATAATTTTTACAAATTTGGTCAAGTTGACTGGTCAACTGTACCTGGGGAGCAAAAAAATTGGGACAGAGGGAGTATTAAATTTTGCTAAAAAAATAATTTTATTTCAGAAACGACATATCTCGAAAAGAAAAAACGAAGAATTTATTGACCGAAAAAGTAACAAAATTTATCATACTACTCTCCCACTACTCTCACAAATGTCAAAATAAAGAAGCCCAACCTTGTTTGGTGATGTGTATCAGTGGGTTTAGGCCAAAACTAGGATTTCAGCTAAGGTCCAAACTCTCCAAACCAGCCCAACTTTTAAGAATTTTAATATGTCATTGTCAACATGGGGGATAATTACAATTAGACACAACATGTGAGATAATTTATCTTTTTATACACCAACTTTATATAATTTATATTTTAATAGTATCAATTACATTACAAGTTTTTACATTATTAATTTTTGTCATATTATTTGATTTCTTCATTATCATTTTTGTATATAATAACTGTTAAAATATCCAACTACAGTTATGTTATATTCAATTATATTAGTTGGTATAAATAATGTACATCTTAATATATAGCATATATTACAACATAAAAATATGTATTAATTATCTCATTAAATATATCATTTTATTTAGGGTGAAATATAGTTTTCACCCTTAAAGTGTGACGGTGATATCAATTACCCCCTAAAGTATCACTTGTAGCACTTACCCCTCTCTGTCATAGTTTTGGAGTTTTTATTCCAAAAATACCCCCGGCCTCTTTCATAAATAATAAATTTCTTTGTAAATTTATCAAAAGACTAATTTTTTATTTATTATGAATCGATCAATTCACTAAACAACAATGTGTTTCAATCCCTTCATTTCTTTTGTTTCCTTCCGTTTTTTATCTCAATTTTTTTCTTTATTTTCTGTTTCATTTTTTTAAAATTCTATCTCAATTTTTTCTTTATATTTTTCTCAGTTTTTATTAGATGATAATTATATCATTTATTTTGGTAATATTATGCATTATGTGAATGATGTTTACGATTTTTGCTGTGGCGGCTCGGCTCCACGGGTCCGTCGGATAACGATCGAAAAATTATTGTTATCTTGAAAAAGCGTTAAAAATATCGAAGCTTTTTTTTTTTTCAAACGATGAATTAAAAGGTTTAAAAGCGGAAGCTATTTAAAACGAAATAGGAACAATTTAAATTACTAAGTTTTCTTTTTGGCGAGCAAATAAAATCAATTTTCATAGTAGAATTTTAAAGCAAAAATATTTAATCACAACATATGAAAATATTTGAACAAAATCAACCGAGAGAGATAATTAAGTAATTTATGAAAATCTTGTCTCTTTTGCGAAAACATGTATCAACTTTAACGAATCAAACATTTTAAACAAGGTTTTAATCAAAATCGAAAAGGAGCATAAATCGACCACAAAATATTACTACTCTCTCGAATACTAGGGTGGGACCGCAACCGTGATGACCTAACCGCAACCCGACTATTATTTCCAGAATGCCTGAAACTGAAAAGAGTGAAACATAGAACGCATAAGTTGATCGTCCAACTTAGTGAGGCTATGTGCGAATTTGCATGGTGATGTGTGAATGCAACATATTATAGAACATAAGCATGTTATCAATCAAATAAACATATATTCAAGACGGAAGAAACACGGAATTCACATAACTCATAATTGCTGATGTCGTCCTCCACTTACCCTCCATCCTCAGTCTGAAGTCCATCCAAACACACCAAGTAAGGAGCGACCTTACTATCTAATATGCATCGACATGTCTTTGCCTAAGTTCGTCCTTACTCACCAAGTGTTCCTCCCCACTTGGGTTGTAAGGCCAGGCCTACGAGTAACCGTGACAATCCTGCCGGCCCTTGCCGGCCAGGTTGGCATCGGGTCCATATACCAATCAAAAGGGCCCACACAAAATCGAAAACAAACGGAAACATACAGTCGGAAACAAACGGAACATAACATATCAAATATATTTAACATATTATCAACATTTAATAACTTATCAAATGAAATTTTAGATATCATGATAATTTCGTAAAATATATTCACAACTAGTAGATTCGGATGTAGCATGTATTGGATTATCATGTTGATATACATAGGATTTCAAGTGAGTAATGTCTACATAACAAGTCCAATCTAATCGTGATAACATGCAAGAGAAATTATAATATAAGACATTCTTTGATTATTAAAAGCATTAGTAAATATTTGACTCGATCTACAAGCACATCGGACCGACATACAAATTAAACATACAGCGCTCACCTTTGTCGCTTAGTATAGCGACTAAAACTCCACAATGATGTGTATCCGAAACCTGAGCAAGTACGTATACGACTTAGAATGTATTTAACAACCTTACTTAAACATAACCGATGAAAATCCTACACAAGGATTTCCTAAACTAACACATCGCACACAAGAACTTAGAACTTTTGACATCAAACTCCAACTAAAAGTTATTGTTTTCAAAACTCGAAATTCTAATTTCATAAAACAGTGCCAAAACAACAAAATTTTCCTTTTATTTTTCAGATTTACAAAACAACCCCTGAACTTTTATAAACATCCATTTTTCCGAAAAATTTTACAACAAACTTTAATCAAAAGATTTTTAATTAAACTCATATCGAAAATCAAATAAAAGTATTAAATATCTTGTCACTTCAAAAATCAAATTTTTAAAAATCACACAAGTTTAAAACTTTTCAAAGATATCCTCATAGTTTTCAAAAACTTAATAAAATCAACTTTCTTGAAAAATGATTCAAGATCCAAGCATCTAAGCAATATTTAAAAATAATTAAGCATATTTTTCACTATTAAACTGAGATTAAAAATAAGTTTTAATAACTTTTCACCAACAAACAATGAGAAACAAAAATTTCTTTGATTATAAAATTTCTTCGGAAAAATTTATAAATTTTCGATCTTATAACTAAAATCAATAGACCACTACTTCAAATCAACTAATCAAGAGTTTATAAAAGAAACATGCAAAAACAGAGACGAAATAGCCCATTTACCCCCTTATTTTCAGATTTACAAAAATAACCCCAAATGTTTTAAAAACTCCCATTTTTGCAAAATATCGAAGCAAACTTTAAAACAAATGCTTTTCAAGTAAACCTAACCAAATATCAAACAAAAACTTATATTTTCAGTCCATCTTACTCCCAACAAAAATTGCAGCCCTTAACCTTTCAACTTTTAAAATTTTAAAAAAATACCCCCAAAGTTTTGAGAAAAATAAAAACATCAACTTTCTTACACAAAGAAATCAAGATCCAAACATATAAGAAATATTTAAACAAAACCAAAGCAAATCACATTAAATATAACATATGAACTCAACAATTTATCACAAGGACAAACTAAACTTCTTCAACATATATTTTAAAGAGAAGAAAGTAATATCACAAAGACTAAAGAACACATGCATAGATGTCTTTTTACCCAAATCAACAAAGGGGGTGAAACTCTATTCATTTCCAGAACTCCGAAGGTGATGGTGGCAGCTCCGGTGGCAGTGGTGGCGGCTCCGGTGGTGGTTCATAAAAAGGCCCTCAAATCCTTACTTTTCACCATTTTTCAATGGCTGTCGATTCACTTTGGGAGTTCCAAACGACGATCCGAACGGTCAATATGTAGATCCATGTGTATAGAACCTCCACGCAAAATTTGGGCATGATCCAACGGTGGACGAAGGCGGAATGATCGAAAATCCGAGGCTGGGTTGAGTATACCCGAAAACTCTCTTTCTAAATGTTTTGTATCTTTTCTCTCTCTTATTTTCTCTCTAAGTATTTTTAAGTTGTAAAGAAGATAATGTGGGTTTGAGGAGGATATTTATTAGGTTATGAAATCAGATTTTTAATGTATATACACATATACATACAATATGATAATGAAGGAGTATTATTACTTCATATTTTCCACCAATGCATGTCAACTTAGGTGGATGAGTTTATCTACCCAAGGGCATGCTTGACAACCCTAGGAGTGTGCAAAGAGAGAAAATGATTACTCTCCTACAAAAATCTGGAACTTGGGGCAAATTTGCACTTTGCCCCCCCGAAATTTTGAAAACTTACATTTTTGTCCTCAAAAATAAAATTTTGTGATCCAAGCCCGAAAATTTTCAAGAAGGTCTTGATCTTATTTTAAAGTTACTTTTATAATTTTAATTATTTCAAAGTTCATAAGATCACAATATTTAATTTGTTCAAATTAATGCTTAACTTTGAAAATAAAATTTAGTACTTAAATTTGGATTAAAAATCCAATCAAAAGGGTTCGAAATTTTGGGGCGTTACATTTGCATTCAAACAATTCTTATCAAAATATTTTATTGTATTTTTCGTATTATATTCGATTATATGTTGGCTAAAAAATGGTGTCATGTCAGATATTATATATATCTTATAATTCACAAGATAATATAATTATTAATAAATTTATTTAAATAAATAAGCATTCAATTATTTATCATCATTTAAATTAATATCACAATCATATTTAAATAAATATAACCAATTCTCAATCATTACAATATAATAATTCAACATCTCGATTATTACACAATAAAATATTATATTTCAAACTTTATAAAATTATTGATTTGACACATACTACCTATTTTTCTTCTCCAAACCTCAACAATCAAATCACCATCCAAATCAAATCTCAAATTTTAAAATTCACTAACTATTATTTAATAATATTTTACAATCTCAATATTCCATTGAAACCGTTATCGATCCAAATCGAATTTCAAAGATTTTGACCAAACCTTAGAAACCACTTTTCCAGACCAAATACTGCCAAACTACTTCCATATTAACCACGAAATACGTGCTAAGTTTCAGTCTTCTTTCCCCACGGTTCGACATCGACATTTCTCCACATGTTTGCATCCAACTCCAAGTGATTGTTGGAAAATGAAATTTCCAAAAAATATATTACTAATTTATTTGTACTCAGATGTCCGTGCGTGTCATTATTGTATTCTCAAAAAAAAAAAAAAAAAAAAAAAAAACCATATTGTATATTGAACAATTTATAAAATATTATATTCGAAATTCACGTATATTTTTTAAGGTGTTGATAGGGTTGTCAATGAGTCGGATCAGGCTCGTCTAGATCCGGCTTCATTTATATCAAATCGAATCCGATAGGATTCAAATCGTATTCGGATTATGCTCAAATTTATATTTTTTTGATCCAATGAATCTTGGTCGAATTTGGCCGTAATATTCATATTTTCATATTGGTTCGAATAGATTTATAAACGAATTATAAATTACTAACTTCTTAAATTGATATTGAAATATGATTAGTGGTACTTACTTTTATATATATATATATATATTCGCTCCATATGTTTCGAATTACGAATCTTTATAATATGATTATGTCCATCGAATTTATAATCGGGTAATTATTCTAATAAATTGGACCGAATTCGAATTGAAATCCGCCCCATTGACAGCCCTATTTTTTTTTGTTTTGAAATAGACAGCCCTAGTTGATAGCATATTAATTTTGCAGTAGATTCAGAAGATAATTTCATGAAAAACTAATTAGTGGGCCAATCCACTGAACCAATGAAGCCAAGCCCGCTCAATAACGTCTGGGGTGGCCTTCTACTTTTGTGGTAAAGAACATCCGGAATTACTTGCTTCTTGTTGTTGACTGTTCATGTTTCCATCATTGTATGTACTTGAAAGAAATTTATATAGCTTTAAAAAAAACCTTCTTTCAAATTTAATAAAGAAACTTTGTTTCTATGCTATTTTTCATGTAAAATTTTCTGAAATACTATACTATTAGTATTCAACTGTAAAATTGAAAATGTACAACGGAAGATTCTTGCATTGACCCGATCATATCTTTCATAGACAATACATAAAATTTTACAAATATGTTTAATGAATGCATTGATTTTATTAATGATCAATGAAAGAAAGAATTTCCTCCAATTGGTGATATGAATCTCTTTCTGTATGCCTATGGCCTATACTATACTCTATAGGTTGTAGCTGTATTGCACTTGCACCCACCAAGCATATGGTATAAATATATGATTCCAAACCAAAATCTTTAAACTATAGTACCGATACGTGTGGACATCATAATCTTATGGTATCTGAACTTTAGATATATCATTCGTTGCCTCCTTAATCAAAATCAGCAAAATAGATAAACAATGAACTAGATGGATTATCAAGTCCCTTCAATGTCTAGCCAGGATATACTCCCTGTTAAAATTGTGATTGGAGGTTTCGGTTAGGTTATTCAAATAATTAAGTGAGACTAATTAGATCAAATTGAATGTGTCTTGTTGGGGCAATTACCGGTTGTCTCAAAATCAATTGATGCTAGAAAAAACACAATATAACTATATATAGTATACAATTGTGACTTGATCTGCGTCTTCGACCACGAATGCTTCTACCATGAGACAAATACTACCAAAATCCTCACCAATAGGGTTGACCCATTCTTGGATAATTGCTCGACCTCCATGATACATTTTCATTTTCATGTCATTTTGCGCGTATTTTAATTAAGGTTTCTTTTAGATATATATTTCACACTAGTCTTAAGTAGTTTGATCCTCTATATCAAAATCACGATATTTATAGGAATCATCATTTCAAGAAGCGTCAACCTTTCCAGATGGCTCTCGAGCCCGATTCTGTATTTTCGTATAATGTACGTACTCATAATTATTAATAATACAAATACACCAACCAAAATTACCAAATATTCTTCCCAAATTCATCAATTAGTGCTACATTGCTGTTTCCAACTAGAGAAAGAAGCCCACAACCCCGCCGTTCACACCCACCTATTCTATAAATATATATATATATATAAACAAACCCCCAACTCAAATTTACCCAGACCAAAACAACTTCACATCATCTCTTCTATCAACTTCGATTTCATCATGCCCAAACCCAAATCCAACCCATTCACCATCGTCGTCTTCTTCTTCATTTTCTCTATTTCTACTTTGGTCAAGGTACAATCAGTCACTTTCTCCGATGACATCGCCGCCCTCATCGCCTTCAAGTCCGCCGTAAAACCCACCTCCATCCCCCCTACCTCCTGCCTCGCGACGCGGAACTTCTCCACCGACCCATGTTCCGTCCCCCGGGTAACCCACTTCACCTGCGGCATAACCTGCTCAAACAATCGAATCGTTCAGCTCACACTCGACTCACAATCCTACACGGGTACGCTCACCCCACTCATTTCCAAACTCACTCAACTCATCAACCTCGACATAGGCGACAACAACTTCTACGGACCCATACCCTCTTCCATCTCATCACTCCCCAATTTAAAAACCTTGATCCTCCGAGTCAACTCGTTTTCCGGCCAAATCCCGCCCTCCATCGCCGCTCTTCCTTCTCTCCAAACCCTCGATCTTTCGCGAAACTCGATTTCTGGATCCATACCCAATTTGAAGCCTCTCGAATTGCTTACTCGACTCGACTTAAGCTACAATAAACTCACTGGAACAGTCCCCAAGCTACCGACAAGTCTCAATGAGTTGGCAATCAAGGCAAATTCGCTATCCGGGTCTCTCTCCGAGTCAGAGTTCTCCGGGCTGATCCGGTTGACGGTGGTTGAACTCAGTGACAACTCGTTAACTGGGACTTTAAATCCTTGGTTTTTCCTCCTCCCTTCTTTACAGCAGGTCGACCTGGCGAATAACAGCTTGACACGTGTCGTCGTCGCGGCCTCCAACGCCGAGCTCGTGGCGCTGAATCTGAGCTACAATAAAATCGGAGGGTTTCTTCCGGCGAGTTTTGGCGAGTACCCGTCACTCAGGTCTTTAGCGTTGAGTTACAATCAATTTCGCGGGCCGATTCCGTGGCAGTACAGTAAGAAGGGGTCGTCGCTGCAGAGATTGTTTCTTGAAGGGAATTATTTAAATGGGTCTCCGCCGGCAGGGTTTATTTCCGGTGCGGCGGGGGTTACTGGGAGCCTGGGGGACAATTGTCTGCAGAGTTGTCCGGTTTCATCGCAACTTTGCTTGAAATCGCAGAAACCTGTTTCCATTTGTCAGCAAGCTTATGGTGGGAAACCCAAGTCTTGATTGTCAGTGGATTTTATTTTACTCTAATTCTTTTTTTTTTTTTTTTGTACTGATAATAATATTTTTTTTAACCTTTTGAGGGTTTCTTTTGTGTTGTAAGTATTTTATTATTGGCAAGTAGTAGTAGTATTAGGAGCGTTTTTATGTAGTAATTTTTTTTAATTACTCCCTCCCTCCTATTTTTATCTGTCGTTTTGGAGGATTACACACGTATTAAGAATATAATAAATAATTTTTTTTTAAACAAAAATCCTAAAATATTCTTTAAATCAAATAATAACATCATTAATTATCATTTATTACAATCATTAACAAGGAGGGTAATATTGATATAAAATAATTAATTTTACATTGAAATCGTAGAACGCCAAATAAAAGTAAACAAACTTTTTTGACCAAATCGACAAATAAAAAAACGGAGGGAGTAATAGTATTATATTAGTGTAAGTGTATTAGCGTAATGACCACAATAAAACACGACTACTGTATATGAATCTAGTTTGCCTTGAATTGATTTCACTCAAATCGGGTCAAACTTCATCAACTAAAATGTTTGAAGAGGCCTCAAGCGAAACTCCAAGTTTCAGACAAAATCGAAACCTACACGATCTTACTTGAGACCTATAAAGTCATTAATTTGACATCTACCACCTACTTTTTCCTTCAAACCCCAACAACCAAACCTCAATCTTAGTAATATCTCAAAGTTTCAAAATCCACTAATTATTATTTAATAATATTTTACAATTTCAATATTTCCATTGAAACAATTACTCAAATCGAGCTTCAAAGATTTGGACGAAACCTCTGAAACCAGTTATTGAGATCAAACCGAGACCAAACCCAATCAAACTACTTCCATATTAACCCAAACTTTAAAGTAGTAAACCATGGGGATGGATTGAGGATTGGGGAGTTGAGAGGTCTTGAGCATTGTGGTTGGCATTTCTTTTGAGAATCATGTTCGAGTTATTTTTTATTAAAATGATTAGTTTGAAAAATATAGAAATTATCATGAATATATATTCAAGATAAAAATAGTATAAGAATATGCATAAATGCACTATTGGGCACAAAAAATTGAATAAATTAGTCTTTTCCATGAAAAGAAATAAATGGTGTAGAATTTTCTTTTGTTTTGTTTTGTGAAGTTAGATCAAATTTTAGTTAAGCCATATATTTATTTACTTAATAAAAAAATTATTTCATTTCAAAAAATAATTATTTAATTATGTTATATCATTCAAAAATATATATATATATATATATATATATATATATATATATATATATATATTTGGTTTCTAAATGATATTCAAGTCTTAAGACATGACTTAATCATTTTTTAGGCGTATTGGAACTTCTCCCAATAAAAATTCCAACTTAAATTCGCTACATTATGGAGAATAATCTCTTCCACTAGAAAATAACATTAAAATATAAAATCTTAGGAAGACCAACGCCTCTCGAGAGGTGCATATATAGATCCGTCTTGACAAAACAAACTTATGTTACAATTTAATAAGATTTATATAAAAGTGATTAATCACATGAGAAATGTTATTTACTTAATTGCTTTGTGGTTAAATAAGTTTCGTCAACCAAAATCTATTATTAATGTTTATCTGCTTAACGTTCATCATAGTCGTGGACGAGGTCTTGTCTTAATAGCAAAAGCTAAGATTCGAAAACTTTAAAACCTTATTTTAGTTTAATGGGTCTTTCTAATATAAGATTTCATGGAACATAAGTTTATATGAAATACCTCATTTCAACCACTAAAAAAAGTCAACATTAAATCTAAACCATAATTTTTGGTCAAAATGTTCAATGATGATGTGGCATTGGACATTTATAAAAAATAAACATGTGTTAAATTACATACTAACCCTTTAATTAATGTGTTTAAATAGATCTCTCTAATTAATTTCATAACTCTTATCCAAAAAAAAAAAATGAGAAAATTGCATTTTTCATACCAAAATTTTGCCTACTTTATACATTACGGGGCACATGTATATTCTTGGAAAATATACATATGCCCCTCTAAAATAAAAACTTTACCTTCTCATTTCTGTTGTAATTTATGAACAACTTAATTATTAGTACACAAACACAATGTTCTCTCTTTACAAATAAAATATTTTTCTACTTCACTTCGGATTTTTGGTTCTTTCACATAAGCGAAGTACTTGGACTTGTAAGAAGTGTTGTAACTAACTTTGAAAATTCATGTAAGGGGCACATGTATATTTTTCGTCGAACAAAAATTAAATAAAATTATTTGAGGCAGTAAAGTGCTTATTTTGTACATATATGTGATAAAGTGCCACAATATGTAACTTTGGGGGGTAATATTTTTTTCATATTTTTGTAGTGGACTTCAATAATCAAGTGTAAGTTTTTGTCGATGTTTATAAAAAGAAAAACAGGGAGGTTATTGAAAATTTTTAACGTTACCAGGGGCTATTTGTAGTCTTTTAAGTTAAGCGGATGTTTTTTCATTATTTGATGGGGTAAAATTGATAATTCGACTTGAGAGGGGTATTTTTTGCTACTAAAAAAATACATGGATATTTTACTAATAAAAATAATACATATTTTTTAGTTAGGCAAAACATAAGGGGTGTTGTTGAATTTCACTCATTAAAAAAGGGTAAATTTGTCTTTAAGAAAATAAATTGTTTTAACTAAAATTTTAAGAGGATACGTGTCACCAAGATAAATGTTATCTCATGTGCTCTCCATCCCTCAAAATCTTATTTTAGACGGACCCTAATTTCATATGTGTGAGTATTTGCCTAGTTTCTTAAAATTTAGTTTTTCTTTTATTATTAGATGTTCATTGTAATCTGCTAATGTAATCAACTAATACTAAATTAATACTCAATTATAATGACCGATATATGACGGTACTAGATGTGCGAAAAGGAATATAATCTAAAAATAGAGTACTAGTTTAAAAGCGTTTTGAATAACTAAGGCCATCTCCAGCCGAAGCAGGCAATAGCCCCCTCATTCTTGCATGCATGCTTGTCAGTCTGCCTTATCTAGTTTGTCATCTCCAACCGAACCAACATTTCAAATATTTAATTCATTTTCAAATTTTTCCCACTCTCACTTAACAATAACAATAACTACAACAATAATAATAACAATAATAGTAATATTATTAGTATCGGCAATAATAATAATTATAAAAATAATAATAAACACAATTAATGAAAAACAACTACAATTATTATTAATGAAAAACATAATTATATTTTAAATTAAGTTGCAATAATAATAAGTTTTGTTAAGTCATAGTTATATAACAATAATTTATTTATTTAAAACTAAGTCGTAGATTATCAAAATAGACCCATTTTTTTTTACAACACACATAAATATTTTAATTTATTTAAAAAAGAGTGAGCAATTACATAAAATTGACTATTTTTAAAAAATATTTACACAAATTTTTTGAGAATTTTTACATACACATATACATGTTTTATTTTATTTTTCTAAAAGTGACCAATTAAATTTTTTATATTCATTTTAAATTGATTTTTTAAATTCAAAATTAAAAAAATATAGGGTGGTGCCAAATGGCGGCCACCCATTGGCTTGGGCCTTGCTTGCCCGGAGGCAGGCAGGCTGCCTGCCTAGATGCCCCCTGATTGCCCTCATGCCTACTTGTCCTCCGAAAAAAATTTCATCTCCAACCGACGATCCCCGGCCACTCATACCTGTCTCCCCCTTCGGCTAGAGATGGCCTAATGATATACTTCTACGATTATTTTTAGAGCCACTAATTTGCTGTTTTATTACCAATAGACAACAGTAAGATTGGTAATTTGTTTGGTGGGAGGTTGGTCTCAGTCTCAGAGTGGATCACCAACGACACATCCATGTGCGAGGCATTTCAATATTTTTTATTACCTAAAATTGGATTTTTTTTTATTTATTGTAAAGCTAGTTATATATTTCTCGAGCTTAGTATCAATTTATTCATATGTGATATGTATAATGTTCAATTTATCTCATATATTTAAAAAAAAAAATTTACATTCATGTGCATATTTTAAAGGAGTAATTCACCTCCTTTATAGGATTCAGCTCACTAGTCAAAATTGAGAGTAAGCACAAAAAGAACTTTGTAACATGGTGGGTAAAATGCAACATTCATCATCATACAGTGGTAAAGTGCAATATTTATTATATCACATAAGAATAAAGTATTACATTTATCATAATACAGATGATGAAGTGCCATATATAAGATGGATATTTTTGTCAATTCCAAATATTTTAGATTTAAAATATTAGGGAGACAGTATTGAGCTTTTATAATATTATAGGGAATAAAATTCTCTTTTTTAAATCACATCACAGTGACAAATTGAATGTTATACATATATTTCTCAATGTATAGAAAACAAAACCTTTATTTATAAGTGATATTTTCAATATCCTCCTTTGAGTAACTCCGGAAAACTTTAATGGATTTGAATAAATATAATTATGTAAAATCAAGATGCTAGCTTTTAACTCTGAACCCCAAATTGTTCTCAGCAAAAGAAAAATGAATCCTGCCTCGCCATTATCCGTCTATAAAGAAGAAGAAAAGCTTAATTACATAAGAGGAAAAAGCGAGAAAATAGAACAAAAAAACATGATGTTAATAATTAAAGTTGTCATAAATTTGTTTTAAGGGGTGTCGGTGCTCAAGTTCTACGGTTCTGCACTATTCTTTCGACTCCCTTATTATGAACACACAAGTACATTTTTTCATAAAACATATAACCTTCTAGAAATTGTGTGGTTCACAATTATATTGTTGTAAAAATAGTGTTTTCGCATTGCATATGAAAGAAAAAAATAATACGTAGGGCTATATCTGTCATTTAAACCATGAGGACAGTACGTGGATGAATTTTGACAAAGTCTTGTGGGTTTTGTGAGATCGCGGGGGTCAAAATTCTTCAAAATGAGTTTTTGTCAGACCCATGAAAATCAACACAAACTTATTTACAATTCTACATCCAAACTCTTGAAACCTATAAAATATTGATTTGACACCTACCATCTATTTTTTTCCCAAAACTCTCTAAAAAGTAGGTTGATTTACCATCTATTTTTTCCCCACACCTCAACATCCAAAATCAATCAAAGTGGAGTTTCAACCTTTTCAAAACCACATAACACAACATCCAAAACCTAACAAAATGGCGTATCAAATGTTTGACCGAAATCACCCAATCCATTTTCCTTAAATCAAGAGCCGCAAAATCGGTCAAAACCCTTTGAAATAGATGCGAAGGAGCTAAATGTAAGAATACCCTTGTATTTTGTCTAATTGCTAAAACTTCAACATGTTATTGTAATTACTAAAGGGAGGTGATATGCTTCTTTTATAAAAATACAGGGAGATATTTAGTCCTTTTATTTATTACGGGGAGTTTGCTTATTTAAAATAACACATGAAATCAACTTGCTATTCACTCATATTTCAAATATTGAGCTTACTGTTAATTACATAATTACAAAAGAAAATAAAAGTAAGAACTTCAACGGAAGCAATTAAATTACCTTTGGATATTGATAATTGTGTTTGGAATAAATCACTTGTCTAAATAATGCAATGAAATGTCTTTTTGCCGCGCGACTTCTTTTTTTCCCCTCTTTTATTTGTAAGACGATCACCAACTAAAATTTATATGTTATCCAATCGTATAGAGTATAATAGTTGGATTAGTAAAGAAAATTAAAGTATATTCTTTAATTGTTCAATATATTTCGAAACAAATTAAGTCAATTTAAAACATATGAATACTTTAAAAATTATTAGAACACCATATATAGCTACAAAACTCTTACGTACATATATATACCAAACTCATTAAAACATTATACATGTGACTTAACGTTACGGTAATCCCTTTGTTAAAAAATATTGATTTGTTGGACACAAGGTGGAATTTAAAACTTTGTCTATATTTTGTATATTGCCTTTTCTTCTTTTTAGGATTAATTAATCAGCCCGATATTTTTATATTATGTCAGAGTACTGATCATATAATAATTGGTCTAATCAGTTAATTTTCCAACAAAACAAACCTTTCTGTCATATACTTTTAGTTCACATAATAATATAACTGAAGAATCAAGAATCTCTTTATGCACTGCAAATGTATATTTAAATTGAAATTTATAAGGTTGGTAGGATTCGGGAAAATTCTTAGTTAGACCTGGTCTAGGAGATTTTCCTAGACCTTGTGGTTGAAAAATACTCCACGTCATTAATTGTGATGATGTGGTGCTCTCACAATGATGATGTGGAGTATTTTTCAACCACAAGGTCTAGGAGAATCTCCTAGACCAGGTCTAAGTAAGAATGTCCCTAGGAATCGGACATCAAATTTTGCATAGTATTTCCTGGCACGATTTTCTAGCTAGAACAATTAAAATATTAATAACACTAGCTAACCAATGCATGTCAGAGAAAACCAGTTGGCTATTTGCAATATACTAGAATATATATATAATATATGAATATACCCTTTTCCCTCTAGTCAACAAAAAAATGTTTTCTGTGTCAATAATACAGCAAAAATATCAATGATAAAATCGCATCTCGTCCCCCTTAATCTAGCTAGTACTAATTAATTAATAGTATTTTTCTAACAAATATCTTCAGTATCTTATGTATGTGTTAATTTTTATAAGACAATATTGAAAACAGTCTTGAGGCTTACAATAACTTTTTGCCGTACTATAAAGAGGGTGGAGGCTAATTCGTTACAAAAAATATTGCATGTATTGAACTTTGATTTATATTAACTGATTCAAAAACGTAAACATGAACTAATATTTTGATTCACAATTATATTTTAATTCATTTATGAATTGAAGATTTTGAAATTTCGGACACATGATACAATATAATATACATTCAAAAGGTCCGCAAAGAAGAAAACTATCTAAAATTATAAAGTGATATATACATGATATTAAAAAGTAGTACTTATTAGGTTTGAAACAGTGAGATGTTAAAGTTCACAATTAATTTGTCAGGAGATTATACTAATTACGTTAGTTGAAAGATTTCAATTCTTACATTATAATTGTGACAACTGACAAAGATATCCTTGTAGATATGAGGCACATGGCAGTGCTTTTCGTTAGCCGTTTTGGTTGGTGCATGTTTTACATTTCGCTGAATGTGTTTGTTTGGGTGCGTATATATTCTTCTTATGTGAAAATGAGCATAAAATTATTGATTATAACCATACAAGATAATGTGTGCTCAAAAAGTGCCTTTCCCCAAATATATATATATATATATATATATATATATATATATATATGGTCAAGTATATCTCTATATATATATATGTCTTATTTGAAATTCGAGAGTTAGAATTGAATGCATAATTTGTGTTGAGAATTCATAAATTAAGAATATATTTTCTTCTGTATAGTTACTATTTGTCATGTTTTCTTTTTAGAGATATTTTTATATAAAAAGTGTTTCTAAAATCCCCTAACACGACAGATGATGACTAGCTCAGAAGGTAGCCGCGAAAATTCCGAATACAACAATACAAATTCAATTTCACATTAACTGGATAAGCAAACAACAAATCATGTAAAATCAGTACATGGCAATGAGTAAAGAGTAGTCATGACACTCTTCATATAATTAATTATAAAAAAAAATTTATGTGGAAAACCAAACCTCCCCCCAGAGTAGTCATGACACTATTCATATAATTAATTATAAAAAAAAAATTATGTGGAAAACCAAACCTCCCCCCAGAGTAGTCATGACACTATTCATATAATTAATTATAATAAAAAAAAATTATGTGGAAAACCAAACCTCCCCTCAAAATATTCCATTAATATCAATCACACATGCAAGTGTTCGGTTCAACCACAAACAAAAGCAAAAAAGTGACATATAACACTAGAGATAAGACATACAATTCCAGTCGGTTGTAGTTGACTGTCGTTTTACTTTGCCCATCTCCAATGAGTATTTACTCCTCTTCCCCTCAAATTCCTATTTTCCTCGACTCCCCTTTCTCTTTAAACTCCTCTTTTTATAGTCATTTTCAATGATTCAATTTTTCAATTTTATTTAAATTGAATTCGCATAATTTCCTACTCTCACTTTATTTAATGATAATAAATTTATAATAATAAAAATAAAAATTAATAATTATACTAATAGTAAATTAAACACTCATTATTAATAAATAATTTAACATTGACATTAATAATAACATTACAAGTAATAATATTCAAATAATAATGTTTTTATTTTATTTTTATGTGTTATAGGAGAAGAATAATGAAATTGTAAAAGTGATGTAAGAGTTAATTTCTTAATTATTGGAGTTATTGTAGTAAATAACTATAACAAGACTTTATGTCTATTTTGCCCTTGAATTTTTGCTTGAAAATAAAAGAGGGTGCAAAGTGCTGCATTTTTCATATTTTGAGGGTACAAAGTGCTAAATCTAAGTTTTGGGGGTGCAAAGTGCCTATTTTCCATGTTTCGGGGGTGCAAAGTGCAAAAAGCCCTATAGAATATAATTGGGTACCAAATTCCTCCACCTACCTACGGAATTAATTTTAAGACATAGCAGTACGTACTTGTAAGTTTTCAAATTGTGGGTGATTATTAGTTTCGGTATTTCTATTTCGACCATGAAAACTTGAAGATGCATATGTACTTGATAAGTGCTGATCATGATATGTACATGTTGGATTTGTATTCGTGCACGCACATAACATACATGATTATAATGAAAACAAGTTCCGAATAAATATGGTTAACAAACCCCATCTGCAAAATGAAGCAATTCAACAATTTATAGAATAGTAATTCAAATTATAACACACAGCAGGAAAACACATTATGAACATCTTCGCAAAAAAAGAAAAAAACAACGAAAATCCTTACGAGGTCTATCTCCACCTAATCAAAATCTTGAACAAATGATTCATTGAAAAAAATCCCATTCTCATCATCTCGAGAATTCCCAACAATTGCAATTGTTAAGGATTATATACATAAAAAAAAAAGGGGGAGACATTATCTAGCTAGTTCTAAAGAAGTTCGTTGTATTGGTAACTGTAGGCTTGTTGTTGATGTAATATTCAGAAATATTGAAATTGGTTGGCATGTAGAGCTTCTGGCGTTCCCATCGACCTTGATCTCCACGATATAATGATGGATATTTGTTGATGCTCCAAAAACACTTGGTGCATCTAGACCGCACGGTATAAACCCAAAAGAACCCATGACTCTGCGGGTTAATGTACAAGTAACACCATCGCATGGGAAAAGCTACTTGAGGAAAACTGAAGCGGTAGGTACCGTTAGGCTTGAGTTCAAATAGAGAATTTTCTTTCTTGGTCATCTGGCACATGTACCAAACAGGATAGCCCCCATCGTTGGATAAGGTTACTTCCACGTCCGGGAAGATGATGGATGATTTCACGGTGAGGATGAGAGAGGAAAGTACGATGACCGCCACAACAATGGTGAGATTTTCAATGATGCTTTGTTTATTTGCCATGGAACGCCATGCATGGCAATACATGGCAAAGAGGAGGTTGTTTTGCGTAATGGAGAAAATGTGTTTTTCTTTCTTTTTCTTTTTTTTTTTTGGTGATTGGAGTTTGTCTCTCATCTATTTTTGGTTGGGACGGATTAATTGTAGCATTTTGCATGGTAAATAGGCATTGAAAAGAATGAGAGGTTTTACCACTGCTTCAACTGAAAATCATCAATTTTTTGAATAAATTCATGGTGTTAGATTTACCATTTTTCTTATTGAGAAGGACTGCTAATGGTTTTCAACATTTAATACAAGGACCAAAATACCATCTATCCCATTTAAGGGTCACATATACATTCATTGACAATTATATACTAATATATAACAAATTAAAATCTCAAATTTCAAAATTTCAACAATTGACAACCCGTCAAATGTAATGACACAAAAATGGATAAGTAAACAAAAAATAAGGGAATAATTAATGTCTTGATCATATATACATTGTCAATAAATATGATCACTATCACAAAAGTAGGCCATCTATATATGTAAAAATTACAAATACAACATGCAACATTTTATAGATGATCACCAGAAAGGACGGTATTAAGCCGATCAATTCTTTGATGCAGATTGGAAGATGAAGATTGCAGTAAGAACTCCCACAAGGGCAGTAACTGCCAAAGCCACTGTTGGCAAAGGTGTTATGAGTCCACAATTCTGCAAGAGTCGGAAAAGAAATTTTAAAAAAAAAAAAAAAAAAAAGACTCACATACTGCACTTGTTGTAACCATATGCAATCACATTGACGCAAAGTGAAAGAATCATAGCCAACACTCCAGCAAAAGCTTTGAGTAATCTAGCTACTCAGTTTATGTCAAAGGTATAAACTTCATGAGCTACTATTAAAATTTTGCTTTCTCTTGTCATACTAAGATAATTGACAAGAAGGTACAACAAATTTTCCACTGAACCTGCACTGGAGCATCCGATTATCAATGTTCTTCTTTCAGATTGGCAGAAATAGAGACTTCTACATTCCATACACAAAAAGAAAACCGTCTATCATAAGATATTTCTCTGTCGGAAGAAAGGCTTCCTGTATCCCACATAAACATGAGGGATAAGCCTCCTTAATTTGGGGATATGACATGAGACATAAAGGCCATTGAATTGTACCTTGCCTGATCTTATAAATTTATCATGGCCCATAAACAAAGTTCTGATCTTTTCCTCTTTAAAGTTTAAACTTTGACAACGCATTCAAATAATGTTTGACCCTCAAAGCACAATTTCGTATTCTATACTCATAGTATAATAATACATGTTACTTACAAGGGAACCCAAAGATATTACTTAACCCAAAGCTTAAGTTAGACCTCACAAGCATGCTGCAGAACAATATCATATTTAAATGGCTCGTGTACAGCTGATATTTATGTGTAATATACAATCTTCTCCGTCCCACATAAATATGGATCTACTGTAAACATATATCTGTACCTTGTGATTTATACCATGGGGTGTAGGTAAATAAGCACAATTAATGAAATTGTTGTAGCTAACAAAACAAGTGGTTCAAAATCATAATAAAAGCATTTGTAAGATATCATACCTCGAGAAGTCCTTTTCCAGTTGCGACTTCGACACTAAGAGCAACCGCAAAGCCAATCATCGCCACTCGCCCAAGCCATACGTCTACACCACCACCCTCAGTGCTCTGCTCACATTTTATGGTAACGGGTTTTGAATTGGACACAGAGTTTCTTCGGTGGAAAGGCCTCTGTATCACTGAAACCAAAAATGAATACATAGAATTACATCGTTAAGTTCCATTATTCTATTAATTAGTACCCTCTTCTCTTCAACTATTTACACTATAAACAATCACCACGAAATTTAACTGAAACAGAATCAAATACACTAAATACTACTTTGAGAAGATTGCTTACAAAGAGAGGAACCAGGGGCGAATGCGGTTCCGAATTGGCGCGGGAAAATGGCTGAGGGAACAGATTTTGGTGACCGCGAGAAACTAATATCTGCAGAATATATATACACAACAATTATACATACAACATTGCAGTGCGAGAAATTAGAAACTTAGAATTTGATTTACCGCGAACGGAAGAGTAGCAGCAGAGAGAAGAAGAAATTTGCGTGACGGCTGCCATTTCACTTTAGACCTCTCAATCTATATCCGCTTTGATTTTTCTTGTTCAGGGAAGAGAAATTTAGAGGCGAAGAAGGAAGTTAGGGGAAATTTGACACGTGTCATATCCTGAGTGCCACTTCAAATTATATAAAGTTGCACATTTCATTCATTTAATTTCGACTAATGACAAAATAGTCCATAATTTTTTGAATCCTGTTTCTTTGGTTTTCAAATGCATAAACAAACGACTTCTTTTATTTTCGTAAATAAACTTATCTTATCTATTATCTCTAAGAAAAATCTAAATAATTTCTATTTTCATTTGACATAAAATAATGAAGTAACAAACATAGTTTCAGATAATGTAACATGTTCTATTTCTTACACAATTTTTCTTCTTTTCATAATCCCTAAAATAGGTATACATACTATCTATTTCATCTCAAAAAATCTAAATGAACTTTATCATAAAACCTTATAAATTTTCGAAAATCTCAATTTATTTTTGAAATCATTTTCAGAAAGAAGAAAAAGACAAACATACCCTTAAAACTCTAGCTTTTCCAAATTTAACTTTACATAATCATCTAATTGGCCTATTAGTAGTTTTCTAATTTTAAGTCAAATTCTGAAATTTGACATGGTTTATTTAAGAAGATGAATTATAATGATTCTATTACTTAATTAAGCCAAAAGTTAATTTCGAAAAATTATTAAACTATATAAGAAGTAAGAATCATTCTCAATTCCACATTAATTTTGTTTTCTATTGCAAAATTATGAAATATTTGTGGGAAAAGAGCAAACAATCCTGATTTTATTTAAACACTTATTCTTTTCCGATTTTTCGTGATATTGACAAAATTTCCCTTTTAGAAATAATTTTTTTGCCAAAAACTACATTTCATATTAAATATTGATTTTAGGTCACTAATTTCAACTCCTAATTCTCACGACATAAATATAAAAACATTTGAAAACTTATAGCTTGTTTGGTAGTATGGAAAGTGAGAAAAAATTGTAGGAAAATAAAAAAGAAAGGAAGGGAAAAAAAAGTTATTTTCTTCTACATATTTGGTTGTCAAAAAACTATTTTTCTTGCAGAAGTTTGGTTGTCAAGAAAGTTTAGAAAAAAGAAGTAATATTTTTTTTATCTATATATATGATTAAAATATTTAACTTTTACTTTGGTTGGAATTTATGTCAAATTTAGTTGATATTGTCTTTTGCTATTTATACTTTTCTAGTTTCAAGATAAGAATTATATTTTCTTTGGGTTGTTAGCGTCTGAAACGGGTATTTTACGATATTTTATGGGGGTATAATTGCTATTATGACTTGAGAGAGTATTTTTTTTGCTAATAATAAATAAGCACAAATGAGATTTTGTTAAAAAAAATCATTAATAGGAGGTTTGGGTAGATAGACAAAGTACAAGGGTTGTTTTATATTTATTCTAAAATTTTCCCAAGATTTTTCAATATTTCCCTATCAAATTGGTGGGAAAATTTTTCTTTACAAAATTCCTAACAAAAATGTTGAAGGAAAATAATAACTTTCTTTCCTACCATCCAAACAATAAGCGAAAGAGGAAAAAACTGATTTTCCTTCTATTTCCTCCAGACAACCGAACAATACAATTAAAGTTTCACTTCCATCAAATTCAAACTAAGAAACAAATTATTTTTATTAACAAATTAAATTGTGCAAGTTTGTCTTTAAAATTAACAGCCACAAATAAAGTATACAACCAAATAGAAATAATCGTGTTCAACCTCGGAATGGAAATCCTAAAAGCGCTATTCGATTTGTCTGACAAAATCAAAGCCCTCTCAAAAATCCCATCCATTCCATTCACCATTAGCTTCTTCATGCTCTAAACCATATTCACAACAATGTCTACTGTTCTCCCACATAGAGTTAGAACCCCGATCAATTATTCATCATTTCACAAATTCAAGAAAAACCCACTACCCCCGTCTTCCAATTTACCTCAGTCTTCATCTTGGTTGAGGCAAAGAGATGGACAACAAAGATTATTGTTGCATAGAAACGGTTCATTTCTAAGCCGGGCCGAAGAAAAAGCTCGGGGTGGCTCAACTCAACCTCAGCCCAACTCAGAAAATAAGCTTCAGGTTATTTTATTTATCTATATTCTAATTCTCTTGAATGGTTAATCGTCAAAAATCATATGTAACTTCTGAAGTCTCATTTCACATTTGCACTTTCTGGCTCCAATGGATGAAGTAAAGTGAGTGTTACCCATATATGTAAAAGGTGAGTGGTTCATAAATGGTAATGCGAGATTTTTGGGAAGTTTCAAAATATTGAATTTTGGTTTTGAGAATTTTGATGATGATTCGGATAAATCATATTATGGATTTCAATATAGCAGGTTGAACCTTGGGTCTCATTGCTTTGCTAATTACTACTGGTGAAATGTCCTAAATTGATTTCATTGTATCAATTAGCAGTAAAAGAATTTAGAGTCAGGTACTTTTCTTGAATGAGGTTATGAATTTCCATTTAAAGAACAATAGGACAGGGTGGAATTTGTGCAGTAAATATTTGAAACTTTGACTAATAAGTTTTTGGCATCAATGTTACAAACAATATAATCATACAGCCTTTTCTGGCAAATAAAGTTGATTTGGGCTAACTTGTTAATTATGTTCATGATATTAGGACTTGAGTCCACCTGGAACATGTGATCCTTTATGTTCCGTAGATGAAACAAGCTCTGAAGATTTTGAAGCCAGTTATAAACCAAAGACAGATTTTCTGAAAGCTCTTGCAGTTCTTGCCGCTGCTGGAACTGGAGCACTCGCAATAAATCATTCTTGGGTGGCAGCAAATCAGGTTTATCTTCACCTGTCTGAATCTTTGTTTGAATCAACAATTCTTGTAATAAACATTTATTTGTTTAACCAAAGACTTGTTATTCATTAGGATCTTGCAATGGCATTGTTATTTGGAATTGGGTATGCTGGAATAATATTTGAAGAATCGCTTGCTTTCAATAAAAGTGGAGTGGGACTTCTGATGGCTGTTAGTTTGTGGGTCGTACGGAGCATTGGAGTAAGATTTATACTTCCTCAGAGTTTCAAATTTAATTTTTTATCTGCCATTTCCAATATTTCTATGAGTGTGAACTTTTTCTTTGATGAAGCTTGCTCTTGAATTGAGCAAGTTGGCTGTGCTTTTCATGCGATTTTGATTATTATTGGGACACTAACCTTAAGATGGCGTAAGTTAACTGCACCTAGAACCCATCACTACCTTCTCCTTTCGAATCTATCCAATAATATCTGTAATCTATGAAGTTGTTGTCTTCAACTTAATTTCTTTGTGGTTAGTTTGTTATTAATATTAAGTGTTCTATAGATAAGAAGGCTCTGGGCAAATTATATGTTGTTCAACCAAGATTAAATAATTTTAGGCCACACTATATCATCCTTTTTGCAGGCCCCTTCAACAGAGGTAGCTGTTTCAGAGTTGTCTCATGCATCTGCTGAAGTTAGTGAAATAGTATTCTTTTTGCTTGGTGCAATGACCATCGTAGAGATAGTTGATGCTCATCAAGGATTCAAGCTTGTCACAGATAATATCACCACTCGCAAGCCAAGAACTCTGCTTTGGGTGGTAAATGTTCTTCATACAACTTTTTTGTTCTTCAAACCACCCCAAAATGAAATTAATTAGCTAAATTTGCACATAGAAGTTAATGTCTTAAAAAACCACCTTATAATTTGTGTGGTGCCAGATAGGTTTTGTGACATTTTTTCTCAGCTCAATCCTTGACAACTTGACCTCTACCATTGTAATGGTGTCATTGTTGAGAAAGTTGGTACCTCCTGGAGAATACCGTAAGTAAGTGCCGCCATTTGCACTTCCTCTGCATATAGAACCACTTGATTGCGTGAGGAGAAGTTTTAAATGTATTTGCTTTACAGGATTCTTGGTGCGGTTGTTGTTATAGCAGCAAATGCTGGTGGAGCGTGGACCCCGATTGGCGATGTTACTACTACTATGCTGTGGATACATGGTCAAATATCTACATTGCAGACAATGAAGGTTATATGATCATTTAGTATACTATCTGGTTTCCAAATTAGGAAATTAAAAAAAAATTGATACTATAAATTTATTCTTCTTTTGTGGACACAGGACTTAGTAATACCCTCGGCCGTTTCCCTGGCTGTCCCTCTGGCTCTCATGTCCTTCACTAGGTACCCTTTTTCATGCAGAAAAATAAGTATTTAAAATAAGAATTCTTGATATCTAAAATCAAATTACAATTCTCTTTTTATCCAGTGAAGTAAATGGTAAACAAAGTTCAGAAAGTGTTCTGGCATCTGAACAGATGGCTCCTCGTGGCAAGCTTGTTTTCTCCGTTGGAATCGCTGCCTTAGTATTTGTTCCGGTTTTCAAAGCTTTGACTGGCTTACCACCTTACATGGGTATACTTCTTGGACTCGGAGTCCTTTGGATCCTTACTGATGCCATTCACTATGGTGAATCTGAGAGGCAACGGTTAAAAGTACCACAAGCTTTATCGCGTATCGACACTCAAGGAGCTCTTTTCTTCCTCGGTATCCTTCTATCAGTCAGCAGGTACTATATTTATACTTCGATTATTGTGTATTATTATTTTTTGGTTTCCCAAGGGCTTAATCCATTATTGTGTATTATTATAGATATAACTACAGAATTCCTATTGAAATTCCTCGTCATCAGCTTGACATGGCCAATAGAAATACGGCGTGCTACTAATGATTAAAAGTCTAAAACCCACCTTTCATGTTAATTCGATGAAAGAAATATTGAACTTTGCCCCTTACATTTTAGCTAGTTTACACTATGTCCCTAACTGTTTTGTATTTACACTTGCCCCCTTGACCTTTGTTACATTTCACAACCTTTTGCTGATCTGCGGTGGGCACATCTCCATATGATTTCATGTTTGAAAAGATTACTCGTTTAACTTTTGACCATTTCGAACTTCACTACCTTAAGGCACCTTGAACGGGCAAGGTCTTGAAATGCAACAATTTATAAAGCTGAGGATTCAAATGCAGAAATGAAACAATTATGGACTAAAGTGAGAAATGGCTTTAAAATGGAGGAAAATGTGATTTTCCCTTCTAAAAATGTTAAACCTATGTATGCATAATATTTGTATTACAAGTGCATGTCAATGTTTTTTGTTCTGATAATAGCCTGGAGGCAGCCGGTATTCTACGGGAAATAGCAAATTATCTCGACGCCAATATCCCAAATGTTGAACTAATTGCAAGTTCAATAGGAGTTGTATCGGCAATTATAGACAATGTCCCATTAGTTGCAGCAACAATGGGAATGTATGACCTCTCGTCTTTCCCTCAAGATTCTGAGTTTTGGCAGCTCGTAGCATATTGTGCTGGTACTGGTGGATCTATGTTAGTCATTGGCTCTGCTGCTGGTGTCGCGTTTATGGGAATGGAAAAAGTCGACTTCTTTTGGTACCTACAGAAGGTATATACATCACATGAAACATATGCCAAAACTTATTGAGTAATTGTCATTTTGCACCCTGGAAATGCACAATTTTTTGCACTTTGCACCCTAAGTTACAAATTTGGCAATTTAATCCCTCAAATTGCATATTCTTAACAAATACAATGGACATTTTGCACCCCAGTAGGGTGCATTTCGCCAAAGAATATGCAATTAGGGGGTGCAATGTGCCAAAATTTTACTTTGAGGGTGCAAAGTACCAAAATAGTGTATTTCTGGGGTGCAAAATGTCAATTACATGGACTTGTTTTTTGGTGATTTTGATGATATATTTGTTTATTTATATTATTTTTTGGCAGGTAAGTGGCTTTGCTCTAGCCGGTTATGCTGCCGGTATTGCTGCCTATATTGCTATGCATAATGTCAATTTTTCCCTTCCGGCAACTATAGCTCAGGTCCCGTTCCTTTCTGGTTCATAAATAGAAACGAGGGACAACTTGCACCGACCGGGTATGTCTCACCATATGAAATATCGCAAAAAATGTGATATGTAGATGACTAGCGCAACATAGATGATGTATTAAATTTTAGTAGATCCTTGACAAAGACGGAATAAAGAGGATATACTTTTTTGTTTAGTGGCTGTTTTTGTAATTTGATAATTGAAGATATCAGATAGTCAAATACCGTTGTGTTGAAGCTCTGGTGCTGCATATTAAATTGAGAAAATGGCAGCAGGTTTAGTCAGTCTGTTTTGTGATCCCGGTTTAGTTCTCACACTTGATCTTTTGTCAAACAAATATATAAAATTCAAAGCTTTTTTTTTTTTTTGCTTGTAGTATTTTGTAAGGTGAAATATATTTTGAACCTTTTGGCTAAATTTAAGATCGTTTTTAAGATTTGAATGTTAGAGAAAAGACAAACCTGGTTATGGAGGTTGCATTGCATGAATCATGGATGTATGAATATATGATTATATATCTATCCATTGTACATGACTTCAAGCGATTATATGCCAACAAGCTTAAGACTAGCTAATTCTATAAAGGGCTTTTATGAAGAAAGGTTAGTACTCAAAATGAGACATTATTTTAAATTTTTACAATCCCGAGTAAATTAAACTAATTCAAAAACTTACAACCTACTTTGCTTTAGGTTATCTTGGACTTGGTAGTACTAATTTTTAATCCACATTAGAGGGTGTATGTGGAAGAGTTTTGGTTCGGCCACGCAGGTTTCTCAAAATAAACTTTTAGCTCCACAAAAACTTCGTAAAATAAATGATTGAAATATAAAAGTGAAATTACAAAACATTATATTATTAAAAATGTTGATAAGAATATCAATATGTGATTGATTGATTTAATGGAATAGATTAATCATTACAAAATGTAAGTTTGAACTTTTGTTGAAAGATGTTCAATCCATCTCAAAAATGATTAAGTTAAGTTAAAGACGGAAAAGAAAAAATTGTAGATGAGAATTCACTAAACTAAATTAGGAGACATTAAAATTATTCTAGCAATTACTATAAGATGGGGAAAAAAAAAAGAAATGAGAAGAGAGGAAAAATATTCCAAAGTTAAAAACGCTTTAACAATATAAAAATATGCAGACTCTTGTGTTACCGGCAGCTCGCTCCGGCATCGCACCACCAGTTCCGCCGGCGGCGTTTTCTAAACGCTTATCCTTTCATATCCCTCGGCCATTACTTCGTTTTAACAGCACCCTCGATCTTCATTCATCTCTTTCGTCACTGAATTTACTCAAAAGTTTATCTTCACCTTACTTAATTTTCAATAATAACCGTAGAAAAACCCTAGCTTCCGCTCCCATTGCTGCTGCTTATAGTTCTCCAACTGATGAGTCTGAAAATGCTAAACTTGCTCAGGTCTCTTTCTCTCTCTCTGTACTCACAATGCATTCATTTTATGGATGTGTATTACAAAAATTTATTGGATGTGCTATGTAGGGGAAATTACGGTGTTGAGAATTTAACGATTTTAGAGTGATATGATCTATTTTTAAGTTAAGGTTTAGGGTTTTGGTGTCTATTTTAGCTAAACTAGGGATTTCAAGCTTTTTAAGAATTGAAACTCAGCATTTCTCTTTAATTATTATATTTATGTTATTTGAGTTCGAAAATCTGCTTAATATTACATGCTGGCTATTGTAATTGAGGTTCTCTGTGAATTCTAATGCGCTCTTTATTGTAAATTTGCATGGTAGTTATGTGAACCAGCAAAAATTATCTCCAAAGAAATGCAGAAACATAATATAATTCAAGATTTTGGTTATGTTACTTAGTATTTCTAGTTAAAACTACTATCATCATTGTAATATGAGGGCAAATTAAATTGATAATTGATGTGAGATTTGACACGGATGCAATAGTAAATGCTGTGCAGTATCCAATTATTATTTGATTTACCCTTACAAATATCAGTTCCAAATTGTCAATTTTAGGTTTCAAAAAGATTAGAGAGTACTTCGAGGTATTTCAAGAGATTGGGAAGTTTTGGTTTCTGGGGACAGCTAGTTTCTACGGTTGTTGCTGCCGTCATCCTTTCGTTCTCTATTGTTATTACTGGGAAGATTACATCACCAGTTACCTTTTATGCAAATGCTGGTGGAATTGCAGCTGCTTTCATTTCCGTGTTCTGGTCTTTTGGTTATATTAGGTTATCGGATAGACTTCGGAAATCAGCCAATGATCCTTCAAAGGTAATTAATGATATTTGAATATGAGATAACATTATAATTTACTTTTGAGATTTTTGTTGCCTAAACTGACAGTAATTTGTTGATATTTTTAAAATTCAAATGCCTTATATGACACATAAGCTTATTACACATATAATGGGTAACTAGGAGATCATAATATAGATGATGAATAAAGAAGACCAAATCAAGATCTGTGTAAACATTCCTTATACATTGTCATCATAGAGCTTGAACAAATTATAGTATATGTTCATTTTGTGGCCTTAGAGTGTTCGGAGGTAAATGATTCTCGTGTTGCTGGTATCGTTTAATACATTGAGGTAGATGTCAGGTTTCCAGTGTACTTTGACTTTCTGTCAGATCACATACAGCTTAAATTTCAGAATATTTGACAGAGCTGTGTTAGATTAGTCATAACCGAACTCTAAAATTTGGTCCCGTAACTTCTGGGTAATGAATTTGGACCTCCTAAATAAGTCCTTCCATCCAGACTTTTGATATCCCTGCAAATTAAAAAACGTGTAGCGAAAATCATTCCACGGACTCACTTATCTTCATCCAGGAAAAGATGAATGGAAAGTCTTCATGTTTAGTTTATGATTAAGATGCCAACTTAAGAATTGTGAGTTGAGATGATATAGAGTGACCAAAACATGAAGAGATGTTGAGAGAAGCAGAAGCTTAATGAATATAAAAAAGAGTAGTCATGTTCATGCAATGTTTGGAACTACTAAGGGTGCTAAAGGTCATCTGAATGTCGGAGACTTTTGGGTGAACTGCAGACATTTAAAGAACTCCAGTCCTGCCCTGCTAATGATCAGTTGAGGACATACATTTTACAATATAAGAGCTATACTAGAGTTGTAAAATTAATAGGATTATCACGTGTAATATTTAGAAAAGTAACTAAATTATTGCAGCCTTGTATAAGCGATATCTGAAGTCAAGCATATTTCAAATTTCAAACAACCCCATCAAATATCTCTAAAGCACAGATATATAAAGAGAAAGAAAAGAGGAAACGATAAAACTACAATAAAAAATTGGTGATGTACATGAAGCTGATGTTAGGAAGTGTGAAAGGGATGCCAAAAAAAGTCATTGTAAGACCCACTAATATAAATTACAAAAGAATAATTGCTTGCGCATGTGGTCTTCTACTTCAGCCTTCAAATATGCACTTTACCCTTTTGCTTTGCACTCTTAATAGTGGCAATACCAAATGTGCTTGTGCACAGTGTTTTGATACTTGTCTGCGTCCCCTAACCCCAAATATACCTAATTCACTGAACTTCCAATAAGTAGGTTCGCTATGTCATTCCATCTTATCAAATATGACATCAGTTATTCTGAATATTTCTAGTTTGGTTAACAAGTTAAAAATGTTCTTTCAGGCACCCCCTCGTGCAGATGTTGTAAGCAGTCTTAAAAATGGAATAGCTGTAAATCTTTTGGGTATGGGTGCCGCTGTACTCGGTATGCAAGCGACAGTGGGTTTTTTGGTAGCCAAAGCACTTACAACTTCAGCTAATCCTTATTACAAAGGGAATAGTCCAGTCCTTGCCTTGGATGTGTTCTTGGTGCAGGTACCATTTACAACTTAACTTCAACTTGCTTATCATCATTACATATACCATCGTTCTTGATGTCACAATCTGAATCCTGAATCTATATATATATATATATATATATATATTTGTTGATGTGGTGTTTAAATTGATGAGCAAACTTTATCTTTGCAAGCAAGTCACTCATATGCTCGTTCCATGGGTGTCCATTCTTTTACAGGCATCGGCAAACACAATACTTTCACATTTTCTAGGACTTGTGTGCTCCTTGGAGCTATTGCGCTCGGTCACATTGCCGCCTTCAGACAGTGTTCCGATTCCTAAGATTGCATGATCTGTATAAGCTTTAGTAAAAGCATTTGGAAACGGAAATGAAGACAAAGTAATCGGATTGTCTTTAGTGGGATCTCGTATTTTATCCAGATGTAGCTAGTGTTTTAGATGCAGCTCTACAAGTCATTTTGTGTTCAACCAAATTACATTCCCATACCAAGCATTTGAAAAAATATTTCTTTTTCCTTTTTCTGCATTATGTAAACTTTTAATCTTATGCACTTACAATATTTTTTTCTCGAAGAATTGCAGTGGATTATTTCCCAAATATATATGTTTATGCGTCTGAAAGAGAATAATTATACCTAGTTAAGTTTGTATACAAGAGTAATTAATCTTTTTATTTATTAGTATATATGTCAAATTATTTGAGTTACATTTCATCTTTTGTATACATATTTTATATAAGGTCATTTTCAAAATTAACTCTCTATTAATTTTTGTATTCTACCCAAGAGAAATTCTAGCCGCTGAAATAATTATCTGCATATTTTACTGATAACATTTAGTTTATGTAATTTCTTTTTATTCTTCATATAAAATATTTAACCTAAGGCAATGCCCCTGGGGTACAACATTGTTTTCGAATAAAATCAAACTGCAACAGTCCAAGCATTTTTTTTTTTTTTTCATATCGAAATTTAAAATGTATTTATTGATAAATGAACCTAGCACACATGACCTTTAGTCTAACCAAATATTGACGTCTCGAATCACTTAATGCTTTTAAGAATAATTTTTGTCACTTTTTCATAATTAAACCAAACTTGAAGAATTATTAATAGAAAATATTGTTCAAATTTAATTTACTATGTATACCAAACTGAGATTAAACGGGCTTCTATCAATTAACACATGTCGAATATTAAACAGTTTGGTGATTTAGTGTTCACCGCACAACATAGACAAAAGATCCGGAAGTTTTCTTTTTCTTTTAAAGGGCTCCTCTAAAGCAACAAACAAGAATAAAAATTTAAATATTTGTTTTAACAATTAGAATACCAAGGCAACAAAAAATTGCAACTCTACTCGGCGACACACTTTAAACACATTATCTCATCTATAATCCTGACATTTTAAGGTAAATAATTCAAAAAAAGGAAAACTGAAGAACCCAGTTTTACAAATTTCAAGCTCCACAACCAAATTCATATCGTCATGATTGTTCCTATATCCAGCCCAAGAAGCTAGTGGAAAGCTATACAGCTCAACAATGACAAAATTACTATAAACAAGTCGCAAGAACCAAAAATCTCTAACAAATTGGACAAACTGTTAAAATGAAGGACAGCCCTTCCAGATGGTTCTGAAAATTTCTTTCATTCGAGGCTAGATGCTAAGCAACCACCAAAAGGTACCTGAATAAATGCATACAAATAATACGGGTGAAACAAATACGCAAATCATATGCTGTTAATATTACATAAAAATTCCCGGATTGCAGACATGACAAAACTCCCTTAAGACTTAAAGATTTGCTTGTTTACATAAAAAATATAATACAGAATGATGAAAGTCATATTCCAGGTCCAAATCTGTAATATGGAGATCATGTATGTTGTAATACAAGTGTATTTCCTCCAACAAACTGTATGAATTATGAGGCTGAGTGTTCTAACATGTAGATATATAACTAAGTTAATGAACTAAGAAGTTGAAAGTTGTACCATGAATATATATATATATATAAATATCCTACAAATTATAATACTTTTTTTTTATTTAACTTACTTAATATAATTCTTTACCTTTTTCCATAAATGCATAAACATCTAATGTTACATATTTTACATGCACTGTGAGCCCCAAAACTACAGATGTGGTGTGCACAGGTGTAACATCCGAGATGGGCGGGCAACTATATCCACTAGACATGGCTTGTTTCTAGCATGTTTTGGCATAATACTTCAAGCGTACCAAAGGACTTTATAAGGCACATGAAATTTCAAGACACAAAGATAAACAACCATATGTTCTCAAAAACCAAAGGATAAACAACCATACATGCAAAGGGGCCAATCTGAGAAACAGAGAGATTACAATGAGTCTACTGGATCTTCTTCTCCTTGTTTGAAGGCAATGGAATCTTGCTCAGTATCTTATCATCAAAATTTCGGTATTGTATCCGAGCTATATTATATGCTACATTCAGCTTGTCATCAATTGGATTTTGATACTTGGCATACAACACAGGCAATGATAAACTAAGAAGAACCCCTGTCATGAAGAATTGCAATTTGAACCACATTATTATTGGGAAAAAAATGGTACGTAAAATAATGAAGAAATCCATACATACCGATGTATACCAGTGTCAGAAAGTTGAAGAAACTGCCAACATAGGAAACAACCCACAAGCTTATGGCAACCTAACAAACAAAACCCATTGGACACATTATTCCTCCAAATTAGCCGTATTATAATCACGATTGACAAACAAAACATCTATTAAGCAGCACAACAAATTATAACACCTGACTAAAGAGTCTCCAGTTTCCAGTGATTGCAATATCATGTGCAATCGCCAATGCATGATTTACCCAGACACGCATCTCATCAGCAGCCTTCACAACATTCTCTTCTGAAATCTCGAGATTGGGGAGAGGCGGAAGAGGTCTAAAACCATAGAAACCTTTTGTTCATTAAGTCCGCGCAAACAATCAAGATATTAAAACTCACAACATCATAATACAGCTCAAAACCCCTTACTCTAGAATAAGAAAAGACAGAAACAAGAATCCTTCTGTCTTTCAATTTAAAATTCATCAACTACTTTCCAAAATAAGACTTATAATACGTCAGTGAAATCCAACACAATAATGCAATAAATCCAGTAAGTAATTATAAAAGTGTGTTGGAATGTTTACCTATTGAGAAGCGATGCAGATTTAGCCCAAAAGAACAAGATTACGACAAGTAACAATAAAACATTGGATACAAAGGAAAGCAAATTGTATCCGGCTCGTTCGAATAGGAACCATAGAGCAGTCGATCCCACAAGCAAACCTACGCTACTGCACCATCTCTTCCACAATAACACATCAGCAACTGCAGAGTTTAAAATCAAATAGACTTAATTACATACTGGAGAAATGGATCAATAAACTGATGAATAATTAACAATTAGATGCCCATTATGATGCATAATGAAAAATGCGTGAATTTAAATGTAAAAATAAAATATGAATAAGACCTGCTCCACCTCCGAGCGCTGAATGAACATATTCTGCCATGGCGATTAGGGTTTCTGATAATTGAAACGGAGAGTTCGATGAGAAAGATGGAGAGATTCAGAGAATAAAGGGAGGGAGAATCTGAAGGGGGAGATTGTGGTAATTTTGAAATTTCACTGTCAAGAAAGTTAAATAGAAAAGTGCAATACACAAAATATATTTTTGGTTTTGGGTAAAATAGAAATATATTTTCCAATTACACGTCAAAGAGTTAAAAGAGGAGAGATACAAATTCTACTAATTGCTACTCCAATTTATCATTGTTTTTTCTAGTGTATTAACAACTTGGTTGAAATTACTATGAAGAAAACATAAGTTGTTATTATTATATGAAAAAAAAGAAAAGAACGCATATAATTACACCAATTTGTTGATGTGATTGAATCGATTTGGATTCCGCAAGAGTCTAGAACTAAAAATAAGAAACCGTGAAAAAGAAGATTGTTGTGTGATCATGTCATGGTGGCCTCCCTTGGCGTAATTTAATTTGTTCAACAAAACTTTTATCTAATGGCGTTTGGTGAAATCTACCAACTTCTATTTGTTATATTAGTATGTTTGGTCTAATACTTTAAAATTTCACATTTACAAATTCTTTTTAGAATTTAAACCCAAATTGTCAGATTGAACTCTAATCAAACCAAACAAGAGCTATGTACATATTTAAGTTATCAAATCGATCCCGAATCAATTTCGAAATTATTATATAAATGCTATGAAGTTTATTATAACAATCAGCTTGAACAACTTTTATCTACTATAGTTTATAAACTCAAACTTATAGGAACTTTCATCAACTTTTTCCTCCCAAATGATATCACATAATTATAACAGCATTTAAAAAGAAAGAATTGTAGAATTCTTGCCATTTCAAATGAAGCATTAAGCAACAATCCTAGTACATAGTAGAAGGAATCATATATATCCATCTAAACAACAAGATCATACATCTCCCAGGCCCATGTAATAGAAAGGATAAATGTTCTAAGCCTAGGCACCATAAATTCATTTTATCAGTCTAAAACTACACATAGAACCTGATAGTAACTCAGAAGTTCGCTAAGTCAGTCTTTATATATCACCTTTTAATCTTCAAGTAAGAGATTTAGTATGACTGTGAAATATATCTCCATCACCTCTAAATATCATCGTTATCTGAGTCCCCATCCTCGTCGGAAGATTGTTCCTTCTGTTGTTCTCCCCCTGCTTCTGATTTTATCTTTTTTTCTTTCTTCTTCTGCTTTTTCTTCTGACGTATTGCACGTTTCTTTGATGTACGCTCCTCTGCAGCTTTTAATCTTTCTTCCCTTCTTTTGTTGAATTCAGCTACTTCTTTTCTTTTCTGGAAGTCAGCATCCATCCTTGAAAGCCGGTCTTGTTCTTTCCGTCTCATTTGACGATACTGTTACCAAAATACCTCCACAATGTAAGTTAAAAGGTCAAACATTCGTGAAAGAGCACCTAAGTCAGCTTGTTGTGTTCAAGTAAAAGGGGAGACATCATTTTGTCAATTATTGGACTTGAAATACATGAATGTTTTAAACAGCCATGATCTCATGTTTCTAAAGTATTAATGCTTTCACATCCCTCTTTCAGTTAAAGGATAGGTCAGCATCTTATTCACAATTGAACAACAGAAAATTGTTACACTGAAAATCAACATGCAATTGACAGGCACCTAACTTTAAAATTCTTGCACATATCTCACATGCCGGGGGTGGGCAACTTCTTCTGACAATATCGAAAAAGATAGAATCTTCCATAAGATGAACTGAACCAACATTTTATTACCAAAAAGAAAAGAACTGAGCCAACATGTAACCAAATTGACCGAGCCATGATGCCAAATGCTAATAGTTAAATTCTTATATAAAATTATTTTCCTTCTTACATTAAGGCGTCAATTTTCTTGATATGATACAATTGGGAAATAAGGAAAGAGGAAGGAAATAGGCTTGAATCCTATCTCCACCTAATTGCTTGAGATGTTGGGCACACGTAATCATACATGTAGAGATTCAGGCATTCAGCTATTTGTACTTTAGGGTTTCCCATCTCTGTTGTGCTTTTAGCTTTACAACTCAATTTTCAAAACTATGAAATATGGGACAATCTAACATATCTCAACAATCAACATCATAATAGCCTCTCTCTTACTCTTTAATGCAGCCTTCTAATATCTAGAAGATATCAAATGGAGTATCTTCTCCAAGGATTTGGAAATGTTCTTCAGTATATCTTTGACCCCGTGCTAAGGTATTGCTCTGGGATACTTTCTTGTTACCTTCTTCCACCTTCGATTATGTAAAAAGTTGCTTGGAAATGGTTATTATTTAACATATTGTAGCCTTGTAGGAATATCATTTCTTATATCAGTTACCACTTATCAATGCCCAAGTGAACCTGAAAAATCGTAAGTGATTCAACTACTCAAGCCAAAATACTTGGAACCACCAAAGTAACCCAAATTTTTAGAACGATAAAATAAGAGTGGCATGAGTATTTATAGAGCAATCTTACAATTTTCCACAGTCAATGAGGTAGAGAGTCGTATATGGTTGTTGCTAATGTATTTCTTGCAATAAAATATGACCTAAAATATTCTTATCTATTCTGCTCAATCTAATTCTAAAAATGAAGTCATGAACTGTATTTGAATAACTCTGACAAACAAGCCCCTATGAGCTCTGTTTCGCCCCAACATCAAATGAGAAATAAAAGTAATTGCTGACAAAATAGATTAGAGTCAACTGCAATACCAAAATTGAGGAGATAACCGAAGCCTATAAGAGATTAGATGGTGCTTCCAAAGATTCTAGTCTTAGAGCATCTCCAACAACTCTTTTATTAGCTGATCCAAGAGCCTAAAATCAGAGTTTTAGCTCCCATTGTTGGCACCCAGATTCTTTTAATCATGAATAACTAAAACTCTGATTTTATAAAGGGTTATTGAAGATCTTCACTGTTCACTTGCTGAAATCTGAGTTTAGCTAAAAAAAAGAAATTAGCTTTTTCTGTTGGAGATGATCTTACAAACAATTATACTATTAAGGCACCCAGAATATGCACTTGCTTAGTTGTAAGAACATCTAGCTTTCCATGATGAAGAGTGAACCTCCAAAATTTTAGAACAATACTAGGTAGAATTAGATTTAGCCCTCCTTTTTTGTAGTTCTGATTGTAAATTAGAGAAAATTAGACCCTTTTGTAGAGTGTACCATATAATCAATGATGTCAGTAATGACTTGTACACTGACGAGAAACAACTTAAATTTTCAGCAATTACTTGCTATACCTGATGGAAATCGCCGGAACCGGAACCGGCGGAACTACCGGAGGTGTTGCTGACACGAACTGGTACACACTCAAGTATTCGGCGGAGCTTAATTTCGAGGTCCTCGTCCTCTGGGTTAGGGGCGGGGGGCGTGTACTCTACTATGGCGGAGGATGAATTGGAAGAAGGCGGAATCGGAGGGGCAATCGGCCTCTCCGCCACTTTAACCATCTGCATATCTCCGGCCGCCACGAACGTCGGCCTGCCCGACGATGATGACATTTTTGCGAGTTGATTATTTATTCAAGGTTAGAGTGGGGTTTTATACAGTTAATTTGGGATTTTGTGTGAGGACGCTAAAAATTGGGGAAAAAGACCCGAATCGCCGAGAACTTTAGAGCCGGGTTGCGGAAAAAGGAACCGAAATTGTAATAAGAAAGGGGGGAAAGGTGAAAAAGAAACGACTCACTTGGAAAAAAGGACAATCACAACGTTTCTAATTTTCACACTTAACCCCTCAAAAAATAGTTTTGCATGTGTTCCCCTGAAATTTAGGCTGTGTTTGGATGGATTTTGGCCCGGTCTCGCGAGTTTCGTGAGACTGAGTCAAAACCCTTTCAAATGAGTTTTCGTCAAATCCATAAAATCATCAAAAACCTATTCAGAAAACCACTCTCAAACTCTTTAAACCTATAAAATATTGATTTGACACCTACCACCTACTTTTTTCCCCAATTCTCACTAAAAAAAGACATTGATTTGACACCTATCACCTACTTTTTCCCCTAAACCCCAACATTCAAACCCAATCCAAGTGGAGTTTCAACTTATTCAAACCACAAAACCCAAGAGACAAAACTCATCCAAATGAAGTCTCACAGGTTTCATCGAAACCAACCAAATCAATTTTTTTAAACCGAGATCCGCGAAAACGAGTCAAAACCCATCCAAATAGACCCTTATTTCCTGCTCCCTGTTCTCTAATCAAATCAACATCTAAATATATTTTAACGGGCACAAATGTTACTCTCAAGCCTTAATAACCAACTAAGAAGTAACTTTTGGGTCTTGTTCAAATATTTTATGATGTGATGCTCAGTTTCCTATGAGGTCAAAATAATAAAAGAATGAAACATATTTAGGACACACATTATGTAAATTTTATGATTTTGGTTGAAGTATAGTATTTGATGATACATATTCTTATATTTACTAAAATATTCATTTATTAACAGATATTTGATATAGTGCAAAATACATATGTGACGTCTTCACAATGTGACAATTTAGACGGATTCTCCACTAAAAGAGTAAGAGGTTCTCACATATTCAAGAATTGAATATCATTCGATTATTAAAAAAAAAATACATTTATAATAATTATAAAAGAATATGCTTTATCCTAAAAAAAAATTAATAAATCAATTGTTGATCGGGGGATGAAGTGTAACTATTAATTAATTTCAGGGAATTAAGTGCGACAATTATATCTCTGGGGTTAAGGGTCAAATTTACTAATATTAAGAGAGCTAATTGAAAAAATAAATCGATAAAAACAGTCTGCTGAATTTATCTTTGCTCTCCTCCCGAACCACCCCCTTCCACCCACGATCTCCGCCGGCCGCCACTGGGAAACATAAAGGCAAGTCTTTCTTCAGAATGACGGACAGATATGAAACGAAGCATTTATATCATTATTTTCTGATAAGAGCACATAAATTTATAATTTAGTTCCCGAGATTTGAGGGTTACGCAATGTTTTATTTTTATTTTTATTTTTATAGCAGATACCTACACAGAAGAAAGAAATCATAAGGACATGGCTTCTCGGTTACAGATTCAGGGGGATGATTCAGTTATTTTACGAGTCACTCACTCCAACATCAAGAGTTTTTCTCCCGATGTCCGTTTCTCCCCACAAGTATGTGCCATTTTGTTAATTAAGTGCATTAGGTTGATGTTTGAATCTTGTTCTGTTATACTTCTGCTTATATAATGTGAAGTAAGAGTGTAGTAAGCAATTGGAAATCACAATAGTTCGACTTTAGTGAGTAGTAACTTATTTTTTTTGAAGTCGATCCAGCATGAAGCCCCTGAGACTCTAATACAAGGATGAGAGGTGAATCTAATTTTCCAAAACAAGGCCTATAATTGTGGAATTCTATTAGGTTTATTGTAATGATAAACATCACTTAGTATTCTCTGAGCCAGAAGAAACTTAACTAGGCTTGTGTCATGTTCTAAATGCATAATGTATTTCTTCACTTTTGGGTCAGATGACGGTAGAAGCTGTAAAAGAGAAGTTGTGGAAGAAGTGTGGCACTTCTGTTGATTCAATGTCCCTTGAGCTTTATGATGACATGGGGGATAAAGTTTCAGTTCTAGGCGATAACACGAGACCAATTGGTTACTATTCCCCACAAAATGGGTAAGTTTATGGCTTATATCATTCGAAACACTGCAGGAATTCATGATTTCTTTGTAACTTATGGTATTTCACCTTCTTTTGTGAGACCACATGTTGGTAGAAATTTTTCATTCCTATGTTCTGCTTTCATCTACAAATTGTCCTTCCACTAGATTCTTTCAGATGTGAACCTTCGAATTTGCATGCTACTACTGTACTGTTTATTTCTTGATTATGTAGCCAGTCTATTAAATTAATCTTCGATACAAGACTCATTAAGTCGATTTGTTTACTGAAAAAGGCTTGTTTATTTTCACATTGATGTATTTTGTTTAATTTCTACTCATCTACTATTTTGTGTTATCTCCTGGATTAAAGGGATGAATAACCGGATCTACTTTGTAAACTTTTGATGCAATTAGCTAAACTAATTTGTGTTTTTCTGTTTCGAAAAGTTAACCATGCATTTACATTTTTTAGTTTCCGGCTGCATGTCATTGATCTTGATCCATCATCTGTAACATCTGGTGGCTGGCTGGAGGACACCTCTCTTGTGGAGAAATACAAAATTACTGATGAAGCCTATGACAAACTTGATGGTATGGTCTTCATCTTTGTTTCCTACGAAAAATACTTTTTTTCATAGGGTTGTCTAGCTAAGTTAGGACACAGTGTGTATTAAGTTCACTATTTGCGCTTCTTGGCTCATTATCAAACTAAAGATTAATCCCATTGTATCTTCAGATAGGACTAAGGCCCGATTATGCAGTTCATATCTGAAAAAGTAAGAGACGTATTATTCCCAGATGAGTTAGATAATTCCATTTATCAGTTGGATGTTTGATTATGTAATACGAATACCAGCTATGAGATTGGTCAAGTTACTTGGCTTACTCTGTAATCTGAATCTCTCACTGCCAGCTCCATTCTCCTTTGTATTGCTAATATTTACATACAACTATTAATACTGGTTTAGTTACATTTATGTAGAATGTGCCTTTATTCAGCATTTTAATCTCAATTACTCATTTTCTGATTAATTGAACATTACCTTGCCTATACTAATTCAGGTACTTACAAGAAGTTTAAAGAAAAACTGGGACATCGCTATCCAACTCAGGAGTCGAAAGTAACCACCCACAGTACAACCCAATTAGCTTCATCGACTTGCACTATGATCCTTTTCAAATAGCCTTCGATTTGGTTCATTATTATCTCTTGCTCACATTAACAAATAAGAAATTGGTCAAGTTATTTTGATTCTTGGGGTCTTAGACTTTTTTTTTTTTTTTTTTCATATTTTCTGTTAATAGCTTCACCCAAAGTAGCATCACACACTCTTCACAATATATTATAGTATGAGTGCAATTATTTCTCTTCTGTTGCTGAAAGTAAATACTGTTATAGCCTCTAAAATTTGTAGTACTATTTGGTTCTTGATGGATTTATGTTCTTGATCTGGCTTTCTATCTGACAAACAGATTTCAGATAGCTACATGGAGGAGCTTTGTTCAAATATAAAGGTTGGTTCCTTTGGACTCTTTATCTTTTTTTTTTCCTCTCTCGTCCATCCGTAAGTTTTAATGTGCATATGGAACTTCTACTTAAGAAAATCAAATTTCAGGGAATATCGTATCTTTTGCTTGTTAATATTAGCTTAAACTGGAAGTGTCCAGGATAATCCGAATGAAGGGCTTGAATCTATTGACAGTTCTTAGTTCTTGAATCATTCATTTTATATCGATAAAGCCAGAATATACACTTGAAATATATTGATATTGGGTGATTTGACTTCCTTACAAGATGAATAGATGCATCGTCAGTACTTTTATAGCTCAACTGTGTGCTCCATCAAGTTTTTGGAATGTGATTGAAGCAAGAGACTAGTTCATAGCTGAGGCTTTTAAAAACTTTCCCTTCTTTATTTACCCTTGTTGGCATAAAAGACATTAATCTTGACAAAAATTAAAATGAAAATGGAAAATACTTATTCTGAAACGGGTCATCTCCATTTCATACAAATAAAGGGTGCACTAAGAATCAATATGATGTTTGATGACATCTAATTTCTGTGGTTTTAAGACATTGCCGCATATAGAACAATATTAATTTTTTTCAAATATGCTCTTGCTCCTTTGACAAAAAGGTAGGAGATCGATGCCAAGTTGAACCAGGGGAGAAAAGAGGTGTTGTCAAATTTGTTGGTCGGGCAGAAACTCTTGCACCTGGTTTTTGGATCGGAGTTCAGTACGATGAACCTCTTGGGAAACATGATGGCATGTATGTGATGCCAACTTCTTGACACTCCTTATATTAATTAAGATCAATAGAATTTAAATTTTAGTTTGTCTGATGAAGATGTGGGGACTATTAGAAGATGTTTAAAGAGTTTGAGGAGAAAATATTATGCATTAGGATCACGTTTTCCTTTGACTTTTGCAGGGTAAAAGGAAAGCGTTATTTTGAGTGCCCTCCTCTCTGTGGTGGAATGGTGAGACCAGATAAAGTAAAGGTTCGTGATCAACTTCTAAAAAGTTGCTATATGCTGCACCATATGCTATATTTTTTTCTATAGATAATAATGCATCTACTGAAACTCATAGGAACTTGCATACCTGGAATTGGTGAAGAAATTGCTAATTTAATGGCTAGATTCCACTTTGCCTCTTCTAACTTATCTTCAAGTCCTACATTGTTCCCTTAACTAGAATAAATTTTATCACTTCGCCCCTGCAGCTATATTTTTTGCTTCAATTGCACAAAACTATTAGTTTCAACATATTTATCTCCTCTAAAAGGCCATTAACAAAACTCCTCAAATTTCCCCTTTTGTCATCATATAAAAGGAGAGTGTTACGTTTTTCTTATTATCTTTTGACGGAAATATGTAGTAACTAATATTCTAGTACAATTGTAACATAAAAGATAGAGGAGCCAAAATAGTATTGAGCCTATTTTTTCATGTGTTAAGAAAATATAATCAGTTTCATTTGATTTAAATATGCAAAAAACTGAAGAAAACATTCTGTGCCTTTGGGGAGAGGGAAATTTGGATTTTATGTATATATTTTTACTTTGTTGCATATAGGTTTTAGTATTGTGTACTTACCTACTTGGTGGTACAAGAGTTCTGGTAATTTTGATTGGTCTTTTTTATGTCTCATTTTCAGGTTGGTGACTTCCCAGAGCAAGATCCTTTTGAGGAAGAGGAAATATAGTTTACTTAAGATAACTTCTCTCAGAAAAAAAAAAAAAAAAAAAAAAAAAAAAAAAGAAGAAAAGAAAAACAAATTGTTATAAGTTATGATAATGGGTCGTTTGAGGTAATTTATGTTAACATGTACAATGATTTTTTTGTGAAAATTAAGATTGGTTGGTAGGAGCATGAATCAATTTTTTAATACATTTTAACGAAAATATGAAAATATTTCTGTTTTTACTGGATGGTTGCGAAGACAGTTTGGTTTTTAAATTCTTGTTCATGATTGCTTGTTCAATATTTTATTTCTATTTTTTTTAATACTTTACAAGTTTTCCTGTTCTTATATATATGGATGATTAGATGACCGAAACGTACTTTATAAACCAAATTTGGATCCATGGCTGGAGTGAATGGAATAATCTTTCGTGTAAAAAACTTAATGACCAATATTTTTCCCTATCATTCATTTCCAACCTATTCTGAGTTCACTAATTCCTTTGTTCCCTTAACCTACATAGGTGATGTTTGAATGTATTTTTGCTTATATATTTAAAGGGTTTAGAGTTTTTTCATTTTTTTCCCGAAAATTATGGTCATGGATCAAAACTTTCATCTTTTCCTTCGAAAAATTCCTGTTTTTGAATCAAGCGAAACAAAAATAAGATGTAATTCTGAAACTATTGTTTGCCTTAAATCTGTTATTTTTTTAAATTTAAGAACTTTTATTACAATTTCTCATTAGTGTTTTCGAAAAGTTTTCAAGATTTGGTTGATCGAAACGTACACTTGAAAACGAAATTCTAATCCATGAATATGGTTTCAAAATTCCAAAGGCAAATAATAAACACTAAAACATGATTTAGATGAAAAAGTAAAAATTAAAATATTTGGAGAAATTAATATGTGAGGTTAACTTGATGTTTTATGAGTTTAAAAATGTGAAAGAATCCAATTAAATGTATCCACAATGTGTGTTTTCATTATCATTAGGGTTTTTCAAAGTTGAGATGCATTTTAATTTCCAACTTAAAAACACATCCTAACATATTTTCAAAGTTGTAGCTTCAAATAATTATGATTATATACTGAATGCAAGTCCATTTCAATATTATTTCAGAGGCAAGTAATTAGTACATAATTTGTAGTTGTATTGTTTTTAAATAGTCGCTATTATAAATATTTGTAAGCTAATTAAGTTATTAACCAACCTTTGAGAGCAAGCTTTAAATCTTCTCAACATTTATTAGTAATTTCAACGATATACCTACTGTAATCAATATTCTTTCTACTTGAATGAACATTCGATCTTGTCATCAAATCAATGGATCAGCTTCATTTTACCGTGTAACCTGCATTTAACAAGCAATTTATATCAAAAATCCGTAAGAAGATTACATTTACTATATATATATATATATATATATATATATATATATATATATATAGTTTAATACCGTACAACATGACTTATGATGGGGACAATGGCGTGATATATATGCCTAATCTAATTTGTCTAATTTATTTAAAAGCATATGCATATGAAACTCATCTTTATATATCGTTAAGGATAAAAATACGGATATTAAACGAAAGTTTCAATGGTACAAAAACAGTCGCTATATATTAATGATAAGATAATGTGACAAACAAAAAGACATTGAGACTTACTTCCACATTTAGTACCGAAAGGGAGTGGTTTTTTACAATACTTTGCAATATTTACGACTCTAGCTGGACTAAATATTTTCTCCGTCTCTGCGATGAAAAAGATGTTGCAGAAGAGCTTGATATTGGCTTTACGAGCATTAACACAACAATTTTCATTGGGTTTAATGAACCTGGGAGTATATCTTGACATATATATTGAGCAAGATTTTACAAAATCGAACATATCACGACACCCTGTCCTGAGGCCCGACTTTGGTGGAGGACTTTGGCCTACGGCTATGGCAATGTCCATGGCCATGAATCCGACTATCAGAATGGTTACAAAAATGCAATATTTGGTGTTGAAAATGGCCATGTCTTCTCTGTCTTTGGGTGAAGGTTTTAGAGATTTGCTTGTTTAGATATGATAATATACAATTTTAAACTTATGGGTGAAGACACTTAAATAGTGTCTAGTCAAATAAATTTAAGAAAATATGCATTAACTACAGTTTGAAGATGGCCTTTAATGAAATATATGAGTAGAATTATGTGGAAATTAAGTAGATTTTTTAAGGAATTATCAGGCATTTGTATTGAAGATTTAACACCAATATTTCTTGTGGGGTTTCATCTTGGATGGCACCTAAATGTCGCAAGTCGCAACTTGGGTGGATTGGGTTGTGTTTGGATATAGTCAAAATGGGTCAAGTCATATAGAATAAATTATTGTTTTTCAATTTATAATATGCCAATCAAAATAGGTTCAGATCAAATACGTTTGTGTTAAGCTAAATCGTTTTGATCCATTAACTTTTTCTTTAAATAGTTTGTTAATGGTTGAAATATATTTCATTAAGCATGTGTCTTAGTTATAAGGAAAAACAATATTATAATTAAAAATACTACATATATCTTAATTAGTTTAATTAAATAACTTGCACATAAATCATAAAAATAAATAGACACGAACAACTTTTTTTTATGTCTTGAAACTTATAAATTATAATAATTAAAGGGCGAATATGTAATTAGAATTTACATAAATTAGGAAATAGCAAAAGTTATCGAGTTGAAACTGGTTGATTAAGTCAGTTCGATTCTAGAATAATGTACATATTCCGTCCACCTATTGTTGATTCAATTATAATAATTAAAGGGCGAATATGTAATTAGAATTTACATAAATTAGGAAATAGCAAAAGTTATCGAGTTGAAACTGGTTGATTAAGTCAGTTCGATTCTAGAATAATGTACATATTCCGTCCACCTATTGTTGATTCAATTAAACTCAGTTTTGACCACCAGACATTTAACATAAGATAAAGCCAACCATTTCGATAAAAAGATAAAAGAAATAAGGATTTGCTCGGGCTCAATTAAGTCGGGCTGACCCATGTCAAGACCCATATTCACACTCTAGTTACTCCTAGTCAAGTGTATGTACATGTCTTGTAACAGGCCATTTCTAAAAGTATTTCGTATTTACATATAGGTAAAATTGCAGAAAACGTCCCAAGCTAATTATTGATTTTGAATTTTCATCCCGAACTATTTAATTTGGTGAATTTCGTCCCATAATTTAATATTTTTTTGGAATATCGTCCCAAACTAATTACTAATTTTGATTTTTCGTCCCAAACTATATCAACTCGCCAAATTTCGTCCCATAATTTACCATTTTGTATGAATTTAGTCACAATATTAAATTTCTAAGTTAATGAAAATGACGTTCAATTTTGTAATTAATTTGGGACGAACTCTGCAATATTATATAATTATTCATGTTAAAATTTACCATGTCATGACCCTTAAGCAGCCATGTGATAATTCATCGGCAAATGCGCAATTCCGTCTTATAATTAAGGTGGGACGATATTTCAAAAAAATATTAAATTACGGGACGAAATTCGCCAAATTAAGTAGTTTGGGACGAAAATCCAAAATCAGTGATTAGTTTGGGACGATTTTTGCAATTTTACCTTACATATATTAACTTATTATATTTTACTTTGTGAATGAATTGAGTGTGATTTGATAGAATATAATTTCTCTTTAAAAAGGGCAAAAATACAAATATCTGATATTATGTATGATGGAAAATGAAAATAAAGCTTATTAGAATAAAAATGAGAGTAACAGAATAAATCTCAAATAATTACATGATAAATGTGATACAACTATTAATCACATAATAAGTGCAATACACTTATTTGATGATTAAATGTGTGTGATCAAACTTTGTCCATGTTAATTTACTTTTAATTAAAAACTCTATATAAGAGATTATGATTTTTGCACCAAATCTTTCCCCATCGAAACTGGGTCACTCAGTTACACGGTGTATACACCAACATGTAATTGATCTAGTGAAAGGGATTAGTCACTACAAAGTAGCGGACTCAGGTTCGAATCCCTGTTGGGAGAGATACCCACATTAATGTGTTCAACCCGCCTCAAAAGGGATTAAACCATTGGGAAACCAAAAATTATATACCTAGTAATATCCGGTAAATGTGCATTTTAGACCTTTAATTATTATTGGATGACGATTCTGGGATAACTTTCTCTTTATAGTAAATAGTAAGTAGTCCCAGAATTTTAACTATTTCGTGTTTGTAATTTAGGACATTTGAATTGGTCCTTTACCTTCTTCTTTTTCATGTTTGTAATTTTAGGAAATTTAGCTGTAAATTGTAATCTCAATGTAATTGTATTCAAAATTAAAAAATTCTCCTCGAAATTTGACATATGAGCAGCACTGTATAACGTCCAAGCGCCAATCACAGATCACTAAAAAAAAAAGAGTCAATTTTCAATTTTGAATTTGAAGATTAGAATGGCAAATTTTCTACATTTGGAAAGTCTCAACCCAACGGCATAATAATAGTAAATCCCAACGACTACAAACAAAATTAGTTTCCCAAATCTGGAACGCTCCTCCTTCCCAAATCGCATTTAGTAGCAACTTCCATAACGGCACGAGTCAAAAGTAAAACAGGTAATTTTTCAAAAACTTCCTCTTTCAATCACCCGCCGACGCGTGTCCTTCCAGCTGTCCCTCCGTATTATATCAGGTAACTATAACGCTCCCACCCCAATCCCCTTCTTTAAACTGTTCTTTCAGTTACCTTAACAAATTAAATTTAAATAATTAATTTATCACCCCTATTAATATAGCTTCTCCCACTTCCCCCAATCCATAAACACAGAGAATTATATCTACATATCTGTAAACAAAGTCAATTAGCATTAGAAATTTACCGTAGTGATGAATGAAGGTTGCGATAAGATTAAGGGACCATGGAGTCCGGAGGAGGACAAGCGGTTGCGGAACCTCGTCCAGCAACACGGCGCCAGGAATTGGTCGATGATAAGCAGATCGATTCCCGGGAGGTCTGGTAAGTCTTGCCGACTGCGGTGGTGCAATCAGCTCTCGCCAGAGATCGAGCACCGTCCTTTCACGGCGGAGGAGGACGTAATCATTCTCAACGCACACGCTAAGTTTGGAAACCGGTGGGCAAAGATCGCGAGGCTTATTAACGGACGTACGGATAATGCGATCAAAAACCACTGGAACGCTACCCTGAAGCGCAAACTCGAGAAGGTTCGCGGCGGAGAGGAGAGGCCTGCGCAGGTTTTGAGGCGATCGGAGAGTGGAGATGTTGCGGTTGCAATGATGAACAGTTTGCGAGTGAGTCCTGTATGTGATGCCGGCGACAATTTGAACTTTTATTTGCCGGTTAAGACGTTTGCGCGTCAGGTTGAATCGCCGCCGGAGGTGGTTGTGGATGAAGAAAATAGTGATGGCTCGTTGACCGCGTTGACTCTTCGTTTGCCAGGACTTTACAGGGATTCGTCTGATAAGGAGATACGTGAAGAGGACGCGCTATCAACTCTGAGTCGCCGCAGCAGTATCGAGAGTAACGAGTTTTCGACTCCACTGGTGGATGTGAAGAAGGCAACGATGTCGTTTTGTCCGGAGTTGCTTGCGGCGATGCAAGACATGATAAGGACGGAAGTGCGAAATTATTTTTCAGGACTTAAAGATATAAATGGTGGCGGTGGTGCAAGCCTTCCCGTAGTTGATCATATTTTGGCATTAAAAAATTAAAAAATTTATTTTGATACTATTTGTTTGGAGGGTAAGGTGGTAATTTGAAATGGACTGTACCCTGCTCAACACAAGTTGGGGGAATGGGGGACGTGAGCGTAATTTTGAACTTTTAGTACTTAGTGAAGTTGTTCCTCAAAAAAAAAAAAAAAATTACTTTGTGAAGTTGGAACATGTCTTGCGGAAAAAATCTACTGATTTTTAATTTTCTCTTTCTCCTTTTCTATTTTTTTTATAATTAAATATTTCAATAAGTAGTTGACTAATTTTTAATTATACTAGCATTCTAGCATTTAGAAGGGCAATGATTATGACTTATGACTAAATTCACAACTGTTAGGATAGCAATATAACAACTTTTCAAATAAGCCCATATAATAGGATAAAATATTAAAATTTGATAATTAATTATGTAAAAGTTTCTCCGTTATTTATGTTTACCTCAAACTTTAACAAAATATTATGCCTCATGAATATTTAGGTACTATCGTCACATTAAAGTGAAAGATGGTAGCGAACAATGGCGGGGTAGACAAATTATCCTAGGGGGGCAAAACTTTTTTTTATAGCAAAATTCTATAGATTTTTAAAATTATGATAGAATAAGAAAATTTAATTTAAGATAAAGTAACACTATAATTTTTTCCAACATAAGATAAAAAAAAATATACTAACAATTATTTTATCCAAGATTGTAGGTTTGTTTAGAGTCCATTAAATATATGATTCAAAATACGTAATAATTGATATTTAATAAATAAATACAATAAATTAAATTAAACAAAGGGAATGTTCTCCCCGAGGTTCAACTCTGGCCCTCAAACAAAATCTTGATTAATTTTCTGTGGGGGATCTCATGAATAGCTCCGCCATTGATATTTAAGATATGGAGTTAAGTTATTGAATAATCAAATTGAGTATCGTTAAGAAGACAACTTACATAAAAAGAATTGCAATTACATGAATATATATTATGATTGAGAGATGGTGACCGGAAGTTTGGAGCATATACTTAGATTTATTTTATGATCAAGCTTTGTCATTTCCATTCCAGTGCAGCCAAGATGGCCACGACTAAATATACGATGTACAACTAATCTTGTATTTTGTATTGCTTGCAAGAAGAATGTTCCCAACTTACTACCTTGGTCTTTAAATCGAGACAACGATGTTTTATTAACAAATATTGTTGCACGACATAAGATTTAGTCTATTTTAAGAAAATATATTGTGCCTTCATTTGAAAATTACGTTACTTTAATATATATATATATATATATATATATATATATATATATGTTTAATTTTACTCATATTATATACTTTTCATAAAGAAAAAATAAGTTTCACAATCATATTTTTGTGCGTAGTAGCATTGGGATTATGCTAGTATTATCTAGTTTGTGCTATATATATATATATATATCCGTAAAGTATATTGAGTTTTTTTAAAATGAGATTTTGTGAAAAATTGACGTATATGAGATACCCCTTATTAATTAACCACTAAAAACTCAAAATTAATTATGAGCAACAATTTTTTTTAACATGTTGGACGAATACAAATCAGTCGGACATTCCAAATTTTAAATATTTGAAGAATTAATTAAATATCATTGCAAAGTCGTATTTCCTCCTCTCTCCTGTATATTCTTTTTTTTTCTCCATCAAAACTCCAACCACCACTCTCACCTTCCTCCCTGTGCGATACACCGTTTAATTTGCGCATTCTTTCAACACACAGTTCATTCTGTTAAAATATCATCGAAACTGCCTAGTCATACTCTCCGCTGCCATTGGTTGTAAAAGAAAAAAAAAAAAAAAACCTGGAGTATTATATTTTAGATGATCAGATCAATTGGAGCCAAATTTGCTATTTAGAGTTGCTAAATTATAGCCCACAATCCTTAATAATGGGCTGATCCAACATAATAAAACCTGATTTGTTGGGTTGTCGGACTCTTAAATCTGTTAGTATTCTTTTCTTCACATAACATATATCTACAATTCAGCCCAATAGAAACGTTTCCAGTCTATAATATCACTTCGACTCACTTTGGCAAGAAACAGATAGAGCAGGAGGAAAGTGTACAGTAAAACAAAATAGGAGTGCAGAAAACACCCGTGAAATTGAAGAGATCTTTCAATCAAATCAACCCATAAACAAATAAGAAAAGGAAAGTTGCTGTAAATCAATAAAAAAAAGCAGAAGAAATCTGTGAAGAGAGAAGAAGAAGAAGAAGACGACGACGATGCTTCCCACCTCTTCATCGATGAAGGGGCGTGCGGGTACCCACGCCCGCGATAGTTCTTTCCTACCCCAATACCTCCGCAGAATAGTCAAGGTTTCTTTCTCCATTTCTTCACAGGCAATTTCATGCAAGATCATATTTCGTAATTTACAGATCTTGACCTTGAGTCGGAAGTTTTAATCAGATGCCCCTTGATCTCATTGCGTTCTATTGTGCCATTTAAAGCTTGACTGGGTGTTTCTATTTGGATTTAGACGAGTAAATATGTTTATGTTGTCTAGTTTAACTTGCTCAAATGCTGTTGTTTTAGTCGATTTCTGCAACCTGTATAGACAATAATGTAGTTAGCTTATTATCTTTGAACTGGAATAGAGTCTTTGATTTCAAGCTATGCTTAGGTACATTTACAGGATACTGAGTTTTAACATGGTATATTGGGGTGAATCTTGCAGAGGAAAGTGGTTTCAAGTTTTTGGACCATTGTTCCATACAATCATGTCTTGGAAAATTCAATTTTAATGCCTATGGGATTATATGATTCCATTCTAGTTCCATTGACAATTCACATCTGGTAGATGTATTGTTGCGCTTGTCAAATATCTCGTAGTTTACATAGATCGTGATTGTACCTGGCTAATGGACATTGATTTAATTATGTTACCCCCTGCTCTTGTTAAAATATTAAACACAAATATTCAAATCGATGAAGTACCCATGTATACTATAACCTCACAATGTGGTAGTTGCTGCTAAATTGTCAGATGGAAAGTCAAAGATTTCAAAATTAAGGGACGAGGATACATTATAGTGCAGAGACTCTATCTATAGCTATGGTGCAGGCTTTCATTAGTGCTCTGGACTTTAAAAAGGTGTAATAGGTCCTTTCAGAAGGAATATGACTGTTGATGATTCATGATTTCAGTTTAGACTCTCATTGCCATAATTATTCTCTAAGGAGTTTTCTTGTGAAACTTCGTAAAATATTTTCCTAAATGACCAGTGGGAGATTCAGAACATTAGATTATCTTAATGCAGGAAGCCCATTAGTATGGCAGTTGATCAAAAATTTTGGGTGAGCCTAGAACAAGAAGAACAAGAGATTTCCAACCATGAACATGAGGTATCTCTAGGTTGGTCAATGATTTAGGAGAGAGGTGCATTTACATAGTATTTGAAATATTTGGTACAATCAGAGGAATCAAACATTGAAATTTGTTCATGTTAATTATAATCTTATTATTTTTGTGTTTATCTATGTTGTGTCATTATTTGGCTGAGAATCTGGTGCAGCCATCATAACCGTACATGGGTTAGAACGTAGCCGTCAGTGTTATATTTATTCCCACTTCCCAGTTATATAATTTTGCTAAGCTTTCTATTATTGCTTACTTATTAATCTGTAACTTTATTCCTTTTCATTTATTGTATCCTTATGACATCATTTTTTATGGGTCAATCCTTGCAGTGGCAACAAATGGACATTGAATATACTTTCTGGCAAATGCTTCACCTATGCACATCACCGAAAGTTGTGTGAGTATCCTGCATCTGCCGATGGTACTTGTTTTTCTATAATCATTTCATTTGGTAATGGTTGGTCCTAATCTGTAATGTTGATTGGATTGCTGATCCTTGTGATGTTGATGTATATCGAGTTCATCTTTTGATGTTTATAAAGCACTTATGAATAGATCCATATCACACCTGTCCAACCCGACTTTCTTGGACCTACATCTACTTGTTTGTCCCAAAAAAATTTAGATAAGAAAACCGGAGTTTTTAATTGCTTGTTCACCGACTACATGAGCTCAAGAGCAGATAATTGAATAAAAGGTTGAATGGTAGTTCATATTGCATGATGATATGAATAGCGTTTATGAAATAGTCTTCTTGTATTGTGACTGTTTGTGATATTCAGAGATATAGAAAAAAAGTGTTAGATAAGTGGCAGTCTATTTTATATTTCAAAAATTCAAGGACATATTATATTCGTTGAATATTACTTTTCTGAGTGATAATAAGATAGGAGTGTAGACTAGTCTTTTTGGTTTTGTTTCTCATGATTTTGTTTCTTCATTTTGCATGTGAAACTGTACTACTAATGCAGATACCAACACACAAAGTATCACAAGCGTAAGTCTCGTTTTCTTTTTGATCTCTTTTGCTCTATTTGTCTTAAGTCTTAATGCAAGGTGTTTATTTGTTTTTGTATCCATTTCTGTTCTTACTTCTTAAGCCACCCTCAGCCCTAATTTCATCTCTAAGAATCTTTACTTGTTTAATAGGAATATATGATAAGAATTTTATACATTATGTTACTCAAGTTGTCATGATCCAATAAATATTTTCAAAGATTGTTTCCAGCATATGTATGCAAGAATTGAAATTGGATCTTTCCATAATGTTTTTCCAAATCACCATATTCTCAAAGCAAAAAAGGGTTGAATTCCATATACAGCTTTTTCAAAAAAATTACTATATGATATTCATGTGATGTGACCTGATTGGCTTTGATAATTTAGTGCCAAAAAAAACAGATAACTTACTTTTTTTGTGGGAACTTTGAGAAAGTTGATCAAGTGATAAAATGTTTAACTGATTCTAGAACTTTTAGGGGCAATATAGGATCTAACTGTCTTATACACTCAATGATGAAAAAATTATTTATTGCTTGCAAGCAGAGGAAACATTAAAGAGAGTAATGTAAGCAATGTTTATTAGAAGCACAGACTTAGTTTTTTATTCTCGGATGCCTACAAAGTTATTATTTTCAAAAATAGATATTTATCATGCTTCATTTCAAACACCACAGTACATCAGCTGTTTAAATGTAGAACAATGCTTTAGCTATTTTTTCCAATATTGTAGCCGGAGTAATATATATATATATATATATATATATATATATATAAGCTGATCTCTGAACTTATCCTTCCTGGGAGTATACTAGCCCATAATTGTCATTTGGCAAAACTGTTTTTTTGTTTAAACATGTTGATAATGCATATTTTCCCTAAATATATACAAGCCATAGGCTCAAATGTTACTTTGAGTAAGTATGCAAGAATTCTGAGTTTCCTGTGGATTGGTTTCTTATTTTTAAAATCCTTATTTGGTGAAGTTAATTAACAGAGCATACAGTACTAGCTTTGGCTTATCATAAAATTTAATATACAAAGCATAATTACTAGCTTTGGCTGATTGTAAATTCTATCTATTTTGTTGTCCAGAAACAAAGAATCAATGGGCACGTGATGATCCGGCATTTATTGTCATATGTACTCTTCTTTTATTAGTTTCTACAATGGCTTATTGTGCTGCGTAAGTGACTTAAACACTTTCTGATCTGGCTGCTTTACATGCTGAGGTCTAATGTTCAAAACATCTATTTGGGTAAATTATGAACACACCCCTCATGTATGGCCTAATTACAAAAATCCCCCTCACGTATTGGGTATTACAAAAATCCCCTTCAGGTTTGTCACTTTCTTACAATTAACTCCTTGTCCCTAAAATGTTCCAGTTTTGCCGTTGGAAGTTATTTGTAATGTTTATAATATATTATAAATTTTAAAATTTGGGTGTTAATTGTTATATCTTGTAAAACATAAAAATAATAATCATATACTTACCACCAAAATAATAATCATATTTATAAAATATGTTATTAAAATTCTATTTAATTTAATATTTTACTATTTAAATTGCTAATAATTATATAAATACCTTCTTTTTTTTGCAATATTTATTAAAACTTATGGACAATTATAAATTTTATCAATTATTTTGGTAGTAAATATATAATCTCTTTTCTACTTTATAAGTTATAATAATTAGCACCCAAGTTTTAACATTTATAAGGCATTACAAACAATACAAATAACACCCAAGGTCAAAATAGGAACATTTTAGGGATAAGGGGTTAATTGTAAGAAGATGACAAATCTGAGAGGGATTTTTGTAATACACTATACGTGAGGGTGATTTTTATAGTTAGACCTTACCTGAGGGGGTATTCGTAATTTACCCCATCTATTTTGATTGATTCTTGGCCCAGAAAACTTTTATTTGATTAAAATTCTGCATGGTAATCATTCTTTTAGCATGCCAAAACATCTTTATGATACTTTGGTGCTGATATATCCTATTTTATTGTTATCTTCTATGTTTCAGGTATGATCATAGCACTGGACATGCTGTTTTTGTAGTTATTTTAGTATTGCTTTTCCACTTCTTAGTAGCAGGTGCAGTTTTGGCTACTTCTTGTTGGTAAGGAATTAATAATAAGATGGATAAGATATGCCCCTTATCATTGCCCGTGTTTCTATACTATATCTCGTATGGATAAGATATGCCCCTTATCATTGCCCGTGTTTCTATACTATATCTCGTTTTTGTTATGTGTTTCACTTAGGAAAATCATATTTACAAGAATGCTTAGTTATAATTGGTCCTTCAGTCATTAAATTTTTATTGAAAGATGCCAACTTTCTTACAGGTTCTTAACTAACAATTATCTTCGAGAAGAAGCTCCAAACAGTCATGTGGTGGAGCAACGTGTGGAATGGCATGTTTCCCAATCTTCTTTGCTAATTTTTGTATCTTAATTTATAGGATAAGCTCATTTTATTGTATATACGATGATACTGTTCTTCACTAGTGTCAATAAAATTGCTTGCAACCTAATTTTGTATAACGTGTTTGGTTCAGAACTGGGGTTTTATTGCTGATTTTTTTTCCTCCTAACCTTGTGAAGGTTGTATGCCTTTGACGTACACTGCAACTCTTTCTTCCCTGTGTTTGTGCTGCTTTATGGTATGGAGCATCAACTTATAATCCCGCTTGCGACTTTTCTCCACAATTAATGAATATACTGCTGTTGATCTTGTTTTTGCAGTGATACATTATTTTCTATCACCTCTTCTGGTGGCTCATGGTTTTGTTCCCATGTTACTATCAAATTTGCTCTTCATGGCAGCTCTTTCCTACTATCATTACCTAAATTACTTAGGCTACGATGGTATGATGAGTTTTACTCGAAGAATTATCTCTTCTTTCATTTGTTTAGTTATGATTAGTACTACGTAAACTTAGCTGCAATAGAGATCTAAAATTTCAATGAAGTAAGACTCGATGAGATCTGATGCTTAAAGAGGTTGCTTTTCTGTTGGAGTGTCCAAAAGTCGTTTCCCTTCTCACAATAACTTATTGGTTTTGCACTTGAAAATAGTAGTAATTTGTTGCTTCTTAAAAACACACATTGTGCAATAATCTAATGAAATTGAGTTGTTTGAAACTCAACTTATTTATTGAGGGCCTTCACTCCATTGAATTCACACGTAGGATTAGGAAATTTAATATCGCAATGTTTAATGTGCATTCATGAGGTAATTTCTTGATATCCACGCAAATAGATATGTCAAACTTTGTTTGATCTATTGAGAATATCCAACAACCATTGATCAATTACTTTTCTTTATTCTAATTATCTATATGCCCATGATGCAGTACTACCATTCTTGGAGAGGACCACTTTGTTCCTGTATCCAATCGGCATTGTCATTGTCCTTTCCCCTATCTGTAAGTATATCTGTACGATGCTATAACAATGCAGTCACATATATAACCTAAGAAATGAATATTTATTCTTGTTTGCAGTAATTTTGAGTGGATTCAATCCATCGAGATATGCCATGAACATGTATTTTAGTCAATTTACATAAACAAATTCTTTTGGACAAAGTCTCACAACCCAATGTGGTCTCTGGATACAGTGGCAGTCGATTATTAGATCACTGAATTTTCGATTACATGGAGAAGAGAAGAGGAGTTTCTTGAGGAAGATTCAGTAGATACAATTAGTACATTTGACTGTGAGCGGAATGTAAATGCTTAACAGAATCATTGTTGGTTTTTTGTTAACTGAGAAATTCAGTTAGTGGAGCTTTAATGTGCTAATATTTCCCTGATTCTGTCATACTATGAATCAAGATAGAGTGACTAGGCTGAAGAAAATATTGGACTGGTTTTCAGTACCTTTGTATAGAATGTTCATAACAGAGGATACTTGTGAAAAAGGAGCATTTCTGGATGATGCTTTCTGCCCTGGATATAATATGTGGGATCCTGACACCATAAAATAATGCTTTCAATCCTTAACTTCCCCTCCCCCATATGTAACAAAAGAAATGTCTACCACAACATAATCCAACATAAACATGATTGTTCCTAGATACAATGATTATATAAATTCAAAGGAAGCAAATTAAATAATAGAATCAATTGATGCATATATTAATTTAACTTATTTATGAATAAGATCTAATATTTTAATTGCTAGATCAAATAAACCATTTCTTATTTCAATTAATATTTTGTTAACGGATTTAGTCAAAATTCGTGAGGCACTTCAGTTTAGAGAGCTAATGTCAATTTATTTCATGTGAAATGCATAATTTTTGATTTATTCCTTTCGTGATTTGAAAAAGAAAACTTTATTCCCCTTGAGAATTTTAAAAGCAATTTACATTTTTCAGCCGGAGAGTGTAACTCACCTTGCTTAAACTGAAAGTGAGCATGAAAAGGATTTGTAATAAGGAGATAAATTGACGCGTTTATCATAACATAGGGAGTAACTTGCCATATTATTATAACACAAGGAGTTAAATTGTAACATTATCATAACATAAGGGTAAATTGCTTTTCAAATTTTCAGGTAAATTGCTCGTTTTCAAATATAGAAAGGTAAATAAAATATTATGTATTCAAGGAAGTAAATTGACATTAACCCTACATGGCGGTTAGAGTTCTTCAAGTGGAAACCAAAAGTTGGGAATTTAAATCAAAGTGCTAAATTGGTAGGAGTGTGAATGAGTAGAGTACTATCGAATAAAATATTGTTTAAGCTTAAATATTTGAATTTTGCATTGTGCTTGAATTTGTATTTTTTAAGTTTGATTATTTGAACTTGAATTTATATTTCACCTTGGTTGAATTGATATGCGTAAACAAGCTCAAAAAATCTAATAGCTTGATGATTTTACATGAATTTTTCTTCAATTTTTATCTTATTAAGTCCATCTAGATCCTAACTAGACCTCTAAATGTTCCTACAAATCATTTATATAGTGTCAAACTTCTCCAGCATTAGTAATACTACTATTGCTTATTCTGATGATTTTCCATTGAGCAATGCCATTGGATATTGCGTTGATTTGATGGAGCTCTTCGCTGATCAATTAAGCTCCACACTCTCGGCTATTCGGAATCCAAATGGTATACATGCATACTTTCAAATTAATCCGTTTTACTTTTATATACTATACCGGTGATTAATACATGGCAATTTTAATCTTAATTTTATCTATGGTAATTTTATGAAATGTAAGCATGAAGTTATTAATAATTTTATTGAAAAAAAATCAAGATTAGTGTGGGTGGACGCGTTTGTTCGGTCACCCCTCCCAATAATTCTATTCCGCTATTTTTGTATTTTTATCTATTATTTGTGGACTGACTAAATAATTTCATATGTTAATTGCATCATATAATAAAATAATTCTTTTTTATTAAATATGTTATAATAAAAGAACTTGGTTATGGAAACGTACTTCCGAAAAATCGCGGCGGGCAAAAGTATTCAGATTCAAAATTTGAAATTCAAATTACAGTCTAATAGATTGGGTTGGATTTCATCAATTATTTAATTTTTTGTCTCCTAAGAACTAAAATGGGTAGCTGCCCCTCATGAGCTCCCTCTGCATCTTCCTTGCCCCTAGCTACATGGTGCTCCACTGGACTTCTTTGCAATGGCAGAACGGCATATTCCTTACACATTGACATAAATTATAATTACTCAGAGGCGGATCTAGAATGGTAATGAGGGGTGAGCATACAGTGCGAATCGGATCAAAGTTTGGTTCCTGGAAAGTTCAGCCCTGAAAGTCCGTGGACGGTTTACCGAACCGAAAATTTTGGTCCGAATCAGTACAAAAACCGAATGGTCCTGTTTGATCTACAAAAAAAAAAAACGATTTTTGAAAGAAAAAAAAACCAAAATATCAATTTATCACGAAATTTCATACAAATCATTTAAACATAAAAGTCTCAAACATAAAATGATCTTAATTAAGTACAAAGAGATAAATTGTTTTTGAAAAGTAATCTTAAGTTTATACATATCAATCAAATATAAAAATCATAAATCTCTAAAGTTGTAATTGAAAAACATAAATTTAATTAAAAAAAAAGTTTTGGTCCAACCGGTTTGGTTGGGTAAAACGACCTATTGTACCGAAAATCGACATTTGGGACATTTGATTCTCGGACAAAAAATTTTGGTTCAGTATCCCGGTTCGGTCCGATCGAACTAGACCGTTACCCCTAGCCCCCACTTAAATATTTTGTATATTAAATTGTCCTTACAACAATGGAGATTTTTCTCTTTTTGGGTAATTAAAACAATTTGTTTCACAGAGTGTCAGAAGTTGAGCCTAATCATTTATCACTAACTTCCCAAGCCAAGAAGTTTATTTATTTATTTCTTTATATAGTAAATCCTCTTTTCTCTATCTTAACAATTGTTTTTTAATTTCATTTTTTTCATTTGATTTTTTTCTTTCTTAGTATTTTTTTTAATTATATTTATTTCTTAATAACTATCAAGAGAATTCAAATTATGTTTATTAAGTGTTTTTGTCATATTATTTTTTACTTTGATATATTACTACACAAATTTTTGCTCAAGACAAACAAAAAATATTGATCTAGCTCCGCCTCATCTTTTTTTTTTTTTTATCAATTTAAAAAAAAATAAATAATTGATGAGGTCATTTGTGAATGTAACTGTTGTCAATCTAAATTGTAATTAAGATATGTAGATGTTTTGATTTCTTTTGAGATCATAATGAGGTATCATTTGTAATTGAAGTAATTTGTGGAAGATATGATCTTATCAAACTTATTTCATATTTTTTTGTATATCCTACGTGAATGAAATGTGTATTTTAAGTTTAACTATTTTATTGGATTTTTAGTTTTAATTTTACATACAAAAGATTCCGGGAGCATATAAATGAGAGAGATGAGATTTATAAGTTGTGAATCCGCATCCGAGTAAAGCACACGGATTAATGGGATTGGGATTTTTTTTTTTTCATTTAAAAAGTTGATCATGATATAGATTAATTCAGAATTGAAATAAAATGAATGGGGCATAATTAATAAATTAGACAATAGAGATAACTTAATGAAATTAAAGCCCTAATCCATCAAATCTACTGATCATGAAATCAGTAGACATTAGGTTAGAGTTGATATTGTCGACGGAAACAGCCTTAGCCCCATTCCTCATAGCGCGCTTGACCAATTCAGATGGAGGAAGCACCAATCTAACCGCATCTTGAATCTGATGAGAAGAAATTCTTAGGGGATTCTCGCAGCAGGGTAAAAGACGCGCAGTCTCCGCCACCAATTTCTCAAAGATGCCGTAGATAAAACCGTTGATCATATTCATAGCGGGGTCTGAGATTCCGAGGCCGGGATGCACCTGCTCCAGAACCCGGATGATGTAGCGTTTGAAATCCTCCAGTCTGTGTCGTCTGTCCTCCTCCTCCTTGACTGATCTGGCGCCGGAGACACCTTTCTTTTTTAGCTTTTTTGTTGCCTTTAGTTTCTTCTCCAACGCCGAGGCGGCGGGCTTCTTCGGTGCCATATATCTAAATCTACTCTAGGAGAGAGGGAGAGAGAGATTCGAGATTCGAGATTTATTTATTTAGTGCGAACCAACTGTTTATATATATAGAGGGGTTAAGTATTAGGGTTTGCTGTGATGCAATGCAACTAAAATAAAAATTATTTCCCTACTGAGAATTTAATTTACGTTGTATATATTCTGTTACTTAAATCAACTGATATAGTCCAAAGATAAGTGCCTACTCTACGAGAGATTATTTAGTACAACCGCTGCACCACGTCATCAAGTACAAGTGGTGCAGCCCACCAATACATTTGGGACATGTGGATTGATAATCCACATCACCCCATATTCTAGCCATGTTCCAAAAAAGTAGGAATTCAGAAAATTGTGTTCACATTGCCAGAACATGGGTGATGTGGATTATTAATCCACATGTCCCAAGTGTATTGGTGGGCTGCACCACGTCACGTGTACTTGATGACGTGGTGCAGCGGTTGTACTAAATAATTTCTCCTAATCTACGTACTCACTTAGATAGAGTAGGCCAAAGCATGAGGCAATATTAGGTAATTTTGCTCAAATCATATCATATCATATATTTGAAGGATCAATTTGGCTTAAAATTAATTTTGATTGGTTGATGATTTGTCTTATAAAATTGGAAAGATTTTTCAAATTTTGTAAACCTTTATAAGTAGACCAATTAATGCAATAAATTCATGCAAAATATATCTGCAACTTAATTAGGAAAACATATACTATTAACCTATACTTTGCATATTTGGTTTTGTAACTCCAATCCATGATTGCACAGAAGATATATTCAGTTAGGTTTAATATGGTAAGTCCAGAATTTGATTCATTTTTTGATATGGTAAGTCTATAAGAAAGTCATTTAATATATACACGGATTTAGCTCTTACAATTCCTATATACACGGAAATCCCCTCATTTCCCAAATCTATCTCATATTTTTTTTTAATACATTTTAATCACTTGTATATTGTTTGTTTGAATTTGAATAGATTTAAATATTCACCTATTATTTTTGTTATTCTAATTTCAGGTACATAGCATGAGGGGATATTTTTCATTTTTCTGGGATGCATCAACGTATTTGAACTTTCAGCCACATTCTTCATCAGATGATGTGAGTTAATTTTGAGAATTTAAAGAAAGAAGTATGATCAATAATATAAATAGACCTATATATGTTATTTTATATATATTCTTTTTTTCTTATTATCATTATACTACTGTTCTGTTTATTTTTTACTTTTTTATATTTAACTACACCCAAACCTCAAATTTAAAAAATTGAGTGGCAAATATCTTTTTTAGTTTGATACAGGGACGAAGGAGAGGGATCCATGTAGGGATAGTCGCACCCCCTATATAATGTCTCTACCTATAACTCCTAATACATATCCCAAATGACTACTTTTTGCTTTTTATTATTTTAACTTTGCCTTCATATAAAAGTCTCAAGGGATGCAATATTAGTTTTAAAATAGGTCTTAAAAGGCTTTAGCCAATACCAAATTAAATATTTTGCTGAAACTTAATTATGCCCATCATAATCAGCTTAATTACCATATTATATTGAAACCAAGTCATGTCTTCTTGGGGTCATAAGTATTTAATTTCAAACTTTATCAATTTATCATGCTTAATTCTTCTTACTCACGATCCCTAATTGATAATTTCTCTAATTTTTTGAAATTAATTTGTCACATAGTTTAAGTTTCTCTTATAAAGAAGTTTATTATGTTTTTAACTACTTCGTGCATAACACATGCTTTAAGCTAGTTATATAGGAGAATGGTCTTTGACTCTAATTGAATCAAATTCTAATTTTAGATAATTTTAAATTTCTTTTAATAAAAAAAATAATTGGATTAATTAATTGGAAACTATGCATTAATGGTAAATCTTTATTACAATTAAAAAGGAAGTTTCATTCAGTTACCCAAAAAAATCATTCAGTTACAATTCTATATTTAAGTTTTGAATTTTGGTCAAAAGTTGCCATTAATTATCATAAATTGACAAGAGATGTGCTATTTTACTAAATTTAGTGCAATTGAACGAGGTATATCAATTATATTAAGTTAAGTTTCTCAAAAAAAAAAAAATTTATTAAGTTAAGAGTAGTACTATTATACGAGTTCGTGCAAATGGAATTTTATTATAAGAACTTTTCAATTTAAAAAAGTTTCAAAGTTGACTTTATTAAAAAAGATAAGATAATGTTAGAAATAACTATATATATATATATATATATATATATATATATATATTGTTGAAAACTTGATCAAACTTTGGAGTTTGGTTGGACTTATACAATTTCATCAAGACAACTACTACAAGAAATTGTTATACGTAATATAGCTAGTTTCTTTACATGGGCCCTCTTTCATTCGGAGACTTATTACGGAAAATTAGTACCTACCCCGGTGGATTTAATCCATCTGGGTGTCGGATGAATGCCACATGAGCATGTAAGGACAATTTTTTGTCTTTTCATGCCCATGTGGCATTCATCCAACCCCAATGATCAATTAAATCCACTAGTGTAGGATCTAAGTACTTATTACAATATTTTCATAAAGTAAACCAAATTTTAGTCTCAACTTAATTTGACCTTAACTCCACAAGTCTAGCAGGACAGTTTTCGGTTGATAATGGATATGTTAACACTTAACAATAATATTAAAGTTTTTTATTCTGTTAATTAAAGGAATGTGCAGGGATTCAATTTACATGTTCAAATATTTTGATTATGATCGAGTTGATGTCGAATTTAAAATAAAAGTTTTGGTTAGTAAAACTTACACTATTATTCGTTTGAAGGATGTAAATTATTCCTTTAAAAAAATTTAAAGGGGTTAACCTTCTTTTTTTCAAATAGGGGGAATGGGTAAATTGAATACATCACAAGTAATATATTCGCATTAGGTCCAATTAAGATTGGGATGTACATTAAGAATTTCCGGCATACAGATGATGAGTGGATCAACTTCACATCGACAATTATGTCCAAATCTCACCAACCAAAGAATTATACAAAGTTGAAGTAGAAAAGAAGGAACATTTACATATATATATATATCATCATCATCATCATCATCATCATCATATTTGGTGTCTTTCATTATCAAAACACCAACTTCTACCTACACCCATGACAATATGTAAACCACAGATAAAATTAAAGCAACCCCCAAACATATCAAATCTTATTATTATTCCAAGAAAAGAAACAAAAGTCACACCTCATGTTTCCAAAGAAAAAACTCTTTAACACATCACTTTCTTTTACAATGCTCAAAGACAAATATTACTTAATAACTTTGACATAGGACTTGTGCCTCAATACATAAATTATCATGACATTGAATTAAGTATATATTTGGAATCCCATATAGTTATGTCTTAAATTCATTGATCAAGTTTGCTCCCGGCAACATCAACGACAAATCTGTATCTAACATCGTTCTTCTCCAACCTCTCAAATGCCGTGTTGATATAATCCATTTTCACTACTTCAATGGTGGAAGTAAGACCTTTATCCTTGCAAAATTCAAGCATTTCCTCTGTCTCCTTCATGCTACCGATAAAGCTACCCGTGATACTTTTCCTTCCTACATACAACAACTTTCGTTACAATATAATATGAAACCAACAATAAAGGCACGCTAATAAAGTTCGGAACTCACCTAGCATGACCATGGGGGAAATAAATTGCAAAGGAGTATTAATAACTCCCATCAAGATTAACTTGCCATCAACTTTCAATAAAGAGAGATAAGGCTCCAGAGGGTGAAAAACTGGTACAGTGTCGATTATGTAGTCCAATGAGTCGGTGATTTCTTGCATTTGAGCAGCGTCTGAGCTGACGACATAGTCATCCGCACCTAGATGATCTAAAGCTTCTTCCCTTTTCTTGTTAGAAGAGCTAATGACAGTAACATGGTGGCCCATAGCTTTTGCTATCTTTACTCCCATATGGCCTACCCCCCCAAGCCCCAAAATGGCACCTTTTAGGCCACTTTTTTTAAAACCAAAATGGTTCAAGGGACTGTACACGGTCACTCCGGCGCATAGTAGTGGTGCTGCTTGTTCTGGTGCCATACCCTCTGGAATCTTCACCACAAATCTTCAAAACAAAAAAAAAAAAATAGGAATAAATTTATGTACATAATAGGCAATATCGGATAAATCTGCCTACGTAAGAGAATTGTGCATTAGTCAAGTGTAAATTAGAGAGGAGTTAGTTTGGAAAAGAAACAAGAAACATTTGTGATCAGGCGCCAATACCTGCACGAGCAGAGACAATCACTATCTGAGGACGACTTCTAGTTCTAGTAGCATGACTCCTTTACATGCCAGTCATTTGTATTTCAATTAATGATTCTTATTCACACTATACTATTATTTTTCTATTTCTATTACTATGATTTACTTGAAATTAGTGAAAGACTAAAATTTCTACAACAATCTATAAAACATCGATTTGGGACCCGATTTCATATTTTCCTCGGTAGATATAAGGTAGGAATTGGAATGGAGTAAGATCGATCTATACAGAAAAAATGATTCTTTCTAACCGAAAAAAGTGTCACCTGAAGATTTATACTTAGGTATTTCATCAAATACGAAGATTAAGAAGCATTTGTTTATATACTTAAGTTGTGTTTATGCGTACTTTTGATCAACAACCATAGCACCAGCAAATCCACCTTGAGTGGGATTTCCATCAGTATAAACATCATTGTAGGACCAAATCTTCTTGTTGCAGTATTGCTCTATATCTTTTTCACACGATCGACAGTTCTTGCAGCATCCAACAATGCAGCCGACTCCAACCACATCACCAGTCCTGAATTTGGTCACACCTGATCCAACCTCCACCACTTCACCTACTACTTCATGCCTATAAAACACACCACAACAAGAAGTATACGTGACAAAATCTTGGAATTTAAAGTATACCATTAAAAAGAACACATCAATTCAAAATTTGCTATATTAAATTTACAATTGGAGCATAACATGGAATTTTGTTAGAAAAAAAAAAATAGTAAGGTGAGATGTACAAAGTTCATTTGGCGAAAAATAGGATTTCTTCATCATTGATTTGACTAAGAAAAAAAATGATTGAATTTGTTTAACAATAATATAGTATTTAAGACCATCTTAAGTAAGTGGACCCTTGGCTTAAATAACATGGAAGAAAAAGAACCAAAATAATAGGAAAACAGGACCCCCAAATCCCAATACTTAATTTTTCACAAACTAATCTCATATCAAAGACAGAGTAAAGAGATTGACATAAACACCTAAACCAAATAAAAGGGTAAAAATTATATGGGACTGAAAAAAATTCAGTGGAGATGGTAAAACTGGACCCCCACCCCCACCAAACATCCAATTACCAGTACAAGAATCCTAGGTTTGTGAGAATAATTTCGATTTCACCATTTAATTCCCTTCAACAAAACTCATGGTAAGAAGCCATTTTACCCCTACAGACTCCTTGACAATATTGTTCTGGCTGTTTCCTCAAAACACACACACAATAAATAAATACAAACAGGATTCCAGTCCACACAAGAATAAGAATGTGGTGGGGAATAAAAACTGAAACAGAGTAAATAAATAAAGTTATGTACCCTGGAACCATGGGGTATTTGGACATTCCCAGGTCATTTTTAACTTGATGAATATCAGTATGACAAATCCCACAGCATATCACCTTCACATAAACATCTTCAGGTCCAGTGTTCCTGTTAATATATAGTTCATGCATTAATTATAAGTACTGTATTTTTCATAAAGAACTCAACTTTATCTTTATGTTATGAAAAGAAAACACAAAACACACATACACACACACTATGTATGTAAGTATGATTAAATTAATTAATTAATTTGAATGTTGAATGTTGAATTTAAATAAAATACCTGAGATTGTATGTATAGGGTGAAAGAAATCCAGAAGGGTCTTTTGCAGCCCATCCGGTTGTTTTCCTATCGGCCAACTCCAAACTTCCCATATGGCTTTTGATGTTTTCTTTTTTGAATAGATAGAGTGTTGTATTGTGTTGTTGTAGTGGACTGAACTGAATACTATTACAAATTCACAATACAGACAGACAAAGAGACGGTCATATTTATAGAGAAAATAAATAATAAGGGGAATTTGCAAATAAGGAAAAGTTGACAGCACAAGGAAGAAATGGGACACCTCAGCGAACAATTCCTCTAGTGGGGGTTGGTGAACACTGCATTTTAGTTTCAATTTAATTTGTTTTTATTATTTCATATTAATGTGTAGTAGGTTGATTATTTAACTTTTGTTAATCTGTATAAGTATGTATGTGTGTTCTGTTCTCCTAATTAAGTAGAAAAAGAAAAAAAAAACCAAGCCCAAGTAAAAGTTTGAAAACTTAAAAACTCGAAATACTGATTAATAAAAATAAAATCAAAGACTATAATGCTATTAAATAACACAAACAATTTCAAGTGTAAATTATTTAAAAATAGAGAAGGGATAATCTGCGGGTTAGGTGAAAATGCTACGTCACCAAGTTATCAGCAACCATTTTCAATTACTTTTTTGTTGTGTGTATTTGTCACAATCATATGAATTGAGTGGCTCGCTTAATTGGGATTATAACGTACTATATCACGATAATGTAACGTGTTAATAAATTAGCATCCTCTATTTCAGTTACTAAAAAAATAATGGAATACACACTGCAGAAGATTTAATATAATAAAACAATTATATTTGGATCGATGTGGCGATAATTTGATGACATATATAATCGGTAAATTATAACATTTCTACCAACAGGTGATTGGTCTAGTGGAAGGGACTAGTCACTACAAAGTAGCGGATTCAGGTTCGAATCCCTGTTGGGAGAGGTTCCCACTTTATGTGCCTGACGCGCCTCAAAAGGGATTAAACCCTTGAAAAAAAAAAAAAATTATAACATTTCTCTTCGTAAGAATACAAATGTAAATTTTACTACCTGTGATTATTGCGAACCTAATATAGAAAGGAACATTAACTCTTTAATTTTATATTCAGATTTCTATATATATATATATATATATATATATAGAAAAGATTAATTTCATATACCTCCCTTGCAATCTTATGAATCATTGTCGTTAACATTTTCGTTAAAAGACTGTTAGTATTTGCTGATGTGGCGAAAAACTAACTCTCCTTCCATATTTTATCCCTAATGTTAATTTCAGATGCATCCACCCATGTATTCTTGTATCTATTCACCTACTTCTTGCACTATTAAAACTTCCAATTACCTCGAATTTTTTGCACTTTGCACCCCCAAAACACGGGAAATAGACAATTTGCACCCCCGAAACTTAGATTTAGCACTTTGCACCCTCGAAATATGAAAAATACAGTGATTTGCACCCTTTTTTATTTTCAAGCAAAAACTCCCCCGAAACTTAGATTTAGCACTTTGCACCCTCGAAATATGAAAAATACAGTGATTTGCACCCTTTTTTTATTTTCAAGCAAAAACTCAAGTGCAAAATAGGTAATTCTATTGTAAATCTTTGGCACTTTGCCCTCCAAAAATAGAATTAGCACTTAACACTCCCTAATTAAGAACAAATTAACAACTTGCACCCCCGAAACATAATAAATGGACACTTTGCACCCCAAAATACAAAATTAACACTTAACACCCTCAAATTAAAAAAAAAAAAAAAAAAACTCAAACCCCTCATTTTTTCCGGCAAAGTTGACCATTAAGGTGAATTTTTTTAAGGCAAAATAGGTAATTATTTATGGGTCTTTGATATGTTGAAGTAGACAATAGGTCTTCGAGAAGTTTACTTGTACTTTATTTAGTTATTTATGGTTATATTGTTGAAAAGAAAGATGGAGAGAGAAATGAGTATTCGAGTATTTATAATCATATTTTGCAAAATTTAAGTAAAAAAAATGAATTACCTATTTTGCCTTATATTTTTTTCACTCCGATAATCAACTTTGATGAAAAAACGAAAAAAAACGAGGGTTTTGGTTTTTTTAAATTTGAGGGTGTTAAGTGTTAATTTTGTATTTTGGGATGCAAAGTGCCTATTTATTGTGTTTCGAGGGTGGAAGTTGCTGATTTATTCTTAATTAGAGGGTGTTAAGTGCTAATTTTATTTTGGGGTTACAAAGTGCAAAATTCTCAAGTTTTGAGGGTGCAAAGTGACAATACTATTGAATTACCTATTTTGCCCTTGAAGTTTTGCTTGAAAATAAACGAGGGTGCAAAGTGCTGCATTTATCATATTTCGAGGGTGCAAAGTGTTAAATCTAAGTTTCGGGGGTGCAAAGTGCCTATTTCCGAGATTTCGGGGGTGCAAAGTGCAAAAAACCCAATTACCTCTTGACATGGTGAAAGGCTGAAAGCTAACAATTTTGTTTTCTTTGATACAAATTTGCTTAATTAGAACTAAATTACCTTAACTAACTTCATCCTCCTTAAAAAATTGTAGACACACAATTCTGTTAATTTTTTTCTTCATATTGTATGTTATTTTATTTAGTAAATTCAAACTTTTTTTTTCACAATTCGATTCAATTGCATATTTTTTAATTAGTACAAATATTAAAAGTTGGTAAATGTTTCAACTCACAATATTAATAAGATATAATAAATTTTCTCTTTTGAATTGTCGGTGTCCATGTGATACGAATGAGAGCTTGATTTCCAAATTTACATTGTACCTCCCGTAAAATTTGTTTCTATAGTGTTGCACTTAGAAAGTATAACCACTTAAAATATTTGTAATTGCTAAAAAAAGTGCAACTGAATTTGAATGGGAAAAAAATATTAAGAGTTTAATTTTATTATTAAAAACATGAGCAAAATGTTCATGAAAAGAATTAGTAGAATTGTGAAGTTAGTTAGGGTATTTTAAGTTTTTTTATTTAGCAGAATTCTATTAAAGAAAATAGAATTTTTAACTTTTACGAAGTAATTGAAGGTTTTAATTTTGCAAACGTAGTTGCATGAATATCCAAGTATAGAGGACATATTTGAAACTAACAATTAAGGTTAAAATCGAAAAGTGTAGTTAGTTTTTTACCACGTCAACAATTGCTAATGGTCTTCTATCAAAAAAGTTAACAGGGGTAACTGAATGTTTTAATAGGACCTGAAATAGTAGATGAATGATTTACAAGAGTACAAAGGAAGTATGTGAAATTAACCTATATATTTAAGATCAAATTTTATTCTTCTTCTTATTTATCTTGAGAAACTATGCTATCTAGAAGAAACATAATATTTCATGTTTTATACACTGTGAAAGTCTTATAACATGTGAATTTTTTTTTTAAGTAGATATCTGCCTGTTGATTCCTAATGTGATATCATATTGTATTGAGATAATGTTCTTAGATATTCATCATTACATGTTGATAAATTTGCCTGAATACAAGTTCAAAAGGAGTAAACTTCATGAACATAATAAATTTTGTTATTTTTTTTCTCAAGGTTTAATTCAATTCGAGTCATGTCAGATACATTAAGTGAGAACCTCTTCTAACAGGAATTTGAACCTGAGTTTTGTACATTTTAGTGATTAATCCCTTCTATTAGATCAATAACTTGTTGGTAACTTTTTGCTATCAATGCCAACAACTACTTACATTTTAATAACTTTGTACTCTTATTTGATAGAAATGGCATCATCCTATTTTTTTCAAACAAAAATAAGTGCAAATTGCACCCTACATTCTTTGTCATTTTTCGTATGGATGTTTGGGAGGTATATGCCAAACTATGTGAATGGATAACTAAACTAATCAACTAGGAGTACCTCAAAAAGACTAATATACTAATAAATAAATAATTTAAGGAATAACATGGTGAATAATTTGATTAAGAAAACAACAAAGATAAAATAGTTATAAAATTTGTTTAAGGTTATGATTTTGGTTAATATTCATATGACAATGATCGAAACGACGTAAAGTTGAGGTTGTCTAAATAGTAATAGATTCAAGAAATGTCATTATATAGTAGGCCATAATCGAAGAAACCAAGTTCATGTCTTCTCAAGGTTAAGAAGAAGTTGCGTAAAAGTTCAAATAAATCAAGCTCTAGACCAGTTTGTACAATTTTTAGCATATCTTTTTCAATCATTCTGTGCTTTGTGATTGGTCACTCTCCTGGGAGTTACATCCAATCCCAAAGCAAGTGTATTACACTTGCCCTGTAATTGCTTTGGGTTCGGCCAAACCCGGTCTGGGTAAGAATTTCCCTTCTGAATTGATATGTATTTTATTCTAATTTTAAGTTCCTATCCTAGTATCCAATCTTGTACATATGACCAGCCGTAACTCGTAGTTGGAGGTGTACTTAATTTCTAAAACAGCATCTTACCATCATGACGAACTTCTAATTATTTTTCCCTTCTCAAAACTGAAAATCTTCTGTATGCACGAGAAAATCGTCAGATTATTTGATAAAATGTCTGATTTCAGAAATCTCATACTGTACAGTGCATTGAAAAAGTTATATACACTGAGATTGTCTATTTTCCAACAATTTTAATGCATATAACTTACGAGTTGTTATTTTAGGAATAAATGCAAGGTAATTAATTCCCCGTGATATATGTATGAAACTACATTGTGAAATGTTTAGTGCATAGAATTCGCTTCTTTTTAAAAGTTTAGCACAAAAACCCCCCATTTTGACAAAATAAGTCTTTTCAAATCAACATATTTCCAAAAATATATTTTAAATACTTCTGTTGATCCCTACAATTTCAGGTGCACCATTCTAAAAGTAATTTATCGATTTAAAACGATCTACTTTGAACAGATGTAGGGTTTCGTGCATAATCTCAATAGTACATGAGAATTCTATGTAATAAATATTTGCATGGACTCTCCAAGTGGTTGCGCATGCTGTAAACTAAACCATATTTTGCTCTACATTCATTGTATCAATGCATAGACTTCAAAGTAGAATTTTATGTATATAGAGCAAAACGAACAGAGAACCATAATTTTCATGTTTATAGACTAATAGAGTTCTTAAATTTCATTCTTTCCAACCCCTTTTATTTAAAGAACTCGGGCATTTCCTTAATCTCGAACCATAAGTATACATCTAATATTACAATAACATATCTAAAGTTAGTCTTTTTTTTTTTTGGTTTACCAAGGTTTAATTCCTTTCGAAGCACATCAAGCATATTATATGATAGCGTTTCCCAAGAAGGATTCGAACTTAGCCACTTTGGGGGTACTAGTCCTTCCACTAGACCGATCACCTGTTGGTATCAAAAGTTAGTTATAACTTATAAGATAGAAACCATATTTTCAAGAACTGCCTAAACTTAGTAATTAGCTATCCTAAGAAGTAATCAAACACAATTTAATATCAAACACCTACTAGGGAAAGGCTTATCTTAAATGAAACGCAATTTGATAATGAAGGATTCACACACCAAACCTATGTTCCAAACTAAAACTGCTAAGCTAAGCTTCATACATCTTTCATAACAACTACAAAAAGTTACAACCATAGCAGCAACAAGCAATTCCAATGTTCTACGACAATGCTAATAGTTCCTATAACATAAATAGTCAATATATCGAGTTAAAAAAAAAACTCAACTGCTACCTGGACTGTGACATTGGAGAAATATGATTATATTTTAGCAAGTCCCAACTTCTTCTCATGTGTGCAGGCAAAGGAGCATCTACTTTAATGCTTTCTATTAGCACAGCATCCATATCTGAAACTGTGTTTCCATGTTGTAAGGCCAGAGAGATATTGGGCAATACCATTTCCTTACAATGAAGATGAAGTCGAAACTGTTTGTCGGAGATACTACCACTCTCCAGTGCAAAGCCGAATGTATCATGTTTTAATTTGGACATTTGTTCATATGGTTTGAGATCTGAAATGGTGCCCATGAGATGTCCTATTTTCTTGTGAGCTTGCCATCCATACTTGTAGTCTCCAACTATTGGTGTCCCCAACACTTCAGCACAATGCACACGAAGCTATTCAATGATATGGGTATCAAGATGGTCTCCATCGTTTTTTGATTAAAGGCAAAATCGCATTTTTAATCAAATGGGATTGGACCCTCAACACTTTTGGTCCAGAGGTTTAAATTATCGCACTCTCGGTCCCAATTAATACATGGTTGATCTTATCACCTTCTTTTCCAATCCAATTTTTGCACTCTTTGCACTTTTAGTCCTAAAGAACTGTTTCAATTGAATGGGAGAAAGGCGACAAAACCAAAAGTGCAAAATATTTTATAATACGACCAAAAGTGCAAAACATCTTATAAAAATTAGGACCAGAAGTGCAAAAAACATGGGAAAAGAAGTGTTGAGGGTCCAGTCTTCTGGGACTAAAATGCAATTTTGCCTTGATTAAATCATGAAAACAGTTTAAACATTAAAGATAAGTTAAACTGATGCATTTGGAAATTGTGATGGTTGTCCAGACCTGATGCTTTCTTCCAGTAAGCGGTGACAACTCTAACCATGTGTAACCTGCAATTTTACCACTTTACTGAGGACATGGTACACGAAACTCATAAACATATACTAAAGACGCAAAGTTGGATATTAGAAAATAGGCATCAAGTTTAAGTTTAGCATACAATCAGATCATTAAAGATGCAATGTAGAGGAAAATAACATTTTGAAAAAGAGTATCAAAACTTTTAGGAAGTAGATATGGTACCCATGTTCAATAAACCACTCAAAGGAATAAAAGATGACAATAGAACTGAATAGAGCATATGAACCCTGACTTGTACAAAATTCAAGAAACAAAGCATAAGAGACGAACCTGAGGAAGTTGCTATCACTTGATATCCGGTCAAAGCATGCTGTGCTGACTTGTTGTGGATATTGTCAACCACAGTAATTCTCTCAGATTTTCCATTGTCAACCACCACCTGAACATTGGAACATAAACAGAGAGAAGAGAATTGAGGATATGAGTTGTATGTTCGTACAAATTTTATGTATAACTATGGTAGACATAATCAACAGAAAAACATTAGTCTGAGATTAGTAAGGGAAAAGGTTTCTGAAATATTTTTTATTCTATTCTTGCATAGTAATTTTATTTCTAAAACAACTATATAATGGAAAAATAGCAGAACACTTCAGGCATAAATTATATACTACTAATTAAGCCCTTTTTTAAATGTTAAATATTCACAATATCAATGTACTGGAATGAAACAGCATTAATCAGTATGATCCCGCAAATCATAAAACATATTTGATAGCTAACACTAGCATATTGTAGCATCAATTGAATCTGTTTTACTGAATGATATTCCTTGCAAAGCTTGGAATTCAGCTTTGTTCAATTCACTACTTTTATGAGAAAAAGTCATCTGTATTTCAAAATGATTCTTCAATCATCTTACTTTAGATATGTAGCACGTAGACATTCGCATTTAAGGTTTTACTGGTAAACCTCACTACATTTTCAAATAGTGGTTGCAATCATATGTTCTATTCCCAGATTCTATAAACCCATTTGATAGAGAAAGCTCAGGTTCTACAAGACTGTCCAAATCATTATAAAATAGAGCTTTTAACGTAAAGCTTGCCAATGAAATCAAAATTTGGTAAGAACAAAAAATGTACAAAAGGCAGAGAAATCATTGACAAGAAAAATGGTACAAATTTTATTGTTGTTGAAGACTACCAAGAACTCTAAAAATAAGGAAAGAAAGAAAATACACCTTCACCAATGGCACTGAAATTAGTCCTTTTGGGCGTCTTGGAGATCCAACAACAAGAGCCCAATACCTCTTCTCTAGGCTTCTTTTACTATCAGGATTCTTCAAACAAGAAAAGATAAATCAGATATGGAACTTATATTAGACAGCAAGAGAGTAAGAACTATTAAGAGTTAAAATAACAATTCATACGAGGAAGTTATACATTTACATACATCATCTGATGCTCCAAAAGTTTTCTCGCGAAAGATGGAATGCAGAACAGTAGCGCTCAATTGTGTCCTTCCCATCACTAATACACCACTGCTGTCTCTATCAAGTCTGTGCACCTAAAACAAAAAACTTGTCCATAACAATATAGACAAAGACAAGGGTTAACTATAAGACCACGAAAAATAATTATAATATGGGCTTAGAGAGAACATGTAAAGTTTATATTCCAACAAAGCTGTGAAGGATGACCAGACACAGGATAACCATATCATGAAATGTGTAGCTCACGAGTAATAAGGAATAGGTCCTTAGTTGATTCCATGCCAACAATAGTAGACCATAGTTTTAACAGTTAATAAAATGATGTCCGGTTTTAACAAGGGAAATATACACACATAAGGCACACATTTTACAACCAAGTTCTTGCATACGAGGCAGAAAAAAACAATAGTTGGAGTACAGAAGTCTTTCTGTAAAATACAATTTGTGTAGCTTACTATTCCATGTGTGCTTGCGAAATTATTAAGGTCTTGCGCACACTCTACTAAAATGAGGAAGTAACTCTTCCATAGTCTTTCATTATTCATTATAATGTTATTTTTTTTGGCAAGGATCAACTTATGACCCAACAGGGGAAGCAATGGTTCTATCCTTAGTAGTAAGTATCGTACGATTCACGACTCGAATCGTACGATTCTAGGCCTTGGCGATACGAATTGTACGATACACAATACGTTCGCGATATGTACGATTCTTTGGCTTTAAGTGTTTTTTTTTTAAATACAAATAAATCTAATACATTTGACAGAAAATACTCAATTGGAGACCCATACAAAATGCCTAATATTTTTCCTCTTTGCTATTAGATGTACGTCGCAGTTAAGCCCTGTGATATATTATGTGAGACAATTTATCATGTGTTGTTATGTGCGAATTGATAGTTGTCTTTTTAGTACAATAATATTGAGTTCTAGCTGCAATGACTGGGAAATTTTTGTCTTTTTAGTATAATAATAATATTGAGGTGTAAATATACGGTCAGTCCAATTATTTAGTATTTTTTTTAGTTTTGGAACTTTATTTCATTATTTCTTATTGATGATTGGATGTACTTAACGATATTTGAATGAACATAGAGTATCACAGTGTTTATACTTTAATTGGTTGTAACTTTATTTTGTTTGATTCTTAGATTAAAATTTTATTTTATTTGGGTAACATTGATATTGGTGGTGATGTGTAGTCTACATTTGAGAAAATTATCATTTAAGATTGATATTTCGATGTTAATTTAGAAAATTCAATTATTTATTTTTATTTTGTGACATGAAAGTTAAAACTTGGAACTTGATTATTTTAAAATGATGGTTTTTACTTTGATTGGTTAGTCTTTTACATGATACTATTTCTTAATAATGTGGAAGATATGTTTTATGCAACTTTTTATAAGTGATTTGTATCTTACTATACGATACACGATTCGATATGATACAAGGGCTCACCAATACGCGATACGATTCACGGTTCAATAACTATGGTTCTCTCCCAAAATCTACTCTTCTGCCTATCTATCACTTCAACATTAAAATATTGAATAATCAAAAGAAACTAAGTAAAAGAAACATATTTGTCAACAAGGGATGTAGAAGTATTGTACAATCCTAGACCAGTTATTTCACATTTATGATAACCTCTTACATTGCCCAAAATATGCAAAAGATAGACAAGAGAGTTGTAAAAAGTAAAGTCCTGTGTGTGGTTGACCTTTCTGCAAACTGGAGTTCTTTCAAAATCAAACTTAAGTGCCAGGTTGTTATGAAACCTACCCATTATAATTTACGAAAGATCATATATAGAGACTAATCTATACCACACAAACAGAAGACTTGGAACTTACCAGGCGAGGAGACTCTTTCAGGTCGTATCTCAAATACTTTGCAGCCAATTCATCTAAACTTCTCTTTATCCCAATGCCACCCTGAACAGAGAAATTTACATAATGTGAAAGAGAACAAATTTACTGCAATCCCCAAAACAGTAGCGCACATGTATAACATACCTGTACAGGCATTCCAGGTGGTTTATTGATGACAATTATGGCTGGATCCTAAAATATGCAATCCAAATTAGTAATTTCATTCAGGCATAATACACATTATAGGAATATAGAGTCCTAACTACATATGCGACTGACTATGGTTTTTTGAACTTAATACCTTATATAATTCAAGGCCACGGACAAATTTCAATTCATCTTCATTGCAAAGGCTGTGATCCTCTGCTACGGTTGACGGACAGTTTCCATCAACAGATTTAGGAAGGAATATTCTGTCACCAAAGTCCATCAGCTCTTTAGCTCCTATCTTTATCATACAAAGAGGGAGGCGTGGGCCAATTCAGAAAAATAAGTTAAAGGAATGACACCAAATTTAATAGATTATATAAATTACTGTTTTACCCTTCTTGGCCGGAGTTGCTCACTTTCAATACCGGAGCATTCTTTTCGTACCTGTAGTGATAAGAGAACAAAGAATGACTTCATGATGTGCAAACTGACGAGCTTATAGTATAAACATATGCAATTAACAACGAAACATAAAAAATATCTTGCTATGGAAGATTAGATCCATTTATAGCCTGACTCGTGTGCGACTGTTTGTAGGCTCGATACATGAACTTGCTCAGTAAAAGCTCATTTGAGCTCGGTTCATCATACATATCAGACAAGCTTGAACAATTTTTTTCATTTGATAACTTTTGAACTTCGGTTCAAGCTCAACACATAAATTAAAAATTGATAAAATACATAAAAAATTATGTATTCTCGGTTTGTTTAATAATCAGACCAAACCACGGTCAAACACAATTTCAAGCGCGACACAAAATTCAAACCAAACTTCAACAATATGTCAGTTCCACAATAGTCGTCTCATTTAAACCCCTATCTATGTGAAACATAATAAGTGTAAAAGATTGACCTCGTGCTGTGCAACTGACAATCTTATAGGATAAATATATGCAAATAAGGCTAAAAAACAAATCAAAGTACCCAATATTTGTCACCACTCGTTCAACACAGGACCGTTTCACTTCAGTAAATAAGCTTTGAACAACATTTTTCTTTAGATACTTTTTGAAGCTCGATTCAAGCTGACTTGAAAAGCTTAAAAATGAGAAATAAATATAAAAATATCAAGCCTCGGGTTCCTTTAATGATCAAACCAAAATGTTGACACAAAATCCAAACCAATCAGACGTGAACAATGTGTATTTTGACACTACTCAGTCTCGTTTACACCCTTATCTGTATATGCGTGATAGATAGATTGACCTGTCTTAAGCGAAAGAGTTTCTGCACGAGGCTTCTAGGAAGATGCGGACAGCATTTAAGAATCCATTTAAGCGCCGTCATAGCTCCTTCTTTCGTTTCGGAAGGCCTTCCGGCGAGCTTTTTCCCTATTGCAGAACCATCTGCAGAGGGAGCAAATGAAGGTAAAATGAACCATTGGTTAGTCGTCCTCTTTTCTGGCTTAGAGTTTTCGACGTCGGCAGCCGTGGAATAAAAGTACCGATACCGTACAATTGATGTTATTCTGGTGGCGGACGCGGGCCGCCATCGGCGTAGCATTTCCCGGAGAAGAAATTGCTCCGCCATCACAGGGTTTTAGGACTATTTTGGGCTCGAGGAAAAGAATTGAACTTTCTTTCTATCATATTAACATTTTGGGCCTTCCTGCCCGGAACAGTTAAGGATCTGTGACCGGTCAGGGCTTTTCTGAAGGAAAAAGAGGCCCAGTCACACTGAACTGGATCTTGACTGGACAATTGCTGGGCCGACTCTTTGGTTTTTTGATAATTTTGTGCTGGGCTGACTTATAATCAGGGTGATTTAGAATTTTAATAGTGTCCAAACATGGTTAGGTCAAATGGTATTGACTTATGGTTTAAAGAGGTGAAACTTAAGTTTGAATCCTACTGCGGATATCATGGTGATTAACTATATTCAATGCACTCTTTGGTCCGAATTGTAAATATACAAATATTTAGCCTTAGCTAATAAGCTACTACCCAATCGCAATTTAGCATCCAACTTAACATATCTATAATTTTGAATGATTATTTGAGTTTTCTTAGTTCTTACCATTACTATTCTTTTATATTTGTAATTTGGTCCATCCTTAATAGTAAAGTTTCGAAACATAGATTATAAAGGCTTAAAATATTCCACAACTGTATTTGATATTTAGATTTTATAAGCTATGTAGACTCTGTAGTCTGTACAGTATTCAATGTATATACTGTTACATGAAACTCGAGGATGGATCTAATATATATATATATAACTTCATTAAAAAAAAAGGGTTTTATTTTATAATTCTTATATGGTTGATTGTGTGGAAAATGGTGCGAATAGAGATAAATGGATTTAATATAATAAAAAAGAGCTAATGACAATTTAGAAATTCGCATGTCCATGTGATATGCATAAATTTATCCCTTTTATAATTTTATAAAAATTAATTTATTCCCTGTAAACTTATAAAAGTTTCACACTGCTGCCCTTTTATATGTGGACCCCCCTGTGTTTTGATTATTAATGTGACATTTTATTTCTATGTGATATGATATATATTGCACTTTGTCCCCTATGTCATAAAAATATTTTTCATGTCCACTCTCAATTTCGCTCTTCAGTTGAAGGAGATAATTAAATTGCTCTTTTAGAATTTTCAAGAGGGGGGGGGGGTGGAGGTGAGGGTGGAAGTAAAGTGATTTTTAAAATCAAAATGAGATAAATTGATCATTATAGGTATCATGGATAAAGTGATATGCATTACCTCTAATGAAAAAGGAAAAGGAACAAAATGCAAATTGGGTGAAGTATATGGAAAGACGGGTAAACACATCAAATCCCTAACTACATGCAGTATATTAGCACATTGACATCTTACATCAAATCCTTGAATTCAAAAATAATGTCTTATTAGCCCAAGAAAAGTACCAAAAAGAAGTGCTAGCTAGTTAACGTATAATTTTATTTTTAAATACAACTAAATCTCTAGCTAACTGTCTCAGAAGCTAATTTAATTATTTAGTGACGATGATGATTGCCTGGACCTGGAGGAAGTTTATGGCCCTCTCCAGGACTTGGTCCAGAATTCTTCCGTGAAAGTTCATTGGAGCTTTTAAATCCATTTTTAATGGAAATATCGATCACCTCTAGCCGAGTTTGATTTATTGATTTCTTCAACATGGGCCATGGCTGTGGCGGTGGCGGTGGATGTGGCTGTGGCCTGGCTTCACCTGGATAAAAATGAAGGCCCGATATAATTAGAGAAATTAGGAGGAGGACGGAGAAGAGAAATCTCTGTGGTTTAGCCATTTATTTGATTAATAAAATGTAAAGGCCAAGGTTGCAAAATTCCAGGATTTGGGGTACGTGTATTTATAACATTGACATGGTTGCTAGTGACTGGATTTGTTTGATTATTTTCTTTTATTCTTTTAAAAAAAAAACATGGATTATTTATTTTTGGGTATATATATTTACATGTTGCTAATCAAACTTGTCTTTGTGGAATTCGGTCCCAAGACCTTCCAATCTTCGGACCTCATCTTTTAATCAATTCTTAGATGCATATTTTTTCCTATAGGATTCAAGTTTTGGCCGCTTGGTCTAGGTAGGCTACGGCCTCAGTCATCTGTCCATTTAAGCTCTTATTGAAAATTATTTAATTTATTTTAAGCTTTTTTCTTTAGTAACATGCAATGAGAAATCAAAATTTCATTTTATCATGCTTTACGCGCCTAATTATCAGTAATCTATCTATATCTATATCTATATCTATATTTATATCTCTATACTTATTATTATTATTTTTTCTAATAAAATTGTGAATAATTTAAATTTTTTTATTTTTTTTTGAAGACTAATATACCCGTATTTGAATTGTGAAGTTATTTAATTTCATGGTAAATATGTAAAATAGTTGAAGAAGAATAATTAGACTTGAAATCTTTCTATACTAATTATGGTAAATATATAATTACAAATGGAATTTTTTAAAATTAATTATGGTAAAGGTATAATTAGAAATGGAATCTTATTATGTTTATTTCCTATATTAACTCTTAACATTTAGAAATTATCTTTTACATTAACACATAAAAAAGACCATAAAAGGAAAGACACTGCTATTTAAATAGCTCTTGAAATATATATGTAAAATTATTTTAATTTAGCAACAATATGTTATTTGTATCATCGAAAGATTTGGTACAATATAAATCATATCCATATACAATCCTCTAAAAATAAAATACTAAAATTAAATTCTCTTAAATATCATTTTGATGTACATACAAAAGAAGAAGAAAAAACTAAAAAATACAAAGTTAAAATAAAATTGTATCTTACTTATTAATGAACCAAAAATTCTCATGACTTAGCTAAGTACTTGATGTTTATTTGGCTAGAGAATCAAATAATGAAGAATATCAAGACATGTATAACCTCGTACTTTCATAAAATTCTTTTCGTGAAATTGTTCAAAAAATTGGTGAAATCGATGAAAATTTCTTGACTAAAACAATCATCATTTTTTATTTTATTACAACTATTTTAGTATAACAATAAGTATTAATAAAAATATATTATATAAAAAATAAATCGAATATCAATCATACATGATATTTTCATATAAGAAAAGCTAATTTTAATATAATTTACGAAAAATATTAATGAAACTAAAATTAAACACGTACAATGTACGTTCACTTTTCTAATCAGCTAAAAAGGACGAAAACTTGATCATGTTAATGAAGCATATATTAGAGACACGTTTAATGTATGTAAACTTTATGATCATTGCATAGTTAGTGTCAAGAAGTAGCCAAGAACAGACCGTGCATGACATTTGGAGTTATAAAAGTACTTTCAAGTGGTGTGTTGTTAGCAAAAAAATCTATCAACGAGGGCACGGGTAATAGGGAATTTTTAGTTCAAATTTGAGCTTAGCACGTAATTTACGTAATGTCTAAATTATTTAAAAGTTGATACATATCTCCTGTGATTAAAATCTGTATTAGACAGGTGACCGAGTATTTGTCATCGCTTAAGTATCTATTCCCAAATTTTTATAATGTGAGTGTATTTTATTAAAATTATCCTAGTAAATTAAAATTAATAACGTTTTAATATTCGTTTCATACATAAGTTGATCTAAACAAGGAGTTACTACCAAATTACTTTCATGTATTATTCTTACAAGATAATTAATTATATGATTTACCTCTATGTGATATATTAAATGAAATATACACCCACCTCCCCATGTTTGAGTAAAACTTAGCTATTTTACTAATATTCATGGATGAAATAACAAATGGTAATATGTCTATTACGCATCATTAAAGGGGGTAAATTGATCATTAGACAATATCACACAGGGGATAATTTGATTATGATAACATTTTAAAGGAAGTCATGGGTTCAACTCCCACGAATGTGGGTATTTTCTCTAGTTTCATACTAATATTTCTCTAGTTTAATACTAGTAATTACTAATTAGTTTACATTGATATCATTGTAAAGTTTCTATTCGATATCGTGTTTGATGTAATAATATATTCACCATTAAAAAAAAATATTTCACATTGGGTAAAGTGAATGATGTTATCATTGGGGTGTTAAGCTGATCATTGTTTGCATCAAATTAAAGTCACCATCCCCTCGAGGTCATAGGTAAGATGTTCATTATTTTTTGAATAATATGCCTATTTTCATACTACATGAAATTAGATTACCCATTAAGCTTTTGGAGGGGTAACTTGCAAGAAAGCCTTGTAAATTTGCAAGCTTTGTAAACAAGTTTTGTGTTTACATTGGTTTGATTTAATTTTCTTATAAAATGAGTTTTAATTGACTCAAACACTTATTTGATTAATAGGATGTTGTCACATATATTTTGTCAATTGCTAGTTAATGAAATCGAACTCGAATTGAGTTTAAAAAGCTAACTATTTTACAATAAAATTGGGTTGAGCCAAAAATTGAAAAAGACAAAAAATCTTTATCCATTTGATCACTTTGATATTACAAATTTTGAAAATTTAAATTCTTGTCAAATGATCAATATGTGTGACACAATAATATATAGTAATATTTAAATTTTTTAAAAGTTGAGGTACTTACATTTTCTACGTTTTTAAACTAACGTGGCGACATGAAGTTAGGTCATTTTCAACAAGAATGCATACATGCAAATTCCCGATGGCTAGCTTAAAAGTGAAATAACCGAATGAAATTTCAACGAAAAATCTATATGGTTTTACAAATTACGATGGTGCCTTTTGTCCGGTGGATCTTTGCCTTAATCTTTCTATTGCGTGACGTAATAACTGTGGATGAAATTATACCACTTTTCTACGTATACATGTGTATTAAGAAAACTCAAAAAGTGTATCAACTATAAGACGTATACGTTTATTTGACATTATATCCTACATAAATTTATATATAATTCTTGTAGGCCTTTCAATTCTCTTATACGATAAGGTTCACAACTCCGTTAAACATGAAGTTGGACACAATAATTATTATTTTTCCTGCTATTTCAATTTTAATCATTGTTGCAGTCACTAAAAATACGATCAAATTGTCAATGAGACCTTAGTCAAGTGGTTAAGGATGATGTTCCATGATCAGGAGATCATAAGTCCAACTCGTAGGTATTTTATTTAGTTTCTTATTGGTCTTTCTCTAGTTTAATACTAGTAACTTGCTTACTTTGGTATCATTGCGATTCCATATAGTGTTTGATGTAATAGTATATACACCATCTCCAAAAAAAAAAAAAAAAAACCGGCAAATTAAAACCTATAAATCACGTCAAATGGCATCATTTAACCTTAACAAATTAATTACCACCAAACTATAATCTTTTATTAAATAGGTTATTTTGGTCCATGTATTCTTGCAAAAATTTAATTGATTCGAGTCAAGATCAAATTCATTGGTCATGGACAAAAGCAAAGTATATTAACTTGCAAATAATACCAAAGATTAGTAAATCTTTTTAACTTATACCTAAGATCACAATCGAGAGTACTTAAATAAATTTGATGCGATAACCAAGTTAATGGAAAATAAGAAATTAAAAATGATCAACATATAAAGACAAAGAAAAGTGCACTTTTACCTAAATTAATTGTTAGGGATTATTATAGAGAGATTTGCACTTGTGGTACCAAACTATATGTCGATTTGGTATTATAAAAATTGAGTCCAACATATTTGGTACCACAATTTAAAAAATTGAATCACTTTTGATACCTCTGATGGCCTGGGATAGAAGAACTCAGGCCCTCGCTGCCTGAGATTTGGGGGTGGGGGGTGGGGGGGTTGGGAGGGATAATTTTTTTTAACTATAAATTTTTTTTAATAATATATACTTTATTATTTTATTAAATATTAAATATATTAATACTATTATATAAATTTTAAATTTAAAAAAAATATTTTTTTTGTCGAATTTATATTAAATTTGATCTATTAATATTGTTTATAAAAAAACCAAATTATTTAAATAGATATGTAAATATAATAAGTAAAATCTTCAATTTGGTCTGCACGTGTTTTATTCGAGACAATTTTGAAATTAGGTAATAATGTGGATTAAAATCGTCAATAAATATAAAAATGGGGTTATTTTACCAACCTGAAATATTATGGGGTAGAATTGTCAGTCTACATAAGTAATAGCATCAATTTTATAATAAGATTTAGTTGTCACGTCATCACTTAACGGTAAATTTTAAAGCCCTACCAAAAGCGATTCGATTTCTTAAATTATAATACCAAATATGTCGACCTCAATTTTTATGATATCACAAATATAAATTGACATATAATTCAATACCACAAGTTTAAATCTCTATATTATTATTATGGGTCTATTTGGATGGGTTTTGGCTCGGTTTCACGGGTCTCGATTTAAAAAAATTGGTTTGGGTGGTTTCGATGAAACCTTTGAGACTTCATTTGGATGGGTTTTGATTCTTGGGTTTTGTGGTTTGAATAAGTTGAAACTCCACTTGGATTGGGTTTGGATGTTGGGGTTTAGGGAAAAAAAGTAGGTGATATATATATCAAATCAATGTCATTTTTAGTGAGATTTGGGGGAAAAAGAAGGTGGTAGGCGTCAAATCAATGTTTTATAGGTCTGGAGAGTTTGAGTGTAAGTTTATGGATAGGTTTTTTATGGTTTTATGGGTTTGACGAAAACTCATTTGAAAGAGTTTTGGCTCGGTCTCGCGAGACCCGCGAGACTGGGCCAAAACCCATCCACACACACCCTATAATACTAACATGCCAGAATCTTCGTTACATTCCGTTCCAGGAAATGGATCAAATTAAAATGGGCCCATTTGTTTGGTCTTAACTGTTGGAGTGTTGGTTGCTCAAAATCATCTATACCACTATTAGTGTATGACACTTGTGTACAACTAATAATTGTTACATGTACTTCACCGAGTGTTGGGTTATTCTCATGGTTGCTTTGGCAGTTCATTTTGAAATTGAAAGCATTATAAAGTCAAGATCCCACTAACAGTTTTTTTTTTAGAATCCCACTAACATATTCAAGAAAATAAAAAATTTCAATTATGAAGTCATGATGCAACCTCAAGTAGAAACTTTAATTCTATATTCTATCAATTCCTCGCGTATCAAATTTTAAGAAATTCCGATTTCTTTCTGACCCTAATTAGTAAAGAATGGGATTGGGCTTAAACAAAAACGATAATTTTGGTTAGTGTGAAACTTAAAAAATATATATTACAACATTAACATAATTTATAGGTGGTAAAATGGGTAAGAAGCCATGGGTTGACCCAGTGAGAACGGATCGAACCCAACTTAACCTTTATTTCTTTATATATTTTGTTGATTGAGTTAGGATGAGTTGAAGTTTATATGGGTCCAAAAAGATTCTAGCCAACTAAAAAAAGGGGTCAAGTAATAATTACGAGAAGCTGAGGTTTATAAATGGAACCTTCAAAGGTCATATCACTTTTTAAAATTAGATAATAGGATGTCAAGTTGGGAAAGCGGCCTGCACAAAATTCCACAATTGTGGTGGTTAGGTTACCATTTGAGTGAAGAATTAAGTTACTGCAAGTGCAACTAGAAAGAAAACCAAACCCACTCACTCGATTTGAAATTGGGCCGGTCGAAGCAGGTCTATTATTACAATTTACAATAAATATTGTTACTGGGCCGGTTCAAGATAGGTCCAATAAGGAAAATGAGGTGGAGTCTAAGTCTGGATAAAATTGTTTAGTTGGATAGCTTACCTTATTTAAGTTTAATCTAGTTAGTTGATCCCACTAATTTTGGTCAAGCTCAATCCAATAAAAAAAAATTGAAAACATAAAAATGAAGGGTTCAGACTTCAGAATAAGCTTGACTCGGCCCATTGATCAAGACCTATTTTACCATATTCAATGATTGGCCATAATCAACCTATTGAATTGGCGAAATTCTTTGGGCTTTTATATGGTAAGCAAATGAAGTTTGTTCAGAATCTCATAACTCTAGGGCTGTCAATGGGTCAGATTAGAGTCAACCCAGATCCGTTTACATTTATGTTGGATCGCATTTCATGCTCGGATCTAACTTTTGTGACTCAAATTCAGTCTGTATTGAACTTTTTTTGGATCGAATAGATTTTCTAAAATAAATTTTTAACGTTATAATTTCATTAATTTTAGCTCAAATATTTATACTTTCTTAGTTCATTTTTAGCATAAAAATAAAATTATATATCCATTATTAACTAATAACTTCTTAAATTAATGGTAATATTAATTATCTTAATAAAATATTATGTATATTATATATTATTTAATGATTATCGAATATGGATCTTCAACGGACAGAATCGATCTAGATGCATACTCGATCCATATATTTTGGAGCTTAATATTGCTGTCTTTCGGTCTTTGCTTTGATGACTATCAATTATCAATTTCACAGACTGAAGAAACAAAACTCCAAGGCAAAGTACTTTTACGTCAATGTGTTGTCGTTTATATATCAATGCCTAAGTTGGCGTCCGTTTCACAATTAGCTGTTGTATGCAATGATGTATTTATTTCACCGACACGGTTCCATAAAAGCTAACTTAGAAGAATAGAATAAATAAAAAATCTCTTACTAACGAGAAATTGTGTCGAGCTTAACTGATTGTTGAAGTTCCATTGTTGGTAGGAGTGTAAGCGAGTTACATGTGAGTAGTATAAAAGGATACATTGTTGAACTTCATTGAATTAAGTAACGAACTTAAAATTGTGTTGTGGCCCATTTGGATGGATGGATTTGGGTTGGGTGGATTTGAAATTTCTTGTCAAATCCATCATGCTATTTGGATACAAAATTAAATCAACTCATTTGAAATCCTGGATTTTAGTCCAATTTTAATTGGATTTGAAATTCTTCCTAAAACTAATCATTTAAAATCAACTTAAAAAAAATCCACATTGTATACTTTCTAAAATTGCAATATGATCCCAGATTTTCTAAAAATTTAGAAAAAAAAATAAAATTTACAATTTGGCTACTATTTTCAGAAATTCGAATTACACTTTTGGTAGCTCAATTTTCGGAAATTACAATTTTGACCCCAGATTTTCGAAGAACCCAGATTTACAATTCAGTCCAGAAATTTCATAAATTCGGATCCTGATTTTCAGGAATCGAATTTGCACTATTGGTCCCTCAATTTTTGGATATTGCAATTTTGATCCTAGATTTTCAAAAAATCAAGAATTGCAATTCAGTCCAGAATTTTAAGAAAATTAAAATTTTCAATTCGGCTCCTGATTTTCAGAAATTCAAATTTGCACTTTTGGCCCTCAATTTCCAAAAATTACAATTTGACCCTAGATTTTTGAAAAACCAAGAATTGCGTTTCAATTCAAAATTCTCATAAGATTAAAAAATTCAATTTGGCCCCAGATTTTCAGAAATCCGAATTTACACTTTTGGTCCCTCAATTTTCAGAAAATACAATTTGACCCTAGAATTTTGAAAAACCCAGAATTACAAGTCAGTTAATTTTGAAAGATTAAAATTTTCAATTCGGCCACTGATTTTCATAAATCCAAATTTTCACTTTTGGTCCCTTAATATTCAAAAATTGCAATTTGACCCAATATTTTCAAAAAACCTAGAACTACAATTTAGTCCATAATTTTCAAAAGATCAAAATTTTCAATTCAGCACCTGATTTTCAAAAATCTAAATTTTCACTTTGGCCCCTTAATTTTCAAAAATTGCAATTTGACCCCAGATTTTCATAAAACCCAGAGTTCCAATCCAGTCCAGAATTTTCAGAAATTTAAGATTTTCAATTCGGCCCCAGATTTTCTGAAATCCGAATTTGCACTTTTGGTCCCTCAAATTTTAAAAATTATAATTTTGTCTCAAATCGATATATGCGATTTTATCCTGATATCAACAAAAAGAATTAACTAATAGAGCAAATTATAAGGCACGAGTAGGAATTTCAAATAACACAAATGATATATACCAAGCAATGGATTTCAAATCATTTGCAAAAAAATTTATCCAAACAAGTTATTGTAAATGAATGGATTTCAAATTATTTGGGTTTCAAATCCCTCTTCATTTCAAATCCATCAATCCAAATGGACCCTGTTGAATTGTTAAACAAATTGAGTTCGAACTAGCTCAAGTTTCAAGTAACTTGATTCTTTTACATGTATTTTATCAGTTTTTAGCTTATCATGTCAAACGCGATTCAAGCTTCAAAAGTTTTTAAACAAAAAATGTTTTATAAACTTGCTTTATATGTATACCGAATCAAATTTACATAAGTTTCAATAGATGGAATTGGAGTTTAGTATCACATAACTTGATTGATTCGATTTTCGATCCTTTAGGGCAAATGAAAGTATGAAACAAAATCATACTACAAAATCAGCCAGTAAAATGACATTAGGGCCCATTTGGATGGATGGATTTGAAATGAAGAGGGATATCAAATGAATGGATTTGAAATTCCAATGATTTGAAATCCATTCATTTGCAATCTCTTGTTTGAATAATTTTTTTTACAAAGGATTTCAAATCCACTCATTTAAAATCCATTGTTTGGTATATATCATTTGTCTTATTAAAAATTCTCAATCGTGCCTTATAATTTGCTCTATGAGTTAATTCTTGTTTTTGATTTCGGGATAAAATCGCATAAATCGATTTGGGGCAAAATTATAATTTTTGAAATTGAGGGACCAAAAGTGTAAATTTGGATTTCAGAAAATCTGGGGCTAAATTTAAAATATTAATTTTCTGAAAATTCTAGACTGAATTGGAACTTTGGGTTTTTCGAAAATCTGGGGTCAAATGGCAAATTTTGAAAATTAAGGGACCAAAAGTGCAAATTTTGATTTTTGAAAATCAGGTGCCGAATTGAAAATCTTCTGAAAATTATGGACTGAATTGCAGTTCTACTTTTTTTTTTTGAAAATATGGGGTCAAATTGCAATTTCTGAAAATTAAGGGACCAAAAGTGAAAATTTTGATTTCTGAAAATCAGGGGCCGAATTGAAAATTTAATCTTCCGAAATTAACTGAATAGCAATTCTTGATTTTTCAAAAATTTGGGGTCAAATTGTAATTTCCAAAAATTGAGGGACCAAAAGTGCAAATTTGAATTTCTGAAAATCAGGGGCCGAATTGAAACTTTTTATTTTCTTAAAATACTGGACTGAATTGCAAATCTTGATTTTTCAAAAATCTAGGGTCAAAATTGCAATATCCAAAAATTGATGGACCAAATGTGCAAATTCGATTCCTGAAAATCAGGGTCCGAATTAAAAATTTTAATTTATGAAAATTCTGGACTGAATTGTCATTATGAGTTCTTCGAAAATCTGGGGTCAAAATTACAATTTTCAAAAATTGAGGGACCAAAAGTGCAATTCGAATTTTTGAAAATAGTAGCCGAATTGCAAATTTTAATTTTTTTGAAAATTATGAACTGAATTGCAATTCTAGATTTTTTGAAAATCTGGGATCAAATTGCAATTTTTGAAAGTATACAATGTGGACTTTTTTTAAAGTGGATTTCAAATGACTAGTTTTAGGAGGAATTTCAAATCCACTTAAAATTGGCCTGAAATCCATTGGACTAAAATCCAGGATTTCAAATGAATGGATTTAATTTTATATCCAAATAGTATGATGAATTTGATAAGGGATTTCAAATCCACCCAATTCAAATTCATCCATCCAAATGGACCCTTAAATTATTTAGATCACCACCTAAAAGGAAGAAAATCCACTACAAGAGAGGCCTCTAGCGGTGCCTAACAGATCGTACTCAAGTCATGTCAAGTCAAGTTAGGTTTGGATAGACTATTTTTTGTAAGAATGTTTTGGAACTTTTTATTTTAAAAATGACTATTTATAATATTTTTAAATTCCAATGTAATCCTCCAAAACGATTATTTTAAAAAAAAGTTGGGAGTATATTGGACTTGCCTTCATTTAAATCTTGAACATTGGTCATCTTATCACAATTGGCAGTACTCAGTTCTGTTGGTACTTGGTACCCAACCCAACAGTTAAAGACATTAATGAACAACTGGTGAATATTTCAGAGCTCCATTACATCATTAAATCCCCCTCTTATATAGTATACGATCTACAATGAAAATTGACTTTAATTATTGCCAACAACAAAAAATTGACATTTTCTCAACTCTTAAAATCCACTAACTATTAACTATCTTTCTTCAGATGACAGACAAAGAGCATTAAATGGACATACGTAATTAATTTCATGAGTAACTTTTTAGTGTAAATTGATATTTAAGATTTTTTTATATATTTTTTATATAAAAAAGTAATAGCCATTTTCTGCGACAATGAATCAGCTCGGCATTTGGCCCTAAATACGGTGTTTCACGAACGGACGAAACACATTGAGATAGACTGCCACTTCGTTCGTGAACATCTAGCTCGAAAAAGGATAAAATTGCTTCCAATTTCCTCTTCAAATCAATTGGCGGATGTCTTAACCAAACCCCTTCCTCGTCCCACATTTCATACAATTTTAGCCAAGATGGGAGTGTTGGATATCCACTCTCCATCTTGCGGGGGAGTATTAGAGTATAAAAACCAAATTGAAGATCACAAATTAAAAGAGGACAAAGGAAAAGCTGGATAGCAAAAAGAAGAAGAAAGAAAGAAATGAATTTATTTTATCTATTTTGTATATAATATATTTAATTATAAGTCGGTATATAATTTGTGTTCTGTCTGAACACGTTTCTTAGTTAGTTAGAAGTAGTCGTTGCTAATTGTATTATATATAGAGATAGGACTTGTATTTTTATTCATTCAATTCATTCAAATTAATATACACACAGTTTAATTTTCTTCTCAATTGTTTTCTCCAATTTGTTTACAATATTATGAATTCTCTCTTCTAACAGATGATAATTTTAGGTTGTATAATTTGCTTCCAACGTTTTTTTTTTTTAACAATTTAACGTTTTTTGTCAATTTTTTCATTCTTACCGGTTTAATATTTTATATAGATTTGTCGGTTTTTTATCTTTATAACATGTTTTAATTGTCTCGTTTTTCTCGATGTCATTTCCTCTTTTCGGTTTAAACCATTTTTTATTGTTTTTACCCAGTTTTTGTTGGTTAAACTCTTTCTTTGCTGATTTTACATGTTTTTTCACTTTTTCACTTAGTAAACATGTTTTTTTAATTATTTTCATTTGAATTTTCGTCAATTTCACCGAATTTACCCCCTTTTCCACCTATTATACCATTTTTCACTGATTTCATCGATTTCATTCGTATTTTCGCGAATTTCATCCAAATTTTCATCGATTTCAAACTAACTTACCAATTTCAAGGGCACTTTATTTGACTAGTTTCACCCTTTTTTCTGCAACTTCAGGCCATTTCCAATGGGTATGGACTCCTATTCCCCTCAGACTCCCCTTCCCCTAGCTCAGACTCCCCTTCCCCTTCAGACTCCTCTTTTTATAGTCATCTTCAGTGACTCAATCTTCACATTCTATTTAATTACAATTCTCAAACTTCCCCACTCTCACTTAATTTTTCCAATCTTCACATTCTATTTAATTCCAATTTTCATTCATTTAATAATAATAATAATAATAATAATAATAATAAAGTCAATAATAACTTAAATATTGGCATTAATAATAAGTAATATAACATTGTCATTAATAATAACTAATTTACATTCGAAGAATATATGTTCCGGCGTCACCAGATACGATCAGTAGAAGTCAATCGCCAACTTCAAGCCGACTTAGTCGAACATGCGTGGTTAACACACGGTCCAAATGGTGGTCATGTGTAATATTTCCAATATATATTTGATAGGGTTATGTCATTTCTAATTTAATTTATCGTATTTAAATTATGTAACCAGTATTCTATTTTTAATCTAGAAGTCGTATTTAATTTCAATATAACTTTATTTATTCCTCAAAATTCTAATTCTCATATTTTTCCACACTCACTTAATAAAATTAATAATAATAGAGCTAAATAATAATAACAATTTATAAACTTGTACATAAAATTATAATATTACAAGTTATAAAAGTACAAAATGCATAAGCAATAAAAATAAATTAATGTTAAGATATTAAAATAATATATTTTTAAATATTTACTTTAAAAAAAAAAAAGGGCCCAATTACAACAAACAAAAAAAAATTAAAAGAAGAAATGGGGCTGGGCGCGTCCCAACCCCAAAAGAGGAGATGTGTGGGGCGGCCCACTCACCCACCGCCCAACCATCCCTCAAAATTAATCCCCCTCACCATAGCTTCATAGCTTGGCTCTCATCTTAGCAATGGAGATGCTCTCACTAGTGTTCACTATTTTCCATGAATTTTCATCGATTTCTTAAAACTTTTTTTTAATTGTTTCAACAATTTTCCCCCTGATTTCTATTGCTAATGTTTTTACTGATTTCATGGAGTTTATTATCGGTTTCACCATTTTCCACCGATTTTACTTGTTCTCCACGAAAATAATTTCATGAACATGTCTTCATATTCTCGAACATTATTTATATTTTTCTTCTCTTTCCAAAATAAGTACCTACTTTTCCTTCACTTTCTGATGGATAAATTTAAGGAAAATCCATATCTTATTACTCCCTCCGTCCCATTTTTTTTTATCCCCTGGTACAGTTGACCAGTCAACTTGACTAAATTTGTAAAAAATATAATAAATAATTTAATTAATATATTTCACTAATAAGTTGATAATATCTTATGAAACTATATGTATTAATATTTAAAAGGTTTAATACACCATAAATGTAAATAATTTAATATGATAAGTCACCTAAAAGATTGAAAAGTTTGACCAAGTACTGTAGCTAAAGGAGTAAAATAAATGGGACGGAGGGAGTATATTTTATCAATATTACTTTACGATTTGAATAGGGCATTTTTGTCTTCACAAAAAAAAAAACTTAATTTATTCACACTTTTATATTTAGTATAGATATAGATATATTATTTACCTAACTAAGAAATATTAAATTATGAGAATGAATTCTTTATGTCTAAATATATATTATAATATCGTGGATAACTTTTAGTATAATAATTAACATAAATCAAATAATCGTTTAAGTAAGACAATCATAAATTTATCACGAAATATATGAAATGGTTATAACATGGGATATACGATCATTGGACATAAGAATGACAAATATTTAATAGAATGAAATTACGAATAAAAATAAATCGCTTAAGACTCTTACATGAATAACACAAACTTTAATATGATGCTCAATTATAAGTTCTTAATGAGTTTTAATTATAACACAAATTCCTTAGAAATGTAAAAGTATGGATTTTAAAGCAATTAAGTTGGTAACTAATTCCTTTAAGAACATGTAATTACGTACCATGCTTATAATTAGGAATAAAAAATATGATTTTATTGAATCTTCTTCCTAATATTAAATCATAATGATATCAGTCTTTCTTTATCTCTTCACTCTTTTTCTCATTTTACCTTTTGTTATTTCTTCACCTCATCAGCTGTCCATATATGTCCTATACATATGTCGGTAGCAATTAATGTTCCTTTCTTCTTTTTTTCTGAATGCATCGGGAGTGCCTCTGTCCCTGTTCCGCTATATATTCACATCTAGTCATTAAATTAATTTAAGGAGAATTAATGTGATTTTATGATCTTATATATTTGATTGTGTATATAACACCAAAAAAAAAAAAAAAATATTTGATTGTGTATATATTGGCATGCATATATATTAAAACTAATTTGAACAATTCTAATATTTTATTGTACAAGTGTGAGACATTTCCAAACTGATGTTCGAATTTGGATATGCCACACTGTTATTATTAATCCATTCTACTAAATCAATCTCTTATTAAAAACATGATTTTGACACTTATATTTATGTTTACTCAGAATTATTATTCACCCTATAATTACTTGGCTCGCTTTTTAAGCCTAACTACATCTTTTTTAATACTATTATTTTATGCTATAGAAACACAAAAATAATACATTTACTGTTTTATGTGAATAACTAACAAAATTTTCACCGGAATCTAAAATCTAGAAACCAACTGGGGGTCTGAAATTGATTGAGGAGGATATTATTGTTACAAGTAGGGTCTGATTGTCTATCTGCCATACATTTATTTCCTGCAATCATATCCTATAAATCCTATTTAAAAATAATTTCACTTGACTTCGAGTAAATGGGATGCAGCAATTTAGATGATGTTTGAAAAAAAATTAAACAAGTACTTTTTAATTTTTAGGATATAAAAACATTTAATAAATATTTGCATGTGGGACTTCTAATACTTCCACTTCTCTAAAAAGAAAAGAAGCGAAAGATAAAATCACTCTTTATATTATGTCTAAATTCTAAAATAAAATTGTATTATTTTAACTCCCAAAATTTTTCCAAAATTTGATTTTAAATATCACACTCGATTCAAGTAGAACTTGGCTTTTGACTTTTGACGGAATGACAATATTACCACTATGTAGTAGTCTTTTTTTACGTTTTATTTATTCATTTTGAAAATCCAAGTATATATACTATTTGGGTTGAGTTCGATAATTAAAACCACGGGGGAGGGGAGGGGAGTGGGGGATTTAAAATAACATAGGGGGAAAGTTTTGGGTGTTAGTCAAAGTCACAAAACATATGGAGTGTTTTTGTCTTTCTCGCGTACAACTAAATGTCCGTGGTAAAATTGTCATATCAAAAGAAAAATATGAATAAATACTTGCAATTTTCATGTTTGAATCACGCTCTTATTTTTTGGGTGTATTTGGCGTTGACTTGAGAGCATAAAGGGAGTTTTGGAAGTTAAAATTACACAGAAAGTTTTTGGGAATTAGGCAAAATATAGAGGATATTTTTGTCTTTCGCTAAAAATAAAGAAGCTAAAAGGACGAAAAGCTTAAGCAAGTCAAGACATGCTTTTGGCTTCTTGTACAAAATTATAATTATTTATTGAACTTTTTGACATATTTTGCAAACATTACATACTTTTACTTCTCTGTAACTTTTGAATTATTTTTTAGGTTATAAAATTTAAGTAAAATGACAAACTTTTGCAAATACGACATTAGCTTGTCGCTTCACTCGCATGATCTGCTTGCTTAGCTCATGGCATATTATATCACAACCGAACAATTTGCTTACATATTTTAGATTGCTTATGAATAATATTTTCTCAACAATTAAGTAAATAATTTTTTATTTTAATTTTTCAACAAATTTAATTTATTTTGAGTCGCATCAATCATGTCTATGTGGAACTTGTAAATAATCAATCCCAGTACATTTTCTATATTATAAGTACACGTGATTTACCCAAAGTCTTTGGATGTGTAGACTATTTGTTTCATAAAATGAAATTTTAGCTACAAAGGAAGAATTGGTATCATTATAAGTGAGTCTCACCTTTTTTTCTTCACATGTCAAGCATGCTGGCTCTATGATTGGATAAAAAAAGGGAAAATATCTCATAACATATTTAATTATTAGTACTTCTAATTTCTAAAATTGATAACGTACAAAAGATAAGTTCATCTTTTTTTGTCAGAAAGATAATTTCATTTTCAAGTACTAAATCAAGCATCCGTAATCAAATTGAGTAAGAGTATATCCATGCAACTCAAAGAAGCAAAATTGAATTAAACCACAAACCGAGGAATATCATTCTCATACTTCAAAACTATTTATTATATATATACCGCAAAATTCATTGCTCATCTATCTATCTATCTATCTATCCACTCCTCTGCAGAAAAAAAAAAAAAAACTAATAGAATGACCGCTGCAGAGAAAAAACACATTCATGTTTTTATGGTCTCATTTCCGGGGCAAGGACATGTAAATCCCCTTCTAAGACTGGGCAAGCGCCTAGCTTCTTCGGGCCTCTTCGTCACTCTTTCAGCACCCGAATTCATAGGCAAGAGCATCCGAGAAGCCACCAAAATCACCAACAACGACCCCCCGACTCCAATAGGCACGGGCTTCGTGCAGTTTGAATTCTTTGACGACGGATGGGACCTCAACGACCCCAACCGGGACAGCCTAGACGCGTACTTAGCCCAGCTCGAGCTCATCGGTAGGCAAAGGCTACCTCAGATGATAAAAAATCAGGAGGAAATCGGGCGACCCGTTTCTTGTCTAATCAACAACCCGTTTATTCCATGGGCATCTGACGTGGCTGAAGAATTGGGTATCCCTAGTGCAATGCTTTGGGTCCAATCTTGTGCTTGTTTTTCAGCTTATTATCACTACTGCAACAATCTTGTACCTTTCCCTAGTGAAGCTGAACCTGAAATCGATGTTCAATTACCTTTTATGCCCTTGTTGAAGTACGATGAGGTTCCTAGCTTCTTGCATCCTAACACGCCTTACCCTTTTTTGGGGAGGGCTATTTTGGGTCAGTTCAAGAATATTTCCAAGCCTTTTTGTATACTTATGGACACTTTTGAAGAACTTGAGCATGAAATTATTGATTACATGTCCAAAATTTGTCGGCCCATTAAGACTATAGGTCCATTGTTCATGACTAGTAAGGTTGTTGATTCCAATTCGAAAAACGAAATTCGGGGGGATATTTTTACGGCAGAGAATTGCAAGGAGTGGTTGGACTCGAAACCGGAGGGAACGGTGGTGTACATTTCGTTTGGTAGTATTGTACAGTTGAAACAAGAGCAAGTAAATGAGATTGCGCACGGGCTTTTGGCGGCCGAGGTTTCCTTTTTATGGGTTTTGAGGCCACCGCCTAAAGAAAAGATCGCTCTTGACCCGCATGTGTTGCCGGACGGGTTCCTTGAGAAAGCTGGGGAGAGAGGGAAGATAGTGAAGTGGAGCCCACAAGAGGAGGTGTTGGCCCACCCTTCCACAGCGTGTTTTCTGACGCACTGTGGATGGAATTCGACGATGGAGGCATTGACAAGTGGCGTTCCGGTATTGGCTTTTCCTCAGTGGGGGGATCAGGTGACGGATGCTAAGTTTTTGGTTGATGTTTTTAAGATTGGGATTAGGATGTGTAGAGGTGAAGCTGAGGGGAGGATTGTGTCACGTGAGGAGGTGGAGAGGTGTTTGAGGGCCGCGGTTAGTGGTCCCCAGGCAGCGGAGTTGAAGGCCAATGCAATGAAGTGGAAGAAAGTGGCGGAGGAGGCGGTTGCGGAGGGTGGATCGTCGTCTAGGAATATGCGAAATTTTGTAGATGAAATTGTCCGGATAGGAACCGATCATACAATAATCTAGTGGTTGCTCTATGTTGATTTTGTACTAGTACTAAATATTTTTGTATTTGTTTGTGTTAAAATCCTTTATTGATGAATTATTTTTAGAGTTACTGCGACTATTTACTACAGTTTTCTCTAGTTTACTTTACTAATATTGTCGCAACAAATGAATCATGATCGCCACTCACTACTTGACCTCAAGAAGAAATTTTGAGTGCTGTACTTACTTTTCAAGAAATATTATGGATTAATATCTTAATCATGTAGACATCTTAATTATTAGGTAATTAAAATTAGTTAAATATTCATAAATTATGTTAATGTAATTAAAACTTGTCATTTCAAAATTTGTTTGAATGTTGGAGAACTTAAATTTTTCTTTAAATTTTATATTGTGTAGAAACAAATAAAAGATCTCTTTGTTATGAAAAATAAAAAGAAATTTGGAAGGCAGTGCCGAATTAGAAGTAAATAATTAATTGATGGTTGTAAAAGTAATAAGAAAACTTTTTAAAAGGGTGAAAATGTCTTTTAGAATCAATTAGTTTTGTTTTTAAATTTTAAAGGACAATTCTCATTTATTGAGATGGTTATCTCAGTTAAATGTCCAACAAAATCTTGTTGTTAGTGCCCCAAGTTGGTTTATCTCCCTAGATCTCCTTTTACAGAAATGAGTGAGGCAATTGCCCATTCACAAAATTCTCACGTCTCAAGTTCATACCCACAATTAAATCATAACCCCAAAACAAAAATAAAGAGATCTTTTACCAATTCAATTCACTCGTCTTCTTCACGGCAACATCCCTAATTCTCTGCATTTTCTCCACCAACACAACTCTCTTAAAATGCTCTATCAATCCTTTTATTTCTACTCGAAAATCAGAGAATAATTTTTGTGGTGTTACGACTATGAAGAGCAAAAGAATATTTAATGATAGCTCCAAAATTTATATCCAACGGTCATCTTCTTCTCCCCAACTGTAATTCCCTCCCAATTATCCATTCTCAATTTCTCTCTCCTCTAGAGAATCCAAATATGCAGCCCCAAGTCTTAAAATGCAAAATACATTCACCTTTTCATACCTCCATTGAAGAGTGAAAAAATGCAAAAATTGAATGCAAAATGACAGTTATATGTTTGCATACCCATTTTGCATCCACCATTGGGAATGCCCTAACCACCTTATTTTCGAAGTTTCTAAAATTCCTGTTCTCCTACTTCCAAGATCCATCAGGGGGCATCCGATTAGTCACTTTACCTACTCCGAAGAACCATCAATGTGTAAAGTTTGATTACTTCAATCACTCATTTAAATACACGACTTAGTCATTGATAGGGCTGAAAATCAAACCAATGTACTCGATACTCGACTCGAGCTCGTTCGATAAAAGCTCGTTTGAGCTCGGTTCGTCAAATAAATCAAACAAGCTTGAACAAGATTTTTCGTTCGATAACTTTTGAAGCTCGGCTCGAGCTCGACTCGATAAGCTAAAAATTGAAAAAATACATGTAAAATACCAAGCTACTCGATACTTGGCTCGAGTTCGTTCGATAAAAGCTCATTTGAGCTCGATTCGTTAAGAAATCAAACCAAGCTCAAACACAAAATTTCAAGCTCGATAAAATTCAAACCAAGCTTGAACAACGTGTCGTTCGATACTACTCAACTCGTTTACACCCCTAGTCGTTGATGGTTGTTAGTTCCGTTCGAAGCTATTCGTCAAAGACAAAGCGATATAGGCTAAACAAGTCTTCTAGCACTCTCGGTGCAACATTAATTTAAAAATTCAACGCTTATCGAGACAATTTCATTCTCCTCTCACGCTAGCCATGGCCATCCTTGAATTGTCCAAATATGCTCGACTCGTTTACTCTCTTACATCCATCAACATTTGCATCAAGACAGAGATTAAAGCACATACAACGACAGCAGCCAAGCATCATCCTCGTGGTGGCTATTGAAGATGCCAAATCGTCTGTACAAACCATAGATATAACTCCTCTACCCCATTAAATACAATATGTACAGTATAAGATTTGAGTGCAGAAAATGTAAATTTACAACATATACTACAGATTATGGCAGTAGCCATATCAAAAGTCAATAACTACTTAATGTTCCCAGCTGGGAACTGAAAAATGCTAGCATACTATCGTACACATCTTCTTTTGCATTTACACTCAATAGAAAATCGATATGACCATAATCTTCAAGATAAAGCAAATCGGGCTTCGATGGTAGTTCCTTCAGAGTATGCTGCACATCAGCAACATCTGCTAATGCATCATTTCCCCCATACCCCATCCATATAGGCAACGAACTGGGAATCGAGGCAAGGTCAAATTTCGGTGGCTTTATCTGGCTATAATACTTCAGATTTTTCCACATTCCATAGTCGTACATTGCAAATGTACCTTTACGTATCACTGCCAACATAATGGTTTAGAATTTCAGTGCTACAATATACTTACATACATACATATATGTGTGTGTCTGAGAAAAGACCGAAACTAATGGCATAGGAAATTAGGCATTCAGGCACCAGAATCAGTAAAAACATAAGAACCAAGAACAGAAACCTCTTTTACCATTTATGCCCCCCTTCAAGAAGGGCAAAGTCGACAAACCTCTAGAGAAAGTAATATTACAATATTGTAAATGATTTTGGAGCAAAGATAATAAGGGGGCAGAAAGAGCTCACTCTGGAAGAGATGATGCAAGTTCTTTGAGGATGTTGGATGAGGTTCAAATTCAAGATAGAAATCAATCCGTGAGCCATTGAAGCAACAGTTTTTCCCTGCAAATTACAACATCCATCAAGCAACAAGCCATTTAAATCATACATAATAATATAATGTTTCCCACTCATATTAGCGTTATAGCAATTTCATCTGCAATATGGCATAACATCTTGCATTTTGTTTCAGGTTCTGATGAACTAAGCTTCAAGTAGAATTAGAACATTTATTTATGAAGTGCATCATGAAGGATGAAGCAATATCAATTAGCCATTGTTCGTACTTTTCACGAGGTCAAGGCATAAAAATGGCCAGTTTACTGCGATGGGTGTTCGAACACACACCTCCTGAAATCCACTGTCAGTAATTTTGCATTTACCCATAAATTTATTATTCTTTGAACTGATCTTAATCTTCACTGTAAGCTACCAAAAGCAAGCCTTCTGCTGATTAAGTATCTACCAGCTAAGCTCAGAGTGGACAAATTACAAACTAGCTATCTTGTAGTACCGACTTCCTAATACGGAGTAACTCTGAACCAAATAAACATGGCCACATTTCAATGGTGACATAGTAAGCAAAAAATTGAAGAAACTCATATGGCAAAATCGTAACATCTTGTATCCACACCGTTGCTATTGCTTAATCTTACAATGTATTTTCTGAGACACTTGGTTTAGATTCATTTATCAATGGTATTGTGGTGATTTTTTTTTTTTTGACAACGGTGTATGTGAAGTATAATGTCGGGATGATTTCACTTGATGGTCGTGGCATATAAGTTTTACATCTCCATTAAAACGGTTATCCAGAGCCACACATGCTGGACAGAGATATGGTGCCATCTTCTATGAAGACTTGAATTATTGAAAGGTGGGAAAATTGTTAAAACTGTATCAAGTGTGGATAATTTTGGCTCAACCAGAAAACATAGATCTCATATTAAGTTTTTCCTACAAATTCATATGAGTTATTAACAGACTGGCTCTGTTGCACTGAAAGTTCAAAATAAACGAGAATTGAGTGATAAATTTATAGGACAAAAGCGGCATATAATTTTTTTTTTTTGGTAAAATTGATAATCAAATGACTACATTGGTTTAGATTAGCAGCATCATACCCATTTTTTATTTTTGAGCTTAGAGATTGAAAAAAAAAAGGAAATGAGGAGAGAAGAGCAAGAAACATGTGTCTTGATAATGAAGTTTAATCCAAACCAAGAAGACTGGAGAATAATCCTTCCGTACCTGATTCCTATGAATCAGAACTGAGCATGCAAGACATCAAGGCCAACACATTTTACTTGATGCCTAGTGAAGTGACATAAGAAAATAAAAAGGTTGACATAAATGACTAACGCATTTCAGTTTATTCCTAATGAAATTCTTTCTGCCCAACCATTATAACTTATTCTCACACGAGAATGATTGCAACATGAAAGTTTTTGTATTGCCTACAACTTTGAACCGATATAACTCGCTAACAGAAAATGTCGCCAACTTTAGAGAAATACACTAGTCATACAAAAGATCTTTATCCAAGAGGTATGTGAATGGAGAGAGAAGAAAAAATTAGTAAGAATGGAGGACCTGTAATAGCACTAAGCATGTCATCACAGTCTAAGTGTCCATCACACATCATATCCATGACTTGAGTGCCCAAATTACTGAAAAACATCAGATATAGGATTCAGAAACCCAGAAAAGAGATCAACATAAACAATAAAATGATTAAACTAGGAGACCTTTTAAAATTGAGTTCATGAATGCCCATTGTCATAATTACCTAGGATAAAATATGTGTCATAAATACGACTCTAAACATATATGGATAGCAGAAATATGAAGGCAGTAAAGTTAAGCAGACCTCATCTAGATGCATATGAACCAATCTAAGAACAAATCGAGAAGTTACATGTTCCAAGTATGATATAGGACAAAGAAGTGCAGCAGCTGCAACCATTCCTGAAATATCTGGTTGAGTAAAAGCAGCCAGAGACATGATTGTTCCCTGTATAAGAATTAAAGCAGCACATAAACAACATTCTATTACTCCATATACTATCCACAAAAATTGGAATTGTCATGAGATGAAAGACCTGTGAATGTCCAACAACAAATACTTTGGTGTTTGTAACTGAATATACGAAGCGAATCATTTCTCCCAGATCGTAAAGTGCCAGCTCTTGCCAGCTCCAATCCCAGAATTCCTAAAACATAGAGAAATTAGATAATGTCAAACCAATGGCAGGACAATACAGATAAATCAGAGTTTTAGGTTGTGAATTATAATTTCAAATCCCCTCTTCCATCTGGACATAAGCATAAAGGAAGTCAGAAAAGGAAGCAACAAAATAAATCTGTTGCAGAATAATACAGCATGCATGAAATTTTCCTAACAACGAATTAAAGTGATTCAGAGAAGGATTGGAGAGGTAATCAACTCATCAGGCACGTCACCTAACATGCTGACACAAATTTACACTAGCTTTGCACCTCTCCTTCATAATACCACTTCTAGATATATGAAATACCACTTCTAGATATTTGGGAACAAAGAATAATGAATCAATTACGTGTTGACTTCTTCATATTTTGATTCTTAAGAAAAAAAAATAGAAGAAGAAGATGAATGGGGAGCATCAACATGGAAGTAAGGGTACAAGCATGTGTGGTTAAGCTGTCATCCTTTAGCTTGAAACCCAATCTAGTTGAACATATATGGATAAATATCAAAAGGAACAGAACATAAATACATAGTTTTGCGTCTTCCTAGTTGACCATTACCAGTAAAGAGAGAGAGAGAAAGAACCTAAGTCACACTAAGAGGAGGACAGTCCAGGCTTCACTAAAGGACCTACATACAACTACATTTTTTTTTACCATATTTTGATTATGTTGATAAAAAGTAAGAACTAAAATACCAAACACTCACCTTATCTTTCTCCGACAGAGACACATGACCATGACTCCAGTGTGTCCCACGAACATTACCAACCCAGACATCAAAACCTCGGTTGGCAAGGATAAAGCCCAATGACTGGTTTGGGGAATTCATGAACCAAGCATCACCCGCCTGTTATAATTATTTACATTGTGCAAATGGTCAATGAAAAAAAGTAAAAAAGAGAAGAAAAATATGAAGTTCCCCTCAATTGATAGAAAAATAACTTACAATCAACTGGAATATTGCTGGTTTCTCTAACCAAGGGAAGAAGGTATCAACACAGGCATAGGAAGTTTGACAACCAACATAAAAGCAAACATTATGGCAACTCAATGTTTCTATGCTAATAGTTAAGTTTTCATGATATTATTCCACTTCATTGGGGGGGGGGGGGGGAGGAGAAGAATCTCAAGCACATAAAGTTAAAAGGTCTGGTGTTTTTGCTGGACAGACTATATAAATATTTAGATATTAAAAAATTTACCGTAAATATCCATATATAAGGTAACTACATAGATTTCTATAAGCAGCCTGCCTGACAATAGGGAAGGAAGTGAATTATGTTTGGTCTATATCCGTAGTTAGACTGCTAAAAGTTTGATTCCTTCCCATTTTTGTTTCATAATTTTAAAAAAAAATATATGGTTGGGTAATAACAATCCATTTATAAAATACATGCACCTACTTATTTGCCTAACCTAAACATTTCACGAGAGAGGGAGGGTGTGCACTAGATCACAAGAAAAACATAATTTTTGCATAAATGTGGAATATATATTTCTGTAAGATTGAATAGTCGTTATATGATATTGTTACCAATATATATATGGCCATTTTGGGGTGTGTGTGTGTTTTCTGGTAATTTCATCATGGTGTGTGTTGATTCAATTATTCCATGCCAAGAAGGTAAGAGCAGCCTGCCGCTTATATAGGGTTCAGTATACCATCAAACTCTCATTTCTTCAATACTTACAACGAATGCATCAATTTAGTATCCAAATTCTTCTTCCTAAAATCAAGGAAGAATGTATTTGGAAGATTCTCAAACGCATATTAATATAATATAATACAATATCTCTCAATCAAGGAAATAGCTAGTTTCATGGCTAAGCCCAAAAAATATAGTTAAAACTAAAATATCGAGGAAAACATCCAAGAACTATATATAAAATCTGCATATACTGTCATCGCATTTCGATATTAACTAAAGTAATGAGTCCCCAGAAAGTCGGAAACAATTACCATAAAAAGTCCATGAATAAGCAAAACTGGAGGACTTCTCTGCTGAAGCACTACAGAAGAAGATGAAACACGTTGAAGTCCCAATATGTACCCATCCTTAGTTTGAGTCTAGAGCAAAAATTTCATACACACAGTACTTTAATTAGCCTCATAATTCATCAACAATGGAAAAGGTCAAAGAAATTGAATACAATACACGATATATATATAGATTAATGCTTAGGAACATAGATACTGAAATCATGAACACGATATAACAGGTACTTGGGGATAATAACTGCTCTTCTAGATTCGAAATTTATAACTCCTATGAAGCATAATAAAACAAAACTGATTTATTAGTTAACTGACTAATACTAATATTTGAAATGAATATTACAGCGTGCTCGGAGCAAGGGAAACCAGAAGGTTCGATGAGGTAAGCGCATAGACCGCCTATTGGTGACTTGTCCCGGAGATTGAAAGCGGCGGAGAAGTCTTCGGCGGAATTGACGACTGCGGAAAGGAGGAGGGAACTAAAAAGCGCCACCGCCACGGTCGCCGCCATAAATTGGTGTGGCGAGGGCGGGAAGAGATCTCCTCCAACGACCTAGAGCAAACAGTTGGAGTGTGTTTTGACGATTGGATGCAAAATTTCGCTGTAATTATTTGTGGTTAGGAGATATTACATTTTGGAGCCAATTTCAATTTTGCCAAAGGCAAAAACAGAAATTACCCAAATGCCAAAAGGTTTTTTCCCTTTTAAAAAAAAAAATTGAAAAATGTTAAAAACATTAAACACAACTAAAATATTACAATTTGCCCCCTCACACTTTATTAACTTTTAACAAAAACCCCAACCTAAACTCCAAATTTAAAATTGACTCCCTAAACTTAACAAATAAAAAAAAAGAAAACACACACTACTCACACACACAAACATCGCAGCAGAGAAAGAAAGAAAAATCCACAAAAATCCCTCTTTCAAATTGAAGCAAATTGAAGCAAATTGAAGCATGGAAAACGCACAAATTATCGATGATGACAGAAACCTACAACAATGGCCATTTGTGGTAAGTTTTTTGGTGTTATTTTCGCAAATTTTCGCGTATTTTTGCGTGCGTCTGTTCTTGGCGTGTGGCGTGTGGGAGATACACACGCCACACGCCAAGAACAGTAGGTTTAGGGTTCTTGGCGTGTGGCGTGTGGGTTATCTACACGCCACCACACGCCAAGAACAGTAGGTTTAGGGTTCTTGGCGTGTGGTGGCGTGTGGGTTACCTACACGCCACCACACGCCAAGAACAGTAGGTTTAGGGTTCTTGGCGTGTGGCGTGTGGGTTATCTACACGCCACCACACGCCAAGAACAGTATGCATATTTTACAGTATGCATATCTACACGCCACCACACGCCACACGCCAGACAGGCAGAAAACTAATCTTGCTTTTGTTGTTTGTTTTGTAGGGATACAAAACATTATCCACCTCGGCCCTACGGAGAGAAATACTACCGCCCTTTCACTACAGTAATGTGATCGTAAAAGGAGAGGCAACCCAGCGTTGTGCGTGGAGCGATATTAACAGTATAGTAAGTTGCCTCAGACCTGAGCATTGGAATATTATAAATGCGTATCCCCAGATCGGGAGTTTTCTATACTTAACCGGCATCGGCAAATTCAAGGCGTCGGTGTTGCACGCAATGTACCTTCGAGTATGCACACGCGTGCAAGGTCAAAGTAATTACGAACACTGGTTTTTGGTAAATGGAAAGCCAGTTAGGTTCGGGATCGAGGAGTTTGTCCTCGTATCAGGGATGCGATTTGGGGAAGTGAGTGAGGATGACAAAGAAAGAATCAATCAACAGGGTCAGTTGAAGGAGCGATACTTTCCGGGCTGGGGGCGGTCTGTGGTTTCTGTTGCTGCTCTGAAAACGAGTATCATGGACTTGTTGTCTCGGCGTCGGTCGAATCCCGAGGACGTATGCAAGTTGATATACGCGTGGTTGATATCGTCCGTGTTGATGCCAAGTAGGCCCATAAAATCGGTTGATAACGACACATTCGCGGTAAGTAAACTTAATTTTAATTTTTATTATTTCGTTAAAGTTTTTAAAATAACAATTCTGATTTAAATTTGTATATATTGAAGATATGTGATAATCTCGCGATGTGCGAGAGATATCCGTGGGGAGATAAGGTATGGAGAGCGACTTTTTTTGATATTGTAAAAAATTTGGGCACTGGCAATGAGGACGTCCCTCTCCGTAAATGGAATGCATATGGCTTCCCGCACATTTTTCTGGTATGTTTGTAAAATCAATTGTTGATTTCCATGTTTTTTTTAGTTATTTTTTCGTAAATGTTGGATGTTTTGACTAATGTTTTGAATGTGAACAGTTTTGGATGGTGGAAGCCATTGAAGGCATGGCCGATGCGGCCAATTTTGTTGTAAGGGTCGGCCCAACTGTTCCGAGATATCCGCGAATGTTACGTTGGGATTTCAGGAACCCTAATCCCAGCGCTGATGATATGGACGAGTTCTTTCGGAATGTTCATGTATGTTAATCCTTTTTATTAATAATTTTTTTCCGACATATCACTTGAAAAATTTATTATAAATTACTTGTATATATTTATTTTTTCAGGCTGTGATCCCACGGCTAATGCCGGATAGCTCGGAGTTGGAGACGGAGTCTTACCAATCAACTATAGTGTTACGACGTGCCACTCGTAGTAGCCGCCATCCATGTTATAAACAATTAAGTTTATTTTTGACACGGCAGTATGTGGTTATTCGGGATGATGAGGGAGTTCCCGAATTCCCCAACCGGCCATCCGCCCGAGCTGATTCTGCTCCAGCAGAAGGTGAAGGTGCTCCTGCTTCTAGTCATGTGCCTCGACGTCAGAAGCGTTTCCGAATAAGCCAAGATGGTGCATCTACTTCTCATGATCAACCATCATCTTCTGGAATACCTGCTTGGGCACTTGCATTGGATGAGAGAGTGGTTGCATTGGATCGGAAAGTTGTTGGAATGGAGGAGAGAGTTGTTGATCGGATTGGCGAGGTCGAACATAAATTTATTGGGCAGCTCAACCATCTGACAGCAACGATGGAGGACCTCACTCGAAGGCTGATGGGCTACAATGTAGGGGGCCAAACTGCAGAAGGCGACGATGAAGGGGGCGACAACAATGATGCTGGTGATGCTGGTGATGCTGGTGATGCTGATAATGCTGGTCATGCTGATAATGCTGGTGATGCTGATAATGCTGATGATAATGCTGATGATAATGATGATGATCAGGTTTAGTTGTATTGAATTTTATTTTTGTTTGTGGATTTTTTTTAGAGATATTATTGGAATTTATTTAAAGGATTATTGAATTTTATCTAAATTGTTTTTAGACTATTTTATTTATTAGATTGGTTTTGGAGTTGTGTTCATCTAAATGGTAGTTCACCTATGCATTCACAGGGTAATAATGCCGAAGAACCAAGGCAAGAAAGAAGAGTACAGAGGATAAGAAATCCTAGTAGGCTTATTACATCTCCTTTTACCGCTAATATTCGGAAAAAAAAATCCACTAAGTAATTAATTTATTTTTATTTTTTTTGTAATATTTAATTCGGTTAGGGACCATTTGTATATAATTTTTTATAAATTTTGGGGGTAAAAATGTAATTTTTGAGAAGTTAGGGACCAAAGTGCAATTTCGTGTTAGATGCAAGCTCTAGTGAGTGAACATTTTAATTTTGTGCATCCAATGTTACTGAATCGAAACTATTAATTTTTTATAAATTTTGGGGGTGAGAAGTGTAATTTTTGAGAAGTTAGGGACCAAAGTGCAATTTCGTGTTAAATGCAAGCTCTAGAGCGTGAACATTTTAATTTTGTGCATCCAATGTTACTGAATCGAAACTATTAATTTTTTATAAATTTTGGGGGTGAGAAGTGTAATTTTTGAGAAGTTATGGACCAAAGTGCAATTTCGTGTTAATTCTTCTCTCTAGTGAGTGAACATTTTAATTTTGTGCATCCAATGTTACTGAATCGAAACTATTAATTTTTTATAAATTTTGGGGGTGAGTGAGTGAACAATTAATTTTGTGAGAAGTTAGGGACCAAACTGCAAATTCATCTAAATGGTATAAATTTTTTGAGAAGTTAGGGACCATAAAACTGTATTTTTTGAGAAGTAGAGTTGCAATTTAATTTTGTGCAAACATGGATTGAATTGCAATTATGAAGTAGAGTTGAAATTTAATCCATAAAACTGTATTTTTTGAGAAGTTAGGGACCAAAGTGCAAATTAATTGTGTAAAAATGAGTTAAGAGTTAAAAAAGTTGTTCATGGCAGCTGGCGTGTAGCGTGTGGCGTGTGGCACAACCACACGCCATTTCTTTGTACATGGCGTGTGGCGTGTATAAAGTACACACGCCACACGCCATGTACAAAGAAATGGCGTGTGGTTGTGCCACACGCCACACGCTACACGCCGTAATTGTTAAAATGAGCTCAACTTTAAATATTAATGTACGAAGTTATGATTTACGGAGGACATAATGTTCCTATAAGTGTTACTTCTCCATTTGGTTGATAAATTGACAAAAACTTATAAAATTGATCAATATGTACGAAGTTATGATTTACGGAGGACATAATGTTCCTATAAGTGTTACTTCTCCATTTGGTTGGTAAATTGACAAAAACTTATAAAATTGATCAATATGTACGAAGTTATGATTTACGGAGGACATAATGTTCCTATAAGTGTTACTTCTCCATTTGGTTGATAAATTGACAAAAACTTATAAAATTGATCAATATGTACGAAGTTATGATTTACGGAGGACATAATGTTCCTATAAGTGTTACTTCTCCATTTGGTTGATAAATTGACAAAAACTTATAAAATTGATCAATATGTACGAAGTTATGATTTACGGAGGACATAATGTTCCTATAAGTGTTACTTCTCCATTTGGTTGATAAATTGACAAAAACTTATAAAATTGATCAATATGTACGAAGTTATGATTTACGGAGGACATAATGTTCCTATAAGTGTTACTTCTCCATTTGGTTGATAAATTGACAAAAACTTATAAAATTGATCAATATGTACGAAGTTATGATTTACGGAGGACATAATGTTCCTATAAGTGTTACTTCTCCATTTGGTTGATAAATTGACAAAAACTTATAAAATTGATCAATATGTACGAAGTTATGATTTACGGAGGACATAATGTTCCTATAAGTGTTTAGGGTTAGGGTTTAGGGTTAGGGTTTAGGGTTAGGGTTTAGGGTTTAGGGTTAGGGTTTAGGGTTAGGGTTTAGGGTTTTTCCCCATTTGCGCCATAAAGTTTGGTTCTTACGAACTTGCATTTAACATTTCGCAGTTTGGTCCCTACGAACTCATAATTAACTCAAAATTGCAGTTTGGTCCCTGACTTTTCAAAAATTACAAATTTACCCCCAAATTTTATAAAAAATTCATAATTGCAATTCAGTCCATAATTCGGACAAAATTGAAATGTTCACTTAATTCGAATTTGCATTTAACACATATTTGCAGTTTGATCCCTGACTTTTCAAAAATTACAATTTTACCCCCAAATTTTATAAAAAATTCATAATTGCAATTCAGTCCATAATTCGGACAAAATTGAAATGTTCACTTAATTCGAATTTGCATTTAACACATATTTGCAGTTTGGTCCCTGACTTTTCAAAAATTATAATTTTACCCCCAAAACTTATAAAAAATTCATAATTGCAATTCAATCCATAATTTGCACAAAATTGAAATTCGAATTTGCATAGAACACGAAATTTCATAAAACATCCATTACATCAAACGTTGTTCAATAAACATCAAATACAACTTACAAATTCACTAAACATCTAAGATTCACTTTCGTGGTTGCCCGAACTTTGGCCGCGTTGGGGACATCTACTGGCGTTGTGATCGGTATTTCCGCAAATTCCGCACTTGTATTTTTTCTTCGATTTTTCAAGGCATGATAAATGTCGTGTCTTTTTAGGCCTTCCACGGGTTATTTCTTCGGTTGGAGGTAGCACTACTCTCGCCATAACATGATCGGGAATGTTAATCCATTGGTCTTTCGATGGAACGGGTTGTATGAGCTCAAAGTATGCTTGACGCATATTACCGATCGAGTAGTATTCGCTAACAAGCTCCAACACATATGCCCCACTATCTACTGGTCGTTTGCCCATGGCAGCTGCAATTGCGTGCTCACACGGTATTTGCTCAACCTGAAAGACGCCACATGAACAAGTTCTTCCAGCTAAATCCACAATTCCATTCCACTCGGTAGATTCCACTTTCCATATATCTTGCCCTATTTCAAATTTGCGCCACCGATACGCCTTTTCATATCGCTCATTTATCAACTTATTCTTCGATGGGATCAATACACCCCCCGACCGCGACCATCGATCAGCCTCAGCACGACGCTCTCCAAACCACTTTGACATCAAATTAACAACAAATTCGAGAAAGTAACATATGGGAAAATCTTTGATATTTTTGATACGACTATTAAGGACCTCAACATGGTTAGACGTCTTTATCTCATATCTGTTCACGCGATGGTGGATTCTCGCCCATTTCTGAAACGTTACCTCGTTTTGTAGCCAATCTGCACATCTCGGGTTCTGGGTTTTCAAGACACCCCAATATTTTTCAAACTTACTCTCGCTGTACGCGTAAGCAGCTTTGTAAAAGGACTCGACTATCGTATCTTTCTCTTTCTCTTTCCCTTTCCCAAACCTTTTCAACAAGTTGCCTTTGAGGTGAAAGTAACATGCCCCATGTTCAGCTAAAGGGTAAACTTCTTTTACCGCTTTAGTAAGACCCGTGCCCCTGTCTGATACAATAACCAGATCGGCTCTGTCTGGTACACCCACTTTCAAGCCCTCGAGAAAATAAGTCCAACATGCCGCATCCTCGCTGCCATTAGCTACCCCCCATGCAATTGGATAACAACGATTTTCACCGTCCGTCGCAGTTGCAATTAGAACGGTTCCTTTATATCTATGCCCCATAAATGTTGCATCAATTACAATTACATTTCTTAGGAACTGGAATCCTCGAGTAGTAGCTCCGAAAGACATGAAGAAATACATAAACTGGTTTTCGGAGTTCGTATGGATGCGAGTGAGCGTACCAGGATTGTTTTGCTCAATCATGTAAGCAAAGGAGGGTAGATTGGCAAAGTTTTCTTCAAATGTACCCATAATGTCAGCTTGAGCAATTTGTTTCCCCCTCCAAGCTGTCATATAGCTAATGTTAACACCAGCTTCGGCTTGCATGAAGTTTATCAGTGCATTTGGTGTTGGGACTTCATTGGGGTTGATATATAACCCCTTTGTCCGTAAACCAACCATCCGACTTGTTGCTTGTCTATGACGGGCACCTCTATTTGCTATCCCACAAGTGTGAACGTTTGTATATGTTCGAATAACAAATTCTGGGGTGTTTGCTTCCTTAGTTGCATATATACGCCATGGACAACCAGGAGTCGTACACCTAGCTATCCTCCTCTTTGTGTCAGACTTACCTGTAAGTTCCCATTTTTTATCTACAGCAACTCTACAAAGTTCATCCCTGAACTCTTCACTGTTTGGCCACCGTTGACCAACTATCCATCCCGTTTCATCACTCCTCCCCTGAGAATAATCTATTTCAACCGGATCAGCGTTATCGAAGCCTTCGTGACTAGGTGGTTCGTAACCACTACCACCAACATCACCATCACCATAACCATCGCCACCCACATCGTCACCCACATCGCCACCCACATCGTCACCCACATCGTCACCCACATCGCCACCCACATCACCACAGTCGTTGTCAATGTTACAGTGTTCACCATTTACATCAGCACCACCATAATCATCTCCGCCGTCAAAGTTACGGCAGTCATTATGACCTTCGTTGTCATCCAGATGCCACTGACTATACGGAGGAGAACAACATAGTGGTTCAACTTCCTCCACTATACATAAAGTTGGATTAGAGGCAATGATCTCCTCGTTAACATCATCTTGTGTACTTGATCCTCCTATAACACATCCTTCAGGTTGGTAACTGAAACTAGCTTTGTTTATGAGTTTTTTTCCTTTACCTCGGGTCATAAGTTTCTTCGCTTTCTCTTTTCCACCCGGAGATGCCTCTATCCTCAAAATTTCTTCTCTCGGAGAAAAAATCACGTACAATTTTAATTTAGCAGAATTGCAGACAAGGTGCTTCGCTAACTCCCAATCTTCTTCATCTGATATTGTCGTTATCAAGTCATCAATTTCTTGGTACTTAACCTCAAAAATATCGGTGTGCCGATCCAACTTCAACTTCTTGCAAATTTTGTCGAGTAGTTCCTCAAACGAAATTGCCCTATCCACCAATATTGGTTTATTCGAATTTCCACGCCAATGCAATTTATTATCGATTTGGAGTGTAAATTCACCGTTATATAGAAGAACTACCATAAGTTTGTCCATTCCTACAAGTAAAAACAAAAATTAATACACAAGCTATCTAAATAAAAAAAATGCGTCAATAAGTTACATACTGCCAGGTTGGCGTGTGGCGTGTGTCATGAGGACACGCCAACACGCCATGAACGTTGTTTGGCATGTTGGCGTGTCTTAATGTCACACGCCACACGCCAAACAACGTTCATGGCGTGTTGGCGTGTCTTCATGACACACGCCACACGCCAAAAAAGCGAACTTCAGTTCATGAACTTTTTTGGCGTGTGGCGTGTGTCATGAAGACACGCCAACACGCCAAACAACGTTCATGGCGTGTTGGCGTGTCTTCATGGCACACGCCACACGCCAAAAAACGCGAACTTCAGTTCGATTCGAATTCTCCATTTTTGTTAACTAAATTGCTCAATAATACATCAAAATATCAATTAACTTGCAAATGCTTACCTTTTATGTTGTTTTTCCTCCTTTGCTTCCTTAATTTGAGTGAAATTTGTGTAAATTGGGTTAGGGTTTGGAGGAATTTTTGGAGAGAAAATTTGATTTTGGGGTGGGTTGATTTTGAAGTTTTTAAAATTTTGGGGTATATTTGTTAAAATTTGATTTAATTAGGAAGAGTTAATTAAATTAGATTAGTTGGTTAATTAAGTTTTTGGCATTTGAGTAATATTGAATTTGTGGTTTGGCATTTTTGAAATTTTTTTTTTACTTTGTGGCAAAATTGAAAATGTCTTTACATTTTGGATAGAAAATTTCATCTTTGAAAAATATGGAACTCTTAAATTACAATCTATCATAGTATTCAAATTTATATTTAAAAATATATTTGTTTCTTATTACTCGATCAGGTATATATTAATTGGCATATTTGTCAAATTTTTATGTTTCATATTAATTGACATTTTTGGATTTTTAATGCAATTTTATCAATTTTGCCCTTCTCATACATCTAGGTTGGGAAGTTCAAGAATCACTATTAAAAAAGAAATATTTTTGATATTTTACCATATAAAAGTGATTAATCATGAGATTTTTCAATCTGTGTGAAAAATAAAAATGTGTCAATAAATAAAAAATGGAGGGAGTATCTTTTTATTAAAGAGTAAGATATTTTGCCACATCTAAAATTTTTAGTTCAAGTACACTTTCTCAAGTACAAAATATTTTATACTTTTTTGGCAAGAATTTTACACTTAGGTCCCTCCTATATAAATTGTTTTACATTTATATATCATTTTTGTCAAAAAATTTATACTTAAGTCTTTTTCATATAAAATGTGTCGCACCGATTAATTTTTTGATCCTTTACCGGCAAAATTGCAATTATTTATATGACTTTAATTAAAAGTATTATAACATATAAATATCCAAAAATACTCTTGTTGACAGTCACGTATTTCATTTTTCGCACGAAAAATTGAATGATATGGTGATGATGTGAGTATTATTTTATGCCACAAAGACTATATATTTTTCCTAAACTAGGGTAGGTAAGGATTTGGCGTTGAATGTCTTTTTCTCTTCTTTCTATCTATCTAGTCCCTTTGGCCTTTAGTGTCCTCTTCTATTATCTCTTAGGCCATCTCCAACAGCTCTCTTAAATTTCAGCCTCTTATCTTAAAATATAACTAATGAACAGTGTTATACAATTCCACTTTTTACTCAGCACTCCAACAGCTAGTTTATATTTTAAGAGACTACTTTTTAACAACCATATCATTTCACTCAAATAACTATATATTTTAACAAATAACTTTATTTATTATTTTATATAAATAATAATATATTTATAACACTAATTGATTTTTATTTCATAATAGAAAAAATAATTTTTTTAAAATAAATATTAATTTTTAGTATTTACATTTAGCGATGCCCCAAAAATTATAATCAAAATACTATCACTAAATCATCGTGACTCGTTAATTATTGCTAAAGAGATTCCACTATTTGTCAATAGTGACAAATTTTTTATAATGATATTCAAATTATAAAATTTGAATTTTTTAAAAATTTTATTCAAATTTGTATGCATTTGAATTTAATTAATATGTATTTGAATGTACAAGCAATATGGATTTAGTTAGTACAAACTATGAATTTAAATTTATTATTAATTTAATTAGCAATGCCTCCAATTTATTGTTTTGCATAAAAGTACTCTTTCCTACAAACAATTGCATATAGCAATTCTAATTTGGCCATGGGTATTTGGCAAGCCAAACTTATAAAATTTAGCAACTCTTAAATTATAGAAGTGCTCTTGGAGAGCACTTTTTATCAAAATTTTAGCAAAACTCTTAAATTTTAACTTTTACAATAGCTCTTGGAGATGGCCTTATAGTGTACATCAGTTTGTTGCCTGGTAGATTTTGTCCAAGTGTCAACCATCAACTGGCAGGGGCCAGGGGATTAATCCCTTGAAAAAAAAAAAAAGGCAGGCAGGCCGGGGATTCAATTCATTATCACAAGTCCTACAAACTTTACAACAACTACTTTATCGGGACACTTTAAATGACTGATGCTCGTTAGATTCACGGACGGTGTACGAAATTTTCTAATGCAGAATATCAAAAATGCCCCTTTATTTAAAAAAAAATTGTTCATCTTTTGAAGGACATCCATGGTTAAAGGTATTGAAAATATTAACTCAAAATTTCCTTTGGGGCTAATCTCTTTCCGCCACCCCGCCCAAATTTGCACCGTCGCCACCTAATGGCCACCACCACTTTCCCAAGTCGCCGGAGACGAACTGGGATTGCCGATTCCAGGTCAGCGGTGCCCAGGAATCGGCTATTCCGACCACCTGAAAAGGGGAAGGTTGACGGAGGGGTGGGGTTTGGTTTTTCTTTTTAATATTAAAATTTTCTATTGAGACTGAGGATTGTCCAAGTCCTTATAAGGTGGACTTGACTATTGTTTTCAACCGATGTGGGACATTTAGTCTCAATACTCCCCATTCACGTGTGGGCGGACTGAATGTGTGGGTGAAACAAGCCCAACACGTGACATATTAAAGCCCAACCTTGCGGATTGCGACATTTGAGCCCCAACACACGAATAATGACCGTCCAGGACTTTGTTAACTGAACAAAAAATGACAACCCAGGCACGTGACATATTAAAGCCCAATATTTGCGAATTATTAACATGTGGGTAAGAGTCCAACACGCGAATTTGCCCAGACCGTGTGTGTGAAGAATAAATCCCATCATGCGCGCAAGGAAGAGCCCATCACGGAAGGAGGTGGCCCACTTCAACCTGGGGCTCTGATACCATATTAGAATTCACCACATGGATTGGGCTAAGTCACTTACTTGGCTTGGGCCTAATTCAACCTCAAAAGCTAGCTTGTAAGGTAAGGATTGTTCAAGTCCTTATAAGGTGGACTTGACTATTGTTTTCAACCGATGTGGGACATTTAGTCTCAATATTTTCTTTTATTAATACACAAAATTAATATATTTGTGTTAATTTATGTATTAATAATATTTTTATATCTAACATTTGATGAAGAACACGACTATTCTGTGAATGGATGAGGTTGTGGAGAAGAGGAGTCTCCTTACATTTTCCGAAGAAGACTACTTTGAGAGAGATGAATTTGTGGAGAAGTGAGAGAGAAAAATAAATTAAAATGGCAGGGCAAATCGAAAAAATAAAAAAGTACAAGGGGCATTTTGATCATCATGATGTGTACATTGTTTTGGCAGCGTACACAATCGTACCCTAGTTTTACACTAAGGTTGCGGTCGTTTGCCTTGATTAGGCCTTAATTGCCGCAATCAGTTCAGATAAAACAACCCAATTTCAAGTTCGTTTGGGCAGATTATATTGCGGGCAGTCCGTAGTAATCGAGTAAAATGATGTGTCACCCCACATAATTGGCCCAATTGTAATATGTGGTCCAACACAGATATTAAATAATTGGACCACACATAAAAAGATAAAAAAGATTAAGACAAAAATACCCCCAAGTGAGTGAATATTTACAACCAAAATGCCACTCAAATAATTGGACAGATTAAATCAAGTCTCCTTCATTTCATTTCACATCTTCATCTTCATTTTACTCTTTTGTGACTAAGATATAATAAGTAAATATTGATTTTCAAATAATTTCTTGGGAAACTATCTCTAATAGAAGTAATTTGTTCCAAGGGTGAGCATCGACTGATGTGGCACATACGTGATCCGGCTTGAAGATCCACCACCAATAATTCAATCACTCTCTCTCTCCATTCCTTACCTCTTCACCCGACTGTTCAAAAACCAAACCCTCTCCAAATTCTTAAATTGTTTCAGCTTCCAATTATCTGCGAGAATGAGCTGCGGCGGGAGATTTTTATTGGGTGCGGAATCGCGGAGAAGAGTTTAAAGCGAAGGGGATAATCGAGGTTTTTGCGTGGGTTGCAATTGGCGATACTCAATTGAAGGATTTAATCGGTCTCTATTCCTCTCTCGGATGGAATTCGCTTGTTTCCCGGCCGCTCCGATTATCTCAACCAGTACGTTCTTTTAGGTCGAATTTGTAGGTGTTTTGTTCATTTGATGATGATCGTGCATGGTTGTCTTAGGAGCTTTTAGGTTTGGCGTTTTGAGCTCGATTTTGTAGTAAGTGATTCTCAGTTGTTGTTTAAACAACTATAGCTCATTGAATAGTGTTTTTTATGATTCTGATATCTTTTGAAATCTGGTAGAGGATAATTTTGATGGTAAGAAAGAAATCGCCAAGTTTGTAAGAGTGAATGTAAATGAAAGAAATAAATGGTTAGTTGTTGTTTGGCTAATTTTTTGAAGAATTGATGCGATTATTGTGGTTAGACAGTAGGTAATTCATTAATTTAATTGATAGCTACTTGTGATTCTGAAATGATAATTTGCTAAGTTACTGAAATCATAACTAAGTAACTTATAATAATGGTGTATCATGTATGACACTTATAAGTGTGCTCAGCTCAAGGAGATACATATATCTTATCTATATAGATATATAGTTGTTGTTGTAGTATTTATACTCTACATACTTTAAGAGGAGGCCAGGATGTGATGAGGTTAGACATGCATTAATTAATTTGCTTCTTAAACAAGTATATATCATTAGTTGGTTGGTTATATTATTGTAGATTCATTCCGGAGAGAGCTACTTCACTGGCTTTTTTCTGTCCTCCGTGAGCTTGTTGAGGTCAGTCTTATTATAGTGTTTATATGTGAAAATAATTCCAAGATTGACTGATCAGCATTTGCTTGGATAGCTTTTGTTTAATCTTCTCATTTTCTTTGCGTCATTTTAATTATTGGGTTGCTTGGAGCATGTGAATTATCGAATTAAGCATTTTTATTCCATTTTTTTTGCGGACGTGAGTGGATACCACACTGTCATCGTATAAAAATTGTAATTTGTTCTTGTCATTTCTGTGTTTTTGTATGTGCAGGAACTTAGGTGTGATCCAACGGCTGAGAACGAGTTTCAAATCAACAGCCACATCTGAAATAAGTGGGGGTAAAATAGTAATTCCCTGGTAAACGGACTAACCGATTAAATAATTATTTTATATGCCGAACATGACACAATAATTCGGACTGACTAATTAGCGAGACCAAACTAGTTTTTGGGCCGATTGAACGCAGCCTAAAAATATGATGACTCTTCTACTACAAAGAGTCATAATAGATTGTCCCTTCTTTCTTTCTTCGGGGAGTCTATTCAAATCGTACAGCACATGTTGGAATTTTCGTTTACAAAGATTTTCGATTAACCTCAAAAAGGAATTGGTCATGAATGCCCGTAGAAAATATATCAATATATGTATATAGTATTTCTTCCTTTTTTTTTTTAAATCATGACTTTGCACATACCATAATTTTAATTTGTACTATCAATTATGCAATTTCTCTAAGAGCACTAAATTAAGAGACATTCATATTATTCTTCCTTTTATTTTCCAAACACAGACAGACACTGTATTTATTTATAGTATAGTTAATTAATTAGTTATTATACCTAGCTTTATAATCAATCCAGATTTGATCCACAGGCTTCCCCAACAAATCCTCAAAGAAAGTATCACTATAACCATCTCTCATTTTCTTGTTCAATTCGGCCATGAATCCGTTCCTCAGTGCATTGCAGTAATCCAGAAATCTTGCCGTGATATCGTACCCTTGGTCCCACCGATCACCCTTGCCGGAGCTAACCCAGTGGCTCGGCGCATAACCTGCTTTCAACCTCACAAAATCTGCGATTCCTTCGATCAGGCCGCCGGGGGCTTCACCGTTGCCGTTCCACTGCCAAACGTGTGTCATCTCGTGGTACAGAACGCCGGTGATCTCGGTTCTCACGTCACCGGGGTAGCCTTCAATGTACCTGCAAGGGCCGGGTTTGAGTGAGATTTGATTTTATACTTTAATTCCAAGGAAAAATTAAATTTAATTTAATTATCTGAATTGATTCTTTCTTTCTTAATTTCTTGCTATAATTAAAAAGAAACTTCGTCCATGAATATAATATTATTTGTGACAAGCAATTGGTATTAGCTAGATAGCAATAATGTTCATGTTGTTCATATATATATATATAGGTTCGTATGTACGTACCTGGCGCTAACATGGATTTGGTCATTGCTTGCCAAAGCAACGCCTTCTATATCATCTATATACAAACCAACACCCTGAACATTATTTTTCCTCTCGGATGGGTTGCTCTGCTGGAAAATTGAAAAGATGAATCTCGTGGCGGCATCCAGCGTTTGCTGACTGTATTGGACTCCGATGTCCCTGTCGAACCTAGCCCCGCCGCGAGTGTTCTCAGCCGCGTTGGTGACAGTGTAGACTACTGCATCTCCTAGATTAATTGCCAAAGAAGAGATCAGGATGATGAATCCTAATAAGTTGATCGACCACATTCTATTCTATTTCTTAATAGGATACTATTTCGTTTTCACTAGCATTCTCAATGTACTCCCTATTTATAGATAATATATAGATGCATGTATTACTTAAAGACTTAAATTAAGTTGTTACTTGACTTGACTTCATCAACGTTTAATAGCAATATATATAGAGACCTGCAGGTCTACTAACAATCAAATATATATATATATATATATATATATATATATATTCACGCGGTTAATGTGACTATATATTATATATCAGAAAAATTATGTCTGTAACATACTTAATATCATGATGGATTTACAATTATATTATATTTTTTAGGAAAATGTTGGTGCTACGTATATATGGAGGTTCTTCCCAATTCTTTTTTTTTATATATATACCCAAGTCATATACTAAATCGCATATATATTTCATATCATAAGTTATAGCTAAGCTAGCATTCAAAACTATAGATATCACCAACAGGTGATTGATCTAGTGGAAGGGACTAGTCACTACAAAGTAGCGGACTCATGTCCGAATCCCTGTTGGGAGAGGTACCCATTTAATATACCAAACCCGTCTTAAAAAGGATTAAACCATTAGGAATTAAAAAAAAAAAAAACAAATTATAGATATCGTTGTTTATTTTAAATTTAATTTTAATTTCCAAAGTTAATTAATTAACGCTTCACTTCAAATTCTCTTAATTCTTTGACAGAGAAAACCACGTACACATCTTGAATCATGCACCCCTTGTTCGTCCTTATGAGAAGGAAAGAAAAGAAATACTATTTTCATTATCGTCATGCACCCTTAACGCCCGGCTTGGATCTTGCAATTATTTTAAGTAATCATGACTAGAAAAATTGAAGAAACTAATTAATAAAATTAAAACCATGATATATATATATCAATTCTACCACATAATATATTTATTTTAAGAGTGAATTTCACTTTTGATACCATAACTCAACCTACTTTAGGGATTTGATACCACAATTTTTTCTCCCGATACATTTGATACCATAACTCAACCTACTTTAGGGATTTGATACCACAACTTTTTCTCCCGACACATTTGATACCATAACTCAAATCAACTCGACACATTTGATACTTCCGTCAAATTGGAAACGGAATTGTCACGTGATTGTCACGTGGCCGTTAAAACTTTGCACATTTGATACCATAACTTATCTTGACTGATAATTTTACCCCATAACATTTCAGGTTACCAAAAAAACCCCACATCTCCAAATTTAGTGACGATTTTAGTCCACATTGTTGCAAAATTTCCAAATTGACTCGAATAAGACCACGTGCTAACCAATTTAGAACTTTACACATTTGATACCATTACTTATGTTGACTGATAATTTTACCCCATAACATTTCATGTTACCAAAAAAGCCCCACATCTCCAAATTTAGTGACGATTTTAGTCCACATTGTTGCCAAATTTCCAAATTGACTCGAATAAGACCACGTGCTGACCAATTTAGAAAATTTTACTTATTTTATTTAAATAACTAATTTAATTTATAAACAATATTAATAAATTAAATAATACATTAACATAAATATCACCAAAATTAAGAAAACATATTATTTTTAAATACAAAATTTATATAATAGAATTAATATATTTTATATATATTAAAATAATAAATTATATAATTTAAAACTATTTAATATTTATTAAAATATTAAATAATAAATAATTTTAATTTAAAAAAAAATCCCCACCCCACCCACCACCTCCCCACCCTTCCCCCCTACCCCCCGATTCCCAGGCCGTCGGCAGCCTGGGTCTTCTGTCCCAGGCCACCGCCGGCCTGGGTTCTTCGATCCCAGGCCACTGCCGGCCTGGGATCTTCTGTCCCAGGCCGGCGTTGGCCTGGGACAGAAGACCCAGGCCGCCGGCGGCCTGGGAATCTGGGGGTAGGGGAGGGGTGGGTCGGGTTGGGTTGGGTGGATGGGGTGGGGATTTTTTTTTAAATTATAATTATTTATTATTTAATATTTTAATAAATATTAAATAGTTTTAAATTATATAATTTATTATTTTAATATATATTAAATATATTAATTCTATTATATAAATTTTATATTTAAAAAGAATATATTTTCTCAATTTTGGTGATATTTATGTTAATGTATTATTTAATTTATTAATATTGTTTATAAATTAAATTAGTTATTTAAATAAAATAAGTAAAAAATTTTAAATTGGTCAGCACGTAATCTTATTCTAGTCAATTTGGAAATTTGGCAACAATGAGGACTAAAATCGTCACTAAATTTGGAGATGTGGGGCTTTTTTGGTAACCTGAAATGTTATGGGGTAAAATTATCAGTCAACATAAGTAATGGTATCAAATGTGTAAAGTTCTAAATTGGTCAGCATGTGGTCTTATTCGAGTCAATTTGGAAATTTTGCAACAATGTGGACTAAAATCGTCACTAAATATGGAGATGTGGGGCTTTTTTGATAACCTGAAATGTTATGGGGTAAAATTATCAGTCAAGATAAGTTATGGTATCAAATGTGCAAAGTTTTAACGGCCACGTGACAATTCCGTTTCCAATTTGACGGAAGTATCAAATGTGTCGAGTTGATTTGAGTTATGGTATTAAATGTGTCAGGAGAAAAAGTTGTGGTATCAAATCCCTAAAGTAGGTTGAGTTATGGTATCAAATGTGTCGGGAGAAAAAGTTGTGGTATCAAATCCCTAAAGTAGGTTGAGTTACGGTATCAAAAGTGAAATTCTCTCTTATTTTAATCCGTCTGGCTTGAACGTAATTAAATTACATGCATAAATACATCTTGGGAAACTTATTCCACTTTTTCAAATGGAAGTTTGAGATCATATTTTTCTAGGTAAAATTAGATATATAGTCCACTAATTTGTAATAATCGCAAAACTTTTCCTTTTAATTAATCTTTTGGCTAGACACATTTGATCCTGAATTAATTTAGTGTTTTTTTTTTTATTTTCACGAATAATTGATCAATCGTGTATCTACTCCCAAATACGTATTCAATCTCAATCATTTGGGTCAAATAAAATTAATACACATTATATCTTTGAGGTCAAATAAATTTGTTCTGGTACTCAAAACATTTAATTGAATAACGAATTACAAAGAAATAGTAGCGTAAATGACAAATAAAATACATCACATATTTGTCATAATAGAAATAAGTACTAAATTTCGTCTACTTATCTTTTTTTCTGTTTTGGAAAACAGAGGAAGAATAATATGTATTTCTAATTCTAGCTAGTGTTTCAATCCAATAAAATTTAATTCACTTTTGTGAAGGTCTTAGATAGATGAATCAAAACCCGAGTTTAATGAAATCTAGGTCCAGACATTATTTAAGTTGAGGAGGATTCAGCTTTGCAGTTTGCAAAGCCGCTAAACTTATTTTTTTTATGAATAGCAAAATTGAATTAACCCATTTGAAACTTTTAACATATTTCACTTTGGATTGAGCGCTGTAGTCCTTGTAATATTTCAACTACTATTTTTTGTAATGGAGATTATCCATTGTAGTCCTTGTAATATTTCAATCACCGTAAACTTTTCGTCTTGTTTTTACGAAGTTATAAAAAAAATAAAAAATTAACTGGTGGGCCTGGCCCAAGATTAAAGTAATGGGTTAGTTCTTCCGTGTGGGATTTTCTTATATTTTGATGACATTAACTTGAATTTTCTTTGATATCATTTTTCACTTCTAGGTTAAGCACATGAGGGGCTGTTTGTTTGGCTTTTCTCAAAATTAATTCGTATTTGAAAAAAGTCAAAACATGTTTTCTATATTTTGAAATAAATTTATCATCTCTCAATTTTTTCAAACTATTTTTTCAAAAGCAAAAAAAAACCTATACAAATATTATCTACTTTCTGAAATAAATTTACATTTCTCAATTTTCTCAAGCTACTTTCTCAAAAGCCAAACAAACAATAATTTTCTTATTTCTAAACAAAAACTTACTAAATTTCTACATTAATTTGGCATAAAGTAACATATCTCTTACCCAACTTAATTATATCACATAACAAAAATGATTCGACATAAAGTCTTACATATCTTACAACTACAACATAACTCTTCGAATAAAACATACGCCTACTTTGTTTTTCAAATCAGTCTCTCAAAACTAAAATAAACGACATTACACAAATTGATATTTGACAAACATAACCTACTCTCCCAAACACCAAACAAACAGGCCTAAGACGGTTACTTTAACTCCATTCTCATGTTAATTGGGTGAATTGATATATATTTCCTTACGTTTCGATAATTACCAAGACAATCCAAAAAAATTCTTATTCTAATCTGATTAATTGGCTGCTCTAAATACAAATATAAACTAAATTAAAATCGAACATGAACTTAAATTTGATGCCAGAAGAAGTTTAGCAGAAAAAGGAGAAATTATAATCCTAGCTAGCTAGCATAAGTAAATAATTATTTAGCAGAGTGATTTATTATATAAAATCATTCATGCATGTAAAAACTCATATCTTCTACTTGTTGATCTTGTTCCAATATCGGAACTAAAATTTTCATCAGAAGTATTAGTATTAGTATTGTACTGGGCCTTATAATCTTTCCACAATTCATCTACAGATTTCCCCAAAATGTGAACAAACAATTCATCACTATAATAATATCTCATCTTATTATTCAACTCCGCGGTAAAACCTTTTTTCAATCCGTCACAATATATCAAAAACCAAGCCGTAACACCATACCCTTCATCCCACCTCTCACCCGACCCGGGTTTATCCGTGGCATCCGGGTCATAAAACCCAGATTTTATCTTAACGTAATCCGCAACCCCTTCGGTCAACCCACCAGGAGCAGTACCGTTTTCGGTACCCGTCCCAAACCACTGAAAAATATGTGTCATTTCATGGTACATTAAAGATTTGAAATTCCATCTTGCTTGTTCGGGTCCGGGTGGAAAATGTTCGATGGCGGGTGCACTTATGTTTATGTTAGGGCCATTGGTGTAGCCCCAGGCGTCCGGGAAGTCCGAAATGTATACGGTTAAAAGGGGTACGGGTCTTCGGTCAGACGGGTCGGGTTGTTCAAAGGTTTCGTATATGAATTGGTTGATAGTCTTCATAATGTCCAAGGTGTACGGGACTCCGATTTCTTGATCGAACCGGGACCCACCCGGGATATTCGGGACATTGTTTATTACGTTGTATTGGGTAGTTGAAATATCTTGAGGTTGAGATAGTTTGAAGAAGAGAAGAGAGTAAAGGGAGAAGGCTAGAAAATTAATGGTCATGGCTGAAGAGTAATACTATACTATTGTTAATTGTTAGACTTGTTATATTATATACATGGACAGGTTTGTTTATATAATTAATAATAATCTGTGTTTTGATAATTTTGATACGTAGTAAATTTAAAATCGTGAGAAGATTAACTTCTGTAATAAGTGTTGAGGTTTCATTTGAGAATATCAATAAAAGCAATTAATATTAATAAAAGGTGGAGATTTGAAATACTTTAAAGATATACTATAAGTTAAAATATAGTACTATAAGATTTTGTTAAGGTGGTAATTATTTATATTACGAATTTTCTTACCAGAATATCCGTTCCGTATATGACAACAATCCAAGTACATGGTAATGGACATCATTGATTATATATAGAAAATATCCTTAGAAAATTATTAGTATATATATATATATATGTACGATATTGGAGATTACCTATATATTACATAAAATATTCCCACGCCTATATATTACATCTAACAATGAATGAAGTAATTGATTGTTAATTTCATCTAACATAAAATATTCCCACGCCCCCCCCCCCCCCCCTCCAGAAAATAATATTTCCCCAAAATATGTTCAAATTTTATTTTAGTTAACAAGGACAAACAATAAAATGGAGTTTTTGTACTTCCTTCATCCTAAAAAATAAGACTTTTTCTCCTGAAATTAAATTATTTTTCTCAAAAAATATTGTCTCACATAAATTAATGATTTTCACCACTAATTGTCAACCACAAATCCACACAATTGACATGACACCATAAATGTTATGGTAAAGGTATTAAAAAGTTAATTTCGTGTCAAATCTAAAGGAAACAATAACTAATAAAATATATATACCACCACTTCAGGAGAGTTTGTGTTCTGTGAAAATACTTACGTATGTGAATAAAATTAAATTTCATTCTATTCTAGTTCTAGATAATAATATTACTTAGCATAGGAGAAATCCTAACTACAATTGAGCGGAATGAGTATGAATTATTAGCTAATTGTATATATAAATTATCCATGCCTACAAGAACTCGATCATCTCCTTTTTCCAATCTCAGAACTAAAATTTTCAGAAGAATTGTTATTTTTATACTGAGCCTTATAATCTCTCCACAATTCATCCACAGATTTTCCCAACAAGTCAACAAATAATTCATCACTATACGAATATCTCATCTTATTATTCAACTCCGCAGTAAACCCTTTTCTCAATCCGTCACAAAATATCAAAAACCAAGCTGTAACACCATACCCTTCATCCCACCTCTCACCTGACCCGGGTTTCTCTGTAGCATCCCGGTCATAAAACCCGGATTTTATCATCACATAATCCGCAACCCCTTCAGTCAATCCACCCGGGGCTGTACTGTTCTCGATACCCGACCCGAACCACTGAAAAATATGGGTCATTTCATGATACATTAAACAATTGAAATACCATCTTGCTTGTTCAAGTCCAGGTCGAAAATTTTCAATGACAGGCGCGCTTATGTTTATGTTAGGGCCATTGGTGTAACCTGCAGCGTCTATGAAGTCCGAAATGTATACAGTTAAAAAGGGCACGGGTCTCCGGTTGGACGGGTCTGGTTGTTCAAAGATTTCGTATATGAATTGGTTTATGGTTTCCATCAAGTTCAAGGTGTACGGGACTCCGATTTCTTGATCAAATCGGGCTCCGCCTGGGATATTCGGAACATTGTTTATGACGTTATATTGAGTAGTTGAAATGACTTGAGATTGGAATATTGTGAAGAACAAAAGAGAATAAAGGGAGAAAAGAGCTAGAAAACTGGTCATGGCTGAAGAGTAATATATTGTTAGAAGTGTTAGATTTGTAATATATATTGACAGGTTCATATAGTGTAATTTTGTAGAAATTTAGAAATCGAGAAAAGATTAATTTCTGTAGTAAGAGTTGAGATTTCAAACGTGGAGTGGAGATTTGAAATAATTTAAAGCAGTCCACGAGCGGTGTGTTTATGCCCTGTAATTATATTACATTAAATTGCGCAGGCAGGATAACAAATTCATAGTACTTAGTTCCAGTAATGAGTGCTGCTGGCCCAAGTATATATCTTGAAATTCTACTTTTTCAGGTTCTATCTCACAACTTTTTCAGCTTATATTAATTCCAGTATGGACAGACATACAGTTAACACAATTTATTTATTTATGCTTCTAATGAGTAAGAAAAAGATGTCAGTTTTCATTTTACAATCATCCGCCCACACAAAAACATGAGATAACAAGCAAGAAAGAGCAACTAACAATGAAAGGAAACCATACAGTTAAATTACATCTCAGAAATATATTCGCTAGAAATATATTCAGAAATATATATATATAGTCCAGAAACCTTTTCAGTATTCTCGAAACTATTAAAAGAAGAGGATACAGAAACTTGGGTTGTCGAGCCATACAAGTTAGATGATGCTGGTAGAAATTGCATTTATCAAAAAGCCACTGTACTAATGCTTCACAATTTCCCAACAAGCAAAAGTCAGAAAACTAGTAAATTGAATGGGGTACAAAATTAGCTCCCATACTATAGAGATAAATGTTCAAAATCAGACGACAGCTATATATCAACATCAAAACAGCTTATTTCTAAAGCACAATACATACATGGCCTTGATAAAGGGTATAAGTATCAGTGCAAATAGATGTCTTCAAAATAAAAGACTCATAAGCCTAGACAAGCCTAACTGTTTGCAAAATACTAGTCTTAATAAATTTCAACTTACTTAAATAGAAATCACTCAATCACTTGCTCAATCCAGCAGCACATTCAAATGCTCCGTCCACGGAAGCCGAATCAGCAGCTGCTGCTACAAAAAGCAAATACAATGATGAAAAATATGGCACAACAAGCAGCATTAGCCTTCTTTGTTGTCCTCAAAAGAGAACTTCATTTTTGTTTTGAAAAAGCATAGATTGTTTTTATATGCAAATTATCAATGCACAACTTCTATTGCAATAAACATACACGCAATTTTCGTAACTTTGACAAGGTTAAATTTAACATTTTTCTGCAGCCAAGCCACGACAAGCATCGCATAACACACTCAGGATTTGTTTACCTTCTTCAAATAGCTTTTTCATAGGAGCAGGTTATTTAAACTTCCGAGCTTCGTCAAATAGCTCTTAAATGCCGACTACCTGCACAAATAAAAAAACCAAGAACTGAAATATCTGACCACCTAAGACCTGATAAATAGTAAAAGTGGGACAACTAAACTGACCATCAGTGGGTCCTGAAATTTTCTTAAACATTCCAAAGCACCAAAGCCATTTCTTGGGCAGTTACAACTCCTAGTATTGTATTTGTACCTTCAACAGACAAAACCTGCCATTGGTTTTCACTAATCAGGTCTTGGCCTCTGCAACTTGACTTTCAAAAGCCCTTTTATCTATTTCACCATTTTTTATACACTTTTCTTGGCGTAAAATTCCCTCAAACCTGCCTTAAAATGGCAACAAATGACCAACACGGCAACTCTTCCAACGTCAGGATGGTATTGTATCCATTGCCAATGAGATCAACACAACGAAGTAATTATTCTCATACAGGAATATCAAGACTTCCTCCATATTTATCGCCCACAGATATCTGTAAAGATAGACAAAAGAAGAATACAAACACATTGAAAGAAGACTTGGGTAGAAATAATGTAAGTGCCAAAAAGCAAGAATAACGACTATCATTTTCTTATTAATAGTATGACTATTATTTTAATATTCGATTTTTTTTTCTTGGGAGGGAGGGACATTGAAGGAGAGTAATACAAGGAGCCAGAGGAACCTGTAAGTGAGGAAGTATAATATTGTAGACTTGAGAAAAAACCTCTGACCTCCCAGTTAACCTGGTAGAGAAGAAAAACTCATCGTAAGAAGAATTAACAGATAAAGTAAATGCATGTATGCACATTTTGCATGAAACAACAAGCAACATGTTGTATAAAATAGAGGGACAGGATTCCTCCTATTTTCATGATCGTAGGAAGGAAAAGCAGTATATCACAGCACAGACATTCCCTTCCACGGAATAAGGGTAAAGGCAAGCAAGTAGGCAACTACAATTTGGTGAACCTTTCGCAAGAAAAAAAAAAGGACCATCCAAAATAACAGAGGAATATCAACTTGTTAAAACTACCTGAACAGTGCAACTTAATACAAAAAAGACTGAAAATTATTCGTTATTATAATATTTGGAAGCACTCAAAAAGTAATGTATCTAACCATCATTGTAATGACAGTAATTTGTGCAGAATTCTTACCTTCTTAAAAGGCAAATACAAAGATAGATCTCCTCGATATCAGTTGCAACTTTGAGTTCAATATATTGCTTGAAAAGCTCAGAGAGACAATTAACAGCATTATCTAATCCCTCAGTGCCCATCCCCAGAGGTAAATGAATCTCAGAAATCATACGCTGCAGTACAAAAGACAAACAACCACCGGTTCCAAATCGATACATCTTTGCAAACTTATTCAACATGCAACAATTGCTGGTTTCGAACTTGTCAACCCACAGAGGAGGACTTCCAATCCAAATATCATTTTCTGACTCTCCAAATTCAGCCTGGTTATTGATCACGTTACTCGAGGAACCTTTAACAACTTCTGGTGTTCTATGCGGGGGAAGAAGTTCGATAATGTCTTTTCTCAACTCTTCAGGAATTTGTTGCAACACTGAGCAGTCTACTTGACTTAGAGAAGTAGGCATTAGATTTTTTTGAGAGACTGAACCAGACATAACATGAACCGAGCTCTCATCACTCTGCAACTCCTGAACAAAAAAAAACATACAGACACATTCAAGAATGTAATAAGCTGATAAAGAATCTAGTAAATGAGAATTAAACCAAATAATACCTGATTACACCTTTCTATCACGGATGAATCAAGTGAACTCTCCAAAACAATATCTTTGTTCTTGAAGTCCATCTACAAAACAGCACAAAAAAAAGTACAAAACGAGTTCAAAATATTTTCACCAAAACCCTCCAAGTATGAAACTCATAGAAAAGAACAGAAAAGAAGATAAAAGTCCTATGGCATTGCCAAGATGCTCAAAGTATCAAATCACTGTAATAGTTTGGAAAGGCAATTACATATATTACCAATTACATTCATGTTTCTTCTAAACTAGCAATTGTGGTCTAAACAAATAGAAATACGCGGGTTCATAAATTACATCCACTAGTGTATATCCAAGTCATATGAAGCTAGGGATAAGTGCACTTGCCCGTAGTATTTCACATACAAGCTCTAAATTAGGGTGCTCTTAATATTATACATCAATTAACATTGTGTGAAACAGAAGAAAATGATAAAAAACATCAAATACAATAATCTCAACGCCCAATCATGACATTATACAGTAAAATATGACTTTGAAATTCAATAAGATGAGAAATATCTGTAGAAAATTGGGAGGTGCTGAAGTTTGATAATGTCCCAAGGCCACAAGGGTAGTGGATGTGAGGACAAGTCAACAGATCAACTCTCTCTAATGTAGAATGTCGGAGATTTAGTATGTATAACTTGTTGGTATCAACGTGTGCTTGTTTGGTTGGCACATGAACCCTCTCTCACATAAATATTTGCACACATAGTAGGGAAACATTGTTGCTGCTAGAGTATGGCTTTGCACAGTGCCGAACTTTGAACTAGAATGAGTAATAATATTGCACATCAATGAAATTAAACATAACATTAGATAAAATAAATATAGACACAGATGTCCAGGGAACTATTCATGATGCTAAAGACATACATTGTTCGCATCGGCCTGTGCAATCTAACAAGCAAACTTTGATTGGAAGTCAGGACTGAACTGTTTGTGAACTCCCCAATTGACTACATCAGACTTATGAGCTTGCCTAAACGTATGCTCAGCATGTACTATCTCCCTTTTGGTGATCGGGTGGAGGGGCAAGCTCCAGCAACTATCGGGACTGAATTGTTCGCTAAATCCACTTATTTATAGTATATATAACTTATGCCTTCCTTCCGATAAATAGGCACAAAATGGGCCAGATGGGTCCACACTAGGAAGTCTAACAAACTTTGGATGCTAAGCCAAATGAATGTAACAACTAAGCCAATCCACTCTCTTTACATTTTATGTTGGCGTCGAAAGCAATTTTTAAGACTAATCGGTTGGTTGCACAATTAAAATTATCCAGTCTTAGGTCACTGGTAAACTGTTGCCATGACAGATTATTTATAGGTCGAATCTTAAGAGAAGTAGCACATCCAAGAAACTAGAAAAAGTAAGAGTGCAGCCAATACCTCATTTGCCCCAGTGATTGTATTTGAAGCAACCAAATGAGAACGGAGAGATTCTGTTTCATCAGCTGCTACACCTATATCTAATTGCATCACTTCCATGAAGCACTTGCTCCGAAAAAAATAAAAGCAATGAAAGCATTCTTAAAAGCTTTACCTTCTCCACTTGAGAGTGGCACAGCATGCATGATATTTGCATTAATAACTTTGCCTTTGTATTCTGAAATGAAACCTAATAACTTCCCACCATACATGTCATTAATTTCTGCAACCACTTCAGGTGGCAGAGACTCTATAACTGCTACATCTAGATCATGAAGAGGAGGGAGGGTCGCAGTCTGGGATACATCAGATACAGAGCTAGACAAGCCGGCACCTCCTGGAGCAGAGGGTTCTGCTGTATCAGAGCACGGAAGAACCTGAGCTTCACCATTACTCAATCTCCTAGTATCTGTCATGAAATAAACAACCATCACTTAAAATTTGATTCCACGTCATAAATATATCTTAATCATATAGGCTGTTCGATTCTTGGATTACAGTGAGTAAAACGCTAAGGAAAATGCCTTCTCTTGCATCGAATAATGCAAACTTGAGCTTCATTTCTTGTTCATTTGCATTTTACTCACTGAAATCCATAAACCAAACATAGCCATAAAGAATGCTTTCTTGAAATGTCTCAAACCTTCCTAGCTTTTACACAAAAACATTGTATATCCACTAGTAATACTGTAGTTCATTATTTACAGAAACATGTTTGATAAGAGTTGCAATAGAAAAGGTAGTGATGCTGATAGCAACATAGTTGAGGAAATCTTTACTAATGCATGCCTGGAATATAGGGCCAATACACACTATTAACTTGAGTCTTGCGGTGAAAGCCAGTAATAATGAGGCTGGACAAACATGACCTTAAGTGCAGTTTTGGTAGTTAATTGAGACTAGAGCTGGTCTCATGACCTGAAGTGGGAATAGGTAATGAAATAAGCTAGAACTACAGCTGGAATTTAGTAAAAAAAGAGCGAAACAATTTAGAGGTGGCAAAAGAGGCTTTTGGCCTGTTTTAGGTCTCCAGAAAAAGGTATATTGAAGTAGAATACTGATGATTTAGAAAGAACGAAAACAAAACTCATAAGAGATACCAAGTACCAACAATAGATGATATAAGTCAAGATTACTCGCATAACCTACATTGGAAAACCAAACCAGAAAATTTTGATAATCTAGCAGCTACCTGAACCAATTATATAGAAAACTGCAACCAACTTTGCTCAAAGTATAAGATAACCAGCATACAACCTTGTAGCCTATGAGAACACTTATTAGTTAAATCCCAGAACAAGAATATTATCGACCACACATACCTTCCATTAGACAACAAACACTTCTTAGCGGACATTAGATGACGTCTAAATTCAAGGCCTCAATTCAAACCACACAATATTCTATGGCATCAAGAAAGTATCATCTAGAAATATTTAATTAACAGACCACAATGTTGCATTTTGACAAAAGTAGTACCAAAATAAAGATGCAGCACTTATCAAAAGTGACTACTTCAGAAATCCTAACGTTAAGTTCGCACACATCTGCGGAAAGATGCTGGAAGGAAATATTTACAGTTATGACGAGTTGGTGAATGCTCTAAATGGGAAATTGGAGGGTAGGAAAGCGAAATTCATTCAGGTTAAATATTACAGCTGGCACACAATATTTTAGAGAACATGATTTATCTTACAACATGCAATGATCAATTAAAAATCCAAAATAACAATATTCTTAATATATTGTAATTCCAAAATTAGATATTCTACTTGATGACAAATATGAAACAATTTGGAGTGCCTTTACTTTACCTGCATTATCATGGTTGGCTCGAACATTTTCTTGGTCTCTGGCCTTTACTGATGATGAGACAATCCAAGAAACAATGGAATTTCGTTTTTGGACTTCAAGGCAAAGTAAATAATTAGCTCATAAATGGAACACAAAGTGACCACAAATACGGAACATGCAAGAAATATTCATTTGAAAAGTATTAATTGCTGGGCTGCTGAAAAGTTAAATTGATGTCTTTTGAATAATTTAATTACTCTTAGGCTAACGATTATCAAATCAAGAATAATGATAATCGAATAAAAAATGCTCAGCTGTTTATTTTTATTTTACAGAACTTAGACAATAATATTCCAACAAAAACATATAAATGTACACTTAGGCCAGAATATTTATTGGTCAATATCTTGTCTAACAATAAACAACAAAGAATAGAAATGCTTGACAACTAGATGATCACATTTACAGCAAATACCTTGTTTGCCATCATCTGCACCTTCAAGTTTCGAGACCTGCAAGCCCACGCCTCGAACATCCTTGACATCTGGCATGGACATTGCAGTATTATCCGAAATGGGAAAAGTAAAATGGAGACACACAAAAAAGCAGTTCAAATATGGCCAAATTACAAAGAGGCCAGCTACAATTTTCTTAATCTTTGGGTGCTAGGAGGACCAAAGGACAAGTGACGTTCTTCAAGAAGCATTTGGAATTCATCTATTGGTTCGTCCAAACCACAAGCTTATCAAGCTGATGATGTAGGTTTGCCATTTAATTTCCATCCTGGTATGTCTTAGGCTTGTGGCGAAAATCACACTAATGATAATCTCTCTCCCCCTTTCATGGTTTCAAGTGTATAAAACTGACAGCAAAGATTACTCGCTGCTAGAGGCAAGATGGAAGGGAACAGGTGACTGGCGGCCTGTCAGCAGCAACCAATTGGAAAGACGGCGTCGCCAAAGAGCCGCACAGTGGTGAGCGACAAAAAGACAGATGAAAAATTAGGTCTCAGGACTGTGACCGGGAATGTACTCCCGCAAAGATTTGGTAATGAAGATCGCAATCTCTGGGATTGATGTCCGGAAAAAAATCAGTAACGAGGGTAGTAAAACAGAAATTAGAGTTTCATATCTTATGAACATAATGCCATCGGTTCAAAGAATCTCTCTACATACTTTAGAGACTTGTTCTCACGTAAGATTCTTTAATGATCTCTCTCAAATTCTTTGACTTCGTTGCATTTGTTGACATTCAACCATACTTATAGTAAACTCAGATCTAATGGCTTGTAAATGCGCATTTCTTAGTTACTCACCTACTCAAAAAGGGTTCAAGTGCCTTGACCCTATTACTAATCGAGTCCACGTGGGTATGGATGTTACCTTTTTTAAACGTCATATTTTTCCCTCAAATAATAGAAAATGGCAATTCAAGTAATACAATCATATCAAAGGTTTTATCCCAGGAACATAATATGTCAAAAAAGCATGTGGAGAAGTAATATTTGAGAAGCATCATACTAGTTAGGTAAATGATCCATCTGAAAACTATGTTGCCAAAAGAAATAAATGAGTTCCCAGTTTGCTAGATTCCCTTTTAAGTTCAAGTTGGTCAGTAAGTTAATATGTCTTAAAATTGCAAACCTTGACAAAATAAAAGAAATTCAAGTAAGAGCAATAGACTACCTAAGTTGAAATACCCGAAGAGCTGAGTGGCCAACCTCTTAAGCACGTCCACATCATTCGTCGCCATTGGGATCTAATTGGGAATGCTATTAGCTAAGAACAAGTGCGAGGCTTTCTGAAGATGATCCAACTTAAGAACAAAGATGGAACCCAAGTACTATATTACCGTTGTTGTATGGCTAAGGTTCACACATTCTCCACATCCCATATACTTTACTGGCTCCCCAGCATCATGTCTTCTCTTCTTTATCTACGATAAGGACTGACGTTAATGCTTCAAGCATCTAAGGTTTGATTCAATGGCTTAATACTCAGATACTTTTAGCAGGTACAGAAGGACATTAGCATCATGTTTCACTGTGGCATTCAAAAAAAAAAAATCTCACTAAACAAGCACACACCTTCAGAGTAAAAGACCGCCCTTGCACTCTGCATCCTTGCAGTCGTAGAGCTACCTCCTTGCACAGATTCTTTAAGAAATGTTGAGTCTAAAATCAGAAATCAGTTAGCAAATTGAATTTCCAGATATAAAAATAGTTAATTCAACAATGAACAACTAACATCATTTAGATCTCGAAACCTCACACCCCAGTTTACTTCAGCCCCAATTGATCTGCTCTCCTGCAAACCCAGAAACAACAAAAAAATGAGCTCCAATCTGTATAAGTTTAAGTTTAAGATGATAGAAGGAATAAAGATAAAAGGTAGGATAATGTAGCAGATACACATGCAGACTTCTATCTAGACGGAATTACTAATCCTGTGAAGCATTCTTCATTAATGAAAAGTATGAAATGGCACCAAAAAATGAGCACAATGTGATTCACTTTTACAATTCATCAAAACCATAAGAGAGATTTTATCTGCAAAATCTTATCAAGATGTCAGCAAACTTTGTTACATTCTCTAATGAACGAGTATGAAATATCACCAATACAGCTGCTAAACTATGTATGGCCTTAAAAGCTATATGCAGTTTGAATCAATCGTATTGAACATGCCAACCCATAAGAAATGGAACTTCTCTCACTACGATATTTCCATTCACAATCACATATATGTTGAACAGGCATAGCCCAACAAATACGCTAGATTCTGCTCGAACAGACTTGTATTACATCTCGTATTTGAAACCACGTACACCAACAACGAAAGAAAGCATGTTATTCATATCAACTTCAACTGGCATAAATAGTGAATGAATTGATCTGTGAAAATATTCAACATCTGCCTGATATCAAGGCTAATCTATAAGAATATGAAGCTTGAACGCTGCAAACAAATCAACTGAGATCATGCCAGGTGAAGTATAAATGCCATCTCACCTGAATCACTCCAACCAGTCGGTTGTCTATCCCTCTACTATAGTTCCAGAGCATCTCTCCAGTTTTCATTCCAAAATCCTTCTGAAGGGACTCCTGGAAACATCAGAAAGTGGCAAGTCAAGCAGAGAAAAAAATCTTCTTTATCTTTTACTAGAGAAGATATTTTATTTCGTAACATATTCATATGAAGCACAACCTTAATAGATATGATTAGACTGCAGACTTCAATAATCAGTTCGCATGAACATAAGAAAATTGAAATTTACAAATAAAGGCATAAATAAGTAATACAAGACATATACTTCCAGAGTCATTTCGGATTTCAGTTAGCCCACAACACATTATGAATGAAACAAAGGAATAATAAATATTCAATTGAACTCTTCCAGGAGTAAATTATTTTCTAAAACTTAGAAAGATAACCAGATTACTTTTAAACTTAAACCTGCAATTTTACATAACTTAATGCTAATACAATCTGTATGACGTATGTAACTCCCAGGGAAAGAAAGAATGACAAATAGTCTGCATCGTTAAATTCAGTTGTACAGGAAAACAAATTGCTACCTAGAGAGAGAGTGAGACAACAAAGATGGATCCAAAAATAAGAGTTATAATGATGATTAATCAAATAATTTCACTTGAGTTAAGAGTTGAAATCTTAAAATGTTATCAGAGTATAGAAAACTGCATGGAAACGAAACTAGAAAACGCCTGGAGAAATAAAAGGCCAATTTTGCAATAGGGAACACCTTAGGGAAACCAAAGCTCAGCAGGACATTACGGTGAATTTTACAGTACCCAAGTCAAAAAAACACCAAGCTAACCCTGACAACTATTTAGAGATAAGATAAGGTAATGATGCCTGGTAAGAGTCATGACAAACAAAAGATTGCATCAAAATCAGAAAACACAATCCACTTCAAAATGGAAAAATACCTTGGTGAACATACGCAATTGTCCACAGGTTTCAATTTGCCTTTTCTTCAACTTTTCCTCCAAAACATGACCAATTCCAGGAAGTGCCTTAACTGGAAGTGAGCATAAATAACCATCGACCTGAATATTCAAGATGATCAAATCATCAGTAAGGAATTCTCTTAACCAAGGGTGCATAAGCATACACTGGCCAAAACATATTGCACGAACTTCATACCTTTTCCGGAGGAATATAGCACTGCCCATTTGGTTTCGCAGTTTTTGTAGCAAGGCGAGCCATAAGCATATTTCCTGCAATTCCTACACTTGCAGTGCATCCTGTAGTGTCTATTATCTCTTGTCGGATAGTTGAGGCCAAAAGTTGAGGGTCATCCACTTCCGATTCAGAGACATCTAAAAATGCTTCATCACAGCTGACAGCCTGCATAAGAAACTATTACAAAACGGCAACACTGAAACAAAAATAGCTTTTTAACTGCATCTCATGTCTAGACCTGCACTTTCTCACAGTGCTTGTGCAAAATCTCATAAAATTGATCTGCTACCTGTAATGAAGAAAATCATGTAACATTAAGACCCATGTGAATTGTGATGCGGCATAAAAGAAAGAGATAGGACAAAAACTATCAAAATGTTATATTTGATAACAAAAACTGGAAATATACCTTCTCATAAGCTCCAAAATCATATGGGACTATCACAAGCTGGGGGCATCGGGTCCTCGCATCTTTAACAAACATTCCTGCCTTTACTCCTGCAGAGATGCAAGAGGTCACTCATTGAATCAATGTACAAATGTAAATACATAACACGAGCCCAACCATAATCTCGAGCAGGATAATTGGCAGATGAAATTTCGGCAGCACCACGGGCATTATCTGAATGGCAAACAGCAACAGGTTTGTCCAATAAATCAGGATGATTCCTGATTACCACCGAGACAAAGAAGCAATCCTAGAAACATTTTTAACTTAAAGTCACTCGATTCCTAAAAATTAGTAATCTGGGCTAGGAAGCGCCATCAACTGACAATTGCCAAAAAGCATAGTTTACCATATCTATGTGTATTATGGAAGATTTCTGATTGGCTGCAGCAGTATCAAGACTATGACCTTTGTATTTGAACCGATTAGATGAGCTGGGAAAACGATTACGATATCGGTTTCTCCAAGTACCAATGAAATGCAGCCTAGAATTCTGGAAAGGTAATAGATAATTAGGATGCCATTACTGTCTCATAAAACTAAATAAAGCAAGAAAATTTTAACTAAAGTTAAATGCAGACCAGTTTCAGAACAAGCAAGGGTAGTAAAGTAACTAACAAAGTTGGACAAAATAAAGTTTAGCAGGTAACTGAAGCAATAGTGGCAAATAAGAAATGACTCTAAATGACATGGACACCTAAGTAACAAATTCTTCCAAAAGCTGGAACAATTTCTAACAGATCGAAAATGACAAAGACGGAAAGTCATATATAGAAGAAACTATGCTCAATGTGAATTCAGGTGAAGTGCAAAAAGCAAATTGATGAAAAGGTATGACTCTAGCAGGAACTGTGAAAGCAAATGAACATAGCAGCAGATGAAGAAATAAAGGATATCCAATCTGCATTTAGGATTAAATCCAAATTCAACTATAAATAAGATCATGACACTGGTATCTGCACTAAATCACCTATAAGTGTGGAAAATATTAAAAAGAGTGAAATCTAACAGGAAAGATTGTAAAAGTTAATTTGGAGTTGTTCACGAAGTTCTGTCTATAAGTTCCCTAGCGCAATGCATCCACAAGAAAAAGATAAGTTAGCACCCAGTTCACTGATGAGAAATTCTAGAGATTCAGGCATAACAATACTCAGAGAAGCACAAGCGCGCAAAGCTGACAACATCCTATATGTCAAAATTAGATGCTGCTGCTTAAATATTACATGTGGAGCACCACATATAGGCCCGTTCTAGCAGAAACAGAAGTTCTTAATGAAGGCTTTGAAAAATCAGTTTTTGGGAGTTATAAGCATAAATTTATATGATCGGCCATAAGACAGTCAACAGAAAAAAGAAAATACAACACTACAGAAAAATTTGCTGTACTTTACACAGTTTCAAAATTGTGCTTAAATAATGAAGCTTGCCATTGGTCTATTCACATCCGTATATCTAAAGAAAGTTGATATATAGGAATCTTAGAAGTGCTCGAAAGAAATATTACAGAACTGCCAAATTACCTTGAAATAATTTTCTACAAAATTAGGATCTGCAAGCGTTGAGTGGCGCTGATTGGGAGGGAATTCGGTTTTCGAGCTTGAGGCTTCATTATTATGAGTACCCAAATTATTATTGCAAAGTGAAACAGAAGGCTCAAAGGTACTAGATGTGGGCTTGCAACCAGAATTCCTTCCATCTAAAGGTGAAGTATCAATCATAACTCCTTCAATTCCACAAGTACTTTCTACGCTGCAAGCTGGCTCTTCAGCTATGTCGTTTTCATTGTCCGTTGGCAAAAGGTCTTCAGGCTCTACACTGCACCTGTCTGTTAGCTGCAAGATTGAGTTCGCTTCAGACAGACTAGAATCCACCTTATCCAATGATGTGATGTCATTCTCACATATTACTTGACCATTAACAAGCCGATCAGCAATCTCAGATACTCGGCTGCTTTTTAAAGTAAAGAAGGCAGACAGTTTTGGCTGGTTGTCATTCTCAGCTGCAAGCTGATCTAGCTGATAAGGAACCCCTGCAAGACAAGTAGAACACCATGTGGCATGATGGATATCAAATTATTTATTGATAACCTCAGAACTTCAGCAGAATCAAAGGAGCAAATAATTGGCATATGAAAAACTAAAGTAAGTGAAACCTTAAGAAGAATGGTCATAGTCATACAGTACCTTATTAACAATGTGGATCTAAATTGTATATACAAGAGGCATAGGAAGAAAATAAGACCATTAATTCCATTTTGGACGTCCTAAAACAAGGCTTCTTTCCCTAAAATGAATTTTTTTTCTTTCAAAATTACTCTCGTAAAGTAATGTTTCGATATCATTAATTTTCAACACTAATTTCAAGAGCATAAATATCAAAATATCTACGAATTTCACTTTTCAATTTTACGTAAAACTCCATGCAAAAAGTAAAAGGAGCAAGAAAAAAGGGAAGGGGTAGTATATAGGCTTGTTCTGTTGTGTCGTGTTAACTAAAGGCTCTCATATAAACTACACCGGCTAGCGATGCTATACAATTAATCCAAAAATACAAATATTCTATGTCAAGGAAAACAAAAATTAAGCCAGTTGGACAACAGAGTTGACAAATTCAAGAAAGAACCAATTCTTGAGAACATAATAATACATTAATAAATCCAGTCAGATCCAATATTATCACCATTCAACGCATTCTTATATTAGGTAAAACTTCCAGCGGTTTTCATGTTTTTTATCAAGAAGAGAGGGAGACATTGATCCAAAACTTCCTAGATGAACTATAAATCAGACTTTATTTTTTGAATAACAAAAAAGGGCAACCATACTATCCCTACAAATAAACACTTACAGCTTAAAAGTTTATCTGCGGCAACAGAATCCAGCACCCATGTGGGTTTAACTACTGGAAGCCCACCGCTGAATGCCCTATATCAATGACAAATGATCTTTCTTAAATACAAAAACATCATTACGTCAGTTTGACATAGAAACTCATCAAAACAGCAAAATGAACCTCAAATTTTTTATTTTACTGTCAGGAAGATTACTGCAGATTATATGAGTGACACGATGTCTGGAAAAATAATTCTCAAATCGTCCTCCATACTTCAACATGTATCCTCGAAGCTCCTGGAGAAAGATTGTGCTAAAACATCACTCAAGTGCTTGAAGCTAAGGAAACACAACTGTGTTTCCATATAAATCGCGAGAAGCACCAAATATCTAGGAATATTTATAAGATATTCTAAATTGACCAATTTTCGCCATCTCCGGAGAAAACACTGGAAATAAGCGACCTAATACATATTTATAGTGAAAACAATAGTCCCTCAAGTATAAGAATACAAATTTAACCTGACTTGAAGGGACAGTATATCCATCAACAAAAATTGAAACACCGCAAAATATAGACTTCCCAGAACGGGTACCACTATGAGTAGAGCTTGAGGCGGCAGCGTCAAACTGTTCGTGCAGTTTTTGATTCTTCACAACCATGTAACTAAACCAATTATCCAGAAACCATCAAAAAAAAAAAATAGAAGCATAACATAATGTCGTTTAAATTACAAATTACAAATATTGATATTCAATAAAGAAGATGTTTATATCTAGACACGAATATGTACGTATACATGTAAAGACACCTGCCGAAATCTGAGAAGGGCGAATTGCTGAATCCAGAGCGAGAACTGGGGCCCCAAGCCATGCCTAGGGTTTTCTGGGCGGTCTTCTTCTTCTTGCTTTTATCATCAGCACTGCTGTTATTACTGGAAGAGGAAGGGTTTGAGGAGATCGATTTGAAGCTTCGCTTCGACTTTGAGTTCGAATTAGAACTCATTTGCGTACACAAAAATATGTACTATCTTGAAGTGATAACAGGTAACTAAATTCGACGGAAATTTGAAAGATATGTTGAATTAATTGAAATTATTTGGAAGATTTCTATACAACCTTGTGTTTTCTGTGAAGAGGTTATCCCTTTGACATTCGCTTTGATTTCATTTATTTATTGGTTTTACTATATCTTAATCCATCAAAATTTGCAGGGAAAAGTATTTAAATGAGGCGGCAAAGGGATTGGAATGCCCGACAAAAAGATAAGCCTGTTTGTTTGGCGTTTCCAAAAAAAAAAAAAATAGCGTTTAGAAAATGTCAAACAAATATGTTTTTTATTTTCTAAAATAAATTTTTTATCTCTCAATTTTCTTAAACTACTCTCTCAAAACTCAAATAAACAACAATTTTTTTATCTCTAAACAAATTTTATATAAACTCTACTCTGATTTGATATAAAGTTACATATTTCTTACACAATTTATCTCACAACAATATTTTACAAAGTGATTCATCTTGTATTTTTTTTAACTTTAGTCTTTACTATTAATTACTTGTTTTACTTTGATAATTTTAAAAGGGGTCATTTACTTACAGTGTTACACTTTAATCATTTAAAAATTATTTTATATTAATTTAATCCCTCATAAAATTATTTCTTTATTAATTTAATCCCTCATAAAATTATTTTGACACTTTAATTCACTTTAGACCACCTGAAAATGACCAAATGAAATACTTAATTCATACTGGAGACTAACATGAAAAAAAACACAAAAATGGTCACTTTGTAAAAATTAATGATACATAGTACTATTAGTGATGTTTACCTTAATAAAAATAAAAATGACAATTCATTTCATTTCATTCAAAAATGTAAAATAGAAGTTGAATAGATCAATGTGTTAGACTTTAATACTCTATAATGAAAACAACGAGTGTACAGCAGTATGGTGGGATCCCGAGGCTTGGTAGAGGCAAATCCTGCGATTTACATCCTTCAGGATTCTAGGGCAAGGGTTTTGAGGGTCCAGGATTAGTCTAGTGTAAGCTTGTACACCTGGATTATCAAAAAAAAAATATATATATATGTAAACAAAAGTTGAATAGAATATCCATTCCATAACTTTTCAAAAGTCCTTAAAATGAACTCACTTAGATTTAGAAAACCCAACATTAAGAAAATAAAAACACATTTCTAACTTCTCAAACTCATAATTTTACCTAGCCTTACATTTGTATCTTACAAATATAATTTTAGAGGCAGAATTCATAGAGCATCTTTTAATTAACAATCTTATCATAATCTAAACAAGTGCCTACCAGCCACCATCTGTCATGTTAGGTATATTTTATGGACACTTTTGCATAAAAAGTATCTCTAAAACCTCCTAACATAGCGGATGGTGGCTATCTTAGAGGATAGCCACGAAAATTCCTAAACAAGTGGCTACACCATCTTATAGACGATTGATATTTTTCCCCAAGGATTTATTCATTTTCAAGGCGCGTCAAATACATAAAGTGAAAACCTCTCCCAAAATGAATTCGAACTTAGGTGCACTACCTTGTAGTGAATATTCTTTTCGACTCGACCAATCACACATTGAAACAACTGATATATACTAGCTAGTACGTAAAACAACAAACAAGCAGCAAACATATCTACCTCTATGTTAGAATATATTATATCTAACTAGAAGAGAATTCGGGAAACTAAATCCGACTTTCTAATGATTTCCCCATAAGAAAGAAGTCCACGTAAATTATTCAAAAGATAAATTAAATCGTGTTTTAGAAACAAGAAAAGGATAATAAAAACAATAATACAAGTAATAAAAAAAAAGAGCCTTGATAGTGCATATAACCTGGTTTAAACTTCCAAAAAATGGGCAGATATTACACACTTACCATTTTTCTTGTACCCCTACCATCTTCATCTGGTTTCTAACACAAAACTGGGGCCATAATACAAAAATATAAAGGAAAATAAAACACTTACAAACTAATTCCTTTTTTTCCCTTCTACTACCTACATCAAAATATTTACCACTTTTTTTTTTTTTTAAAACATAATTACATTTCATGCAAAACAAAATGTTCCAAAAGTTCATTCATTGTCATAGATTAAGTTGAGGAAACATTGTTGACCATGGCGGCAGATGACCACAAATCGGCACCATTTGAATCCGCAACATGCAGGGTTAGCTCCACAGGCACGAGACATAACCCTCTGCTTCTCAAATCATCCTTTCTTCTTTCAATTAATTCTTTGCCCTATCCAAATCAATGACTTACTGAAGATTAATAATATTACATGAGAAAAAATGACATATGTTGAAGATTATTACATGAGATTAAAAGAAAATATATACTATACGTACGGTGCTTTGGAGAGGGGCGGAGGAGGGTGACAAACGCTGCAAGTACGGAGAACACAAGACTTGAACCTGATCTTGCAAAAATCTTATGTAACCTAAAGCTTCATGAAGCACGGATGCTGTATCTGTCTGCATGAAATTCCCCGGCAAATCGATCGGTTAATATAACAATCCATGCGATTATGTACATATACCTTGGTTTATATATAAATCAAAAGAGACTAGACAAACTTTTAACAACATACTAGCTGCTAATATATACTAATATAAGTAACATAATTTGCATAAAAACACTGAAATTTGAGCAAGACACAATACAATCCATATCTTTCCATCAAATTTGGGTTATTCCGTGTATATATATACTTGTGTCAATATGTGTATTTTCCAAAGATATAGTGGTGTTGCATCATTACTTTAGGAATGTTTATCTAGTTTCTTTGTAGGGAAAAGTTCTATTTTAGAAAAAGTGAAATTTCATTTCGGAAAATGTCGATTTTGTCCATCATTTAAAATGAAATTGACTCCATTCAGCTGCATGTCCCAAGAATAAGATATATATATATATATATATATATATATAGATCAGTAATTACTTAACTCTCTATCATACAGAAATAGAGATACGACTGTATATGAAAACAAAAGGCTAGCAACTCTAAGAAAGACATAATGGGCAACTTAACGCTTTATCATACAGTCTATAAAAATAAGCAAAAAAAAAAAAGCGAAACGATTCAATAAGGTTTAATTTGTAATGTTGATAAAGCACGGGAAATGAAGGGCTCAAGATATACAATATTCCTGCAAATAGAATCTTTGAGATTTCTGATGTAATGATATAGTCGCCTAAAGAAAAACAAAAAATTATGGTTTAAATGATTAAAAGAACATAGCATACATAATTGTAGGAAAAATTATAACAATATCAGCACGATATCTCATCAATTTTGAAATGGCAACATGGAAAAGGCAACTAATAATATATACTCCCAAAGAAATAATTGTTGGAGTAGTATTTTGAAATCAGCACGATATCTCATCAATTGTTGGAGTAGTATTTTAAAGAAATAATTTTCTTGGAGTACCTTAGAGTGTTGTTAAAAATATGATAAACAAAGGGATTCTTTTAATATGTATAATAAATAAATATTTAGGCCTAAATAATCAGTAACTTTACAAAAGATAAAATAAATTAACAGAAAAATGGAAAATTAAAATAAACCTTCCCAAAGGGTGACACGAGTTGTTGCAATGCTGTGATTCTTTCCCCAAGTTTCTCCTTCTTATTAACCTTTAAAAATCAACAAAATCAAAATAATTGATGAACAAACCGAGTATAATGTAATTTTGAAAAACAGTAAAGTATTTAAATAAATTTCACATTGTAATGGACAATATGCAAATTAACCTTTGCATGGCCGCCGGTCACAGTAGAATTATCGGACTTTAACTTCTTACTATTCCTCTGACTTCCGGTCGGGGCTCCGGCATGAACTCCCGGATTCTGAACCCATTCACTACCCGACCCGTCTCTTTTCCTCTGCACCATCCCAAAAATCCAAACTTCAAAAACAGGGCAGATTTAAAAACTTATCAAGAGAAAAACATTTTTAGCACTACCGACATTGGATTTAGGCAATGTGGTATTTTCAGTTGATGCAGAAGCCGTGCATGTCAACCCGGATTTCTGACCCGTATTCGTGGCATTTGCATAATCACCAAAACAGAGCATTTTCGGACAGTTATTATTACTATCATCAGATGATGAAAAAGAAGAAGAGGTAAAAGTACTAAAAAACCCATCTTTTTCAAGACCCGGAATTTCTTCTGCAAAGAGCAACTGTGAGTAGCACCCGGGTTGTAACGGGTCCTCCTCAAACCCGCCATTACCCGCCATTGTCAAACACTAGCTAGATATATAATAACAATAACGGAGTCAAAAAAGATGAGATATTAAATGAGTTATAGTAATTAAGTTTATGGGAGTAAACAACGGAAGCTTCTTTCAGTTGTTTCTCGTCTTCTTCTACTAATTTGGAGAGTCCAAAATCGGAAAAGACAGAGGCTATATAGCTACAAGCTAGGCTATAAACCTTACTAGCTCTGTTCTATTTATGGGTTGTGCTTTTCAACTCTCTTAATTTCTCTCTCTTTCTCTTTTATAAATGATGATTTGGGTTTTATCAATGTAAGTCTTGGAATTAATGGAGTTATTTACTTTATTTCGAGAATGGAAGAGAAGACAGGAAGACAGGGGAGCTTTGGTAATGTCGTCTCAGTCAAAGTGTAGTGAAAACCGTGTTTTACAGTCATTTTTATTTGTCCAAAGCAAAGTGGCGAACCGGATGCATGAATTAAACCCGGTTTTTTTGGAGGCTTGGACCCGGTTTCCCACATGAAGTTGAAGGCGTGGCGGTAGCGCCCAGTGAATGTGGCCCACTCGTCCAGCATGCATGGCATGACTCATCGTGAATTCGCGATATACTCTATATGCATCTGTGATTTTGTTTTCCACTAATATTAGTGGAGTATATGTTAATCCATTTTTGTTTAGAATTTAATATATGGCCATAAAAAGCCTATTTTTGGGGAAAATTCTTGTCCAAACCTGACTTGGCCAAACCCATCCAACCACCAAGCAAGTGTATTACACTTGCTTTGTGATTGGTCATTCTCCTGGGAGTTACATCCAATCCCAAAGCAAGTGTATTACACTTGCCATGTAGTTGCTTTGGGTTCGGTCAAACCCGGTCTGGGTAAGAATTTCCCCATTTTTTGTCAACAAGGAGAGACACAAAATAAATGATAAAAAAACGGGTAGATGTTTAAGGTGGTAAACGAGTCTACTATTGTCGAATAATGTGTTGTTTAAATTGACTTTATTTGGATTGTTAATAAATAAATTTTCATTAATTTTTAATATTATGAAATAAGCTTGAGTCAAATATTCACTATTTGAATTTTTACATGTATATTTATTAATTTTTAATTTATCGATCCAAATACGGATCTAACTTAAGAAATTATCAAACGAAAAATAATGTTCAAGCTTATGATATGTATAAGTCGAGATCAAACGAATCTTTATCAAACTTACTCAAGTTGGATATCAAGTAAATTGGTTAATGTATTTTTTCTTTTTTCTTTTTTCTTTTTGTGTTATAGATTATAGAATTTCACTCCGTGTGAGAAAAAAGAACGTAGAAATAAAAAAGGGAGAGATCTGCAAAGAAACTGACAAAAAATAAGAGTAGTATTTTCCCTTCCCAGTTAATCATAAATCCCATTGCCCTGCCTGCCAGACATCTTTGCTCCAAGCCCTATGTCATGTGTATTTCCCCAACACACACACACACACAAAAGTACAAAACACACACACACACACTCCTTCGTCTCTCGTCCTGCGTTAGCAAATCAACATTTGACCACATTATAACCACTGTAACTAATTAGTAGATCTCTTGGAAAATCCCAACAAAGATCAAAATTCAACCGCATTAAACTTACTCCTACTTAAAAATTCTGTACAATTAATTATAATAAGATGATTTTATTTTTTATTTTTTATCTAACTATAGTATATAAGAAGATAAATGTTTAAGAGTGTCCCATTTGTTTCAGATTGAACTATTTTTAAACAGACCAAATCTATGAAATCTTATACTGATTAAATCTGTACAAATCGAATTAGGTTCGAAACAGATCAAAATTTAAATCTGGTTCATTGAAACCAATACCAGGAACTTTCAAAGTATATACATACGGTACTAAAAACATGTGTAACCATAAAAAGCTAAATCATCTAGCTAATTTTCAAAATCATCATATAAAAGAAAAGGTTTGCCACAATTTAATGTCCATTATCTTATTGGTAAATTGGATCCCATAACAAATCCAAAAGAAGGTAAAATGCCCGTAAAATCCAAAAGAAGCCCATCAGGTAAAATCCAAGCCCAAACTGACAACAATCAGATTCCATTTCGATTGGGGAATAAAAACAAACAGCTCGTGTGCACAAGCCAAAGCGAATTACTCAAGCGGAGCAGATCCCCTTCAGCTTATCCGCAACAGATTCATCCACCGAATACTGCAAAAAATCCCAACAAATCCAGACATCAAATTACTCTGTGCGTGTATAAAAGAGAGAAATAGAGAAATGATAATTCATAATTGATGATGAATAATTTATTTACCTTGTTGAGTACCCAAAGAGAATGAACGTAAGTTCGTTTAAGGAGTTCGTCTATGGCGCCAGCGTCATTTGGATCGACTTCTCTGAAGTTGACGAAGTTTTCGCGTGCGTATTTGGCGTAGTAACCCCTGGTTTCCTGCGGCAGGCGCCGCACCAACCTCAGTACTTCCCCGTAAGCTCTAAGTGCCGTATGCATTTTGCTGTAAACCGTTAATTTAATTTGATCAAGTTTTGTATGGAACAATTTTTGTTTGTGCTTGATTCAGGCCTATTGGGCTTTTATATGACTTTTTTGGATAATGGACTGTATTGGGTTGGATCACAAACGTGTTTAAGGTTACATGCAAAATATCATATATACGAATTATTCACTATCCGTGATTCGTCTTTTCCTTATGGAATTAATAGAAATCTCTATGATATGTGGGCCTCTACTATGTTCCCTGGGTTGAAATCATGGGCCTGGCCCAATCTTTATCTAGGCTATAGGCTTTACATCCTTAACGGTCTGAAATAACAATTTATTTAAGATGATCCGTCTATCAACCTCTTACATTCGGTTATAAACTTAAATAATCAACTTTTTTTGTCAAGTGCCATATATTAACGTCATTAGAAAGATATTTGAAGGTGTATTAGGCCATCTCCAGCGGTGTCTCGCAGGGTCGGGCTGAGGAGGAGAACCGCGCCCCTCTTTAAAACAGGTGGTATGTATTTTTAGTTAAATAAAATAAATTATTTTGGGCCGAAAATAGCAAAACTAGATCTGCCCGAAATAGGATTTTTGGACGACATTCGTGTCCGCAGGTCGCGGGCACGCACAAGTCTTGAAGGGCCGTGTGATAATCTAACCGAAGATTTGCACCCCCCCGCGCGCGAGGAGGGAGCCTTCTAGTAATAATTTCTTAACCCTTATGGTTTAGAAATCATATATAAATTCAAGTTTTTTTTATCACACTTCCAATGTGGGATAAGTTCATTTTTTTTTCCAATTTTTTCCATTATATATGTGAACTTTGAGATTTAATTTCTCATTCACCCGTATTCCGATTTGGACGTACCATATACCATTTAAATCTACTCACGAAGTAGAATATAATTCGGTCAAGACCCGACTCTTTACTCAAAGTGGGTCCCACTTAAAATACGTCCAAAATGGTCCATTAATTTACTTTTTTCAACACTATGTTTATGAGGTTTATAAGGAGCTTTAGGACTATTTTTATTTTCTTTTCCTTGATTATGTTGTGTATTGTTGTGTAATTAATGTTGTGTATTGTTGTAATTAATGTGTTATTTTAATTAATACTCCGTACTTAAAAAAATAAAACTATAATATTAATAGGTGAGAGTTTGCGTATTATGTATTAATTTTAAGTTACTTTAATTAAATATTCTATTTAATATTAATATTTTAATATAATTAATAATTAAATTACGAGTACTAATATAATTACTATTATTAATATTAAAAAAATTTAAAACTATAATATTAATAGGTGAGATTGGGCAAAGTTTCAAAATGGAATTAATTCCCCCACGGAGCCCCAACCATTGGAGACGACGACAGGGCTCAGGGCTAGCCCTGGGGCTGCCCCGCTGCCCCGGAGGGGCAGCCCCAGGGCTAGCCCTGAACCATTGGAGATGGCCTTATTAGATTAGCTAATGGATTTTTTACTGAATTATTGACGGTAATCTTTTCAAGTGACTGAAAGGTTTGCTAAGCTTACTGCACATGCATTTTGCAGAAGAGAATGCCAAGAATAGGCAAAGCCATGGACCTCAGGGGCCCATTTTCATGGCAGTACACGTCTTACATGCCTTATTTACCTTATGCATTCAAAGCACCGCCTATCATCTCTTCATACTCATTCCCCATTTCACCAACCACCTTACATTACACTCTGCTGCAGTCATCATATAGTATCTTGTCGGCAGCAAATCTGAAAAAAAAAAAAAAAGAGTGTCAGCAAAATATCGTATTCGACCAATTTTTTTCCAAATTTAAAAAGCTGATGAACCTTTTTTGTTTTTGTTTTTGTTTTAAGTGATACAAGTTTGTAATAATGCCACAAGGGTTTGCGGTTCTGTATATTGTTTTAGTTGTTTTGACCTCGAGATTAAATTTTGGACCAGTTTTGGGTATTTCTGCGAAAGATAAGGATGTTTGGAGTCCAAAAATCGAGAGTGAAAGAAATCTTGAGGTTAGGTTCAATGGGGCTGCAAAGCACTGGACTGATGCTCTCCCTATTGGGAATGGACGCCTTGGTGCTATGATTTGGGGTTCTGTAGCTAATGAGACTATTAATCTGAATGGTAAAATTTTCAATTTTGTTTTCTTGAATCTCATTCTGAACTGAATAGCTATTGTTCTATTTTCTTGCTTGAAAAAGAAAAGGTCATCTTTCTTGGGTATTTAGTAGTTATTGCCGATTGAAGAAACCCAGCCATAATTCTTGAATTGTAATTATTATCTTTATTTAGCTTACTTGGAGAAGAGAGATATGGAGTTAAGCGGAAACAAATGATGCTTTAGCACATGTGTTGCAGATTGATCTCATTTATTTAATGAATGGAGCAACTTTCAATTTTTTTCTTTCTCCTAAACAGAGAATAAAATAGCAAGATTTTGTATTATTTTCTGCACTTTTTTCTTAGGATATCAAAGTACAATGATTAATACACTGTCTAAAAATTACATTGGGTTGAAATATGATTTTGGAAATTGCTTCAAATAAAGATAAGAGTACAAAAAGAAGTATGAAGCAAAATAACCGAGTGTTTCTGCTTTCTCTTGGAGCAGAGGACACTCTTTGGACAGGGACTCCCGGAAATTATACAGATCCGGATGCTCCCAACACCCTACATGAGGTCAGAAAACTTGTAGACATTGGGAAATTTGCGGAGGCTACTACAGCTGCAGTTAATTTGACAGGAGATCCATCTGATGTATATTTCACATTTACTTTTGGACTTACTACTCCTATAGATGATTGCTCTCTGTAACCTATAAACTAAGTAAAGTTACTATTTTTTCAGGTTTACCAGCTCCTTGGTGATATAAAACTAGAGTTTGATGATTCTCACGCCACATTTGATGAGAAAACTTATCAAAGAGTGCTGGATTTAGACACAGCAACCGTAGAAGTGCAGTATACTACCAATGAAGTTGAGTATGTAAGGAAACATTTTGCCTCAAACCCAGATGAAGTAATTGTGATAAAGATTTCTGCAAGCAAACCCGCCAGTCTAAATTTTACAGTATCACTAGACAGCAAATTGCACCATCATTCATATGTAAACGACAAGAAACAAATCATTATGGATGGAAGTTGTCCAGGCAAAAGAATTCCACCAAAAGTCTATGGAAATGATACTCCTAAACCAAGAACCCCTCCAAAGCCCGTAAAAGATCGCAATCCTAAAGGAATTCAATATTCAGCACTTCTTGATTTGCAGATTAGTGAAGGCACATGCAAGCTTCATGTTATAAATGGGAAAAGGCTATATGTTGAAGGTTGCGACTGGGCTGTTATTCTTTTAGCTGCATCTTCATCATTTGATGGGCCATTTACCAAGCCTGTGGATTCGAAAGCAGATCCACGTTTGAAGTCTATGAATACAATGAATTCTGCAAAAAGATATACATATGAAGATCTATACACACGCCATGTTGATGACTATCAAGCACTTTTTCATCGTGTCTCATTGAAGCTTTCTAGAAGCTCCAAGAGTACTATCTTACAGAATGATTTGAACTTAAGAGAAAGCAAAGATAGGGTCAGATCTTTTAAAATCGATGAAGATCCTTCTCTAGTCGAGCTTCTTTTCCAGTATGGTAGGTATCTGCTGATTGCCTCTTCACGTCCAGGAACACAGGTCTCAAACCTGCAAGGGATATGGAACAACGATATTGAACCTGCATGGGAGTACGTTCTAATTTTCATTAAATACTTTCATATTAATTTGTTATGATTTTTTGGGAAAAATATAATACGGAGTATTGATTTTATTCTTTCTTTCTTTATTTTCAGTGGTGCCCCTCACTTGAACATCAATCTGCAAATGAATTATTGGCCTTCTCTTTCTTGCAATCTTCGTGAGTGTCAAGAGCCTTTATTTGACTACATTTCGTCTCTTTCTATAAATGGGAAGAAAACTGCAAAGGTGAAGACTTTCTTTCTCTTTTAGTTCTTGTATAATTTTGTCACTTCATATGTAATTCTAGGGTAGTTGTGATTACTATACACCATGTGAGGGTGGGTAAAAGGCTTTGAGTTGATTTTGAATGGTTATTTCAGAACATTATATGGAATATAGTTTTAATATCCGTTTCTTAGCACCAAAACATGATTTGTGTACAAAGTTCATGTATTTAGTCACAGGATTTTACAGGTGAACTATGGAGCAAGTGGTTGGGTTGCTCATCAAGTATCTGATATATGGGCAAAAACATCCCCAGATCGTGGTCAAGCCGTGTGGGCTTTATGGCAGATGGGTGGAGCATGGCTATCAACACATCTATGGGAGCATTACACCTATACATTGGACAAAGTAAGAATGAATTTAATGATTTTATGTCTACTATTTTGCTATTTATGCATCTTTTGAAGTTTAACTGATCTATAAGAGAGAATGTATATTGGAAAATTTTGATTGTGGGTAACTTTATGCTTAAAGGAATTTTTGAGAAATAAAGCCTATCCATTTATGGAAGGCTGCACTTCATTTCTACTCGACTGGTTAATCGGGAGTCCTGGAGGGTTTCTTGAAACAAATCCGTCGACCTCTCCGGAACATACTTTTATTGCTCCTGATGGTAAACCTGCTAGCGTGAGTTATTCATCAACCATGGACATGCAAATCATTGAAGAGGTGTTCTCTGCTATCTTTTCTGCTGCCAAGGTAAATCTCTTCCTTGGGTTATCTAACATTTTTGGATCTTCTTACATTGTTGTATATTAATTGAGTTTACCTACTGTAATACAGGAACTGGGCAAAAGTGACGACGCACTTATTGCAAAAGTTAATAAAACTCGGTTACGTCTTTACCCAACAAGAATTGGGAGAGATGGTTCCATCATGGAATGGGTATGTTAAAGTCAATTCTGAAATAGTTCATAAAAGGAGACACAGAGATATTGCTATATATACACACACAGATAACATATACTGGTTACTGAATGAGGGGCATATTTTTTCCAGGCGCAAGATTTTAAGGATCCGGAGGTGCACCATAGGCACCTATCTCATCTATTTGGCCTGTTCCCTGGGAACACCATTCAGGTTGAAAAGACTCCTGAGCTATGCAAAGCAGCAGAAACTACTTTATATAAAAGAGGTTAATTATTCCTTATTTTTTTTTTTGGAATAAGTCGAGAGATGACAACTTTTACGTTCATGATTCATTTATGTCCAAAGACTAAAAAGTTTAATTGGCATCAATAAAAAATAGCAAAATGCTAATCTTGACGGAGAATATGCAAGCATAGTTATGAAACTTTCCCTTCTGCAAACTTGCGACTTTTCGTGCTTAACCTTTTTTGGCGGTTTGACTATTGTAATTTTGACAAAGTGTTTTAGGCTGCACGAGGTAAATTGTGCAAGTTTAAAGATTTGAGTTGCATTGTTTCAGCACTACATGCAGTAAGAGTTTAATAGTTTACCCATAAAACAGGAGAGGAGGGTCCAGGATGGTCAACAACATGGAAAGCTGCTTTATGGGCACGCCTTCATAATAGCGACCATTCATATCGAATGGTAAAGCATCTGTTCGATTTGGTCGATCCTGACCATGAAAGCAATTTCGAAGGAGGGTTATATGGTAATCTATTTACAGCACACCCACCTTTCCAAATCGATGCAAATTTCGGGTAAGTATAGCCTTTCCTATTTGATCAATCCTAGTATTCCACAATGTTTTTGATCAAATAAATGATGTCTGATTTCGCAATATGCCAGATTTTCGGCAGCAGTAGCGGAAATGCTGGTTCAGAGTACCGTAAAAGACTTGTACTTGCTTCCGGCCCTTCCAAGAGATAAATGGGCTAATGGGTGTGTAAAAGGTCTGAAGGCACGTGGTGGTGTAACTGTCGGCGTTTGTTGGAGTGAAGGTAATCTTGATGAATTTGGAATTTGGTCTAAAGATGGAGTGGATGTTGTCAAGAAGTTACATTATAGGGGAAATACTGCCACCGTCGGAATTTCATCTGGGATTGTTTACACTTTCGACAAGGACTTGAAATGTGTGAAGACGGATACTCTTTTGTTATTGTGATTGTGATTGCATCAAAATGAGATGTGCTATTTAATTTCTTCTCAATCAAAATAATTGTTTGTATTTATAAACAATTTATTTACTGTTACAACTAGTCAATAGTAACAATTTTTAGACATTTACCTTCTAGTGAAGAAAAGAAAACAGCCAAAACACCCTCTGAAATTAGAGAATATATTCGCTATCTCCCTATTTTTTTATTTTTTTTCCATTGCTGAATTAGATGTAAATTAATTGTCCATTAGTGATTGCATAGGGTGAAGTTGTTTTTCTAGCATAAGAATATAGTTTAACTTGCATTTTATGAGCTTAAATAGCATCATGAGTTATGGAGTCGAATTGTTCATTTTTCAATTTCACAAGAGTGATTTGCATTTTTGTTTGTATGCAGATTTGCTCATTAAACATATCTCAAGGGAAGTATATTACGCTAGATAAAGCAATTTGAATTTTACAATATTTATTTGAAGTACAATACAATTAAAGTAGGGATACTCTATTATGACTTGATCACTTCCTGTTTTAGTAAGAACTAAAATAAATTACAATATACGTACTTGAATACTACTGACAACTTAAAATCGTATGGAAAAAATGTGATTCTTTTTAACTTTTGTAAAATTCAACCTGCAGAGACACCCTCTTTTTTTCTTTTTTGCTAAAATTAGGAAAATTGGCAGAAGTACAGTAATAATTCCTTTAGCCTCTTTCCTTTCATTTAAAATGTTGTATCACACCAGACATTTTTAAATAATAATTACTATCAATTTTACATTAATATTAATGGTACTTGCATTCTTATATTAAAAAAATAAATAAATAAAAAGCCTAACTAAAATATTATTAGAGGCCGTTTGACCTCACATTTCAACAGCCCAATTTCCCAAACGTAGAAATGTGATTGTTTTTCTCAAAAAATGAGGGGCTTCTTGTGCGCAGTGAGCACTGGTCTCAACCTCTGTTGCCGGTTGAGTCACCATAATTCACCCCCTCTCACAATCCCGTTGGGCAGGGGGTGAGGGGCGCCCAAGGTGAGCGATTTCACCTTTTGGAACAAGAAATGTGAGTGTTTGGCTGAAAATTATTGCGGCACGTTTTCTGTGCCATATCAGCAAAACCACGATCCAGGAAAAGTAGCAAAATAGCTGCTTATGCTCACCATAGTTTTGTAAAATACTAATTTGCCCCTATATACACCCATTGCTTTTTATTTTTTTAAACTAATTATATACACTCATTGTCTTTCTGTCCATCTCTATGTATATAATGCTAAACTTTTATTCTTTTTATTGATATTCTTAGTTCTTGCAATTCAATATTTCAATTGATAACTTCATTAACAATAAAGTTAATTTTTCATTAATGTATAGTCATTATATATAGTCAAAAACTTTAATTACTTAATAATCTTTTACTATTGAATTACATTTTTTTATCATAGCCTTATATTTCTTGAAAATAATAAAAAAAATCTTAGATTAACCACTTTTCCTTATTTATTTAATTATTTTTTATTAGTAAAGAATATTTTGGACAATATTCATCAGCATATTAAAAAGATTAATTTTGTAAATTATATGAAAATCTGTGTTTTTGTAATCAATTGTGATACTGAGAACCAAACGCTAAATCAATTTTAATAAAATTAATTTTCTTAAAAACAATTATATCAGTATCAATTATTTTAAAAGCAATTATGCAATCACAACAATTATATCAGTATCAATTATTTCAAAGGCAATTATGCAATCGCTTGGGCAAACTCGCTTAAAGAAAATATTGAAACTCCCCCAAAACCCTCGTCAAAACCCTAGGCATCTCTCCAAAGTCCAAATTAGTAAGAAACAGATCACAAATCAGCAACTATGGCTTTCCGTGGTTCTTTTTCCAGATCTCTCATCTCCACCGTTCGGGCTTCAACTTTCCGCTCATCGCCGTCGATCTCCGCTCCCCGCCTCCGTCCTCCTCCTACATTCTCCGCCCCTCGCCCCCAGCCCCGCCGTCTCTCGTTCTCCAATCCAAGGTACCACCACATTTCTATTTTAATCATTGATTTCTATTTTTTCTTCTAACAATCAGTCGTAAATCGAGTATCGACGCAATTATCTACGTCTTGTTATGACTACTAAGTGTTAAAGCTTATTATTTACAACCCTAATTTAATTTGTTTACCCAATTCCTGTACCGCACCTAGTTAATATGGATAATTTATAATTAGTTATGGAAATAACTTTGTGTTGTGTATACTAAGTTGCTGAGTTTTGAATTATGCCAGGAATTTAGGGGAATTAGGGTGTGCACAATCGCTGATGCCGCTGCATAGCATGACAGCTCTGACTTCTCACTTGGCCGTCAATGTGCGGGCCTGCTGTGAGCTGTCTAATGGTACCTTCTGCCGTTCTTGTCAGGATCGCTAGTAGTTTCTTTGTGAGTCTGATACTGTTATATTAGGATAGTTATGGTGGTAAATGCTCGTGAACAAACTGGATTATTATACATTTTGTAGTATCTAATCTATAATTGCTTTAATAAATTTTGGTGGCATGTGGGATCTTTTTGATGAGTTGGGGGTGCAGTAACTGAATTTTTATTAGCTTGTTAAAATTGATTGATAAGAAAGATTTGGGATTATTGGGATCTATAGGGAGGAACGGAAAAGATGGGTGACGTCGCCAGCGCTTCCCAACATTCAAAGGCAGGATTCTGACATGTTGTAGGTTGATTTTCTCCCTTTAATTAGTAGTTCGCTTTAGATCGATATTACATGAGTACAAACGGTCAGTACTTTTTGGAGTTAAAGAATAAAGATGAATTCTTTCAAGAGAGAGTGATATATATTAGAAAATTCCTACTGCTCGCTTGCTGTTATGTCTTCTAACAGATATACCATTTATTTGTGTCAAAACCAAATTATTTATCAGATTTGTGTCTCTGAGAAATAGAGATTTTTTTTGCACCTGATTAAACAATTGTTGTGAATGTCCTTCTGTAGGGTTTACAGAAAAAACTGTGAAGTGATAAAAAAGAGCATACAAAGAAAAAGTTGAAAAGCATGCATTGTGTGTTTTTCTTTCATTCTGTAATAATTCATATTAACGTTCAAGAAAAGTAGGAGACTGAAAACTTTTGGAGTCTAAAGCATAATGCAGGACTTGTTTGGCTTGCAAATATGCTACGTTTGCATATAGGTTACATGCACATCCTTAATTCATTCATAAATTGTCTTAGTTTTATTTGGTGGAAGGCATGGCAATACACATCATTTCTCTAAGCGAGCAAACAACTACGGGGTAAAACATCGTTTAGCAGTGGGATGAAATTCTTAATCGTGACTTTTCTGTTTAGTTATTTGACTAATTAAAATTAATTTGCTATTACGCATGTATGTTTCTCTTACCTTTTTATATGTTGTACTATTCCAAAATGAGATAAGATCAGTAAAGCATCCTGAAATTACTTAGTATTGTGTCTGGTATCAAAGAATCAAAGTCTTCAATTTGGAATTAAACAGTTTTTTCATCAACTCCAATTCCATGAACCTTACACTATGGATCCAAACATATCATTAGCAATATCTTCTCAATCTGCTGGAATTTGCAACCCAAGTTTTTCATGAAATAATTTTACCCAATTTATGTGGGTAAAGAAATTTAGGCAAATAAACGAGGAATAAATTTGTTTGCTGAATCTCTGCAGAAGATGGGCTTAAAACTTTGAAAACACCTTGAATATGTCATTCCTTTTTCGGACGACTGTTTAGCTCATTATATTAGTATTTGAGAAACATTTGAATGCTACTACTCCATTATTTGATTGACATATACTCACCTAGCATATTTTCAAGTAGACTAACTTAATGCTCTTAGAACCTCATTTTAATTGATTGAGACAACCACAATGTCTGAGTAGAGGTGTTAAGGAGTCGAGTAGTTTCGAACGACACATTTTCCAAGCTTGGTTTGATTATTAAATGAACTTTGCCAAGCGAACTTTTATCGAACGAGCTCTAGCCGAGTCTCGAGTATCTAGGTATTTATACATGTGTTGTCAATTTTTAGATTATCGAATCGAACTAGAGCTAAGCTTCAAAAGTTTCTAAAAAGAAATGTTGTTCAAGCTTCTTTGATTTGTATAACGAACCGAGCTTTTATCGGAGCGATCTCGCTTCTGGTGTCGAGTAGCTTGGTTTGAGTGTCTTTTTGCAATAACACAACATCTTTGATAATTGTAAAATTTCACCTTGTGGCAGGTACTTGAATATCTTATTGGATAAGCACGAGAAGTACTCAAATGATGTGTCTTTGCTGATAGGTGTATCTTGCAAGAAATTTATGCCAGGGAAAAAGGTATCAATAAAAAATTAGAACATGCATTTTTGCGTTTTTGCAGATGAGACTTGAAATTCAAGTAGTTATTTATGTCTTTAGCGTTGGAGATTGGCGTCTGCAGTATTTATGTGGTTGTCATGCTCAACCTGTACATGGAGTTTAATATGTAAATTTTTCCGACTTTGGCATTTGCCAGTTCAATTAAGCCTTTCTTTATTGACACACTTGGGCATAAACTATATATTGGTGATTGCTTCCAAAATCATAGTGCTTTTGATTCAGGTGTAAAAGCTTTCTAAAGAAAACTAGTGAAGGACATAGTTGAGGACTAAGAGGTTTCTCTTGGGCATAATGATTGCTTCGAAAGCATAGTGCTTTTGATTCAGGTTTAAAAGCTTTGACCCAAAAAAGAAAAACTGAAGGACATGGTTGATGACAAGAGGTTTCATTTAGATCTAGGTATTTATATTGGAGGGATCTGGAGGGTTTTTTGCACTTTGCACCCCCGAAACATGGGAAATAGGCACTTTGCACCCTCGAAACTTAAATTTGGCACTTTGCATCCTTGAAATATGAAAAATGCAGCACTTTGCATCCTCTTTTATTTTTAAGCAAAATTCAAGGGCAAAATAGGTAATTCAATAGTATTGGCACTTTGCACCCTCAAAACTTGAGAATTTCGCACTTTGTAGCCCTAAAATAAAATTAGCATTTAACACCCTCTAATTAAGAACAAATCAGCAACTTTCACCCTCGAAACACAATAAATGGGCACTTTGCATCTCAAAACACAAATGAACACTTAACACCCTCAAAACCCCTCTTTTTTTCGTCAAATTTGACTATCGGAGTGAAAAAAAATTAAGGCAAATTACATAATTCATTTTTTCCCTCAAATTTTGCAAAATACAATTATAAATAATCTAACTTATTTCTCTCTTCATCTTTCTTTTCAACAATATAATCATAAATAACTAAATAAAGTAAACTTTTCAAATACCCATTGTCTACTTCAAAATATGACCGACTCATAAATAATTACCTATTTTGCCTTAAATGACCGACCCATAAATAATTACCTATTTTGCCTTAAATTTTTTTCACCTTAATGGTCAGATGTGCCCGAAAAAATGAGGGGTTTGAGTTTTTTTTTTAATTTGAGGGTGTTAAGTGTAATTTTGTGTTTTGGGGTGCAAAGTGTCCATTTATTATGTTTTGGGGGTGCAAGTTGTTGATTTATTCTTAATTAGGGAGAGTGCTATTTTTATTTTTTGGGGTGCAAAATGCCAAAGATTTACAATAGAATTACCTATTTTGCCCTTGAGTTTTTTGCTTGAAAATAAAAGAGGGTGCAAAGTGCTAAATCTAATTTTCGGGGATGCAAAATGCCTATTTTCAATGTTTTGGGGGTGCAAAGTGCAAAAAACCCGGATCTGGAGGAAGGCTTTCAAATGACTTCAATGTTAGGTTAATTTGAAAATCCATTACCTTGATTGAAAGTATAGACAAAATTAGTTGTTAAAATTTGAATCCATGCAAAATCAAAGTTGTCCAAACAAATGTCATGAATATGTGATCATGGATTTGAAATCCGAAGCTCCGAATGCATTATTCATATGAGGCATGAGTACTTTTTTCTTGTAATGGATAAAAGTATCATTTTTATGAATTCGTAGGTCTTTCCCACGGTAGTAGAAACTGTTTTGCCGACAATATGTTTTAAAGACAAGTTCCTGTGTTTGTCATTTCATGTATGACTTGGAGGTCAAATTCTATTGAAAAAGACCTTTTGAGAAAAGTGTTGGGGCATAGCCAGATTATATTATGTCTTAAGCTTAGCTATGCTATTTCAAGCTTAGTAGTTAATATGTATGTACACAATAATTTAGGGGCTATATCCAAATTCAGTGATCTCCGATTATGTGAATTATGAAGTTGATTTTATGATATCGAAATTTAAGTTGGCCAAACACAAGTACTTGGCATCTTCTTCGAACTGGTCCCTTTAGGTGCTGTTAAATTGTCCTCTCTCTTGCTATCAGCTTTATTTTATCAAGGTGGGGGCGGGAGCGGGGAAGGGGAATTGTGTTGAGATTGGATATCTGGTGATTTTTCCTTTTTCGGTAAATTTTATGTTTCTCAAATGTCATTTATCTGAATTTTCCAAGAAAAAAAAAGTTATTTATTTGGATTATTTCTTGAGAGTTTCAATAGAACTTCATTTTCTTGACACTCTTTCCATATTTAAAAAACGTGACTTAAATAATAATAAAATCTAATATTTTTCAAAAAATATGCCTTAATTAATACTAATAAAATCTAAAAATAAACAGACATGGCTAATACATATATTAACGTCACATGAAAGGCCGAAAATCTGCTGTGACCGCCTTGTGTTGTTTGGCAACCAAAGAGTTTGCTTTAAAGATTCTTCTATCCTAATCCTAAATCTCGTCCTTTCTGCATAACAACAATTAATTACGTTCAGAACAGAAACTGTAGAGAAAAAATCCAATTGCCAATTATACATATACATCATTATCCTTAACTCTTGTTCCCCAAAATCAACATCGCTTCAAGTTCAAACACTAATTCATATCACTATGCTAAATTAAGTTCTTGAAATTTAACGAACATAAAAAGAATCTTGCATTAAATAATACTCCAGTATTAGTAAACTGTGGGGCTTTACTTTTATGGAGTACTATTATATTGTGTAGGTTTGATGAATATTTTGAGTTAATAGTTTGACCCGCCTCACAGTATCAAACTCGGGCCCGATAGTTTTAACTCATTGAGCTAGGATCGGACCAAAATTGATCTATAAACACTCTTGAGTATCAACCAAGTGTATTTTTTATTTTTTTTAGGATAGTATCAACCAAGTATAACAAACACCATTTAATTTACAAGCGATCATATTTGTTAGGCTCTCAATTCTAGAAGCTATGCCCTACACAAACTCAACTACATACTTAGAACTCATCAGTCATCTCCACTATAGTTGTAATCAGTATATGAATATTATATACCACAAGAGGGATGTTTAATAATCACTTGTCTAGTCATAGGAACATTATATTTAGTATATATGGGTCTGACGATAAAAAAATGTAACATTCACTACAGAATAAAGTTGAAAATCCACTGGTGTGTGTGATAAAGATAAACCATTGTATTTGTGGGCAACTGGGCTTCTCCTCTTATCTTTCCTCATCATCATATTTAAAAAAAAAAAAAATCAGATCCAACATACAAAATAATTTATGGCACTTCCACTCTATGTACCCACTGCCCATTACATGCCATAAAAATACTGCTAAGAAGCCCCAACATGAAGACACCCACATAGATACTCGTGTTCTCAGAAAAAGACTAAAAAAACTGCTTCAGATACCCAACAAAGTTTTTTCCCTACTTTTTATCTCCATTATTGCGAATTAAGTCTCCACACCCCACCACTCTATATAGACCTTTTTTTTATGTATCAATATCAACACATACCTAAGGTAAAGAATCAGACTAAATTACTTGATATTTGACTCGAGCTCACGTTAAAAACTCATTTGAGCTCGATTCATAAAAACGAGTTTGAACGATATTTTTCATATGATAATTTATGAAACTCAATTTGAGCTGGACTCCATAAGCTAAAAACTGACAGTATGTTTGCATAATGGCAAGCTACTCGAGCTAAACTCATGTTCAACTATATTAAAGCTCGTTTGAGATCGATCCTTTTAATAATCAAAACACACTCGAATATAATTTCAAGCTCGATTAAAAACTTAAGCCAACACAACTCGATTCGTTTACACCCTAAACACCCCTACACACGGGGAGGATCCCCTGTCACACTTCCGTGTCAAAGTGTCACATGATAGATCCACCCTACACACCCAATATTGTATAATTTTGCACCAAAACTTATCGTTCACTCATAATTTTAACACTCAGTTCAAGGTGGGTTCAATCTTAAATAAGTATCATACCTACTAGACTTTAAAGCTCCACAATTTGTCATGTAGCCCAAGGGAAAACATAGAACAAAAGTTATCTTACCAGTTTAAGAATAATAGATCAAAGTAATTGAAAATATATGGACACAAGATCTGTCATCTTTTAAAGCAGGTCATAGATTAGTTATAGATAAAAGCTAGCAAAAGAGATGAGATGATAATAAACTTTAAGTAGGCAAAAGTTATGGCAGGCAATACATACAAATCATGAGATTTTGATTTGACTACATATGGATTGTATTGGGTTTGTGAACTTGTGTTTACTTTTAACTGGTCCAATTAAGTTGATGTGGTTTCAACAGATAAGGGGAAAAATGGTGAGTGGGGAATCTAAAGCTTGATAGAGGCAACAATGTAAGAAGATGATGTAAGCATCCCCCTTGGTAAAACCAAGCATCACTTTGTGGGGACAATGAACAGACCACATATGACATATTTAAGATGTCTTATAACACAATGCTTCATCTAGTCAGTCTCAATTTATTCCATCCCTCTGATATAGAACCATTTCTAAGAGTCAGGAAAATAATTCAACAGAGTACCTTCGTCGATTTAATGAACCATCATGAACAAGAAATGACCTAAAGAATCAAACAAAGGCCTCTTCCGTACGAAGAAATCTGCATTTAGAAGAAGGAAAAGGAAAAAAACAAAAGAAAGATGCAGACTGAAGAGAGTACTGATCTGTTAAATTTGAGTTTGGGAAGAAACTCATCCCAAGCTCTAAGAGAGTCTAAGTCACAATCAAGACCTCCGGGTAAGGTTTTCTCTTGTAACTTCTGCATGCGGAAGTTCTATAGCTCACAAGCATTGGGAGGTCACCAGAATGCTCACAAAAGGGAAAGAGGTGCAGTAAGACATTACCAGTCACACAAGATGATGAACATGATGGCTCTGCCTGTGCATAATTCCATGTACAGGTCACTAGGTGTGCAGGCTCATTCCCTAATACACAAGCCTATCAGGGACGGAACTACTGTTGGGGCAAGATTTATAGACGATAATACAAGATTTGGATGGCAGCCCAGTACAATGGAGGAAGCAGCAGATTTTATGTGGCCTGGAAGTTTTCGGATGGATCACCAACAGACAGAGCAGCAAACATCAAATTCAAATACGCTTGATTTGAATCTCAAGCTGTAATTAATTTAATTATCTATTATTGTCTCTAATCAGAACTTCTCATTGTAACCTTTGATTATGCTTTCCATTGATATGTCAATCAATAGAGAATCACAATATTACGGGCAGTAGCACCAGTAAATCAAAATATGTTGTCCTCTCATTAACTGGAAACAAGTTCTATCACTAGAAGAGAAGAACTTCCAGCTCTATATTAATGCTCTAGTCAGTCTAGTGCTAAATACCTGAAATATACTGCCATTTATTTATAAATATTAAAATCCTCAAGCACCTGAAGCTTACTGGCTTTGTATGAGTTACAGAGTTATCCATGACAATAAGTCAGTAAATATCTTTACAAAGAAGATGAAGTCAAATGCACACAAAATTTGGCAATGCACTTATAAAGGCAGCATAACATTTGCCCCATTCACTTTTATTAAGCTTCTTAGAAGACACACGAGTAGTTTCAGAGCCACCAACTCATCTCAGACTACAAGAACGATTAAAATAAAACCAAATTGATCTGGGATTTAAAAGCCATTTCTTTGTTTAATCAAGACTTTGAGATGGTTGATGGATGATTGAACATGTGGGGATATCGACGAGTTTCAGATGTATGAACCCCCCTCCCAAACCCCTAATGCGACTTTGTATAATAAGATGGTATTTCAGGTCTAGGATATTCCTCTGGTCGTACTGGTTGGACAATTCACATCTGCGAAAGAAGCGCTAGCAGGCTACTGGAATTTGTAGACTCGCTATTCTATTCTTGTTCCGAATAGGTAAATGATTAGCTCAGTATAAGCCTTATAGTTCATTAGCTACCAACCTCTGCAACTCAATATTTATTAGGTTGTATGACCCATAACCTTATAAGTCTATATGTATATATATATATATATACGTGTGTACTACGTAGCACACATTAGAGGGACATTCCTTACTTCCTTCATCCACTAGCTCCAGTCTTCTCATTCCTTCAATTCCCAAGTGTCTGTGAATTGGTTTGTAATGTGTCTCATTGTTTGCGTCCTCTCAGTCACCAAGTGACAGATTTGTCCCTAATTTTAAAACATAGATGTAGAAATCTCAAGTCCTCAAAAAGAGGAGTATGTTGATGGCGGAATACCTATGTTAGCAAGGATTAGGGTGGGTGTGGCAGTAGAGTGATATATAACGGTGAACTTTGTAAGTAGCACGAGGGTGACCGGAGGCGGTGAGAAGAAATTTAGTAGTTAGTAGCAACTAAGGGCAAGAGAAAAAAATAATGATTCCGCTAGTTAATGTTAGTTATTTGAAGTGATAGTTGTACACGGAGTAGTCTAGTCATTCAAAGTGAAATCTGCTCAATATCTCATCTCGAGTAGACTACACTTGGGGTATTTAGGTATTTATGGATCAGCTGAATTAGCTTCTATTTGCCAATAGGAAAAGCATATATGGATGAGGGCCATGAGGCTATTTCTACTATGTAACCTGTATTTGTCCTCATCAACCAAAACAAATACACTGTGGCCCTTCATATTACTTAAGTAATACAGGATGCCAATTGATTTATATATTAGCATGTGATAAAATAATTAGTGGGTCCACAATCACCCTCATGTGACTTCTTTCATTTGTCAGCTTAGTTGTCAACGACTTATTATCAAGTTCTATATGGTGCACCATGAGCAATAATATTTCTATGACTACCGACGCTGACCTCTCCATTGTAGTTCTTTTAGGACTTACAATTTCATGAAAATCCCTTATCCTGCAATATCGATTATAAATGTTTTCAGTCCATTCCATTTCCCTAATATATAAGGAAATAGAGGTCTTTACCATGTATTCTTTCATATATGTTATATACTTATTCATCAGATAGAGAAATATACACTTCTACACATCACATGCAGCAGAATTCTGTCTCACCTCAGTTATTTGAAACTTAGCACGTTAGAAGTGAAATACTCAGTATTTAAAAAAGAAAAGATAAATAAATAAATATAGGGTATAGCTTTAACTTCTTAAACAATCTTATATTTTGCCCCCATCGAATCGGATGTGCCTTCCTCGCATAAACAAGATATCCACATCGTAAATCATCTTAATTCTTCAAGAAGATCAATTAACATTTCTCAGTTATTCAATAAAATTGGGATTTATTACAGCTTACATGATCTATGTGAATGAAAGTTTTTGGGTCTTGCGCTTTATGATTGAAAGCCTTTCTCTGATGACATCAGGGTCACTGTATGCAGCAGAATCTGAAGGATATCCTTTCTGAAACAATTAATTGGAGAATGAGGGATGGTGTTTCAACGAAGCATGCAAACTTTTATTGAAGAGGACAGGCATTTCAAAATTTAAAGACTAATTAATTTCGAGCAATACAAAGAAGTAAACTTTGCAGTAACAGATATAGTGCAACCCGAATACAGAACTACTTAAAAGACTGGAAAAGCATTGACTAGCTTCGAAGATATAAAAGCAAGTACTTTATTTTTATAATGTTTTAAACAAAATAGATTATGCACAAATCAAGGAGAAGAACAGATCATCACTCACAGATGATAAGGCCTGAAAGGTGTCTTCTCTCCAGCAGATTTCACGAAGAATAATTGGTTCCGCACTTTCCATGAAAGTGCAATGAAAGCGGGTGTCCCTCAATCTCATAAGCACTCCATCAACTCTGAGCTGTAAGATGACACGAATAATGAGAAAGCAATAGTTGTAACATGAGAAACACCCAAAATAATATTTATTGATAAAAATATGCCATCCTTAAAACAATTACATCACATTCTAGAGTTCAATGTAAATAAAACAGGAAGTGCACACATAAGTTCAACATCCAGTTTAGATATGTCAAAGAATATAGAAAGAGAAATTCTTGGATGCTGTCTATGTCAAGGAAATATCTGATGAGACATTTTTAGACTCACCCAGAAACGCAAGAGAAGATACCAACCACTGGGCATGACTCGCTGCAAAATAATCCCCAAAAAAGAGAAAGAAATTTAAATGTCCTCTCATCCATGAAACGTACAGGAAACAATAAACACAGATGAAAATTTTACCACTTTAGCTGTCAAAAGAGAGACACCATTATCACCCAATTCATCTTCATACAGTATGACCTGTCAATATATTGAAGATGACTATGGTCAAGTGTAGAAAGTAAATCAGGACATGATATTCATATGTTCTAAAGCTTGGTTCTAGAAGCTCCATCAATTGATTACAAACCTCGTCATAGAAAAGAATGGGCTCTTTAGATGCTAACGCAACCATATTGATTTGCTCCTGACAGTCTTCCCATAGTATACTGCAGCTGCCTTCCTCAGAAGCTCCTCTTCCGGACTAGTAAATGAACAAGACCATCTTAGAATTTCAGATGTAAACAGTAGATCAATTTATTCATTTGACATACAAAGTGAAACTGGCAAACCTTCAGTTTATCAAGAGCCTAGGCTATGTTAGGGCCTAAGATTTTCGCGAGGAAACATCTAGAAAGATATTTATAAATTTAGTTTTGGAAGCCAGCGTGGATTTTCATAATAGACAATTACATTTCAAAAAGAAGTACTTTGTAATGTTTTTAAAATGTGATGGAATTTAGTTTTTGGGGCCTTTTCTTTTCCTTTTTTCTATCTCTCACCAATATGTGATAAACTTAGTTTCTATCAGATGTGGCGTAAATATAATTGACCACACATACAATGTAGGTGCAAAAGTAGCAGAAATAAGGATCGGTGGTAATGTAATTACATATATATATGACTAATATACTCAATAAAGCATAGATCCTCTCTTTTTTGATAAATGTAAGTTCATACCGCAGGATTTGTTTCAATACCAGCACTTCCACAGTATGGTGTTGTGAAGGTATAATCATAGTCTAGTATCACCTCGTCGGTAGCTTTGCTGCAGGATATAGAAAAAAGATCACGAGGAGGTATAGCGAGAGAAATAGATGAAGTGGCATTGATTAAGATGCCTTCAGCAGATGATTTATTATGAATGAAAACAGACAAACGTTCATCATAATGAACTCTGATTTGTTGACAGAAGCTTAGAAACATTAGTAAAAGTTATAAGCACATATATCCTAAAAAAAAAACAATATTGTTCCCTAGATGAGGCTCAGAATATGTAGGGTCAAGGTATCTAGATATCTATCTATATGCATATGTGTATAATAGGTATGTAAATTTCTTTTTTCAAGAAAGAACCAAACAGTCAAATTTTCAAGAGTTTCAAATGTGTCCTCGATCAAGAGCTAGGAGGTCCCATCTAATTTAGAGATCTGATGATAGAAATCTCACCATTCAATAAATGGGGCATAATAGTGGTTACGAGCATATAATTATGACTATTTAGTGCAATATCTCATGATAATAATTATCCAGTTGCGAAAGGATAAAATGACGAATTCTAAAGTCCCAAATCTGGGCAGATATAAGCTCCATGATTTTTACTTATTTTTTTATAACGAAATAGAAGAGGCTGCAAATAAAATAATAGAATCACAGTGAGTCAACATCGCCAAAAGCAACCAATCAGAAAGTGTTATACTTGATTGCATAACACTTTTCTTCTAAGAAACCATTGCACGGATTCTCACCATATTGCCATGTACTTTGGTATTATTGCTGGTGATGGCTCTTTGGAAAATTCAGCCTCTGGCTAATCAACCTTACATGCCCAAGTCAGTCAGGTGAGAACCCAATTCTGTAATGCTGTTCTCGTTTTAGGACGATCCTCTTACAGATCATGTTTTGACATTCCCTGATATATCTAGCAGACCCTGAGTGCCACCTCAAAAAGAAGGGCCACATACCACGTGACTTCCGAGGCCTGAACCATCTGCTCGTCTATAGAAATAATGCTATGGCTAGTTTGGACTTTCCACTAGATTTAGGAATCTATGTTTTCAGGCACAGGGTTGCTAGGTCCACAAGTCACAAGTCAATGTTCCAATTTTCAAAATTCTTGATACAGAAGAAACTGTCTTTTTTCCTTCCCAATCAGAGTTCCGGGCCACGTTTTTCATGGTATCTACGTTAAACAAATCTTCTTTGGCATGCCGCTCTTTATCTTACTTTTGATTACACTCCTCTCATAACTCTATATTAGCTTTAGTTAAATGAAATGGCCTTAGGTAGTTCTATGATTTGCTTTTGATTTACAGAACCAATATTCAACTAAATCTCTCAATTCTTGCAAATACATTTTCATTCTCATCTGATTAGGATGAAACTTCTACTAGAACCTTGAATACGCATGCCCAACATTGAAGTATTATCACATCAAAGGGAATAACTGAAATATCTGTGGTATGTGAACTCACATATTTAACGCAAATTTGAGCACAGCTACCAAAGGATCTATATAAATTAATAGTACCCAGTCCTTTAGGAGGCAAATGAAAATAACCCGCAAAAATAAGGTTCTTCTAAACTCCACCAAGCTATCGGTTATGGTAATAAAAATCAGATATTTACATCTATGTATATAAGTATTATCAGTACCTCATCAATATAATTTTAAACATCATAACAAAGAAGTTAAAATGAATAATAGAGATCATATATATAATACCTACGGAATTTCCATTTAGCAGCTGCTGGAACTTCAACTGGAGGCAATCCTTCCTGCTTCCAGCCGCATAGAGCATCAAATGCATTAAAATGAATCTTAATACCACTATTCAAATGATTAAGAACCAAAGAGCTCTCCCCAAAAACCATCTCTGGCAAGTGGGATGTCTGAAGCTTCTCCTCCCACCTGCAGGTTCAGATATCAGTAGTAAAATTTCATAGAAGAGTAACATATGTAGCTTAACAAAAACAATACATTCTAAATTTTCAGGGAAAACTCAAATCTTGTAAAGAACCAAATTATCCTAATACTAGATGAATGTAGAGGAACTCATACTAATGAGAGTCGCAAAACTCGTGTAAGTGATGACATTTGCAAAAACATGAGCAGAGAGCTAAAATGTGATAATTCTTTAGGATTTTGGTTAATGTCTATGAGAACAACTAATTATAGTCCCATATAAATATTGCTACTTCTTGGACTACCGATACAAGAACCAGTTAAATATTTCTAGCAGCGTATGATAAAGAAATATTTAGTTGGTTAAAGGATATTAAAAGAAATGATAGTATATTTTAAGCGAGAGAGGCAAAGACAATACAGAAGAATATAAGTGGATGCAGGGATTTTTCTCTTTGTTCCTTGTTACCCTCCGTCCAAAGAATATTCATAACAATTTCCAAACTCTTCATTTGTTTTCTTCTTTTCCCTTGTTAAGTTATCATTACTTCCCTTTTCATCCAGGAATTATAACTTTGTGGACATCCCATTCGTTCTTCATAATCTTCTAGAACGATTAAAAATCAATGAGAAACAATGAGACTTAATTTTTCTAGCAGAACAACCACATGATAACACTACCACATAATGAATGTTCACATTTGTTCAGTTTTTCTTATTAGCTTTTAACTCTTCATATAACAATTCAAATAAACCAACTCCATAAAGTCCTTATGTAATTACCTGACATCACAAATTACTTGGAATTCAAAATCGTCGATACCAATGCTACTGTATAATTTTCAGCACAATCTGTAATAATAACACCTATTAACTAGTTTCAAATACAGAACTAACATTCAACTTCCAAAAAAATCGAAATGTCAACATCAACACACACATAAACACACAGACAGAGAGAAGCGATATAGGGGTATAATAGTAGTACTGTTGAACAAGAGAAGAGGTGAGAATAGAACGCTTGCTAGACTCGATCTCCCAGCCGCGAATGCGAAGTCCGACGCTTCCGCCGCCGAGCGCTTCCGCGCCGGCCGCCTTCAACTCCATCGCGTCGCTTTCCCATTCCATCTCCGATTAATTAAACAGATTCTCTCTTTTTTTCCTTTTTTTTTTTTTTTGCGCCTCTCTACTTGTTTACACTACTCACTTTCATTAGCAGATGAGCTAAACAGTTTTGACTCAATCTAAACTGCGTTTTATTTTCTGTGTTAAAGCGGTATTTGTTGTTTGTTATTTTGCTTATGAACGTTTTTACTTTTTACTGTTGAAGCACTCATGCCTACGAGTGAATAGCAAATTAAGTCCCTGTGAAATTTTTAGTAAGCAATTCACCTATAAATAAAAAGGGCAAAATAACTTCTTGTGTTTTTGTAAAAGATACACAATGTCTCCCACTTGATTTTTACATTTTTACATTAAGGAGTTAAAGTGTTCATTTATATATATCATAGGGAGGTAATTGTCTATTTACGCATATCACAGAGAGGTAAAGTGAAGTGAATATGTTGTCGGTTAAACTGGTCATTTTTCACATGAAAACGAAGTCTCAGGCGCAGTATAGAGCGTGTGTGTTGTTCCTCAACAAGTAAAGAGTTAAATTGCTCATTATTTCATATCACAAGGAATTAAATTGCTTATTAGACATTTCACATGGAGTTAAGTTGCCAATAACCACATACCTACAAACTAGAAGTTTTTTTAAGAGGACCTACTAGGCTACAACGGGTAAACATCATTTGATTTACAAACTTAATTCTCATAATCTTATTCAAATAAATAATATTGTTCAAATTTATTTGATAAGTATAACAAATTGAGCCTAAAATTTTTTAGGGTTTGTTCTTTAGGCCTTTCATCTTTTAAGATGAGTTTTAATCAAATTTTTCATAAGATTGAATTCTTGCAGATTTGAGTTGAGTTTTATATTATATTATTTTGAATTTTCATTTTTTGAGATGTGAAGTTAAATTCTATATGGTTAGGTTCCAACCATCGTAAATCATTTTTGAGAGAACAATCTAAGGTTAAAACCTAGAAGAACGGGTGTTGGATTGTACCTTTTTACTTGACGGAAAAAACATATATGTGAGTTTATCGATTGAGTCTCGAATTTGGAAGAAAAAGAAGAAATTTGAGATGGATAAATTTGATTTATCAGTGGAATAAGAAAATTAAGCAAAATTCATAATTATTGTCTTTATTGAGACTAAATATTCAACATTGGTTGAAAACAATAGTTAAGTCCACTTTATAATGCATTGGACAATCATCACCTTACAAGCTATCTTTTGAGGTTGAGTTAGGCCAAAACCATGTAAGTGGATTTAGCCCAATCTATGTGGTGAATTCTAATATAGTATAGCCCCAGGTTAAAGTGAATTGTAATAGGTTAAAGTGAATTCTAATATTCTTAAATAAGAAAAGGTAGAATTATTTTCCTATTTTGTGTTTTTTTATGAAAATTTCCATATTTTCTCTAAAAACATCTCTTGAGTTGTTTTCATATAATGGGTAAATTATCTCATATTTCAGTTAGATTTTTTCAGAGATGTTTGTCAAAAAAACATAATTTCGAAGATTTTTATCTCTCAAAATGCATTTCCAGATAGTGAAAGGCCAAACGAACATGTCCTTTGTTGAACGAGTTCAAGTGGTATATCGAATAACTTAATTTAATTTTCAATCCTAGACGCGCGTCTCCTAAAACAAGATTTTATTAAGCAGCATAATGAAGTTTTGAGAATTAATTTAATTTTTAGAGAAGTATTTTTTGATGCATTATTATAATTACAACTTAATTAGTCTTGAAATGACAGTCACTATCGGGGAAGGATCATCTATCGTATTTTAGTGTCACATGATAGATTCACCCTTCCCGTGAATGTATGGATCCACGCAAAATTGAAATAAGTACACTTATCGATAAATCTATATGACACAAACATGTAATTCCAAAATGTGAAGATCTATATACGAGCGCATTGATGGTTTTTTACTTTTATTGTTGTCATTCCTAAGGGCATCTCCTATGTATAGATCAGTCCAAGTCCAGCTTCCCCTCACTCAGTCCAGCTTCCCCTCTGAATCCAAGTCCAGCTTCCCCTTTCATTTTCATAAGTCATCTTCAATGTATCAATCTATCAATTCCATTTAATTAAAATTCTCAATTCCCCCACTCTCACTTAATAATAAGAATTATAATAATAGCAATACTAATAATAATAAAAATTAACTCGTATGTGAAATAAATAAATAATTAATAACAATAAGATATAATTTAAGATTGACAATAATAATAACTATAACAACCAATATTTTTTTTAAAAAAAAAACACAACAATACAATACAATAATTAAATAGTTGACAACCAATAATTTTTTTAAAATTACATAATAATATAACAACTAATAATTCATACAAGGAAAGCCACCCACCCCGCCACCGTCGTTATCACCGTTGTTGCTACCGTCGCCGCCTACGTCGGAAGAACCCCCAGAAACGCTTCCAAATAAGCGAGTCCGAGCATTTTTTTCGCGGATTTGAGTCCTTACATCATGCCAATATGACTTTGTATTAAGTTCGTTTAAGGTTTATTATAAAAAAGAAAAAGTTCGTTTAAGGTTTCAATTTTATTAATTAAATTAAATTTGAGTTTCTAATAATTAACTTTTAAAGAGATTTTCAAATTGGTGCACAATAATACAACAATTAAATACTTGATTGACATGATTTCAAAATTATAAAAATAGTTTAATATTGACATTAAATTTTCCAACATAATAGTTACATTAAATTTGATTTTATTAAATAAAAGTTACATTTTATAATAAAATTAACTTTTAAAAAATAATTAAATAAATTAAATAAAACTAAGATTAAATAAGAGTTTAGTTTTATTATTAAAAACAAATTATTTTAGTTGTATGATTTAATACACAAATTAAATAAAAACTAAGATTTAATACACAATTTACTTAGATAAAATTTTTTTTTTAAATTAATATAGTTTTTATTATATAAAATAAATAAAACAAAAAAAACAAAAAAAAAATAAAGGTGGGTCAACAGGTGGCCGACAAGTGTCGGCCACCTGTTGGCTGGGCGGGCGAGTGCGTTACTCGCCCGCCCGGCGAGTGACCCACCGCGAGCGGTGAGGCAAGCCATACGCTTCAAGCGGTGGGTGCATAGCTTCAAGGTGTTTTTGCATTTTATCCCCTCTACACATTAAAGTTCATAATTTTTCCCCTCTCAATCCAAAAACCCCCCAATCCACTTTCCCCCTTATACATAGGAGATGCCCTAATGTTTTTAGGAGGCAAATAATCCAATTATGTAAGTTGATATACTAAATTAAAAAGGTTAATATAGGAGATATATTATCAGATTTATTGTCCAACTATACTTGATTTTTATTTGAGATATCATTAATTTAATTAATATCACAAAACAAAGAAGAAAAATATCTTCATATTGTAGTGCAGTTGTTGCTCATATTGACTAGAAGATATTTCTGGAATGAATTAAAAAGCCACTGGTTTCATCATGTCTCCGAACTACTGGCATCTGCTTTCCGGACTATTGGCATTAGCATATGCTTGCTGGCTTCACATTTAGCTGAAAGTTGAGAATCAAACCAATACTCTATACTATACTTTGTCTAAAATTAATTCAACCAACCATCAAATCAAACTCAAACTCGAACTCTATCTCTATCTCTATTTCAAGCTGAAGATTTTTAACTTTTGTGGTGTTCCAATCTTTGCAAGACAAGCACCATTCCATATCGAGGTTTTTAATTCTGTAAGAACTTTTATTTAAATAACAAACACACGAAAATACAAAGTTTCAAATAAAAACTTTCTTGTCACAATAATCTGACTTGTTCACACCTATAGCTGTGAACGGGGAAGCATATAGACAGCAGATCATTCAAATTTCACAAAAGAGAGCATGTTGTGAATATCCATAAAAAGGGGAGAAAAATTGAAGTTCCCAAAACAAGTAACTAAATATAATCCAGTTTGCATTTTAAAATTTAAATAAATTGAATTACAAGTTCTTACATTTTCAAATGTAAACAAATCAAGTACGTACATCATTTGTGGGATCGCCTGCACTGGCTTGGTTCGGATTCACAAGCATAAAGCTTTCGAATGCCAGATGACTTCTCAAGAAAAGGGAAACTCGTTCAATAGCAGGCTAGGTGATAACTCACACGTTCTGCTCCTGAGTTGTTTGAGTAACTGAAGTGTCATCTGGTGTCTGATCTGTTATTTCTGTGCCTATAGTTGGCTGAGGCTCGGGTGGCTTCTGATAATTTGATTGTGGTCTATGGTTAAAGCTAAAACGAGTATTTGCAAACCATCTACTAACCTGCAAAAAAAATATTTAAGATAAATGTATTTGCAAAAATGTGGAATTAGAACGTAAAAAGAAATAAAACAACGGATAGTGTAAGGACCTGCAGAACTGTGAGGCCTATTTCATTTGCTAATTTTTCTTTTGCAGCTCTTCCAGGGTATTGATTTTCATTGAAGTATTCATAGAGCCTCTGCAAAAATCACCATTAAAACTAAGACGACAGAATTGTTGTTCGCAAAGGAGCAAAGAGCTGACACGTAGCTTAAACAGATATTACTTGCATAATGTACATTCTTTTCCAACATATGAGTCTAGATACATAAACCGAGATTAAGAGAATTACTTACATGCAGAATGATTTATCTTTTTCCAACTTCTGCATAACTTATATTATAAAAGGCAAAATTACATACTTAGTCCTCCGAGTTGTGACAAAGATGATTTTTTATCTTCAAACCAACACATATTTCCTAACATTTGAAGATTTCTCAAATATGAAGTCCTTGTTCTATGTGTAACACATTTAGTCCTCTAGTTATCACTTGTAATTATGTTTTCAAATTTAATAAAAAGATGCCTTGTATATAAAAAGTTACAATCTTAATTGCTTAGAAGTCGTTTTTAACACAGACTAAATGTGTCTGACCAGAATGGTAAATGACTAAGTGTGTTGAGCATAAAAGATATAGGACTGAACCTTGAAATATTGGAACCAATTCAAACTCAAAAGAGAAAAGGACATTTTTTGTCACGAAGTGAAACTTAGAGGACTAAATATGCAGTTTTGCAAGTAATCTAAGTTTTACAAGAATCACAAAAACTGTTCATCACTACTGTAAAGCTAGGATTACTTTTAAAGCACACCTTTCTATGCAATAAATACCTGTTTTGCAGCTTCGCCAAGCCCTTTATTTGCTGATCTTTTTTTAACTTTAGAATCAGAACCAACTGTGGCAGATGACTGGTTTGCGCCCCCATCATCATCATTTTCCAGAGTTCTTTTTGGTAAATTCAGACTTTTTTCCTGGTTTTCATCCTTAGTGTCCATCTTACTCTTTTTAATTGAAGTTTTATTAATCTTCCTTTTCTTTGGAGCGGTATCATCAAATTCTTTGTCACTTGAATCAGAAGAAGAATTTCCATATGTTTCCTTTTGACACAGACAAACATTATTTACCACAAAATCAAAGTAAGAGAAATTAAGAATAGAAGCCATGAAGTAATAAACTGATTCAATTGAAAATCAATGAATGTGTGTAATAACAGCCAAAACTCTAAAAAAGATCACGTGAGGCAATAATTAAAAGGTCTCATACTTAACTAATGCAAATAACGTACGTATTCATGAAATGACAGCCTACTAATGTACCGAAATTCTTGACATTAAAATTATAACCTTTGTTATGTCTACACGATCTGTCTTCAAATTTATTGATAATTTCCTTACCATATGGGAAGTCTATTGCAACAGTAATTACCTATGTAATATTGTACCTCTATCCAATAGAGCTCATAATTAAGAGCACCTCATGTTGACAGTGAGATGGTTTCACACTTGGAAAGTTAATCTTCAATCTTAACTTTCTTTAATTCTATCTACTGCTCCTCTCTACTTCTGTTATAGGCTTATGGCCTTTCTACTTTTCGTTTTAACATCTTAATTATTCTCCCTGTCACAAAATCATTACTTTGTAAAGTGTATGACTTCTTTGCATTACCATACCATAACTACACCACCTACCCTCAACTTTTCTTTCAATCAAAAAACGCTGAAAATCTTGTGTAAGAGTATCAAGATTGAAACAACTAATCCATCAAACTATGGATGAAGCTATACAAACAACCTTAAAAAATGTAATTAATATCAGACACGCTGCAAGGCATCCTGGTGTAGGGAAAAGTGAGCAAAGGTGTGAAATAAATCCTACTAGTCCGTCGTATGTTGAAGTCTTGACATGAGTCCGACCATTTGATAGTTGGTTTGGTAATTTTAGAACTTCCCTAAACTTTTCATAGGAAAATTTAGATTAACTTTCTGTAAATTAGAGGTTGTCTAGGATTCCAAAAATTTTCTAGAGTTTGATAGTTTTCTGTATTCTTGTCTTTTATTGTCTTTTTAGGTATTGGTATTTTAAGGTTTTGGGTTTTAGTCGTGTACGCCACAAGCCTTAGGAGCTTTAATGTTTTGATGTTGGTCTGACTTTTTGCACTTCCGTGCATCGTATTCATATCTAATACTGCGTGTATATACTCAATTCAATGTATATCGTAATGGTATAAAAAGAACAAACTCACATCATGCAACTTTTTGTAGTCCAACCGTTTCACACGTCTTTTGTCAGACGCAGGTTCATCAGTAGTCTTTATAAGGTAAGACACCTCATCTTTTAGTAATTGGCTCTTTATCCTACCCTCTTTGGAATTTTCTTCTGAACCTTCACCAGGTACAGCGGCATCATCAAGTGGAGCATCCTCTGAGTCCGAAGTAAAATCAGAAGTCTCATCTGGACTCGGAGCAGTGGGATCAACACCAGAAGAAGAATCTCCATTAATCTTCCTTCTCTTGGGAGTAGTATCATCATAATCTTCGTCACTTGAATCCGAAGTGGAATTTCCATATGTTTCCTTTTGACAGATACAACAATATTTACCACAGAAGCCCACTAAGAGAAATAATAATAATAGATGCCAAGAAGTAATAAATAGATTCAATTGAAAATCATCGAGGATGATATAACAACCAAAACTCTAAGTCAAAAAATTACATGTTATGCAATAATTAAAAATTCTTGTTCTGACTAATGCAAATAACGTACTTAATCATGAAATGACTTAACTCTATGAAATAGTTTTCGAGTCATTGTGTGACTGTGTCTTAGTTTTAGTTAAACAATGAGCATGATTTTGTGGAATTTGATTTCTTACTAGTAAGTGAGATCCAACGAAGAGTAGTGCATGGATGAAAATAATCAAAAGCTCTCATAATGCTTTTTTCTTGAAGACAAAAACAACTTTTCATACTTATTTTGTAATATACAACTTTCTTGAAAATTTTATCCATAGCTTTGATGTTGGTCTTGCTATTTGTATTTCTATACATCAGATTCATATATAATATTGCATGTATATACGTAAAAGTATCAAAGGAAAAAACTCACATCATGCAAATTTTTGTAGTCCAACCGTTTCACACGTCTTTTTCCAGACTCCGGTTTATCAGTAGTCTCCATAAGGTAAGACACCTCATCATTTAGCAATTGCCTCTTCATCCCACCCTCTTTAGAATTTTCTTCTGAATCTTCACCAGGTGCTGTAGCATCATCAATCAGAGCACCTAGATCCTCGGAGTCGGATGTAAAATCAGAAGTCGAACTATCTTGCTTCACTGTATCTGGATCTGGAGCAGTGGGATCAAAATCATCATCTTCTGAATCATCAGAAGGAAACCCTATCAACTTTTCATTACTAGGAGAAGCCACCAAACCATCTGATGCAGATAAGTAATTAGATTCATTAGAACTTGATTGGTCTCCCGCAACTCTATTTGGTTTATCTGGGTCAAAATCATCATCCTCGGAATCACCTGATGAAGAACCAGAATTACCATCCAGTTTCTTTCCTGATGCAGCCTCAGGAAAGATCTTCTGTGAGGAGAGGAGAGCACAGTGAGCAAGTTAAGATTAACATTAAATAAAACTCATACAATATATAACAACAAAGACCAGACCTCCCACTTGTCAAGGATAGATATATTAGATTTCTGAAAGTCCTTAAGCATATCAATACAATCAGCTTTACAATCACATCCAGGACAAAGCCAGCTTTCATCACCCGGAGGAACTATATACACATAGCCAAACAATGAAGAAAATAAGACGCGTATACTTAAATATGAGAAACAAAGCTATCAAATGAGTGACGTGGAAAATTACTATCTTCTTTTAACAGGGGTGGCTCCACGCAAAATTGGTGAAATCCACGTTCACAGGCACCATCACACAGAATGATATCATTATCAAGAGGCAGATCTTTAGATCCACATTTTGCACAGAAGATCTGCAATAAGGAAAAACGTTAGCATTATTCCCAAATCCAGCTTATCATGCCAGAATAGTAGAATGGGAGAAATGTTGCAGTCTATCTCAGGAGAAGACTGGCCTCATATTTATTTTGAACATACAGGCTTTTCTGTAAAAGGAAATAATAACAAAGTGATACTAGTTCCATATAAGGAATATATCACGATGACTCTATACCATAATTATGAAAATGGTATCCCATAATTCTAGACCATAATCTCTCTACGATTCTAGCTTGTTACAAATAAGATTAAATTAAATAAAAATAATGCACACATATATTCAGTTGACAACACTTGAAATAATTGTTGTCTTTGTATGGCGGCGAAGAAAAGGAAGTGGATCCACCTGATCCACATGGACAATAAATTGAATTCAATTAATCACACAAAAGACAATACCGGGGACCAATGCCAATAAATCCTCTAACTTCGCAGTTTCTCCGACCGCAATTTGATTTCAACCAAGTGTCAAACAAAACAATGTGCAACATTTCTAGCTCTTAAGTGCCAAACAACAACTATCTCAACCAACAATCTTGACAACTTTAAACAATGAAAACACAAATCAACTTCTTATTTTTTACTCCTAGCAACAAATAAGAGTGTTGCTCACAAATTCTAATCATCTAACAAGAACGATAGAAAAAAGAAACTAAATTTACGTGTGGCATCTTAAGGATAAGGCATCACAGCGGCCTAGGGTTTTCTCAAAAAGATAAAAACTTTATTCAAACCCTAGACCCAACCTAACCTCTAGATACTATTTAAAAAAGTAGAATGGGGGAGAATATTGTGTCTATCTCAGAAAGAGATTGACCACATATTTATATTTAACACATGGGTTTTCGTGCAAAGAAATAATACCACAGTGATTCTAGTTCCATATAAGGAAGATATTACAAAAATTCTATACCATAATTATGGAAATGGTGTTCTATAATGCTAGACTATAATCTCTCTATGATTCTATCTCTAATATAGTATTCTTCAACAACCATGGATCAAAATTTTGTTTCGAGTGTATGTTTCGGTCAGCTAAATATTGGAAACATTTCAAAAAACATTAGGAAAAATTGTGAAGAAATTACTATATTAAGAAAAAGAAAGAGTTTCCAGACAAACTAAAAGTTTTGGAATTACACCTTATTTTCGATCCCATTAATTCAAAAAACGGAAACTTTTCAACGTTTTTGACGGAACCGATGGAATATTTCAAACAACCATCCCTAAATTCAAAAGAATTCAGCATAAAGTCAAAACAATAAATCATGATTGAAGAAGCAAAATCACCATACACCAAAAAACAACATTCTTAATGGGAAAAGACAAAGGATATCACCTGGTGAAAGGAAAAGAATATCACTTCCCACTACGCAAGGCTCAAAGACGCTTAACCCTCTCACGTGTTTTAGACCTTATGGCCTATATGACATTTCTTAGCAAAATGGTTCTTACTTCACTTAGATTTAACTTATGGATAAATCACTCCATAAATGTCAAATTAAAGCCTACAATTCTGACACGAGCAAATCATTGTGAAATGAAGCCTTAGAATACCTTCAGGCTCCTAAGAAAAGGTTGAAAATGAACACTTACCCAAATTTGGCAAGATACTGTATCTCACAGGTAACATAATTACATGTAAAAGAAAAGATGTTTAACATTGATATATAACCTAGAAAAAGTTGGATATGAGAAACGATGTATAACAGCCTCGACCATTATTGAGGAATAACTTTTATCTCTTTTTGGCCACGATATCCAAAAAAACTTGTTTAAAACTATTGTAAGTACATACGATGAGTTCAACCAAGAGTCTGGGGCTCTTTTTCTATGAATCGTATATGTTTTAATTAAAGATTATATAGACTACTTTAAGTAACATAACAAACAGATGTAACGCATTAGATCAACATTCAAGCATGCAGTTGGAGAACAAGGTTCAATTGGGTCCCTCAGCTGTAATACTAGAGCAACTCGACCTAGACCCTTAGCTAAACGCAAATCATAATGTGTAATGTAGCTACCGATCACACATAATTCTTACATCTTCACTGTCGATTTCTCCTTGAGAGTCGAATAGAGATGCTGGAAGCTTTCCCGCAGCAAGCGATGAATCAAGGCGCTGAAATAGCTCTCTTATCTTCAATTTGTAACGTAAAATATGAGATCTTGCAAGCTGGAGCTCCTTCTCTGGCTTCAATTTTTCCAAGCTGCAAAACGTGAAGGAATCACAAATATTTCTGATGAAAGAGAAACTATGCACCAGGAGAACAAAGCTTAAAAAACATTAAAAAATGGGGTAAAAATGGAATTAGTCCCTGAAATACTTAAGCCCAATATGATTAGCTCGAATATTCCTAAAGTGATTTGCAATTGAGATACCAATTTCATCACACCAAAAATGTGAAACTGGTTAATGTTATGGTTGCATATTATTAATGTTTGAATTGTCAATTTAACCTCTAATTTTCTTAAAAATCACTATATCCTGTGAATATTCTATTTCACCATGCATATAATATTACACGTGTGACTCTCGTTCAGTTAGTAAATTCAATAAAACTGACCTTTAAAATACTGTATATTGTAATTTATTATAATATGTAATCATGAATCCAAATCCCAATTATAGAAATCACATTGCAATTTCCTATCTTATCCATTCACGCAGTTACCGAAATGATACCATAAACCATACTGAAAGTTACTTATATAACAGAGGCAGACAAACACTGCAGCCAGAAATACAAGCTAGTAATCTTGCATTAAATGTATACAGACTTGAAGCCACACAAACCTCTGTCCTTTCCATCCTTCAGCAGAGTAAGCATCAATTAAGCTTTGTTCATACGTGATCCGGTGCAATAAATATCTCAGATTGTTCCTGGTTCTTGAGAATTCGTTTACATTATCTTTCTTTATCTGCTTCTTTTTTCTTGCTCTCCTTTTCTTTTCTCTATTAGCACTGCCTTCTTCTATGTCATCATTAGGTTCAGGAGCCTTAGGTTTCTCCTGTGATTTTGAACGCAACGACCATGAACTAGTTACTGGACTTTTTAATTTAGCTGCCCCTTTTCTCGCATGTGCATCTTCATCTTCATCATGGAAGTGATCAAGTTCGTTAGTCCGATCTCTCTCGGTTGGTTCTGTTCTTCCATTAACAGGACCCAAAGAAGCAGTGTCAGGAGGTACAACCGTGATTTCAAGATTTTTTGGTCTGTCCTGCAAAGGCACCTCCGACTTTTCGAGAACTGATGATAACTTTACATTTTCCAATAGTGGGCCTCTTTCTTCTGCAACACAATCCTGGGAAACATCTCCGGACTTTGGTCCCATTTCTATAATTTTGGATAAGTTTTCTTCCATTGGAACAAGTATGGTTTCAATATTTTGAATTCCGGTGATATCTTTCTGCTCCGCTGGCTCAATAACCACCTTCTGAGAATCCATTTGACAGTTGTCCGGTGTCAGACATTCACAATTTGGATTCTGAACCAGATTTTCACAACTTTCCAATTTTTCTACCCCATTAGACTCGTGATGTTCTATCAGTCCCATTGGACACTTCCAAAAGTATCACGCTTATATACGCCTAATTGACTACAAACACTACTGTTCCCTTCAATTTACCGCAGGTTACTCTACTAAACTCACTAATTCTCATGCCATTCCAATATGTCTGAGGCCTATTTTTAAACCCTATCCTCCAACTTCACAAACAACATACTTCAAGTGTTGCTATTCAAAGAAAGACTCTCTTTTACCTCAACACCTGCGATTAATACAAAAGTAAAACACCAAAAAACAATTAAATTTTTCATGCAACTTCTGTCCATTTAAAGTTCTGAAACTCAAACTAATCCAAATTTCAGATTTCTACATACCTAAGCATCTAAACAAACACAAACATGCGTGTAAATGTACAAACTTAAATAAACATATTCAAAGAAAATTATATGCACCTGCAGTTGTGTTGAATCAAGTGTAGAAGAGTGTTCTGAGCTTGGGATTTTTGTTTTCCGATTCTACTCAGTTTTCAAATAGGGATTGAGACGAAAAGAAAGGAAATGAAGAGAGGAGGAAAGTAAAGTTAATGGCAGAGGAGATTTGTTTTCCCGAAGATTCTTCTTACCGCTGATAGAAGATGTGAAATTTAGTGTGTGTGTGCTGCGTGTGTGTGCCTGCCTTTTATATGCTCTAAATTTCTAAATCAGGCGATCCCAACCCAACGGGGAGGGTCGTGAGAAATGAGTTCGCATTGGAGATTGTTTTACTTTTGGTCCATTAACTTTTGCAATATTCATATTTAATCCAATAAAAAATGTGCCTAAAAAGTTTTATTCTATAACTTTGGCATATTTAACCACATGTAATCGTACAACTGTACAAGTATTTCACCTTATAGCCCTATCAAATTATCACATTTATGCACTAACTAGGAGAACCGAAGCCAATTTTGTTTCTATGACCAAAATTAGTATCTAGAATCAAACAATTATATATAAACCAATCAAATAGAAGCATGTGTTGTCGCATTTATCAATCATAGATTTTTCTCTAAATATCCATCACCCTTATATTTATTTTATTTACCTACTTGAAGAAGGATAATTTTGTTTAAAAATTGGTGAAAGTCACTTTTAATCGAGAAAAATCAGCATTTCTTTTTTATCATAACGTCGCTTCTCACTATTACAGAGCATAAGAGCTATATTTATAATGTGAGGCATTATGTAAGAAACGTTCATAATTATTAAAACTTCAGGGAATATTCATGGAAATTCACCTATCATTATAATTGGGTAGGTATCTACGTGAATTTAGCAATACAGAAATGCAAGTGTTCTTTTTCTTGAAAAAAAGGTTGCAATGAATATGAAGAATTTAAAACAAGCAAATTGTTGCAATGAAGAGAAGAACAAGAATATTACTTTTATTTTTTAAGGTGGTTGTATACATCTTAGTTGATTCTATTACACCAACAGTTGATTGGTCTAGTGGAAGGGATTAGTCACTACAAAGTAGCGGACTCAGGTTCGAATCCCTGTTGGGAGAGGTTCCCACATTATGTGCCCGACGCGCCTCGAAAGGGATTAAACCCTTGGAAAACCAAAAAAAAGTTGATTCTATTACGCTTAAGCTGAAGTTCAATAAATTAACTTGAACTTTTTTTAAGCAAAATTAACTTGAATGTTAGACTAATTGTAACACGCTATTTGTCAAATTTTTGTAATGAATGTAATTATTTGAATAATGGAGACGTAATATTTATAGTGTCTGTTATATGTAAATGTTATGAATCATACAATACTTTTTATATCTCATATAACTTGTTTGGTAATATTATTGTGAAAAAGTATTATGTTCGGTATAAATTTTCGGACATACATAATTTCCGCTACAAAAGCTTATAATTATATCTGTACCGAACCATAAATAATATTGTAAATCTTGTGCAATATGTTAAATTATCCTAAAGTTATTTCTTACCTTTTTTATATTAAATTTTTACCTAATCGATTATGAATATAAGTTTATCTATACTAACTACAAAATAGACTATTTAATATGTACAATTTTATATGACTTTGGTAATGGCTACCAAATTAAATCATACTAATTGACATATACATGTACCGTAAATATTACAGTCTATTCAAATTTGAAATGACTACAAAATGCAACCATAGACTTATTGTTATACTTGTAGGACTAATGTTAAAATTGGTGAAAGTTGTGTGACTAAAAAAGAACTTTGCCGTTTGCTTTCGGTGACCGCCATCTTCCGCAGTACCCAATGATTCCCACTCAATTGTTAGAAGGCCGGTCCAGTAATAAATGGGCCAACTTAATAGATATATGGATAAATTTTACTTCAGGAGCAGGCCTAGCTCATAATATTGGGCTAAAGTTTATACTCGTTATGGACTTGGCTGGATCAATTAATTCAGATTTGAGCAAAGATATGGGCAGGGACATATAGGTAAGTGGATCATCGAATAAGGATATCCAAATATCACTGGATAGTACTATTATAAACTCTATCTGCTTTACAACAATCAATATTCTTGTTGTAATGATAGATTTTGAATGGTGAAAAGCTTAAGTTAGAGTCTCATCTAAAATCTGAGGATGATTTGTGTAGTTTGTACTAGTTGTCAGTAATCTATTCGATATAATTTTGTTAGTGTACTCAATTGATATTTCGATATAATTATGCAATTTATCGTTCACTCGGAAAAAAAAAAAAAAAAAAAAGGGATATGAAACATTGGAAAGGCTTCCGTACATGTTAACTATGCTGGTGAAATTTGATTAATATACCACCACACTTTCGAGGATTTAGCGTGATTTTTTATTCTATTAGAACTGCTTGTTAGAGATTAGTTTATCATAAATAATTACTTCATTTTTTTAATATTCATTCATTTTAGCAAATTATGACAAAGGATGAAACACGATTGTGGTTTCATATTAACATAAGACCCAGCTAATAATATTTCTTTGGTATGTCATATCTTTTTTTCTATGAAATTCCAAATATCTTAATTTTCTTCTTTTTAGTGAAGAGGTAAGATTAAAGACATTTATATCATATCACTTAGTTGAAATCTTTATACTCGATATTAGACAAAGAATAATATTGATTTAAAAATGGTCAAAATATTGAGACCGAAAAATCTAAGAAGTTTCAAAGTAAACCTAAAAAAAAGGAAAATAGAGAGAACCCATAAAGAAAGTGAACCGTCATAGAAACAAAAGAAAAGCAATTCCAGCTTTGATTGTCCAATGTTTCGTGACCACTAGCCTTGTTTTGGACCAAAGGGAAAAATTGAGTTACCGTTGAGGTTTGACTTAAGAATACTAGAACAGCAATCAGGAAGCTATTATTGTGTTTTATAACTTTTTTTCTTTTGTTTCTCCTTCTTTTTTCCTACTTATTTCTTTGATTTTCATGGCGTTAGTATTAATTAAAACGTGTGATATTTTCCCATCGTTTATCGAGTTAAAAAAATGATCAACTTATATAGTTTAAATTGATTTTCAGAGTTACTGCCCCTAAAATATATCACGTGTCAAAAGCTTATTTATACCCTAATGCCCAAATGTAGACATTGATTCCAACAAAATTGAAATAAATTTAAAAGATGCAAATAAGATTAAAAACGTGAGACAAACATGTTAGAAGTTTCCATCAACCTTCCTCATAGCACCACGTCTGTGATTTGTCCCATTTGCAGTACAGTACGACTACCTATCTTTTTTCACAGACCAAATTATTTTGTTTGGTGGACCATTTCATTTTCTCTCTTTTTATTCTTTCGATGAATCAAAAGTAAGAAGAAAAGTGCATATTCTTTTGAAATTGGATAGACCATTTTATTGGATATATTTTACTTTTATTTAGTCCATCCAATAATTATCCGAAATAAGATTTCGATCGGTTTTGCATACTTCAAATTTTATTATAATTTCACACATAAACACAAATTCACATATATATATGACATATATATATATACACGTCCTGTTTAATTTCACCCAAAAACAATGTATATATATTATCATTTAATTTTTTTTACCCTGTTTTTTAATGGTGTTCCCACTTTCCATCCTATTGCAACGACTCGAGAAAGAAAAAATATGGTCATATTCTATCCTTTCTAGTATGTGTATAGACCAAATGCTTAATTCGTTACAGATTAATTTTCATTGAGGTGGATTAATTACTTGTGTAAAAAAGATATCACTTTATCTTATTTTTAAAATGAATTACTAGTTACTTCAAACTTCTGTTAAGATGTTTGTTTTAAATACCTTTCGCAGTGTATTGTGTTAAGATAATCAAAGCTGGAATTATAGGGTGAAAGAAAACCTAATTGTCGGTTACAAGAGTATGTATATTTGGTTCTTACTTCTTAGTCTACTTACAATTGATAGGAGAAAATGACTTTGATAAGCAAAAAGGGCACAAAAGGAATTAATGACTGTGTCTGGTTGTACACCAATTTATGGTTGTATTCGATATATTGTTCGCTCTATATCTCTAAACTTCTAATTTTTCGCAGGCAACAAAAACAAGATTGTTTTTTTTTTTTTTTTTGCTTCTTCTTTAAAAGTGAATTTAATTAATAAGGTTGAAATTTAGATGTCAATTGAGTTGACGTGGACTTTGATGGAAAATTAGGGGTCTATTTGGATGCGTTCTGCTGATTCAGTTTCGCGGGTCTCATCAGTTTAAAAAAAAAATGTTTTAGAGTTTGGGAGAAAAATAGGTAATATGTGTCAAATTTTAGAGATCGAGTTTGGGGAAAAATAGATGGTAGCTAGGTATTAAATCAATGTTTGAATAGTTTGAAGATAGATTTATGAATAGGTTAATTTGTAATGAGTTTCATGAGTTTGATGAGAAACATTGGAAGGATTTTTGTCTGCTCTCGTAAAACTTAATTGCGAGACTAGGTCAAAACTCATCGATTCACATACAACCTAGAATCTTCATTTATATTACTACAGGCCATGGTCCATTACATAAAGTTACATATTACTTATTCACAATCATACGACCTTGATTAATTCACTTGCTTAACTATGATTCTATCAATTATCTTAAAGATGTACATTACTTGCTTGGTCTCACTCGGAAAGTCCTGTATGTTTATACTACATGTATAGTTGTCGTATAGTTTTGACATTTAGGGTTGTAAGAGAATCGGATTAAATCAAATTATGCAAGTTGTAAATTTAGATTTTATTCTTATTGAGTCGGAAAATTTAGTTGAATATGATTAAATTTAAACATAATTTTAACATTAACCAAATTCAAATTACTGAAGATACTATATATTCGAAGTACTTATCGAATAAATTCAATACGTATGAAATGAAACATAGATAAGTGTTAAAGTTTCATATGTTTTGTACATGTAATGAAATGGTCTGGTTATAAGTACTAAATAGTTAACAAAATTTGATGTCTCAGTGATTTGAATTTTAAGATTATTATTTAATTATTTGGTTCAATCATTATAGATATTGTTGAAAAAGATAAAATAAAATAGAAAAATGATACGGATTTGTTAATTAATTAGACTTTTCTCCAAATGGATTGGACTAAGTCCACGTACATGGGATGTGACTAACTCAACCTCAAACGCTAACTTATGAGTTAAGAATTGCCAAGATGTTTATAACGTGGATTTAACTTAGGGTTACCAAAATGTAACTTGGCAAAACAAACTTAATATTGTAAAAACATAGATGATGAATAACACGTGAATGTAGTTATGAAATTAAGTACAAACCAAACCATGATAGAATAGTTTCATGTTCTTATAATTTCGGATAAATATCCAAACGACCTATAGTGATAGCGACACAAGTTGAACTAAATTGTGATCAAGTTGTTGTTCGTTTAACGAAATTTAAATCAGCGGTCCCAATTATATCCAAATTTGCTTCAACAACCCACAAGGAATAAAGCTTTCACACGTTCCTTTCTTTCCTTAGGTTTGTGGTTTTTTTTAGAAGAAAACCAAATAATCAAACTAGTCAATTTTTTACTGCAAATGTTTAATTTCAATAAAAACCTAACTCTAAGAAAAAAAGTTAGGAAATTGTGGAAAAATGAAATTGGTTTAGCTGTTAAAATTTGACTAATAAAATGGAGTGTTTGATACGAGCAAGGAGTATATTGTATATATTGTGTGTTCCTATTTAGGATATTTTACTTGAATGTATCTGTTATTTGTTGTTTTTTAATTAAAATAGGATGAATCAACGTCTACAATATAAAAAGCAGTCCATCAACAACTCTATACAATATATGATTTGAAGTCATTTAGGTCTAGTAGATACAACAATAGGTGATTGGTGTACTGAAAAAGACTAGTCACTACAAAGTAGCAAACCCAAATTCGAATCCCTATTGAGAGATATTTTCCACTTAATGTGTCATTCGCGTCTCAAAAGATATTAAATCCTTGAAAAATGAAAAATAATGTCTAATAGATACCGTATTTCCACAATAATACTAGAGATGCGAACTGTTGAACACTTCCTTGCCCAATATTAGCTATTTTGCGCTTGACCCACCGGTCATCCTCCATTTGGACTTTGGATTACTCCAAAATATGTGTTCTTAAATATTTATACTGATGCGAGCTTTAAAGATGGGATTTCTACAATTGTACTTATCCTTAGGACTCAAGGGTCTATTTGGATGGGTTTTGGCTCGGTTTCGCGGGTCTCGGTTTAAAATTGGTTTGGATGGTTTCGATGAAACCTTTGAGACTTCATTTGGATGAGTTTTGGCTCTTGGGTTTTGTGGTTTGAATAAGTTGAAACCTCACTTAGATTGAGTTTGAATGTTGGAGTTTAGGGGAAAAAATAGGTGATAGGTGTCAAACTAATGTCTTTTTTAGTGAAATTTGGGGGAAAAAAGTAGATGGTAAGTGTCAAATCAATGTTTTATAGGTTTGAAGAGTTTGAATGTAAGTTTCTAAATAAGTTTTTGATGATTTTATGGGTTTGGCGAAAATTCATTTGGATGGGTTTTGGCTCGATCTCGCGAAACCCACGAGACCGGGCCAAAACCCATCCAAATACAGGCCAAGAGGTTCAATTGAAAATTTCATGAGGTTCGAATTGAAAAAAGTTGACTTATAATAAATATTTGAAATCAATAATGGATGAAAAGTGACGAATCGACCTGCTCGTGTTTGAAAATAAGAACTTTGAAGATTATGTGCTTGTTGGTCGAAGTAAAAGTTCATATTTCGCACACAATATATGTTCAAATTTTACAACTCACAACCTCGTCACTTGAACTGTCAAATCTAGTTAATTGGTCGGACTAGTCGAGTTGTATTCCGTTTTATTTAATTCTTGTTAATTTCTGTGAGATGAGTTTTCCTATTTTAATTTTAAGTTTGTATTTTTGTTCTTGCTTTTGCTTTAATTGAATTAAATTGGTAAATAGTTAAAAAAAAAACATTTGAATTTTGTTGGTACAAGTAATGATCGACATTCACCTATCTAGCAATATTTTCTGCACATTATGTATGGTGCATAAACTTTGCATGTGGAATATTGACCACTAAATTAAAATCTCATATTGCACGTGAATTTGTTTGCATCCATGACTATACAGCTAGCCATAATTTGGTCAAGAACATCATATTTGCAGTTTCTCGAAAAAAAAAACATCATATTTGCAGTTTGAGGAAAAGACAATAATATCCCCAATGCTTTGTGTTAACTCTAAGAAAAAATTATTAGTTATTTTAATTCCCAAGAACCTTTGTGTTTAGTATTACTTATAATACTCGACCCAAGTAAAATTTAACTTTTGACTTTTGACAGAATGATAAAATTATTTCTATGTATTAGTCTTTTTTTTTTTTTTAATTCATTTGAATACCCAAGTATATACTATTTGTGTTGAATGTGTTAATTAAAATCATACACATATGAGTTTCTGGGATTTAAAATAACACAATGGGAGATTATTGGGAGTTGGACAAAACATAGAAGATGTTTTTATCTTTCACTCATACAACTAATGTTAGGGATAAAATTATCATATCAAAAGAAAAATATGAACAAATACTTGCAATTTCAGCATTTAAATCACACTTTCTTTTCTGATGGGTGTATTTGATGCTGATGTGAGAACATATAAGAATTTTTGGGAGTTAAATAATTTAAAGATATTTTGAGAGTTAGACAAAATATAAGAGTTTTTTTTTTATGTTTCGCTCTTGCAGTTTTGCACTATCCAAGGAGAGATGAGCAAAATTTAAATTATTTAAATGATACTATGATTAGTACACTTATTTTATTTTCAGGTAGAACCGTGTGAAGGACAACTACCTACGTGCTTCCTTCTTTTTGTCAGTAATTTTAGAACTCAAAACTAAAGTAGTACTAATATTTAGAAACATTAATATAATATAATAGTATTTTTATTTAAAGTATTATAGAAAATTAATGTTCTGAAATCTATTAAAAATCATATTCACTAAGATTTGACCCGATTGGATAATAATTAATTAAATAACTTAAATTTGACCGAGTGGGGGGTATTATTTAAAATTTCGGTACAACAATTCTTTGGTGTTACATGTTATATCTCACTATCATGTGCAATTAATGAGCCTGCCGGAATAAGAAGTTAATATATATCATGGTTAACTAAAAACATTATACAACAATATAATTAATTTTATAATGTTGAGTAGTCGGTTGCATTATTAGGGCGGTTACTATTTAATTAACTAGTTAAATTAGTAGGACTAGTTGTACAGTTGAGGATATTTGTAGTTTAATGTTATCTTGAGAGTTGAGACTACCACTCATAATAAATCTCTTAATTGCTGCTTAACATAGTGTAAGGGAAATTTTTATGCAGATAAGTGCAATAAATTTGTTATGTGGTTGAATGAGTTTAACCAAATTAAATCTTAAAAAAAAATTGATATGAATTTAACACTTCATTAAATAAGATAAGTGCGTACACTTGCATTGTATGGTTGATTTAGACTTTATTATTTTAACTACATTTTTAGGGGTTATTATTTGAAGTATAGTTGCACAAGATATTACAAATATATGTATTTTAAGAAAAATACCACATTACCAAATAAAATAAGTTGAAAATATTTTTACATAATTACATAATTTCGCTCTTCAATATTAGTTTTTAAATATTGTACGAGCTTCAATAATTCTATATAGATTACAAACACTACTTTTTTAATACCTTATAAATATATTACAATAACTGATATAGATATTTAATTATTATTTAAATACCATAAGTAATTATAAGTGTCTTAAAGTTACATCACTTAAATGAAAATGAAATAAAGGGTCAATTACGGATACCCCTTGAGGTAAGGTCTAATTACAAAAATTCCCCTCAAGTTTATCATTTTCTTTCCAATAACCTCTTTTCCTTAAATATTTCAATTTTACCCTTGAATTTTATTTTTTATGTTTTAGGGGGCAAGAGGTTAATTGTAAGAAGATGACAAAATTGAAGGGAGGAATTTGTAATACCCAATAAGTAAGGACTTTTTTTATAATTAAGTCTTATCTCAAGGAGTATTCATAATTTACCCCAAATTAAAATAAAGCGCTAGTGAGCAAAATTTCTGGCAATAAAACAGGGCTCCAACCCGTCCGCACAAATATAAATTCCATTGTTCCGGCAACAAATCTACTCCTAAGATTTGAGTGAAAGTTGAACACAAATTCCAGGAAATGAGAAGCCACGTGATTCCCATATTTATATTACATACACTTTTGCATGAATTTGGCACTACTGTTCATCCATTAATTTCCTCACACCTATCTAATTTCATGCAACACATAAATATGTAGTATTAAATTAACCCCCAGCCTTCACGTTAAGTAGGAATTAGCATTGACTTATGACAGTATATGTTTTACACTAAGCTGTTACGTCCCTGTTTTCTTCAACATGGTCTAGCATTTTTATTAATTAATATCATCACTTGAATTGTGAATTTTTTGTGTATTAATTAAGAAAATGGTATTGAGTTGAAGCAAATAGTATCCAATACTTCTATATAATTATTTTTATGATTTTATCGAACTTTTTATTTGGATGTGTGGTTTCCTAGACAATCATATATAATTCTAACAATTTATTATACTTTTGCTTACAGAATACAGTTTGAAGCGATCTTTAAAATTAAATTGCTAAATATAAAATGTTATTGAAGATTAATTTCATTTTCATAACAATCAAACTCAAATGATATTATATCGATCAATAGGGAACTAGCTATTAAGTTTAATAATTGCCCAATTTATATACATTTTCAGAAAACATCAAGTTTCTAATAATAATAATTGAAAAAAAACTTTATAAACTCTCTAAATATATAATACAACGGTGGCCTTTAAATTTATATCTAAAGTTATTTACATGAGTACCATATGCGGTTTATGTTAATTAAGTACCAAAAAACCACTGTTGATTTCAAAACTATAAAAACCATCATCTTATAAAATCCTTCTAATTAGTTCTAATTAGGACACTTTCTTACGAAAATCCACTCTTCACAAGGAAATTTGTAAAAGGAAAATAGGAAATTAATAAATCAAAAGGGCGTTTATTGTAGTTTCCGAACTAAGGAAATTAATGTAAGGGATATACCAAATACAAGTTACTCTTATCATTTGAACTCAATAAATAGGGGTGTAAACGAGTCGAGTAGTATCGAACGACACGTTGTTCAAGCTTGGTTTGAATTTTATCGAGCATGAAATTTTGTGTTTGAGCTTGGTTTGATTTCTTAACGAACCGAGCTCAAACGAGCTTTTATCGAACGAACTCGAGCCGAGTATCGAGTAGCTTGGTATTTTACATGTATTTTTTCAATTTTTAGCTTATCGAGTCGAGCTCGAGCCGAGCTTCAAAAGTTATCGAACGAAAAATCTTGTTCAAGCTTGTTTGATTTATTTGACGAACCGAGCTCAAACGAGCTTTTATCGAACGAGCTCGAGCCGAGTATCGAATAGCTTGGTTTGATTTTCAGCCCTATCAATAAACTAATTAAACTGACTAGCAACAAAAGGAAAGTTACCGGCCATCATATTTAAGTTGTAACTTTAAACACAAATGAAAAAAAGAATAAAATTAAATTAAATAAATACTCATATCTTTAAAACTTTAAACATGCATTATGCATATGGTACGTACATTGCGTAGTGATTCTAGCCTATATGTCACGTACCTTGTCTGCAACAGTCGAAGAAATTGCCTAGCCCGCCGGCAACCCATCACTATCGTGGACCAACATTTCTACCGGAAAAGAGCCGGATGGTCGGCTGACCCCCACCCCACCTGTGAAGGATGACGTCGTTTGTGGGGACCCACATGTCTCCCTTTCACAACCCCGACGAAGAAATTGTGTGGGCCCTACTTTGTCCCCTTCTTCTACCTATTTACATTATCGCCCCTATTGTCATGTCCTTTTACTACTCTTCGTCTTTTAGTTTTACCCCCACCCGCGGTCTTGACTTTCTCCTCTTAAAATTACGCACGCTTCTGGTCTAGTGTGGGACCCATCTTGGAATTGTCAGATGACGTGGCAACCGTGTCTTCTCTTCCCATTATATATATATTTATCACAATTCTCCACTCCTCACCTCACCACAATCTCAGCGCTAACAATTAGTAATAACTTAAAATTAACAAATTTCTCTCTCTCTCTCCCTCTCTCTCTAGATTGCAATTAATTTCTCCTCTTGAGCTTTAATGGCAGTTGATTCACTGTTGACATCTCCATTGGGCCCTCCGGCATGCGAAAAAGACGCTAAGGCCCTTCAGTTCATCGAAGAGATGACCCGAAATGCGGATGCCGTTCAGGAAAATGTCTTGGCCCAAATCCTGACCCGAAGTGCGAATACAGAGTATCTCAGGGGTTTCAATCTCGACGGAGCTACGGATCGGGAGACTTTCAAATCTAAAATCCCTATGGTCACTTACGAAGATCTCCAGCCGTTGATCCAGAGAATCGCCAATGGCGATCGTTCTCCTATTTTATCCGCTCATCCCGTCTCTGAATTCCTCACCAGGTAATTTATTAATCAACAATCCTTAATTTTTGAATTATTCTTTGTGGAATTAAAAATTAATTAAAGCTGATATCTGCATTTTGCATTTTTCAATAGCTCTGGTACTTCAGCTGGGGAGAGAAAACTCATGCCGACTATCAAAGAAGAATTGGATCGTCGTCAACTTCTTTACAGTCTTCTAATGCCTGTTATGAACCTGTAAGTATTCGTAGAAATTATCAAATTTGTTTCTATTCGATTTTCGTGTCACATTTTTATGTTAAATAGTGTAAGTTTCAATTGGCAAGTGTATATATGAATCCACGAAAAAAGTATAATAGGAAAGTTAAATGAATAAAAATAAATATAACATGAAAGTAAAATGAAAAAAAAATATATATGGATACATTTATATAAATTCATTATTTTATTTTCTTTCTCTACTGCCTAAAATTTTGTCAGAAATACCTTCTCTTTCTTTTTTCCTGACGAATGCATGTTTCATTTATGGAACAGTTACGTGAAGGGACTGGACAAAGGCAAAGGGCTTTATTTCTTATTCATCAAGTCCGAAACCAAAACTCCGGGTGGGCTCTTAGCCCGACCCGTCCTCACAAGCTACTACAAAAGTGACCATTTCAAGACCCGACCCTATGACCCGTACAACGTCTACACCAGCCCAAACGAAACCATTCTTTGCCCCGACTCATTCCAAAGCATGTACACTCAAATGCTCTGCGGCCTTTACGAGCGCGAACAAGTTCTCCGTGTCGGAGCAGTTTTCGCCTCCGGCCTCCTCCGCGCAATTCGGTTCCTCCAGCTAAATTGGCAACAGTTGGCGGTCGATATCCGAACTGGGTCACTCAACCCGAAAGTGACCGACCGGTCACTCCGAGAATGCTTGGCCCGAATTGTCAGACCCGACCCGAGTTTGGCCGAATTCATCGCTAGGGAGTGTGGTGAGGATAATTGGGAGAGAATTATTACAAGGATTTGGCCCAACACAAAATATCTTGATGTGATAGTAACTGGAGCAATGGCCCAATACATTCCAACTCTTGATTATTACAGTGGAGGATTGCCTAAGGCGTGTACCATGTACGCATCTTCCGAGTGTTATTTTGGGCTAAATCTCAACCCCATGTGCAAGCCATCTGAAGTTTCTTATACAATCATGCCAAACATGGCCTATTTCGAGTTCTTGCCACATGAACCCAACTCAAATGGCAACTCACCTTCAAAACTCGTTGACCTTGTTGACTTGGAAATAGGGAAGGAATACGAATTGGTGATCACAACTTATGCTGGGCTGTATAGATATCAGGTGGGTGACATCCTCCGGGTCACCGGGTTTCATAACTCGGCCCCGCAATTCCATTTCGTGAGGCGAAAAAATGTGTTGCTCAGTATTGACTCGGATAAAACAGACGAGGCTGAGTTACAAGGTGCGGTGGAAAATGCCTCGAGGCTTCTACGTGAGTTCAACACGAGTGTGGTGGAGTACACGAGTTATGCTGACACGCAGACGATTCCAGGTCATTACGTGATATATTGGGAGTTATTGGTAAAAGACTCGACTAACTCGCCTAGTGACCATGTGCTAGACCAATGTTGTTTAGCTATGGAGGAGTCACTTAACTCGGTGTACCGTCAATGTCGAGTTGCGGACCACTCGATTGGGCCACTAGAAATCCGAGTTGTGAAGAATGGCACATTTGAGGAGCTAATGGACTATGCAATTTCGAGAGGTGCATCGATAAATCAGTATAAGGTGCCTAGATGTGTTACATTTACGCCAATTATGGAACTCCTTGACTCACGGGTTGTGTCAACTCATTTTAGCCAATCATTGCCACATTGGAACCCGGAACAACGCCGCTACAAGAAGTAAAATATTCCAAGCATGACCGACCAAGCAATTGCAAAGTCAATTCAAAGATTCCATGGTTAATTTTTTCTTTTTCTAATATTTCTATTTAGATAGTTTTAAATTTTGCTTGTAATTAGGTGTGTAAAGTAGAAAGGGACATCTGAAAGTTAGGTTTTGCATGGTTCAATTCAGTTAACCTGTGAAAATGATGTGACATATTCTTAGGCTTATTCAATGAATTGAACTTACCTTTTTAGTTCTTTCGTACAAGCAATTGATATTATGAGATAGTTGACGATCGATCGAGTTAATTGGGTGGACTTTCTTTCATGTATATCAGTTTATGTCCACCTAAAAAATAGAATTACCAGGTATTGCCTACCATTTCACAATTTTTCTACTTAAAATCATTCAAACTTAAAAACAGAAAAATAAACCATATATACGTATGATAGTTTACCAAGTAACTATATGCTTTGTTATATCTTCATAAGCTGAGAAAAAAAAAATTTGTTGGCATCATAATACACGTGTTTAATTCTACTTTCTACATTGATTAATAGAAATTCTTGTTTTCTAACGTATAAAAATTTGTATTAATTTTTTAATCAAAATAATTAAATTGATATGTTCTTTCTACTAAGGCAGGATTGCTACTATTTACATAATATTATTATTTAATTTATTATCAAATATGATTTTAAACTTGAAATTAAATAGGCCTTTCTAATTGATATGAATAATGCAAATAATCTAACCAGTGATTGTAAAGTTGTCTGAAAATATAGAGTACCTCTACAATAAAAATCGACCAGTCAATATTTATAGAGAATTTATTTCATTCATTTGTCTTAAAGTTAAATATTAAAATAATTTATATTTTTATGTGTCGATTGATCTTCTTATTGAATTTAAACACAATAATCAAATAAGAATGAACGTTCACATGCTATGTTGGATACTTGAGTACGCATTTTGGGTGAGTATTGTTATCTAAACAAAGTCTAATGTAAATATATTACGTATTTAGATTTTTATATCAAATATCTTATTACAGTTAGCTTATTCAATAAGTTAATTATACATAGATCCATTAATAATATACCAAGACAAGAATTCGCATATCTATTTTCACCCCATGTACTGCAAGTATCAACCTTAAATTAATTTTATAAAATTAAATCATTATCTCATCCCGAGGGGGAAAATGCAAGAAACTCTCTTGTTATTGCGCCAAATTTCTTTATACTTTCAAAAATCCTGCAAAAAATACGTAATTTAAAAATAGATCGTTTTGGATCGACATATTTTAAGAAATCATTTTTAAAATATTTCATGTGAAGTTGTAGGGACCAACTTAAAGTATTTTAAAAATGGTTTCTAGAAATATGTTGATCCAAAAAGCCCTTTTTTTTTATAAATTAAGTATTTTTTGCAGGGTTTTTGAAAGTACAAGAAAGTTTGAAGCAATAAAATTTCACATGATAGTTTCTTGCAGGTTTAGCATAACACGGGGGAGTAGTTTGCATTTACCCCATTCCAAGTGGCAATATAATTAATTGAGAAATTTGTCACGATAAGAATTAATTTGTCACAATACAATTTCCGATTCTTCTGGTGTTTCTGCAAAACATCTTAAATCTATTTATCTTAATTTGTGTTACGATCGAAAAGCTAATTAATTCTATACTATTTTTAAGGTAAATGGCACTTACAAATTACAATTATAAACTTTGGTCATTTTGGCACTTAATCATCTCATCTTAAAATTCCTATCAAACCTTTAATTACCAAACTATCTATTGTTTAATTCCTATATATCAAGCTAATTAATTTACCCAAATTAACACCCATATCTGTGATCTTGATTTGAGTTACTAATTATATTAGTAATATTGGTTTATAGTTTTAGGATTGTAATCAAGTAAATATGAGGTACCCATTTTTTGATTTAAAAGTTGAAATTCCAAAAACTCTAGAAATCTTGATTTCAGATCCAACAAAAAAGTATGTATTTTCTGTTTTAATAGTAATATTATTAGTTGAATATTCTTTGTATTTATTAGTTGGGTATTCATTTTCTTAGTAATCATTATGGATCAAAATACTAAATTAAAAAAAATTACATGTTTTTTTTTTTTTTTTTATTTCGCTTGATTAAATAACAAAAACTTTTCAATATTATAAATGTTTTGATTGATGGTAATTAAATATCTTTTTCCAAAATTAACCTGACTTGATCGTTTGAGACATTGTTCGCCACGTTACTAGGATACCTATGGCGGAGTTATGAACATGACAATTTAACATTAAAAATTAGTGCAATGCCATTATTTATTCAAGTAAGTGGGCTAGTTCTTTGAATCTGAGTTTTCAGCGTGACCCAAATTTAGTGAACAACCACTACCAATTGGTCCAGTCCACTCGACACAAGACTAACAAGGAGTAAACTCTGCGCCCCATAATTTAGAAACAAAGGCCCACCTAAGGCCCAATATACCCATGTGCGGCCGACCCATAACTCAAAGCCTCATTCCCGCAGCAGCGCATGTGCGTCCAGGACTCGTGCCACGGCACATGGCCTGCCCTACCCACCGCCCGTTCGACACATTGACTCATCCAAATTTTCTTTTTTATTCTTTTTATTAGTAGTTTAGTTTCTTTTGTTAAGTACATGTGGGCTGTGGTTGTAACACTTATAGCTTGGGCCCATCGGAGAGAGAGAAGATAGAGAAAAAAGGATGGCTTCCTTCGCCTCCTTTCTCTCCTGTTCTTCTCCTCCTCCTTTCAATCCTTTAAGCTCTTCTTTGCGCCGTTCGCCTTTTTTATCCTTCTCTATTGTCAATCCTGTAAGAAATTATGGTGAATTACGAACTTTTGGAGCTCGAGTTTTTGCTTCTTCTCCTGTCTGGGAATTCAGCGCCGGCGACGATAATTCACGGTCGAAGGTCTGTTGTTTGTCCTTCCATGCTTAATTTAATCTGAATTGCTTGACTGGAATTTAAAAATTCTTATACTTGTGAATGATTGTGGTAAAATTTGGAAAAAGGAAAACAGTAGTAGCATAATAACTTGCTTGTAAAATTAGTTAGTTGTCTCCAGAACATGAACAGTAGCAATAAATTTGGCTTTCTTTTGGTGAAAGAGAGTAAGAGACCGTCAGACCGATACTTATATGTAGAGCCTGTATTTAATTGATTGTAGAATAAGCGTGAGTTATGAGAAGCTTTTGAACTTAGTTAAATTTGTGTTATCCTTAAATTGGGAAAATGAAGAAGTAGAACAGTTCCTTGCCTGTGAAGAACATGAACAGAATCAATAATTTGCCTGTTTTTGTGGGTGAAGAGGCTCGTACATAGATATAGAGCTTGAATTTAATTGATTGTAGAATTATGTGTCGGATATGAGAAGCTTAAAACTGATTGTATGCTGTTCTACGTTTCAGAAATCAGTCCTATTTAATTTAGTACAAGAGATAGAGCCCTTGGATGTAAGCCTTATTCAGAAAGATGTACCGCCTACAACTATCGATGCCATGAAGAGGACTATATCTGGCATGTTGGGTTTGCTGCCATCTGATCAGTTTCAGGTGATGATTGAATCTTTATGGGAACCACTCTTCAAGCTATTGATTTCTTCAATGATGACAGGGTATGCCCAATCTCTATGTAATGTTTTTTATTTTATTGCATTGTCTGTAAATCATGAGAATTGAGATTTTTTTTCCTGAAGTTGCAAGCTTATGATTAGTGATGCAAAAATGTGATGATTAATAGTTTTAGATGCTATGCTTTCCCAGAATGTAGAGAAAAATCATTCACTTGGTAGAAGAAGAGTTAATAAACTAAGTTAACTATAGATGACGTGTTTTTGATTCAAAATTATGCATTCACTCTTGTTAAATATGTTGAAGAAGCCACCTAGTCAATAACAGGTGATTCAGCATTAATTCAGGTGATTCAGCATTAATTCATTAAATAGTGGCATAAGTCTATCTGCTTAACATCCTAATTTGTGCAGGTATACACTGCGTAATGCTGAATATAGGCTTTGTCTTGAGAGAAATCTTGATATATATGAAGGAAATATATATAAATCAGAAACTGAAGATTCTAAACTTGAAGGGAAAGGAACAGGTCTGAAAGACAACGGAAAGATAGTAAATTTCGGACAAGAAAGCTTGCTAGCATCAGAGGAAATTAGAGACGTGAAATATGACATTCCGGATTTTGGTGAAATGACCCCTGAAGCTCGACAATATATTTTGAAATTGCATTCTCGTTTATCTTCTGCCAAAAAGGTACATTTTACAATTTTGTAATGCGTAGACCTTAGTCCATTATAGACTAACTTCCTAGTTCCTTTGCTTGGTTTCCATGCTGTCGACATTTTAAAACCTGGAAGTTGTGTCAGCTCATTAGAACAATTTTGGACCTGGATTAGCAAACAAGTGGCAGTTTGACTTGCTTTGAGTTACCTAAATACACCTAAACTACTACATAGTAGTTAACTGTACACCCTCTTATCCATTATCTGAGCTGAATTTCAGGAACCCTCTTTGTTCATTTAGAATTACTTAAATTAGGACTACACATTTGATGCAATCGGTATCGTGTGTGCATTTGTTATATACTCCCTCCATTCCTATATTTTAGCTTCCTTTGTTTCGGCACATAGTTTTATGTAAGATATTAAGGTGGAAATTTTGGGAATCCTTACAATTGTGCCCTTAAAAAGTAGTGGTGTCAAATTATTACTTTATGTGAGAGGGTAATTTTGAGGAAAATTTTTTGTTTTAAGAAATGAAGTCTTGTTTTGGGACATCCCTAAATGGAAGTAAGAGTAAAAACTTGGGATACAGGAAGTATATAGTTTAAAGTCTGGGAAGCTGAAGATGACTTAAGTTGTCTGATTTTTTTCCTTTTGATTTTCTACACAAATGAAAATTATCACGTAATCCCATAGAGGTTTAACGAAATTTAGTTCCCTTGTTTCGAATAATAATACCAGAGTAAAGTTGAAAAACAGTTTCTGTTATCACCTGACAGTTTGGTTTTCAAATTAAGAATTTTTGTATCTTTCATAATCAAATTTGTAAGATAAGACAGAGAGATCATATTATTGAATAGCATGTAAGACTTCTAGTTCATCAAAATCATTGAGGCAACGTTTGTTACTCTTATTTTATGCCTCTTATACTTGATTGATGCATAAGCAAGCTTTGAAATATTTGCCTTTTGTTCATCAAATTTTCTAACTCAACAAACAACTCAGTGGTAAATTCAGAAAATAATCTACTAAGTGAGGCTTTGATCCAGTGACAAATAGAGGTGGACGGAAAAATATATATATGAAAGATGCTTTTGCTTCTTTTTTTCCATTATCAATTGTCCTTTTGGTCCTTACTGTGTGTACTTGAGAGTCAATATGTGGCTTTACTATTTGCGTTATGATGTTTGTTTCTCATTTTCCAAATGTATTGACGGTTCTATGCATTCTATGATATCGGCCTTCTTAGGAACTCCATGAAGTTAAGAGAAAAAGTGCAGCTCTTCAGATGCAACAGTTTGTTGGGGAAGAAAAGAATGACTTGTTAGATTACTTGAGATCTTTACAACCAGAAAAGGTGAGAGTTACATGTAAATTTTGCTATTTTCTAAATATATCTTTTTTGCGCTTAAAAGTTTTGATTTTTTTGGCACTTTGTCACACATATAGGGAAAATGAAATATACAGTTTTCCTCAACTCTTTTGTCGTGTCATATATGATTAGTTCCTACGATAATTGATCCCTCTTATGAACAGGTAGCCGAGCTATCAGAACCAACATCGCCTGAGTTGAAAGATACAATCCATTCATTAGTTCACGGTCTATTGGCTACCCTATCTCCTAAGATGCACTCAAAAGGCCCTGATGTAGGGGATAACAACCCTATAGGAACTGTAGATTTTGAAACTAAAGGAGATTGCATTGATCTTGTTGAAAACACTTCACTTCAATTCCAGCCTCTTATTTCACTACCACGTGATTATCTGGCTCGGTTACTTTTTTGGTAAGTTCATACTTGCTCCATTTCTGGCACCGCAAATGTCTTAGTGCTTTTGAACGTGTTTTTTTTTTTTTTTTTTTTTTTCGATTATATCTGGAACAGACGAATATGATATTTTGTTGGTTGTTAGCAATGAGGTTCTCATTTTCTGTTTAAATTGGTTTTTAGGTGCATGTTGATGGGGCACTACCTTAGAGGCCTGGAGTATCGCGTAGAGCTTATGGAGCTTCTTGCATTGCCTTATGTTGCAGGTGCCGATGGCTTGAGCGGCAAACATGTTATTTAGGAACTGTTGCTGTGATTCAGAATCACAATGTAAATATACAGTTAATTATTCTTCTTGTGTAAAAAACAACAATTGAGTTCGAATAATCTAAGTGTCATAATTAGCTTGCTTCTTGTTCTTAAAAAAAATTAACTCGCTTGTGGTACTTCTTCAGTCCCTATTGTCGCTTGCATCACTTAGTTTTCTTCTAACTATTTTGTGGCACTTTTTAAACTCCATCAATGTATATAACTATATAATAAAAGAAGGGGCGGATCCAGAATTTTGGTGTAGTGGGGGCTGAGGACATATATGTGCATGAGTTCTGGTTCGGTCTCACGGATCTTACGAAACTGGAAACTGAGTCAGAATTCTTCAAAACGAAGTTTAAAAGTACTCATGAAACTCATCACAAATCTATTTAGAAACTCACATCTAAACTTTTGAAACTTATAAATCTTTGATTTAACATCTACCACTTATTTTTCCCCGAATTTTATTAGAAAGACGTTGATTTAGCACCTACCACCTATTTTTTCCCCAAACTCCAATATTCAAATTTATCCCAAGCGGGTTTCAACATTTTCAAAACCACAAAATTCATCATCCAAAACCTAAACAAACGATGTTTCAAAGGTTTCGCTAAAATCACAAAAAAAATTTTTTTTTTTGTAAACCAAGACCCATGAAACTAAGTTAAAACTCTTCCAAATGGAGCCTAAGATTTTACCAATATTTAAAAATTGAAATAAGAAAAAATTCAATCAAACAATCAAACTTTAAAGTTATATCCCATTCATGAGAAAATATATGAGGAGATACAAAAAAAGGAGGTGAAGTTTGATAAAATTAACCCGAACAAGTTACTTTAGTTACATATGACACTCCGTTATGACGCAAAAAAAAAAACCTAGAACATCTACTTATCTTAATTACAAATCAAAATTACATCAATTACATTAATAATTGACCACGTCAATTTTTTCTTTTTGAAATCAGAGCTAGATTAATATTTTGATGGGAGGGGGAGGTGAAAATTTGTGTATTAATATATTAAATAAAAAATAAGAAGAAACCGTATTTATAAGAAAATTGAATTTTCTTGATAGTTATTAAAAAAGAAATTAAATTAAAAAATTATTAAGAACAAAAATTAAAGTACAGTGATTAAGAAAAAATATGAATTAAAAGAGTAACGTGAAGAAAGAAACTAAAAATATGATAGCCCCTCCACCCAAGGTTCGTATTCAGGCAGCAAGTTCAACCTATACTTTATCTTTCATATAACAAACCACCATGTCAAAATTTATTTAATGTTAAGAAAACTAGTATATTTATGTAATATCAAACTAGTATATTTATGTAATATCTGAGTGGGGGCTATAGACCACCTTGCCCTCGTGTGGATCCGCCCTTTTAAAATTGTTATTATTATTGATAAAAAAATTCATATTACTAACATATAAGAAGAAAAACAATACCATGTTATCATTTTATTAGCTTATTAAAAATATTAAGAGTTAACCACATGTGGGTTATTACGAATATTTTAAGATTGTTGGAGTTATTGCCAATTTTGTAATTTTGAATTGTGAATTTATTTATTTATTTGTGAAGTACGTGTTTTCGCATTTTATTTCAAAAGAAACATAATATTTAGAAATAATTACTCGTATTATTTAAAATCATGTAATACTTACTCTATTACACTTAATAGAGTAATTAAGAGGGTAAATATCCTTGACTTTTTAATACAGGGTAAAAAATACTAAATAAAATGGGGCTTTTCTGTGAATTAGTTAACAATAAGCAGGAGGTGTATGTATTTTGATTTTTGAACATCAATAATAGTAGGAGTAATATTTTTAGTTGAAAGAGTGATGGAAATTCGAATGTGGAGGCAAAAAAAAAAAAATGATTCCCCATCGCTTTAGAACTCCGTTGAATGGAGTTCAAATTGGTTCATCACTTGGGCGCTCCTACTCTTCAAACGATCCAGACAATCTCTCTCACCTCTTGCAAGGCCGAATCCCACGCCCTCACCTCCTCCAAATCCACGCTCGCATTTTTCGCCTCAATTCACACCACAACAATCTCATTGCTACTCGCCTCATTGGCCAATACCCTTCTCATATTGGGCTTAAGGTCTTCAATTCCTTACAAAATCCCAACATTTTCCCATTTAATGCAATCATCCGAGTGTTAGCTGAGGAGGGCTCTTTGTTTAGCGCCTTTTTCATTTTTAAAACACTGAAATATCGCTCAATTTTGCCTAATGGCTTGACGTTTTCTTTTCTTCTCAAAGCGTGTTCGAGAGATTTTCATGACGTGAATTGTGTGAAACAGGTGCATTCTCATGTTGCCAAATCGGGTTTTACGTGTGATTCTTTTGTTTGCAGTGGCTTGCTTATGGTTTATGCTGTGGCGGTTAAGGATTTAGTTTCTGCTCGGAAACTGTTTGATGAAATTCCCGACAGATTTTCGGTTTATAGTTGGACTAATTTAATTTCCGGGTATGCTCGTGTGGAATTGGCTGAAGAAGCCTTAAAGCTGTTTATGATGATGTTGAGGGAAAATCTCCTACCGGAAAGTGATACTATGGTAAGTGTTTTATCTGCATGTTCAAGCCTTAATTCTTTAAATGTTGAGAAATGGGTGAACATATTAGCAAACTGTGTAAGAGATTTCCCCTGCAATAATTTAGGTTGTGATTTTGTAAATATTATACTAGTCTATTTATATGGAAAATGCAGAGAAGTTGGGAAGAGTAGAGCCGCATTTGATGAAATTTCTAGAAATGGGAAGAGGAGTGTTCTTTCTTGGAATGTTATGATAGGTTCATATGTTCAAAACGGTTGTGCTTTAGAGGCTTTGAGTGTTTTTGAATCAATGTTGGAGAAATATGATTGTCTTCCGAACCATGTGACAATGGTCAGCATACTCTCAGCTTGTGCTGAAGTTGGCGATTTAGACCTTGGCATGTGGGTTCATGACTACATGAGAACTAGAGGAAACAGAAAAGTATTATCATCAAATGTAAATCTAGCCACTGCATTGATAGATATGTATTCAAAATGTGGGAGTTTGGATGAGGCTTGGAAAGTCTATGACCATATGATTAAGAAAGACGTTGTTTCATTCAATGCCATGATTATGGGTCTTTCCGTAAATGGCAAGGGAGACGAGGCCTTGAAACTTTTCCACAAAATGCAAGAGCTTCATATGTCTCCTGATTCTGGAACTTACCTTGGTGTTTTATATGCGTGTAGTCACTCGGGTTTCTTAGATAAAGGGCGTGAAATTTTCAATAACATGACCAAATACAATTCCATCACTCCTAAATTGGAGCATTACAGTTGCTATGTCGATCTTCTAGCTCGATCTGGTTTTATTGAAGAAGCACTTTGTGCTGTCACTTCAATGCCTTTCGAGCCTAATAATTTTGTGTGGGGTGCTCTGCTTAATGGGTGTGTACTTCATAATAGATTAGAATTGGCTCAAACTATTTCCACCAGGCTTATAACGGTTGATCCTGAAAATTCTGCTGGCTATGTTATGTTGTCTAATTCATTTGCCGCTGATCATCATTGGCCAGACGTGTCAAAACTGAGGGAGGTAATGAGGGAAAAGAGGGTTGCTAAGCAACCAGGGCGTAGTTGGATCAATATCTGTGGAGTGGTGCATGAATTTCGTGCTGGATCTGCCTCGTTTCTTGAGATTGGAAGTATTCATGAAATAATGGACTCGTTGCTGAAAGAAATGCGATTATCTACTACATAGGAGAGTCAAAGTGTGGGGTACATTTCTTGCCGAAATTATTATCCATTATTGAACATGTCCTGTGTCTATTTTCTCTGTTTTTATCCCTCTTGATACCATAAACTTAGATGATGACTAACATCGTTGTGATAATAGTGAACTGGAATTGTTGTAGTTACTAATAGAACTAATTACCTATTCAGAATGTCCAAGAAGATTACCTTCAACATGACCAACAATAAGGCTCAAATGTTGAGCTAGTATTTAATTTAACTAATTTTGCATTTTCAATCATGGACAATGTCTTTGATTCAGTTAAGAAGAATTTCATTTCGCGAGTGCAAACAACATTATGTCGAGTGATATCTGTCCAGTCAAAGGAGTGAAAGCTATATACAAACCTCACTTCTTCTACATATAATGTAAGTCTCAATTACTAGATCATTAGGGTTTGGTGTTGTGGATTGAGGGATTTAACTGAGCAAGGATTTCAAATCTTTGGTATTAATTTTTATGTATTATTTCTAAATTTTGTACAGCTATTTGTATCTTGAAATCCTCTCAGTATTGGAGTTATTAGAAATCATCTCTCAAAATCAAAATCCCTTGATCCAAGCACTTTCCAAAGGATTTTAATATCAATTTTGCCAAGAAATAGAGGAATGTAGTATGATAAAAAATAAAAAAAATATTGTATGTTAATCTATTAATAATAAATCGTTAAAGCAAAAACAAGAAGGAACCCTAAACCTTAAATAAGAAAAGAAGAAGAAGAAGAAGAAAAATCAATAACAATGGCACCGCGAGGTATGTAAGAGTTAAAGATTGGGGGAAATTGATTCAGGGCAATTTTGGCAAAAATGTTGAATTTGCTTAGGCATTAGGATAATTGATCCGACTATATAACTACCCGATACTTTGAGTTGTATTTATTAATATTAAGGAAACTTTCCATTTTAATAGTTATTATATGAAAATCGAAAAGCAAAGGAATCTCTCTCTCCACCATAATAACAAATGTAACACGTTAGGTAAAATTTAATTCACTCAATTGATTATTTTCAACCGCAAAATAAATTTTATTGTTAAGAAATATTATCCAATGATAAAATAAATATATATTACACTTGTTAATATATGATGAATCAATCATCCGAGTTAGCACATGTGAAAAAAAAAGGACAAGAAGTGGAATAGTGCAAAGATTATATTTTTAAAATTATCCAAAAAAAAAAAAAGATTATATCAAAATTAAAGTATATATGTACTAGTTAAAAACTTGAAATAGTCCATCCATTCAACCATTGGTTAGACTAATTTGTTTAAAAAAAAAAAAATGAAAAGAAAGAAAGAAAGGGGGAATGATTGGTTAGACTACAGATTTCGCACGCGCTGAGTTGAGAGTGGGCTTGTGAGAATAAATCTTGAACTGCATGCATGAGTTAGAGACTATGAAGGACTCTCTTTCTCTCTAAATTCTTTCCATGTAAAACCCTAACAAAATCTCTCCAAATTTTATGTTAAATCTTCACACGGAAATATAATTATCTCTAGAATCTCAGCTTAGAGATATCTCTTATAAACACTCTCTTGTTCTCATAAGAACAACCAACAAATTAATTCCTTTTAAAACACAATTTCTTATTCCTAAAAAATCTCACATTAAAACCTCTCACCATTCACCATTAAAAACCCTATTTACTTTTAATTTTATTCCTCCACAAGAGCCGCTCTATCGTTTTATTCTCTCAAATCAGTTACAAATTCTACATTAATGGAGACAAGGGGAATTGACAATATTGATTGGTCAATGGTGAATATTGGCAACAACCCTTCAACCTTTCCTATGCCGGAAAATCACTACCAATCCTTTATTCCTACCGGAAACCATCTCCATGGGGTTCAAGAAAACTACCCTTTTGCTGGTCTCGAGAACATTCAAAATCTTGAATTACCCGAAAATTTTTATACCCTCGAATCGGAGTTCAATCGGCTTAGTCTCTCGGCCACTCCTCATCCATCTGCCTTTGCATCACCACTACCACCGGGCGGCGTTGGTGGCTTGTCTTCTCGGAATTACTCATCCGTCATTGGTTTACCAAATGGAGCCCCTTTGTATCCACATGGGGATCTACAGAGAATGAGGGTTCAATCCGCTGCGAGAGGCCAGATGGGATCTTACGTGCAACCCCAACAAAATTATCCGGCTTTAGGCCATCAAGAGAATAATTTAGTGGACCCATTCTCTATCAATGGTAATTTGAATGCACCTTATAATGAGTATGATTTGAATGGTATCTACAATCACGCGAGGAGTTTGAATGTGGCCGCTACTGAGTATCAGCCTCGTGGGTATCGAAATGGATTCCGTTTATCTGATGAACAGAGTTATGATGATCCCTATTGGAATCATAGGTCAAATAATTCGGCTTCATTGATGTATGATTCGCATAATGGCTATTTGAACCGATCTAGACATAGGCGGAGTTATGCTTCTTTGGAGGATTTGAGGGGCAGGATATTGTTTGTGGCTAAGGATCAAGAAGGTTGTCGATTCTTGCAGAGGAGGTTTGAGGAGGGGAAGCCAGAAGAAATTTTTATGATTTATCTGGAATTGAAGGATCATATTCGCGAGTTGATGGTTGATCAATTTGGAAATTATCTAATTCAGAAGATCTTTGAAGTGTGCAGTGAAGAACAGATGAACCAGTTGCTTTTGATGGTGGTTAAAGATGAACGTAGTCTCGTTTCAATCTGCCATGATAGCCATGGGTATATATATGTTTATGATTGATGAATACATACATGTTTATGTGTATATTTCTTAAGTATCTATTCTTTAAATGTTGTTGCAGAACTAGAGCAATGCAGAAGATGATTGAGACACTGACAACAAGGGAGCAAAGAAAACTTGTTATATCTGTTCTGAGGAGAATCACAGTTACTCTGACAAAAAGCATGAATGGTCATCATGTGATTCAACATTGCTTGAAGTTCTTTCCTAGTGAAGATAACAAGGTAGTATATTTATTATTTGAATTTTCTATTATATTTGCTTAATGAATTTGAATGTTGCCTTTTTGATTTGTGGGATTTGGATCTCCAAGATTTTTATTTCATATATGTTTTTCTTTATTAGGATAGTTTGATGGTTTGTTATAAAATAGATTTGCATAGATTATAATAGCTTATCTCCAAGGGTATAAATATTTTTCAGGGTTAGCCAAGTATCCAAGAAAGAACAACCAATGTAAACCATTTATTGGATTTTGCTAGCATACCTTGGTACAAGTGGACTGAATATACTAAAGAAAATTAATTGAAAATTTAAAGAGAAACATAAGGGGTCAGTTTTGGCCCAAGTCTCACCCCACCGAGATGAACCAAACCGACATGGATCGAGTCCCATTCCAGAAACAGACCAAACTTAAGACCATGTACCTATAAAAGTACATACCGCCTATGTTTCCTAAAAAATGTCATTGAATTGACTTCTACTACTTTTTTTTCTCCCCCTCAAACTCAATTTAAGTCACATCTTAAATTTTCAAAACCCACTAGACCGACATCCAAACTCAATTCAAATTGTGTTTCAGAGGTTTTGCTGAAACCACTTGAACTAATTCTTCTGAAACCAGGATCATGAGAAATAGGTTTTGATATGGACCCAAAGGAGTTATCGAAATTTTCCACCTTTCTTATTTTGTAACAAGCCATACTCTTCTAAATATTGTTGTCCTGAATACTGATATGACATTGAAGACTTCTATAATTCAATTTATTTTAAAATATATCAACATACTGCCTGGTTTATTGTAGTCTTTCTGCTTATTAATGGTTGGTTTTTCAATTAAAATATTGTATACTGCTAAGTTATGTTAATTTTTTCTTTTTAGCTTAAAAATTGTCCAATTAAATGAAAAGGTTCTCACTAGTTTTACATTATATATTATTTGTAATATCACATTAACATTACATGTATATATTTGACAGCATATACTGAATGTGGTTGCTGATAACTGTCTTGAAATTGCGACCGACAAAAGTGGATGCTGTGTTTTGCAACAATGTGCAGTTCATGCACAAGGAGAACCACTTGACCGTCTTGTGGCCGAGATTACTGCAAATGTACTCATTTTAGCCGAACATCCTTATGGGTATGTATGTACTGTATTTTCTTTAAAAAAATACTAGATTAAAAGTATTATAAAGTACAATCTTGTGCGATTAAAAGTGCAATTTCGTCAGTTAAAACACTTATTTTCTTTCTTCATCCATATCAAAAGGAATATTTGTGGAAAATAAACCAACAACATAGTTATGATTTTTGAATGACATCATTCTTTTTTCATAAATTTTATCTATTTCAGGAACTATGTTGTTCAATATATACTTGGCCTTCATATACCGCGTGCAACAGAACATATACTATCACAACTTGCGGGTAGTTATGTTTCTCTGTCCACAAACAAGTATGGAAGCAATGTTGTTGAAAAATGTCTAAAAGAATCTGAAGGAGATGAACCAGTCCAGATAATAAACGAGCTTGTGAACAGTCCAAATTTCTTAGCAGTTCTTCAAGATCCATATGGGAACTATGTTGCTCAATCTGCACTCACAGTTTCCAGGGTACGTACGATAAACAATGCTCGTTTTCTTTTTTGGCCATTTCAACAAATTTTTTTGGAATTTTGCATTTTTGTCTCATGAGACTGGACCTTAACGCTGCTGATCCAACTTTCTTAAATATTTTAGCACTTTTGGTCCCGCACTTTACAAAATTGCACTTATAATCTCGATTGTTCTAATATATTTTGCACTTCTTGCCCCATGGAATAGTCTCACTTTGGAACTTTTGGTCACCTTTCTCAATTTTGCACTTTTTTGTCCCAAATTGAGAGTAAACGTGGTGATGGGACCAAAAGTGCAAACTACTAAAAATTTGACCCAAGTAGCACAGTTACAAACAATAGAACCAAATGTAACTTAAAAGAAATTCAGTTATCCCTTGATATTTTAGATTCTTGAATTATATTATGTAGATAAATGTTTTTCTTATTCTGAATTTACAGGGAACAGTCCGCCATAAAATGATTAATCTTATTTTTAGTCACTATGCATGGCTGCATAGTCATCCCCATGGAAAGAAGGTTCTAGCTCGCACCAGAGCCATAAGCAGGATGCGTGCATGATGAAAGAAGGTTCTAGCTCGCACCAGAGCCATAAGCAGCCACCCCCACCCCTCCGATTCAGGACTCCCTTTTTATTTTAGTTACTTAATTTGTTGTCATAACTCTGAATGTGTTGGTTGTTTGTTGTTTTTCCATTCTATTGGTGTTATTGTTGTTTGTGGTTTAGGTGTAAACTAAAGTCGTCAAGTTGTTTTATGGATATTTTTATTCAGTGTCTTAAGTGTTTTCTCGTGTCATTTATTACTATTATTTTAATAGCTATTTCAATATAAATTTTTGTTTCTTTAATTCTCAAAGGTATTCAAAACTTAGACCCTACTCAACTCCATTTAAAATATTTTTCGATGGAGATTCGAACTTAAGTTCACTAATCCTAAGCCAATTATTCTTTGGTAAATTGAAATTATATAACTTGGTGCATGGTATATCATATAGGTATTGTCTAATTATTCTTGTAGTATAATAAGCCTATACGTTTATAATATATATATATATATATATATATATATATATATATATATATATTATGGAGTGTTGATTAATTTTAAATTTCGTTGTCAGTTTGTGTACATACTATATTCATAAACAACACAGTATTTAGAGTATCGCTTAGTTTCCACTCCTTTAAGTCAATTTTCATGTGTGTAACAATGCATTCTCCTTCCAATTTCTCATTGATGAACGTCTGTCTATTTTCCAAGTTTCCTTAATACATATATATCGAATTATTATTTTTATTTTCAAGTTTTATATATATTGACTGTCTACCCTTAGGTTTCAAGATTTACCAATGTTCTTTTTTATTGTTTGGTTATATACGTATCAAATAGTTCTTTTAAATCTATCCTTGACTTTGGAATCGGCCCAATTATTCTTTTCAATTCTCTTTGGTATCTAACCTTGATTTCAAGGTCCAGATTGGTCGTTATATATATGAAATTGTCTTTTCTTCCATTTTCCAAGATCCATATTGTCTATCCTTATTTTCAAGCCAAGTGATCGTTCATTTTACATAGCAATTTTCTTTCCAATTTTAGTAATGATGATCGTTTTCCCTTATTTTCTCAATTAATTTTTTGTTATACGTATGAAATTTAATTTGTGCAAAACTTATTTGTTTGGTAGTTTATCTAATCAATTCATAATTGACTTGATAAGCTACAAAATAATAAATATATATGTGAACATAAGATTTTCTAGCTTGACTCATGTCAACTTAATTAAAAAAAAGGAATTGTTAGAACTTTATTCATTAGAAAATCAGAACAAAGCCAAAACATATTATTCAACTCAACTCAATTTTGTTATATACACCTATATTCATTAGTAGTTTGTATCAATATTTTTAAAATCGAATCAAACTTAGGATATGCTAATAAGCATGTAGTATAACTTTTGATACATGTAGTACATTCATAATAATCTAACGTTACCCTATAATAGATGAACATTAAGATTTCACTTGATATTTTTGATTCAATATATATTACACGAAAATCAATTGTCATAGAATTCTTTGCTAGAAAGAAAGAAAAAAAGATAGGGCGAAAATGATTTTATATCTACTATCCATGACCTTTTAATGTTGTTTAATACTTATCACAATGACAACTTAAATTTAAGAATAAAGAATAAAAAAATAAAACATAGTGAAAAATTGATAATATATTAACTTTAGACTTTAAACATTGTTTCAATCTTGTATTATGATTACTATAGGTCATGAAATTTCGGCATTGAATATGTTGGGTTGATATCTAACTAAATCATGGTCATAATATGCTATTATCTTAGTCGAACATGTACATTTGGTTATCTTTGCAGGTAACAGGCCAAAAATTGCAAGCAAAGGGAAAACTTCCATCTCAAAGTAATTTATTTGCAGATCCGACTATTTTCTTCTAGGCAAGAGTAAAGTTAAAGTTTTAAGAAGTATTTTTTATTTTTTTTTTTTAAATAAGAAAAAGGAAAACAAGAACAAAATGTGTATGACTGAATCAAATTTTCAATTTCTACCACACCAAAAATATATAAATTTGAAAAAAGAAAAAGTATATCAATCAAAACATAAAATAGTAGTAGCTGAGATATCCTACTAGCTAGCAGCCAATTCCAGTTCATGTAAAGAGCCTTTCTGTATTCAAGCACCAAATCAAATCGGAAGTGTGACTCTATAGATCTGCAAAGAAGTTATTTGAAATGGATTTTTTCCCTGTGTTTGCAGATTTTGTCTTGGTCCCTGCAAAAATCACCATATTCCAGAAGATTTAAGCATGATCAAGCATATTATGATAATGATTTAATTAGATATCAATCCAACATATATATAATGCCGAAACTTCACAAGAAATAATCATAAATCGAAAATACAAACCCCTTTTTTGGTAAAACTCTATGAACTACAGCTATCGATTATCATTTCAAATCGGCGAAGACAAGATACATACATAACAGTAAACAGATAAAAGTAAATTAGCTTCACTCTCTGATGGTTAATAGAATTAAATCAATTTAAAAGATGGTAATATTAATGTGCTCTAAAGTTAAATAAAAGTGATCACAATAAAACAGATATATCAAATGACCAAATAAAACATGATAGGTAGAAAACCATACCTTTGGAAGGTTTTGGAATGCTATCGTCCACATCCATTCCGTCAATATCACTGTCCGACATAGCAGATTGATTTTGTGTAGCATTTCCAGACCCTTGCAGCAAGTCATCAAGATCCCAAAGCTATAATCCAGGAATTTGTATGTTACGAACATAATAATAAAATTGATTGAGAAACGGATGTGAATATAGATCAAAACACACACACACATAAGCATGCACCTTTAACATCTGATCGTGTGATATGCTGCCGAGGAACTTTCTATCATGAGAAAAAGCTGCAACATCGAATCACAAAAGCAGTTGAGAGATATTACAAAATGCAGAAGTTTACAGGTTGCCTCGATAGAATCATAATATCAATGTGGCTGTACTTAGAAAGGTACCCCCTCGGATATAATGAAGAAATACATACCAAGACGTTCCACGGGGTATTCAGAATGCTCAGCAATTGGCTGAATTATTCGGTTGGGTAATATACCTACCAAGCTAAACAAAAATATGAGAAAGTTAGCTCATTATAAACTTGAAGTCTTGAGTTCATAGGAACAGTTTCTATAACAAAGAAAAGCTCTCACCTGATAAGTCCATTCTCAGAACCAGTGATTACTCTATCTTCATCAAGCTTAAGCCAACATAATAAAATAATTTAATAGAATCCAGTTAGATAGACAAAATGCTTGAGATAAATCTAACAGAAATCACAAAAAAGCACTGACCTTTAGTAAGGCATCAACAGAATTAGGAGAGAGATCAACAAAGCGGTCACTGCAAATATAGAAAACCATCATCAATAAGTCAATAACAATATTGGCCTCAGGTATGTAATACGAAACTAACGAGAAAAAATTCAGGAAGTGTCAATCTATTCTATCCTTAAAAATCACAAATGTAGCACTTGTAAGAAATTGCTCCACAAAGATGACATGCCTGCAATCCTTGAAAAATCCCCATGAGTACAACATTAGTGTTCCAGTCTGCGTTCCACATATAACCTTCCTACCATTCTAGTTGGAAAAAAAAAAAAAAAAAACTATTAGTTGGTCATATCTCATAACAGTTCCCAGCATTATCATTCAAGTTAACAGATGTAAGAAAATTAACATTTGGCAATCATTAACTTCAAGATAAGCGAGTTATTTTCAAAATCTGCATATATTTTTATATAAAACATTGTTTTACCACAGTGTAGGCATCAGCTAAGAGCATGACCTAAACGTGATCAAAATAACACATTCTGAGGCACCTTTGAAATAAATATATAATTTATTTATCCTATCTTTTATATTGGGGGTGCACAGCCCAAGAACCAGTTTAGAAGAAAACAATGCATTTCCGATGGAGGATAAACATGCCAAACAAATTTAATATTTTATTCTTTATTACAATATATAAGACTGCAGTCCGCAAAATATGGAAAGATAGAAGCAGTACTAAAGAGTAATTGATTTCAGTAAAAGAACAAGAAATGAAGATTAATAATAACCAGACAAGGGAATTAAAAGAGAATTATATAAGCACAAACGTATTCTTGATAGCTATATGCAATCCAAATCCATAATCAAATCAAACCTTCATAATTACAACAGAGAGTAGTTCATCCTCAGAGAATTCTGACCGAGTTTGAACCTACAGTAGACCAATAGTGAAGAAAACTGTCAACTGAAAAAGTCAGGTATAATTGTTACCAAAATGCAATCAAGCTTGTCAAATGCTAAAAGCATTAGAGAAATTACCTTGTTGCTTCTTATATTACAAACAGATAGCGTGCCATCCCCACTGTTGCAAAAGAAAGAAAAAGATTCACATATAGTATTTGATCAAGTCTCAGTCATGAGTAAAAGGAAAGTATTTGACTAAGAAGAATTAAGTACAAATTCACAGATGAGCATCTGTGAGTGGTATTATTAAACCAAACATTTAGTGGTGGTGAAAATTTGTGTTCCTTTGCAAATGAGAGATTTCAACCTACGCAATTATGCATGGTTACTTCTGTCATATGAGATCACAATTTAAAAAGCACATAAATGTGTATATGCACACGCACATGCCCACGCCCGTGCCCACATAGACACAGAGATACTGATGAAGACTACCTTGTCGCCAGTAATTTCATGGAATCCGAAGCAGATGTAATATCTGATATATATTCTTCATGAACATGAAAAGAGTTGCAGCATGAACGTTGACGGGTATCCCATACCTGTAATACACCCAAATGAGAAACATACATATCTTCCTAAACAGTGAGAAAAAACAAGGGCTCGAAACTTAAATTGCTGGGCAACACTAAGAAAAACAGCTAAGTAATTAATTAAAACTAAGCGATGCCAAGACGGTGTTCAAATTAACCATTAGTCCAGTTGCTAGTATCTCACAAAACAACAGAAGAATTTAGATTAAGTGTCCTCCTAATTTCAAGATCCACGCCAGATGCCAACGGATACAACACCAAATAGTTGATCACATCAGGCGCATGTTCCAACTGCTTGTTCCGCATAGAAAATTAGAGTGAAATTGTACAGAATAGGAAATAAGATTGCAACATAATTTATCACATTAAATTAATCGCTGCTATTAAAAGCTACTAATATCTTAAAAAGAGGCATTACTTTTGTTGAAATGTGAATCAACCTTGCAGTTCTACTAACGTGATTAAATAAAAAAATAACTTAGTTTAACAAAAACAAAACGAACCAATGTAGCAGACATATTTTCAACTCGGCCTACCATATCAAGAATCTAATTCAGCAAGCGATATTCACCTTTACGCAACCTTCGTCATCTCCAGATGCAACAGTCGATTCTGTCAAGTTAACTATCCGATTCACAGCAGCCCTGCATATTTTGCATTTCACCCTTTCTACTCATGGACTAAATGTATATGTAAAATATAGTAACAAAACGAGTTCTCACTGAAACAGAAGTTTTCATTCAAAAACATACCCATGAGAATTCTCGAGTCGTGTGATTTCTGTGCCTGTTTCGGTATCTGTGGCAAGAATAGAACAATCTGGAGACCCTGTCAAGATAGCTGTACACAGTGCAATTACAAAATAAGATCAACCGCTGAAATTGATATCATTAGTAAAAAAATATATCGTGAATGCATAAAAATACATAGATTACCACGCCCTTCATTGACAAAACGGAGTGCTCTACATGATTCAGTATGAGCATTCACTTCCAACAGCCTAATAATCAAAACTTATAATCAAAATCAACAGTAAATATGGAACTATAGCGTGCACTGCTGAGTTGTTACCTTTCTGGGGGAGAGTCCGCGGCATAACGATACCTGATATGCAAAATTTAAGGAAATTAATTTCTTCACTTCATAGTTTTTGCTGAATTGGAAAGAAGGATTGAAGTTGACTTAGACTTACACAAAGAGTTGCCCAGTGATGAGACCGGCAGCAACTACATTGTTTGAAGGATGAAAATCGAGATCAAATGCGAGTTTTCCCAAGTCAATCTCCATTCAGCAGAGGTAAGATGCTAAGATTGTACTACAATTGGAAACAGTAAAGTTTTTTAAGAATGAATTGAAGAAAGAAGTGGCCGGAGCCAAGAGCTTAAACCCTAGAAGAGGTAGGTAATTGCTTGGGGCTTTTGGCCGTTGGAAGGTCTGTTTGGGTGTATTTTGTCGAGTTTTACGTTTTGGACTATTTTTCGAATGTCTTTTCTTTTTTGGGGAGTGAAATTTTTCGTTTTATTGTATTTTTGGTAAATGTGTGATAATTTGATTTTGAATTTTTAAACCAAATATACATCTAATTCTTATTTAAATTTAAATATGTGCTTTTCTCCGACTTTACAACAAAATGTTTTTTTCCCCTCGGATTTTAGCTTGGAGTTCTAGTTAAAAGTTGGAAAAATGAGTTTATGTAATTTTATCTTCATGTCCTTATTATTACCAAAAAAAAATATAATCATGTCCTTAAAATAATAGTGAAAATTTAGTGGTGTCAAATCATTACTTTGAGTAAAAATGTATCTTTGAGAAAAATAATTTATTTTAAGGGATGTGGTGTTGTTTTGAGACATGAGCAAATATTAAAATACCAAGAGAGCATTTTCAAATAATTTGGGGGAAAAAAAGTTTGTATCAAATCAAGGTTTTATTATTTTTCAAGAGTTTGAGTTTGTGAATAGATTTTGTGACAAATTTATAGTGTTTTTCGAAACCCCTTTTAGAAAAGTTTTGGCTAAATTTTATGAAATCCACGAAACCTGACCAAGACTCTTCCAACAAGCCCGTAAATTCTAATTAATTATAGGAGTATCATTATTCTCATGTGTGTGGCTCCCTCGCCTATTAATTTTGCACCTTCTAACAAAAGAGATGGGATTTTTTAAATTACCTGTTGGAAAAAGAGAAGCTATAGATAGTTCTCGACTCGATTAAAAAGAGAAAGAAAACCATTTCTAATGGAAGAAAGGGGAAAGGAAGGCAGAGGCTAAAACATTTTCCTAGAGTCTACATTGCTTCTCTGCACCACTGGTATTCAATACATTACAAAACTACATAATCATGAAACAATCTTCCATAATTGAGTTCTGCAAATGCAACAAAGCATCACTGGTATTCAATACATTACAAAACTACATAATCATGAAACAATCTTCCATAATTGAGTTCTGCAAATGCAACAAAGCAGCAAAATGTGCTCTCCATTGTCTACACCAACAAAAATTTAACACCTTTAAGGTGAATATCTAACATTTATATAGCATAATATAGACATAAAAACATTGCCACCATAATTCAACAAGATTCTCAAACGCAATTCTACAACAAATTATTATACCTATTCAAAGTCCAACAAGATCATCAAACCCAATTCTACAACAAATTATACCTATTTGGCTATTCTTCGTCCGATGAGTATGAAGTTGAGCCCTGTCTAACATTCCTTGTTGGAGCTTTAGATTTAGATGAATTTAGTGAGGATTCACCCTCGTAAACAATAACCTGGGTTTTAGCCAACCTTTCTTCTAGTTCCTCTGTGCTGAAGTCATCTCTACCGCCAAGCTCATCAAATCCAACCTAATTTCAATACAGAAATTATTGGTATCAACTTCAGAAAAACAAAGTCTGGACTCTTAACATGATGGGTATTAGCAAATAACTTACCACATAATCCTCCACTTTAGCATTTTTTACAAGGGCAAGGGTTGGAAGAACTACAATTCGGAGCTTTTCACATAAATAAGGACTTTTCTCTGCATTGATTTTCACGAAACGAGTCTCAATGTGTTGCTTTGCCAATATAGCCAAATGCTTGTCCACAACCTGAAAATTAAGCTATGTTGAATACTATTTCTATATGAAAAATTGATCTTTAACAACTATGTAAGTGAACTGATTGACGCTGAGAATTCTCAGACATATAGACACTTTAGGCAACATTATGGAAATAACATTGTTCATGAAATTAAAAATCCACTCACGTAAAATAACCATTGTATATAGGTTAAAGGTGAAACAGATTGATATGTGCATTCTTGTCCCTAAAACGGTGATTTGGGTCTCTCTCAATCAGTAAACAATCACCAAATTGGATGCAGTATTTCTTATTTCGGAAATTTTCCATAAAACATAACTAACACAGCTAGACAAGGACCTTCGAACCAAGTAGAAGCACAATGCTGTCAAAGATATTGCTTATCACGTGAAAGAAAAAGACACCACCTGAAGTTGCATATCAAATATAGACAGAAATTCAAGATGGTGATGTAAGAAATCATCTGATTTTTTGTCCAGTAACAATGTAATTATTATTGACAGCTCTCACTTAGTTTCACCATGTATGCTTAGCTAATTATACATAGATCAAATGATCATCGCGCATAATGTAGTCTAAAATAGTTATCTCTAGGTTCATACAATATTCCATAAATACTTGACCTCGAAGTTCCCTAAGCTGCCACACAAAAAATAAATCTAAGTAAGGAAAAAAAAAAACCCACAAGCTCACAGAAAACCCCAACAAAATATAACACATATTCTTATACAAAATGAAATGAAATGAAGGTTTATGAAAAAGCTATTTCAATGGAGAAGGATCCAAAATACCTATTAAAGTAACGACTTGGTTCATTACTATGGATAAGATTTATGTAAACAAAGTGTCTAGTGTAAGGTCCTTAAAATCAGTAGTTAAAGTCCCCGACTCCTAATCCTCAACATATTGCACAAACGTTTATAAGAATCCAGCAAATATACACTATATTAAAAAGAACCAAATACAGTAAAAATTACAACGTGAATAAATGGTAATTCTCTCAACAAATTACATTACCACATGGTATTAGTAAACACATCATTGTACCTTGCAAGGCCAATTTTCTCGGTAAAAATGACAGACGACGCGGTCGCTGGCCTTAACCGCAGAGAAGAATTCCTTCTCGTTGGGGATCTCGGAGTACTCGCCATGGCCGAGGGCAATCCAACGGCTCCTCTTCTCCGCCATCTTTTTCATCTGCTGTAATCGCCGCTCTCTCAATACCTCTATATCATCCAAATCTAGTCGATCCAACGCTGCGATCTCATCATCTATCTTATCCTCCACCGCTTTCACCACCGTCAGCACTTGCTTCTCTAAAATCTGAAAAACGAAAAAAAAAATTAAATAAATCTTCACATTTAATACAGTTTTCACAAATGTAAATTCGTACCTCTTGAACTATTGGATTATCCATGGATCGAATTCGACGGAAAAAGTATCGAATATCTCGAGCTAAATAAAGGGGGGATAATTTTCAAATTTAAATTAGATTTTCTTCTTTGAATGAAATCTGAGAATTTTGTGTAGCCACAAAAGTTCAAAGAAAGTTTCTCTGTTTTTCCTAAATTCTGAAATATTCCCGGACCTGGTTTGACACTCTGATTCAAATGAGCCTTACTGTTGAGCCCAATTTTTATTTTTTTTCTATTTTCCAATTGGGCCTTCATTATTGAGGCTGTTGGACCATAAAAAGAAAGTATATTCAGGCCCTTGAAGAATTGTTATGTCAAGATCAACACTGTCAAGTGTAAGATTTGAAAATTTCGGGTCCATCCACTCTTGCGGGTTACGATTGAATTTAGAATTATTTCTAATCCTATAAATTATCATCTTTTAAAATTCTCATCAATATTTTATATACATATTTATTCAACTTAATTCATGTGTTCAAATATTTTTTAAATTTATTAAGTTCCAAGAACTCAACACACTTACCACTTGATTCAAAATAAATTGACTTGCAACCTCGATGCTAGCTCAACTGGTAGACGTTCACTTCAATTACTTTGTGGATCCATATGAAGTAATTAGACCCTTCTGGCACCCATAAAATTCTGGACCTTTCTCAATGGGGTTAAATACAGTTTAATTGGTCCATAAAGTATGAATGTTGTATCAATTATCTTCTTTAAAGTATTAGTTGTAACACTATTCCCTTCATTTTTTGTTGTAGTCAAAGTTACATTTTCTTTTGATCAAATTACCATTCCAGTTATTAAATGTAAATAATTATTAGTTTTAATCACATACCAAATTTGTTCTTAATTTCATATTTTATATCCAATTGTACACTTCTTGGTGATTTTTTTTTCTCAAACTTCTTGCGAAAAAAGTTCACATTATTATTTCACCAATTATTATATTTATATCCATTTGTCTTTTGTAATTCATATTATAAAATTGAAATTTACACTTGGTAGAACCAAGAAAAAAATGGTAGCTATTTTTTTTCGTATTAATTTATGAATAAAAATTGAGATATTACTTCCATTCCAATTATCATAACTAACAAATTTACAAACATGTTTCTTTTTGTTTATGCCATACAAGCTGGTGCACGTTTCTAACAGTTATAATACAAAACTAGACGTGTAGTTGTTTGATTGACAATATAAATCTCATGTCAATTAAAAATTCAAAAAACCACAAGAAATTTTAAACAATAATGGAGAAATTATTTAAATACTAATAGAGATAAAAATATTACAAGTAATTGAATAGTAATGGATATAAATATAATAACATGTAAAATAATAATGCATATAATTATATAATCATTGTGGAAAAAATAATGAGAACTTTCTTGCAAAAACTACGAATAACTTCACCAAGAAGAATACATTTGGCTGTAAAATATGTACTTAAAGAATAAATTTGGTATATGGTTAAAATTAACAATAATTTACATATAAAGGAAATGGTAATTTGAGCAGTTTTTTTTATTAAAAAAAAAAAAAAAAAAAAAAAAGAAAAGAAGAAGAAGAAGAAGAAGGGGGTAATACTTTGTAATCAGCTATGCTCTGTAATCTCTGCAGACCTCACCCAGCCCACTCAATTTTTTTTTACAGTATATTAGTCCCTGTTTACTTGCAATACAGCCTATGTTTACTAATATTCTTCATAATAATAAAAACAAAATTGAAAAGTTAAATTAACCGCTAGACATTCATAATATTTAAAAAGAAAAAATTACCTTCAAGAATTCTAAAAATTAGAGATTCTGTTTCGCGTTGATTTATCTTTCTTTCTCTTAAATAATTGTATTTTTCCTCTCTGCTCGAACACAAATTATCTATTTTTTTTTTTTTTTTTTTGAGTTTCTCTTAAACAAATTTGAATTTTCAATCTTTCGTCACCATTTTTTTCTTTCCGTCATCTTACCATGGGTGATCAAACAAAACTGAGATTCTAGTTTTGGATATTGCTCCCGTTTTCTCTATAAAATTAGGTATGTCCATATTGTTCTAATTTATCAAGTGGAATAAGTGAATTTTTCTTTTAGGGACGCGGACAAGCGACACCGGTGATAAGAAATTTAATTTTGTATTTGTAAACTACTCCATTTTGGTAATTTGTTTAATTATGCAATATGTAAATTTTACATTAACTATCTTTTTCTTTTCTTTTACTATATAAGGCCCCAATAGTCTAGGGCCGATCCTGATAATTATTTGAGCATCTCATGGATTTCGCTGGAATCATCCCGATCGGCCTAACCTCAGTTTATCTGTTTTGTGGGCCTCATATATATATATATATATATATATATATATATATATATATATATATATATATATATATAACAGCAAGATCATGATTACGGATACTTCATTGATCCATGGATCAAAATTTCATGTGTTTCCATTGAAAACATCGAAAAATTTCCGTTTTTTAATCAATAGAAACGAAAATAAGATGTAATTCCGAAACTTTTTGTTTACCTTGTGACTCTCTTATTTTTCAAAACATACACTAGAAACGAAAATTTCACCATGCATTCATCAATCAAATTAATCCACAGGAAATTATTTTATCCACATCAGTTTCCTTATCAATGTGTACTCCTTGTGCCGGATTAAGTTAAACAAAGAAAGAAATTGGTTGCTTCAAGAACAGGAAATATATGGGATTTATAATGGCGAATACAATTAGGAGTCATTTGGGAGGGTGTATGGGATTAAGGCGGATCAGATCGGAGCAGGATTGAAGGTCATATTAAAAATACGTTTGGTAGATCTGATTGAGTCATAATACATTAAAACAATCAATCGCAATACTTTTGGTGGAGTTATAAGTTTAGGCATATATAATATATTTTCACTACTTAATTGAACATATTATGTTAGTCAAGATAATCAATTCATCGAAGTCATTTGTATAATACGATAAGAGTATGAGCTGATCAAGGTTTATTCAATGTTTTAGTTCGAATGCTTCCATATTAATTGTAAATTGATATTGATTTTAGTTTGTGATTTATTTATGTAGAATGTGTTTCCATTTTCAGTGATTTAAGAAGATTTTATGATATGTTAAAATATGTAAATTTTAGGTTATAAGTGATATTTCACCGAATCAATATTCACCCGGATTAACTAATCCACCCATATTTGGGTGGATTATATTCTAGTCTCAATATCGGATCGTAAAAATTTAATCCATTTGACATGAATGTCACAAAACATTGTATTTACCCATATTAACGCATATAATATGACATAATACCCTTTATTAGATCTTATTAGACCTAATACCCTTTATTAGATCTTATCAAACTGCCCGTTGGTAAATAAATATATAATAAGGTACAAAAGAAACACAGCAGAATTTCTGCTTTACAGGTCGATGTTAACATGACACCATAATAATAGTTAGTGGTCGTTCCTCTTTAGTCTCATATACGTCATTCCATTCACCAACATTAATCCCAACATGGATAAAAAAGAACAATTTCATTTAATTTTCTATATGCTTCTTCATAACTCTTTCTAGGTCAAAAAGTTGCAAAAGAAGAACCAATTAATCTTTATGTACCTTGTCCCTGTCCCTGTCGTACGTTGTTAGTTGTAAGCAATTGATTGACAAATTAATAAGTTGATCTTTTGATTTTTTGAGTGAATCTATCTCATTTTACTAATTACACATACAACTATTTACAAATATATTAATTGAAAATTTATATGAATCGATAATATGTATTCAGTATTATGGAGTCAATGATATTTAAGCTCATTTATAATCATACGTTCGATTTAACCTCTCAGAAGTTAAGAGGCAAATTACCTCTTTTATTAATTTATTGAATCAAAATACATGACTAGTTTTCATGGGCAACAAGCCTTTTAAAAAGATGCATTGGGATACTTATATTCTTTTAATTAGGAATTCATGATATGTATGCAATGCAACATCTTAATTATATTATTCTACGTTATTCATGATTAAATGTTACATTTACGTTCAACAATGTATTTCCTATGTTAAGTTATGGGACATTGTTTACCCTCTATATATTATTATACACGTAGATAAATAATATTGTCTTTGTATCATAGCTATTTCGAGTCGACAAGATTGACCTCCAAGCTCCAATTTTGATGTGTGTACAACATAGGGTAATATACTTATTTTCATGTGACAGTGAATTAAATTGAGCAATAGACTCTTCGAAGTGACCCTTCTCAAAACATTGTTAGGAAAAAAGAAAGATCAACATTAAATTAAATAAAATGGTAATTAATTAGTATAGAATTCAATAAATGCAAGAATGAAGTTATATTTCATGATAGCTATTCTTTTCTTAGAGAAACGATCATTTCATTAATATATTTACATCAATATCAATGGATCAATAATCTATCCTATCGCATTACAATCAAATTGCAAATAAAATCAATTATCACACATGAGAATTGAATGCATAACTTCTTGATTCTAGAGTCTTAGCCTTATCAATGAGATATGGTCTCCGATCCTTGGCTTTCATGAAAGCTAATTATAGTATAAACAATTTTATGACAAGAATTATCATAATAAATCACATGTATAAAAATAAAGGTTAGATGGATTGATTTTTGATCAATGGGAAAACGATATTGTTCAGACTTGGCGATAGAGACTTGTCTTTGCCTAACCACTATTAGGTGTGTCCGCCAGGAAGCATGGACGAGTGGAGCATGTGCTAATCCGCGTAAAGCAACTAAAATGTTGGGAGTGTTTGATACTTTGATTCAACTTATTCAAGTTGTGTGATTTATTAAAGAGTTAATAATAAATTACATTCCCGTGTTATTCTTATTAGATAAATTACTCTTTTTGAACATCCCTGTGTTTTTGTAAAAGATGCATAATTTCTCTTTCTTGGTTTTACATTTTCACGCTGGGTGATAATGTGTATGTCTATTTGGCAATATCACTAGAGGGTAAAATGTCTATTAAGCTAAGAAAATATATTATCAATGTATGTTGAGTTGATCATTTTTTACATCAAAATGAAGTTTCAATCGATTATAGAACCCGTGTGCAACACCGCCACGAGAAATGAGGTAGGTTGATCATCATTATTTATCATGAGGGAGGGGGGGGGGGGGTGGGTATATAATAAGCATAAATTCATTTCACATGGGAAAAATACCCATTAGATATATTATATGGGTAACTTGCCAAAAATCCTTTTATTAAAAGGCCGACGTGAAAATTTGGGTCTTTGTCTATTTACTGAGTAATGCATGGGAAAAATTAAGTATTAAGTTAAAATACACCGATAGGCCATATCTAAGTGGTTAAGGAAGAAGTCTCAGACCAAGAGGTAATGGGTTCAATTCCTACTAGTGTGGTATTTTCTCTAGTTTCATACTAACATTTCCTCTAGTTTATTTTCACTCAAAAAAAATATATTAGCATTTATTATTAATTTATTTTGATATCAATGTAACATATTCAACTCGATATAATGTTTGACATAATGATGTATTAATCATCTAAAAAAATAATATATAAAATTATAATTTAATAAATATTCAACTAACAAAGTTAACCATAATTTAATATCATCCAATAATTAAAAGTAAACCTACTAGTAAGGACATTAATTTTTTGCTCCAACTGTTAAAATAGTATAATTAATTGGTAATTTAAACTTTAATATAGTGATTTCATCTTTATCAAAATTAACTATTTATATTTTAATACCTCTAATATAAAATTCAGTCCAATTTTATATTTCAAAAAATCGAATACAGGTTACATGTATATAGAGCTCTTAAAACTTATATGTGCACTTTTGCTTTAAAATATATTAAAATCAAATCATGGCAGGAGGCGCATATAATGGAAATATGCTTATATATGCTTTCATGTAATAACAAAATAAAATTATTATTCTAAAATCTCAAGGAGGATCCTTGGTTCGGAAGTAACAATAAGTTATATACCATTTGTCTCTCCTTTTCTAAGCAAACTCTTACAGATATTTTCAATAATTTATTGGCCCACTTTTAAAATAGATAGATAAATGACACAAATGTACAATTACATCATTAATTTAAAGAACAATATAATATCTTACAAATTGTTTGAGATTTTTTGTTTGGAGATGTGATTTGGTGGGCCAAATATTTAGAATAAAATACACACCTAATTTTGTAGTTAAAACGAGGACCAAAATTGACAAAATTTTATTTTTAGCCCGCTAAAGTTGATGTATTTTAAAATTGGTTATTTATTGTGTCGTCGTCATCAATTTCAGTTCTTATTGTCGGAAATAATCAATTATGCCTTATTTGACCGACAAATTTATTTTTTTACATAAAATCATCAATTTATATCCTATACGACCGAAAAAATTAATTTTTCGCAAAAAATCATGTGTCCATGTGTGACAGTTAAAAATTGGAAATTTCATATTTTGATTCTAAAATTTGCAAGTCCAAGTCACATAATAGGTTTATAATTTTAATTTTAATGAAAAAATGATTAAAGTTCCCCAAGAAATCGAAGATACTATTTTTATTAATAAAAAATTAAATAAATCAAATTCAGAATTACATTTGCCTCACATTTTCTCTATAAAAAAAAATGTCGTCCTCTTCTATGAAATATACTACACGACCAATTCAAATTCCACTTGTAAAGGTATTTAAACTAATACTCCTATTTATTTTGTGAATTGACCTATTAATTTCTTTATAAGTAAAAATATGTATCTTCCATTTTTGGGGGTACTTTAACCATTTTCATCAATAGTTGAAGTTATAAACCCATTATGTGACTTGGACTTGCAAAGTTAATTTCGAGTGAAAATCTGAAAATCCCAACTTTTAAGTGTCTCTCGATGCATGATATTTTTCACGAACATATAGGACATAGATCGATGTTTTTCGGGCAAATAAAATTTTCAGTCAACTAAGACATAAATTGATGATTTCCGACAATAAGGACTAAAATTGATGATGGTGACACAATAAATGACTTATATTGTCAAGTTACCACAATAAATGACCAATTTTGATACTCAATAACTTTAGAGGGCCAAAAATCAATTTTTGCCGACCAACATATGAATATTGGTCTAGTGAAAGGAACTAATACCTTTAAATAACGACTCAAGTTCGAATCCCTATTTGGAGAGATTATCATATAAGGGGCCGTTTGGTAGGACCTAATAGGGGATATTAAGTCATATTATATGAGTTAATATGGCCTAATACAACGTTTGGTGACATTGCTCTAATACTGGGTCAAATGGATTGAATCCTTACGACCCGGTATTAAGAATAGATTATAATCCACCCAAGCATGGGTGGATTAGTTAATCCGGGTGAATATGGATTAGGTAAAATGTCACTAATAACCTCAAATTTACATATTTTCTTTTTTACATATCATTAAATATCATAAATTCTTCTCAAATCTTTGAAAATATATAAATATATATCTAAACTCATAACTTTACAAAACATATTACGGTAGATTGTTTTAATATAATATAACTCAATCAAATCTATTAAACATATTTTTAATATGACCTTCAATCCGACTCCAATATACTCCACCTTAATCTCATACACCTTACCAAACGGCCCCTAATATGTCTGCGGTCCGTTGCGTCTCGGAAGAAATCAAACCATTGAGAAACAAATAAAAAAAAAAACAAAGTTTGTTCCAAAATTATAAGAGAAAGTGGATATATATTTATATATAACAATTTAGATCTAACTTAATGTGCTAGCTACGTTTAGAATTCATTTTAAAAAGGCATAGTTTAGACTTTTACTTAACAAACATGTTATTATGGTTAATTACTTAATTATATATACATCTCTGATCCACTTTCAAATTTAAAACAAAGGCATATGTTTGTCAGCCCCTATTACTCTATTTCTAACTGATACAAATGAATTGCAAATATCTGAGAATGATTCTCTATTTAAAAAAAAAATATTGAATCCAGAAGTGACTTGATCATTTCAATAAATTAATTCAATACAAAATAATACATAAACTTCAAAAAAACGAGGGGAAGGTCTTTCTTCTACTACCACGTACCTTTGTATCAAATTCGTTTTTTGTTTTGGGATCTCTCGGAATAATTTTATTATGATTATAAAGATTAAAAAAAAAAACCAATGAAATAATATGAAACTACTACTTCTTGACTATTATTTTATGTGCAAAAATGATAATTGTCTAGAATTCAATATTAATTAAGTATTACTAGACTGAAAGGGATATATGATAATATATTTAATTTGTCAAAAAGTTATAGGGTTAGATACAGTTTTGCCCCTCGAGTATAAGTGGTATACATGTTACCCCTTTAAAGTATTACTTGTAACACTTATCTCTCACTTTCTTGTTGTAGTCAAGGTTACACTTTTTCTGCCCAAATTACCCTTCCCTTTATATAAATTATTGTTAGATTTAACCTCGTGCTAAATTTGTTCTTAAGCTCACATTTCACATTCAATTAATCTTGCAAAAGAAGTTCCCATTATGATTTCAAAAATTATTATATTAGTTATATCCATTATTATTTCCCAGTGATTATATTTATTTATGTTATTATTCAATCGATTATTATATTTTGACCTTCATTATTATTATTTGAACAATTGTTATTTAAATTAAACTTTTCAGATTTATTCGAATTCTTAATCGACACGAGTATCAAATCATAATTTTAACAACTACACGTCCAATTGTAATTTCTAGTTTTTTTTTTATCATAATTGTTTGAAAGCTGCAAGAGCTCGCATGACATGAACGATAAAAAAGTTGTTGGTTGTGATAGTTGGAATGAAATTAATATAAATTTTTAGTCATAAATTATTAATTTGAAAAAAAAATAGCTATATATATCTTTTCTTTATTTTAACAAGTGTAAACTAAAATTTTGTAAACTGAATTACAGAAGACATATGGATATATATATATATATATATATATATATATATATATATAATAACCGGTGAAATAATAACAATATAACTATATAGCAACTATTGAAATAATAGCGATAACTTTTTTTGCAATAAGTACGAAAAAAAATTCACCAAGAAAAATACAGTTTGATATAAAATATAATATTTAGAACAAATATGGTATTAAGTTAAAGTTAACAGCTATTTGCATATATAAATGGAAGGGTAATTTGGGTAGAAAAAATTCAACTCTGACTACTACAAGAAGCGAATGGAGTAACTTATAAGTAAAACTTTAAGGGGCAATTGATATACCCTCGTACTTTTGAGGGAAAAACTGTAATTAGCCCAAATATGTATCGTAAGTACATATTTCGATCATTCCATCTATACTAATAATCGAATAAACAAAAAAGTAGTGGAAATTTTGGACAACAACAAACGTACAAACGACGGAACATGTTCAATGCTCGAGTCATCCAACCATTATCATCTTTGAATCATATCATATACGTCAATTATTTATAGTCCCACACATAAGATAAGCCTTGACTACTCAAGTCTTTTGTTCTCTTTTAACTAACTTTATGAATGCATTAATAAAATATTTTTTAATTAGTGCAACCTTTTTTGACGTAGAGACATCACTTATATTTTTGCAATTGCGTCTGTTAACTTGGATATTAAGATATTGATATTTATTTATTTAAATATTGTGATTCATGAAATGAAAAGTTACAATCGTTGCAACATTGTTTTTTTTCTTAATAATAATAGTACTGATTTATTTGTGAGATGCTTATTTTAAGCGAAGCACAACTTTTTACAATTATTATTAGATTTCTTCGTATAGGTTGACTAACATTTGAGTCTAACTCACCTCAAAAGCTAACTTATTAGTTGATGATTGTTGAAGACCTTATAAGGTGGACTTGTTTTTGTTATCCAATCCATGTGCAACAATTTATTCACAATACTCCTTCACATGTGGACTGTGTGAGTGAAATAAGCCTAACACGTGATATATTAAAGTTCAACAACACACGAATAATGGCAGTCCATCCATTTGTTAACTGGACGAGGAATGACAACTAAGTCCTTTGTTATCTGGGTGAATAATAATCCCATCGTACGAACAAGGAGGTGACCCACATCAACTTGAAGCTCAGATATCATATTAGATTTTTTCACATGGATTTAGTTAAATCCACGTTTAAATGACTTGGATCTAACTTACTACAAAAATTAACTTATGAGTTGAATATTGTACAAAGTCTTATAAGGTGCAAGGACGGATCCAGAAATTTTGGTGTAGGGGAGACTAAAGTTCCATAATAAATTTAATAATCAAAATATAAAAAAATAGTCAAACATAAAAAAAATATTTCATTCACGAGAAAATATATAAGGAGATACGAAAAAGAAGAGATAGAAATTTGACAAAAATAACCTCCATTGGTTATTTTAATTATATACGATGCCCCGTTATAACTTCAAAAGAACTCAAAACATTTGTGTATCTTAATTACAATTTCAAAGGACACCAATTACATACACAATCGACCGCACCAATTAATTTATTTTCTGAAATTGGTCCATAATAGCTAGGGGTGGAGCTAGAACAATTATCTAATATACTTCTTTTTTTGGTGGGGGAAGGAAATTTGTTTAGTAATAAATAAATAAAAATAAGAAGAAGAAACCGTGTTATAAAAAAATTGAATTCTCTTAATTGTTATTAAAAAAGAAATAATATTAAAAATATTATTAAGAAATAACAAAAATTAAAGAACTCTTATTAAGTAAAAAAAGTAAATTTAAGGAAAGAAAAAGAAATTAAAAGCGCAATTATTGAGAAAGAAAAATAAATTAAAAGAACAATTGTTAAGAAAGAAAAAATACTAAAAAATTACAAGGAAGTTATTTGCACATATAGGATTCAAACTCTACACAATGTAGGTAACACCCAAAGCATTATGCCACTGTACTTGTTATGCCAAAAAAACTGATACTTTAAAGTAAAGTGATGTATTTCATGAGTCTGTTTAAGGGTCATTTGTGGTGAAGATTTTTTTTTGCGCAGAGTGTACAACAATTGGTGGGATTCTGAGACTTAGTGGAGGCACATCCCGCGATTTACATCTTTCAGGATTCTGAGGGTCTATGATTAATTTAGTATAAAAAAAAATAAAAAGAAAGAAAGGAAAAAAAAAAGTGAATAAGTAAAAAGAAGTAGATCTTGGGTTTCCAACACTTTTTTTTCTTTTTTTTTTTTTGGTACAAAATGGAGAAACAAAAAGAAACAAAAGAAATGTTATCTATCCCCTTCAAACAGTGGTACCAAAGATTGTGGGGGTGTTTCCCATTACTGCCCTCCTCTCTCACAATCATGTCCCATCTTCGAAAGTGCATCAGCACAAGCATTCCCGCTTCTCAATGTGTGTCTTGTAACGCATTCCCATGGCATACCGATAAGTCTTCTACAATCATCAACTATGAAGCCAAGTGGGTGTGATTTCGTATCAGCTGATTTGATCAAGTTTAAAACAACCTCCGAGTCTAACTCCAGCACCACCCTACGAAGTCTTCTTTCCCAAGCCAACGTCAATCCCTCTCTAGCCGCCAAAAGTTCAGCCATAGTGATGGAGACGTTACCCAAGCTCCTAGAGAAACCAACTATCCAAGCTCCATTTTCATCTCTAACAAGTCCTCCCGCAACTGCACTTTTTTTAGTAGTCAAAACGCTTCCATCGGTGTTAATCTTGTACCAACCCTCATTCGGTTTCTTCCATAAAACCATTTTCTTTGCTTTTGGGTGCTTTTTCCCCATACCCGGAAAAGCAATGCTTATGTCTAAAGCCATCATTTTAGCAGCGAGAATTACTTGTTGCGGCCTTTCTGCTTTGTTCTCAAAAACCATTTTGTTCCTAGATTTCCAAATTGCCCATACCATAGCTGAAAATATTTTTGCCACGGACATCCGGTGCAAAAATGTTATCAAACTTCAGCTTTGTCAGATTATCTTTCAACCAAGAATACCATTTAGGCTAACAAATTGGTAAAATTGGGTTGGAGAAATGAGTAATTCCCAAACCTTTTTCGTCCAAACGCAGTCCCGAAGAGCATGAGTGATGGATTCCGTGTGATCAAGGCACCTTGGGCATAAATCTGAATCTGATAAGTGACGATATTTTCTGAGTTCATTAGTAGCAATACTTCCATGAGGGCAAAGCCATATGAAATGTTGGATGCGGTAGGGGCATTTTAACTTCCAAATCCACTAAGTGTTGATTATCTCAGAAAAAATAATAGTATAAATTTATTATAAATTGCATGCACAGAGCGAGACACAATTCAATTTTATTAAACGTTGTAATTTTAGCATGACTAGAGCGACTTTTTCATTTTTAAAAACTTAGTGTAGTTTTTCTAAAGTTGCCTCACTTTAATGGAAGTTAATAAAATGAACATATTGCAAAAAAAAAAAAAAAAAAAAAAAAGATGAACATGTAATACATAGAGAGAACATGTTCTCTGGTGTTTTTTTTTTTTTTTTAATCAATCAAATTTATATTGGTCTTGTATAAACTAATTCATTCACAATTTTAGTCTTATTTGTTTGTAATTCAGATCTTACTATATCATCACATTATAAGTTAAATTTCAACCCCTTCACTTAAACTTCATTATTTGGTGGTGGCATGAATGCACACTTTTCAAGTTTGTTAACCATGACCCATTTGAAAGGAAAATAATACTATAGTGTGAAGAATATGAAGATCCATCTTTCTATATGTTTACTCTACAAAATCAAGTAGTTATACTCCAATAACTTGTCTTTTTCGCTGCAACTTGAAAATGATATGTACAATAATCATTTTCCGGTGGAATTAGTAGTTAATTAGATGACATATAATTTAGGTTATTGATACGTCATACCTGTTTAAGGAGAAGATCTGATAAGTTAAAATTATTATATCAACACAAATAATTTTTTATATTTTAACAATATTACTATTTTTTGATAAATTTTGAAGCATGTGAATATATGCATTGTTGTCATTCATTTTAAATGCTGAAATTTCATGGGTGACATGAAAAAATTTGAGTTCGTTAACTGAGTTAATAGTTATGTGTGGTATTTTAATAATTTTATTTTAGACGGTTGAAGATTTCGTTCAATCCAATTTGACATAGATTTGATCATATGCGAATACAAATTCAATCAAGAAATCGATAATCAAATTAATATATGGAACTAAGCAGATCCATCACATCATGAACCCAATAGTCCTAAAGATGCTCTCAATGCAAACGCATAAAACCATTGATTATCGTATCTCATAAATCCAAATGTCCCAAACTTTGTGTTTAATTCTACCTCAGGTGAAACTCAGTAAAGATTGATTTAGGACCCGTTTGTTTGACGGGAATGGAATCAGATTCTAGGAATTTGATTATCAGGAATATAACTCCATTATATTGTTTGGGTAACACTTGGGATTTCAGGAGGAATGTAACAAATTCTTTTTCAAATGTTTGGTAAACTTAAGGAATAAAATCAAGTTTTACATATGTTAAACAAAAATGTTCCATTTATATATTATTATAAATGATTTATGAGATTTTTTAATTAAAATTAAAATTTAACTTTTTTTACTCAACCAATAATCATTTAATATTTTTGACATTTATCTTAATTTTATAGGTATAGTGAAGTGGTAAAAAGTATTTTATGTTAAGTTAATCTTGTTAAAGACTTCAATTGTTGTTTTGTAATTATTGAAATTTCAAAGGATGATCATGTAATTTCACATAATTTCAAGGGGTGTAAGTAATTATTCTTAATGTTGATAAAATATATAATATACTTGCCATACATCAAAATTATAATTGATTTAATTTATTTATATTTTATAGTAAATACAAATTAATTATATATATATATATATATATATATATATATATATATATATATATATATATATATATATATATATATATGTATGAAAAATATTGTCTTTTTAATTTTTACCATGAATTTCAATGGGAATGGAATTAGAATACCATGAAAACCTTGAGTTTCAGATTCCTAGTTTATGTAGATAAATTTTTTGATTATGAGGAATTTAATTCCTTTTCCAAAATACAGAAAATCAACCCAAACACAATTGTTTAATTCTAGAGTTTGTACGTAGAATTAACAGAAACAAAATTCCAGAACTGGTGTTATTACTCAAAGAGTTGGAGAGAAAAAGAATATTTTGTATAAAAATTATATCATTGTGTACATTACAGAAGTCGAACCCTGCCTTTTATATACAAGATAGGCGGTGACTAATTAAAGGGGCAAAACCGTAAAAGACAAAGAAAAGAATAAATAAAAACAAATTAAAACTATACAATCAAAACTCTAAACCTAAATCCCTAAATCAAAAAACGAACAGAACGTTGCTTTCATCATTACAGCTCAATCATCTCCAATACCCCCCCTTCAAGATGGCGCGTGTATGTCAAGGAGAGACATCTTGGACAAAAGCAGCTGGAATCGAGGTAATGGCAAAGCCTTTGTTAATAAATCAGCTAGCTGCATATCAGTATGAATTGGCATTAGTTGAATGTGTTTTTTCTCAATTTTTTCCCTTATGAAATGACAATCTATTTCTATGTGCTTAGTTCTTTCGTGAAAAATAGGTTTAGTTGCTATGTGTATTGCAGAATGATTATCACAATATAAATAAGTTGGTTGTGTATTATTAATGTGAAAATCTGCTAGTAATTGCTGTAACCAAATGATTTCACTAGAAACCATTGCCAAAGCCCTGTATTCAGCCTCAGCTGAGGATTTTGAAACAGTAACTTGTTTCTTGGATTTCCAAGAAACAATTGAATCACCCAAAAAAATAAGAAAACCTGTTGTAGACCGTCTAGTATCTTTGCAAGATGCCCAGTCTGCATCTGCAAAAGCAGTTAGCTTTAAAGAGGAAGTAGAAGAGTAAAATAGACCCTTACCTGGATTATTTTTGATGTACCTTAAGATGTGATGAACAGCCTGTAAATGTGGTACTCTAGGACAAGATACATATTGGCTAAGTTTGTGAACAGCATAACAAATATCAGGCCTAGTTATAGTTAAGTATAATAACCTACCAATTAGTCTTCTGAAATTAGTAACATCCTCTAATAGGTCACCATCTTCATAATTCAGTTTTGATCTAGGATCTATGGGCAAAGTTAAAGGTTTACATCCTAAGTATCCAGTTTCTTCTAAGATGTTGAGAGCATATTGCCTTTGATTCAAAACTATACCCTTAGAAGATCTTGCAACCTCTAAGCCCAGGAAATATTTCAAATTACCCATATCTTTAAGTTTGAATTTAGTTAAAAGAAAATTCTTTAAAATGTTAATGTTAGAAATATTAGGTCCAGTTATGACAATGTCATCTACATATAATAAAAGAGCCAAAAAATCAGTACATTTGCCCTTAGTGAACAGGGAATAATCACATTTAGATTGAGAGAAACCAAACTCAAGAAGTGCCTCTGAAATTTTAGAATTCCACTGCCTTGAAGCTTGTTTAAGTCCATAAAGGGACTTTTGAAGCTTACAAACATTTCTAACTGTACCTGTGAATTTCTCATGACCATAGCCCAAGGGAAGGTCCATATAGACCTCCTCATTTAAGTCACCATATAAAAAAGCATTATTAATATCAAGTTGATACAAATTCCAGTTTTTAGAAGCAGCCAATGCTAGGAGAATTTTAACAGTAACTAGTTTGGCTACTGGTGAAAATGTCTCATTAAAATCAATTCCCTCTTTTTGTGTGTAACCTTTGGCCACTAACCTAGCTTTATACCTATCAATAGAACCATTAGGATTTCTTTTTATTTTGTAAACCCACTTACAACCTATAGACTGTTTTCCTTGAGGTAAAGGAATAACAGTCCAAGTTTTGTTATTTTCTAAAGCTAAAAGCTCTTCTTTCATAGCTAATTGCCAATTAGGATTTGAAATAGCTTGATGATAAAAAGAAGGCTCAGTTTCAGAATTAATATTTAGTATAAAAGACTTATAGGAAGAGGACAAATTATTATAGTCCACCACATTAGATATAGGGTATAAACAGTTGGTTGATTTAATATTATTGCAATGATAATCTGACAAATAAGAAGGAGTCTTTGTTTGTCTAGTAGATTTCCTAGTAATAGCAGTAGGTTGAGGATTAGTTAAAGATTGTGAAGGTTCTGATGAAGGAGTATAAGTAGGATCACTAGGATCAGAATCATAAAAATCAGAGTATTCATAAACAGTTTGGTCAGATGAAGGGAAAACAGGACTATCATTGAATTCATTAGAAGGGTGTTGATGTAAATTAGAATGAAAAGGGAATGTATGTTCATGAAAAACAACATCTCTAGATATAAACACCTCTTTTGAACCAATATCATATAGTTTGTATCCTTTAATACCAAAAGGATAACCAATGAATACACAAGTCCTAGCCCTAGGATCAAATTTTGTTCTCCCCTTTTTAAGTGTAGAGGCAAAAGCCAAACAACCAAAAGTTTTTAACAAATTGTAATTAGGTATTTCATTATATAGTAATTGAAATGGAGTTTGAAAACCAAGAACCTTAGAAGGGGTTCTATTAATTAAATAAGTTGCAGTAGCAACACATTCATTCCAAAATGCTAAAGGAATTTTGGACTGAAAAAACAGTGCCCTTGCAACATTCAAAATATGTTGATGTTTTCTCTCCACAACAGCATTTTGTTGTGGAGTATCAACACAAGAAAAATGATGAAGAATTCCCAATTGGGAAAATAAATCCTTAAAATAAAATTCAGGAGCATTATCACTCCTAAATATTTTAACAGATTTATTAAATTGATTTTTAACCATACTCAAAAAAGAAGGAATTACAGTACTGATATCAGATTTGCGTACCAAAAAACATACCCAAGTAAATCTGGAAAAATCATCAACTATAGTAGCAAAATACCTAAAACCATCATGAGAATTTAGGGAAAAAGGTCCCCATATATCACAGTGAACTAGTTCAAAAATATCTTTAGATGAAGTAGTAGAAGTAGGAAAAGATAGCCTTTTATGTTTGGCTAAAGGACATATGTAGCAAGGAACATTATTACAACTACTAGGATTGTCTAAATCTAAGGTCTTCTTTAGATGAGATAAAGTTTTGAAGGATAAGTGTCCCAATCTGCTGTGCCAAGTTTCAATAGATGCTTTATTGCAGTGAGCAGTAAATCCAGTGTTTCTATTAGATTTCAGAACATACAGCCCTTGTTGTAGATCACCCCTTCCAATCATCTTCTCTTGATGATCCTGGATGATGAAGGAAGTGGGTGTAAACTTAATTACTAAGTTATCTAGTTGCAAAAGTTCACTAACAGAAACAAGATTGAATTTGAACTGAGGAATGTAAAAGACATTTTTAAGAATAAGATTGGGTTGTAAAATTACATCTCCAATTTCAGAGACATTAAAAGAAGTAGAATCAGGCAAAACAACTTTAGTATTTGAAATAGGTTTTAAAAAACTGAAAGAAGACCTATTGTTGCATATATGCTTTGAAGCTCCAGAATCTAAAATCCATTCATTAGTAAAATAAGTAAGATTAATAGTGTAAGAGCTTGAACACATACCAGAAACACAGGATATATGAGCAGAATCAGTATGATGTGTAGAGGAAGATTGTGAAGGAATTTGCAATTGAGAGGAAAAAAGATTCATCAGGTGCTGACACTGTTCAGCAGTAAAACTCTGTAGTAAAGGATTGATGGGATGATTAATGTCATCAGTAGTGCAAAATCTAGGTTGGTTATGGATAGGAGTATTTGTTAAAGGGTTGGAGGAATCTTCAGAAAGAAGATTGATTGAATTAGGTTGTTGTTTTGGTTTAAACTGAAATCCAGGGGGATAGCCATGTAGTTTAAAGCATTTATCCACTGTGTGACCAGGGATATTGCAATGAGAACATATAGGTTTCTCCTTTTTCTTGGTACCAGGGTTTTGATTGGTTTGTTTGAACTGGTTATAAGGGCGAGTTTGTTGGTTTTGAGTGGTTTGAAATTTGGATGCAAAAGCCATAGATGATGAATTATCTAGGTTAGTCTTTTGTCTGAGTATTTGTTGTCTTTCTGCCTGGGTTGCAAGGGAAAAAACTTTGCTTATGGGTGGCATAGGATCCATTAACAGAATCTGTTCTTTGAGAGATTCATAAGATTGATTTAAACCCATGAGGAATGCCATTATGTATTCTTCTTGATAGTGACAATTAGTTCTTTGAGCATTCCCACAGTCACTAGGACATGAAACCATATGTGGCCTATAGGTGTGTAACTCATCCCATATGGCTTTAAGTTTGGTAAAATATAGATTGACAGACAGATTGTCTTGAGAAATTGTGGCTAAGTCCCTTCGAAGTTGAAAAACTCTAGGACCGTTGCTTGGCTGGAATCTAGTCTTCAAGTCATCCCATATCTCTTTGGCTATAGTTGTATGTAAGATACTTGAATGAATCTCAGGAGAAACAGCATTAAGAATCCAAGAAACCACGATATCATTGTTTCTTGACCATGCATCTTGCATAATTGTATCTGTAAGACCAGGATCTGTGAAACTCCCATTAATAAACCCAATTTTGTGTTTGATATTGAGTGCTAGGGACATAGATCGAGCCCATGCAGTGTAATTTTCTCCAGTGAGTTTGTTGTGAACAAGAAGGATGCCTGGGCCGTCTGAAGGGTGAAGAAAATAGGGTGAGGAAGGGTCCTCTGTTGGTAGCCGTGGCCGAGTGGATCCAGTGGCAGAAGAAGTCAGGCTGGATTCTGAAGACATGATGACTGAAACCTCAAAGAGAACAACCAAGCAGAGAGTAAAGGAAGAAGTACCAGATGAATTTCTGGAGAATTATGATCCAAGAAAAGAGGGCAAAACCTCTGTCAAGAGAGAAAAAACACAAAAAAATACTGCGTAGGGGACAAAACCCTGATCAAGAAAAGAGAGAAAAAAATCCAAAGAAGGCAGAACTTCTATGGGAAAGAAAGGTAATTTCTGGAATCAGAAAAAAAATGAAGAACAGAGAATGAATTATGCGGAAGAATTTCTTAATCTTGCTGATACCATGTTTAATTCTAGAGTTTGTACGTAGAATTAACAGAAACAAAATTCCAGAACTGGTGTTATTACTCAAAGAGTTGGAGAGAAAAAGAATATTTTGTATAAAAATTATATCATTGTGTACATTACAGAAGTCGAACCCTGGCTTTTATATACAAGATAGGCGGTGACTAATTAAAGGGGCAAAACCGTAAAAGACAAAGAAAAGAATAAATAAAAACAAATTAAAACTATACAATCAAAACTCTAAACCTAAATCCCTAAATCAAAAAACGAACAGAACGTTGCTTTCATCATTCCAGCTCAATCATCTCCAATAACAATTATATAATGTATGGTAATCAAATTACCAAATTACATGTCATTACCAAACAAACAAAGTGATTTGTTTTGTAAAATGTTTGTTTGGAAAATAGCTCTATTGCGACAAACTCTCTGCAGTTTTAGTCCTTAAATTTAAATATAAAAAATTAACCACAAAAAACTAATTAGGGTATACCAATTTAAAACCTTTTAGATAATCGTAACGCTTCAATATTAAAAGAATACAATATTTATCTGATACATCTATTTACCACCAATTTTCTAATTTCTAAAAGAAATCCTCTCGGACTCAACTGCATCCTCCAAATCATAAGTTAAAATATACATATATTAAGTTTCATAGTATATTACACTTGTCAAATAAGGATCAAACCAAAACTAAATCCTATAATTTTGAACATGAAATATTATTGACTTAGATGCCCTAATAGTTTTCAATTTACGGAAAAAAAAATAACATTTGATATTTTGAACCTTAAAAATATACTCGTATTATCTACATTTTGCACTCTAAAATTGTTATATTGACAATATTACACCATTGAAATGCATAAATATTTGAATGGTCATTTTGCACCTTTATTAAATTAGACCTTAACAATATACAATTCGAGAATTCAATGTGTTAAAATTTCAATTCCGAAAAATTTATTAAAAAAGAAAAAGAAAAAAAAAAGAGAATAGTGCAAATTCTCACATGGTATATACGGTGAATTGTTTTCCAAACTCCCCTTCGCGTGAGCTCACTCGCCCCGCCCTTCACATCACACTCAGAGTGCCGGTCCCCACAACCAGAAAGCAGCAGCAGCGCACACACACACACACACTGAGAACTCTCTTTCTCTCTCCAGAAATCATTTTCACACTGTTCCACTGCTACTACTCTCAACTCATTCATCAGTCTCTCTCTAAATAACGCCACTTTCTTCTCAACGATTTTCCTCACTCCCATCACCTACTTCTCTAACTAAAAAACACTCTCTCTCTCTCTCTCCATAACAGCATAGCTAGGTTCACTCTCATGAAAAAATGGTGATTACAACTCTATCATGTAAATGTATAGGGTTTAGGTCAACACAAACTGCGTGATTCTTTTCCTTACAAATACACACACAATCATAACTCATAGTAGTAAAATAGAAAAAGAAAAGAAAATGGAGAAAAGGCAAGGGTTTTTCTCGGCATTGAAGGAGGAAGTTGTACGCGGGTTGTCTCCGGGTAGGTCCCGTTCGAAGAGTCCGGGTTTGTTTCGGAGGAAGGTTATTACGAATAATAATCCTGAGCCGCTGATTGGGAGATCGGGCAGTTTGACGCCGTTGATGGAGGGCCCGGATCCGGATGGTGGAGAGATAGGGGAGTCGAAGCGGATCGGGTCGGGTCTCGGACAGTGGGTACTCGGGCAGCTGAGTCGGAACCCGTCTATTAGTGTTAACGAGAATGTGTACGGCAACAAGAATGATTTGAGGCTGTTGCTTGGGGTGATGGGCGCACCTCTCGCGCCGGTACACGTCAGCACCACTGACCCTTTGCCTCATCTCAGTATAAAGGACACCCCCATTGTATGTATAAACGCCTGATAATTTTTGTGTTTGTTGCTATTTATTTGGTGAAATTTGTTGCTAGATTTTGAAAGTAGTTCATGTGTTACACTCATAAAGCCTCATAACTCTGAATTTAATTCATGAAGGCTTTTTATTCAGGTTATATAAAAAACTGAGTAGATTATCTGTATCTTGATGAAAAGTAATATTCTAGCTCCTATTTTGTAAATTTAGGAGTTGATGCGAGTGAATCTTAGATTAAACTTTTGACTCTAATGTTTGGTACCATAATGTTGTTTAAAATATCAGTTCTTGCAATTTTGTAGGAAACATCGTCGGCCCAATACATACTGCAACAGTTTACTGCTGCTTCTGGAGGTCAAAAGGTCCAAAACTCTATTAAGAATGCTTATGTAATGGGGAAATTGAAGATGGTAGCCTCTGAGTTTGAAAATGCAACAAAGGTTGTGAAGAACCGGAATGCTGCTAGAACTGCACAATCTGGTGGTTTTGTCCTTTGGCAGATGAATCCAGATATGTGGTATGTTGAGCTTGCAGTTGGGGGAAGCAAAGTTCATGCCGGGTGTAATGGCAAGTTAGTGTGGAGGCACACGCCCTGGCTTGGGGCCCACACTGCAAAGGGTCCCGTCCGACCTTTACGCCGTGCCCTTCAGGTTCAAATCTCGCCAGTTTTCATTTGTTCACCGGTTTTTTAAGTCTAGGTATTCAAATCTTGGTGTTTGATTTTGCAGGGCCTTGATCCAAGAACTACTGCTAGTATGTTTGCTGATGCCATTTGTATCGGGGAGAAGAGTATCAATGGGGAAGATTGTTTCATTCTAAAGCTTGCTGCTGAACCTCAGACATTGAAGGCAAGAAGTGAAGGACCTGCGGAAATCATAAGACATGTCCTGTTTGGCTACTTCAGCCAAAAGACGGGGCTTCTTATTCACATGGAAGATTCACATCTCACCCGGATTCAATCCAATGGTGGGGATGCCCTTTACTGGGAAACTACTATCAATTCATTCTTGGATGATTATCGACCTGTTGAAGGGATCATGATTGCTCATTCTGGTCGTTCTGTGGTTACCCTTTTCCGATTTGGAGAAACGGCAAATAGCCATACAAAAACTAGAATGGAAGAAGCATGGACAATTGAAGAGGTAGCGTTTAATGTTCCGGGTTTGTGCGTAGAATGTTTTATTCCACCGGCTGATTTGAAATCGGGTTCGATCAGTGAAGCATGTTTATTTCCTCAAGAGGAAAGGGCAAAATCGGCACTTTCTCATCGTGCAAAAGTTGCAGCACTGGATAATAATGCCCAGGAGAGCATCTGACCACATAGGATTAACTTATGGCAGGCAAATGTTCATATGGTTAGGCAGTTTCTAATTTACTAACATAGGAGAAGTAATGAATTAGGCTCATTTTATTGAGAATTTATTAGTTGTTTTAATTACTCCGTTAGTCTGTGTTGTAGAGAATAATCGTTCATGGGTTCATTTCGAGCCTCGATGAATCTTTATACTCTGATAGCAGAATCCAACTAAAGGGGTTGGTTGGAGCTCATTTTTTTCTAGTAACAGATTGAGCAAATGGAGGTTAGTTTTTCAGTTTACCTTCACGTTCACGGATGGAGGAAAGTGGTGAGCTTTAGTATTATTATTGGCAAAAACCATTGATTTTTTTCTTTTCTTTACTTTTTTCTTTTTTCTGCCTAAATGTATAAGGCTTTGGCAGTTTGAAGGGGAATACTTCTAAAATTGGTTGGATTTTAGTGTTTCAGTTCTTTAACTTTAGCATGTTCTTGTTTGCCATTTGATTTGTTGATGTTTAGAGCTTTTCTTTTCATGAAAGGAGGAAATTCCTCTGTGCCTTACAGAACATAGCATCTTCTTCATAAGTAATAAAGTTATGCTATCTTTGATTAATTATTTTGTGAATGATACAAATCTTCTCGACAATACTAATAATTTATGAGAAAATAGCAGAAATTTTATTTTCAGAATCTAGGGCCAGTTGGATATTTTCTTTAATAATGTGCAACATGGCTGCTTTTTTTTATCAATCAGCTTTTGGAATTTTCTTTTTGAAAATCCCTTTGTTGACCGTTGGGTCTTGGTCTTGGACACAGACCCATCCAATTCATCATTTTTTTAACATAAAAAATAATGTGGGCCGATGGCTTGCCTCGTTTTTGGCAAAAGCGTGTACCGTGTGAGAAGAGAATGATCATTTCACCAAAGGCACGAGGAGTTGCTAGTTAAACCTTGCCCAAACCCATGTGATCATCATATTTTTTTCATCTCTTTTTTGCTGCTTTCTCATCACCCTTCATCCTGACCAAACCTAGTAGTATAAATCGGAAAATTAGTGCCTAATCGTTCAATAAGGCTTCACAAAACAAAAAATATCATACTATGTCTATGTCCTCCTTCCCTGAAATTAAACATTCATGTTAATTCTTATTTCCGCGTGAAAGTCGATCTTTCGGGAGGTGAATTTGTAAAAGAAAGAGGAGTAATTGTTAAGTAGAATAGAATTAGAATGACTAGGTTGCATTCCATTAATAATAATGCTTTCGTTCGGTCTTTTCAAGTCCCCTTCCTAATCCTCTCATCCCAAAATATCTCAACTGGACCGTCTTCTTGCTCCCACTATTAATGACTCTAATGAAATTGCATTACTTCTCAGTCCTCACTTGGATGGTGCCCCTCACTTCGGTTTGGAAAATGTAAAATTTTAATTATGTTTTATATTTTTGTTCTTAAATATATAGAGTAATAATTAAAAATTAGTGTCGCACAATTACTATACACTATAACAAATTTTGAGAAGAAATCTCTTGTATTAAGATAAAGTATTGATCTTTCTAACAGAGAGAAGATTTATTAGAATTCACCACATGGATTGGACTAAATTCATTTACTTGGTTTTGGCTGTAAGGTGAAGATTGCACAAGTCCTTATAAGGTGGACTTAACTATTGTTTTCAACCAATGTGGGACATTTAGTCTCAATACTCCTCTTTCACGTGTGGACGGGTTGAATGTGTGGGTGAAACAAGCCCAACACGTGACATATTAAAGCCCAATATTTGCAAATAATTAACATGTGGATAAGTGTCCAACACACGGATTTGCCCAGACCGTGTGGATCCCAACACGCGGATTTCCCAGATTGTGTGGGTGAAGAATAAATCCCATCATGCACGCAAGGAAGAGCCCATCACGGAAGGAGGTGGTCCACTTCAATTTGGGGCTTTGATGCCATATTAGAATCACCACATGGATTGGGCTAAGTCCACTTTTGGCTTGGGCCTAACTCAACCTCAAAAGCTAGCTTGTAAGGTGATGATTGCCCAAGTCCTTATAAGATGGACTTAACTATTGTTTTCAACCAATGTGGAACATTTAGTCTCGATAAGATTTATGAATCGGGATTACGTTGCATATAGACACAAATGGTCCAACGAGAGCTATAAATTTCAGTAACATTTGGAACTTTTTTTTTGTTTTTTTTTTTGTTTTTTTTCTTGTTTCTATGTAGAAGATAATTCCAATTAGAATTTGATTGGTTACGTAATACTACTAATTTTTAGGAAAATTCTTATATACGGACATAATTTTATCAAACTCATTCAATCACATTGTGTATTGCCCTTACTTAATTATTGGTCAATCTCGTAGAAGTTTCATTTAATGTTAATTACTTTGGGTTTGGTAAGAATTTCCCCTAATTTTTGAGAGAGTTTCTCATTTTGATTTCACCTAAAAATTGTTTCAATTAATTGGGTGCAGAGTGTGGGAACGGTTTCATAAACATTATGAATGTGTACCTGAAAGGTCGGTCAAAATGCATCCATTGATGAGGGAACACATTATGAGCCTTTTAGAGCAATGTACAATCCATTCACTCGTACTCGTACGTGTTGATTAGTTAATGTCAGTAAATGAGAAAACCAACCCTCTGCCTCTAAGAACATAATGCCCATCTCTGTCTCTTTTTGTTCAGCTTCAGCCATTTTTACCTGGATGCATGAATCTATTGGTCAAAGATCTGTGGTAAATGCATACATACTGATACAAGTTAGTACAACTTTGTCTAAGATACACTACATTTTTTCCTAATATTTGGGCTCTACTAGCTAGATCCGCTTACCTAAGTTAAAAAAATTACCAACACGTAAATCATATGGCCTTAAAAGACCACATAAATTTTCTATTCCATTTTAATGTCAAGTTTTGTGTGTATATAGATCTATTTGAATGCCTTGTAAAAGAGGTACCATTTCATACTACTAGCTAGTCTCTTTAATTCCTAGCTTATGTGATCACATCAGACAATGAATTGAAATCTAACTAAATATGCTCATTAATACATGAATAATCAATGGTGGTCCTGATCCTGAAGAATTGAGAAATTTTCAATGTGATTAATTAAAGCACTGAATCCCACCAACATTAATTGATGCCTAGCTCGGAAAAGAAACTTTGCTCGAATATAATCTTACTGATTTAATTATGATTTCTAGTCAAGTTGAAATTTGAAAAATAATACTATTCCTAAGGATTATTATGGTGCAATTAGTTAATCGAATAAAATAAAGAGCATTAATAAATTCCTAACTACCCAATTAAGTAGTACCATGATGAAAGAGTGAAATCATTATACAGTAGTAGCAAGTAATTTTTAATAGTGAAGCAACTAAAGGTGGGGTGGAATATTCTTCCATGTAGTATATAATTATTAGTAGTATATAATTATTAGTAGGAGCACTAAATTTCTTTGGGAATCCTCATATTCATATTGACTTTTTGGGGGTAGTCATTCTGTAGTAGTAATACCAAATGTTCTTAAATTGCTCGACAGTATTTAGCATTTCAATGTATTTAGCATTTCAATTTTACTATATATAATAGTAGCAGTAGTAAAATGAAAACATAATACTACTACTGTACTGTATAGTATTTTCTCAGAGTTATCAAAATTATGGGTAGGTCTGGAAAAAATGTTGGCAGGCAGAGGGAAACTTGAGAGATGGGCAATACCAATATTAATGTAATTTTTAAAAAAATTCTTTATGTTATGTTTTGCAGCTGCTGCATGAACTGGAATTAATGCAAGCAATGTACGTAGTCCATGCCTTGAGATATAGTAACTAGTCAATTTACCATTATGTAAAAATATTATTATGCAGTTTATCCCCACCTGAAATCGAGCAACGTCTCATAATCTCGTGCGATGTTATAAAAATTCAACTGAAACTCTTTTTTATATATAGTGAAAAGCAATTTTAACCCCAACTACATTTCATATTATTTCAATAAGTTACCTCTTCCTGATATACCTAACAAGCAATACAACACACTAAAAAAAAACCTAACAAGCAATACAACACACTTAAAAGAAATAAAATAAAAAAAGTGTGTACCAATTAGGCAATTATCCCATAGTCAAATTAAAAACGGATGGTAGTGGTAGTGGTAGTGGTAGTGGTAGTGATGGTAAATTTATCTCTTTTGAGCATTTCAGTCTAAACAAAAATATTTAAAAAGCTAACAAAAGCTATGAGCCTGTTTTTCATATTATACAGACAGACAGAGGGGTCTTTTATCTATCTATCTTTTTTATAAGAAGGTAAAATGTTTACTCCTAAATAATGAAATAAATCGCTATTAATTTCTCCCACTTAACTAGATATCAAAATTCTTTACAGAATCGATTTTGTATCACAAATCTATTATTAATCATTGTAGGTGTTAATTAACTTTCGATTTGCGAGAAAAAATCGGCGAGAGCTTATGAATTATGAACGACGACAGTTCAATTTCTGTATAGAGGGGTGAAGCCCAACGAAGAATGTTCTACTTGTTGGGCTGTAATTTCTTATGTCGAAGGCTCTTGAAGCCCAATTAAGCTCTACGACTTTGTGCTGCGAGTCTCCAACTGCAACTGCCGACGGGCCCAACATCTTATTGTGTGCAAAATGAAATGACTCTACGATTTTACACGTGAATATGTGATATTCTTTCAAATTTATTTATTTCGAGATTTTCAGGTATTAATGTCTAAAGTGTTATTTAATAATTCTTCAAATAAATATAGTTTTTTCTTATTTATTATTGAATTTTTTTGAAATTTATTAAGTTGACTGGCTCATTTCAACAAGAAATAAAATAAGTATTTATTACTAAAAGGTCATTTTAGATTTTGTTGAGTTTCTTTTTTTAAATTAAAGGCCCAATGATAATCTTGTAATTTTAATCCAACTGAAGTAGATGTAAATATCTTATCTAAATGGATTTCATATTTTGTCAATGTATATATACAATTCATTGAGAAGCCCTAGGCGTAGACAGGGTGTAATAATCCAAAAAGTCAGGCCAAAACAAACTCGACCAGACCAGACCAGACCAGACCAGACCATACCAGACCAGAGTAGAGTCACAAGATGTTTAAACGTTCATTCAACTATTTTCCAAAGTCTTATCTTCTCCCTCACTTCCTCATTTCAAAACCCTCCTGCTAAAATATACACGCACTCTCACGAAAAGTTTTACTGCAAAAATGGCGATATCCTTTAGTGTCTTCTCGAGTTTTCTTCCTAGCGAAACGGCGTCGTTTGCTAAGTCATCTTCTGCTGCCAGCTTCAGGCTTATTCCCGCTAACATTCGCGCTGTGCGCTCGGTGAAGCTCTCGGCGGCGTCGAAGCCAGCTACTGAGACGGAGAAGCGCGAGCCGAAGGGCATAATGAAGCCACGCCGTGTGTCGCCGGAAATGCAAGCGTTCCTCGGCGGCGTGCCTGAGATTGCCCGCACTCAAGCCCTCAAGGAAATTTGGGCCTACATCAAACAACACAGTCTTCAGGTATTTAGGATATTGTGAGCTCTCCTTAATTTATGAAACCCTAGTTTTTTGGGTATTTTCATGTCTTTTTCTTATTTGATTTTATATATATATATATATAACTGCGCATGATATTGTAGATAAAGTATGTTGTGGTGGTATCAAGTTTGTTATTAAAGGCTAATGTTTGGTTTGAACTGGCATATTATGTGTAATTCGCTAAAAACTTGACATTCTGGTTTGGTTTAAATGAAGGCAGAGAGATTGTTTCATGTAATTCGCTAATTTTTTCCTCTCTTGGACTTCATTTGGATAGAGGAATTTGGAGCTAAGTATCTCAAATTCACAATACAAATCCATTGTACTTTGTTTGGATCATTTTGTTTTGTATGGATGTCAATTGTCAAAACCTTAGTGATGAATATGAAATCCACCGGATGTTGGAGTCATCTGAAATCCTTGTTCAAATTCAAATCCTTCAACCCAATTAGTCTTTTTGCACTCTTTTCTGTAGTCATATACTGGGAGATCTCTATGTTCTTAAGCAAAGCAACAAAAAAAAACTGATCAATTATGTCTGCCCTGTGCTTTTGCAGACGAACTTCTAACTTGGTCTTTGTCTTCATTTCAGGATCCTGCAGACAAGAAGGTCATTGTTTGTGATGAGAAGCTGAAGAAAATATTTGGAGAAAGGGAGCGTGTTGGGTTTCTTGAGATTGCTGGTTTAATCAGTCCTCATTTTCTTAAGTGAGTCATGAAGACTATGATGGCTATGCACCTTGAAAAAGGAAAGCAAGCTTTTGGTAGATGTAGTTTATGTTGGTTAATGACATTGGAAATACTAGCAACAAACGACCTTGTCAATCAAAGATTAGCTTTCCTTAATAGATCAACTTCTAAACTCCTCCTCCTCCTCCTCCTCCTCCTCCTCCTCGCTGGAGGAGATCATATCAGTCACTCATGATGAGTAATTTTGCGTTTTGGATACATTTGTAGGTTTAAAAGTGCAGTGCTTGTAGTGACTACTAGTTCTTATAAATTTGATAATTGCATATTTAGTCTCAGTTTGATTCTCTATTCTTGCATCTTTAGTTGGATTGAATTCGGAGACTTAAAGAGTACTTGGGTATATTAGCCGGTACTGTTTCCAGCGCCCATGAGCAGCCTCCCTTAACTTCACTGATCCAACCCAATTTTGTTATTTTGCTTGATTGGGCATGTTCGATTAAGATTCATTTAGTGAATAATTAATGGAGTTTGTGTTATAAACTAAATGCCAACTACGAAATACTACCATTAGATTAGAATAAATACCCATATTGGTAATGGTGGGAGCGTATAATCACATTAGTGGGAGTTTGAACCTATGATTTCTTGATCCTAAGCTCCTTGCTAGTGATTACCATTAGATTACAATCTCATCGGCAATGAGCAATGTAGAGCACTCTCGATTAAATTTTTCATAATGTTTTCTATCAAAAATGCAAAATTTTCTATTGTTGAGTTAATATCGATATAATAATATAAAATAATTTTCGTTCCTAATTTATATTTATAATTCCACATGTTTTGAAGAAGTTCTAAATTGTATTGGCAAAGTTAATATAACGAAATTGTTTATATGGGCTCGCCAAGTAAGGCCATCTCCAGTGAGTATGGATTCCTTGTTCCCTCAGACTCCAATTTCCCTAAGACTCCCCTAGACTTCTTTTTTTATAGTCATCTTCAATGATTCAATCTTTCCACTTTATTGAAATTGAATTCTCATAATTTCTCACTCACTTAATTTAATGAAAATAAATATATAATAATTGTACTAATAGTAAATTGAACACTAACATTAATAATAAATAATTTAAGATTGACATTAACAATAGCATTACAAGTAATAAAATAAATTAATATTAAGTTTAAGATTTTAAAAAAATATTTTATATAAATATTCTTAATTTAACTAAAAAAATTTTTAAAAAAAAGTATGTTCAAGGCAATGACAGAGGTGCTCCACCCCCTAGAAGGTGGTTATCCACCTCCCAAAGACTCCCTTCTCTCCCACCCCCTCCTCACTAAAGTTCATTTCTTCACCCCTTCACCCATAAATTCCCCCTCCTCGATGAAGATGCCCTAATTAATCTATTTTTTTATTTGATTGAAGTTAATCAAGCATATTTTTAAATTGCAACATATATAAAGAGGTTAATTAAATTAATTTTACCATTTATTCGTTTAAATCTTATAAACATATGTTAAAAAAAATCTATATTGAATTTAGATTATAATATTAATATTATATAAATTCTTTCCTCTCACAAAATCACATCTAACAATACAAAGATTCAATTAAAAGATAACTAGTATTCATCTCAAATAGACCGCTACAACCAACAAGTGATTAATTTAATGGAACAAACTAATTACTACAAAATAGCGAACTCATTTGGAAAAAAAGAAAAAAAAAGTCTACGACACAAATGGTGTGGAAAATATTACAGTCTCATTTAATTTTCCATTAATATATTAGTAGATATTTGTTCAATTGGTCGAAAAGAAGTACTGTAGATTTTTTCTTCAAGTAGACAAAATTTTTGACTGCTACTAAAAGAAACAACATTCCCTTTAATCCTTATGCTCCTCCAATGGCAGAAAAATTAGCTCTTCCTCTTCTCCTCCCTAATCCCCCGCCCCCAAAACCCTTCTTCCAAGAACCCCAGCTCCACTCACCCACCCCCCTCTCTCAACCGCCCCCTTTAACCCCTCTCCTTCAAGACTTCCTCCACACCCACCACCTAAACAACCCCACCCCCTCCTCCACCACCCCCCGTCCACGACGTCGTATTGGGAAACACCGCGACCTAAACAAAGGCAAGCCCTGGTTTCACCACCGTCTCTCTTCTCAAGGGGAGCTCACTCTCCACTCCCTCATCGACCCTCAATTCGACGTCGAAAAGCTAGACCAAGAGTTGTTTACTCTCTTCAATTCTTATACTAATCAGGAAAATGGTTTTTCCGAATTCTGTAGAGAAACGGTTTTCTCTGATATTTTGGGCATAATTAAGGCTTTGGGTTTTCATAAAAAATGTGACTTGGCTTTGAGTGTGTTCGAATGGGTAAAAAAACGTGGGGATTCGGAGAATTTGATTAATGGGTCTCTTGTGGCTGTGTTAATTAGTATGTTGGGGAAAGAGGGACAGGTTTCTACTGCTGCATCTTTGCTTCATAATTTGCATAAAGATGGATATGGGATTGATGTGTATTCATATACTTCTTTGATAAGTGTTTTCGCGAATAATGGACGGTATAGAGAGGCTGTGATGGTTTTCAAGAAAATGGAGGAAGAAGGGTGCAAGCCTACTTTGATTACTTATAATGTGATTTTGAATGTTTACGGAAAAATGGGTATGCCTTGGAATAAGATTATGGCAGTTTTTGATGGTATGAAGAACTCAGGCATTGCTCCTGATGCTTACACTTACAATACTATTATAACTTGTTGTAGACGCGGCTCTTTGTTTGAGGAAGCAAAAGGATTTTTCGAGGAGATGAAATCTGTTGGATATGTTCCGGATAAAGTCACTTACAATGCGCTATTGGATGTTTATGGAAAGTCCAGGAGGCCTAAGGAAGCCATGGAAGTTTTGAGGGAGATGGAAGTTAATGGCTTTTCCCCTAGCATTGTCACATACAATTCCTTGATATCTGCTTATGCTCGAGATGGTTTATTGGAGGAAGCTATGCTGCTAAAAACTAAGATGCTCGAGAATGGGATTAAGCCAGACGTGTTCACTTATACTACACTTTTGTCGGGATTTGAGAAGGCTGGGAAAGATGAGTCAGCGATGAGGATATTTGAGGAAATGCGGGATGCAGGTTGTAATCCAAATATATGCACTTTTAATGCTCTAATTAAAATGTACGGAAATCGTGGGAAATTTACAGAAATGATGAAGATTTTTGATGATATAAAGGCGTGTGGATGTACAGCAGATGTTGTTACTTGGAATACACTTTTGGCCGTTTTTGGGCAGAATGGGATGGACACGGAAGTTTCTGGAGTGTTCCGAGAAATGAAAAGATCGGGTTTTGTGGCTGAAAGGGACACTTTCAACACTTTAATAAGTGCTTACAGTAAATGTGGATCTTTTGACCAAGCTATGGCTATTTATAAGCGTATGTTGGAAGCAGGGGTAACTCCCGACCTTTCGACTTACAATGCTGTTTTAGCAGCACTGGCCAGAGGAGGCCTATGGGATCAGTCGGAGAAAATTTTTGCTGAAATGAATGGCAGATGTAGACCGAACGAGCTTACTTATAGCTCAATGCTTCATGCATATGCTAACGGAAAACAAATCGAGAAAATACATGCTCTTGCTTCAGACATATATTCAGGTTCAATCGAACCACACACGATTTTGCTAAAGACCCTTGTTCTTGTTTATAGCAAAAGTGATTTATTAATGGAAACAGAGCAAGCTTTTCTAGAGCTAAGAAGAAAAGGGTTCTCACCAGATATAACTACTTTAAATGCAATGGTTTCTATTTACGGTAGGAGACAAATGATCGACAAAGCAAACGAGATTCTAAACTTCATGCACAAAAGTGGGTTCACACCTAGTTTGACAACGTACAATAGTTTGATGTACATGTACAGCAGGTCTGGAAATTTCGAGAGAGCTGAAGAAATATTAAAGAATTTGTTGTCTAAAGGGATAAAGCCTGATGTGATTTCGTTCAATACTGTGATTTATGGGTATTGTAGGAATGGTAGAATGAAAGATGCCTCGAGAGTTTTCTTGGAGATGAAGGAATCTGGGGTTACTCCTGATGTTATTACTTATAATACCTTTGTTGCAAGTTATGCAGGTGGCGCCATGTTTGTTGAGGCTATTGATTTGATTCAGTATATGATTAAGAACGGGTGTAAACCTAATCAGAGCACACATAATTCAGTTGTGGATTGGTATTGTAAGCTTGACAGGAGAGATGAGGCGATTACGTTTGTTAGTAATCTTCGGAAAATCAATCCACATGTTTCAATGGAGGAAGAACGTAGATTGTCCGAACGACTTATGATGTAATGATGATGGACAAGCTCATCTAGATAGGGTGTCTGGCCTACGTTCTTTTAATCTGGCTTGTGGAGATGATATTAAGTCTTAAAAGACTAAAATGTAAGATTCGGGAATTCACTGAGGTATGTAATACCTTTTTTTTTATCACAAGTAGATATAGGTTTGTACCCAAAAAAAAAAAAGAAAGAAAAGGAAGTAGATATAAATGCAGTCATATATAGCAAATTTTGATGTTGTATTGCGAGACATTTTACGGCCGCATCAAATTGTTTTGTAAATATTTTTATGTCATAAACTACTTCGACATTTTATAAGATAGTAAGGAAGTTTCATAAATCAAGCTGCACATGGTCACATATAAGGTTTTATAAGGTTGTGATCGTTTGTATGTTGGCTGTCCATGCGCATGTGGTTCAATTTAATATCCTGGTGGACTTTTATCTGATTTTTATTTTATTATTATTGCATATTTTTATTTTATTAGTATTGTGATGAACACCATTGTGAATAAGTTTATGGGTCATAATGCTTCCAATATGAGCTATCAAGTATGTATTAAGCTCTGCAGGATAGTACAAGAGGGATGGCATTTTATGAAAACTTGATTTTCGGTTAAGAACTTGAATATTTCTCTTGATTGCTGATTCTTTCTGGAGTTGTATTTATGTATAGTATTAAAGAATCTTGAAATACTTCCAAAACAGTTGGCAACTCCAAATTTAGAATTATCAGTATTCAGCGCCTATCGTGATCCATGGCATCATCCCCCTATCATATGATAGAATGAAGGAACTCTTGTCGATATTCGATAGTTCACTGTCCGGCTAGAAATATTTTGAAAACACACACACACACACACACACGGAGAGAGAATGTGATCGATCCATTTCCTTAAAAGAATAAGTTGTTTATAAAATGAGCCGGTGGTGGTGGGCTAGAGCAGTTGCCAATACCAAGGCAAGTGGAATATCTTACACGAGTATGCTATGTTTAATTAATTAGTGCATGCATTTTCTTTCAAATAAATTTGATTTAGAAACTTGTGTGTTATATCTGATCTCTCTATTGTTAAAGCAGAAAGAAACCGAAGAGTCTTACAAGGCAACACCAGAATTTGAGCTTGAAAGAGCTAATGAAGGATAAAGGGTCGATGTGGGATGAGATTGTGAAGAAGAATGGGTTGGTGTAGATTGGAAGATGTGGGTGTTTGCTAATATATCTTGTTCTTTGTACAGACTACAGAATGTGTGTTGGATAGTTGTATGAATAAGAGCAGAGAACATGGTGTTGTGGGAGATTAATTAATAAGGTTAAGGGCAGCTCACAAGACAAGATTGTCTGTCTGTCTCTTGGATTAGAGTTCGTTTGAGTTCTTCGATTTTGTTGGTCTTTAAGTGTTTGAAAGTGGTGTTGTCTTAAGAAAAGGAAATGCATACTAAGATTGTGATATTGATGTAATGTTGGTTTGCATGTATACTCCTTTTAATAGTGTTCAGATCCCATAATTTTTCCTCCAATTTGTTGTAATATCTAATTAGTTTCAAGAGGCCTAAAATGTTAAATTTTAAGTTATTGGGATTAAAAAGTGTAATTCGGTAGAGTTTGAGATTGAAAGTTGAAATATTACCAAAAAAGTTGCGATTGAAGTGTAATTTTATGAAGTGTAATTTTAAAAGTGTAACTAAAATTTTTAAGATATTGTATGTAAACTTGTGTAGTTTATTACACTTTGTCGTAAACTTTATTTTCATGGTCACAAATATCTTTTGTGGAAGAAAATTATGGAGTACATAAAATGATAAATGAGACAATAGTGATTGCAATATGAATAAAATTTTGTGAGGGATGTTTGTAGTATTGGGTTATTTATTTGGAGGGCAAAAGAAAAGAAAAGAAAAGAAAAGAAAAGAACTCAAGAGCCGACATATTTTTGTTTGTATTGCCTTTGCTTCGTTCCACATAAAGGTCGGCAAATCATATGTGGCTCTGTTGGAGTTAACTATCTGGTTACGTGGATACATATTAGTCTCAATCAATTTTCTTTATGAAATAAAAGTGTTGATATTACTATTTGTATATTAGATACCAAAAAATTCAGGTCTTTTGGTGGGCATGTTGTTTTCCAGATAAAAAGAAAAGTGGCGTATACACTTTGGATTAAATTAATTAAGACATCAACTAGAGCAGAATTTCTATTTCTAATTTGTTTTAGGTTGGGGTGTAGTGTTAGGTATAACATAAACTAGCATTCGTCCCGTGCTATGCACGGATTTAAAAAGTATATATGTTAAGTACCTTGTTTAATATTTTAAATATATCTATTGTACGACATGATTAAATATATATATATATATATATATATATAATGAGAATAACAATATGTATATACAAAGAAAAATAATATGTTAAATATTAATAAAAAAGGATAGAGGATAAAGAGATAGTGGATGTATGGATTTTTTCTATAATAATAACTTTTTTTTTTTAAATATTTTTATATGGTCACAAACAATATTAAACGTAGATTATGTTGGAGACATGTGAGTGGAAGTTATTGCCATTAATTGTAAATCCTAGTTTTGTTTTTAAAATAATTGTAAATTTTAGAAAAATAGAATTTGAGTCAGAATTAAATATTTTGATCAAAAGACACCCTTGAAATAATAGTAAGTAAGATAAGATAAGATAAGAAGTAAGATAAGATAAGGAGAAAAACGTGGGTGTGGGTTTGGAGGTGGTTATAACATGTATGATGTAAATATTAGGTAAAATAAAATAAATCAAAATAGGGAGAAATTAGTATTTTGGTCAAAACAAATTAATTGAAGTCAAAGACTGCTATGAAATATATTATAAGGAGCCGTTTGGTAGGATTTAATAGGGGGTATTAAGTCATATTATATGAGTTAATATGGGCTAATACGATGTTTGATTGCATTGCTCTAATACCGGGTCAAATGGATTAAATCCTTACGACCCGGTATAATTACTAGATTATAATCCATCAAGGCGTGGGTGGATTAGTTAATCCAGGTAAATATGGATTAGGTAAATATCACTAATAACCTCAAATTTACATATTCCTTTTTAATATATCATTAAATATCATAAATTCTTCTCAAATATGTGAAAATGGAAAAACATTATACATAAATAAACTACAAATTAAAATCTATATCAATTTACAATTAACATGGAAGCATTCAATCAAATCTACCAAACATGTTTTTAATATGGCCTTCAATTCGGCTCCAATCTAATCCACATTAATCTCATACACCCTACCAAACGGCCCCTAAGGCCATCTCCAGCGGTTGCCTGCGGGGTCGGGGCGGGGTCGGGCTGAGGTGGGAGAACCGCTGGAGATAGAGAGGGGCCGGGGTCGGGCGGGGTGGCGGGGCGGAACGGGCGGGGCTGCGGGCTGCTTGGAGCCCGCAGCCCCGCCCGCTGCGCGCGTCCGATTTATGGGGAAGAAGACACGCGCCCCTCTTTAAAACAGGTGCCGCCAAGTGGCGGCACCTTATTGGGTCTTTCCTTTTTTTTTTTTTCTTTTAATGAATTATGTTATGTATAATTAATGTGTGTATGGTTAATTTTGTATAATTAATGTGTTGTATGTAATTTTAATTAATGTGTTATTTTAATTAATGTTTTATTTTAAATAGAGTGTGATTGTAATTAATGTGATTTTATTTAATGTGTTATTTTAATTATGATATACTAATAAATATAGAAATAGTCCATTTAATTATGTTATGTATAATTTAATGTGTTATGGTTAATTTTGTATAATTAATGTGTTATATGTAATTTTAATTAATGTGTTATTTTAATTAGTGTTTTATTTTAAATAATGTGTTATTGTAATTAATGTGATTTTATTTAATGCATTATTTTAATTATGATATACTAATAAATATAGAAATAGTCCATTTAATTTAACACTCATACAATTTTTTTTTTTAAATACGAAATTAGTTAAAAATACAAAATAAGCACTCATACAAATAAAATTTAAATTATTACTTAATCTAAATTAAATATTTAAATACATACTAAAATAGACAAGAAAATTAAATATTAACAGGTGAGAGTGGGCAAAGGAAAAAAATGAAAGTAATTCCCCCAGAGCCCCAACCATTGAAGACGATCAGCAGGGCCCCGGAGCTAGCCCTCAACCATTGGAGATGCCCTAGGTAGATAGATAGATAGATGGATAATTTTAATCTGGAATAGTCATCTGCTCTAAATGATTTTCAAACAAACATCGTTACTCAATTGCGTCACCCATTTTATTTTTAGAGAAATGATACTTATTAGCCATTCTTGATAGTCTGAATTTAATATATATATATATATATATATATATATATATATTTCAGTACAATTCAATCTGAAACCTGTCTATGTGCACCAAATTCCACTAACTATAACACCAAAAATAATACTCCTATATAAAATGGTGTATTTTCAAAGAACAAATTGCCAATTACTCTAATATTCACAAACTTTTTTATTTTTATTTTTTGGAGATAATTTACATACTTATCTGGGACAAATTAAGGTCATACTATACAGTACTCACGTTGAAAAGAATATTCTGGAAAGGGATAAACTCAACACGTCAATAATAATCAGAAAAAACAACAAAAATGCTAACGAAAAAAAATAAAATCAGAAAAGCTTTGTTTTATTCCACTTGTCAATTTACCAATCCCACACAGACAAAATTCATGATCTAAGATTAAGATTAACTCTCTGAATTTCCTCTCAATGAAATCCGAAATTTCAATGTACATCTCATAAAAATACTCGCAAATACTCAATTCCGTAGCCGAAAATGAGCTGGTGGTGGGCTGGAGCTATCGGCGCTGCAAAGGTAAGCACTCTGCAAAATTGAAGTCATCATATGTATCCGTGAGCATGTTGATTTGCAGAATTTGATCGGTAATTGACTGAAACATAAAAAAAATAGGAAAGGACGGCGCTCTGTGTGTGTGTGTGTGTGTGTGAGCCTGCTGATTTGCAGAATTTTATTGGCAATTGATTGAAACAGAAAAATTCGGAGGAAGATGTGTGCGTGTGTGTGAGTGAGCATGTTGATTTGCAGAACTTGATTGGTAATTGATTCAAACATTAAAAACTTGACGAAGATGTATGTGTGTCTGTGTGTCAGTGAGCATGCCGATTTGCAGAATTTGATAGGTAATTGATTGAAACAGAAAAAAATTGGAGGAAGATGTGTGTGTGTGCGTGTGTAAATGGACAGCCAGATTTGATTAGTAATTGATTGAAATAGAAAAATTGGGAGGAAGATGTGTGTGTGTGTGTGTGTGTGTGTGTGCGCGTGTGTAAATGGACAGGCAGATTTGATTAGTAATTGGTTGAAATAGAAAAATTGGGAGGAAGATGTGTGTGTGTGTGAGAAAGAGCATGCTGTTTTGCAGAATTTGATTGATAATTGATTGTAACAGAAAAAATCGGAGGACGATGAGGCACCCCCGAAGCACCAGAGCGTGGCTTTGATAGTTGGAGTAACTGGAATCGTGGGCAACAGCTTGGCAGAGATCTTACCTCTCTCCGACACCCCTGGAGGTCCATGGAAGGTCTACGGCATTGCTCGCCGTTCCCGCCCTACTTGGAATGAGGACAACCCCATCAACTACATCCGATGCGACATATCCGACCCGGAAGACACCCGAGCTAAGCTCTCAACTCTCAAAGATATCACCCACCTGTTCTACGTGACGTGGGCTAACCGATCCACCGAGGTCGAAAATTGCGAAGCCAATGGAAAAATGTTTAAAAACGTGCTTGATGCAGTAATCCCAAATTGTCCGGGATTGAAGCACATTAGCTTGCAGACTGGGAGGAAGCATTACATTGGACCTTTTGAGTCATTTGGGAAGGTAGAAATCCATGATCCTCCGTACACCGAGGATTTGCCACGCTTGAATGTTAAGAATTTCTATTATACCCTCGAGGATATTTTGTTTGAGGAGGTGGAGAAGAAGGAAGGTTTGACTTGGTCTGTTCATCGTCCTGGAAACATATTTGGCTTCTCGCCTTATAGCATGATGAACTTGGTGGGTACCCTTTGTGTTTACGCGGCTATTTGTAAGCATGAGGGTGTGATTTTGAGGTTCCCAGGGAGTAAGGCTGCGTGGGATGGGTACTCGGATTGCTCGGATGCTGATTTGATCGCCGAGCATCATATATGGGCGGCAGTGGATCCCTACGCAAAGAATGAAGCGTTTAACGTGAGCAATGGAGATGTGTTTAAATGGAAGCAATTCTGGAAAGTTTTGGCTGAGCAGTTTGGCATGGAGTATGGTGAGTTTGAGGAAGGGGAGAAGCTGACATTACAGGAGTTGATGAAGGATAAAGGAGGAGTTTGGGATGAAGTTGTGAGGGAGAATGGATTGACCTCTACTAGATTGGAGGAAGTTGGGAATTGGTGGTTTTCTGATCTTATACTTGGCAATCCATGTCCTTTGGATACTATGAACAAGAGCAAGGAACACGGGTTTTTTGGATTTAGGAACTCGAAGAATTCGTTCATTTCCTGGATCGATAAAGTAAAAGCTTACAAGATTGTTCCTTGATAGGATCCGTGTTCAGCTTAATAATCTTTGGTAATGGTTATGTTTCCTCAGTTTTTAAATTTGGTTGGGTTTAGGTGTTGTGTTCATCACATCTTCTTTTTGTTGGATTATTATGTTTCCTTAATTTTTAAATTTTGTTGGCTTTAGGTGTGTGTTACGAATGCTTAAATGAAGCTCTTTTGCATCCAGAATTCATTTGTAAAATAAAATGGTTTGTAATGGAGTTGGGCGTATTAGATTAGATTTGTTTTGGAAGAAAGACAGCAGTAATCTTTTCATCCATTGGTTCATATTGTGATTAATATTGTGATTATGAATTCCAATTGAGGATTGGATGATTAAATACTGATTAGATTGTTTAAAGCATCTCGAATGAATAATCTAGAGTGGTTTATCAGACAAGACAACCATGGAGAAATCATACTGTGGTACGAAAGAGTAGAATTACCAAGGTCTCCAATTGTCATCATCAACTGTTAAATTCAGGAATTACCAAGGTCTCCAATTGTCATCATCAACTGTTAAATTCAGAATACGAATCGAATCCATCTCATCATATATCATTCAACAAATTTAGTCTATATAATTAATGTTCATAATATATATACAGTAATTCTCATCTATCTATATATATATAAAAGTCGATCGTACGTTAAGCCATTGCATATATGCATAAAACCAATGTTTGGAGACTAAAAAATATTACCTAATTTTAATTTGGTTTTGTCCAAATTGTATGGTAACAGGGCGATAGAAAGAAGATGAACTAGCTACCTTTCATATATTTATCTGATATATATGAGCATAGATACTCTACTTTCTCATTCTCAATCAAGTGTGAATCTATCTGTTATAGCCTAGGGTTAATTGCCGATGGACAAAGTATCCTTTAATTATCGAACAATGAAAAAAATTCTACTTCAAAAATTACTGATATCTTTTAGAATTCTTATAATTTTAAAGAAGCTTACATATTATTTCTTCGGTGTTTTTAAATCAAGAGTAGATACAACTACCTAGCTACTCCATTCAACTCTTGGAACATCAGCTCTTGGATCTCCGCCATTCTCAATCATGATTCCTCTTTCTTCCCGCCTCCTGAACACTCTCTTGAATTCCCATTTCTTTGGCGAACAGGTGTTGTAAAATCTCTCTTGATCACTCCATTGCTCAAGCAAACTTGTTGGTTACTTCCGCTGCCCCTTCACCTTAGCTATAATTGGGCTCCACCTCCTAGCAATTGGATTAAAGTCAATGTTGATGCCGCTTCATGCGACGACAAAGCTACACTTTCCATCCTTGCTCGTGATTCCAATGGCTCGGTTCTGTTCGTTTTTGTATCCTCGGGTTCCTTTTTTGACTCTACGTGTGTGAGACTGCTGCACTCTTAAAAGCTTTTTTTTTCTTTGCTCATGCTAAATGTAATCTTGTTATTTTTTAAAGTGATTCACTCAATTTTGTTCTTATGATTACTAGTCAATCCCATGTTTTTTATTGGACCAGCAAAGCTGATGCGACTCATGCTAGGAAAACTCTTATATCTTGGCCCAAGTGGAAAGTTAAGGAGATTCCAAGATTCGGCAACAAGGCCACTCACAACCTCGCAAAATGGGGAAAACTTTGTAATTGGAGGGTTCTATCCCTCTCTCCCTCATCCCCGTTGTTTTTGTTTTTCGAAATCCTAGAATTTCTATAATAAGCTTATTTTCGTGTTTTAATAGTTAATCATTTGCTTATATATAAAAAAAAAAGATGTATCTTCCAAGAATCTCAAATAAAGTCTCTCTTTTTTTAACAGAATAATTATTATAATCTAAAAACAAAAATAGAAGTTAAATTACAGACATGCATGAATGGAATGAAATGAAATGCAACAACAAAAGGGTAAGTATGTCCAATCCAAAAAATAACTTTGAAAACCATTCTTGTGATTTTTCCCAAAATTAGTACAAACTAGTATGTCCAATCCAAAAAAAAAAAAAACAAAAGCGGGACTCAATTCGTAATTATGTCAATCAATGAATACTCTAAATCTAAATCATCAACACTTGGAAAATTAAAAAAAGGGTCCCTGTTGAGTTGGTACACCTTTTGGGTGTCGACTTAGGCCATCTCCAACAGCCCTCTTAAATTCTAACCTCTTATCTTAAATTTTAAGGAGTGAACAGTGTTATACATTCCCATTTTTTACTCTGCACTCCAACAGCTAGTTTATATTTTAAGATTCTACTTTTAAACAACAACACCATTTCACTCCAACATCTAGATAATATTGAATAAAGTATTTTTAATTATGATTCACATATAAATAATAGTGGGATATATATACATAGTATATATATATATATATATATATATATATATATATATATATATATATATATATAAAATATTTATTTATTTAATATAATAATAAGATATTAATAATTTAATTTAAATTATCGTGTTCTATGAATTTAAATTAAATATTTCGTAAAAGTAACATAAAATTAAAATATTATTATTTAAAAAATAATATGAATTACTATTAAAACATTTTTAATTTTCTATGGGAAAAGTACAAAAGTTCAAAAGTATTGTACTATCAATGCAAGAACAACTTTTAAAATTTAACTTTGGCCTCTTATATTTAAGAGGCCAAACTTATAATTTTTTGTGGATCTTAAAATATAAGAGTTCTCTTGGAGCTCATTTTTTTGCCAAAACTTATATCATTTCTTATAATTTGAGTTATACATGGTCTCTTGGAGATGGTCTTAGACTTTTGGATGTTGACTTAGAATAGTTATTTCCTTTGTTTCTTTTGTATCAGAAAAAAAGAAAAAAAAAATCATCTAACACTTGAAAAGAACATAATACCAATCGAATATTTTTAGATACCATTGAATATGCATTAGAAACAGGAGCAGAAAATATAAGAAAATTGTAGGAATTAATTAATTGACCATTTCGTCCCTAGGAAAGTCCACTCGCACATAGTGTGGAAAATTATAAAATCCACGATTTTTTAATTAAATTACTTGGGATTAGATTATAAGTTAAAGGTCTAAATTGCAACATTACCTCCAAGTTTACTGTTATGTCCCCAGAAACTCCACATGAGTTGAGTCACGTTCAATTGGCTGGAACCGAGGGTCTAAAATGAGATTAATTTATAAGTTGAAGGAATAAGATGTAATTTAAAAATAAGTACCAAGTACGTCCAGTCCAAAAAAATGATGTTGAGAAAATAAAAATTAAAAACAAAAGAAAGTGAGAACCCAAATGACTCAAAGAATGATGCTATTCTGTTCAGAAGTGTCATAGATGAATGAATAACAATACCAACCAAAAAATAAAAAATAAAAGAAGAATGAATAACAAGCATTCAGTGTTCTACACAATAGATAGCATTAGTTCAATTCATTTATTTATTAATCAAATTTAAATTCGATAGAATGAACAAATCATAACTATCTTTGCTTAATTGCAACTAGAGTGGTTTATCGGACAGCCATCGAGAAATCATGGCGAAAGCTTCTTTGGGAGTATATGTTGCAACTGTGTGTCCAGAACCCTGAACAAACCAAAAATGTGACACATTCATTCAGTCCAACTTACCCTTTTTTTACATACATCGTCTATATGAAAAATAGATATAATTACCCAAGCTTTTCTTACCTTCACAGTCGCAAATGTGAGATAAGCTCCATCCAGTACATATCTTTCCGTGTATCTAAATATGGTGAAACAAAATTGTAGATCAAGTACATAAATTTTGATGTTCAATAACTCATATTCCAAAAACGGAAAGAGTATAGTTTGAAACCAACCCGGCAACATGATAATCAAGTTTCCAAGGTCTCCAAGTTTCATCAAGCGTTAAATTCAGAGAACGAATCCATTTCATTGTACTTGTATATGGCGCCTTCAAATCATGATCGCCACTGCAAGGAAAATGTCGAGTAAGATAACATTATTCGACAAATTCGTTTTTATATCCATTTTCTTTTTCATAATACTATTCTAATTATGTAGTGATGATCGAGCCCATTGAATACGACACAATAAATTGATAACAGTACTAACCTATAAACCAAACCTCGATATCCCTTTTCTATAAGAAATCGATGATACTTAGCAGAACTTGTTATATCCATATCATATGTTTTGGCTTTGTTGCATCGAATCCATTTTCCAGTTGTTCCCTGATCATCAAAACGAACTTTATATTGGAACTTCAAATCATAGTTAATAATTTAGAATCATACCTCTCGAACACCAAGTGCTTTTCTAACAACTGGATTATTTGCCCAAGTTTCTGATAATAAATATAACTGATCCTGTAAATGAAAGAACGGCCTAAGTATATTTTATAACTCATGAATTAATTTTTTGCAGACCAAAAAGAAATTACCTGGCAAACTACTTTTGTTTTTGCCGATGGGAGGATAATGCCATTTGAATTGTCTTCTAAAATCGATCGCACAGAATCTGTTTTAGGACATGCTGGTCCAAGAATGAAGGCCGTGACTATATCTTCAAGGCACTATATTTGTATAATTACAATTTATTAAATACTCATATTAATTAATTTCTACACGAAACACACACATATATATATTCACACATCAATTTTACCTTATCGATGAGTTGAAGAGCATACTGACACTGAACATTGTTTACGTCTACATTCACGTACTCTTTGCCACAGCTACTTTCAGCTAACTGAAATGTTATAACATCAAATTTGAAGTGTACATAGGAAGTGTTTCAAAGATACTTATAAAGTCATATAAGTGATTATATTAAAAGACTAAATTTCTACGAGAGAAAAAAAAAAACTACCTTCAAATGTTGATCTGATATAAGTGCCATGTTGTAAGCATACTGCACTCTCTCGTTCTCAATCAAATGTGCATCTGTTACTGGGTTGCCGACAAAGTATCCCTAATTGAACAAGGAAAAAAATTAACGTTGCCAACGAATAATGTCTTACGTAAGAAGATTTTGGAATGGATCTTCTATCCCAATTTGGTGTCATATTTTGGTGTCACCAACACACATATAGATCCATTGACACGTGTTCAAGTTTAAAATTTGTGTACGCCCACACACACTTGTAGGGTGGATCCATCATGTGACACCAAAGTGGGATAGAATATATTTTGCCAGACGATTTAGGTAATCAGCATCATACGGCCAAAAAGAAGAGAATAATTACTTGGAGGGACATTCGTGGTATAAAGCCTGCTTCCTTAGCTGGGATATATCCAAATAAACTTCACTGAGTAATAACAAAAAATCAAATGTATCATAAAATGATGGTTTTATTAGTTACTACCTTTCGCTATCTCCCAAGCAATTATTGGTGCAATCTTTCCTGCATAAGAATCTCCTCCGACGTACAAAGGGTTTTTCATAAACGCGGGATGATTTAGCAACCACTGCAATTCAATATATTAGATCTCAAGAAAGATCATGATGTAAACATTTCTCAAAACTATATATGTACATGAAAGGGTTTAAATTTTAACTTTAGGATGGACTCACTTTTCTTAGAAAGGCGTAAATATCTTTTGGTGATGATGAATCGGAAGTATTATATGCGTCCGGATTGGTGGCATATGAAAATCCAGAAAAAGCCGGCCAGTCTAAGAATATTATGTTAGCCACCTGCGAAAAGTATGTATAAATGAAAAATGATTTACTGAAGTCATAATTAAATGGAGTGAATTAATTATCTCATCAGATCATAAACCTTAGTCCATGAATGTGGATTTAAGACAAGTGATGGTAGGCTTGAACCAAATGTTGTAGGATCAAAAGTGATAGGACCTGCAAAGGATGTTATCAAGATATATATATATATATATATATATATATATATATATATGAACAAATTAAATAATGCAAGATTTGTGTATGTAATAGAAAATTTTAAAATTTATATCAAAACTTGCACGAAACTACCTTACAGCTTGTTTGGTTGTCAAGAAAGTGAGGGAAAATTGTAGGGAAAGGAAAAGGAAAGGAAAGGAAAGGAAAAGGAAAAGAAAGTCATTTTCCTCTGCATGTTTGGTTGTCAGGAAAATTATTTTCTCGCAGATGTTTGATTATCAAGAAAATTTTGAAATATAATATTTTTTATAAATATTTTTTTTCTATTATAAATACTTTCATAATTATAAAATATATTAAAAGTGATTGCAAAATAAAAGTTATCAAATTAATTCCTAGAAAATAAAAAGTACAAATCGAGTAATTGAATAAAATAAAAGCTAACAATAATGAAATAAATAAACTAAAATAACTTAAAATAAATCATAAAAATCATTGCTTTGGTCATCAGTGGTTTTGTTGATCGCGATATTCAACTCCCTCTTCAAGTATTTGACGCTATTGTATATTTTTTAGTCATCGAATTTAAATCAATTTTCAAAATTAACAAGGGGTTATCGTCAATTTTTAAAGTTAATAGGGGGTTACTGATAATATTATAGGTTAAAGGGGTGCTTTTGCATCATTTTGTGGGGGTATAATTGTTATAATGACTTGAGAGGGTACTTCTTTTGCTAATAATAAATAAGCACAAAGGGGCTTTTGATAGGAAAAAATCACAAATGGAGAATTATGATAGTTAGACAAAGTATAAGGGGAGTTTTGCAATTTTCTAAAAAAATTTCCCTGGATTTTCTCAGGATTTCCCCATCAAATTGGTGGGGAAATTTTTTCTTCACAAAATTTTCCTGCAGGAAAGTTGAAGGAAAATAAAAACCTCCTTTCCTGCTATCCAAACAACAATGAGAGAAAAAAAAACTTCCTTTCCCTCACTTTCCCGACAACCAAACAGTACATTATGGAATGTTTATTGCATAGAATCCCACTTTACTATTAAATAGTATTTGGCATGAAACCCCCCTATATCTTTACAAACTTTGAAAGCACATTTTGTATGGATGGGTCCCATGTGACATATATAATAGTAAAGGGTTTTTTTATGCAATAAAAATTTCACAAGAAAGTGTAATTGTCACATTCTGCACCTATTTTAGTTTTTATTAAAATTCAGGAAAATATTAAAACATAGAGTATAAAGATTCTGATTATCCAAATGTTTATAACTACTTGTCCATTTGTCTCAAAATCAGTATGACTCCTTACTACAACAAATGAAGTTATGATAAACGATATTTTTCTATATTTCTTGTACGTGTAAGAAACATACCAAATTCATCAACAATGGTGCTGAGACTAGAGCAACCAGGACCACCGATGAGTGAAAGTACAAGCGGGTCATTTTCCGGATCTCTTTCGGATTTAACGAAGTAATAAAAAAGCTGCATTTCATCGTTTTTCCCAACACCAATGTACCTGGAAAGGTACACGCACCAAATATTTTTAAAGGAAAAAGGGGGAAGGAACAGAATAAAATCAATCACTGATGTTAAACCAAAGAACCGACCCGGTTTCGAGCATGAAAGGCAGATCACCATTAAATCCTGGAAGAGTTTTGATAATTGACTGTGAAAATGATGCTGATGCTGTGTCGAAGAAAAGAAGGAGAAGAAAAATCGAATGCAAAGATATAAAGGAAAATTTGATTTTAAATTCCAAAATTAAATTAGCCATATTTTTGTTTAAGACTCTGGGAAATAAGACCAGACCTTGGGAAACAGCTGGAAGACGAAAGGATGCTGCTTCTTATCTTCTTTTTTTCTTTTTTTTCAACATATACTGTAGTAGTAAGTTAATAATTGAAATGCAAAGGATGCTGTTCAGAAGTCTTCAATTATTGGGCAACCCAAATTTATTTTATTGCGCGGAGCAATTCGTCAAATTAAATAATTGAGATATTTTGTTTTAAATATAATAAAAATAATAATAAAACGGCCACGCATTACTTATAGAAATATTAATTGAATCTATAGCCTCGTGATTGTGCCCTTTTAGTTTACTAATAATACTTTTGATGACCCATTTTATTTGTTGCAAGTATTTAAGGGAACATTTATCCTGATTATTGATAGTGTTTGAAAAACATTGATGAAATTTTAACAAGTCTTTTTTTTTTTTTTTTTTCATGCAATTTGAAAAGAAACTTATTTTAAAATTTGATTTATTACGTAGATGGGACAAAACTCTGGAAAAGTGATAAAAATTATTTGTTGGAAAGGAAAGGAAAGGAAAGAAACCATATATATATATATATATATATAGCTTAAATTTGATGGGAATAGAATAGAATAAGATTATCCCGTACAAAAATCATTAAACCACACAAATTAAAGTTGAACTTGAACCTACCACCTAAGAATAGGTTGAGATGCAAAAGCTGAAGCTGAAACCACAAACAAAAATAAAAATAAAAACAAAAACAAAAATTAGAGCTTGGATAGTAATAAAGCTAATTCCTCATCAGAAACTTGAACATCTACACATGCTCCGATGGAGGCAGCAAGTCTCGCGGCTAATTGATGCTTACACTGAAATAAATAAATAAATAAATGTACTACTAGTATGATGTAAAGAGAGAGAGAGAGAGAGAGAATGAAATTGGGAACATAAATAAATAAATAAATAAATGACTCACACAAAGTTGTTCCCCTCTGTTTACAGTGTCATAGAAGAATGAATAACAAGCACAATAATGTTCTGCAAAACACAAATATTCATCCTTCCTTGCTGATTCTCCCACTACCTGGACACACACAATTACACAAATTGCTTTCCTTACATTAATTAACACTTGGTTTACTTACCTCTCTCTCTGTAACTGTAAGTATTAATTTTTACTCCTACTCCTCTCCTCTGGGTTATATAGAGGAGTACCTGAAATATTGAACGCCCGCTGGCCTCACCGGAAATCCTCTTCACACCGCTTTGATCAACTATCCTCGTTGCTCTCTCCAAATTTTTCCCAAATATAAAATTCAATCTGCAGTAAAATCGAGGAAAATAAAATATTATACCCAACCCAGACGAGACGACAAAGGATTTTTATTCTAAAAGAGAAATGTGTGCAGCGCAGTGCAGTAATACTAACATGGAGAGCTGATCGCCGCTGACTTTTGGAATTGGTGGCAATTTAAAAAAAAAAATATCGATTTCAATATTAAGAAGAATGGTCAAAAAAGGAATTGAAAAGTTAATAAAAATGAATTTTAATCAAGTACCTGAACGGGTCGACTCAATATCTTGCCAAACTGAATCTGCTACTAACTTGGAAGTGCTCATTCTATAACCCTAAATTAAAGGCAAAACAAAACCCCTTTAAGGGTTGGGGAAAGTTAGAATTGAGAATAAAATTAATACTAATGTACTAGTAAATTGTTATCACCTGGGAAGTACTAGTAATTTCTTGTAATTTTGGTGACCTGGGCTTAACGTGTGCTTAAATGGCCTAATGTTTTGCAGTAGAAATATTTTTTACTACAAAATTTGCTGAAAATATAAAATAATAATAATTGGGTTTTGTTATTTGCCCTCCTTACAATGAACATGAGGATTTGGTTGTTTTTTTTTTTTGGTTTTCCAAGGGTTTAATCCCTTTCGAGGCGCGTCGGACACATAATGTGGGAACCTCTCCCAACAGGGATTCGAACCTGAGTCCGCTACTTTGTAGTGACTAGTCCCTTCCACTAGACCAATCACCTGTTGGTGGATTTGGTTGTTTTTAAACAAACGGAGCCATCGACTATGTGCTGTTTAATTTGAATAATTTGATATTAGAAAGAAATTCAACTACAAATACAAAAGTTATTCAGAAACAATAATAATATCATTATATTCTGAGTTTAACAAAATTTCTTCCGATTTTTTCTTATATACTGGAATTATTTATCTTCTAACCTATTTCTCGATCAGACACATTTACAATCCTTTCTACACTTTATAAAATCCAAATATTGACAACTAAAAACCAAAGAATCCAATATATTATTCAGTCTGAAAGATGAATGATAAACTCTTACTCAAATTAGCATCACCTCTATTTTTGTCACGCTCTAGAAATACCATTACTGGACTTACTGCCACCAAAATATCAGAAGAAGTTCCATTCAAAGATACTAATTTACAACCTTACAGTTATAGTTGATCTCCTCGGCCCGAATTAACACAGTAGATTGCAACTCACTTTTCTCAAAGCTAACCAAAGCAAATCTCTCTTAAAGTCCGGAAAAAACTACTACTACAAACATTGAAACACCTCAAGGTTATGGAATCATATTTACTCCGACGTGTAAATTTACATCAATACTCCTACGACAATATGGGCAGTCCCCACAAGTCCGTACCCAGGGATCTAAGCAGCTAAAATGATACCTATGTCCACAAGGTAGACGTATAAGCTCATCTCCATTCAAGAAAGTCTCCAAGCATATGCTACATTCCCTTAATGCCCTTGACATACCCTGTTCACCCTCCTCTGGGTCACCAAACTCCTCAATGTGCAAACAGCTGAGTGCTTCTTGTGTAAGTCCTGGGGGTCTTTTGGTCATTTGTTGGCCAGCAGAATCAGTTAAGGGGGTAATAGTAGCAAGCCATTCCCTAGATATTTCCGTTTCCCAATCTCCAGCATCAACAAGCCTGAAGTCATCCCCGATGGAAAGTTGATTATGATGGTTATTAGATGAACTCCTATTGTTTTGTCTGCAATGGAAGATAACAAAGTGAACCAAATCAAACAACTGGACGGAAAAGGTGTAAGCATGAGACTATGTAATTTTAGGGTGTACGAGGAGATAAAAGAAAACTAAAATATTTAGTCTTTGGATGCCACAAATTTTGGTGAGGTAAATTCCAAAAAAGATGTCCATGGATAGCAATAAGATAAATTGTTATAAATAGGCTACATATTCAACATATAGTCTGAAAATCTGTCTTTCCAACAATGAGTTTTTCGGCTCTAGGCTTCAGTCTCAAAAGATCATTTAGAACTATACTAGAAGGGTATCAATTCCTTCACTCAAATTGAGGTGTTCATAAAGGTGGGATATAAGAATTGTGCATTTGAATGGCATATAAGTTTCAGTTCAGTAATTGAAGATTTGGTTCCAATACCAATTATTTGTCAATCAAGTTAAGTACAGAACTTTAGTTACTAGGGTAATTAGCCTGAAAGTGCCATATTTTCTCCCTCATGAGAATGTGCAAAAAAAGTTAAATTCTTTCCATTGTCTGTGTGTGTACATGCAAGAGAGATGAAAATGATATTATGAACCAACAGTAACGATAATAAACAGAAAAAAGGAAGTCACGAGAAGGGGGGGGGGGGTTATAAAAGATCAAGAAAACAATCAGATAAAAAGAAAGAAAAGAAAAAAGTAGAAGAATAGTGGGTCTCAATGCATAGAGAACAAGGGCAGAATAACAAGAAAACAATGCAAACCAAAGGTTAAAGCAAAGAATCATATCCAGGATCATTATAATTCATTTCCTAGTTCAAGTTTGATTGGTAATCAAATTCCCAGTCTTTCAACTTATGTTTGGCTTATTTAAACTAAGTTATAAATATATATCTCTACTATGAGGGCCGATTACGGTGATTCATAGATTTGAACCTACCTGCTACCAGAGAGAGTTACACCTCTCAGTCTTTGTACAAGCCTTTCTCTAGCAAGAAGTACAGCTCCAGGGAGGCGGTCATTCCCACTTAATCTCAGCCTACCTCGTACATTGCCATTGCTGTGGTCTCCAGAATGGCTAACATCTCCTGAGGCAAATTGTTGGCCACCTTGTTCAAGCCGAGTCAATTCTCGTTCCTGAGCATTTCCGGAAAAAGGAAACTTAGAGCAATAAAAAGTGAGTGGTAAAAAAGGGTTCTTCTATGAAGTATCTATAAGGTATTAATCTTTAGGATGTGAACAAGTAGAGGCCAAAACAACTTTAAAACCCATACAATTAAAGTTATTTTGTAAAAGTATTCTTATCATTAAATTCTCGCACCTAACTGAGTGATTATTCACTGTATAGTGCCTACGAAAACTACCCACTCAAAAAGGAAAAATTATTGGTGCATCCGCTGGATGGATAACGTGGTGCAACATATGGAGAATATTGCATGTAGGCCTTAAATTTAAGGAGAAGTTGACTCCATGGCCTCATCCCAACCGTGTATTGGTATGCAAGAACTCATTTGAGTAAATCCCATCCTTTTGTTGCACCATGTAATCTTTGACGCGGATGACCCAGATAATTTCTCCTCAAAAAGGATGTATGGCACGGACACATAATAACGTTACGAAAAACCAACTAACAAACCAATGTCAATTGACAAACATCACAATTTAAGATTTCCCAATATTAGCAACAGCTCAAACTCAGCAGTGCAACAACATGAACTGATATAGAAAACAGATCTTATCTTAGTAGGTAAATGATCAAAGTGACATTCTACAAACACAATCGGGTTTATAGGGCTAAACTGATCAGTAGAAGTGTACAATATATTTGCCTACTGAAAAACTGTTCTCAAAAGCACAAAAAAAATCTCTTTAGGCAACAACCAGAGCATATGCATATACTGTCCAAACCATTAACTATCAATTTCGAGTTCTCAATCATACAAAAAAAAATCTCAAATTTGTAAAAGAACTATAATAATCCCAACCAGAACAGGCTTCAACTATCGAATTTACAAAGTCAACTTCTAAAACAAAATAAAATTAGGAGTCAATAATATTACTTGAGACGGATGAGAAGGAGAGCGACGGAGTGGGGGTTGCCTGGACCGACGCGGAGGGGGCTCACAGGCTTCGGGATCAAGTCGATCTCGTCGAATATGACTATAGTGGGGGTGTTGGTGGCGGTGGCGGCGGCTGACCGGGGGAAGAGAGCCAAAATCCGACCCGGCGTCAAATAGATCCGAATTCCGACCTAGACGCGACCTCCTGTTATAGAATAACTCCGAAGCGCTCGTCATACAACTTCAAAAGGACAATAAAACGTACAAACCGGAGGGGAGTTCTGAGTTGTGAATGTATTTCCTGCAATATAATTTAAGCAAATTGAGAAGTGGATAAAAACGAAAAAAACACAGTTCCGAGAAATTACGAAATTCTTGTGAACGAAAGATAAATAAAATAAAATAAAATGGTTGGCGTATACCTTCGAGGAAACGCAGAGGAAAATGAACAATGCGAGGAAGTAGGGATTATATTATATCCATTATTATTATTAGGATAGTGGTGTTTATCATTAACTATTTACGTAGTCGACCATCTTTAAGTATTTTTCTTTTCACGTTAGTCCTATTAACAGTTATTTATTTTACTTTGATCATTTTTTAGAATAAATTAGTATATGTTCCGTGCTATGCACGGATTTTAAAAAAATATATATGTTAAGTATCTTGTTTAATATGTTCGAAATATCTATTGTACGGCATGGTTAAAATATATAAAATGTAAATAACAATATTTATATACAAAGAAAAATAATTTATTAAATATTAACAAATATATCACTCTAGACATCTAAGTTAAATAGGAATATTTACACACCATCATGGCATCATTGTTAAACTAATACCTGAATAATGAGCAAAAACTATCTTAACGTAATAATTTATTTATTCTCAATGTAAGCATTTTTTGAATTTCAGGTAAGAAAATGAATTATGAATTACTTTTTTTAGCCTAAAATAGGCCATCCCTTTGGAACAGTCAAAACAAATTTCAACGCACGAAAATGTGACCTTGCAAACTTCGGTGGCCACTGGCATGATAAAAATAAATGCACGATACAGTAATGAAAATACATTCTCCCTTAACATTTTGATGCCATTTTACTGAGTAATACATATATTTAAGTCAGAGTAGCATAATGATTAGTGTGAAATCTAAAACTAATATCAAAATTATATTTATACCTGGTCTTGTAGTTTTTTTAAGATATACAACTTTTATTGCGAAATATATATTTTGTTTGGTCATCGTATAACTTCAAGTTCATAGTTCCATTGACATCTGCTACTGTAAGACGAACACGAAATCTAAAAGAAATACATTTGTGTAAATGTAAGAATAAATAGTTAAATTAAGGATGTATCTAATGAATCAGTACCTGAAATTTTGTACAAACCTTCTTCTAGTTGGATATAAAAAAAATTAGTTTATGAAAAGAAAAAATTTAATAACTTAAATTAGCCTTGACCACATCTTCACACGTAAGAAAAACCACTTTGTCAAACGAAGATACGCATAAACCTCTACAATTAACGCAATGTGCTTCCCACATGTCGTTAACATCAATACTTTGAATACGTGCAATGATTCGAATTTTTTTAATCTGCCTTAGAATAAATATGGAGATTTCGATATCCAATGATTTCAATTAATATGTGTATTATAATTGATTTACATGTGAAATTGTTCTTGCTTCAAGATAGTAATCAATACACTATAAATTTAGTATCAATAATTAATAGTAGTATTTAAAATACTTTCTCTATTTTTTATTTGTCGCTTTGGCAAAATAAATTTGTTTATTTTTATTTGTTATTTTAGGAGTTCAATGTAAAATTAATTTTTTTTATCAATTTTACTCTTCTTGTTAATTTTTATAATTAATGTTGTAATTATTTGGTTAAAACAGTGTTTTGAGATTTTTTTTCTTAAAAAATGACTATTTATTATATTTCTAATAAAATGTGCAATTCTAAAAAATAAATAAATAAACGGAGGAAGTAATAAATTGCAATAAAGTGCAAAAGGGAAATAAGTATCCCCTTCTCCAATTTGATGTCAATATTGTAAATAATCAGAAACAGCACTGTTTACATAAACCCAATTGAGTAGAATAATCAACTCGATAAATTGTATTTAAAATAATTATATATTCAAGTAAAAATCTTTAGGCTTAAACTCGTCTCATAAATTGATCAAATTTAATATAATGACTAAAGCTCACTCCAACTTAGAATTATTCGGGTTGGGATCAAGCCATCCAAATTAGAGTAGGACCGGCTTAATTGACAATTTTAAACACAATTTGAAATTAAATGCGTGCCCATTGCCTATGGTCCTCTGATAAGTTAATGGCTATCCGTCTATAAACGTGATGGTAGGATGTTTTGGAAAGCTAAACACGGCAGAGATCAGCCCAGAATTATTTCCAATAAATACTTCTTTACTTCCTCAGCTTCCTAGGGCTACAGCCTAAATATGTTATGAAAAGCTAAAGTTCAGCCCGACCTAACGAAAACCTGAAATGGACTGAGCCCACAAATAAGGATTAGTATTGGGCCAATCTGGCTCCTGTACAGGCTTGTACTTGTAGTGGAGATGAGGTCAGTCCCGAACTCCCAAAATTAAGTACCGCAACTGGTCCTTTTGATTTCGGATTTCCATTTTGTAACATATATTAATGGATGGATTATTTTAACCAAAAAAAAATCGACGTGTTTTAAAATGTTAACCTGCATTATTGAACTAGTAATTGAAACATTTTTTTTCTTGAGTCGCAGTATAACATTTTTAATAGTTTAGTCAGAGAAATTTTCTTGCATAATATATAAAAAATTACGTTAAATATTACTGTTGAAAGTAATTTATTTTGTTATATAACTTTTGCTCCTTAGAGTAATATGATTATTAAAATTAAAGAAATTGAGTTATGGGAGTACAATAATTTCTTATATATATACAATTAGTTTAATTGAGCTAGTAAAAAATATTTTATTTAATAATTAGAAATTGTACTTTTTTTAAATACAACAATAACCAAGTTTGTGGCATAATTGAAATTTAAAATAGAATTAGAGAATAATATATAATGTTCAAAAAGGTCTTCTAAATATTTGCACAATTGTCATCAAACTGAATAGATTATAGTTTAAAAGGTTTTAAGAAAAACATAAGCAAAATCGACAGTTGAAAACATCTTATGAATAAGAATAAGCTCAAAAGAAGTTTCGAAAATCCGTTGGAAATATCCCGGGCCCAAGTGGTTAAAAATAAAATTGGAGTATAGCTTCCGGCCCAACCCAACCATTGGTTGGATGAGAAAACAAGAAAAGTTTTTGAACCATTGGATTTTCTTGGACCTAAATTTTAGGTATGTATCACACATACATATTATACTCCTAACTGATATGTATGTGCTTAATGAACAACTAATTAATTTACTGATATGGTGTACTTGTCTTGTTTATGATAACGCAAGATACATATTTATTCTTCTGGAATATTTTGATATATTTAGCATTCACGAACTGATTTAAACAAGTGTCAGACATCTAATTTGTGTCACACATACTAGTATTGAAAAATACTTTTGATAAAGTCACACTCACGGTCAAAATCAATATATTAAATTAGTTTTTGAATTAATAAATACACTCTGATGATAAATTTCATTGAATTCGAAAAATTCATATGACAGATGTGCTACATATTTGCTTTAGAATTTAATAATACTTTTAGGTGAATGACTAAATTTTAGATATATATATATATACAATAATTTTATAGTTGAATGAGTTTGATTAAATCGATCAATATTTATTTGTGCTCAACAATCTAACTTTACTAGGTTAATAAGTTGGACGTTGAGGATTGTTAGCGTAAAAGTGATTGTTTCTCAATTAACATTTGATATACATTTGGTTTAAGGTTTTAGAAGTCCTTTTCGCTGAAATGACCGTCTATACGTTGTAGGCCATCTTTTAGAGGAATGTTCTGAATTTTGTTGTTTGTCAAATTTTGAATGAAAATAATACATTCATGTTCTACCTATTTTCGATAAAATATCTAATGACGGATAAATATGAATAGAAGACTAAGTACATATATATATTATCAAATTAAATGGACCTTTAACAGAGCGCAACCAAAAATACGAAGATTAGCCTTGTATGTGTGAAGCATATAGGTTTCTCTAAGAATAATTAGATCAACTTAGACCATATATTGTTCCATGTATGTCAAATTATGAATTTTTAATCAAACCATATTTAATTTGAATGCCCATTATAACCAACTGGGCCGGATTATATCATAACCAAATGGACAAAACCCGGAATATATAATTTCCAATTGGACGATAGAATATGTAGAACTTCTTCATGGATTGACTACAAGCCCATATTCGTAGTGAGGCCAAATATTATATCTAACTGTCAAGTTATGTAGGAATTACGTTCTAAAACAGAAAAAGGTTTTGTAGAATTACATTAGCTTCACACATACTTATTATATTTGATAATGATATGAAGCAAGGCCCAATTAATTCCTTTGCTCGGTCTCCATAGCTGTCTTCTCGGTTGGCCCGGCCCATTACGGATCGAAGCTGTTTCTTTTTGTTCTTCTTCCGGGTCGAGGCTGTTGAGTTATGCAAAATTGTCAATTTCTTATATATTACTGTATAAAATTAGTTGAACTTTTTCTAAAAAGTTTTTGGTACCACTACTAGCTAGTTCTTTTCCCAGAAAATGACGGCCTGTTTGTTTGACATTTCCAAAATTATATCGTGTTTGATAAATGTCTTACAAACATGTAATTTACTTTTTAAAAGAAAATTTTCACCTTTCAATTTTCTCTAACTACTTTTACAAAAGCCAACAAACAACAATTTTTTTTATCTCTAAGCAAAATTTAAAAAAACGCTACTCTGATTTGATACAAAATAGAAAAAATTGCAAAAAAGATCCCAAGATAATTAGTGATTTTGGATTTTCGTCCAAAGATATATCACTTAGCTAAATTAGTCCCGTAATTTTATATTTTTTTTAATGCCGTCCCACTTGCCACATGAATGCTTACATGTCATGACGTGACACATTTTATCATGAATAATTATATAAGATTGCAAAATTCTTTCCAAACTACTTACAAATTTTAATTTTTCGTCCCAAATTATATCAATAAGCCGATTTTCGTCCCGTAATTGAAATGACATGGGAAAGAAATTTGTTCCAAACTAATTATAAATATTTATTATTTATTAATACAAAAAATAATACACAAAATTTTCCTAATGAACTGAGAAATGACTTTTTTCTCAAAAGCGCACATGAATTTAAAAATCAATAGTTTTTTTTCTTAAAAAAAAATTAATGGCAATTTACTTCCACGTAGTATTCATAATATTTAATTTACCTTAAATTGCTTCTTTTCAAATTATAAGAAGTAAATTGAACATAACGAATATCATAGGGGATAATTTGTCATTAGTCTCTTAAAAAAAGTAAAAGATGAATAGTCATTCATAAATTTAAAAATTTAATAATTGACTAAATTCATGCCAAATGACAAATTATGAGACGAAATTCGGCGAGTTAATATAGTTTGGGATGAAAAATTAAAATTTATAATTAGTTTGAGCTGAATTCTGCAATCTTATATAATTGTTTATGTTAAAATGTGTCACGTCATAACATGTAAGCATCCATGTGGCAAGTGGAACAATATTTCAAGAAAATATAAAATTACGGGACTAAATTGGCTAAGTGATGTACCTGTTACAATAATCCAAAATCACTAATTAGTTTGGGATTTTTTTTGCAATTTTGTCTTACATAATTTATCTCACATAACAAAAATAATTTGACATAAAGTCTTACCCATCTTACACCTACAAATAACTCTTTCAAAAAAACTTACACCTGCTTTATTTATCAAATCACTCTTTCAAAACTCAAACAAACAACATTACACAAATCAAAATTATTTCACAAATATTCACTAATCTCTCAAACTATTTTCACATATACAAAACAAACAGCCCCCTGAGAGTTTTTCAATATCAATTTTGTTTAATGTCAAAAACAGTTGAATTACTCCCGCCATGGACGGGCTCTGTCGACCTCTGAACCGGCAATCTCAAATCACAATATTCTAATTTCTATCCTTTTTTTTTACGAAAATAAGTTAAAGCGACTAAAAATAGATTTTACTCGCACAATCTTCCGCAAATCCTATTACATATGTGTGTGAAATTGTGAACACATATTCTAATAAATGATGAAATATAGAGAAAAAAGAGTTCTGGGCCTCAAGTCAAAATTAAGATTGCCAGTTGTTTTCTTCTTATGTTTCTGCTTCTTCCTTGCTGGCCTTTTTGGATCCATTATCATATCTCAGGTAATCTGATTATCTCTTCTCTGTGTACTTAAATAATAATTGCCATTTTTAATAGGGTTTAGTATTTTGTTTGCAGGATTTGAATAGGGCTGGATCTAGGCATAAATTGCTTGAAGATTTTCGATACGAAGAAAGCAACACGATGTCGCATGGTGAAAGTGGAGAGTCTTCCCTTAATTCTATCCCGTTTCAGGTTCCTTTTCAATTTAATTTTTTTTTTAATATTTTGTATTTAGAGCTGTCTGGTGTATTTTGGTTAATTTTAGCCATTGTTTTAGTTTTAGTCTTATAACCAGATTTTTTTATGAAACATGAATGTTTGATAAATGTAGAACAAGATCTATTTGGCCTGTTTGGGTTGATTTTGGTTCGATTTTCAGGATTTTGGTTTGGTTTTGTTAGGAGGTTTAAAGATTTCTTGAGTTAGTTCCCAAAAATTCTAAACGTGTATTGAGTGATTTTGAACTGTTATTAGTATAATTAATCAATAAGTTAGGGGAGTTGAAAGTTTAAAAACGTGTATGGACTAGTGTTGAATGTATTCGACCGTGAAGTTGATTGTATCAATGTAAGCTAGTGTTCATAATATTTTTGATTGTTAGTGGTGTGTTTGTTTTGATTAAAAGTTAATTGGAAACTGAAATATGTGGGTTGCTCTCTACTAAAAAGTAAAAATCGAAGCAGGGGGTTATTTCTCTGTCCATACGAAACGGAAAGAGAAACAAAAAGGTCCTTGTATAATTGCCTAGTTTAGTTTGTCAAGGAGCTCGTTACTATGTAGCTTGAGCTTGCAAGATTTTCAAGAACTATGTTGAAATTTTATCAATATTGGCAAAAATAGATTTGAATATCTTATCTTGAAAAACTTCTTTCATATTTATCAAAAGCAAAACGTGATACTGTTGCAGGTTCTGAGTTGGAGACCACGAGCTCTTTACTTTCCGAATTTCGCTACTTCTGAACAATGCCAAAGCATAATTGAGATGGCTAGGACTAAGCTTAAACCATCGGGACTTGCTTTGCGCGAGGGGGAGACTGCCGACAGCACCAAAGGAATCAGAACTAGGTATCTTCTTACATTATTTTGCAATAGCTATGTCTCTTGTCTTAAATAAGTATAAACTTTATATTTTTCCTCAAAATAATATAACGATGTTATGATAACCTAAGTGATATTCATGGACTTCTCTTACTGTTACTTAATGTTTTTCCTTTTTAAATTTTCATGAATACAGTTCGGGCACATTTATCAGTTCATCAGAAGACAGTAGAGGAGTTTTAGAGTTTGTTGAAAGGAAAATATCTAGAGCAACAATGATTCCGAGGAGCCACGGAGAGGCAAGTTTTATAACCATATTACTCAGTTTTTTTCTGCTCATAGTTCAGAAATCCTTAACTGCATTGTTAGTCCACATGACAGGATACTAAGCACTTTTAGTCTCCCACTTTCAATAATAAGATTTTTGGTTCTACTTATTTTTCTTTCATTCCATATTTCGTCTTTTCCTCCTCTTTCCGTTAAATTTCTGAACAAAAGCGATGCTTTTTAAGCGCTAGACTAAAGATATTGAGTGTCCAATTCTGTAGGACTTAAAATGCAGTTTTCTCTTCAATGATCACGTCAACTATATTGGTATATCTTCAGTGAAAACTTCAAAACTCTAGCTTCCTCTGAGTACATAGACTGCAAATTAATCTGAGAGTTAATAACTTCGGCAATATTGATCATTGAGAAATATTGCGTGATCAAACTAATGTACTACTTTTCATTGTTCTTAGGGGAAAATGCAATAGACTCCCATGTGTTATGCGAAACCTGCACCAAACTATCATGTGAAATGTTTATTGCATATAATTCGTCCTTACTATTAATATACCACAATGAAACCCCCCATCCGGAGGCTCTCAAAAGTACAGATGGGGGGGTTCATGTCGAATTGTTAATAGTAAAGGGGGATTCTATGCAATAAACATTTTGTAGGATAGTTCCATGCAGGTTTCTCATAACACATGAAAATATATTGCAGTTATCCCTTGTTTTTAATACGTAGTTGAAATTCTTATTTGCTTTAAATGGAAAGTTGAAAAACTCAATTTTATATTACAGGTCATTTTGTGTGATAGTCTTGTGTAATGCGGGATATCACCATATTGCAGGCTTTCAATGTTCTACGGTACGAGGTCGGACAAAGATACGTCTCTCACTATGACTCATTCAACCCTGCAGAGTATGGGCCACAGCAGAGTCAAAGGGTATCTACCATCTACACACATTTTCTTGTTTATTTATCTCGAAATAGGCAATTAGCACTTGTGAAACATATAATCTAAGACATGATGCCGAAAATGGAAAAAAGCCTGTAATTGAAAAACAACACTAATGTATATGGACGCGTTTTTCTTGCCAAATTTGTGGAAGATTATTGTGATGTCCAAATGCTAAGTTTTGTGTGCAGTACTAAAAAATATTCACTTGCTCGTGTAGATTGCTTCATTCTTATTATACTTGTCTGATGTTGACGAAGGCGGAGAAACCATGTTCCCATTTGAGGTAGGATATTCGTATTTGTTCTTTTTAATGTTTCTGCATATACAACTAAACATTGTCCAATGAAATTATCGTATGTCTTTGGTTTCAGAATGGCTCAAACATGGATATAGGATATGATTACAAGAGTTGCATAGGTTTGAAAGTAAGACCGCGTAAAGGAGATGGACTTCTGTTCTATTCATTACTACCAAACGGAACAATTGATGAGGTAATCTTACACATTAAAATCCTTTTCTCATTGTATAAGTTTTCCTCATATCTTTGATTTTGAGGAAGTAGCACACTAGACACTCTTTTTTATGCTTCAAGCTGAATTTTCTTGGATTTATGTGCCTGTATAACTGAAATTTGATAATGCTAAAATCTAAGACATGAAAAAATTGTGGTATTTGTAGTGAAACACAAGAAGCTATGCCTTCTGTTTTCATCACATGTTTGTACTTTGTCCATATGAACGTGTCTTTTAAATCAAAACATGTTTTGGGTTGGTATTCATATTGAATTTTAATATGAAAGAAAATGGTGAGAAGACGATATCACAAAAATTATGTGCTTTGGCCAGTCGGCCTACAACCACATATGAAATGGCCAAAAGGGCTAGACATTTTTCTTATGTGGATAGTTACAAGTTACAACATGTACAAATAAACGGTGTATAAGCGTTGTTGAAATCTAATCATGAAATAAAGCCCATGAATGTTGCACTATCATGTTCAGCTAAATCCTCACTATTAAGTTCCATGTTTCTCGTTGTTCATGAAATGGGTTCATCGTGAAAAAATGAAATAACTTTTCTGCAAGTTGATATTCTTTTTTAAATATATAATACATAATTACGAATGATATCTGAATCACAGTTTGTTATCTTATCGAACAGACCTCACTTCATGGAAGTTGTCCGGTAGTGAAAGGGGAGAAATGGGTGGCTACTAAATGGATCAGAGACAGATCAAAGTAATTTTACCTTAATTTTCATGCAGGACAACATTTTCTTTCTTAATTCAGGGAAAAATAAATTATATTGTACTTCAAATTTTTTGTTGTATACTTTTATTGACTGTGCAGCGGATGACATGATCTGCATCTCAGGAATGATTTCTAATCTTATAAGAGTGTGGAGTTGAAGTCTAATTTAGACTTCTTATTTGTTCTATCAACTCTCAATCCGGATCATATGGATTTAGACTAATAGAATTGTGTAATTCTGAAATACTTAAATTCCGCGGGAAATATGGAAAGAAAAAAAAATTGTCAGTTAATACGAAAGTATATAGTAGTTCATATTTCAACCTATTTATTTGATTATAATCTTTTCGGATGTTTTTTATATCTCCAAATTTCTCAGACTTTCACTTTTTGAAGTCTTACCTAAAACTCTGGCAAAATAAAGAGAGTAAGAATTATAAGATGAAATTAGTATTAGACCTACATGATATACTTGGTTTTTTTGCACTTTGCACCTTCGAAACATAGGAAATAAGCACTTTGTACCTTTGACATTTAGATTTAGCACTTTGCACCCTCAAAATATGAAAAATACAGCACTTTGCACCCTCTTTTATTTTCAAGCAAAAACTCAAGGGCAAAATAGGTAATTCAATTATAAATCTTTGGCACTTTGTACTTCCAAAACTTGAGAAATTAGCACTTTGCACCCCAAAAATAAAATTAGCGCTTATCACCCTCGAATTAAAAACAAATCAGCAACTTGCACCCCCGAACAACAATACAGTTTGTACCCCGAAACACAAAATTAACACTTAATACCCTCAAATTAAAAAAAAAAAAAAAACTCAAACCCCTCATTTTCTTCGATAAAGACGACCATCGGGGTAAAAAAGATCTAAGACAAAGTTGAACTTACCAATTTTTACTTATTTAATTGTTTTGCATAGCACGTTTAAGTTATACAAGCTATAATTCATGGTTGTTAATTTGTTATATGATATAATCATTCCAAATTCATGGTATTTAATTTGTATATATGTATATAAATGTAGGTTGTTCAATCGGATCGGAAACTTACCTATTTTGCCTTAGATTTTTTTCACCCCGATGGTCAGCTTTGTCCAAAAAAATTAGGGGTTTGAGTTTTTTTTTTTAATTTGAGGGTCTTAAGTGTTAATTATGTGTTTCGGGGTGCAAAGTGTCCATTTATTGGGTGCAAGTTGCTAATTTGTTCTTAATTCGAGGGTGATAAGTGTTAATTTTATTTTGGAGTTACAAAGTGCCAATTTCTCAAGTTTTGGGGGTGCAAAGTGCCAAAGATTTATAATTAAATTACCTATTTTTTCCTTGAGTTTTTGACTAAATATAAAAGATGGTGCAAAGTGCTGCATTTTTTATATTTTGAGGGTGCAAAGTGCTAAATCTAAGTTTTGGGGGTGCAAAATGCCTATGTCCTATATTTCAAGGGTGCAAAGTACAAAAAACCCTGATATACTATATGCAAAATATTAAATTAAGAAAAATAAATAAATATTAGGATGGTCGGGTCTACTTCATATTTGACTTAAATATAGTAAGATGAATAAATGGAAAATTATCCAGGATTAGTCTAGTGTAATATAGTGAGAATTAAGCACCCTTCATGTTTGGGAAATTAACTAATGTTTAGGTATTTGATTAAATATAGTTATTCCCTTTTATTAATTTCTTAAAAAAAAGTTTGAATTCGAAAAATATTTTGGGTTTTATCTAAGAGATCACAAACCTCCGATTTCACTCATTTTCACCTATTTTTTCATCGAATTTCCTCAAATTTTATTGATTAACCAAATATCACTAATTTTTTTGCACCAGTTTCACTTGTTATTTCACTTTAAAGTTTTTTTTATTTCGATGCGCCATTAGAAATTAACGCCGTAAAAAGGAAATTTAACACCTCTGGGTGGTTTGTGTAATTTCTTAAACACGAGAGTTGTCAATGTAATTACATTGAATCTCTCAGGGGTAGTTTGGATAAGTATCCTTTTTTTTTTCCTCCTTTTTTCTTGGTCCCGTTGCAAACGAAATATTAGCCATAACGGCTAGTTTATTTTTCAAAACAATTAAAACTCCTTCAATAACCAGAATCATATCATCAAATTCATCAATTAAAACATCAAGAAACGGTCCAAACTTTCTTTTGGCATTCTTTCCTTTTCACTGACATTAATTCGTCAAATCTTCTCTTCTGATTTCTGCATTTCGTGCTATCAATTTTCTCGGATCATTAATAATTAACGCTCATCGCCAATTTTCGATTCGTAAATCCCTCTTGAAGTAAAAAAGAATCAAGAATTAGAATTTGTTTTTTGAAATTAAATGGATCTTGGTTGCATAGATATGGGATGCGTTGAGAAACAAAGGAAAGAAACTACTCTTGAGAAAGATAACAGTCCAAAGGTGACCTTAACGTCTGCTTCTAAGTCTGGAAAGGTACTGTTTTTTCAATTCAATTCAATTCAATTCTTGTAAGGAATTCTGTTCATATCTTTTGTCATATTCTGAATGGGTTCAATTTTATTTTTTCAATTTCCCACTTAGTTCAAGTTCTTTATTTTTGGGATTTGGGTTTCAAGTTCTTTTTTTTTAAGAATAATTATCAATTTTATTTAAGTGCACATTTAATTTATTGTTTTTAATTGTCCTGAATATGGATCGATTGGGTTGTTTCAATGTTTGATTCTAGTAAAGGGATTCATGTAGCATCGTTAAATTTTTTCTACTTATTGAATCAGTTGCAAGTTTTTGAATTTGTTGAATCGGGTGGTTCTGTTTCAGGGGTTGGATCCATTTTTGCTTGTTCTCTGTTGTAGCATCTGAAATTGATTTAATCATATGCTATTCAAGTTTATTTCCTTAAAATACTCAAAAGAAAAATTCTAAAGTTCAATCTTTTTTGTTTTTGCTTAATCACAGAGTAATAGGGGTAAGGATGCAGTTCGATCTAGCATAAATGCCTTAAACAAACTTACATCCCAAATCACAAAGCCTCCTCGTCGTAAAACCTCACCCCTCAATTGGATCCCTCGGAAAAAAATGGAACCCTACTTAAAAAGGAAAATCAAAATGCTACAAGAAGTAGATGGGATGCATTTGACTCTAGACGAGACTCTACACGATTCAAATCCTCACTACTCAAGAGTCTTAAGGGAAAAAATTGCAATAAGAGAAGCTGCTGAAAAATCAATGCAAGCTCGTAAAGCTGCAATGGTGGAAGCTTCTTGGTGTCGTATACTTCAAGCAGCCAGGATCGAAAGTAAAGAAGCAGAAGCTCAGTTGTCAAAAGCAGAAGCTGCTGCTTCCGAAGCTTTAGAAGCAGCGAAAGCCGTAGGGGTTATTATGAATGAAGTATCGGAATCTTCGGAAATTATCCATTACAAAATCGAAGCAAATTTTGAAACTGCGTTTGAGGTTGATAAACAAGTAGCTGGTGCTGTGAAAGCTGCTTTTGTTAAGCTCGGGGATTGTCCTTCGATGAATAAAGATGGATTTAAAGATTTGTTGCGGAAAATAAGTGAGAACCCTGATTACGGAAATTATCTAGAATTTTCGGATTTCGATTCTGAATGTCAATCGGATGCTGGTTTGGAGCTTGACAAGAAAGGACATGATACCGATATGTTTAATAAGGCAAATATAGTGGGAATGATGTTGGAAAGACTTCGATGTTTGAAAGAAAATGAACTTGCTTCTCTTGCCACTATAGTAGCTACTTCTGGGCTAAATGCTGCTTTAGCTGAATCCGAGGTTAACAACAAGCAGAAAGACTATGTAAAATCCAACATAGAAAAGAATGAGGGTCTTAACAAGCAAACTAGGAGGAACTCGATTGCGGAATCACAGGCGAGAAGGAGGGTCGATGCTGAACTTCCAAGCCTAGACAAGTTTCTAGTGAAAAAGTTAACTAGACTAGAAAGAGAGGTACTAGAGGCCAAAAATGCCAGTAAAAATGAATCTACAGAAACAAAGCTAAATGTGGTAAAAAACGAGGAAAATGATGCAGTTTCTCATGACCTTGGAAGTGTGCTAGTGAAGCATTCTTCAAAGCTTGAGAAAGAGGTTGAAGAAGCAAGGATGAATAATTTAAGATCATCCGAAGTGAAAAACAAGAACAATAAGAACAACCAACAAGAGGTTTCGGGGATTCCTAGTCTAGATAAGTACTTGGTGAAACGCTTGTCGAAACTCGAAAGGGAAGTCCAGGAATCGAGAAGTCGGAATTCTGCGGAGCCCACACAAGACAAAGAAAACGTGGACTTGAACAAAAAGGAAACAAATTATGAAAGTCTAGATAAAGTTTTAGTGAAGCATGTATCAAGGTTGGAAAGGGCGAAACTGGAATTTCGTGATGCAGAGGAGCAAATGGGAATGAAAGTGAAAGGAAAGGGAACAAATAGAGCATCGGAGAGTAGTGAAGGGAGTTTGGATCAAGTTTTGGTGAAGCATAAGTCGTCACGGCTGGAGAGGGAAAAGATGGCGGCATGTGGGAGGGAGCAAGTAGATGATGATGATGATGGTAAAATAATAAGACACTACTCGTTTTCTAGAAGACAAGCTAGAGAGAAAGAGTTGCAGAATGCGTGGGGAGGCTTGAGCTTAGGAAACTCGATGATTCCTACTGTCTCTAGACTTGAACGAGACAAGGTAAGTTTGATTACGTTACTAATGTCTTCTTTACTCATATTAATTAAAGTCTAAGAACCGAACAATGATGCTTGTTCCTTATTATGTTTGTGCACTCATTATGTTGTTAGGCTGCTTGGATAAAAGCTGAAGAAGAAGAGAGGAAGAGGGAAGTGGAACAAGTATAGAGATTCAGCAGAAGACCGACCATATATTAAAAACAAGAAGCTTCTTTTCTAATATCAATACAGTTGTTGATGTTTGTTGTTTCTTCATATTAAAAACAACAAGTTGGATATTCTTTTGTCTAAACAAGCAATGTTTTCTTTGAAGCTTATGAATTTCACTTTCATTCTTCTTTACTAGCTAGCTAGTTCTTATTGTTTTACTTTATATTGTTTTCCAATGGCTATGTATGCATGTGCTTTCTTTCTCGTGCATCTGTGAAATTCCTCCTACAAAAGGTAAGGTGTTCAAAATGACAGCAGCAGATAAAATATTTTGCCAGCCTATTTCATTCCTTTTTTCCCCCCAACTTCTTCCTACAAAATTTGGAATTCTTGTTCGTGTGTGTGTGTGTGTGTGTGATTCATGGCCATTGTCAGGCTATGCAGATAGATTACCATCGGAATTTGGTTGGTTGGTTGGTTTCTATTTCTACAGTACTTGCGTTTTTTTTTGAAACAGAAGAACCAATATACTGTAAATAATTAATTCTTGCAATCAGAGCAAGAAACAAAGGTACAACAAGAGAAAACAGCAAAAGGTACAATCCATCAAAAGCACCAACCCATAAGCATGACTTATCATCTGTTCTGTACAAAATAATTCAAGAAAATCATTTGTACAAAATACATACTCCTATTGATTTGATTTGACTTGACTTGACTTGACCTGACCATCCAGCACAATATTAAAATTTATCACATGGATTGGATTAAGTTCATTTATTTGATTTGGACTTTACTTAATCTCAAAAATTAGCTTATAAGGTGACGATTGCCCAATATCTTATAAGGTGAAAACAAATTTTAGTCCCAATATACAGCTCAACCGACTCTTTCTCCACTCTTCTTCTTAACTCCACTCTCTCTCTCTCTCTCTCTCTAAAATGGCTTTTCCAGCTTCTCTCTTTCTCTTAACCTTCCTCCTCCCATTTCTCTTCTCTTTTTGCACTCTCCACAAATTCTAAAGGTAAATTTGACTTCTTTCTAATTTTGGTCCGAGCATATTTAGTTTTTCCTGTTTTCTTTTGAAGGGTTTATTTATTGATGAAATTAAGAAGAAAGAACCCATCTCAAAAGAAAAAAAAAAAAAAAAAAAAAAAAGGTTGTTATGTTTAGCTGAAAAAAGTGCCTTTTGAATTTGCTTTGTGCAGGAAATGCCTTGCATGCTTTGAGGACAAGGCGGCTGTCTGATCCCACTAATAATGTTCTTATAAGTTGGGATCCCACACTTGTAAGTAAATCGATCCTTGTACCTGGTTTCTGGGATCTTATTAGGTCCTGAGCTGGGTGAATTGAAGCACCTTCGGTTTCTGTAATTCTCTAAACACTGCCTTGATTTTCTGATTGACATGGCAACTGCATGGATAATCGGAGAGGGATGTTTTCTTTTCTGATTTCTCAAGTGAATTGTTGCAGGGAACTTTACAGAAACACCATACCACAGGAGTTGGGGGCCTATGGAAAGGTATAGTTACAAACATAATTTTTTGTTTATTTCTTAGATATTGGAATTAATTATACCCACCGAATTGATATTGTAACATTAATGGACCTTTTTTTTCTTTCTTCTTTTTTCTTTTTTGCAGTTTTGAGAACAACAGAGCTGAATATGACTTTGCATGCTAAGAAAGGAGATAAGAAAGGAGATTTAATTGCACAAAAGAAAGATTATAGGATGTTACATAATAAAGACAGCAGTTTCTTGATATCCTTATCCTTGTAATATGAATGTTATTGCAAAAGCTGAAAACTTACAGCTTAAATTAAAGAAAGTAAATCAAGAAAGACAACATTGATTGATTGATATCGGGGATTCAACTCCAAGTGATGCCTAGCTCCATTATAAACAAGTGCTCAGTCCTACTAAGATCAGCATCTCTTATCCTTGACTTCCCCTTACTTAATTATAAAGTGCAGATTCACTTTAGTATATGATCATATTTTGATCTTTTCCACTCTCAACTGAAATAAAAATGCTGGACTGCATCCCTTTTCAGGCAATTTTTCTTGCAGGTTAATGCCAATCCTACCTTAAGATTTAGGAGTCGGTCAGACCTCAACATATCTGCACGAAAGAGTACAACCTAAACGTCATGAAATCTTCTCTTTTCTGTTCCAAATATACAAAAATGAAAATAGAGAGAAGGTTTGTTGTGAAAGTTACTTACCTTTTGATATGTGCAGTCATGAACCATCATTAGGCTTCAAACTTAGCAAATAAGAGTGTTCAGCCTAAATTCTCTAATTTAACAAATTAGTTTCACAATGTCGGAGCCGGGTTATTGACAGCTACAAGTACAAACCAATATCTATCAAAACTTTATTTTCCAAGGAGGAGAAGAAAATTCTCCCTTTTCATTACTAAATGTACCGTACTCGGTATATAACTTGAAAAATGATCTGAAACTCTTAACAAATATGAAATATGTAAAACTGATTCTATAAATCTTCCTCTTCCAAGCAACTAACACTGTCAACACCTACCTATTCGATTTCCTGCATTGTTCACCAACCATGCTTCCTTTTTGTTTCAATTATTTGCTGCAAATTGCGCAGTCTTAAGGCATATTGTGACAGATCTTCTCGAGTTGTATGGGCCAATCTTCCCCAAGTATACGAGGATTTGATTCCATTGCAACACGGAAATCGAGATTATTTGCACACTTTGGTTGCATCTGTCTTTGAGCAAATCTACCAGGTAACATCCTATTATTCAATCCCGATACTATTTGATTATTATTCAACTGTCCCCCAGGAACACAGGGATCTAAACACCGAGATCCAGCAGCAATACTTATACAAGGCTCGATTATTCTTTTCAAGTACACATCTAAACTATTATTTAACAAATTAGCACAATCCATAGAATTTCCAAGTCCCTCTGAATCCAACTTCTTCTGCAAACGACTCATTAAAGATCTCGTATCAGGTAACTCGCCACTACTTTGACAAGTCTCGGAAAAACTTCTCTCAATAAAACCACAATGAGGATCTTTACGAGAACTATCCGTGTTCATGGAAACACCAAGAGGAGCAGTAACCGAAGCCCATCTTCTAATAATAGAAAATTGTTCAACCTCTTCACCATCTTCAACATTTGGAGGCCTGCTACATAGAGAGTGCAACTCCGTGGCACTTTGTTGTTCGTGTATTCTTGAAACTGTTTCTTCAAATGTGATACTAGGACTCTTACCCAGAGGACCAAGAGGGCTTGGACGATCCCTGAACTTTCGGTCTCGATTCACAGGAGACCTACATTTGCGAGGAGACTGAGGAAATGAATCACCATAAAGAGATTGCAAACAGTTCTTTTGGTAACCATTTGCAGCTTTGACATTGAGTTTATCAACTTTTTGAGGAGGGGTTTTGGCCTGACATGCATTGTGGATTATAGATCGAATAAGTCGATTATGAAGGGGCAGATTTTCTCTCCCAATTGTTCGTATGCAGCTCTTATCAAAGTCGGCTTTGTTAAGCTTGAAACCCAAAAATCTCTTCAACTGATTGAAGTACTCTTCTGCTCTTTGATGACCAATCTTACGATAAATAAGACCTTTCAGCTCTCGTGCATCTACACGAGTGAAATTATTTTCGGCCACCATTTTATTTGAACTGCTTAACATCAAAAGTAACAGATCCTTATCAATACTACAGTAAATAATACTTCTATATCAATCCCATCATCTCAAATTCAGCTGACTAACCCACAATCCACAAGTTAATAGTACATATTATTCATTCTAATGTTTAGAATTTTTAAGGAGCACAAACCATACAACGGGATCAGCTCAATTAACATATTGCAAAAATTCTTTCGTACTAAAATTAATAACAAGATCAAATTGTTTATGGTCGGAAGTGAAATTAAATTCCTCATCTTGATTAAACAAAATTTCATAACCAAAGGGTAAAGAAACAACATTTGATCGAATTCGGCAGTTTGAAGACGAAAGAAAAGACAGAATTAACAAAAATCATAACTTTCGAAGCAATCAATCCAAACCCATTTCAATAAAGATTGAAATTACAAATCCGAGAATTCAGTTATAAGTATTAAGCAAGAGATAAATTTAACAAAAGGTATTGGAACATAAGTTCACGTGAATTTGATTGAATTTCCAATCGAAATTAGGGCAAGAAAGAGAGAGAAATTGACCTGGTTCCGGAGAGTTGAGGTTGAGCCTGGAGTTGAATTTTCTTTAGTTTGGTTTGGGTCCTCAAATTAAAAGGACGGCCTGTCTCTCTATGTTTCTACTAATAATAGTTCGTTTCGTTTTGTTTTGTTTAGTTTAGGTTTCCTTTTATATTTTGGGCTTTCAAATTTAGACACCCTTCAAAAAAATGTCACATATTTATTTAATTGTTGACCAATGAGGACAAGAAAAATAGTTTAAATTTGTAACTAAATCATCCCTCAGTAATGTACTCTTCCAACTATAAAATTGGCAATGATATATTGACTGCGTGAAGGGAGCTCGTAGCTATATATATATATATATATATAACTTGAGCGAAAAGAGCTTAGAGCGAGTTAGACCAGATGGTTTTTCTTTTTCTTTTCTGGTCATGAAGAACAAGAGAGCAAAGAAAAAAGACTAAGTTAGATCATCGAGCAACAAGTGCCGAACATACTCATGAGGATCCTCCCGCTTCAAAATATATCCCTCTATCGGTTTGATGACCCTTCATAGCAATAGCTTCATGCGCTTATTATACTTGAGAGTTGAGACGAGTAACAAATAATTCATACTAAAAAAATGCTTTAATTTGTAGTGTCTGCTGTGTCCTTCCTTCTTCTCAACTATTACCCAAGCTTTCTATATAGTATATATATTTGTTCTTACACTCAAAAGCAAATCTTAGTTAGTTCCCTGAATAACTCATGCGCCACTAATTAATACAAATTCAAGTACAATTCTAACTTCAACTCCACAAATCAACAAATGATATTCTTTTTTATCATTAATTCACAATATCTTATGTACTTATAACTTAAATTTGTGTTATTTCCACGGTCAAAGTTATTGCAATAACCATATCATAATACTTACTACAATTCAATCAAGATCAAGAAAAAACTTTACCATCATAACTGAACTGAAACATGCAAATTTGTCGGAAAGGTCGATCATATTCATGGTGGGATAGACAGAAGAGTAAGTTTTGGCTATAATTTAAATACCACTCTTATAATTAATTAATATGGTATCTTATAAATTTAGCATTTCCATTTCTAACCAAAAGAGCCATTTAAATGGATGATACAAAACTCTGAAGATTATAAATCAAGCGTGAAACAGTACAAAGTGTGTAATATTAATTAATTCCATCTCGGTGTCCACTAAAAATTTTGACAAGCCACAACATACTTTCTCAGATTACTCCTCTTTGGCAAAATGGCAGATCTTCTAAAGTTGTCTGGACCAGTCTTCCCAAATATACGAGAATCTAATTCCATTGCAGAACGAAGATCCCCCCAGTACATTTGCGTACTAATCTTTGTCCAAATATTCAAGAAACTGTCTGTAGGCCAAGGTTTGTCCTGTGACAGAAGCCCAGGTGTCGGTGAAGTTATAGTCAAATGTTGTAGGCGCTTGTGATGTGAGTATGAGTATACCTTCTAACAACAATTGATTTTGGGTTATGTGGTTGTTGTGTATGAGGAGCTATACTTTTCTACTCAATCCAGACATCATGTGCTCAACAACTGTCGAGGAACTCTACACCGTCCCCATGCAACATCTTATTTATGCTTCTCAACGTCAAAATCACCTGATCTGAATCTTTAATGCCCTGTTGCAGTGATCCTTTCCCATCAAATTGAAAACAAGATTACATTTTTATTTGTATGGAGAATTTCATGACAAATAAGACTTTGAAGTATATTTTTCAAAGAGACAAACATTCATCAGAATTTCGCTGAAAATATCACCTTCAGAAAAGAAAATACAGATATTATAGCCATCTGCCCCCATTTCACATTGGGATTGAATACTAAAAATACCCAGAAAACAATTCTATTAAAAAAGAGTGAGAGGGCTACAAAGACCCAAAAATAACAAATAATAGTGGAATCATATTAGAGAATAGTTCACCTTGTATGCTAAATCAAGAACCCAGGATTTGAATTGAATTTTCAAAGAATATTAGTGTAAGAAATAAGAGAAACCAACCTGGTCCCAAAAAGTAGAAGTCGACCTTAGAGTTGATTGATCTTATTTTGGATCCATAATTGCCTCTTCGACAATGGCCTGTCTGTATTCCTGATGAGTCCATTTCTGACAAAAATCTAAATTGAGGGAAAGAACAAAGCCAAAGAGAAAATATCCCAGATCCACTTTCAGATATATATCAGTTCTCAACATGTATGATAACCAATTAATACTTCTGTAGTTCTTGAGTTATCCCACCAGATTTTATTTATTGTTTCTCCACGAAATCACAAATTTGGTAATAAGGTCATCTGTGATATATTTTGCAGTGACTGTCTTTAAATATTTATCAGTAGAACACCAAAAATCTTCTTTCGGTTGGCACGAGCTTTGATAAAGTAGGTAGGATTTCATGCATAGTCAATTTTGAGTCACTGTATTATCATTGCTTTAAGTTATAATTATAATAAAAATAATAATATAAAAAAGAACGTTTCATTGAATCTGCAATTGCCCAATCAGATACAAAAGCGTACTAGATGTTAAACTGGTTCTGATAATATTCATCTTATCCTATAGATAAAAAAAGGAAAAAGAAGATAACTCCCCAAGAAAAAGGAGCATTAATTGGCAGAAGTTGTGATCTTTGCTTCCTCATCTACACTCACGAATGATCAATTGTCCGAAACGGTGGGGCTTGACCAAATTTCAAAATGTATGCAGTTTCATAAACAGGGCGCAGTGGCAATATCACTTGAGCATCAAGATAAGCATCGCATGAAAAACACCACACTGAAAGGTCACTGTTTCAAATAATAATTAGATAAGAGTCACAATCAACCAATGTAAAGAACTAAAGATAAGAACAAAAGAAAAAAAAAAAGTTGGACCGAGTCTTCAAACAGAGAAGAAAATGAAATAAATAATAACCTGTAGCTCAGTGCCAAACCATGATTAATCTGTTGATAATGCTCTAGCATGTGCTTGTTCACAAATCGGCTGCAGAGGACTTCTTTGCAACACAAGCATAACCAGTTCTCCTTTGGATGTTCACACCTTCATAGCATTTATGTTTATTAGTTATAAGGCGTTTTCAGAACGACAAATAAAATAATGATGCAACAAACTTAATTCCCAGATCTAATAAGGGAGTGCAATCCAATTTTTCAAACTCAAGGGTCCGAACATTGGACAAATTAAAGATAACAACAACAGTGGAGAATATTAGCATTCCCCACTGATAAATTTCTTTAGGAAATTAAGCCTAATATTTTAAGTGCCAGGGTGAGGGCATAAAGGACCATATTTAAAAGGGAAGACAAGTGGTGTCATTGTAAATTCAAGATTTAAGTGTCATTTTGATTCAAGTGCACCATGTTAATTCCTTTTCTTGCAAGGAAACATGGGAGGAAATTTACATCTAACTGAGGGTAACATGTGCTAGTTGAACCTCTTGAGTGAAATCAAGATGATAATACAATCTTATACGGCATAAAAACAATAATTTGTAACAAAATGTATGCTAAAGGAAGCTATTGGGATCTTGAACTGAAGCCAGCATATAATCAACTCAATTTCGGATAAATAAAGTCCCAAACTGCGGACCAAATTTCGGGTCGACCAAAAGAAGGTTTAATGTCAAACAGAAAGATGAGTTCAACTTGTCCTGAAGCTCATTCAAAATGTTCAATCTGCGGTCCACCAAAGTCCCATCAAATGTTGAACCTGGATGCCAGGATTTGAAAGAAAACCTTCTTCATTATTTGCATTAAGTTTCCATGTTCCACATGCAAGTTTGGCAAATTTCATGAACCACAACATACGATCGCACACTACTCAACTTCGACTTTGAAGCTCAATCAATTCTGAATATAGCCAAAATCCAAATAAATATACTCCATTTTTTTTATATATATAATTAGCTATAATCACTATTCAAAGTGACCCCAAAATACAAATATCACAGAAACTGCCACGTATACGCATGTGAATTATGTATGAGGAGTTGAAAGGGGGACTAGGGTTTAAGCAGGCAGACCTGTTGCAAGGAGTGCCAGGGATTGGGATGTGGGTTAGATCAGAAGATAATGAATCCAAATGATCGCAGTGGGTTCGGGCCTCGACCCAGCCAGATTCCGAACCGTATAACATCAATTCCTCTTTCAATTCGACGCCTTCTTCACCTATAACTGGAAGAGAAGAGGACGACGAAGCTTTATTGGCCATCGATCTGGTTGTTGGATAACTGAATTTACCCCTCAAATTTTCTTTTTTACAGTCAATTTCTCATTTCAGTACTATTTATTGACTTAAAAGAGTACTTGAACCGACATATATATATTTAATTTAATTAATTATTCGTAGAAGAAAAACATTTCCCCTTCTAAATCTCATTTAAAGTTTCAAAAAATGGCTATAAAAGTCCTACTGATACAGTTCTAAATAAATAAATAAAATAACAAATAAAAAGAGTTCCACTAATACAAGTTATTGGCACATTTTATATTTTCACATAAATTAAGAAACTTAAATAATCAATTTTTTAAGATATAATATCAAGGTATTTTTAAGATATAATATCAAGAATACATTTCTAATTATTTCTTTAATTAATATTATTGATCTTTGTGCACTTTATTTTTTTTCTTTGATAGTTGATACATATATCATTTCAAGTTCAACTTCAATATAATTATTAGTAATTTACTCCTAAACTCCAAAAATAACAGGAACGTATATAATTTATATGCTTCATTCAATTAATTAATTAAATAAATGAATCTAAATTTATAGGATACCTAATTTCAGTAATATTTAAGTTAAATACAGTTAATATCGTATACTTATGTATTATTTGACCCAACATGATGTAAACTTATGCTAATAGATTATTTGATTATGTGCAGAACATGTTAGATACACCTCTGAGTTGTGTGTCCAAGACTTGTCCGTCAGGGTCAATATTTTTTTTTTTTTGATAAATAATTCTTTTATTTTGAACATATCATGTAATGGGTTTGATATTTATAGAGATTGTTTATAAATTATAATAAATTCATGTACGTCAATCTTCTTTTAAGAAGAGGATTCATTATAAATAAAATTAGATTGTGAAATTTTTAAAGAGTATGTGCATCATAATTCATAAGTAACTTCAACATAAACAACAACAGTATATTCTCTTATTAATTTTTCTATTATCTACTAAACTAGTACTAGCTTTAAAATGACAAACGAAAGGTTTGAGTGTAATTTTTATATACTGTCCTGAAGAAGAAATTCAAAAGGAATTGTGATTTTTATTTTCTTATCCAGATATATTCAACCAGGGGTTGTATGGTAGGATCTAAGGCCATCTCTAATGGAGATGGCCGGGCTCGGTCTCGGGGCCGGGCTGCGGACGAAAACCACTGGAGATGGTGCGGGCTGGGAGAGCGGGGTGGCCTACGGGGCGGCTGGGGCTGGGCTGCGGTCCCGGGGCGGCACGGCTTGGGGATCGGGGGCGAGTGGGTTTGGGGTGAATATTAACAGGCAAGATTATTTATGTGGATCCTATACATGTATGATTAGGTGCAATAAAAGAAGAAGATTCTATCAATTTAATTTTTGTATACTCCATTTGGGAAAATTCTAGGGTGCCGCTACGTTAGGTGCCGCTAATATCACATTAGGTGGTATTACCACACAATGTGTATCACATTCTATGGTACATGATCACATTACATAGTATTAACCCCATATATTTAGTATGACCCCCACATCATGTAGTATTTATTCCAAATTAGGTGGTATTACCACGCAATGTGTGTCACATTCTATGGTATAAATTATACTCCTTATACCATACAATGTGATACACATTGTGTGATAATACCACCTAATGTGGTATTAGCGGCACCTAACGTAGCGGCACCCTAGAATCCCCCATAAATTTGTGATGGTGTTTACATCTTGGAAAGATATTTCTTTTTGTGTGTTAACCATGGCAATTAGCTGATAGGGATCATAAATGTTTTGTTGCGATTTTGGAGAAGATGAGGGCGCGTGTAACCACGCGCCCCTCTTTAAAACAGGTGCCACCAAGTGGCGGCACCTGATTCGTCCGTCCTTTTTTTTCTTCTGTTGTGTTGTATTTATGTATTTATGTTGTGTATTTAAACCTAATTAATGTTCTTTAATTAAAATTTAATTAATGTTGTGTATTATTGTAATTAATGTGTTGTTTTAATTATATAGTATATAATATGATTAATTATTTAAAGTAACACATAAATAAAATTATGATATACTAATAAAAATAGAAATAGTCCATTTAATTAAACACTCATACAAATAATTTTTTTTTAAAATACGAAATTAATTAAAAATACAAAATAAACACTCATACAAATAAAATTTAGATTAATACTTAATCTAAATTAAATATTTAAATACATTCTAAAATAGACATGAAAAGTACATTTAGATACTCATTTTTAACCGTATTTTGCATAAACATGTTCTATTAAGTCTTTTTGAAGTCTACGGATAGCGTTCCCCACTTCGAATATATACCATCCGCAAGATAGTAAGGCATGCGGTAAGTATTTCCGTTCACTTCATACTGAACCTCGGGAACGTTACCAGAAGTAAGGTTATCGAATAGAGGTGAACGACCAAGTACTGTAATATTTGTTATAAAAATGTTTGTTTGCGTATTATGTATTAATTTTAAGTTACTTTAATTAAATATTCTATTTAATATTAATATTGTAATATAATTAATAATTAAATTACGAGTACTAATATAATTACTATTATTAATATTAATATTAAAAAAATTTAAAACTATAATATTAATAGGTGAGAGTGGGCAAAGGAAAAAAATTGAATTAATTCCCCACGGAGCCCCAACCATTGGAGACGACCAGGCAGGGCCCCGGGCTGGCCCTGGGCTAGCCCCGGGCTCTGGCTAGCACGGGCTCCAGAGCCCGGGGCTAGCCCTCAACCATTGGAGATGGCCTAATAGGGGGTATTATGTCATATTATATGTGTTAGTAGAGTTAATACAACGTTTGGTGGTATTGTTCTAATATCGGGTCAAATGGATTAAATCCTTACGACCCGGTATTGTGACTATATTATAATCCGGGGAACATGGATTTGCTGAAATATCACTTAACCTCAAATTTACATATTACCTATTTTAATATATCATAAATTCTTCTTAAATTTCTGAAAATGAAAACACATTATACATAAATAAATCACAAACTAAAATTTATATCAATTAGCATGGAGGCATTCGAACTAAAACAATGAATAAACCTCGATCAATTCATACTCTTATACGTATAATATAAATGACTTTGATTAATTGATATATCTTAACTAACATAATATGTTCAATTAAGTAGTGAAAATATATTAATATATGCTTAAACTCGTAACTCCACCAATCATATTGCAATTGATAGTTTTAATGTAATATGATTCAATCAAATTTACCAAACGTATTTTTAATATGACATTCGATCCAGCTCCGATCTAATCCACCTTAATCTCATAAACCATACCAAATGCTTATACTAGGGCCATACATGGATGTGTTGGAGATGGCCTTAGGGCCACCCGTGGATGGTCTCCATCCAAGGGTGTAAATGGACAACCCTGGTTATGGGACGTGCCAGTTGCGCGACATGGCACCCCTTTTACATTTTTTTATTCTTTTTTATAAACTAAAAAAAATTAAAAAGAAAAAAAAAACTAACTACAAATTTAACAACACCTCGTTTAATTTAATTAACTAGAAATGGAAGATACATTTAATTATAAAAATTGCGGAAGGTTTAATAACAATTTGTTTTAAATTAAATATGTAACATTATTAGTTTTAATTTTGAATATGTAAATTTGTCTATGAAACTAAAATTTAACAACATTATAATATAATAAAACCATTATTCATTATTAATTTTGAATTTATATATTTATCTACAAAAGTAAAATTTATTTAACCACATTTAAAATTTATTTTGAAACATTTAAAGTTTATTTAGTCTCTAATATAATATAAAATGTTAAATGTATGATTGGGACAAAATATAAAAATACGATATTTGCATTACATTACGCCAAATATTGGTACATATACGTTGATACATATAAAAGCTTATATAAATAAATAAAATTACATGTTATGTAGATACTAACTTATAAGAACTTATTATTATTATTATAGATATTATAGGTGAGAGTGGGATTTTTTTTTTTTTAATTAATTGAATGAGTTAGCCCTGACGGTTGGAGATGGTACAGATTCATCAGAGTGGAGATTGAAATCCTTGGCTGCGAAAAGCCGAATGAGTTAGAGATGCTCTATGTGAGGAAATCATATTTTGCTGTTAAATGCCATATGGAATAGTTGTGAGTTATTTTTGTCATTCAAATTACATTATTATAATGTTTCAAACTCATCAAAATGTCAGTATTATGTAGGATTTAGGAGTATTTTCCGATCTTTTTTAAAGGATTTATTATTATTAGCCTTGATTTTTTAATAATTAACATCGAAGTCATATTACCGAAAGTCAAAATTACCCTCAAACTCTATTACTATCCCACTAGGGTTTGGGCCTGCTAATACATATAAATACACTTTCTACAGCTGCTTGGCTATAGAAAACCACCTCCAGCTTTCAAAAGAATTCTTCGCCCGGCGGCTTCCGATAGAGGAGAAGATGGGTCACTCTAACATCTGGAATTCTCACCCTAAAACCTACGGCCCTGGATCCCGCACATGGTATCTACGCTCTTCAATCGCTATTTCAATTTCCAATCCTCGTTCTTATTTTTAATTGCTCTTTATTATTGTAGATTATTTTGATTTGTTTATCCTTTATTCATAATTTCAATTTGTGGAGCTCGTTTTGAAGGTAGAATGGTGATCTGATGATTCGTAGTTAAGTAAGAATTTATTTTCACTATTACATCGCATGTTAATAATTGTGATGAAATTTTTGGTGGTCCTTTTTAAAGAAAGGATATGCAGTTAGTTTTTATTTCATCCTTTTGACTTTGGGATTTGGTAGTCCATCTATATTCTGTAACCATTGATTATGATGAAAGCAGTACATGTAAGATGCCTGGAGTTGAATTGATTGAATGATATGAACTAGGATCTGATATTTAGTATAGAGTTGGGGATTTATTTCATCATTTTTTATGTAATACTGGAAAATACTTTCTTAGGGATGAACCTTTCTCTCTCAAATAGTATTTATTTTCATCTCATAATAATTGGATTGAATTACAAATCGGAACTACTCCTTTTTCACATGCTTAGATTTCTAGTTCCTGCTGGATTTATTTCATGTTTTTAGTTTTGGGTGTTGATGCTGATTTATCTTGACAGCCGTGTTTGCGGGAATCCCCACGGGATTATTAGAAAGTATGGGCTGATGTGCTGCAGACAGTGCTTCCGCAGCAATGCCAAGGAAATTGGCTTTATCAAGGTAAATAACTACCTTACCTTTATTTTTTGCATTTACATCAATTCCATGGGATATATTATCTGCATGTTAAAAGTAGCTATATTTTTTTGTCAATATGATCTCTTTTCTATACTTAGTATAGCAATTTTTTTTTAAAATGTGTATGTCAATTTGCATTCGACACTTAAGGATTATCATTTCAAGTATGTATATTCCATTTCTGATTTACTTTTACCGTTTGCAGTATCGCTGAACTGTTGATGCCCCTGCATAGATGAGAATTGTTTCCCATGAGTGCTTATGAAGAGCTAATTCTCGAATCATTTTGTCTAGTTTATTTTATCAGAGATTGGTTTAATGTGGATGGTTGTTCTACATTATTGTTGAACTTTATCTAATTGGTGATCCAACTACTTATATACTCTTATTTCGTAATGAGTTGTTCTGTTTGCTACATATATTTTCTGCAGTAATGCCATGGCCCTCTTATTCTATTAAGTGCCTTTTCGTCGTTTTTGTTGTTCAACCATTTGCATTTTCTTTCTTTCTTGATGGTATATACTGCGCCTTTGATTATCTTTGACCATTCACTTTAATCTTGACTCTATTTGGATATATGAGTATTACAATAATCGTTCAATCATCCAATGATTGTGTTAGTAAGAGTTGCAAGTTGATTTTATTGACCCTATTACTCTTTCTACTTCATCTAAACCCATTTTTTTTCTCAAATACCCATTGATTTAGGATGTTTGTCTAGAGAGGAGGCCTTGTTCTTGTTTGATGACATCAAGAGTTTTTGAATTCTAGTCATTCCTGAATTGTGTTTTTTTTTCTTTTTTTTTTTAGCTAAATATTTTTTGTGATTGTTAGACAATTCTTATGATTTGCTACTGATCATATGGATTGATAAATTCACTGGTTAAGTAAATGAAAATTAAGATGTTTCATTAGGGATTGGTAAAATGACCAAATTTATCCATAAAATATGAATGTACCATTTTATTATCTGTCAAAAATAAATGTATTAAAGGATGATTTTTTATTGTTTGAAAACTAAGCTCATTTTCTCTTCATGAAACCTATTAGAAAGTTCACCTTTCTAAAATTTGTATGGATTGATTGAAAATGTTATGGATGGTATGGAAAATTGAAATTAAGTAGTTACATTCATTTCAACCTAATCCGGATTGCGTAAGAATTTTTCAGTGAATTATGTTGCGCTTTGTGAATGAAAATAAGTAGATACGTATTAAATCGTCTGATTTTTTTTTTAAAAAAACTTGCAAAGTTAGTTGGGCTTGAGCCAAAACGATTCAACAGGTTTTGGGTAAATGAAGAGGGCCAAATCCAAATGAAAAAGAATCGATTCTGACTATAAAGAATCACTTTTGAGTAAATTAAGGGGGGGGAACTGTACCCACGTGAAGCCACTCCTACACTGAACTATAAATAAAATCATTTTATATTATAATTCTTAGACTTAATTTTTCAAGAAAAATGTAGAGCTCTTTTGTGTTGGCATCAAATCATGCTTCTATGAAATTTTAAAGTGAAGGTGTGAACTAATTTCTTCCACCAAAACCAAAAAAAAATAAAAAAAAATCAGTGGTATTAGGTTATTTTTATTTTTCTTATAATGAAATTATATTGTTGATGATTTCATTCTTCTCAAGAAATTCTACTTTTGTGATCGTATCGAAAATAGTACATAACATAATAGCTTGTGCAGTTGTGCTTATCCTATAAATCTAACCTTGAATGAACTGATACCAAATTGTCTAGGTTAGGTACCAATCAAAATAAAGACTTTATATATATATAATTTGCTTTTTATGGCAAATAAGCAGTTGGAATGATGGATGGATCAGTTAGAACTTAAAAACACTATGATTAATGTATATAATTTATAGTGGAGTATCATTCTTTTGAGTTGGCGATATGATCACTTTAATTTGATTGATCAGTGGACATGTCCATGTTATGATAACTCTATCTAATTCATTCATTTGGGGTAAACACCACTTTTGTCCCTCTTATCATTAACTTTTTACAGAGTGATCCCTCTTATGTTTTTTTTCTACTTTAGTCCTTACTATGAATTATTTTTTTCACTTTAGTCCTTTTTAAGTGGTCCAAGGCGATTCCGATAACACGTGATATGCTCATGAGGGTAATTTTATCATTTCAAGTAAACTAATAGATCCATTTTCGTCTTTTTAATTATTTAAAAAAAAGACTAAATATATAATCTCTTCCAAACTAGGTTTTCATTCCAATCCAACTTAATCGTACATTTCGTTCCAAACTAAAGTTTTTTCCTAAAATCTTTTTCAAACACCAAAATTGTTCACCAATTAAACAATATCTCAAATAGTCTCAATAGTGAACGGACGAAAATGCCCTAAAAAATATTCATATGCATGTCATGTGTTATCGGAACCACCTGATAATGACTACAGTGAAACACATAATTCATAGTAGGGACTAAAGTGGGAAAAAAACATAAGAGGGACCACACTATAAAAAATTAATGATAAGAGGGACCAAAAGTGGTATTTACCCTTCCTTTGGTGTTGTTATATTATGATTAAAAAAATAAGAAACATGAGTACTTAAGGGCATCTCCTATGTAAAGAGGGGAAGATGGATTTGGGGTTTTTTGGATCTAGGGGGAAAAAAAAATGAGAAAAAATGTAGGAAGGGGAGAAAAAGCTATTCTCCCCTTCCAATCCCTTCTCACCGCTTGAAGCGGTGAGCTGCTTGCACTCGCCAGCCCAGCTCAACTTTTTTTTTTTCTTTTTTAAATAAAAACTCTTTTAATTTTAAAAAAAAAATTCTTTAAAATACCTTATTAAATAAAATGTAATTCTTATTTAATTTTAATTTTATTTAATTTGTCTACTATTTTTAAAAAGTTAATTTTAGTATAAAAATGTAACTTTTATTTAATAAAATCAAATTTAATGTAATTATTATGTTGGAAAATTTTATGTCAATTAAGTATTTAATTGTTGTATTATTGTGCACCAGTTTTAAAATTCCTTTAAAAGTTAATTATTAGAAACTCAAATTTAATTTAATTAATAAAAATGAAACCTTAAACGAACTTTTTTTTTTTTTTTTATAATAAACCTTAAAAGAACTTAATGAACATTACATATGACTCGTTAAATAAAAAACGACATAACCCTAACAATTAGACATCTAAAATAAATACGATTACATATGATCGCCATTTGGACCGTGTATTGCCCACACATGTTCAACTAAGTCCTTTCGAAGTTGACGGTTGACCTCTACTGAGCGTATTTTTTGATGACGTAACAAATATTCTTCTACGGATATCGGACCGGAGCGAAGCAAGCCAAATTATTAGTTGTTAACTATTTAATTATTGTATTGTTGTGTTTTTTTTTCAAAAATATTGGTTGTTATTGTTATTATTATTGTCAATCTTAAATTATATCTTATTGTTATTAATTATATATTTATTTCACATACGAGTTAATTTTTATTACTATTATTAGTATTGCTATTATTATTATTATTATTATTATTATTATTATTATTATTATTAAGTGAGAGTGGGGGAAATTGAGAATTTTAATTAAATGGAATTAATAGATTGATACATTTTAGATGACTTATGAAAATGAAAGGGGAAGCTGGACTTGGATTCTGAGGGGAAGCTGGACTTGGGCTGAGGGATACATAGGAGATGGCCTAATGATCGATGGACATATATATATATATATATATATATATATATATATATATATATATATATATATATATTATGATTATCATCTACTAGCTAGTTCAAGTCTCAATTTTTTCAACCACCTCCATTTCCTTTTCTTAATTAATCAACCCATGCATCATTGAATAGAGAGTTTCAGCATATGTATATATATAAGATAAATTATATACTGTATGATTATATAAATTTAGATCGAATTAATCTTCCTATTTTTATTTTCATCACATTAATTATATATGTGATTGAACAATGTAATGCTTTTAAGATAATAATAATACTAATAATAATAATAATAATAGTGAATTAGATACATACACGATTAATATAGGGAGTATATGTAATTATTAAATTCTTATATAGCGTGTGGATGTACATGCAATTACTGTATGGGTGCATGATGGGTCTACAATATGTATAAATATATGTCATAATATATGGAGATCTTTTTCCTTTGTTAAATAAAAAGTAGTATAATATATAATATATGCTTAATAAAATAATCCAAGTTTGCTTGAATAAGCTTTAAACCATGCTTTATTAAATAAACAAATAATAATCCGATGTCGTAGGTAGGTAGGTTCGGTTCGGTTCGATTGTTAGTGTTTGCATGCTGCTTTGGTGGTCCCAATTAATATTATATTGCTCACTACTCTATTAATTAAATTGATGAAAATTTTGGTACGTACGTACTGACATGATTTTCATTTTCTTTTTTTTTTTACTTGGCTAGGCTAGATTCAGTCAGTAGCCCCAAAGGATCCAAAGTTTACACGATCTATATCTATACTATATACCCACCTCTATATATAGTTGCTAGAAAAAACTTTCATCACAGGAAAAAATTAACAATTTGGGATATACTGTTATTTGATTTAGACTTAGTTTTTTCGTACCTAGTGATCAATCCATGAATTTAAGTATGAAAGGATAATATTTTATCCTCTTATACACATGTATTTATCATTTTTATATACACGATAATAAATAGGACTAGTTGATGAATTATTTAGGTGTTAGACCTTCTCCAAGGGACCATTTATATCCCAAATTATAAGAGATTTGATAAGAATTGTGCAAAAAATCAACTCTAAGGAAATCTTTAAAATTTAAGAATGCCAAAAAAATTTAAGTTTGGACTCTCATATATGAGAGTCCATATTGAAATCTTAAAAATTATTTTTGCAGACAAAAGTACAAATTATAGTACTTTATTATTATATTAAATAGATATTAATTATATATCATTATTATTTATATATAAATTAAAATTAAAAGTAATTTGTTAAAATATAAGCGAGCTGTTGGAGTGGAATGGTGTGGATTTTTAAAAATAGAATCTTAAAATATAAAGAAGTTGTTGGAGTGCAGAGTAAAAAGTGGGAATGTATAACACTGTTCACTCCTTAAATTTTAAGATAAGAGGCCTGAATTTAAGAGATCTGTTGGAAATAGTCTTATAACTTTGGACAAAATTTGCCATAAAAATAGTAAGCAGTACCAGTACTGTACAATTGACACGTGCATTGCATATCCAAGTTGCAGAGATTTGCCCAAAGTATCATAATATAGCAAGCAACTGTATTCATCGAAATGAACAGGGACAAATTAAGAGTACGTTTTTGTTTTCTTGATAATAATAATATATAAAGAAGAGAGACAAGAGTTAAAAGAGTCATCCCTTTTTTGACGCAACGTACATAGCTTCTATGTAATAATGTGTATGATTAAAATCTTATAGTAATTAAATTTAGGATTAAGTTATTAAAAGTATGTATACATTATATTTAGTTACTTTTTGGATCATGATATAGTATATAACACATTAATTATATATTTATATATTGTGGTTGGTTCCATCGATTTGTAGTTTTATACGTGATTTTTTTTTCTTTTCAAAAACTCAATCCTTCCATTTTATAATATACCGTAATTTCCCCATGTTCAACTTCCGAAATTATGAACATAATTAATATTTGTTGAGGTAACCAAAAATTAAAAGTGACTTTTTATAAAACAAGAAAAACGCCATTCCACAACGATGCATAACCCTTCAATTCATCAATTCTCCTACAACAAGGCCCACCAAATTAGTTACCATTTATCATAGGATAAAAACTAAAACAAGAATAATATAATATATATATATATGCTTGAAAATCAAGGGAGATATATATAATGGATAGAGACTGAACGTGACTGTGCATCCCATTATATATAACAACTAATAGTATACAAATAAAAAAATAAAAAAAAAATGGACAATTGGTTTTCAGTTATGTTTTTGCAACAAGACAATGCCTTCATTTTCAGGGCATGCAGTAATTAGATCATCAAATTAATTATGCTCACTATGAATAATGATAGTAAAATATATTTATGTATCCATGAGTTGCATGAATCGATTGATAAATGTGTGCAAGAACGGTTGATTTTATAACACATGCCTCGTATATATATATTTTCAAATAGATCGAAAACTACGGAAATGGAAAATAAATAAAATTTAAATCTACTTTAGTGGAACAATAGTCAACGTTGGTCTTTCTGTAGTCAAACTCGAAACTCTACTTAGGTACAATTTATACTAGATGGGATCTTTATTCCACCATTTTATTATATGATATGATGATGTACATTCAAATGCAATAATATCTTCTTCATCAAAAAATTAAGATTAGAGTAATTAGTATTTTGTTTCAACTAAATTTGGAGTAAGCGAGTTGTCTTTCTAGCTACATGATAGTACGTAGTAGAGGTAGCCACCTATTCATTTTTCTTGACCACTAGGCGCATCAGTATCACCTTCCCAAAATTTCAAAAATAGTAATGTAATTTTAAAACCGGTCATGTAATTATTTCCAACATACATAAAGTCCTCTAATTTTTATTCAATTTTAATTTTAGTCCTATTTATCCTCTGACTTCTAATTTCGTCTTGTATTTATTATAAATTTTGTCCTCCTAATAAGTTTCAATTTTTGTTCTTCAGTTACAAACTTTTTCTTCGATTATAGGACCAAATTTATAATTGCAGAATGAAAATGGAAAGTTAGAGGACGATAATTATTTTGCATAGGACTTAAATTGAATTTGGGTGAGAAAAGTTTGAAGACTTAATTTATCATGCATAGAACTAAAATTGAAATTTGGTGAAAGTTAAATATAACAAAATGTGTGTTTAGTATATTTACATAACTATTTCAAAAACAACTTCCAAAGTTACATGAACGTTTTTGAAATTTTGCCCACTATTATTGGATAAATTATAAACATTCTAGTTTTCACTCTACTTTCTTCCTACTCCATATTTTTTTTTCTGTATGCATTTTAATTTAAATATGTTCCCTTATTAAGATTCGTTTATAGTATACTATTTCTTAAATTAACTTATTATTTTCCTACTTGTGTTTGTGTTGGTGAAAGTTACACATATTTGAATTCGTTAAAGGCGATTCGTGATTAAATTTGATGGTGAAATTTAAATTATTATAATTAAGACACGAGTAAGAACATGTTAATTCATCTGTTCCAATTTATTTGTCATTTTACATGTTTTCACACATATTAAGATATCTACTAAATAGTCTCAATTTTAAGAAAAAAATAAATTATATTTCTAAAATAGGCTTATTCTTTATTTTATCTTACCATTAACTATTAATTATTTACACTTTACACCCTCACTCTTATTTTATCCCTTATTCTCTCTCTAAAAGATGCATTAAATAGGGCAAAATAGCACATACACAGTTAAGATGAGGTAAAAGTGATTAATAATCAATCAATAGACAGAGATACATACTTGAACTAACTCTTGTTGTTAATGGACTTTTTATGGTTAGCGTTACGTCTCTCCAAAGTTTCGCTAAACCCCAAACCCACCCCCATACCATAGGTATAGTACAGTGAATGTACCAAAAACTCTGTGCCCCCAAATCTCACCCCCACACCACACGCATTCCTCTCTCTAGATTCTCGCCGGAGAGAATTCCTTGAGATTTTTCAATTTCTGAATTTTGCTTTTTGAGTTACAGCCACAGGTTCAACAACATTGTTTAATTGAGAAATAAGGGTTTCTGGGTGGGTAAGTCTGTTCTGTTTTTTCCCTGAAAGAAAAAAAAAATATTAAGAAATGTGAGATTGTGATAATGGTGGCTGCTGTTTCTGGATTAGCAACTGACCCCCAAATCACCGACGAGCTTACCAAAAGATCGCCATTGTTGCCTTCAGAAAAAGATAACAGCAGCAATGGAGTTACAAACAATAAAAGAAAACCCAAATCAAAAATTGTTTCCTCTAGATACATGTCCCCTTCCCCTTCAACTTCCACTTCCACTTCCACTTCAAATTCATCTTCAGTTTCCTCTTATTCTTCCTCTTCTTCTAAAAAATACCCATTCCCTTTAGTTTCTCAAAACTCGACTCCCATAGGTCCCAAGAGGTCGGTTTCTGTAGACCGGCGTAGACCCGCTACTACTAGGCCTTTAGCACACGATCTTGATTCGAAAAACGCCAATGGTGCTGCCACAAAGATTCATTTCACATCTACCAGGAGTTTGTCAGTTTCCTTTCAAGGAGAAGCATTTTCGTTGCCTGTTAGTAAGACTAAGGTGGCCCCTCCTTCGCCCAATCTAACTAGTGTGAGAAAGGGGACTCCAGAGAGAAAGAGGACTAGTACTCCATTACGAGGTAAGGGTGACGGAGGAGGAGATCTAGTAGATAATTCTAAGCCTATTGATCAGCATCGTTGGCCAGCTAGGAATCGAACAGTGAATAACTTGTCTAGGAGGCCTTCGGTTGATGGTAGTAGATTGAGTCTTGATTTGGTAAATTCCGAGCTTCTAAAGGCGAGAAATTCGATTGAGTCTGATCTCACAGCGTCTGATTCAGACAGTGTCTCGTCTGGTAGTGTTTCGGGAGTTCAGGAGTGCAGTGGGGCTTCAGACGGGCTAAACGTTCCTCGAGGGATTGTAGTTTCAGCTAGGTTTTGGCAGGAAACGAATAGTCGGTTGAGGAAGCTACAGGATTCAGGTTCACCTTTATCTAAAAGTCCTGGGTCCAATCTGATGAAATTGAAAAGGTATACGAGTGATGGTAATTTTTCTGTATTGTCCCCAAGAACAACGTCTTCACCAATTCGTGGAGGTATTAGACCTGCATCGCCCGGCAAGGTTATGACACCCGTGGGGTTATCTCCATCACGGGGATATAGTCCCTCTAGGATAAGAAATGCTGTAAGCACCATTAATAATAATTTTACTGAAACACCCTCGGTCCTTAGTTTTGCTGTTGATGTTCGGAGGGGTAAAGTAGGGGAGAATAGAATTGTTGATGCACACTTGTTGAGACTTTTTTACAATCGGCACCTTCAGTGGAGGTTCGTAAATGCTAGAACTGAAGCAGTCTTGCTGGTGCAGAAACACAGTGTACAGGTAATGATGATTTTCTCTTTATCAATCTTTAAGCAAGGTGGACTTCTTAAGAACTTGCAGATGACAGAGTGTGCAAGTTGGGAGGGATCTAATACTTTGATTGGCTCTATTTCAATGCCTTCTATTAATTGTTGTAACAATATTATGAATATCCCAAAAGTAACTGCGAAATATACTCACTAGGATCTCTTGGTTAGCCTCAGTGTCGTTTTTATTAACAAATTGTAGTCCTGAGCTGAAACGTATTCTCTAGTAAAGCTTTGAGAGAAAGAGTAATTTTAGTGCAAATGGTCATAATATTGCATAATTTTATTTCTCATCGATTCCTAGAAACATCTACTGTATTAGAATTTGGAATGTTTGTGCTATATTGGTAGTGACTAGTGAATATACTAGTTGTGGAATATTTTTTAACATGAGAGGTGAACACAGTCAAATGTAGGGGTACTGATGAATATGTTTTTGGGACAGACCAGGTTCATAATTCTTGAACTTGATAACAACAATATACATACAAACCTGATCTTGTTTTGATATTTATTACCTCTAGTATTATTATTATTATTATTATTATTATTATTGCATCCTCCACTAACCGGTGATTGGTCTAGTGGAAGGGACTAGTACTAACTAAGTGGCGACAGAAATTCGAGTCTCTTTCGGGGGAGGTTCCCATATTATATATGCCTGACGCGCCTCAGAAGGGATTAAACCATTGGGAAACCAAAAAATAAAAAATTATTGCATCCTCCTCCTTTTTCTTTTTTGGGGTTGGGTGTGTGAGTGTTATTGCATCTTTTTTTCGGCTGGGGGTGGTGGTGGTGGTGGTGGGGAATACAATGGGGATGGCTTGTTTCATGTTTAAATTGGCAAATGCTCATTTTCTGCTGTGTAATATACAGACACGTATGTTAAACTTGCATTGAGTTAAGTATTAGTGCTCATATTTCAAATTAATTACTGTGTACCCTGAAAAAATTGAGCCTTTCAATAACCAGCAGAGTTAATATATTAATGTGTGAGACTCCTGTTAAATACATGTATGACTTCTTAGTGGTATCTATAAGTTCTTTAATATTTTTATTTTTTCAGATAGTTTTATATGCTCTAATGTTTGCGGCTTCTTCTGCCTTATTGATTTCAAGAACTATATATATTTTTCTGTACCAGAAATGTCTGTGGAATGCGTGGATAACAATCTCAGATCTACGTGACTCTGTCACCAAAAAAAGACACAGATTGCAATTGCTAAGGCAAAAATTGAAGCTTGCCTCCATTCTAAAAGGACAAGTAAGCTCTAGGATATCCCTTGTTTCCCGAGATAGCACAAATACATATTCTCTGTTTGAAATATCAAAATTGAGTCATTTTTCTTTACTGTAGATGACATTTTTAGAAGATTGGGCTTCATTGGATAAAGACAACTCAATTTCATTGCTTGGAGCTATTGAAGCCTTAAAAGCTACCACTCTTCGTCTTCCTGTTGTTGGAGGAGCAATTGTATGTGCCCTACCACATTATATTTAATAAAATAATTTTTCACCCGTTACTTAGTTAATTTGACAAAATCTATAATAATGTAATTAATTTTGACAGGCTGATGTCCAGAGCTTAAAGGACGCAATTAGTTCAGCCGTTGATGTTATGCAGTCAATGGCATCTTCAATGTGTTCACTTTTGCCAACGGTAACAATCTCATATGCCTGTTTTTAGGCAATCTTAGCAGCATATAATGCAAGTAAAAAATGAATTTATTGCCAATAATGAATAGATTAATGTATTTTTAGGTCAACGAAGTGAAGTCTTTGGTGACGGAACTTGCAAAAGTGACTGCAAAGGAACGAGCTTTACTTGAACAATGCACATATTTCATTTCCTTGTTAGCATCTATGCAGGTAATTCCACTAATGCTCATACTTCCTAGATTGTTTTCTATCAATTATTGGTCATAATTTTCTTTCTAATTGAATCTTAACAGGTGAAAGACAGTAGTTTGAGAACGCATATACTACAACATAACCGTTTATTAAGAGATTGACGAGACTTGTAGAACTGATTGTATTTGACTATCCACTCTCTAAATACTAACACCACACTTAACCTTTCGATCTAGTGGAGATAAGAAGGGAGACCAGACGAGGCTCGTTTGGCAATTTTCGTAACGTTCGTTTCTTAGTCCTGTACTACAGGTACCCAGTATGTTATTACTGGAAATTGTCATTTATTCTCACTAATTAGCTGTACACACGCACTTATTCTTTTATTTTTCTAGGAGTCGAAAATCGATGTATGTATGTAATAGTCTAACTACATTGTCATCAAGATGTACTTGGTTATATTCTACTGTAAATGAAGTTCTTGGTTTAGTCTATCACTTGATTTGATTCTTGCTTTGGTGGATAATTAAAGACTCTAGAGAGTTGTTTTTTCCTGTATTTTTCAAGAAAAGGTCTGGAATGGTTTTTTGAATGAAGTATAGGTGTATCCATATTCAGGGCTATATGCACATAACACCCATCTGTTCTTTCTAATTGTAAAATTACACTCGTGTATTATTCATAATAGCAAATACTCCCTTGTGTTAAAATGAAATGAAATTTATCTTCTATTGCATCAGCAAATTAGATAGGATAAAAGGCCGAGAACAACCTCGTTAAGTCCCATCATATATAAGGCCTTTTAACAGCCCATGCGTTAGTTTATCCTTTGAAGGCTTGTAATGGGATTGACCCAATATATGTATTAAAATCTTTATTTAATTAGTGATGAATGGATGTGATATGTTTAAAAAGTTTGTAATCTATGGACATGAACGCATTTAGATCCGATATTAAATATATTAATACACATTACACATACTCGGTATTTTCCTTTACTTATATAAGCAAGATTAAAAGTATTTTATTGACAATTTAATAAACATGATCTAACGTTTTTATTTATGAGTAATTTTTATGTCTGGATTTTCAACTAACAATATGAATTAATTTCAATGCTCAATTAATATTATTATTTTTGGTCGATATCTTCCTCTACAGCAGCAGCCCACTCAGTAAGTAAACTCATAGTATATATTATATGCAGCGAGTCAAAGCAGTTGGAGTTGGAGATGGCATCACACTATTAGTATTTTGGATCCTTTACTCGATCTGCACCCCATTTTGGAAAATATTAAAAATGAATCTTATCCAAAACAAAGAAAACAAAAACGTCATTTGCAAACAGATAATTAAGATGGATGCATATATATATATAATAGGTCATGCATGCATTGCTGCCCTGCTCTCTCTTTTTATACTTTGCCTCTTCCACTGCTGAAAAGTCGACTAATTAAACCATTCAACTTACTAATTAAAACACAATTTAGCATTATCAAGAAACCTCAACCGACCAAAATAATTTTTTATTTTTTTTTTGGTAAATTATGGATAATTAATACTTCTACTTACTAATATTTGACCATCTGGTAAAGGCAGTTGGAATCTTTGGGTAATTAATAAATTGATGTACAAATCTAGATTTTAGTGGTCATTATTTGTCAATGACCTCGTCAATAATTGGTCATACTAGTTAGATTTTTAGTTATATTCATCCTACACTCCAATGAACTGAGTCCATCGGAGTAGGTACATAATTTTCGATTTTTTTATGACTAGCTAACAGAATATCCAAGAGGGTTGCATTTTGCAAATTGTCTTTTATAGAGTATTAGCAATCAATAATTGAAGTTGTACAATCGTCATGGATTAATTGGTGGTATAAATCCAATATACCACCAATTACCCAAATTAAGTTAGGTTATATTCTTCATCATAACTATACTATACTAAGAGTACAATATTTCTTTTAATTAACATGGCTTTAAATTATAAGCAGACAGACATTCATGTGTTCTTAATTATATATTCATCTGAATTAATATCACAATAATTAATTTTTCATATATAGTCCAATAATCAAGTTAGAAATGAGAGCCCTCTTCTCAAATTAAATTAAATATTGGATGGCAATGTCAGATGAAATTCATACATGAATATATTATAATATTGTTATGCATGAAAGAAAAAAAAGAAAATAATAATAGTACTCCAATAGATAAAAAATGATCACTTTTGTTATTCAAAAAAAGAAAGTCATGAATGTTTAACCCTGAATTGAGAAAATTTAAAGATTAATTAGTCCTATTATCACAATCCGGTTAGATTAGAATGAGAAAATTAAAAGCCATTGATCAATGGTTGAGATTATCTGGACCAGTGTCAAAACAAAACTAGCCAGCTGATATTTTTTCCCTAGAAACTCCAATAACCTTTTAGATGAACAGTCTCAAAAGCTTTGTATCATTTTCATTATTTAGACATACATATCCGCTCTCAAACGTCGTCGCTTCCGACGGCGAGTCCTGTCTCCGCCGTTTCACCCTCCCTCCCGCCGTCATTCTAGGAGGAAATCTCGCCGTCAATCCTAGATCTAAACCGCTAGTCTCATCATCGGACCCTTTCCTCTTCAAACTCATGTTCATCTCTCTCGATCCGTATAAATCACTGTCACTACCTTCCCCAAACTCGGGAAATGCGCTAGGTACGCCGCCGCGGAGCACCATCTGCACCGCCGACTGGCAGGCGTGCCAGTTTCCCATCCTCAGCAATCCTACAGCTCCGTTCACTGGATTCACCGTTCTACCACACGCTTCAAATAATAAAGACTGAAATAGAGCTGCAAACCAAAATTAAAACATAAGTACTTAAAAAAAAAAGAAATAACGAGTAAAAGGGCAAAATGGTACTTTTAGTATTAACTATTAAAATGTTTTCTATTTTTTGATCCATAGAATATTACTACTACTTAATTATTTATCTAAACCCATTAGATTATAGTACTATATATCAATTTTGCATATTTGATTTCAGGGGATGTACATGTTAGTGCAAAACATTTAAAAAAAAATGGAAAAAAGATTAATTATTTATACCGGGTCTTTGAGATTGAGGGACAGAAGAGAGGAAGGACATGAGTCCGGCGCGGCCGAAGAACTTGGCCACGAAAATGGTGGCGTTTGATTGGGCTTGAGGGGTATCTATTCCGTGCAAACTTTGTCTGAGAATGCAGTTGTCATTGCATCCTTTGCGGAGAATTCTGCACCCATTGCAACTCATACTTCTTCTTTCGGCCGGGTACATAAATTAATTACTATTAAGATACTATTAGAATTCACTACAAGGATTGGACTAAGTCCACTTACTTGGCTATCAATGTGGGACAATTAGTCTCAATAGATACAACAAAAACCCTATTTTTAAAATTAAATGAGATTTTATTTTTATTTTGAATGAGATATTTGTTGAAGATATATGTGATTTTGTTTAATGAGTTGTTTGAGACACAAGAAATGAGAATGCGTGGAGAGTTGAGGGGAGGGTAATATATATAGAGAGGTGAGGAGTGGAGGGGGGGGGGTGGGTGCCTCGTTCGTGCATGTGATATTGTGATGTGTGGGAAAATTGAGATTTTATTAGCTTTTGGTTGGCTAGGGTACTAACCTAGGTTACACGGATATTCCGAATTTATACACTTGTAGTATCGTGTTCGTATTGGATACTTGAATATTCAGATACTCGTACGATATCTGTAAAATACTTCATCGTGGCATTTTCAATAATAAAAAAATAACAAATAAAAATGATACAATATCGAATACACTGGAATACGTATCGAAAACACCAATAATACTTAAGAGCATGTATGTCTACAAAGAATTTCTAGATTATGTATTCTATCAAAGTGATTTACATAAAACGCTTACAATTCTATAAAGGGCCAAATACTTTACATATGGTATTTATACTATGATTTTACTTGAACACTTATATAAGAGGGAGATAGCATTGTTCATTTTAAAATGGAATAAAAAGTAAACTAAATATAAATTACATAATTTTTATTATACATTTTTAAAACAATGGTTTCTTATTATAATATATTTTTAAATAACACATGTATTTTATTGTATCATATTTTATAAATTTTAAAAATTCGTATCGTCGTATTCATATTGTATTCGTTCATATCGTCGTATCTATATTCGTGCAATACTAACGTTAGTAATAATTTATAATATGAACTACTCTATTCTAGATCAATCTTCATTCTGCATTTTATTTATTTCTTCCACATGATATTTAAAATATTTATATGGATGAATTTTTAACTCAAACTTAATTTTACAAGTATAATAATGTCAAAAAAAGTTTTGGGAATTGAAAATATGACACGTATTGATGTTCCACTGAAGACAAGGTATGTCGGTGTCTTGCGAAAAGAAAGAAAATTAAATTTCTAGTGTCATATTTATTTTCTTAAATATCATTGAAATAGTACTGTTAATATTGCGTAATAAAAAAAATTGATTTCAAGAATACAATTTATATTTTTGAAAATATTTGGAACACAAAGTAGCACGAGTTCTTTACACGCTTTGTTGGGCCAAAAATCGATATTTGAAAGTTTTGATTCATGTGTTTTAAGTCTTTTTAATTTCAAAGTGAAGAAAACATTGAAATTGTTTTGATCAAACAATGAAACCTATATATATATTATGGTTATGAAATTTAAAAATGTGTTTGGATTTACTTTTTAGATCTATTAGAAAATGTAAAAAATTTAATTTGTAGATTAATCCATCTTGTACTTTTAGGGTTTTGTAAGGTTAGAGGTGGTTAACAACAATTATTTCAATTAATTTATTATTAACATTGGGAGTGGGGTTCCAAAGGTTTTGGCATGGCAAGAGGAAGAGAATGACTTGACTCCCTGTCTCCTTGAAAGGCTGTTAGATATTTTTTTTTATTATATATTCCCACACCTTTGGATCCTTTTCGGTCTGAAAAAATGGATCGGATCAATCCAATATTTCTATTTTCTATGCTACATATATAAATTAACTCTTCACCCTTTCATTTTACAAAGAATTTAATTACAAAATCCGAAATTTTATGTGAATGCACCATTACCATATATTTGTCCCTTCAACACCATGTAAAGGTCCTTTCATTTTGGGACAAACTTTAATTAGGTAAGATTCCTTTCCTCAATGCATGGTTTCCAGTGCTATATACTTATATCATTCATATATGACTCATCTTTCACTTAATCCTCATCTTAAAATATATAACTCCCACTTAACTTTGTATAATCTAATGTCATTATTATTAATTTATTATGTACATTAATTTTTTTTTTTATATAGAAGAGGCTATTCAAGTTACAAACATGGAAAATTGTGTACATAATTTAAAAAAAAAACAGGTCAAAGCTTTTCGACATGTAGTTTTCCATGTCCCCTTTTCGTCGGATGGTGCTTGTGTGAGGGATGCGCCACTAGAAATCAGGCTTGAAGCTCTCACCTTACTAACGAGCCGACTACTGATGTATGTTGATCACGACTATGTACTACCAAAAAACTCTAATGAAGATGAATATTTCACATAGAGAAGTGGAGTGTGCGTCTTTATGTTGGGTGTTCTTCCACTATCGTGTGACCTGACGGCTTATAATGTGTGACCTATGGCTCTTGCTTCTCCATACAGTCAGAAATATAGTCTCTTTTATAAATGTCATGACATGAGTTAGTTGACCATTAGTGACAATACGAAAATTGTAAGTTTTTTTTTTTTTTTTTTTTGAGATGGTGAATACATTGTTACATCGAATCGAAATTATTACAATGTTATCAAACTAAACTAATTACTAGTGTTAAATTAGAGAAATACTAGTATGAAACTAAAGAAAATATCCACATTCGTGGGAGTTGAACCCATAATCTCCTGGTCATGGAGCCTCATAGTCATCCTTAACCACTTGGCTAAGGCCTTATGAGCAATTGCAAGTATTTAATGACGACAAGCTTAGTCTAATAATTGATATTTAAATCGTTCCTATATATTTGCCGTTAGTGATACTATTATAGTTATAACCTAGTGACATAACATATTTCATAATAATTCTTCCTGCATCTATAATTGTCAATGACCATAACTTAATTACAAGTGTACAACTTGTGTCATTAGTATATATATGTTTCTGGAAAATATTGAATTTAGTGACAACATTTGAAATAACGTCACTTAATTAATAATAATAATAATATAGGTAAAAACTGACAAGTTAACATTGCACTTTACTGCTAAAAACTCTTTTTTTCTCTCTTTAATTTTTCTTAGTTGATCAAACATAGAAAAAGGTGTAAGATCTCTCATTGTGGGGGCTTAATTTAATTTGCAATAGAATTAAGTCATTAACTTAGAAGTAAGAACATATTAACAATACTTATAAATTCAATTCTTGTGACCACAATAATTACTTTAATTCTTGTGAACATATACTAGTAATTTATCATATTTAGTTAAATTAATCGAAGGTATCTACAATGTATAACAAATAAATACATATAAATATAAGTGAAAGTGAAGATGAATACATACAAGAGTAAAGTTAACAATTAAGAATCGAAAATTAAAGAAAATTCATTGAAGTTATAGTCCCAAATGGGTACGTGGCATCTTAATCCGATCCAAGGCGAATTTATGTGATGTGGACCACATATGCATACTGACCAAAACACAAGTTAACACTCCAATTATAATTTATATATATGCTTAAAAGAATAAAATCAACCACAATTGTCCCATATTTATTTTGAGTTTTGTTCATCACTCACACACATTGTATGTGTATAATTTATTGTGTTAAATTAAATCAACCAGAATTATCGATAATATTCCTCCGAAATTTAGTAATACTTAAATAACCTATGATTCTTTCAATATTAGCATTTTTAATTAATTATCAACATTCGCATATTTTAAATTTAAACTTGAAATTTAATGTTTATTGGTCTTACCAGAATAAGTAAGAGTGGAAATATTGTGAGTACGTAATTAAGTTTAGAGGGTCATCCATCCACAAGGCATTAATTAATTAATTAACTAACTAAAGAAGATTTGGAGAGGGGCAATATATACTTAAGACCTTATTAGATTAGTTTAGTGTTGTCCTTCCGTCGAATAGAGAGACAAATGATGTTTTACAATCTCTAAAGAGCCAGCTGCCACAATCACTTACTTAATTTTATTCTTTTTTTCATTCTATTCTGAAAGTTTTGCATTAAAAGATGTTGAAATGCATGAAAGTGGTCCTGATGTTACAAAGTGAAAATATTATGTCAATTTCAGTCTTAATAATTTCGAATGTTTATCAACCAAGAAAGATTTTATTCTTAAATCTTCCAAGAATCAAAATTATTATATTAGTCACCATAATAAAACCGGAAGGTAATTATAATCCGTGTTAAATATTTAATTTAGTATTAGTTAATCAAAATATATAATTTAACGAGCTTAATCTTAATCTTCTTCTAGCAAAACGATAATATCGTACTGTAGAATCTTTGAGCAAACCTATTTTCGTGCTTTTGGCACTTTGCACCTTGGAGTTATAGAGTTTTAGCATTTCACACTCTAACTTAAATATTTTAACACTTTGCATCCTGAAAATATAATTTAATTGACATTTTACACTCTAATGTATGTTCCGAAGAAAAAATTCATTGATGTTAAAGGTATAATAGTCATTCTTGAATTTTTTGGCACTTTTAATCCTAAAAGTATAGAATTTACACCCTGAATAATCATGCTAAGGATAATGCTCTATCACTAGAAGGTCATGAGTTCAACTCCCACGAATATAATTATAAGTTGCAATTTATTGTTTACTATGTCACGCTGTCAATGGAGCAGAAATCCGAATCCAATCTAGATAAGATGCAGGCTCAATTTGTTAAAATCATATCCGATTAAAAATTCGAGCAACCTGTACTAATTAGACAATTCTATAAACAGAAATACGTAAAACGCATATTAATTTAAGTGATCTGATGTTTTGAAGATCCATAATCCAAATCCAAAACATGTGAAACAAGAATGAATCTTTTTGAGTAGTTAAAGATCCAAACAGTTTAATAAATAAAAAGAATTATGGAGTATAAAAAAGAGATGCATATATGACATATCTATCATCTCCAAAAAAGAATGACATATCTTATGGAACTTGAAAGCAAACAAATAAATTTGATCAAAAAAAAGAAAGCAAACAAATAAATAAATACAAACGAGAAGTTTATAAACAGGATGACTGATAGTTTTCCTTCAATTAGCTTTGCGTAATCAGCAGTGCAATGTGAATAGCTAAAACCAACTGTTGGATCACTCTACCTTGTTCACTTGCAAAGGCCACTTGTTCGCTAACTAGAACTAGGCCACAAAGAGCTGAGCTTAGCCGCAAGCTTTGCACTCTTGTAGTCATCTCTAAGCTGAATGAACCTGATCGAGTTTGCACCCCAATTTGATGTAAGAAATAAACTAATAAAGAGAACATATATAGTGGAATAAGATTTCACATGGAAGTTGCAGAAAAGTCAATAGATCATCTCCAAAAGCCAGAAAGCATGGGATATGAATATGTTTAGTGCAAATAAATTGAGAATACTCTTACTTTTGTGCATCTTTTCGGATGCTTGGGGTTCCCTCAAACAGACTTGACAGACTTTCAGGAGCAACAATGAAGACATTGGCCATGCTGCATAAGAAAAATATGTATGTCAGGTAACTCAGAAATAAAAAATGTTGAATTCTAGATAGCTTCCTTTATTTTGTTGAACAAGAAAAAGAAAAGTTATACCACAGAAAATTACTTACATGCCCAACAACTCAAACTTTTCATCTATTGTGGGTGCGTTAAAACTGCGAACAAATTCCCCGTACTCCGTTATATCACGCTTAAGACGCAGCCCTCCACTGCAGAAGTGACATTTAAAGAAAAATATGAGAAATTTTGATTTAAAGGAGAAGGGTACGCGGGAAGGAAAAGACAAAAAGGAACAACGACCGGGAAGTTTTCTTTGACTTCTAATGTACTAATGAAGTATCCTTTAACTAAAAAAAAACTAAAAACTTATACCTAAGAAGTTTTAAATAACTAAACTAAATTAAAAATATCTTATATATTAAATATTTATTTAAGCTAACAAAAAAAATCTAATGGGTTAGGTAAAGGTTGTAGTGACAGGAAGGAAGAGGCTATGGTGGCGGACATTCTAGGTAGGTGGTAGCAGCGGTTGGACTGGTGGGAGGAGGATAGAGTGATGAATTGAGACACCAAAATGTGGGATCAGAAAACAAAATCATCTCAAGCAACCAAAAAAAAAAGAGTCATACTGGGGATGATAGTGATGGCACAGCATTTTACTTGGTTTAAGCACCAATCTAGCGTGAGGAAGTCTTGTCACATGCAAAACAATTGAGCAGAGTCTTTTACGCATAATAAAATAAACGAATATTGAATGACCAACTCATCTAAAAGCTTAAGCTGTTAGAGAGAGGAATCATTTAATATATATCACTTAACACGCCCCCTCACGTGTAGGCAGTATCCATTTACTCAAGCCTAACACGTGGAATTTAGAAATGGGTGGCGGAGGGATCCGAACAAAGGACCTCTTTTGGCCTGAGCTCTGATACCATATTGAAATACCAACTCATTTAAAAGCTTAAGCTGTTAGAGAGAGGAATCATTTAATATATACCACTTAACAATGAAGCAAGTTAAGAGTGGCTCCTAAGTAATGGTATGTATGCTAGTGCAATCATTCTTCCCTTTGATAGATCTATGGCAGTTGGCAAATAGTGTACTGAGATACCTATAGAACTTGAAGAGTTTAAGACACGATAATAACATTACATATTGTGAAACACAAAATTTATACAGAAAATCACCAAGATTACCCTACTTTCACAAGTGATTTACATAATCGTTAATTCAATGAAGGAAAACTCACATTGTATCAGATATGAACAGAATACTGGAGTTGATCAGCAAAAAGAGAATGCAGGTTATATATATGGTTTCACATCTTATGAATATTTAAAAGAGAATTAGAAGGGAAATAGAAGAAGTTAAGAATATCTCAATCACACAAAATTATTCACCAAGGCTCGACATATTATGTGGTACTGAATATGACAGATGGGTAAATGGATAAAATAATTGTCTTACAATCATTTTAAGGGCCATGAAAAGCCCATTATCAAATATATCTCACCAATACAGATGCACCTTAATCAAATCATAGATCAAGAATTACCTCGGATTAAAAGTGAACTTCTGCCAATGATTCAGCAGCCCCTTATGCAAGCGATTTCCCTGTAGTATCAACCTATTATATTATTATTACCACTACAAAATGTTCTCTAAAATTGGAAATTTCCATTTAATCAATGAAATTTGGTTCAGAATATCAAATTTATCTATAAAGTTTCAATCACAGGAAACTTGGATTTGATTGGTCAATCACGACAGAAGATTTCAAAATCTAACAACTTTGTGACAAAGTAGAAGTTGGAATATCAATAGTCGTAATATTTTGTGAACTTTTCATAGGAGCTAAAATTTTGCTTAATTATAAAATTAGAATTACTAAATTTTGCTTAAAATAATCGACAATCACTCTCTGTCTTCTCCGCTCCGAGAGTGTGTACAGTTTTGTCTACGTTAACAATTTTGGAGACCTATAAGCCACAACTTGGTTCATTGATAAGTATCAATGTAACATATTTACCGTGGCAAAAGCAAAATATGGCTATGCTAATAAAATTTCTAACATCAAATGTCACTAGACTGATAACTTGTAGCAACTGAAAGGGTATCTACCAGAACACTTAACTACTTAAAAGAATTTCCATACCAGTTCAGTCAGGAATGCTTGTTTGTTAAGACCTTCAAGAGCTGTGAAAGCAGCCTCAAGCACCCGAGAAAGATAAGCAACAACCCTGGTATTAGAATGAGAATTGTGAACTATGAGACATTTATACAAGATGGACATATTTGGCAACATTGGGAACATGATGAAACTGGAAGATGACAAAAAAGAAATTCACTATGCAGAGATTCAACGTGACTGAAATAACACACCTAGCGCACGCATTTGTTGCTCGGTGATCAGGACCAATGCCATCATCAGGTGACCGGTAATCTGTTGCTTTTTGTTCAGCCGATAGCAGTCGCTCAACCTTACAGAATTTCAAGGGTTAATGAATTCAACATTAAAGCATATGAAACAAGCTAGTGAAAAACTTCAAAAGTTCATCAAACTGAGTGCAATCAGACAATCTGCATTGCATGAACTCAAACACCAGGAAGAGTTTTCAAGTACAAACCTCAGCCATCACAGTTTCAATGCACTGCTGCAGTCCCTTGTAAGCAGCACCTTCCGCAGTGTGCATTGCTGATGCCATTTCCTCACAGGAAGCAGCGTGAGCGCCATCGACAGGTAGTAAAAGACGAGAAATAGAGTTGGCAAAGTACTGCAGGATATGAGTTTATTCCTCATGAAATATAACATAAGTTTAAATCATGCAATATAGCTAACATCAAATTGACCTACTTGCTGAACAATAGCTACACTACTTCCACACCGCTGTACAGCAACCATAAAAGATCTGAAACTGCTTTCACCAGCTGCAGCAGCAGCTTCTGCCTACACATTACCAATAAAGATCTCATACATAATACTTTTGAGCAATATTCAAGAGAGAGAAGTTCAGCTTCATTAAATTTGCGTAATAGATATTCCCTTATGAAAACCCCTTCCCCCACCCCCCAAAAAGCCAAGTGATCGAGAGATTACTGCAGAAGCAGCTGCAGCGGCAACTCTTCGACTGACACTAGTTCCCAGAACAAAACGTTCCCTCATTGCCGCAGCTTCAGTCAAGCTATCTCGAGCTCTCTCAAGGCCTTCTGTTATATATAGACTGACCTGAAAAAGGTAAAGGATAGGAAATGGAACAAATAAAATAGTTCCTATGGATACCTTATAGAGAAGCACTCGAAATATGAAAAGGGACTGATAAAACTTACCTGGTCCAAAAGGCATGTAAAAACTGGCCGTACATTAGCTGCAAGAGTAGCAGGCTGCAGGATAAAAAAAAAATTCATAAGCTACTAACTCAAACTTAGGAGTTCTACAAAAATTCATACAACCACTTTAATAGAGATTTAAATCCTCTTTTCTGGAAGGTAACAGGAACATGATTTTTAAACAATCATGACATTTAGTGTGTGCAACTTATCTGTCTATTTTTCTTGTTTCTTTTTTTGTTGCCAAATAAAATTGAAGCTTTCCAAAATAAGAAAATGAGTTGGAAGTACTGATCATATCAAAAGCTACGAACTCAAACTGATGAGCAATATCTTTATTTCTCAGCCTGAGTTTCACATGGTAAAATCACTGATATCACAGTACCAACATGGAAACAGATGTACCTGTGATGAAAGCAAAGTACATCTGGATATCGCTTCTTCATTCCAGCGTACAAATTCGGTCACCACAGTGACGGATATTTGCTGCTGATAAGATGCTATGGAAGCTCCTTTTGAGCGCCCAATTGTCCCTGTTGATTCAGAAGACTGCTGGTTTTCAGCACGCAATTCCTCCATCTGAATATGAGCAAACATTTTATATGAAAAAGAAGTCATGAAATCAACTCAGCATATTGATTATAGTAAGCAACAGCTGCCAGGTTAGAAGCAGGCTCTTTCTTTAGAAAGCATGTGAGGGAGATATAAATGGAGATGAACAGTAATGGCACACCTTTGCTTTATACAGTTGCCTAAGAGAAGCCTGTTCGTATTCTATGTATATATCTTTGTGGGGAAGAAATAGAGACTCTGTCAAGCCTGTACAAAGATAAAACATTGTTTACATATATGAATATATAGCAATACTGCAAATATCACATACTAAAATATATTTAAAAGTCAATCCTTCTAAAGTCAGATGGCCACTAAGATGTAAATCAGCTGTAAAGAGTTTCTACTTAGAGAATTACTTTGATGGGTTTTTCGATTGTGTTGTTAGCTTTGTCTGGGAAAGGGTGAAAAAAGTGTGCTCTTCTTTTTCAAATGTGTGTTTGATGAGTTCCTAGTCTTCAATTCTATCCAAGCTCTATGAGAGACTAGAGATTGATAGATAGGTGTGGATTTGATATACATTCCTGAAGATGGGATCTTTCCTCTAGCTTTTAAATAATGAAACATTCACTTATCAAAGTATAAAGAGGGCATATGCAAGAGAGAGTTTTGAGATTAAACAATACCAAGCCAACAAGTTGAGTCTTATTCTGTTACAAGGAGAATCAATTTACTTGCGGGGTAATATAAACTAAAGTAGGTCTCGTGACAGTTAAATCTTAAAATATTTCGCAAGTCATAGAATGAAGCTAGAAGTATCGACTAATTTCATATTTTCAGTACCTTCAACATCCAAGTCACCACAACCTACACCACGTAACTCTCTAGCAAGGTCCTGCGTCTTCTCATATGACACTGCTAGCATTCTAAGATACTGAGGGTAATACATCAAAGAAGGGTCAATATCATTCACTATTAAATTCATAACAGCATGTACAAGCTACAGATGGAACTCACTAATATAAGACCGCCTTCTTCCATTGGAGGTGGATTAACAAGAGATGGTTTTATCAATAGCTTCTCGAGAAGTTTAGGAACTCGGTCTTCCAGTACACGCTACATTCAAAATAAGATCTCAAGATTGCTAATGTATTCCACCAGTCAATCTAATGATCTGAACTTATGAGAACATGGTGATGCAAAAGCAATAGAAAAAGCCTGAGGCTTTGGAGGTTGAATGTTTGACAAGTAAAATAAAAGCATATAATTAAATGGTTATCTCGACTTAAATTAAGTAAAAAAAATACAGAAACTTAATTTAATAATACAAGAGAATGATTTAGATGCAGCGCTCAATAGACTCAAAAGAGAGAGGCTCTTCTACAGGTTTATATAGAAGATAAAAGAAAGGCATAAAAGATAAGCGTAAATCTGTTCAATTAAATGACATGAGTATTATTCTTGATTTGCTTACTTTTGCATATTAGAGTGGGCCCTTAGATACTTCACAAAGACAATTGAACATTTTGATCATGTAGGGGTAGTATTACCCAATCTATAAACTTATAAATTCCGGCATTCTTAAAACAGAACAATGTTTATCAGCAACTTTGAGTCATAGTTTTATTGGGATGGGGCCATGGTCAAATAAATAGATCACGTCCATCCTCAAGAAAGAGTTTCTGAGCCATTATATTCCCTGATCTTTTCTGGTCTTCTTAGACTAGAAATGGACATCCAGGAATCCACAATATGTGGTATAATGGAATAACTGCTCATTTAAAAGAATCTCAAGATGGCTTAAATTCTCAGCTTTTTTCATATAGTTTTAGAGTTTTTCTTTTCAGGCCTTATTTTGTTCTTTTAATAACTAGTCTTGCAACTTATTCTGCTTCATGTTTGCTAAGTATGAAACTGATTGCTCCACATGGAACCACTCGGGGCAGAGTCTCTTCTCTGGCATCCTATTGGCATACTTATGTAGCACAATCACAGAGAAGCACAAAGCCTTGGGCATATAAAATACAAGAACAGTCACATGTGAGTACCTGAACCAATATTGACTTGACATCATTAGGGGAAGGAAATACTGCTGTTATTGTCGCTGCTTCTTTACGCACCGTATCTGCAAGCCAGTCATACTAAGTCAACGGAATAATCTAAGTCAACACCTTTCTTCAGACCAAAATGGAGTTATGGACTCATTCAAACCTGTAATTTCTTTGTACAATGAAGAGAGCCCACGGGCAACATTGCTAGGACTACTTTGAGAACCTGCATCAGCAAGAACCAACTTCGCATCTGCATTCATAACCTCCACATCAAACATTGGACGTAATCCTACGTAATGTTGCATAGCACTGGTACCCCTGTTAAACTGAATTGCAAAGTAAATATGTCAGAGGAAGGAAAATCATAACGCAAAACATCTTGTGTTTTTTTGTGATTTTTACTTCAATACACAAACTACTGCGCATAGATTAACCAATACGATGGGATGAACAAGACACAATTCTAGAGACATTATTAAAGGTAAATATACTACATAGGCAGTACTTCATCCTTACTTACAAAAATCACCAACAAGATTTCCTTATTCACAATCATGGTTTTAGTTCTAACATATGGACCTTGAATGACATCATTATATTTAAAGCTAAAAAGTATTCTGCAAGATAACAAACAATCTATTTACCTGAGACAATATTTTTGCACATTCTGCCATTGTAGACAATTCCCTTCTTTGTGAGGCTGCATCAAATCTGGTCAACAATCTGTTTTCCAGTTCTGCACACACATTTAAAATAAAAGAAATGTCCATTTGAGTAATACAAGCGACTTTCACAATGAAGCAAAGAAATGCATATAGATGCATTATAAACACTTGGAGCAAACTTGTTCTAAGCTTTTGAAATCAAGTACTCGGCATCCATCAGATATTTAGATATTGAATTGAGAAAGCATGTGATATAAATAAATTAACCTAGGAAGAAAATATAACTGTGATTTAAATCATATTCTCTGTTCTAAAAATAAATCATATTCTGAAACAGAACTATGGAGAAGATTATCATGCAAAATCAGGCTCAAAGCTAGGGGACAGGGAGGATAACAAACGAACTGACTAACTCAATCAATAAAAAATACATCAATAATTGAACTCAAATGAAGCACCCTTTTCCCATCCTCATGTAGGCAAAGTTAAAGTACAATATATATTTGATGGTAGTCCCAGGTGGCTATAGAATGCAAACCAAGTGGTCTTTGAATTATACCTAAAATAAATTAGCTGGTACATGCCTGGGGCAGAATGGATGTGATTCTACGACCTTGTACTGCGTGATTTAATCTCACAGGTTGATTTAACTTAATTCATTGACTATCTTAAATATCATAATCTGTTGAAACTTGTTAAGTTGTCATACTAGAAGAATGATGCTGAAAGTTATGTGCAGATCATCAACATAATACTAAAACCTTGCAGTCTATATTGCTGAATTGTGCTCACCATGCATCTGAGCTTTCAGGATACCGGTATTATTGTGAAATCCCTAAGTTCATGTACTTTTTATGTACTTAACAAGTACATAATAATACGCACCTGAATAATGAAGCAATAATCTATCTTTTCTCCAAATTCTCGAGAATTGCAGATTTATTTAACTTTTATGTATTTAATTAGTATACAACCACAAATACAAGAAAACAATTTGTCTGCAGCAGAAATAATGATTTTATTCATTACCATTTGGATCTAGTTTGATGAACAGTTACAGACATGCCTTTTTCTTTTTAATATCTCGTGGAAGAGATTATACACAATTGCTTCCACACGATGGAAACTTCTCAATACAAGTTAAATACAAACTAAAATCATGTTTCAGATACAAGAGGACGAGATACAAACCAAATTAATATTCTAGAAGATTAATCAAGTGGCTCAGTTTTTAAATAAAAAAATATTTTCATGATATTTGAAATTTTTGGCTTTTCATACAAGTAGCAAGGATATCACCTGAAAAGGGCTGCCTAAATATTGATAATTTTTTTCTGTATTTACTACTATTAGCTACAGGTGTTAAAAACAATGGCCAATGAGTAAGTCATAATGACATATTGTACCATTGCAATATTCTTGGAGGTTGGCAACTGCTACTTCCAATCCTCTGCTTGCTGTTGCATTACCCACAACTGATGAAGCAGACATGCCTTGTCTTCCAATATCTTCCTCAGCAAATGATCCTATATTCAGACTGGTTAGTATATTTCTAATACTTCAGCAATCTAATAGCTGGTTCTACAGTTAAATTTACCGACAGGAAATGGTCTTCCAAGTGAGTAACAATTTTCAGATCTTGATTAAATTCTTTGACATGTCTAAAAAAAATATCTTATCAATTCAGAATTTATGTCCTTGTATGATATAAGCTGTAAAATATTCAGGAATTAATTAGCTGAGGAGATAAACAGTCTACCGGGCATAATTTCTTAAGGCAGTAACTAAGACAAGAATGTGCATAACATCAATTTTTGAAGCTTCACTGTGACAAAAAAATCCAGTAAGAATTAGGAACTAGAGAGTAGATTTATTTTTGCTAAAGTATTTAAATCAGGTGTTAATGGGAAACAAAAGGTTATCCAAGTGCAAATACATGGGTTTAATGAATCATAATCAATTCAAAATCTGAGAAAAAACGAATAGAAGTAAACACAAGCACAAGTAAAAAATCTGAGAAGGTTTAATGTCCATAATAAAATCTCCACCAGGAAAAGGTCATCTTACTCAATTTTTGTGCAATTGAAGCTGCCTCAGCTACACGACTATCATCAGAGAACAGGGGTGAAAGCTCCATTAGGTCCCCCGGACTACTATTGAACTCCATCAAGTACTGCAAAATAAAATTCAGTCACTCCTATTTTAATGGGGCATCATAAAGCTAATCATCTTTCACAGACAGTTAAAAGTTAATTTTAGACCTGCTTATCAAAAGTTTACCTTAATGAGATCTATAGTTTGACTGGCAGTTTCCCGCTGGGAGTCTGCACTCTGAAAATAAAGAATCAGATAAATAAAAAATGAGGTCTTAATAACCTAAGAAATGCATGAAGTTCAAATAGCAAAAGAAGGAATAAATGTAGCTTTACACCAAATAAATATCTTTTACATTCAAGAACCGGTTAGCAATCCAATAACAATGACAAACAATATTGGAAGATTAAGCATTAACAAGGTTTACCTGTAGATGGTCTCCTATCTTAGCAGCAGTTTGCCCAACACTTGATATGCGTGAATCCAACCTTGCAAAACTGTCAAACAAGCCATCAACACCTTTTTCCAGCTGCGTATTATTGAAAAATAAAAAATGAATCAACAAGGCTGTATTTGCTATCATAAATTTATATAAGGAAAAGATTTGATAAGCATTAATCGTGATCAATGACTTATATTCAACTGAATATCCACCTAGCCTAAGGTAACTAACCTCAGAAAGTGTTTTTCGGTGCTTAGAGTCTTGCGTAGAAACTTCCTTTTTGAGATTGTATAGTTTCCCATCAATCTTTGAGCAGTTATCAACATCAGAAAGATGATCAAGTGAGTAACAAAAAACCAAAAATATTCACCTCAAGCTGAAAGTGTACCTGTTTCCGAAGATCAATCAACTGCACACACGAATTCTTAAACATAGACAATAGAGCATCTACTTCAGGAAACAATGGGCTTGATAGCCCTTGTGCTAATTTTGCTGCATCAGACGGAGCTCGGAAATGACCATTTTGCATACCATCATTTGCACCATGTCCTTCAGACGTCTCTGTTTCTTCTTCTAAATAAGAAGGCAGCAGCTCATTCACTAAATTTCCGAAGAGCGCATCGAATGAAAAGTCACCCTACATGATACAGATAAGTGCATAGCTGCAACTATCAGCTACATAGTTAAATTTCAATTAGAGCCATAAACATCCAAAGAAACAAACAGGCAATGGAGACATCACCTTAAAGTCGTCTATATCTAGAACAAGCGGATAGGAGTCCGTTGATGAAGGTTTAGAAACACTACCTATCCCCGTCCCATCTTTAGACTCTTTCATCTAAATTAAGACCAATATATGAGAAACCACCACAGGGAGCATCAAAAATCAATCTAATCAAGTTCAAATTATAGTAGCTATGGCAGGAGCCTGACATATTACGGGGCCCTAGGCGATATTTAAAATCGGGGCCCTCTTTTACAAATTAGCTGATACTTTTTAGATTCAATCGTAATATATTTTTATGAGATTTCCTTCTTAAACTTTCTCTTAACAAAAGCAATATATATATATATATATATATATATATGTTGAAAATTCAAGTATCGTGAATTTAGTTATATAACAAATGCACACACATATAAATTGTTATGTATTATATGAATTAATGCAGCATAAGAAAATTCAACCAATTACATTAAACTCCATCGACATCTTATATTATATACACAACACAAGCTTTTTTTTTCTCGAGGTCTGAATCCGTACACTTTAAAATTTCAAAATAACTTGGCTGAGCTTGCAAATTCATTCATCATTGAATAGTTTTCTTTAGTTCACATCCAAGCATTCTTGACAACTTAAGTTTATCAATATGCATATTCTTAAATAAATGGCTACAATATATAGGACATGGTTAAGAAGTTAGTATTCAGTAAGATAAAAGAAAGATAACATTTATTGAATTCAAATACTTTTAACTTTTTTTCTTTTTGGTAAATAGATTGAATATGAAAGTATAATATTTCTGCTCACACTACTATCTTAGGTAGGGCTGTGCAAATGGTAGAACCGTGCCAAATTTCGTTATACCGGCTGGTTCGGTTTTTTGAAATATCTTACCGTTTGCCAAATAGAAAATTTCGGTTCGGTTCAGTAAATTACTGATTCAGTACGGTTCAATTTGATTCGGTACCAAAAAAAACCAAAAAATTATTGAATCAAAAATAATTTGTCTTGAATACATATGTAAATAATAATATGCTTCCTACCACTCTAACCACTAACCATCCAATAGAGTTGAATATAAATTATAAAGAATACATCAGAGACCCCCTAGCCTTAGTCCCCTCTCCAAAAATTACTTTAGCATCATTCAAGTTTTGGGTTTTAAATGCAATTAGAACCCAATCTATTAAGAGAAAATCAGAAAAAAGAATAAAATTGGGCATTTAGAATTTGGACTGTACCTCTGTAAATTACAAACCTGGGCCGAGAGAGAGATGGTGGAGGCGCGATGGGGGTAGGTGATGAGGCGGCGCGGTGGGATTTAGAATTGAAGAAGAAGAAGATTTGGGTTTTGCTCTTGGGCAGTCCGTAGAAGAAATGAAAAAGTGAAGTGAAGCTTGGATTGGAAATCTGGAACGCTGTCTTTACCTTTTAACAATTGGGATTAAGAAAAAAGGGTATACCAGTTCGGTTAGGTTAGGTAAATCTACAGGCATTACCAAAAATCGAATTTTTTTAATGGTTCAGTAATGAATTTTCATTCAGTATACTGAATCGAGATTTCAATTCGGTATAGGTATATGATTTACTGGATCGTGCACAAAACTAATATTAGGGATTTGTTTTCGTCGAATTCAATATAATTGAATCATACCAATTTTTTATATTATATTTAATCTGACGCGGTAGTTTCAAAATTTGTACTTTACATAAAATCAAACTGTTCGATTCGATTATCAAACGGTTCAGTCCACTACAAAAAAAAACCGAGATGTGTATGTCGTTTGAGTATTCTTTATAATAAATTAATATTAAAATTGTAGAACTCCTAATTTATTAATCCAAAACAACAATATTATAATATTTTTTTTCCAATATAATAAGATAAAATAAAAAAAAAATCACTTGTCCTGTCATTTAGCATATTTTCCCTCCCTTTTTTTATTCACTTTTGATATGTTGGTCACAAGTGATCAGATGAGATCTAAAGGGGATGAATAGACCTCTTAAAACTTTTTACAAAATTTCTCTAATTTTTCCAGTCAGCAGACTAAGCTGATCAAGATTCGTAAGAAGATTAAGCTGATTTCGCACAAAGCTTTTAATCAGCAGAGTTGACCACTCTTCTGATATGACTTAGCTGATTTTAAGATAATCAGAGTTTTGAAACAACTTGTTTGCAGCGGATTTTATAAGTGTTTTTCACAAGTTTGTTTGCTTCACTTAAAAGACTTTATCCCAGTTTTAAACTCCTTAGAGAATCTTTTAAAACAATTTGAATGTTTGAAATGCTTTTTGAAAATATGCAAGTAAAGTATGCGAGAAATCAAACACAATGAATTTTTATAGTGGTTATATGAATTGAAATCTTTTAGTTCACTCTTACAAGTCACTTAGATCTTGGGTTATTCTATAAACACACAGTTTACAATGTACAATGCTTGCGCCAATCAACAAATGATAGGGCCACAAGTTCGTAATAGGGAATCACAAAGAAAACCTATTATACGAAGTAATATCACTCACTAAGATGGATATCTACTTCTCACAACACTTCTCTAACAAACTCACTCAGATATGTATATAACTTTGATCTTCAACTTCGCTTTCGTCAACGGATGACTAGCCTGATGACTATTCTGTTCTTTGAGACTTAGACATATTTTGCTTCGAAATTTCTCTCGGTTGGTTGTGTTGCTTGTCTCAAACTCTTGAAATATTTATACTTGAGTTTGAAATTATGTCCGGTGAAGAAAGACAAAATTTCAACGGTCTCAAGTACTGATTCCTCTTTTTATGGAACGGCTACCTGCAATAGTAAATAATGATTGAGAGAAAAAATCTTGGAAGAAATGACCAGTGGTGCCGGAGTTGAAACGGCGGAGCTTCGTAGGGAGAGACGAACACAAAATTATTGAAGACGTTATTAATGAAGTAGAGAGATGTAGAGGGAAAAGCTTTTTACAGACCGGGGGATGTATTTAACGACTTTGTATTAAATCCAAATTCATAAGGACGTTCTTTTGTTTTTTCTTGTTAATTTTCTCAATAATGGAGCATGATGAAGATGATTTTATAAGAGCTTGTTTGAAAAATGTTATAGAGATTAGAAAATCATTTTAGTTTGATTTCAATATTTTTGTTTTTTTATAGCCTTTCTGCATGAAAAAGCAAAAGATAATAGTACCCAAAAGCTTGATAAAATTACATTACTTGCCTTATATGCTTAGAAAAAATCAATTGACTGTTTTTAAACTTGTGATCAGGGGGAGATTTTGATAATTTAACCAAATCTAAAGAAATTTTATTGTTATACTAAGACAGAGATGTTAATTAACAAACTTCATATTTAGTCCTCTTATTTTATTCGTTTATTTTAATTTTCTTTGAACTTAGTTATTTATGTTTAATTGTTTATGTTCGATACATACATAGTTTTTTTTTTTTTTTAAATAGACTGTATATTCATAGTTATTTACCTTGAAAAATTAATTTAATTCATATATTTTCGCTCCGGCACATTAGTTATTCTGATCAAGATTCTTAATTCTCTATACTAATATTAACTAATAATAAATATGAAATTTAGCAATTAACAAGATATTTCCCGTCATTTCCTTGCATTAATAAATGAGATATCCAATCATAAAATAATTAACAAACCAAACACTTGTTAGGAAGTACTAATAGTTTGTTTAATATCAGAATAATTGACACTTTACATAAAACAAAATACACACTTTAAATAGAAATTTTGATACCTTGTATTGTCGAAGTGCATTTTACCAAAGAATATGCAAATTCAAAGGCACAAATTATCAAAGTTTTAATTTCAAGATCAAGTGCCAAAATGATATATATATATTTTTGAATTTTTGAAATGCAAAGTGCTAATTACTCTTTAATACCATCTTAATCTGTAGTTCCAACTTCTATCCAAATTGACGCTTAACAGTGAAGATATACAAACTTTTACACCAACTTTGCTTCCAGATCAATTTCCCCATTTCTAATATCTCAACAGAAACTACAAATTCCTGCATAATTAACATCATCTTCTAAACTCTATATTGCTGTATTCATAATCAAATAAAGACAGCTAAACTTATAACATGTTAATGCCATTTAAACATCAAAATCCCCAAAACAAAAGTCAAATATTTCCCAAACTTCTCCATGCTAAGAAACCGAATGCCTCCCTTTCCTCATAGGCGTACACTTAGCCATTGCAGCTTCATCTTGGTTAGTCGAGCCAAGACTCTCCGATGAATCCGACCCACTATTCTCCGCCTGCATTCCTTTACTCGACCAAATCTTAGAAAATATTTTCCTCGACATAATCAAACCTTTCATCTTCCCAAGTGCCACCTTGTCTGAACCTGAACCATTTCTTTCATTCACGACTCCAGTTCCGAGCCTTAAAGCTGCTAGCTCTCCTCTAAGAGCTCTGAGTTCTTCTGCTGAAGCTACAGCATCCCAATCTTCATCGTTGTTTGTTGTGGCTGACCTTGAGCTACCGTACGAGGCAGAGTTTAGGTCGTTTATAGCTTTAGGTAGGTCAGGAGTGCTGCTACCAGATGAGGCAGCAGCTCGGACTTGCTCGAAGAATAAGACTTGAACTACTATACGTAAAGGGAGTCGCTCGTTTTGCACAGCGTGCATGCATGCGTCGGCTGAGAGCTTCTTGCAGTCCATTAGTCGGCATATTTTCTTTCTCTCACTTTTGCTGATCCCGGGATGCGCCTAAATTAAAACAACAGATTAGTTTAATAGTTGATCAGTTGATTGATAGTGCAAAGCTAGCAAGGAGCAACAATGTATGCATATGCATGTTTTATAAGCAAAGATTCAGCCAATGGTAAAACATTAGGTAGTTGGTTAGAGAGGAAATTGCACGTGGTCCCCTAATGTTTAAGTCGTCTTGCACTTTACCCCTTTACGGTCTTGTATTTGCACCTGCCCCCTCAACTTTTTATATTGTCACAGTTCTTGGTCAGATGAATCTCCTTATGAAAAATTGAATACTGGCAATCAAGTACAAAGATCGCATTCTACCCCCAACCTTTCGACTTATCACACTTCACTGCCTAAAATTTCGACATTCACATTTACGTCCCTAACAGCCACCTCCTAAGTGAAAATGCAAAGGGGGTAAGATGCAAAAATAGCTCTAACTTAGGGGTTAAAGTGTGAATTTCACTCAATTAATTTGAATTACAACAGAACTTTACCTTAAGATATGTGTCAATGGCACGATACAAACCATCGTGTGCAGGCCTTGAGAAGCTAGAGACCATCTCTGCAGTGCTAATAAACAATGAAAGAGGAAGATGAGGATCCTTTGCAACCTCGGCTAGGTAACCATCGACAAGCTTTGCCACCATAAGCTTTGAAGCCTCAGACAAGATCCCCGGCACCCTTTTAACCACCTCCTGAATTTCACCATCGTTTTCACTTTCAATTTCCGTATTCTGATCTTTAGTCGTGAATTCTTCAAGTATCTTCTGGACAGTAATAACATCGTACATTGTCTCCTCTCCATCGCGAGTTCTAAGTAACAAATCATTGACCGAAGCCTCTTCCAACTGCTGCCCTATTCTTTTCACCAGTACCGTTTTTACAGTCTCACCAGAATCAGCTGAAATCGCTGCTTTTAACAGCTTTAGTAAAAAGCTACAAGAAACGGTTCCTTTTTCTGCAGGTAAAAGCCACACAATTGTATCCAATATAGACCCCTTTGCAGAGCCAGGTAATTTTCTATATGCGTAAGCTTTTAAAGCTTCTCCAATGACCTCGTTAGATATTATCCCTTTGTTTTTAATCGCGACTATAACCCGTTTATACAAATCGATTTCGAGCTCAGTTAAGTCCTCGACCCACCAATCATTCGGTACTATTCGGGTCCGGACCCCGTTCCATTGATCAATCCCATTTTCTTCGGAAATCTTTTTCCGGTTGTATGAATATGACCAGTCAACCTTGGAAACGTTAACCGAGGCTTTGGAAGCAATAGCGTCAATGCAGTGACTGATTAACTTGAGATCTTCAGACATAGGTAGTAAGGATTTTGTTGTCTGAAGAACTAGAATTGAGTCCTTCCAGCTTCTGAATAGGCTCGAGGTCAAGAAAACATCGACCTTGTAAATGAGGTTACCTTTTTCGATAGTCTCGTGCATTTCTAAATACTCTGCTGCACAACGAGCTGCGACTATGTTGTATGCGTTTAGGGTAACCGTCATCCCGTAACAGAATTTGGCACATATTTCGAAGGCACTGGAGCCTCCTGGAATATCATGAATTTGGACCTCGTCTCTGTTTCCTTCGCTTGCTGAAGAAACCAACTTTTGTAGGTGTGTGCTTTTAGAGAGAAGTGGAAACTGCGGATTTTTTTTAGCAGCAAATCAGCATCAGTATGTATCTATAGAATTAAAAGATCAATTCTTTCTAGGTATGCGTGTGTCTACATATATTGATCAACAAACATAATTGCATATATATGACGCAAGATTATCTATCATACCTTGTGTAGATAAAACTTCACATCACCTACATGAACAACAATGTCGGATGCCAATTCGGAAGCAACATATCTGCAGATGAAATTTGGGCATTCATGAATTTCCAGAAACAAATACATAGAATGTTGAAATAAACTAGCTTCAAAAAGACAAAAGTTTAAAATGGTCATGAATTGCAGGAGATTTTGGTTCCAATTAGCTCATTTTGATGCCAATAAAAACATAACTAGAGGTGATGCCAAAACATAGGATAGTATAACTCTGAAAATTACCAAACTTGATTATTTTCCCTAGGAAACCAATGGAGAGGAATGTCATAAAATGAAACTAAGAAGTGACTTCTACAACGCTATCAAATACAAGATCTTTCATGCATAGTTCGACATTAATTAAGAATGTTAAGATAATTCGAGTAGCTATATTTCGTATTGCTTTAATTCATGCCCAATAAAAAAAAAAGTATTGAAGACAAGTTGATGAAGATCTAACCTTATGTTGTTCCCATCTGTCTGAAAGGAATCGGGTTTAGATCCAAGCTTCATAAACTTCATCCTGCCAACTCAAAAGATCTGTTTCTATATTTCCTCTGCTACTTCAAATCAATGCCTCCACGCTACTCAACTGAACACAGCAAAATGCACTTCGAACATCCCCAGTAATCCAAAAAAGTTCCTAAAAATAGCAAAAACCAAAACCAATTTCTTGATTCTTTTCCAAAGGAAGTTAAACGGTATAAGAATATGTATGACAGGAGTAATTTTCCGAAGAGAGATAGATAGGTAATAGAAAATGGATAGAGATTTTAGTTTCTTAAATAAAATGGTTGAGTTGAATGCTATAGAAGAGGCTGTTAATGTTTCCTTGGGCGGCGGCAAAGCCCACGGAGTCCGGGCGAGCCTAGTCAGCCAAGGAGACATCACCACACTAAATTATTCCCCCATTCCCTTTCTTTACTCTGTTTCTTTATTTAACACATATATACGAGAGTACATTTACATTAGAATATGAATATTAAACCTAGTGGTATTAAAAGCTTCAAGTACCAAATCTAATAAACAAATGAGGAATACAAACAAAACATGTGCAAAATAGTTAATATTTGCAGTTCAAGTTTGAAAGACCTGCTGCAACGGTAAACATCATCTTGGTATCAGTTGAAATTGAATCAACCACCAAAACTGTAGACAATGAGCATCTCCGTATAGATTTGCCAATCAATCCTGAAAGAATAAAAGAGGGAGATCAATTAATATATCATGTCTAATCTATGCATATATATTGCATTATTGAAAAAGCAAATTTCCGACCAAGAACAGCAAAGAATCGTCTCATTAAAAACACCAGAGAAGACCGTCAACCATGTGCTGTGAGAATCGTCTAAATATTAATAAAGTATTCAAGATAAAAATATTTAAAAATCAAATAACCACATAAACCAACCTCAAATACAGAATATGGACTCAGGAAAATGGGAAGTCAAGGCTTTTCAAGGGAAGAACTCTTTTTTTTTTTTTTTTGGGGTTCAAGTTCAAGTAGTAATTAGGAAGTGGTAAGAAACAAGTGGAGTATATTATTAAACAACAACTCTATGCAGAGCAGAGAAGAAAATCTCTTTGCACAGACACCAAAAAGGACAAGAATCAAGAAAATAATTAGTGCTCTGAGACTATAAAAGAAGAAAAAGAAATTGAAAAGCCAAATAGTATTTGCTAATATGTGCTTACCTGTTAATGCTAGAATGAGCAATGCAACCTTTTTCTTCTCAGAAATTCCCTTTTACTATTTCGTATCATAGACAAATTTAAAACTGAAGGCCCATTTAATGTAATCTTTGTTTCTCACTTAAAATTTTTATTTGTATATCTCCGACCTACTTGAGTTTTTGAGATTGAAAATTGTTTGTAGTGATTGAGTTTAAGACAAGAAAATTACTACGTAAAGCACGCCACACTGACACTCAACTTTTCTTGCTCCCTCATTTTAACGTTCAAGTGGTGAAATGAATTGCCCATTACTCTCTGTCTTCATTCAAATACCGATTTTTTTTTTTTTTAAATAAGTATAAATTGGATGAATTAAAAAGGTAACATTGAGAAACTAGATTGAAAAGTCAAAACATCTTTTTTAAATGAGAATTGACAGAAAACTAAGATTAAATAAAATGTTACACCATGGTTCAAGCTGGTTTGACTGCTTAATTATTATTTTAAGTTTCCATTCCGTAATGTCACACATGGTGCTGACTGTGCCACTTACAAATATATAGAGAGTTATTTTGTGGAGTATTATTTATACTTATATTTATTGTATTAAGTACTTTTTTTTGTTTTTTTAATTTGGAAAATATGTGCAGATCTTTGATGAAAGTGTTGCAGCAAGATTTTGGCAGAAGATTAGTCAACAAGCTGAAAGTCAATGGTATGCAACTTGACTAGAATTTATTTTTAGGATTGAACTGTTAAAAAAAAAATGATGTGATATTTTTGTCATCTCGGAATTCAAACAATAATTAAACTAATTACATAAACACTACTTATTACATTTCACAATATCAAACTGCACTTACATATATACTCCTGTTGTTTTACATGATAAAAATTTCAACTAAATATATATGTGCAACTGCAAGTAATGTTTTAAATATCTGGTATGAATAATTAAAAAATATTCAAAAAGATTAAAATCTATAAATCATTGTAACCAATCCAGATTAAGTAGACATATTGTGGTATATATATATATATATATATACGTGGAAAATAGGTTTCCCAGAGTGTCTAACTTTGACCCATTACATGTTAGCATATGCTTTCATGCATGCACTTATCTAAATTTTGATGGACTTAATACCCAAATTTGATGAAAATCAAACTATCCCTACTAATTAGACTATACTCGAATGCACTCGTCAAGTTTTTTTCTCTAATAATTTTTAGTAAATAATTAATATCACAATGAATGTTAACTAATTAATATTTTCTATATATGTCGATGTATGTATATATATATAGGCATTCTGTAAAACATAGAGATACAGAAAATAACAAAATCTTAATATAACTAAACTAGTTTCGCGTTAGCTACTTTCAGATTTAATTTAACTAGCTAGTGATAAGCATATATAAAAGCTTTTATCTTGAGAACTTGTAACTTCGTAGTTTGCATCTAATTACACTCGATTTATGTGAATTTTCTGGGTTTGTAATTATATGCATCTAAGTATATAACTATATATATATATTGTAACCGGCCATGTACGTCAATTAGATTGACCTACGAGATAGCATGCAATTTATAAATTCTGGCAATATATATACCTTTTATTTTTCCCAGTATAAAATGCCAAATTGAATATACCATATATATAATATCCACATTAATAGTCGGTCATCATTAATAATCTTATATATGTACTACTAATTAGAGAATTAAATAGCAGACTTCAACATGTTAATCTACTAAACATAGCACATGCATGCATGGTCACATATGACATTTGTACCCTAGCTATATATATAATATATATAGTTTTAGGAAAATTAACTATATATATAAATACTTCACCAAACATATTTATGCTACGTACATCTTTCTTTAACCACGTAATATTTAAGTTAATTAATGAAGTTAATTTGCGTTAAGATTCCCTAATCATCACTAAACCGGTGGTGTTTAGTGTAGACACGTTTTTTTCTTCTTTTCGATCGATAATTTAATTAGTGTAGGCACGTTAGTTGGGTAGTGGTCACTTAATTTTCATATGGGCATACGTCTCAAAATTGTGTAGCTAGAGACAGGACCACTGCGGCTATATATAGGAGTTGATGATCGATCTTTAATTTTGGCATTATATATGTTAATACGTGGATTAATACGTACGTGGAGTATTTTCGTTTTTAATTCCAACAAATTGTGATAACCATATATAGTAGATTAATTAGAGCATAGAACCGTGTTAAGCTGAGAAATAATTATTATTGTCAATTTTCTGAATTAAAATGTCATTACTATAATCCTTAATTTTATTTTTCAGAATCTGCAGGTAAGCTTAATTACGCAATAAATAAAACAGGCTGTGTCCTGGAAAGAAAGAAAGAAAGAGGCGTTTGTTTTTACTAGTAAACCACCTTTGAATTTAATGAAAAGACTGCTTACTACTGATCTGGTCAGCGCAGCCTACTTACTTCTGAGAATCAGTTGCAGTGGTAATTAATTAAAACGCTGTTGATAAAGCAGAAAAAAGTAAAAGGAAATAATTAATCATCATTATTTTTCCTTGTACGTCAATCAATCAAAACCAACCTCCCAAAATTAATTCTTTCTGCCGGTAAATTATTACGTGCAGTACGTACTACGTAGGAGTAGTACATAATCAAATTTTCATTTCATATATACTAAAAAAACTCAATTATATTTTAGTCAATCTTTTTAGATAAAATATCAAAAATGTTTTTTTTTAATGATTGTTTTAATTATTTTATTGATATTTATGCACTCTATTTTACTGTGTCAACTCATAAGGAAAAAAGGGTAAAATACCAATGAATACTTATCCATATTAAATTAAAATATTATACTATTAAAAAACCTTTTTTTGTAAAAATTGTTAGTGTAATATAGTTTTCATTAAAATAAAAATCAATAATTTTAGGGCCAAAATCTATGTTTAGATTTATTTTGTTTTGTCCGGTTAGTTTGAAAATTATTTTTGTAGGAAGTTTTATTAGGGCCAAATATTATCTTTGAAATACGACGAAACGATTAAACTTTGATGATGCATTTTGGCTGTAATATTTTATATGAAATAGTTTTAATGAGTTGTGGCTTTTATGTATTTTGGTGTGTTTTGAGTTTATGGTGAAATTTAATTAATATGTATTTGTCAAATCATATATTTTCAAATAATTTAGTTAATTAATATATATTGTGAAATTACTATTTCAAGTTTAAATAAAAATTAAATAAATAATATTTCATGGTTTATTTGCTATTGATAGATACTATTAAATAAGTATCCTTTATATGGGCCAAGTTCTTTTATTCATTTTATAGCTAGTATTTAGCTAAGGGAGTGTTCTAGGTCAGCCAGGTTAGGTTTCTATCTGGGCTGAAAATGGTGTAACCCAATGATGCAGGATTTATAAACGCAAGTATACGCAATCGCAGCAAGTAATTTAATGATAAGTAGAGTATCGTCTCCACAGGGAATTAATGAACTAAACAACTAATTACTAAAGATCACTCTTTTTCTTATCCAAATTAAACGAATCTTTGTGATTATTATAACTAAGCAACAATGAAAGTAAAACTAAATTATAAACTGACAAGATTAACTATGATGATTAAAGCCTAGGATTACAATTTCCTTCAATGTTAAACTAATTGCTTTTATTTTCCCAACAATTCTATTTTAATTAAGATTTATTGCTAGTCTAGGGCACTTAAGTTTTTACAATTTCTTTCCAGAATATTGTAAAACTAATCTAACCTAATCAAAGAGCTATATTCCTATGCCAATGAAGTTAGGCCAAATCGAATCAAGAACAAGCCCTAATTATGACTACCTAAGGCAATTAAGTATATTCCTATCTTAATTGCTAAACAAATTACCCAATTCGATGTGGGTGCAATTCGTACAAAGGTTACCCAATCTTTAACCTAAAACCTAATTTCCTCTCCCGATTCAATTAGATTTGTGAAACAATAGTTGGCCAGACTAATGGAATTCAAGCACAAGAATGGGTAAACAATAGATCTCAATAAAATAGAATAAGGAAAAATAACAACAATCAATTTAAACAAAGAAATCCATTGTAATCCTAGAAAACTAAATTTAGTTCATAGCTAAAACGAAAATAAACTCAAGAATCATCAAAGTCATGATTACAAGAACACAAAAGAGAAAAGAAATTGCAAAAGATGAGAAAAGAGAAGTAGATCTGTTTTTCCAATCTTCAAGAATTGTCTTCTTCGATGTTGTTCCACGCTTCTCAATGATATTTTCTTCTTCTTGGTCTCTTCTCTTGTCAAAAAGTGTTCAAAGATGTATTTTCTCTCTCTTCCTCCACTTATATATAAGTTTCCAAGTGAAACTAGGACTCTAAAAGTAAGAATTCGCGGACAGCTTTTGCCCCAGCGGAAAATTAGTTCGCCCCAGCGGAGGTCTGCTTTGTGATTTCGCTCCAGCGGAGAGATTTTCCGCCCCAGCGAAGAGCCTTCTGTTTGCACATCCAAAAATCAAGAGAAAAATCTGAAAAATTCACAAGAAAATACCAAAATGAATACGTGACTCACCAACGAGAAAAACCAAGTTAAACCTAGTGAAAACGATCTAAGATCTCCAGAAATTCATGTCATTCCCCGCAAAAATACATAGAAATTAACTCTATTTTGTAGAGTTAACACACCCCCAAACTTACTATTTTGCTAGTCCCGAGCAAAAGACAAAAAAAATGACTACAAGAATTGGACACGACCAAAAACAAAAGACAACAACTCAAACATTTACAATCATGCATTCCAAGTCAAACTAATAACCATCACTTTCGAAACGTTATGCATTGTATCATGTAATTCCTGCGTGTGTGTGTGTACAAAATACGAGAATGTCGGAATCACCCAGATCACTATAGCTTCAAAATCATTGAGCCTAATTGCATGAATTCTTAAATTGCCAAGCCTATTCTCTATTTTCTCAGGTCATTAAACTCGTCACTAAGTTCTAACAGTGCTTTCAGCCGAAGTTATGGAATACTTTAAGTTTGAACTTTCACTTAGCATTTTTTTTTTCATTATTTAGCATAATTCAAGTATATTTAGCACCACTCGCACTCATAACCTGTTCTAAAGAAGCAGTCAACATAGAGGAGTGCAGAATAAGTAAGTCAATGCACCCATACATCGTTCATCTTATCGCAGTCAAGTTAGAGGAGTACAAGTATAAGTCTCAAGCGACGAGATTTTTCAGGTCTCATACAAGTGAGGTTATTTTCTTTTAATTGAACTTAAAGCTTTTCAGTACTTTGCTTCATTCGGTTCTTATTAAAGTCATCCTATCCCCAGACTTAGGCAAAACTATCACTTAGATTCTAAGTTTTCTAACCCTCGAATCTAGAGATTAGGTAGGCAAGATAAAATTTCTTAAGCTCTATTCTAGACTATACTTCACTAACTTCATCCTAAATCCTCGATTATGCATTCGTGCTCTGAATTTTTGCAGGAAAAACAATTAACAACACATAAAATTTAAAAAATTTGATCAAAAATCGACCTAGCATGCACAACGAAAATGCAATCACCCCCAAACTTAAGAAATGCATTGTCCTCAATGATGAAATTGACGAAGATAAGAGATAAACTAATTTGAAGCTGAACACAAGGAAAATATAAAACAAATAATGCAACTAAAGAACGTCCCTGATTTCAGCTGGTGGTCAATCTTCGTCATGTATCTCATCTGGTGGTGGTGGGAGTTGTGGGAATGAAGATGTGTCCACATTAATGGATCGAAAACCTTGAATCATGCATTCGTACATGATTCGCAAGCAATTCTGGAAAATCAGCCTAAAAATTTTCGAAGTAGGTTTTGCGGGGGCGGAGGTGGTTTTCCGCGGGGGCGGAAGCCATTCTGAAAAATGCTCAACATTACTGAAGTAGTTTTGCGGGGGCGGTGTTATTTTTCCGCCCCAGCGAAGAATGTTCTGAAAATTCATTCAAAATTTGGTCCATCATTTTTCGCGGGGGCGGATCATGTTCTGGTTTTTTTTTTTTTTTTTTTTTTTTTCTACTTGGGTTGCCTCCCAACAAGCGCCTTAGTTATAGTCATGGCTTGACTTTGTCCATCTTATTTCGGATCGCCCAAGGTGATGGTGGCAATTTCATGATCAATGTTGCCGCCCACATAATTCTTTAGTCTTTGTCCATTGACCTTGAAAGTTCTCCCATTTTGTTCATCTTGTACTTCCACAGCTCCATAGGGAAAAACCTCCGTAACAAGAAAAGGGCCAGACCACCTTGATTTGAGTTTTCCCGAAAATAATTTAAGGTGAGGGTTATACAATAACACCCATTGTCCAGGCTTAAATTCTCGACGGATGATCTTTTCATCGTGTATCTTCTTAATTTTCTTCTTGTAAAGCATGACACTTCCATTTTCTTGCAGCCTAATTTCTTCCAGTTTATTGACATGTAAAAGTTGTTTTTCATGTCTTCTAGACTTATTGCCAACCCTTTTTGCATGAGTCTTCTCTTCATTGAAATCACCACCATAAGGCCACAGATGATTGTGATGTAAGATTCTTTCATTTTTCACTTCCCCAAACTGTTTGAGCTCTAAATCTGGGGGTTCTTCAATTAACAACTTCTTAGCATTTGCAGACTTTAACGGCCTTTTCGTCATCTCACTGTTCAAGTTTGGTTTGGTAGATCTTTGAGTAAGATCAAGAGTTTTCACACAATCGACCAACTTGTCACCTTTTTCATCCTCTTTTGAAATTAATGGAGTTTTAAACAAATCATGAGGATGATTATGTAGAAATGTATCAGAAATAATATCTTCTACCACCTTGATTGAGAAACAATCTTCCTTTTTCTGATGGTGCTTCAACGATGAATAAATATTGAAGGTTACTTCTTGATCTTGAACTCTCATCTTGAGTTCTCCTTTTTCAACATCAATCAAGGCTCGACCGGTAGCTAGAAAAGGCCTTCCAAGTATGATTGGCATATCTCGATCTTCTTCCATATCCAGAACTATGAAGTCTGCCGGGAATATAAATTTATCCACTTTAACCAAGATGTCTTCTATTACTCCTCTCGGATAACTAAGAGTTCGATCCGCCATTTGCAACGTAACAGAAGTGGGCTTTGCCTCCCCCAAACCAAGCTTTCTAAAGATCGACAATGGCATCAAATTTACACTTGCACCTAAATCGCATAGTGCCTTATTGATCAACTGATTTCCAATCGTGCACGGGATAGTGAAACTCCCTGGATCTTTCAATTTTGGTGGAAGCTTTCTTTGAATAAGCGCGCTGCACTCTTCAGTAAGTGCTACAGTTTCATAATCTCCCAATCTTCTTTTCCTTGATAAGATGTCTTTCATGAATTTTGCATAGCTCGGCATCTGTTCAAGGGCTTCAATAAAGGGAATGTTGATTGATAACTTCTTGAAGATATCAAGAAATTTTTGAAACTGTTTATCCAACTTTTGTTTTTGTAGTCTCTGGGGGAATGGAGGTGGTGGATATTCTTGAACTTTCGGTTTCTCATGTTTAGCTTCATATTCTTTGGATTTCTTTTCCACATCATCTCCATTATTTTGCTCACTCTCTATTGATTCACTCGGTGGCTTCACTTCTTCTTTCTCAAGCTTTCTGGTATTACCCTCAATCTCCTTTCCACTTCTGAGAGTTATAGCTTTACAGTGCTGCATGTTATCATTTCCTGGATTTGTCTCAGTATTTGCCGACAAAGCTCCATGAGATCGGGCATTAAGACTATTGGCCAGTTGGCCAATTTGCGTCTCCAAGGCACGAATAGAAGCGTTCTGGTTTTGAATTACAACATTCTGGTTTTGCATTATGGCATCTATCTTTTGCATGTATTGGAGCAACAATTCTTCCGTAGAGGGTTTTTGTACTTGTGTTGGTGCATGAGGTTGTTGAAAACCCGGAGGTTCAATTGGTCCTTGAGCTTGAATATGTGATTGATTACCACCCCATGAGAAATTAGGGTGATTTCTCCATCCCGGATTATATGTGTTGGAATAAGGATTGTTTCTCAGACTATTCGAATTTCCAACAAAATTAACCGATTTTGGATTCTCAGGGCAATGTGCAACCGAATGATTATCTCCACAAATATCACAAGTGGCATAGATTCTCTGAACATTGTTTCTACAGTTCTCATCAAGTTTCTTTGTGAGAGATGCCAATTGAGATGTTAGAGAAGCAATAGCATCAACATCTATAACTCCGACTGTCTTATTCTGCTCCGTGCGTCTTGATGACCACTGTTGAATATTTGATGCCATTTCCTCGATAATATTTCTGGCTTCATCAGGAGATTTTCCCCCAAGAGCACCATTTGCTGCAGCATCGAGGTTTCCTTTTATGTTATCTGTAAGCCCATTATAAAAAGATTGAATTTGTAACCAATCTGGAATCTGATGGTGAGGACACTTTTTTAGCATATCCTTAAACCTCTCCCAGGCTTCATCTAAAGTTTCATCTTTATGTTGCAGAAAATCAGTGATGTCATTCCTCATCCGAGCTGTTTTTGCAGGTGGAAAAAACTTAGCTAAAAATTTCTCCACTAACTGATTCCACGTTGTAATAGACTCATCTGGCAGAGCTTCTAACCAATCCGCAGCCTTCCCAGTCAAAGAGAATGGGAACAATCTCAGTCTGACAGCATCTGATGATACTCCATTGAATTTGAATGTATCACACATCCTCAAAAATAGTTTCAAGTGTTTGTTCGGATCCTCATGTGCATGCCCGAAGAATTGTTTCGACTCAAGCATATGTATGACTGCTGGCTTGATCTCAAAATTATTGGCCTCGACAGTTGGCCTAGCAATACTCGATCTAAGTCCTTCAACATGAGGGACTGCATAATCTCTGATAGAGCGATAAGCAGCAGCTGCTGCTTCTTCATCGACTTGTTCACCCATAGTGTGACCTTGAGACTCTGAATTTATTTTCAGCCTTTTTAATCTTCGAATTGTGCGCTCGATTTCAAGATCTAATGGAATAAGTTCTTTAATTCGATCGCTGCGCATGCAAAGACTAAATATCCTGAAAATAAAGAAATAGTAAACAAATAAAAATTTGATCTAAGAAAAGAATGATTGATATTAATATTAGCAAAATAGCGCAAATAATTCCCCGGCAACGGCGCCAAAAACTTGATGCAGGATTTATAAACGCAAGTATACGCAATCGCAGCAAGTAATTTAATGATAAGTAGAGTATCGTCTCCACAGGGAATTAATGAACTAAACAACTAATTACTAAAGATCACTCTTTTTCTTATCCAAATTAAACGAATCTTTGTGATTATTATAACTAAGCAACAATGAAAGTAAAACTAAATTATAAACTGACAAGATTAACTATGATGATTAAAGCCTAGGATTACAATTTCCTTCAATGTTAAACTAATTGCTTTTATTTTCCCAACAATTCTATTTTAATTAAGATTTATTGCTAGTCTAGGGCACTTAAGTTTTTACAATTTCTTTCCAGAATATTGTAAAACTAATCTAACCTAATCAAAGAGCTATATTCCTATGCCAATGAAGTTAGGCCAAATCGAATCAAGAACAAGCCCTAATTATGACTACCTAAGGCAATTAAGTATATTCCTATCTTAATTGCTAAACAAATTACCCAATTCGATGTGGGTGCAATTCGTACAAAGGTTACCCAATCTTTAACCTAAAACCTAATTTCCTCTCCCGATTCAATTAGATTTGTGAAACAATAGTTGGCCAGACTAATGGAATTCAAGCACAAGAATGGGTAAACAATAGATCTCAATAAAATAGAATAAGGAAAAATAACAACAATCAATTTAAACAAAGAAATCCATTGTAATCCTAGAAAACTAAATTTAGTTCATAGCTAAAACGAAAATAAACTCAAGAATCATCAAAGTCATGATTACAAGAACACAAAAGAGAAAAGAAATTGCAAAAGATGAGAAAAGAGAAGTAGATCTGTTTTTCCAATCTTCAAGAATTGTCTTCTTCGATGTTGTTCCACGCTTCTCAATGATATTTTCTTCTTCTTGGTCTCTTCTCTTGTCAAAAAGTGTTCAAAGATGTATTTTCTCTCTCTTCCTCCACTTATATATAAGTTTCCAAGTGAAACTAGGACTCTAAAAGTAAGAATTCGCGGACAGCTTTTGCCCCCAGCGGAAAATTAGTTCGCCCCAGCGGAGGTCTGCTTTGTGATTTCGCTCCAGCGGAGAGATTTTCCGCCCCAGCGAAGAGCCTTCTGTTTGCACATCCAAAAATCAAGAGAAAAATCTGAAAAATTCACAAGAAAATACCAAAATGAATACGTGACTCACCAACGAGAAAAACCAAGTTAAACCTAGTGAAAACGATCTAAGATCTCCAGAAATTCATGTCATTCCCCGCAAAAATACATAGAAATTAACTCTATTTTGTAGAGTTAACACCCAATTTTCAACATTTTCTATTTTTCAATGATTTGGCCCAGTTGATATTGATCCAAACCCAACAAAAGTTCGAGCTTGTCACCTAAACAATTAGGATCATAGATTTAAAATCCTAAGATAGAGCCAAAACCTAAATAAATAGAACCATAGATTTCAAATAATGACAAAAGTTATTGCGATTTGGAGTTGCAAAAACTTCCAATGGGCCGTGATTTGAGTACGTAATGGAATTAGTTTGGTGCAAAATCATATCCAAATGTTAATTTTATCTTATAGTTATTTATAGGTAGAGATTCCTTGCGTGACTTCCATTTACACCGATGTACAGTACACAGCCTTGAACTCCGTCATTTTTGCCTGGTAAGCCTCCTTAACCTTAACATGTTTGATTCGCATGTTATTTATAACTTAATTATATATAACTAATTAAGTTGATGATGATATTGATAACTCGTCTTAGACGTTAAACATATATATATAGTTTTTGCATAATCTTTTGTGTTCACATGATGAATACCAACTGGATATATATATAGGTGTTTGCATGTTGTATTAAAATTTACTAAGAAAAGCATAATTATGACATACTTGCACAGGAACTTAATTTACCCATTCCAAACTAATTTGACTCCACCAACAACTTTATTTTCATGGCTCGGTCCATTTTCAATATGTGCAAATCCTGAATTTGATTAATTGGAGCGACCATATAGTTAAAGTTAACTTCGACATATATTATAATCGAAGTGGTGTCTTGAATAATCTAGCTCGTGATAGCTGAGTTTAATCCTTAACTCTTTGATAGCGAGCCATGATATAATCAAGACTAGGTGCTTCTTATATGATTTGTAGGTAGTATCGAACGACACAATGTTCAAGCTTGGTTTGATTTTTATCGAGCTTGAAATAATTTTGTGTTTGAGCTTGGTTTGATTTTCAATCGAATCGAGCTCAAATGAGCTTTTAGCGAACAAGCTCGAGCCGAATATCAAGTAGCTTGATATTTTACATGTATTTTTTCAATTTTTAGCTTATCGAGTCGAGCTCGAGCTGAGCTTCAAAAGTTATCGAACGAAAAAAGATGTTCAAGCTAGCTTGTTTGATTAGTGTGACGAACCGAGCTCAAACGAGCTTTTATCGAACGAACTCGAGTCGAATATCGAGTAGCTTGATTTGATTTTCAGCCCTAAATTGATTTGTGCAATTTTAACTAACATTTTCACCTAACTTTTGAGGTGAATTAAATGTATTATGATGAATTTATATAACTCAATTCATATATTTGGCAGATTTAGGGGAAAAAAAAAAGGTAATTCTAATTCTAATTTGGTATGTGTACTAGTCTAATAGATGAGAGTTTTTCTCCTTGTAACATACGTACAACAATCTAAATTATCATTGTTCCGACTCACTCATTGCACCCTTTGCATATATAAATTGTATACATTCTTAAGCAATTATATATGCATTTATAACATTTGCTCTCTAAAAGCTCCAATTAGACAAGTGCCAAGAGTGGTTGATTATATTGCATAGGTGCCATGGGCCATGGGCTGCTACGAACAGTAATACTAATTCTTTAGACTTTATGAATGTATAATACATAGGGGGAAAATGCAAGTTATTTCCATGTGTTATGCTAAATCTGTAAGAAATTATTTTGTGAAACTTTTATTGCTCCAAACTCTTTTGTGATTTCAAAAAACTTGCAAAATACATCCAATTTGTAAAAAATAGGACTTTTAAAATATTTTACGTGAAGTTGTATGGACCATCTTGGAATATTTTAATAAAAATAATTTTTAGAAATATGTCGATCCAAAACGACCTATTTTTTACAAATTGTGTTTTTTTTGCAGGATTTTAAAATCACAAGGAAGTTTAGTGCAATAAAAATTTCACGGGGAGTTTCTTGCAGATTTAACATAATACATGAGAGTATTTTGCATTTACCCCAATATATAGCCTGTTTAATGTATTAGCTTCATTTTTTTTTTTAATATTACTATTATTATTAGCTGGAAACGAACATTTTATATCTGTACCCAAACTCAAAAGCATGTAACTACTTATCGTCTGTTTAATTGCTCATTTAATTACAAAATGCAAATTGAACATGTTTATATAATTGCTATGGAATATAAAGTCATTGGTCAAAGTACTCGAATAACCCAAACATGCTTTAAACATGTGGAAATCTTATTCTATATAGACTGCTTTATATATATATCCAACAGAATAGTTCTTTTGGTCATTTTCGTTTGGTTTGGTGTTTTTTTAATTTTTTTTGGTGTTATTAGGTTTATTATAAAATTAAGGGTGAAGTTGGCCTAGCGATTTGAAAAGTAATTATAGGATAGTTAATTTTATTAAAATTGATTATGGTAATAATTGATTATAATAAAAATTAATTATAGAATAATTATTTTTGTATAATAGTTTTTGTAAAAGTAACACTTTAGTTGCTTCTAAAATAAGTTGATTTTTTGCTTCTCGAGATCCCAAAAGTGATTATGATATTGGGGGCCAAACACCATTAAAATCACGATTGAAGATAAGTAATTTTTATAATCAGGGCCAAACACTTCAAAAATCACAACAAAGATATAAAAGTGATTCTAAGAGCTCCAATCGCTGGGCCAAACTTACCCTATCACGATGTTCGTGTCAACTTCATTTAATTTGATTGACAAAATGTAAAAACGCCTTATCTAAACTTAAAGCACGTCAATTTCGCCATCAAGAGTTCAAATAATTACAGATTCTCTTTGATTCAATCATGTATATGTACATATATACTCAAAATAAATTCGTCGTTTCCAAGTACATGAATTAAGACCTCAAATACTAATTATATTATCAAATCAACAGTTTTAAAATTCTTTATGAATTAGTAGATAACAATTTGACAAATCATTGTTTCTTGAATCCCAATCTGAGATCAGAAAAAATTAATCGGATATTTTTTTCAAATTTAATTATAAAGTAATTATATCATGAAAAGAGATGTGGAGAGGGTTGGGATGTTTAATTTCAAGGAACAAGCCATTCTAATTAAATTATAAAAAAAAATAGTTATTAAACACAATAAATTAGGAGAAAAAATCACATTAATGGAAGTTGAAGAAGATGGACAATTAAGAAAGAGCAAACTAATAATTGGAGTAAAAATATTGAGTGAAATCATGGATCAAAATTTTCATCTTTTGCATCGAAAACATCGAAAAATTTTCGTTTTTGAATCAGGCGAAACGAAAACAAGATGTAATTTCGAAACTATTTATTTGCCTTAAACTCTGTTATTTTCCTAAATTTAGTAATTTTTTTTACAATTTTTCCATAGTGTTTCCGAATAGTCTCGAAAAGTTTCCAATATTTGGCTGATCGAAATATACATTCGAAACGAATTTTGATCCATGAGTGAAATATAAAAATACTCTCTGTGTTTTGCTTAATTTGCAAAAAAAATCGTACAATTTTTATTAGCAAAATCTATGTGCTATATTTCATTAAAAAAAAACCATCCTAAGCTGCAGTACATGTTTTGCGAATAACATAACAATTATACTCCCATCACAAAATACAAAAACACCTTATTCAACTAAAAAATGACAATAAATCCCTGTTAACTTTAAAAATTGTAAATAACCATCACATTCATTTTAAAAATTAACTATAATCTTCCTATTAACTTATGAAGAACTTTCAAATAAATATATTTTTTACTAAAACAAAAAAACTAAGTGGGAAATTCTTGCTAATTAAAATAATACACGACAATTATTGCCATTTAAACAAAGCACGTGAAATATTTTTTCATTTAGCTCTAAAAGTATTCCTTCTCAAATCATTATATTTATACTATCTGCGTTGAGCAAAGTCCACTATCCAGCAAAAAGTTAAAAGTACTATAAAAATTGACAGGAACGGGCAAATAGGCGTAAACGCGCGTCTTGTGATCTATCTACTACTTAATTTACTTTCGTGTATTATATATAAATTTCAAACCATTTCAAAATTAATTATCACAATGAATATTGTTCACATTTAATATTCTAATGCAATATAATGTAATAATAAATCGCAATCCATATATAAACATTGCAACTTTTTAAAGAGAAAACTATTTCATATTTCCAGTGAAGAAATTACTTTGTATACATAATATGTTTAATACTTTTTTTCAACTACAATATATTTCACTTCGAGATTTTATAATAAGGCATATATGTATATAATCTTTATATTATTTAATTAATAATATTGTCACATAATTGGATTATTAAATTACAGATATAACGCATAAAATAAAATTTCCAAATCAAAGTGGGTAGACATAGTGCAAGAAAATTAAATATTATTCAATTTTTTTCAATTATCCTCAAATTTTTATATTTATTTCGATTATATATAATTCATAAGTACGTGCTATATTCAATAACATTCCCATGTGTTTAGACATGTGAATAACGTAAACCAAATTAATCCCAGCGTGCCCTAGCTAATAGACCAATTACACATATATGCAATCATTTCACCTAATCACTTTCTTATTAATTTCATGTGGTGTCACGAACCCTAATTGCAATTATATTACAAAACAATTCAATCACGGTCCCCCGATTAGTTGCTGTCAAGCTCAAACTATTTGAATAAAGCTGGATTGATTAATCAATTAAACACAAGAATTTATGGTATACACCATTAATAACCTTCCTTATCATTAACTTATACTTATTACATAGTGGTCTTTCTTGTATTTTTTTTTTTCTCATGTTAGTCCTCACTATGAATTATTTATTTCACTTTGATCATTTACAAGGGCTTTTTTACTTATAGTGTTACACTTTAGTCCCTAATAAAATTATTTTATATCAATTTAGTCATTCATAAAAATGTTTTGACACTTTAGTTCACTTTGGAGCACCTGAAAATGATCAAAGTGAAATAAATAATTTATAGTGAGAATTAATTTGAAAAGAAAAATACGAGAGGAACCACTCTATAAAAAATTAGATGACCATTAGCAAGTTTAATTACCCCAAGATTTTAATTAATCCCACTTGAATGTGAATACACTACCTCATGCAATCATAGATTTTAGTGGTAAAATAAAATAATAGAAAAGACGATGAACTTTCATTAAGCAGCCTCGTTGTGTTGTAAATTGAATATTGCCACTATGGAACCAAAAAGTATAGAGCTTACTCTTAAAGTACTCAATCTTTTGGGTCCAATTTTCAAGCTTCTTAGCTGTTTCTATTAATATAAATAGGCCACATATCATTCATTATAATCCATACAAAGTCCAATTGTGATTAACTAATCAACTCAATTAATTAGGCAGCAAAGAAAATATGCCTTCTGCTAGAAGTATCAAAATTGCTTATCCATACTCCTCTCCTCCACCACCATCCCCTCCTCCTCCTCCTCTATGTCCACCACCACCACCACCACCATGTCCACCACCACCTCCTCCTCCGCCTTGTCATGGCAAAAAACACTGCAATTACTATAAACCACCTGGCGAAAGTGCTTCTCCACCAAAAGCACCAACTTATCCCCCAGAGCCAACAGCTTCTCCACCAACTTATCCTCCAAAAAAATCAGCTTCTCCACCAAAAGCACCAACTTATCCTCCAAAGAAATCAGCTTCTCCGCCAAAAGCACCAACTCATCCTCCAAAGAAGTCAGCTTCTCCACCAAAATCTCCAACAGCTTCTCCACCAAAAGCACCAGCAGCTTCTCCACCTAAAGCATACCCACCGAGTAGTACACCTACACCGGGCTCATACTATCCTTACCCACCAAGTAGTACACCTACACCGGGCTCATACTATCCCTATCCACCATCAACACCACCTGGAGGATATCCACCCATAGCTCCATCGCCATACGCATATTCACCACCAACTCCAAATGGCGGCGGCCTCACCCCTTTTTCACCACCTTCAAACTCTCTCGTTCCATCGCCTCCAGGTGGCGGAGGCGGAAACAACCACACCACCATAATAGCAGTGTGTGTATCTTTAGGTGGGTTGTTCTTTCTTGCATTCCTTGCAGTTGGTTTCTTCTGCTTAGCCAAGAAGAAAAAGAAAATTATGGTTCCGGCTGCTGCTGCTGCTCCTCCTGCATGTGAGCCCGAAGAAGGAGGCCATGCACCTCAAGGCGGTGGCGGTGGCGGTCCACCACACCATGGTTATTAATTAGTAATTTTATATTTGATTCATTGTATCAACATGACAAAGCTAGCTCAATAAGTTCATTAGTCTTGTCATCTCATTACTTTTATTTAATTCAAGCTGAAAATGAATGTGTGTGTATTTGCGGATTGATGTAAGTGAACCCTAGTTAGTAACTTAGAATTGGTTTGAGTTACTTTCGAATTTTTTATTTGTTGCAAAATAATGATATATAATTTCCTTGGTTCATTTGTGTATGTACGTACTTGGATTTTTCAAATAAAAAGGTGGGAATTGAATTAATTGTTTTCACTTGTTGATTTATCTATGTGGTCTACTACATTGATATTCCAAATATTCGTATTATGGGCATGTTGGTCTTGCATTTTCGAAAATATTTTCATGTTAGGAAATAAATAAGATTTTTAATTAATTTCTGAAATAAATTTACTCTCTCCCAATTTTTCCAAACTTCTTTCTAGAAAGTCAAACAAACAACAACTTAATTTTCTATCTTTAAAAACCTACACAAACTTAATTACTTTGATTTGATATAGAATAATTTACTTCTTAAAATACAAATTATCTCACATAACAAATATGATTTGACATAAAGTGTTACGCATCTTACTCTTACAATCTAAACTCTTTAAAAAAACACATCTACCTTATTTCTCAAACTATTATCTCAAAATCCAAACAAATAATATTACGCAAATCGAAATTATTCACAAACATTAATTCTCAAACTAATCTCTCAAACACCAAGCAAATAGGACCTATATATATATCTCCAATGTAACTTTAATTTCTTTCAAACAAAAAGGAAAACTTACTTGTAACAAGTTTAATTAATTGGTGGTGTAATATATATATATATATATATATATATATATATATATATATATATATATATATATATATATATAATCTCGTTAAAAGTAAGATCTCGACGGTTTTTCGTGAAATAATAATTCTGAAAATGCAAGCTAACAGCGTGCAGTCAAAAGTTGATTGGAAATCAATTAATTTTGTGAATGTGATGGATGAAGATGAACGTTAGGTAAAGAACCACTTAATTGAGAAATATAGTAAAAGTAAATAAATACGCAAGTAGTATATAGCTAGGATTGTAGTGTAGGGTAGGGTGGTAATTCTTTATTGAATGAAATCCAACTAATATTTCGTCGTCACGTGCATGCTTTAGTAAGTGTTGGCATTTTTTATTATTTAGTACTTTTACTTTTCAAGTTTTATCTTATGCATGTGCTTAATCACAGTTCTCTCTTTGACTTTAATTTGTATATATAATACAACTTCTTCTACCTTAATTATTCGTCCGTCTTAGTTTCTTTTCGAAGCCTAATTAATTAATTCTCATGTTGCTTGCTGGACCGCCCGATTTACAATACAAAACATTAATTAATCCAAATGTCCAAAAACATTATATTTAATAATTAATTAGGTGAAATACTTACTTATTTATTCATTAATAGTTGAAGAATAAGAAAATAATAATATGAAAAGATGTCGGATTTCTTTTTTGAATTTGAGACTCGAACAATTCTCAATTAATTAGTAGAGAAAATCTGAAAATGTAGTCCAATATTAGGGTAAATACCACTTTTGATCCCTCTTATCATTAACTTTTTACAGAGTGGTCCCTCTTATGTTTTTTTTCCACTTTAGTCCCTACTATGAATTATGTGTTTCACTTTAGTCCTTATCAGGTGGTTCCGATAACACGTGACATGCATATAAATATTTTTTAGGGTATTTTCGTTCGTTCACTATTGAGACTATTATGTGTTTCACTTTAGTCCTTATTATGTGTTTCACTTTAGTCCTTATTGTTTAATTGGTGAGCAATTTTGGTGTTTGAAAAAGATTCTAGGAAAAAACTTTAGTTTGGAACGAAATATACGATTAATTTGAATTGGAATAAAAGCCTAGTTTGGAAGAGATTATATATTTAGTATTTTTTAAATAATTAAAAAGACAAAAATATCCCTGTTAGTTTACTTGAAATGACAAAATTGCCCTCATGAGCATATCAAATGTTATCGGAATCGCCTTGTACCACTTGAAAAGGACTAAAGTGAAACAAATAATTCATAGTAAGGACTAAAGTGGAAAAAAAACATAAGAGGGACCACTCTATAAAAAGTTAATGATAAGAGGGACCAAAAGTGGTGTTTACCCCCAATATTAATTTCAATTGATCGAGTGATTCGGGCTTGGACGTGATTATAAGTTACTACAACTGTTGGTTCAAGGTCCATCTAATTGCTGTCTATTTTGAGCTGTTGGATTACTTTTACCTTTTAGTTGCCTTTTACTTCTTAGTCCTTTAATTTGGGTTTTAGTCCTTTAAGTTGGGTTTTAAGTATATGGTAGCATCTGATTATAATACCACTCACTATTCTTCCAATCAGAAAATTTTCAATTGGCAATTCTTTAAACAATGTTTATCCGGTATTTTAGTTTATAAGTAAATTCGTAGGCCATACAATACTTGTTATTACCGAACACAGCCTAAAGCCCAATTAACATATGGGCTGCAGAGCTGAAAATAATATGCTCAAGACTTTAAGCCTAAATAAAGTGGGAAATATGAAGCCCATTAAAACCAATAAAATATCCTTCAGAATTCAGATATATATTTCGTCAAGAAAATATATACTCCATTAAATATCTTCTATTCTTTTTTGGTAATAATTCAATTCTGAAAAAAAATTAAATTTCCATGGCGTCTTGTTCTCTCTCGCTCTCACCACTCTCTGCAACCATCGAAAACAATCGTGAACTGAGCAGAAATTCTAACGTGAATTTGCTGTTCACGTGTAAACCGAGGAAAAGCGCGTTTCGGAGATATGGATTTAAGTCTCCAGTTGCTCGGAAATCTTTCGACCACATTCCGAAACAATTCAGAGAAGAAAATCTGAAAGATGGATGTAATTGACATTCTCACTCATCTTTTTTTTTTTTTTTTATATTACGGATAATATGTATATATATTTTGTATTTCTTGTTCATTTTATAAGTTCCTGTATCTCTTGTCGGGATTGATTATTAGATATTTCTTGTACTAACAATTATGTTGAGTAAAGAAAAATTTAGTAGAAGTAATTTTTATATGGTGATGAATTTTAGACTTCTTTCTTAGTTTACTTGGTGTGTTCCTTTCCTCGCCACAATATAATGAGGTAAATGAGTCTAGTTACCTCCGTATGAATACACTTTTATGGGTCGAGGATAGCAGAGTGCAGCCCTTTTAAACTATTGACATAGCTCTATCTGTAGAGTTATATTCTATGGTCTGTAGTCATTCTTGAATTAGAAAGATTTGAGGTAGTAGCTAATTATTGGTTTAAACTCTTATTAATTACCGGTGATGTAGGTTAAAACGACTACACGAACCAACTTGAGTAGCACTCTTGGGCTCCAAATCTCTTGTCCTTGAAAATATGTATATGTTGTGGTGTGTGTGTAATAGGGGATGTCAAAACAATTGTATTAACCTATATGACCAATTGGGTTGTCTGTTCTCGTTTCAATTTATCTTCCAAAATATATCTGATTTCGTAACTACGATTATAATCTCTTTTGTAGTGATGGACAATTACAAAAATGCACCTCAGTATCTCTATGGTCTTTCACCTTCACAGATGGATATGTTCATGACAGAAGATAATCCTGTTCGCCGACAAGAGGAAAAAGTAACAGAGGTCTGCCTCGTATTGTCAAGTCTTAAGTAACTTGCTGTATGGAAAATGGATGAAGAGATGCCTGCCAGTTTTATTAGATTACCATGTTAAAATCAGATGATAGTAATAATACTTTATATTGAAAAGGAGATTCACTTCATTATTTCTAGGCACTCTATTTGTCTTATAAGAAGAATTCCTTTTCTTTTTGGATTTATTTTTTTCCCCTGAAAGATCTTTAGTTAGTCCTTTTTCTTTTAGGAAAGCATATCATCAGCCTGCAATTACTTGGATAATGGTGGAATGTGGAGTTTATCAGGCACGAATGAAAGAGGGCCCTCAAAGTATAGCATGAGTGTCAGCATGTACCGTGGAGGAGCTAGAGGATCTGGAAGGCCTAGAAGTGCTCCTCCTGATTTGCCATCTTTACTTTTAGATGCTCGAATTGTCTATCTTGGCATGCCAGTATTGCATCTTTCTCTATGTATTCCTTGAGGATTGTTTATATCCAATCTATGCCCTTGCTTTTTTTATTCTCACCTTGTTTATTTTACTCGTCCCAGATTGTACCTGCAGTTACTGAGCTAATTGTTGCTCAGTTTATGTGGTTAGATTATGACAGCCCAACAAAGCCAATTTATCTATACATCAATTCATCTGGTACCCAGGTAATCACGTAAAAAAATTGTGGTTTTCTTGGTATTAGTCTCTGTGTTTGCTTGAGTACTCGTACTAAACTCTGTGTTATCTGAACTTGGTCGTTTTCACACAGACGCACACACTTTCTTGCATGTCTTGTAATCTGCTTACAAGTATTGGCTGTTTATTTTTGTCATGTATTGCTAAACCAATCTCTGTTATATGTGCCTCTGTATGTTCTCGTAGAATGAGAAGATGGAGACTGTTGGATCTGAAACTGAGGCCTATGCAATAGCTGACTCTATGGCGGTAAGCCCTTGATAAAGTCATACTGCAAAAAACTTGTGCTTTTAAAAGTAGTAGAAGCAGAAGCAACTCGTACCGGCTTTTGGGTGCTTTTATGTTATATTTTCCTCAAGCAGAAGCCAAACAAAAGCTAAAAATCATTTTTCAGAAGATTTTGCAAACAAGCTAACAGTTTAACTTATGAATTGTTAGAAAAAGAGAAACAAATGAAGTTTAAGAACTACTATTTGTAACATCTTAAGTAGGAAATATATTGCCATCATTATCGGTGATATAGACTTACTGGGCCTATCTGGATTTTCTGTCACCTTGATTAATATTTGTTAGTATAAACAACTTAACCTATAGTTCAACTCTTTTTTTTGGTTATGTCTGTAGTACTGCAAAGCAGATGTCTATACCGTGAATTGTGGCATGGCATATGGTCAAGCGGCAATGCTTCTATCTCTTGGAGCGAAAGGATATCGTGCGTTACAGCCAAACTCATCCAGTAAGACCAACTCTTGTATTTACCTGTCTGAAATCCTTGAAATGCAATTCATGGTAGTGATGCTTGCAGCTTACATGTATGCCAAATTAATGAATCTCACAAAATCGGGGTTATGTATTTAGCATTAAAGGGAACTTTGTCTATTCAAGTACTGGCCTAAACAGTGATCTGGTGAAGCCATGTATCATTAGCTCATGGCTTTTATGATAAAGAGCAAGAAGCAGTAGCTAATAGCTTTGTTCCTATTTGGAGGTGCCTTCAAGCATATTTGTTTGAAGAACATTATGTGATTTGAAGGTCTGCTCTTGTGAGAAAATAATTTCATATAAAAGGCTTTGTTGAAGTGGAGGCTCCTCTCTATTAATAAAAGCATCTTAAGTTGAAACTTGAACCTAATATTAAATCTATGTTTGTTGGTTATCAATTAAATAACCTTTGTTCCTTTCTTTCACATTGAAAATATTAAGATTCTATTGATACCTTTTTTTTCTTTCTAAGAATTTCTTTCCCCATCAAATTGAGTGTGGGGGGAAGCAACAAATGAGGTATATGCTCATTTTTGGTTGGACATTGAACTTATGGATTATGGTTGTAGAGTTAAAATTTGGTTTCTAGGTCTATATATAATTAGTCAAATACATGGAAAATTGTAAAATTTGAAATGTCTTGGTCACTTGAATACAAAATCATGTATTGTTGAGTATCCATTCTCAATAGTTCATGTTTTGATTTGGTTTTGCTTGTTAGGGATTAAATGTGTTAACTTGTGATGTTCTAAATAAAAAGCTCATCCGATAAAAAAAAAGAAAAGCCCAAAAAAACTACTCATATATAACACATCGGGTAAAGTTTTGGGTTGAATTAATTGTGTCATCTCGTTATATACTTATTACTACTACTAACCCACCTACCTCCCAAACAGAGAAGGAGAAAGGAAGATGTGAACATGAACGAGTGTCACAAAAACCCTTTGCAATTTACATGGTTTCTGTTTTTTGGTGCAGCAAAGTTGTATCTCCCAAAAGTCAACAGATCAAGTGGAGCTGTGATAGATATGTGGATTAAGGCCAAAGAACTGAACGCAAACACAGAATCTTACCTCGAGCTCTTGGCTAAAGGGATTGGAAAGCCAAAGGAAGAAATTGAAAAGGACATCCAACGTCCAAAGTATTTCCGAGCACAGGAAGCCATTGACTATGGCATTGCTGACAAAATCATCACCTCTCAAGATGATGCGTATGAGAAAAAGGTACCCTTCTCTTCTTCTTTAGTTACACATTAATGCACTCGAACTTGGCATACTTCTTCATATTCTAACTCTCCGGTCCCTTATCAGAATTACGAAGAATTGCTCGCTCAATCGAAAGCAATGAGAAGAGGAGGAGCTGGAGTTGGTCCACAAGCATCCCCTTCAGGGTTTAGGTGATCAGAAACCCTTGATAAATCTCAAAGGTCCAAAGAAAATATTGGGTATTTTGTCTGTAATTGTTGTAATTCAAAGCCAAATCTTCCATCTTTGGTCAGTGTTTCAAGAGACTTCGTTTATTGGTAAGTAGAGATAAGAGTGCTTTACTACTTATCTTTCATACTGTAAGGCAACTTCTCAATGTTGGATATATTTTAGGTTAAAAAGATAAACTTTCAAACATACACTGTGCTGGCAGACCTTTTCAAACTTCTGTTCGGGAGATTTTTAGCAAAATTGTTTGATTGATCGTGAATCGGATCCATATTGTCGAGAATGAAGAAAATTATGTATCTTATTGTAGTTATATGCACATTTCAAACAGGGATATTCTTTTTTTGAAAGATCTATTCCGTTTAGAGATTTCTGTTTTATCTGGTCAATTACGAACTGAGGTGAGTTTATAGGATCTCCTGGAAACCGCATCACGCTGTAGCATCATTTTTGTACACTTCTCTGAATATTCTTAAATCTCATCGTCACCATTTAGCAAATTCTAGATAAACAAATCTTCACAACATCATATACAGCATGTGATCTCAAGGGGGTATTAGGGGAATTAGAGAGTGGATATGTTGGTCTTAAGTCTTTATTTTTGTTTTAGGTGGGACATGATAAATTAATCAGCTAAGTAAGCAACAATATTCTTGTCAAGTTAAAGGGGTGATCTAGACATTTATTCAATATATGAACCCAATATTAATTAATTCCAGACTCTGCCAAATGTCACCCTTGCCTGCGACTCAAGACAGCAATTGGACTTACAAACATTCAAAGCTGTAATTGCCTGATGAACTCATTATAAATGAATAAATTAATATGCATAACATTCAAGAAGATCAACAATCAAGAGTAATCAACGAGAAAATGATTTAAGGAATTTAAGTTTCAAATTACATAATGTCAAAGAGAAAGCATGTTCATAAGGAGTACAAAACTCGCTCATTCTTGGCAACTTTCCTTCAAGTAGCAGGATTGGGTAGCATTTTAGGCTTTGGCTTGACTTCTACTTCATTCACGCTGCGGACAAATATGGCATCTGGCTCGTGGCTGCTAAAAATAAAAAGAAATTACGGATACAAATACATAGAGATAAAATAGAGAGAAAGTTAGGGTGATGTATCAAGGTAATCTTACGGTTTATCTCCCTCTTCATATGTATAACTAGATGCAACAGCCAACAGTCTACCATCTCTGCTAAATGACAATGCTGCGATACTCGTTGGGTACTTCGGGTACTTCAAATTGGACCAAATAGAGAACTTTCAGCATAACATCATATATTTCAGACAAGATGTAGGAACCTGTAACTCAGTTCTATATATATATATATATTACCTGATAAAGCCTCTTCTTATTGTTTCCATCCCACACATTGACATAACCATCACAACCTCCAGTAGCAAAAGTGCCATAGCTACACGCACATTCAAATGAGAAAAAGTAAGAAAGAGAAAAACAACAAGACATCTAATACAATTAGTTTAAAAGAAAAAAGTAGAGAACAAAGCCATCTATAAGCCACTTTCATCATCAATAATACCAATTCACCTTAAACTTGCATCAACAATTTTGTTTTGTCGGAAGATCAGTGAAATCATTTCATTGGACTTCTGAAGATCGCAGTATGACACTATGTTGATTCAAGCAAACTTTAACACTTAGCAAATGCATTAATAAACTCTAATCATGCCCACATTAAAGTGTAGGAAGATCAGTGAAATCATTTCAATGGACTTCTGAAGATCGCAGTATGCCACTATGTTGATTCAAGCAAACTTTAACACTTAGCAAATGCATTAATAAACTCTAATCATCCCCACATTAAAAAATGATGTGTCACATTTTTCTTTCCGCGTTTTTTTTCTTTCTTTCAAATTAGTTAGTCATGATATTACTGTTGTTCTTCTGTTTGCTATCATATTTGCTAGCCAAAATAATTTTTTACCTGTTTCTTCCAGCCCTACCATATACAGTCATGTCAACTAAAGTTTAATCTACAATCATAAGTCTACATTCTTTTGCACCTGGGAAATTTGCATCTTTTATTGGTACTTCAGCCAAATTGGGGTGCTTTTATAGGTCAGGTATAGAGATGTAGGAAATCACACCACAAGATCTGACTCTATTGGGCAACTTACATGGGGTGAAATGCAATGGCATTTACAGGGTAGACAATATCCCTCCCTTCTTCTGATTTGCGATGACATTTAAATGCATACCTGCAAATAAGACCAGCAACATGGGGTGAACATAGTTGATTCCAAAATAAGATTAAAAAACAACCACCAAAAAAAAAAAAAAAATCTGTAAGCAAAACATAATTGCAGCAAAATTTATTTCTCCTTCAATTTTGTTAATATTTGTGCAAAAAACCATGTCCAACTATATCTGAATGCAAAATATTAATGTCATAGTCTTATAGAAAATAGCGAATCAGATTGTTGGTCTTCTTTTCTTCTGTGAAAAAAAAAACTTTTAGATAAAATTCTAAATATATTGGTGGATATAGACTTCAATAGACAGATCCAGAAAGATGTTAAGCCCTAGTCAGTGTATGATGTCTATATATAGGAAACATCTTAGTTTAGCACAAGCATCTTTTTAGAGGGATCAGTACATCATGAGTACTATATGTGCAGCCTCCTACACGGTGCAATTTAAGACATACTTTTTGGTTTGGCCAGCCTCAGAGAGATCGAAAAATTCCATTGCTACCCGACCTTCCACGGAACTAAGAGCATAACCTGCAAATGATAGTCAGAATGAGCAAATAAAAGTACACTGATGGCAAAGAAATTCTTCATAATCTATTATTTGCGGTTTAAATCTACAGAACTTTTTGGTTCAAATCAACCTATTTTATCTCTGCAATATATCAACCAGTAAATTTATATGTTACAAATTGTCCAAAAAACAGCAAGGCAATTAGCCTGTCAATCTAATAAAAAAAACTTTTAAGAGTACTTTAGAAACAAAAGGAAATTTAGATCGCACCAACCCCTAAATAGATAGTAGTAAGATGAGAAAGCAGCACCTGTCCCATTAGGATAACATCGAACACATCTTGTCTGGTACTTCAAAGAAGATTCCCTCCGTTGTTCAGGTTGGGACATGTTTCGAAGATCATACACATTGACATGTCTTCCAGCAGTTGCGACCACCACCCGATTGCCAACAAGAGACAAAGAATAAACACGTTCAGGTTGAGTGTATGTTCCAACAAGAGAGCGCTCCTGACCACTAGCGCCTCTGGGGTCCCAACACTTTATAGTTTTGTCCCAACTACCAGTAATTACCTGGCCTAAAACAATGTAACACAAATTTAAAGAAAACAAGCAAACAACATTGCCATTCATGATGAAGATAAATAAAAAATTTGATTGTGTCTAGTGGAAAAAAGCATGTTATCAGAGCTAAATAATTTCTTAATACCAGTAAATGAAAATTTTAGGGCACTAATTATATATATAAAAAGGGGGCATAGAGGGAGCAAGACCGTATGTGATTAGACAGAGAAACCTTATTTACGCGTCAAGGTCTTTCAATGTAGCAATGCTGAACAAGTACATGAAATTATATGCTTTTTATAATTAAATTGATACAACAAAGGAGAGTGTGCTTATGAATTCTCCTCGAAGTGTTTTGAAAAAATTAATAAACCCATAAAAGAATTAAAAACAATAGCAAAAAGCCGGGCATTTGAAGAACTACCAGTGGCGTACGAGTATTCGACACAACGAACAGGTGCATCATGCCTCCCCAAAATATCCTCCCTATTGTAGTTGAACACGAGCCTGGAGCATAAAACAACCATTTTCTCCATAAGCATGGCCCAATCACATAGGTTAACAGTCTATCACAACTAATCAAAGTCTACCTATATAAAAGTTGCTCCACAAAGAAAAAATCAGGACAGGTGCGGAACTTTATAGCTAACACCACGATGATTAATTTCAATTAGTTAAACAATTACAAACAAAACTGAGAATTACCTTCTAACAGTGTGATCAGCTGAAGCACTAAACCCCGAGGAATCATCATGGAAGCAACAATCAAGCACGGCACCTCCGTGCATGAACTCTCCCCTTAGCGCATTGTCACTCGCATCATAGAGCCGAACACTCTTAGAAAAGAGAAACAAACCAATCAGATTGAGGTTCAATAACTAAACAAGAAAACAATATCGAAGTCCAAGCATAAAACTGAACCTTGTCCCAGGAAGAAACCAGGAGGTTATCACTGTGGTTGGAGAAACGGAGGTTGGAAATGCCGTCGGTGGGAGGACTCAACAGCTCCCTCCCCGTCGATGGTGGTGGTGGCGCCGCCGTCATCACTGCCGTTGGTCAGTGTGAATTGTGTGTGACGTTACTAGGGTTTTAGGAGAGAGAAATATGGAGAAGACAGGGGAAGCGCAGTGGGAGTGGGGTGTAGTATAATTGGCTATCTGGAATTCAAATTCAAATCTCAACTGTGTTGAAATTCCGTTTTTCAAACAATTTTGTATTCCCATCCCATCTGTCTATTTATATTTTTTTAAAGTTTGAACCTGACCCGTTTGTGGTGGGCGGGTGTGGAGCCGACTAAACTGGTTGTGGGTCGGTTACGAGTTTCGCATCTCTGATCCCACATAATTTTTTCTTCTTATGGATCTAGCCATTTTGAGCCCCTTAGATGGGCCTAACTTCTGATCATAAGGCGTCTTTTGGATTAGTTTTGGGTTGCCATTTCCGAATTTTCAAAATTGGTTGTCAGTTTCCAACAGCAACATTTGAACACGATTTTCAAAATATTCCTATTTATTTAAATAAATAAATAAATTCCCAGATCCAAAAAATCTCTTTCTTGCTAAAGGCCCAGCCCAGGAGTAATCTACAGACAGAGGATTCCACTCCAAAAACTCCCAAAATTGAAACTGATACCAAGAAAATATAAAGCATATAAAATGATTTTATTACAGGCAATTCTGCTTCTCAAAATTCCATCACTGAATAAATTTCACTCCAACTCAGCTAAAACCCTGTAATTCCTTTTTTCTTTCTTGCTTGGAAATCTCGATTCAAATTCGCTGTTGCGTGGCTGCTCCACCAGTCAATGCAATGGTGGTCTGTAAATGCCGCAAGGTACTGCATATATCTTCACATGGATTTAATTTTTAAAATCAATGGCCATTTTATCTTCATTTTTATAATTTTGAATCAGATCGAGATTGTAATTCGTGATATATCGAGATCTTTTGATTTCAATATTGATAGACTGCAGCTGATTGGTGATCGTATATGATTTATTAGAATTAGGCTTCATTCTCGCTATATTGCTGGCAGCCATTGTCTTGTTTTTCTGATTAATTGCAGGGGACTTATTTAATATGTAATACTATAATATTTTGCTTTTTGAAGAATGATGGCTAACACATATAATTTGAATTTTAGGCGACTAAGTTGTATTGTTTCGTCCATAAGGTGCCTGTTTGCGGGGAATGTATATGCTTTCCGGAGCACCAAATTTGTGTGGTATGGTTATTGTCATTCACAATTCCATCCTCAAATTGTTCATACATTTTAAGAAAGAAATGTTACTTTCTAGGTCCGTACATACTCTGAGTGGGTAATTGATGGAGAGTATGATTGGCCTCCCAAATGCTGCCAGTGTCAGTCGGTGCTTCAAGAGGGAACAGACCCTCAGACTACTAGATTGGGTTGTTTCCGTATGTTTTCCTGCCCGTGATTCTTCAATTTAAAGTTGGAAGGATTCCTTTTTTTCTCTTCTTCAGTAACTTACGAGCGTATTTTCCAGATGTTATACATACAAGTTGCTTGGTGTCACACCTCAAAAGTTTTCCTCAACACACTGCTCCCGGTGGGTACATTTGCCCAGGCTGTTCAACCTCGGTATGTTTCGCTCCCAGTAGTTGTGACATTCATGAGTTCTGATCGATTTTTTGTGGTTAATCTGAATTTCTTCCTTTAACCAACCGTACTACTTGAGCGCACTGTTATCAAGTTGTTTTAAGGTTGTAATGATAATTGTAGTACTCATGTTTTTATGTGATTGATATCTGGGACATGGACATGCTAATAGGAGGCTTGCAACTCTTTGCATGACTTTCAAGCTGGCTTGTACCCAGAGACAAGGTTTGCTTGAGAATCTTAGGCTGAAATAAGCATCTTCTTTTCTTGCCAAGATATTAATATAATGGGATTAAGTAAATTTCCATTTTTACACTTTATGTAGCGTGAGTTTTAGACTGCATCTTTTTGTAACTAAACTCAAAATTATCATATTGGTGAGTGTCTTAATAGCTAGGTCTTGGTGCTTAGTCGGAACCTCATACTCTTGGTGAAGATTGTGAATCCTTCAAACTTCAAAAGTAGCCAGAGTTTTTTAACCAAAACTTTTTAACTGTGCTCCAGGGTTTTGTTATATTCTCTTTTCTCAGTTTAAGAAGTCACTGAAACTGTTATAATAAGACTAGCTTGAGAAGTAAAGGGACAAGAGCAAGTAAGCCTATTTGTGTTGGGAGTCTTTATGACTAGTCATTTTATCCTCTGCTTTGGTGCCACCTCTGCAGTCCATCCTTTCCCACCCTCAGAATGTACCGAAGAGAAAACAGCTAAAAACCTTGTTATGTATGGAACACTTTGCTTTAAGCTTCTCTAGCTATAGCAGCTAGTAACACGATGTTGAGATTTCCTAGCAACATGCTATACTTGCAAGATGATTATTGGGACTTTTGAGTTCACATCCGAGGCACTGTATTTGGTGACTTGAGTGATCAATTTCTTATACTTCTGTTATTACATTAAATCGACGAAGGCCATAACTTTCATTCCTGTTAAGAAAATTGGTTGCATTGTATGGAAGCTACTAATAAACTAAATTTATTAATTGAAAATATTTAAGAACTCGAGTTACCTTGAACTAAAGCATTTTGACTCTACAAATCACCAAATCTGAGATCAGAATCTTCTAGGAATATGTTTTATCCAGTATCATTGATCTCGATTGCATTACACCTTTACTTGGTCTGTGGGTTCATGCTTCGTTTCATAAGTAGTCTGTGACTGGTTTGCAGATATGGCCTCCAAAAAGTGTCAAGGATTCAGGATCCCGTCTTCATTCAAGGTTGAAAGATGCAATCATTCAGGTAATACGTTCTTAATTACATGTAAAATAAAGTACCAAGTTTTTTAGCTTAATTAGATCAGTATAAACTGCTAACAACCTCATATTGCTAGCATTTTGTTGGAAAGTTAATTTTCTGTTTTCCGTTTTCCCCATATAATGTATACTTATTGTCAAGACTCTTTCATCTGTGGTAGTGATGGAAATGGAACTGGTGCCACTCCAAACCTTCTATTTGGAGTTTTGTTTCCGCAATATATCCATCACTCTTATGCCTACCTGTTGGAATAATGTGTCAGCTTCTTCTGTAATAGTTTACTAGTTTGCAGCTATATATAGCAGTGCTTATCTGTTTGACTTATTCATTCAACTTGGGTTTTTGAGCTATGAGTGGGTTTCATGAGGATTGTAGGCTACAACAGAAATAGGACGTGCCATCGCTTTGAGATGGTCCGCTTGTTGAATTTGAAGCTCCAACTGTTACGGAAATTTATGTTTTGGGCTGGTTTTTCCGTTTCTTTGTCAAGGATGTCAAGGTTGTAAATAGAACTGATATCTATGTTTTTCTTGTTTGGTTTAGTTAGATTGCTAATTTGTTTCTGTATTTGGATTGCCATTTCAGTCTGTTCGAACTCTATCTTTGTATACAAAATTGCATATCAGTTACTGATTGCTAGTTCTTCCATGATATTGAATGAATACTGAATACTCATTTGTTCCTATGTTTTGACATTCAGCATCAAAGATTAGATTGACCATTCTCTATCATGAACAAGCAATAGTTGATTTCGAAAAGTTTAATATTTTATCCTGATTTCTGCATGAAGGTTTGAGTAGATCTATGTAAAATATTCATTGACAACATACTCATAAAGAACCCGTTACTACGGCAAGTTCAGAGCCAGAGAACCAACTTACTGTCCTCTAATATTTGCTAGTCATGCTCTAGAAACTCTTTAAAATGGTAAGCAGTCACGTTCAACAGTTAGAAGTGGGGAAGGCAGTCGCACATAGTGGTATCGGTTCAAGTGGTGGAGATGGCAGAAGATGTCGGCTGGAAATGATGGAAACTGGTACCAGATGGTGGGGAAAGTAGCTATGGTATATGGTGGTGGCGGAGAAATCAGAAGGATGGAAGGGATTGGCCTCAATTGTGTTGTGGAACAAATTAAAGGGGGAAAAGTGAAATTGGAAGCATAATAAAGGGCAAGAGAAAAAGTAGAAAGAGGAAAAGACGATTAGACACTTCTTTATATTTTTGGTACCTTGTTTCTTTGTCGTCCTTAAGATGCAAAGAAGGAAGATGAGGAAACATGAACTTTAGTGTAAAAGAGTTAATTGAATTGCCACTTGATAGAAAATGTTCCATGTATGTAAATCAACTCTAATCTCAATAGGAATTTATGTAATTTTAGTTTCAGCTATGGCCCTGAGCTCTCACACCACTCCCACATTATGTGACTTAGCATCAGGTTGCACATTTCTTTAACTGACAGTCGTCGGGACGTTTAGTATGTACTCTCACTGTTGAAACTGTTACCAGACACTCATTTTGGTGATCTCTTCTCATTGCCATCAAGTTGTCATCCTCGACCTTTCAGTTTCTTTCCTGTGACTCTTCTTTCTTCCGCTTATTTTCAAGCTGTTTGGACTCGAAGGTTATTTAACTTTATCATCTTATGTTGGGTGATGCAACTGTTTTACAGGATGGTTTGGAGAAGAACTTGTTTGGGAACCATCCAGTAACATTTCATGGAGCAGAGTCCGGAAGTCCTCCTCCTGCATTTTCCGCAGAACCACTGATGCATCTATCTGTTGGAAAGGATGCAGCCTCTACTGCAGCAGGCTCTGCTAGGCCAGCAAGTTTGGATATTGTGGAGATCGACGTACCTAGCCCAGCGACATCATCCTTACCTAATCATGAGCCCAATTTCATTAAAAGTACAAGTCCTACTGGTGTAAGAATTTCCTATGTTTTATTTCCTGAGGCTTATAGTGTTCACTTACACATTATCCATGATGTATTTTTGTGCTTTATTGTTAATTTCTCACACTTTTGTGGTGTCCAGCCTGGTGCAACCACACGAAAGAATGCAGTGCAGGTTGAAAGCCAGAACTCTGAGGCATCATATTATGCAGATGATGAAGATGGGAACAAAAAGAAGTACTCGCGAAGAGGTTAACAAGAGTCACTTTCTCCTTTTTCATCTTTTTTGTTTTGCTGATTACTGTGAGTTCGTGGAATTCGTAAACACTTTCTGGTTTTTAGTATTTTTTTGTTATCTCAGACACTTTTTGGTTATCTAGAGTTCAGACTTCTGTAATATGTATATATTACATGACAAATCACTTTTTTTTTATTTAGTTGCCATTTTCAAAAGCGAGAGCTTCAAGAACTTGCATATTTGAGAAAAACTGAACCGAACTTACTGAATTTTGAATTGCAGGTTCACTTCGCAATAAATTCCTTAGGTCATTGCTGCCTTTTTGGTCAAGTTCGTTACCAATTCTACCTGTGACTGCACCGCCAAGGAAAGATGATGATGATGCCTCAGAAGGTCGTATAAAACATCGTAGATCTGCAAGAATGGATCCAAGGAAACTTCTCTTAATAATAGCTATCATGTAAGCACTTGCTTCTTTTCCTCTACATCTGCAGTTAGATTTTTTGTTTTCATGAATTAAATCTAAAGGATATATATATATATATATATATATATATATATATATATATATATATATATATATATATATATATATCTTTTGTTGCAATATACTCCTATTAGTTAAAAATCCTTGCTCTTATTTGTGCAGGGCTTGCATGGCAACAATGGGTATTTTGTACTACAGAATTGCACAAAGCGGGCTTGGTGAAGAGTTGCCCAATGATGAGCCACAGTGATCAATCTTGACGAAGTCATATTGGTGCCCTTGGACCGTCGGAATCTATTACTTTGCCGGGTGGTTGATAGATTTGCTGATTATCTCGAAAACTAGATTCCCGTTTGGATGAATTCTGATTCTTTTGTCTGGAAAACTCGACTCTTCAAAAAGTTTTTTTTTTTTGTTAGAAATTGTTCATCTTTAGCAATAGCAATATATTACGTGTCCGGATGTTTACTAGATTCTTTTGCTATCCTTTTTGACATGTTAGCTTGCCTCTTTTTGGATATCAACTGGAGTATTGGCTGTTGAAGGGCATTTCTGTTTTCAGTGATATAAAATTCTGATTGGTGGGCATAAAATAAAAGAATTATTTTTGATTGGTGGGAAGAAAATAAAAGAATTATAAATGCAACGATGACATACGATGTGATGCAATTAATTTAATTTTTTTTACAACATACAATTAAAATAAATTTAAATATAATAATATGTTATTATCGTGTTGCGCCATATCATTCCCATCCTTTATAATTTGATTAATTAAAGATTAAATTAAATTCCTAGTTCTTCTCCCTGAATATGGTCTATTGGTTATGGGCCTTCTGGCCCAACATTGACTAAATCCAAGAGCGGCCCATTTTCTATTTTGGTTTACGGACGGGTTGATTGGGCCTAACCATTAGTGAGAGTGGGCCGTCTTTCTATGTAGAAAGATAAATATCATACTTGGTCTTGGAAAATTGACTAGTCTCGCTTTAGCATATAAAGATTTTCAGGATTTCTTATTGCTCGATATTAAATTCATTTAATTCAATAACTTTCATTTGTTGAATGCCGAACAAAAAATCGTCCATAGAGAAAATGAGAGGCCATTGGACATTTGTATTATTCAAATATTTGAACTTTGCAGTGATATTGATAGGTGAATTATTCCTCCATATAAACATTTACAAATTTCCTCGTCAAATTGATTTTTTTCGAAAATACTTTAGTATTTGACATTTTAAATGTCAAACCTCTTAAATAATAATCAAGATGAACTTTTCTGCTCATCCTGTCATTTTTCTTGTCACCACCGCTGAAATTAGGAAAAACCATATCTAGGCAAATTAAACAAACATAAAACTTTTCTGAAAAATAAAAATAAAAAGAAAACCAACAAGCTCTTTTACTCTTTAAACACAACTTTTATACCACATTGCTGCCGCCTGCCGTTCTTCACTTAAAAATGGTGGCTAAATTTAAGTTAAATTGGAAGTTTGGGACCAAATGATATATATATTGCCTTCTTATTACTAGCCCAAAGATTGAAAGAGTTAATTTTTAGTCTTATGTTATTGGATCCTCAATACATTTGTACTTTGGGTCCCAACTTTTGATTTGAAAATATTTTGAAATTTGGTCTTATCGCTTTCTTCCAAACCAAAAGTGCAAAAATAGACAATTCTATACGATAAAAAATGCTAAAGCTAAGAGAGACTATCATATTGGGTCAAAAGTTAAAAAATTAAAAAATGACAGAACTGCATTTTTCATACCAAACTTTTATCTATTTTGGATATTTGGTATCAAATCGTAAAAAAAGACGCATTTAATACCAAAATTGAAGGACTTTTTTCACATTTGTTTGAACTTTAATGGTGATATTTGATATGCTTAAAATTATGCTCCTAAATATTTACCATAGTATACTTATATGTGTTCTATATCATATCTGAAAATTATTGTGGCATGATTCATTATAGATTATGATATATGATTTAATTTTAATTAACATCCCATAACTTTGTTAATTTTCTATGAATTATTGATTGTGTTTCATGAGCTGAAGCTTTGTATCATTAGAAAGCTAGCCATATAATGAACACAAAATTCGGTCATGTAACGAAGGAGCTATGCCAAAAATTGACAGAAAAGGAAATGTGAAAAAATCCTTTAATTTTAGTATTAATTTATGTGTCTTTTTCTAAGGTTTGATAAATATCTAAAGTATGTGAAAGTATGGTACGAAAAATACCATCCTCTCATTAAAAATTAGGATAAAAAATACAAATTATTATAACGTACTGAATCAAAAGTGAAGAAGATTTCCAATGAGATTAAAACTACAAAATTGCCAAAAGATACTTTATATACACTTTTAGTATTGGCAAATCATGTATGCAATGATGGACACGAACCTTATATTTTGAGATGGTAGGATTCAAAGTGGTTGGGGCAACTGGTACGAGCAGCTTGCGATTCTTCGAGACGAAACTCAAGTTCGAATCTTACTGGAGTCATCTCAACCGAGATAATTTATACCCAATATATTATCCAACCCTTGCTGTAAATATATAATTTAGTAAATCATTTTTTTTAGATGCTAGGTAGTTTAACCGTAAATATGTATTATAGTAAGATGTGATAGATAATTATGATTAATACTTTTAGCAATGCTCTAATAATGAACTAATTAAATGCAAGCAAACACATGCACACATATACTCTATTATATACTCTATTAGAATTCACCACATGGTTTGTGTTAAGTCCACTTATATAGTTTATGACTAACTCAACCTCAAAAGCTAACTTGTAAGGTGAGAATTGCCCAAGACCTTATAAGATGAACTTAACTATTGATTTCCACCAATGTGGGATATTTAGTCTCAATATACTCCTTATTTCTTGTACTTTGTATATATTTATACATAATGGCAAAATGATAGCCAGCAGGGTCATAGGTAACGCGGCAGCTAGAGTTAGTTCTTGTCCATAACCTGATAATGGTATTTTATTTTTATCATGTTGTAAATTAAAATTCAGGAAAAAAAAAAACTTTAATAATTCTCAACAACCAAGAAAATAATTTAATAATGGTAGACAATGGATACTATAAGGGAGAGTCATGCATGTATTAAATTAAGGAATGAAAGTGAGATATGTAATGCTTCCCAAGGAGTGAATATTTGCACTAAATGTGCCTAACTTCTAGCTAACATTATTAATGAGAAAATATTTTCATAGTCGATGCAGACATTTTTAGTTTATAAAAACACAATTAAACCAACATTTACTAATTAGGTGTAGAGAGAAAATACTTAATTTGTGCACCCAATTTACTTCTTTCTAATTCAAAATATCAATGAAAGCTTACTTAGTTTATCTAACTCGTTGTGAAGAAAACGTTTACAAAAGATATTTGAAATTTTAAACAATTAAATAAATTAAAAAAAGAAGTCCCCGAGTCCCCAAAAAAATATATCATCGTAAAATGTGAATGTATATATAGATTTGGATTTTGAATACAAGAGGATCACCAAATGAACGTACTATTTATTAGGCTATTTGTTTCTATAATTTCTTGAAAAAAGCTGGGAAAGATATATATATATATATATATATATATATATATATATATATATATATATATATATATATATATATATATATATAAGATTAGATATCATGGGCTAATTTCCTCTTAAACACTAAAATAACAAGATTTTGAAAGAAGTTATGAACACACAATGAAGACACTTCGTGTGAAATGATTGTATGCTTGGTGTAAGTTACAATATAATTATGTTTAATTTGGATTACTTTAATCTCAGCTGTCACGAGCCAAACAAGCCGCACATAGATCTGTTAACTAATAACTTGATTAAACAAAAGCAGATATTCTGTTGTAGCTGTGGGAATCATGATCATGTGAGTCAGTCGTAATTTGATGCAACAATTATTTGATGGTATTTTTTTTTTTTTTTTTTTGAGAACCCATTATAATATATATATATATATATATATATATATGCCCAATCAAGATAATGAGTTAATAACAAATTACCCCTGTGTTATATTGAAAAGATAGTTTACCTTATGTGACAAGTAAAAGAATAGGATACTCCTGTCTTTGTGTTTATGTAAGAGTCTATCTCCCTTGTTTTTTTACATCTTTACATGAAGAGGGTAAAATGTCTATTAAACAATAACACATGGGATAAAATGTCCAATGCACATTTCACATGTGGTTAAATGACAGTATGTTGTTTGTTAATGATCAAATTGGTCATTTTTCACTCTCATATTAATTAATTATTAGTATTACAAAGGAATCTTATGTATATTTTTCATATGAGATGTGAGATAAAAAAAAAAAACCATTTGCATAATTCATAAATATATCAGACTAATTAACAAGCGTGTGATTCCGGGTAATATATATATATATATATATATATATATATATATATATATATATATATATATAAACTAATCTACAATATTAGTTTATAAACTAATTATACTCCAGTTTATATATACTACAATATTACTACATAATTTTTGGCAACATGTTTGAGTTACCGTCTTGGTTCCAGGTATTCTCTGACAAACCAATTTGGAAGTTGGAACCATATATACATTTAATTTAAGACACATTAATTTTCACTTTTAAACTTGCAAAATCTCAAGTGAGTCCACATGCATTTCTTTTTCTCATTATCCAAATACTGTTGGAATAATTTTCAAAACTAAGTTTATAATTACTAATTTAACCGTTAAGTTTTTGAAACCCAATTAAAATTGAATTCATACGGTTAGTTAATTAATGGATTGACCAAAAGTTGCAACCTTTCTTTCTTTATTAATTATTCCTCCTTTAATGAAGAGTTGTGTTGATTATGAAACATTGTTAAGTTGCTTATAAAAGCACTGCCATCTCACGGCATTTGAAGAACAAGGAAAATCTTTCCATTTTACAATATTTCAAAGCACCAAATTACTCTTATATTTTCAGTTCCTATTTCTTAATTACAATATTGAGTGTTCGGGTTTGTCTTCGAAAGTGCAATTCGCAGTCAAACAACAGTGTATTACTGGGCTCCATTGTATCCTGGGACAAATTCGCTGTATAACTTATTTGCACTTTGTAGAGGGCGAATATTGTCTTGAGGAGAGCGTAAAATTGGCGCGACTTGGAGGAATAAATTCAATTTCAGATTTGCTACGTTTTCAACCACTGCTTGTTCTAAATTATCCAACAAATACTAGTATTTTATTTATATTTTTCCGAACCTCTAAAACCCTGAAACATATCTTAATTAATTAGTTCCAATAATCTTATTGCTCCAAGAAGATCGTTAACTTACTTGGACAAGTACTATGTCAACGTATAAATCTGAAGCCAAACAATTAATACTTTAAATTGCTTTTCGGTTCGTTCACACAAACATGGTATATAATGTAATAAAATTTGATATTGTTAATTACGTGCTTATTCATTTATTATTGTACGTTGTTTGGGTTTTATTTGATGTATTATGCAAATATAATCAGCAAACATGATGATGTAATGAGTTGCTTCGTCGATTTAGAAAAGAAAAAAAAGGAATTTGTTTTTTTGGAAATAGACATAATTAATTAGTTATATATGTAAACATGAAAAAGTCATCGATTGAGACTGTTCCAATGTTGTGCATTTGCTATATAAAGCATTTGTCTGGGAATTGGAAACATTTAACAGTCTTACATAACAAAAGTCAGCCATTATTAATTAATGATAATTTTAAAATTTATGCTAATAAATGGAGCTCCATTTCTATTAATCATATTATTACTTTATATTATGGATAAAGGGATCTTAGAATATGCCACCAATTTTTTTTGTTCTATAGGGGAATATGCTCTCATAGAACAAAACAATTTAATCTTCATTTGGTTGTTAATTATAGTTAGTTATAGTGGGAAGAACATGAACTACTTTCGTTATAAGTGAAGTCAACAATCATAAATTGAATTAATTTAAGAGATAATGAATGAGAATAATAATACAAAATCATAAATTCAAACAATGAAAGACTAATTTACCCTATTTGACGAAATTAATAAAATCTTAGCCAAATGTTTTATTATTTTGATTAATTAGGCTATTTTTGGTTCTTGATTTTAAGGAGTAAAATGTTGATGAAAATTGAACTCAGCAAAAGATGAAACTCATTGTTTATTGTTCAATTATTTGATACTAGGAAAATATTTTCTTTAACATTTTACTAACCGAATGAATTTTATGTGGTAAGTCGTTTATAGTCGGTCGATACTATTATAGTCGTGTAAATCCGTTGATTTCTCAATATCTAATCAAACTGAATTATTTTTTGTATTCTTATTAGAAAAGAGAAGTGCAATTTCCATAAAAGTGGAAAATCGCTAAACTTCATCATTTAGACGCGGTTATGACCATCAATGTAGACATTCATGTCAGTCAAGCTAATAGTGTAGTTTTGTGAATTGAAAGATCACAAGAAATTTAAAAGATAATTACCCCTTGACCATTGTGAAGAGTCTCAAGACTTTAAATACATTTATTAAATTAAACAATATGAATATCAATTTGAATGTTTCCAAAATCTTTCTCCAACTACTTGAATTTTCAATTTTATCCTCAAATAATCTAAGGATTTGATTTGCTTTATAATTTTAATTTAAATCTAAATTTAAGGTTGTTTGTGTGTGTGTTTTGGGCATATATTATCGGACATTTTGTTTACAAAGAGATACATGATTAGTCATGGTCCGATTTGCTACAAATTCTTCTTTAGATTTACTAGTTAAACAAATAATTATGTTAAGTATCAAATGATTCTAAATAAAAAAAAGGTATCAAATCTTGTAGCTTAGTTAATTAAACGACTAACCGTGTTTCAATTTATGAAGCAAAGACTAATCAAACACATATCATTAAACATTCATCCAAAGCTGGCAGTATTACCCGACTCCTTAGTTTATCAAGGGCTGGGTAAATGGGATCGGGTTTCGGGTACCCGTCCCGTTTCGATCGGGTTTTTCCCATTTGGGACGGGACAAAACGGGTATTTTTTCAGTTGGGACGGGACAAAACCCGGTCCCGAAAAATCGGGACGGGTTTCGGGTTTTGATCCCCACCCGATCGGGGAACTCGGTCCCGATTACATAGTTTAATTAAAACATATATATAATCAAAATACCTAATCTAAATCTAAAATTCAACCATTCACATCTCATTCTACGTATTCTTCTTCTCTAAAATCCAAACGTACAAGTAAATGTATCTAATCAAAATACTTAACTCCACCACAACTCAACTCCCGCCGTCCGCTACTGATCCGTTGCTCGCCGACGTTCAGTTTTTCAACATATATCATCTTTCAATTTTCAAACTTCTCCAATAATTTCTTTAATCAGATCTTGAGGTTTTGAGATCATTTCTGAGTCTATATGTTGTGCATAAGATGGTGAAATGGCATACCAATATTGACACATAAGATCCGAGGCGGTTTGAAAATTGCATTAAACTAAAAAAAGTAATAGTTTATCGGGACACCCGGTCCCGTCCCGAAATCCCGAAATTAAATCGGGTACCCGAAACTCTCGGGACCTCGGTTGATCTACCGGGTTTCGGGATTTAAATTTGAGATCCCGAAACCCGATATCCCGTCCCGAAATACCCGAATTCCCGAAAACCCGTCCCGATCCCACCCCTAGTCAACTTTATGTTTATGAGAAGTTGCAAATTTTGATAATTTACTGGAAAATCGTCTGGTCAACTCATTTAAATATTTAATTACAATGTAAATATATTTAGGCATGTTTTTAATTATGATAAAATACTATATTTGAATTGTGCATCTTATGTGTAGTAAATATTTCAAGTGCGACCAAATTGTCATGTGTGTACAATTTACTGAACCGGACGAAAGAATCAAAAGATATTTTTTTCTGCGTATTTTGACTTGAGAATTTAAGATTCTTAATTAGTCCTAAAATTTTTAAAATCATATTTTTGTTCAAGGATAAATAATACGCTCCGATCCAATAGTCTAAAATAAATCATCAGATAGGATTTTATATTTTCAAATTCAAACACATTAATGTAGATGAAATATTTCGTAAATGGTAGAAAATACAATATATATAGGTTGGTGATGTTTTAGGGTTTATGTCCAAGTAAAACGTCATATGTCTAGGTGCACTTGATTTGGGGTATGTTTCCTAATTTTAGTAGTACCCGCTGAGTAAAGGGACTTAATTGTAACATATTTGTAATATTTAGATTTTGTATGTACAACCGCGGATACAAATGTTGCGACAACACTATCACTGTTATACTTGCTGACTTAAGCATCAGGGGAGATTCCGTCGACTCTCCACCGTCGCGTGGTCTTTGTTTTGCACGGAGCATCCATATTCTTAAAGTAGAGCATACCAGATTTAGAAATGCAGTATCATACCTACATCACTTAATTAGTATAACTTTGTTCTTGCAAAATTCAATATATTTTATCAAAATTAACTTTTATATTTTGCAATCAAAACTCGCGAACCAAATTACATTTTGAACTTCTTAATGTGAAAATATATTCAGAAGAATTTGTTACATAATCATGTGAAGGTGCTACAGGATACGTTAAAATAATATATTGAAAATATATAGTACAAAGGTTTGTGCTTGTACGTCTGAGTAATTACAATCAATATATAGTACATAAAAGCTCTGGTTCATCTGTACTAAATTGTACTTCATATCTCCGAGTCGATCTATTGCCACAATGATTAAATTAATTAATTAGCTTAACCAATGAAATAAGTCTCCATTATATATATACTTACTTCTGTAGTCTCAAACAGGGGGTGGATCCATGATTTACAAGATACTTCTGTACATTTATTAATTTATTTATAAAATTTATTTCTTCCCTAGCTAGTAAAATACAAATAATGTCCAATTAACAACTCAACTACAATTATTACCAAGAAAATTAATATTTTGTATCACATTAACGTGACCATGCATTGCAAACGTACGTTAACAAGAAAGTTATATGAGAACAAAATATATTGTTGTTGGTCATGGGTATAAAAGTAACCAAAGTAAATTTATTATTGTTATTTGGTAATTAAATACATCTAGTAATTTTTACAGTTATTTTTATACTCCAAGATCCTGTACGCTTGTTTTTTTTTTTTTTTTTTTTTTTTTTATCTTATAAAAACAACATAATATGAAAGTTGAATGTTGGATTATCATATCTAAAATAATGGAAAAATGCAAAATAATTTCTTGTGTAATGAAAATCATGTTAATTATTGTTTATTACATTGAACCCCTCTGTACTATGAAATATTTGACACAAAGCTTCTTGTTGGAATTTTTATTGTATAAAATTCAATTTTTGAAAGTTTATTTTGTATTTAGGGGGTTTTATGCCGAATATTTAATGACACATGGTAGAAATCCAATAAATATTTTATAGGGTAATTAATTTCATGCATATAGATTTCACATAACACATGAAAATGTCTTGTATTTCCATTCAAAAATTCAAGCGATCATTAATTTTTAATGATGATCATTCATCACATGATCAATTCCCACTAGCGTGAGTTTTTCTCTAATTTTATTATTAGTGTTATCGTTAGTATTTCGTTAAACTTTGACATTATTGAATTGATTACTGATATAATGATCGATGATCGATATATTGTTGGAGTTCGAACATAATGATATCATATATTGATATAATTACAATTTCAAAAGGACCAACTAGATACATTTTCATATTATGTCTTAAAATTCTTTAATAGCCATCCCAAAAAATCCAACACTTTAAATACACTCATCCACATTTTCACATTATATACAAAGGCTCAATCAATCTCAAATTTTAAAAATTTATGTTTCTTCTTTTCATCAAAAGTAGTTAGGAAAAAGCTAAAACTAGTCTCATGACTTAGGACCGCTGACAAGTTTGCCTCATAAGTATTCGGGCTCACAATTTACCCATAAGTCACTAAATTGAATCAAATTTGAGATTTTTTCGACTCAATTGGGAGAGTAAGTTTCACTTGCGGGCTGATGAATCTTAATTGAATTTTGACCATGATTTAAAGAAAAAAGTGGAAAAAAATAATATGGACTTCCAGTCAGGATTTTGGGAAAAAAAATTAAACTTTTTTCTGCTCCTTCTATTGCGACTTTGGGAATAAAAAATCATTTTTTTCATGCTCTTACTAATTGCGATTTTTTGAGACAATTTTTTTTTTCTGTTCTTCCTGATCAACATTTTGGAATAATATTTTTTTTCTCCCAATATCCTAATTGCAATGTTGTAAAAAAATTATGCTCTTCCTAATCAAGATTTGGGACAAATTTTTTTTTTCTATTTGTAACCGCGATTAAAAAAGCAATTTTTCTCTTTTATACAGATTTTTGTTCAAAAATCGCAATTAGGATTTTGGAAAAAAAAATAATGTTTCATTTTTATTTTTGTTCCAAAATCATGTACGATTAGGAAGTGCAGAGAAAAAGGAATAAAATTGTCCCAAAAATTTCGATTAGAAAGAGCATAATTTTCTTTTTAAAAAGTTTTTGTTCCTAAAGCACAATCGAAGTTTTGGACTAAAAAAAATTTGTTCCGAAACTGCTATTAGGAAAAGAAGGAAACAAAATCTTAATTTTTGTTCTTAAATAGCGATTATGAGCACTCTAAACTCTAAAGGCTAAAATTTTGCATGGGTCATGTGACGTCACATGACCCATAATTTTTTTCTTTAAACATGATCAAATTTTTTGAATTAGACTTAATTAGTGAAGCTAACTCTCTCGATTGAGCCAATTTTTTTTTTTTTCAATTATGCTTAAGTGACTTATGTGCTAAATTATCAACCCAAATACTTATGATACAAACTTGTTAACGGTCATAAATTTTGAAACTAGTCATGTCTTTTCCCCAAAATAATTTTTCTATCTTTTTTAACTTTCGAGAAATTTTAACTTCCTAACATGTACTAGTTTATGAATAATACTTTCCAACCTAGTTTTGGAAAGTATCATTCATTAAATTTCATAACAACTTAAGTGGCATGTGACTATTGATTGATCCTTCATCGTAATGAGAACTTATATAGAAAACAATGATATAGTGTATATACGACCTTCATATAATTAACAAAATATAAATAATATATCAAGCAACGACTAGGCTTCAAGAATTAAAATTCTCATCTTGAATTTCTTCTCCTATAAAGTCATAATTTTAGAAAAATTAATCTCCCATGCACGATGTAACACGGCTACTATTTTTTGTGAAAATAATATAAAAATACCTAACAAATTATATTTCAAAAATTACTTATTACATGCCAAAGTATAAAAAGAAAATGGATAAGAAGAAATAAGATAAACAGTTTATCATGATATGCATCTACGAAGTTTAAAAGCTTCTCGAATGATCTCTAAAAATAGTTATGATTGAAATATAACAAGTATTATTTTGAGCAACGGTTATATATGATATGATTCAATTTATACGAACTTTAATTTATAATTCATAAGGAAAATATAAATTATTTCATCGATTTGTTGCACCGTGTCATCTTTGCACTAATTAAAACAGGGAAATTTACAAATAAACATTAATGTATATAGTTAGGAAGTAATAATGCAAGTGATTCTATGACCAAACCCAAACGTGCAGACCAGGACGGTGTAGAATATTCTCCACGCCCAACAAGAAACATTGATCATAGGTTTAAATTTAAATATATTTATATAGTATATTATATATGCCCACCAAAATCTAAGATTTCATTTCTATCGATTAAAAAATTATACTATGTGTTCTATATATTTTTCATGCATTATGCATGTTCTTTATATCTCAACGTGTAATAAATTAATGAGGATCGTGTCCCGGTCGGCTCCCATAGATATTTAACTGTACTTGCTTGTAATATAAGGATTAAGGAGTAGATGAGATATCTCCAACACTTTTTTTTTTTCCACTTCAAATTAAAAGGTTGTTTGGTAACAAAATTTTAGCTAGACAAATATATAAGAGGAAATTCTAGACGTCCCACTAAATCTTTTATACATTCTCCTTAATAGTTAAAATTCTTTTTGGTTTGGAAGTTTCAAGTTTTGGAATTTCGATAAAATATTTAAGTGGTATTATGAGAAATAATTAAAGAACAAAAAGACAATATTTAGGAAAACTCAAATGATAATTTTTATGATTTTATAAAATTAATGCGTATTATTTGCGGTCTAATTATCAAAAGAATAAAAAACACAAACTACTTATTTCAGCTTATATATTTAATTTGAGCGCTCTGGACGCATTTAGATAGTTTCATTATTGTACCAAAATGTAAATGATTTGGTATTTTAAGTTATATAAAATTGATCTGATTAATGATCATCTATGGCCTATTACTAAGGCCATCTCCAATGGCGGACTCGGGGGGCGCGTGAGGGCTGAGCTGGGCTGGGGAACCGTCTCCAATGGTGGTCCGGGGATGGGGCGCGGGGCGGCACGGGCTCTGGTGCGGTCGCGGGCAGGAATGGTGGTTGGAACGGAGCGCGAGTGATTTTTGGGGAAGAAGATGAGAGAGTGATATGCACTCTCCCCTTTTTAATTCAGGTGGCGCCACTTGGCGCCACCTGATTGGTTCTTTTTTTTTAAAATTTTAAAAAAAATGAATAAACTGGGCACGAATCTCAGAAGACAGCTGCTATGCATTTTCTTTCTTGCTTTATATGTATAGAAATTGAGTGTTTTTTTTAATTAAATTTTTTAGTATTTGTTAAAATTATAATAAAATTTGTAGTATTTGTTTAATTATCATTATTGATTTTAGATTGAAAAAATAAGAATAAAGAATTTGTAGTATTTGTTTAATTACAATAGTAATTATTAATGATTTAATAAGAATAAAATTTCCTCCTAAATTGGAATTAGAATTACTTGAAAATATAATTAAACACCGACAAATAATTTGGATTAATACCCTAAGCATAGAAATATATAAAAACATACTTAATAAAAAAATACATAAATTATATAATTTACATTTATTGTTAACCATATTTTGGAGGATCATCGCATGAAGAAACCGACTGGTTCCAAAGGGCAAATCAATAAATGTTGTAATCTTCTTTGTTTTTTTTCCACGTAATTATTATTATTATTATTATTAAAACTATTATAAAAAAGGTGAGAGTAGAGAAGAAATTTTTTTGGAAGAAATTGAGTGCTGGAGACCACCACTGGAGATGATCACCCAGGGTCCGAGCTGGCTCGGGGGCTGGCCTGGGGGGTGGTCCGGGAATGGACCCGGGAAACCATTGGAGATGGCCTAAGATCATTGTGGTTGAAACTGAATATTACTGACTCAATTTTGAATACATTACATAAAATGGTCCTTTTAATTTGCCCTAATTAATGACTACTGGAAATGAAAAATATACCAAGACGTGTTATGCCATTTAAACGTTTTATGATTTATGACCAAAATAAAATAGAAAATAAGACCTTCATTTCTAATATAGAACTATTTCTCTTAAAATTACTTTCTCACATAAAGTAATTATTAGACATCACTTATTTTCAATAACACGCACGTATAAATATAATATAGATATAAAGAAACTTCGCCTTTCTAACTCTTACTAAAAACTTTATGTTCTATATAAATAAAATCAGAATAACACGCATGGAGAACTCAATTTGGTTGTAAGTTGTAACCAAACTTCAAAACGTAAGATAGCAAATATTTTCTACTCCCATTTCTATTTTTCCTTTTTAATTTAATAATGTGTACTTGCCACTTTATCCCAAAGAAACTATTGAGACTAAATGTATCACATTGGTTAATAAATAACTGTTAAGTCCATTTTATTAGGATTTTGACAATTCTCAACTCTTAAGCTAACTTTTGATTTTGAGTTAGACTCAAACCATTAAGTGGACTTAGTTCAATTCATGTAGTGAATTCTAATATGATATCCGAGTCACACGTTAAAGTTGGCCACCTTCTTTTTGTACGTATGATGTGCTTCATTTCTACCCACATACTTCGCCTAGATAACTATTCCCCTGGTTAATAAATGCCCAGAGTGTCATTATTCATGTAGCTTTACCCACATAACACAAATTCGCAAGGTTGGGCTTTATATAATGTCACGTAATGAGCTTGTTTTATTCAGCCCGTCCACAAATGAAGTGGGAATATTGAGACTAAATTTTTCTCACGTTGATTGAAAACAATAATTAAATTAATCCTCACATCTCTATCTTTTATGATTGAGTTAAACTCAAATCTTTAAGTGCACTTAGCTCAACTCATGTGGTGGTGAATTCTAATATAAACCCTTCACAATCTGGAATCTGGATACTCACATTCCTGCCAAATTCTTTCAAACAAAAACTTTAATACTCCTATTATTATTTTGCTCAAAATAATAATAATAATAATAATAATATTATATTCGTTATGAAATTGTACATTGGCAAATCTCGGGGTCGACTGATAAATAATAGTACTTCTAAATATAGATTACATTATAGGGGAGGTATCCCGTGTGGTGGTGATTCGATTCGACGCGTGTTTGAAGCGCAAATATCGGCGGAATCTTTGGGCTGACCCACCAACTTGTCCCGCCCCTAAACCCAGTTCAAGGTATATTCATTCATATTCAGCAAAGGACCTCCTCCAATTTTGGCGGGAAACTTTTTCCCCTTCTCTTTTTCAGGGCAAATCGAAGGTCAATTTTGTTTATGTTTAAATTAATTAAGTTAAACTCTCAAGTAAGAACAGGATAGAGATAGATTGATTAATTACAAGTTACTAGCTAATAAATTTGTGGTTTTTTTTTTCTTTCTTTTTGGATAAAGTTGGTTAGTTGACAACTTATGTTAAACTATCATAATCAAGAGTTGAAACTAGTTTACAATTAAGTTGATGTGCTAGTATCCTTAAACTGCCTCATAGCACAGGCAATAGACAAGTGTGTGACCCATCAAAGATTTGAAAACAGCACTAAAATTCTGAGAATTTTGACTTGTTAATGATGTGGATTGGAGAATTAAAATAGCTTTGAGATAATCATATTGTCAATTAAATTCATATTACGAATCTATTTTCTTTGTGTAAAAAGCATATGGACACATTGCCTTAAAGCAGACGCGGATCACCAATATGTGTTTGGTCTAGTTGAAGGGACTAGTTTGAATCCATGCTAAGAGAGGCACCCACGTGAAGTTTGCCCAAGAGTGTCTCGACCAGTTCTACGACCTTGATACCCTTGGGTAACAAATAAAAATGTGGATCACCTGTATGATTTATGTAGGTGTTACTATTATGATGCATGGTATAGTAATTTAATCTCATAAATTTAGTTAATTTCACTCCGACAAGTGTCTTTTCGTCTCGATCAATAATTTGGTTCTTACCTTATTGTTGGCTATTATGCATAAATTAGTCCATTTGCTTTTGTGGTACTTAGTAGAGGATAAGTCTAATGTAGAAAAAAAAAATGACGAGGAGGCAGATTTTATGTATAGTTAATGAATGGTTTGTATATGGCTAGATATTAAACCATTTTTGTTTAGAATTCCTCTAACTTGTTTTTGTAATCGTACTACAGCTCATTCCAACCTGTTTTTCATTTTAATTTTTACTATAAAATAATAACTAGAATATTGCTTCATTGATATATGGGAGATTTTATCGATATTTTAATTGTGAAATATACTAGAGACTGGATGTTTTACCATTTCTAAGATTTTGGCCCTCTGTTATCGATTTATTTCTTCTTCTTGACAATCTAGATTTAACCAAAGTGTAGTCTAGTGGAACAATAGAGAATAACTAAAGTTTTACAGAGAATTGTCAGTTGTAACAACAGATAGTTTTGTAACACTGACATATCATTGTCTTTAAGCTGTATGAATGTTTCCAACTTATAGGGGTATCCTGTAAATCTTTTTGTATCTGAAAAATTGCCGTATTTCTTTGTTTTGGAGTACACTGTTACGGGTTGAATATACAATTACAAACTCATTATATCAGGCCTTCCAGATGATTTAATTGGTTCAAAGTTTTTTATTTTTTGGTCATTTGTACTGTTTGGATTTCATCTTGTTTTATAATCAAGAGAGCCATGCTACCTCAATATATTCTTTTGCGACCATCATTTTAGTGGTGAAAACGTGTTAATCGATGGCAAATTTTACCAAACCATTCTCTGAAATTATTGAATCCCTATGACTGGTTTTACTTGGCTGTACAAATTCTGATTTCCTCCTCGTAATCTATCATCAGCACGGCTATACAAAAGCATGCAAAAATATTGCTTAAAGACTGCATGAAATGAAATTATATCATTTATTCTTGTGATGAAGCCCTTAATACTTTAGCAGATGAAACTGAACCAATTTTTGCATCATTGCTAATATCCTTTATTTTGCTTAATCCTCGACTATGAGCTTAATGATTATACTAATGATTATGATTTAGAAAATATTTCACAGCCTGTTTAACACAAGTATGCATTTCAGTCATTCAATGTCTTGTGATTTGGCAATTGTGCTGGAATATTTTCTGTCAAAATGACCAGATTCATTTAGTAATCCATGTCATGTGTTCTCACTTAATGCATCTGAGCTAGTGTGGAGTTAGAAACTATGTTGTTTGTTATGGTATGGGTGTTGACCAAATGCTCGTGCACTGCCTGTTCTGTTCTAGACAATTTATTTTAAGGTTCAAAACATTTACTAGGAGCCAAGTAGAAGATATTATGTCTGCTGGGCTGTTGCAGATAGTTATAAGAAAAATCAGACTCACCTCCACGATTGCCTTTTTCTCTAAATGTCATCAATTTTTCTTAATTTAATAACTTATGACGATGTTTAATAAAGCGAAAAGGACCCCCACGTTCTGTAGATTGACAGGTGTGATTCCCAATCTCCCTTCCCCAAATCTGAACCTGAGTCTCAGGATTAAATTTCTTGAAAATTGACACAAGCTACTGATTGCAGTTAACTCTCTGGCTTTATCAAATGATTGCGATTTGTATTATGTGCTCATATTATATTACTAATGATTTCTCTTTAAGCTTAATGTGTTATTTTAGGCTCCGAAAGGCTGCATATATAATTTGCTCATTATTGTGTAAACTTGGTCTTCTATGGGTTGTTTGGTCCCATCTTGCATATTTTAAACTTTATTCAGAGAACTGGGACCCGATTTCATTTATAAATTATTGGGTATTCAGATTTAAAACCATTCTATATACTATGTGCCAATCAAGGACAACCTATTATTATATTATAGCTAAGATTATAAATAAGTCTCCATAACCCTACATTTCCAAGCATCGAGCATAGTCGATCTTCTGTTTGATAGTTAAATAAAAAGAAAGCTCTTCCCTTTAAGCTTTAATCTCTAAAAGAAATAAAATTATGGAACATGTGGGATCAATTTCTGAGGGGGAGTGGAACTCCTTCAATGGAATGTGCTCTGAGGAGGCTGATTTCATGGCACAATTGCTCGGTCTTCCAAACGAGGTACCAACTTTTTGGACTTCTCATGATCAGTCAAATGCTCACAATGATGGTGTTGATGGAAGTTCAATGTACTCATCCGATGAAGCAAATGCGCACAATGTGTATTCTTTTTCACATGGGAGGAGTACCTATAGTGGAGACAGTAGTGTTCTTTTTCCCACCTCAAGTCATCATCAAAGTTACTATCCTAGCGTCCCACATCAATTTTTTGTGGCTAATACTCCTAATTTGCTGACAATGGATTACTCGATGATGGTGAATAAGAACAATAGCTCTCGAATTCATTTACTATCTGACAATGTAATGGAAGGGGATGACTTCCTTAACCAGCAGGATGTCAGCAATGGCAGTATGGAATCTAATGAGAATTTTTCTGAAGATACTCTTCATGGGAAGAATTTGCAGCTAGGAAGGATGATCGAAACGCCAATGCCTGAAATATTGAAGGAAGATAATATCCCTTCGGAGATATCCAAGAAAAGACCTCGAGGCCATGGAGATGTAAGTGTAGAAAATCCGATCCTCTTCACTTGTGAAATCGATATCATTTTTCGGTTTTAAATTTATCATTTTTTGTAATGTAGGTCCCAAGGAGCAAGAGAAGCATCAAACTCAAGAAATGTCCGAAAGTTGATGAAAACGATGAAGATAATAATAACACTGCTGTGCTTCACAGGCAGAGCTCAAGCAGCTGCTGCTCAGAAGATGATTCAATTGCTTCCCATGAAATGAATGGAGTGACTTCAATTTCAAGTGGGGCTCTTAACTTAAGAGGAAAGACACGAGCCGGTAGGGGTTCAGCGACTGATCCCCAGAGCCTCTATGCTAGGGTAATTATCTTCAGATGTTGAGATTAGGCAGTGTTAAAATTGAGAATTAACCGATGATGCATGTTTTGCTAATGATTTTTTTTTACGCAATCTGTAGAAAAGAAGAGAAAGAATAAACGAGAGACTGAGAATCTTGCAGAACCTTGTCCCTAATGGAACTAAGGTAAGCAGAGTTGAATAGAATTGCTCGATAATATTGTCCCGCAGCTTGGAAGGGGAACCTGAAAAAATGTCCTTTTTTCATTACAGGTTGACATCAGCACAATGCTTGAAGAAGCTGTCCAGTATGTAAAGTTTTTGCAACTTCAGATTAAGGTACGAAACAGTACTCTTAATTAAAAGAAATGTTAACTTGGGATTGTAGATGGATTAAATCAATTTCCTTAAGTGTCAATATGATTATAACCAAGTCCATTGGCAAATGATCATGATATATAGCAAATTCTGACATATCTACAGGGATTTTTTTTTTTAAAAAAAATTATGGGAGATAATGGCAAAGTTGACAGACCATTCTCAAAACCATGCATGGCTTCTAATAAGTTCTTTGAGATTCACTACCCACCCCCCCTCCCTATCCAAGAGTTCGGTTTTCTTCTGGGTTTTCTGGGACTGGGAGTTTCATTAAGACGTATTTTTTTCTCATTTCAGTCGAAATTACTTTACTTTTCATATTATGGACTTTGAGTTGCTTGTGGATATATATAGCAAAACCTAAATGTTATTCAATTACTGCATGCAGCTTTTGAGCTCTGATGATATGTGGATGTATGCTCCTCTTGCCTACAATGGAATGGATTTGGGGCTTGATTTGAAGATTAGTGCTATGCAAAAATCACAATCCTGATCAAGATGATGGTGCGATATGGTTTTTCTGTGAATAAATACCACATCATACATACATTGGTTGCCATTATATATGTAATGGCGTTTTCTTTCTATTTTTTTTTTTTTTGGATGAAAGCATAACTAAAGGGACGGCTATATCGATTTGATGAGGACTAATCATTCTTGTAATTTATTTTAAATCTAATAAGCTGCTTACTGAATATCATCTGAATCTGATTAACATTTTTGTTAATTATTTTGGCAGTTTTTTTCATGGTATTATTGCGCTCAAGCCTCAAAAGTATGAAAATTGAGTGGCATTGATCCATTGTTGATCTGTTAAAAGATTAATTGATTACAATTTATAACTTGTTTTCTTCATATAGATTTTTGAATTTTTTCTTTTCTTTTCTTTTCAATTTCATTTTTTGTAAAAATATGTTTAATTGAAATTGCATTAATATTCATGATTAATTGTTTATGCTTTCTTTTTTCATTTAATGATACAATTACTTGTGTTCTGCCATTAATAAATATAATAGGAGTTGATTATAAGATCTTGGTGTTCTAAATAAATAGAAAAAGAAGGATTTTAAGATCTTGGCTAAAGTTTAGTGATACAAACAAATTTTGGTAAGAAAATTAAGGTAATTTTTAAGTTTGGATTCAAAATCCCTTATTTAAAGATTTTTACTTACTTTTTCAAAAAATTAAGGAATTCATCTAGAAGAAAAGTTGATGAATTTTGCATTTTGTAAACTATAAAAACCGATTTAGCTACTGAGTTTTTTTTTTATTTAATAAGAAATTATTACTAGTTCTTTTTTAAAAATAAATTCTTCATGTTTATATTATTTCTAAATACTAATCTATTTTATTTTATTCCAATATAAGTTTAGGACAATAATTTTATAATTTTAATTTGAGGGTGAAAGTAAAATCTACGTTGTAGATAAATTAATTGTTTTTTATTGTAAATTTATTCTCGTTTAAATTGATTTCATTTAGCTTCCATGTAGCTAGAAAGCTAGTCAATTTCCAAAAATCTCCCAAGTTAAGTTGTCACGTGATAAAAAACAATTAATTACATGACATAGTTAAAAGCTCGACTCCTTAAAAAGTTAAATTGCTAGAGACCTGTAATTATGGAAGCAGTTTAGCAATTTTCCATTAATAAAATTAGAGAAGAACTTTTTCAGCTTATAGTTTTATTATTTGATGATATTTGCCATATATGGATTAAGTTAGATTTTAGTTTGGGTAAATATATCTTATAGTCACCCACAAGTTATTGATTTAGTGGAAGGAACTAGTCATTACAAAATAGCGGACTCATGTTCGAATCCTTGTTGGGAGAGGTACCCACATTAATGTGCTCAACCAGCCTCGAAAGGGATTAAACCCTTGAGAAAGTGAGAAACCATAAAAAAAAAAACCATATCTTATAGTCCTCTTTGTCATTAACTTTTTATAGAGTGGTCCATATTGTATTTATTTTTCCATGTTAGTCCCAACTATAAATTATTTGTTTTCCATGACCAAATCAAAACAAATAATTCATAGTGAAAACTAATATAGAAAAAAAAAATACAAAAATAATTTTGTAAAAAATGAATGATAAAGGAGGACCATCAGAGTATTTGCCCTTTTACTCTGTTTATTAGGTTTCTCAAAATCGTACACTCTTGCATAGGCGGATGTACATAGGGACATAGCCCCGCTGAATTTTTTTTAGTTATAGGATTGGGGTTTTTTTTTTTTTTTTTTTGGAAAAAAAACTCAATAAATTAGTCCAATATAAAATTTCGGTCCAAATATAATCTTAGTCCAATTAATATCACACAACTCACTTTAATAATAATTCATTCTACCCAATTTCTAAGCCTCAATGAAAAGTCCAATTTCCCTCTACTCCCAATATCTTCAAATCCTAACTCTACCCACCATTACCATCTCCTGCCACCAGACCGCCGCCGCCCCACCTCAGGCCATCCACCCAACCCAAGTTCCAACCCATTGAAGTCTTGAACACAAAATGGCCCATTGTGAATGTTAGTAATTTTTTCAATATATATTTATGATATATGTTTGTACAATTGTGCTTATGTAATAAACTAATAGTGGCATATATTAATTATTAATGTTTATATTCACTTCCCAAAATCAATTTTTAGATTCAAGTTTCATTTTTGTGTTGAAAGTTATATATTTGTTAAGATTTTCATAAGTATTAGATTAAGATATGAGGATACCTATTATATTATAATAATATGATAATTAAATCAAGATGCAATAGAGTTAATAGTATTCATTTACATATCAAACACTAATCTTAGATGGTTAATAATTTTTTTTTAATTGAAATGTCAAATACTAATCTTATATTCTTTATAGTCTTTTATTAACATTTATTGCCCCTATTGGGATTCAACCTCTCTTGTTTTATCAAATGGAATGAAAAATGAGTTTTGTCATTATTATGTCTCTATTATATTTAACTTATTAACTTCTACTTCTTATGTATGTCATTATTCTTGAGATAATTATGTTTTGTACATTTTATAGTGTTAGAAATGTGGAGAGATACTTTAAGGCTACACCTACACCTCAAGATGAGTCTTCAAGTAACGTTCACATTCAAAGTGAACCGCATGAGCTTCCAAACTTTCATATTGAACAAAACTTGTCCGAGCTTCTAAGTGATTCCGGTCTATGACTTCATATAAATTTAGATGATTCTAATATTCCATAGAGAGTTCGTAGAGCATATTTGCTCAAAGATTTATTTTTGTCAAACTCCATCTCCCCAGTGTCATATATTTCCTCGTGAATAATATAAACTTAAAGTATAACTGTTTGATAGATTTTTTTTGTATAAGTTTAGCCCTCAACCAAAAATTCTGAATCCGCCCCTGCTCTGGGCAACAACAAAGCTAGTTGTATAACAAAAGAACTACTCAAATAGTTCAATGTTTTATCATTTAATTACTAATTGAGTTCAAAGCACAAATTCAATTCTCAAGAGACACAGAATTTCATTTTGATTTGCAAGGTCGAACGATATTGATGAATCGATAGAACAATTGAGTTAGACATGAGCATTTATAAAATTCAATGACACGATTAAAGTTATATTATTTAAATAATAAGTGAATTGCTATACACATGACACATATATGATCTCTGCAATGGTTCCCCCACGATCAAACCAATTTGGGGCATAATAGGAGTAAATGTGCAAATTTTAAATTAATATGCAAGTATATGGAATTAAAACCTCTCATTTTCCCCCTTTATTCTGTCCATTTATATTGATCTTCCTTGTATTGTATTAATTTGATGTTGGTTATTAGACTTTAGGGACTTGAGAATTGAACAAACTAAATACCACAAGATTTACCTCTTCAGAACTCATATGCAATTATATATATATATATATATATATATATATATATATATATATATATATATATATATATATATATATATATATATATATATATATATATATATTGTCGAAAACACAATTATCTTGTTTGCAAACATAACTCTAATTTCAATAAATGTTTAATCAATATAAACTGTAATCCTCTTGCGTATTATTTTGATTAATGGTTCTTTTACGTGTTAGTAGCAGTCAGCTGATCATTTAATGCCATTTTAGTTGTCATGTGATCATCCATGAATATTCTTTCTTTTGTTCTAGGTTAAAATTAAATTAATGGTTTGATTCTTGTAACTTGTTGATCAAGATCACATAATCAATCATAAACCATACTTATAGTTTGATTTATTTGTTATTTACTATATGTGATGGTCAAGTACGTACGTACTACCTTACTTCCCAAATAAAAAGAGAGCACATCAAAGTGCACGACCGATGACACGACTCTTCATTAAATAGCATGCGCTCTCTCTCTCTTTCTCACTATGAAACACGATCTTTAATGTATACATGAACTAATTAAGTCTGCATGATCTCATTTTTTTATTCATTCCTGTCGTCTTCGCCTTCCTTCTAAATCTTATGAAAATGCATTCATTTATGGCCACATCTTTGTGCTGCTGGTTTGTTGAAGAACAAGAGGAATTTGTTTTCTCGACACGTCTAAATTCATCATCATTCTTAGGGTTGACATTGATGCATAAAAGTTATCCCTCCCCTTTAAGGTCAATGAAGGAGTAACTTTGAATAGGATTTTCAAAAGGTAAAATTTCGGTCGGTTTTGTCTTAATCTGAGATTCATTGAAGTCTTAAGATTGTATCCGAGTAACTTATAATAGGGGATTGGACCAATCTTGTCTGGATTTGAATTGGTATTTTCTATCTCTGTTTAGATTTGAGATTAATATATTAGGTCGATTTTATCTGTATCCGACCCAATGTTTTCTACAAATCCTTGGGCCATCAAAATTATATCCAAGTATAAAATTGAGGGACGTTTTTGTCTGGATCTGGACCGAATCTTTTATCTGGATTTACATCTAAGATCCATCTGACTCTTAGAATAATATTTGTATATTTGAGAATAGATACTTGAGACTATTTGATCTTAATTACATGAACCGAATTCTCCTTTTGAATTCGGATCCTTAAAATTAATATCTGACCGAGTAATTCAGAATAGGGCTTGGGGGTCGATTTTGTCTAAATTTGAATCGAGTTTTTCTATCAGAATTTAGATCTAAAATGATCCGGATTGCTAAATTAAATCCGAACAATTTAGAATCAAGATTTGTGCCGATTTGGGGTGGATCTAAATTCATATTAGGATATGAATTTAGATAACTAAGTCAACCAATCAAATTCAATTCGGATCTACATAGTAAAACAAATATCATGGATCCAAATCTTAAACATTGATTATAAGACTTTAATTGGATCCAGCATATACTTTAATCTTGTTTAGTACCAAGCTCCGGTGAATGGCTCGAAAGTAAAATAGTCTTTATTATTATTTCATACATCTTTTTTCGAGTTTGGATAAAATTTTTGACGTTAAACTCACTTAATAGGGTTGGACACTAACACTCATGAAAAAAGTCTAGAGTGAGATTTTATGTCTGGTTCATAGTCCAATAATAAAGTCTATTATCCGGATCCCAAAAAAAGATGATCTAGATCTAATCTTTCTTGTAGATTTGGATTTGGATCCAAATAAAATAGTACCATATGATTGCAAGAGTCCGATTAGTGCTAGTCGAAACTCTTGAGATCAGAAAATAAAATAAAAGAAAGAAGTTGTTATCATTCACTCAGCTGACAATTTACATCCAAAATCAGATAAGAGTATATACATTACTACCTTAAAACAAAAAGATCTGGATCCATTTATAGTCCAATAATCATGATCCACTAAAATCAATCTAAGTCCTAAATCTAACATACAATTATGAATTCAGATCCAAAACCTAATTCAACTTTAACACACTGAAGTGAATTTGGATCCAAAAATCACATTACACATTAAACATTTATGTTCAATTGTATCGAACTTATACACTCAAAATCAAATAATAAGATTTACTTTTAAGCTTTCAATATAAATGCAGCTGTATTGAAATCCAGTCAAGATTCATTCAACACACTGACACATACATACTCAGCATTAAACATAAGTTTATTTCACCTTAACACAACCACTTGCTATTTGGAGATAGATAGATAGATAGTATTATCATTTTTCAAAAATAAAATAAAATAAAATAAAAGATTACCAAGACTAACTATTATATTCATTTCTAAGGTTGTACGTACATCTGAATGAATAAACGCCGGCTTATGTTATTGTACCCTGTTCCAATGACAGCAGAATCGGGACCATTAACTGGAGTTCCAAAAAGAAACACGATTTAGCACAAACAAAATCCCAAGACATATATATATTTCATCTAATATTGTGCAATCTTCATCTTAAGGTTTAAAAATAAATTAAGTAAACATACGTCAGATCAGAACCATCATTCATGTAATTTAGCTACATTCACAATAAAAGAAATATTACTTGTAATAAATTGATAAATAATTCCAGATTGCTCCAACAAAGCCATCAGACACCATTGTAGGACACCATTTGATCATTCAATAAACAAACCATTAATTAATTAACACAGACTTTTGATGTAACTAATATTGTTGACTCTTCCACATCAAGAAACATGCAATCACGACGAAAGATACATCAAAAAAATACGCTTACGATTAAATTAGGGGGCACAACCTGTCACATGGCTATTTTATTGTACATTATTCGAAAGACCTAATATTTTCAATAAAATGTACCAAACCCGTATACTGACTCAGACATGTCACATACTAAAACATAGGACAATATTCATTTAACAACTACTTGAGAGAATTTTTAAATGATTCCACCTTCAAAACCTTTTGTTTGATACAGAAGGTCAGTCGAACGACTCACCACATCACCCTTGTAGTAGAAGAGCAATGATTGAGATTTTTAAGCATGATCTTCATGTACGTGATTTGGTACTTCATTTTGACTGTCAAGAGGCATGTATTGTGCCATTATAGCCCTGATCTCCGAGTCCATGTATGTCTGAAAATACAATATATGAAATTTTGTAATATATAGGTTTATACATAATCTACCATTAAAATGCTTCAAATGTTTAGTAGATACAAATATCATCCCTCTTAGATTTGTTAATGAAGGGTAAAATAACATCATTTACTAGATTTTTGCTAGGCGTTAATTAAAAAACACTATATATAAAAAAATAAAAAAATTCTTCTATATTTCCTCAGAACACAGAAATATAACTTTCTTAATTTATGCAACTGATTGAAACACATTTTTATACTCATGTATTTTAATTTCCTTTTAGTGCCCTAACCTTTGAATATATTTTAGAAGGCTCAATTTGGATTAGGTAGGATGTGGTAGAACCTAGCTGTTTAGCATTCTGAGATATAATTATGATCCAGATTATGTTTGCCTTCACATGGCTGCACCAAAGAGCCAAATAAGAAAAATCCATGATAAACCTTCCCCAAAGTCCAAACCAATAAAACCACTCCGTCATTTATTGACTTCTATGGTTCTTCTAGTATCTCTAAGCTTAAGCAGCTAGAGAGGAAAAATATTTAAAGTTTATAATTTACACACCCCCTAAGGCGTATTCTTTATTCAAGTCTTAAAAACTATTTTTCGTACATGACATCTTTTTAGTCTGGCTCTGATAACATACTTTTCTATAACCTTAAGCAATAGTAGAAATAAAAACATTAGTGATTTTCACTTCAAACACTCACAGCAAACATTAACCCTATCCAGACAATTTATCGAGTCCAAAATTAAGGGACAAGAAAGATTTTTCATTAAGCAATTGAGTTATGTGGTTAACTTGCAAAACCGACACCAAATATAGGTGAAAAAAACTTACCCTCAGCCTATATTTGTACACAAGATACGCTCCACCACCAGCCATCGCTAATCCAATCAGAATAACCCATACAGCTGCCCAAGCAGACTTCACTTCAGTGCTCCTCTTACCTGCACAAAAAAAAGAATCGAAATAATTTAAGGGCACTTTATGTATAGTGCAAAACACCAATTAATAGAGTTGCACGTGAACTAACTTATGCAGGTATCATGGTCCTTCATATACAACAGTTCCCCGCTACAAGAACATTCATAACTTCCCCATGTGTTCTTGCAGCTGCATTCTGGGCATTGACAGGCTTTCTTTTCCTTACATTCATCAATATCTGTAAGTCAAAAGAAAATTGTGGAAGTACGGAGGTTAAATGCAAGAATAGCTTGATATTTTGGCTCCAAATTTCACATCCTTGGATGAAAAGATGAGAATAATCCATCAGTTGTATCTAGCTCCATATAGCTCCATAAAGGTTGGTCCTACTTTTTTCAGAGGCCCTAGGCGAAAATTAAAAATTGGGCACTATGTCATTAAAAAAAAATTAATTATTCCTACTTAATTGATTATGATTTCATTTTCAAATTTTCGGAACATATTTTGTCCAAGGAAAAAATGGTCAATTCACTTAAATCTTTTTATGACATAGTCGATCGTAAATATGTTTCTAATACTTCAGATTTTGAAAAACTTATTTCGGCGTAAGCACAATGACATTACAGGTATAGTGAATATTCTCGTATAACACATTCCCATCACTAAAGTGAATTGGCTTATCAATCAATAGCTAAATAAATCAATCAGTGGCTACATGTAGGGATATACTTTCAGTTTTCCTATTAATATGCTGCAAAATGGGCCATTAAATCTGTCAAATGATTAAACAACTCTCTTATACATTATGCTTAAAAAATAATTTACATTATTTATCATAAAAATATTAAAATACCACATTATAAAGTTTTGGCTCTTCATAAAAAACAAAAAAGGCTCTTCTGAAATAAGGGCCCTAAACTAGCACCTAAGTTGCCTAGGGTAAGGCCCAGTTCTGGCTCCATAATATATCTTGCATAATGCCCTCAAATCACTAATGGTGCTTGACATTCCACTAGCTTAGTTGATGTACAAAATTTGAATGTGAGATTAAAATTTAACCAACAGTGATCAACGTATAGGAACCCTTGATCAACCCTCAAATACAGCAAAGGAAAGTGATAGAAGAAGCTGTGATTCTAGCTACTCCGAAATAAATGTGAGACAGACCCTTTATGCCGATGTTTAAAAATATGGCTAATCAACTAATATCAATATCTTTAGCAAAAATTATAGAAGGTCAATAAATAGTTAATGAAGTAGAAAAATGTGTTGCGGAAAGATGTCTTACCTTCACAACTTTTAATCCCATCACCTTTAAATCCTGGAGGACATGAGCATTTTCCCTCCTCATTATCCTGTATAAAAATTAGTGAAATTTTTCCATTGATCTAAGTTTGGGCTCGGGAAAAGATTACGGAAAAATTGTATAAAGATAACCAACCACACAAGCAGAGAAAGTGATTCCGTTTCTATTTTCATGCCAACAGCCTCCATTACTTATTTTGCATCGTCCAGGTCCACTTGCTGCATATGTGAAAATTAATATCAATAATGTTCATGCACAGTATCTTGAAATGTTGGTAAAACAAAGACATAATCCATATATTAAATCTTCAAGCAGAAGGATCATGACAAAGATAAAATCCTCCCAATCAGATTTAGTAACAATGTTCAAGTGTCATATGAATTAGCTCCTTCTTCAGTATGTATCAAACCCAATGACAGATTAATGTGATCTCTTGCCTATCAACCAAGATTTTAATCACATTTATACTTCATTACTTTGTACATTTGTAAATCTTTCGTTTATTAAATTTTAAATACAAAATTTAGTAATACAAATAATTTTTTTTATTGATAACTAACTATATAAATAACTGCATTACCCAATTAAAGATCTTGACCTAATCTTAGAACATTCTATTCTTCTTAAATCGACTGTTTGTCTTCCAATTGTTTGTGCATAATTGTGAATTGCATCTTCTTATCTCTTGATTGTTTATGATTAGTTGTGAAGTAATTTTGTGCCTCTATTCTCTCTCTTATGTTAATAATATATTTAACTTTGTTTATTATTTTAGCCAAAAAAAAAAAAAAAATCTTTGTTGATTATTGCTTTAGTATTTTAAATGTAATAACTCTATCTTAAATTTACTATCTGTCTATTCGTTGCATTTATTGTGTTTAAATTTCTTCCTCCAGAGAAGCACACTTCTCAATTGAGTAACTCAATTATCGTTTAGAAAATCATTTCTGACTTGTTATATACATTATTTCTTGTCTATCTTAAATTTACTATCTGTCTATTCGTTGCATTTATTGTGTTTAAATTTCTCTCTCCAGAGAAGCACACTTCTCAATTGAGTAACTCAATTATCGTTTAGAAATTCATTTCTGACTTGTTATATACATTATTTCTTGTCTATATTGTAAAGTGAAGCAAGAATGTCTGAATACTTTATCAACTATTATGTATGTGTGTAGAACGAAAATAATGCCAATGCATTAAAACCATACTATTCGCTGCTAATATTTTCGAATAACAAATTTATTTGAATTATTAGAAAGAGATGCAATGCCAATGCATTTTCAGATTACCCTTAAACATGCAAAGTAATTATTTTTCCTTATGTCAGTTTTTCTTCCAAGTCCTAGAAACAAGATTCAAAAAATAATTTAGAGATGTCATTGAATGGATTCAGGCCTAGTTTTGACATACTAAATCTGGACCCATCTTGCAGTTTTTCAGCTCTCTTTAATCAGATCCACGGCAAAAAAAATTCCAAGAATCAGAATCAAGATTAGCATTGGAGCCCAATAAGCAATAACTGAGTAATCAAAGTTCCAAATGACAATGTAGGTTCTAATGTGTAACAAATTGAGGTATATGATTACATTTATAGGTATAGAAATTAAATTTTCAAAGTGTTGTTTAGGACTTGAATTAACAAATGAGTATATAATACACCATAATAGTGATTACCCAAATTTTATATATTAACCATTTAATTCAGATCGTGAATCTTTTGGCCGGATCTGATACATCTTCTGATCAAGTATTGATCCAGAAATAATCAAGTCAAGTGTCAGAAGCTTTTCTAGGTCAAATATAAAGATTTTTAGTGTATGTACATTTTTTATAATTTAATAAATAAATATTTTCTATAAAAATAAATTAACAAAACAAAACCATTTACATACCATTACAAGAGTTGTAACCGTCTCCCTTAAACTGCACACCATTAACTAAGGGGCATTCACAGACTCTTCCTCGAAATGTGTCCTGTATTTCCATACCATTTTGTCAAAATTTAACGAAGCTAAGGGCATAAATGATAAATACTATTAGATTACATATAGTAAACGACCTTGCAAGCCGTAATATTAGCTGTTCTGTCTTGCCAGCAGCCGCCATTGTTATCCAAACACTCATTTGTTTCTACATCTGGAGTAAAAACATATTAGCACTTTCTAAGTTTAACATTGTCATTTCACAATCTAATTTAGAATGAGATAACTTACCATCACTCAAACAAACGGATGGCTCTGTAGTTTCCTCAAAACCTGAACATATGGCCTTCAAAACAGCACCTTTCTCCAATTTCCCTACAAAGAAGACACATTATAGAACAAAAATATTTGGACCACTCGATTAAAGTTACATTAATCAACAAACAGACCTCGATATTGTCGGTTATTCACGACAAGGGTAGGCAATATGGTCACATCACCACGTGTTCCTTTTCCAACCTACATAATTTTAGTTTTCAGAAAATTTACACTAATAGACTAATACTATTATATAAGGCCAAGATATATAAAAGGGAAAATCACAATTTCCCCCTTCCCTTCAGCTTATTTTGCACTTTAATCTAAGGTTCACTCTTGAACTTTAGCTTTCTCAAATGTTGCATTTTACGACCTTTGGCAGTTGGCGGTGTTTGTTAGGTGGATATATATAGGGAGTGAAGTGTGATATGTTCAAAAGGGGTAAAGTTTGAATTTTTATTATCATTGAGATATATGCCCAATGCAACAATTTTTATAGTTGAGGGGGCAAGTGCAAATGCAAAATGCTAAGGGATTAAAGTCCAAACTGACTTAAAATTGAGGGAGCAAAATGCAATCCTGGTATATAGATGGGAAGAGTAAATGCAATTCCCGGAATTCTGATTGTAATACTCACTTGAGCGTCCTGCTCTTCTTTCAAAACAGTGTTGTCTGAATCGGTTTCAGGGTCACCCATGCATTTTTCAATTTTTTTCAGATCAAGCCCTGATTAGCAAGAATCATTAGTAAGCAATTATCAGCATAAGACAGACAAGTTGTATGATTCAGTAACATGGAAAGTTACCTAATGATTTAATAACCCCATCAGCACAGTCCTTGTTGTATTTCTTCTCCTTCATGGGGCATCTAATTTGAAAATCGGTCACATAATCCCACCAAACCCACGGCTTTTTAGTCTCATTTGCAACTTTAAAGACACATAACTGCCTTAGGTTTTCAAGAACCACATCTTTTCCTTCATAACCAGTGCTAAAATCTTGTTCAGGGTCTGGAGCACAATATCTTCCGTGGTTGATACACTGTGACTTACATTGTTTGCTTATGGTAAAGGCTTGAGGGCAATACCAAGTAATATAATGAGGCGTAAATTGTGTATAACCACCTTTTTCAAGAATTTGGGCTGCACCCTTAAAATCCTTCACAAATTCCATTAACATATCACACTTAACTCCACACTCATCGTTGCTATTAGTCCATAATTCGTATTCCACTCGGTCGTCTGGGTGAGGAACAGCTTCTCTCCAGTCAAGATTCACGTTGACCATATCTCCACCATTTACTGCACTTTTTAATTTTTCACCGAAACTTTTGTCAATCAGTGCAGAGGGTATTGTTATATTGGCTATATATTTTGCAGATGCACGTTCCTCTTCAGGTGAGTCCATAGTTATTAATGCTTCATCAATGTTATCAGCAACTAGAACTGCAGCTGCACCCGCGTTTTGGGCATTCCAAACCTTTAAAGCAAAAAAGCAATCTGCAGTGGAAGTGCAAGCAATTGAATAATAGGAGTATAAACATAGATAAATAGCAATATTTTGGTATCCTAGGTTAATGGGCTAAAGAAACTAACACCAGAAACATCAATACGTATATTTATTCAAGAAATTCCAGAGTTAAGTTAGTTATTCAACAATTTCACATATCCAAACTACTTTGCCAACTAGCAACTGGATAATATAACAAAAAACACAAAAGGTCCAGTAAATTAAAGCATTTGCTACAACAAGTAATTAAATCAACTATTAGAAGAAGAAGAAAATCAAAGCAACTACATAAAAATTGTCAAAGTGCCAAACAGCTCTGCAATTAGAGTTCTCTTCGAAGCACAACTACGAATCAATACAATAAGCCAGTTAAGAACTCAAATTAAAGAATAACTTGAAATTCAAATTAAACCACCTAATTAATTAAAATCAACAAAAGGGGCATGTTTCTTCCAACTAAGAAGTTACCCAAAAGACATCCCCAAATAACATCAATGTTAAGCTGAAACCTAGAAGAACTTAACTAAGATTAACAATTAGGGCAATATCTCCAGTAACAACTCAATCTCAAATTAATCGATTAATGAAACCAAAACCTAAATTTGGTACCTCCACGATCAACGAGAACAAAATTAGGCAGAGCTCCAGCTTTAGCCTTGAAAGAAATTCCAGAATCACCAAAATTATTGCACCCTTTCCTATTATCCTTTGGATACACAACAGTTCCAGCCATGCTTCCTCCATACTGTGGGATCCCAAAGTTTCCAATTGCACTGTCATGAGTTCCCTTTATGCTATCCGGTGACGTCACTCTCAAACTATTCTTCTCCACCACAAATCGACCCACCACAAATTCTATCAAAATCAGCTGCAAAATCCCCACAAAGATTGCAGCTTTTGATAATTCAGAACACCCCATTTGCTTCAACTTAACGAAGAAGCAAGTCAATACTGAGATTTACAAAAAAAATAAAAATAAAAATATTTTGGGGGGTTTGGGTTTTGCTTTTGCTTTTGCTTATGCTTATTTTTCTATTGTGGAGTTTTATCGAGTTTGTGCGTGTGATTTCGGGTTGTTGGAAAAGAGGTTGAAATCTGAGTTTGAGGAAGTTGCTTACAAATTTGACAATTTTATATAAATAGAGAAAATTGTCTTCTCTCTGTCTTGTATAACTATTATTCTAATAATTTAGTTGCATTTCTTTGATGCGTGCTTCTTGTGAATTAGTAAATAAAAAAATATATATATATATATATATATATATATATATAAGTTTAAAATCTCTTATATATATATTTGAGATCAGTCCCTTAACTGCCATCTATTAATTTTGACTCAATACTATTTTTATAGAATTTAGAATTTTATTTATTTATGAAAAATAAGATAGAAGTTAGTGAACAACTTTTAAACTCCACGGTTTCTCCAAAATTCCTAATTCCCTCCCTTAAATATCTCCCAAAAGAAACCCACTTCCCCCAACTGCCTTCTTCCCCCTTCTCATTCTCTCATGAAAACAAAAAATCTGATAACTTCTACATTCACAACATAACGATTTTCACAAACAATACAAAAGTTAAGATCAAAAAAATCAAAACCAAATTTTAGATTAACGAGACAAGCACAAAATAGATAAAAAGGGGAGGCGACTTCAGTCTTCAGATTTACTCTTGAAATATCAAAGCAGGATGCTGACTTTGTTTGCTACTGAAGGCGGTCTTAAATCAATGAAAGATTCTCACTCCAAAGGTTAATCAGTATTCCAATTTTAATTTAGTTAATCAGTTTTTTTCTTTAAAAGTATGCTCTGAAAGGCCGACAGTGAGTTCTTCTTCAATTTTTTTTGGTAATTGTTCTTCTCCAACTTGCTTAGCTTTCAATTTGCTATATAATCATTATCATTAGCTACAAGTTTGATCAAAAGACCACACTAAAAAGCTCTAAGAGAACTATGAAATTTGTAATTCCATGGCTTCCAGAGATTGTTGAGTTGAATTTTAATTTTATCTTATTGTGTAAGGGGAAAAAATGAACTAATTAGGATTGTTTTTCTATATTATTATGGCATAATAGTAAGTGTTTGAGTTAGATTGTGAATTTAGATTGTAGAATGTTTGTTCTATTAATCACTTTTTCCTAAAACCATCAAAGATGTTATATTTGGAGATCATCGTTCTTAGGTGATATTATATGTTGCTCCTGCATAACAATGCAGATTTTGAATAACAAATCTTTATTTTCTTGGTTTAGGTGCGTTTGCACCTTCCATGAATGCTACAAACTAGACAAACCAAGATTTTCACACTTATGTTTTCTAAATCTATCATAAATATTTGGGTTTTGTTTTAGTTCGATATGTGAAACACAAGAATATATTTTGTAAGACAGAGTCTTATTTACTTAGTTATTTAAATGATAACATTTATATATATATATATATATATATATATATATATATTTTTTTTTGATATAGGTGCATTGCTGTGAATGTGCTAAGCAAAACGGGGTGAAGTTTTTACATTTCTATTTTGTAAATCCATCTTAGGACTTTGTTTTAATTTCATATGTGAGGATGTTTATTAACTCTGGCATCAATTTGTATATCTATATGATTTCATGTCCATTTTCAAAGGTGTATTTTGCTTTGTTCTTGGGTTTTTCAATTTTTGTTTTCATGAATCTTTTATCATGAATTTGGCTGACATTGAGTAACTTCATGATTTTAATTCTATCAAAAAAAAAAAAAAACCTTCATGATTTTAATGTTTTTTAAGATAGTTAAAGATATGCATAATGTTTGAGCTTAATGACTGCCACTAATATGATTTTTTTCACAGAGAACCTCTCAGAAGTCTTCCATTCTGACAAAAAGGTTTGAGATTAATTTTCAAAAGAAAATGGTTGTTCTTAAACGACATCAATTCAATCAGAAGTCAGGTAAGTATGTTATCATCATTCGTTTGGGGAAAATATTAGATTAGATCATTAAGTTACAAGTTCAACTTTTTTCTTTCTTATTGCATGATTTTGCAAGTTCTCAAGTATCCATTTTAGTAACAGATTAAATATTTCTTGTGTTTGCAAAAACTGAATATGGACATTGCAAGCATATAAGAAAGGCTCCATACCAAACAAATGGAAAGGTTGTCTCGTGTTTGCTAAACAGTCTCTGGTTTCGAGAGAAAAAACAAGAACCATCATGGAAGCAATGAGCGAAGTAAAGATGAAGGAAAATGGTTAGAGAAGCTTAAATTAATACATCCTTGCATATAATTGAAACTGCAAGTATGTAGCAGATACCAGGATGCACTTTTACTTTATTTGATCATTGTATTTTTTCATCAATTGTATAGTTAAGAGTTAGAATACACAAAAGTTAGAGATTGTGGAAGCTAGGAATTATTGTTGAGTTTGTATTCATCATAGGTGAAAGAAACGATATTGTACTTTGAAATATTATGCTTAGCTTGATGTATAACTATTTTGGTTATTTTAAAAAATTCATTACGTGGTCTTTTTTTTCCTTTTGAATTGGACTTTTGTTTCTTTATTTTATAAATAATTGTAGAATATCATTGTAGTCTTCATTTTCTTTATATGTCAGAATCATTATTAATCTCCTACTAATTTATCATAAACTAATTTATAAATAAAATTTAATATGACTCCGTGCATAGCACGGGGCGTACACTAGTATATATAATAGTAAAAGATAAGATAGATTTGAGGTGAAAACGAATCTCTTCAACGTGATAAATGGTTTGTCAAAAGTCTCTCCATTGACCGTCCAATTTGTTGATTTGATTCCAAATTTCCAATTGACTATCGTTATTCAATCACAACTAAAATGATTTTTTCTTGTATTTTTCTCACTAATCATTATTAACTCTCAAGTATTAACCAATTACATAGACCCTTTTTTTTTTTTTTTTTATAATATTAAGTGGTAAAATGCTACCCCACGTATTTGATGGAGTTAGTATTTCTTCATCCTATATTTTAGGGGCATAAATCTTGATCATTTGCATATTTCCTTCAATGTTACATGATTACAAGATGAGTATATATGTGCAATATTCCAATCTTCTCCTTTTTGTGTATAATAAGATAATAATAATCGGAAAAAAGTTGTATGCACATATATAGTCATGTTTCTTTGAGTGATTTAATAATAGTGATTAAGATTATCAAAAGGTTAATTACAGAGGACCCGCATGCATAATTAAATCATTAGTTATTTTACCAATCTCATATTTTCAATAAAGATGAAATATAAGCCATGCATCTTAACACAACATTTACTTTTTTCTTTTTTTTTTTAATAATAAAAAAAAAAGTAATGGGAATGGGTAGTTAGCCATTGGCATTTGCTGGCTCAAACAAACTGAATGAGTGAGGTATGGACCATAGACACGGAGACCACGTTTACCACATGATCAAATATTTAATCTGTCTTATTTTACTGTTCCATGGCATGCATGTTTTAATTTAATTTAATTAAATAATAACAACAATAATGTCTATTCATGAACTGGTGAATTCAATACTAAAACTTTGAGACTTTATTTATATAGATCACATAAACTGGAACAATGTTAACACTTAACATAGCATAAGAGAATCAAAATGTCTATTAATTCCATCGATGATTATATATACACAAATTAACAATATGCAGCATCATTCGAATTCATAGACTAACGTTCAAGTGAACGCCATTGCAGTCCTCTCTACATGCTTCAATAAAATCGCGTATATTTTCTTTCTCACCCTTCCATAAACTTCTGAATCTTCTAAACAAATAGACCCATTGCCCTCTTTATGTAAAATCAAATCCAACCATTCACTCACCATTTTCACCTTACACATCATCTCAGCCATCGAACCGTCCGACTCCATACAAGAACTTTTCCTCTCAACTTCCTCTAAATATCTCTCTGCATAGCTCAAAAACAACTTCTTGCTTTCATCCTGCAATGGTGTAGCTAAGTCGGCCGCAGCAGATAAAGTACTCCCTCTAGTCCACTCGGGCTGTTCTTCTTTATCGAATGCCAAGAAACGAGGAATATCAGCATTGCTCCTCGACTTTTTTATAATGCTACTGGATTTTGGCTTTGTTAGTGTACTTGGTTTCTTGGCTGTGGGGGCCACCACAGGATTAGGAGAAGGAGAGGAAGGGGAAAGATCAAGTGCAATGGCGGATTTGATCCATGTGGTTGCGTTTTTCTTTCGTTCTATTGCTACGGATAGTGTGTCTTTGATGGAATTCGTGGTGCAGGATTCGGTATCTTGGGTTTTGAATGGACTTATGCTTGTTAGCGACTCCAATATTAGTCTAGTTTTAGATAAATCGTCTTGGAGGTCGAAGAATTTATCGCCATATTGTTGAAGATCATCTCCATCTGCTAAAGGGAACTCTGATAATGTGCTGCAAGAAAAATGAATTTCTGAGCTCTAAAGGTGCTTAAAAATCAAGAATGTAATCATCATCTCAAATTATATATTCATATGGACCTTAAGGAGTTGAGCAATCTCTCAGCAGCACAGGCCTCTTGCAAAGCATCAGTGGCAGCAAGCAAAGCAATATCTCTTTGCCTTAGGACCTCCTACAATCAAGAAATAAGTAGATAAACTAACACATATACGAAATATTACTTCTTCCTTTATAAAAAAAAAAAAGGGAAAGAAAAATCTACAAACTACAAACAAGTGCTTTTGAATATGATGATCATATACCTTGCCAAGCTTGACTAAGTTTGAAGGAAGTGAGTTCCATGATATACCAGTTTCTGCTCCTTTACGGTCATAGACTAAACTGCATAATGAACTTAACACTTGCTCATTATTGACCTTTGCCCGCAGTACTATTGGTCTTTGGAGTTTGTTGGTGGACTTTGCTAATGATCTCCTTGTTGAACAAGTTATACTACCTCTTCTTCTTGATTTTGTACTTGAACTGTCATCAGAGCTATCATACCTCATAGAACGAACTGGTGAAACCTGTCAATACCAACCGAAAAGAACAATCTTATATCTTGTGAAAGTGTAACTAAATCACATAACTCAAATATCCACCAATCAACACCAATATTAGTGTGTAACAAGCATGATGATGGGTGTTATTATGTGCTTAAACGGTGATTTTGGAAATTCACTTATAGTAATATTGTAATATAAATCATAAAGATGAAAGGTTCGTGTATTTTTAGCTTACTACAAAATGGTATTTCTGATATTTTACAAAACAAGAAAGAATCTTCGACTTCTTGCCATCCGTATTGAAAACTAATTTCACGTTCTAGCTTTTTCTCATCCTTCAAAAAATTCTTATACTGTCGGATAGTCTGAGCTAATCTCATAGCTTCCCTAACCGTTTTGTTGTCCAAATCCCAAATTTCATAAACTCTAGTCTAAACAAGCTAGCCATGCAACATTTAAATAAGTTAGAAAGCACATTACCATTTCAAGAAGACAACTAACTTACATTGGCACTACGGCTTCTAGGCGGCTTAATCTCATGCTTAACAATCGAAGAATCAAAAATCTCCTTAACTCCCATAATCTCCGATTCATTCCAACTCCTCCTCTTCGAAATACGTGTTAATGAAGTCGAAGATACCACACTATCTGCATCACTATCATTATCAACAGAACTTGGCCTACTCTTATTATGCCATTCCCCAAATATATCATTAAGACTTCTCTCTAAATCAACTCCCGGGATCTTTTTCTCCATAATCACACCCTTTTCAACAATTGAATCAATAGGACAAGATGCATCTAGAAGCTTCAAGAAATTAGTTTGTGAAATTATATCTTCGGGTGTTCCTTCAAATTGGCGCCTACCTGGCACCGGAGTTAGGCCTCTAAGCAAGGGAACGGGTTCCGAATTTTCTAATTTTGTAACGTAAACGAATTGCCCGAGTTTCAATTTGTTCCCAAGAATCATTTCATTTTGTTCTTGAGGCAGAGAAACATACAATGCGTGTGATGAATCTGAGACTTTTAGGTAGAATCCTCTGTTAGGGTATAAATCACCTTCTTCGAGAACAGGGATTATGCTTCTGATTTGTAACAACACAGGTTTGCGATCATCTTCGAATGAGTTATCTTCGGTTTTAATGCTCTCAAGAAGCTTCAAGAGAACGCCGTTCTTTAAAGAAGCCATTTTTAATCATATATGCAACTTCCTTGAAAATCGGTTCTTGAAATGACAGAGGAAGGAATAGGAAACAATGCTCAGAAAATGCAATTCATGGAGAGGTATAATCTTATTCCAAGAGTGTATAGGAGTAAATGGTTTTGGATAAAAATCCAAATTTGTCAAAGAGGGTTCAAAAATCAAATGGATTTTGTATTGTCTTTGACAAATGAGTCAAATGTCATTCAGGGTTCTTAATTATGGTTTGAAAAACTGTCAAGAAACACAAGAAAGAAAGAAGAATTAGAAGAAGCTAAGATTAATGGATGAATTGATGTTTGTGGATCCGAAAGGAAAGGAAGGCAGAATGGAAGTTGAAATTTTAGGTGAGAGCCACTTGAAAGCGCGAGACTAGGATGAAGTATGTGCCAATAGCATTTTACCCCCCGGAATGATTATAATGTCCCGTTTACTCCTCTAAAAGATTCCTAGGCGGGCCGTCAATTTTACCCTCACTAAATTGAAGCAGACTTATGGATTTTAACTGAAGAATTCTGTAGGAAAAAAGGACAAAAAGATTAGCACATTAAAAGTTAATGTGTTCTTAAAAATCCTATAAAATAGAATCAGAAGGCCTCCTAAATTTGTGGGGTGTTACAAAGTCATGCTAAATTTATCAATTTTTCGAAGAAAACGATGATTATTTCACTTAATATATATAAAAATGACAAACTTAAATATTTTATCCCTAAAAATTAATTTTGTTGAGTCGACATTGTTAGGAGTCATTCTGGATGTATTTGAGTCGCAACGAGTCAGGTAGGCCTATTAGGAAGAGTTGTGGCTTGGTTGTGTGGGTTTCATTGTCGAAAAATAGTTTGGGTGGTTTCGGTGAAACTTTTGAAACTTCATTTAGATTGAGTTAATTTGGTTGTTGGGTCATTTTGTAGTTTTGAAATTGAAATCAAATATGAATTGAGTTTGCATGTTGGGTTTTAGAGAAAAAAATTAGGTAGTAAATGTCAAATTAATATTTTTTTGATATAATTTGAGGAAAAAGAGATAATGGTGGGTGTCAAATCAATATTTTTCTAAATTTTGAAGAAATAAACCACACTTAAAAGATAAATTTAGCGGCCCTACTTGGTAAATGAAGTTTTACAAAATGTAGGAAACTTATCCAAACTTATTCGTAAATTTACACTCAAACTCTTGAAACTTACCATTTATTTTTTCCTTTCAAAATATACATATTTAAGTCTTATATTTATTTTAGTTATATAGTCCAAACTTAATTCAAAATAAATTATTATAAGTGAGTACGTACTGCATGTGCCACATATGACCTAGGTGCACGTATTTGATCCTAGAGTGATCAATATAACTCTAATATTTTTTTTTCTGGATGATACACTTTTGGTCCTCGTGTATATATATTTTTTAGAAGTTTGAATTTTTTTTTTTTTTTTAAATATCTTACTCTCACTAATCCACTATCCACTATTTGTTTCAATTTAGTATTTTTAGACGATCCTAAACGGCGTCGAGAACGTGACCTTTTTAGGAAAATTATTGTTAGAATAACTTTCCATATTTGTCTACTTCCTAATTAATTACATCATGTACATTCGTCTCGAATTTGGAAAATCTACATATATATCAGATTCAGCATATAGGCATGGTGGCAATCCGATCGAGATTTAAGCGATCTAATTCTAATATTCAGAATATTTCTAATCTTTTCATTTATTAAGAATATATAAATATATATATATATATATATATATATATATATATTAACTCCCATTCAAAATAATTAATACATTACCTTAGCTGCAGTGCATACATCAAAGCACGTACGCTATATTATATAAGAAAGTGTTTGTAGTATTGTAAAATATATATCATTAATTCCAACGCTTTGGTTAAGAAACAAATTAGAAGAAATTAAGTATAAACCAATTTTTGTTCTTCGGATCATTTTTGTTTGCAATCGTGTGCTCAGTTCTTATATCGGGTATTCGATCATTTTTAATTATTTTTATAATTAATTATTCACGATCGACAAATAAATAATTATTGAAAGAAAGACTGCTTTTGTTTCTTCCTGCAGGTTGTTGGGCTAAAATGTGCTCATTTCAATTTGAAGACCCACCTTGTACGGAACTTCCTCAAACTGGATGTGTGGGTGCATGTCTTTCTCAATTTTATGTTAAACATATAAAAAGACCTTTAATCTCGGCATACTGCATAGTGCGAGAATCTCGTTCTGGTGAAAATATTCATTATTGTCAATGCAATTATAGATGTATTCACCATATATAAGATCGATTTTGATAATTATTCATATTCAAAATGTTTTACCTAGCTAGATACATCGATTCATGATCTTCTTAGAGGAAATTGTATCTTTAATTGAAGAGACAAATAAATATCTTTGTTGTGCTCAAATCTATATATATATTTGAATGGTGTGTTTTGATCCCAATTAGTTGTTTTGATCAAAATCTTAATTTTCTATAGTTTTGAATTTTTTTTAATAAAAAAATCTTATTGTTCAGTGAATATATATAATATGCACAAAATTAGAGAACTTAATTATTCCTTAAATTTATCCTTAAAATATTCTACAGTTAAAGAAAAATATCAATTTAATCAACTTAATTATTCCTTAAGTTTATTCTTTATAATTCGAATTATATATATATATATAGAGAGAGAGAGAGATTGGCTGCATCATTTTCTTTCTCTAGATCTTCTCTCATAGCTAATTCACAATTTTTTATTTTATTTTGAATTTTCTGAGTAGTGTTTTCTTTTATGATTTTGTTGAATTGTATGATAAGTCTTACCTTTTTTTCTTCATATCATTGAAAGCTCCAAATATTTATTTCTTTCTAAATCTCTTGCATCAATTTTTGGGCATCGTACTTTGTTCTAGATGAATTTTATACATATCCATATTTTACTTTTTGTTTGATTCAGGTTTCACTATTTTTTTTGTGGAATTAGTTTCACATTTTCCTTTTTTTTTTTTTTTTTCAATTTGACCTAATATGATTATATATATTTTTTTGATCTTATATTATTCCTTTTCCATTTGAATTTCATATTTTTCTGTAATATTTGCAATTGTCATTGATGTTTTCGTTATAGAATTAATTTTATCGTATCTCCTTTTGTTTTGCTTTTTGATTTAATTAATATCTTTCAATTTTAAATATAATATTTCAATTTGAATATTCATAATTTTTGTATTATTATTTTGCCTTTTTTCATTTTCTTTCTTATAGATTTTATTTCGGGTTTCATCTTTTGATTTAATGAGATTATAGATTGATTTATTTTGATTTTAGATTATTTCATTTATATATTTTAGAACAACATTAAAATCAAAAGATGAAACCCGAAATAAATCATATATATACTTTCACAAAATTTAGCTTAAAATAGTTTCGTGCACAGCACATGTCTTAAGCTAGTTATTATTAGCTAAACTGCAATATTAATTGGTTTCAACTTATTTGAGGAAGAGAAGGATAAGAGTTGTTAACGCTCCGACATTGGTTTGGTTAGTTTAGCCCTGATCCGATCATTTATATATATCGAATTTGGCTGAATTCTGATGTTGGAATTCGTTCCGATATTTAGATCAATAATATTTTGATTTTAACTTCGATTTCTAATTGTAGATGATCTAGTTATGCATTACTGATATTTTTATTGAATTTACCTTATTTATAATTGGAAGTGGGGAAGCCTTTATCATTATTCTTTTCCAGTTTCTCCATTTATTGTTACATGAATTCATCTATCCAATATGACAATCAAGAACTTGCTTGGATCGATTTTGGTTCTGTTTCAGTCTTCCAAAATTGGTTTTATTGTTTTGGTGAAACAATTGCTTTTGATAAAAATAATATATTTATAAAATATTTGTCTGTGAGTTTTAAAATTTTGAAATTTTTTTTATTATTCCACATTTTTTGGAAAAGTGCACCCCAAAAATTAAAATTTTTTGGGCAACCAAGCCCAATCCCACAAAAAATTCAAGAATGTCTAAAATTATTTTAATGTATATGTTATGTTTCTAAATTATTTTCAAAGACTCTAAACTCAAAAGATATTAAAATGTATATTTATATTTCAAACTAACTTTTAATTTCAAAAATAAAATGTAGCACATAAAAATTAGATTTGAAAAATCCAATAAAATCAAATCAAAAGATGTCCTAAATTGATGGGTGTTACATAGTCACGCTAAATTTATCTAACTTTTCGACAAAAAGAGGAATAATTCACTTAATATGCAAAAATGACAAAGTTAAACATTATCACTTAATATTTTATCATTAAAAATTAATTGTGTTGATCCGAATATTTTTTTGATAGAGTTTGGGAAAAAATAAACAGGTGGTATGAGTCAAATCATGTTTCTGTTATAGAGTTTGGAAAGAAAATATAGATTGTAAGTTTCAAGAGTGTAGATTTGTGAATAAGTTTGGGTTTTTGGTTTGCACTCTGAAATTATAGTATTTTGGCACTTTGCACTTTGACTTAAAAGCTTTGACACATTGTACCCTAAAAATATAATGTATTTGACACTTTGCACCCTAGTGTGTGTTATGGTGAGAAAATTCATTAGTAGAAGGGTAGTATAGTCCTTCTCAAATTTTTTTTTGCTACTTTGCAAGATAAAAATTATAGATTTTGGCTCTCTGCACCTTAAACATATAGAATGTTGGCACTTCACACCATGAAAATATAAAATTTGGGAAATTTCACCCTGATTTAAATTTTTTGTCACTCTGCACCCTAATATATAATATGTATGGCATTTTGCACTAATGTATTTAACATTTAAAAAACTCATGAATGTCGTCGATGGAGAGATATAATGGTCATTTCCATAAACATGTTATAAATTATTTTACTTTTTAATAACTTATTTTATCATTTTCTCTCAATAAAATTTAGATTTAAAAAAATATAAAGTATCTTTATTTTATTTTTCAAGTATCCTCTAGATTATTTGGTTAAAAATAAGAAAGAATAAAAACAAGTGTCAAATTAAATTGGCTGAAAATGTGCCATCAATGAATTTGGTTACAATTAATAAAGAAAAAAATGTGCCAACAAATTATATTTTTAGGGTATAAAGTGCCAAAATACTATATTTTAGGGTGTAAAGTGTCAAAATTTATATTTATTGGGTACAAAGTGTCAAAAATATTCTAAAATGAATATTCTACCATTCCGTCAAAAAACTTTTTCATCAAAACACACACTAGAGTGCAAAGGGCCAAATAAATTGCATTTAAGTTAGGGTGTAAAGTGTCAAACTCCTATAATTTCAGAATGTAAAGTGCCAAATTCCTACAATTTTAGGAATTAAAGTGTCAAAAGCCCGATTAAGTCTATAAGTTTTGCCAAACTTCATTTACCAAATAAGGCCGCTAAATTTATCTTTTAAGTGCGGTTTATTTATTCAAACTTTATATGATAATATTTAAATAGCATATTCCCGTGCTATGCACAAAATTACATGAAAAAATTTATTATAAATAATAATTTTATGATAAGATTATCTACAAGAGTTATTAATAAAATCTCGTGCATGCACACAAAAAAAATCTTATGACTATAAACTCCCATGCATGCTATGCATATCAAAGATATTACAAAGAGTCCTATAACGGATAAATAAATCTTCTACGAACAAATAAAAATTATTTTTATGTTATGTACACCAACTCTAAATGGAAATTTATTTAAAGGGTAAATGCTGCATTTTAGTATAATTTTTGCATAACATTTTAATTCAAATGGCAAAAGTAATAAAATTGATCATTTTTTTTGCTGGTGGATCACGAACCAACAAATTGGGTGAACAGAAATTTTGTATCTCATTTAGTAACTCGTGGTTCAGGAAAAAAAGAAAGGAAAAAAAAAAGTACCTATCATTTCAACAATAATAATTCTTCAAGAAGATAGATGTATTACTACTAAACTTTCATATATATTGACTATATAGGCCAAGATTCGAAATTTGTGCTGCAAAATATTGATTAAGTTAAAAGGTACTTCATATATTTTTTTTGGAACTAATACGTATATATAGTTTTTGACATACAATTCTAAGAGATAATAATACATTATTTCAAAACTAATTATTTTATTTAACTAATTAACTCTTAGTACTATACTCAAAATGACTAAAAAACAATGATGAAAATAGTAGTGCAAATGGTACTGATCTAATTTGAATCAATTATGTTATACGTTTAATGAAAAATATTGTATTTAATGAATTATAGAGATTATATTTTTTGGAATTTAATTATAAATTCTGAGTAAGTATTAAAGGTGATTTTTTTTTTTTAATTTTTTCATATAGAACGAATTTTTCAAAAAAACAACAATTCATTTGTTCATAAAAATTAATAAATATAAGACAATATCAATAGGATGATGGATAGCAAGTAAGTAGAAAAATAATGTCACTTAAAACTAAGGGTTTTGCACTTTGCACCCACGAAACATAGGAAATAGACACTTTCCCAATAATACACTATTCATAATTTGATTCATTTAAGTTTTTTTAGACAATTCAGAACAACGCCTAGCACATGTGAATTGAACGTGTCTAATTTTTAGGAAAATTATTTTAGAATGAGAATGTCTAATTGCATTTCTACCAAAAAAGAAAAGGACTAGTTACGAATTACAGTGTATATTCGTCTCGAATTTAGGAAAGTAACATATAGGCATGGTGGGATTTAAGCGATCTAATTCTATTATTAAAAAAATTTCTAATATTAGCGTTTATTACAAATAAACATAATCTTTAACTCCCAGTCAAAATAATTAATACATTGCCTAAATGGCATATATAATACATGTAAGAAGTGGAGTATTTAAGAAAGTGTTTGTACGTGGTATTGTATAATATCATATATTATTCCAACGCAAGGTTTTTATTTTTTTTTTTTGATAATTAGAAGAAAGTTAAAAGCACGCAACAATGGCAAAGCTCATGGGATCATCATTATTTTTGTTTGCAATCGTGTGCTTAGTTCTTATATCGGGTATTCATGAATTTTATTTTTATTAGTAAATTATAATTAGATTATTAAACACAAATAATATATATATATATATATGTACTAGATTTAATTTGCATTTGTACAAAGTTGAAAGGTACTAGATTGGTTATATATGTTAAATATGCAGGTTGTTGGGGTAAAATGTGCTCACTTGAATTTGAAGACGCTTGTAGATCTCTTCCTCAAGATGGATCATGTGTGAGTGCATGTATTGGTCGCTTTCGTTTTAAACATATACCTAGATCGGTAATTTCAGCATACTGTGTGGAGCGAGATGGAACCATTTCTTACTGTCATTGCAATTATACATGTGTTCACGGTATATTAATATAGCTACCTAGGATCATGATTCATGGATTTGCCAAAATTATACTATTATATTAATAAAATTCCAAGTTTATATCTTCTTAATTAATTTTTTTTTTTATCTTTTAATTCGTTTGTGTATGAAACATGAGCTGAGCTAATAATAATAAATAGTTGAATTGATCGATCATGTTTGTGTGGGATTTAATTTGAAAGAAAATACTCATAAATTAATTTGGTCATCAAATCTAAAGTAACTAGCGAAATATATATGATGGAGATGATAAAAATAAATGAATGAGGGAGTTCATATACTTGGAAATAATAATTTACCTTCACATAACATATATAATAATTATTAGCTTAATTACGCCAATTAATCTAAGAATAAATTGGGTAAAAGAAAATGATCACAAGTACTGCTCGACGAGTTCAATGCCAGGTTAGATGGATGCGGATATCGATATTGAAAGTGCATTTGGTCCAAGGAAATTAAAGGTTCATTTCTTCCAAGTATTAAAAATATATATACTCCTATATATATATATATGAAAGGTGCGCATGATATCTCTAATCACCAGGTTAATTTGATCGTACAAAAATAAATTACATATAAAAAGGTAAATAAAATACACTTAATTACATTTTGATAGGATAACACTATATATTAATTAACAGAATGGTCAACTACAATACGGGAATTGAATAGTACTCCCTCTGTCTCAAATTAAGTGTCATTTTACATATTTTCACACATATTAAGGTACTTGCATAGACCTGGTCTATGAGATTTTTATAGATCTTGTGGTGGTAAATATACCACATCATACATTTTGAGAGCATGACATCATCAAAATGTATGATATGGCACATTTACAATCACAAGGTCTATGAAAAGCTAATAGATCAGGTCTATACAAGAATTTTCCGTACTTACTACATAGTATCACTTTTATGGAAAAAAATAAATTATATACCTCAAATATTCTTATTATTTATTTATTCCACCATTAGCTATTTACACGTTATTCAAGTTTTACACTCTCTCTTACTTTTTCTCTAAAAGTACCTATGTAATTAATGTGTATTGAAATCCTAAAGTGACAGATAATTTGGGATAAATTTTTTCTCTAAAAGGACAAATAATTTGGGACAGAGGGAATATATGGTTTTGGTTTGCAATAATCTAATCTGGAGCGAAACATGTCGACATATTGGCCGTTTGTGGACCCGAAAGAAACTAAGACGGAGACTTGAAACAAATTAGAGAGCAGCAGAAGAAAACAAACTTTATAAAAAAATCATAAATTAAGTTCACAAGCTGGAATAGCTCAGTTGGTTAGAGCGTGTGGCTGTTAACCACAAGGTCGGAGGTTCGACCCCTCCTTCTAGCGTTTTTTTTAAAACATCTCTATACTAAATATATTATCTACATGAATGCATTGCTTGGTCTTACCACAATTTTTATATCTTGATTAATTATATACATGAATGTATAGCTAACAAAACACATGAATATATAGCTAACAAAACAGACTTGTAAAACCGACATAATTTTAGTCAAAGCAATAGACCTTCTTCATTTTTTTTTTTATTACAATTAACTGACATAAATAACCACTAAGCGCAATTAAAAGTGTCTACAAGGGGGTAACCCCCACCACAAAAAATAGAAATAGGAAGAACAGAAAGCGGAATACAAGAAGCCACTACAATTAGGACACCCAAAATGCAAGATTATGGGCAGCGCAATTTTGAGTTTGTTGGGATGAATTTAAATCTCCACTTAGGCCAATAAGTCCGAAAATGCCGAATTTCTTCAATATCAGCTCGAATTGCCCAATCCATAATACCGTCACGGTTGTTGATTGCCTCGATAGCATTCATGCAGTCACTTTCAAAATTAACAAATTCCATCCTTTTTTTATCCGCTAACTTGCACGCTTCCAAAATGACAAAAGCTTCGACAGCCACAGCGTTCATGCAAGGCTTTTGTATAGATTCAGCCCAAAGAATGGATCCATTGAAGTTTCGAAAAATCATGGCCATGAAAGAGTCTGTAACATCATGTTTAAAAGTAGCATCCATCGAAATAGAGATCCAACCTCTCTTTGGCGCCTTCCAACCCAACCAAAGGGGCAAGCGTCTTCTTATCCAAAACCAAGGAGTTTTTTGCTTTGAAGTGGTCACAGGCGCGTCGTTCAATTAATCGAGCAAGCTCATGCACATTAGCACAAACTTTATCATGAACAACAGTATTTCTATTACGCCAAATAAGCTCAAAACAAACAGCAGTAAAAATAACAAACTCTTCCCTGACAACATTTGATGGAAAAGATTGAGGATTTCTATCCAAAATGGAGGCCAGCCACTTATTTAAAGGCTCATGTTTAAGAGCAGTAGTCCACAAGCACCACTTAGAAGTGAACCAAACTGATTGGGCACATGGACAGTGGAGGAAAATATGATCGATACTTTCCGGTTCTTTGTTACAAACAGGGCACTCAATCAGTTGGGTGGTAAGAAAAGCACTAAGTCTCTTCCGAGTAGGCAGGATCCCGTGGATGATTTTCCAAAGAAAAGTTTTGTGACGGTTGTGCAATTTTGCACTCCAAATATTCTTGAGTAGCAGTGAATGAGAGTCCGAGAACGATGGGAATGTTCTTTCTTGACTTGAAATGTAGCAACTTTTTGTTGAGAATCGACCTGGCTTGGAGGGGATCCACAAAAGTCGGGGTACATGGGATGGGGAGATGCTAATTTTACGTATTTCATTGACCACTTCGTGAGAGAAAAGGTTATGAAGGACATTAACATCCCAATCACCCGTTTCACAAGATGTGAGGTCGCGCACAGAAACGAAAATCTTCAAGATTGGTGTTGCGTTCCAAATACTAATACGCAAACACGCAAGTATACGGTCGTTACAAGTAATATAAAACGATAAGTACATACCAAGTATCGAATCCCAACGAATGGGTAAAAGGTGGGAATAAACGAATCAATCGAAGGCTTATTTTACCTAAGAATGCTTGATACAATATTATCGAACCCAAATATATGATAAGGGTGATTTTATTTAACTACGAGCGATATAGTAAATCTAACTACGAAAGCAAGTAAATGGGGAGTTAATTATGCGGTAAGGAGGATTCATAAGCGATTAGTTAAAGCAGATAAATCATGCGGTTGTTAGGTTAGCTATGCAAACAATTCTAGAATTAGTTGTTGTTTGTGAGTTCAAATTAGTTAAGTCTCCCGGTAGGTTTGACCTAACTCTACCAATCTACCCAAACTCTCCATCTCCGGATCAATAACGAACATCGCTGTCATCCGATGCTCTAAGGAAAGTCCGAATCCATTAGAGGACTCTAAGGTGGGCCGTTGTCACCCGGGACCTAAGACTAACCCAAATCCCCGAATAAAGAGAATCTAAGTTATTTGATGCATTCACGAACGAACCCATTATACAAACACGGACCAAACTAGGTATAAGCCTATCCTAGGTTGAAATCCACAAATCATCACTCGCCTAACCTTCAACGTTTTAGGTTGCATTAAAGGTAGATGGCCAAAAGTGCGATAAAACAATAAACCCAACAAATCAAACATAACCCAACATCACACATAACTAATCAAACGATAACAATGACTCGACAATTAATATCTTATGCTCGTGTTTGCTATTCAAGGATTCAAGGACGTTCGTATGTATCTTTTGATAGCATACCAACCTATCGAATTAAACTAATCCAATTTACGTATAAACGGAATAAAATCTAATCGATGTCATTTAAACTCAAACCTTAAACGAATATGAAACGACATAGGTATATGTGTAACGCCCCGACTAAAATTACTAGTTAATATTTACATAAGTTGATTTTTACAAAATATAAGTTAGTACTAATAGAAGCTATTATACATATATATAAACTTCAAAATTCCAATCTAAGGCTGACGAAAATCCCCCGGGCTTCTATGCTATATCCGAAAATCTGAAAATAAATAAAACACATTGCGTAAGTTGACATGCAACTTAGTGAGGTGGGTGAGCGTGATTCTAATAATTTCAAAGTAAAGAGCAAAGAATGTCAAATAATGTAAACAACACAAGTATTAATATACAGTATAAAAGGATACGTCTCGGTGTCTGTAGACTTCCAAAGCTTGCTCCCCCAAACACACCTTATAATATCTCTCCATACACACCTTATGCATGACTAGTCAGTGCATCAAAAACGACTTCGTATATCCGAGAGATCCCGTTCTTTCGAATATACGAGCCAGGCCAGGGGCTCATGATCGAGTTAATAGCCCGTGCTATTCAACTTAATCACATAACCGCGCAAGCCAAGTGGGCCCAAAACAGCAGATAATTAATAAACATAATCAACTTTTTATCCGGATGAGATGAAGTACTACACCCGGATAAATATCAATTCAACATAACAATCAACAAATAATACTTAATTAACATGATCAACTTTTTATCCGGGTGATATAAAGTACTACACCCGGATAATTATCAACATAGCAATCAACAAATAACACATTATCAAATTCCAAATCTAAATTGCAAAATCAGTCCATTTAATCGCACGTCAATTACCATGCATAAAACCACCAAAAATTTCCATGAAATAGCAATTTACTACCATTTTAGTATGAACATTTTATATCAACCCCTTTTAAAACTTTATCAACGTAGCAATTGATTGAGTTCTTAAAGTTTAAGATAATTATACTACCCATAACTTAACGAATATAATTAAATTATAACGCACTTAAATAACGATGAGTCGAGATTAACTCCTCGTTATTTAAACTCCCACGCTCACCTTTTTCACCGGGAATTCGAATTACCAAAACGCTTCACTTACTCCAAACGGTCACCTATAACATGATAAAATTCAACGATTAAATGCGGTAAAAGATTCGAAACAACATAACTCGAAAATAAAATGGAACGAACTCCAAAATATATCGACTCGTGGGTGGCCCGACGTCGCCAGGCCACCTTCAAAGGCTGCCGGAACAGCAGCATTTTGCTACTGTTCACAGCAGCATACTGCTGCTAGCAAATGAGGAAAATGCCGCTGTTCTCGGAGGCTATTTTTGCTGCTGCGGGCAGCAGCTTATGGCTGCTGTTGGCGGCAGTAATGGCTGCCGAGAATAGCAGTGGTGGTGCCGAGATGTTCCGGAAATAAACTCCCTTTCTCCCCTCTCAATTACCTTCACTATTTCACCAAGTTTCCTATTTCCTCAACACTTTCCTCACAATTTCTTTCCTCTTATTCACTTTCTTTTCCTTCCAATATTTTCTTGCAACTTGCTCTCTCACACTCTCACGTACACTTAAGGGTAAGGATAACTTATGCTATTCAATGTCATGTAGAGATTCAAGTTCAAGTAGATGAGGTATTTATAGATGTATTTATCCAATCAAAATTTTCCAAGCTTGCATATATGTGGAAGTATGCATGGCTCCACTAAATACCATTAGAGAGAAAGATTATAAACAAGTGTCCTTGAGTTGTCATCATTAGAATTAAGCATATGGTTAATTTAAGACGAAATTGCAAAAGAACCCCTACATTTTTTTTTTTTTTTTTTTAAGCTTCCATTTTGACCCCAAAATTTCAAGAATTGAACAATTAGGTCCCAATTAAATTTTCAATACTTTATTTAATTTTCTAAAGCTTTGGATTAAAAATTTAAAATTTTAAAAGCAAAATTTTGGGGCTTTTACAATCTCCCCCCCTTAAATGAATTTGGTCCCCAAATTCGTACCTGAAACTTGGAACAGTTCTGGATAATGTTTACGCATTTCCTCCTCTAGCTCCCATGTAGCTTCTTCGATGGTGTGACTTTTCCATAATATTTTTACCAAAGGTATCTTTCGATTTCGAAGTTCTTGAAATTTTCGATCTAGCACACGTATGGGTCTTTCTTCATAGGTCAAATTTTCATGAAGTTGTAATTGACGATAATCAAGTACATGAGACGGATCAGGATGGTATTTCTTCAGGAGAGATACGTGAAAAACATCATGAACTCTTCCCAAGTTCGGAGGTAAATTAAGTTTGTAGGCAACAACCCCAACCCTTTCCAGGATTTCAAATGGTCCGACATATCGTGGACTAAGTTTTCCTCCTTTTCCATGTTTTATTAATCCTTTGTTTGGCGAGACTTTAAGGAAAACTTCATCTCCGACATCAAACTCTAGAGGTTTTCTTCGACGATCTGCGTAACTCTTTTGTCTGCTCTGGGCGGTTAGCATTCGTTTTCTGACGGTCTGAATAACTTCCTCTGCTTCTTGGAGTAGGTCTAAATTGACTTGAGTGGTCTCAGATGATCGTACTTGGCGTTCACCTAGGTCCCAGTGAATCGGGGATCTACATTTTCTCCCGTATAAGGCTTCAAATGGGGCCATCTGAATAGATGCTTGATAGCTGTTGTTATATGCGAATTCCACCATCGGTAGATGTCTGTCCCAACTGCCTTTGAAGTCTAGGACGCAAGCACGAAGCATATCTTCAAGCGTCTGGATGGTTCGTTCAGACTGGCCATCAGTTTGAGGGTGAGCGGTAGTGCTGAATTGTAACTGAGTTCCAAGGGCTTCTTGGAGTTTTCTCCATAAGCGTGATAGAAACCTCGGGTCTCGATCAGATGTGATGTCTTTTGGTACACCGTGCAAGCGGATAATCTCGTCTTTATATAGTTCTGCCAGCTTATCCACTGTAAAGTTGATGCTGATAGGTATGAAATGAGCCACTTTAGTTAGTCGATCGATGATGACCCAAACTGCATCGTGTTTGAGTTGGCTCCGCGGTAGGCTGGTGACGAAATCCATGGTTATTGATTCCCACTTCCATTGTGGTATCGACAAAGGTTGAAGCAAACCTGATGGTCTTTGGTGTTCAGCTTTTATTTGTTGGCATACTAGACATCGTGAGATGTACTCAGCGATTTCTCGTTTCATATTAGGCCACCAAAAGTGTTGCTTTAGATCTTGATACATTTTGGTACCTCCAGGATGGATGCTGTAACGCGATCGGTGAGCTTCTCCGAGGATGCGTTCTTTTAAGTTGGGTTTCCTGGGAACACATAGCCTTGTCTTGAATCTTAGTGTTCCAGTAGTATCCGTATGAAATGGTGAACCTGATTTTTCAAGTAATGTTTGCTTTAACTTCTGAATTTCTTCATCGTCCTGTTGAGTTGCAAAGATCTCTTGAAAAATGTCAGGTTGGATTTGCAATCCATTAAAAAGTATGCCCATGCGTACTTCCTCCGGTCTCCATTCGCATGCTTCTTTCAACATTTCCCATTCCTTTGACATAAGGTGTGATACTTTAACTTTGCGGCTTAAAGCATCAGCGACTACATTTGCCTTCCCGGGATGATATTGTATTGAGCAGTCATAGTCGTCCAGGAACTCCATCCATCTTCTTTGACGCATATTTAATTCTTTTTGGGAGAACAAGTATTTCAAGCTTTTGTGATCGGTGAAGATCACAAACGATACTCCGTAGAGATAGTGTCTCCATTTTCCTAATGCGAAGATCACTGCGGCTAATTCAAGATCGTGTGTGGGGTAATTCTTTTCGTACGGTTTCAATTTACGAGATGCATAAGCAATGACCTTCCCATGCTGCATTAGAACACATCCCAAGCCTTCTTTTGATGCATCGGTGTAAACCACGAAGTTCTCTGTCCCTTCAGGTAAAGCTAACACTGGTGCTGTCGTTAATCTTTTCTTGAGTTCTTGAAAACTGCTATCACACTTTTCGTTCCATATGAAGGGAGTCTTCTTTTGCGTGAGCCCTGTCAATGGTGTAGCGATCTTTGAGAAGTCCTTGATGAATCTACGGTAGTATCCCGCTAATCCCAAAAAACTTCGTACTTCGGTCACCGTTTCGGGTCTCTTCCATTCAGTAATAGCTTCCACTTTTGATGGATCCACCGCTATGCCTTCTCCTGATATAATATGTCCAAGGAAAGAGACACGGTCCAACCAAAACTCGCACTTGCTGAACTTAGCGTATAGCTTATTTTCTCGAAGTACTTGTAAAACTTTTTGTAGATGTTCCATGTGTTCTTCTTCCGATTTTGAGTAGATTAGAATATCATCGATGAATACCACCACAAACTTATCCAGGAATGGTTTGAACACTCGATGCATTAAGTCCATGAAAGCGGCTGGCGCATTGGTCAGTCCAAAGGGCATGACCACGAATTCGAAATGCCCATACCTGGAGTTGAGTGCTGTCTTGGGTATATCTTCCTCTTTGATTTTTAACTGATAATATCCTTGTCTTAAATCAAGTTTGGAGAAAACTCGGGAGCCTTGAAGTTGGTCAAATAGTTCTTCAATATGTGGCAGCGGATATTTGTTCTTGATGGTCACGTTGTTCAATCCTCTATAATCGATGCACATTCTCATCGTACCATCTTTCTTCTTTACAAATAAGACTGGAGCTCCCCAGGGTGACGTGCTTGGCCTGATGAACCCTTGCTCCAATAACTCTTGTAGTTGTTTCTTAAGTTCCTTAAGTTCGGCTGGCGCCATTCGGTAGGGTGTTTTGGCAATAGGTGACGCTCCAGGAATAAGATCGATTGTGAATTCCACTTCACGGTCTGGTGGTAGTGTAGTTAATGCTTCTGGGAAAACATCCGCGTATTCGGACACGATGGGTACCTCTTTTAGCTCCTGTTTATCTTTTGGCTTATTAATTAGGTAAGCCAAAAATCCTTGCCCTCCCTTGTGCAGTATTCGTCGAGCTTGTGCCGCGGATAGTAGAGGCCCCTTCAAAAGTTTTCGATTACCCCAAAAGCATACTTCAGGTTGACCGGGTATACGCATTGTTACCATTTTAAGGTGACAATCTACTTTCGCAAAATAGGTAGAAAGCCAATCCATCCCAAGGATTACGTCAAAACCTTGGATGGGTAATGCGATTAAATTCGCGGGAAAATTGTTATTTTCAATATGGACACTACAATTTTTGAATACCGATCCCGTAACACATGAAACTCCCATTGGTGTGCTAACTTCTAAGTCGAAAGGCAAAGATTCGGGTTTAATTCCCAAATTGGACCCACACTTTGGTGTCACAAAAGAATGGGATGCACCAGAGTCGAATAAAACTTTGCAAGGATAGTTGGAAATTAAAATTGTACCTTCTACCACGTCAGTGGGTTCGGGTCCAGGGATGATTTCTCCCTCAATTGCAAAGGCTCGTCCGGGTACTTTTGGTTTCTCCACTTGAGACTGGTTGTTATGCGATTTCTTATTTTCCATTGGTGTTGGTGGATTTGACATCAAAGGACATTTGTTAACAAAATGTTGACTACTCCCGCATCGAAAGCATTTCTTGGTCTTCTTCCAGCATCGATCTTCGGTATGTCCTTGTAAGTTACAATAAGTACACGTATGTTCTCGATAGGATCTTTCCCTTTTTCCCAAAGCTTGCTTTGGCCGTACTTCATTCGGGCCTTGATTTCCTTTGAATGGTGGCATCATTTTTGTACTTCCTCCCTGTTGTTTGTTTTGTTGCCAGCTAGAGGGTTGAGGGTAGTTCTTCTTTGTAGTCATAAATTGATTGCTCATTTCTGCTAAGTCGCGTTCAATTCGCAAAGCTCTTTCTACTGCTTTTGTGTACCTTTCAATATGATGCGACATTAGTCCTTGACGTATTTCTGGACGAAGGCCTCTAATGAATTTTCGTGTTCGCCTTGGCTCGTCATTGTTCAAATGTGGAGCATACTTCACTAGTCGACAGAATTGCGCATCGTACTGAGCGACCGTATTATTTCCTTGGCACAAAGCATTACATTCGTCTTCTCGTTGTTCCCTTACCAGTGGTGGAATGTATTTGTCATTAAATTCTTTGACAAAATTTGTCCACGTCTTTTCAATGCCGTTTTGGTCCCAGTTGCGTCGGATAGATCTCCACCAATCTCGAGCTGCTCCTTCGAACCGAAATACTGCAAGACAAACTTTTTGCTCCTCTGTATAGTCTAAAACTTCAAAGATATTTTCAATTTCTTCCAACCAACTTTCTGCTTTTCGATCATCGGGATCTCCCTTGAATTTTGGTGGTTGAAAGTGAAGAAATCGATCAAGTAGTCGGTCAGAAGTTATCGGGTTTTCTGGGATGGGGACAAGGTTAGGAGTTGGATTTACTTCCGGAGCTCGGGCTGGTTGTGAGGAACTTGCCGGAACTGAAGTGGATTGTATGGCCTGAGCTAACATTCCTATAGCCGTAAGCATTTGATCTATCTTTTCATGGAGGGATATGTTCTCAGGATTATTATTCGAATCCATATTAAAGCAATTAAGTTAGCTTGCTGCATTGAAAACCAATTGCATATTAAAACTAATAATTAACAATTAAGCCAGGTATTTAAACAAAACTTTGAGACTATACCGAAAGTCTCAATACTTTTAATCTAATATATTTACATACGTCGAAACCAAAATTTTGAGACTATAACATACGTCTCAATACATAAACTACTTACACATATTAGCATCTACACACTAGTATTTATACATATTAGCATATGCACATATTCACAAACAAAACAAGGTTCGATTTGTTATCTAAGAACCAGGACCCGTAACGGATCCTGCTGAGTTTTTCTCCGAGCTAACGTCACTGAGTTCCGCGGGTTGTCCAAGTTCATCCCTAAAACGCCACCGTATTCTTTTATACTGATGAAGATACCAATTTCTTTGTTCACAAACTTCGGTATACCATTGCTCAATTTCTATTCTACGACTTTTCTCTTGCTGCCACTGCCAGTGATAGTAATTTCTATCTGATTCTAAAGAGTGGGTTACCCAATTAGGATAATGTCCCCTCAAAGGTGGACGACGTCTTGGTCTTCGGGACATGGGTCGCTTATAAGTTCGATTTGGTTCCTTTTGAAACAAAATGTCTCTAGGTGGTGAGCTTCGAGCTACATCATCATTTTCTGCCATCTAAACATATAAAAAAAAATTAACATTTATAAGAATAGTTTATATCTATAACTCTCTATTTTACCTAACATCATCAATTTTACTATTCTTACATCTTTGTCTTGTTTCTTGTTTCGGTTCACTAGTACTTGATATACTACACTAATTCTAGGACATAAATCTTAATTAGAACCACGTAGAAACATGTGTGCAAGTTATGCTTAATTCATTTACTACTTAAGTGATGTTATGAAAGATCTAAGTTAATTCCTATCTTCGCCTATTTCAAATTCTTAGGTTTATTATGCTATACTAGTTATTTCCTATGCCGAGGACCCTTTCCTGACTTGGAGCCTAAGCTTTGATACCATCTGTAACGCCCCGACTAAAATTACTAGTTAATATTTACATAAGTTGATTTTTACAAAATATAAGTTAGTACTAATAGAAGCTATTATACATATATATAAACTTCAAAATTCCAATCTAAGGCTGACGAAAATCCCCCGGGCTTCTATGCTATATCCGAAAATCTGAAAATAAATAAAACACATTGCGTAAGTTGACATGCAACTTAGTGAGGTGGGTGAGCGTGATTCTAATAATTTCAAAGTAAAGAGCAAAGAATGTCAAATAATGTAAACAACACAAGTATTAATATACAGTATAAAAGGATACGTCTCGGTGTCTGTAGACTTCCAAAGCTTGCTCCCCCAAACACACCTTATAATATCTCTCCATACACACCTTATGCATGACTAGTCAGTGCATCAAAAACGACTTCGTATATCCGAGAGATCCCGTTCTTTCGAATATACGAGCCAGGCCAGGGGCTCATGATCGAGTTAATAGCCCGTGCTATTCAACTTAATCACATAACCGCGCAAGCCAAGTGGGCCCAAAACAGCAGATAATTAATAAACATAATCAACTTTTTATCCGGATGAGATGAAGTACTACACCCGGATAAATATCAATTCAACATAACAATCAACAAATAATACTTAATTAACATGATCAACTTTTTATCCGGGTGATATAAAGTACTACACCCGGATAATTATCAACATAGCAATCAACAAATAACACATTATCAAATTCCAAATCTAAATTGCAAAATCAGTCCATTTAATCGCACGTCAATTACCATGCATAAAACCACCAAAAATTTCCATGAAATAGCAATTTACTACCATTTTAGTATGAACATTTTATATCAACCCCTTTTAAAACTTTATCAACGTAGCAATTGATTGAGTTCTTAAAGTTTAAGATAATTATACTACCCATAACTTAACGAATATAATTAAATTATAACGCACTTAAATAACGATGAGTCGAGATTAACTCCTCGTTATTTAAACTCCCACGCTCACCTTTTTCACCGGGAATTCGAATTACCAAAACGCTTCACTTACTCCAAACGGTCACCTATAACATGATAAAATTCAACGATTAAATGCGGTAAAAGATTCGAAACAACATAACTCGAAAATAAAATGGAACGAACTCCAAAATATATCGACTCGTGGGTGGCCCGACGTCGCCAGGCCACCTTCAAAGGCTGCCGGAACAGCAGCATTTTGCTACTGTTCACAGCAGCATACTGCTGCTAGCAAATGAGGAAAATGCCGCTGTTCTCGGAGGCTATTTTTGCTGCTGCGGGCAGCAGCTTATGGCTGCTGTTGGCGGCAGTAATGGCTGCCGAGAATAGCAGTGGTGGTGCCGAGATGTTCCGGAAATAAACTCCCTTTCTCCCCTCTCAATTACCTTCACTATTTCACCAAGTTTCCTATTTCCTCAACACTTTCCTCACAATTTCTTTCCTCTTATTCACTTTCTTTTCCTTCCAATATTTTCTTGCAACTTGCTCTCTCACACTCTCACGTACACTTAAGGGTAAGGATAACTTATGCTATTCAATGTCATGTAGAGATTCAAGTTCAAGTAGATGAGGTATTTATAGATGTATTTATCCAATCAAAATTTTCCAAGCTTGCATATATGTGGAAGTATGCATGGCTCCACTAAATACCATTAGAGAGAAAGATTATAAACAAGTGTCCTTGAGTTGTCATCATTAGAATTAAGCATATGGTTAATTTAAGACGAAATTGCAAAAGAACCCCTACATTTTTTTTTTTTTTTTTTTAAGCTTCCATTTTGACCCCAAAATTTCAAGAATTGAACAATTAGGTCCCAATTAAATTTTCAATACTTTATTTAATTTTCTAAAGCTTTGGATTAAAAATTTAAAATTTTAAAAGCAAAATTTTGGGGCTTTTACAATATGTCTATCCTAAAATCGAATCACAATCCAAATTCATAATCAAATCCTCAAAATCACTAAATATAGCAATCAAGAATCAATAACTTTCATCTCCAAAGGTTGTCAAACCACAAGACGAACAATAAACACGGAATCGGATTAACGAACACAACTAAGCACCATACTAATCATCAAGACATCATTTAATCAAACAATAACATAAATATATATAAATCCGGAGAATTCAAATCCACAATCATTCATATAAAAAGGAAATACAACATCAATCTCCTAATCAATGACAACTAGGAAATAGAAAAATATCACCGAATCGGAATGAAATCGATAGATGAATTCTCCTCCCCTTAATCACCACCTAATCACTCCCCAAGGGTGGTGACTAACTCACCCCCTTGGTGAAGCCTTCAAATACAAGAAAAACAAAGGAAAAAGTAAAGAGAGAGTTGAAAGAGGGTTGAGAGGAAAAGGGCGGCCAAGAGTGAGTGAAAGAATGTGAGATATCTTCAATAAGTGTTCTTTTATGCTGCCCTAATAGCCCCAAATGAGAAAACCCGAAAATACCCCTCGAAAATGCGGAGATTTTGCTGATATTTCGCGCCAGCAGCAGGACCTCGCCGCGGCGAGGTTTGTGCCGTAGGCTGGCTGCAGATTTTCTGCTCTGCCGCACTTTCTTCCGAGCAGCATATCTTTTGACTCCGAACTCCGATTCCGGATCCGTAAAGTCCGTAGCGTAGCTAACTCACTCATCTATGACATATCCAAAATTCAGCTCATTTGGATCATCCATCAAATATTTATGCTTGTTCTAGTGAGCAGCTATCTACATTTTTGTACAATGCGCTCCGGATTCTCTTTTCTTTGAAGCTCTTTCTGCGCAAAGGCTTGCATCAACGGCCACCGAGTCTTGATTTGATGGAATTGCATTGAATCATAACCTCTCGGATTTCTCTTTAGCCTTCCAAAATTCCCAAACCTACAAACAGAACAAAAACACGACAAAAAACGAAGAAAACAAAAGAAAACACACAACATCCCAACAAGGGACCAAAAACGCAAACGAACGCGAAAACAAGCAAAAGCACACAACACTCGAATCAAAGCAAGATATTTTAGGCTTAAAGAGATAGGCAATAACGACGTTCTGACGGCGTTATCAACACCCCCAAACTTAAACACTTGCTCGTCCTCGAGCAAAGAAAACAAAACAAGTACTAAACGTGCATGCTTAAGATCAAAATGCCAAAGCTTAACACTTTCAAATTATTCTTTGAACAAGCTCCACGTGTGTGTGTGATGACTTCGGCTAGGTTCTATTTTAGGTGAATACGCCCCAATAGATTAAAATCATCGGTTCTACTTGCATGGGCTCCTCACGTTAACTTAGACTATCTCCTAACCTTAGGTTTCAAACCTTATGCTCCAATCACATCATGAAACTAAGTTGTAGGTAATTTAAGAGTATTGTCCCTATTCTTGAACTAATTGACAATATTAGTCCCTAGCTCTTTTCTCACCATACTTTGCTTTTCTTTTGATTTACAATAATAACATAGCACTTTGTGCTTTACAATGATATTACAATACAAAACTCGCACTAATGATGATTGTTGTTCGTGCTTCTAAACATTCGACTTTTTGGGCTACTAGCACCATTCCAACGAAAATAGAGTAATTACAAAAATGATTCATGAATTTCGTCAATGAAGGCTTAGCCTTTCTTTTCTCTCATAGAAGTGCATACATTTTAGCAACTTCTCTACTCGTTTCTTTTAAGAGTTAGGTGTTCAAAGGTTTTTCATTCTTGAAAAGGGTTCACTCCCCCAAACTTAAGTCATTTTGCTCTCTTCACACTTAGTTTTCAAACTAAAGTTTGGAGAGAAACTAAGTTACGCAAGAGGAGTCCTAGATCCTATTATCACAAAAGTTCTTTATCCACCTCAAATACAATCTAGCCTTAGCCAATGTGCTCAAATTTTGTAGAAGCATACTCAAATAATAATAAGAATTTGAAAAAATTTGGCGGGTCGACCTAGCATGTATGCAATTACTTGCGACCTCTCTCCCCCAAACTTAAAACGCACAATGTCCCCATTGTGTGAATTGAGAAAAATGGAGGGAGGTCGACACGACAACCACACAAGTACACAGAACTAAACGGTAAATGAATGAGCACGACTATATTCAATTCAAGCAAGCATGGATAATCAAAACCAATCAAGTACGGACATATAGATATAGCATTGTAAGGGCAAAATAAACCAAACGGAATGCAAAAATGTAAAGGTTACGCCCTTTTTGTCGATCATGGAGTCCGTGCATCCCGTGGTTAACTTCCGTCTCGAATCCTAAATCATGCTTGCTATTACTTCTTTATCATGCACAATCATCACCTACAACAAACACAAACAAAAACAAAACAAAACAAAACAAGACAAGATGATGAAAAAGGGAAATAATGCTTGTTTTAAGTCACGAGCTTGACTTGATACGAGGGATGAATTGATTGTCACCAAAACTACTCCCATCGTCCATGATTCCACAAAACAGGCTCATCAAAATCCTTAAGCTCTTCGCAATAGGCTGATCAAACCTCGCAAAGAAACAAAAAGATCAAAATTAGCACGAAGTATCAAGCTATCAAACACAAAACTAGCCATCAATATCGTCATTTACTCCACACGTTACCACATTCCCCGGCAACGGCGCCAAAAACTTGTTGCGTTCCAAATACTAATACGCAAACACGCAAGTATACGGTCGTTACAAGTAATATAAAACGATAAGTACATACCGAGTATCGAATCCCAACGAATGGGTAAAAGGTGGGAATAAACGAATCAATCGAAGGCTTATTTTACCTAAGAATGCTTGATACAATATTATCGAACCCAAATATATGATAAGGGTGATTTTATTTAACTACGAGCGATATAGTAAATCTAACTACGAAAGCAAGTAAATGGGGAGTTAATTATGCGGTAAGGAGGATTCATAAGCGATTAGTTAAAGCAGATAAATCATGCGGTTGTTAGGTTAGCTATGCAAACAATTCTAGAATTAGTTGTTGTTTGTGAGTTCAAATTAGTTAAGTCTCCCGGTAGGTTTGACCTAACTCTACCAATCTACCCAAACTCTCCATCTCCGGATCAATAACGAACATCGCTGTCATCCGATGCTCTAAGGAAAGTCCGAATCCATTAGAGGACTCTAAGGTGGGCCGTTGTCACCCGGGACCTAAGACTAACCCAAATCCCCGAATAAAGAGAATCTAAGTTATTTGATGCATTCACGAACGAACCCATTATACAAACACGGACCAAACTAGGTATAAGCCTATCCTAGGTTGAAATCCACAAATCATCACTCGCCTAACCTTCAACGTTTTAGGTTGCATTAAAGGTAGATGGCCAAAAGTGCGATAAAACAATAAACCCAACAAATCAAACATAACCCAACATCACACATAACTAATCAAACGATAACAATGACTCGACAATTAATATCTTATGCTCGTGTTTGCTATTCAAGGATTCAAGGACGTTCGTATGTATCTTTTGATAGCATACCAACCTATCGAATTAAACTAATCCAATTTACGTATAAACGGAATAAAATCTAATCGATGTCATTTAAACTCAAACCTTAAACGAATATGAAACGACATAGGTATATGTCTATCCTAAAATCGAATCACAATCCAAATTCATAATCAAATCCTCAAAATCACTAAATATAGCAATCAAGAATCAATAACTTTCATCTCCAAAGGTTGTCAAACCACAAGACGAACAATAAACACGGAATCGGATTAACGAACACAACTAAGCACCATACTAATCATCAAGACATCATTTAATCAAACAATAACATAAATATATATAAATCCGGAGAATTCAAATCCACAATCATTCATATAAAAAGGAAATACAACATCAATCTCCTAATCAATGACAACTAGGAAATAGAAAAATATCACCGAATCGGAATGAAATCGATAGATGAATTCTCCTCCCCTTAATCACCACCTAATCACTCCCCAAGGGTGGTGACTAACTCACCCCCTTGGTGAAGCCTTCAAATACAAGAAAAACAAAGGAAAAAGTAAAGAGAGAGTTGAAAGAGGGTTGAGAGGAAAAGGGCGGCCAAGAGTGAGTGAAAGAATGTGAGATATCTTCAATAAGTGTTCTTTTATGCTGCCCTAATAGCCCCAAATGAGAAAACCCGAAAATACCCCTCGAAAATGCGGAGATTTTGCTGATATTTCGCGCCAGCAGCAGGACCTCGCCGCGGCGAGCTTTCACCTCGCCGCGGCGAGGTTTGTGCCGTAGGCTGGCTGCAGATTTTCTGCTCTGCCGCACTTTCTTCCGAGCAGCATATCTTTTGACTCCGAACTCCGATTCCGGATCCGTAAAGTCCGTAGCGTATCTAACTCACTCATCTATGACATATCCAAAATTCAGCTCATTTGGATCATCCATCAAATATTTATGCTTGTTCTAGTGAGCAGCTATCTACATTTTTGTACAATGCGCTCCGGATTCTCTTTTCTTTGAAGCTCTTTCTGCGCAAAGGCTTGCATCAACGGCCACCGAGTCTTGATTTGATGGAATTGCATTGAATCATAACCTCTCGGATTTCTCTTTAGCCTTCCAAAATTTCCAAACCTACAAACAGAACAAAAACACGACAAAAAACGAAGAAAACAAAAGAAAACACACAACATCCCAACAAGGGACCAAAAACGCAAACGAACGCGAAAACAAGCAAAAGCACACAACACTCGAATCAAAGCAAGATATTTTAGGCTTAAAGAGATAGGCAATAACGACATTCTGACGGCGTTATCAATTGGCCGTGTGATCCGATTTTGGTTGCGGAGTGAATCCAAGAATACTTGGTATCCAAGGATTAAGCCAAGTGATCAGCACAGAAGAGTTTGTATAAATGGTATAACAGACCATACTTTTGATGAGATATTTGCATTTTGAGATATCTCTCCAAATCCACGATGCGTCAACTTCATCACCAATCTATATATATTCTATCGTCATATTGAAATAATGCATGAATGTTCACTTGTCGACAAAAGCATGCATGTTGCCCTGTGATCAATTTCTTCTCTCTTTTTTTTTATTTGGTGATCAATTTCTTTTTCCGATCTAGTGATCTACTATACATCAACCAAGCTCAATTTCATCTATTAGTCATCGACACTTTATCTACATAATTATATTACAGTGACAATTGAGCGGGTCGGTCCCGGTCTCGGATGGGTAGACAAGTAAGTTGGGTTACGACCAGACCTACTCAACCCGTTACATTTCTCTCTGTATGAGAAACATGTTGCAAGAAAAAGAAAAAGATAAAGATAAAGATATTGGGTTTGTTTGATGTATGGGTGCATTGCAGTGATCTGCACCTCTTCTACGATTAACACGTATCCCTTGTGTTAGTGTTTATTTATTTATTCTCTACTTCATGGGACGCTTGTCAACTTGAAGGGGATGCGGACCACTGCATTGCATCCTAGCATCACAAAAATCAATACCTGGATTGTGATCTCCAAATATGACATAATAATAACTAAAACTTTACCTACTGCCTTTTGCTACAAACCATGATGTTACTTACTTCTGATTTGAGCATTAGGAAGTAATTCTCTTCTTACTATTGACAAAAGAAAGAAGATAGCAAAGAAATAAACAATTAGTAAGTTTATACACGTTATCAATTCTCAATGAGAAGTTTTGTAGTGATTTTAGGAAAGTAAGTTACAAGTGTGAAATTAAACAGTACTAGAACTAGACCAATGTCCCCTGTTTTTTAAGGAGTAAAATAGAATTGTATTGTTACAGTAAATGGAAACTGATGGTTTTAGGTAGGCTTGAATCTCGAGCACCATTTGACCATTAGATGTTCAATGTCTGCATCCATCCGAGTTCCAACTCCTCCCCACATCAACATGTGACTGAAATCTCCAAGTGATGAACCGGTCACCTCATACACTGCCCTAAACCCAATTCTTGTGTAAAACCTCACAAGCTGCGCAAAATTAATTATTAAAATATTAACTAATTGACAAATCCGATCGAGTTCTATATAAAAATGAGATGAGTCCCCCCGTACCTTGGCATGGTAAAGATGAGTATCATTAATTGCAAGCAACTCCGCCCTCCTGCACCTTTGCTCATATCCATGTCTAATAGCTACAGCCCCAATAAACAACCCAATCCCAAATATTGATTTCTCCATTCCAACTGTCTCTTTCTGCAACCTTATCGAATCCAAATGGAGAATCTTACCTCCAAACCAATACCTTATCACTCCCTCCGCCCGCCTCAATTCTTTCTCGCTTTCCAAGCTTTGGGCCCTGATTCTGAAGAAGGGCCCCAATATTTGGAGCTCAAGGTCAAGATTCTGTGTTCTTGCTGAGTTCATGATATCGGACATCGTGGGTAGAGACTTTTCAAGATTTTTACCCTTTCCATCTGGGTTTGTTCCATTGTTCGATTTGAAATGGTTTTTTTGTTTGATTGGATTGGGTATCTGTGCTTGGATACATTTTTTGTTGAGATTTGGTTTATCATGGATTCGGCCGCTTCTTGTTTTTTCAAATGGAAAAGACGTTGATGCGTTTCTCAGAACAGGTCCTACTAGCTCCATAGATTGGATTGTAGATGGCGAAGAAGGTTACTACATTCTGTTCCTTCTACAAACGTGGCCTAAATTTAGCCATTTAAACTGTAATAATAATATTCCTTCTGTTATTTTTGTTATATGAAAAATCGGCATTTTGTACCCTTAATACATAAATTTAGTATTTAGCACCCTCGAAATATTAATAACTAGCCTAAACCCGTGCTATGCACGGAAATATATTAAACTAATTTACGTAATATGATAAAATAAGTATGAACTGTTACAAATTTCATTTAAAATGAGTATGACAATAAATTATTCTATATCATTAAATTGGTTAAATGTGTGATTTAGAAAAAAAAGTGAATAGCACAAACAAAAAATGATTTTTATAGATAAGGAGAGAAATAACAACTCAAGGTTTGTTGTGTTTTCAAAGTTACCACTTCGATTCCTTTTTCTCATTCCATACAACAAATCGGCATATAAATTTATAATTAGTGCAAATCACCGTATTCACTTTAAAATTTATCAAAAAATGTGGATCGATTTTTCTCAAGTCTAAATTATAAAATCAATATTGTTTACGATGATAATGATTCTTTCTAAATAAAAAATAGAGACGATACATGAATGTGCAGCCTTCGTATATAATAATTCATGTTGTAGCATACAAAAGTCCATGAAGACATCTACATACAAAATATTATTAATGTTAAGTCCAACTTAATTCAAAGGATAAGTTGATAACCTTTATCAAAATATTCTTAGATCACAATTTTCCTAAGTACAAAAATATTTTTCGCTCAAAGGTGAAGAGAGAAATCTGGCAGTAAAATAATAAAATCTTAGATCATAGAGTTCATGTCTGATCCAAGGCTACACCATTCAAAACATGGTAAGTTGGTAACCATTTACCGCATTTTCAAGCTATTATGAACTCTTCCATGACATCATATATACACTCTTCCGAAAATAAGCAATAAAATGTTTATCTTCTATTTAAAGCCTGTGCAAACTCAACTTTTATATGTACTAACACTATTCTCTCTAATCTTGATTATCCTATAAAATGATAAAGCTTTCCTACCAAAATATTCTTGATGTTCATTTTAGGAGCCCAAACTGCAGTGTTTCATTAATCCAAGAATTTCTATCTCTTTCCTGAAATTAATATATGATCACAAAGTCAATCAAACATATGTAAGACATGATGTGCACCTTCTTTAAAACATCAAATGTAGCTAGCGTACCTCCACATCAGAAAACTTATTGAAACTGTTGGCGCCTCAGCAAAATCCAATTAACCACCGCCAGCACAAACTCAAAAAAAGAAACATGATCAAATGTATTAGAGATACTTCACTAATTTTACCATCCTTTGATGCAAGTGTGTTAGAGACACTTGCTCAAACTATACAAACCAAAATCTAATAGAATTATTATTTCTGTCAAATTGGTATATCAAATCTAATTAAAAGCATTATAAGAAGAAAGGAATATCCTATGAGAATAGTTTGTCAATATCCTTGGAATGCAATCAGTCTACACTATGAGAATATTTATGAGTCCAAAATCAGTCAAGATAAAATATACATTGTTTCAGACATGGTTTTGTGAGCCTTTTATTTGGTTAAGGACACCAATTATGTCACGGGTATTTTACCATGAAACCATTTTAAAGACTCTCATTCTAAATATTTGTTAACGGATAGTTTCATATGATCACAAATTGATAGCTGATATTATAAATAATACACCATCAACATTTAATTAAGGCATAACAACGCAATAGTGAAAATGCAACTTACGAAAATACAAATTGCTTTAATAAGACCATCAGACTTGAAGATCATTTTTGTATAATCAACAACATTGATGCCTATACTTGCAAACATCACTCCGGTTGAATATTTCATGCCAATATTTCCATCTTGTTCGTAGCAATAGCCAAGTTCATCACACAAATGTTAACTTATCTGAAAATCCGAAGAAGTAAGAAAACACACCTTTTAGTAGACATGCATGTATTCATTATATTTCCCCAAAATCTCCAATCCCAATGTCTCTCCCAAATACTCATTCACAAATCGCTCCACCATTACCGCCGAACTGAGACAACAAAATATGAACTTTAATCCACTACTTCCACATGTCCACCAAATGCAAAAACAAAGACCAAATGGTTTTCAATCTTCCCTTTTTCTTTTTCTAATTCCCATAACTTTCAGGTTTTAACAAAAAAGGCTACCAATTTTTCGTATAAGAAGAAGTTACGGAAAAAAGTTGATGGGGGAGGGGGTGTAGAAGAAATTACCGAGAGATATTTTTTCAGAGAGAAGTGGGGGTTGGGGGTTTGAGAAAAATTGGGACAGTGGGATATGATTCTTGGAAAGAGAGAAAAATGGGTAGTTTGAATTTTAGAATTAAAGACGTGTGAGAGGATGTGGAAGAAGATTCAGAACGATGCAAATTCATGAGGGAGGGAGAAGAGCAGTTACATAAGGATTCGGTTTTAAAAACGTGGGCTGAATGTGGTAAAAAAAAGAAGATATATTAAATAAAAATAATTCAAAAAAAGGAGAAAAAAGAATTTCAGTCAAAATTGAACTCTTTGACTAAAAGACTCCCTTGAAATAATAGTAAGTTAGATTAGATAGATTCAGCACTTTCCACCTTTTTTATTATTTTCTACAAAAAATCTGGGGATAAAATAGGTAATTTATTTTTGGATCTTTGGCACTTTGCATCCCCGAAACACGAAAAATGGGCATTTTGCACCCCCAAAATAGAACTAACACTTAGCACCCTCGAATTAAGAACAACTCAGCAACTTGCACCCTCAAAACATAATAAATGGACACTTTGAACCCTTTAAACACAAAATTAGCAGTTAGCACCTCAAATTAAGAAAAACTCAACAACTAGCACCCTTCTTTTTTCGGCGAAGTTGACCATCGGGTCAAAATAATCTAGTGACAAAATAGGTAATTCATTTTCTTTGTTCTTAAATTTGCAAAATATGATCATGAATTCTAGAATATTCATCTACTAAAATTCATTTGAACATATTTATATAATTACCAAATTTTTAAATGTCCTCAAAATATCCAAAAGAATTCAAAAAGTTTCGAGAAAGTTAATACATAAAATTGACTGAATTTTATCAAGAAAAACAAATTTTAAGATTGAGAGATATGAATATTCTAGTATTCATAATCGTATTTTCAAATTTAAGGAAAAAAGAAAATGAATTGCCTATTTTGACCCTAGGATTTTTGCCCCCGGACGTCAACTTTGCCAGAAAAAAAAAACGAGAGGGTGCTAGTTGTTGAGCTTTTCTTAATTTGAGGTGCTAAGTGCTAATTTTGTGTTTAGGGGATTCAAAATGTCCATTTCTCGTGTTTCGGAGTGCAAGTTGATGAGTTGTTCTTAATTCGAGGGTCCTAAGTGCTAATTCTATTTTGGGGGTGCAAAATGCTCATTTCTCGTGTTTCGGGAGTTCAAAGTGCCAAAAATCAAAAAATAATTCACCTATTTTGTCCCTAAGTTTTTTGAAGAAATAAAAAAGGATGCAAAGTGTTGATTCATATTTTAGGAGTGCAAAGTGCTAAATTTATGTTTTGATGGTACAAAATATCTATTTTCCATATTTCGAGGGTGCAAAGTATCTATTTCTCATATTTTCTCATATTTCAAGGGTGCAAAGTGCAAAATCCCCTATATATCATGATGTATTTGATCAATTCACTTAAGAAAAGTTGGAAAATATTTTCTGGCAATTACGACATAAAAAAATTGGACAAAATTGTGCCCTGTCCTTTCAAAATAAAAATTCATTTCAATTTTTTTAAAATCTACTTGTTTACTTTAGGTCTTAGACCTAACTTAGTCATTTTCGATGCACATCAGACACATTAAGCGGTGACCTCTTCAGCAGGAATTCGAACTTAAGTTCGCCACTTTGTAGGGACTGTTCTCTTTCACTAAACCAATCACATGTTAATCATTTCAATATAATAATGTCATCGATTACCATGAAAGAACAAACGTGATAGATGTATAAAATACTACAAAAATCTTTGATAATCAAATAAACACATTTCATTGTATTTTTCTCATCAAAGTTACAACCATACACAGTTAAAATAAATTTTAGTATATACTACAATATAAAAAAACTACCCCGTCCTTGCAAAGAACATATCAATTGGAATGTGTTTAACCTTTGAAGGAGATGCTTTAAGCTTCTTTCTCGGGTGATTATGGCTCGTTTGGTCCTTCTGTACAAACCTGGCACAAGAATAAAGATCTTAGAAATTTTGGTACTCTTGAATGGCAATATAAGTATATAACTATCCAATAATATGCATTACCGTTGTTGCCTAGGACTGAGAGTTCTTTGAACATTGCTCGACTCCTCCTCTTGCAGCCTTTCAGCAAGATGGAAATCAAAATGTTCTTGTCTTTCCTCCACAAAGCTAGGAGGCAGTTCGGCCCCACATACTGAGCAACGGTAATCGCCCAACCAAAAGAGGGAATCGAAGTTTTCTTGTCTTTCCTCAGTTTGCAGAGTGGACGAACCTCTTAAAACCTAAGTAACACAAAAGTTAGGGGAAATTCAGTTAGGAATAGAAGGAGGTGATTAAACAATAGGGAGTAACATGCATACGTTGTCTTTTGAATTGTCAAAGTGGATATCAAAATTTCCCATGGTTTGTGCCTCGTTGTTATCATGTCTGAAGTCGATGTTGTCAGGATCTGGGATTTGATGGGAATCGACTAAATCAATCGACTTGTAGGTCTCGTGTGTATCAGCAGAGAAACTGGTGTCTGTGTCTATGGATACAGTATTTTCCTCAATATTGGAGCCTAGGAAGGCTTGATCACCCAGTAACCTGTTTCCTGAAGTAATTATGAAGTTAGAAAGTGTTTTTTGTTTGGGGTCATTTGTAACACCTTTTCCGCTTTCATTGAAGTGTGACATTCGCAGTCCTGAAAATGGAAAAGAATCTAAAGCTCATAAGTAATTGCAGTAACATCTAAGATCTTGAACACTGTTATAAATCTAAGTTATATAAAGAAATGCCCAATAAGATGTGTCCTTCACAGGGAAAAAAACTAAAGATTGACTAGACTTTCTTGTTGTTCATATGAAAATGAGAATCTTCCACAAATCATTAATTAACTTTAAGAAATTTATGCTACAACATCAGATATGTTATAACGATTGACAAAAGAACCATAAAAAGTAGGTCATGTTCTTATCGACTATGGAATATTTTTCTTTTCAGAAAGAAGAGAGATAAACCCAATTCCGAAATATCTGCATCATTACCAGAGTAAACCACAAAAATGACCCTACTTTTAGTATGAAACATTTCTGGGATTAGATGATGACATTGTAATCATAGGGTGCATTTGGTTGGAGGGATATGGATTTGACGAACGATTTGGAGATCGGATTTCAACTCCAACACTGGAGGGATTTCAAATTAATCATTTTGGTTAAAAAAATACTAGAAAGTAGCTACCTAGGGATTTAAATTCCATATAAATTAGACTTGTTATTATGGATTTCAAGTCCATAGCTCCTAATCCCTGATTCCAACCCCAAAGAACTAAAATTAATAGAACAACTAATATAACTGCACCATATTGCTTAAGATATTCCAATCTGGAGGAACAATAACAAATGATACTTTTGCAGTATTTCCATCAGTCTCACAGAGGCGCAAGTTCATTAAAAGTCAAAGGAACTTGTATGACCGTCTCCGCATGATAGAGAAATTTTTGGAAAAGAATAAGCAAGTCATATTTAGTTGTCCTACCCATCAGTCTGAGAGATACCGGGAGTTCAGCCTTAAGCAGCTTCATACCATGTTTCAGAATATCCTCACTTGAGCAAATATAATTCGACAACGTCACTGCCCGAGTTCGAACCTGGAACATTCAAAATTGTGGATAAGCATGCACGCAGAACCACTCCCACAAACTCAGCTCAAGAAAAATGTTATTGCATAAATATAAAGAGTGGTCGTAGGCCCAAAATTGCAGTAGTGCAACTGTTAGTACCTCAAAGCATGATGTTTTCAACTTTAATGTCAATGTTCTTCCACAGAGGTCTTCTTTCTTCAAGTCTGTGGAAAGATTTTCCGCAATGTCCGCTGAAAGCATATTGATTAAAATCAGTTTGAGATGACAGCAAGAAAGCAGTTTCAACAGCAGTGAAAAGTCAAATGTTATTGAGCAAGTGAATCTGTTGCCTAATGGCCTTTATGCATCTAACCTATTTTATTACAAATATCTTTATCTTGAAGTTACAGGTCATACATGATGGACACAGACACACAACAAGGCCACACATTTCATATTATGCACATTAACAACAGCTGAATGACTAGTAAATCAACAACGTGGTGATGCGCAGTGATTTACTGAATAATAAAGTTCAGAATTTATGACATAGCAAAAATCTAGAAGCACGTATAAATAGAACTAAAAAGCAACTTGGACATAAGGAAACCCAGTGAATATAAAAATACCACTCAGCCACTATAAGTCTATAACAGGCAAAACTTCAAGATACAGGAATACCAATTGGATAACGTTCTTGAATTTAGATAAAATGTAGTGCATAGTTATGTATTTCTTATCACAATAGACTGAATTCTAGTTGTCAGATTCAATTCTTACTTGTTTTGTTAATTTATTTTTCTATTTTCTTTTTTCGAAAATATACGCACCATTAAAGTATTTAGATTGAAGATTATGATTTTTGTAGGAAGTTACCCTCAAATTGTTAAAAGAGAACATAATGAACTATGTTTAATATAGAATCAAAAACTTTGCAAGAGAAGTGAGGAAATGAGTAGCTACCGACTAACACAATCTAAATAAGAAAATTTTGGTAGCAACCTAATTTCTGGTAAAGAGATGCCTCATCTTGAGTGGATGAAAAAGTTCTCTCACAACTCATACTCTTTCTCAGGGTCACTTGAGGTGCATCTGTCCTCCCAATTCCCAGACCTACAGACAAGAAAAAGTCTGCAAAAGAAATGGAAAAAAAAATAAAGGTACCTCTATCAGTCTATTCAGGTTGTAGGTGCAAAAAGAGCCACGTAGAAGTCAGATATATAGAATCTCAAAAGCCTCTTGACAAAACTTAGTCCCATAATCAATGTAGTGATTTTTATTTTTGAAAATGCTTGAACAGCATCTCAATTTAAAGTCCAACACATTCAAGAGTTAAGATACAGGAAAAAGGTTGTTACAGATATTCCACAAACCTGCAGATGTATGGGAAAATAGTGCACAGATGACACTACTTTTTTGCAGCATGTCCTGACATGTTGTAATTCCAAACACGTCCTTCAAAACATTTTCAGTGACCCTACCAATGCCCCCAATCTACAAATGGAGCTCTTCAATACAAGGGTATAGATTGCATGATTTTGAAATGAGATCCTTCCCATACAAATGGGGAAAGCACACAAAAATACCAACATGTAGAAAAAAAGTACCTTCCTTATAGGTAGCGAAGATATAAATGTCATGACAGCCATACACTCATTTGGTAAAACAAATTGGCCATTTGGTTTGTTGATATCTGAACAAACCTGCTTAAAAGGAAGAACATACATAACTAGTTTCATAAAAAATAAATTAAACAATTAATACCAAAGTAACAAATGGAGAGTTGATTGTTTAAACATACTAGAGAATTCATCTAATGAATGAAGATAATAACAAAATTAGACAACAACAAGTCTTCTCACACAGACACTATTCGACAATTAAAATCCCTGACATAAGACCTGAGAATCTATATTCGATTAACAGTGAAATAAAGTCTTCACCAAAGTTCTGAGGTCATTTACTCAAACAGATAACCCTTTCAAAGGATACAAATTTGCCATCCTTATAATCAGCTTGGTCTAACTGCTTTATCCGTGAATGTAAACAGTTGTGTGTCAAGTTTGAAATAAACGACAAATATTTTAGTATTTTATCAAATTCTTCAACAGAAAGCCTGCACCACCTTAGCGAGTAAGCGATTCGGTGCCACACCGGCACTACATGTTAGTCCAGTCTCCTTGTGAACACTTTCTCTGAGCTCTTCGGCCACCTTCAGGAAGCAGAATCACTAAGCATTAGTGAAAATGCCAGTATCCAAATAAAACAAGGGAAACCCCGGAAAAAAAAAATAACAAAATGAAATGTTAGGAAGGAAGATGCAAGAGAATAGATGAATATATCTTCATTATCAAAGTTATATTTTGACATACTTCTCCACCAGTCATTCCCCTATCACTGCAGAAATTTGTTATATCAAGGTAAGCCTCGTCCAAACTTGCAGCTAAGAAGTTGGGATCGTATTTCTGGTATACTAAAAAGCGAAAACATGAAATTCAGAAAAAGAATATTTTGTTTTATATATCAAATAAAACCCAGAGAAAAGTACGAATGTGAACCTTTCCTCGTTAAATCACTATAATAGTTGTATTTCTTGAAATCCGTCGGAACAAAAATCAGTTGAGGACATAATTTACGCGCAATAAAACCAGGCATTGCAGCTCTAACCCCAAATTTACGTGCCTGAAAATAAGCACAACACATCATCAAAGGCAAAAGGCAACAAAAAAGCTCACAATACTTCAATATTATATACGAGAAGGCCAAGTCATTAAACTCAGAGTCGGCAATCCCAACCACGTAATTAGCAGTTGAGATCATAGACAAGCCACCAACAGCCATCGGCTTTCCTTCTAAGGAAGGATTGCATAATGTTTCAACAGCCGCATAAAAAGCATCCATATCCACATGTAGCCAAATTCTTGACAGATCACGCGTTGCTTCTAAATCGAAAATCCTTTTATCAGCAATCTGTAAATGATTGATGCACAAATGCTAATCAAAACTGATATTACATAACAAAGAAAAGCTTGTTTGTATTCATATAGCTATCTTAACAACCACATCTCACTAATTTATACTTGAACAATTGAACTTAAGCAAAAATCCAAACATAATAAAAGACTGGTTCAATTCCTTCTTTTTTCTTTTTGTCTTAAAACTTCAATATACCTTCTGATTATATGTGATATCGGCGGCAGTAAGCTTGGCGTACTGAGCCCGCATATTCTCGATTTTTTGCTTCATGAAAACTTCTTTCCTTTCCTCGTTTTCGAAATACTTTGACCCTTTGCTCATTTCATAAACTACTCTCTGCACTTTCTCCTTGTCCACCCCTTCCATCCCTACAACAAATTCGCTCTCAAAATAACTTAATCAAGTACAATTGATCAATTTAACAGTAATAATGTAACTTATAATTAAGAAATTACCTGCTTTGGCATTAGTATAAACAGTGTTATACGATTGCCACGGCCGAGCGGAATCGTCGCCGGAAATAGGCATTTCAATTTTCTCCATTTTTCCTTCTCCTTTGAAGATTACCTTCCAATTGGGGATCTTATGCAGTGTTCCAGAAAGTGAGTGGATTGAATCATTGAATATTTTGGGTAACGACTTTTAATTTTATACGGGGTGAATTATTATTGAAGAAAGAAGGAAGAAAGGAAGAAAGGAAGGGCGAAAATATTAGAAGTAGGAGACCGCGCCAAAAAGAAATGAAAACATAGATGGAAAATTGATTTTTTTTTTTTTTTTGGATAATTAATTATTTTATTAATTGCTGAAAGTTTAAGTACAAATTACAACCCAAAGAAAAAATAGTAAAACAAGCTACATTAACAACATAACAACCTAATTACAAACGAAATCAACTAAGGGCCTTGAATGGTTGTCATGTGTATTTATTTTACTATTTATATTGCAGTAATAATTAATACATAATATATGCAAAGTTGCTTTTAGAGCTAACTGTTGAAAGTTTTAAATATGGGCTTACATAATTTATATATTATTAAGTTTATCCGGTTTGATGATGTTTCATAAATTTGAGGCCAATCATACGTGTGATAACAAGGATATTGGGTCTGGGTCATGCACATTGCGTGTTCTGGTGGGTTTTGTAAGGCGGTAAGTATAAACTCAGTCTGGTGTGGCCCGTAAGAAGATGCATATAAGTTTTAGTTAATGTTACATCAGGTTCTTCTCTATCCCTATATGTATGACACGTAGTTGACATATTCTGAGGATAGGATACTGTGAACAAGGGTTGGTAGCAGTCGAATTTTTTTTTTAATATAGTCTTTTTGATAAAAGTATTTCTCAAAATGAACTTTTTATGAAGATCTAGCTCGATGCAATCGAGACGGTCCAAATAGAATTAATATTTTTTTTTAAATTTGGTGTTCTAATATTATGTTTGATCCGTATATATATTTGTAAAATAATCTTACACTAGCACAAACATTTTCAACTAGTCTTGTTTTTACTCCAAAATAATGATTTTACTTTTTGTGTATTTATATCTCGGTTAGTGTTATTAATTACAGTATATTGTATATACATGCTTACTAAATCTTATATACGTCTGACTCATGATTGTCCTCGTAAACTTTTTTCTTTTTTTTAAGATAGTGAATATATTGTTACATCAAACACTATATTGAATCGAAATTTTACAATGATATCAAAGTAAATTAATCACTAGTATTAAACTAGAGAAATGCTAGTATAAAACTAGATAAAATACCCACATTCGTTGGAGTTGAACTCATGACCTCCTGGTCATGAACATTTATCCTTAACCTCTTGGTTAAGGCACCATCGACGTCCTCAAATATTAATTTAATCACGTGGTATTTTACTTTTTATATGAATAATTCAAATATAATCGATTTGACTTTGATTAAAATTTTATAGTTGATGTTAACTCAATCTATAATCTTCTCTTTGTGATAAGATACGAGTATTCATGAAAGGATCCATAAATTTCGCTATACTTTTTTAATTACAATGATTTAAATTAATAATTTAAGAATAACTGTTCTACATTTTTAATCCTTAGGTAACCATTTATATTGTTTTCCAGTATCGGTATAATTAATCTGAAAGAAATTGCAAGAAATTAAGGCACGTTAGAAACAAAAGTTGAACATATGCACATAGAGAAGGTGAAGATTTTTTCATTGAGTTAATTTTCCTAAGAAATACCATCATCTCAATTTCTTTTTGGTGTACCGCACAAAACACTCCTCGATCTATAAAAAATAGTGGGACTTACAACATATGAGCGTTTGTAGTCCAACGGTTAGGATAATTGCCTTCCAAGCAATAGACCCGGGTTCGACTCCGGGCAGACGCATTTTTCTTTTTGTTCTTTTTATACTCATTTGCTTCTTTATCACATTAAAGGTGTGGTGTGGTCTGTCATTTAAGGTATGGTGGGATTCAAATACTAAATTAATATGTCAATAATGTCAAATTGTGATACCAAATATGTTTTTTTTCCAGAAGAGTTGGTAACAAATATGTAAAGTATAATTTTAATTTTATTTGCTGTTTAATAGTAATTATTTTTGAAGAATCTCCATTAACACATTTGCTTCTTTATCACATTAAAGGTGTGGTGTGGTCTGTCATTTAAGGTATGGTGGGATTCAAATACTAAATTAATATGTCAATTAATAATGTCAAATTGTGATACCAAATATGTTTTTTTCCAGAAGAGTTGGTAACAAATATGTAAAGTATAATTTTATAGTAATTATTTTTGAAGAATCTCCATTAATTTATATATTTAGTAAGAAAGATGAGTAGCAGTAAGAGAGATAGTATAAATTCGATTTCTGTCTTTTGACTTGTTGCTGTAGTTTTTTTCTTTCCAAATAGATATTGCTGTAATTTATTTATGAATGTGAAAAATGGTAATATGTTTTTTTTATAAGTGTGGAAAATCTTCTTACATTGTAATTCTAATTGAACAACGAAAGAGAGAGAAAGGATCGGACCACATTTTCCAGACATTTTAGGTGCGTCCTTTAAATATAGTATGCATTCATGTGTGTGGCATAAATTGGATTCCTTAAGAGAGAAACGTGATTGCTTATATGGTAAATAAGTAAATACAGATATAGTAGAAATCTCAAAAGGGATTTTCCATAGATAAACTCAATCGATAATATTTTTATTACTGTTAATTTAGTATAATCTATGCACTTACCAATCTTATTACTGTTAATTTAGTATAAATATACGTATGGGACTGAGAAAAAATATAACATTTAGGATTAAATTCAGCAATGGCAAAGCTCTTGAACCTTTGTTTCTTCATCATTGTTAATCTCGTGCTTGGTACAAATTCAACTCTCTAGCTATATCAATCTTTTTTTTTTTTTTTTAAGAGTACATTAATCTCTTTCAATTTCAAGTATACGATGATTATATATATATTACTATTAATACTAAGAAATTAAGTTAATTATATATTGTGTATAAAATCATATTTTATGTACGTACATACGTACGACTTACAAGTTATCAAGTCTAAACAAAAATTAATTCTTTGATTTCTTCCGTATACTAAATACACAAATTAACCTATTATTTATTGTTTTTAAAGTTTACTAGTAACCACTCTTTCTTTATGTTTATGTTTATGTTTATGTTTTCTCAGATTCTCAAGTCCGTGCAATACCTTATGATTATAGTTACACACACGAGGCAAGCTCCCTAGCTAGCTATTTAATCCAACATCTTCTTCTCAATTTATCACAATATAATATTATATATAAACAATTTAATATAAACCTTAGCTATCAGCATCTTTTATTAATATATATATTTTCAGTGTTTGGACAAGCCTCTTGGGCCTCAATACGGTGGAGGAATAGTTGTGAATCCAGAACTGAATCATGGATTGAAGGGGTGGAGAACATTTGGAGAGGCAAAAATAGAACATCAAGAATCAAAAGATGGCAACAAGTTCATTGTAGCTTCTAAAAGAAATGAACCTTATCATAGTTTCTCACAGAAGTTCAATTTGGAAAAAGAAAAACTTTATACTTTTTCGGGTAATTATTCTCTGGGCAAAATTGCATTTTTAGTCCCATAAACATATTTAGTCCTGTAGTTTAGAATAATGTACTACTTTTGTCCCAATTAATTTTTAAACATATATATATATATATTTATAAAGTACGTACGGGACCAAAATTATGTATGTACTAAGGGTTCAGTTTCGTAGGATTAGCTAGCAATACAAATTTTCGCTTCATGGTTTATCAATATTCAAAAAGTCGGGTTTGGTTTTAAATGTTATATAGGTATAGTATTGTTCCTGAATTTGTTTGTGATTTTTTTATTGTAGCATGGTTGCAAGTAAGCCATGGAAATGCAGACATAGCAGCTGTTTTCAAAACAGAAAGCAGTTATGAAACTGCTGGATGGGTTGTGGCACAAAAGGGATGTTGGTCCATGCTTAAAGGTGGTCTAGTTGTCAACGCTTCTGGTCCTGCAGACCTCTATTTTGAGGTAGCTAGGTTCATTTTTCTTCTTCTTTCTTTCATGTACTGATTATGTATTGTATGTATTTATCAAGAGCTAGACCCTAATTAATTAATTAAGATTATTATTATTTTTGATTTTGATTGTTTTCTTGTCTTTAATTAATTTGTTTTCAGAGCAACAACACAAAAGTTGATGTATGGGCAGATAGTGTGTCACTACAACCATTCACACATGAAGAATGGAAATCTCATCAAGATGAAAGCATAGAAAAGGTAAAATATATGTCGACAGTACGTACAATTAATTAATTAATTATAGTATTAAAAATGTCAGTACAAAAAGTAATATATACTCCTATATATATACTAATAATTAATGAATCTGTGCGTGCAGTTTCGCAAGCAAAGGGTGAAATTCCAAGCAGTGGATCAACACAACAAACCCATAGCAAATGCAACAGTAACCATAACCCAAACCAATTCCAGATTCCCATTTGGTTCTGCAATTAACGCAAACATTCTCAGCAACACCGCCTATCAGAAGTGGTTCACATCCAGATTCAAGTACACTGTATTTGAGAATGAATTGAAATGGTACGTAAAATTAATCTCAAAAACTACCTCCAAGCAAATTAATTAATTAAGAGGAAAACTAATTAATTAAAATTCAATTTTAGGTACGCCACCGAGATCAACCGAGGGGTCGAAAACTATTCAGTCTCCGACGCCTTGGTCCGGTTCGCCAAATCCCATGGCATTGCGGTTCGCGGCCACAATGTGTTCTGGGACAACCCAATACGTCAACCTAATTGGGTTGGAGGTATGTATACATATACATATATATATATATATATATCTATATAGATGGAAAAGTTTTACTAGCTAGCTAATAGTATATATATAATTAAATCGATTGATAATAAACTAATTAATTAAACGAAATCTCTTATATAATTAACTTATTAAAATGAATGAAAACGAATGTAGGACTATCTCCGAACGATCTACGTGCAGCTGCCAGTAAAAGGATAAAATCAGTGATGAGGAGATATAAGGGACAATTTTTCCACTGGGATGTTGTTAATGAGAATTTGCATTTCTCATTTTTCGAGAGCAAGCTCGGTGGTTATGCTTCTACCGCTTTTTACAAGACGGCGAGCTACCTGGATCCTAGAGCGACGCCGTTTTTGAATGAGTACAACACCATTGAAGTTGCAGATGGAGATGCTTCGCCGCACAAGTATTTGCAGAGGATTTCACAGCTTAGGGGTCAGGGGTATAAAGGTCCTTTGGGTATTGGGCTTCAGGGGCATTTTGGGAATGTCAATTTGCCTTTTACACGGGCTGCACTTGATACGCTTGCTTCTGCTAGATTGCCCACCTGGGTCACTGAATTGGATGTTCACTCCGGGCCCAACCAGGTAATTAATATTTATAAATTAGTATTTAGTAGTAGTTATTTATAATATAAATTATTACTATTAAATATTAAATTTATGTTGGTGTTGTAGGCAAATGACTTGGACCAGGTGATTAGAGAGATTCATTCACATGCAGCAGTACAAGGTATAATGCTTTGGACTGCATGGAGTCCAGGGGGATGTTACCAAATGTGTCTCACAGACAATAATTTCAGAAACTTACCAACGGGCAACGTCGTTGATAGATACTTGCGTACATTTACTCAAGGATCGGAGGGGATCACAGATCCTAATGGCTTCTTTGAAACGTCGCTGTATCATGGAGAATATGAAGCCAAAATCAGTCACCCCAATGGAATTAAATCTTTTTATTTCAAGAATATTAATGTGGCACCAACAAACCATCAGGAAGCAGAGGCAGAGGCAGAGGATATATTCAATTTCAAGATTAGTGTTTAATTAACTAGTACTTTATATATAGAATAATAAATGTCATACACTAGCTATATATATTTGTATCTGTCTAGGTATACCTACAATTTCATACGGGTTGAATTTTACTTTCCACACCCAAAATAATACCCCATCATATATCAATCACTCTATTGTACTTTGTCATATGTTATAAATAAATGGAACTTAATTTTAATAATATCCTTAGTTTGTCAATGATTTTTTTTAGAGTAACCATTATTACGTACATTAATATGTATACGTATTACTAAAATAGTTTGCCAATGACCAACAGGTGATTGGTCTAGTGGGAGGGACTAGTCACTACAAAGTAGCGGACTCAGGTTCGAATCCCTGTTGGGAGAGGTTCCCACGAATGGATATAAGGGTTTATTAGCTTAGTTAATGTTGAGTTTAGCGAAAGAAGCTAATCATCAGCCTAATCTTCATAAGTCAGCCATAATCAAGATGATAATAATGGAACAGTGAAATGTTTGGATAGGTAAAATTGTGTGGCCATATATAAGACTCACGTACGTATATCTTATTCAATGGCGGAGCCTCCTGGGGGTTAGGGTGGCCAAGAAAATTTTGGCCTGGCCTAGGTAATATGATTTGTTTGTATTGATAAATTGACTTAAGTAGTCCATTGATTGGCCTTGTGTAATTTCTCTCTTATAAGATGTTAAGTTCAAATCCATAGTAGAATATCTCATTCTTTTTAACTTAGTTTATTATTTATGCATTTTTCTTTGTGAATTACTTTTGCAGTAAAAAAGCTATTATATTTTTTCATCTTTTGTGTAACAAAATTGCTAGTACATTTTTTTTTAATATTTTGTTGGATAAATTATATTGTTACTTTATCCTAAGTTAATTTTTGACATTTTATTAAAATATAAAAAGCACGAGTTTACTACGGAAAAAATACTCGTCCTCCCTACAATGCTCGTCTGGCTCCGCCGCTTATCTAATTTACGATATATATATATATATATATATATATATATCATGAAAGAAAGACTAAGGAAGAGATTGTGCAACTAAGTTTAACATTTTAGAGGGTGAAGTGCTCATCCAAAAATTTGTGGAATAAAATGCTTAATTTTAGAAATATATGGGGTGAAGTGTACTTTTTTTCCTTTATCTACTAAATAAAGGCAAAATAGCAATTTACGTCCCCTAACTTTTACTAGTCCGCAGAATTAGGACACTTAATTTTCCAGCAAGCAATTTACGTCCCTTAACTTTCACTAGTTCGCAGAATTAGGACACTTAATTTTTCAGCAAGCAATTTACGTCCTTTAACTTTCACTGGTATGCAGAACCAAGAAACTTAATTTTTTAGCAAGCAATTTACGTCCCTTAACTTTCAGTGGTCCGCAGAATCAGGACACTTAATTTTTCAGCAAGCATTTTAGGTCCCTCAACTTTCACTGGTCCGCAGAATCAGGACACTTAATTTTTCGACAAACAAAATACATCCTAACTTTTCTATACCCGAAATTTTACTCCACTTGACAAAACAAACACCCACTTGACAATCACTTAACAAACCGTCTACAACTATTTAACAACATCAATATTAATTCAAATCCCCAAATTAATTATCCAGTTGACAATTATGGAATTTTCAGCGAGTTGTGTACTAAAATTGCGGTCAAGTGGACTAAAATTGTAGGTATAAAAAAGTTATAGATTTCGCAGATCAATGAAAGTTAAGGAACGCAAAATGCTTGCTGAAAAATTAAGTATCTTGATTTTTCGGACCAATGAAAGTTATGGGATGTAAAATGCTTGCTGAAAAATACATCCTAACTTTTCTATACCCGTAATTTTACTCCACTTGATTAAACAAATACCCAATTGACAATCACTTAACAAACCGTCTACAACTATTTAACATCAATATTAATTCAAATCCCCAAATTAATTATCCAGTTGGCAATTATGGAATTTTCAGCGAGTTGTGGACTAAAATTGCGGTCAAGTGGACTAAAATTGTAGGCATAAAAAGTTATAGATTTCGCAGATCAGTGAAAGTTAAGGGACGTAAATTGCTTGCTGAAAAATTAAGTATCTTGATTTTTCGGACCAATGAAAGTTAAGGGATGTAAAATGCTTGATGAAAAATTAAGTGTCTTGATACTGCGGACCAGTGAAAGTTAAGTGACCTAAAATGCTTGCTGAAAATTTAAGTGTCCTGATTCTGCGGACCACTGAAAGTTAAAAGACGTAAATTGCTTGCTGAAAAATTAAGTGTCCTAATTTTGCGGACTAGTGAAAGTTAGGGGACGTAAATTGCTATTTTGCCACTAAATAAAGGTGTGTGACACTATTCTTAAATTTAATCTTTTATAATATAATTGAAGCTTCTGCCTCCCAACATTCTCTTTTGCCGCTCTTTGCTACTACCTACTCAATTACAGAATTACTATTTTTCTTCACTTCCGAAACAATCAAAGCTTCAAATTCACAGCTACCCAGTTAAGTTTTTACAAACCCCTACTCAAGAAGGTCAGATTTTCGTCAACTGTTTTACTTTGTGTCAGATTCAATTTTGTTTATTTAATTTCTGACATTTGCTTAGCTGTTTTGCCGACTCATTTATTTGCTTCTGAGTTCTTTTTGTTATATTTTATAGGGTGATTAATGCTTAAACAAATTATTGCTCTTCGTATACACGCTCTCAATTAATTCATAACATGGGTTTGTTGGGACTTCTTTAAATTAGATTCATAGAGTTCCCTCTTGTTTTACCTATTTTCTTTACTCCATTCCTGTGTAGATTTGTTTATTTAAAAATTATTTGTCAGACGCCGCCATGTGAGGTTCTCTGCTAGGGTTTTGAGTTTGAGTTCTTGTCAAGAAAATTGTTTATTGCAATGAATTAGGTAACAAAAAAATAATAGTAATAATATGAAGCCTATTTGATTTCTCAAAGTCAATACACATAAAATTAACTGGGGCATTCTGAGAATCGAACTCGGGACCTCTCGCACCCAAAGCGAGAATCATACCACTAGACCAAATGCCCAATTGTTTATGATTTGTGCTATTAATTTTGGTAAGTGTTAATAGTTATGCTCCACATCTAGAATCTAGATACAAATCTCTACTACAGGAAGCTGAGGACTTAAAGTGCTTTATGTTTTTTTTTTTTTTGGGGTGTGTATGCACTTCTTTAAACCGTTTGAAAATGCAACAATGACTTATTATGAAGTCGCATTAGGTTTACTTTTGTCGGTTGGGTTACTTACAAAGACATAGAAGTTTCACCAAACGACTAACCCGTTTGGAATTCCACTATACTAACTGTAACAAGAATAATGTAACATTGGTATTTTCTTAAAATAGGAAGATGTGCTTAAAAGTGTGCATTAGCTTAGTGACATGGTGTGATCCATGCTGTTGATCATGCTAATTCTATAGTTCGTTTATTCATTACTAGCATTTATAAAGTTGTGTATTTCGTGTTTCTTTTATAATGAAATGCCCCGATCTTTGTATAATTTGGCATGAAATGGCTCACCAATGTTGTTTGGACTTTCTTATTCTTTTTGTTAAGAAATTTACTGCTGAGCTTTAATGTAGCTATCAGGCCCCTTAGTTTGGTTTGCTAATACAGTATCAGCTATTTCCTAACTTCTATTGCATGTGGAAAGTGCTTTTTTAGCATTTCCACAATGACAAGATAAAATATCCTAGAATTTCTTGTTTAGTTTCAGACTATATCATTTTGACATTGAGTTCAAATAACTGGAAACCTATAGTATGGAACGTATTATGTATAAGTAGTAATTGTACCAAAACTTATGTATCTGTTATATAATTTCATTTTTTGTAAGAGTTATAGCTAGGTGAAAGTTGACTTTGTGTCAGATTATTAGACCAAAAACGATAAACACAGGAGAAAAAAAGTCAAGAAAACTACTTTGAATGGGGCATTCCGAGAATCGAACTCGGGACCTCTCGCACCCAAAGCGAGAATCATACCACTAGACCAAATGCCCAATTATGTATACTCATTCTGCTTTTACTTGTGTTATTATTACTTTAGCTATTCAAGATTGACTTTGTTATTTCTGTATCTTAGATACTTTGAGGTATTTGCAATAAAATATTGTCAGCTATTGTGAAATTGAAAATAATAGATGCATTCACTAGTTACAGGAGTTCTGAAGGAGATGAAAGGATCTAGTCTCCATTCCTCAGTTAAATTATACGAAAAACATGAAGTATAACAAGCATTTTGGGATAAAATTTATACATTGGATGCCGACTAAAACAAATGTAAAATTTGCCTCTGGACTGTTTTCCTTATTTATTTGTTTTGAGTATTTAAACAAGCTTTTCATTGTGTACCTCTAGAACTACATGGGCTCTGATCTATTTCACATAGTAATTAACGCATTTTTCCCAAACAAAAAACATAAAAATAAATACAATGAATGTGACTGGGGCATTCCGAGAATCGAACTCGGGACCTCTCGCACCCAAAGCGAGAATCATACCACTAGACCAAATGCCCTTCTGGTGATCCAATTTCTGTTTTCGTAAAGTATATCTTTTGCTTTTCCTTTTTCCTTTCGGTCAGATGTTAGTACGGAATTGTAACTCGGAATTTTTGCGTGAAATCATACTTCAAGTAGACCACCTACTGTTTCTTAAATGAATTTAAAACACCAAAAATATATTGTTAACAAGCAGTTGCTCTTTTTTATCTGGTTTCTTCACCTATGTAGTGATGTTATTGGTAGACTGAATTCCAATTCTTCCAAACGTTATACTTCAATTCAGATTAGGAATTCTGAGTTTAGTTCTAGTTATGCATGATTTGGTTAGATATTTCACGATACATCATTTTTTGTTGCCTCTAAATAAAATTAAAAAAAATCAATTAAAGCTTGTGAAAACTTTTTTTTGTTAGAGTTAGAGCATGAGTTAGAGTTATAGCGTGTTAGGAGTATTAGGTTTAGGCTGGGTATTTTGGTATTTATGGAGTCTTTTCTCTTTGTATAAATACCCCTTCTTGGGTTCATTATTAATAACAACTTTACACTTTCTCCCTACATCTTTTCTCTTATAACAATTTTATTGGGGCATTCCGAGAATCGAACTCGGGACCTCTCGCACCCAAAGCGAGAATCATACCACTAGACCAAATGCCTTTCTGGTGATCCAATTTCTGTTTTCGTAAAGTATATCTTTTGCTTTTCCTTTTCCTTTAGGTCAGATGTTAGTACGGAATTATAACTCGGAATTTTTGCGTGGAATCATACTTCAAGTAGACCATCTACTATTTCTTAAATGAATTTAAAACACCAAAAATATATTGTTAACAAGCAGATGATCTTTTTTATCTGGTTTTCTAACCTATGTAGTGATGTTATTGGTAGACAGAATGCCAATTCTTCCAAAAGTTATACTACAATTCAGATTAGGAATTCTGAGTTTAGTTCTAGTTATGCATGATTTGGTTAGATATTTCACGATACATAATTTTTTGTTGCCCCCTAGCTCTTCGTAAAAAAAATCAATTAAGGCTTGTGAAAACTTTATTTTATTGGGGCATTCCGTGAATCGAACTCGGGACCTCTCGCACCCAAAGCGAGAATCATACTACTAGACCACATGCCCAATTATGTAGTCATTCTGTATGTACTTTGTTGCATCGTACTTTTGAGACTCACAATTGGCCATTTGTTGTTCTGTATCTTAGCTTTGAAAGAATATAATTCCGTGACCTTCTCATTATCACAAAAGTGAATATTTATACAAGAGAGTTAAACCTAAAGAGTTAACCTAAACTAGGAATGTAATCTAAATTAGGAGTCTAAATACAACAAAGATTACAACAATAATAGAGATCTGAAATACTTAGGAAACTAAGATATTTCATATTCTATTCTAACACTCCCCCACAGTCGAAACTGGAGGTTCACGAACATTAAGACTGGTTCTAAAGTCGTCGAAGAGGACCAGAGGCAGCCCCTTAGTAAAGATATCTGCCACTTGATATCGGGAAGGCACATGACGAACTCGAACCTCACCCCGCGCCACTTTCTCGCGAACAAAATGGATATCCATTTCAATATGCTTTGTGCGCTGGTGTTGAACAGGATTCCCAGAAAGATAAATAGCACTCACATAGAACTACTGCAAGTCCTGTTCAACAGGCCCAAACTCCTGCTGTTGCGGCCCAGCAACAACAGCCAAGCCCTATTCCTTTGCCACCGCCCTGTCCACCCTCACCTCCAGCAATACTGCCTTCGGACCAATCCCAACCATTGCGTCTTTCTCGGTACACTATAAATCCACCGACTCGACCCGTCACACGCAGCCAGCATGGTATACACAAGCCTTCCACTATATTTGATCCATCCCAGGCTCATACCACGATTGTTACTCATTCCCCTCTACCTCGTAACCCTTTGGCTGCCCTTCGTGACCCGAATTGGAAATTAGCAATGACCGATGAATTTAATGCTCTTATTAAAAATAAGACGTGGGATTTGGTTCCGCGCCCCCCAAATGTTAATGTTATTCGATCTATGTGGATTTTTACTCATAAAGTTAAATCTGACGGTTCATTTGAGGGGAATAAGGCCCGTCTTGTAGGTGATGGCAAGACACAGCGCGTCAGAATTGATTGTGGAGAGACCTTTAGTCCGGTGGTGAAACCAGCGACTATTCGTATGGTTCTCAGTATTGCTTTATCCAGGAAATGGTCGATTCATCAGCTCGACGTAAGCAATGCTTTTTTACATGGCAACCTGAACGAGACTGTCTATATGCACCAACCACTGGGTTTTCGCGATAATCAACATCCGGACTATGTTTGTTTATTGCGGAAATCATTATATGGACTTAAGCAGGCTCCCCGGGCGTGGTATCAACGGTTTGCTAATTTTGTCTCATCTATTGGTTTCTCAAATAGTAGGTCGGATACTTCTTTATTTACCTACACTCGTGGGTCAGATACTGCATATTTGCTTCTCTATGTCGATGACATTATTTTGACGGCATCATCCAAAGAGTTAACCTAAACTAGGAATGTAATCTAAATTAGGAGTCTAAATACAACAAAGATTACAACAATAATAGAGATCTGAAATACTTAGGAAACTAAGATATTTCATATGCTATTCTAACAAGCTTCTTCGACGTATTTCAATTTGTCAGCTATTGTGACATTGAAAATTCGTAAATGCACTCACCAGTTACAGGTGTGGTTGAAGGAATGAAAGTATCAAGTCTCATTCCTTATAAAATATGCAAAAAACTTAGAGAACAACAGAGTATTCATATGGTAAAGGAGAAGAAGCATTTGGGGTTAAAATTGTTACATTTCACGTCGACTAAAACAAATGTGAAATTGTTCTGTCTTTTATTTGTTTGCGTATTTTAGCAGGCTCTTGATTGTGTGTTTTCTAGAACTAAATTGACAAACTATGATGTATTTCTCGTTGGTAATTAAAACATATATTTGGTCTCAGATGCTGTTAACTAAGACAGTATTTTTCTTTTACTCTGCAAATCTCTTGCTATAAATGCCAGTGATTATTTGTAGCTAATTGTTTCATTTATTTAGACTGAGTTTTAAGTCACTTCAATTATTCTGAAATTATTAACCCTGATAAAAATAAATATGCCATTAATGTTGATGTATTATTTATTTCTGCAGGATTTGCCACATCATTCACAAAGCTTGTGGAATGCGATTTTCTTTGTCTGAGATCTACGTATGGTTTTCTATTCGCTTTCTCATATTTTGTGTTGATAATATTTTTCTACAAATACATTAGCATTATTCAGACATATGGCACGACTTCACCTTATGTGGTTGACCTTTCCTAAGCATGATCTATGAAAGCATCTTTAGTTGGATCCTCTCTACAAACTGGCATAATGAATTAACGCTACAGTTGACCTCAGATCTTTCGTGGGAACAAAAAAGATATAAACAAAATACATTGTATTTAACTGGGGCATTCTGAGAATCGAACTCGGGACCTCTCGCACCCAAAGCGAGAATCATACCACTAGACCAAATGCCCAACTATGTATACTCATTCTGTTTTTACTTGTGTTATTACTTTAGCTATTCAAGATGGGATTTGTTATTTCTGTATCTTCATAAAAAATTGTCAGCTATTGTGAAATTGAAACTAATAGATGCATTCACTAGTTACCGGAGTTATGAAGGGGATGAAAGGATCTAGTCTCCATTCCTCAGTTAAATTATACGAAAAACATGAAGTATATCAAGCATTTTGGGATAAAATTTATACATTAGATGCCGACTAAAACAAATGTAAAATTTGCCTCTGGACCGGTTTCCTTATTTATTTGTTTTGAGTATTTAAACAAGCTTTTCATTGTGTATCTCTAGAACTACATGGAAAGGCTCTAATCTATTTCACATAGTAATCAAGGCATTTTAGGCCTTAGTGCCTGTAACAAACAAATTATTACTGTTTTACTCTGCAAGTTCCTCATAAACGTCACGGATTATTAAGCTAATAGTTTTGTTTATTTAGACTGTGATTTAAGTCGCATCAGTTATTCTGATGCTATTAACTTTGATAGTAATAAATCTCTCGTTAATGCTATTTCCCCCCCTGCAATTTCACTGCAAAGATGTATGCCACTTTCTTGGTCTGAGATCTAAGTATAGTATTCAGTTTCCTTTTCTTTTTCTTTTGTTTGCTGCTGTTCCGAGTACTTTTTGTCAGACACAGTTGTACTATTCAAACCTATGGCTACTTCACCTGAAGTAGTTGCCTTTCTTAAGCATGATCTATGGAAGCATCTTTTAGTACATTACACTTTTGGGCATAACTAATTAACGCCACAGTTGACCTCAGACACAAAAAATATAGAAATATAAATAATTGTAAAAATAAAATGTATTGGAGTGGGGCATTCCGAGAATCGAACTCGGGACCTCTCGCACCCAAAGCGAGAATCATACCACTAGACCAAATGCCCAATAATGTATACTCATTGTTTTGTTGTTGCATTACTTTGTGGCTTAGGATTGGCCATTCTGCATCTTGGATTCTTTCAAGCATTTGCAACGAAAATTGTCAGAAATTGTGAAATTCAAAAGCTGTAAACGCAGCCACTTTCTAGAGGATAGTTTTTAGAGTATGAGAGAATATAGTCACCAATTCCACAGTGAAATATGCGATAATTTATTTAATGTTTGGCTGATTGTCCACTTTCTTGTTTTTGGTTTGCAAGTATTTTCATTGATTTGGCAAACATATTTATTCCATGGACTCTTGGCTTTAAATCCAGATAAGCTCTAAATGGTCAGGCAAAGCATATCTGCTATGAAAACTGTAAAGCCCACATAGGTACATTTTTTTAATGGAAATCCTTTGAGTGCAGTATACATATGGTATAAGAGAGAGAGCATTTTGAGATGAAATTATACATGCATGCCCTCTAAAACAAACGTAATATTGCCTCTGCAGTTTTATTTTCTGTGCAATTGCTTGGCATGAGTTATAGTATTCCATTTCGTTTTCTCATTCTTTTTGTTGCTGCTGCTCATACTTTTCTTCATATAAAGTTGCACTATTCAAATATTTGTACCTGCAGTATTTGACCTCTCCTATGGATGAAATGTGGAAGCGTCTTTTAGTAGATATCTCTCTACACTTGTGGCATAATGAATCAGTGCTACAGTTGACCTCATGTTTTAATTTTACCAAACAAAATATATAAAAATAAAATACAGTGAATGTGACTGGGGCATTCCGAGAATCGAACTCGGGACCTCTCGCACCCAAAGCGAGAATCATACCACTAGACCAAATGCCCTTCTGGTGATCCAATTTCTGTTTTCGTAAATTATATCATTTTGATTTTCCTTTTCCTTTCGGTCAGATGTTAGTACGGAATTGTAACTCGGAATTTTTGCGTGGAATCATACTTCAAGTTGACCACCTACTATTTCTTAAATGAATTTAAAACACCAAAAATATATTGTTAACAAGCAGATGATCTTTTTTATCTGGTTTCCTCACCTATGTAGTGATGTTATTGGTAGACTGAATGCCAATTCTTCCAAAAGTTATACTACAATTCAGATTAGGAATTCTGAGTTTAGTTCTAGTTATGCATGATTTGGTTAGTTATTTCACTATACATCATTTTTTGTTGCCTCTAAATAAAATAAAATAAAATCAATTAAGGCTTGTGAAAACCTTATTTTATTGGGGCATTCCGAGAATCGAACTCGGGACCTCTCGCACCCAAAGCGAGAATCATACCACTAGACCAAATGCCCAATTATGTAGTCATTCTGTTTGTACTTTGTTGTGTCATACTTTTGAGACTCACAATTGGCCATTTCTTGTTCTGTATCTTAGCTTCTTCGACGTATTTCAATTTGTCAGCTATTTTGACATTGAAATTTTGTAAATGCACTCACCAGTTACAGGAGATCTTGAAGGAATGAACATATCTAGTCTCATTGCTTATTAAAATATGCAAAACTTATAGAACAACAGAGTATACATATGGTATAGGAGAAGAAGCATTTGGGGTTAAAATTGTTACATTTCACGTCGACTAAAACAAATGTGAAATTGCCTGTGAACTGTTCTGTCTTTTATTTGTTTGCGTATTTTAGCAGGCTCTTGATTGTGTGTTTTCTAGATCTAAATTGACAGGCTATGATCTATTTCTCATTGGTAATTAAAATATATATTTGTTCTCAGATGCTGTTAAAGACTGTATTTTTCTTTTACTCTGCAAATCTCTTGCTATAAATTTCAGTGATTATTTGTAGCAAAATAGTTTCTTTTATTTAGACTGAGTTTTAAGTCACTTAAATTATGCTAAAATTATTTACCTTGATAAAAGTAAATATGCCATTAATGTTGATGTATAATTTATTTCTGCAGGATTTGCCACATCATGACAAAAGCTTGTCGTATGCGATTTTCTTTGTCTGAGATCTAAGTATGGTTTTCTATTCGCTTTCTCATCTTTTGTGTTTATAATATTTTCCTACAAACACATTTGCATTATTCAGACATATGGCCTGACTTCACCTTATGTGGTTGACCTTTCCTAAGAATGATCTATGGAAGCATCTTTTAGTACATTACACTTTTGGGCATAACTAATTGACGCCACAGTTGACCTCAGACACAAAAAATATAAAAATATAAATAATTGTAAAATAAAATAAAATGTATATGAGTGGGGCATTCCGAGAATCGAACTAGGGACCTCTCGCACCCAAAGCGAGAATCATACCACTAGACCAAATGCCCAGTCATGTATACTCATTGTTTTGTTGTTGCATCACTTTGTGGCTTAGGATTGGCAATTCTGCATCTTGGATTCTTTCAGGCATTTGCAACGAAAATTGTCAGAAATTGTGAAATTCAAAAGTTGTAAACGCAGCCACTTTCTAGAGGATAGTTTTTAGAGTATGAGAGAATATAGTCACCAATTCCACAGTGAAATATGCGATAATTTATTTAATGTTTGGCTGATTGTCCACTTTCTTGTTTTTGGTTTGCAAGTAGATTCATTGATTTGGCAAACATATTTATTCCATGGACTCTTGGCTTTAAATCCAGATAAGCTCTAAATGGTCAGGCGAAGCATATCTGCTATGAAAACTGTAAAGCCCACATAGTTACATTTTAATGGACAAATTTCTTTTCTTAAGAACACATACAAGATTCGTCACTTATACATATGGCATAAGAGAGAGAGCATTTTGAGATGAATTTATACATGCATGCCCACAAAACAAACGTAATATTACCTCTGCAGTTTTCTTTTTTGTGCAGTTGCTTGGCATGAGTTATGGTATTCCATTTCGTTTTCTCATTCTTTTTGTTGCTGCTGCTCATACTTTTCTTCATATAAACTATAAAGTTGCACTATTTAAATATTTGTACCTGGAGTATTTGACCTCTCCTAAGCATGAAATGTGGAAGCATCTTTTAGTAGATTTCTTTCTACACTTGTGGCATAATGAATCAGTTCTACAGTTGAACTCGTAGTTATTTTTCCCAAACAAAAAACATAAAAATAAATTACAATGAATGTGACTGGGGCATTCCGAGAATCGAACTCGGGACCTCTCGCACCCAAAGCGAGAATCATACCACTAGACCAAATGCCCTTCTGGTGATCCAATTTCTGTTTTCGTAAAGTATATCTTTTTTCGGTCAGATGTTAGTACCGAATTGTAACTTGGAATTTTTGCGTGAAATCATACTTCAAGTAGACCACCTTAAATGAATTTAAAACACCAAAAATATATTGTTAACAAGCAGTTGCTCTTTTTTATCTCGTTTTCTCACCTATGTAGTGATGTTATTGGTAGACTGAATGCCAATTCTTCCAAAAGTTATACTACAATTCAGATTAGGAATTCTGAGTTTAGTTCTAGTTATGCATGATTTGGTTAGTTATTTCACAATACATCATTTTTTGTTGCCTCTAAATAAAATTAAAAAAAAAATCAATTAAACACCAAAAATATAAATTAGACTTGCTATTATGGATTTCAAGTCCATAGCTCCTAATCCCTGATTCCAACCCCAAAGAACTAAAATTAATAGAACAACAAATATAACTGCACCATTTGCTTAAGATATTCCAATCTGGAGAAACAATAACAAATGATACTTGCAGTATTTCCATCAGTCTCACAGAGGCACTAGTTCATTAAAAGTCAAAGGAACTTGTATGACCGTCTCCGCATGATAGAGAGATTTTTGGAAAAGAATAAACAAGTCATATTTAGTTGTCCTACCCATCAGTCTGAGAGATACCGGGAGTTCAGCCTTAAGCAGCTTCATACCATGTTTCAGAATATCCTCACTTGAGCAAATATAATTCGACAACGTCACTGCCCGAGTTCGAACCTGGAACATTCAAAATTGTGGATAAGCATGCACGCAGAACCACTCCCACAAACTCAGCTCAAGAAAAATGTTATTGCATAAAATATAAAGAGTGGTCGTAGGCCCAAAATTGCAGTAGTGCAACTGTTAGTACCTCAAAGCATGATGTTTTCAACTTTAATGTCAATGTTCTTCCACAGAGGTCTTCTTTCTTCAAGTCTGTGGAAAGATTTTCCGCAATGTCCGCTGAAAGCATATTGATTAAAATCAGTTTGAGATGACAGCAAGAAAGCAGTTTCAACAGCAGTGAAAAGTCAAATGTTATTGAGCAAGTGAATCTGTTGCCTAATGGCCTTTATGCATCTAACCTATTTTATTACAAATATCTTTATCTTGAAGTTACAGGTCATACATGATGGACACAGACACACAACAAGGCCACACATTTCATATTATGCACATTAACAACAGCTGAATGACTAGTAAATCAACAACGTGGTGATGCGCAGTGATTTACTGAATAATAAAGTTCAGAATTTATGACATAGCAAAAATCTAGAAGCACATATAAATAGAACTAAAAAGCAACTTGGACATAAGGAAACCCAGTGAATATAAAAATACCACTCAGCCACTATAAGTCTATAACAGGCAAAACTTCAAGATACAGGAATACCAATTGGATAACGTTCTTGAATTTAGATAAAATGTAGTGCATAGTTATGTATTTCTTATCACAATAGACTGAATTCTAGTTGTCAGATTCAATTCTTACTTGTTTTGTTAATTTATTTTTCTATTTTCTTTTTTCGAAAATATACGCACCATTAAAGTATTTGGATTGAAGATTATGATTTTTGTAGGAAGTTACCCTCAAATTGTTAAAAGAGAACATAATGAACTATGTTTAATATAGAATCAAAAACTTTGCAAGAGAAGTGAGGAAATGAGTAGCTACCGACTAACACAATCTAAATAAGAAAATTTTGGTAGCAACCTAATTTCTGGTAAAGAGATGCCTCATCTTGAGTGGATGAAAAAGTTCTCTCACAACTCATACTCTTTCTCAGGGTCACTTGAGGTGCATCTGTCCTCCCAATTCCCAGACCTACAGACAAGAAAAAGTCTGCAAAAGAAATGGAAAAAAAAAATAAAGGTACCTCTATCAGTCTATTCAGGTTGTAGGTGCAAAAAGAGCCACGTAGAAGTCAGATATATAGAATCTCAAAAGCCTCTTGACAAAACTTAGTCCCATCATCAATGTAGTGATTTTTATTTTTGAAAATGCTTGAACAGCATCTCAATTTAAAGTCCAACACATTCAAGAGTTAAGATACAGGAAAAAGGTTGTTACAGATATTCCACAAACCTGCAGATGTATGGGAAAATAGTGCACAGATGACACTACTTTTTTGCACCATGTCCTGACATGTTGTAATTCCAAACACGTCCTTCAAAACATTTTCAGTGACCCTACCAATGCCCCCAATCTACAAATGGAGCTCTTCAATACAAGGGTATAGATTGCATGATTTTGAAATGAGATCCTTCCCATACAAATGGGGAAAGCACACAAAAATACCAACATGTAGAAAAAAAGTACCTTCCTTATAGGTAGCGAAGATATAAATGTCATGACAGCCATACACTCATTTGGTAAAACAAATTGGCCATTTGGTTTGTTGATATCTGAACAAACCTGCTTAAAAGGAAGAACATACATAACTAGTTTCATAAAAAATAAATTAAACAATTAATACCAAAGTAACAAATGGAGAGTTGATTGTTTAAACATACTAGAGAATTCATCTAATGAATGAAGATAATAACAAAATTAGACAACAACAAGTCTTCTCACACAGACACTATTCGACAATTAAAATCCCTGACATAAGACCTGAGAATCTATATTCGATTAACAGTGAAATAAAGTCTTCACCAAAGTTCTGAGGTCATTTACTCAAACAGGTAACCCTTTCAAAGGATACAAATTTGCCATCCTTATAATCAGCTTGGTCTAACTGCTTTATCCGTGAATGTAAACAGTTGTGTGTCAAGTTTGAAATAAACGACAAATATTTTAGTATTTTATCAAATTCTTCAACAGAAAGCCTGCACCACCTTAGCGAGTAAGCGATTCGGTGCCACACCGGCACTACATGTTAGTCCAGTCTCCTTGTGAACACTTTCTCTGAGCTCTTCGGCCACCTTCAGGAAGCAGAATCACTAAGCATTAGTGAAAATGCCAGTATCCAAATAAAACAAGGGAAACCCCGGAAAAAAAAAATAACAAAATGAAATGTTAGGAAGGAAGATGCAAGAGAATAGATGAATATATCTTCATTATCAAAGTTATATTTTGACATACTTCTCCACCAGTCATTCCCCTGTCACTGCAGAAATTTGTTATATCAAGGTAAGCCTCGTCCAAACTTGCAGCTAAGAAGTTGGGATCGTATTTCTGGTATACTAAAAAGCGAAAACATGAAATTCAGAAAAAGAATATTTTGTTTTATATATCAAATAAAACCCAGAGAAAAGTACGAATGTGAACCTTTCCTCGTTAAATCACTATAATAGTTGTATTTCTTGAAATCCGTCGGAACAAAAATCAGTTGAGGACATAATTTACGCGCAATAAAACCAGGCATTGCAGCTCTAACCCCAAATTTACGTGCCTGAAAATAAGCACAACACATCATCAAAGGCAAAAGGCAACCAAAAAGCTCACAATACTTCAAAATTATATACGAGAAATGGCCAAGTCATTAAACTCAGAGTCGGCAATCCCAACCACGTAATTAGCAGTTGAGATCATAGACAAGCCACCAACAGCCATCGGCTTTCCTTCTAAGGAAGGATTGCATAATGTTTCAACCGCCGCATAAAAAGCATCCATATCCACATGTAGCCAAATTCTTGACAGATCACGCGTTGCTTCTAAATCGAAAATCCTTTTATCAGCAATCTGTAAATGATTGATGCACAAATGCTAATCAAAACTGATATTACATAACAAAGAAAAGCTTGTTTGTATTCATATAGCTATCTTAACAACCACATCTCACTAATTCATACTTGAACAATTGAACTTAACCAAAAATCCAAACATAATAAAAGACTGGTTCAATTCCTTCTTTTTTCTTTTTGTCTTAAAACTTCAATATACCTTCTGATTATGTGTGATATCGGCGGCAGTAAGCTTGGCGTACTGAGCCCGCATATTCTCGATTTTTTGCTTCATGAAAACTTCTTTCCTTTCCTCGTTTTCGAAATACTTTGACCCTTTGCTCATTTCATAAACTACTCTCTGCACTTTCTCCTTGTCCACCCCTTCCATCCCTACAACAAATTCGCTCTCAAAATAACTTAATCAAGTACAATTGATCAATTTAACAGTAATAATGAACTTATAATTAAGAAATTACCTGCTTTGGCATTAGTATAAACAGTGTTATACGATTGCCACGGCCGAGCGGAATCGTCGCCGGAAATAGGCATTTCAATTTTCTCCATTTTTCCTTCCCCTTTGAAGATTACCTTCCAATTGGGGATCTTATGCAGTGTTCCAGAAAGTGAGTGGATTGAATCATTGAATATTTTGGGTAACGACTTTTAGATTTATACGGGGTAAATTATTATTGAAGAAAGAAGGAAGAAAGGAAGGGCGAAAATATTAGAAGTAGGAGACCGCGCCAAAAAGAAATGAAAACATAGATGGAAAATTGATTTTTTTTTTTTTTTGGATAATTAATTATTTTATTAATTGCTGAAAGTTTAAGTACAAATTACAACCCAAAGAAAAAAATATTAAAACAAACTACATTGACAACATAACAACCTAATTACAAACGAAATCAACTAATGGCCTTGAATGGTTGTCATGTGTATTTATTTTACTATTTATATTGCAGTAATAATTAATACATAATATATGCAAAGTTGCTTTTAGAGCTAATTGTTGAAAGTTTTAAATATGGGCTTACATAATTTATATATTATTATCTAAAGTTTATCCGGTTTGATGATGTTTCATAAATTTGAGGCCAATCATACGTGTGGATAACAAGGATATTGGGTCTGGGTCATGCACATTGCGTGTTTTGGTGGGTAAACTCAGTCTGGTGTGGCCCGTAACCAGGGGCGGACCTAGGCGGTGTTTGTTGGGGGGGCCGAATTTTTTTTTTTAGCAAATAACCTTGATTTTTTTACTCGAGAATGAACGTTAAAGTAAACTCTAATATTTTTTAGCAAATCATATACGAATATCTATTTACATAATTAATAGTTTAAAAAATTAATAAATTCAGAAAACACAAGGACAATTTACAATATAAAATTTAGTTATTGTAAAGTTGTATTTAATACAAGGTAATACTAATAAATATTCATAAGGAAGAAAATTGAAACTAATACTAATCGTAAGGAAAAAAAATTAAAACAGCGCATAAGGAAAAAATTAATACTAAAAGACTAAATAATTAATTCTAAAAACACCATACACACGATTGAGCTTCAGGGATTCGAACTCTGGACCTGATAGTCCTGTCAGCGACTTACCACTAGGCTACTTTAGTTTGTTGTAAACATTTACGTATATGTACTATTTATTTTAAATTCTGGGGGGACCATGGCCCCCAGTCCCCAAAGAGGTCCGCCCCTGCCCGTAACAAAGAGATGCATATAAGTTTTAGTTAATGTTACAACTAGGTTCTTCTCTATCCCTATATGTATGACACGTAGTTGACATATTCGATATGTCAGAGGATATTGTGAACAGGGTTGGTAGCAGTTAGAATTTTTTTTTCAATATAGCCTTTTAGATAAAATTATTTCCTAAAATGAATTTTTTATGAAGATCTAGCTCGATGCAATCGAGACGGCCCAAACAGAATTAATATTTTTTTTAAATTTGGTGTTCTAATATTATGTTTGATCCGTATATATATTTGTAAAATAATCTTACACTAGCACAAACATTTTCAACTAGTATTGTGTTTACTCCAAAATAATGATTTTACTTTTTGTGTATTTATATCTCGGTTTACCAGTTTCTAACGAATACATAGTGTTATTAATTACATTATATTGTATATACATGCTTACTAAATCTTACATACGTCTGACTCATGATTGTCCTCGTAAACCTTTTTTTTTTTTTTTTTAAGATAGTGAATATATTGTTACATCAAACACTATATTGAATCGAAATTTTACAATGATATCAAAGTAAATTAATCACTAGTATTAAACTAGAGAAATGCTAGTATGAAACTAGATAAAATACCCACATTCGTTGGAGTTGAACTCATGACCTCCTAGTCATGAAGATTTATCCTTAACCTCTTGGTTAAGGCACCATCGACGTCCTCAAATATTAATTTAATCACGTGGTATTTTACTTTTTATATGAATAATTCAAATATAATCGATTTGACTTTGATAAAAATTTTATAGTTGATGTTAACTCAATCTATAATCTTCTCTTTGTGATAAGATACGAGTATTCATGAAAGGATCCATAAATTTCGCTATACTTTTTTAATTACAATGATTTAAATTAATAATTTAAGAATAACTGTTCTACATTTTTAATCCTTAGGTAACTGTTTGTACCCAAAAAATCACCCTCGATAAATCGAGGTATAACGGCTCGATGACAAGCCAAAAATGGCATCTGGGCCGAACTAAGTCACTCCAAAACAGATCAGACCAAATCGGATCCAACCTGGACCAAAAATGAGTCCAATCGAACCAATGAGTTGGCCATGAGGCCAATTTGGAAACTCAACCCAATTTGCGCAATTAATTAATTTTGGGCCAAACATGAATTAATTAATTAATAAAGTTAATTAATTTATGGGCTAAGTTTAATTAATTACAAACTAAAGACCAAATTATGGTTAATTAGGCCCAATTAAATTCAATAAGTATTTTTGGACTAATTAATTAAGTTGATTAATTAATTGGGCCAAGATTAATTAAGTGGCCCACTTGATAAGTAAGGCCATTAATTAATTAATTGGGCAATTATATAAATGGGCAAATTATAATTGCAAAATAAGACCAACATGGCTCGACCCGAGACCACACATGGTCCGATCAGCCGAGGTCGACCCGGGCCCAATCCCAAAGTCGGCCAACTCTTGATTTTTTGGCCCAATTTGATTTTAATTGTTAATTAATTGGAGATAATTAATAAGAGATAAGGATAAGCCATATTAGTTGGCTTAAACAACAACTTCCTTAATTATCTCTAGTTAGTTATCATTAATTAAAATTCAAATTGAAAGACACGTTTCTTCTTCTCCAACTACCTTAGCTTTCAGCAAAAACATAGAGAAAAACCACCATTAAAGTAGTGGAGGTAGTGGGCAATTGCAAAGTAGTGGGAGAAGTGGGAACAAGGCCATCAACCCCTTGATTTTCGGCCATCAGGAGAGCAGTTTCTGGCATCAGCTTGTTTTTTCAGCAACTATAAATATACAGCAGCTGCCATTCGCGGGGACACACAACTCAATCAACAACTCTTCAGTCTACACTGATCGGCTCAACGCCTCACCGGAAGTCCAGCACCTTGCTGCTTCTTTTTCAGCAAACAATTGTCAATCCCTTGATATCAGCTGTCCCTCCTCAGCCACCAGTGATCCCTGACAGCCTGAAGTCTTGCCGCCGCCGCCGCCGCCGTCTTCCGCCGTCAGCTGACGCTGTCTCGAGCGAAACCTTGATAGCAAGCAGATCACAATCTGTTTTCTGTCGAGTTATCAGTCAGCCAACTCCTCGATATCAGTCTGTCCCTCCTCAGCCACCAGTGATCCCTGACAGCCTAAAGGCCTGCCGCCGCCGCCGCTCACAGTCAGCCGCCGTCTTCCGCCGTCAGCTGACACTGACTCGAGCGATACCACTCATATCAGCAAGTAGCTCGCTGTTAACTGTCATGTAAGTGCCCACGTATTTATATGACAAACTCATCAAGTAGCCATCTGCCTGATGAGCTCGTCGTCAAGTAGCCATCTGCTTGACGGCTATCGGCTGAGTAGCCATCTGCTCCGTCGATGCCTTGGTCAGTGGCCACCCGCTGATCAGAAGCCCGATTGATGGCCATCCATCAAGGTTGGGCGAACCATTGACGGGGGGTTTCCCGTCGTCAATGTTACTTTCTGTCAACAAGTCGTTTTTTATGCATTATCAGCTCATCGGCGGGTTTACCTGCCGATCAAGGAGTCAATTTTCAGAACTTAAAAGATTTATCAACTCATCTGGCAGATTATGCCGAAACAGGAGACTCATCGTTTTGTATATTTTTGTAATGGTTGTACATCGGGGAACTTGCCAATATTCTTTTGTTATTAATGGAAGTCGTTTGGCTCGTACGTCTTGACTCTTTTACATAAATATACTTTACGTCAATTGATTTCCATTGATATGATGTTTTCTATCAAGATCATGTTTTCTGTCAAGGTGTTTATTTAAATTGATTGATTGTCAAGGCACTTGCTGATTTTCAAATCCGCTAATATGTTAAGCAGGCCATCGATTGGTCATAAGTTTTTGGCACTTAAAAGAGATTTTCAGAAATTATTTAAGTCCTGCGGCCAGGCAGGCATAGAAAAGAACTAGGGGTAGTGTTTGCCTACTCTGTCGCAATCGTTTAGAAGTCAGCCTTACCAGGACAACTTATTTTGATATCAACGTGTCTTTGTCAGGACATTTACTTTATCAATTTACCGATATCAACATGTCTATTTTTCAAATCGTTATGTTTGCATGCACAAACATTGGCACGCCCGCATTCATTTTATATCATATCGAGGCATTTTAACATCGAGCTATTGGCTCGTCGAGGTGTTTGCTGACTGGTTTGCAAAAACAGTGTTCTGCAACTCCTCGATGCCAAACACCCCTCGATGTCAACCCCTCGATGACAAGCACCCCTTGATGTCAGTTTTATCGCAAACAATATTTTGGCACTTCTTGATGCCAAGGGTTGCTCGATGTCGTCGAGGCGTTCCTCGATACCAAATTTATACGCAAACAGTTCCTTGATGCCATGTATTGTCCGATGCAAAATTTATAGCAAACAGTAACCATTTATATTGTTTTCCAGTATCGGTATAATTAATATGAAAGAAATTGCAAGAAATTAAGGCACGTTAGAAACAAAAGTTGAACATATGCACATAGAGAAGGTGAAGATTTTTTCATTGAGTTAATTTTCCTAAGAAATACCATAATCTCAATTTCTTTTTGGTGTACCGCACAAAACACTCCTCGATCTATAAAAAATAGTGGGACTTACAACATATGAGCGTTTGTAGTCCAACGGTTAGGATAATTGCCTTCCAAGCAATAGACCCGGGTTCGACTCCCGGCAGACGCATTTTTCTTTTTGTTCTTTTTATACTCATTTGCTTCTTTATCACATTAAAGGTGTGGTGTGGTCTGTCATTTAAGGTATGGTGGGATTCAAATACTAAATTAATATGTCAATAATGTCAAATTGTGATACCAAATATGTTTTTTTTCCAGAAGAGTTGGTAACAAATATGTAAAGTATAATTTTAATTTTATTTGCTGTTTAATAGTAATTATTTTTGAAGAATCTCCATTAACACATTTGCTTCTTTATCACATTAAAGGTGTGGTGTGGTCTGTCATTTAAGGTATGGTGGGATTCAAATACTAAATTAATATGTCAATTAATAATGTCAAATTGTGATACCAAATATGTTTTTTTCCAGAAGAGTTGGTAACAAATATGTAAAGTATAATTTTATAGTAATTATTTTTGAAGAATCTCCATTAATTTATATATTTAGTAAGAAAGATGAGTAGCAGTAAGAGAGATAGTATAAATTCGATTTCTGTCTTTTGACTTGTTGCTGTAGTTTTTTTCTTTCCAAATAGATATTGCTGTAATTTATTTATGAATGTGAAAAATGGTAATATGTTTTTTTTATAAGTGTGGAAAATCTTCTTACATTGTAATTCTAATTGAACAACGAAAGAGAGAGAAAGGATCGGACCACATTTTCCAGACATTTTAGGTGCGTCCTTTAAATATAGTATGCATTCATGTGTGTGGCATAAATTGGATTCCTTAAGAGAGAAACGTGATTGCTTATATGGTAAATAAGTAAATACAGATATAGTAGAAATCTCAAAAGGGATTTTCCATAGATAAACTCAATCGATAATATTTTTATTACTGTTAATTTAGTATAATCTATGCACTTACCAATCTTATTACTGTTAATTTAGTATAAATATACGTATGGGACTGAGAAAAAATATAACATTTAGGATTAAATTCAGCAATGGCAAAGCTCTTGAACCTTTGTTTCTTCATCATTGTTAATCTCGTGCTTGGTATAAATTCAACTCTCTAGCTATATCAATCTTTTTTTTTTTTTTTTAAGAGTACATTAATCTCTTTCAATTTCAAGTATACGATGATTATATATATATTACTATTAATACTAAGAAATTAAGTTAATTATATATTGTGTATAAAATCATATTTTATGTACGTACATACGTACGACTTACAAGTTATCAAGTCTAAACAAAAATTAATTCTTTGATTTCTTCCGTATACTAAATACACAAATTAACCTATTATTTATTGTTTTTAAAGTTTACTAGTAACCACTCTTTCTTTATGTTTATGTTTATGTTTATGTTTTCTCAGATTCTCAAGTCCGTGCAATACCTTATGATTATAGTTACACACACGAGGCAAGCTCCCTAGCTAGCTATTTAATCCAACATCTTCTTCTCAATTTATCACAATATAATATTATATATAAACAATTTAATATAAACCTTAGCTATCAGCATCTTTTATTAATATATATATTTTCAGTGTTTGGACAAGCCTCTTGGGCCTCAATACGGTGGAGGAATAGTTGTGAATCCAGAACTGAATCATGGATTGAAGGGGTGGAGAACATTTGGAGAGGCAAAAATAGAACATCAAGAATCAAAAGATGGCAACAAGTTCATTGTAGCTTTTAAAAGAAATGAACCTTATCATAGTTTCTCACAGAAGTTCAATTTGGAAAAAGAAAAACTTTATACTTTTTCGGGTAATTATTCTCTGAGCAAAATTGCATTTTTAGTCCCATAAACATATTTAGTCCTGTAGTTTAGAATAATGTACTACTTTTGTCCCAATTAATTTTTAAACATATATATATATATATTTATAAAGTACGTACGGGACCAAAATTATGTATGTACTAAGGGTTCAGTTTCGTAGGACTAGCTAGCAATACAAATTTTCGCTTCATGGTTTATCAATATTCAAAAAGTCGGGTTTGGTTTTAAATGTTATATAGGTATAGTATTGTTCCTGAATTTGTTTGTGATTTTTTTATTGTAGCATGGTTGCAAGTAAGCCATGGAAATGCAGACATAGCAGCTGTTTTCAAAACAGAAAGCAGTTATGAAACTGCTGGATGGGTTGTGGCACAAAAGGGATGTTGGTCCATGCTTAAAGGTGGTCTAGTTGTCAACGCTTCTGGTCCTGCAGACCTCTATTTTGAGGTAGCTAGGTTCATTTTTCTTCTTCTTTCTTTCATGTACTGATTATGTATTGTATGTATTTATCAAGAGCTAGACCCTAATTAATTAATTAATTAAGATTATTATTATTTTTGATTTTGATTGTTTTCTTGTCTTTAATTAATTTGTTTTCAGAGCAACAACACAAAAGTTGATGTATGGGCAGATAGTGTGTCACTACAACCATTCACACATGAAGAATGGAAATCTCATCAAGATGAAAGCATAGAAAAGGTAAAATATATGTCGACAGTACGTACAATTAATTAATTAATTATAGTATTAAAAATGTCAGTACAAAAAGTAATATATACTCCTATATATATACTAATAATTAATGAATCTGTGCGTGCAGTTTCGCAAGCAAAGGGTGAAATTCCAAGCAGTGGATCAACACAACAAACCCATAGCAAATGCAACAGTAACCATAACCCAAACCAATTCCAGATTCCCATTTGGTTCTGCAATTAACGCAAACATTCTCAGCAACACCGCCTATCAGAAGTGGTTCACATCCAGATTCAAGTACACTGTATTTGAGAATGAATTGAAATGGTACGTAAAATTAATCTCAAAAACTACCTCCAAGCAAATTAATTAATTAAGAGGAAAACTAATTAATTAAAATTCAATTTTAGGTACGCCACCGAGATCAACCGAGGGGTCGAAAACTATTCAGTCTCCGACGCCTTGGTCCGGTTCGCCAAATCCCATGGCATTGCGGTTCGCGGCCACAATGTGTTCTGGGACAACCCAATACGTCAACCTAATTGGGTTGGAGGTATGTATACATATACATATATATATATATATATATATATATATATATATATATATATATATATATATATATATATATATCTATCTATATAGATGGAAAAGTTTTACTAGCTAGCTAATAGTATATATATAATTAAATCGATTGATAATAAACTAATTAATTAAACGAAATCTCTTATATAATTAACTTATTAAAATGAATGAAAACGAATGTAGGACTATCTCCGAACGATCTACGTGCAGCTGCCAGTAAAAGGATAAAATCAGTGATGAGGAGATATAAGGGACAATTTTTCCACTGGGATGTTGTTAATGAGAATTTGCATTTCTCATTTTTCGAGAGCAAGCTCGGTGGTTATGCTTCTACCGCTTTTTACAAGACGGCGAGCTACCTGGATCCTAGAGCGACGCCGTTTTTGAATGAGTACAACACCATTGAAGTTGCAGATGGAGATGCTTCGCCGCACAAGTTTCTGCAGAAGATTTCACAGCTTAGGGGTCAGGGGTATAAAGGTCCTTTGGGTATTGGGCTTCAGGGGCATTTTGGGAATGTCAATTTGCCTTTTACACGGGCTGCACTTGATACGCTTGCTTCTGCTAGATTGCCCACCTGGGTCACTGAATTGGATGTTCACTCCGGGCCCAACCAGGTAATTAATATTTATAAATTAGATTTAGTAGTAGTTATTTATAATATAAATTATTACTATTAAATATTAAATTTATGTTGGTGTTGTTGTAGGCAAATGACTTGGACCAGGTGATTAGAGAGATTCATTCACATGCAGCAGTACAAGGTATAATGCTTTGGACTGCATGGAGTCCAGGGGGATGTTACAGAATGTGTCTCACAGACAATAATTTCAGAAACTTACCAACGGGCAACGTCGTTGATAGATACTTGCGTACATTTACTCAAGGATCGGAGGGGATCACTGATCCTAATGGCCTCTTTGAAACGTCGATGTATCATGGAGAATATGAAGCCAAAATCAGTCACCCCAATGGAATTAAATCTTTTTATTTCAAGAATATTAATGTGGCACCAACAAACCATCAGGAAGCAGAGGCAGTGGCAGAGGATATATTCAATTTCAAGATTAGTGTTTAATTAACTAGTACTTTATATATAGAATAATAAATGTCATACACTAGCTATATATATTTGTATCTGTCTAGGTATACCTACAATTTCATTCCGCTAGGGATCCTCTGTCCCAAATATGGTGTACCACTATGTGTCACATTTCTAATTAAATGACACGTGTCCATTTTTATAAATGTGCATCACATGTGATCATTTCCACATATATTCTCCAACCACCCTTCAATTTTCATCTTAAACACACCATTAATCGTGGGTCACGGATCGGAGCGAATAGACATTAGAAAGACAATCAACCCAAAAAATTGATTTGTTATATGATTCCTTAATTCTCTGTTGCTCCGTTGATTTTTTTTTTAAATATTCATGTAAGTCAATTGATTTTTAGCAGCTAACCTGTTATTTCAATTATAATTCCTATTATTCGATTAAAATATATCATATAAAAAACGATATACTCGAGTAAGAAATACTAATTTAAAGTGGATTACCACAACATTGGGGTTTAAAATTGCTATTGTCGATGTTTCGGTGCGGCAATGGGGCTCGACAGGTTTATGATATATTTTCCTTGTATCCTTTTAGATCTGCAGAACCATATTATTTTTCTGTAAAATATTGATTTTTAACCTACAGGCTATTTAAATGGTGGAAGACCATGAACACATTCCAGTTGGATTTTTCTATAACAGACTGTATTGCATTGTATTGATGGAGACGAAGAAGATGGTGGAAATTATCCAGTGTGATGCATAGTTATGAAGTTAGACACGTGTCATTTAATTAGCAATGTGACATATAGTGGTACACCATTTTGGGACAGGAGATCCCTAGCGATTTCATACGGGTTGAATTTTACTTTCCACACCCAAAATAATACCCCATCATATATCAATCACTCTATTGTACTTTGTCATATGTTATAAATAAATGGAACTTAATTTTAATAATATCCATTCCTTAGTTTGTCAATGACTTTTTTAGAGTAACCATTATTACGTACATTAATTATATGTATCCATATTACTAAAATATATAGTTTGTCAATGATTTTTTTTTATAGAAACCATTATTACATTAATATATATGTGTATCAATATTACTAAATAAGAAATCTATTGAATTACAATCAAATTATAAAAAAATCAATCAAAATTCTAATTATTTACTATTTAGAACTGTTACCTCTACAAAAATGTGAAATGTAACGTAAAGTATTTTGTTTGTGTTATTAAGAAAAAAAGGATGAAACTCGAGTTGTTGAATTCTAATAAAACAAGTAAAAATAAATAAACTACATTTAAAACTTTTTTTTAAGGCAGTTAAAGTAAATACTACTAACTAGTGTTGACGGAACTAACTTAAGATAAAGTAACACTACAATTTTTCCAAGTTTAACATGAAAGAAAGAAAGACTAAGGAAGAGATTGTGCAACTAAGTTTAACATTTTAGAGGGTGAAGTGCTTATCCAAAAATTTGTGGAATAAAATGCTAAATTTTAGAAATATATGGGGTGAAGTGTACTTTTTTTCCTTGATCTACTAAATAAGGTGTGTGACGCTATTCTTAACTTTATTTAATCTTATACTGTATAATAATATAATTGAAGCTTCTGCCTCCCAACATTCCCTTTTGCCGCTCTTTGCTACTACCTACTCAATTACAGAATTACTATTTTTCTTCACTTCCGGAACAATCAAAGCTTCAAATTCACAGCTACCCAATTAAGTTTTTACAAACCCCTACTCAAGAAGGTCAGATTTTCGTCAACTGTTTTACTTTGTGTCAGATTCAATTTTGTTTATCTAATTTCTGACATTTGCTTAGCTGTTTTGCCGACTCATTTATTTGCTTCTGAGTTCTTTTTGTTATATTTTATAGGGTGATTAATGCTTAAACAAATTATTGCTCTTCGTATACACGCTCTCAATTAATTCATAACATGGGTTTGTTGGGACTTCTTTAAATTAGATTCATAGAGTTCCCTCTTGCTTTACCTATTTTCTTTACTCCATTCCTGTGTAGATTTGTTTATTTAAAAATTATTTGTCAGACGCCGCCATGTGAGGTTCTCTGCTAGGGTTTTGAGTTTGAGTTCTTGTCAAGAAAATTGTTTATTGCAATGAATTAGGTAACAAAAAAATAATAGTAATAATATGAAGCCTATTTGATTTCTCAAAGTCAATACACATAAAATTAACTGGGGCATTCCGAGAATTGAACTCGGGACCTCTCGCACCCAAAGCGAGAATCATACCACTAGACCAAATGCCCAATTGTTTATGATTTGTGCTATTAATTTTGGTAAGTGTTAATAGTTATGCTCCACATCTAGAATCTAGATACAAATCTCTACTACAGGAAGCTGAGGACTTAAAGTGCTTTATGTTTTTTTGTTTTTTTTGGGTGTGTGCACTTCTTTAAGCCGTTTGAAAATGCAACAATGACTTATTATGAAGTCGCATTAGGTTTACTTTTGTCGGTTGGGTTACTTACAAAGACATAGAAGTTTCAACAAACGACTTACCCGTTCGAATTCCACTATACTAACTGTAACAAGAATAATGTAACATTGGTATTTTCATAAAACAGTAAGATGTGCCTAAAAATTGTGCATTAGCTTTCTTACATGGTGTGATCCATGCTGTTGATCATGCTAATTCTATAGTTCGTTTATTCATTACTAGCATTTATAAAGTTGTGTATTTCGTGTTTCTTTTATAATGAAATGCCCCGATCTTTGTATAATTTGGCATGAAATGGCTCACCAATGTTGTGTGGACTTTCTTATTCTTTTTGTTAAGAAATTTACTGCTGAGCTTTAATGTAGCTATCAGGCCCCTTAGTTTGGTTTGCTAATACAGTATCAGCTATTTCCTAACTTCTATTGCATGTGGAAAGTGCTTTTTTAGCATTTCCACAATGACAAGATAAAATATCCTAGAATTTCTTGTTTAGTTTCAGACTATATCATTTTGACATTGAGTTCAAATAACTGGAAACCTATAGTATGGAACGTATTATGTATAAGTAGTAATTGTACCAAAACTTATGTATCTGTTATATAATTTCATTTTTTGTAAGAGTTATAGCTAGGTGAAAGTTGACTTTGTGTCAGATTATTAGACCAAAAACGATAAACACAGGAGAAAAAAAGTCAAGAAAACTACTTTGAATGGGGCATTCCGAGAATCGAACTCGGGACCTCTCGCACCCAAAGCGAGAATCATACCACTAGACCAAATGCCCAATTATGTATACTCATTCTGCTTTTACTTGTGTTATTATTACTTTAGCTATTCAAGATTGACTTTGTTATTTCTGTATCTTAGATACTTTGAGGTATTTGCAATAAAATATTGTCAGCTATTGTGAAATTGAAAATAATAGATGCATTCACTAGTTACAGGAGTTCTGAAGGGGATGAAAGGATCTAGTCTCCATTCCTCAGTTAAATTATACGAAAAACATGAAGTATAACAAGCATTTTGGGATAAAATTTATACATTGGATGCCGACTAAAACAAATGTAAAATTTGCCTCTGGACCGGTTTCCTTATTTATTTGTTTTGAGTATTTAAACAAGCTTTTCATTGTGTACCTCTAGAACTACATGGAAAGGCTCTAATCTATTTCACATAGTAATCAAGGCATTTTAGGCCTTAGTGCCTGTAACAAACAAATTATTACTGTTTTACTCTGCAAGTTCCTCATAAACGTCACGGATTATTAAGCTAATAGTTTTGTTTATTTAGACTGTGATTTAAGTCGCATCAGTTATTCTGATGCTATTAACTTTGATAGTAATAAATCTCTCGTTAATGCTATTTCTTCCACTGCAATTTCACTGCAAAGATGTATGCCACTTTCTTGGTCTGAGATCTAAGTATAGTATTCAGTTTCCTTTTCTTTTTCTTTTGTTTGCTGCTGTTCCGAGTACTTTTTGTCAGACACTGTTGTACTATTCAAACCTATGGCTACTTCACCTGAAGTAGTTGCCTTTCTTAAGCATGATCTATGGAAGCATCTTTTAGTACATTACACTTTTGGGCATAACTAATTAACGCCACAGTTGACCTCAGACACAAAAAATATAGAAATATAAATAATTGTAAAAATAAAATGTATTGGAGTGGGGCATTCCGAGAATCGAACTCGGGACCTCTCGCACCCAAAGCGAGAATCATACCGCTAGACCAAATGCCCAATAATGTATACTCATTGTTTTGTTGTTGCATTACTTTGTGGCTTAGGATTGGCCATTCTGCATCTTGGATTCTTTCAAGCATTTGCAACGAAAATTGTCAGAAATTGTGAAATTCAAAAGTTGTAAACGCAGCCACTTTCTAGAGGATAGTTTTTAGAGTATGAGAGAATATAGTCACCAATTCCACAGTGAAATATGCGATAATTTATTTAATGTTTGGCTGATTGTCCACTTTCTTGTTTTTGGTTTGCAAGTATTTTCATTGATTTGGCAAACATATTTATTCCATGGACTCTTGGCTTTAAATCCAGATAAGCTCTAAATGGTCAGGCAAAGCATATCTGCTATGAAAACTGTAAAGCCCACATAGGTACATTTTTTTAATGGAAATCCTTTGAGTGCAGTATACATATGGTATAAGAGAGAGAGCATTTTGAGATGAAATTATACATGCATGCCCTCTAAAACAAACGTAATATTGCCTCTGCAGTTTTATTTTCTGTGCAATTGCTTGGCATGAGTTATAGTATTCCATTTCGTTTTCTCATTCTTTTTGTTGCTGCTGCTCATACTTTTCTTCATATAAAGTTGCACTATTCAAATATTTGTACCTGCAGTATTTGACCTCTCCTATGGATGAAATGTGGAAGCGTCTTTTAGTAGATATCTCTCTACACTTGTGGCATAATGAATCAGTGCTACAGTTGACCTCATGTTTTAATTTTCCCAAACAGAATATATAAAAATAAAATACAGTGAATGTGACTGGGGCATTCCGAGAATCGAACTCGGGACCTCTCGCACCCAAAGCGAGAATCATACCACTAGACCAAATGCCCTTCTGGTGATCCAATTTCTGTTTTCGTAAATTATATCATTTTGATTTTCCTTTTCCTTTCGGTCAGATGTTAGTACGGAATTGTAACTCGGAATTTTTGCGTGGAATCATACTTCAAGTTGACCACCTACTATTTCTTAAATGAATTTAAAACACCAAAAATATATTGTTAACAAGCAGATGATCTTTTTTATCTGGTTTCCTCACCTATGTAGTGATGTTATTGGTAGACTGAATGCCAATTCTTCCAAAAGTTATACTACAATTCAGATTAGGAATTCTGAGTTTAGTTCTAGTTATGCATGATTTGGTTAGTTATTTCACTATACATCATTTTTTGTTGCCTCTAAATAAAATAAAATAAAATCAATTAAGGCTTGTGAAAACTTTATTTTATTGGGGCATTCCGAGAATCGAACTCGGGACCTCTCGCACCCAAAGCGAGAATCATACCACTAGACCAAATGCCCAATTATGTAGTCATTCTGTTTGTACTTTGTTGTGTCATACTTTTGAGACTCACAATTGGCCATTTCTTGTTCTGTATCTTAGCTTCTTCGACGTATTTCAATTTGTCAGCTATTTTGACATTGAAATTTTGTAAATGACAGTTACAGGAGTGCTTGAAGGAATGAACATATCTAGTCTCATTGCTTATTAAAATATGCAAAACTTATAGAACAACAGAGTATACATATGGTATAGGAGAAGAAGCATTTGGGGTTAAAATTGTTACATTTCACGTCGACTAAAACAAATGTGAAATTGCCTGTGAACTGTTCTGTCTTTTATTTGTTTGCGTATTTTAGCAGGATCATGATTGTGTGTTTTCTAGATCTAAATTGACAGGCTATGATCTATTTCTCATTGGTAATTAAAATATATATTTGTTCTCAGATGCTGTTAAAGACTGTATTTTTCTTTTACTCTGCAAATCTCTTGCTATAAATTTCAGTGATTATTTGTAGCAAAATAGTTTCTTTTATTTAGACTGAGTTTTAAGTCACTTAAATTATGCTAAAATTATTTACCTTGATAAAAGTAAATATGCCATTAATGTTGATGTATAATTTATTTCTGCAGGATTTGCCACATCATGACAAAAGCTTGTCGTATGCGATTTTCTTTGTCTGAGATCTAAGTATGGTTTTCTATTCGCTTTCTCATCTTTTGTGTTTATAATATTTTCCTACAAACACATTTGCATTATTCAGACATATGGCCTGACTTCACCTTATGTGGTTGACCTTTCCTAAGCATGATCTATGGAAGCATCTTTTAGTACATTACACTTTTGGGCATAACTGATTGACGCCACAGTTGACCTCAGACACAAAAAATATAAAAATATAAATAATTGTAAAATAAAATAAAATGTATATGAGTGTGGCATTCCGAGAATCGAACTCGGGACCTCTCGCACCCAAAGCGAGAATCATACCACTAGACCAAATGCCCAGTCATGTATACTCATTGTTTTGTTGTTGCATCACTTTGTGGCTTAGGATTGGCAATTCTGCATCTTGGATTCTTTCAGGCATTTGCAACGAAAATTGTCAGAAATTGTGAAATTCAAAAGTTGTAAACGCAGCCACTTTCTAGAGGATAGTTTTTAGAGTATGAGAGAATATAGTCACCAATTCCACAGTGAAATATGCGATAATTTATTTAATGTTTGGCTAATTGTCCACTTTCTTGTTTTTGGTTTGCAAGTAGATTCATTGATTTGGCAAACATATTTATTCCATGGACTCTTGGCTTTAAATCCAGATAAGCTCTAAATGGTCAGGCGAAGCATATCTGCTATGAAAACTGTAAAGCCCACATAGTTACATTTTAATGGACAAATTTCTTTTCTTAAGAACACATACAATATTCGTCACTTATACATATGGCATAAGAGAGAGAGCATTTTGAGATGAATTTATACATGCATGCCCACAAAAGAAACGTAATATTACCTCTGCAGTTTTCTTTTTTGTGCAGTTGCTTGGCATGAGTTATGGTATTCCATTTCGTTTTCTCATTCTTTTTGTTGCTGCTGCTCATACTTTTCTTCATATAAACTATAAAGTTGCACTATTTAAATATTTGTACCTGGAGTATTTGACCTCTCCTAAGCATGAAATGTGGAAGCATCTTTTAGTAGATTTCTCTCTACACTTGTGGCATAATGAATCAGTTCTACAGTTGAACTCGTAGTTATTTTTCCCAAACAAAAAACATAAAAATAAATTACAATGAATGTGACTGGGGCATTCCGAGAATCGAACTCGGGACCTCTCGCACCCAAAGCGAGAATCATACCACTAGACCAAATGCCCTTCTGGTGATCCAATTTCTGTTTTCGTAAAGTATATCTTTTTTCGGTCAGATGTTAGTACCGAATTGTAACTTGGAATTTTTGCGTGAAATCATACTTCAAGTAGACCACCTTAAATGAATTTAAAACACCAAAAATATATTGTTAACAAGCAGTTGCTCTTTTTTATCTCGTTTTCTCACCTATGTAGTGATGTTATTGGTAGACTGAATGCCAATTCTTCCAAAAGTTATACTACAATTCAGATTAGGAATTCTGAGTTTAGTTCTAGTTATGCATGATTTGGTTAGTTATTTCACAATACATCATTTTTTGTTGCCTCTAAATAAAATTAAAAAAAAAATCAATTAAAGCTTGTGAAAACTTTATTTTATTGGGGCATTCCGAGAATCGAACTCGGGACCTCTCGCACCCAAAGCGAGAATCATACCACTAGACCAAATGCCCAATTATGTAGTCATTCTGTTTGTACTTTGTTGTGTCATATTTTTGTGAGTCAAAATTGGCCAAATCTTGTTCTGTATCTTAGCTTCTTCCACGTATTTCAATTTGTCAGCTATTTTGACATTGAAAATTTGCAAATGCACTCACCAGTTACAGGAGTGCTTCAAGGAATGAAAGTATCTAGTCTCAGTCCTTATTAAAATATGCAAGAAACTTATAGAACAACAGAGTATACATATGGTATAGGAGAAGAAGCATTTGGGGTTAAAATTGTTACATTTCACGTCGACTAAAACAAATGTGAAATTGCCTGTGAACTGTTCTGTCTTTTATTTGTTTGTGTATTTAAGCAGGCTCTTGATTGTGTGTTTTCTAGAACTAAATTGACTGGCTATGATCTATTTCTCATTGGTAATTAAAATATATATTTGTTCTCAGATGCTGTTAACTAAGACAGTATTTTTCTTTTACTCTGCAAATCTCTTGCTATAAATGTCAGTGATTATTTTTAGCTAATAGTTTCTTTTATTTAGACTGAGTTTTAAGTCACTTCAATTATGCTGAAAGTATTAACCTTGATAAAAATAAATATGCCATTAATGTTGATGTATTATTTATTTTTGCAGGATTTGCTTCATGCATTCAAAGCTTGTCGTAAGCGGTTTTCTTGGTCTGAGATCTAAGTATGGTTTTCTATTTGCTTTCTCATATATTGTGTTGCCAATATTTTTCTTAAAACACAATTACATTATTCAAGCCTATGGCAGGACCCACTTTAAGTAGTTTACCTTTCCTAAGCATGATCTATGGAAGCATCTTTTAGTTGGATCCTCTTTACAAACTGGCATAATGAATTAATGATACAGTTGACCTCAGATCTTTTCCGGGAACAAAAAAGATATAAAGAATATGCATTATACTATCTAGGGGCATTCCGAGAATCGAACTCGGGACCTCTCGCACCCGAAGCGAGAATCATACCACTAGACCAAATGCCCAATTATGTTTACTCATTCTGTTTTTACTTGTTTTGTCATTACTTAACTGATTCAAGATTGGATTTGTTATTTGTGTCTTAGATTCTTTGACATAGTCGCAATAGAAAATGGTCAGCTATTGTGAAACTGAAATTTTTAAATGCATTCACTAGTTCTTAAGGGGAAGGAAGGATCTAGTCTCCATTCCTCAGTTAAAATATGCGAAAATCATAAAGTATAACAAGCATTTTTGGATAAAATTGATACATTGGATGCAGACTAAAACTAATGTAAATTGCCTCGACTGTTTTCCGGTTTTATTTGTTCGTGTTTTTAAACAAGTTTTTCATTGTGTGCTTCTAGAACTAAAGCAAAAGGCTCTGTTCTATTTTTCATAGTAATTAAGGGATTTTAGGTCTCAGAGCTTGTAACAAAATAAAATACTATTGTTTCACTCTGCAAGTTCCTCATAAATGTCACGGATTATTTGTAGCTAATAGATTCGTTTATATAGACTGAGAATTAAATCACTTCAGTTGTTCAATCTGAAACTATTAACCTTGATAATTATAATAAATCTCTCATTAATGCTAATGAGTTTTTTAATTCTCTGCAGGATCTGCCACTTCAGCTGCAAATCTAAGTATGGTATTCAATTTCTCTTTTTCTCATTCTTTTGTTGCTGCTGCTCCGAGTACTTCTCTTCAGACACAGTTGCAATATTCAAACCTATGGCTACTTCAATTTCCAATGTAAATTCCTCTTTACACTTTTGCGCATGACGGATTATCGCCACAGTTGACCTCAGACACAAAATATATAAAAATAAAATGTATTTGACTGGGGCATTCCGAGAATCGAACTCGGGACCTCTCGCACCCAAAGCGAGAATCATACCACTAGACCAAATGCCCGATGTTGGTTATCATCATCGGCAGAGGCACATATACTCTGAAGGGGTACATGATCCACCCTCAAAACATAAAGTTTATTTAGATGTGTATTTATAATTAGATATTAATCTTTATGTTACATTAAAAAAAAAAAATAGGTTTAAATTTTGTATTATTTAGATTTGTCATGTAATGGATCCATTTTAATTAAAATTAAATTTCTATGTAAAAAAGGTCTCTGTGTACTTATATTATAGTATGAAATTAAAATTTTCGCTTTCACTCATTTATGAAATATGAAAAAATTATTTTATATCAATCAACTATGATTTTAATTAGAAATTTAGTATTGTATACAATCGTTATTGTAACTTTTATGCATTTGGAATCTGACAAAGTTTATGGTTTCATCAACTGTGGATAGGGTCTATTTGCTATGAAGTATAAGATTTTTAGTATGAAGTACAAAATGAATGGGAGAAATTAGAAAGAAAGAAATGGTTGGAAATGATGAAATTAAAGGAGAAGAATGGAGACAATTTTTTTTATTATAGGTTGAGGGATGAGAATGGAATTCCCTCATACTTTCCCTCCAATTTTGTCATAGATGGAGTCCACATCAGCTGGTGGAATAGCTGCGTACAATGATGGATGATTAGGCACCCTCTTGAAAAATTATCAATTAACTGAGTCACATAACATGTATTTGACTCTATTTTGGGCTAAAATAAGATTAAACTAGTCAAATTAATTTAGTAACATAACTTAATTATTAGTTCGGATCTTGAAATGTTTGTTTTTTCCATTTCGAGCTAGTCTTAGTTGATTTTTACAAATTTTCTCCAATTAGATTGAGTCACACGGCTTCGTGCGCGTGACTCAATTTGAGCAATTAAGAATATTGGTCTAAAATATAATTAATATTGTTAAATTAATTTAGTTGCATGACTTAACTATGAATTTTAAAGGGAAGTATATGAAGAGTTTTGTAATTTAATCCATATTGTATCAAAGTAGAATAACAAATTTAGTTCTTTGATGAAAATATAACTTGTAAAATTAATCCCAATGAGGCCTTCCCTCAATTAAAGTTGAGGCACCAAGACCTTGAAGTCTTGAATTTGATTTCACATGATGTGTAGATATTTCTCAAGTTTAATACTATTTGATAGTTATGTTTTATTTGTACTTTATTTAATTAATTGGATTTGTTGGTGCGAATATAAATATCATTATGTTATTTACCATTTTACGCAATAAAAAAAAAATTAAGAAATAAGGCAAATTTTAGTTGAAACTACTTGAAATGTATGTATCTACACAGTACACACCCAGGGTGCATTAAAGATTTCTACTTTTTGATTGATATTTGTATATGATAGCTAACTAGTAGCCTAACCTATTTAATTAAAAAAAGAAATAGCATTCGAAAAAATAATTGAGATATCTATTTTATTTGTAAGTTTTTTTTTTTGGGTTAATTGTCAAAAGTAGGTCTATTTGGGTCGGATTAGATTCAACCTAGATCCGGATTCATTTATTATATCGGAGCGGGCTCGGGTCGGTTTCAGATCACTTGGGATCTAGATTTCTCAAGTCTATCGAATCTTGGCCGAATTCGGTTGGATATCGGGTCTTTTCAGATTTAATAAAATTTTAATTTTAAAATTTTACACCAGTATTTTTTCATAAAACATGTTCAAACTTTCTTAACTATTATTCATATTTTTTTATGAAAATAAGCATAAAAATGTGATTTTGAATGAATTATAACTATTATCATCTTAAACTAATAGTAAAATATTATTAATGTTACTTATTTAATAAAACATAAAACATTATGTATATGGAATATATAATTCTTTGATTTATTATCAGATATGAATTTTTAATGCATCGGTCCTAAATTCATATTCATTCCACGTATTTTGAATTTCGAATTAGATTCATCCAATTTTTAATTGGATTAAAATCCTAAAAAATCGGGTCGGAACCAATGAATTGAAAGTGTCCAACACTCTCGGCCTAGGCCTTGGAAAAATAAAATAACTATAAAAAAAAAAAAAAGGAATGCCTTTGATTTATTATCGGATAAGAATTTCTAACGCATCAGCCTTAAATTTATATTAGCTCTACTAATTTTGAATTTCAACTCAGATTCATGCAATTTTTAATTGGATTAAAATTCTAGAAAACCGGGTCGGACTCGGATCGGATTCGAAATGAAATATGCACCATTGACAACCTTAAATGAAATTGCCAACACTCTGGGCCTAGGCCTTGGAAAAATAAAATAATTATAAAAATAAAGGGGCATTCCGAGAATCGAACTCGGGACCTCTCGCACCCGAAGCGAGAATCATACCACTAGACCAAATGCCCAGTTTGTTAGCTATAAATTCATCTACTAATTATTTCATTCCGGAATATTCTAGGTAAGGGTAAAAATAGAAAATAACAAGGAAATATACAAGTAGGGGCATTCCGAGAATCGAACTCGGGACCTCTCGCACCCAAAGCGAGAATCATACCACTAGACCAAATGCCCTTGTGATGTCAGTTGTTATCTTTATATTTTACTTATTAGTAATTGTTTTCTTTATTCATTGCTTCCTAATTTCTATGATTTACTTGGGGTGTTTATGGGTTAGGGGTGTAACTGTCCGACTCCGTGTGTCCGTCAGATAAAAGTCGGTATATTAACCTTTTTAAAAAGATTTAATATATCGAGTGTTATCCGATGGACCCACGGAATTGAGTCATTATATAGGGGAATTGATAGTGGTTCATTATTTGTAATTCTTTGTACTTGGACAGTTATTTGATGATGAATGTATTCAAAAAAAAAATATTGAGTCAGGTATATTATCTCTAGCATGTGCCATTGTTCTATTAGGTTGGGTTGATGGGCACATTGCGCTCGTGGTATTTTTTGTGTTTGCATGATTTGGTTTACATTCGTCCTACTAGCTGATAGCTACATATCCACTGATGGCAAGAATCCAAGAATTGTTACAGAGAGGTTGTAGAATAAGTCCTAAACCCAATATAACACTTCCATTTTCCACATTTTGTGCAGGAGGAATGAAAGTTAAGCTTTGTGCCATAGCTAAATATAGCACTGTAATTGGTATAACTGTTGGATACTCGATCACATCCTCAATTAGCATGCAAAGCTTATCTTAATTACAAACACAAAATGGGCTAAATGTATATTTCTTCGTGATCTTGTTTTTAGGGCCATCAAGAGATCAAATTGCTTCCACAAACATGACCATCAAGTTTGTTGTCATATGTAAAACAATCCTTTTATTTGACTTCTGGACTAATTCAAATTGTTCTAAGCCAAATACCAAACTTTCACGAACTATCGATTATATCGCTTGTTGCTGCTGTCATGTCATTTTGATTTGGTTACTCTACCATAACCAAAATTGCAGGTCAGTGCAAAAGATCGATCTTGTATTTCACATTTGTGTTATGCGTTAACAAGCTCTAAAAAATTTCAAATCGGAACATTTATCAATGCATCCATTTCGTAATCTTCTTTGTAATTGACTTATATAGAAGGACAAGGAGGGCATGTTGAGAATATATATATATATATATATATATATATATATATATATATATATATATATATATATATATATATATATATATATATATATCCTCACATGAAGACATATTGGAAAGGATGCATCAAGTATGGACAAGACGTGGAATATCTACTCTGCCCATGGAAACATTGCATTTGCTATGTGAATCAATTACACATATAATAAGTTATAAATTATAATTTAGGGAAAAAAAAAGGAAAATAAGATAAAAGTTTGGAATGGAAATGCTTTAATTCCGGAGAAAATGATGAGTAAATGGCCAATCCCATAATTATGATCCAACCGCAATTCACTGCACACCACCATTTCTGTCTGTCTTTCCAGACTTTCAATGGGCTCCCTCAGCCCATTAAAAAAATTTCTTTCTTTTAAGAAAAAGAAAAGAAAAGAAAAAGAAGTTAAGATCCAAAATTTGAAAAGAGAGAGAGAACAATACAATACAATACAATACAATACAAGCGACGTCAATATAATTCTGTTGTTCTCTTTCTCACACAAATAAATAATTAAAAAAATAAAAAAGGTAGTAGAGAAAGAGAAAGAGGAAATAAAATAAAATGGCATTTGCAGGTACAACTCAGAAATGCACTGCTTGCAGCAAGACTGTGTATCTGGTTGATCGGCTGGCAGCCGATAATCGGATTTTCCATAAGGCTTGTTTCCGATGCCACCATTGCAATGGCACCCTTAAGGTATGTATGTATGTATGTATATATTTAATTTTGCTGCATGCTTAATTATATTATTGATGATGTTATATATATATATGTATTTCCATTTTAATTAGTTTTAGTAATCAACAATATTCTGATTCCGATGGATGGATGATTCTTTTAATTTGTTTTGTTTTTTCAGCTTGGCAACTTCAATTCTTTTGAGGGAGTTCTGTATTGCAGGCCTCATTTTGATCAACTCTTCAAAAGAACAGGAAGCTTGGAGAAAAGTTTTGAAGGTAAAATATATAATAGTATGTATGTATAACTTTAATTTTTTTTTCTTAAAAAAAAAATTTAATATACATATAGTATTCCTCAATTTATTGGCAAAAGTACTTTCTTTCTTTCTTGGGCCAGGAACACCCAAAATCTTGAAACCAGAAAGGACCACAGAAAATGAGGTAATATATATACAGCTGCTTAATTACTAGTAGGAGTAGGTGGATAGATAGATAGATAATCTTGTATTTACATTTGATTGAACAGAATGCAGTGAAGGTTTCAAATCTGTTTGGAGGTACAAGAGACAAGTGTGTTGGTTGTGAAAAGACGGTTTATCCGATTGAAAAGGTTAGTGTGAATGGAAGTGCGTACCACAAGAGTTGCTTCAAATGCAGCCATGGAGGTTGTACCATTAGTCCATCTAACTATATCGCACACGAGGGCGTTCTTTACTGCAAGCATCACCATATCCAACTTGTCAAGACCAAAGGCAATTACAGCCAGCTCGAAACCGATCTTGATCAAAAAGACCAACTCCCAACTCATCCCATCCAAATCGCAGCTGAGTCCTGATCGAATTCATTCATATATATCTAAATTAATTAATCTCAACGTAAGTAACTATTCATAATAATTTCTTCTTCTATTCTTTTAATTTTGAGCTGATCGAGTGATTTTATTTTATGTCATAATTAAATAACATGGCATTCCGGATGATCATATAGTATATATTAATTTCTTCTTCTGTAATATATATATATTTATGTAATCAGACAGACGTTTGGAATTTCGTTTTATATACCCAAGCAATCATAATCATGAGCAAATCATGATTATCAATCACCTGTGGCTGTTTCTTTTATTTAATGTAGCAGGTGTACTAGTCTAACAATAACATCAGGTCATTTCTGCTTGTTGTCTTTCAAATAAAATTTAAATTAGGGACTGATAATAAATCGAATCAAGCAATCAAATTTGTACGGGATATATTGAGTTTTGGGGGTGATATATTAAGTTAATACTTAATAGTATTTATATACCAACGGCTCATACGCAACACAAGGTGGAAAAAAAAATTCCAATAGGTGATCGGTCTAGTGGAAAATACTAGTCATTATAAAATAGCGAACCCAAGTTCGAATACCTGTTGGGAGATATTCCCACTTAATATGTCCGACGCGCCTCAAAAGGGATTAAACCATTTGTAAATAAATAAAACATAGTATATATATATATATATATATATATATATATTAAACAATAGATTACAATTCATATAATTTCTTAATCATATATATACTGTGGAGTGCGGTCGTATGCGGTTTATGCAATTTTGAATAATATAAACCCAAATTCGGTTGCAATTTGCAGTCTTATTTTCAAGAAAACCAATACCAACCCATTCATCCTTCAACCCACAAGTTGCAGCTGGTATGAATTGGATCAATTGATTGGGGCGGTTTCAGTTTCGTTGAACACCCCCTATTGTTGGGAGACCTAAATTGAATAGTTAATATGGATGCTACATACAATAAGCTCTTTGATCATCTGTGACTAGGGGTATATGCAAAATAATTCCCTATTTTATGTTAAACCTGCAAAAAACTATCTTGTGAAATTTTTATTGTGTCAAACTTCCTTTTGCTTTCAAAAACCCTGCAAAAAACACCCAATTTGTAAAAAATAGGTCGTTTCGAGTCAACATATTTCAAGAAACTATTTTTAAGATATTTCAAGTTGGTCCCTACAACTTCAATTGTTATAATTTTTTTTTACTGGGGACTGGGGTGATTACAAAATTAATAAACAAAATACTCTCAAAAAATATTACAGGTACAACTATGAATTTGAGTAAGATTAATTCAAACTCAAAAATATTTGGTGTTTGCATAATTAGAAACATTATCAAATATTTAATCATTCATTACTCATCCGATTCATTAACGATTCTAAGTTATCATTTTGACTTAGGGGTGGCAAATGGATCACCCGGATCGGATCTGGATCGGATCCTTGTGGATCGGATCTCAAATGGATCGGATCCATCATGGATCCATAATGATGGATCCTAAATGGATCCGATCCAAACCGGATCCGGGTGATAAAATTTCGGATCCACCATGGATCCGAATAGATCCATTGTCGATCCATGACGGATCCACGGTGGATCCGAATAGATCCATGACGGATCCACGGTGAATCCATCCGCGGATCCATCAAGGATCCACAGTGGATCCGTCATGTGGATCAAAGGGATCCCATGACATGTAATCAAACCAAATTCAGTCCAGAATTTTCAAAAAATTCAAATTTGCAACTCGGCTACTATTTAAGTATTTTCAAAAATTCGAATTGCACTTTTGGTCCCTCTATTTTTGAAAATTGCAATTTTGACCTCAGATTTTCGAAGAACCCATAATCACATTTCAGTCCAGAATTTAATAAATTCAAATTTCCAATCCGGACACTGATTTTCAGGAACAAAATTTGCACTTTTGGTCCCTCAATTTTTAAATATTGCAATTTTGACCCTAGATTTTTGAAAAATCAAGAATTGCAATTCAGTCCAGTATTTTAAGAAAATTAAAAATTTTCAATTTGGCCCCTGATTTCAGAAATTCAAATTTGCGCTTTTGGTCCCTCAATTTTTGTAAATTACAAGACCCCATATTTTTTAAAAACCAAGTATTGCGTTTCAGTACATAATTCTCATAAAATTAAAAAAAAATTCAATTTGGCCCCAGATTTTCAGAAATCCGAACTTACTCTTTTGGTCCCCCAATTTTCAGAAATTACAATTTGACCCTAAAATTTTGAAAAATCCAGAATTACGATTCAGTTCATTTTCGAAGATTAAAATTTTCATTTCGGCCCCTGATTTTCAGAAATTCAAAATTTCACTTTTGGTCCCTTAATTTTGAAAAATTGCAATTTGACCCCATATTTTTAGAAAAATAAGGATTTCAAATCTGGGCCATATTTTAGAAAAATTGCAATTTGACCCCATATTTTACTCTTTTGGTCCCTCAATTTTCAGAAATTACAATTTGACCCTAAATTTTTGAAAAATCTAGGATTACGATTCAGTGTATTTCTGAAGATTAAAATTTTCATTTCGGCCCCTGATTTTCAGAAATTCAAAATTTCACTTTTGGTCCCTTAATTTGCAAAAATTGCAATTTGACCCTATATTTTCAAAAATTGCAATTTGACCCTATATTTTAAAAAATTCCCAATCATGCCTTATAATTTGCTCTATGAGTTAATTCTTGTTGTTGATATCGGGATAAAATCACATAAATTGATTTGGGGCAAAATTATAATTTTTGAAAATTGAGGGACTAAAAGTGCAAATTTGGATTTCTGAAATCAGGTGCCGAATTGAAAATTTTAATTTTCTTAAAATTATGGACTGAATTGCAATTCTTATTTTTTTGAAAATATAGGGTCCAATTGCAGTTTTTGAAATTTAAGGGACCAAAAGTGAAATTTTGGATTTCTGAAATCAGGGGCCGAATTGAAATTTTCAATTTACTTAAAATACTGGATTGAATTGCAATTCTTGATTTTTCAAAAATTTAGGGCCAAAATTGCAATATCCAAAAATTGAGGGACCAAAAGTGCAAATTTGGATTTCTCAAATCAGGGGCCGAATTGAAATTTTCAATTTTCTTAAAATACTGGACTGAATTGATTTTTCAAAAATTTAGGGTCAAAATTGCAATATCCAAAAATTGAGGGACCAAAAGTGCAAATTTGGATTCCTGAAATCAGGGGCCGAATTGAAATTTTCAATTTTCTTAAAATACTGAACTGAATTGCAATTCTTGATTTTTCAAAAATTTAGGGTCAAAATTGCAATATCTAAAAATTGAGGGACCAAAAGTGCAAATTTGGATTTCTGAAATCAGGGGCCGAATTGAAATTCTCAATTTTCTTAAAATACTGGACTGACTTGCAATTCTTGATTTTTCAAAAATTTTAGGGTCAAAATTGAAATATCCAAAAATTGAGGGACCAAAAGTGCAAATTTTGTTCATGAAAATCAGTGTCCGGATTGGAAATTTGAATTTATTAAATTCTGGGTTTTTTAAAAATTTGGGGTTAAAATTGCAATATTCAAAAATAAGTATTAGAGAGAAAGGTTTTTACATTTCAAATTTCCAATAATAAATTTTTTTTTTGGATCAAATAATGGATCCAGTGGATTCTTTAGTGGATCCAATGGATCCATTAGTGGATCCATTAGTGGATCCATTGATGGATCCATCACAATCCATTACTTGTATGTGTTGATCCAATATAAATCCAGATTTTATGAGATCCGATCCAGATCCGATCCGAGTGAAAATTTAATGGATCTTTATGGATCGGATCCTTTGGATTTGGATCGGATCTGGATCAGATCCATGGATCTGATCCATATTGCCACCCCTAATTTTGTATAATATTTCTTTTTGTTTCTACAAAATTTTCAAACAAAATACTGTTTACTTCCAATTTTAATAACTTCTCATCCAACTATGTACAATATACCATCCATGTTTAGGAATAAAAGTGGTATGATAAGTACAATATATAAAAGTCACATAACAAATACTCCAATCAGCCATTTCCTATTTTCTACATTAATATTGATTTGGGGCTTTTGGCACTTTGCACCATGAAATTATATGGTTTTGGCACTTTGCACCCTAGTGTGTGTTTTGAAGAAAAAATTTATTGATTGAAGGGTATAATAGTTAGTTTCGTATATTTTTGGCACTTTACACCCTAAAAGTATAGTTTTTGACACTTTGCACTCTGAAATATAAAATATTGGCACTTTGCACCCAAAAAATATAATTTCTGGCATTTTCAACCCCGACTTAATATGATAATCTAAATTATATAAATAACAAGCAATATAATAATATGTTAGATATGTAAACGTAAATTTTAGATATTAAGTGAATAATCTAGAGGATACTTGAAAATAAAATGAAGACAATGTTTTTCTTTTAATCTAAATTTTACTGAGAGAAAATGCTAAAATAAGTTATTATAAAGTAAAATAATTTTAGAATAACAAGTTTATGATTGTTGTGCATAAAAATAACCATTTTATCTCTACGTCACTGACATTCATGAGTTTGTTTTAAAAAAAAGTATACATTAGGGTGCCAATGTCATACAAATTATATTTTTAGGGTGCAGAGTGCCATAAAATAATTAATCGAAGTGAAAAATGCTAATAATTATATTTTCAGAATGCAAAATGCCAAAATCCTATAATTTCAGAGTGCAAAATGCCAAAAACCCTATTGATTTGTCTAGTTTAGCTATATCATGACAGTTCTTGATTTTTTTTTCGAATAATATTAAGATAAGATTGTACTCCATATTAAAATGAGTTTATTTATATTTCATTTCACAAAATTATAATGGACCTTTTGTATGTAATTTTTTATTATTTTTAATGGGGTCCATTTATACATAAAACAAAATGACATATTAATTATATCCATACACTGAACTAAAGTATTAATAGTGCACAAAAGTTCACTAGGTCATTGCACCCCATTGAACTACATGTAGCTACATCTATTGATATATTTTTAAAATTATTTTTTGAAATATATCGATTCAAAACGATCTATTTATTACAAATTGGTTATTTTTTGCAAGATTTTTGAAAACAAAAAAAAATTTGAATAAAATTATCACATGATAGTTTCTTACAGGTTTAACATAACACATATTATCTTGCAAATTTTCCCCCGTGTCTAATACGTCTTTATGAAGGCCTCTCGCCTAAGTAGATCCAATCCTATCATCAACTCAGTCAAATCTCCTTTGATTGGACTTTCTCTAATTGATTGATATCATCTTCATTTCAAACTTGTGACCCTGCTTGATTCGGCCTTTTATAGCTTGTTCTTTTGAATTTTGTTCATCAATTCGATTGCAATTTTCAAAGTCCTTTTGCTTTTCTTTAAAGAAAAGTCCATCTTGATCGATGGTCAGCATTAATGCTAACAACCGCTTTCTTTCAAGGAGAGTTGAAAAAAAAACAAAACGAATTCAAAACGGAACTGAAAATACAAGCTTCTAATATCATAACACCTACACACCATGCTCAACAAAAGAAATTCATAGAACTCTACAAACTACGAAGTATGAAGATTATACAAACATATCACAGCATAAAAAGAATAATCGCGCTATTTTCTAAATAAAGAAATATAGTAAAATGTGGTAATATACCTACCATCTTTATCGAGTATAATTTTAGATGGAGCGAATTGCTTACAAGATAGCACGGGAATATATTAGCATTTAGGCAACCGTCACCCCATCTCCTCTGTCATTATGAGAAATTTGGCCTTTAACAACCAAAGCACCAAATATCAAAAGCTCCAACATCTCGAATCCAGCAGCAGAAACAAAATCCACTTTCTCATAACCCGGATCCAAACAAATGTTTGACCCATGTGTTTCGGCTGACCAACTGAGAGGAAGAGAGCTGCTAAGGGCAGTCTTCACAAGCTTTGCTTCCGCCAGAATTTGATCCAAAGCTTCAAAGCAGCAACTAGTGTTTCCACTTTTTTCAGCAGTTGAATCTTTCACCTGTAGGACCAGATATATCAAGGAAATAAAAGTATACATACATTTAATATAATTGGGAAGTTTGTATTTTCGGTCCTGCAGGACTGACCCTCTGCACTTTTGGTCCTGGATTCTTCTTTTGATAGTAAAGTCTGAAAAAAAATTGCACTTCCTATCGTCTCATTCCATCAAATTCGGGACCAAACTCGAAAAGTGAGAAACTGAAACAGTACCGAAAGCCCAAACATAGACTATTCCACGGGACCAAATTGCAAAATATTTTAAAAATTGGGACCAAAATTGCAATTTTGTGAAGCTTGGGACTAAAAGTGCAATTCTTTTTTAGAAAAATCGAGACCAAAAGTGCAATTCTCCAGTCCCGTGGGACTAAAAATGCAACTCTGCAATATAAAAATGTTAGTAGTCATCTCTCAAGTTTGCAATATTCACCTTCAGAAGTGAAATCCGAAGTCGTCTAACTGAAGAAAGTAGATGCTCCATACTTCCCAGGCTCTCTTTAAGCGTTGCATTTTCAATCTTCATCCTGCACCAGGGAAAGAATAATTACAACCCAATGAACAAAAACATTATATATATATATATATATATATATTTCAAATAAATGGATTTCGTAGAACTTAGGAATTAGCAAACCTTGCAAAATCCATTTGATTATTAGGCTTTTCGTAGTTGAGATGTGCCTCACTGTCATTTACATCAGAACCTCCAACCCAACGAGTTAAATAAGTTCTCTTAAGCATATTCCTAAGTTTTCCATCTTTGTCCTGTACAACTTTTCTTTCTCGAATCTCACCCAAATGCTTTCCTTGTGTCATGTCCTGACTCATCTTTCTGCATGAATTGCCAGCTTTTTTAATAATATTGTCAATAATTATCCTCGAGAAAAGTACAAGAAAAATATAAATATTAACCAACAACAGAGGCATAGAGCTAAAAAACAATAAAATCACCAGTAACATAAGGAAATACGAAGCAGATCAACAGTTCCTTATGAAAGAAATGCAGTTGTCCTATGAAATACGATGTGCATAAAGAAAATGTAGAATCATATTCATCATATAATGAAAAAGAGCACATACTCTTGCAATAGATAATGTTCCTGCTTCAATTGTGCCAACTCCATAAGAGCTTTAACCTTTTCATTTGTAACCTAAATAAACAAAAAATATATATAGGATTAAATCATGGGCAAATGATCTACCAAAAACAAGGGGAAAAAAAAAGATAAAAAAAAAATGAAGCTTTTGTTGTTCACTGCATTAAGAAATATGGGAACTGCATTTTGATCACCTCAGAGTTAACACTAGGTATTCCACCTTATAAATTTATCTTACTAGGTAAATACTTTTAACTGGCCTCATACAAATATGACCAGTTCCCAAATCTTTACTGCAGGAGATATAAAAAATGGCCTTTGAAATAGTAATATTGAAACTTGAAGGCAATACAGATGCTAAGTAGGAGAATATAGGCGCTGAAAATTACCTGTAGTAAATTTCTCTGAAGTTCCTCTATCTTCTTCTGTAGAGCTTCATTTACATTCCTCTCTAGTAGGTGTCTTTCTTCTTGTTGTGACAAAAGTAATAATGTTGAAACCTAAAATTTCGATAAAATTTATAAATAAACATATGGTCTTAAAGTGCAAAACTCGAGGAATAAGTCTAATAAGCAACCTTCTCATGCAATGCCTGAGCAAGGGCTGCAGAGGTATCACCAGTTCCAGGAGCATTTTGGGTTAGCAAGCTGGGACCACTAGTCTGAAACACGTGAGAAAAAATAAGTTTTTTTCTTTTTCCTGATAAATAGTCTAATTTTCTTTATAAACACATGAGAAAAAATAAGCCTTTTTTCTTCCTGAGTCAATATAGCAATTGAAATACAAGCCCTTTTGGCTATTTAAGAGTTGGAATCTTAAACCAAATTAGACAACAACAATTAAACAATTTAAACTTAAAATGATTGCATTTGCTATTATACATGATACTAGACTTTGAACTACAAGGCAACACATTTGAAACTAATTCGTATGGAAAAAGAACATGGACTGATGCATATGAATACATATCTGAATAGATACTCTAACACAGACAATTTTCCGATGACTGAAAACTAAGAACAGGAAATGATAAACCAGGTGTCCAAGCGATATATTCTTAATTGACATTTGAACTATAAAATAAACCGCACAAGAAAAATCTTGCCTTAGCTTTTGAATCTGAACCAGAATCAGCATTGATATGTACATCTTTGCATTCCGTCTCATGTAATTCTGTATCTTGTATCGGAGAAGATTTCAAAATGTGTTCTCGACTCAGTTCAAGCTGCCTGATCTTCTCAACTAATTCAGTATCTTGTGTCAGAGAAGATTTCAAATCGTGCTCTCTACTCAGTTCAAGCTGCCTGATCTTCCCAACGATTACATCAACAATTGATTTTAGCTCTGAATTCCCCTCATCAAGTAAGTTCATGATATCCATTCTGTATTGAGAATGGTAATGAAGTAGTGCCGATATCTGCTTCTTCACTTTCTCTTCTGAAAGAATCTGCAAATCAAATTGTTCCAGTTAGTGCCATACAGACACAAGTGGTATTGTATATATTGGTTAACTAAGATTATATATTATTACTCAGGATAAAGAGATTCTTACTTTCTTTTTTTCTAATTTGCTAACTTTCTTCTGTAGATGAGTTTCAATTTCCAGTCCCTAGTCACCAAAAATGATAGACAATAAAGCAGGAGCAGTAGACATTAAACAACATACATTAAAAGGACATAAAACAAGAAGCTCACCACTTGAAGCTTGTTTTGCAGATTATTGACACCTTTTCTCAGAGTCTCAACTTCTGCTTCCAGAGAACTCTGTCTGAATAAAAAGTTAATCAAGTTGCTGACAGTACAATGAGTACAGTTTTCAAAGTACTCTTCTGTGGATTGAAATAACTTTGAGTAACAATCAAATACAAAAAACAAATTTTAGGCACACACGTCCAGAAAGCATGTAAAGAGGGTAGAAATACATCAATAATCATACTAAGAGAATTGTGTGTAAAGACTAAACAGCCACTGTACTGGCAGAAAGAAACCTTAACATTCAGCTTTGTTGCAAATGGAAGTCTCATGGAGAAGAGAGTTAAAACTTGTATTGAACTTGTGCCAGAAGGTTTTGGTCTCTTAAACAGGTTATCATATTCTGGCATTCTAAGTACTTTACCTAAATGCAAACATGGACAACAATTTTGGAGGAAAAAATGGAATAAGGAATATAGGTAAGTGGAAAATTAATTATTCGGCCGAAACACCAAATTGCATGTGTTTTTTATTTAAGCCAATATGTACTTGCAGATCAGCATCTTAATAATATGTTGGTGCAATGGATTTTTTTTCACTTCATATGAAAGTATAAATTAAATGGAAGTGAACTATCAAATAAGATACTATTTTGAAAGCGTTAATAAAAAAGAATAATACCCGGAAGGACCAGGGGGTTTGGGGGGGGGGGGGGGCAGCAGGAGCACCACAATACACCGTTAGTTGAGAGACTTTATAAAGACTAGTACGTCCAATTAACAAATAACATCATTCTGATAGAATTAGCATAAGTATATCAGGATTAGCATAAGTATACATCAGACATCAGGCACCATGGAAACAGCCAATAAGCATAACTTATTAACGCTCTTGTTTATGACCAAATAAGAGATGGCTAAGCTATTATTTATCAGAAACTTACAATGTAACTGGAGGTGGAAGTATCCTCATCATTCTGAAACCTCCACATTTCAGCAGAATCATTCAAAAGACAATCACATTTCTCTTCACAGCTTGCATCGGTGAAACCCTCCAAGGAACATTGTCTAATGTTGTAAAATTTATCAATAACCTGTCGTCAACAAACTATCCATTCAAAGACCAAGAACAGGAGAATTGCATGAGAAAATTTACTTCAGAAGCACTTAATAAGTACAGGACATAATGTTTGAATCGAATCATATCCCATATGAATAATCAAGATGTCCCAAAAGAGACACGTGTAGAAAATTTCCCTAAAGAACAAACAATCATGAGATGTTTTAGCTAATATTATGAGTAATCAAGATATGTACTCCTAAACAGTTGTCAAATCTTGTATATATTCTTACAACTTACAAGGGTATTTTTCACAAATCTTAAACAGAATATAAATGTCAGATAAAATACCAATGATGTCTTTTCTTTTGAAAAAAAAACGAGTACCACATGGATTCATACAGTGTGTGAATAAAAATATAGATGCTACCTCCTTGAAAACCTCATTCTTCTTTTCAAGCTTTTCTAAATCAAGTCGTAGAGTTGTGGTTAATTCCTTTTCTCCAACAAGTTCACGGGTCAGCTCTTCAACCCTGTAGGGAAAACAGGACATTTTGTTTTACTGTGTCTAAAAAGTCAGTAGACCACATCTAGTGCGGAGACAGGATCTGAGGTCCAGGGAGACGAAATTAAGGAGCAAAAATTTCTAAATTTCACTGTTAAGTGTAATTTATAGGAAATATTTTTGAGCAATTATGTAATTGGAGATAATAACATATCGTGTATCAAACCAATATACTTCCAGTATAAATTCTAGTATTACTAGAGGCTACTTAAATAAAGAGTTTACTAAATTGAAAAGGCGATCAACCATACAATTGTGTCGACGTTTCTTATATATTGCTAACACATAAGGTAAATATCCTTCCATGACTTAATTGTAACTGCTCCTTAATTTTCAGTTTAAAACAATTAACAATAAAAAGAATAGGAAAAATAGTAATAAAAAGGCTATCAACATTAAACTTGGATTCTTCTATGAAAATGTGCATTTTATGCTTAGCATCGATACAAAAAATAAAAACACTTCAAAAATATTGAAATTTACAAGAATTTTTCAAAAGATGGGCCATTAAAATTAGCCCAGGGAAAATTTAACATTTTATGGCCTACCCTTAAACCACCTATCACCCATGATAGGCTTTCATCCTTATAAGCATCAGAATTGTGACAAGGAGTAATTGCAGCCATTATTCAAGCCTTGTTGGAAACCAAGACTAAATATTGCAGTGAGAAACTTAAAAGAACTTTTCTTAAGTACTAGGATCCCCAGACGTAATTCAAACAGGAGTTGTATCCCCAAAACTAATCATGTACAGAATAATAAGACAAAGTACAAAAAATAATTTTGTAACGTACTTCCTCTGAAATTTGTTCAGCTCCTGCGGCATGAGCTCCTCCCTCTCCTTAGCTTTTTCAGCCTATCACAGCCATACATCAACAGCAACAATGTTAATATGGCCAGTGAAATCTTTCATGTCGGAAATAGGATGGAAGAAAAAGAACCAACAGTAAGCCCCCACATGCTTTGCAGACAAAGGCAACTAGGATTTACATTACCACCCATGCTGCTTTCACCGAGGTTATAAATTATTAATTGATACCATGGACAGATAAAGGAGGAAACCAAAGTGTTGGAGGGAGAAAGGGAAGGACCATGAGAAAAAGTCAACCTCCATAATTGCATTATCTCGCTCAGCAAAAGCAGCAGCAACGCAACCTTGGAAAAATTTAAGCTGTTTCTCAGCTTCAACATTCTGGAGAAAGAGAAAAACAAATAACAAAGGTATAAAGTAATCTGATATATGAAAAGTAGCATTTAGTAAATAGCCTATTTGGAATTTGTCTACAGCCACAAAAACAACATAAGAAAAAGATGCTCAAGTAAACATTATGGAGAGAAAGAGAGAGACCTTGGAGACTTCTGCACTGTGTAGATCTGCTAGTTGGCTCTGAAAATAAAAACATGTAAGATTTACATTCATTTAAAAAGAATGACTGAGAACCATGCAAGGCAGACTAGAAAAATCGCAGACAATCTCACTTTAATACGATATGCCTCTGATAGCTCCTCTTGAATATTTTGATTTTCTCTTGCGCAAGCAGCCAAACTATTTTTCAAATTCTCGATCTCCTGCTCCAACCCAGCCGTTCTAATTCAACACAAAATTAAAAATCCTATCATTTGGGGTAAAAAGAAAATCTACTCTTCCCCTTCCATTGGATCAAAATATAGATGTGGGATTAATCATAAGATGACAACCCCAAAGTTAAACAATCTTTTTGCACCTCTGAAAATGCATCCGCGTTGCCACTCCAAGATAGGCAGGTCCAGCTTGCTGAATACAAAACTGCTCAATATCTTTCTGCAGTTCATTACGTTCTGCAGAAAGGATCAGTAACACACCAGATGAGTAACTAAGTCTTAAACTACTAGGAGCTTGAGGCAAACATGAAGTGGATACCAAGAAAACTGAAGGTCCTCAATACACCCAAAGCAAGATTCCTTCACTCATAAAGTCATTAGCACAACCAAGTCTTCAATTTTGTGAACTTGACTAATTGAAGACAGGTTTTTCATCTATTTTGTACCAACATTTAGTTATCTTCTCCAATTCAATTTACATTAGCATACTATTTTGTGCACTCACGAGACATTTTGAATCAGCGAATTTTGCGTTGTCATTCCACAATCCTAGCATAATAATTGCAGACTTCCTATGTATACTGTTTAATTAGGACCACAGTTTCATATGTGGTCAAAGTCCCTAAAACATCTCCTTCTGGTAGTTTATCTCATTCGACATATTCAAGAATTAAGTATCCTAAAAAACTTTATCTCAAAAGTATCTATATTTATTTCAATTTACATTTCACAATCTCTTATATAATCAATTAAACCAACAAACATAAATAAAAGAAAAAATAACCATTTTAGCATCACAAAAGCCATATGAATGAATACATACCGCGCTCCAACTGTTGAACACGAGCAATCAACGATTCTTTGTCAGTTAAAGTTTCATCCATGACTGTTCAACGAAAATCATATGGAATTATATTCGAATTCAAAGAAAATATGCCAGAAACTCAGATTATTTAAATTACAAAATGGTTTCGGAAAAAATAATATTGAAGATGGTAGCTTTGTTAGACGAATAGTTTTGAATAATAATTACCTACAAATCGAAAGGCTGGTTGGCAACTCTAGAACATGACGTCTTCAAATTCTGTGTATATATTTCCCCAATGACAAGGAAGGAGGTGTAATGATTGTGTTTGTTCAATAAACTTCTTTTCTTTATTGATTTTGCTGTAATTTCACTTTTTACCCTACTGAATAATGAATATACGAATTGCTGACTAACCCCTTTCTAAATTGCATAATCAATAAATTATACCGTATATATTTCTATAATTATATTAAAAAAAATGGTAAATATCACTTTCGATTTTTTTTATAATTTGGTCATTTTTATGTTTCTATTAATATTTTAGTCCTCACTATTAATAATTTGTTTCATTGTAGTCCTTCTCAGACGGTATTATGGTGGTTCTTACATCACGTGATTAACAGCAGGATATTTTCGAGAAATACACGCAAAATAACAGGTTTTTGATACTCTTTGTTGAACAAAAAGTTGAAAAATATATTCTTGATGTGGTTAAACATGTCCCAAAATTATGTTATTTTGGGTGAATTTTTCGAAAACCTCTCATATTAGTCAAGTACAAATCACGTGACGTCGGAGCCAGGGGCGGATCCAGGATTTTCGGTCAGCAGGGCTAAATAGAACAAAAAAATCAGTCAAACATAAAACATATATTATGCACGAAAAAATATGAACGTGATACAAAAATAGAGAAGTGGAGTTTGACAAAAATAACCCCTACGAGATACTTTAATTACACATGTTATCCCGTTATAATCCTAAAAGAACCTAAAAATCTACATGTTTACGTTAATAATTGACCATGACGATTTCTCAGTTTTTTAAATCGGTACATGATAGCATCGTTTGAAATACAACTAAATATGCCCATTCGGTTACTAAGTTGATTCTTTACTATCTTCATAGCCGAAAAACTCTATTTACTTATGCAATTGCAACAGGTAAAATAAACGTTAATGTCACAAGTTTGTAAAAAAAAACGAAAATGCAACATGCATTTTAGTTGCAACCATCTCCTTAACAAGATCACCAGTATATTTCAACCTAGAAATTTCATTACTTGATCGAATATTCCTAATATAATTTTCAAGTTGATTGGAATAGGCCGAGAGCTCGAAAAAAGAGAAGTTGTTTGAATTGAAGATGTTGGAAGTTAGGAAAAAAATTGAGCTTTAATTGATGCTTGGGTAGAGTTAGATAATATTATGATGGATTAATCTTGGGTTGAATTAATTGGACTAATTTCTTATTTGGATTAATTTTTTACTTGAGCTAGAGAATTGCTTATTGTACTAATTTTTTGGGACTATTTTTTTTTTTTTTACTAGAACTATACTAAAACCAAAAAAAAAAAAAAAAAATTGATGGGGGGCTATAGACCCCCCTTGTCCCTTTCTCCATCAGTTCCTGGTCAGAGTCACCCTAAAACCGTCTGGAAAAAAATTATAATGAAACAAATAAAATATTAAGAAAAATGATAACGCCGTGAAAACGTCGTTATCGCGTGCCTTCTTAAGCTTAAAACGTCTTGTTTTAATCCGAGATTTGCTTGCTTTTGCGTGTTTGCGTAGCTTTTCCTTCTTTGGCCCCTTCGTTTGGCCTTTGTTCGGTTTTTGTGTTTTTGTTCGTGTTTTGATCGTTTTCTCCGTGATTTGTAGGAAGCGACATCTTAGAGTGATTCGGAGTTTCGTATCAATGAATGCGAGTCGTTCTACCCACCCCGCGAGTCAGGCTCGAGCTTCAAAATAAAAAGAACCCGAAGTAAATTGTACAAGATTATAGATAGCTGCTCACTCAAACATGCACAACTTTATCATGGCTGATCCAAATGAGCTGAATTTTGGATATGTCATAGATGAGTGAGTTAGCTACGCTACGGACTTTACGGATCCGCATTCGGAGTTTGAAATCAAAAGATATGCTGCTCGGAAGGAAGTGTGGCAGAGCAGGAAACTTACTGCCAGACTCACACCGCGGTGTGTGAAACTTACACCGTGGTGTAAGCCTTGTCACACCGCGGTGTGTCATGCACACACCGCGGTGTACCTCTGCTACCAGTAGATATTTGTCTGCGGGAAACAGGGGCTTTTTTGTATAATTTCCCTCTTGTCCCCAAATGTAATTTTAACTTGTTAGGGGGCATTTTGGTCTTGGTTGTGGGAATTTTTGGGACAACTAAGGCATGTGGAGATTATAGTTTCACTAGGTTAGAAGGTTAGGAGTGAGATCTTTTACAACTTCTATCATCCAACTTTATATATTGCCTCCAAAGAAGAAAAGCTTTGGCTTGCACTTTTAAATGAAGAACGACACGGGCTTGAAGGAGAAGTTGATATAGATTTCATCATCTAAGCTTACTCTAACTTTCTTACTTTGTTCTTTTACATTTATGGTTTTCATTAATGTAATGAATGATATAGTTATTGCTATGAGTAGCTAATCTCCTTTATTCTAGGTTTTTATTGATCCTAGGTTTGGTTCTTGATTAAATGATGCTATGATGATTGATATGATGCTTACATGTGTTCGTTAATCCGATTTCGTGCTTATTGTTCGTCTTAAGGTTTGGCCAACTTTGAGGTGAAATTTATTGATTCTTGATTGCTAGACATAGTGATTTTGAGGATTTAATTATGAAATTGGATTGTGATTCGATTCTAGGATAGACATGTACCTAGGTCGTTTCATATTCGTTTAAGGGTTGAGTTCAATGCTTAGATTAGATCTTAGTCCATTTAGGCATAAATCGGATTAGTTTAATTCGATAGGTTCGTATGCCATTGGAAGAGACATACAAACGTCATTGAATCCTTGAATAGAAAACACGAGCATTAGTTATCAATTGTCGAGTCATTTATCTTGAATTGAACTAGGTGACGTAAAATCCTAGGAGTCTTTATCTTATTAACAAGTAACCACTTAGATATCTTTTAATCACTTCATTTAGTTGGAGTGTCAAACTACAATCTTACTACTTTCGTTCACATAAGTTCAAGTAAGATAATAGAATAGGTCTTGGTAATTATTCATTTAATTCCTCGTGGGTTCGACACCCTTTATCACTTTATTACTTGCATACGACCGTATGCTTGCGCGATTACGTACTCGTATTTGGAGCGTAACAAAAAATCAAACTATAAAAAAAAGGTATATATAAAGATCAAAAGTGGTATTTAACCTATAAAAAAACTATACTTACCTTTCATCAGATTTGCATATGTATGAATAAACAAGTGCATCAACCCTATTCACTTTATTATGTTATACAACTTTTTTTTATATATGTTATATATTTTCGTGTTAATGTCAATGTATGTAATGCCTAAGCATATTCTCTTTAATTTATTTTATATCATATAAAGTTGGTCATGCTGGGTTGGATATTTATTTGTTTTACCGTTCCTAAATAAGATTCCAAACTTCGTCACCTAAATTAACCTAATGACAATATAGTTTATTGAAAGAAAAAAGGAGTTGGACTAAGATATATCCAAATGGATTTGCCTCAGCCCATTAAAAGTGATCTACTTTGACCCACTACTCAAAATCTAGTTATAAGCCCATTGAAAACCATCTACTATGACACCACCGCCCAAATAAGTTGTCTATAGTCGATCAATATTCAAATTTTAATTTACTTTTAAGAGTAAAACAATATTTTTGTCCTCTTTATGGGTTAAATTTTATATTTTCATCCCTCTTAAATTTTTTATAGTAAATTAATCCCTCTTATTAATATAATATATCACATTCGTCCCTCTTATAACACATTCTTCCCGCTTAATTTTTTTTTTAGCAAATTTGTCCCTCTTATCAATATAGTGTAACATATTAGTCCCTCTTAAATATAAAATACATCAATTTTCGTCCACTTTAGAAGATATCTTGAATTTAAGTGTTGTATAAAAATTTAAGATTGACGAATGTGTTATAAGAGGGACGAATGTGATATACTACATTGATAAGAGGGATCAATCTACTACAAAAAATTCAAGAGGAACGAAAGTGTAAATATTAATCCATAAGAAAGACCAAAAGCGCGATTTACTCTTTTAAATTAGTTTTCCTATAAAATTTGAGACTATTTAAATTTCATTTAATTTTTAAATAAACTGAATTGTGAACAAGCTCTTGTACCATTCGATAGTTGGATATAGTCGACAGATATTTGATTCGATTTAATTTTTTTATTGGATTTTAGGATATATTAATTTTACTTTTAACTTTTAAAAATAAAGCTAGATAAGTGAACACAAGAAGACATAACTTTAAGCTAAAAAATTATTCAACTGAGCTTAAATTAGATTAGCGATATTGCCAGAACGAAAATTGTTGCTGTCAGAACAATTTTTCAAAATTTCCTATAGTGCCCTTTGTAATCAAATTCCATAAAATCCAATTTATTTTTATTCACATGGTACCCTTGTTGCATAATTGGTCAACTTTTTAAAAAATAACAACTCAATCTTTTTAATGCTTTTTCCTTTTCGGAGAATCATTAAACATGGAAACTAATAAATTATTTTTGTCTTGAGTTCTTTGGAATCTCCATCAATCAACTCCATCAAATATCCTTGAACATTCGTTTTTATCAAGATTTAATCCATCGTAAAAGGATTTGAATAACTTTTTTTTTTGTTTGGTCGGAAAAGGATTTGAATATGGTGTACAATGTGTTCGATGGTTTCTTTGCTCCATTTCTATGTTTTTGTCCTTCAGATGTTGCTAGGAGAGAATATAATAAGTAGGAAAATTATAGGGTGCGCTAGTTATAACCAATAGAAATAATATATGACATTAATTAATAATTTGTTAAATAAGTTGTCAACATGTCATAATAATTTTATCACAATAAGTGATACTATACCACAATAAATGATATTATACTATATATTTAGTAACATCAAATAGTAAATTATTTTCTAATAAATTATTATGAAAATAAATAAATGAATGTTACAATAAAAAATAAATAATATGTAATTTTTTTCAATAATTAATATTAACTTTGGAAAAATTGCATAAATAAATTAATATAGAATAAATACTATATGGCGTGGGATCATATTAAATATATGGGGTTAATAATACGTAATGTGTGCTCGTGCGACCACATGTGAATTATACCATAAATTATAGAATGTGATACACATTTCGTTGTAATACCACCTAATGTGGAATAATTACTACATAATGAGTTGTCATACTAAACATATGGATTAATACTATGTAATGTGAACATGTACTGTCACATGTGAGTTATAACATAGAATGTGATACAAATTACATGATACCACTTAATGTGGAATACATAACACATTATGTGCTGTCATACTGAATATATGAGGTTAATACTATATAATGTGAGTCCGTAGCTGTCATATATAATTTATATTATAGAATGTGATACACATTGCGTAGTAATACCATCTAATTTGGAATAAATACTACATGATGTGGGAGTCATACTAAATATATGGGGTTAATACTATGTAATGTGAGCATGTACTGTCACATGTGAATTATACCATACGATATGATACACATTGTGTGATAATACCACATAATTTGATAAATTAGCGGCACCCTAAAATCCCGCATATAAGGATAATAGTATATGAATTTGTAACTGAGGCCAGCTGGAATGCATTGTGAGCCAACTTGATTGGGTAGAATCACGTTCTTTATTAATTAAAAAAAAAAATACAAATCTCACATTAAGAATAAAAAAGACATTACCAATTATGCAATAAGGGTACCATGGGAATAAAAAAGAAACTAGATTTTATAGAAAAATAAAATTACAAAGTGCATTATAGGAAAATTGCAAAAAATTGCTCTGGAGCAACAATCTTCGTTCTGATAATATCATTAGCTCTTAAACTAGTTACTCCCTTCGTCTTTTTTTATTTTATTTATCGTTTTGATAATTGCACACGAATTAAGAAATACTATAAATATTCATTTTTTTAAACAAAAATTACAAAATATACTTTTAATCAAATAATCTTAGCATTAATTAATATTATGACAAGTACTAATAAGAAGAGTAAAATTTATAAAAGAATAATGATTTTATTTGAAATTTTAAACGACTAAGGGTGAGTTTGGCCTAGCGGTTGGAGCACTTAAAATCACTTATAGATATCTATTGTGATTTTTGAAGTGTTTGACCCCGATTATAAAAATAAATTCTGCTCAATCGTGATTTTCATAGTGTTTGGCCCCCAAGATCTCGAAAAGCAAAAAACCAACATATTTTAGAAGTTACTAAAATGTTACTTTTGCAAAAGCAATTATTCTATAATTAATTTTTATTATAATCAATTATTACCAAAATTAATTGTACTAAAATTAATTCTCCTATAATTGCTTCTCGTATCGCTAGGCCAAACTCACCCTAATTAAAGTAACCAAATTTTTTTTTATCGAAACGACAGGAGGGAGTACTTCAATCCAAATTTACCATCGTACTCGTATTGGACCGACAATGCATTCACTGGAACAATGCAATGGCTCTTAAACCTTTATTAATCAAAATAAATAAAAAGAATGAATACAACTTTTAAACCAATTTCTCAATTTTCTTAAAGAATCAAAGCAACTTTTAAAGCCAAGTTCAGTCTTGACTTCTTTCTTAAAATTTCAGTTCCAAAAATAAATACTGAAGACTACAGAAAGCACTAACATTCAGTTATTAACATTACTTCCTGCAGCTTTCTCTGATTCTCTTCAATTTCTTAGAAAATCTTCAAGCACTGGAGCAACACAATTGCCATAGTATAACAAAACGAAAAGAAAAACGTGAAGTCTGCTCCCTATTATATAGGCTAAATATCCTTTACTATATTCACAATCATAGATAAAGACCGTAAAAGGCATACAAACCAACTGGACTTCAATAACACGCCCAGAAGCTCTACTAGGCCAAATATTGAACCAAACTCCATCACGCATGAATCATCTGTACATTCTGCAAAGACCGGAAAAAGTCCACAATTATCTCTAAAGTGGAATTATACAAACACAAATTATTTCATGAATGGATGGCTTTAGAAAGAATGCCATAAATATCTTCTCACCATTGTAGGAGAGCTTCTTCCTTTGAGTGTCTTCAAAGCTGCCTCTGCAAAAGCCTGTGCTGCTTCAGCATCTGCTTCTGCTGCATCAGCCTCCCGTGCTGCCTCTTCAGCTTCAGCCATAGCAGCTTCTGCTTCAGCAACTGCTTGAGCCGCAGCAGCAGCTGCTTCTTGTGGAGTCATACTTCTCATCTTGGCTAACTCTAAGTCAATTTGTGTTTTTGTGGGGTAATTAACATCAACACTTTCGATTCTTGGAGAGTTCCTGTTTCTTCCTTCTGAGATGGGGATGGACGGATTCCGTCTTCTCTCGGCTAACACAGAGGTTGTAGCTATTCTGTATTTGCGTTTCATCTAGAGAAAAAAAGGACAACCTCAAAATAATTTGAGTTACTTAGACGCAATTATTAAATACAACACCTAAAGTTTTCGAGCAAATAAATGTTGAATAGAACGCCAAAACACCTTAATAAGATTCCCTGTTGCAGCCAGTTGTTTCAGCTTCCCAGATAATATCCTTTTGAAGTTTGGAGGTGCCCAGTATTGATCCTGCAGGAAAACAGAAAGAACTTTAAAATAAGGAGATGGATAACGACTTAGGTTATAGATATGTTTAAAAACTCAACTCTGTACTAGCAATATGATTAATAAAAAGCCATGTGCAAGTCCTCATGTACAATAAGAAGACATATGAAGTATGGATTACCACAACCACAGACAATGAAAGGCTATAAAAGAGATTATCTTTGTCACGGGCAGTATGAACCATAATTGTGGATTACAAACAAAGATTGCGTAAAATTGTTTATATGCCAAAAGTGGCCAAGCATTTTTAATAGTGAAAATAAAATATAATGAGCTTGTCTGACAAAAAATTCATGATAGAAAATCAATCTTGTTTCTACAAGGAAATATAAATAGCAAACAAATGAGTTAGTTTATATTGTCATTAATTTCTCAGGAACTCTCTCTTGGTTCTATGGTAAAATTGTAATAATTGTCAGACACAAGATGGAGTCTTGGGTTACTAAAGTCTGCAACCAATATAGCATAAATAACAATCACGCAGAATTGCCTTTCTTGTATGCAGCACTTCAATGTGAGAGTGTGAGCATCAAACACACATAAAGCATAACACGTAGTTTCAGGCTATCCTCTTTGACATGAATGTTTTTTCAAGTAGAAATACAGCTATGGATATGCTTTTAGATTACATCAACAAACTACAAGAAGTTGAATGGAAAAGGCACCTCTATGTAGGCAGCTATGGTTGTCTTGTTAGAACCACCAGGCTCCCTTAGGTTATTTAGAGCCTCCATAATGAGATTGTCCAACCTGTAACAAAGCAAGTAAAAGGACACAAACTCCTTTTGTTACTGCTTGTCATGTAGGACTTGGGTGATATCTTAATTAGAGAAATATTATCATGTAGGAGTATATCTTAATTAGAGAAATATTGGGAGATTTAAGAAACCAAACTGTCAATATGCTTTCCATAAAAACTTGGGTGCTCTGCATTATTAAAAACTCTACAAAATAACATCCAAATATGAGAATCTTCACTAATTGGCAGGTATAAACCAGAAAGAGATCTAAACCTTGCAAGAAGGTTACGTAGTACACTCCCAAAAACTAGAAACCTTATATCTAACTGAGTTAGCAAATTCTCATCCACCTTATTTTTTGTGTGTGTGTTGGAAGGGGGGGGGGGGGGGGTTGTTTGGGAGGGTGCATCTGATGTAACGTGAAAAAGTATGAACGTCCAAATGAACTATTATGTCCAAGAAAACCAAGGTTTGATGCTTTGAGTTGAAATTGCTTGGATTTGTACATCAAACATCTAACCTCATGATAGATCTCTTTGGACCATCATTTGGAGAGGAGCTGCCGGAAGCAGCAAGTGACCTCCTATCTGCCATTTCTTCATCACTTGAATGAGCCATAGAGCTCTCACCATGCTTACGGGCAGGGTGTATCCTTTTCAGCGACAGCCTGGCCCTCTCCCGTGAGCCCCATCCATTCGCCATGACACTCATATTCCGCCACTTGTCCTAACCAACATCAGACCAAGCAACTGTTAGACTTGCCAGGACTTATCCGAATGATGAACCATTGCTACAAAAAAGGTATGAAACAGAGCAAAAATCATGTACCTTGAGATCAACATTGGATCTTAGATACAAAACTCCACTGAATTGTGGGTCTTTAAGAATCGTACGCCATTTCCCAGGTCCATGCTTAAGGACTCCAGCTTTGAGAGCTGCTTCTTCCTCTGGAGTCCACTTTTGCTTAGGCGCTCCCATAAATTATCAAGCACAAACAAAGTCTAGCCCAACTATACAGAAAAGTTTACCACAATAATGAACATAGGAATATAATTCAAAAGGCACAATAATCCTCCAAATTAAGGACAGAAAAATGATATAGGCTTCATTTGACAAAAATGAAATTTTACCTGAAGAATTAATTAGATCACCTTCTAGGTGAATTACGCATAATCCGATCAAAATTGAGTGACATTTAACAAGGAGCAATGAAATTTAGGATTCGAGAAGCAGCAGAATCCCCAACCCTAATTTCATTATACACATAACAATTTCTCGAAATTTGGTCAAAGCGCATCTCAAATGAGGAATTGAATGAGGAGGGAGATGGAATATTACCTGAATATGCAGACTGTTCCTTGCCTAGAAGATCTAACAACCAGAAATTGAAACCCTCTTTTTAATCTTGTTCCCTATACATGATCGTAATTGTGGCATGAAATCTTCTGAATTAACGGCATATTTTTTCTTTATCCTCCACGTGGATCAACTTTTTCCTTTTCAATAAATAATTAAATATGTAGATTAAGAAAGACAAGAAATAGGAGTATTATTTTTTGAATGCACGGAGGGGCACAAAGATGATGAAATAAATAACATGTTAAAAGATCTAAAATTCAAAATTTATGTTTGTTGTTAAAAGATTACATTAATTGCACCATCTCATAAGCGTCCTACGTCAAAATAATAGTTAGACTGTTATCAAAGGATAAAAGATCACAGACAAAAATAAAAATTAAGAGGGTAAACACCACATTTGGTCCCTCTTATCATTAACTTTTTATAATTAACTTTTTATAGAGTGATTCCTTTTATATTTTTTTCCCAGTTTAGTCCTTACTATGTATTATTTGTTTCACTTTAGTCCTTTTCAGGTGTAAAGACCTTGATCCACTTCTGGCCTTGTCAACATTGTTGGGCTCTCGTCCACTAGCCCAAAATGCTTAAGCCCATGTTGACAAGTAGAAGTAGGTCAAGTCTTTATTAACCATTCAAACAATTCATCCACAATCAATGTGGGATTGGGGTGTTACATCAGGTGTTCCAAGGCGGTTCCGATAACATGTGATATGCTCATAAGGGCAATTTCGTCATTTCAAGTAAACTAACATGGATATTTTCGTCTTTCTAATCATTTGAAAAAAAAACTAAAGATTTAATCTCTTCCAAACTAGACTTTTATTCCAGTCCAACTTAATCGTCCATTTCGTTTCAAACTAAAGTTTTCTCCCAAAATCTTCTTCAAACACCAAAATTGCTCACCAATTAAACAATATCTCAAATGGTCTCAATAGCGAACTGACGAAAATGCCCTAAAAAATATTCATATGCATATCACGTGTTATCAGAACCACCTGATAAGGACTAAAGTGAAACACATAATTCATAGTAGGGACTAAAGTGGGAAAAAAACATAAGAGGGACCACTCTGTAAAAAGTTAATGATAAGAGGGACCAAAAGTGATATTTACCCATTTTAAGAATTTATTTATTTAGATGAGGAATGTTTTGTGCGTTTATATTTCACTTGAATACAAAAGGAGTAGGGTTAATTAATTCAATTAGTTGTTAAAGTAAAAGTTAAATAATTATATGAAACTATGAGTATGGGTTGGTCATTGGTGTTGGTAGTAAACTCAGTACGGATTTCAATTATTTTTGCAATACTTTTAAACACTCAATTTAAAATGAGTTCTCAATGTTTTTGAAGTGATAATTATTATCTAGATTTGAGTTTGTTTTCGTTTGAGTTTCATTCAAACATAAATTGAATTGATTTTGAAAAAGTCTCGTGGTTTCACAAAACCAAGTCAGAAACAAATCTATAAAAGGCTTATATGATTTGTGGAAAAAAAAAAAGGAAAAAGAAAAAAGAAAAGAAAAATAAAGATAGGAAAAACTATTAAAACATAACTAAGGCTAGACGTGTAAATAATCTATTACTTCACCTTATTCATCACTCCAAGATATTCCAACAAGAGTAAAAACAAATTATGAAGTGATTATTATTTACTTATAAAATATGATGAAGTTCGACTCACAGTGATCATTAAGTTTCTCATTTCTTTTACTCTTTAACTCTGTTTAATCTTATTTTAAATTGAGTAAATACTGAGAGATTACGTATTTTATTAAGAGATTCATTACATTGATTTGACGAAGTTATACAAATTAGTCTATTTGAATTTGAATAAGTATATTATATATACACCACAACCTAATGATCATAATATAGCATATTCTATATTAGATCCATCAACCTTGTTGACATAGAAAACCTGATCCATATACTTATCGGAGATTTCACTAATCATACCAAGATTTATCGAAGATTACATTATTGTTACATAGAAGATAAAATTAGTCAAAACATAATTTTGTGAAAGCACAAATTGTTATAGTTTGATTTGTCTTTGCATAAAACAATTAGAAAGTGATTTTTATTTCTTTCCTATTCTCCTATTCTCCTAACTACTAACTACTAACCATTTTACTTTTTTTTTTATAAAAAAAATGCTCTCGCAATAGGGAAGGCATGGTTTATAAACTCAATTGATCAAGTCTGGTCCGTTGATAAGGTTGAAGTCGTGTATTTAACTTTCACTAATGTGAATTTTCCTCTTAATTTAATACTAATGTTTAATTATTGATTTTCTTTGTAGTTAAAAAAAAAAAAAAAAAAAAGAGCTTGATCAAGTTATTACAATAAAAAAGGGAATCAACTGCTCACTTTTGAAACCAAAATGTTCTCAAAGTAAACATGATAAACAATAGTTTAATTGATGGTTGAGTCCACACTAAAAACACTACATTTTGATCCAGAAGGTGCCATGTGATTCACAAAGCTTGCCAACACAGCCCACTGAACAATGAACAACTGGGCAATTATGTTGGACATTACTATGTTGTACTAATATAATAGTTCAAAATTTCGACATTTTTTTACTATTAATAGCTGGAAACCAGAAAAGTCGCTACTTTAATGTAGACAAGGAGTGTAGAGACAGTTCGAAATTGAAATTGCACAATTTTGTAATCGTTTGAGGTTCAATACTAACAATGTTTGTATCTCGGATTGTTAGTTTATGCCTTTTATTTTAATGAAGTATATTAGTATTTAAAATGAATGAATGAATAAATAAATCTGAGTTTGAGGTGGTCTGGTCAACTAAAATTATGTCAACTAGACAGGCAACTAATTAAATTGAAATGTCAGATAATATACCAAGATAATGTCTACATTAATTAATGGTTAGCACAATAGGTGAAGTAGGTCCAAGGAAGAGTCTGACATACTAATAAAATGCCTTTTTAAGGAGTATGATTTATCGTTTGATGATTTTTAAACCTTATTTGACTCCATAACCCCAAAACAACGAATTATATTATAAAAATATAAAATTCTTAGATAAAAATTATGTAGTTCAACTTTATCATTCAAAACTATTCTAGCAAGCTCTGCACTTCAATGCATGGAACTATAGAACAAACAAGAAAGTGCCACAAAAAGTTCATCAAAAACAAGTAAACAAAACTCAAGAACGAACAAGACAATGTATACATACTTGAGCAACAAATCTCCCAGAAATTTACATAAGAGTTGCAAACAAAGAGCACTCTAACTCCTAATTGTAAACCAAGAATCTGTTTCCATACAATGGAAAAGATAAAATTCAAGCCCAAATTATTATAAAAAGAAACATATGATAAACAATAATTGTAGAATGTAGAATTAAGACCCTTCACTAATTGGAGGGCAATAATTTTTTCCCAATCAAAACAAATCACTCTCTCCATTCCATAATTTCTTCATCAGAAGCATGCATCCAGGAGGCAACAGCAACAAAGAGCAGCCAAACTGCATATAAAATTAGACCAACAATTAGTGCTATACTAAATGATTTAATGAGACCAGTTTATTTTAATTAATGGCTCAGCAAAATTAACATCCAGTTGAATTGCATAATACTAATACGGCAAATTTCGATAGCTAAATTTGATGCCACACATTAGTTACAGCATGTTGGGGGATCTTAAAGTCTAATTAATTAATTATAAAAAAATAGGCAATTATTTTTGGTCAAAGTTCAGAAATTCAAAATAAAAAAAGTAGAAAACGCGTGAGTCTAATTCTCGAAAGGTAACTTCTAAAAAAAGAAAAAAAGAAAAAAAATCTCGTAGGGTGGTCTCCTGCCTCAGATCCCCAGATCTGAATCGGCTATTTCAGCAATCAAATCACATAAAAACATGTATGTAAGAAACAAAATAGGGAAGAGGATTACCATCCTTCCATTAAACCGGAACTGTTGGATTGTTTCTGAGGCGGCGGAGCACCGTACTGGGGAGCGTACTGCGGTGGATAGCCCTGCGGTGGGTAGCCCTGCTGCGGGTAGCCCTGTGGGGGGTAGCCCTGGGGCGGGTAACCCTGCGGCGGGTAGGCATCCTTTGGATACCCCTCCGGTGGATATCCTATAAAAATAAAAATAAAAAGCCATGAAAATTATCAAACAATTAAATTAAGATTCAGACGACAATGATATGAAAGAAGAGCTACCTTGAGGGGGAGGAACACCAACAGGGGGTTGATTCTGATTGTAGTAACTCATATTACCTCCCTTCTTCTCTGCGGATGGTCGGTTTTTTCGGGGATGAGGAAAAGGGAGATCTAATATATTTATTTTTTTCTTTTGTGAGGGAAAGAAATATGTAGAGAGATGTACAGCCAGCTAATTGAAAGACGCTGGGTTTATCATTTATGTAGTACTTGTTTGTTAGGGGTAAAAAGGAGAAATAAGGAACAAATGGAATTAAAATTTGATTGGATAGGATTGTATTAAACCATGAGTATTGGGAACTGGGGATTTTTTTTATTTTAAATAGTCAAATGAATTTTGCGCGTCTTAGTCTTAGATAACTTCACTACCAGGTAAAATATCTTTCTCCTTTCCCCACAAAAAAAAAAAAAAAAAAAAAAGAAGAAAACATATCTTTCTCCTTTCCCTATTGCTTCCATGGGCTGTTTAGCATTAACTCTTGACCCTTTCCAAATGAATGACCAAATACCCCCTCCTCTCTCCTTAATTCTTTTTTTTTGTAGGTCTCTCCTTAATTAGAGTTGAGTTTTTTCTTTTTCTTTTTGGGTACAATTATAGAGTTGAGAGTTGAGACCAAATATATGGGCTTAATTCGACTATTTTGGCTAATGCATTTCCTATTTTTGTTGGACCAAATAGCATTTGAAGTGAGTTTCGACCCAAACACTCAAAACAACGTTCTAACTTAAAACAATTATAGTAATTAATTTAACAGAATAATTTATTCACCAATTGATGGTTAAGCAAAGCCCTATGCTAACATTTATCTATTTTTTTTTTTTGTTTGGATAGCAGAAAATAAATTATTATTTTTTTTAAATTTTTTTGGAGGAAATTTCTCACCAATTTGATGGGAAAGTCCTGAAAAAATCACGGGAAAATTTAACATTAAATTGTAAAAAACCCCTTGTACTTTGTCTAACGATCAAAATCTCTCATTTGTGATTTTTTCTTACCGAAAGCCCCTTTGTGCTTATTTATTATTAGCAGAAAAATACATTCTCAAGTCATATAGCAATTATACCCCCACAAAATGGCGCAAAAGCACCCTTTTTACCCAAAAAAATTATCAATAATCCCTGTTAACTTTAAAAATTGACAATAACCCCCTGTTAACTTTGAAGATTGATATAAATTCGGTGTCTAAAAAATATAGAAAAGCGTCAAATTAATTTCTAATAAAGTTAATATAATGAAAATGTGATAATTCATACAATATTAATCCAAAAAAAAAAACATAACTCATAATAAAAAAAATATTTATCAAGAATATTATGTTCCTAAACTTTCTTAACAACTATACAATTACAAGAATATAATTATCTTCACAACCAAACATGTAAAGAATAATTACTTTTTTTTTTTTATCTTTTTCCTTTTCCTTTTCCTTTTGCTATAATTTTTTCTTGTAAACAATATGGTCTTATAGTCAATGCTCTAGATTATCTTTGACCCCTAACAGAGATGTTTAGCCTGTAGGAAGATCTCTGGGCCTGCAGGGAAGTTCCCATGCTTAGATAGAAAAGCCCAACCCGGTAGAATTACTTTTCTGGATCACATCTATAATTAGAAACAGCCCAAAAGGCCCAAAACACAATTTTGATCGAACCAAACGGCCAATTAGTTGAGTTTATCCAAACAAGAAGCTAAAATAAAAGAACTTAAAAACCAAAAAGCTCTCTTGTGGTTGGTAAACCTATTTGATACTACTAGGTTCCACCTCTTTTCATTTTGTTAGTTAAAGAAAATATATCAAACATGAATAATAGTTAGATATCAGAAGAATAACTAAAATTAGAATTTAGACCAAGAATTAATATATAGTGCATGATATTTAACTTAATTATGAATGACTTGAATAAACATGTTCAGTTAGAATAACACATCATATTTTGATTACAATTCTTGTTATGCCGAAGTTGATACCTACACTACAAAGAAAATAAAAAATTACATGAAATACTCATAAACAGCAGAATCATTTTTTTTTTAAAAAAAAAAAACAAAAAAACTGCCCAAATGCCAAAACAAGGTTTATAGTTAATTAGTGGGTTGGTGGGGGTTAGGTGCCCCTGTTAATTTAATTTAAGAGTAAAAGTATAGACATTATATTATATATATGTAATGTTGGTTGGCTACCTTCGTCAATTCCCAACTTCTTTGCCTAACCATATCAAATTTAAATGGGAGAAGCAATTAGCTCTATCTATCACATTAATTAATTTGATCACTTATATATTGACCTTTTTGTTGTCCCGTTTGACAAGGAATTACTGGGACAAAATATATATACCTAAGTCGGTGAGAGAAATCGATGCTACCTAGCTAGCTAGGTAATAAACAGAATAGGAACAATCAATATAATGGTTAATATGAGTTATTCCACATGTTAAGAAATCAATAAAGTATGGTGAATGGACGAATAATTTCTATTTTCTTTTTGGTAATAATTTTTATTGTTTTCTTTTTTTAACGCCAATCCATTCATCTAAATATTAAAATTGCATCAAAACTATGACCTTTTCTTTTGGCCTAATTACACACAAGCTTTTTCAATTTCACTAATAAAACTTTTTTTTACCATTTAGGTAAAACAAAGAGAGTCATTTTCCACATTACTTTTTCTTTTTAATTGTCTATCTTAAGTTTGGCAATAAATTAAAGCATTAAATGTTTTATATGTAGTCAATAACATGGCCCATTTCTCTTCAGTAAATGAACTACAAATGTATATAATAGAACACGAATCAAATGACCAAAGTAAGAAATTGTGCATGATAAGAAATGTATATGACGTAAATTATCATGGAGTAATACATTGTACTTAAAATAAGACAAAAAATTGTATTTGGTCGAGGATAAACAGATAAGTTAGTGTTATATATAGAGGGAGGGGTTCAATTTCTCTACTTCTTCTTAGCTTCACAACAATTTCATACTGGTGTTGTTGGAGAAAGAAAAAATGACGGTGGCGGCGAAGGTGGTAGATGAATTGGTACCTCACCCCGTAAAAGAACAGCTCCTCGGCGTCGATTATTGTGTTAACAGCAACCCTTCTTGGGGTAATTAAATCTCTCTCTCTCTCTCTCTCACACTCACACACACAGTCACGTTGCATGTATGAATAGAGTTGATCAGTTAATTAAGTGATGAACTTTTATGATTTTTGAATGTTCAAATACTTGAAATCTCTGTTTCGTTTTCCTGAAATTGGGGATTTTTTTTTTTAATGGATGATTGATTTCCCTCCAATTCTCTCTCTCTCACTTGCTATTGTTATTTTTTTTTTAATTTACTTGAATTTTAGCTTTTTTAACTTGTTAGTGCTTATGGGTACATTATGGAAATGGGTTTTTGATGAGTCAATTAGAGAAGGCCAAAGTTGGAAATTTGTTTGTTTCATGCTCTGTTTTGGAGCCAAAAAAATCAATGGGATTATTCTGTGAATTTTGTAAAATCTTCTATAGTGTTAAGCCAATTGTTTAAAGTGGAAATTAACCCAAATGGGTCAGAATATTGGCCCAATTTACGGATATAATTTGTTTTTCCCTAACTTTTGACAACTAATTTGATGCAGCTGAAGCCATTATTCTGGGTTTTCAGCATTATCTTGTAATGCTTGGGACTACCGTGATCATCCCCACCATCATCGTTCCTTACATGGGCGGTGGCAATGTAACTACTTCTTCGCAATCGATCCACCTCTGTTTATCATTTGAATGGATTTAATTATACTCGTAAAAATCAAATTTTGTTTTAATCTCTATATATTGTTCTCTATTAGGTGGAAAAGGCTCAAGTGATGCAAACTTTGCTATTTGTTTCTGGAGTGAACACATTGTTGCAAACCTGGTTCGGGACCCGCCTTCCAGTAGTCATTGGTGGTTCATTCCGGTTCATAATTCCGTCTCTATATATTGCGTTACTCCACAGATATTACATAGATCTTAATCCTTATCTGGTTAGCCCTTACTTCAATTTTGGTACTCTGTTATATACTAAAATCCGCGTTTATTTTATTAACTTAATGATTTATGTATTCGTTGATTAAGAGGTTTATAAGAACAATGAGGTCAATACAAGGTGCTCTTATGGTTGCTTCTGTACTACCAATGTTGCTTGGATTTCTTGGAATTTGGAGAATTGTTGTGAGGTAGGTTGTTCGGTTATGACTTTTGACTATAGGGTACGTATTTGTTGAATCATAAACTTAACATCAGTAGTCGAACATTAATGTAGGTTCTTGAGCCCTCTTTCTGCTGTCCCTCTGGTAGCTCTTGTTGGACTCGGGCTCTATGATCAAGGTTTCCCTCTGGTATAGTACTTCCTATTGTTGAAAGATAATTATGTATGTATATGTATATATGTTTATTGACAGGATTCTTACAAAAAAATATGATTAGTAATTTTGGTATGAATTCGTAATACATAAGCTTACTTGTCAATTGTATTGGTTGACATTTGTAGCTTGCCGAATGTGTGGAAATTGGGCTTCCTGAGCTAATTATTCTTATTTTGTTTTCTCATGTAAGTATTCATTTTCCGTTATAATTTACGTTAGATTGCTTCATCAGGTTCCATTATCTCTTAAGGTACATATCAACCTCCATTACAAGAGGCTTTATTGGAACCCCAAAAGTATCAGTCATTAATTATACAAAGATGGGGATTATTTGTTATAGCCTCGATATTTAGTATTCGACTCATGTTTGTTTGATCATCATTTGTGGCAGTACATTCCTCATTTCTTGAGCTATAAGCGTCCAATATACGACCGCTTTGCTGTCCTGCTGTCAGTGGGGATAGTGTGGGCATATGCAGCCCTTTTAACCGTAGCTGGTGCATACAAGAATAGACCACTAAACACTCAGTTAAGTTGCCGAGTTGATCGCTCTGGACTCGTAAGTGGATCATCATGGTATGTGTACTACACTCCTATTCACTTTAGTTTTTTCTTGGATACTTTGTTTAATTTAATTAATGGATTCAATTCAATCATCAGGGTCAGCTTTCCATATCCGATTCAATGGGGACCACCAAGTCTACACGTGGGAGAAATTTTTGTGATGCTAGCTGCAGCTTTTGTCGTTATGGTCGAGGTTCATATCTTTACTTCATATTTTTTTCTAAAATAGTATGCAAAAAAACTTGCATAATCGATGAAGCCTAGAGATTCTTGATTAATATGCACATGAAATTTCATTCTTATGTTGCAGTCAACAGGGGCATTCATAGCTGCAACAAGATATGGGAGTGCTACACATATACCACCTTCTTGTCTTAGCCGGGGTATTGGCTGGCTGGTTAGAAAAGAAATTATTATTACACATATATAATCTCACTTGTTGTTTGTTCTTTATATAAATATAGTATATTGCACAATCTCATTTTTTCTCTTTTTTGGTAACAGGGAGTAGGCATTTTTCTTGATGGTTTATTCGGTACAGGAACTGGATCTACCGTATCTGTGTAATAATCGAACCTTCTAATTAGGAAAACCAAGAACGCATAGTATATCTGTTTTTGAGTTTTTTTCTTTTATGTGTAGTGAAAATGTTGGATTGTTGGCTCTAACACGAGTTGGAAGCCGAAGAGTGGTCCAGATATCAGCATTTCTCATGATCTTTTTTTCAATATTTGGTATGTTCCTCCAACACAATTTATTGCTAGCTAATTCTGATCAATTTAAGTTTTGATACTGTTCATTTTTGTTTGCTTAGTAACATTGTTCTTAGGGTGGTATATAAATAATTGACTCTACTTGTTGCTCATGTTATATTATTCAATTGCCAGGAAAGTTCGGAGCACTCGTTGCTTCCATTCCACTGCCAATTGTTGGAGCTCTGTATTGTGTCCTCTTCGCTCTTATGTGTACGTAATTAACCCTCTCTTATATAGGTTTAAAAATGTTTGGCCTTGAATTTCGGAGCACTCGTTGTTATATTGTATTGTAACTGGGATGCAGCTTCTGCTAGTCTTGGATTACTGCAATACTGCAACCTCAACAGCTTCAGAACAAAGTTCATTATCGGTTTCTCGTTTTTCATGGGCCTTTCTGTACCAAGATACTTCAGTGACTATGTCATAACTTCCGGTTACGGTCCAGTTCACACTCGTGCCCTTTGGGTACGTAAATTTAATCCTAATATCTCGATTCACACTTTTAATTAATCGACTAATAATAACAGAAGAAATGACATGTAATTTGCAGTTTAACAAAATGGTGCTAGTGATCTTCACATCTCCAGCCACAGTTGCAGGAATTGTTGCATACTTTTTGGACCTTACTCTTGCACGTAAACACGTCTCGACTCGGAGAGACAGTGGGAGGCATTGGTGGGCTAAGTTCAAGTATTTTGATAAAGATCCAAGAAGTGCAGAATTTTATTCACTTCCCTTTGGCCTTTCCAAGTATTTCCCTTCAGTCTAAACTAGGAGAGTGAGTTACGTTCATATGATATTTAATTAATACAATATGTATTTAGTATATAATTATGCTTTTATGATGAAATATTATACGAATAGATCAAAATATCACATACGATGAATTTCCTTAGTATGTATGTCAAAAATTGGTTGAATGTTGTAGATGAACAAAACCATCAATTATTTTTAGAGTTAATGGCAATGTTCTCCGAATAAATTGACATTAGCTCATTATTTATATATATTTGTAAAGAAAAGATGTTTTGATCGATGGTATGGACCTCTAAAATGAAATTGGATGGGATTGGATTGGGTTGGGTTGAGTCAGAACGGACCAATCTAGCTCGTTTTGCCTAATTAACCATGTTGGAAACCAATAAATATGTAATTTGGTTAATTAATATTCATTGTATCAAGTGATCCAAGAAAAGGAGCACATGGTGGGATGGAGGCTTTTAACCTTTGACTGATGAGATGAAGAAACCAAAGCCCCATCGCATCACAGATATATAGAAAGAGGAGCATCATGCTCGCTGCAGCTGCACCAGTTCATAGCCTGCCAGTAAAAATAAAAAAAACCTATAGTACGTATATCAGTATATGGGTAATTAATTATTCATTATATTATATTACATTAAAATAATCTAGTTAACTAACACAATAATCCACATCTCATTGTTAGATAAACACCGTTTAGATCGATGAAAGTGTGCTTTGCACTGCTTCCCAAAAATCTTCACGTTTCATGTTTTTTCCTCTTTGAAAATTTCAAATTTACTGGGGTAATTATTTTATAGCAAGATGACCCCTTTTAACTAATATTTCTTTTGTTTTTTTGGTTTCCCAAGGGTTTAATTTCTTTGGAGGCGGGTTTGACACATTAAGTGGGTACCTCTCTCAACAGGAATTTGAACCTGAGCCCGCTACTTTGAAAGATGTTCTATTTGATTACAATGTTATGCATTTGGATGAAAGTCTATCCAAACAAACTCGCCTTAACCAAGGAGTAGGTCGTTGGCTAGACGGCACAACAATATGAGTGTCGCCACACGTCCTATACAAGGATACAAAAACTTGAAATCCTCCTTCTATACATGGTGTATTTATGCACTACACGCACTTTGGGCATTCTTGATTTTTTGTTATTTCTCGTTTTCAAGTTCAAGAACCTATATCTTATTTTACATAAACATCGATGAAATCACCCATGTTCTAGCCTCGGGAGCTTCTATTTAATTTGCTCGTAGGAAAATAGGTACCCAATTGGAATCAAAACATTAATGTTTGATTCAAGGATTTCAGTGATGAAAGCGCTATGAAAAATGTTTTCTCTTGCATCCAATGACACAACATTGAGCTTCTTTTATTGTTCATTTGCATTTTACTTATCATTTTACTCACTGAAATCCATAAACCAAACATAGCCTAGGTGATTGAGGAAAACTTGACCGAAATCAACTCGAGTGTTTTATCCACGCCAGTATCCAAAAAACAAATTTGCATGTCAAATAGATATTTGATTTGTATTATCCATAGGTAGTCATATTACATCCATATTTTATACAAGAAAGAGATAACGCGATTAAAAAAATTGTGTATGTATTTTCAAAAAGGAAATAGGTGAAATTTATCGAGGCGGAGTGATGTTATTGTCTTGATTTTTGTTGCATGGAAGATAAGAATGCAAAAGAACCGCACATTGGACGAAATGATTTCCAAAGATCAACAAGCCAAAAAATATAGTATTGGATTAATTAAGTACAGTAAGATTGAAATGTGTGCACACGTGCCAACATGTGTTGAAAATTTGTTAGAAAATTTGTATGTGCAATATGCACACGTGAATACACGTGTATGAGAGTGCGTGTTATTTGGAGTGGGAAGTAAGTGAGGTCACGTGAATTTTTTCTTTTCATGAGTTACATATTAGAGCTAGTAAAATTGGTTAAAACCTTCGGATTAATTAGCAAATGACTCAATATGGATATTAATGTTCTTATGAACTTTCTTCTTAAAAGGCATAAGTAAAAATGTTAACGTTAATTAGTTTTGACAGAATGTCAAATACCACAAATGTATTTCGCATCAATTTCCCACTTTAAAATTTTGATTATCAGTATAAGACATAACAGGGTAAAAACAACTAGGAGACATTATTATAATCTGAATTTGAGGTCCTCCAACATCGGCTGCTCCCATGAATATTTGGAGTAAAGGAATCTGATGAAAAATTACTTTGGTTTTTATAAGTACAACTTGCTGTACTTTACTTAACTACTTGTATTTGGTCTAGTGGATAAAAGCTGGCTAGAACCACAGGGAGGTCTAGGGTTCGACCCCCTCCACTGTAAAGAATCCCTTGGGGAGAGCTTTCCGTAAACAGCGACCCGGCTCGGAGTGGTAGCCCACTTACTTGTACCAAAAAAAAAAAATAAAACAAACTGACTTGGTTTTTGATCACTGACTGCGCGCATAGCAAATGTGTTTTCTTGATCCCTTCTTTATTCTTTTAATCTGCAATATACATATACATGGTACTTATTCAGTTGCATTTTTTATTAGATTGATCTTATTCGGAGCACACACTAAAACATTACATGGTTGCAATATAATTATTCCATTTACAATTCTTGCTCTCTTTACTTTTGACAAAGAAAATACGAATGTCATACTTCGATTGCCTTAGTTTTCACTTATATATATGAAATATAAAATTGTAAAACTTAACTTCATCATGGTAAATTACAAAAGTAGGACAACATCAAATTAAGACAAAACTCTATAAATTATTATGTTCTAGTTAAGTTTTTCTTGTCTAGTCACTCTCGCCAATTAAAAAAAAAAAAAACACAATATTGTTGAACAAAATAAATTCAAGACACTCATATGTGTTATGCAAAACTTACGAGAAACCATCTTATGCACTATGTTACGATCTTCTCTTTTATAATATGACTCTTTATATTCATTAGTTGGGTTAGGACTCTATAATTGTTAATTAGTTAGATTAAGACTTTATCTTTATCGACTAGATAGACTATGAACTTATCTCTATGTCATATGCTATTGCTAGTAGTATATATTGCTCGTACTTTTTTATTATAAGAAAGTTTATGAATAAACAATTACATATATAGTTTCTCCACCTAAAGTGGGATTGTGATTACTCTTACCACCCTAAAATAAAATTATGATTTTTCTTACGTCCACTAAAATAAAATATTAAAATAATGCCAGAAGATGTTTTGCATGAAATCTTTATATAATATTAAATATTATGTAGGAAATCCCATCAAAATTTGTACAGAAGGAGGTTTCATGCCAAAATATTTATTAGTACAATAGATTTCTATTTTATAAAAATTTCATAGTATTTCAGTCTGATTCACTTTGGTCCTTTTCCCCTCACCCCACCCGTTTGATCCTTAACAATTATATATAAGACAAACAAACAGTAGCCTACAAATTACAAAAATTCAAGAAACTGCACAAAATGAAGCAGCTGCAAGAATGCAGCAGTGGATGTGAGTCTGGTTGGACTCTATACTTAGACCACCACTCTTCAATTTCTCCACACGCATCATGTAATCAAGAACACGATTTCCATGATCAAACAAGAAATCGTTCTTTCAATACCAAACGATTGAAGAGAGAAGAAGAAACAGAGGAAACAGAGGATGAAGAAGATTCTTCCATGCTTTCTGATGCATCATCTGGACCTCCACATTTTAATGAAGAAGAAGAAGAAGAAGAAAGTTATGATGTTAATGATACCAATAATGGTTGCTTTCATCATTACCGAATTGATACCTCGTTGTCTAAAAACAGTCCTTATAGGCAAAAAGCTAAACGAAAACGAAGCCAAAAAGCTAAAGATCAATCTACTCTGCTTGATGACACTGCTAGTTCTTCCCTCTCCGATTACTCAAATGTATGTTCATATTAAATATCTTTGATACTTTGAGCTTAGCTATGCTAAAATCTCCATTTTGTTATCTAATTTTTATCTGCAATCTTTTATATTTGCATGTACAGAAAAGTTTCACCTTGAAAAGAAGCCGGTCTTCAATGGTGGAAGAATACTCACAAGGCTACTCCACAACTCACTTCGATGTATGAAATTCCAGTTAACGGTACAAAATCATAAAAATGAATTTCATTTTCTGGGATATTTTTCTGATTTCTAATTGTTTGATTTGAATAGGTGAGTTTCCCATATCAGGAACATTATGTTTTATTTCAGCCTTCGATGCCTGAAAATCTGCTTCAGCAAAACCAGTTGAGTTCTCATGTTCTTGGATCTGGAAGTATTTTGTAAAAATAAGACATATTTATAATTTTATTATACTAATTTCTTTTTGATTATTATGTTCTTACAATTTCCTTTTTGAAATATATTCTTATACATTTTGTCCTTTTTTTTTTGGGGATCAGAATTTACAGCAGGTGGTTTGAAGCCATGAAATGAAGAAGAGATAGGCAGGAGGTTATTGAAGACAAAGGGAATTGAATCTCCAAAGGGATTTTGTGTCCCTTTCTTCTGTTCTTTTTTCCTTCTAATTTTGTAGCTATGATTGCAAAGGAAAACACCCGGCTCAAAGAAACAAAAAGGATAAAAATTGGTGGTTGAATTTTTAATTCTTGTGTAATGCCTTAATTGGAATCAATGAGCATTTGGCTTTTCTCTATTTTTTTTTTTCATTTTTATTAATTCTAGTTTATATTGGAATGAATGAGCAACATAGAGCTCCCATGCTACCTTAATTTTAACATGGGAGATAAAATAATAAAAATGAAAATGGCCATCTCAAGCTATAAATTCCTCAGATTCGGATTGTTTAGACTCGATTAAAGCTAGTTCAAGTTCAACTTGAATAATTTTATTTTACACCTGTAAACCTAGCTAACGGTTCATGTACTTGCACAGAATGAAGTGTGAGAGGAAGATAAAAGTTGTAATCCTAGTCGTCAGAGAAGAGAATGGAAATGAAGGGTATTCAAATGGGCTGATGGAAAATGCTCAAATCATTTTATTAGGCCATCTCCAATGGTTGAGGGCTAGCCCGGGGCCCTGCTGGTCGTCTCCAATGGTTGGGGCTCCGTGGGGGAATTACTTCCATTTTTTTCCTTTGCCCACTCTCACCTATTAATATTATAGATTTATATTTTTTTAATATTAATATTAATAATAATAATTATATTAGTACTCGTAATTTAATTATTAATTATATTAAAATATTAATATTAAATAGAATATTTAATTAAAGTAACTTAAGAATTAATACATAATACGCAAACAGATATTAAATGGACTATTTGTATGAGTGTTAAATTAAATGGACTATTTCTATATTTATTAGTATATCATAATTAAAATAACACATTAAATAAAATCACATTAATTACAATAACACATTATTTAAAATAAACACTAATTAAAATAACACATTAATTAAAATTACATACAACACATTAATTATACAAAATTAACCATACACACATTAATTATACATAACATAATTCATTAAAAGAAAAAAAAAAAAGAAAATACCCAATAAGGTGCCGCCACTTGGCGGCACCTGTTTTAAAGAGGGGCGCGTGTTTCCACAAATCGGACGCGCGCAGTGGGCGGGGCTGCGGGCTCCAAGCAGCCCGCAGCCCCGCCCGTTCCGCCCCGCCACCCCGCCCCGGTCCCTCTCCATCTCCAGCGGTTCTCCCACCTCAGCCCGACCCCGCAGGCAACCGCTGGAGATGGCCTTATTATATCAAAAAATTCAAATAGAAGTATCTTACCATAATATTTTTTTAATACTTGGCCTCCTTCCCAAGTCTCTACCCTTCTTAAAATTTCTTTATTTATATTTCATAAAGAAAATCAGACTCTAATTGGATTCCATTACGCTTTAGGTATTCAAGACTGTTCAACTTCGATTAAAATAATAATAAGAGTATTTGGGGAGTCAATTTTTTCCATACACTAGAAGAACTCCGTAGGAAAGAGAGGAAGATACAGAGCTAACAAATACTCCTACTTTATAGTATAGATCATTAAATTATTCCTTAGTTCTCTCCAATTATCTTCCTCCATCTTACACCAATTTTACTCTTCTCCAAAGATGGTCCATTTTTCAAATTTACAACATAGGATAGGAGTGCACCTTTACACAAAAACTGAATGTAAGTTCTGAATATTTATGAGTGGTTGTTTATATATCATAAAATAAAACAACTGGAGTTTACATTGTTGTAAAAACTTACTCGGAATAAGTGTCACAGTAAATTTGAAGATATCATAGGTTCCAGAATTTGGATTTTAGAGAGAGAGAGCGCTTTTGCTAAACCACTATTGGATGTATCACTTCATCAGCAGCACTTGTTTTGCTTCCTCAAATCTGCAAGAAGAAAGAAGAAATGTTATGCGAAGCAAATGAAGAAATTAGGGATTAGATTTTAATTTTTCCCTTTCTATTGTAAATAGCCGTTTACTTATTGTTCAGGGTATTTATGTAATTTTATCCTTCTTAGGCGGTAGTCTTTTGTATATAATAGGTTTTGGGTTCAAAACCCACTTGTAACACACATTTTTTCCAATTCTGTAATTAACAGTTCAATACACACAATTTTCTCTCCATATTTTCTTGTATAATTTTACATTCAAAAACATCAATTAATTCATGGAAGTTTAGATTCAAATATGGTATCAGCAGTTTGATCTTCTTCTTCGTTTCCGCACTCATATACGTTCACATATCTGTGATTTTATTGTTTCCTACTCCCTTTTCTGGGCAGTTTTCTTGATCTTGTGATCAAATTTGTTTCCAGTTTCTTACTTTTCTTTCCTATATTCCTTCATGGATTCATCTGGTTCTGTCTCATCCACCGTTACTGGTTCTATACGCTCCAAACCTCCTATGGAGGACCCCTCTCATCCCTATTTTTTACACCCATCTGATAACCCAGGCTTACTTCTTGTTCACCAGCCTCTTAAAGGAGACAATTATTCCACATGGTCTCGTTCTATGTTGTTGGCTCTTAATGTTAAACATAAACTGGGGTTTATCAATGGCAGTCTCCCAGATCCTGGCCCTATTGATGAGAGTTTACAATCTGCTTGGTCAAGAAACAACGATGTTGTTGTTTCTTGGATTTTGAATTCAGTAACACCAGAAATATATTCTAGCATAATGTACACAAATTGCGCAAAGGACATCTGGGATCAGTTGAAAACTAGATTTCAACAAAGCAATGGGCCAAGAAAATTACAACTTCGAAGGGAACTTGCTAATATTCATCAAGATTCTTTATCAGTAAACATGTTCTTTACTAAACTAAAGTCAGTTTGGGATGAATTAGCAAATTACAGACCTGTTTTATGCTGTTCTTCTTGTGACAGTGTTCAAAAGGTGCACAATCAGTATCAAGAAGATTTTATATTAACTTTCCTTCTGGGGTTGAATGATTCTTTTGATAACCTACGTAGCCAGATCCTTCTAATGGATCCAGTACCCAGTATTGACAAAGTTTTTTCCCTTGCCATTCAAGAGGAAAGACAGAGACAAATTGGTCCTTCTTCCTCACTAGACACATCAAACTCTATGGCTTTTTCATCCACATTCAATCCTTCAAATCCTAATTCTACACAGCCAACACAGAAAAGACCCTATAATCAATTTCAGCAAAATTTTTCAAACTCTTCACAAACTCAACCCACTTTCAACCCCAATTTTAAGAAAAAAGATATACCTATCTGTTCTCACTGTAATATCAAAGGGCACACCATTGATAAATGCTATAAACTCCATGGTTATCCTGTTGGATACAAACCCCCCACTGGTTCTAAATCCAGACCCCCTACTTATCCAACAAATCAAGTTACCAATTTTTCTACTTCTCCTTCAGCACCAGTTCAGGATAACCAAAATCATAATCCTCTTACACCATTGCTCCAAAGTTTCACTTCAGAACAATGTCAGCATCTAATGAATTTGTTCAGCACTCATTTGAATATCAATCCTGCTGCTGAAACACAACCAGACTCTGCACACATTTCTTGTGTGTCAGGTATTTGTTCTACTTCTCTATTAAATAGCAACATTCCTACTTCTGTTACTAATACTTCTACTGTTTTTGAACTATTACATTGTGATATATGGGGACCTTTTCATGTCCCCACAGTTTATGGACAGAAATATTTTGCCACTTTAGTTGATGATTTTTCCAGATACACCTGGATTTGTTTATTAAGCAAGAAATCTGATATTTCTTCTGTTCTTCCTAATTTCATTTCTATGATTCAAAATCAGTTTAATAAAACTATTAAAGTCTTCAGGAGTGACAATGCTCCTGAATTAAAATTTAATGACTTATTTAGTAAGTTAGGGATTATACATCAATACTCTTGTGTGGAAACTCCACAACAGAATTCTGTTGTGGAGAGGAAACATCAGCATCTTCTTAACATTGCTAGGGCCCTATTTTTTGAATCCAAGGTTCCTATATCTCTATGGGGAGAATGTGTAGCTACTGCTGCATATATTATAAACAGAACTCCATCTAAAATTTTACAATATCAAACTCCCTTTGAAAAACTTTATCAAACTTCTGTTGATTATAATTTTATGAAAAGTTTTGGTTGTCTAGCTTTTGCTTCAACACTACAAAAAGGCAGAACAAAAATGGATCCTAGGGCTAGATTGTGTACTTTCATAGGATATCCTATGGGGATTAAAGGGTACAAATTATTTGATATGAATACTAAGGAAATTTTTATTTCAAGAGATGTTATTTTTCATGAAAACACATTTCCTTTTCATAATTTACCTTCTAATAATACTTTAACCCCTGATCAGATTTTTCCTACTTTTACACCTACTTATGATGATTCCTTTTCACATCCTAATTTCTTTGAAGATACTGTTTTAGATGATGATCTTATTTCTGATATTGAGAACACTGATAGTAATATTTCAGATGATACTTCTACTAATAATCATAATACTGTTATTCAAACTCCACTTAGAAGGTCTTCTAGGACTTCTCTTAAGCCTTCTTATCTTAATGATTATCATTGCAATTCTTTACATGCTTCTAATGTCCATTCTGTCAGATATCCTATTTCTAATGTTTTACATTATGATAATGTTTCTCAGTCTTTTAAATCTTTTATACTTAATATTTCTTCTGAGAATGAACCTCAGTTTTATCATCAAGCTGTGAGTAATCACAAATGGAGAGAAGCTATGAAAACAGAAATACAAGCACTTGAGTCTACTAATACATGGACAATTGTGACACTACCAAATAATAAAACTCCCATTGGCTGTAAATGGGTTTACAAAATCAAAAGAAACTCTGATGGAACTGTGGACAGGTACAAGGCTAGATTAGTAGCCAAGGGATACACTCAACAAGCTGGGGTGGATTATTCAGAAACCTTTTCCCCAGTTGCTAAGATGGTAACTGTTAAAGTTTTGTTAGCTTTGGCAGCTTCAAAGGGTTGGGATTTACATCATTTGGATATTGATAATGCATTTTTAAATGGTGATCTTTATGAGGAAGTCTATATGGACTTACCTTTGGGATATCCAAGGTCTCAATCTAATCCTAAACTTGTTTGTAAGCTTAACAAATCTTTATATGGCCTTAAACAGGCTTCTAGACAGTGGAATGATAAGTTTAAAGAATGCTTATTGGCTTATGGTTTCACTCAATCTAAGGCAGACTACTCATTGTTCACTAAAGGATCAGGTGACACCTTTCTGGTTCTCTTACTTTATGTAGATGATATAGTAATCTCTAGTCCTTCTTCTAAACTCATGACAGATTTAAAACAATTTTTACAATCTAAGTTTAAGTTGAAGGACTTAGGGGATCTTAAATTTTTTCTTGGTTTAGAAATTGCAAGGTCTTCTAAAGGCATTGTAGTCTCTCAAAGACATTATGCCTTACAAATCCTTGATGATGCAGGTTATCTAGGTGCCAAACCTCTTTCATTGCCTATGGATCCAAAAGTCAAGCTTAACTCTCAAGATGGGGATCCTCTTATAGATATCACTTCCTACAGAAGATTGATTGGAAGATTATTGTACTTAACAATAACAAGACCTGATTTAACCTATGCTGTACATAGATTGAGTCAGTTTGTATCTCAACCAAGGACACCCCATCTACAGGCTGCCCATCATATATTGAGATACCTAAAGTCCTCACCAGGCCAGGGACTCTTTTATTCATCAGATTCTACTCTACAACTTAAAGCTTATGCTGATGCAGACTGGGCTTCTTGTGTTGACACAAGAAGGTCTGTCACAGGTTTTTGTATTTTCATGGGATCTTCTTTAATTTCCTGGAAATCTAAGAAGCAGGTTACTGTGTCAAGATCATCTGCTGAAGCAGAATATAGATCATTGGCAGCAGTGTCTAGTGAAGTAATCTGGTTACATCAGCTTTTATTAAATTTTGGTATTAATACTACAGCTCCTACATTACTGTTTTGTGATAATCAGTCAGCCACACACATTGCAACTAATCCTATCTTTCATGAGCGCACAAAACACATTGAGCTCGATTGTCATTTCACAAGGGAGCAGGTAAACAAAGGAACCATCAAATTAATGCCAATACGTTCAGAAGAGCAATTAGCAGACATTTTTACAAAAGCTCTACTGTTACCTCAATTTCGCGAATTATTGTCCAAGCTCTCCCTCATCAATCTCTTCGGTTCGGCTTGAGGGGGGTGTATTGGATGTATCACTTCATCAGCAGCACTTGTTTTGCTTCCTCAAATCTGCAAGAAGAAAGAAGAAATGTTATGCGAAGCAAATGAAGAAATTAGGGATTAGATTTTAATTTTTCCCTTTCTATTGTAAATAGCCGTTTACTTATTGTTCAGGGTATTTATGTAATTTTATCCTTCTTAGGCGGTAGTCTTTTGTATATAATAGGTTTTGGGTTCAAAACCCACTTGTAACACACATTTTTTCCAATTCTGTAATTAACAGTTCAATACACACAATTTTCTCTCCATATTTTCTTGTATAATTTTACATTCAAAAACATCAATTAATTCATGGAAGTTTAGATTCAAATAACCACCTCTCAAGCATAGAGAGGCATTGCAATAGCTTGAATTCTGGTGCTGTATGACCTGCCCCCTACAAAATTGGAATGTTACGGGCCCATCCTATAAAATGGGACATGTTTATTTTTTTTAAAGAAAAAGATGGCCTCCCTCAAAACATATATTTCTTCTGTTTCACTCAAACCGGTTTTCAATGTGTTTTCTCACTCCATAAGTTAACAACAAGCCAAATTATATAGAGACTGGAAATCTGAGCTTACCATGAAGAGTAAAAAGAACGAGAAAAGCTCGATTATGTCACGTACTTAGTTTAATTTGGTTATTTGGAGGATTTCTAACCTTCACGGTGGCATATGTTAACTCGTAATCACCATGAAAGTATTCCATTGTATACCTTAAAAAAATCCATAAGAGAATGAAAATCAATAGACAAAGAACCAAAAAATTCAGTAAATAAAATAAGATATTAAGGGTGTTTAAGAACTAAACTAACCCTACGATTTGACCTTCAACAAACCAAGGTCTCGAATCACTTTTTGAGTAAATCATACATTATGATTCTTAATTTAAGTATACTTCTTGAGTTAGTTTGTTTATTAAAATCACTCCACATAGAAATATTATAGTTTGCAAAAAAAAAAAAATTTATTGACACAAACTACCCATACTTTTATAATTAGAGGGAATATAGATATTACAAGTACTATTGTACTTCACATTAATTAATTCTATGAGAGAATATTAGATTAAGAAAAGAAGGGTGTAACCCATTGAATAAGTTGCTGGTTACAATCATTTTACCTTTACCTTTCTCCACCTAGTACAAATAACAAGGTCCCTAGAGGTTGGAGTCATTCTTTCTATCTTCACTGTACAACAATGGCTGATCCGGGCCTAGGTAATACTTATATTTTTTCCTTTTCATTTTTAAAGTATAAATATGTATTGATTACATATTTGTCTTTCTTTATCCACATATGTAGAAGAATCTTTACTTGCCGGCAACAATCCTAGCTCCACCGCCCTTGAAGAAAATATCATTAAGGGTCTGTTTATTTTAAATAGGGGTGAAAAAGGGGAGGTTATTTTATTTATGCATTTTCTTTGAGAATGTATTTTTTGAGTTTTATCTCTTGAGCTTCTATATTTGTTAATGTATTTGTGTTTTTTTTTTTATTTGTAGAGCTTCTGATGTTAGGACCAACAATGAAGGTCTTCCACCGCCAAGCATTATGGACAAGTTGAAAAGAAATATGGTAAGGAAAAGTTTGTACTGATATTTTTTCGAAAGGAACAACATCCATCATAAAATTTAACCTCAATAATATATTGATATTAAATCATGAACAAATTAAATATATATTTGAGAAAGTTAAGAACATTGTTGATATCGGACATGAAGAAACTGTACTGAGGTTATATATAATTAATAGTGTTGTATCATTATGTAGTTTTGAACACTATAATATACATAATGATACAACACATTGTATTGAAAGTAGTGTTGCAACTTCATGGTTAAAAAAATTGAAAAGTCATCAGCTCTAATATACTAATTCAATTTTTTTCGTTAATTGTTAGGCATTGGATGATATCTCCGTGCGCGTATCTTTTTTACCGCACACTGTCACGGACTTAACTTCTCGAAAGTTACCGTGCGGCACTTACTCACTAACGCCTATAGCGATCGTTCCGCCCCTCTGTCGGAATTGGCTAAGTCAGCCTCGCCTTGTCCCTAAGAAGGTTGCTAAGTAAGTTGGAAAGAAAGAAAAGTGCAAAAGTGAGAACTTAAGGAATGCTCTTATATTCACTACTTGGAGAATGCTTGGATTGATTACAAATGAAATTCCCTACCCCTATTTATACTTGGAGCCTTCCCGAATGGATGGCTATGATTTACTTAATCTAAGGGCTATGAATCAATCTCTAAACCCTTCTACAAAACTCCTACCAAACTAGAACTATGTACAAGTTTCTAAATGATCCTACTATATACAAGGTGCTTCTACATGTCTCTTGAGCATTCCACAAGGTTCTAGGCCCTTCCGGCATGTTCTACACTTGTGTAGTCTCTCCCGGTCTCTTCTAGCACCTTTCGGCACCTTCCGGACCCATACGGCACCTTCCGGCTTCTTCTTGACCCTTCCGGAGTTGTGTGGAACCTCCTGGAACTCTCTTGAAGGTTCCAGACCCAGGTGGAACTCTCTAAGGGCTTGTTTGGTTCTTCAACACGTCCAGGGCAGCCCCTGGGACGCCATAGTGCCACCCGACGGGTCGTGTCTTGCCACGCTGCCTTCCCGTCGGCCGTATAAGTCCCTGCCTCACCCGGGCCGCGCCCCGGGTGATATGCTGCGCACCCTGCAAGCCCTCCAGCCTTGCCGGTAGTCCCGTGATGTCCCTTTCGGCCTTTGCCTCGGTCAAATGTCTTGCTCGCTCGGCCCCCGTGGTTGGGCAAAGTGCTGGGGCGTGACAACACGCTAACAACTAAGGAGGTGCCACTCAAGGTATGTAAAATTGATTTTTCTACTACTATTCTATCCTCAATATTAGAACCGTGTGTGTAAAAATAGCCTTTATTAATTTATTTTTCATTTTATTATTATTTAACAAAAATAGTTTTAGTATGTAAGTAAACAACTAGCATATGCCTGTACTATGTACAGAAAATTACATAAACTTTGTAATTGTAATAAACCTTAATAAAATATACATAATGTGACCATGCAAACTAAATTCAACGAAAATTTAGACATGTTATCAAGTTAAAAACAAATAAATAATAGTTAGTTTTAGTATTTAAAATAAATCGATTGAAACTAAGTCTCGCCTCTGAAAATCGCAAGTCACTACCAGTTGACCAAACCACCTTGAATTTTCCCTTTTGTACATGGCCACAAATAAAAACTGTACATGGCCACAAATAAAGACTTAAGGAGACTGCCGTTATTTCAGTCAAATGTTCATCCATTTAGTGAGGAATGTTGCCATTATTTATAACTTCTGTAACTAATGATTCTATTCATAAAAGATGGGCCTTCCAATTTTATTGATTATTTTTTATAAGATTGAATTCGCAGATTTGAGATAAGGTTTGAGATTATGTTTTTTTATGATTCTTTTAAGGTGAAAATTAAACAACATGAGTGTTGATTTGTACCTCGTTACTTGACGAATATGTTGGTGTTTCGATTGGATCTTGAATTCAGATGAAATCAAAGAAATTTGAGATATAAAAATATGATTTGTGAATAAAATTAAGGAAAGTCCATAATTATTGTCTAAACTTAAATATGTAGAGTTACATTTGAGAATGCATTTGAGATATAATAAGAGATAATATATCCATTTTTTGAGAACATTTCTTGAATCTGAAAATTTTCAAAGAAAAACACAAAAAAAAGTAATTCTACTTTTTTTTTTTCATTTAAGAAAATAATTATGAACCTTATTTAGATTTTCTTCTTCCACTGCTAAATCATATTTTCCTTTTCTTTTCCTCCAAGTGACAAAGTACAATACATTATCCACTTTGTTAGGTTTTTACCTTAAATTGTTCTACGAAATGTCAAACAATGATTTATGATGGTTAGAGCATAGCATTGTAAAATTTAACTTCACATTTCGAAAATGAAAATTAAAAAAAAAAAAAAAAACATAATCTCAAAACTCACCTCAAATCTACAAAAATTTAAACCTATGAAATACCTGTTAAAACTCATCTTTAAAAATGAGAGGCAAAAAGAAGGTAAGAGGTCAAAAGGGCGACTAATGCAATTTTCCCTTTTAGGGTTTATATAAGCCTTTACTTTCTTCTCCCCTCTTTCTCTCACTTTAGTAATCTAAAGAAAAAAAGAAAACCTTTCACTTCAAACGGCTACTAATGGCTAACCTTGGAGACTTGAGAGGTAGTCTTCAATTATTTCCGTTCTTCTTTATAAGGACTATTTTTTATTTGCAAAAAGGAAGAAAGAAACCTTTCCCCGGCCCTTTGTCTCACTTTACTTAAAAAAAAAACTTTTCTTTCTCACTCCCACTGCCATTGCTGAAAATGTAGTTTTAATATCTTCATACTTCTCCTATTTTGCGAAACTACCCAAACCTCCCTCCTCCACCAGTTGGAGGCGGTGGAGTTGGAGGTGCAGATTCAGATAGAGAAAGAGGACTTTGTTAAACTTGATTTTTGCTAAGTCCAGTCAGTTAAAGTTTAAAGTGGAAAAATAGATCACTTTACTTATAAAACCCTTTTCTCTCTCATATCACTGTCCATTGTTGAAAATATAGTGTTAGAAGGTTAATGTCTTCATACTTTTCCTATTTTGCAAAACTACCTAAACCACCCATCTCCGCCACCTCCACCAGTTAGAGGCGGTGGAGTTGGGGGTGCAGATTCAAGTAGAGAAAGAGGACTTTGTATTTGTTAAACATGATTTTTGCTAAGCCCAACCTGCGAAAGTTTAAAAGTGGGAAAATAGATCACTTAATTTCATCATATAAGCGACATCAATGGACAATGATTGAGTCGAAACCCAAAGGGGATCGGAGATTATTTGTTAACTTTGTAATATTTATATTTTTTCCTTTTCATTTTAAAAGTATAAATATGTATTGATTACATATTTGTCTTTCTTTATCCACATATGTAGAAAAATCTTTACTTGCCGGCAAAAATCCTAGCTCCACCGCCTTTGAAGGTCTTCCACCGCCAAGCATTATGGACAAGTTGAAAAGAAATATTGGTAAGGGAATGAACAAATTAAATATATATTTGAGAAAGTTAAGAACATTGTTGGTATCGGACATGAAGAAACTGCAGGTATCTGTAAATCATGTTTTGATAATCGTTTTTTGGTTTTTAACTACATGCCATGTTTTGATCACCATCAGAAACTTTGAAAATCTCCCACAGCCAACAAGGTCTCGCCCATTTTCACTCGTTTGGGGCTGGTTCTGCACAAAAGTGACGGGAAAATGCGGACTAATATTTTCTTTCAGTCCCGTACCCGATTTTGAATAACGGAATGAAACGGGATGGGTTTGCGGGTTTCATTTCTCTGAAATTAAGAACACCGGAAACATCTGAAAATTAAAAAAATGATCAATGAATATTATGATCGATAGGCTTTTCATGATGTATGGAAACTGCAAATGATAAGAAAACTGAAATATATATATATATATATATATATATATATATATATACACACACACGTATGGTTAATTGAGGTTATATATAATTAATAGTGTTGTATCATTATGTAGTTTTGAGCACTATAATATACATAATGATAAAACACATTGTATTGAAAGTAGTGTTGCAACTTCATGGTTAAAAAAATTGAAAAGTCATCAGCTCTAATATACTAATTCAATTTTTTTCGTTAATTGTTAGGCATTGGAGCGCGTATCTTTTTTACCGCACACTGTCACGGACTTAACTTCTTGAAAGTTACCGTGCGGCACTTACCCACTAACGCCTCTAGTTATCGTTCCGCCCCTATATCGGAATTGGCTAAGTTAGCCTCGTCTTGTCCCTAAGAAGATTGCTAAGTAAGTTGGAAAGAAAGAAAAGTGCACAAGTGAGAACTTAAGGAATGCTCTTATATTCACTACTTGGAGAATGCTTGGATTGATTACAAATGACATATTGGATGACTATGACTTACTTAATCTAAGGGCTAGGAATCAATCTCTAGACCCTTCTACAAAACTCCTACCAAACTAGAACTATGTACAAGTTTCTAGATGGTTCTACTATATACAAGGTGTTTCTACATGTCTCTTGAGCCTTCCACAAGGTTCTAGGTCCTTCTGACATGTTCTACACTTGTGTAGGCTCTCCCGGTCTCTTATAGCACCTTCCGGACTCTTCCGGAGCCATACGGCACCTTTCGGCTTCTTTTTGACCCTCCTAGAGTTGTGTGGAACCTCCCGGAACTCTCTTGAACGTTATGGACCCAGGTGGAACCCTCTAAGGGCTTGTTTGGTTCTTCAACACGTCCAGGGCTGCCCCTGGGACGCCATAGTGCCACCCGACGGGTCGTGTCTTGCCACGCTGCCTTCCCGTCGTCCGTATAAGTTCTTGCCTCACCCGGGCCGCGCCCCAGGTGATATGTTGCGCGCCCGGCAAGCCCTCCAGCCTTGCCGGTAGTCCCGTGATGTCCCTTTTGACCTTTGCCTCGGTCAAATGCCTTGCTCGCTCGGCCCCCGTGGTCGGGCAAAGTGCTGGGGCGTGACAACACGCTAACAACTCAGGAGGTGCCACTCAAGGTATGTAAAATTGATTTTTCTACTACTATTCTATCCTCAATATTAGAACCGTGTGTGTAAAAATAGCCTTTATTAATTTATTTTTCATTTTATTATTATTTAGCAAAAATAGTTTTAGTATATAAGTAAACAACTAGCATATGCCTGTTCTATGCACATAAAATTACATAAACTTTGTAATTGTAATAAACCTTAATAAAATATCCATAATGTGACCATGCAAACTAAATTCAATGAAAATTTAGACATGTTATCAAGTTAAAAACAAATAAATAATAGTTAGTTTTAGTATTTAAAATAAATCAATTGAAACTAAGTCTCGCCTCTGAAAATAGCAAGTCACTACCAGTTGACCAAACCACCTTGAATTTTCCCTTTTGTACATGGCCACAAATAAAAACTGTACATGGCCACAAATAAAGATTTAAGGAGACTGCCGTTATTTCAGTCAAATGTTCATCCATTTAGGGAGGAATGTTGCCATTATTTATAACTTCTGTAACTAATGATTCTATTCATAAAAGATGGGCCTTCCAATTTTATTGATTAATTTTTATAAGATTGAATTCGGATTTGAGATAAGGTTTGAGATTATGTTTTTTTATGATTCTTTTAAGGTGAAATTAAACAAAATGAGTGTTGATTTGTACCTCGTTACTTGACGAATATGTTGGTGTTTCGATTGGATCTTGAATTCAGATGAAATCAAAGAAATTTGAGATATAAAAATATGATTTGTGAATAAAATTAAGGAAAGTCCATAATTATTGTCTAAACTTAAATAGGTAGAGTTACATTTGAAAATGCATTTGAGAGATAATAAGAGATAATTTATCCATTTTTTGAGAACATCTCTTGAATCTGAAAATTTTCAAAGAAAAAAAAAAAAATTCTACTTTTTTTTTTTTTTTTTTTTCATTTAAGACAATAATTATGAACCTTCTTTAAATTTTCTTCTTCCACTGCTAAATCATATTTCCTTTTCTTTTCCTCCAAATGACAAAGTACAATACATTATCCACTTTGTTAGGTTTTAACCTTAAATTGTTCTACGCAATGTCAAACAATGATTTATGATGGTTAGAGCATAGCATTGTAAAATTTGACTTCACATTTCGAAAATGAAAATAAAAAAAAAAAAACATAATCTCAAAACTCACCTCAAATCTACAAAAATTTAAACATATGAAATATCTGTTAAAACTCATCTTTAAAAATGTGAGGCAAAAAGAAAGTAAGAGGTCAAAAGGACGACTAATGCAATTTTCCCTTTTAGGGTTTATATAAGCCTTTACTTTCTTCTCCCCTCTTTCTCTCACTTTAGTAATCAGAAGAAAAAAATAAAACCTTTCACATCAAACGGCTATTAATGGCTAACCTTAGAGACTTGAGAGGTAGTCTTCAATCATTTCCGTTCTTCTTTATAAGGACTGTTTTTTATTTGCAAAAAGGAAGAAAGAAACATTTCCCCGGCCCTTTGTTTCACTTTACTTAAAAAAAAAACTTTTCTCTCTCACTCCCATTGCCATTGCTGAAAATGTAGTGTTAATGTTTTCATACTTCTCCTATTTTGCGAAACTACCAAAACCTCCCGCCTCCACCAGTTGGAGGCGGTGGAGTTGGAGGTGCATATTCAGATAGAGAAAGAGGACTTTGTTAAACTTGATTTTTGCAAAGTCCAGTCAGTTAAAGATTAAAGTTGAAAAATAGATCACTTTACTTATAAAAACCCTTTTCTCTCTCATATCACTGTCCATTGTTGAAAATATAGTGTTAGAAGGTTAATGTCTTCATACTTTTCCTATTTTGCAAAACTACCTAAACCACCCATCTCCGCCACCTCCACTAGTTGGAGGCGGTGGAGTTGGGGGTGCAGATTCAAGTAGAGAAAGAGGACTTTGTATTTGTTAAACATGATTTTTGCTAAGCCCAATCCGCGAAAGTTTAAAAGTGGGAAAATAGATCACTTAATTTCATCATATAAAAGACATAAATGGACAATGATTGAATCGAAACCCAAAGAGGATCGGAGATTATTTGTTGACTTTGTAATATATGTCTTATACTTAAAGATTATACATCACTTCAGCCACAACTTTTTATGAAATTTTACTTTTTGCATTGGAAGACATATAACCATTTTTACCCTTTAATTTCAACAAGCATCTTAATCCACATAGTTTGATTTGTTATTATTTTCTATTTATGTCAATGTTATTAGTTCATCAAAAATAATATGTTATTTTTTGTGAAGTAAACTGAAAATAGGTAAAAATATATAAATTATTTATTAGTTTTGCAATATATGCCTGGTAAGATAAATAAATACTTCTTTGTCTTTAAATATAAATCTTACTTTATCTATAGACAGACTGCTTGGGCATCCAGGTGTGCCTCCGGGTGGGAATCCGCAGCCTTATACTTGGGTTCTAGGTACATAAACAGAGTGTGATTATTTTTTAAATGTAATTTGATGCTTTCTTCGATACAATTTTCGTTCTTAGCAATAAAGTGCTTCAAAATTTATGAATTAGACTTTATGGAAGTAGGTCAAACCACTTAAAAATCTAAGATTACTAGGTTATGCCCACGAAATCGTTTTTGTATGATACATAATCATTAGTATTTTTTGGAAATTAAAGCAAAATTTATGAACGGTTGCTTGTACAGATGTCGATATCGAAAAATTTCTCACAGGTCGATTTCTACCCTTGTCAAGTGTCCTTGATGGTTCTATATTATAATATTTATTTTAGTGCCGCGTAAGAGGACGAAGACTTGGTACATCAATCACCTTGATCACCCCGACAACACCTCTTCCAACAATGTGTTGTTATTTGTGTATTATACGGTAGCATGAACTATTAGTGGAAAGTCGCTGGATTGATGGGGATAGAGTGTGCTAATAGTGGTCATGGAGGTTGAGGAATGAGAAAGAAACGAAATTTTACCATTTTCTATTTAAGGAAATTCTTAACTAATCAATTTGATTATATATAGATTCTAAGATAATATTGTAATAAAATATGTTAATTAAATAATAATCCTACATATAATGCAGTATACATTTAATTTGTGTATATGGACACTTGGCAACAATCCATTAAATGTAACATTGATGTTGCGTACAATATGTTAGAGAATATTTGAACTCGTCCCTTTCTCATTTCTTCTCTTGCAAATGTCAACTATCAATTGGTATTAATATATGATACATGTACACTTTAGAATTTTGAGTGGTGCATTGTCGGACACTTCTGATACACATACATGATTTAGACACGACCCCGACATGTGTTTAATACGCCACATAGCGTGACTAAAAATTAAGGTTGTGTTCACTTTGGCCGATTAGGCCTCAATTGTATCCGAATTGGGCCATTAAATTATTTAATTGAGGCTGGGTCGGGTGTTTAGTTGGGCTAATAAAATCGCGGGCTGCCCGACATTTTTGGTCCGATATGTGGGCCAGACCCCTAATTGGGTCAATTACAATTCGGACTCAGACCCTCCAATTAAGAAATAATGGCCCAACTAAATTTTTATCGGTCCATTTTGCCCTTTCTCTTCCCTGAAATTATAAAATTACCAGCAACAAAAAGTCGAAAATGCCATTAGGTCTTCCATTAATTACAAAATTACCTTGAGACAAAAAAACATAAAACATTAATTTCTCCCATTCCTCTTCTTGCTCGTGTACTGCCCAGAAGCAACCTTAGCTTGAAATTAATTGCTGCGCGAAGAGTTATACAGCCCAGGTGAGATTTTAATTTGTTCATGAAATTAATTGCTAATTTGCTTAGATGACCCATATGGTTTTTATGTTAATTAATTTTCCCTCATTACCATGAATTTTAGGTTGACGGAAATATTTGGATTTTTTGATTTTTGAACATTTTTATCTCTTTTCCAGGAAGAAGAGTGCACTTTGAGGCTCAAGCTGCGGGATTTTCGCATTTCTTGTTGATTTTTTATGAATACTTCTCCCCGTTGACAAATGCCATGAAAATATTTATGTTAGCTAAATTTTTTTATTTCTTGTACAGGGACGAAAAAGGTGAGTGTAGAGTCTCTATCTTCGAAGGAATTTGGCCATTAATTTCACTTGAGGTATATTGTAATTAATTATGATATTTTGTCGAATTTGGGGGAATGTTATGTAATTTGCCGACTTTTTGGGAATGTTTGAGATTTTTGTACAAGTTTGTGTATTTTGATATCTAATTTAACTTGAGGTATTTTATGATTAATTATTTCTATTTTGCCTTGAATTGGGGGAATTTTATGTATTTTGTACAAGTTGGTGTATTTTGATAGCTAATTTAACTTGAGGTATTACTTAACTAATTAATTATGTCTACTTTGCCTTGAATTGTACAAGTTATGTATGGTGTACAAGTTTGTGTCAAATTTTATCTTGGTTTTTTACTTGAGGAATTTTGTGTTTTTTGTTAAGTTATGTCAAATTTTAGTTTAGTGTGGACATATCATATATTTATTTTAACTTGAGGTATTACTTAACTAATTAATTATGTCTACTTTGCCTTGAATTGTACAAGTTATGTATGGTATACAAGTTTGTGTATTTTGCTAGTATTTTTAACTTGAGGTACTTTGTGTATTTTGTCCCAAGTTATGTATGCTTGTATGTCTACTTTGCCTTGTATTATGTATGCTTGTACAAGTTATGTACGACCGAGATTAAACCAGATGAACGGCTAGATCTCATCTCGGTCCAGGGGTAAAATTGTCCACGATAAATAATTGGGCCAACTTAAGATGCACAAATGGGTTGTCACGATTATTAATTGAGCCACTATAATCAGGCGAACGGGCAATTAAACAATTGGCCGGACTAAATAATTGGGTCGATTCAACAATTTGGGCCATTCCTTATTTGGGCAAGTGAACGCAACCTAAAATAACTAAGGCAACGTTCGGTTGGACCTTTTAAAAATTAGGCAGATTAGTTACTTGGGCCCTAGAATTATCTGATCCACAATATTATATTGTGTTCGGCACATTACAATTGGACTGAATAAAAATTATTTGTGTTTTCTCACACACGATCGGTTGGCCCAATTAAAATTTATGGACCAAAATGCCCTCACATCATCTACTGGAGAGCACTCCATCTCACCGTTGAACTCAGAAAATCCTAGTCGTTCAAAGATTGGTACAGGAAAATCAATGAACAGGCAACTAATCCATGGCCAAAATTATCTCATCAATTGCAAACATTTTGACAGTAAAAAATAAATTATTGAAAACCCCATCACCATAGCCTACAAATATAAATCGGCAGTAAACATTTACCCCAAACAAAAAAAGAAATTAATCAAAAGCAGTGTTTCCAATCTCCCAAAAATGTATGGGTACATAAATCTATCTCCACCATCGAACTTGACAGCTAAATTAGAACAACAATGTACGCATATCCATTACAAAAGGCAAATTAAACATATCTCAGTTTTGATAAAAAAAAAACAAAATATGAATATCCGGAGCTATGGAGATGAACAAACACAAATTAACCAAGAAAAACACCCTCTCTATCAATTTTTCCAGTAATCGAACTGTGAAGAAAACCCAAAATTATTACCTTGGCTACACAACTCGGGCTCTTCAATTAACACTTGGAGCTCTTCGAAACCTACAATGTAGATGGAGGAAGAGTTAGCAATTTGTTATTTGAGGTTCATAAATTAAAAAATGGTGTGACGAAGCTCAAATGGCAATGGCCGAAGAATAGAGGAAGAGAGAGGGAAAAAAACTCAAAGTCGCGACCTGAGAGAAATAGAGGGAGAAGATGGGTGGGAGAATGAAATTTTCGGTGTTTTATTTATTCATGTCGGTTTAATTGTAATAACTCACAAATTCAGGGACATTATTGGTATAGAAAAAATACTTTGGGCCACTATTTTGTAATCGGACCAGGGGGTGCCAAATTATAATCATGGAGTTTATCCGGTCTGGCCCACTTTTCACTGGATTAGCACGGGCTGCCCGGCTATTTATCAGTCCAACCGAATTGAAGTTTGCTCACTTTCACAAAAAATAATGGGCTAGATTATGGATAATCTTGGCCTTATTGATTAAACCGAACGTTGCCTAAAAATATTAGACGCGACTAGGGACACGTACGCCTTGGAGATGTCTCGGGCACATCCTGAAGAGTTTTCTCATCGTTGGGATTTTTTTTTTTTAATATCTTCAAGATTTAGGGATAAACAGTAATAATTTTTTTTTTCCTGCTTTGATTATTAGTGAAAGATTAATATATATTTTCATTAAAATATGGCCCAATAACATATAAATTTTAGCTTCACTGAGCGGAATCCATTTAAAACAATTATATGATATACTTAATATTTATAAGAAATATATATATATATATATATATATATATATATAATTTTCATAGAAAGTGCAAAAGTTGAGTGAGGTCACCCCACTCAACTAGGGGCTGCCTTGTATTGAACCAAAACTATATTTGCATGGACGGAACCCGGTTCAGGACCATGTACTCTAATAGTATCAAAAAGGGCATTTGATTTTGAAGCTAAAGAGAAACACCTTATACACAACTTTATAATGCTGAGTAACGAATTTAGAGACCTCTAGAAACAGCATGTCGTCAACAACATCATATAAGTTGATCAACATTTATGCATCACTAATTATTGCCAAAATTAAAGAGGAATGTGTATAAAAATGCTACCATAGGAAAGGTCATAACACATAGATAAAGATGGCAACAAACAACGCATACATTAATATTTTGCAAATTAGCCAATCTCCAGTGCCAAGGCCATGACTCATCTCAGTTATACGAAGCCTGGTAGTACTAAGAACTAAGGCGCCAGGGCGACGCGTAGGTACTCCAGTCAGACTATCTCTGAATTCATCTAGCTCTCTTCTTAATTTTTCTTTCTTCCTCGCAAGAGTAATAAACCCCATCTAAGGCCAATGAGATGTCTTATGAGGATGACCGCAGCATTTAGGACTCCAACGAGAAACGCAGCAAACAAGAGCAATCTCATAACTCGAAAAGCTATAGACACTTCAGTATTCGAACTCTCAGCGTACGGAACTCCTCCGATCATTCCCGCTGAGTTATCATAATTCGAGAAAAAAAATTGAGAGCATCCCGAACCCTAACATACAGATCAACTTGAACTTTGAACTTGGGTTCTAGGTACAGGAGATTGGAGAATGAGAGAATAGAAATATTCAAAGTTCAAGTTGATCTGGATGTTAGGGTTCGGGATGCTCTCAATTTTTTTTCTCGAATTATGATAACTCAGCGGGAATGATCGGAGGAGTTCCGTACGCTGAGAGTTCGAATACTGAAGTGTCTATAGCTTTTCAAGTTATGAGATTGCTCTTGTTTGTTGCGTTTCTCGTTGGAGTCCTAAATGCTGCGGTCATCCTCATAAGACATCTCATTGGCCTTAGATGGGGTTTATTACTCTTGCGAGGAAGAAAGAAAAATTAAGAAGAGAGCTAGATGAATTCAGAGATAGTCTGACTGGAGTCCTACGCGTCGCCCTGGCGCCTTAGTTCTTAGTACTACCAGGCTTCGTATAACTGAGATGAGTCATGGCCTTGGCACTGGAGATTGGCTAATTTGCAAAATATTAATGTATGCGTTGTTTGCTGCCATCTTTATCTATGTGTTATGGCACATTGGTTGGGGAGTAATTCTTCCTGGTACGTATTGTTTCTTGAAATTTTACTTTTTTTCCTTATTTTTTGGAATTTCTCTTTTTATTTTCTTTATTTTTCTGAATTTCTGTTTTTTATTTTCCTTATTTTTCTGAATTTCTCTATTTTGATTTTGATATAGCATGTAGGGTATCAAAATAGGTTTAGGGGGTCATATCCTTTCGTAGCCTCCTTACCTCTGGGGCTACTTTGCAATCCCGAACCCCCCCAATTTATGTAATTCCAGGTTTGTTATATTAAATAAGTTTATCTTCTTTTTGTTTGTTTTGGTGTTGTTTGAGTTTGTTATCTCTTTCTCCCATCCTGTAAAGATTCGGCTATCCGACTTCCTTTTCCTCACCTATAGTTGATCACCATCAAACCACCAAAAACTAGATCTTATTTTAGAAAATTAAAACGAAGAAAGTTAGTGAAAGTGTGTCTGTAATGTGTAAGCTTACTTATTATCCTAAAAAGTGATGCTTTTAAATAGGAAAGAGAATGTCATCCCTATCTGCAAATCGGCCATTCTTTCGCAGTTTCAATATATATTAAAAACAGGCCAGGAAAAATAGAGGTATATATAGATGTGGATGAGGTTAGTTTGGATGAGAAATTATGTTATGCGAGGTCTTTTGAATCATGGTCTTTTGAAGCCCATTTCATTGTGAAAGGGTTCCCTTGTTTTCCCTTGTTATGAAAACTCACAATGAAATGAGCTTCATTTTCTTCTGGTTCGTGGTGGTGAACTGAATGTAACAATTAAATAAATTCAATTTCTATCTAGATTAAAATTGTGTATGAAACTCTGTACTTACATTATTGTTATATTTCAAATCATGTGAACAGAGTACACATATAGCGGAGCAGGAGAAGAAAGAAGCATTATTTTTGGATGAAATTGATATATCTTATCTGATGCCGATTAAAATAAATTTTTTGTAATTGCCTCTCGAGGCTTTAACTAAACTCAAAATGTTCTTGTTTTACTCCGCAATATTTTTGTTGTATATGATGTGGAGGGGATTATTTTGTAGCATTTCATGTGTGCAAAGCTATTTTGTAGTATTTGCCACTTCATATGGTTTTCCTGGACTACGGTATTTAGTTTGTTTTCTAATTTATGTATTGCTGCTGCTCATAATATTTTCTCTTCACACACAGTTGCACTATTCAAATCTATGGCATGACTTAGTGTTTGACCTTTCCTATGGTAGCATCTGTATACACATTCCTCTTTAATTTTGGCAATAATTAGTGATGCATAAATGTTGATCAACTTATATGATGTTGTTTGATCCATGTTGTTGACGACATGCTGTTTCTAGAGGTCTCTAAATTCGTTACTCAGCATTATAAAGTTGTGTATATGGTGTTTATCTTTAGCTTCAAAATCAAATGCCGTTTTTGATACTATTAGAGTACATGGTCCTGAACCGGGTTCCGTCCATGGAAATATAGTTTTGGTCCAATACAAGGCAGCCCCTAGTTAAGTGGGGTGACCTCACTCAACTTTTGCACTTTCTATGAAAATTATTTATATATATATATATATATATATATATATATATATATATATATATATATATATATATATATATATATATATATATATTTCTTATAAATATTAAGTATATCATATAATTGTTTTAAATGGATTCCGCTCAGTGAAGCTAAAATTTATATGTTATTGGGCCATATTTTAATGAAAATATATATTAATCTTTCACTAATAATCAAAACAGGAAAAACAAATTATTACTTTTTACCCCTAAATCTTGAAGATATTAAAAAAAAAAATCCCAACGCTGAGAAAACTCTTCAGGACGTGCTCGAGACATCTCCAAGGCGTACGTGTCCCTAGTCGCGTCTAATATTTTTAGTTATTTTTTTAGTCACGCTATGTGTCGTATTAAACACATGCCGGGGTCGTGCCTAAATCATGTATGTGTATCAGAAATGTCCGACAATGCACCACTCAAAATTCTAAAGTGTACGTGTATCATATATAAAAAGAACGAGAAAAGCTCGATTATGTCACGTACTTAGTTTAATTTGGTTATTTGGAGGATTTCTTACCTTCACGGTGGCATATGTTAACTCGTAATCACCATGAAAGTATTCCATTGTATACCTTAAAAAAACCCATAAGAGAATGAAAATCAATAGACAAAGAACGAAAAAATTCAGTAAATAAAATAAGATATTAAGGGTGTTTAAGAACTAAACTAACCCTACGGTTTGACCTTCAACAAACCAAGGTCTCGAATCACTTTAAACAAACAATTGCAAGGGATCTATCCATTCTTCTGTTCTTGTGTGAGGAATAACCATATCGTGATCGCCACTGTCAAAGTTTCATTTAGTTTACCATTTTGCTAGCTTAGTTCAAATGTATCAATAAATAGTTAGGGAAATGAAAACAAGAAATGATATTATTATGGTAAACTCACCTGTAAATTAAAGCTCTACAACTTTTACGAGTGAACTTCTGGTGATAATCCACGGTAGTCTTGACGTCAAAGGTATAAGATAGAGTTTGATTGTAGTCAAAATCATATGTCATGCTGGAATTACATCATACCCACTCTATCATCGTTCCCTGTTAGACTATAATCAATGCATGAGCTAAAATTCAAAAAGAAAAAGAAAAAAAAGGTAATCTTCAGTTAATTGATATACCTCGCGAACATGTAGAGCTTTTTGGACGAATTTGTTATTCGCCCAGTTATAGGAGTACAGATAGTTATTATTCTGCTTGGATACAAAAACAACAAAAGATCGAAATATGATTACATAATTAAACATATACTATATACACAATTATATAGAAAATATTAAATATAGGGAATATTTACTTGACACCATGATTCTGCATGAAGAGGAACTGATAATAAAAAATCTTCAGGAACTTCTTCATGGTAATAATACACGTCTCCTTTTTCTTCCAATTTAGATTCACACCAGGGCTCTAAAATGTTTGATAAACGTATTTCCGAGAGACACTACACATGAATTAAACACATACATTTATATTATAAAATGAAATCTGTAACCCGATTAAATACCAAATAATATCAAACTTAGAAATTCACCTCCACTACTCTTTTGACATCATGCTGACATAATAAATTCTCCGGATCCCCGCCTAAGTAATATCCTTTGCAATTTTCTTTTGCAGAGTGTGAAAAATACCACAACTGAAACTAATCAAGAAAAGCTTTGTGTTTGTTCTATTTATCTCATTACCATAGAAATAATGTAAAAGTATGCCATCATAACTTAATTATGGTCAACATATACACAAGATTTGTCATAAATCACCATCCCATATGATAATGAAAACTGAAATTACCTGGTAGAGTTTATCTGATAGAAGTCCCATTCGGTGAGCAAATGAGATTCTTCCATTAAAGTCAGCTTATATGTCAGTAAGAGGATTTTCTAATATATAACCCTTTTCCAATACCAAAAAAAATGTATTATGAACTAGATATATTCAATAAAATTAAAAGTCTGGTGATAAGTAGAAATTAGAATTATAATAAAATGAAATATCCAGGTCCAGGTCCAGGTCCAGGGGTCTGTACTTTCATATTCATTAGTAGTTTGCTCCCAATTTCAATACCTATCAAAAGAAGAGAAGAAAAATGTGTTATCTTATTGGAGAGATAAGTAAAGGCAAAATGTGTTATCTTATTGGAGAGATAAGTAAAGGCATGCACAATTCACATATGGTTTTCCTAAATATCTTATTCCCTGTTTTCCTTTTCTTATATGGTAAGAGAAAAGGTATAATTCACAATACCATTATATAATTCATTTACAACAAGAGGAACAGTAATTCCAGCATAAGAGTCACCAGCTACGTATAGTGAATTGTTGAGATATTTAGGATGATTTATGAGCCACTGCAAAAACCAACACTAACAAACTCAACTCATTCGTATATTTCTCTTAAGCTTTTCGTCAAAAAATAGCAAAACGAGCTGTAAATGGAGATATTTAACGATATTTATTTACTCTAGAATTCTTAACGCATCACTTCCTACTCTAAGAAAAAACACCACACGCAGTTAAATGAACATTTAATTGGCAATATTATATATTTTGCCTTACCTTTTTGAGGAACTCGTAAGTATGAGCTGCTGCAAGTGTGTCACTAGAGTTGTAAGCTTCCGAAGTTTCTGCATAAGAAAATCCACTGCCTGCAGGTTGATCTAAAAATTTAATGCTGGCAACCTATATATAATCCCAAGTGATAAGAGTTGAACTATTACCTATTGTTATTAACAAATGTATATATTGATTAAAGATAGAATTTCGGGAAACCTTGGTCCATGAATATGGGTTCAATAAGAGTGTGGCTATGCGCCTATGCCCCCACCAGAAGTAGCAAAGTCAAAACTGAGGGGTCCTGCAGTATGCAAACATGAATAAACTCAACAACTGAATCCATAAAAGTGGGCAAAACTATTAAAATTTCGATTTCAAATTGATCAGTTCAAGTCAAAATCAAATACTCAAACAACATACATAATTACATACCAATCTCATAACAAGGCCGGAAAAACCAGAGCAACTGGGACCTCCAGTGAGCCAAAGAATGAGAGGATCATATTTCAGGATTTCCTTCGGACTCAATAAAGTAGTAGAATAGTTGTTACTCTTCACATTCTCCCACACCAATGTACCTTATTGACGTAATTAATAAATCAAACTATGAATATTTACCCTAGAGTAAAATGATTTTAGGGCATAACAAAGGGAACACAATTGATTAATTTACCACCCACACCAACTTTTAGGAAAATGCAACAAACAGAAAAGGGAAAAAAGTTCCAAAGAGGAAAAGGAAGTTCAATTAATTACCCAGTTTCCAATCTGAACGGAAGTTTCCAGAAAAATCTGGCAGATTCTCGACAAATCACGGACTGCGATAAAACGACAGCGCTTGTGTAAAGTAGTACAATTACTAGAAATAATCTCAGCTCTGATGACGTAAGCCGCCGGAGATGAAGCGGCGTAGTCATGATAATGTCGGCGCACTGGAGATGGTGGAGTACGTACGGTGGCTTACTGGCTTTAAACCCATAATAATGGAAATATTGTACAATAATTACTCCCCTTTGAAAAAAAAATCGTTCTAGTCCCACAATTTCGTATTATTACCCCTTGAACTCAATCAAGACTTAAAACAATACTAACATTATTGTTTATATTATTTATTTGAAGTAAATTACTAAAATTACTATCATTATAAGAAAACTGCATGTGATTTCAATTATTTTCTTGTAAGAAAACATTATTTGTGATTTTAATTTTTTTTTGTAAGATTTAATTTTGATAAGGTCTTTACTGAGTCCTAAATTTTCTATTTTTGACACCTACTCAAGTTTTGATAAGGTCTTTACTTGAGCTGTATTTTTAGGATAAAAAATGATTATATCACAGCCTCAAACTTCATAGTCATTTGTACAGCCCATTTTTAGTGCTTTTGAAAGTATTTGTGTTACCTACTGCTTGTTTATCAAGTTTTTTCTTCAAATAATTTTTTTAGTATTTCAACTTTCAAAAATTATAAAAGAGCACCTAATTTATACGATATTACTCATATAAAAAATAATTTATTGCTTTTCAAATATTAATTTATCATTTATCAATAATTGAATATAAAATACCTAGAAAATTATAAAATATAAACTCATAATTTAAAAGCATTTTGCAATGCCTAGAATTTAAAGTTTATGAAATAAAGTTTAATTTAGGGTTTAGGATTTTAGGGTTTAGAGTTTAGGGTTTATTTTTATTTAATAATAATTAATTATAATTTTTTTTTATAATTTTATATTATAGACTGTGATGCTGAACTGTGATACTTGGGTGTGAATTGTGATGCTAGCATAATCCTTTTAGGATTGTCCCACCCCCTAGCCAAGACAAAGAAGAGTCATAGTAATAATTTTTTGTTTTTAATTTCTTATTTACTTATTTGAAATTATATATATTCAATTTCATCGGCTAACTACAATAGATGTCAATATTTTAGATATACTTATTACTTACTACTGCCACCTTTCTAATGCTTGATTATTAAGTAATACTCCCACTGTTTTAAATTAATTTGTACATTTGGGGTTTTTGGCATTTTGCATCCTGGAATTACAGGGTTTTGGTATTTTGCGCCCTAAATTAAAAGTTTTGGCAATTTGCATTCTAAAAATATAATTTAGTTGGTACTTTGCACCCTAGCGTGTTTTGAAGAAAAAGTTCATTGATTGAATAGTACAATAGTTATTTTTTGAATATTTTTGGCACTTTGCACCCTAAAAGTATAAATTTTGACACTTTGCACTCTGAAATATAGAATATTGTCACTTTGCACCCAAAAATTATAATTTCTGGCATTTTCAACCCCGACTTAATATGATGTCAGATATATAAACGTGTATTTTAGTATAAAATAAATAATCTAGATGATACTTGAAAATAAAATGAAGACGTTTTTTTTAAATCTAAATTTTACTACGAGAAAATGTTAAAATAAGTTATTATAAAATAAAATAAATTTAGAATAACAAGTTTATGATTGTTGTGCATAGAAATAACCATTTTATCTCTACATCGCCGATATTCATGAGTTTGTTTTTTTTAAGAAAAATACATTAGGATACAAAATGTCCTACAAATTAGATTTTTAAGATGCAAAATGCCAAAAAATTTAAATCGGACTGAAAAATGCTAATATTTTATAATTTTAGGGTGCAAAATGCCAACATTCTATATTTTAAGGATGCAAAATCTATATTGCCAAGGTGCAAAGTAAAAAAAAATTGGAAATAACTATTCTACCCTTCTACCAATAAATTTTCTCTCTAAAAGATACACTAAGGTTCAAAGTGCCAACTAAATTATATTTTCAGGGTGCAAAGTGCAAAAACTTTTAAGTCAGAGCGTAAAGTGCCAAAACCCCATAATTTCAGGATGCAAAATGCCAAAAACCCGGCACATTTGCAAAATTTTCATGTTTAAAATTACTTGTTACATTTGATTTTCCAATGCATGTTTTCTTTCAATTTGACCCTTTGCTACTTCTATGTATACACAATAAAGTAGAGTGCACAAATATCAATGACATTAATTAAAACAATACTCTCTCCATTCCACATTATATATCGTTTAAGGTTTTTTCACAATGATTAAGGAATCAATTAATACCTTAAATTTTAGAAAAATAAGAGTGTAGTTAGACAAAATTACCCTTGAGAAATAATTAAATTTTTTGTAACTCCCTATGATCCATCTCTTTCTTTCCCAATTCCCATACAACTTTCTTCTCTCTCTTTCTTTAATGAAGAAGGGTAAAAATATCAAAATAGCATTTAAGTTTATCTTGAATTCCTAAAATGGCATGTATTGTGGAACAAAATATTCTCTCCAAAAAAACATGTATTGTGTAATGGAGGCAATAATTAAGAGGGTACTCCATCCTTTTTTTTTTTTTTTTTGTTATTTGTCGCGTTAAATAAAAATTATTTACTTTTATTTGTAGTTTTAATTATGATTTCAATGTAAAACTAATATTCTGTTTACCAAATTTTCGGCTTCAAATCTCCTGTTACATATTGGTCTAACATGACCTATTACACATTTGGATAATTGCCAAATGTCCAAGCTCACTAATTTAGCATGTAGTGCATATATATATATATATATATATATATATATATATATATATATATATATATATATATATATATATATATATATATTGTACGATTTCATCATCTAATTAAAAAATAAATTTATCTTTTAATTAAACAAATCACAATCCCAATCCCATGATCAGGGAGCTAAACTCTTCCTCCACAGCCACCATCACCACCACCAATCACCGAAGCCAATTAAATAATTTATTATGATGCAGATATATTCTACCATTTTTTGGCCTCCCATCCCATGGTCATATTGTATAATTTATTAGTTTGGACGTGGTGTAGGAATTTGGTGTAAGATTGAAAAGTCATGGCTGATCTAGAGTTGGATGGTACTGGTAGGAGATCGAGAAGGATTAATTCAATTCGTAGTTGAAGAAAAAGAAAGTAAACAATTCTCCAACTCTAACAAAACATTCAAATAATATAGATGCGTATTCTATAAATCAATTGACAAAGTAGTCTTTAAGGATAAGAACTGTTGACGCGCAAATAAAAAGCAACACGGATTCATTTCATCTATACCAAAAAATATTATAGGCTTGCAATAAACCAACAAGTCAAAATATACAAATAGCTAAAACAAGGGCATTTTCGACGTGGAATCAAATTTTCTTCCTTCAAATTTCGAGATAATAGACTACATATTACGGATAACATCAATAACTATCAAATTACAAACTAGCAATAAACTAGAAATATACTCATATAAGTGGAAATCAAACACAAAACCTTTTATTATTTTTTAACCCTAAATCTTGAAGATATTAAAAAAAAAAAAATCCCATCGGCATCCTACACGTGGAGAAAACTCTTCTGGCCGTACCCGAGACATGTCCAAGGCATGTCCCCAGTTGCGTCTAATACTTTTAATTATTTTGATTTTCAGACACGCTATGCAGTGTTTTGAAAATCGGATCAGACCGGCCGGTTCAACATGTTCAACCGCTAACCGGTCCCCAATTCGGTTCGATTCACCCCTAAAAATCAGTCTTCTAATTAACCAGTTCGAACCGGTAAAATCAGTTTCAAAACTGGTAAAACCAGTGAACCAGTAGTTCACTTAATTTTTTTTTTTTAAATTTAGAGGTTTTTTTGTTATTGTTATTTATTTGAACTCTTGTTTAACATTTAATAGAATTGCATTTATATACTTTAACTGGAAAATATTCATTATTTTAGTGTTTTAACAATCAACGCAATAATACATTTTCTTTTACATAAAGAAGTACATAACCATTTTTTCATCATTGTGAAAAATATTATTTTGTGTATGAAATTATGCAAATCAATTACCATATAAACATCAACTTACAACAATATAACCCAAATGAACAAGCCAAAACTTTGAAAATGAGATGAACTTTTAATTTTGTTGTCTTGTTTTGAATGTATTAATCTTTGAGGGATCTACTTGAGATTTATATTTTTGACATTAATCTAATTAATTTTTAAGACATTTTGATTATTTGCATGAAACAATAAAAATTTATAATTGCAAAAATGATAATTTCTTGAATTATAATTGTATTTTAGATTAATCTAAAAAAATATATATAAAAATATTACATAATAATAAAGTCACACATGTTATACCGATTGAAGCGGTGGTTGATCCGATCGAACCAGTAACCAATAGGACTTCCGGTTCAATGACCGATCCGTTTTTAAAAACACTGACGTCGCTAAGTACGTGGCGTATTAGACACATATCGGGATCGTGCACGAATCGTGTACGTCTACTAGAAGTGTCCAACAATGCACCACTCAAAATTCTGAAGTGTCCGTGTATGATGTATCATAGAATAATACCAATTGATAGTCGACATTTGCAAAAGAAGAAAATGAGAACGGGACGACTCCGAATGTTTCATTCAAATAAATTAATAAACAAATTAAAAATATATACTGCATTATAGGAGATTATTATTTAGTTAACATATTTATTCTATAACAATAATAGCTTATATGATCAAACTAATTAGTTAAGAATTTCCTTAAGAAAAAATGGTAAAATTCCGTTGGTTTCTCATTCCTCAACCTCTATTATACCCACCATTAGCATATTATATGTAACCATCTTAACCCAACCCCAACCCCAACCCCAACCCCCTCTTCTGCGCTGCCGCATGCTCTTTCCCCATCAATACACAAATAACAACACATTAGTTAATTGTTGGAAGAGCTGTTGTCGATGTGATCAAGGTGGTGGCGCCAGTGGATGGGGCGAGAGATGGGAATACACTACAAGAAAACTGGGCTTCATCTACGGAATCCTTGATTTCTGTTGGTATTCATGCGTAGCGACGCTTTTTTTCCGTTAGTTGATTCGTAGGTGAAGGCCCCGTAGGTAAATGAAGCAACGGTTTTTTTTTTTCGGTTGGTAAATGTTGTGACGGTTCGTTTTTGTTGGTATTTTTGTTGGAAAAAGCGTCGAATGAACGATCGGGCCCGATTATTTTTTGCGACAATTTTGTTGTTGGAAATGCGTAGGAAGATTACGAACTGATTTCCAACGGCATAAATATGTCAGTATTTTGTCGCCAATCGGTTGGAATCATTCTGACGGATTTAGCATTGAAATGTTTCCGTTAGTTTATTTTGTCACTAATTTGAAGGAAATCAGTTGAAACCTAGTGACAACTTATTTGTTGCTGATTTCGTTACTAGCAATCGGGTGGGAGCAAAAAATTGAACCTCGACTTAGAATTGACTGAGTCGTTCTTGAGCGCGCCTGAGCCTGACTCGGGCGCCTAGGTCTCGTCTGGGCTTGGCTGAGGCGCCTAGGCCATGCTTGGTTTTTGTTGCTGATTCCGTTACTAGCAATTGGGTCGGAGCAAAAAATTGAACCTCGACTTAGCATTGACTGAGTCGTTCCTGGGCGCGCCTAAGGCTGACCCAGGTGTCTAGGTCTCGCCTAAGATTGACTGAGGCGCCTAGGCCATGCTTGGTTATAGCCCAGGCACCGGGGCCTCTGTATCGCCTGGGCTTGGCCTAGGCGCCAATGCCACTTATTGGGACTGCCTCGAGCTCGCCTGGGCTTGGCCTAGCCGCCTAGGCCACGCCCGGGTCTTGCCTGGGCCACTCATGGGGGTCCCTCGGATGCCTAGGTCTCGCCTGAGCTTGGCCTAGGCAATGTGCGCCCGGGTGACGCATGGGCGACTAGGCAATGTAATTTTAATTAACTTGTTGGATGTGGGATTTGAACCATTGACCTCATATATATACATATTAAAGGATCAAACCAGTTGAGCTGGACAACTTTATTGTATTTTCATTAAACAATTATATATATGAGCCAACTAATAATTTATTTCATCGATTTTTTCAATGATTTAACTCATTTTTCATTAGTTTGATCGATTTAAATCATTTTGACCCTTTCCACGGTTTTCATCAATTTTTATCACTAATTTTGTTGATTTAAACCTTTTTTTACCTACCGAACATGTTACTCACCGTTTTCACCAATTTAGCCCTTTTTTTTTTTTTTACCAATATCACTTATTTAAGCTATTTTTCACCAGTGCAACTTGTTTTTCACCATTTTCATCGATTTAAATCATTTCTGGCTTAGATATCTGATTATTAACTATATGTCTTTGGAATCAGGTCGTAAGTAAATTACAAGTAAATTAATTGAAATCATTAATGGAATTTACTTCAATTGTAAATTAATTTCAGTAAGGATTAGAGCCCACGGTCAAGGTTAACTGGTTGCAGGTTGAATATTTGATTTAGATAAACATCTTGAAAGTTAACAAATATTGATGATTTCATTGTAATTTATTTGAGCTTTCTTAAATTCATAATGTTTAGTTCAAACTGTTAATTGCATAAATGATAATTAATTTCCACATAATCCACACACCTCCCAATTATATATAAGTCTCTGACAGTCTCCGTGCTCCGACATGTATGCAACTATATTTAGTTATATATATATATATGTATATACTTTCCTATGTGCTATAGCTCGTTTTTCTATGTACTAGGCTTCCATCACTGGGATAGAGCTCAGTTCATGACCATGTACTCTCAGACGATATATGCACGTATAAGCACGTCTTATAGTTAGATGCAACGTCCAGCCTTATAGTATCAACAAGGTTGTAGGTTGCATGCTTCGACACTTTATAAGTTTGTACTAGGGGTGGGCATTCGGGATCGGGTTTCGGGAATCCGTCCCGTCCCGGTCGGGATTTTGTATTTTGGGACGAAAAATATGATGGATTTTCGGGTTTTGGGAAACCCGAAAACCCGACAAACTAAATCGGTACGGGATTCGGGTATTGCCCCACACCCGATTGGGAAAATCGAATCCCGAATTCCTTATTATACAAAATAAAGTACCCCTTTCAAGCAATCTCTTACTCCCAAACCATTAACAATTTATGACCATTAAGAAAAATATAAAATCATGAAGGCAGTTTTTAGTCTTCTATCATATCTCTCACTTATTTTTTCGGTATATGCTTGTTTTTTTTATTTGTTTTTTCTGATTTATAAGGATTTAATTTTTTGTCAAGGACATGAAGGAGCAAAATAAAGAAAATTGTGTTACTTATACCATATAGGAGTTTAAAATTACTATTTTCGGGAAACCCGAATCCCGATCCCAAAAACCCGATATTTATCGGGAACCCGAAATATCGGGACCAAGTCAATTCAAGCGGGATTCGGGTAGTGAAAATCAAAACCCGAATCCCGAAAATCCCATCCCAAATTACCCGAAATTCCGAAAATCCGTCCCGATCCCACCCCTAGTTTGTACGTTCCTCTTCTCAAGATTATAGGTAAATTCAGCCAAAAGAAACTTCTGCTTAGGATCAACTCTAATACCCGTCAAATCTTGTTCAAATACGCAGCCATCCCGAAATACAAAAAATTACAAATAATAACCAGAGTTGAATTCAGAACCTCTTCGTCTTGGGGCATTAATTTTGTCAGTAATTACCACTAAACTACTACGGTCTCATTGGCCCTCTCATATTTTTATTCAAAATCTATCAAATTTTTTTGCAATAATTTGGTCTGTCAATATTTATTGGGTAAAAATTGAAATAGCATGTCACGGAGCAGAACCACCAAAATACATTAATAAATATTGAAGAAACCCATGTACCAGCGACATAGAAATAGAAAATGCTACTAATTCGATTTTGTCAAGCAAACATAGCTTATTGTAACACCAAGGAAATGTCATATTCTATGGTTTTAGAGTACAATAACTCCAACGCATAAGTCAAAACTTAATATAAATCTATTTAGTTATGTAAGTTTCATCCGCTACTTCGGATCCTCTGTTTTAAATTAATTGGCACATTTATAAAATTTTCATTGTTCGAATTACTCGACACAATTGGTTTCCTACTCCCTCTATTTTTTTTTATTTGTCCCTTTGGCAAAATTTTCTTGTTTACCTTTATTTGTCGCTTTAGGATTTTAATTTAAAATTAATATTCTTTTATCAATTATACTCTTCTTATTAATATAGTCATTAATACTATGATTATTTGATTAAAACGATATTTTGGATTTTTTGCTTAAAAAAAGTTAATATTTTATCTATGACATTCCTTAATTCATGTGCAATCCTTCAAAACCATATATGAAAAAGAGGAATGAGAGTATATATACTTTGGAAAGTTGATTTCTCCTCATTTGTCAACCTCCATGTTTACACGTCCATCTTATCACTTCATAAATTATTATTGTTATTATTAAACAAGCCAAGAATGTAATAAGATGGACTCTTAAGGTTTATTAATTTTAATGTATAGCTCATGATCAAATGTAATTAATTAGACCAACAGGTGTTTAGTTTAGTGGAAGGGACTAGTCACTACAAAGTAGCGGACTCAAGTTCGAATCCCTGTTGGGAGAGGTTCCCACTTTATGTGTCTGACGCGCCTCGAAAGGGATTAAACCCTTGGGAAACCAGGAAATGTAATTAATTAGGAGAGATGTAATTCGACGGTGGACATTAAACTTCACTTCTTTATTTATCAAATTATTTCTTCAGAATCAGATATTGTAAAATAATATAGTTATAACATATTGTTAAGTTGTAAATTATAATCTCGCTACAAGTATAAAAGAATTATTACAATACACAATATTTATATATTTTGTTGTTAATAGTTATGCAACAAGTCTAATAGTCTATACCTGTACCTTTTTTTTTTTTTTTAGTTTATAAATACGTGTTGTAAATGTATCATAATTAAAAAATTCTGAATTGTTATTATAATCTCATTTTGTAATGAAACTATAAGATAATGTATATTAATATTACTTTCTATTTTGTTTTTCCAAGTAAATATCATTAGTTTATCATTTTTCAAAAATAAATATGTCAGATTGGCAAACGTAATATCTAGCTAATTCTAGCCTTACTTACACACATTAAAATTTATACATTTATTTTTGTTTTATTTTTAAGAAATTAGTTCATTACCATAAGATCTGGACTTGTGGATTTTTTTTCCTATATAACCTTTTACATAAAAGTATTTTTCAATATGACTCAAACTAAAAAGTATTTTCTTAAATGTACCTTTTAGGTCAAATCGATGTTCTTGACAATATCGATTCTACTGAAAAATCGCAAGTTCCAACATCGATTTATCAATTATATTCGATAATTAAAATAATTAAATTTAATAAAAATCGATTAGTAACATCGATTCTTATTAATTATAATAATTAGCGAATAATTAATTCAGGGAAAGAATCGCTATTTGCAATATCGATTCTTCATAAGAATCGCTATTAGCAATAGCGATTCTTCTAAATATTTTTTTTCCCGGAAAATGAGGGCATGCTGCTGGATATTCCCAAGTTGTTGTTGAACTGCGATTTATATATTTTTTTTAAATCTTGTGAAATGTGAAGGAGCATAAACTCGATTTTTTGCCACTTACCTTTGCTATTGTAAAAAACGAATCATTTAAAACTTGAAATTGGTTCTTGAACCTTGTGCAAGAACATGAAAAAATATTCTTCTTTATAATATTTGGGAAAGTTTAGATCATAGAAAATAGTCATAAACATTACAAAAATTAAGACTAAGTATTACATCATAGATCATGATAAAGTGCTAATTAAGAACATATTTGGTTCTTTGGAAGGTAAGATAAAGATGAAGGAGTGTTTTAATACTTTAAACTTGAGGGATTTTTGGTAATTTAATCAAACCTCACCTCACCCAGTGCTACTGTAATTAATTTATTATTCTTTAAATTGGATGTCAAATATCTCCGTCAAATTAAAGTTGGTTTATTTGGGGAAGTGTTTTCGTATATCCTACTACCTCTACCCGGTGAGTTTTCTAATAATTTGACCAGAACTCAGGAGATATTATAATCCCGAACTTATCTTAATTATATTACACTTTCCTACTAAAACTCTTTCCCGAACACTTTTTCTGTCAAAATATATAGGTCACCTGAGCTGAGAAACATGTCAATGTGCGGCTTCTATACTTTTTTTGGTCAGGACATTACTACTAAATACTAATCTTGTATTTATTACCTTAAACGGTGCAAGTGTGTTTAAGACTTGGGATTTGTAATGTTTATGACTATTTCTATGATCAAAACTTTCCCAAATATTATAAAGAAGAATATTTTTTCATGTTCTTGAACATGTTCTTTAAAATTTGGGATTAATTAGTAACATGTTCTTGTACAAGGTTCAAGAACCAATCTCAAGTTTTAAAGAACTCATTTTTTACAATAGCAAAGGCAACTGGCAAAAAATCGAGATGCTCCTTCACATTTCACAAGATTTTAAAAAAATGTATAAATCAACAACAAATTGGGAATTTCTAGGATGTTGGAACTTGCGATTTTTTAGTAGAATCGATATTGTCAACATCGATTTTATCTAAAAGGTATATATTTAGGAAAATACTTTTCAGTTTGAGTCATATTGAAAAATACTTTTGTGTAAAAAGTTATAAGAAAGGAAAAAACTCGGACATGTGTGCAAAACTGTATGCAATATAGTGGACTGTATATTGTGGACATAGACTGATCATAGCCCAGTAAGCGTGGAGTTTAGATTCAAGAGCTTGTAAGGTAAATAAACTATTAATTGACACCTCACAACAACTAAGGTTTCGTGGTGTAGTTGGTTATCACGTCAGTCTAACACACTGAAGGTCTCCGGTTCGAACCCGGGCGAAGCCATTGAGTTATTGTCTTTTTTTTTTTGGTCACGAATTCCTAGATTAATATGCTCCTGGGTAACATTAATTATATTATTTAATTACTATGTCAAAGATTCATATTGTTTCCAAATCCATGTAGCTACATTGTAAACTTTTTTCCTTCTTAATGATCTTCTGCAAGCTTTACCATTTTGATGGAAAAGAATTGTCAACTTGTTTATCCAAAGCATGCACATGTTATATATTTTAGTGAACATCCATCAACCTTTGCTATTGTTTCTTGATCGATCCATATTCCAGGGGGACCAAAAATACCTTCCATTTCCAATGGACAAATGGCTCATTTTCGTGAAATCTGTGGTGGCTTCTCAGGTTTACATATATCAATTGTTTTTACTTTAATTTATAGCTCTCAAAATTTGAATAAGTTCTAATGTTCAGGTACCTATAGCTAAAGAGCAATACATGTATAATGCCTTTATATATATATATATATATATATATATATATATATATATATATATATCGTCAATTGACAAAGCACAAATTAAAGTAATCCCAGTTAAGCCAATCCATGTTTTTACTACTCGCGGAGTTCTTCTATTAGGTGATGCATTGAACACGAGGCCTGCATTTAGCGGAGGAGGAATGGAAGTAACCTTACATTGACAAAATACGCCCAACATCTCTACAAGGCAAAACGTCAATTTTCATACCATAAAAATTGTCATAATGTCCTATATTATTAGTAGATATTGCCAATTTATAAACATATAAACATATTCTGGTGAGTTGAAATAAGAACTATTGTTTAATTTCCAACAAAAGTGCTTACGAAGCAAAAAAGCAGTTCAATACGAATGACCAAATAGTCTGCACAATTTGCTTCGAGGCATGTTGCAAAAATGACCAAATACAAAAAAAAAGACAATATTTTGTTATAGCAAGAATTTAGGGGTGGGATCGGTACGGGTTTTCGGGAATTTCGGGATCGGTATTCGGGTTTCGGGATTCAAATTTTCCTTCCCGAAACCCGTTCCGATTAATCCTCTACCCGGTATTTCGGGTTCCCGAAAAAAATCAAAAAATCGGGAAATCGGGATCGGGTTCGGGAAACCCGGTAGGGGTGAAATTTTTAATTTTTTAGTTTTTTACTTTTTTTAATGGACTTTCCATGGCCCAAAATAAATGAAAAAAAAAGTTTAAATTGGCCATAAATCATGTGTTTTTCAAGAAAAAAAGTTTAGATTGGCCAAAAAATCTTTACTACCAAAATAATCAAGTGAAAAAATTATACACTCCATCCCTATTCAAATGTGCTGAAACCAACTTAGCCAAAAATTAAATGCAGATGGAAACAATTACTACATATAAATCGATTACTCGGTTGCTTTCTTAACAGATTTCACACTGATTAGTAAACTAATCAATCGTCCAAAGCAATAAACTAGCAATGCGTGAAAATTAGTTGGAAAATAATCGATCTCGAGCTCAATAAATAACTAATAATACAAATAAAAATAAAAGTTATAAGCAGTAAATGAAAGACTAGAATTCACTTGCCCTTCTTCATGACTGATAATGGGGAATTTCATTGCTTCATTTTTCACCTTCTCCAAATTGATGATCCAGACATTTAACAAATTAAAAAATGTAATTTATCAATTAGTAGTAAATATTGCACACAGCCTAAGAAATTAAATTATTAAACAAAAATTAATAACACACTTCAATAAACCAAATTAAATAATAATACCATCATCACAATCACAAATCAACAAACTAAAATTCAAATTTCATAACATCCCAGAATCAGAAACAAAAAAAAAAGGGAGTCTGGGAGTGTAATTGGGAATTGGGTAGGAATTGGTACCAAACTATATATATAACCGGGTTCCCGATCGGGTAGGACCTCCTACCCGAAACCCGTCCCGGTTTATAATAATCGGGAAATCGGGTTTCCCAAAACCCGGAAAACCCATAAATTTTGAATTTTTTGGTAAAAACCCGATCGGTACGGTTCGGGTTCCCAATTCCCGATACCAAATGCCCACCCCTACAGCAAGATACATTGAATGTGATTTATCAATGTTTGAGTTTTGAAAATGAACTAAAATCGAAAAGTTAATGTAAAGTGAATATGTAAAATATATATATTAATTAATGCCCATTACTTCAGTCCCATATGTGGCTCCTTAAGTTTCTTCCAAATGTCCTGTTATTTTAGGGTTGGTGGGTGGGGGGGAATTAAATAACAATTTTGTGAAAATAAAGTAAAAAACCAAATTAAAAGGTATTACCCGGGAGATCATATATGCTCCCAAACAAACGATAGTAAATTAACTCGTTATATTATTTTAAATATGTAATTTAATTTTCTGTGATAAATAAAAGGACAAATATCTCCTTGTGATATCTTAAATAGGTAACTTAACTTCCTGTGATGAGAAAAAGGGAAAAATACCTCTCCGTGTTTATATAAAAGAAGTACATTGCCTCCCTTTAAATTGCTTATTAATTCATATCACAGGGAGTTAAATTGCTCATTATTTTAATTTACATGAAGATAAATTGCTCATTATTTCATTTCACGGAGAGTTAAATTGCTTGTTTTTATTTAACAGAGAGATAAATTGCCTATTAGACATATCACAGGGAGTTAGCTTAAAAAGAAACCCCTAACGTGGCTCTAAGCTCAGAAATACGAACTTCGTATTCATTCTTTCTTAAATCAACAGTTGTGGGTGCAGTATTTACCTTATCCCTAGGGTTGGAAATTCTCCTTACGGATAAATTACATACCCATTAGTATGAACTTAGTTATGTAGTCTCTATAATAAATTTTAAAAAATATATACAGATTATACGACGTGTTTAATTTATAGAAAATATACAAATTGATTTACAATTAGGAAGAAATCTACAAAAAGCCCTCAAGTGTTAAAACTGACCACAATGAGTAAAAAGTCTTCATCTTACAAAAAATGAATATTTTCTAGTAAGAGCGGGCCGGCCCGAAAATTACATTTGTGCTACAAAACAGATTTTAAGACTTCCAAGTAAAAGCTGGAGTTTATTTGGATCTACTAAATCCCTTAGGTTCTATCTGGATGGATTTTGGCTAGGTTTTGCGGATTTCGATTTAAGAAAAAAATGATTTGGGTGGTTCCGATGGAACATTTGAGATCTCATTTAGATGAGTTTTGACCGTACGTTGGGTTTTGTAGTTTGAATAAATTGAAACTTCACTTGAATTGGGTTTGGATGTTGGGGTTTAAGGGAAAAAGTAGACAGTATGTGTCAAATCAATGTATTGAAGAGTTTGAATGTAAGTTTTTGAATAGTTTTTTTATGGTTTTATGAATTTAATTAAAACCTTTTGAAAGGGTTTTGGTTCGGTCTCGTGAAACGTTGGAGGCCCACCAATTATTCACTGATCCGGAAACCAACCGGCCAGATTTGCCTGAATGGACTCAGACCAAGCTCGTATCAACTCCTGAACTGACCAGGTTAGTAATTTGGTTTTCCTCCATAATCCCAAAATGAAAATTTATACATGGGTCATGCATTTTTCTAATGACATGTGTCATTTTATCATTGAAAAGATGGATTTTTAAAAAATAAAATAAAACTGGACATGTAACAAGTGCATTGTGAAACGTGTGGCATCTAAGTTCACGTGCATGTATATTATCTAAAGGTCTATTTGATGGGTTTTGGTTCGGTTTTGCGGGTCTCGGTGATAAATCTCTGAAAATTGAGTTATCACGTGCACTTTTTAGACTTAAATAGATGTTTCCTTAAGCTTTTGTGAGTTGTTTGAGATTTTAGTGCATATTTCATTTTTAGAGTCGATTTACGTGGTTAATCAAATTTTGAGAATAATCCTTGATTTTGAGCACTAATTCAATATATTTTCTTGCAGGAAATTAATCGGGTCAGTAAAATTCAATTTGCATAAAGGTCCATGAGGGAAATATTACAAGAGACGAACAAAAAAATCTCGAGATTGATCATTTTAGAATGTTGAGGGTGTCAATGATACAAAGAAATGAAGGCAGGGGTTGAAAATGTAAATAGAGGCCAATCTTGATAAAGTTGAACACTTATGGGCAAAATACAATCTCTTTTGATTGTTAAATGGGCTGGCCCAATTAAGAGGTATGGATGCTGAAGAATTGGGGAATAATTAGAAGAAGAATCTCACTACACGTGGGAGAATAAATCAGGAAGGAGAAAAAAGGCAGGCTTCAGCCATAAAACGCGGGAGTTTTAATAGGAAAATAGGGAAAAAAGGAGCAACTTGGACGTAGAGAAAAATCATACACGAAACAGAAGCCAAAGAATTGATTGTATGAACTCTTTTCTATTTGATTTCATTGTTCTTATTACTAATTTCATTTAGTCTAGGATTTTTATATATTCATGTTTTGCGAATAATATTTTGTTTTTCTTTCTAGTTTTAATTCGGTGATTTTTTATTTTTACTTATCGATATTCGTTTATTTAATTTTGTGCTAATTACCGTCAAATTGACTAATCATCTATTTGATTGTTTATTCTTTCTTGATTAAACATGGGAAGGGAATATTGAGAATAGAAGAGAAATTAGATAGTGGGTTGTTTGTTAGGATAGGAATATACCCAACACTCTCACATCTATATTAGGTTATAAGATTTATGCATGTTATTAATTCTACTAACTTAGGAATAAGAATAGTAAGTTAATTACATAGGTTCTTGAGTGATTCGGAAGACAACCCACAATAACATAAACCGACCTAAATGTTATTTCCAACCAATATATACCTAGTGGTCGAATCGGTGGGGTTGCCTAAGCCAACGGGAATGTATGCGCTGGAGGTGGTGGGGTTAGGGTTGGCACCGTGAAGCAGAGGATCTTGTAAATATGTGGCTAAAGACAAATATATAAAATTAGAATTTAATGAAAAAAATATTAATCAATTGACATACCATAATTTTGCGTAAGTACTTATACTATATATAAAGAATATGAGACTTAAAACTATCTTTGATGTCCAAGCTTTCTTCTCTTTTTTTTATTTTATACTAAATCTAAGGGGTCTTTTAATTGAAATAATGAGATTTAATTGATAAAGAAAGACACACATTAATTAATTATTAAATTTTATTGGGCTAATGAACTAATCAAGGAAAAAGGACAACTCAAAATTGGGTCAGTGGCTGTATGGCTCTATAATGTGTAATAATTACTCTTACTCTTCCCTCCCATTTTCTTGAGATATAATAGGATTAGTAACACTAAAAAAGATTCCATTTTTCTTAATTTAATATTCACTCACATAAATTTAAAAATTAAAATAATTTCATTAAACTAACGCTATAAATTCTATAATTTCTGTTTTTCCAATATATGTGTCTTTCCTACAAAGTCAATTGGAAATGGAATTGAATTTCTTGGCAAAAAGGTTCGCATAAAACTTTTCTATATACGACTAAAGTTGTTTTGTATAAAACAATTTGAATTTCAAAACACATAAACTCAAATTAAAATAACAATTATGTTTTGATAACTTTAGATTCAAATTCGACTCAATGATCTAAAAAAAATAGCTAAATAAATATAATTACACATGTTGAAATATTGTAGATCAACTTATGTTCAATTTAATTAAAACTCATTTAAAAAAAATATTTAAACACAACTTCAATTCAAACTCATATAGTCTCAAGTCAACCTTCTATGTTACATATTATTTGTCTCAATGTAAAAAAAAAAAAAAAAAAAAAAACTCAAAAATATTTTAACATGTACATTGGTGAATGCTATGATGTAACAATAATTTTTGACGGTGAATACATTAATATATAGATCGTAACAAATTAAAAAATACTCAAAATTAGTGAAAATCGAATCAAAAACCTCTTATTTGTGGGTCTCAGTTGTGTCGATTGGTTACGGCCTCATTGGCGATGTTACACTAATTAATATCTCTTGATTGATGATTATAAATTTAGAAAGATAAAAAATTTAAATTAAATATTTCACAATTTTATTGGGTGGATATCTGTTATACCTTCTTTCTTTCACTTGGAAAGAGGTGCTCAATAGGATTTTTATTTTGGTTGAATCCTTATCGTCAAAATAGCTCGTGTGATTTTTCGAATAGTTATAATAAAGGTTTTTTTAATTTCAGAATATTAAAATAGAAGTTTTAAAAAATTGTGTAAATAAATCGGTTGAGTAAGAAGTGTGTCGTATATTGAATAGATTTAAACTTAAGTGAAGGAACCGGCTGTAATGACAACATTGTTAATGGGTATCTCTTTTAAATATAAGTTTTATGGTAATATACAAATTAATTTTCTAATTTGAATACATATACATCATTATAAATGAATTACCTAGCTACACAATAATGAATCTTTGCAAATCTTTCACAAACCTAACAATTTTAAAATTTGAAAGTCTTAAAATACTAAGAAATCTAGGTAATTGATTAAATTTTAACCTTTCCAAAGAAGATATGAGGTAGATTCTGTACAATTACAAAGATTCTTCTCAAGAATAACTAATCTTTATCCGACAAATTTCTTGAATAACTAATCTATATACTGTATCATATTTTGTACATTGATAATAATCCATTTAATGAAGAATTAAAACTAGTGATACTAGCAAACCAAAGTAGCGATAAAAAAAAAAGTGAATAGGATTTTTGGTCTTCTTTATGTGATAATTTTTTTACTTTCGTCGTCTCTTTTAATTTTTTTATAGTTCGTCCCTTTTATCAATGTATTGTAACATATTCGTCCCTCTTAAATTTTTCGTAGCAAATTCATCCCTTTTATCAGTGTAATTTAACACATTTGTCCCTCTTAAATACAAAATACATCAATTTTAATATACATTTTGGATTTAAGTGAGGCAAAATTGCAAAAATCGTCCCAAACTAATCATTGTTTTTGGATTTTCGTCCCAGACAATTTAACTTAGCGAATTTTGTCCCATAATTTAATATTTTTTTGGAATATCGTCCCACCGTAATTATAAGACGGAAATTGCGCATTTGCCGATGAATTATCACATGACTGCTTAAGTTTTATGACATGGTAAATTTTAACATGAATAATTATATAATATTACAGAGTTCGTCCCAAACTAATTACAAGATTGAATCGTCATTTTCATTAAATTAGAAACTTAATATTGGGACTAAATTCATACAAAATGGTAAATATGGGACGAAATTTGGCAAGTTGATATAGTTTGGAACGAAAAATCAAAATTAATAATTAGTTTGGGACGATATTCCAAAAAAATATTAAATTACGGGACGAAATTCGCCAAGTTAAATAGTTCGGGACGAAAATTCAAAATCACTAATTAGTTTGGGACGTTTTCTGCAATTTTACCTTTAAATGATGTATTTCAGATTAAGAGGAATAAATGTGTTAACATTACATTGATTAAATGGACGAATATGTTATAAAAAATTTAAAAGAGATAAAAATGCAAAATTAGCGCATGAAGAGAACCAAAAGTACAATTTACTCTAAAAAAATCCATAAACTAAAACCCATAATTAATCAATAGGGGTGAGAAGAGGTCAAAGGTTTTTTAGTCTGCGATGTCTAAGTTTTGAAAAATCCCAGGAATATCAGACGTCATCATTACCTTTAGGAGTTGTCAAAAACTGATTTGTCTTTATCAAACCAAAAAATGAGATATGATCATATGATATGATTCCAGGTGTGATTGCTCAAAAACAAAAGGGGCCGTCGACCAAACATTTTTTTAATTGTCTATGCTTCAGGGTTTCTCGCATCAGATGGCACCTTTTGTTTCATGTTTCAAAAGTAAAGATAATTAAATGACAAAGGCTTACATTCATATTCGCAAATAAGAGTTAATTCTTGTTCTTTCAAAATATAACATATAGGAGTACTTATTTATGTTCCAATTTTTTGGATATAATTAGACAGTAGAAAATTCAATTTCGAAGGATGTATTATTGGACAACCATGTTGCAATATGACATGAATTTTGTAAAGTTATAATACATGATACGGCACTTTAATAATAATAATAATAATAATAATAAATTAAGGTAGTGGTATTTCAAAATACTATTAATAACACTGACATTTTAGAATCGAGTAAAATTAAAACGTATTTTTGCTTCTAAAACTTTTAGCCTTAAATGTTAAAACATTAACATGGAATAACTGACATGTCTAGTATATAGTATAATATAATAACTACTAAAGAAATACAAAAAATCAGAGTGTACCCAAATTTAACCAAATATATTAATTAAAAATAAATTTTATTAAAATTCCCTAAATCTTGAAGATATTACACCCAAAAAATCAAAATCTCATTCCTAAGCGTGTAGAAAACTATTCAGGAAAGGCCCAAGACATGTCCAAGGCTAATCTCGTCTAATATTTTTAATAATTTTTATTTTCAGACAAGCTACGTGGCGTACTAGACACATGTCTAGGTCCTGCTCGAATCGTGGTATCACAAGTATTTGACAATGCACCACTCAAAATTATAATGTATCCGTATATCATATAATAATACCAATCAAAATTATAATGTGTCCGTATAAAATAACATCTAATGTTACATTAGTGAATTGTTGCCAAGTGTCTAAACACACTAATTAAATATATATTGCATTATATGTAGGAGATATTATCTAGTTGACATATTTCATTACAATATATATTATCTTAAAATATCTATGTATGATTAGAATATAATTAGAAAAAAGGGTAAAATCCAATTCCGTTTGTTTCTCATTTCTCAACCTTCATGACCAACATTAATTAGCATAATCAACGTGACCATCTTAACCCAACCCCAATCCCCAATCCCCAAAAATCCAGCGACTTCCGACCAATACTTCATGCATACTACCGTATAATATAATACACAAAAATTGTCGGAAGAGGTGCTGTCGGCCTGATCAAGGCGGTGCATGGCAGTGGATGGGTTACGGTGAGGAGAAATGGGAACGGAATTTACTTCAATTGTAAATTAATTTCAATAAGGATTTTTCTATAATTACTTAATATAAGTTTAAGTTAGATTAATAAGCATTATGCAATGCACGGAAGCATATGAAACAACACTACTAGAAAAAGATAGAATTTCAACAGATTTTACAAGAAATTTCAACAGATTTCAGTATTTCAACGGAATTTTCGACAGAAAAAATCTGTCGCAAAAAAGCTTGTCGAAATCAGGAAACAATAGAAGAAACAATTTTAGTGATATGAACTTTCAGTAATTAGCATATAAAACAATAGAAGAAATTAATTATTTATATTTATAAAATATTGGTGTCAAAATTTTGTATAATTAATTTGTTATTATTAAGCGTAAACTGTTACGTAAAAAAGTTATTTTTAACATTTATCAAAATATCTGCAATTTTACAATTTTATCAAGCTTTTGGGGTAATGTATAATTACTAGTTTTATAATTTATGAGATATTACAATTAATATCTAAATTTAATTTTTTTTTAATATATTATAAATCTAGGGGCAAAATTATAATATTTTATGAATAAGAGGCTAATTATAAAATGGTGACAAACATGAGATTATTTTTTATAATATCCAATATGTGAAGTGAATTGCAAGTTTTATTCGTAATTCACTCACTTAAAATAAAAACATAGCCCTAAAAACTTCGGAATTCGTAATTTTCATAATTGATATAAATTTGATGATTAAAAGATATACGATAACGTCAAATTAATTTTTAATAAAGTTAATATCATAAAAACATGAATATTCATACAATATTTTATAATAAAAAAATTGATTTTTATAATTTAGTTTAAGCTTTTTAATTTATTTCTTTCATTATTATTGGTTAATTTTAATTTGATAATCACGTAAATTTTGATTACATAAAATTTCCTTGTACTTTTGAACGTTTGAACAAATTTTCCTTGTATTTTTTAATGTTTGCGTAAAAATCTCTTGTTTGACAAAAATCTCCTTGTATATTTAAATATATTTAGGGGTATTTTAGTTATTTCATTCAAAATCTAACGGAGATTAAATTTTTTATGCAAAATTTTTTAAATTATAAAGAAATTTAGTGCAAAATTTTTTTACAGGATAGTTTGGTGCAGTTTTCGCATAACACATGTTAGAAATTTAGTGAGTGCAACTTGCACCAACTAATGTATTTCTAGGGTGCATTCTGTCAAATTTTGGTTTTGAGAGTGCAATGTGCCAAGAGCTTTTTTGAAAGGTGCAAACTGCTAAATAGCCATAAACTAGCCAAATAATTCCCCTTTAAAAGGGTTTCATCTTCTTCTCAAAAAACAAAAAGAAGAAAAATAATAGGTTCTTCTTCCCCATCTCGTTTCACTCCTTAGTTCGAATCCTTGAAGGAAATGGCCAACTTCTCCCTCACCGAGAATGAAATCTCCAGCGCTCGCCGTCGCGCCGTTGAGAATGCCTTCGATGGCGGCGGCGGCTACAACGATGGTGCTAAATATACCACAGGTTATACAGCGATTTTGAAGGACGCGAGAGAAATCAAGGCCGATATCCGACCCTCTAAGTCGAGGAACTTGCCTTGGGTATCTGCGGTCTTCAAGTTTCTAGGGATATTGGCTTTCGTATTTTTTCTCTATAAGGGTATTCAGTGGTGGAGGCATATAGGGAATTCTGGTGGCGGCGAGACCACTGTGGAGGAGAAGTATGTGAAGACAAGTGCTGTGCTCCAGATTCAGTTGGATGAGGTTAATAAAAAATTGGAGGATTTGATTAGCTCAATGAGGAAAATGGAAAGGAATAGGGAAGAAGCAGACTTGAAGTTGAAGGCTTTGGATGTAAGGACTACTGATGTCCTCGAGAAGATGGACGCGGTATTTAGGACAGAGGAAGAGTTAATTGTTGAGAATGATAAAGGTATTGACGGCAATGCGGTTAGGACGATTGTGCTGGAGGAAATTGAGAGGCATGCAGCAGATGGAGGAGTGGCGATGGTGGATCATGCGCTGGCCACAATAGGAGCGATGGTGCTGAAGCATTCCGCGCCATATGGTGGTTGGCGTTGGGGGGATTGTTCGTTGAATGGGGTTTGTGCTCAAGCACAAAATATGATTACCCCTAGTTTTGGGGAGCCTGGACAATGTTTAGCTCTTGATGGAGGCAGTGGGTTTGTGGAGATCAAGCTTGCGTCTGCCATTTTTCCAGAAGCTGTGACTTTGGAACATGTTGATGAGGTAATTCTGATTTGATATGTAAAGATTGTTTGTCTTCCAAGTTTTTGTTGTGCAATGAGAAGCTTAATTTTAGTAATCCTGATTTGATATGTAAAGATTGTTTGTCTTTCAAATTTTTACTGATCATTTTCAACTTTTGAATAGAGTGTGACATATTCGAGGAATACTGCGCCTAGGCAATGCAGTGTGTCGGGATGGCTGCGTCGTGGAAAAGATGCGACTGGAGTCGAAGTTGATCCCGAGAAGAAGTTTCTTTTGGCTGAATTTATGTATGACCTGGAGAAGAGGAATTTACAAACTTACAAAGTGGTGGATTCCGCGTCCTCTAACCTTGTTGACACTGTTAGGCTTGACGTTAAATCTAACTATGGAGGTGCTTACACGTGCATATATCGTCTCAGAATACATGGTCATGTACCGAGCTGAGTTTTTTTTCTATATAGCCTATTACATAAAAGTATTTTTCAAAATGACTCAAACTGAAAAGTATTTCTCTGAATGTATCTTTTAGTTAAAACCGCTATTGGCAACATCGATTTTAGGTTAGGTAAAATCGACACAATCAATATCGATTTATCAGTCATCTCCGATAATTAAAAAAAAATTAAATTTAATAAAAATCGATATTAGCAACATCGATTCTTATTAATTAGATTAATTAGCAACTAATTAATCCAAGTAAAGAATCGATTTTATCATAAAAAACTTTATCACCTTCACATAAACATATTAATTTGCTACCTAGTTTAATGTCGACATTGTTAATTGAATAAGATATAATACGTGGTTTTTCAAACAGAAATAAAATCTAACTCTTTATCTAAAAAGTTTAGTTAATTGATTCCCTTAATATGTTAATTATGTAACTAAAAGGTTCGAGTACTCAGAATTGTGAAAATCATTGAATCAATGGAGCTTAAGATAAATAATTTAGATTTTATCATAAAAAACATATTAAAGTCGACATTGTTAATGACGATTGTATAAAGAAATCACTAGACAGAGCAATGATATCTAATCAGGGGGTTGTATTGACTATTGATAGAATATATATGCTCCTATCCTATATATAGTCCTAGCTGCTTCATCCTCCCCTCCCAGAAAATTGCGCAAAATTATCATCAATCAAAGCTATATTCCAATTCCCACTTTCAACATCAATTAATTAAACAACCCCACCTTGCTGTTTGGTTCAAGTAGCTAGATGGCATGGTACAAATGCTGCAATATTAATTCCTCCGAGTTCATGTGTTTCATTTTTATTTTTTATTAAAACTTCTAAGATAGATATATTTTAGTTACCATAACTGTTTTTTCTATGCTTGTAATCGAATAATTTTTCATATAGCTAAGAAAAACAAAGATTAACCCCATTAAGATTTTGGTTGGTTTAAAGCTTTCTGTGCTAAAATACAACCGGTCTGGCAATATTTTTTGTTAGCTTTTGAAATTAATCAATGTTTTTAAACCAAGCCTGAAATATAATAGATGACCTAACTGGTTAGTGCTTTGATCAACTTGTTGTGCATCAGGTGCAGTAAGTTTCACTTTTATATATATATGAATCTATTCAAATTGAGTTTATTAAAATGAATGATTTGAAATAGACTCAACTAATTCTTCAGATTTGCTCACCTGTGCAGTGTACAAAGGCATAATGCATACAATTGAAAAAGGCATTTCAACAAAAACCGTCTTGTATTCACATGTTACAAAAATAGAGGAATATTATATTCACAAGTTACAAAATGATGGAATACATCCAAGATTCAGCGCAATAAGTTTGTAGCTAGTTTGTCAAAAATGAGCTAAAGTTGAAAAGTTAGTGAAAAGAGAAGATTCAAATCATATTAATAAGTTTCATACGATTTTCTTCCGGGCTCCAGAGGCTGCTTCTAAATGCCCTATCATAAAAAAAATATATATATATATATATATATTTAAAGTAGATAAGAATTAATGAAAAAACCAAATTAAAAATTATGCAAAAAGGTGTAAAATATGTTACCTGGAATATCATATATACCCCAGCAAACAAGCCATATTATCATGCAAAACCCTACTATGCAAAACAATATGAAAGCTACCATTCCAAAATCCCTCTCATCTCCTAGTGAGGCTTTAAGCTCAGAAATTTGAACTTCGTATTCGTCCATCGATAAAGCATATGGAGAGATATTTAATTTTGCCCATTTCAATTTTCGTATATGACTATAGGTGATTAAAGCAGCACACGATGTTGATTAAAGTATATCTTTGATTTCATTCCTCCAAAATATGACAAGAATGTCAATAAGCCGCCAATGGTGATAATGCAACTGTTGGATATTTTTATGAATTTAGTGAACAAGATCAACAAGGAAATACTTGGAGTATGTCTCTCCTTTTCTTTTACTCTTGTTGAAGACTTGATGAATTACAAGTACACACTTTACACCTATTTATACTAGTCTAGGCATATGAAGTACATGTATCCAATTTAATTAAATTTATGAATACTAGGTAGTCAAAGCATGCATCTAAGTATTCATGTATCATATCATACAATGCAACTAGAAGTTCGTGTATATATGTGGATATTCATTCACTTAGGGGAATACATTAATCTTAATACTCCTTCTTAATGTTTTTTCCCGATAACTCCAAGTTATTCTCTTAGAAATTCAGAATTTTTCTTTTGGACGGGTTTGCTTTGGTTCTTGATGGTCTTGTTTGGATCCAACTTGGGTTTGAAGATCCGTTTCTCCCCAAATACGTCTTAGGTGGTAGGTTGAATCAACTCACAAGTATTGATCTCCTTGTTTATTTTAATTTCCTCCTTCATGGGTTCAGTCCATATCACCTTCTTAGAAGCTTTTTTCTTTGTTTGAATAGCCATCGTGCCTTTGTCTTTGAATTTTACCAAGTCACCAGTATCCATCTTGACTTTAGTCTTGATAGAATGATCTATATGAGTGAAATTGCTCTCTTTTGTAGTCATGTAATTGCTATTAGCGAACCATATATCATTGGTTTCTTTTTCAGCAACTTGACTAGCAAAGAACAAATACTCTTGATCTTCTTCTGAATAGTTACCTTGGTGATTTTTTTTCTTGAATCGGCATTCTTTTTCTAAGTGGCCAAACTTTTTACAGTTTGAGCAGCGGGTTTTGCCTTGTGATAGCAATCCTTCTCCAAATGATTTGTCCTTTGACAAACACCGCAAGGGGGATAATCAACTTGTTTGGCTTTCCCTTTGTTTTGAGAGTTTTCACCTTGACTTTTACCTTTCTTGTTATCAACCGATTCTAGATTATTCAGGTTGATTTTTAATTGAAAGGCATTTTTCTAGTGATTCTCCACTGTTTCTGCTCAACCTTTGTTCATGTGCTTGCAAAGATCCCATAAGTTCTAAGAGGGTAAGTGTAGATAAATCCTTAAATTCTTCAATTGCTGCGACAACATGGTCGTATTTTTCTGTCAAGCTTATCAAGAATTTTTGAACAATTCTTTCTTCTTGAATAGTTTCTCCATATGATCTCATGTGATTTACAAGATCTATCACTCTGGTGCTATATTGCATAACATTATCAGAATGCATCATTTTGAGATTTTTCATCTCTCTCCTCAAACTTTGAAGCTTGATGGTTTTGATCTTAGAACTCCCTTGGAATTCTTTCTGCAAGATCTCCCACGCCTGCTTGGAAGAGGTGGCTCCCATTATTCTTGGAAAGATAGCATCACTTACTGCTTGTTGAAGGAAAAATAATGCCTTAGAATATTTTTTTTGTTCCTTTTTATCAACAATAGTAGAGATTCCTTCCGTTGGTGTAATTAATCCATTTTCTACCAGATCCCATAGATCTAGTGATAGGAATAATGTCTTCATTTTGATACTCCAAAAAATATAGTTTTCACCGTCAAAGATTGGAAGAGCTTGTGATACTCCAGAATTTGACATTAGTGAAGTATTTTGATAAACGCCCCTTTTCTAGATCGAAGGTGCTCTGATACCACTTGTTGGATATTTGTATGAATTTAGTGAATAAGATCAACAAGGAAATACTTGGAGTATGTCTCTCCTTTTCTTTTACTCTTGTTGAAGACTTGATGAATTACAAGTACACACTTTGCACCTATTTATACTAGTCTAGGCATATGAAGTACATGTATCCAATTTAATTAAAATTTATGAATACTAGGTAGTTAAAGCATGCATCTAAGTATTCATATATCCTATCATACAATGCAACTAGAAGTTCATGTATATATGTGGATATTCATTCACTTAGGGGAATACATTAATCTTAATAGCACCCAACGAAAAAAGTCATCGACATTAGATAACTCGCATTGTATTCAATATAATCTTTGTATATTTTTGTTCTTTCCCCTTGAGCATTTTCGAGATTGCTTTTTTCTCGACAGATGCATAGGCTACATATTAATCAAGCAAACAATATATTACAAAAAATATATTGACATAAATTTGAACATACAACACTAATTTTCAAATCAATCAATACATATATACAAATATTTATAATTCAGGAAAAAAAATAAGGAATTAACTCTTAATACCATATATGCATTGAAATAATAGTTTTAAAAAATAAGTAATTACCATAAAAATATACTCATAAATCTAATGAAAAACTCCAGTGGCCAGCATTTTCCTTGCTTTATCACTTAAGGATTGAGGATCTATAGGTATTCATTAGTCACTTTGTTATATACCACTAACTCTGCGGATCACACAAATCATGCCATAATTTAGAAATAATATAACTTAATTAAGAAGATACTCATAAACCTAATAATTTAGGAATACTCCAATGGCCAGCAATTTCCTTTCTTTATCAACGTAGGATTGATGATCTATGTGTCATGGTGATACAATCTTCTCTTATTCAATAATCCACAAATACTTTACATTTCATTTCAATTTTATTTGTATGAACTTTATAATGAAATTAAATATGAGGAGCGTTAGCAATAATGTGTATTTCATAATTCCTTTTTTATAAGGAAATTTTATTTTGTTTACTTTTGGAACTATCTATCTATAATACTTACTGATATTCACTTTATCTATTGGACTACAATCAACTAAATATGGACAACTCAATCTGTGCTATGACTTATCTTATCTTATATATAAAAAATGGTCTTTTGATCAAAATGAATCCTTCAATTTGGACTCAATTCTAATTTCTGGTAATTTTGATATTTTTCCCCTACTCATAAATTCATTTAAAATAACTTCAATCTCGGCATTAAGTTCATAGGAGAAAAGGAATTAGTATTAAAGTTATACATTTCAAATTCAAATAAAAAAAAGAAAAGGAAGAGGAGATGTACCAAATGTACCAAATGATCTATAGCTGGATTCGAATGAAGGTAAATTTGCATTATATAATTTGTTTTATGTTTTCTCTCCGGCCGAAGTATCTTTGGTTTTTAAATTTTTCCTTGGATGAGATAAAATATACTCCATAAAAGCTTTGCTTAATGGGATAACTATATTTTTATTATTACTTTGGCAAATTTTATTATCTTTATTTATAAGTAATATTTCTACTGTCTTTTAGTGGTGTTATGATTTTCCATTAACATTTGTTGGTAAAATATTTAGAGAATGTTCACCTTCGTATATTTTAATTCTGCTTCTAATATTTTCATTATGTTCTATATACTATTTATTTTTTTAAGTGATGGCTGAATATTGATTTTACTCTTATATTCACCAACTTTCATATAGTTTTTTGTTTTCGAAATTCCTGCCACAAGAGCATGAGGATTGACATGTTGTTAATTTATAGAAATTATAAATAAATATAGAGAGATTTGCATTTGTGGTATCAAATAATATAGTGATTCCAACTTGTGGTACCATAGAAAATGAGGTTGATCAATTTGGTACCGCAATTTAAGAAATTGAATCACATTTGGTACTTCCGTTAAAATTGGCCGTTAACTGCTGACGTGGTCGTTAAGGTTTATATAATTTATTTTTTAATAAATATTATATATATTCATATCATTATAAAAATTTTAGATTTAATTAATATTTTATCAAATTTGTGTTCATGTATTATTTGGTTTGTTAATATTATTTATATATATATATATATATATATATATATATATATATATATATATATATATATATATATATATATATATATATATATATATATAAAATAAAACCCAACCAACCAACCACCCCCCAACCCTAATCTATAATGGAATACGTCCAAATTCACAGGATACAAATCAGAGGAATATTGTATTCACAAGTTACAAAATAATGGAATACGTCCAAGATTCAGCGCAATAAGTTTGTAGCTAGTTTGTCCAAAATGAGCTAAAGTTTAAAAGTTAGTGAAAAGAGAAGATTCAAATCATATTAATAAGTTTCATATGATTTTCTTCCCGGCTCCAGAGGAAGCTTCTAAATGCCCTATCATAAAGAAAAAGAATATATATATAGGAATTTATGAAAAAACCAAATTAAAAATTATGCAAAAAGGTGTAAAATATGTTACCAGGAAGATCATATGTACCTTAGCAAACAAGCCATAGTATCATGCAAAACCCTGCTATGCAAAACAATATAAAAGCTACCATTCCAAGATCCCTCTCATCCCCTAGTGAGGCTTTAAGCTCAGAAATTTGAACTTCGTATTCGTCCATCGATAAAGCATCAGTTGAGGGTGCCAAGTTCACCTTATTTCTAAGGTTGAAAATTCTCCTACGGAGAGATAATTTTGCCCAGTTCAATTTTCTTATATGGCTATAGGTGATTAAAGCAGCACCCATAAATCCAAAAAGAAACGTGCCCAGCAAGCACACGAGGTTGATGATAAAGTATTTCTTTGATTTCATTCCTCCAAAATATGACACGAATGCCAATAAGCCGCCAAAAGTGGTAATGCAAGCAACAAAAAAACTCATCGACGTTAGATAACTCGCATTGTATTCAATATAATCTTTGTATATTTTTGTTCTTTCCTCTTGAGCATTTTCGAGATTGCTTTTTTGCTCGACAGATGCATAGACTACATATTAATCAAGCAAACAATATATTACAATAAATATATTGACATCAAATTGCACATACAGCACTAATTTTCAAATAAATCAATACTTACGTACAAATATTTATAATTCAGGAAAAAAAAAAAGGAATTAACATAAGATGCTCTTAATACCATATATGTATTGAAATAATAATTTCAAAAAATAACTAATTACCATAAAAATATACTCATAAATCTAATGAAAAACTCCAATGGCCAGCATTTTCCTTTCTTTATCATTGTAGGATTGAGGATCTATAGGTATTAATTATTCACTTTGTTATATACCATAACTCTGTGGATCACACAAATCATGCCATAATTTAAAAATAATATAACTTAATTAAGAATATACTCATAAACCTAATAATTTAGGAAAACTCCAAAGGCCAGCAATTTTCTTTCTTTATCAACGTAGGATTGAGGATCTATGTGTCATGGTGATACAATCATCTCTTATTCAATAATCTACAAGTACTTTACATTTCATTTCAATTTTATTTGTATGAACTTTTGAATGAAATTAAATATGAGGAGCTTGAGCAATAATGGGTATTTCTTTATTTTGTTTACTTTACAACTATCTATCTATAATACTTACTGATATTCACCTTATCTGTTGGGCTACAATCAACTAAATATGGACAACTCAATATGTGCTATGACTTATCTTATATCTTATATCTTATAAATATATAATTGGTTAGATGTCATTAATTTATGGTATAGTATTTTGAAAGTTTCTCTCCCACGTCAACGACTTTCTTTAATTTATAACTTAATTTTAGCATAAACGCTATAAGGGAATGCATTAAAAAAGTTGGCGTTTATTTTAAATTCCTCAATTCAAAAGAAGATTTTTTGAAATTTTATATTATTACCTTGGCAAAATTTATTATTTTTATTTAAAAGTAATATTTCTTCTGTCTTTTAGTGTTGTTATGATTTTCCATTAACATTTGTTGGTAAAATATTTAGAGAATGTTCACCTTCATATATTTTAATTCTGCTTGTAAAATTTTCATTTTGTTCTACTACTTATTTCATTAAGTGATGGTTGAATATTGATTTTACTCTTATACTTTCATATAGTTTTTTGTTTTCGAAATTCCTGCCACACGAGCCTGAGGATTGACATGTTATTAATTTATAGAAATTATAAATAAATATGTTCTAAAAACTATAGTAAAAGGCCAAATCAAAAAAATTTAACTAAATCTCTATTTGCTTTAGTTTCAATTGATTTATTTTAAATACTAAATCTAACTATTATTTATTTATTTTTAACTTGATAACATGTCTAAATTTTCATTGAATTTAGTTTGCATGGTCACATTATGGATATTTTATTAAGGTTTATTACAATTACAAAGTTTATCTAATTTTATGAGCATAGTACATGTATATGCTAGTTGTTTACTTATATACCAAAATTATTTTTGGTAAATAATAATAAAATGAAAAATAAATTAATAAAGACTATTTTTACACACACGGTTCTAATATTGAGGATAAAATAGTAGTAGAAAAATCAATTTTACTTACCTTGAGTGGCACCTCCTGAGTTGTTAGCGTGTGCGGTAAAAAAGATACGCGCACGGAGATATCCTCCAATGCCTAACAATTAACAAAAAAAGTTGAATTAGTATGTTAGAGCTGATAACTTATCATTTAGTTTGTTCAAAAATATTGTAAGTCTACAATATAATATATATATGCCAGATTTTTTGCTTTCCCGCAAATCCATCTCGTTTCATCCGTTATTCAAAATCGAGTACGGGACTGAAAGAAAATATTAGTCCAGATTTTCCCTTACCGGTCAACCAGCCCCAAACGAGTGAAAATGGGCGAGACCATGTTTGTTGTGGGTGACATTCAAAGTTTCTTATGGTGATCATAACATGACCTGTAGTTAAAAACCAAAATGTTCAATGTTCTTAAATTTCTCAAATATATATTTAATGTGATACTATCAATATATTATTGAGGTATAGTTTATGATGTATTTTGTTCCTATCAGTACAAAATTTTCCTTACCAAGCTTTGTTTTCAACTTGTCCACCATGCCTGGCCGTGGAACTTCAGCAGGGTTGATTCCAATAACAGCAGAATGTCACGCCCCGGCACTTTGCCCGACAACGGAGGTCGAGCGGACAAGGCGTATGACCGAGGCAAGGGCCGAGAGGGACATAAAGGGACTGCCGGCAAGGCCAGGAGGCTTGCCGGGCGCGCATCATGGCACCCGGGGCGCGGCCCGGGTGAGACAGGGACACATACGGCCGACGGGAAGACACTAGGGCGAGACATTACCCGTCGGGTGGCACGAGGACGTCCCGGGGGCTGCCCTGGGCGATTTGGACAACCAAACAATGCCTTAGAGGTTCCTGAAAGTTCTAGAAGGCTCCACACACGTCCGGAACACTCAAGGAGACTCCGGGAAGTTCCACACGACTCTGGAGGGATCCGGAAGATACCGGGAGACGTCGGAAGGATCCGGAAGAGCCCACATGAATGTAGAACGTGCGGGAGGACCTAGAAGCATGTGGAAGGCTCAAGAAGGTTGTAGATCTCCCTTGTACATAAGTAGGACTTTCTAGAACCATGTATATAGTTCTAGTAGTGTAGGAATTTTGTGGAGGGTTCTAGAGAGTCATCTCTAGCCCTTAGATCGAATTAATCCTAGCCGTCCATTCAAGGAGGCAACTAGTATAAATAGGTAGGTAGCTCATTTGTAATCACACCAAGTTGTAGCATTCTCCAAGCAATATAAAGAGCATTCCTTTAAGTTCTCTCGTGCACTTTACTTTCCCACCACACTACCTTAGCAACCTTTCTTAGGGACAAGGGAGGCTGAACTTAGCCACTTTTCGAAAGCGGGTCGGAATTGACAAAAGCCAGGGGTACGTCGAGGCTAAGTGCCGCACGGTACTTTCGAGAAGTTTTAAGTCCGTGACAAGAAGCTCTACAAATAAAAAAAAATTAAAAAAAAAAACCAAATACATTAACAAATATAGAAGCTCAAGAGATAAAACTCAAAAAACACATTCTCAAAGAAAATTCATAAATAAAATAACCTCCCCATAGCTTGGAAACAACTCAAAATGTCATAAACAGACCCTTAATGATATTTTCTAACTTACCCAGCGTTTAAGACCGCGTCAGGGGCGGTGGAGCTAGGATCGGCAAGTAAAGGTTCTCCTAGGGCACGAGGATCCGCCATTTTTGTATTGAGCTTTTTTAGTGAGAAATAAAGAATGACTCCAGGGAGAGTGATTGTAAAAGAGATAGGGGGAGTGTGACTTGTACTGGAGAAAGGTAAAGCCGTAAAGGTAAAATGAAATGATTGTAACCGGCAACTTATTCTCTCACATACTAGGTGGAGAAAGGTAGTGTAATTAATTAATGTGTAGTATATTCCCTCTAATTATAAAAGTATGGGTAGTTTGTGTCAATAAATTTTTTTTTTCTGCAAACTATAATATTTTTATGTGAAGTGATTTTAATAAACAAACTAACTCAAGAAGTATACTTAAATTAAGAATCATAATGTATGGTTGACTAGAAGAACTAGATATAAAAAAGTTCAAAAGCTTAAAATAACTCATATCATTGGTCACACGTGACAATGCAAGTTATAAATTGTGTTTGACTTTTTTTTCATAAAATTCTAAAAAGTTAATTTGTGCTTCAAGTAATTGGTGAATGTTTGTAAAAGAATAAATTTAGAAAATAAAAATGTATCTGTTTTTGTAATATTTTTAACAAAGCATACAATTAATTCTATAAAGAAATTAAATTATACTATGTATTATCCTTTATAGTTATTACAGTATTCTTATGTATACTATTATTTTTAATATATTCAAATTTTATTTTAATAACTACCATGAATATTTTGTGTATCATATATATATTAAATGCATGTGCATTTTCCTACTAGTTTTTCCAAAAGGATGACACGTATAATACTTCACATAGTTGGAAGAATAAGTTATGCTACAATTTATTGGAAAGACGTCTGACATTTATTTTTGTCAAGAAAGAAGCACCAAAAACAAAAAGAAAGAGAGAAATGGTTAATGATAGAAAGAGAACATTAACTGAATTTGAAAGTAAAATAAAAAATAATATGGAAGAGAGAGAATTATATCGAAATCTGATACTATGAGAAATGCTTAGAAAGAGAGAGAAAAGAAAAGGACGCGGGGAATGAAAACTGGAATGAGAATTTTGTCTATATGCGAGTAATATAGCTAGAGTAAGTACTTACTTGATTCTCTCCATCACAATATTATTCATATATTTTTATTTATAAACTTAAAAGTAAACCACATGGTCTTCATAATTGATAAAGAAGTTACCATTAAATGAGGAGAGAGAGAGAGGCTTTTTTCTTTTCTGATAAATAAAAGAGATTTTGTTTGTTGCCTGTTTGCCTGTTGCTTGTTGCCTGTTGGGGATGTATTGCTTGCGTGAAAAGAGAAGAAAGAGTGTGAAGGAAATGTTATGTGATGTTTAGGACATCTCCAGCAGTGGCTGGGAGGGAGAAATTGCTGGAGACGGAGAGGCAGCCCCGCCCGCACGCGCCCCTCTTTAATTAATGTGTTGTATGTATTTTTAATTAATGTGTTATTTTATATATAACACGATTAAATAATTTTAAATGGTTAATTTGGTATAATAAATGTGTTGTATGTATTTTTAATTAATGTGTTATTTTTTGGACCGAAAATAGCAAAACTAGACTCGTCCGAAATAGGATTTTCGGGACGACATTCGTGTCCGTAGGTCGCGGGCACACACAAGTCTTGAAGGGCTGTGTGGTAATCCAATCCAAGATTTGCACCCCCCCCCCCCCCCCCGCGCGAGGAGGGAGCCTTCTAGTAATAATTTCTTAACCCTTATGGTTTAGAAATCATATATAAACCCAAGTTTTTTTTATCACACTTCCAATGTGGGATAAGTTCATTTTTTTTTCAATTTTTTCCATTACATATGTGAACTTTGAGATTTAATTTCTCATTCACCCGTATTCCGATTTGGACGTACCATATACCATTTTAATCTACTCACGGAGTAGAATATAATTCCGTCAAAACCCGACTCTTTACTCAAAGTGGGTCCCACTTAAAATATGTCCAAAATGGTCCATTAACTTACTTTTTTCAACACTATGTTTATGAGGTTTATAAGGAGCTTTAGGACTATTTTTATTTTCTTTTCCTTGATTATGTTGTGTATTGTTGTGTAATTAATGTTGTGTATTGTTGTAATTAATGTGTTATTTTAATTAATACTCCGTACTTAAAAAAATAAAACTATAATATTAATAGGTGAGAGTTTGCGTATTATGTATTAATTCTTAAGTTACTTTAATTAAATATTCTATTTAATATTAATATTTTAATATAATTAATAATTAAATTACGAGTACTAATATAATTATTATTATTAATATTAATATTAAAAAAATATAAATCTATAATATTAATAGGTGAGAGTGGGCAAAGGAAAAAAATGGAAGTAATTCCCCCACGGAGCCCCAACTGCTGGAGACGACCAGCTGGGCTAGTCCGGGCTCCAGAGCCCGGGGCTAGCCCTCAACTGCTGGAGATGGCCTTAATAAATGAAGGGTCAGAAAAAACAAATTAAGAGGATTGTTGTTTCTCCCAAAGACTGCTACCCTACATAGGACTAGAGTACATCCATATTGGTGTATGGCATGGATAATTATTATATTTATCCGATCCCCAATATAATTTCTTGTTAACCAAATAATAAAGTGTAGCCCCTTTTGAATTACTAATACTTTTGATAATGTCTATTATTGTAATATTATTTTGTAATAGTGCCTCTATAAATTAAATTATAGGTTTTCTTTGACATTATTAAAAGAAGGAGAATATATGTTAAATCATGTTTGTTAATTATGTGAGATAAATTGAATTTTGTAGATATGTATTACATTATGTTGAATCAAATTAAATTATGTATGTGCTTTTAGATATAACCATTTTTTAAAAATTATTTGGAAATGAGAGATGATTATTTATATATATATATATATATATATATATATATATAATATGGTAATTTATCTAAGAATATCCAATATCATCATAATACAAAGAATAACTAACAACAACACTAAACATAAATTAATGGGAATATTAAACCTCTTAACTTCTAGGTTATGAGGCCTCAACTGTGATATTTTAACTTTTTGAAAACCACCGAACTGCCTTCTAAAAAATGTGACAAATGGGCCTTAGATGTTGTGAATTTTCCCTACGGAAGATATAGATTAGAAATAAGTAGGAAGGACATTGAGATTGATTCAATTCCTTAATCTGTTAAGGGGGTGTTTGGTAGGGTTTATAGGTGCATCAGTCCATATCAAGTTCTTTACATATCATATACTGGGTCCAAGGGGTTATACTTTTACTACCTATGTAGAACGAAAATAGATACGATACGAATACGGCGACACAAAATTTTAAAATTTATTGTATACATAATTAAAAAAATATTTATTTATATATTTATGCATATTGAAATGAGTAAAATAATATATTTATATATTCATACATATTAAAAATTTGGAATAGATAAAATTAAGTGTCATATTCATTATTTTTGGTGGTTCAATGTCTTACATAGTATTTGCCAATTGTGATGACTTATAAAAATTCAGAATATGAAATGTGTTGAATACGTCTAAAGAAGTATTTGATACATGTATTCAATTTTTCTTTTTAATTAGATTTTACGACAACCATGTGGAGTGTCGAATACGTATGCCACGAGTATCGTATTGGAGATGTATCCAACATGGCATTTTATAATTTTTTTTTTTTTTGGTTTCCCAAGGGTTTAATCCCTTTCGAGGCGCGTCAGGCATATAAAGTGGGAACCTCTACCAACAGGGATTCGAACCTGAGTCCGCTACTTTGTAGTGACTAGTCCCTTCCACTAGACCAATCACCTGTTGGTCATTTTATAATTTCTTGAAGTATGATAATTTCACTTTTGGTACCATAAGTGACCTTACTTTAAAAGTATGGTACCATAAGTTACAAAGCCAACACATTTGGTACCAAAGTTAATAGGGCTCGAAACATTTGTTATTTCCGTCAAATTTTTACGAAAATTTTAATTTGGATGGAAATTTGATGGACAATTTGCTGAATTGGTCTTATAATTAAATATTGCTGACAAATGATGTAAATTTCGATTTTTTTTAAACTAATTAGATCTTACATATAATATATATAAATTAAATAATATTTTATATAAATATCAATTAAACTTATTAGATATTTTAAATTAAAAAAATCTTTTTGACTAATAAGATTTGATACATAATATTTAATATAAAATATGAAGAAAAAAATATTTTATAAATCGTAAACACTAAGAAAAATTGTAAAAAATGTTACTAACTTTAGAAAAATAACAAAGTTTAAGGTAAATAAATAGTTTTCGAATTATATCTTGTTTTCGCCTGATTCAAAAACGAAAATTTTTCGATGGAAAAAATGGAAATTTTGATTCACGGGTACGAGTAATGTTGCTAAAAGACTATATATATACACACACTAATATATTTAAGAAAAGGGAAGGACAATCATTTTGTCTTTATACAAAGTGCATATGTTGCTTATAAAAAAAGTACATATGTTAAGTAATAAATATTCTTGGATTCCCATTCTTCAGCACACTACTCATATTAAACTTAAACCACGTACATGATCTTCATAAATTATTATAATAATTAAATAATAACTAGATATAGATTATAGTGAGTATAAAAATAGAATTCACAAAAAAAAATGAGGAGAGAGGACAATTACTTGCGTAAGAGAGAGAGAGAAAGAGGGGAAAAGATGAGAAGAAAAATAGTACTCCACTTTTTTACGTGAAGAGAGAAAGAAGAGAGAGAGAGAAAGGTGATGCTAATATTAATAAATGTAGAGATACTGCTACGTACATGTTGGCTCCGTACGTATGGATAATTATTATATCTTCAGCTTTGATTTTATTGAAATTGCCTTTGAACTAAGTACCTATATTTTAATGAATGTATCATTCTTGATATTCTGACAAAATAATAGCCATGTTTGTTTCACATTTTCCTTATTGAAGTTACATAAATAAATTGAGGCCATATTTGAAAGGATTTCGGTTCGATTTCACAGATTTCGATTTTAAAAAATGATTTGAATGATTTCGATGAAATATTTGAAAATTCATTTAATTATGTTTTGTATGTTGAGTTTTGTGGTTATGAAAAAGCTGACATGAACCCAATTGAACACGAACTCGACGTCAAATTTTTATTTTTTATTTTTATAATTATAGGGCAAGACACAACACGGTAAGAACATGAGTTATGCGGTGCCTCAGGCAGAGCTTCATTTCGGCGACCACTGCAATTACCCTATGAGCAATGTTGCACACGATTAGAGGGTTCTATTAATTCAATAATTAAGCAAATTGATTGAGTAACGAATGAGTAATCAGAGTTTGAAGATTTGGGTCTTTTGAACAACGAGATCTGAAACTTCAACTGAGAAAATTGAGAGACTTACAAACTCGGTTTTATATTTTCTTGTACGTATAGATTCAAACGATGATTCGGGCAAACGCCCTCAACCAATTTCGACTGTACGGGAGCAAGGAAAAGGGGGTGATAATTGCAATTTACCCCCTTTCCAAACTTTAGGTATTTTTTACTTAATTGCAAATACACCCTGAAGAGGTGAAAATGATGACCTAATGGAGAAGTGCCATGCATGTGACCTTTTTCATCCACAAAATACGGTGAAAGCAAATGTGAAAAAGATTGTCCAATTTTAGTACTTAATGTGTCTTTTTTTAAGGTTTGATATTAGATATATAAAAGATAAACATTGATATAAAAAGTGCAATTCCTTCGTAATAATAACAACAATAACCCAAAAAATAAACTAATGTCGAAAGAGATGTTGGCTGGGGTGACAACTTAATATAAGTTAGGGCGAATTTGGCTATGCAGTTGTAGAATTGATTATAAAAAATTAGTTTTAACATAATTAATTCCAAAAGATCAAATCGATTATACCAGAAGTGGTTGAGCTTTTGGTGTAATTTTTTTTATTAATTCTAAAACTACAAAACCAAGCATAATTACAAAATTAACCATACATTGTTAGAACCACCATCAACTACGTGAAACCTACAATAGAAACATATAATTTATCACCAAATTCATATATATCTATATATGTCTTTGTTCTGTGAAATTTTATTCATGACATCATATGTCATTTAAGAAAAGACAATCATTTATCAAAAGAAAAATTAAGGGACTGCTTAAAACTTAAGGTTAAAGAGAATAAAGAAAAATAATTAATATCAATATAATCACAAGGCGTCATAAACTTATTATAAACTTAAATGTAAACCACATGGTCTTCATAATTAATAAAGAAGTTACTATTAAATGAGGAAAGAGAGGCTTTTTCCTTTTCTGATAAATAAAAGAGACTGTTTGTTGGCAGTTGCCTGTTGACTATTAGGAATGTGTTACTTGCGTGAAAAGAGAAGAGAGAGTGTGAAGGAAATGTTATGTGATGTTTAATAAATGAAGAGTCAGAAAAAACAAATTAAGAGGATTGTTGTTTCTCCCAAAGACTGCTACCCTACATAGGACTAGAGTACATACATATTGGTGTATGGCATGGATAATTTTTATATTTACCCGATCTCCAATATGATTTCTTGATAATCAAATAATAAAGTGTAGCCCCTCCTCACATTTTATATAATAGTAGGTTGTGGAATGAATTACTAATACTTTTGATAGTGTCTATTATTGTAATATTATTTGTCTTGATTCTGTAATGGGGGCTCCATAAATTAACTTATAGGATTTCTTTGACATTATCGAAAGAAAAGAGAATATATGTTAAATCATGTTTGTTAATTATTTGAGATAAATTGAATTGTGTAGGTATGTATTATATTATGTTGAATCAAATTAAATTGTGTATGTTCTTTTAGATATAACCTTTTTTTAAAATTATTTGGAAATGAGAGATGATTATATATATATATATATATATATATATATATATATATATATATATCATTAACAATATCCAATATCATTAATATAAAAAGAATAACTGACAACAACACTAAAAATAAATTAGTGGGAATTAAACCTCTTAACTTCTAGGTTCTAAGGCATCAACTGTGATATTTTAGCTTTTCGAAAGCCACCGGACTGCTTTCTAAAAAATTTGATAAATGGGCCTTAGATGTTGTGAATTTTCCCTACAAAAGATATAGATTAGGGATATGTAGGAAGGACATTGAGGTCGATTCAATTTCTTAATCTGTTAAGGGGATGTTTGGTAGGGTTTATAGGTGCATCATCCTATATCACATTCTTTACATATCATATCCTGGGTCCAAGGGGTTATACATTTACTACCTCTGTAGAATGAATATGGATACAATGACACAAATAAGATACGATACGAATACGACGACACGAAATTTAAATTTTATTGGATACATAGTTGAAAAAATATTTATTTATATATTTATGCATATTGAAATAAGTAAAATAATTTATTTATATATTCATACATATTGGAAATTTGGAATAGATAAAAGGCCCTACAAAAGGCCCTATTGCCATTCATATTTCAAATGGAAAATAAATTACTACAAAATAATGTGTAAAATATCTAGTAATGTAATTTTGTAATAAACTGAATACTCTTATTCATATTTCAAGTGGAAACTATAAAATAATGTGTGAAATATCTAATAATGTAAATACTAATAAACCTAACAATTTAATTTTGTAATAAACTGAATCTCAATAAGTAAAAAGTTTAAATGTAGACAATTGATTAAATGTAAACCTTTCCAAAGAAGATATTCTTTAACAGTGCATTATTAAGTTGATTCTTCATGAAAATAATCCATTTATTCAAGGATTAAAGCAAAGTAGTGAAAAAAGAATCCATGACAGAATCCACAACCGTTGTGAAAAGGATCAACCGAACTCATAATTGGTAAGGGGGGTCCATGTCTAAAAGGTCCGAGGGTTTTTTAGTCTCATATGGGTTTACATGTTAACTAACATTTCTAGGCTTTGAAAAATCCCAGGAATATAAGTCGTCATTTAGATGTGTAGAGTAATTTCGGCTGATTTGTCTTTCTCAGTGTGATTTGATTCCAGCTGTGATTGCTCCCAAAAGGAAATATTTTTAGCTGGAAGATTTGGAGACCAGACATTTTCTTTTTGTCTGAGTGTCTAAGCTTAAGGACGCCTAAAGAGAAGGAGATTTGATTAATGAATCGGAGTAAGACACGTGGCAACTTCTGTCTACTGTTTGGCTTTTCTGTATGAGTGAAAAGCTATTTTGTTCTTCTGTTTTTTTTTAATAAACAAAAAAGTGAAAAGCTTACGTTGATATTCCCTACCCTAGTAACTTTACAATTAATCTGTTTCAAAAGGAAGATATATTTTACTCATAAAAAAAAGGAAGACATATTAATTAATTATTCTTGTTCTTTCTTCCGAATGTAAGATATATTTATTTATGAATTGGTTGAATAAATTAGATTAATGAATCGGAGTAAGACACGTGGCAACTTCTGTCTACTGTTTGGCTTTTCTGTATGAGTGAAAAGCTATTTTGTTCTTCTGTTTTTTTTTAATAAACAAAAAAGTGAAAAGCTTACGTTGATATTCCCTACCCTAGTAACTTTACAATTAATCTGTTTCAAAAGGAAGATATATTTTACTCATAAAAAAAAGGAAGACATATTAATTAATTATTCTTGTTCTTTCTTCCGAATGTAAGATATATTTATTTATGAATTGGTTGAATAAATTAGATTAATGAATCGGAGTAAGACACGTGGCAACTTCTGTCTACTGTTTGGCTTTTCTGTATGAGTGAAATGCTATTTTGTTCTTCTGTTTTTTTTTAATAAACAAAAAAGTGAAAAGCTTACGTTGATATTCCCTACCCTAGTAACTTTACAATTAATCTGTTTCAAAAGGAAGATATATTTTACTCATAAAAAAAAAAGGAAGACATATTAATTAATTATTCTTGTTCTTTCTTCCGAATGTAAGATATATTTATTTATGAATTGGTTGAATAAATTAGATTAATGAATCGGAGTAAGACACGTGGCAACTTCTGTCTACTGTTTGGCTTTTCTGTATGAGTGAAAAGCTATTTTGTTCTTCTGTTTTTTTTTAATAAACAAAAAAGTGAAAAGCTTACGTTGATATTCCCTACCCTAGTAACTTTACAATTAATCTGTTTCAAAAGGAAGATATATTTTACTCATAAAAAAAAGGAAGACATATTAATTAATTATTCTTGTTCTTTCTTCCGAATGTAAGATATATTTATTTATGAATTGGTTGAATAAATTAGATTAATGAATCGGAGTAAGACACGTGGCAACTTCTGTCTACTGTTTGGCTTTTCTGTATGAGTGAAATGCTATTTTGTTCTTCTGTTTTTTTTTAATAAACAAAAAAGTGAAAAGCTTACGTTGATATTCCCTACCCTAGTAACTTTACAATTAATCTGTTTCAAAAGGAAGATATATTTTACTCATAAAAAAAAAAGGAAGACATATTAATTAATTATTCTTGTTCTTTCTTCCGAATGTAAGATATATTTATTTATGAATTGGTTGAATAAATTAGATTAATGAATCGGAGTAAGACACGTGGCAACTTCTGTCTACTGTTTGGCTTTTCTGTATGAGTGAAAAGCTATTTTGTTCTTCTGTTTTTTTTTTAATAAACAAAAAAGTGAAAAGCTTACGTTGATATTCCCTACCCTAGTAACTTTACAATTAATCTGTTTCAAAAGGAAGATATATTTTACTCATAAAAAAAAAGGAAGACATATTAATTAATTATTCTTGTTCTTTCTTCCGAATGTAAGATATATTTATTTATGAATTGGATAAATTAGATTAATGAATCGGAGTAAGACACGTGGCAACTTCTGTCTACTGTTTGGCTTTTCTGTATGAGTGAAAAGCTATTTTGTTCTTCTGTTTTTTTTAATAAACAAAAAAGTGAAAAGCTTACGTTGATATTCCCTACCCTAGTAACTTTACAATTAATCTGTTTCAAAAGGAAGATATATTTTACTCATAAAAAAAGGAAGACATATTAATTAATTATTCTTGTTCTTTCTTCCGAATGTAAGATATATTTATTTATGAATTGGTTGAATAAATTAGATTAATGAATCGGAGTAAGACACGTGGCAACTTCTGTCTACTGTTTGGCTTTTCTGTATGAGTGAAAAGCTATTTTGTTCTTCTGTTTTTTTTTAATAAACAAAAAAGTTAAAAGCTTACGTTGATATTCCCTACCCTAGTAACTTTACAATTAATCTGTTTCAAAAGGAAGATATATTTTACTCATAAAAAAAAAGGAAGACATATTAATTCATTATTCTTGTTCTTTCTTCCGAATGTAAGATATATTTATTTATGAATTGGTTGAATAAATTAGATTAATGAATCGGAGTAAGACACGTGGCAACTTCTGTCTACTGTTTGGCTTTTCTGTATGAGTGAAAAGCTATTTTGTTCTTCTGTTTTTTTTTAATAAACAAAAAAGTGAAAAGCTTACGTTGATATTCCCTACCTTAGTAACTTTACAATTAATCTGTTTCAAAAGGAAGATATATTTTACTCATAAAAAAAAGGAAGACATATTAATTAATTATTCTTGTTCTTTCTTCCGAATGTAAGATATATTTATTTATGAATTGGTTGAATAAATTAGATATGGTAGATACTCCATCCTATCCAAATGGCCTCTAAAAACCAATGTTGTTAAAATCGGACCGGACCGGCCGGTCCGACCGGTTCAACCGCGAACCGGAGGTTGGTCCGGTCCGGTTTACCTCCTAAAACCACCTTACTTAAAAACCAGTCTGAACCGGGTCGAACCGGTCCAAAACCGGTGAACCGGCGAACCGGTATGGACCGGTTCAACCCGGTTCCGAATTTTCTTTTTTTTTTTCTTTTTTTTGATTTTTTTAAATGTTAAAATTAAACTAAAAATTCTTGTAAAATGTGGGATTTGAACACCCAACCTCTTAGGTGAAACATAATTTCCTTACCACTTGAGCTATATCATTTTTGTTGAAATTTTAGTACAAATTAAAATTTATAAATATAGAAACTGTAGCCAAATTAACATTTTATACATTATGAATGAAAATTAATACTCAAGTAATAATTTGTTATTAAAATTTGTTCTATAAAATATTTATTTTCAATATTATTTTTAGAATAAAGAGTCAACTCGATATATTATGCAAGTTTGACTTTGAATATTAAACTTTTATACAAAACAATATTTTAAAATTTATGAATTTCTTAGTTTGTTGTATTTTTAACTTACACTTTTAAATTTTATATAGAAATGTAGTCATATTATATTTATATGAGCATACAAATTAGTATCATATTACCGTTATGATATAAGTTAGATAAATATTATATGATTTAATTTAAATATATTATAAGATTTTGTATATTTTTAATTAGTTGTAGGATAATGTTTAAATTTTATGCATATTACATATACTTTAAAATTAATTATATTTATTATATTATTATGACGTCATCCGGTCCGATCAGCGGTCCGACCGATTCGACCGATAAAACCACTAACCAGTCGGCTCACCGGTTCACTATCCGGTCCGATTCTGAAAACATTGCTAAAAACTGCCCACAATTCGCGAATTTTGTCAAACTCGAGAGGCCCCCTTCCTGTCATATTTCTCGCCGTCGTTTGAGGTGAATTGCGACGTTAATTTCCCATTTCTTACACCGTGGAACTCGCCATCATCTGGGCTTCAAACATTGAACGATATTGGTTGATTTCGAACGGGCTTGCGGTTCGGGCTCCGTTCATTTGGGCGCGCTACTACTAATGGATATTGGTTGTGGGTGACTTTTATGGTTTATTTTATCCTTGTAGAAGTTAGGTTGCTGCGAAAAGGACATTTGTTGTATAATTGCAAGCATGCTGCAAGTGATTTTTCTGCTAACCTGAATCCTGACCAAGTCTCTCAACACTGAAGTTAGATTTGATGGTTTGTTAATATTCGGAATTTTATAATTTATCCAGATATGTTCTTAATTATAATGGAATGGTATTATTTGTCATCTGACAGGCTGCAAACTCAATGAATAGTAGGATATGCCTGCTTATACTGAATTTTGTATTTAAAAGGTAGGCATATTATTCGTGTTGCTTTGTTTGGTGAAAAAAACCCCAAGTGTATGTCGTTTTTGTGTAAATTCATCCAGTCATATGGTGGCGATAGGTGTAGGAGTTCCATTGTGGCTCCCTCGAGGGTTCAACAGATGTCGTCTGGCTTTCAGGCTTGGGGCGGCAGTAATGTTACGTTCCAGATATTAGAAATTATGGGTTCAGTTTTATCTGTTGAAAAATGATGAAATGCTTTAAGTTTTATGAGATTTTTTAAGGAGAGTCTTAAATCAAGCTTTACTTTCCTATTTGAAATATGTTGTTGGAGCTGAGCTTTACTACAGAATTGTGAATTGTTGAATAATTTCTTCACTTCATGATAAATGGTTGAGGGCCTCAGAAAATAACCTCATAAAATGCTGTTTTTCAATGACAGAGGTAGGATTAGAAAGTATGTATTTACTATTTTTCTATTGCTTGGTCTATGGAATTAATTGCTCTCCTTTTAATTTGTGCAATCTTATTGTACACCTTTTATTACATTTGATTAGGTTCGAGGTATGGAAACTCTAACAACTTACAATTCAAACATCGGAGAGTTTATAATCAACACTCCATGAGTCCCTGTGAATCGCAGCTCACAAGTACTGGATCGGTGGCAAACCTAATATAGAGCAGCTTTAAGACATTTCTGATATGTTTTGTTTCTCCATTTTGATTTGCTTTTCTTTATACGAAAAGCATTGCATTTGATTACTGAGACTAGAAAGTTAAAGATATCTAATTTGGCCTGAGCTATAATGAAAATGTTCAGGGGAAATGATTCTGGAGATGGAAAGGAGAGTACAATGCCACTTCTGAAGAATGGAATTGAATTTTTTGATAGGTATGGCCTCCTACCCTATGATAGTTTAGCTTTTCGTAATATTATATTTCCACCATTCTTTCCTTCTACTTTCCTTTTAGTCAATATAAAAAAGATTGGGTAGTTGGAGGTGGACCAATAGTTGCAGGAGTAGAACATTGAAGTAATGGTGACTGATAGTAGTAACTCTGCAGGTGCTCAGACAAAACCAGCAAGGTCACAAACCAAAGTGACGAAATTAATTCCAGAGTAGAAAAAGAGGGGATGGGGGTTGCAGTAAGCTACAGGTGATGTATGTTGAAGCCTTCCTTTTTTCTTCAAAAAAATCAGTTTTAAGTATAGTGTGTATGGATCATACCAGTTTTTCTTTATTGTGTTGAAGCGTGTCACCATTTTAAATTGATGAAAGTTGATGCCCAACCTGAATAGATTATCTTTCTATAATCGTCGTGTTCAAACTTTTGATTGGTCATAATCTAGCCTATACATTGATTGTTCTAAAGCTTCTGAATAATGCATTGTTACGTAGCCAAATAGTATGCATTCTTTATTCTATATGTTTTTTATAGCTAATTCATTGAGTAGCTTCAAGCTCTCACAGCAGGAATGGGTGCCGATTAATTTCTAGCTTATATGGCATTATCAGACTAAATAAAAGTTATGTCTTTTACTTGATTATATTGTGTCAGACCTTTTTATGAAAAAAAACAGAAATTGCGACTGAGATTCAAAATGAGTAATATAACTACATCATTGAGTCTATGTACCACTATATGTTGCTCATAATACTTTAGCTTAATTTAACTGACCCATTTAATGGATGGATGTTGTTACCATTGACTATGGGTCACATGGCTGAGTATTGATTATTAGTTAAATGAAGATCTTAGCTTATTGCCTTGTGAGCATGAAGCTATCGAATTGGTACTACATGCTATAAAGTTTCACATTTTTTCTTGCTCATCAATTCAACTACAAAATTGTGAGGTTTATTCCTGCATGGGGTGCTGAATAAGCTTTTGCTATTGCAGGTACTGTAAATGTGACATGCCACTAACTAGGAGGTTTATGCTTCCAAATTATTGTGAGATACTCTTATTGGTGAGTTTACGTTTTACAATTTATATTTTAGTTAATTATTTGGCATGGCTTAATGCTTATCTCGCAATTTGGTGATTTTGTATGATGTTTTGGGGATATAGTTTTGGCTGATGCAGAATTACTGCAAGGAGATCCATTAAAAATCGATCAGGTTTCTTCCCATGTACTGGAGCAAGCTATTTGCTTATTTTCACCTCAATGAAATAGTAATATGACTGCTTATTTCGTGTACTATTGCAGAAATAAAAAAGGGAACTGTATGTTAAAGAAAAAACACTCTAGGAAAAATGGAATGGAACTCGGAGTAACTGTTTCTTTTCTTGAATGATACTATTAGAAAGGTGAAATTGTACTTTGCCTCCTTCCCCTTGGGTGATTTTGCCCTTTATCCTCTTGCTGTTTCGTGTGTATACTTTCCCTCTTCAGCTTTCTAAGTTGTTGCAGTTTACATTTTTTTGTCGTTTAGTGGCTGCTAGGGTCCTAGGGAGTTGAGTGGAAAACAATTGAAAGATAAGGGAATAAAGTGCACTATGGTCAAGGTTGAGGGTAATATATGATTTCTTTTGCATGAGTGTTAGTATTCAATTACCATAGAGATATTTTTTGCTTAGTGTTGTATGACTCAAAATTGAACTGCAACTATTTAAAAAGTTGATGAGAGCAAATACAAAAGCCAACCAAAAAAAAAAAAAAGATTATGAATAATATTGGAAGGATGTAGAGGCTTAACTTTCAATACAATGTTATGTTTATTGCAACTACTTAATTTTATTTTTTTCATATCAAATGGTGTTGCATGAAACCTCTTTTGATTTTCGAACTCGAGTCTTGAAAGTTCAACATTCATATTTGGATTCTGAAAAATAACCAAAATCTCGATTTCCAACTAAACAAAATTTAAATTCCAATGTCTAATTTTTTCATCTTTTGACAAAATATGCTAACACCATAGGACAATCAATATTCTAACAATTTAGCTGTGCAAATATACAGTATAGGACACATTTTCACTCAAAATTCAAAATATATATAAAATTCTAACACCATGGTTATTTAATTTCAAGTGCAAGATTAACCAGAGATGTCAATAGCCTTGACCTCTGGCTTCTTCACTTCCTACTTCCATTCTCCATGATGTCCTTAATTTGATCCAATAAGCGTTCTTCGGCAGTCTGAAGCGTTGTAGGAATTTCCTGCTACTCTGCCATTTTTCGTATTGGAAGACTGAGATATTCTAGGATTAGCCCTGCTTTCGTTTCCCTTATTGAGTTTGTCATATATTATGTTATGGATCTTTTCATATTGCAAGTTGTAATCATCATACAAATCCAGATTAATAGTTTAATACAAGCTCATTGCTGAACTGTTGGATCAAAATGAAGATATTTTGAGGCTGCAAGCTTCGAAGACACTAAAGCAGCTTGGATTTGAAGTCCTCTAAGAAAAAGATGTATACTTCTGGTGCCTCTAACAAACTTAGGGGTAAGAATATGGATGCTTCAAAGGTTATCACTCAACAAAATCTGATTAAAGCTGAGGAAAGTTCATCCTTCTGAAAATCGATGCAAGTATGCCTTGACTTATGTATAAACGTCGTTATACACACAACACTAATACAGGTACTCAAGTGCCAATATACCACCTCAGGATATGCTCAATTATACCTGCAACTACATCCTTTTCGAAAACGAAGTAACACGACAACTTCAAACACTACAGTAACCCTTGCCCAGCAAAAGATGCACAAAGATAGGAACTTCAACCTTCTTGATGAAATCAAACAAGATTTAATGAATGCTTTTGCATCTAAAAGAGCCAGAAAAGTTATTTTTATATAAGAAATATTCTTGATCGAATTAATGGATCCGAAATCGTTTTTTTTTAAAGATTACAACTATTAGTATCCTCTTTATATGATTCTTACCTTATTAATATGTTTTTTCCCCAGGCTACACACTTAGCGTCCTTAAACCATGATGATACTAGGATAGCAATTTCATGTGGAAGGGCTTTCCTAGAGAAACTAGAAGGTTCTTGCCGAACTCCAAGAGCTGGATATGCTAGTAGAGACGGGGATGGAAACTGTCTTTTCAAACCATTGGTTGCATCTCCAGAAGAAACCCAAGGTATGAAAAAAAAGTTAGGCACTTTCATGATCTTGGAAATTGTTCCTTCCCAATCACCCTGTTTTCAATATCCTAGTTTGAATAGTGAATGACATCTTTGTATTTTGTTTCTTCTTCAGTACTTGAAGCTTCTCGAAAAGGTGCATATACTTTTGACGATATGATAAAGATGGGAGTAGATGCTGGAGAGGAACTTCTCTCACAAGCGGGTCCAGGTTTCTTTAACGATAACTAAGTACAACGAGATAAAGAGACATTATCATTTGACCTTTTCATTCTTCTTGTAGTTATAGATGAATTCAATATTTTTTTTTGTACTTGTACTAATGAGCAGGCACAAGCTACTGTTAATATCATCTGTATTATAAACGCAGTTCCTTATCCGCTCGTGAACAAGACTAACTTTTCTTATATTATGAATGCATTTACCTATCTGCTAATCAAATAAAACAAACTTCTCTTGTACTATGAATGCATTTACTTATCTACTTACATATACGAACTAGAGTTACAAAGCGCATTGAGCGGTGTATCCGCCCTAGTATTACGTTTATAAGAAGCGAAGCCAAAGTGAATAGTGGTAGTTCTTGGTTCAGCTGCTTGCTTCTTTCAATTTTGCATCTGTTTGTATTTTTTAAACCTAAGCCAACAAAATGACGACGTTTTGCTGTTTCTTTAACTTTTCCGAAGGGCCTTTGCTGTTTTTATATTTTAAACCTAGCCCCCTTTCAATTTTTTTGAATAAAAACTAAGGCAACAAAACGTGTTGTCATGGTGTTTTTTCGAATTTTCCAAAGGGAATTATGTGTCCATGACGTTGTTGGGAGAATAAATATAATGACTGGTTGCAACAATCACTTTATTGTTTTCTCTACTTCTGCTTTTATCTATTTTCTTCACCTGCTGGGTGTGCCCACATGACTTTCTGCTGCGAATTGCGGCTACTATCATTTGGTGTCATTGTTAACTCACGAAAAAATCGCCTAATTTACCCCTCTGCACTGTCGTGACCTGCTTTGGAAATTTGGGCTAATTCGTAGGTTGTAGCTGCTATGAGTGTTGTTAAAATTTTAGAATATAGTTAAAATCATCAGTTTCTTTGATGTATTTGTAGGGGGAACTTTTCCAGTCTGTCAAAGTCGACGACTGCTTCTGGAGTCTAGGTAGATATTCTTGAGCTGATGAACATGTCCTTTATCCATTTACTTTCATTTTATTTTATTCTGATTTGAATTACTAATTGTAAATAGTTGCTTTACTAACTATTCACTTCTTGCAGGGGACCGAAAATCAGTCTCCATTCTACTGACAAAACAAAACCAGATGGAATGGTGGAAGTACTTAGTGAATGGTGACCCAGAGATTGACATCCAGAAAGCAGAACTGAAAGCAGCAAGTTATCTGATCTCGACCCCAAACACGTTCAGGGCATTGTCGGTCTTCAGAAACAAATCTTGAAAGGCTGCTTTATACTATTTTTGTCAACCTTGATTTGCACATTGTTTCCTTGCTTTAAAATGTTATCTTGTCTACTGTAAATCCTTAACTTTTGGTTTTGTTTTTTCTGCAGAAAAAGATGAGGGCGTTGAGAAATTGGAGGGGACAGTAAGAAAAATTCCACAATGTTTCAAATTGGCGGATTTTTCCATATCTTCGGTCCAGAATTGTCTATGCGTATGCTTTTGGTGTGTTTTCATTCTTTCACAAAGATATTGGGATAATTTACTTTTTCTTCCATAGTTCTCGCCTTCGCTGTTTCTTGGGGCGTTTTTCTCGCCTTCCATATGTATAATTTATATGTTAAATTCGAGCTCGTGGCTAAATTATACCGCGGAACGCATGCAACTTTTTTACCGTTGGAATCATATTTATGATTAAGATATTTCAACTTTTTTTAAATTGCCCAAGTTTTATTCTACATGAATGTTTTTTTCTTAATAAGTTAATATTGGTTGAATTATTGGTTTTCATCATTTTTGTTGATATTCTGGAAACTTGATGGTTCTAGAATTTTTGTTCAAAGTGATTGATTATTTTGAAATTATGCATGTGGCAGCAATTCTTATAGAGAAAACAGAAATGGGCTTCCCATGTTTGTTGATTACATGTGATTACACAATTGATTTAACTGCTTACTGGCCTTTGACTCTTAGATTGTATTCAACCATTATTCAGACGTGAGGGAAGTAGTGACATTAGCAGCTCCATATTTGCTCATTCTTATGGTAACATTATCACTGCTCTTTTAAATGATAAAAGTTGGGTTGAGTGGATGAATAATACATCAGTTAGTAAGTTTGATTTTTATCCTGTCTAATCTATAGTTACTTGTATGCAGTGTTAGTCGAAAGACTCTCTTCAGCCTTCAGGAACAAAGCAAGAGAAATTGTTTGCGGAATGGGTAGCCTGGCCTATCTACATTCCCTTTTCCTGTATTCTTGGTTCCTAAGCTCACAAATACATATCTCTGTCTGCTATTACCTAATAATTTCTATATTTCACGTAATTTCAATTGTATGATTTACTAATACAGATATTTGATTGTCTGGTTAATATACACTTTGGACTTAATGAATTTTGTAGATTTTTTAGGTCGTTCGGTGTATTTCACCACCAACGCATCGCTGGCAGACATGGTTTCTAGAGGTATTTTTCGAAACTGCTCCCAAAGATGAAAGAGGAGGCTGTGGCCTTTCTCATTTCATGTCCTTCCGAAGCGCTACGAGCTATGTTAAGTATTCTTTTTAGGATAACGACCAATGCTAGAGTTCAGTTCTTAGCTTTAATCTATCATTTTCTTTTGTTGCTTATTCAGGAAGAGATGATGTTGGAGAGTACTAAAAAACAAGGACTGCTCTATCTGAATTTGCACTCCTGATATTAGTAAATAAACAGAATTGGGTGTGTCAATGTTGTGGGTAAAATGAGAACAAATTTTATTACTCCATAATTTATCATCACTGGATTAATCAAATCAGGAATGAGGCTAGACTCTGTAGATTTATTCATTGGCATCTCTGCAGTTAGGGTGACCTATTGAGTTATAAAGTAATTTAGAACAATTCTTATGGTAATGAGAACTAGAAGTTCTTCAATGTTTGTAGGTTGCAAACTGAAAATGTACATTATGTTGATGTTGAGCTTGAATATTGTTGTGGAACACTTTTATGAAATATTGTAATGATAAAGTGACAATATTAAATTTAAATTTTAGTGACAAAATAGTAAATAATAAAGTGACAATAATGGTCTTCCCATCCAAAGCCTTCAACTTCAAGTTTGCTTCTTCCCCATTCCTTTTCATTTTCCTTATTGAACTAATCAAATTCTCTAGTTTTTTATCAAGCTCATTCAACTGAACCTGGAGCATAGGAGTCGTCTTCACAAACTTCTACACCAACTCCACATTGAAAATGTTGCTGCCACCAGAATTCCTCAAGCACCACCACAGATAGACACCAACTATGAAACCCAATAACCTTAAAATATTGGGGAATGCCTTCACCACATATAGCCAACAATCCCTCGACTTCCGTGGTAGGATGGGTTTCACAAATGATGAGTTTGATTTAGAAATGTCATCGTCGTAGCCGCCGCCTCCAGACGCGGTGCGACGGTGAGCCACGTTGAGGGTCGTGGATTTTTTTTCCGGTAGATTCGATCTATAGTGTAAATTGAAGAACCCTAAACAGCATAATATGGAAAATTATTTGGTTTTCGTAGATTTACGAGGGGTGGTTTGTAATATCGTGATGCCGTTTAAATTTATGATGTTTTGTTTCTTTTTACTTTCTTATATTGTATCAAACTTGATTACTTTTTTTTACTTGTGTATCAAACTTGGTTATTTTTTTTTTCAACCTACAGTTTAGATGTATAGATGTATGTTGGAACAAAATTTGAGACAAAGAGTAATTAATATTATGTTCTGCTATACAACTTGAAGACTAGAGAAAAAAGTTGAGGTAAGGTAGGTTCCATTTTTTCATGAATGTTGATAATTATCTAGTTTAATATATTTTTTTTAAACAAAGATAGTATTCATTCAATTACGAACTTCAGAGTTTATAATATTCAAAATGGAATTAGGTAAAGCATTATAAGTATAAATTTCCTTAAAAGAGAGACGTGCTACTTTGTGTGCCGTTTGATTCACGTCCTTGCTAATGTGTCTAGTTCGAAACCTAACAAAATCATTGATTAAAGAGTGTAGATCCGATATGATGTTCCCATAAACCGTGAATGAGGTCAAATCCTCACTTTTTTTTTTTTTTTTGATCTACTAGACTGTGTATTTACAGCTCGGACCGAAGAGTGCAAAGGGTATAGGTCCTCCCCAGTGTGGTGTCTCCAGTAGGATTCGAACTTGAGTCTCGCCTCTGGGGGTCGCAAGTCACTACCACTTGGCCCAACCACCTTGGGTAAATCCTCACTTATAAATGCTATAATCGCACTAGAATCCCCCTCCAAAATGATATTATTGATATTATTCCAAAATGATATTATTTCAAGCTTTATCTAGTTTAATATTAATCTTGATAGTTAATTTGTCTTTGTATTTACTTTGGTAACTAAGAAATAAATTCTAATGAATTTTCTAATATAATGATGTACGTACATTATCACTACTTCATTTTATTTTATTTTTCATAAAAAGTGGGTTTGTTAACTTGTTATATACCATAATTATTCATTATTCTTCAGCTTAAATTAAAATTAAATTTTTTTTGGGCCATAGTCTTGTAAGTCTACATATACAAATGTAACTATAAACTGTAGTTGTATATTCATAATAATCTAATCTAGTTGTGCCTAGCTAGAGTGGGAATTGGGATAACCACCGATTAACCATCGCAAAACATTGTTTAGGCTTGTACTCTGGAGCTGTATGACCTGCACCCTGCAGCAAATTACGTACGATTAAGAAAGAAACCAATTCATAATTTATTGAAATAGGATATATGTATGTATCAAAGTTTAATATTTTTTGTTTCTTGCCTTGACTGTAGCAAATGTGATATATGCTTGATTATTCTTGTATTTCTCCGTATATCTGTATTGAAATTGAATAAATTCAACCCCCATCAAAATCGAATATATAATATAAATAAAGTATACTACTTCCTAATTAAGCCAAATCAATTAAGAAACTAACCCTGCAACTTGACCGTCCACAGTCCAAGGTCTCCATTCATCATCGATACTTAGACGATTGAGACTGCGTATCCATTTTAATGTACTCATATAAGGTACAACCATGTCATGATCACCACTGAAATTAAAGTTCACACAAATTAAGTTACAATAATTAACATAATTAACTAATTAATTAATTAATTTTCAGCAATATCATTTAATTAATTTATTCTTAAAAAATAATTGTATTTCTATTTTTACTTTACTGTGAATATTTAACACCTACACATGAAGTTTATAGTAAACGTACCTATATGCCAAAATTTGATACCCTTTGTCATTGAGAAGTTGATGATATTTCAATACACTTTCTACATCTGATTCATAGGCGAATAAGGTCTTATTGCATCTTTTCCAGTCTTTAATTGTTCCCTGATTGATTAATTTTCAATATATTTTTTTTAGACCAAAATAATTTTGAATCTAATATAAATAAATAAATATATATATATAAATATGCACGTCGTACCTTTCTAATATGAAGTGCTTCTTGGACAGTTTCATCATTCATCCAGACATAAGATGTCCTGTAATTATGATTCTGCAAACAATATATTTGTAATAACTTAATTTTCGCTAATTAAGGAAATAAATCAGTGAAATAATTAAGTTATATATTTATATATATATAAATAAATTACACGGCACCACAGCTCCTCTTGTTTGGACAGGAGGATGAAGTCAGATGGAAAATCCTCTAAATATATTGGCCCCAATTTGATGATGTCGTTGTCATGTTTTGGCGACAAAAATTTACATTTTGGTTCCAAAATGTGAGCTTCCCATATCGATTTTGTGCACTGCACTTGATCATATGGTAAAACGTAACGTAACGTACGTACCCAATATGAGATTACTAGCTAATTAATTAGAAGATTTGATTTACCTACGTACATACCTGTTTGACTAATTGAAGAGCATAAAGGCATTTATAATTGCTTGGATCTGGACTTGTATACTGCCCGTTACAACTGTTTCTTGCTAGCTGATTGAATTGATTAATTGTCAATTAATTAATAGTTATGTACTAAATGTTTTCTATCTAAATTAATGAAATAAATTAACCTCAAAATATTGATCTGATATAAGTGCCATTCGATGAGCATAAGGGATCTTTTCATTTTCGTCCTTGTCGTGATCTGTTAATGAATTACCAATTATATATCCCTGCAGGTTCAATTAGATATCAAAGACACATACAATATACATTATAATTATTATTATGTTTATAGATTAGCATTAATTAATTATTAATCGATTCAAAGATATTTTATGTATAATAATTACCTGGAGGATCATTTGTGGCTCAAGTCCTTGTTCGTTTCCTGGAGTATTTATATATATATATATAGAGAGAGAGAGAGTATCAACTTAATTAATTAATTAATTAGTTTGAATTGGAGAGGAGAAAATCTTAAAATAAAACCATGCATTAATAATAATTAAAAGTTTAATGTCAGTACTGGCCTTGATCTATTTCCAAAGCCACCATGGGCGCAATTTTTCCTGCGTAGGAGTCTGCGGCAACATATAGTTGATTCTTGAGAAATCTTGGGTGATTCAACAACCACTGCATTTAATTACGTACCATTAGAAATTAAAGGTATACATACAACTTATAATACATACAGTAAGTTTTAATTGAGGCCGGAAAACAACAACTTCTTATTGATCGATATGATGATATGATGCATATATGTACGTACCTTTCTCAGAAATATATAATTATCTTTTGCAGCTTTGGTGTCAGACGAAATATAACCTTCTGATGTGTTTGAGTAGGAGAAGCCGGTTCCAACAGGAGAGTCTATGAATATAATGTTGGCTATCTGGAAATTAAACCATAATATATATATACAATATGTTTCAACAGATCAAAGTGAAAAAAATGAAACGTGAAAGAATGTTTTGCTAAACTAAACCTTTGTCCATGAGTATGGATTTAGCACCAAAGACGGTAAGCTCCAATCAAAAGATGAAAGATCAAAAGCCAATGGACCTACGAATATATATATATATATATATATATATATATATATATATATATATATATATATATATATATATATGTATATATATATAAGTTATAAGTAGGTAGGTAGGATAAGGGATATTTTGGAATAGCTACAACAATTAATGCATGGTTAAAGATCCTAACATTACATGGCTAAGTTAAGAGATAATTTAGCATGCCATGCCATTCCATGACGTTGCTAGGATTTAAATATATAGGCCTTTATATATGGCCCTGGCATGTAAGTGGACCTAATTTATAAGTCCTCTTGTACATATTTTTATTTTCCAAAACCAAAGAAAACATTTTAAATTTAACAATAAAAAATAAAAATTATTAATTTAAATATTCCCAATATGGAAATAAAAATAAATGTTATTAAAAACGTCACAACTCTAATAAATCCAAATCATAGTGTCCTAAGAGTTTAGCAAACTCTGTAATGCAAGATTTTTTTTCTTTTTAAAGAATGTATATAAATGATGAGATTTTGTAGAATATACTTATATATTTTGTTTTGTTATCCTTGAATTTAGGGTGAGTTCAGGGGCAAAGCTAGGGCATGCATGTAGGGGTAGTCACACCCGCCCCTCCAAGCTTCAGGACAAATCTATTCTTTACCAGCAAAACATTTCCTCTTCTAATTTCTTTTTCTCTCTTTTCTCGATCTCATCCCTCAACCAGCCCCAACTTCAAGTCTAAACTAATTTTTATACTATATACATATATATTATTGGGTGAATTACGAATACCCCTATGTAAGACCTAATTATAAAAATTCCCTGACATATTAAGTATTATGAAAAAAATTCTGAGGTTTGTCACCATTTTATAATTAATCCCTTACATTGAAAATTTTCATTTTTGTCCCGATGAGTTATTTGTAATGTTTATAATATCTTAAAAAATTTAGAGTTGGGTACTAATTGTAATAGCTCATAAATTATCAAATTCATAATTATATATTTACCATAAAAAAAAATGAATAATTGTACATAAGTTTACAAAAATACTAAAAAAACCTTATTTTTACAAATTTATTAACAATTTAGCTTCTATAATAAAAATATTAAACAAATTTTATTAATATTATTTTATAAATAAAAGAACTTTATTTACACATTTAATTGTATTAGTTATTTGTATACTGTATTAATAAATTTAATATTTTAAAAAATAATAAGAAAATTTAAAAATTCAATATAATTTTTTTAGTTTCCTTCTTATGTTTATAATAATAAAATTTATTAAATTATTTTTATAACATACAAAATTCAATAAAATGTGTAAATAAATTTCTTATATTTATTTAATATAATTAATAAAAAATATTTTTTATTATAAAATTAAATTGTTAATAAACATGTAAAAAAATTGTTAATAAGCGTAAAAAAAATTAACGGGCAATTATAAAATTTGATGAATTTTTTGTGTTAGATATTACAATTAGTATCCAATTTTTTTTTAAAGATATTATAAGCATTAAAAATAATTTTCTTAGGAGGAAAGTTGAAACTTTTACAAGATAAGGGGTCAATTTTAATATGGTGACAGAACACATGAGAGTTTTCATAATTAGACCATATCTCAGGTGTACTCGTAATTTACCCTTATAATATATGTATTGTACTTAACTACATCTCATCATCTACCATTAAAGGCTCGTGTTAAAGCCAACAAGGCAAAAAGTGTAGGGCCTGTTTGTTTAGCGTTTCCCAAAAAAATTTCGTGTTTAGGAAATGCCAAACAAACATATTTTCTATTTTCTAAAATAAATTTTTTATCTCTCAATTTTCTCAAACTACTCTCTCAAAATCCAATCAAACAACAATTTTATTATCTCTAAACAAAACCTATACAAATTCTACTCTGGTTTGACATAAAATAACTTATCTCTTTCTCTTACACAATTTATCTCACAACAAACATGATTTGACATAAGTATTACACATCTTACACCTACAACCTAACTCTTCCAAAAAAAACCAACATATACTTTATTTCTCAAACCACTATCCCAAAACTCAAACAAACAACATTACGTAAATCGAAATTATTTTACCAACTTTAATTGCTCTCCCAAACTACTTTCTCAAACACCAAACAAACAGGCCCGTAGTATTTGTTTTATTCACTGAGTCCGTCGTTACACAATCACCCAAAATAATTAATTTCCCATAATCACAATTTTATCAAAATGATTTCAATCATTTTTTATATTTTTTCCTCATTAAAAAGTTAATGCTATTATTACTTCGTAAATACATCAAAAGGTTGGTTTTTATTTTTAATTTGTCGATAAATATCGGGCTGATTAAAAAATTAAATAGTCTTAGAAACAGAAGCAATATGATCATTTCGAACTCGATCTCTAAATCAAAGTCAATTTTAACATGTTTTAATATAGTTTGGTTTATGACATATACAGTGAAATCAAATAATTATTATTTTTTAATAGATCAAGCAGATTTTTTTTCTTCTTCTTCGTGATTCCCAATGCAAAGCAAATTCACGATAGTTAAGTGAAAGACTAATAAACATGCTCGAATGATTTTTTTAATGCTTAAGCTACTTTATATGATTTAAGATAGCTTCACAAAACATCTTACTAAAGCCATCATTTATTATAGTTATCAACATGATATATTAACCATTGGCTTAAACAAAATGAAAAAAGGTTAAATAATATATACAAGAAATTAAATATAAATGTTATCTTTTTTTAGGTCAATCTCGCACCCCTTGATTTTGAATACTGACTATTTATTTGTTTCTAAAAAAATCTTCATAGGTATTTTTTCCTTATTTTTTTTCATCTAGGAGTCTTTTCTATTTTTAGTTAGTAATATTCTTGTAGGTATAAAATTCAGGCTTTTGGCTTATCTTAAATAGTTGATTATTGAATTTAAAAAAATGAGAAAAAAATTTTTTGATATTAAATTTTAGTCCAAAAACCACTTTTGATTTTAAACTTTAAAAAAAAAAAATACATCTCATACCATGATTCACACCCTCTTGATACATTTAGTTTTACAGTCAATTTTGGAACGAAATTCAGCATGCTTCGTTCACGTGCCCATTAAGATGACATTGGGAAGGAAAATAAACACGAATTTTATTTCAGTGAAACTTTGAAACACAATTTAAATTGAGTTTGAATGTTTGATTTTATGGTTTTTTCTCTAATAATTTTTAATGTTGAGATTATGAAGGAAAAAGTAAAACGGGTGTGTCAAATTAATAAAATTAAAGTTTAAAGTATAATACTGTTATATTATAAAGGATTAATGGGTTCGAGTAGGACACTAGATAGATATATCGGTTTGACACCGAATATTTTTAATTGTTGAGGTTTTGGAGGCCAAAAGTAAAACGGATGTGTCAAATTAATAGATTTATAGTTCAGGATAAAATAATTTTCTATATTGTATATTCACAAATTTTGTAGAACTAATTAAAAGAAAAAAAAAGTTTCACTTTCTAATTAAGTTCCATTTAAATGCAGGTAGAAATGATTTTACAGGTGTGGATACTCAGTCATAGCGGTGCATGACATTGACGCGTGGCCTTTAGAAGGGGTGTAGATCCTCTGTACCATTTTTAGTGTATCACTAATAATTAAATGTCACTTATATATTTAATAATTATTTTAATTATCACATGTACATGTGACAATTAATTATTAGTGATACACAAAAGTGGTATACTAAAAGTGGTACAGAGGATCTTAAACCCTTTAGAAGTAGTCAGTACATTTGATTTAATTGACTCAAGATCATCTATACCACTATTAGTGTACCATTAATAAGTAATTGTCGCACGTACATGTGAATAATCAATACATTTGATTTAATTGACTCAAGATCCTCTATACCACTATTAGTGTACCACACTTGTGTACCACTAATAAGTAATTGTCACACGTATATATGATAATTATTATAGTTATCACATATACGTGTGGCGATTACTTATTAGTGGTACACTAATAGTCGTATAGAGGATCTTCACCGGATTTAATTTGAATGTACATTTTCTTAAGGAAAAGCCGGCCTTAGATACTTATTAAAAATCTCCTGAGCTAAAAAATCATCTAATTACCCGTAGTTCGAGAATTAAATTAAGCTATTCCATAATTGATTCCTAGTCATTTAAGCTCAACTTTTATACATATATACCAATATCTAGCAAGTTCGAAATAATAATATTTTAGAAAAAAAATTAAGTTATTATAGTATATATGTAAATATATCAAGTTATTCAAGCTTGATTAATGTTCGGCTCAATAAAAACTCATTCGAGTGTTAAATCAGTTAAAAAATCTTTTTAAACTCAAACGCTTTTTTAAACTCGACCCATAATCAAATTTCAAGAATGAAGCATTTACCAATTTCATAAACAAGACCGGAAAAGCCGGAGCAACCAGGACCACCAGTGAGCCAAAGCAACAACGGATCCGTATCCGGATCTCTTTCGGATTCGACAAAGTAGTAAAACATTTGCACTTCATCATTTTCTCCCACGCTTATGTATCTGTTGATCCATACATAATAAATACAGTACTTATATTCCTCACTATATATTCAAACATATATATGTATACATACAAATTAAGAGAGAGAAAGAGAAGTTAAAAAGAAAGTAGCTAAAAGAAAAACCGACCCGGTTTCGAGTTTGAAAGGCAGAAATCCAGAATAACCGGGCAGAGTCTTGACAATATTAATAGGTTGTAATGCACAAATACTTTTGAAAATAAATAGAAGAAAGAAAATTAGAATAAAATGAAATATGCATGATTTTGAATATAATTTCATTTTTTTTAAAGTCTTGAAGTGGTACGTACGTACGTAGTATATATATATGTATATGAAGTAGTATTTGATTAGTATTTGATAAATATAGAATGAACATAAACAATTCAAGTTTGAAACGGAAACTAATTATTCTCGATGATTTATAGTTGTAGTCAAATTGGCTTCCTCTCTGTGTGATGTACAAAAACTAGCTAGCTAGGATAGAAATTTGGGTGGCTATTCAATTCGTAGATAGAGATAGAAATGACACTTTCGTTTCCTCTTTAAATTAAATGGATAATTTGATAAATACACTCCACCTCCACCTCCACCTCCACCTCCACCTCCACCTCTTGATCAGTTATTGTGAAAGAGATTTTAAATAAAATTACAAATACTTGATCATATTGCAATGGGTTTTTCAAATGTTTTAAATTTAATTTTATCAAGAAAATATTTTTGTATAGAGATATAAATTGATCGACCCTTAGAATATAAATATAAAATTAACTCAAGTAAGAACTATTATTTGATATTTTAAAATTTTAATCTTTTGCATGTAACAGTAATTTGAGGATATATAAGATCACAATAACTAAAATGACTGGGTTAAGTTTAGTAGTGAGAGGGGAGTCTATGTAATTATTGAAATCTCACGGAAAATATGTAATGTTTACCAAATTTCTGAGGATGTAAATACAAGTATTCCAATGTTTAAACTAATTAACTGGCCGGAGTGTTTAATTAGCACTGTTGTTAACTTTTATATAGATATATTTAGTTTATCACTATATATAACAGTGTTATGATTAGTAGGCCGATTAAATGGATAATTTACACAAAATCAATAGGAGTATAATAAGGAATAAATTTAGCAAAAATAATAGGAGTTTACTATAAATAAGGAAGAAAGTGCACATATAGATTTTCTCTTCTTTAAAAATAAAAAAAAAAAAGAAAAAAAAATGCAGATAGATCAAAGTCAAATAATGTAAGTCGGTTTCCCTAATAAGTATATATTCATCGAAACTCTACAATCTTCATGCAACTTTAGGAATCAAAGACCATATGAGTGTGTGTGGATGGGTTTTGGCCCGGTCTCGCGGGTCTCGCGGGTCTCGCGAGACCGAGCCAAAACCCTTTCAAATGAGTTTTCGTCAAATCCATAAAACCATAAAAAATCTATTCAGAAACCCACACTCAAACTCTTCAAACCTATAAAACATTGATTTGACACCTACCACCTACTTTTTCTCTCAAATCTCACTAAAAAATACATTGATTTGACACATATCATCTACTTTTTCCCCTAAACCCCAACATCCAAACCCAATCCAAGTGAGGTTTCAACTTATTCAAACCACAAAACTCAAGAATCAAAACATATCCAAATGAAGTCTCAAAGGTTTCATCAAAACCACCCAAACCAATTTTTTTAAATCGAAACTCGCGAAACCGAGCAAAAACCCATCCAAATAGACCCTATTTGTTTAACTTTGGGTCAGTCTCGTTGTTTTATGAAACAAAAATAAAATCAATTTTGTAAATAAAGTTTGAGTATATGTTTCACGAAATTCATATTTTAGCTTATATATTCAAACATAATAAATCTCAAATTTATAAAAAAATATTAATTTAATATTTATCACCTATTTTTCTCATTAAAAAATATTGATTTAATAATTATCACAATTCCTCCTAACCTCTCAACATTACTCAAACTCAATTTATTTATTTATTTGATTAAAAAAATTTCTAAAGATATTCAGATTTTACGTCCTACTTAATTCATTTTAAATCATTTTCAAAAATTTTCCTAAAAATAAAAAAATCATTTTCAAAATTTAAAACTCAACATCGAAATTCATTTCAAATTAGATACCCAAAATTTAACCGAAAGAAATCACAAAAATCAAATTTCTAAAACTAAAACTAAATGAAACCGAACAAAACTTAGACCCAATAACCTTTCTGGTTATGAGATTTCAATTTTCATATTAGGATGATACATAAGAGCTTGCAACTCCAACCGATGACGGCAATAGAGCATGAGGGGGAGGGGGGAGCCGCCGTCGGTTGAAGATGGCAGGCATGAGCGCAACAAGGCGGTCGACCATCGACCGCCCGGTTGCCAGCTGGGCAACGCGCCTGGGCGCCGGAATAAGATGGGTGGTCGTGTTCTATATATTATTTTTTTAAAATTTTCTTACAATTTAAAAAAAGAAGTTTCTTTTTTTTATTTACCTTGGCAGAAACAAAGTGAAGAGGAGAATTCACTCCACCAAAAGTTGAATATTGATTGCAATCTAAAAGCATGTCTGCAGATTTATTTAGGGGGAGTTGTTTTGAGAGAAAGAGATATATGGGTTTGAGAAGAAATTAAAATGGGAAAAAGAAGACTATTCTAGAAAAGACAAAAGTCATTGGGCTGGGCTCCTATTTAATTTCCATTTAATCCATTTTAATTCTCATTTAATTAAAATGAGAAGATAAGCCCTATTATGGGTCTTTTTTTTTCTAAAAAAGAAAAATCATGAATTATATAAATGAGATTTGTTGAAAATTTTCATATATAAGTTCTAGTGTTGTTGATTTTTTTTATTATTAAGAATGCCTTAATTTTTATGATTGTGTAACTATTAAAAAAATATTATGATTTTTATTAATCTTATTATTATTATTATTATTATTATTATTATTATTATTATTACTAAAATAAATTTGAGTGGGGAGAGTGAGAAAAGTTTTGAAATTGAATTAAGGGATGTTGATTGCCTTTCGGTTGGAGATAAGTTTTTTAGGTGGGTCGAAAAGGCATGATGGCAAGGCAATAGGGCAAGACAATTGGGCAATTGGACGAGCAATTGGGCAATTGGGCGAGGGCTTCGGTTGAAGATGGTCTAACACTTACACATTGGTTTCTCCAATCTTTAGTCATTTTAAATTGTATTCATATGCAAAACAAATTTCGTTCTCTAACTTTCGGTAAGTTTCGATTACAACTTCGAATTAGTTTCAATTTTTGTTCATCAATTACAATTTACAATAAAAATCTTCGGTAATAGGACCAAATTTAAAATTGAACCCATTAAAATTTAGATGACGAAATTTGTTATGCATGATACTAAAACTAAACTTGGGTGATAATTAGAGGAGAAAATTTGTTATGCATATGATTAAAATTGAAATTGGGTGAAAGATAAATAACAGAATGTGTGTTCATTATAGTTACAAGACTATTTTTGAAAAAAAAATTCAAAGAAAATTTTGCCTTTAATTAATTAATGAAAACTAAAATAAAATGTAGTTTTAAAACTAAAATAAAATATAATTATGAAACTCGTGTTTTCCCTGAGACTCCTCTTAATTTAATAATTTCTACATATAATTTTTTCTTGTGCTTTTATTGATTTTTTTTTTAAAAAAAAATCATAATAATTGATCAAAATATTATTAGAAACTAAATTTCATAATATTAAACTGATCAAAATATTATTAAAAATAAAATTTGAATCCATAATTTTAGTTTCACCCATCAGTCTATCACTGATATCTTTACATGTACATGTCTATCATTTTGTATTTGGTCTCGTGGATTATAGGAAAACAGTTGTTGAAGTGCAAAGTAAAAAGTGAGATTTTATATTACTATTTATCATTTAAATTTTAATATAAGTGACTAAAATTTAAAATAACAGTTGGAGATGACTCGGAGAGCATTATTTGGTTTCGATGATTATGGATTGGAGACCATGTAAGGAAGCCTTAAATCGAGCCTTGATTGCTCTAAGAAAAGGAAAAAAATTCCTTGGGCTAGAAATCATGAAATAAGAAATGTATTGCCGCCTCCAAATGTAGCACCGAGATGGATCCAATTTTCTAAATAAAAAGTATATATATATATACATTACCAAAAATTAAAATTTTAGTGACAAAATAGTAAATGACAAAGTGACAAGAATTTAAATATTGTCACTAAACTGATGTATATAGACACACTAGTGACAAGAAATGTGAAAAAATTGTCACTATTAACATTTAGTGATACCCCAAAAGTGACAACTAAAAAGTTATCACTAAATTATAGTGATAATATTTATTGTCACTAGGTTGTCACTAAAAGGGTGTCACTAATTGTCAATAGTGACAACTTAAGTTCCATAAACTTATCACTAATAGCCATTAATGACAACTTAAAAATATATTTTGTCACTATTGCACTTGTCACTATTATTATTGTGACAAAACTAATATTCTTATCACTAAATGTATGCAAAAAGTGACAATTTCAACAATGTCACATAGTATTTTATCGCTAAAATTCATTTTTCTTGTAGTGATATAATACAATTCTTCTTTCTTCTTCCATTTATTTTCTCCAAAAGTATATATAAAGCTCAACTTATATAGTGTCGAGTAAATAGATTAAGATCATTGTCCACATGCTACTATCCCAAAATATTGAATTGGACATCCTTCAGAGTTCTAGGGCAAGAATTGTGAAGGTTCAGGATTAGTGTAGTGTAAGCTTGGACACCTAAATTAAAAAAAAAAGAAAAAAATTTGAATTGGACATTTTTAAAATTAGTTATTTTTAATAAACTTCTAAAAAGATTATTTTTGAAATTCACTCTAAGTTAATTTATATATTATGCTCATCTCATATGCTAGCGGTTTTGCTGGCCAAACTTTTTTCATCGTGATATTTTTTACTAATTAGTGCCCGTCAAACTCTTTGATTTATTACTAAGGGTCCAAATTCTTAATACTAGGAGATTTTTTGAATTTTTTTATTATCAAATGACCTTGAAAATCGAAGGGGTATAAGAGGCTCTCAAGATATACATGCTTAAAAATTGAATAAAATTCGAAAAATAAGAATATATATGGCCATGGGAAAATTATTTAAAGTGCTTAAGCAAAATTTCCATGAACAGACTATAATCCAATATATATGATATAGTGAAAATCGAAGGGGTATAAGAGGCTCTCAAGATATACATGCTTAAAAATTGAATAAAATTCGAAAAATAAGAATATATATGGCCATGGGAAAATTATTTAAAGTGCTTAAGCAAAATTTCCATGAACAGACTATAATCCAATATATATGATATATCAACACAACACAATCAATTCATAGTATAGGTTTATTTCATAATGTACACGATAAAGTTTTCCAAATAAATTCAATCCGCGTCCTATGATATATATATATATTGAGAGAGAGATATGAAGATTAATCACTCTCAATATTTATTGAATATAATCATTTAAGGAGATCATGAAAGCAAAGTTGGACTTTATTTTTTTCGATTTCCCAAGAATATTCAACTTTTCTTTTTGAGGACACATTATGTTAGAAAAGATCCAATCTTATTTGATACGAGTCATATGACCAATTTAGTGGCTAGAGGAGATGAAAGCAAGATTCGATCTCACTTGATGTGACATTAATTAATCTTAAGAGCTTCTGATTTTTAGTGAGAAAAAATCTCATGGCTTGTTTTGTTTTTGAGTGTAGATATAGTCAAGGCGAGCTTCTAGCATTCTTCTCATCATGCACTCATCTTGTCCAAGCCCTTTACAACTATCTCGATCTAAATCAACCTTTTGCATTTCATTATCCTAATTCAAAACGAATTAAATCAAATCAATCAATTAATAACACAATTAAAATAATCCCCAAAAATATAAAATTATTTGAACGTGCCTAGCCATAGCTAACTCACCCCAAGGCCAAGATGAGTCTCCATTGGAGTGACGTCGTGAAAGGCCGGTTTCAGTCGGGCGAGAGCATACGATAATGTTAGAATTAGAAATAGGAAAAGGGTTAATGTCATGCAAATGGTGGTGATTTTGGCCATGTGTATTAATTATTCAAAGTGTAGCTAGTACTGGAGACTTGAGGACAAGGAGTGAATTTATAGAAAGTTAAAGTGGGAGGACATTTCCGTCAAATTACTATGATCGAAGTTTGAACTAAGTTTAGAAAATATAAATTCGTACGGCCAAAGTTAACTTAGCAAGATCTAAAGAATTGCTTCACCTTATTTTCTGGGTGGGACTCGGATGACCTCGGATATAAATATAATATAAATATATATATGTGTGTGAAAGAAACATAAGACATTTGGCTCTACGATATATTTCCATGTCTTATGTTGGAGTATATATTATTTCCATGTCTTATGTTGGAGTATATATTATTATTAATGATCGAAATTGCTAATTGGTTCTTTTTATATTGTGTTTTCGGAAAGTTTTCACGTACCTAAGGTGTGTGTGGATGGATTTTGACCCGATCTCGCCAGTCTCGCGAGATCGAGTCAAAACCCTTTCAAGTGAGTTTTCGCCAAATTCATGAAACCATCAAAAGCATATTCAAAAACTCACACTCAAATTCTTCAAACATATAAAATATTGATTTGACACCTACCACTTATTTTTTTCCCAAATTTCACTAAAAAAGACATTGATTTGACACTTATAACCTACTTTTTTCCCTAAACCCCAACTTCCAAATCCAATCCGAGTGGGGTTTCAACTTATTCAAACCACAAAATTCAAGAGTCAAAACTCATCCAAATGAAGTCTCAATGGTTTCATCGAAACCACTCAAACCAATTTTTTTAAACCGAGACTTGCGAAATCGAGCCAAAATCCATCCAAATAGACCCTAAAAAATCTCCGAATCCACTTGAGCACTCTACAAGCCTAATAAAATTCATTATTTTGATAGGTAGCACCAAATTCACGGATGCCAAATATCATGAATCTTTAATTTGTTTATGTAATTTGGTCCAACTGAAATCACTTAATTTAATATAACTAATTGCTCTTTAAGCCCTCTAATAATCACTCCACAGTGCATTGCATCCCTCATCAATCAATTAATATCATGATGGACTTAACCACCCTCATCTTATATAAGTAGAACAATTTGATTCGATAAGAAAAATTTACTTCAGACCGAGGGTGAGTTTGGCCTAGCGATTCGAAAATCAATTATAGAAGAATTAATTTTACTAAAATGGATTTTGGCAATAATTGATTATGATAAAATTCAATTTTAAAATAATTACTTTTGGATAATTGCTTTTGCAAAAGTAACACTTTAGTTACTTCTAAGTTGATTTTTATCTTCTGAAAATTCCAAAATTGATTATGATAGTGAGGGTCAAACGCCATTAAAATCACGATTGACTAAAAGCAATTTCTATAATTGGGGGAAAACACTTCAAAAATCACAATAAATGTCTAGAAGTGCTTTTAAGAGCTCCCACCGCTTGGCCAAACTCACTCTGAGTCACTTATGACTTAATTAACCAACCGAGCTAAATTATGTACGTGACAGTTTGATTCTTAATTTATTTTGTATCGTGTAACGTTGACTATATATATATCCGTAGAATTTTTCTAATGGGTAGATAGGTGGCTGCAAAATAGTTAACAGGCATGCATATCCATATGATATAATTAAATTGTCTATAGAACCAAAATAATTAAGAAAAATCTTAATTTCTCCTTAAACACTGATCATGCAAACCAGCACACTCAAGTTGAAGCAATGAATGAGATATATAGTTGACCATTAATTTTGTGGTTGTTAGGTAGGTTTGAAAATAAACTAAAAAATAAAAAATAAAGAGAGAGAGAGAGAGTATGTGTAAATATGCGTAGGCATTTAATTATGATATTTTGGCTAGAAATATGTGAAAGAAGCTTCTATGGTTAGACCTAGCAATCCACATAAACATTAATCTAACCAATTCCATCTTGAAGTTGACTTTTGAAATAAAGTCTACAACTGAAAATACGATGCATCATTTTACTATTCATCAATCTAACACCTAGAAAGTTGACTTTTGAAATAAAGTCTAGCTAGATCACTTAAATTAATGTTTAATATCTTGCTTTAGTAGCTGATGTCAGTCCTATTTTTGGAGTTTCGACGAAACTTAATTTATATTACTACTAAAAGTTTGAATAATTTAAGTTTTTCTTTTTAAGACAATAATGTCCTTATTCAAGTTGTAAAGTATATTAATAAAATATAATTAGACATGAATTTTCCTTAAATTTTTTCATCAAAACTTTGGTAAGAAAATATTTTAAGAAAATTTGTAACTTCCTTGCATTCTAACCAAGCACCATGAATATGGAAGAAAAATAAAACTATATTCAAATTAGATATGAAGTCTTATTATTATAGTTATTTCTTACATTAACTCCAATAATTAAGAAATTAACTCCTAAATTACTTTTACAATTTCATTATTGTTCTCCTATAACACATAAAAATAAAAATAAAAAGTATTATTTTAAATAGTTGTAAAAATATTATTTGTTTCATTTAAAGATTTAGTACACTATGTCACTTCTTAAAAAAATCAAATTCTCTTAAATATCATAAAATAAGTTAAAGTAGAATCGCATCTTACCAATGAATTTATGACTTAGTGAACTAAGTAATCTTTATTTGAAATGTGAAAGTGAAACATTACCCCAAATTTTCATGAAAATCTTTTCGAGAAAAACATGTGAAATAAGTTTAAAAACGGATGAAAATCAAGGAAATTTGGTGAAATCGATCTAATAAATTTTATGTAATTGATGAAAATATGTGAAATCGATGAAAATTCGGGTGATATTTCTGAAAAAATGGGAAACAAATCAGTGAAATCAATGAATAATGGGTGAAATATATGAAGAATGAGTTAAATCATTGAAAAAATGTGAAAATCTGTGAAATTAATAAAAATTCAAGTGAAATTGTTAAAAAAAACCATGTAAAATACAAGTTAAACTGATAAAAATAAGTAAAATCAGAAGAAAAAAAAAAGTTTAACTTGCAATAACAGCGTGAACAAAATCAATAGAATTTTTTTTTTGTTTGAATAGGAGAAAACAAAATAAATCGATGAAAAATAGGAAAAACAATGGATAATCGGTTATAATTGATCAAGAACGAGTAAATCAGTAAAAAATATAAAACCAGTAAGAATCAATGAAAATGAAATTAAACTAATTAATATAATAAGTGAGTTTAATATAATAAGTGAAATGGCTTAGATCGGTAAAGAAAATGATAAGGTAAGTGAAATAATTTGAGATATACTTAAAAGTAATTAAAGATGTATAATTATTTGAGTTGAAAATTCGGCAAATACATGTGAAATCGATGAAAATTCAAAAGAAATTCGCGAAAAAAATGGATGACATCGGTGAAACGATGAAATTACTTAAAAAATGATAAAATATGTGAAAATCGGGTAAAATCGGTGAAAAAAGCTAAAGTCGGTGAAAATTGGTTAAACAGTGAAAACATATGAACCGATGAAACTTCGGGTGAAATTGGTAAACACTGGTGAAGTTGGTGAAACCAGTAAGAAAAAATGCTCGTGAAAACGATAAAATTTATGAAGAAACGGATGAAACATTGTGTAATCGGTGAATAACGGATAAACTTGACATAAAAACTACTATTATGAAATGCACTAAATAATATTTTTATGATCTTATTTTAGAACCAGTTTTATTAGATGTAATAACTAAAAATAAATGTCATTAAAATAAAATAATCAGTCATATATATATGATATTCTATGACATAAAAATAGCTAATTTTACACTAATTTATGAATAAAACCTATGAAATTAAAACTAGACACGTACAACGTACGTGCACTTTTTTAATTAGAAATAAAATAGTAATTAAATTTAAATCATAATATTTATTTTTTCTTACATAAATAATAAGATGTTTAATTCAATTAATTTTTCTTATGTCATTAAACAGAATACAGTCACTTCTCATTGGATCCACAACATATTTATAAATCACAGATAGCATAATAATTAATCAAGAAACCTTTCACCAACATACAACTGCATGCACTTGCAAAGTAAAGCAAATTGCATTATAGAACAATATATAGTTATATATACACTCTACAAAAACGTAAAAAATTAATTCCAACATGTCGACTATACATACATTAGATTACAATCTACAAATCATTTCTGAAGAAAGGAGAGCCCAAAAATGGACTGGAGACGGTCCCTCCTCCATTGGGGAATAGAGTAAGGAAACATATAAGAAAGAGTACATAACCCCAAGCAAAACGATCGTCTCCTAAAGGGGTAATTTCGTCCTTTGCAGGGATCTCGTCTCCACCCCGAAAAAATGTTGCAAAAAGGCCCCAAGCTAAGCACAATACACTTCCACTTAAGCCACCAATGCCAAGCAATAGTGAAGTTGCAAAAGATAATAAATTAGCAGTGCTTCTTCCAAACATAGCTTGTGCGATTCTACCTCCTTCGAGTCTTCCACATGGTAGCAAGTTCAAAGAAGTCACAACCATACCTGTGCATAACAAAATTTGTGAGGATACAAGTTGAAAAATACTATTTTGCTTCAGTGTTAATTATTTACTCTTGGAACAAATTGAATTTATAAATTAAAAAGCCATTAGGAAACAACAAACTAAATCATACTGTCAGAAAGCCACGAAAAACCAACCTCTGCCCTAGACATTTTAGGTGTTCAAAATATAAGGGTGTGACTCACCTAAAAGTCCAGCAAAAGCAAGGGGATCAACCGGAACTCCCACACCTTCAACTGCATATGGCAACACATTCCCGAGATCATCCGTGTATGGCCCGATTACATATTGTATAAACGAAAGAAGCGGATTATTGTAAAAGAATTGAGGCCTTATATACCTGCATAAATTCAAATGACTACTCAATAACGCTACAAAGAAACACAAACACACAGATATCTCATATACAGAGGGAGTGCTTACAGTGCATTATCACCCCCATTAAAACTTCCATCGGCAACAAAAGCAGCAACCGAAAGGATTAAAGAAGTCATATATGCACTAGCTGTTCTTGCTACAGGAATGTCAAATAGAGCTTTCTTATTGGGAAGCAAAGATTCATAGTTATTCATTACACCTAGGCATCCAGTCCAACTAGATGGAACCAGAAAAGACGGACTGAGTTTAACACCATAACGAGCTGCAGTTATTCTTGTTGTGATCTAGAAAACATTTAAAACAAATTCAAATAAAAAACATATAAGAGAGTACGCTCATTATTTATGTTTTCTTTTTAAATACATTTATAGCTTCTAAAGCTAACCTCGGAAACGGCCAAAATGGTCAAGAATCCACCGAAGAGAGGAGCAACATTAGCCATGTAGTCATCAATGGTAGCATTAGGTTTGAGGAATAAGCCACTAGTCAAAGCAATTGTCCCGAAAGTCGCAACAAGTAACGCTATTGAACTAAAATAACCCCAGGGAGTACTTAGGTTTGTCGATTCAAATTGGAGATCCATTTCAGCCTTGGGTTGCACTACACAAGCCTTAAGAAAAAAAACAGCAATAGGAAACAAAAGTAAGCATGAAACGGAGATGTGGAAACAATTTCAAATACTTAAATAACAAAGTTTTGAATATCTCAAATTAGACTTCTATTCAAGATACAGCAAACAGGGACGTGGAAACTATATCAACTACTTATGAAATACAACAAAAGAAAACAACACAGTTAGAAGTATATCAAATTTAAAGGGTGTTATGATTTGATAAACATATAGTATAGCATACATCTAATAGTATGTACCTTATAATATCTTTGGACACCTTGTTTTCTCCCAACTAAAAGCAAATATGGCAACAAATACTTAACAGTATTTTCTCTTATAGTCAATCTTAACTAGAGTAAACAAAGACACTGGTGCACATTTGATCAATATCGAATATTACTGGGAAAATCGAATATTGAGATACCTGCTTTGTAATTTCATTTGTTTTTTCCTCCATAAACCATACCACAACTTCCCTCCCTGCAGCTTCTGATAATTTCTTCTCCAATTTAGGTATTACATCCTCTATAGGTCTCCTCAAATTCCCAATAAAAATTCCACCGTCTCCGAACCTCCTAACATCGGTCGCAAAGAATGTATCAAACCCAAAACAACTCTTCAACTGCAATAAAAAGATCCTCATCAAAACTAGACAAAAATTAAAACTTCACAACAAAGTTACAAAGGTCCATACGCAAATTGAATTATGGAAATAAATTTACACAAGCCAATTGAGTAAACAAAATGTTAATTAATTACTACCTTGTTGAGATCAAGAGCCTTGAAAGTCTCCTCTGCTTTCTCCAACCTCTCTTTCTCTCTTGACAAACTATCACGAACCAAATTGTTCAAGAAATTAAAAATGGGATTGTCACTACTTTCTCTATCAAGTTCCTTTAGCTTCCTATCAGCCCTTTTCTTCTCAAGCTTTATCGCAGCTTCAATAGAAGGATTACCCATAAAATTCTTGAACTCTTCATCAGTTTTCCAATCCATTTCTTGCAACTTTTCTTTCTCCTTTTCATCAGAGTGGGCCAAATCTTTCTTCTCAGTTCCCACATCGTTTGGCTCCTCCGTAGCTACAGAGGATGAAGATGGTTCATTTGTATTCTCAGATTTCACATAAAAATTCAGTCTTTTATTTGAAAACTGGGTATTTCGTCCAAATTGGTGCTTGTGAAATGAAGGGTACGAAGAAAGGGTTGGTATATGAAGTGGGTTTTTGTCCAGAGCATACGAAGAAGAAGGGAATGGAACAGAAGTAAACAGAGGGGTGGCCATTAATGGGGAATAAAGAAAAGTGCTGTAATTTTGAATTGAAAATTGGATTCATGGTGTGAATCGTGCTATTTTAGGGAATAGTAGGATTTGTCTAGAAAGTTGGAGGAGTTTCTCGACTGAAATAGGTGTACGTACCAGATGTTGAAGAACTTCTTGAGTGACAATGAGATTGAAAGAAGATAAACAACCCCACACAAAAATCAACCCTTTACAGTTTTGAATAGAAATTTTGTGGCGGATAGATTTTCGGAGTTTGTCTATTTGATTTGATTGGAATGTATGGGATTAGATTTCTAGAATTTAATGTATGGACTAATTCTATTTTAAGTTCTCTTTAATAAAATTAATACCTTACTAATTACTATTTCAGTTTTTAGATATTTATTACTAAATTATCAGGGAAAAATTTATAATTTCAATAAGTTTTGATATGATATAGTGTGGTACTAAATTTCATGTGATTTTGTCAATAAAACATGGTAAGTCGAGTTTTAAATGATTCAAACTCAAATACAATCGAATTTCACAATTATATATTCAAACTCATACATGGTCAATCTTCACGATTATTGGCTATATTTGGCTCATTATACAATGGGGTTTTACGATTATAGTATAAACTCAAATTCGGCTCATTAACTTTTTGAACTATGGATTTATAATTGGCTCTTTCATAGGGTGAAATACAGTTTGCCCCCTTAAAGTATGATGATGGTATCAGTTACCCCATAAAATATCAATTGTAATACTTACTCCTATGTTATAGTTTTTGTAGTTTTTATTCCAAAAGTATCCCCATCACTTACATAAATAATAAATTTCTTTATTAATTTATTAAAATAAAATTGTCTCTTTATTAATTATGAATCCATGCATCCACCAAATAAAATTATGTTTTAATTTCTTCATTTAATTTGTTTCCTTCGATTTTATGGTCTCAAAATTTTCTTTTTTTCATCTCATTTTTTTCTTTACTATTCAAAATGTTGAGTATTTCTCATTTAAATTCTTTCTAGCAAAATTCAAGTTTAACACCAAATAATATTATGTTTTAATTTCTTCATTTCTTTATTAAAAATAACATAGAAGGGGGTATTTTTGAAATAAATACTACAAAACTATAATAGAAGGGGGTAAGTGTTACAATTGATACTTCAAGGAGTAATTGACACCACCCTCATACTTTAATGGGGAAAATTGTATTTCACCGATGTTCATATTATGAAATTTTACTTGACAAATAAAAAGTACACATCGTCAAAATGCATATAAATAGACTAATATTAGTTAATGCAAAAGAAATTATACGTTTCATACTTATAATCCATAATATAAGCCGAAGACTCCCAATCTATTTAACAATTTCCTTTCCATTATGTTAATTGTTTTCGGTATGTTATTTATGATTCATATACTAAGGTTTCATTCGGGTTGAGCTTTATTAGGCTCAAGTTCGACTCATAAATTGCTCATTTTTAATATAATGGCTGAAATCGCCAAGAATTCATAATTATTCGAGTTCGGGAAAATTTAAATGAGCTAAGTCATCGCTCGACTCAATTGAGAATCCTATGTAAAATAAGATTGGTATTCGAGTTTTGTGAGTTGACTCAAACTCAAATATCATTCGACTTCATGGTAATAGACTCAAACTCAAATATTGTAGGGCTTCATGATCATAAATTCAAACTCAAGTCATATATTTCTTCAGGTTGCAGGCTCATATCAAACTTAGGACAATCATGGTTAATCCCTTTACCATGCCAAACCAAACAGCCGCTAGTTAGATTAGGGTACATGTTGTTTAACATTAATAGGAATCTTGTGGTTTAAAATTTTAAATTGACTATTAAATACTCCCCCGTTTCATTTTAATTGTCGCTTTAGGATTTCAAGACAGCATTAATTGCATATCTTCCAGTTTTATACTTATTTGCTCCTTGTTATTCTCTCTATCTCTTCTAATTTAACCAATTGAAGGAGATAAAATAAGAAATCATTTACTAAAGGAGAAAGAATAAAGTCTAGAGAGAAGAGACGTATTTTAGTTACTCCTTCCCATTTTTTTTATTTATCGCTTTAGAGGATTGTATACATATTAAGGAATGTCATAAACAGTCACTTTTTTAAGTGAAAATTCTAAAATATCATTTTAATCAAATAATCTTAGTATTAATTAACATTAATGACAAATATTAATAAAAAGGGTAAAATTGATAAAAAAAACATTAATTTTACATTGAAATCATAAATGCCAAAAAATCTATTTTTTCATCCCAAGTAAAATATATGATATGATTAAGAGGGGGGCGGGTCCCAAAATATCCTACCCAAAAGTCCACCCCTAGTCTATGTTTTTGCATCTTACTAACATAACAAAAAAACGGAAAATTATTTTAGTTTTGCATTTTTTTATCTTGTAATATATGTTGAAAATAAAATTAATATACACGATAGTTGAATCGAACTCGTTTTGTAAAAGTTTGTTTGAGTTTGATTGGTTATACAAGTCTAACAAGCATGAACAATATTTTTTATTTGATAACTAACTATTGAAACTCGATTGAACTCGATTCTATAAACTAAAAATTGACGAAATACATGTAAAATTATCAATAGACTAAAACTCATTCTATAAAAACTCACTGAAGCTTTTAAGCTCAATACAAAATTCTCAAGTCAAATTTGACGCCAACAATCTTTATAGAATACCAAGAAATAACATATAATGTTCAATATATATGTATATAACAACTTCTTTTTTTTCACTTTTGTAATTTTCCTCATATAAAATAAAGGCAAAATTGTAGAAAAGGTCCCAAACTAATTGGCAATTTTGGGTTTTCGTCCCACACTTTATCACCTTACCGAATTTCGTCCTGTAATTTTATTTTATTTTGGAATTTCGTCCCGCCGTTAAGTATTAGACGGAAATTGCCACGTGACTAGGGCTGAAAATCAAACCAAGCTACTCGATACTCGGCTCGAGCTCGTTCGATAAAAGCTCGTTTGAGCTCGGTTCGTCAAATAAATCAAACAAGCTTGAACAAGATTTTTCGTTCGATAACTTTTGAAGCTCGGCTCGAGCTCGACTCGATAAGCTAAAAATTGAAAAAATACATGTAAAATACCAAGCTACTCGATACTCGGCTCGAGTTCGTTCGATAAAAGCTCGTTTGAGCTCGGTTCGTTAAGAAATCAAACCAAGCTCAAACACAAAATTTCAAGCTCGATAAAATTCAAACCAAGCTTGAACAACGTGTCGTTCGATACTACTCGACTCGTTTACACCCCTACACGTGACTGCTTACGTGTCATGATGACGTGGCAATTTTAGCATACCAATTATACAAGATTGCAGAATTAGTCCCAAACTAATTACAAATTTTGGTTTTTCGTCCCAAACTAATTACAAATTTTGATTTTTCGTCCCAAACTATATCAATTAGCAAATTTCATCCCGTGATTTATCATTTTGCATGAATTTAGTCCCACTATAAATTTCTAATTTAATAAAAATGAAGATTCAATCTTTTACATTTTCTTTTCCAAGAAAAATATTATAAATACTAAAGTGACAATATTTATAATATTTTAATATTATAAATATTATAAATAAAATATTATAAATATTAAAATAAAACAATATATACGCAATTTTGTCACTTTAAAAATATTTTAAATATTAAAATATTTAAAATAAAACAATATATGCGCAATTTTGTCACTTTAAAAATATTTTAAATATTATTATTATATATATTGTTTAAATATTAAAAATAAAATATTATAAATATTAAAATAAAACAATATATACGCAATTTTGTCACTTTAAAAATATTTTAAATATTAATATTATATATATTGTTTAAATATTAAAAATATTAAAAAATATTTTAAGTATTAAAATATTTAAAATAAAACAATATATACGCAATTTTGTCACTTTAAAAATATTTTAAATATTAATATTATATATATTGTTTAAATATTAAAAATAAAATATTATAAATATTAAAATATTAAAATATTATAAATATTGTCACTTTAATATTTATAATATTTTTCTTGGAAAAGAAAATGTAAAAGATTGAATCGTCATTTTTATTAAATTAGAAATTTATAGTGGGACTAAATTCATGTAAAATGATAAATCACGGGATGAAATTTGGCTAATTGATATAGTTTGGGACGAAAAATCAAAATTTGTAATTAGTTTGGGACGAAAAACCAAAATTTGTAATTAGTTTGGGACTAATTCTGCAATCTTGTATAATTGGTATGCTAAAATTGCCACGTCATCATGACACGTAAGCATCCACGTGGCAATTTAACGGCCACGTGGCAATTTCCGTCTAATACTTAACGGCGGGACGAAATTCCAAAAAAAAATAAAATTACGGGACGAAATTCGGTGAGGTGATAAAGTGTGGGACGAAAAACCAAAATTGCCAATTAATTTGGGACATTTTCTGCAATTTTCCCTAAAATAAAATAGGAGTATATTTATACCGAAACCAAAATTAATACCCGCCGTATCACCGCAGTAATTTAGCTATAGCTCTGCAGTTTTAAGTGATAATGGCGGCGACCACCGCCGCTCTCCTCCGCCATCCTCCCTCCTCTCACCTTCACTGCTGCTACTCCACCGCCTCAGTCCTCCACTTCCGCGCCACCGCCCAACCTAGATTAAATTATAATCGGTCTCTTAGATTTGTGCAGAAAGATCGATATTCGATTCATAGACTCCGGAATTGGGGAACACTGAATTTTCGAAATGGTATGGTAATGGGTGAATACGGCGATGATATAGATGAAGACGATGATGAAGACGAAGAAGAAGAGGAGGAGGACAGAAGTTTAGACCTTCTAATTAGGTTTGTGGAGAACGTTTTCAAAAAGGTTTCGAGAAAAGCTCGTAAGGCTGTTAAATCTGTTCTCCCTGTTCCTATATCCACCAAATTGGTACTCACAACTTTAATTACTAGTAATTATTTCCAATCAATCACTGGTAGCGTTAATTTTGTTGTTGTACTTTCCTTTTGGATGTAGGTAGGATTTGCTGTGAATGGAACCATAATTCTTACCTTTTTGTGGGTTCTCAAGGCATTCCTAGAGGTTATTAACTTCTTTGCAGTACTCTTTTTAGAGATCCTGATTTTATTTTATTTTTTTAATTAATTTAGAGATGGTTGCATTTGATTCAGTTTTCAGTTTGATAAGCATTCTGACTTTGTAGTTGATTGGCTCCCAACTCAGTCCATTTTCAGTCTCTAATTTGCAACATTACATGAGGCTTCATTTGGAGAGAGGGATTTGGATTTGAGGGGGATTGGGTTTTAAATGACGCCATTATTGGGTGGAATTCAAATCCATCTATTGGTTAAAACCTGGGTTCGTTACTTTGCAGTGACTAGTCTCTTCTAATGCATCAAACACCTGTTGGTAATTGCTGAATTGTATTAGTATAACATTGTTTCAGGAAATTCTGCTGACCTATTTCTTCCTGTTAGGGCACCAAACTAGGATTTTAAATTAGTGATTGAGAAAGTCCTGTGAATTAGTGTAGTATGCATTTCACATTGTCAATTCCTATTTCAAGAACATAATGTTTCTTCCCCTATAAAGATTGTGGCCTCTTCATGGTGTCACTGTTTATTTCTAGTATTCAGTATTTATATTAGATGAAGCCTTTCTCAGCAGCAGGGGATAATAAAAATCGAGCCATTTACAAGATTGGTCAAATTCCTAATCCATGTTTACTTTATGTGCATTTTAGGTGATTTGCACCCTTGGGAGTGTTGTTTTTGCAAGCATTTTGCTGGTTCGTGGGATATGGACCGGGATTTCCTACTTTCAAGTAAGCCGTAACTATAGGGAAGATGATGATGAGCCTCAAGCCTGGACTGGCACTCGACCTGCCATTTGAACTGCAAAACATTGGTGGTGTGTGTATGTCACTCCTGATACAAAGGAAGATAGGGTCTTCAATTCAAGTCTAGCCAAGACTTGTTTTGTCATGGAAATCAGTGGTTATATCTCCTTTATATCAAGCTTTTGGAGTCTGTCCGGCTTCAATGGATTAGTAGAGATTAAACTACATATCATTTTCATTTTGTATCAATAGAAATAGAATTGAAGAATAAAAGTTGGGGTTGTGCAGAGGACAATTGATGTAGCCTGTCCCTGTTGCTTGCTTGTACTAATTTGTGGCACCTGGGTCTTTAGATACATGAGAAAAACAAATTGAAATAGCTATGGTTCCAAATACAAGGAACTTTAGCTGTTACATTATTAATATATATAGGTCAACACAATGTCATTGATAAGGAAATTATTTGTCATCGTCTCCTTCATATGATGATCTAATTAAAAGGGTTTATGTCACTATTTGTTTTGTGGTGGCGTCATAAGTAACACTAATCATATTGGTTTTACCATAAAATATTTGATTTTATTAGATTAGTAGGGTTTATTTGATTTTATACGTTGTACATCCAGGTATGATAATTTGTTAACATTAATCGTCTATTCGACAGTTGATAAAAGAAATCTGGCAACAAAATTCCGGAATTTATGTCCAAATCTGAAATAATCTTCCTACCTTCTTTCTTCTTCGAAGATATAATGGAATAAAGAATCTAAAACTAATAAATAAAATTAAAATACAGGCATTTGTCTAGTGCAAGATTTCCGTTTTGAATTATAAAACAGTAGCAACGATGATTTTTTGTAATGGAATTTTTTGGATAATTCAACAGCGGGATATAGTAACATAATATAGTATAGAGTATCAGATCATATGTAATTTGGTTTACGGATTTAGGTCTATGTAATAAAGACAGAACAAAGAATATATTTTGGTGAGTTAATTATGATAGTTCAAAAAGAAAGAAAACATAGTGCTCGTGCCAGTAACCGGGGAAATGAAATGAATTAAATTGGTTATACTGGTCTCACGGTTACACTGAGATCTAGCAATCAAGTATTCTCCGAACCAGTTACATGAATTTAAAGGTTGTGACAAGGGCAAAATCCGAACCAGTTACATGAATGTAAGGTTTGTGATAATGGCAAAATGAAAGAGGGTGGGTCATGTCATAGTCGTCAAATTGGTGCCCAGCATCATCAGATGATCTACCATCACGGCTATTGTCACGTGTGAGGTTTTCGACCATTATGTCCACGATGGCCATAAGAACTGAGTCGGAGACGCCAATTTGGTGTTCTTATCGAAGTTCAACTTCACAAGATTGAATGTGGCTTGAATATCATCTCAAATAATTGTGTATATTTTTTATTATTATTATTATTACAATGCCTAATACATTATTTATACTCGTGTATAGTGTCTAGGTTCATTACACATAATTTTTTAACACATTTTATTTCAAATAATTTTTTTTTTTCTAATTTAGGTAAGAATTAATTTCTATAATTAAGCTACAATGGATATAAGTCACTCCAACACATAGGATAGGCGTGAATGAGGTCGTAGAGTAGTCATAATTTCTGACAAAGATGAGACCTCCAGTCCAAGAGGTTATGAGTTCAACTCCCATGAATATGATTTTTTCTCTAATTTATTTATTTATTTTTTTATTTGTGAATAATCTAAATTAATATTACTTGTTATTTGGTAATGGTTTATTATTTGTGATTAGTTGTATTTGGACAACTATTGAAATGACTTCCGATGTAATGATTGGTGATGAATTATTTCTTAAAAAAAATTACGTAAGATGGATTACACTAATCCTATTAAAAATTAACATACGACAATCAATAAAAAAATGTTTTGAATAAAATTTAGTTAATCAATGAGATATACATATATATATACTAGCTTTAGCTCCGTGCTATGCACGGTTTATACATAATATTTTCGAATTATATATTTCGATCGAAATCAATTTAAGAAAAAAAATATATCATTTACTTTCTAGGTCAATTGACATTAAACGTTCACACTCAATCAAAACAGCCGAAGACACAAAAATGCAACAATTTTGTTTTAATAAATCTATGATATTGAATGAAAGTTGATGAACATATATAGATCAAACATGAGCAAATCAATATATTGATTTTTTTACATGTTTGGAAAGCTATTTTTTATTTTTCATTTCTAAGTCACTAAATCAATCAAACAATAAATGTGTAATATGTCGATAAAAATAAAGAGCTTCACCGAACTACATCAAAAAATTAGAAAAGAAATGAGCTAGGTTTATATATATATATATATAATTTTTTTTTCTTCAGAATGATGTATTGTTTGATATGTATATATCAAATTGCAAAATTTTAATATTAATTTACACTGATTGATAAAATGTGATCACATGATCACCAACTTTATTACTTAAATCTTATCGATATTTATGTAGACGTATATTAATTTTTAAAATTAATACAACTCTATAACTGTGGTTAAGCAAAATATAAACTAAAACTACTTAGATCATGATACATTTAAACATTTAAACCATGATGATAAGATTTTAATCAATTCTCAAGAAAAAAATCAATATTAATATTTACATTCTAATTTAAAATCATAAAATTTTCTTTATGAAGCATCAAGACCCATCATGTTCATGAGTTGTAGCTATGAGTATGAATCATTTGAATTTATTAATCGGTTAATTAGCTCGATTTAGAATATGTAGGTAATCACTATAATAAATACTATCATATATATGTTTTTAATGGGCTACAATTTCATTTTCTTTGTATGTTTAGACGAATTAATATTATAATCTTCTAAGAAATTTTATTTTTATTTTTATAGGAAAAATTCAGTGAAAGAATGTTTTTCAAAGCAATATTTCAAGTAGAAACTATTATATATTTTTGTTGATGACCGACAAATAGAAACATCATTGGCATGCAAAAGGTTGTAAATTGTTTTGTCCATATTTACTCATATTACATACGATGCACATAACAAAAAATATTAGGCAAGAAAGCCCTAAAAATGTAAGAAGAATTAATGAGCCAAATATTTGAATTTTTTAATATTAAGAGAAAAACTAATAATAGAATCTAATGAAAAAATAATAAACATAGAAAGCATTCACAATGAAAAGCTTAAAATATGGGCACGTAATAAATTCAGAAGTAAACTCAAGAAAATAGAAAATATGATTTTTTTTTTTTTGAAAAAAAATGAATAAGTAAAATTACAATATTAGGACTAAATAAGAAGCTTAAATATAAGTAAGGATATAAAGAAAAAAAACAAAAAGTTAGTAAACATATCACACATATATAGACATGCACATATAACAAATCACCCATCATCTAACAACCACATAAGATTAATTATGTTAAGCAAGATCATATTTTTTATTTATTTATTAAATTGTATATTTACAACTCTGATCGAATAGTGCATTTGGTATATATCACCCCCAATATGGTGTCTCCAATATGTGTCATCTAATAACCACATAATAGTATGTTATGTTCAGTAAATCATATTCAAATTAAGTGAAAAGAATTATTAATAGACAAAAATAAATAATAACAAACCTATAAACTTAAAAATGAGACTTCATGTAGCAAAACCATCGAATGTGAAATTAAAAATAACTTCAAAATCGCCCTGCAACAAAGACATATAACAAACCATGTTAGATTCTTAATTTGAACAATCGAATCAATAGAATGAAAAAAATCAACATTGGACAATTCACACTAATACTCTAAGTTTTGTAAAATAGGATTCTTACATATATATAAGACTTCTTATATAAGAAGTACAATTTCTTACGGTAGTGATAGCTAAATTTAAGGGAACAATTAAGTATAATAAATTGATTTAATTGGCTGATTTTTAGGAAATTATAAAATTTAAAACTGAAATTATTTTTTGACTTTAATTAGTTGAGATGTAAACATATTGACAGCCAAAATTAAAGTTTTGAAACTTTTTTTAACGTCTAATTAGCCTAATGATTCTAGCCTGATTAATGATGATTCATTTTAGAAAGAGTTATTTTGGAAAAGAATAGTAATTTACATCCATAAATTACTTATATAATAAACTTCATTACATTAGTATTTAGAGAATACCAATAATAGAATTTTGTAAGATTAAAAAAAAATCAAAACTCTAGAAAAATAGAATTTTGGTCAAAACAACCAATTGGGGTCAACACCCACCCTTCAAATATATATATGTATTAGATTTTTAATATTAAGAGAAAAACTAATAATAGAATCTAATGAAAAAATAATAAACATAGAAAGCATTCACAATGAAAAGCTTAAAATATGGGCACGTAATAAATTCAGAAGTAAACTCAAGAAAATAGAAAATATGATTTTTTTTTTTTGAAAAAAAATGAATAAGTAAAATTACAATATTAGGACTAAATAAGAAGCTTAAATATAAGTAAGGATATAAAGAAAAAAAACAAAAAGTTAGTAAACATATCACACATATATAGACATGCACATATAACAAATCACCCATCATCTAACAACCACATAAGATTAATTATGTTAAGCAAGATCATATTTTTTATTTATTTATTAAATTGTATATTTACAACTCTGATCGAATAGTGCATTTGGTATATATCACCCCCAATATGGTGTCTCCAATATGTGTCATCTAATAACCACATAATAGTATGTTATGTTCAGTAAATCATATTCAAATTAAGTGAAAAGAATTATTAATAGACAAAAATAAATAATAACAAACCTATAAACTTAAAAATGAGACTTCATGTAGCAAAACCATCGAATGTGAAATTAAAAATAACTTCAAAATCGCCCTGCAACAAAGACATATAACAAACCATGTTAGATTCTTAATTTGAACAATCGAATCAATAGAATGAAAAAAATCAACATTGGACAATTCACACTAATACTCTAAGTTTTGTAAAATAGGATTCTTACATATATATAAGACTTCTTATATAAGAAGTACAATTTCTTACGGTAGTGATAGCTAAATTTAAGGGAACAATTAAGTATAATAAATTGATTTAATTGGCTGATTTTTAGGAAATTATAAAATTTAAAACTGAAATTATTTTTTGACTTTAATTAGTTGAGATGTAAACATATTGACAGCCAAAATTAAAGTTTTGAAACTTTTTTTAACGTCTAATTAGCCTAATGATTCTAGCCTGATTAATGATGATTCATTTTAGAAAGAGTTATTTTGGAAAAGAATAGTAATTTACATCCATAAATTACTTATATAATAAACTTCATTACATTAGTATTTAGAGAATACCAATAATAGAATTTTGTAAGATTAAAAAAAAATCAAAACTCTAGAAAAATAGAATTTTGGTCAAAACAACCAATTGGGGTCAACACCCACCCTTCAAATATATATATGTATTAGATTAGATGTATTAGATTAGATGTATTAGATATATATATATATATATATATATATATATATATATATATATATATATAATTATCTTGAAATATGGAATCTGTAGGTAATTAAATAACAATAAAGAACCTGCTTGTTTAATTTGCAGTACAATTAAATCATCATTAATTGATACCGATAAATTTAGCGAAAAATCCAGTTGGATAGAACAGGTAAGCATCACTATTACTTTCAAATTTTCCTTATTATGATAATTATAAGATTCTAAAATGAGTATTATCTTTTATTTATGGTATGTAGATTATATAATACTACAGTATATTGAGTAAAAAAAAATTACTAATGAAATCCGGGTCGGTTGTTTGAAATTTATGCACAATAAATGTCCCTATATTATATTAAATTATGGCTGGCATTTCCTCTTTAATACAACAAATTTTTGGTGCATTCCTTCAAGGATACTGACAATTTCTCTTGTTACTATTCCTTAAATTTTGACCATTTTGGTATATATCCCATGCCACATAAAAAGGGAATTAAAATTTACACTCACATTCAAGATTCTATATTTGTGGGCTATTTTGAATAAATAATTAAATAGAGACAGAACAGAGGTTCAACCCATTTGGGTTTTTGGTGTGCAAGAAATAAGGCATATATATATATCAGTCTCTACTCTTTGAGGCACTTACAAATATTACCCATTTTCCTTTGAAAATTTTCTTTCTTTTTCTACATACAAAAGCAAAGGTGAAAAAAAAAAGATTAAAATAAAGTGTACAAGGAAACAATGAGGGGAATGGATTTTGCTATTGAAGAAGGAAATGATTTTTCTAAGTTTGATGATGATGGCCGTGCAAAAAGAAACGGTAATAATTTTTTATTTTTTATTTTCGATTCATAAAGAGGTTTTCTTCTTTGATTTCCTTCTTATCATTTCACTGTTACGTTTGCTAGATTTTGGGGTTTGCTTTCATTATGTAATTATTAATTTACGAATTAAATTTATTTTCTTAGAGTTAACGAGGCGCATTTGTTAATGATGAAAAAGATGACATGCATTTTCTATCATTTTCCTTGATGTGAAAATTATAATCAAGTATATGTGATATATATTCAAGCTTTCCTAGTAAATAAATTTGCACTTTTTTTTTATTCGATTTGCACGAATCATCACGAGTTCAAGACATGTGTATTTTTATTTTGTGACACTTATAGATATTGTCAAAAAAAAAAAATAGAAAATCAGGTTTGTTAAAATTGGGTTTGGGTTAATTTTCCTAATCTATTAGAAATTGATTTCTTGGAAAATTGGTTGAAAAACGCATTCAAATGCCTTGAAACCTCCGCAGAAATCGAAAGTTAATTTTCTAATTTATTGATCTAAGTTGCATAGTCCTAAACAATAAACCTGAGATTTCTTAAGTATGATTCAACTTTTTTTTTTCTTATATATAAGTTCTTAAAAAATCTTCCGATTAAATTCACCAAGTTTTGAAACCTGATTGTACCTTCCTTTTTTTTTTTTTTTGGAACTCAATTGTACCTATAATATTAGGGTAACTCCAATGGAGCCATCTAATGATAAAAGTATCATTTTGATAGTTGAAAGTAAAAAAAAAATTGAGCTTCAATGGAGTCATTTAGTGGGACATTATATCATTTTGATAGTTGAAAGTAAAAAAAAATTGAGCTTCAATGGAGTCATTTAGTGGGACATTATTTTGATGTCAACAACCCGTTGCCATCAAATATAGGGGCAATGAAATTTTGTGGGAAAGATTTCAGCCTCCAACCGCTAGTTCAAAGGTTATAGTTGTTTATTTTTTCCAAAAAATATTTAATGAAAACTTTATAATTACAAGAAAAAAGAAAAAAGAAGGTTTACAAGAACCATTCGTCAATCGATATATGGAAACAATTGAATAAGACGTAATTAATTTAGTCTCATTTTATATTTGATTGTACTTTTAAATGAGTTTAATTTTGTTTTTTTTTCAAGTTGGGTTTCATTTATATTAATTTTTAAAATTGATGTTCCATATTGCTGACTACGCTTTGGAATAAAGAAAAAAAGTTGTAGATGCCTCAAAACACTGTAACAATTATCGAGTAAATTACACAAAGTTAGTACCTGATTCGAATAGCGGATTTTTAATTAAATATTCCAAAAGTTGAAGCCTATTTGCTTCGTTACATCTGATGTGATTGGAGTTTCCTCTTAATAATAATAATAATTGAAATTTTTATATTTCTTACTGATCATAATATTTTTGGACAATTGTAGGAACACTGATGACGGCAACTGCTCATATCATAACAGCAGTTATTGGATCAGGTGTATTATCTCTAGCATGGGCCATTGCTCAATTGGGTTGGGTTGCTGGGCCCATCGCGCTCGTGGCATTTTCTGTAATTACTTGGTTTACATCCATTCTACTAGCTGATTGTTACAGATCCATTGATGGCAAGAGAAATTATAGTTACAGAGAGGTTGTAGAGTCTTATCTAGGTAACTTAACAATCTATCGTAAAATAAGTCCTCCAACCCGATTTTGGTTGCACTTGGATCATTAATAATAAGGTAAGTGTCGTTTGCATGCCTTGCCTTGTGATTGAGTGACTGCACACAAGTCGGGTTTGGACTCCAATTTTTTTAAATAGATGATTATAAAGGTCTAGAAATTAAGACCTTTCGAGGAAACCATCAATGAAATTATGACACTTTTTTTTTTCTTCAGGAGGAATGAAAGTTAAGCTTTGTGCCATAGCTCAATATAGCACTTTAATTGGTATAACCGTTGGATACTCGATCACAACCTCAATTAGCATGGTGTAAGTATATGCAAAGCTAATCTTAATTAATTAACGTTAATCAATTAGAAAAGGCAAAATGTCGTAAAGATTTCTTCTTCGTGATCTTATTTATAGGGCCATCAAAAGATCAAATTGCTTCCACAAACAAGGCCATCAAGAAGGTTGTCATATGTCAAACAATCCTTTTATTTTGACTTTTGGACTCATACAAATTGTTCTAAGCCAAATACCAAACTTTCACGAGCTATCGATTCTATCGCTTGTTGCTGCTGTCATGTCATTTGCTTACTCCACCATTGGCCTTGGTCTCTCTATAGCCAAAACCGCAGGTCAGTGCAAAAGATCGTCTATCCTATTTTCTAACATAATTTATTAACAAGTAATTCCAATATTTAAAATTTTGTTTGTACAGAAGGAGGACATGTTGAGACTAGCCTCACAGGAATACCTATTGGAAATGATTTATCGAGTACGGACAAGATGTGGAATACCTTCTCTGCCCTTGGAAACATTGCATTTGCTTATGCTTTCTCTACTGTCCTCGTAGAAATACAGGTGAGTCGATTACAAATATACAATGGAAATGGACCCCATTTATCTAACTAGTATAGTAGTGTCTTTCCTTAATTAATCGGCAATGTACCTTGAAATATATAGTTAAAGTGGTTTATGATGGATGGATAGATTTCTGACAGGAAATAATATTGATCATAAAAATATTACTTGTGTCGTTGTAGGACACACTAAAATGTGGACCCCAAGAGAAACAAGTTATGAAGAACGCTACTTCAATTGCAATTTCTATCTCCACTGCTTTTTACATGCTATGTGGGATTCTAGGATATGCAGCATTTGGCAACAAAGCACCTGGGAATTTTCTTACAGGATTTGGTTTTTATGATCCATTTTGGCTTGTTGATTTGGCCAATTTATGCATTGTCATTCATCTGGTTGGAGCTTACCAGGTAACAAATTTAACATGCATTCATTATTCTAATTCTTTCACATGATTCCCCAAGCAAGTGTGCGTAGAATCTATTAAGACAATTCACATGTGCAGGTATTTGGCCAACCGGTGTTCGCATTCGTAGAGAGTTGGAGCAAAGAGAAATGGGGAGCAAATAAATTCATTTCAGGGGAACACCCACTCAATCTGCCATTTCTTGGTACTTTCAACTTCAGTTTGTTCAGATTGGTTTGGAGGACTTGTTATGTGATATTCACAACAGTTGTGGCGATGCTATTTCCATTCTTCAATGACTTTGTGGGAATTCTTGGAGCTGCTTCATTCTGGCCGCTCACCGTATATTTCCCCATTGAAATGTACATCGCAAAATCAAAGATCCCAAAGTTCTCTTTCACATGGATCTGGATGCAGATACTAAGTGGCATTTGTTTGATCATATCACTTCTTGTAGCTGCGGGATCTATCCGAGGACTCGTAAAGTCGTTCGCAGCCTTCAAGCCATTTCATTCAATGTCTTAAAATTTCATGTACAATGTCCGATTCGATGAAGAGATTCTATTTAGGATCTGTTATTTCTAACAATCAAATATCGATGCAGTGAATCGAGTATTAATGTTAATTATGTCTCATAAACAGTGTTATTTATAATAACTAGAAAAGTGCACGTGTTTTGCACGTGATTAACTAATTTATAATGTTAGGTGAATAATATCATCATTTTTAATCATACTATGGTCTAAATGACATACCACATAATTTCTTTGATTATATGTTGTTCCCAAAAAATTAAGGTTGTTATCATAAATATCTAAAATCAACCCTTGAAAATACAAAATGAACTATAATTACTAAGTATTTCTAATATAAAACTACATGTCTACATAACTATTATTCTAAAACAACCATTTGAGCTAATGAATAATATCAATTCTTTTCTTCTTTGACTTTGATATTTTCATCTAAACCAGTTTGTGTTATTTTAATCCGTTCTTTTACCAATTTCACCGATTTTTGTGGTTTATTACATTCGTTAATCAATTCACTCATTTTCTCTGGTTTAACCAAATTTAAGTCGATTTTACTTATTCTTTTGCTGATTTATCCTATTTTCTCGACTATTTCACCTTTTTTTGTCATTTTAACTCGTCTTTTTGTTCTGGTTCATTTGACTAGTTTTTTGTTATCATGTGTTTAGTCGATGTCATTCAATATTTTACCGGTTTTCTTCATTGTTTTATCGATTTTTATCATTTTTTGTTGCTTAATTCTTTTTTATTCGATCTAACACATTTTTTCCTTTTTGTCATATATTTTGTAATCGAATTTTAACCGTTAGCACCATTTTTAACCATTTATATGTTTTGATTTTTTTAACTTAATCTAATTATAAGTTTTTCAGTTAACTAAGCAGTACATTATTATATTTATATAGCACAAATGTGGTTTTTTAGGTTTTCTAATGTATTATCGATTGCACCCGCTTTTACAGTCAACTTTTTTTTTTTTGTTATTTTAACACATTCTTTTACTGATTTCACCAATTTTTGTGTTTTATCCCATTTGTTAATCAATTTATCCATTCTATCCGATTTAACCCAATTTTAGTAGACTTTACCTATTATTATGTTGATTCAACCAATTTTTTCACCTATTTCAGCTTTTTTGGCTTGAGTGACTAATTTCTTATGTTAGTTAAATCATATAATAATTTTTCATCATATCACATAATTTTTTTGACTAAATCGCTTTAATTATTACTATGTTGTTCCCAAGAATTTAAAGTTATTATCATAAATACCTAAAGGATGTAATACAATTTCCTCCCTTAAAGTACGAAAATGGTATCAGTTACCCCCCAAAGTATCAATTATAACACTTATCCCCCTCTGTTATAATTTTGTAGTATTTATTCCAAAAACACCGACACCTCTCTCATTAATAATTTTGTTTTATTACTTTATCAAAATAATATTGCATCCTTATTAATTATGAATCAATTCATCCACCAAACTACATTATGTTTTATTTTCTTCATTTCTTTGTTACCTTCCTTTTTTCGATCTCAATTTTTTTTCTTCATTTTCATCTCATTCTTTTATAACCAAAGGAAACAAAATAAATGAAGAAATTTATATTTTCATCTAAACCTTTAACCAGTTTTATCGGTTATACCTATTTATCTATGAGTTCAGTCATTTTCAATCAAATGCCTAATCCATTTTTTAACTAATTTAACCCGTTTTTACCAATTTTCCTCAATTTTGTCGAGTAAACTTGCTTTTATACTAAGTTTATCATTTTTTTTTTGTTATTTTAACATTTTCTTTCATCGATTTCATTTGCTTTTACATTGAGTTTACCATTTATTTTTGTTATCCCACATATCATTCATTTTTACCAGTTACCCATTTTTTGCCGGCCTACCCCTTTGTTCTATCAATTGCACCATTTTTTTATTTAACTCATTTTTCATCTATCTAACTCATTTTTTCATTGATTTTACCATTTTTTTTAACATATATATTTTTAATAGAATTTTACCATTTTTCATCAATTTTAACATATCTATGTTTTGATTACAAGTTTTTCAGTTAACTAAATAGTATTTTTTTATTCCTATAGCCCGAAGGTGGCTTTTATTTTTAGGTTCTTGAATAAGTTATAATTTCATAAAAACTTAGGAAAGATATATCGATTTGACCTGCTTTTACATTGAGTTTATCATTTCTTTTTTGTTATTTTAACCCATTCGTTCACAATTTTTTTATGGTTTGTCCAGTTTATTAATCGATCCATCAATTCTCAAGTTAACCTATTAGTTGATTTTCACATTTGTTAATCAGTTCACTCATTCTATCCGATTTAACCCAATTTTAGTCTGATTTTACTTATTTTTTTGCTTATTTAACATATTTTTTCACATATTTCACCTTTTTTTTGTGCCAATTAACTAATTTTTTTTGTTTTTGTTCCTTTTATCGATTTGATCTATTTTTCTGTTATCCCGTGTTTAGCCAAAGTCATTCAATTTTTTTTATCGATTTTACCCATTCTTTTGCAGGTTAACCTTGTTGTCAATTCACCATTTTTTGTTTGTTCTTTTATTTTTTTGATCCATTTTTTTATTATCGCGTGTTTAGCCGACGTCATTCCATTTTTTTTACCGGTTTTACCCATTTTTTTGCCCGATAACCTTGTTTTTTTATCAATTCACCATTTTTTTTTGCTTTAACTCGCTTTTCTTTCTATATGATCCATTTTCCCATTGATTTTACTATTTTTATCATATATTTTTTATCGAATTGTTGATTTTAATAATTTCTATCTTTTGACTTTTTTGGGCTTAAGCCAATTAAACATTTTTTAGTTAACAAAATAGTACTTTTTTTATTCATGTAGCATGAATGTGACATAATTTTTTTTTGGTCTCTTTAATATTTTTGAGGTTCCTTAATAAGTAATAACTTTTTAAGAACTTTCCAAAGAAATTTTTGAAGAAATATAGAATAACTATTTTTTTTGTTATCATTAATGTTTTAATGAGTTGTAAAACTTTAAAAGATAATTATAAGGTTGATGTAGGATAGACTTCTTGTCTAATTATGCTTCTAGGATTTTTTTCTTTTACCTTATAGCCATAAAAAAAATATCACAATACAATTTAAATAGGGGTATATTAGTCTTCACAAAAAAGGGAAGAAATTTCCTTAGGCCAACTCGTACTTTTATATGTATGTATGTATGTATGTATATATATATATGTATATATATGTATGTATATGTATAATGTATAATGTATAATGTATAATGTATAATGTATATATATATATATAAATATAATGTATATGTATGTTTATGTATATGTATATATATGTATATGTATATGTATGTATGTATGTATATGTATGTATGTATGTATGTATATGTATATATATATATAATAATATATAATATATATATAGATATATCATCAGCCAACCAATTTAAATATTATGAAAAATCCATAATTAGTCGCACCATTTTTTTTTATTTTCTGAAAATAGGTCCATAATAACCAAACTAGATCAATTATTTTTTGTTGGGGAGGGGATTTATGTACTAATGTATTAAATAAAAAAAATAAGAAGAAGAAACCATATTATATATAAAAAAAAATTCTCTTGATTGATATTAAGAAAGAAAAAAAAATTCTTAAGAAAGATTAAAAAATCATCGAATAATTATTAAGAAAATTAAAGAAATTAAAGAACAACTGTTGAGAAAGAAAAAAGACTAAAAACAATTAGAAAGGAAGTGACGCTCTTGGGATTTGGCTCAAGACAATGTTAATAATAAAATATTTTTTTTCCAAATTATATATGATAAATTAAATAATATGTATATCACATGAATAAATTGCCATTAACCTAAGTTCAATTGATTTAAATATCTCTCTCAATTCGAAAAAGGGTATTGTTGAATTTCACTCATTAAAAAGGGTAAATTTGTCTTCAAGAAAATAAATTATTTGAACTTAAATTTTAAGGAGACACGTGTCACTGAGATAAATGTTATGTCATGTACTTTTCATCTCTCAAAATCTCATTTTAAACGGACCAAACTTTCATAGAGTTGAGGAGGTGCATTAGTTAGTTAATGTTGAAATAGATGATGAACATTTGTTCAAGATTTCATTGTAAATGCTAAATATATTTTGCATATATCTAATTCAAGACATGTGTACTTTGTTATAATTAGAGAGAATTAGATTGATAAAGTTGGGTTTGGGTTAGTTTTCCTAATCTAATTTTTTTTATTTTTTTTTTATTTTTAGTATGAAAATTGGTTGACTAACGAAGTTCAAATAAAAAACTAGTTTTCTTTCTGTCTGAAGTTAATCTATTACAAGAAGAAGAAGGAGGTGATCCAAAACCTCAATTAGCATGGTGTAAGCATATGCAAAGCTAATCTTCAATAATGTCCATCAATTACGAAAAGCAAAATGTTGTAAAGATTTCTTCGTGATCTTGTTTAGATGGTTGTCATATGTTAAACAATCCATTTATTTTGACTTTTGGACTCATACAAATTGTTCTAAGCCAAATTCCAAACTTTGACAAGCTAATATAGATCGATCCTGTCGCTGTCATGTCATTTGCTTACTCCACCATAGGCTGATAGGCCTTGGTCAGTGCAAGAGATCTTCTATCTAACATAACATTTTCTTAATTAATCTTCTTTGATTTGCATTTTGTTCATACAGATCAATGATTTACAGGAATACCTATTGGGATTGATTTATCAAGTATGGACAAGATGTGGAATACCTTCTCTGCCCTTGGAAACATTGCACTTGCTTATGCTTTCTCCATGCTCCTCGTACAGATATATACAGCAGGTGAATAATCAATTAATTATAAAAATATTACTTACAATCTAAGAAAAATTCCATTATCAATCATATGGCCACACCCTTGTAGAGAAGTTTTACCCAATTGCAGAAGAGTAAATGTATTGCATTTGTCTTTAATTAATCGGGTTCTGAAGCAATGTATATATTGTGTCTATGTTGTAGAACCCAAGAGAAACAAGTTATGAAGGAAGCTACTTCAATTGCAATTTCTATCTCCACTGCTTTTTACATGCTTCACGGGATTCTAGGATATGAAGCATTTGGCAACAAAGCACCTGGGAATTCTTTTACAGGATTTGGTTTCTATGATCATTTTTGGCTTGTTGATTAAGACAATTTATGCATTGTCATTCATCTTGTTGGAGCTTACCAAGTAACGAACATTCATTATTCTTGAAATGGGGATTTGGCCAACCGGTGTTCGGATTCGTAGAGAGTTGGAGCAAAGAGAAATGAGGAGCAAGCACTCAATCTGCCATTTCTTGGTACTTTCAACTTCAGTTTGTTCAGATTAAGTTACGTGATATTCACAACAGTTATGGCGATGCTATTTCCGTACTTCAATGACTTTGAGGGAATTCTTGGAGCTGCTTCATTCTGGCCACTCACTGTATATTTCCCCATTGAAATGTACATTGCCAAATCAAAGATCCCAAAGTTCTCTTTCACTACTAAGTGGGATTTGTTTGATCACATCACTTCTCGTAGCTTCAGGATCTATCCGAGGACTCGTAATGTCGTTCGAAGCCTTCAAGCCATTCCATTCAATATCTTAACATTTCATGTACAATGTATGATGAAAATACACTCTGATTAGCAGCATCTTATTGTCTCTCAATGATTTGAACATTTACAAACAACAAGGAAACAAATTGAAATTTTCAATCCACAAAGAGAAATGTCGCTATATATGAAGAATTTAGTTCTTCAATTTAAAAGGGGTGCAGTTTTGTATATCCTTTGTTCTTCAAGAAGTGCATAAGGGTCGACATATTGTGGTGGAGATATAGGAGCTTCAGTTCCATCATGAACAAATGCTGGTCCAAAGTACTGCATAGGTGAAGGAGGGGAAAATATATGGTCAACATCAACATTGTTAGAAAGACAAATATTAAGACGTGGCAGCACGAATCAGCATTTCACAAATTGCCTGATATTCATAAGATGAATGAACAAGAACTTTAATCATTTATTTTATGTGAATAAGAAATTGTTGAACCTCTAGAAAATATAAAATTATTGATTGCTATATAGTGCTCGTAGTAAATTTACATGCTCTTTTGCTTTTCTAAAAAAAAAAATCTGCACTTCTTTTTACTGAAATCTTGTCTTCAAACAATTTTACTCATAGTCATCACGCTCAATTGAAGCATCCTATGCATATGGCTGATCTCTCTTTGAGCTTTTAATCAAATATAAAAGCACTAAATTCACTCTTGAATATTGAAGACACTCAATTGTTAAAGGATTTAAAAAACATTTGTATGACTTTCATGATTTTTTTCTTACTTCATGATTTTATTATATTCTATGCATATGGTTTCATCTCACTGTTTGAGCTTTTAAGCAAACTCATTTTTGTGCTTTTTGCTTTTTCAAACCGTGAGACTAGACACCTGTTGCACAGGTTTTATTTTTGTCTTTTAATTAACAACATTCACAAAAATTCATTCTTGAAGAAAGGTAATGAAGTGCTAAAAGCGAAATAACACCAGAAAGTCGAGCAAAGTAAATTACCAGATACAGAGCAGAGAAAGATGCAACAGTTGCAAGAATCAACGGCCAAAATGCTAGAAAAAAGGTTCCTCCCAAGGTTAGCAAAAGTTTAGCCCGTGGGATCAAACCCTGAAATTAATAGGAGAAAGACTTAAATAAATATCATGAACACATCATAGATTAAACTAACCAACTGTAATCACAAAAGAACTACCTCAATAGTAAGTTCAAGGACGGATTAGTCATATTATAAGTGTGATTTTCTTTTAAATTATACTTATACTCCTATAATTTAAAAAATGAGTGGTGCGACAAACATAGCTAAGAGACACAAAGAACAGGCTAATGACAAACAATTCCCTAAATACAAGGAGAGCAAAAAGAAAAACCTGAATGCTTCCCACCAAATTAGATAAGGGTAAGAACAGAAGTGCTGCATACATGCAGAAAAACGTATAGATTGGCCCAATATTATCAGAAAAAAGAGCCGACTCAGGCAACATAGTATATTTCAATCAAGAAATTCGAACTCGGTTACTTGACAGAATATAAACTGAGAAAAAATTATTCTCACCTCTAAGCCTTCACTATTAAGTGCCATGGACTTTTCTCGTTGATTAGAAAGGTTTATTTCAGCATCAGTTGTGACTCCATTTCTTCTTGAGTAACTCCAACCCCCATCTTCTTCCCTGAGTTTTATCTCCTCATCTCTGTCAGTGCTTCTATTCTTTTCCTCAAGCAAAGAAGTCGGTGTCATCCCTCGTCTCCTTAATTCTTTCATGAATAAAGACTCCGGAGGCTCGTCACCTAACATAATATAGGCATAAGATGCTTGCACATTTAACTGAAGTAGGTAAGGAATTATACAAAATTATAGGATATCTAATATACAGAGGTTACCAATCTACAATATGCAAAGAGATAATTCTAGCAATTTACCTTGCACATATATGCCAGAAGAAGGGAGGGGGGGGAGACAAAAAGTAACTAAACAGCCCGCATAAGTCGGGCAATAAGAGATCAGCTAGAGCAACTTAGCCATTTGGCTCTTCACCCACTTAATTAATCACAGTTCCACACAGAAACTTCACATACAACTTTCAGTACTCCGCGATTGAAAAAATATATATAAAAAGAATGGAAACTTGGATCTTAGAGAAATTCATAAATTGCAAAAATTGCAGCCTCAGTATTAAGTCACTTTCTCAGTGACATCCCTGTATTAGTCAGAAAAAATCAGCACAACCTGCATAATAGACCTATCTATAAGAATCTCAACCATAGAATGAAGCTGTTCCATCGCCAGAAGCTCGCATTTGAAGCCTCTAAATACGGGGATTTCCTCGTAAATGTCAATTGAATCTATAAAGACGTTCAATCCAATATTTATAATCCACAATAAACTCCTGCGTGTTTTGCTTTCCTAAATTCTAATGTTTCTTTTGGATCAAAGGATTTGGCTTTGGGGAAATTCTTAAGTTATTTCAAGTGACTTCAATTCTTGATGGATTGTAAAAAGAAAATCAAAATGGTTACTTAGGATTCTGAAAATATAAATATAGTAACTCAACATTACCCAAATGAATGCTGTGAACTATTCATGATGGACTTCGATTCATTAGCTCACAAATCCTTAACTTATTCATAAACAATCAAAGATATTGGAGTAACCACATCACTTACAGGATTTTGGCCATCATTAATTCATTAAATATTTCCACTAAACTTACACAAGCTAAACAATCCCTCAAATCCCAATTTGCCATCAGTCTACCAATTTCATTTTGACTTTTGAGAAAGGGAGGGAGAACTAGCATCTTAGTGGACATTGTGGTGCACACCCATCACAACTTTGCTTGAACTTTTTGCCACTAATATAATGGGAAGACATAAGAAGTCCTTCTAATGGATTCACCTAGTGAAAAAAATACCAAAAGATTCAAAATGCTTAACACCTTAATCCTACATATAATTCACGTTATATCTAGAAGCCCAATTATGATAAAACAAGCCTCCAAGTAGCAGCAATTTCATAAAATACACGCTCATAAATATTATTCACGCATAATTCCTCTAACTAAATATGCGCATGCTTATCCACTAATTTAAAAGTCCAGCTTGTTGAAAGCTCGCCTTCAACTAATTTGTAAAGCATATTCACAAAGATATTAAGTACGTTCATAGATAATACTATATATGTAATTACTCAAAATTACAAAAAAATAAATGAATTATGGTTGGGTATTGAGTACTAAACTTATATGCCCATATTAAATACAATTAATAAATCATGAAAGACTAAAACAAAACACTACTACTACTTAGTACTTACCATTGTTTTGATTATCACTGTCTTTAACTTGGCAAGAAACCCTTACTCTCTTATAACCAAATACAATTCCTGAATTCTGAAGCCTGAGATTCCTATTAACTGATGCCCTAGAATTAATTTCCGGGCAGAAACACCCAAACTTCACGTGGGAATAAGATGGAGGAGACTTTAACAGCTGAAGGCAAGTCATTTTTTTTGTAATTGAAATAAATTCGTCTTTCTTCGATTACAAATTTGAGGTAATTAAGGATGGATTATCAGTGGATTGGGAAATTCAGTACAAATTATGAAAGGAGGCGTATAATTGTGACCAATAGTTTGTCCTCCAACAGAAAGAGTGGCGGAAGGTACGCGAGCTGGTGTGACACCCCTGGCGTATTTTAGAAATAACGGGAGTATCGTTACTATATTGCGCGAGATTTTGTGGCGGCTTCTTGTGGCCAAAAGGACACCACCAGGTGAAGGCTCGATAGTTTAGAACCGTCCGATGATGGACGGATGACGTGGAATCAATTTTAATCGATAAGAATACACGGAGGTATCGGGGATACAGATATTCATAGGATACGAGTGGGATACGTATTCAATATGCCACGATAGTAATAATAAATAAAAATAAAAATATATACATATAAGATACACTAGTTGAGCATTAAGATACACCAATAGGTTTTTTATGTAATATTTCGGGTCATATTTAAATTATTAAAAATAATAAAGTCTCTAGAATTAAACATAAACGACTAGTATCACTACTCTATCTCTTTATTTAAGTCTATTTTCTAGGTCATGAAATCGCAAAAATGAATTCCTTCCATTGATGCGCTATATTAAGAATGAATTATGTTTGCTTTTGGAGTTATATAACTTTTGTTTATATCATAGTGTATTATTTTTGCTTTTAAGACTTAAATTGAATGATCTACTAGTTATATAACATTCGTATCCATGCCGTATCGTATTCAATAAATTTTAAAAATTTGTATCCATATCGTACTGTATCCGTATCTCTGTATTTGTATCCGTGCAACAAAGCACGAATATAATTAAATTAGTGTTTGTAATAGCTTTTGAAAATTCAAAAGCAATCGCTCAAAGTAGAATTAGAGAATTAGAGAATAAGTATTTTTATTTAAAAGCTGTAAATAAGTAAAAAAGTCACTTTAATCAGATTTAGATGGTGTTTGAAAAAAAAAAGTACTTTTCAATTTTTATGACAAAAAAAGCACTTAATTAGTGTTTGCATTATGAATTTTTACTTCTAATCTACTTAAAAAAAAAGTTTTTTTTTTTTTTTTAAAGGAACACTTAAAAAAAAGTTAAAAAGCATGAGAGAAGATGTTTTTAGCTTCTTATGGCAAAGTTGTTATTTCTTTAAAGTTTCATTGGATATTTTTATCCTCAATATTTTTATTTTATTCCACACTTAACCTCATCTACTACACAACTACTTTCTACATGTCTTTACTACTTAGTTTTATTTTTTCAAATTTCAGGGTTTCTTTTTAATGAATTATTTGAAAAAAAAATTGCTTCTAATTCAAGGGCAATTTTGACATTTTTAGTACAATGGGAGAAAAAGAGTAGATTTTATAGATTTTTTTGCAAACACAAAAAAATGAATTTTTTTTAATTTTTGGCATAACTTGCAAACAACATTTACTTTTACTTCTCTATAGCTTCTAGCTTGTATTTTTTTTATTCTAGAATTTGAGCTCAATCACAATTTTTTGCAATTTAAAGAAACATTTTTGTGAATGAGTAGTAGTAACTACTCCATCCATTCCACAATACATGTCTTTTTAGAGAGAATATTTTGTTCCACAATACATGTCACTTTAGAGATTCAAGATAAACTTAAATGCTATTTTGATATTTTTACCCTTCTTCATTAAAAAGAGAGAGAGAGAAGAAAGATGTATGGGAATTGGGAAAGAGAGAGGTGGATTATAGGGAGTTACAAAAAATTTAATTGCTTCTCAAGGGCAATTTTGTCCGACTACACTCTTATTTTTCTAAAATTTAGAGTATTAATTGATTCCTTAATCATTGTGAAAAAACCTTAAATGACATGTAATGTGGAATAGAGAGAGTATTAAATTATATATTTATCCTATTTTTGTCCAATTATCAAATAACAATTGGTTATACCACTGAATAAAAAGTTTAAGTAATCCATAATCAAGAAATCATATTAATAGCATTAATCAATAAATGAAATAAAGTGAAACTAGTAGCGTTTGATGTCTAAGAAACTAAAGTCTACTCCACAATAAAATTTAAATAGAACACATAAATCAAAACTTGGAAATAAAATTTTCCAAAATCTTACTAACAATACCAAAGAGGTGTTAACAAAATAATGGAAAGGAGGACTTAAATTACCTTACATAAAAATATTAGGTTAAAGTTAGGGTTGAAATATAAATATTAGGCTTTAGTTGAAAATAGAATAATTTTTTTAGGACAAAATTATCGCAAAAGTACTTTTGAAATATTACAAGAATGTCACCCCATATAAAAAGCATCTCCCTATATGCATGCTTTTCACAAAAGTGTTTTTATATCAGAGTGCTTTAAGCATTAAAAAAAAAAAAACGTAAGTACTTTTGAATAGCTTGTGCAAACACCATTTAGTACTATCAACTGATTCAGGTCTACCCAAAACTATTTAATTGAGTGAGAGTCTCATTTTTAGGTAAAATCAATTTATGTATTGATCGTGAACTTACTCAACCAAAATATCTGAAAATAGCTGAATAAAGTCACAAGTTATTTGAAATTTTAGTTGAAGCACAATGAGGTGTGAATGTATACATTTTCTTATTTTCATGCGTACATTTATAATTATTCGCAAGAATTTATATTTTCGATAAGTTTCATTGTAGTTAGTATTTAAGTTGAGTTTTATAGTTCAATGTTACTTGATACTAATACTAGGAATTTTAGCATGAGATTTATATACTTTTGTTTTATATACATGAATACTTTTGAAAGAATTTAATTATAGCTTACTCGATAAACAAATTCAAATTTTAAAATAATATATGAAGCGAATTTGAATCAAATTAATGAGCCAAATTTGAGCTGATGATGCCCAATGATATTTATTTACGTGGAGTGCGCAACTCCTTTTTCTTTTTTATATATTTGATCAAAATATTTTTTTTCCAGAGCACTAGATCGTCTATTATTGTGAGATAATTAAGAATTCAACCAATTTTACTGATTTTTAGTTTAATAGGATGTTATTTGCATTTTCTCGCTCTATGTTATTTATAACCGCATGGAAGATCTTCAATCATTTGTTGTGACAAATCATATATGCCACCAATAATTTTTACTTCGAAACCTTCGACTTGTTCCTTTGCGCCACTGATAAAAAAATCTCTAATACAAATTTAAAAAAAAAAAAAAAAAGGCCTAACATACGTTATTAATTTCATTATTCTAAAATATATTCATTTTGGAACATATATATTCACTCTCTTAAAAACTATAATGATAAATATTAAATATTTAATTTATTTTTGACCAAGTATAAAACCACATACATGTATAGTCAGCGAGTAGCATTGTATAACGTGGTGGTTTTTTCTTTTTTCTTTTTTAAATTAAAGAAAAGTTGTTTTTCTTGTCACGCCGACGAAAAATAATTTGGCATAGTTTTTCTAGGACGAATATCGATTTATTTGTCGTTTTCATTTCCAGTGGTCCCTGAGGCATATTGTTTTTGTTTCAGACAATACATGCAGGTACATTTTCTGCAACAAACAAACAATGAATAAATTAAAAAACTAATTGAGTTTTCCGGTTACTTAGATACTACACTAGTGGATTTAATACATGGGGTTGGATGAATGACACATAGGCATAAAATGACAATATTTTGTCATTTTACGCCTATATGTCACTCATCCAACACCTGGGTGGATTAAATACACCGGTGTAGGTACTCATTTTCCGAGTTTTCCCCAAAATAGGTACATTTACTGCAAAGTTCCAAACCATTTTTGCTGCTTGTTGTTTATTCAAAACTTTCCTCTCACGTGAACCTTTCGAATTTTTCATTAAAAAACAATCACGTTATTATTAAGTGACATGATTCATATCAGATAAAAAATAATTATAACGTCATTGTTTTTCAATGAAAATATTTAACTTCAAAAAGTATCATTTACTACATGTAACTCTCATGAGTTGGTCATCACCTCCCAACATCTACCATTTTCCATTACGCCTTGATCTATTAAAATTGATTTATATAATCTGAAGTTTAGCTACCTACTTTGAATGGAAAATATCAAGTGTCAATTCCTATTTTTTGTACATATATGTAATTTTTACTTCTATTTATTTTTGTTTGGAATGGCCTAACCGCAAAATTACAATTTTACATGTGATCATTATCAAATAACCAAGATTCATACACTGAAAACTTAAGAAAACTCTGATAATATAAAAATATATCCAACAAATTGAGGAATTTTATGGGAATGTAAATCTCAAAAAAGAGATTTACTACACTTCCTCAACATATAAACATTACTTTTTTATCCTCAAACAATCGAAGTTTTTCACCTAACTTCAACAATAAGAGATAATTTACGCGATAGCTTTCACCTGAATTGACTGGTACATAGTTTGTGTAGTCGAAGTTGGAATAATATCCGATACCACTAAAATGGTATCTCCTTCCTTAATCAACCCCTTGCTTTTTATAAGATCAATAGCTTCATTGGTATTGGCTTCCATATCATCTGAAAGATCAATGAGTAGAGGAGTAACTCCCCACTGCAAATTAAGTGCCATCCTCGTGCTACAATCGTTTGTGAATGCAAAGATTGGAGGATTTGGCCTATTACGTGAGATAAGCGAGGCCATCTGCCCGTGTCTAGTGAACACAAATATCGCATCCAGACCTAAGTTATTGGCTGCATTAATAAAATAAACTCTCAACTAAATACCCCGTGTTATTGTAGTTAAACTAGCATAATTTTCATAAAATCCTTGATGAAGGTTATTTTGTGCAAAAGGGCAATCTCGGAAAATTGACTAACTCAAAGTAAATATTAAAATAGAGCTAAATTCAAGAATACCCCTCATGCTTTCCCTATTTGACAAAAAAAAAAACTTGTGTTATTTTTATTAGCAACCCCAACCCCCCGTGTTCTTTTTTATTAGCAAAAAACTCATTTGAAATTCCTTCATAAGTCAATAAGGAGGTTATCGTCAATTTTTTAGGTGAACGGGGGATTATTGACAATTTTCAAAGTTGAAAGGGGGACTATTGGTAATTATTTAGGTTAATGGGGGTGTTTTTTCATTTTCTTGTGGGGGTATAATTGTCATTCTTCCTGCAAATTTTTTATTCTGGCATAGGATAGGAGGGGGTTTTCTGCTAATTAAAAAATATCACAGGGGGCTTTTTGCTAATAAAAATGACGAGAAGGGTATTCTTGCTAATTAGGCAAAGTATAGGGAGTATTTCTGCATTTCACTCTATTTAAAGTAACTGAAACTAGTACATGCATTGTTATGAGATTACTATTTTACCCTCATGTTTAATCGAGTACACGTACCCATTCCAGCTGCAGAATTGCAAATTTCCTCAGCAATTTGGTCTGGTAAAGAAGCTCCGAGGTTCTTCTGAAACAGAAAGTTTTGCTTATTTTCTTCACGACTCCATAGCTCCATTCTACAGCTAGTCATACGCAAAACAGATAGAGCTTTCTGCCCAAAAGGTCCAATGGCCGACTCCCCCGAAAGCATAAGTGCATCAGCATATTGACGCACAGCTTCAGAAACATCAGCAACCTATAGCAAAAAATAATTTAGGCGTTTTTCGAATATTGTCAAAATGAATCTGGACACATTGTGAATCCCGACACAGTATCGTGTCAAGATTCATTGCAAATTCAATTATGTACCTCGGCTCTCGTTGGAGTAGGATATTCAGTCATTGATTCAAGAAGCTGAGAAGCTACCACGACAGGCTTATTGAGCTGCCTACATATATAAGTAATTTTCTCTTGCACTGTCGGGATCTGTTCAAGTGGGATTTCGACTCCGAGGTCTCCTCTGGCTATCATTATTCCATCGGAAGCCTCAACAATTTCTTCCAATTTATGTAGGGACTCTAAACTCTCTATCTTTGCCAGTACTTTTATCGATCTGACATTTAAAGCATCAGATTTCATATATATTCCCATCAACTGAAAACATTGATTTTGAATGCATTAGAAAAGCAATAAACAAATTTAGCAGCCAGCTTACTTAGGAGTTTTGGTGGAAATGTAATTCTTTAGGTGCGTGACAGCATCAGCATCGTTCACGAATGACATTGCAATGAAATCAACACCTTCGGAAACTCCAAACTCAATGTCCGACCAATCCTATGTAACATAACATGAATCAGACTTGAGATAGTACACATATGTCAAATAAATATTCCTCGTGTCAAGATAGTAACGAGCAATTACAAGGACAATTCAACAAACAAAAATCTTCATAATTAGATATAACTAACTAATATAGAAAAAACGAAAGATGAATATTGCCAAACCTTAGTAGATAGAGTAGGAAGTTCGGAATTTTTCCCTACTAGCTTTCCTTCTCTCCAAAAGCTCAGCTTAGCTCGTGGCAAGAATAAGCCAGGGTCTGTGCACTTACAACGTAAATCATTTCCGACCATTTCTATAACTTCAAATGTTGCCATTCCACCATCAATAACAATTTCATCACCCAATTTGATACCTAAAGAAAATTCAAAAACAATAACTTAGAGAATTTATAACACTAACTAAATCCACTTTCTAAATAAATCAATATACACATATACCTTCAGAAAAACCTTCATAGTTAGCTTGAACAGTAAAAGGGCGCAAGCCCTCAAACTTCTCAGTAGTAAAGTACCATATCGAGCCCTCCTAACGAATCCAAGATGAAAACAACACACTGAAAATTCTATATTTTTATTATCAAACACTACACAATTTACATAATTGGACGGATAAATTACCTCTGCTTTGACAGAGGAAGGAGAACCATGATCAACAACATGAATCTGGCTACCTTCAGTATCAATCATTAAAGAAACACAGTACCCTTTTTCTTCATTCAATTTCTTAATCTTCCTAATCACGTCTTTATGCCATTCTCTCGTGTTATGACACATATTGAGCCTAGCTACATTCATACCTCCCAAAGCCAATTTCTCCAAATCATCCATCGAGCTACAAGCGGGCCCAACCGTGCACACTAGCTTCGTTTTCCTTAACCCCAAGAACCCTTTTTCCCTCAATTCAACTTCTGTAACCACATCAAACCCCAAAACCCCTTTCAACCCCTTAGAAATTTCTAAACTCTCAACTCCAACTTGCATCACTGCTTGAACTCCAATTCTTGACCCAATCTTCTTACTATTGAAACAAACCCCATGAATTGAAATCGGGTTACCCAAAAACCCTTTCTTCAAATCAACAACCTGATCTTTTACCATGACCCGATCAAAATTAAGAGCCATGATCTTTTTGAACTTTAGTGATGATGAAGTTAGAGTATGAAAAAAAAAAATAAGAAAAAACCCAATCGCTAATATCTAGGCAAAAGGGTTTTTGGAAAATCAGTCGAGATTTGTTATATACTAATAATTTGACAAGATTTTCTGGTATTACAAGAAAAAGGGTGCGTAGAGCTTGTAAATGTTGTACATAAATAGTAGGTGGTATATTCTGTTGTTGTTGAACCCTAATTGTGATTGTATTAATTAAAAACAGCTCAGTCTGACTCTTTTGTGTGTGGTTAAATTAATTTGAATGTGGGGACAGTTGAAAAGGGCGGCATACACATTGCAGAATAAGCTGTCTGGATTTAACGGTCAACTACCTTATCGGTGGCCAATGGAATCATTTGCCTTTGCTCTGTGAAATGGTAAATGGTGGAAGTTTTTGCTTTCTTCGGCAATTGGTTCGTCCCAAAAAACAAAAGTAGATTTCTACTATATCTATAAATTTCAAAAGGGCTCCATATCTTCTATATCACTATTACTGACTTAATGTATCATATTTGTGTACCACTAATAAATAATTGTCATATATATATGTGATAATTATAATAATTGTCACATATACATGTGGCAATTATTTATTAGTGGTACACAAGTATGGTACACTAATAATAGTATAGAGGATCCTCACCGTTTCAAAAGGAAAAATCGTCGGTAAAGTCGTTCGAGTAAGAGTAAATGAGAGTATACCAACGTGTTTTGGTAAATTAATCTTTTCTTTTTAAAATTCATTGTATGGCAAAATTGCAAAAAAGTCTCATATTAATTAGTGATTTTGAATTTTCGTCCCAAGCTGTATCATTTAGCCAAATTAGTCCCATAAACTTATTTTTTTTGGAATATCGTTCCATTTGCCACATGGATGCTTAATTGCCATGAAGTGACAAATTTTATCATAAACAATTATATAAGATTTCAGAATTTGTCCCAAACTAATTATAAATTTTAATTTTCTATCACAAACCATACCAACAAGCCGACTTCCGTCCTATAATTGAGATGACATGGGAAAAAATTGTTCCAAACTAATTATAAATATTTATTATTTATTAATACAAAAAATGCATAAATTTTTCCTAATGAACAGAGATATGATTCTTTTTCTCAAAAGCGCACTTGAATTTCAAAAATCAATACTATTTTTCTCTTAAAAAGAAAGTTAATGGCAATTTACTTTCATGTGATATTCATAATATTCAATTTACCTTAAATTACTTATTTTCAAATTATAAGATGTAAATTGAACATTATGAATATCATAAGAGATAAATTGCCATTAGTCCCTTAAAAAATATAAAAGATGAATCGTCATTTTCCTTAAATTCGAAATTAAATAATGGACTAAATTCATGCCAAATGAGAAATTGTGAGACGAAATCCAGTGAATTAATATAATTTGGGACGAAAAACCAAAATTTATAATTAGTTTAGAACGAATTACGCAATCTTGTATAATTATTCATGCTAAAATTTATCACTTCTTGACACGTAAGCAGTCATGTGGCAAGTGGGATAATATTTCAAAAGAATATAAAATTACTGGATAAAATTGGCCAAGTGATATAGTTTGAAAAAAAATCTAAAATTACTGATTAATTTATGACATTTTCTGCAATTTTGCCTATATTTATATCAATCACTACATTAGTGATTGGTATAAACTATTGAGTTCAATATATACTGATGGGAGTTGGATATCGAAGATACATTTTGCCACCATGGACGGAGTTATTTGGAATGATGAAAATAATTGAATCTTTTATTACCCTGATGTAGGAACTTTAATTTAGCCTTACGAGAGGATCTGGCTTGTGCTTGGGAGAGATGGATTGGAAGATTAGTGGTTGAGATTGATACTTCTAAGACTATCTAGACGGATACTAGCTAGAGAGCATTAATTCCTTGGATTATATTTCAAAGGACTTCATGAGGTTTACTAAAATGGCGTGGGAAGTGTGGTTGTCACGTATCATGATGTCGAGGGAAGTGCGCGCGGTTAACAACATACTCGGTTGCAGACGCCCTCACCAAGCTGGAAACATGGTGCAAAAAGTGAGTTAAAAAAGATGGAAGATCCAACGGAGCTTCTCAGAATTGATAACCTGATTTAGGCTGTATGTCCCCACAATAACAAAACAAAACAAAAAATCACTGTAAAATTTATACGAAACTTTTCAATATCTATTAAAGTACAATGACATACTTTTAACTACCAAGACATATTATAGCAGATAAATACTCACACTAGTTAGAATTGAACCCGAAGCGATCATCTCCAATAGTCGACATCAGTATTTTGATATCTGCTATAGCGTTTTATATTTGCATAAAAATCTTGTACTCCAACAATAGGCATCAAAATAGAGCATCATTAATTGAATAAATTTAAATTAACTTAACATCGTATTATATTAAAGCACATTTGGAGTTGCATTTAAAAGTAAAGTAAATCAAAATAAAAATAAATAAATAAATTCAGGAATATTAAATATTTGTACCTTGCGGTAGATTATCCAGATGGAAAATGACCGTTGCAATAAAATTTGAAATTAGAATTGATGGGAGAAAAAAAAAAGTGTTACATTTGTAGCCGTTGGTGTTTTGGCGGATAATTTTGATGCTCTTTGTTTGGGGTGTTCTTTCTATGTTGATTGAAGGTTGAAGTTAGAATAGGTTCACGAGTGATGAATTTGTTGGAGCACACTTTTTTCATTCTTTTGCATCAAATTAGCAATTAGGGCATCAAACTTGAATTTGATGCCCCTATTGGAGATGATCTACGTAATTGCTTTGATATTTACATTTTTTTGTTTTTTAAACAACAAAATTGTTAGTTAAAAACAAGTAGAAGATGTAGAATTAAATTCATGGCTTCATCAAGTTCTACTAGACTGGCCTTGATCAAGCTCAACAGATAAATACATCCTTACGTGATGAGGTCTGGTGAAATTATGGATGCACTCCCATAGATTTTAACAATTACAAAAACCTCCATTATCATAAAATTTCGTTAAAAATTTGACAAGATGAAGAAGACCATTAGTAAAGTCGTTTCAGTGTGAATCGTGTATGATACGCAAATGTATTTGAGTGATTAAATTACTCAAAAATTATTTTGAGTTTGATCTGCAAATTTTATTTGAGCACAATAAAACAGTTTAAATAACATTATTGTTTTGATAATTTTTAATTTTGTTCAAGCTAAAAACAGACAAATAAATAACAAGTTAAAGATATATTTTTAATGTTTATATAAACTATAGCTCGTTCAAGTTCAATGTTTTTAAATATATATCGTAGTTGAAACAAAGGGCCTGTTTGTTTGGCGTTTTCTAAAAAAAATTGTGTTTGGGAAATGCCAAACAAACATGTTTTTTATTTTCTGAAAAAAAAATTTCATTTCTCATTTTTCTCAAACTACTTTCTCAAAATCAAATAAACAATAATTTTCTTATCTCTAAACAAAACCTATACAAACTCTACTATAATTTGACATAAAGTAACATATCTCTTACACAATTTATCATTTTATCTCACAACAAATATGATTTGACATAAAATCTTACGCATCTTACACCTACAATCTCATTCTTCCAAAAAAACCTACATCTACTTTACTCCCTTTGTCCCAATTTATCTGTCTTTTTAGAGAAAATTTTTTGTCCCAAATTATTCGTCAATTTATAATTTCAATGCACTATTAAATACATATTTTCCTATTTAATGACAAATAAATTGGGACAAATGGAGTATTTCTCAAAAAACAAAAACAGGCCAAAGTCACCAAAAATCAAATCAAACATTAAAAAGAAATATTCAGTCCTAACTGCATTGGTTGCGTGGGTTGCAAGTTGCACATCTAGCACGAAGAAGTAGGTCAATTGGTTTGAATTACTTTTGCATTATTTTTAATTTTTGACTTTTATTATTTTAGTAAAAAAAAAATCATAACGTATAACTCAATTAGTAGCATGTTAGATCCAATAACCATATAATTATTAATTACCATTGAATAAATGCATATTGCCAAAAAAAAAATGCATATTGCCTCCAGTTAAATGTTTTATTCATAAAAAAATATGATGGTATCGTAAAATATATAACATACTACCAGGATAAAAACTCCAAAACAAAAAAAATTGTGATGTTCAAACTAAGGTTAATTTAAATATTAAATGTGAAAGCATGGAACGCACATGACATTTAAATATATAGAAAATAAGTCCACGTCATGTGAAAAATATGTCCTACAGTACAGATGACTTGAGAATATATTATTGGGGAGGAAGTAAAAAAAGAAAAAATAAAAAGGGGACGGTGAATATGTTTATTGCAAATCAAGCCATTAGATTCTCATTCCAAGTCATATAGTTTTGTTTTTGATGGATTTATCATTGTAACAAACCAAATTAATTTATTAATTATTACATAATCAAACTAGTTGATTAAGCAATATCTCCAATGTAATAGTCCCGATTCCCATAATTTGAGCTCCATTAAATAAGTTGAAAGTGAACAAATACGTGCACGTAAAAACATCAAATTATCAATACTCATTCAACTTCAATTCGTTAATTAAAATCAGAGTCAAATTTAAGGGTTACATTATGATTTGATTTCAATATCTAAGATAAATGGCATGAATAAGAAATCGAAAAATATATGAATTTGAGTCAATTAAAATAAAAATAAGGCATAATTTTGAAACTCTTAGTACCTGTTTATTTGACATTTAATTATTGCTAGCTCTGAATAACACCAACCAGATAAGTAAAAAGAAAAAAATATTCTATATGTTATATATATTATATTATAATTAAGGCGGGATTTTTTTTTTTTTATTTTAATTGTTATGCTGAGCACTGGCAGGGAAAATGAAGTAAATAATAATACAAAAAGCAGGGTATGACCTCTAATCCGGAAGGAACTTGATACGGGCGGGCTTGATCAAAACACTTGCCTTATCCCGCCAAGACTTTACGCTGCCCCAAATAGTTAGCCCATAAAGATTCTCATTCTCTCTGCCGGGATAGTGGTGTAAAATAATAATAGGGATAGTAGTTTGTAAGATCGATGGGGTTTTGAAAAATAATTTTGATTTGTGTAATTTTATTTGTTTGAATTTTTGGAGTGTAGTTTTAAAAATAAAGGTGAATATAGTTTTTTTTGAAAAGGTTTAAGTTATAAAATGTCTAAAACTTTATGTCAAATCATAAACTTTTTTATGTTTCCGAAATGATTTTTAATACAATATTTCCATTGGGAAGAAGTTATATGAATTATTATTGAAAATGCGCCAATAGGCCCATAACATTGAATATATATTCAATGTGTGTAGCAGTAGTACTATAGACTATTATAATTATAACCATTATCATATTTCAAAATGGGCTGGGCTTTCAGTTTTAGACCCTTATGAGTTTAGTTGTGTGGGGATATCATTATTATTATTTGATATTTTCAACTCGTAACTAATATCACGAGTCCTGAGAAAATGGCCCACTAAGCGACTCCTGCATACATTCAATTCAATTTAAATGTTGTTGCCCAATATAGCTCTCATGTCATATCTTTCCCGAGCTTAAAGTTGTATTTCTCTAACAACTAAATATAGTAGTAGTAATATCTAAGGCTATTAATTAATAGACAGAATTTTAATTGGAATTAACTCCAACTGATTATGATCTCTGGCTAATTAAAACACACACGAATTTGATTTGATTTGATTTGATTAAGGTGATTCATAGTTCGATATTCATGGAGGGAATATGGTTCCAGTTTAAAGATCTAAATTACATAAACAAATAAAAATTATACATACACAATGTTTTATTGATATTAGTGTTATTAACTTTGTTTTATTTTCATTCATACAAGATATGACTTAACATTTGCGTTTATTTTTCTTTCTTTTATGATCACTCTCACAGTCTCACTTAACAAGACATAAGTTAATTTTGATACTATATTAAAAATATTGTAGGTAGTTTATCAACAAGATCTAATAAATCTTTCTGGAGAATATAGTTAAATGTATCAAATATTGACCACTTCTATGTTGATGCTCATGAATAAATAATGAAAGATGTTTTAAGAAACTTATCATAGACAAGAATATAGTGGTAAATAATTGATTAGAGTCCAATGAACTTGTAATTTGTGAATGGCTAAAGTTATAGAATTTGACAAGTTTCACATTCAAATTCGATTAAAGTAATTTAGTTTGTGTACATGAATATGAATTTATTTGATCCAATTCGACCAATCAACAACTATAATAATATTAGACGATATTCAAATAGTATAATCACGCCGGTAATATACACTTACTAAAGTACAAAGTTGGAAACATTGTATTATTGTTCCAAAAAAAATGTTTTATAATTGTATGGGTGAAATACAGTTTCCTCCCTTAAAGTATGGGTGTGGTATCAGTTACCCCATAAAGTATCAATTGTAGCACTTACTCTCCTTTGTTATAGTTTTATAGTTTTTATTCCAAAAATACCCCCGCCCCTTTCATTAATAGAAATATCTTTATTAATTTATAAAAATAAAATTGTCTCTTTATTAATTATGAATCCATTCATCCACCAAACAACATTATGTTTTAATTTCTTCATTTTTTTACCATATTTTTTTTAATCTCAAATTTCTTTTTCATTTTCATCGCAATTTTTTATCCAAAAGAAGCAAAATAAATGAAGAAATTGAAATTTAATATTGTTTGGTAAATGGATGTATTCATAATTAATAAAAAAGATTGATGAAGAAATGAAGAAATTAAAACAAAATATTGCTTGGTGCCTACCGTGAATTTTGCGAAAAGAATTCGAAGGAGAATTACTCAATTTTTTTATTAATAATTTGTACCGAAAATAAATGAGATAATTATTATCAAATAAAAACATAGAAAAATATGGAGAAAAAAATTGAGTTAGAAATATAAAAAATTGAAACCTAAAATAAAGGAAACAAATTGAAACATAAATCAAGAAAAAAATTAGACGAAAATAAGAAAAAATTTGAGACTATAAAATCGAAGAAATGAAAAAATTGAAATATAATATTATTTGGTGGATGAATGAATTCATGATTAACATAAATATTTTTTGATAAATTAATAAAGAAATAATGTATATGTTTCAAAAGGGACGGAAGTATTTTTGAAATAAAATATTTAATACTATGACATAGGGGTAAGTGTTATAATTGATACTTTAGGGGAGTAACTGATGTCACTCCATACTTTAATGGGGGAAAGTGTATTTCACCCTAATTGTATTAACACTTGTGGTCTCTACAGAACCTATCAAAAAAGAAACGGTATTGATTATGGAAAAATGAAAGAAATTTTCCTGAATTTAGTATTTACAATCAAAATGAGGCCTAAAATTTTATAATTGTGTTATAGTGCATATAATTGGACATTTTTTTTTTCAGGACAAATGCGTGAAGTTACTGTGTTGCGAGTTAGCTCACATCTGACCGAACTTTCAACATAATAATATTTTAGTAAAAGAAAGATAGAAAACTTATTCTTTTATAGAGCTAATGTCAATTTATCCCATGTGTAATGTATAGTGTTTAATTTACTTCCTTGATATTTAAAAAAAAAAGAAAATCTTTATCCCTTGTTAAAAAATTTAAGAAGCAATTTACTCCATTCAGTCGGAGAATGTAACTCACTCATCTAAATTGAGAGTGTATTTGAGAAGTGTTTTTGTTACATAAGGGGATAAAGTGCAACATTTGTTAACACATGGGTAAAATCAGGGCGGATCTAGGCCCCCCAAAGATATTGCTTTGCCTTTTTTTTTTTTTTTAATTCTATTCATGTGTGTATATATATATATATATATATATATATATATATATATATATATATATAGTTCAATTGAATGCTTATTGGTTTATTTTAAAATATAAATTATAAAATTTTGTAAATTTAAGTGATATGTCTATTAATAGTATGACTTAATTAATTAAACTATTTAGGTCTTTAAACCAATATGAGAGCAGTGTATTGTGATATTAGTTTATTCATTATTTTATATGTTCTATATGCGAAATATAAAGTAAAGCTTGCAAAATATAAGCTTGAAAATAATATACAAGTTTATTTATTATCTATTATTTTGCTAATTTTTAATTCATAAGGAGAAGAATATTAGTTTTAATTGAAACTATTTTATAGTATATTATTGATCTTGATAAAAGTTAACATCCTCGACTTTGGAATCCTGGATCCGCCCCTGGGTAAAATGCCACATTTAAAAGAGGGATAGTTTTATCAATTTGTATCTTTTTAAGTTTAAAAATGTTAGGGAGGCTGCATGAAATTTTTATAAGATTAGCGAAGGGAGGGGGAGGAGGGATACAGTGTTCTTTTCAAATCAGGGGATTAAATTGAATATTATGCAAATTATAGGGGAAGAACTTACCATTAACTCTTCTTTTATTTAATTAAAATAAAAAAATTGGATCAAAGTAGCTTTATTCTAGCTCAGTTTATAAGGCCATCCGGGTGTGGGGAAGGAAGCCGTCTCTAGCGACTGGGGGCTCGCGCGAGCGAAGGAAGAAGAAAATTGGAACTTTTTTTTTTTTAATTTGTTAGTTAAAATTGTTTTTTTTATATGTTTCTAAATCAATAAAATTAATTATCTAAAGAAATATGTAATAAAATTAAATTTTCCTCCTAAATCCTAAATTAAATTTTTGTAGAATTGAACTATAAAATAAAAATAAAATGCTTGTCCGAAAGCTAGAGAATTGGACTGCATTTGTGTCCGTAGTTCGCAGGCTCGCACAAGTCTTGAAGATCCAAAGTGAATTTCGATCCATGATTTGCACCCCCTGCGTGAGAGGGAAGAGACTTTTGGTAGCTAGATTGTTATACCACTACATTGTCAAATCATATATAAACCTCGAGATTTTTCCTTCCAATTTCAATGTGGGATAAAACCACTTCTATTTTTGTTCTTCCATTTTAAAGGGTGATCTTTGAGAATCAATTTCTCATTCACCCGAATTCCGATTTGAACTTAGCATATACCGTTTTAATCTATTAACGGAGTAGAATATAATTCCGCAAAAATCCGAATGAATTTTGTACTTATCAAATTTATTTTAATTATAAGTGAGAGTGGACAAGAGTTAGAAATTTAATTATCACAATTTCGAAGCCGTGCCATTGAAGACGACTAGACAGGACTCGGGGTTTGGACAGAGGCAGACCCAAAGCTCCGGAGCCCTCAGCCCTGAACCCTTCCCCACAATTGGAGATGGTCTACACAAGGCATGACTGCTGAGAACAATTATATTTAATTGGATGAAATCAAAAGTCCAAATGCACATAAATATTATTTTGATTGGTAAATTTTGTAATAAACGCTAACCTTACTAATAATTACAAAATCATCAAACGTTTATTCACGTAAGATGCTATTCCAAAATAGCCGTCAATCACAATATTTTCTTTACGCTCCTAACTTTGAGCTGTTTTCCTTTCCCATCATTACACAAGAAGAGATAGTTCATGAAATTTGAAAATGATCGATTCCATACCAAAAAAGAGAAAAAGAAAATAGGTACTTAAAAAACAAATATCTAGACTAATTTCGATTGTAGATCGAGTGGATCTTAAATGAAATTTAAACAAGTCGACCATAGGTATTTTAATAATTTTACTTTTAACTTTTATGATGTTATTTTAATTTAGGATTTTTTGCACTTTGCATCCAAAAAATATGAACAATTCAGCACTTTGTACCCTTTTTTATTTTTCTCAAAAAATTTAGGGATAAAATAGGTAATTCAATTTTGGACCTTTGACACTTTCCACCCCAAAACACGAAAAATGGACATTTTACACTCCGAAATAGAATTAGCAGTTAGCACCCTTGAATTAAGAATAACTCATCAACTTGCAACCCCAAAACACAAGAAATTGACACTTTGAACCCCCCAAAACACAATAAACTGACACTTTGAACCCCCAAAACACAAAATTAGCACTTAGCACCCCAAATTATGAAAATTCAACAACTAGCATCCCCTCATTTTTTGGGCAAAGTTGACCACCGGGGGCAAAAAAGCTAGGGGCGAAATAGGTGATTTTTTTTCTTAAATATTTGAAAATACGATTATGAATACTAAAATACTCATTTCTCTCTCCACATGTGATATGATTCAGTCAATTTTATGTGTTAACTTTCTAGAAACTATTCGAATTCTTTATTTTGCTGATATTTGTACAATTGGTATTTAAAGAAATATGTTAAAATATATTATGCAGATGAATATTTTAGAATTCATAATCGTATTTTGTAAATTTTAAGAAAAAAGAAAATGAATTACCTATTTTTTCCCTAATTTTTTTTCACCCAGCAGTCAACTTTGCCCAAAAAAATGACGGGTGCTAGTTGTTGATTTTTTCTTAATTTGAGGCGGTAAATGCTAATTTTGTGTTTAGGGGGTTCAAAGTGTCCATATCTCGTGTTTCGGGGGTGCAAGTTGTTGAGTTGTTCTTAATTTGAGGGTGCTAAGTGTTAATTCTATTTCGGGAGTTCAAAATGTCCATTCTCGCATTTCAGGGTATAAAGTGCCAAAGATCCAAAAATAAACTACCTATTTTGTCCCTAAATTTTTGAGGAAAATAAAAGAGGGTGCAAAGTGTTGAATTGTTCATATTTCGAGAGTGTAAAGTGCTAAATATATATTTCGAGGGTGCAAAATGTATATTTCCCATATTTTGGGGTGCAAAGTTCAAAAATCTTTTAATTTGTCATATATATAATTTCAATATTCAAACAAGAAAAATGAAAAGATGAGGGCAAAATCGTCATAACAACAAATTCCAAATTGAAGCATAGCATCCAAACCGAACCTTATTCCGAATTCCGCACATTTCAATGCAAAATAAATACGTATCAAATACGTACACTCTCTGCATTTGATCCTTCCTTTTCCGTTATTCGAAAGAGCTACTCAGAGAATTTCTATAAATCGTAAATAATTAGAAAAACATCTTCATTCATATTGATTTTTTAGCTTACTAACGAATTGACGTAGGGAATACCGGCGAAGAGCTTTTCATTTTTCAATTTCGGAATTTCGCTGCAATTTTTCCGGGGAAATAGGGTTTTTTCGAACAAGAAACCGGTGAAATATTAAGCGGGTATGGTTTTGAGTGGAGTGATTGCACATTCGTGCGAGGACGATGAAAAAGAAGCGGTCAAGGAATGTGGAAATTCGCCGCCGCCGCCGGTGAGGGTTGTGGTGGGGTACTCTCTGACTTCGAAGAAGAAGAAGAGCTTCTTGAAGCCAAATTTTATTCGCTTTGCTCGGTATTCTTTCGACATTTCTTTCTTCTTGATAGTTACAATTTTGGTTTATGTACATGCAGTGAGCCAGTGGTAAATTATCCAGCGTTTCTGTGTAGGTTTTTCTTAAACCTCTCCTGGTTCGTTTAAACCGCACTAAATTTTAATGATTTCTTGAATTACTTGAATTCGCTTTTACATTATCGCCGAATAATTCTAATTCTTGTAAATATGTGCTTAAAATTTAGTATTTGGGTTTGAAAGCGTTAGTTTTCTGTTTAATAACACTACTTAAATTTGATCTGTTTTTGGACTTCATTTCCAAGTGTTACTAACCGGATGCATGCAGTTTTATAACGACCCACTCATTCTCCTTTGTTTCTAATCTGTATCTCACTATATAATTTTCAGATTTATGATTCTCTGCACGTTTGTAATATAGTATAATTTAGTTTTAGTGTGCGGAGTGCTATTCTTATTAAAATATACTGTTGCAGTTATGATTGGTTAACATTTTTGTGTATGGATGGGCTGATAGTTCTTGGTCAGTAGTTTGTTTGACTTATTTACTCCACTTCAACTGTATGAGGAGGAATATTGGACCTTATGTGATTATGCTTTTATGGGAATATTCCATAATATGTGCTCCTTAGGCTTCAGTCAATAGTATTGAATGACTTTATGGAGATACATCCGACGTCAATTTTCTGTTGCTTTCTTCTGCATAGGAAGATTTAGTATTGAATGATTTGTCCCCACTGACCTTTTAAAATTAGTATATCCAATTCAAAAATATATAAATGGTCTCACTAGTTTTGTATTTTACACCATTAAGACTTGATTGAGACATGGTTTTTAATTGAATATTGTGACATATTAGTGCATTTTTGTGTTGATGTATCATGTAAAGCAACTAACATAAGAAATACATCAAAAGCATATAATATTTTTCGTATTTTACACCATTAAGACTTGATTGAGACATGATTTTAATGGAATATTGTGACATATTATTGCATTTTTGTGTCGATGGAAAGCAACTAACATAAAGAAGTGCATCAAAAGCATAGAATATTCTGAGAGATTTGATTAGGACCAAATGAATGGTAAGAGATTTGATTAGGACCAAATGAATAGGACCTTCAAGCCTTGAAATGGAATTTGTACAGGATCTGCTAGAATGTCAGTGGAAGAGTTTTTTATTTAACAATTTAAGCTACAATTTCTTGAATCAGAATGCTTTATGTCTTTTTCTGGCTTATTACAAACTCAGCGGCTTGCTTCATTTGCTTGACACCTCTTTTTCTAGCCTGGCAATTAATATATCGTTCCAATCCAATCACTTGAAAAATGGGCTCGATACATTGTTGTCTGAATTCATGATATCCATATTTGCTTATCCGTGCCAGCCTATATTTTACTTCTCTTTGTATGCTCTTTTCAAGTGCTACATCTCTTTTGTGCCTTTCTACACTTACTCAAAGAAAAATGTTATAAGTTGTTTAGGGTAACCTGTCTTCTTTTGTTACTTGACAAGTATCATTTATCTGATGCAGAAGTAAAGGGATTCAATTTGTCTCCATTGATCTGAAAAAGCCTTTATCAGAGCAAGGTCCATTTGACATTGTTTTACACAAGGTTTGAGTTATAGTACATTCAAATGCATCTATGTAGTTTTCTGGAAGGCTATTGTAACTGCAAATTATCCTTATTGTCATTAATTTGAATGTTGAAACAAAAATCCTACTCTTTGATCACCACACTTATGGTTTAGCATCTTTTCCGAACATAATATTCCATTTGCTTTAGGGGCCAAAGGCTCACTTGCAGAGATAAAAGGGAAATATTAGATGAGTATTAAAGTCGTCTTGAACCTTACATCTATGCTATCTGTTTAGGGTGTTATTGTCATTGTAATAGTAGTTCCAATATGTGTAAATGAGTAGAGTTAGTCATTTTAGTTGACTAACCATTTTCTCACGAATTTGTCTTTTCTTATTCCACTTTCAATTCATTCAACACTTAGATGAATTTCCTTTCTTGACCAAAGTTTTCCAACTCAATGGACTTCTAAATCCTGCGAGTGATGTTCTACTTTCTGTTGCTGTCTACATCTCCTCGGAGTATCTAATAACAAAGGACAAAACCAACCAAATGATTTTATTTCCGCTACTCATTCTTGTCGGTCTAATTCAATAGTTCATGGCCTATTATTCATATTCAGGAGATTAATATGCTCCTGGAATTTGCAACTCCCCGTAGTGATCAAATTTTTTCTATCTCCTATTTGCTTGAATGCCACAAAAGAGGAATCACTTTATTCTATATGGTTTGACATTATAACTATTGTTCTTTGATTGGGATTACTGAGTTTTCTGAGTTGGTTGATAAATTTTTTACCTCACTTTATCCGTTACTGGATCGACTCCTTGATCGAGTGACAAAATTTAACACTCCTTGATCGAGTGACATTATAACTATGGTTTGACACAACAAAGTGTTAATTTTGTCACAAGCTTTTAATTGCTTCCTTATAATTCTCCATAAGCCCAAAAAAGAAAATTTCCAAAACAACAAAACAAAAGAATGTTTAGGAAAGGTAATTAAAACAAATTAAGAATAGAGTTGAAGAGGAAAAAATTGTTAAAAAGTGGGTTGTGTAGATCTTATAATTATCGTTTTGCATTTGTTGGCCTTTACCCCTCCCCCATATGCGTTTAATTAATTCTTATGTACATCCTCTGCTGTTACATGAGTAGCTTTTCTCTCAATAAAAGACAAAAAGAAAAAGAAATTTTAGATTCTACTTAGCTTTTAAATATCGATTGATTTCCTTTTTTTGTATTCAGTCTGCAGGGAAGGAGGGGTCCCAGGTTATAGAGGTTTGTTCTCCCAACTCCGTACTGATTTATGCGAATTGAACGACATAAAACTGACCTCTCTAATGGATGCTCTGGTCATTGTTCAGTCTATGCCATGAATCTTCTAGCCATAGTCTTTAAAAGCGCGCTATATCCCGAAGTGCAGAAAGCACAGGCCTTGCACCTTGCGAGCTCTTTCTTGTGCCTTATGCGCTTTTCCCCTGAGACGGGTGTGCACTAAAGCGCATTAAATTTAACGACTTTTAGTGCTGAATTTCTTGTTTAGACATAGATTTCAGTGATTAGTTCTTCATATTTCATTAAGATGCTAATGTTGAAATTGTCGGACTCTTGAATATACTAAGAACTAAATATTTATGTGCTTTACTTCAATGAAGCGCACGACTTGCTTTGTGCTCTAGCTCCAACACACCTTTGCGCCTTAGTGGACCTACCCTCTTAGCAAATGTTCTCATGCTAGGGGAGATCTTATTCTTGCTACCTTATCTCCAAGATAGATTTATAGTCATAGGATTTATTTTGATACTTCATATAGGATTTCTGTAGTAATATTATCCTAGTATACATAGGAGTAATTTCGATTTTAGAAACTTTCCGGCTGTGACTTCCAGAAATATTAGTTTCATTACTTCACGCATATAGGACATCACGTGATGCAGGTAATTTGTTAAGAAATATTATATTTGAAGTTCAGCAGGATCTTCTGATTTATGTTTGGTTGGAGACATTTTTGTAGAGAATAGTTACCTGAAACTCATAACTCTAAGTAAATTGAAATATGCCAAATTATTAAGATATGTTACACTCTTGATGCTGAACACTAAAATTGGCAAACTTGGAGTTTACATATTTGTAGTGTGGAATGAACTCTCAGCTCAGCTGAGGAAGATAATTTCTGAGATGCCACAGGATCTTTCTTTATCTCAAATTCTATATATTTTTATTTTAAAGGATTATCAAAGAGCACATCCAGAAGTGATGGTCCTTGATCCTCCTGAGGCCATTCAACATGTACACAATCGTCAATCAATGCTCGAGAACGTTACTGATATGAAGTTGCCTGATTGCTATGGTACCATAGTGCTGCATGGCATTTTTTCCAATATACGAAATTTTCTGTCCTCCCTCCCTCCCTCCCTCTCTGCCTCTTGCCCTCCAAATCCGAGTATTTCTTCCGCTCTTAAATATTGATAGTATGTCTGTGATACACTCGGTATCTAATGCTGTTTTTGCTATGAACTGGTGTAGGGAAAGTTTGCACTCCGAGACAGTTGGTGATTTTGAAAGATCCAACTTCAATACCTGATGAAGTTACTAAAGCAGGACTAAGAGTACCTCTAGGTAAGCTGATTTTAATATCTGTATTATGTCTCATTGAATTGTTATGATGAACTTGTCAAGACTCATGAATTTGGGTATACAATATGTTCAATATCTGCGATTTTGCATTATTAGTATCTTATACAAGCTGAAATTGTTGATTCTTCTGCATGATTAATTTCTCACCTAAACTTTATCAAATTCTGTCATTTCAGTTGTAAAACCGCTGGTTGTGGATGGAACCGCAAAATCACATGAACTATTCCTTGCATATGATAAGTTTTCCCTCTCGGAACTAGAGCCTCCGATGGTTCTACAGGAGTTTGTTAATCATGGTGCGTATTTTTGTATGTTTTCCACTGTTTCTTTCAGGTGTTACCTATTCAATTTTATGACTGGTTGTTGTATTGTAGGTGGTGTTCTCTTTAAAGTCTATGTTGTTGGTGAGTCCATAACAGTTGTCAGGCGTTTCTCTCTGCCTGATGTGACCAAATGCGACTCATCCCAGAGTTCAGGTGTTTTCCCTTTTCCGAGAGTTTCTTGTGCTGCGGCTTCTGCAGAAAACGTTGATCTGGATCCTTCTATTGCTGGTGAGTTTGAGTCACTTTGCGGCAGTTACATTTTGCCTCTTGTGAGTGTTGGTGCTTTTATAACAAGTTAGGCAGGTGACACATGCAGTGATCCTTTTTCACCAAAAAAATAGATTTTTGATATTAAGTGGTATTAATGATACAGTTATTCTATCACTTGAAGAAATGAAGAAATGAAAGTGTGAAACAAATATGAGGTGTCACATTCACATATAGATGCTTACAGACTTAAACCGTTGCGCCCTTAGATTAATTACTTTTATCCATCAAATAGTTTTATTCTCGTTTATTTTTGGATATACTTAACTTGTCATTGGGGCAATAGGTTTTCGTTGACTACTTAGTGTTAACTGGAAGTTGAAAAGCTTATTCACATGGTTCCATTGATCAATGCAGAACTTCCTCCACGGCCTTTGCTTGAGGGGCTTTCAAGAGAGCTCCGTCATCGACTGGTAAAAGTTTTTTCCTAATGAAATTCTGATTTCATGTACAACACCTATTTTCACCGTCAATTTGGCACTTTGTAATATTTGCATGATCTGTGTTAAATCTTGTCACATTTAGGGCCTCCAACTGTTCAATGTAGATATGATTCGCCAGAAAGGGACCAAAGATTTGTATTATATCATTGACATCAACTACTTCCCCGGTACGTTTCATTTGTTTTTTGCTTTGCAAATTATAGCATGTGTACATCATCATTCTGACCCATAACTCATCAATCATAATTGCTACACGAACCAGAGTAATGGAGCAAATTTTCTATTTAGACTGATTTTGATGTCTAGGAATTGGAGTATATATTTTCTTCTTTTGGATCAGTAGTACAAGCTCGTCAAGTTAACGCTTTTTTGTTGACAGGATATGGAAAAATGCCAGAATATGAGCAAACATTTACAGATTTTTTTCTTAATCTTGTCCAAAGCAAACATAAACAGTAACCTGATGCATAGCTGTGGAAACATGTATAGAGCTTGTATATCATTTTGCCATCAGGTTTAGCTTCAAAAGTTTAGCCAATTCAATTTCATTAGCTGTAATCCACAACAGTCTATTAGGGTAGGTAGATTTTTTTTCCAAGTGACTTGTTAATTCTCAGGAAGGAAAAACTGAGCTTTTCATTCTAGTCTCATTTAGAACATTTTTTGTTTATTAAATAATTGACACATTCATTCAAAATAGGCACGGTTTACTCAAGAGTACAACTCTTTCTGTCTGTCTGCGTTTGTTATGATCCAAGTGCTTAATGGTAATTTATGTTATAAAACGACACTGCACTGCTCTCAATTAAGCAGTGAGGAATAGAATTTGCAAAATGGTGAGCGAATAATAGAGGGTGGGAGAATAGGTTGCCTCTGTGTAATTAATATTACTGATCCAAAAGGGACCATTGAATTAATTTTGTCAAAATGCATTAAAAGAAAGAATATTATTAATTCACCATCTTCAACTTTGAATTGTGTTTTGGTCAGTTATATGTTGAATTATTTCCTAATGACTTTTAGAAACACGCTAGAAAAAATTATAATAATTTTTTTTACTAAATTAAGTGAACTACTAAACTTTGAATGTAGTTATAGATCTAGTACCTTCCAATAGTGAACACTGTTCAATGCCTAGTACAACCAAATATATTAAACATATTTAAATTGGTATTTCTTTTTTTATTAATCTCTTTTGTAACTTTTTATTCTTAGATTTCAAAATATTACAAAAGAACCATTCTCCTGCGTCTAAATAGTACAGGCCACTCCTTTAATCGTGTCCATCCCATTTTTTAATTAATTAATTTTCACACACCATGTTGTTGCACATCAAAGTATCAAACACATTTGAACCAGAGCCTTATCAACATCCCGGAGCATCCTTTTTTTTGATAAATTACCGAAATTATATTACTAAACAAAATAAATTACAAATACATTATAGTAGGCACAAGATTTAAAAAGAAAATGAACAATGAAGATCCAATCAATTTCGGAAAAACAGAACAAACAAAAGAGAAAAGAAGAAGTGAAGAAAATGCGCATGATTCCCAGACGGGGTGAAAATCGGTGCCAAATCTTTGGACCGATCCCAAGAGGAAACCTGGAATAATAATCAAGTGCTAAAACCAAGACCAAACTCCTAAAAATGATCTTCTCTTCAAAGAACACAAACTTTAAAAACCATTGTGAACCACCACAAACGCATCTGCAAAAACAAGTAAAAGACAAACACAAAGCTACAAGCATAAAAAACGCATAATAACGAAGATCCGAAAGCTTTGGAGGCAGGTCAGAGGAAGGAGACCGAGTCGAATCTGGTGGTGGAGGCGGATCTGACGGTGGTGGCAGATCTGGATCTGGCGGTGGCGGCGGATCTGGTGGAGGCGGCGGATCTGATGGCGGCGGCGGTAGGGCAGTTAGGCGAGCCCAGGTTCTCACTATATGGGTAGTTGCAAGTTTTGAGGGTGAAGATGGCTCTTGCAAAGGAGTTGAGTTAAATGAGTGGAGGTTTTGAGAAAGAAAGTGTGGTGTATTGAAGAACAAAATAAAACTTGACATGTCCTCAAATCAAAAGAGGAAGAAGACAAGGGAAAACAATGGAGCACAAAAGCTGAAGAAGAGAACATCACAAACGGCCGGGGAAGAAAGGCCGAACTGCCGAGGCGCCGACAGGAAGAAACCCTAAGAACAATTTTCTCTAGAGAGAGAAAAAAGTTCACCCAAATCGAATTTTATATGGTACGGAGCATCGTGACACTACATAATTTAGTCTTTAGGAATCCGCGCAACATAGTTTGACATCGAATTTTCAGCTTCTTCAAATCCTTCAAATAGAGGAAAAGATTTCCGATTGATAAAACAAAGAGTTTGAATTCAACTGAACTTATAGCATAATGGAAGCTTTCTATTAACAATAGTAGACTTACTCTCGACTAGGACACGGTGATGCATATACTCGGTAAATCCAGCCAATCAAGGTTAATTATTAAAATTTAGACCAAAAAAATTTCTTCCACAATTACGAGGCATTAAATAAATTTATGTGCTATCCACTTCGCATGTCTCGGACTGCTGTTCCTTTTGGTAGTTGGAACAACTACAAACCAAATGGATGGAACAGCAACTTATATTATTACCACTTAATTATGGCTCTGGACACTATACTGCGGTACCAGTCAGGGGATATGTACAAAAACCTTCTTTTACCAAATCTACAAGTGAAAATATGGAGATACAAAAGAATAAACAAGTCTTTTCTGGCTCATATGGTCCCTGGACGCATAGGTAAATCCAGAGTTACCAGAAAGGACACCACCTGAAATCGGAAAAAAAGCACCTTTATGTTATCGATACAGAGATAACACGACAAAAATGCTTGAGATGGTTATATATGGCAATGTTTTTTCTTTTATCATTTTATCTAACATTTCTGTATTTGCTTTAATAGAACAAACAGATACTTGTAGTAAATTGGTCTCATGTTGTATGAATCACAGAAGAAAGGACTTTCTAAAATCTGAAGACATACCCGACATAATTTTGGCACAGATTTTCATGTGAGGATGCTTGTAGAATAAGCTTCTGAACTTGTAATTTGATAGATAATCCATGTTCAGCCTCACGAGTATCACCAGCAATCAAGGTACTACTGTTGTCCGGGGACTGCGGGATTAAGCTGGATGGCGAGGAGGTAGAAGTAGAGAAATCCCGGCCTGTAAGTTTGTTGCTCATACGAGCCATGACAACAACCGCTCTCTCATTCAGAACCTCGTTAGCATCGCCCAATTGATGGAAAGCCTAAAACAGAGTTGAACTCATAAGCATTCATGACAAGGAAGATATATGGAAGTATAACCAATACCTGAAGAAGCTCCTTCTCGCGATCTGCCCGCTGTGGTTCAAGTATATCCGTATTAGTAGCAGAATCCTCAACATCATCAACAGATTGGGTGTTCGTACTCGTAATAATTGACACTTGAGGCACTTCGTTAAAGTTGAACAGACGCCAATTTATTAGAGGATCATGCACAAACGCCTGAAGAAATCAATCATAAATTATGACCATAGAGGGTCAAATTAATGTTAACCCGAATTAAGTACAACTACAATAAAGAAAACTGATATACGTTTAGTCAAATCCCAAAAGGACTTCTAGAGTTCAAGATGAAAATTCTTAAAAACTTTCACCATCTCAAAATCTCACAGCTATTAAAAGGAACCCAAATTAGTAGCACCACCACCAGAGCACTTCACTGATAATTAAAGAGGAAACAAAAACTAAAGCATCTACACCATTGCACAACTATAATCTTCAACATCCTATGAGTGTTACCACTGTGGCTCTTGCAATGAGTCAATCCCTGTCATGAATTATCCGAGCACCAGTACGCAAGCTACCAGTCAGGCAACCTTTACTAAGCATCCGCCCTTACGAGTATCGACACAAGCACAAAAGATCAGAAAATCCTCTGTGACCGTGCACGATTTGGATGTAATTAAGCCTGACCACAGCAAATCCATAGAGGTATACCTAGTGTCCTGGTATAATTAGGTAATAGCTTTTGCAGAAAATAGTCGTGATATTATTGACCAAATTAAGAATGATGTATAGCATTTGTGAAAGTAAGAATGGAAGGCGCAATTTTTTTTTTTGAGAATGGAAGACACAAATTAATTCCATGTGTTGAAGGAAATGAGGCATAGCAATAAGCGAGAAAATGGCTGAACTCATTTGCATAAAACAAAAACTACAATTATTAGGCGCATCCCCTGACAACCAATAAATTCTAAAATCATCCAGATATTTTGTTAGTAATGGGCCAAATTTCACCAAGAAATCTGATAGGAATGAATATAATCAGAGCAGATTCAGTTTGTACCTCCATCATTGCCATAACACTGTCTTTATTTGTACGCAGAACCTGCATAACACTTTCGCAAGTGGAACGGAAGTTCCCTTCAATACCACTTACCTCCATTGCTTTTACAAGCATCCTAGTCAGGCGAAATGGAACCTATACCAAACCAAAAAAAAAAAAAAAGAAAAATTGTTAAAAAAATATGTGCTTTAATTAAATTGAAAACTTATCAAAACAGGAAGCAAGATTGCCAACCTTTTCAGGGAATTTCTCCCGGTTCATTGAAGCTTCAAAGCAATCTCCAAAGTCTATATGCAGTATCTTCCCACTGGCAACATCATCTTGTCTAAATAAACTGAAATTTTTCTCAATAAACAAGCATGTGTTTAGTCATTCTATACCTGTAACGATGCAGCATAAGGTTGCTTGGATGTCGATCACCCAGGCCAAGTAAGTAACCAACCTGAAAAAGCGGAGCTCGTGACCGACAATGATAACATTTTTAATAGACTTGAAAAATGTTACTTGGAGTTAGTATGACTTTTTTGCCATTAGGCTTCAAAAAGTTAAATTTGTAAGACTTCCAACATGAGATAACGAAGAAAAGTTTGAAAAAAAATTATCTTCTCTTTTTTGGAGACAAAACACCACTTACTAGAACTTTATTGACTTCTTTTTATAACTCTTGTAGCTTGATTTATAATATATCAACATGCCTCTAAATAGGATCCAACTCCATTTGACAATAACAGAACAAAATATATATATTCATCTTTTTATGATAGTAATTGAAGAATACCAGATGATTTCTAATGCATCAACATGGCTTTAATTAGTATCCAACTCAATTTGACATAGTAACAGAACAAAATAAATATTCAGATCAATTTATTAATTGAAAATACCAGACAATCGTTTCACACCATAGTCTAACGTTTAAGTGTCTGAATAAGAACATCATATAATGTGTCACGTGTTCCAAACTGGTACTTTATGCACATTGAACATAGACGAGCACTCAGAGATAAACTGAAAATTAATAACCCTGGTGACAACTTCCAAGAATCTAGGGAATGGTAATATGGTTGGCATTGTTAAATGTACCAAAAAAATATAAACCAAGGAAATAGTTAGTTAAAATCTTATGCCTCTTCCTACCAAAATGAGACTTTAAAGCATCAAGATCACATAAAATACATCTGATATAACAACCCAACTTCTTCAAATACCATCCCTGTGCACACATTCCTCAAGGGAAACATTCGAGAAAAGTTTAACTGAACTATGACTAGCTGATAAAGTTATAGTAACAAATGGATCATTTTAGATAAGAAGCCATTACCATGCTCATTACGGCCAAGCTTCTTGTATAGTTTGTCCTCCTGTCTAACCAGACCTCTGAAGTTCGACTCTTTAACCATAGCACCTAGCATATTCAGAAAGCAAAAATAAGCATTTACCCGAGAGTGAAGGAGCATTCAATGTCTGAATTATGCCCTACCCTTGCCAGGTCATTTCCTTCTGTATTTTGCAGGGCGTACTCAAATACCTCCACCTTTGCAACAAGAGGCAAATGATCATAATCCGGAGCAAAACTAAGCATTAACTTATGCTCTTGGTTTAGTGTGATCTACAAAAAAACAAGTAGGCACTAATATCAGGAACTGCACTCGTTGCACCGATATAATCTAAACACAATGACCTGAGGTGTGATAGTGGGGTGGGGTGGGGTGGGGTGGAGGGGGTGGGGGGGGGGGGGGAAGATTGAAACTAACCTTTCTGGCATCCCTATATTCCCGGATGAGTTGGTGCAGGGTATCACAATCCGGCACCCATCCAATGAGGCCGCTATTCGGAGACAGAGGAATAACAGCATATCTTTGGATAGAGAGATCTTTCTCAAATGTTTTTCTGGAATTCCCCAGCAGAGTATTTACTAAACCAAAGAGCTGGTACAGAAGTAATAATGAGAGTGCTATTTAAGTAATAAATGGAGACAGCAATTAATTATTTTGATAGCTTTAACTTCAGCGAAATAAAAGATAACTCGCATAATTATATGTTCTGAGCAACAGCACCATCCACAAAAACTAAAATAACATAAAGTTAATGAAAAGGACCTGCATGACACGCTCATCTTGGCGTAAATCTTCATGTCCCTTCAACAAGAAAGCATAATCTTCTCCATCACTTCCATGAATTGTCAATTTACGAGGTCGTTGTTTGGATGTTATGACAACAAGCTGGGGTGCAAATGATGAAATTGTCACTACTGGAGAATCTGGGGAAGGAAATGGTACCTTTTATCAAAGACAATGAATAGCATATATTCAAATTTCAAATTCTAAATAAATTAAAATTTCAACTGTACCAGCTTTATAGGTTCCAGGAACAGCCAGTTTAAGATCACGGCACTCCAAAAGTTCTGGAGAAACAGACTGGTTTAAAAAAGAAACATTACTTTGCGTCTTGACAGTATACACAATTTACAGTAACAAACTTCTAACTTGCCTGTAAGTCCAAGGTAGTGAGAGTTTGAAGCTGCTTATCGATCCTCCTAAATACATGGTAATAGAGATCCCAGGCCTGGTGTGGAAATAGATGAACTCATTAGCAACTGTACAGCCAGATAAAGAGTGAAAACACGTATGTGAAGAGCACTTCCACTAGATGCAAGTTCAACAGAGTGCAACCAAGACCATAAAATAAATAAATTATAATCCACTGTCCAGCAAGCACTTGTAAACCACAATGCCAATTCTGTGCTAGCAACTCAAAATGGTGTACATCATTTAAGCATTCCATTTGCATTCCTTTACATACAATACTACTAGAAAGCAACCAATGTAATTCAGTTGCCATTCCAATACCACAGAAGAGATTCCGTAACAAATAAGTAAAAGATACAATTATTTTGAATAGAAAGATGAACTAGATATATTTGGAATGCAAGCATTAGTAACATACAACTATGACATTTACATGATATGAGTAATTCTTACTGTTTACTTTTCATTGAAGATTACAAGTTTTGAACAAAATATTTCTAATTTCATTTTTATTAGTAAAATAGACAATGCTACACCAACATGACTACAGACGACCAAATGAAGAGAGAAGCCAACATATGTAGCATGGCTTACCTAGCTGGTTGGGTACTACAGGATAAGTATAACCTTAACAAACTCTTGAGGATTGCAACAAAGGATTATAGCTCAAAATACACATGGCAATATAATTGATCAGGATTGGATTCACTATTATTCATCCGACATTACGAAGCATCTATGTATGATAGGTTTGTATTCCTCCCCTCGTTATATTGAAGGCCACAGTTACTCCGTGGAATGGTACTTTAATTGGTAATGGCCAATGCATAACTTTAATACTATATTCATCTGATTTACCACAATAACCTTGGAACTAAACTGGTGGGAGTTCATTACAAAGAGCAAGAACAGAAGACATACCAATTGGAGCTGTGGATCAGATTTTTTCCTAAATTAATACCTGGGTTAATTCCGCATCTTTTCCAGTTCTTCTATATTTCATGCAGCACTCATAAGCCTCCAGAAGTTCATGACGGTATGCCTGAAGCACAACATATGGTCCAGTTATAAAAAAGAATCGGGTCTAACAGGGAATGATTGTTTAGGAATAACTTTAAAAGAGAATCGCTGTTGCAACTTATGTGGATGATTTACAAAAAAAAACTGACCATCATAATAACAAAGTAACAATATCTTCAAGAATTTGTTAATACAGACAGTTAAGTGCATAGACGGAATACCTGAATGAAGGCTTTCTCTTTTATGGTGGTATTGTTCTTCATTGCCCCTTCTTCAAGCATTTCGTGCATTGGCTCTAACACATTCAGCATTCCTTCAATGTTATGTTCACCAAAATATAAGCGGCTGGCTTCTTCCAATGCCTCATGCCACATTTCGTGCCATAGTATAGCAACTCGGATCAACTCCGTAGATACAAGTTGGGCCTTAAGCAATTAAAGGCTAAAGATCAGATATTTGAGGAAATAAGTGCATAAAAGATCATTAAGGCATTGTAGTTTCACCTCGTCCACTAGTACACCACTGTGCTGTCGAACCATATCAACCACTTCTTGAGCTGCCTGTTTTCGCAAATTGCTAATTGATTTACACGCCACAAGGAGAGGGTACATAAGAGCCTGCAAAGAAAATAGTTTTTCTTTATTCGAACGCATTTAGTGATATAAAGGGCACTGATGATGTGGGACACTAAGCTGCTGAAGACTCATTCAGAAGGCCAACAGAAAAAGACAAAAAAAAAAAAAAAAAAAAAAAAAACCGTAGTTGTTACATAGGGTCTAGCAGTCTGCAAAATGCAGAGACTTATTTCCATGACAGAGAGCCTCAACTTCAAGGTTCATTTAAATAATGTCAACTTAAGGAAAAATATTTATTTTATCATCACAAAATAAATTACCAAGAAACTCACTCAACAGTTCAATACATGAATGCATCAAAACCACCAAGCCAAAAATATGCTGCCCTTGGCAGTCTATTTTTCTTTAACAGTGTGCACTATAACACAAAATCAGTCAATTCACTGTCCTTGTGATGTGTACACATCCATTGGCCACACTACACAAACTTTATAAGGCATATCCTTCATGTGAATGACAACTTCCATAATTGAGAAAAGTCGAGAATGGTAGCAATTGATATAGTAAGCAAACTTGAAGGTAATGTAATGGAAAGATACTTATCCTTACAGCACGTCAGCATGAAAAATGTTTCAAATAAAAAGGACAATTTTGGGCAGTCATTTCTGAGCGAAAGCTACTGTAGCCATTGTCCAGCTGAAGTTTTGGAAATTCAGATCCTGCCATCTATGATTACAACATAATTCTCATCCTCAACAACTCTAAAGCTCCTACAAGGATATGATGCAAGTAGCAATATTTTACGATTAACAGAACAAACTGCATTATTATTGACTTTTTAAAATATAAATCATATTATATGAAGTTATTTGAAGTTAACAGATTCTGGGAAGAGGTCTTGACAGTAACCTAAGCAGGTGTTTGGTTTGCTGAATGATGGTGTGGGAAGTGAATTTCAAAATATTAGGAAATTCATTTTCTCATCATGTTAGTCTTGAATCAAAGTGTGTTTTCTATGGAACATCGCATGACTTTCAGAAAGTCCTCCACAAATGTGGTTCTGATTTTGCACACTTCTTGAATTAAGGAACTTCCCTCCAGGAAGACAAGTCTCGTCAAATAATTGAATTGTTTTTGTTCAATTTTGATTAAAAATACATTGTAAGAAAATAGTAAACTGCATTATTAAATTACTGAATCACACACAAAGCATTGCCTTGACCAAACATTACATTGCTGTAAAAGATATGAAACAAGTGCCTACAAATATATTGATGCTGGATGAGTTTAATTAAAAAAGAAAATTCTCAAGCTTGCATGAAAAATATAATAAGGTGGGAAATTTGAAGAGAACGCAAAAGGAGTTCTAAGGAAGAAAAACTACAAAGGTCTCCCTGGAACAAGAAATCCTCTTTTATTTCTTTGTTTTTTTCAAATAAAGACCTTGCCCTTGTAGAAGTTTATTTTCTTTCTCCAACTTCCTAGAGGATATAAACAACATATAGATAGGTTAATCTTATTGCAGCAAATATGAAGAACTTCTTCTTGCTTATTTACCTAAATTCTTACCTTTAAAAAAAGGTGCACATTAAAGAATGATAAGTCGAAGTAAAGAAACAAACCTGAGGATGATTCTGACCAATGCGTACTAATAGTGATTGTATCAGTTCTCTGACTGCATGATTATTGGAATGTATCCTGGCAATTATCTGAGGCAAAACAACCAACCATGTGTTTATATTTACAAGTGAAAATCCTTTCTGTAATGCATTCTGAACGTCTGATGTAGCTCCATGGTTGAACCACAAAGTGAGGAGACGTAGGATATCCTGAATTCAGGAACAAAACCATAAATGAGAATTGAGATGATATGCCAAAAGCCAACAACTCAACAGAGTATCAAACATCAATGATAGTTAAGGGAGCATCTAGAAAGGGATACTGAAATTGAATTTTCCTAAAAAAGGAAAAACATAATAGATGAGATGCAATAAGAAGACAGCAGACAGAAATGTTCAGAAGACATCTCAAAGAATGAAATAATTTGTGGTCTAGCAGAAATAATTGCTCATATACGAGGCCAAAACAAACTGAAATCTTGCTCTGAGAAAAAAATACCTGAGCACGAATACTTCAAAACACAATAAGAAGAAAAGCAGCATATAGAGTTTATAGTGGACAAGAATCTTAACAGTGTTTTACCTGTAAACTGTCATCAACTCCTTTCGTATGTGCCGCACAAGCTATGGAGTGAAAATATCCTGTGACCCCTGCAACGACGTACTGAGCAGCAATACTTGGGAAGCCTCTCAAAGTGTAATGGGACATAACTGCTGTATTAAATAGTGCCCATTTATGCCAAGCTTTTGCCCATTTTGTTGCACATTGAGTTGCATTTCGGAACGCGTCAAGTATTTCTGGAATCATAAAAAGCCAACTATCAATCAGATGTAGTAGCTAAAAGCTGCCCCAACATCAAAGAGAAGATGGAAGATGTAGTCACACATGCGGGGCAGAATACACGCACACACATGTACATACATACGTATATATGTGTATTTCTATTTATATATATATAGAGAGAGAGAGAGATAAAGGGAAGAGGAGGAGGATCAAGTGCCTTGTATAGAGTCATCATCCAGACCAGGGGAAAGTGCCCACTGCCAAGTTCCTAACTGAAGACAAACTCTGGCAACAAGAGGAATATTTGAACTACACGACATGACAGGCTGTGCTTGTTGAAGAACTGGAGTTCTTGAAAGGTCCATTGCTAAATCCTGGAACATGGAAATTCTAGGCAACATAGATATCGCAGGAATATAATGAACACAGGAAAAGTATATCATCAGCAATGCGTTGCATGCATTGACGCCCAAGATAATTTACAGCATACCTTCAGTCTAGCGTAGGCTTCCTTACGCCTATGGTCCTCCCCAAGCGACCACTGATATTTTAGATAAGCTAGAATTACTTGAGGATCCCCATGATATCGTACAGTTGCAGGAATTGTTTCAGGATCAAACTACAAGTGTCATAAAGAAGAGTCAGCTAATCATATAGAAAGTGATAAGATAGCATATACACCAATATGAATCACAAACCTGTAAGAGTTTGATTAAAGTTGATCTAGCTTGACTAATCCTCCCACTTGTACGGCAAAGCGAGGCAAATTTGATCCATGTCTCTGCATCTTCTGTAGGTGGCAGAATAAGTGACCTGACAGCCAAAAGGGCTTGCCAAACCTGTGAATCAAAAATTTGAGGGTCATAATGAGGTCTAAAGAAAATAATAGAAGGCATAAGTTCAATTGTCATACGAACGAGTATTGTTTTGGCTACAAAAGAGTTATCTTTTTCTCAACATTGACTGAGACCTAAAGAAATCGAATAAGAAGGAAAAATAGCTCATCAACACTTCACCTCTACATTTCGTTTTGTGCCTTTTATGCGTTCATTCCACATGTTGCGGATGAGAACTCTTCGTCCCTCAGCAACAGGATTTCCAACAGGAAGGGTGCAGTAATCAATGACCTGTTTTAAACAGGTCATCAGAATGTTTAAGATGATAGATTTTCATATTCAGATAAGGCAGCGCTGCAGCAGAACTTCTTGAGAACACAAAAGAGCATATTACCTCTTCCAATTCCGACAGCTGCTGAATGCGAACCATGTTGCTATATGCACGTTCATAGCTTTCAAGAACCTAGCAAGTAGAAATTGGTGGGATTCAGAGGCACCAGGACATGGCTTTAATAGGTTAATGCGAACTTACACATGTAAACTTTAAAATGCAATTACATCCCTACTAATTTTAGTAATTTATGAACTTTGCCATGTTATTTTTTAGAGGCATAATACAAAACCAATTTAAGGCAATGGATAAACAATGAACACGTCCAAGACAAGAGCCACAAAAATATAGAAAGCTAAGATGTTAAAAAAGATATGATTTTACTACAAATTAAGTCATAAAAAGGGGTTTTGTGCTATGATGACAGATAACATTATTTCAGCCAATGCTATGATGAGGTTAATAACCACTAAAAGACCAGTCTCAGGCCATACTTGATAGGTGAGCTACAACAATTATTATTTATGCTTCCAGAATGCATTAGGTCATGCTCTGATATGGGATTGTGTTTGTAACGCTAAGATTCAAAATACCAGTATCAGACTATTATATATTGTAATATTATTATTCCTAACTATTAGAGGAATCTATTTAGGAGACCTTCCTTAGATAGAGTTCCTAGATTGTGTATATATACGACTTGTAGTGTATCTTTATTCATTCAGAAATATATGAAATTCTTAGTTAACATAGTATCCAGAGCCTTAGGGTTTTGTTAGGTCTGAAATTCTGTATGGGCAAATTAGGGTTCTTTAAATCAGAAAATTAGGGTTCCTCAAAATAACACAATTAGTGTTTATCTTGGGTCACTATCCACAGTGCCTGTTTCTTATCACCGCCGCTAGAAGGAAGATTATCCACTGTCCAGCCGTCGTTACCCCAGATTCCGGCAGCCAGATTCGCCGTCCACCTTTTGATTTCATCTTCTGTCCAAGCGCTGGTGCGTGAAGGCGCGTCCGTACCGGCACATATCTCCGGTAACTGTCTCCAGCATCGCCTGACTCTTTACAGCACGTCTCCGCGCCTGTTTGTGGTAAACCACTTTGGATTTGTTCCTTTTTGGTTGGATTTTGGTTCTTTTTGGTTGGGTTTGGTTCTTTTTGGTTGGATTTAGAATTTTTTGGTATATTTCCCTTTGGTATTATGAGTGATAAGAAAGTTGTTTTGCCAAATGTGGTTCCTATTATGTCCAAAATCACGGAACATAAACTTAATGGCTCCAAGTTTTTGGATTGGAGTAAATGCGTGCAACTATATTTACGGAGTATTGGCATGGACAGTCATCTAGTTGATAATCCCCCCAAAGATGAGTTGAAATAAAAATGGATGAGGGAGGATGCTCGATTATTTCTGCAAATACGGAACTCCATTGACAGTGAGGTAATTGGTATGATCACTCACTGTGAATTTGTTAAAGAACTGATGGACTATTTGGATTTTTTGTACTCAGGAAAAAATAATGTTTCTCATATTTTTGAGGTGTGCAAAGCTTTTTATCGAGCGGAAAAACATGACAAGTCTCTCACGAACTACTTTATGGATTTTAAAGAGAACTTGTGAGGAGCTTAATATGTTGTTGCCATCTAGTCAAAATGTGAATGTTCAACAACGGGAGAAGATGGCTATCATGAGTTTTTCTTGGTGGTCTTTCTTCTGAATTTGAGACCGCAAAGTCACGAATTCTCTCGAGTTCTGAATATGAGACCTGCTTTGTTAGGGATCATCGTCCACGTGTTACTTAATTAGATCTAAAGTCTTTGAAGTGTCTCTTCTTTGGTTATTCTCCCCTTCAAAAAGGTTATAGATGTTATTGTCCTAACCTCAATAAGTATCTCGTTTCAGCAGATGTTACCTTCTTGGAAGAAACACCATACTTTCCATATTCTACTGCAGAACGTCAGGGGGAGGAAGATAATTTGCTAGTCTATACTATCACTTCATCTGAACCTGTTTTGGAACCGCCTCCTAACAAGCCTTCTATTCTTCAAGCATACTCAGACGTCGACTCTCTCCCGACTCAAGTCCTGCACCAGTTCCTTCGGCATCAGATCCCGTTTCAAGTGATAGTCTTCCTATTGCTTTGCGTAAAGGTAAATGTCAGTGTACTATCCTGTTTATTCTTTTGTTTCCTATAACCACTTGTCACCCTCATCTCGTTCATGTATCGCATCTCTTGATTCAATGTTTATCATGTTTCTTCTTTTGTTTCCTATAACCATATCTCATCTTGGGTGGTTCACAACCATGATAGAGGAAATGAATGCTTTAGATGATAATGGTACTTGGAACTTGGTGGATTTACCTTCAGGGAAACGGGCTATTGGATGTAAATGGGTTTTCATAGTTAAGGTAAATCCTGATGGGTCAGTTGCTCGATTGAAAGCCCATCTTGTTGCTAAGGGATATGCTCAAATCTATGGAATGGATTACTCAGATATTTTTTCCCCTGTTGCTAAATTAACGTATGTTAGATTGTTTATTTCCATGACAGCGACTCATAATTGGCCTTTCTATCAGCTAACTATCAAGAATGCTTTTCTTCATGGTGATCTTCAGGAGAAAGCTTATATGGAGCAACCTACTGGTTTTGTTACTCAGGGGGAGTATGGGAAAGTTTGTCGTCTTCGAAAATCTTTGTATGCTTGAAACAGAGCCCTCGTGCTTGGTTTGGCAAGTTCAAACAGTCTGTTCAGAGTTTTGTCATGATTAAATGCAAGTCTGGTCACTCTATTTTCTATAAACAATCTGAATTTGGCATCATCCTTTTAGTTGTATAGGTGGATGATACTGTCATTACTAGGAGTGATACTACAGGGATCTCATCCCTTAAGTCTTTTCTTCATACTCAGTTTCACACCAAATACTTAGGGGTGCTAAAATATTCTTGTTTGTTGAAGTAATTAGGAGTAAGAAAGGTATCTTCCTATCTCAGAGGAAATATGTGCTTGATTTATTGACCGGGACAGGAAAATTGGGGGCAAAGACGAGTAGTGCTCCGACGATTCCGAATTTGCAACTTACGTCAGATGGAGAATTGTTTGGAGATCCTGAGAGGTATAGACGACTGGTAGGAAAACTAAATTATCTTACAGTGACTCGTCCAAATATTGCTTACTCTGTCAGTGATGTGAGTCAGTTTACGTCGTCCCCAACAGTTCATCATTGGGCGACTTTAGTGTAAATTCTATGTTAATTGAAAGGAGCAGCCGGACGTGGTATCTTGTATGCGAATCATGGACACGCTTATATTGAATGTTACTCGAATTCAGATTGGGCAGGATGCAAAGTGAGTAGAAGATCAACTTCAGGCTATTGTGTTTTTGTTGGAGGGAATTTGTACATGTAACAAGTTGATTATCACGAAAGCTCTGAATGGGGTTCGGGTTGATTACCTTTGTAACAAGTTGGGGCACGATTAATATCTATGCTCCATCTTGAGGGGGAGTATTATATATTGTAATATTATTATTCCTAACTATTAGAGGAATCTATTTAGGAGACCTTCATTGGATAGAGTTCCTAGATTGTGTTTATATATGAGTTGTACATGTATCTTTATTCATTCAAAAATATATGAAATTCTTTTCCCACATTTGTTAACACAGACGTTAACTGTCCAAGTTGTGTGTTGCAGCTCTTTTGATAAACGAGAGGACCATAGTCTATATACAGTTGGAAATCTCAAATTTTCAGGTGAGGACCGTGAGGTTACCATCAAGTTTCCACTCTTCAATTGGAGCACTAAAATTTAATGGGATGCAGACAAAGTCCAGCTACACCTAGAATCTAGTCTCTGGCCACAATTGCTTCACTGTTCACAGGAACAGATCACCGCTGGACCCACACACACCTGCTCCCACAATAAATGCATCCAATTAGCCCAACATGCACCAAGTAACCTCCAAACCTTCATACCACCACCATGTGATTAAATGAAAGAGAGCGACCTAGAGAGACTCGTCAATGTTGGTATAGACTATAGAGCTCCTATTGTGGCACAGTGGCAGTGATTTAGACATGAAACAATAGGCATGCACACGGTCTTAACTTACTAGTCGGGACGAGCGCTGAAAACTGGGAAAATTACATCAAACTAGAAACTTCTCATTTTTACGAAAACAGAAGTAATTTGTGAAACAAGGAATAAGGAGCACCAAATTTGGGTGAAACAATTACATTCAATACGAAACACGGGCTGCATATAAGACACATTCTAAGAGAAGACTAAGTCATAAGTAATGAGGGATTTAGATTCAAATAGAACTTTTAAAAATTGGTTATATTTGCGTAACCTGCGTTCTAGCTTCCATGGAATTACCAATAATGTCAAGACAACAATAAATGGTTGTCAATGACCAACTCATCTCATGCAGCCAGTAAAACTTTTTACTAACAAAAGAGAAGAGGACTAAGGTGCGAGAAAAAAATATTAGAATCTGATATGATTAAGAATTGTAAAGTATTTGAGACTATATTCCAATGTTCCTAAAAGAGGAATAATACAATTTTACTTTCTTATGTTCAACAAAATATAAAGATGGAGAAAAACTAACCAAAGCAGCCACTTCTGTAGCCAAACACTTCCTTGCTCTTTCAACATATTCACGTGCTTCATCATACTAAGATTCAAAGGAGCAGCATAATGAGACATGCAGAATAAGTATTTCAGATAAAACAACCAAATATAACATACTACAGATAAACCTTTCCTCGACGAACTAATAGAACAGCCCTGAAAAAAGTCCCGTTGCTGCTCCCATCACCTGTAGCGGCAGTATTTCCCAGAACTCTATGCTTGGTTTCATCTCCATCATCCAAGCGAGAAACATATTCTGCCATCTCATCCCACTCCCCCATGTTCCATGCAGCACTAGCAGCCTGATAGATAGATTACATACTTAGTTAAGGAATGAGGTTGAGTGAAATATAACACCTTCTAAGATTCCATCATGGTATTATCGCATAAAAGAATTTACAGTGGCATGTGAAAAGAAAGACTCATTACTATCAGAATAATAACTAGTAGATCAGAATGATGAATAGTGGATCTATGATTTTAAGAGTATAGTGCTCTGTTTGGGGTTTTTTGTGTAATTAATGCAATAGAAATAAGCAAACATGTTTGACTGGTTATTTCAGTCCAATAATGGTTACGGAAGAATGAGAGTGGTTTATTTCCATTGAAGTAAAGGTAACATCAAATGCATAAGACCAACAGAAGAGAGAGTCAATTGGCAATGATATTAACTAATACATAAACGAACCATTGGAGCCATTTCCAAACGTGCAGCTGGCTCAGCAGGTGTCCAATACTCCTTACAGAGATTGTTGAGCTCCTCCCACCGGGCAAGTGCGGCGAGAGATCTCATCCGTCCTTGAAAAGATAAAAGTTAGAAAGAATATAAGCTCTTAACTAAACATGAATACAATTGAAGAGGAATAAATGTTTGTCTCATAAATGTGTTTGGTGCATTAAGCAAGTATTGATCTAAAAGAAAATACAATCAGATATTAACACAGACACAAAAACATTTAGGCTATATAGAAAAAGAACACTTATGTAGCAAAGCAGACCCCGGCAGACGCTGAAATATTGGCTCAGTAAAAATCTGTTATAAAATGCAGACAAAATTAGCTTGAATTTTTATGTGATTTTTCTAGAGCAATGTAATGAGAGGAACCTTGACATTAGAACATGTTTTGTCTGATGAAATCCATGAAAGTAGGGTAAAGAACTAAAGGACTTAGCGACATTTAGCTGATTTAAAAAAGAAAATAAGAATCCACTACTGTACAATGACCCGAAAAAGGAAAGATAACAAAACGCTCACATAGCTATTCAAATAAACTAATATCCATCATGTGCCCACATTTGTATCTCAAAACAAACCTAGTGTTGCATCCAGCACAAGATGCGGACTTGATGTTTGAGAGGCTTTGACAGTGTAAGCTTTGAGAGCATCATCCCATCGCTGAAGTTTCTCGTACCTAGTTAAAAGCAAGTTCACTTGAGTAACTCGATATGTACAACATATATTATTATCATAATGACCTTCAAATGTTCATGTAACCCTTATATATATATATATATATATATATATGTATAACCATATTATACAATATGGATTGTATGAGTAATTAAGGAAGAAAGAGTACGCTCATTCACAATAAACACCTAACAGTTGATAGTGAGTTACTATGATAAAATCTTACCATGACTCCTTCAGTTGAACACCCAAATGCTGTTGAGCATATGTCAATATTCCAACGGCCGCCTAAAAACAAAAATTAACCATGTAGGACATTAATACAATTTGAAAAAACCATGAAAATATTGTAGACTCGCTGATATAAAATAACCTCATGCTGGTGTAACTGATTATTAATATGAATAAGAGCTTCAACTACTGCAACAGGGTTGTCATCCATCCTATTTGGGCGTGCACCTTCAAATTCCATCTCTTTATAGTGCAGAGCCTTTGCAAATACACGGCACTGAAATATAGAAGATTTATAAGCAAGGAATTGTATATGCTAATTGCAGCCCATTATATAATATATAATCCCACGCAGTTGCTGGCAGATAAGTCTCAGGCAGATAAGTCTCACCTTTTCTGAAAGAGCACCGAGAAGACGAATATCGATCGGAAGAGGTCTCTCATCATGTTCCATAAACTCAGCCTGAAAAATCATTCCACAAACTGCTTGGCACAATATGACTGCAGATACATTTCATTAAAACACATAATGCCACTAAAAGCATTACTCCTAGTTGTACTTCACAAAAATAGAACCATGAATCTAATACTTGTTTCCATCACATGGCCCCTCAATTTTAAGTTTCAAATAACCACTTTTTTTAAATATGAGGAGTGTAACTTTGTACTTCTTGTTACGATGAGTAGATAAGACATGAAATAAAAACCTTCATATTACAGTGAACTTCTGCCAAGGACAACACAACATAGGTAAACTTGAAGTAAGGGAAATAGTAAAGCTTTTCTTGCAAAGGAGCCCCAAATTCAGATTTATACTTAGCACCTCAACTCTAAATTTAAGCACACCAACTAATACATGATCTTAGCAATTAACCTCAGATGCAGTGCAACTGATTTAATGACAAGGGAAATCATTTTTGTGAAAGGCCATCAAAGTATGAAACTGAACAGAACCCTTATTCGTTCAAGAAAAGTATAATATACCAAATTCAGAAGTGTAGCAAGAATTTCTGGAGATATGTTTGAAGATGAAAATGCCATTTCCAAATTTCGAACTGCAAGTTTTTGGTGTGTCTCGTTCAATTGTGCCCAACAGCTGACAAAACCGGCAGCAAACAGTTCCCTTCCTAATAAAGGCTGCAAGAACAAAAAACAGTATTAGGTACCTTAACAGGAAAAATAAGTTCTAATTATACTTTTTTTCAGCCAGATTGGTAGAAAGAGTTTGCTGGGACAAGATGCAAAGAATAGGAGAAGGTTGAAGTCATAATTACCTGCATCTGGGCAAGCTTAGCACATGTTCTTAAAGCTGGTGAAGGTGATTCCTTCAGTAGTTCAATGCTAGAATGCCTCATCCACTCTGCCCAGTCATCTTTCGTACTTCTCTGAGAAGCCTCCAGAGCAGCGAGTACTCGAGCTGCATTAACCTATGACAATTATTCAATTGAACTTAATTCAGCAGAGCTTCTCATTATAATGTTTAAAACAAAAAAAAAAAAGAGTTATGTCTAATGATCGTTGCAAGTAACTAAAATTTGTACTTCATTTAACATCTATAAATATTCACTGAACAAAAGAGAAGTAAAGAACTTGTATATACTTCACCCAAAACATAAAATATTTAAGCCTTCATCCAAATAATGCAGTATGATTATCACACTGAATTTATTGAATGTCAAACTCATTTCAAAGCTTAAGTTGTTAGAGAAAAATGCCATTTAACATGTATGACTTAACACACTCTCTCATGTGTAGGCGGTATTTATTTTACTCAAGTCTAACACGTGGAATTTAGAAAGGGTGGCTGAGAAATTCAAACACAAGACCTCTTTTTGGGTCAGATTCAGATATTGAAAGTCCAGCTCATCGAAAAGTTTAAGTTGTTAGAGAGAAGGGACATTTTATATCTATGACTTCAAAAAATTTATGTTCACCAAATAACTTTGTAACCTTCATGAAAAACACTCCAAATACAAAGAAGGCTTTCCAAATCTATATAGATTCCTTGATATAAACATAGTTGTAGAGAGTACCACCAGTAAACGCTTTCATTTTTCAAAATGACAGATTTACGAAGTATCACCAATCAATATTCTAATTTTTCACATAAATGAAACAGTACAGCATAATGACAAGTTTTACTGTAAGGTGTTCCTGTGTATAGTAAGACGAATTAGCTGGGAGAGTATTTTCTGAGAAAAAAGCCCTAACAACAAAGTCAAAGTCTTGAATCTGATATCACCTACACTAAGAGTTGACTAAATGAATGTCACCTGAATCACCCTCATTCAAACTACAAAATCTGATAATAGAGACCAAGGGGGTCGAAGTCTACTACTTATCAGAAAAATAGGAATGGGCAATACATTGCAATTTTTACATAAAGAAGTTCAAGAAAAGTAAGCATTCTGCTTTCGATTGTATCACAGAAATTTTGAGGAACAGGCAATACACTGCATTTTCCAAATAGAAGGTACCTATTCTGAACATATCTGCCTCCATAAAACGTGAAGGGTCATCAAGCAATAAGCAATAATATTTTAATTACCCTTTTATCTACCCATATTATTAGTTCATCAAACTAGGTGCCATATATACATTACCATTTTCTGCTGACAAACTACTGCTTGTAGGAAACACTTAGTACCTTATGAGGCTTGTGCGGATCAATTCTACGCTCGCGATCACTCTCTGTATCACTTAAAGGGTCGCTTATAACTTCTCCAGGAACTCGCCGATTTTGTCTTTGGGCATCAGCTCTCCCTAGGATCAAGGGCTCCCTTCTTTGCAAGCGGCCTTCAATTTCTTCAAAATCCTTGTTCTGGTCAAGGTATATAACAAGTGTGTATATGTGTCTGAGTACTTACACATACTATCTAATCTGGACGAAGCATCATTGCAATGATAAAGGAAATTGGATGGAGAACTCAAGAAAAATACCCGCAGGCGATGTTTTAGCAAAAGCTTATGGATGGATGGGATGAAAATTGTGAAATCCTCTCCAAGAGTATGAGCTAGACAACAAAGTGCATCAACAGAATCCTTCCTAAGCTCATCATTATTCCTGAAAAATAGTACCTAGCTTAAGGGGGGACAAAAAAAGAAATAGGAGTCATAGTTATATATGAGTGTTTAAGGACTCCGCCTTATAATACTAAGTAATTGAGCCTTCTTTACAACAGATTTTGGCACGTCTAATTTTCACGAGTGCACAAGTTTTGGCGAAACAAAATTTGAACCACTTAATCTGCATGCCCTGCCTTTTGAAGTTAGAAGTAGTTTCCAGATGCAGGCATTCTTTAGCACAGGCTTAGCAATCATAATCTATTTTTCAAACTTGGTTCTGATCAGCAAGTTCTTAGTAAACTTGATTAATGAGCAAAATTACAAATGCAGAAAGATTTGTTACCAATTTTTTTACTGAACAGTAAACATGATTAATATGCTAATTTTTCCAAGTAATTTTAAATATTACGATCTACTATTTTGATTTGTCTTCAAATGAAGTTAGAAACAGAGCTTAAGAGTTGTTTTCATAATTTTATGTTGATGTGGGGAAAATGGGCGGGAACAGATACATATTAAAAAAAATATAATACAAAGTTACAAACATGAGTAATTTACAAAATAACTTTCAATGCATAGCTCACTAGAAGTTGAGTTACTTTGAGTCTGGAAATATGTGAATTGTGCAAGATCAAAGATCAAATCTTCTGGATTTTTTAAACAACGAAAAAAGGATTTAATGAATTACATATTGCACATTTATAAGGAATGGAGAGGGATATCATACCCATCCAAGACAAGCTTCAACTGATGCACAAGAGCTGATATGTGACCTGTTACCTGCCAAAAAATAAAGAGAAGTGAATTATAATTTAATTACATTGATCAAAGATGCAGAAGCCAAGACACTAAGGGTTTTGATGTCAACCTGTACACGAGGAATCAACATAGTAAGTGTCCTGATAGCAGCCCGCCGAACATCTACTGGAGCATCCACCTTAAATACTTGAATAAGTGCTGGAAGAAGTAGGTGCATATGCTCGTCCAAGGTTCCTGCACATTAAAGTCAGAGATTTCAACATTCGATGTAAAAAAAACCTGAAACACTAAAATGGCCAAACAGGAGATACTGACCACCAAAAACTTCAAGAGTACTGAGAATATCAATGACGTAAGTATAATCTTTAAACATCCCGGCATCAGTAAGGACTTGAATGCAGGATGGAAGGATATGTGGAAGAAAAGTCCTAAATTCATCATTGAGGGCCAAACAAAGTTGCTCGAGCAGATGGAGAATCTAAAATGCAAAGTAAAGAAGATGATACTCAAACATGTATCTCTCTGCTGTTCAACCTAAAACAAATACATTGACAATATGACACAATGTACCACAGAGGCTTGATTTACCGGATATCCATGCACAGGTCGGCTAACAGCAGGCAAACTGAATGATGACCATAACTCTGATATTAGAGAGAACAATGCTGGCAGATATTTACGAGTATGCTGCAAATGCAGAATATAAGTACATAAGAGGATCTCCAGATTAATGGAAATCAGTACAAAGTAATGGACATGTTATGCGTACCTGACGAACAATAGAAACCAAAGTTCCAAGTTTCCATGTGATATAATCCTTAAGACCATCATCACACATACGAACTGTATGAAATAGATCGGGCAGGACCTGATAAGACCAACTTCATTCAGACTACAGATTGAGCATCTACAAGATCATGATTGCTAGATAAAGAAAAAACAGAATACAGCTTCATATGTCATCTGAAAGCCTCGCTGTTTGGGTTTCACCTTTTTATTAGCTTTCCTTGTGTAAAAAGATGCAGCTAGACTCGTATCTCGACCTATTTTAGTTTCTTTACAAAGTACAAAAATAGACGAAAATATAAGCCAACTCAAAGTTGCAGGTGCTTTGCAGAGTATTCAAAACCATGTAAACAACTCGACAATGGACAAATTAATTATTGAATTGTCCAACTCATCTAAAAACTTAAGCTGTTAGAAGGGAGAGACATTTGAATTTTTATTCTTAACATGCCCCACACTTGTAGACGGTATACATTACTCAAGTGACACATGGAATTTAGAATTGGGTGGCGGAGAGATTCGAACACGGGACCTCTTTTTGGGCCCTGGCTCTAATACACTATTGAATTGTCCAACTCATCTAAAAGCTTAAGCAGTTAGAAATGAGAAACATTTATTTTTTTATGCTTAACATTAATTAATGAGAGTCCACCATTAAATCTCAAGAACACCAGATATATATAGACTTTATATGTCTTCTGATTTGCCTCTCTCTCCTCACAACCACTTTGATCTCCAAAGTCAACATCAAGTACCATGCTTAATCAGGACACAAGGAAAGACTAATGCCATCATTGCCATCATCAAGGAAAGAGATTTAACATTTAAAAAGCTAATTACAAAAACACAGTCTGTCTAGAACAAAAAGTTTCAAATAAGAAAATAAATGTGTTGTCCCAAGTAAAACTACTACAGGTGATATGAACATAAAAATGTTTTAAGAAAAGCAAGATCAATAAGCATTGTCACGGCTCATGGTTACTGTTGGCGTCATGCTTACTGAAGGTATCATTAAGTCTCATGTTAGTTGAGTAAGCAATAGCTACCAAACAAGTAAAATAACGTGTATGCATGAAGCTAACTGGGATGGTAAAGACATGAATCTGTAAGATTTAGCTTCTTTAGACGTTTTCAGTTATGTATTGAACATATTTAATGGGATTCCAATTTTCAAGTTTCCAAATGTGGTAGCGTTCAACAGCTTATTCAAGGAACGGTGATCTAAAACTGAAAATATAAAAGAGGACTAATTTTGTGAATTACTGATTAAGGAAAATCGGGAAAAGGATAAAACTAACTCCCATCCCAAGTCATAGAATGAATTGTATTGCGTAATAACGTTGGATATTCAATACTTATTCTAATTATGCACCTTTTCAGCCTTTATTAGAAACAGAGAGCTTTAAGGAACTTCCAATAAACAAAAGGGGCTTCAATGCTTCACCTATAAACTTTACATGGAGGGAAGTGAGAACGTGATACTTCTTTCATAGTTTGCAAGTCAAGGGAAGTGAGAACGTGATACTATTTGGACAGCTACATTTCAAGATTTCCAGGAGTTCAAAAGACTTGGAAGTCTACCCATTTAAATTCTGAGGACTAAGTAAAAGGTGACAGAGTTGATGTACTACTTCATCAAGACGAGGAGCACTAATAAAGCCACAGAAGAAAATAGAACATGTATTTGTTGATGTGCCACAAAGTAGCTATAATGTCAATATACATTGGCACAAAAGGAGGCACGGCTGTGTGGATAACGCATTTAAAAGTTCGCGAAAACTCCAAGTGAACTAGGACATCATTATTTATAAGAGCAATGACTTTCCATGTTTCTGCTGTTTAACATGATATACATAAAATGATAGAAATCAGATGTTTGCTACACATCTAAAGAAGGAACATATTTAGACCACATTCATTTAACCATGACTTCAGTATAACATTTTCATTTTGCTAGTTTCTCCAATATCTTCCTTTTGGCTGCTTAAAAGATAATCCAAGAGAAGCATATAATCATTCCAAAGAATCTTTATAAATGATGTCATGTCAATGCTTTTTCAAGCACATCTTAGGTATTCAGATACATCATCTCAGGCTAACACTACCAAGACAGTCTACTGAGAATGAGTAATCTCGTCATTCTAGCAGGCAAGAAAAGAAGTAAAGCATATATAAGGATGTCTCTGCAAGGTAACAATAGACTCACCTTGGGTAAGTAGGGCACACAGCCAAGACCCATCGACTTGTCTCGCAGAATAGGAAAAACGAGTCAATATCCAGATTACAGAGTACTGAACAAGCAGCATACTAAACAAAAGAGGAAGCACTCCGCAAAGCAGAGCAACATAAACAATGCGACAAGGAATATGTACACTAATGATGAACATTCTTATCAGTATAACTAACCTTGAATATGAAAATGAGAGATCCAACCACCTTTTGGTGGTAACTAGACATTGAAGGATCTCTAAAAATTCGCATGAGGGAACTGATAGCAACCTGAAATTATTTAGCATTAAGAGAAGCACAAAGAGGATCCTTCTACTCTGTTATTAATTCAGGGTAAATAACAAGTAATTCAGATTCAAGGCTTACAGTGCAAAAATAATCTTCTGATGTTGCAAAAGATGGCCAAAGGTCCACATTGAGTTCATCCATAGAATGAATATGTTGACCAAGATCACCAGCTGTGCGAGCAAGTTCTCCATGGGTCCCTGGTAGGCTAATTTGATTTCGTTTATGCACATGGGGGTCTAAAGCACCCATTATGCCAAGAACCTATATAATCATCACGAGAGTTTAAAAATAAAAACTACGAAGAAAATTGTGATCAGCCAGTTGACTCAAATTACCTTCAAGACTTCGCGTCTGGTAGACCAAGCTAGCTCACCATTAAGCAATTTAAGAAGTAACCCGAGCAATTGCGGGTAGTCATTATATGGAGCTATAACATAACTGCAAAATCATCCAAAAACATGTCAGTCATCATTCTCCAGGTGGTAGTCAAAGCTAAAGGATACGGAATCAAACAACTTCTAGAAACAAATTACCATCAGGCAGCATCCTCTAATAAGCCCCTAATCAGAAGCCTAAGTTGTTATAAGAGAGACATTGAATATTTTTTGTATCCAACACGCATTCTGACATTCAGACAGGATTCTTTTTCCAAAACCTAGTAAGCTAAAATATAGTTCACCATTGGGTGGCAGGGAGACCTCTACCAACAACCTGCTACTCGGAGTTGGTACCTTATTGAATGACCACATTGCTGATTGTACTTGGAGTTTCCTTATAATAACCATAGGTATGTACCTTTATTACTAGCAAACCACCTATGAAAACATTTCATATTTAATATTATCAGAAGATTTTAGACAACCATTTTTCAAGAATTGAACAACTTTTATCTTTTTTCTGGAAATCCCATATGACTCCTCGTGAAGGCAGAAACTTCTTTCTGAAACATCATTTCACAAAAGTACATGACATACTATAAAAGAAGATAATATTTCACTAGGTTTGACTTGGTCATGGCGGAAATCAATAGACGGGTTGATTAATAATAAAAACTTTATCTCTCCACACTCTGTCCATTAAAATTGGCGCCATTTCCTCATCTGGTAATGTGCACTACATGCAAAATATAAAATGGACAAGTAGGCAAAATTAGCTTGCACACATCTCGAAGAAACAAAGACCTAACATAATGAAATAAGTGGAGGTGATGACACGCTAATGGATTTTTAGTTACTTCTGGAACAAAGAGTTGGTGAAGAAACTTAATCCCATATAAGCCTGCAATTCATAATCTCCAACCACAATACTGAGAAAATACAAACTCAAGCATGAGACAAACTAATTGAGTTCAAAACAAGTAGCTTTTTCTCTCTCATGATAAGCATGACAACATAATCTCCAGGTCGGTGTTAAAACTGTATTCAGCCCCTTTCGACACTTAAAAGAAATCTAATTTTTTCATGCATAAAGCAAGACATAAACTTGGATTAAGCCATAAAAGAATATGTGAGTCCATTACACTAAAATCTATATTATGTTTTTATAGTCAAAATAATTTTACTGACATATCATTTTGGAAACATAAAGTAGTGTTGAACTTTTATACTCGATATACTTCCACTATTGCCATATTATACTTTCTAAACAGACTATAACAGTTTTTTACAACAAAATGTTAAATTGCAAAATAAAGGCTGGCCACTGATCAGTCAGTTTCAACTACAAACACCTCGAGACTTAAATAAAATAAATCTACAAATCCTACCCTGTGCCTTGTACAACTCGACCCAATGTTGTGACCGCTACTTCACGTCTGATGGCAGCAGCTCCATCCAATAAAGCTTCAACAATTAGGGGCATAAGTTCTGGAATATACTGTCGCATTGCAAAGCCACCCTGAACACATGCAGTGAAAGAACGGATGGATATAAGCATGATTTTCATTTCATCAAGCATGAAAACAAAGATAGAGCAAGAGTGAATAAGCAAACATTTAAGGTTTCCAAATGGCAATTTCTAGCTGCAAAACTTAACGATCTCCTTAATCCAAAAACAGAAATTTCTCAAATTCACCATCTTCCCCCCAATATAACGTAAAATCCTTTTCAGAAGCTTTTCACAACTCTCTTCCTCTGTTAAAATGGTAACATGTGGATTGTGGCTACACATTATCCACCTCTCAAAAGTTCAAACAAACGATGCATCATCTCCCTCAAAAGGAGAATGAGTAAAATGGGATTTTAAGTGTAATGGTGTGTCTACAGAATGTTCGTATTACCCATGTAATCAAATGACAGAGTCCAGTTTCAGAGGAAGGAGGTATTCATTCCTTCTTCCCCAGTACCCATCTTGCCTAAATCTCAATAAAATGGCAATTAGCAGAAACCCATCTCCCAGTTACAGAAACAATCAAACAAAATTAGTTATATGCTAAAACCATGCTGCCTTTAACATACCCTGCTCCTTTCTTGACGAGGAGAACAATTCTTAGATAAATCAACTATGCAAGTTATCAATGGTAAAAAACGACTCCATTAAAATACAAGTACACTAGAAATAAGGTAGTTAAAAACACACTGTTGGGCCTCTTGTGAATTACTTAGATGAGTATCAATGATTGAATTGATGAATATACAGGACATGGTACAATAACACAACAAGAAAAATAATAAAGCGCATGGATGAACAAAACAAGGAAATACCCACCACTCTGGCGAGATCCCCGACAGTTACCAGAACTCCACTTATAATGCCATTATTAGCGTTCGATCCAGTTCCTTCACATAGTTTTGCAGTAAGAGCCTGAAAATCAAAATATAGCATAAGGAAAAAGCACTTTACTTAACAAAGAACTAGCATCATTGTGGACATGAAACCTTGTGTACTGGAGCAATATATGGTAGCACTAATCTCTCACAATTGCGAATTAAGCAACCCAACAACTTCGCACTTTCTTCTCTGCATTTATTATCTGCACTGCTAACAGAAAACTGGTTTCAATAAAATATAAGTAAATTAATCACAAAATAAAAGGAAGCCAAAGAAGCACAACCCACAACTAAAGGTTGTCCAAGAAGGAAAAGCTATTGGGTGCTAAACATTACCTTTGTTTTAAATGAGTTAATAACTGAATAAGATGGCGACGAAGTGCTGGAAGAACATATGCTGGATTCTTTTCAGATAGTCTTCCAGCCAATGAAATTGCTAATTCCCGAACCTCAAAATCCTAATCAAAGAATAAAGCAAGTTACAACACTGACCAGGTTGTACTTACCAGGATATCCATTCAAATGAATGCAATCATTGGCCTAAACAAGATAAAGCTGGACCACATATATTACGATATATAAACAAGACTTCTGTGGTATATTTTTCTCCCTGCCTCAAGAAAGTAAGTCATAAAGTCCCATTGCATGGATGCTACGGTTCGTGCAAGACACACTTATATGGAACAAAGGCACAGGGTTGGTAGATGATCCTTGGGCATCTTGATTGAGGTATAAGCGTGATCTTATCTCTAACAGTCATAGTCATATAGAGGAAACAATCTACGATGTTGCTGACAAATAATTGAACAATATGACAGTAAAATACTAATATCGCGAATAATACAGTTGAAATGCAAAGATCCAACTTAAATACTCCAAGTAAACATAGAACAAAAACTCTTTCTTACAGTCTCAACAAAAGAACTAGCACCATTTTATTCACTGCAATATAAAACATGAGGTGTGCCTCATCTGATGTCATCACTTAAATGTTATTTTTGTGTATAGCCAGACCAAAGACAATACTAGATGCACTAGAGCTTAGCAGTTTGGGGAAAAACGCTAGTAGCAAGGAAATGTCTTAAAAGCACAAGCCATGACTATTGATCACCTATCAAGAAAAATGTCTGCAACCCATCTCTTATAGAGGATAGCCCCACCCTTCATCATGCAAAATTCCACATGAACAATGAAGGTACAGGAAAATATTCAATCGCCCGAAGGTTTGATACCTCATCATTTAAAGCAGCAAACACGGCAGTCAAACAATCAGATTGTGCTAGAAAATCATCGAATCCTCCAGTCTGATGCAAAGAAGAAAATATAGATCGTCTAACAGTAACATAGGCATCAGCCACAGCCGCAATGAGAAGCTTTTCCACAATCTGCACAAAAGTAAGCATCATGATAAAGCAAGCAAACCGAGGGCCAAAAAAGCATATAATGCATAGGGAGTAGCACACAATGGATATGGTAAAATTAAGTTTAGACATGAAAGCTTGAAAAGATATAGAACTGGCATACTATATTAATCAGAAAGAAATGGCTATATCAAACAGTTGTGGTCATAAGAGTAGTTCATCATATTAAGTTGTGGAGCTATAACAGACTATTAAAAAGTAAAGTATTATCACAATATCTTCAAAACTAGAAGTTGGGATACCTTTTCCTATATCCACATCCGCCAAAAGATCCTAATACACAGTTTTGAGAGGATCCCTGAAAGGTTCCATATATTTATCAAGTCTCAACTTCAATACAATGGGCCACATACAAGATAACTCCAATTTTCTGTTAAGGTGACTAACCGACGTGAAACATTTTTCCTCTAAAACTCTGAAATCTAATTCAGGAAGTGAGCTTCCTAAAGAAGTGAATTATCTGGGCGATTTTGAGAAAATCAACCAAAATTTCTATTGAAGATGAGAATAGCTTGTAGCAGTCTCATGAACCAAATTTGAGATTAGGTATTAGTGATTGCAAAATAAAAGATTAGGTAATGGACAGTGCATCATTATTCTAGAGGAAAGATCAGAGACTACCAAACTCCACATACATGTATATGTAAATATCCCAGGTTCAAAGAGGCCAAATGATGATGCACAATTACTAAATGGCCAGGAGGTTAATAATATCTTAGAACCAACCTCCTCAACAAGACGACGACGCTTTCCACCAGCACGACTGGACCTACTAGAACTAAACTGTGCAGAGGAGACGCCAGATAAAGAATTTGCTACTAATGTGCAGCAACAAAATGCAGCCTCTTTTCGTGTATTTCCATCCTCATCTTCTAAATATACCACAACGAATGCTCTCACAAACTCAAGAAGATCATGTCCCTGAAACAATACAATCTCCATTATGACAAGACCAGAAAAATCAACCAGCAGAATAGGTTGTCACAAATGAAGCAAGAAACCTTAAAATCAAAACAGGCAAGGGTTTGTAATGCAAGTTGAACAAGAGCAGAACCACTGTGTTCTGATTCTTGCGGCATAGCAGCTACGCTACTAGTCCGAGTAATGACAGCAGGAGGCCTTGATTGAACTTGTTGGTGTCGGGAAAGAGTCCCTGAAGTGCACTCAAGCAAACGTACTTGAATTGTAGGAAGCAAGGATGGAATGCTGCAATGCCGAAAAAAACTCATTGTTGACCAAATTCATTAAGTCACAGAAGAGCAAAAAGATAAGCATGATTTCTTTCTGAGGACCTGATAGATATGCGCTCAAGAGCTTCCACTAGGGTCAAGGATAAACCAATGGAAAACATTGTATCCAAGAGACTACGTACATAAGGTTCCACAGGATCCCCCATGGCATTTGCTATATTTCCAACACATGCCAAAGCCTCCATAGAGGGTCGTCCTCTACGAGGAGCAATCTACAAACAAAAGAGGCCACTTCTCAAAAGTATTAGTGAACGCTAAACTTGTAACCGGATATTACCAGGCAGAAGCAGAATATTAGTTGCTATATTAATGGCCTAGCTCGTACCGCATCACGCAAGTGAGATGTTATTGTCGGCAAATAATCAAAGAGTTCACCTTTCAATGCACCAGCCATTTCCCCAAGAGCAATGAACCCACTAGCAGATTCTGCAGGCATTTTTAGAACATGAAGAATATGCTTCATGCAGATCTGCAAGAAAAGATATTATAAGCCAAAAACTAACTTTAACATCAAGATTTAGATTCACTACATAGTGGAATAAAATTATTTTATTTGCATAGAGCAAAAAAGCTAACCGTCAAATAGTTGGTCACAAAACGATCACGCAGGAAATGGGCAATTCGAGGAAGCAAAGAAGTTATGCTGAGACGAACAAGCCGGTCCCGGTGCTCTAGATATCGAAGAACAATATCAGTAACTTCTCTGTATCTAGACATCATGAATTCACCTGAATTCCTGCCCAAATACATATTATATAATTTATCTCTCAATAAGGATAACGAATGCAGAAATTTAATTTAGGGCAGAACTCAACCAGCACCTCTAAAAAGGGCCAAACATGATAAGCATCCAGGTAAGAATTTGTATAATGATAAGGAGTTGTCACGAGAAATTAATTTGAAAATATTCAAATAATTCACATAATCATATGGGCTATTTATGCCTTTCAATAAGGTAGACTAATGCCAACTACAACATCCTCAATAAATGTACAAATAACAACCGAAAAAGTAATTTAGCAACATCAATGGAGTTTGGAGAGTATATTAGTTGCCAATTCCAAAGTAAATGGAATTATCAAAAAAAAATTCTAAGTAAATGGACCAACCCATGGATCTTCTTTCTACTAAATTGATTTCAATGACATATCAAGAGAGATGAAATGTAAGGAAACGATTCCCTAAAGCAGAAGTGAAATCATTAGTGAAATCATTAGCGAAATCAAAAATCAACCAACTTAATAAAACTGGAAGGAGCATTAAATAAATACTACAAGAAACACCACCTGCAAGGTGTCAGTTGCATACAGAAAATGGACCTACCCCTGATTTTGCGAAAAGAAAGTTAAAAGCAAAAATCTAAAACAACTGCGTTTTCTTCAGCTATAGGTTAAACATCTACATTGTTTAAAAAGATGGTAGGAAGAAAGGATATAGGTTTGACATCAGGTTATCACCAAGACATTCAACAACAAGTTGAAGTGAATCCAACTTCAAGGAAACTATAACCAGCAACGAACAAAAAACAAGGGAGAATAAAGGTAAGTTTGGCCAGAACAAACATTAAGAAATGCTTAAAGAGATGAAAACTATAATGTTAACCATGAAAATAACTTGCTCAAAACAGACACAATACAATAACACAGCCAACTTCAGAAGATGAGCACCTCGTCATCTAACCGTACCTCAGCAATTCCCCAACTGCAAGTAGAGAACCGTGTATGCAATGTACAGGGGCATTTCTGCCCAATCCATCTTGTGCTGCCTCAAACATACGATAATACCTGCCACAAACATCATTAGGTACTCAATGATCATAGATAAGAAGTAGCTGATGTCAGTTCATGCAAAAGAGAAAGAAAAACCAGTTTTTCCTAAAGAACTTATCCACCATTGTTCCATTTTTTTGGGTCAAAATTCAAAGAACCAATATACCATTCTGAGATTCAGCTATGAAAATCATGTAGGTATGAAAATGAAAGCATGGAAGATGACATAAATGAGTCAGGGATAATATTTTGTTCATTGGACAGTAAGAGTAGCAATGTACGGTTCACCCTAATTTTTTGTCTTTCACATTTTTTGGTGGTTTTTCATCGTTCTTTTCCTGTACATATTTAGTGATGAAACTAAATATAAAACCCCAGTCTCCTGTTCTTTCCATAAGTTGATATTGATAAATTTCTTTATAACTGTTTCATAGTCTACAAGGTTGCTAGTAATATAAGAAAAGGAATCTAATGTTTTGTGACCAATCACGTTAATATCAATGAAGTAAAAAGAACAATAGTAAATTTGTACACTTCAATTCATTGTGGTGCTCTCAGCCAAGATGCAGAGGACTATGTGTCTATGAAAACAGGGTGAGCAAGAGGTTCTTCTAAAATTTCATCAAAAAATATAATATCCAGGAGAAAAAAGAGTAAACTTGACACTGGGGCTATATAGACAACTGAGCCAGCAGATACTCGAAATTATCAATTATTGCTAAACTGTCTGAAACAATCTGCATATCATATAATACTTTCAACCAACTTGTCTTAAAATTGCATAATATAAGTTTCTTAAGCTTCTACAAAAATTTCTCTATGATGCAATGATGCTTCGAATTAGTAAATTAGTTTTTTTATGAATAGAAGACGACATGAGCCTTACATTTGAATGGGTCGCTCTAACTTTTTCAGTTTTCTAAATATTATGGTGGTTTTTTTTCTGTACAAATATAGTGATGAAAATGAAATATGATACCCCGTTCTCTTTTTCTTTTCATATGTTGATACTAATACATTTCTTCATAACGATTTCTAAGTCTCCAAGGTTGCTAGTAATGAAACAAAAAAGATCTAATGTCCAATCGCATTTATACCAATGATTTCAAAAGAAAAATAGTAACTTTATACACTTCGATTTATGGCAGACAAGAAATCAAAAGTTTACTCATCGTCTGTTGTACCCAGTACATTTGTCCCCTATACTACGGAATACAAAAGTAACAAACTAATCGAGAATATGGAAGAACTGAGATTCTGACTAACTCAATCAAACAATACATTGATGTTCGATCAGTTAGAGCCTAAGCGCATAATAACTTTGGATAACTCATAAAAATAGCTTAAAAGTCAAATTTCACTATAATATTTAGTAGGGCACTGAAAATGACAGAAAAACAAAATGGGCCCAAAAGAGTTGAATTAAGTGATACACTTATACTCCACTCCACCTGTATTTTTCATTTCAAGAAAATTTATATTTTAACAAAATTAGGAAGGCATGGATATGATGTGGGCCTGAAATATGAGTTCAGATTAACTAACTTTACTAATGAAACTTTATTTTATTTTTAAGGAAAAAACCTGGTCAATTTTAAAAGGTACAGCAAGGACGAGCATCTCCTCATACTATCATAGCCCTAGGCTGGAAGCAACGAGCAGGGAAATTCCCAGGTTCGTAGCCCTACTTTGACCATGTTGAACCAATGGCATGAAGAATAGGACCTCAAACATCCTCAAAGATCTCCAACAAAGAGATCAAAAAGATCACAAGAAGAGTATTCATTGTGGTGTTCACAGCCAAAATGCAGAGGACTATGTAAACTCTAGCGAGCAAAAGGTCCTCTCAAAATCTCAGCAAAAAACTATATTATCCAGGAGAAAAGAAATTAAACTTAACATTATGGCTACATAGACAATGAGCCAACAGATGCTCGAGTCAGTTATTGCAAAACCATCTGAAGCAATCTGCATATCAGAGAATACTCTGAACCAACTTATTCCAAATTGCATAAAGCAAATCTTTTATGGCTCTACAAAAAATTCTCTATGATGTGCTGATGCTTCAAATTAGAAAAAAAAATACGGAAAAAAAGACAATAATAGGCTACATGTGCCTTACATTTGGATGGTCCTAATAAGCTTTATATATATATAAATATATATATATATATATCAAAGAAGTAATACGAATTGTTGGTTTCAACATGAAAAATTACTCACATTGGGATGAAGAAAAGCTATACTTACCACTGGACCCGCCATCGTGTCTCGCGTTTCTCAATAACCCCTAGGCAAGCACGCAATGCCTCCACGGCTCGCTCCCGAACATCCAGTTTGGGATCCCTCAGTGCAACCCAGATAGTATCAACAAACTCAGGAACATGAACATTGAATAATGTAGAAGCATTCTCAGCCATTTCCTGTCATAATTATTAAAATGTCAGGCATAAATGGACATATAAATTTCAAGAGGTAAAATTTCCAGATTGAACAAATCACCAGAAGATATGAACAGAATCTTTGCTTAGATATGACATTATTCTACTTCCATAGTTTTTTTGTGATGCTAATTACAGAAAACATAAGAAAATAAACTAAATGGGGAACTAATAAAATCCTTTCCAGCTCAAAAGAAGGCTCACACAAGACAACTTACGATGCAAAAGTCTCCCCAGTTTGAATAGTTTCTATTACTATTATTTAGTGATATATAAACTTAGAAGTATTTTAGGCTGTTGCTGTTTGAGTAGTTTTTAAATATATAGGATGTTAGTTTATGTTCCATGAGTTAGGAGTTAAAAACACTATTTAAAGTATTATTTGGATTCCTAAGTCATCTAGGGCTATAGTTGAAATGAACTAATTATTTGTTCTATTAGTAGAAAACAGGTCTTTTTCCTAATAAGATAAGTCAATAAGGTCTATATATGCTTCTATATCTTCTCATTCCAACAGAATAGATTATAATTGAGAATTAAGATCATTCTATGTGGAAATGTGTTGACCCTTCTTAGTATCATCTTCTCTTTCTTCATCATCTCTATTGCTACTGTTGGCTTCTTCATTTCTTCCTTTTGCTAAGATTATTCTTCTTTCCCACTTATAATTCTGGAATTACAATAATTTCTTCAAAAAAAAAATATATGAAGCACCATTCCCAACATGGATTTCCAACAACAATTAAACAATATATACAATCCTTAATCTCTTTATGGAATAAGATATAACCCTCAATCTCTAGGAAATAGGAAATAGAAGCCAAAAAAATGAACTTACTTTCAAAATTAAAACAGCAGCAAAACGACGATATTCGATTCTATCACCATGAAGCCAATCCAAGGCAATTTTTACCTGAGAATTCAAAATAAGAAGCCCCATAAATACATAACCATCATGCAAAGAAAAGCGGGAAATATTAAAACATACCAGCCAATCCACTTCCTCAGCCGTCATTGCTCCACCAGCTCTGGCTAAGTGGCCCAAAACTTTGCTGGCAACAACCAAAGTTTCAGGGTCACGTTTTGCCTCAAATGCAGTTCGCATATAATTTGCAATTTTTGCAACAGTCACAGCATTCTCCCCGATTCCAACATCTATGAGCTCATCAATGGCCCTCAATGCACCCAAATTTTCAGCCACTTCATTGCTTTCTATAAGACTGGTAATACGATCATACAGCTTATCCGTAAAACGGGAAAATGCTTCACCACTGAGATCACGAGATCGTTCCTCTATGTGTCTTCTCAGAGCTGAGGCAGCCCCATCCTACAAATAAAGTTAAGCTTGTTCAATAAAGAGGTGTTCAAATGAGAGCACACAACCCATAAAAAAGTTTCTACATTACACAGAAACCACCAGACAAAGAACTAATTCAACAAAAAAGAGTCGGACAGTAAAAAGTAGATAATTTCAGACCTTGGGATTACCACGAGTGCAAAGGTCGGCGAGGACCCGATTCAGGGTGTCGACATTACCAGCGCCATTAACAGCCGCCGGGGCAGCGTACCGAATTGACGCCGTCGTGGACAACGCCATAGTATAGAAAGTGTATACAATTCAAACTTCTCAAAACCCTAACCCGATTACTGAAAACAGGGAAGAACCCTGTAACAATTCATCCTATCAATAACTAATAGAATCTGTGAGTACTGAGGTTTATACGTGTGTACAAAATTTAAAATAATGAGAAGTTTCGGTAGAGGGCGAGAGAATTGATTTATTTCACCAGCTATCAGCGAAAAACATCTCCGTTTGATTCGTTTATTTTGATTCAATTGTTTTCGTTTCTGAAGTTTCCTTTTCTTTATTTTTTTCCTTTTTTGGTAAATTTCTTTTTTCCTTTTTTCTAGCGTTTTTGTTACTCCTCGGTTTCCTGTTTCTAGTTGTTATTAATTTCACTTTCCTTTTTTAAGGGCATTTCTAATGCTAAATGTCCTAGGGTTTGTGGGGATGGGGGTTCATTTCTAAAGACTAAATGTCCTTGAGGGTATGTGGGGAAGGAGGAAAAAACCATTTTTAATGACTATGAAGAGAGATGGCAAACATGCCTTGGAGGGGATCTAGGGGAGGGGGAGTTTCCCCGTTCAAGCATTCTCACTCACATGCTATTTTTTTTTTTTGATTTTTTTCTAACTTTATTTAAAAACAAAAAAATTCTAAAATTTTTATATTATTTGGAGATAATTATTTTTAATTATAAAAATATAACTTTCATTTCATTTAATTAACACTATTATTTTAATACTGGTTTATTTTAACAATTTTGGGGTTGTATTTATCACTCAAAAATAATTATTTCTAAAAATTTAAAATAATGCAACAATAATAATAATAATAAGTAGTGAGAGTGGAGAAGAATAAAATTTGTAATTAAATGAGTTTGATAGAATGAGTTATTAAAGATGACTAAAAAACTAGGAGGAGGGAGAGGGTATTTCCCCTCTGAGTCATTAGAGATGCCCTAAGAATTCCTTCTTCTTCGTTTTTAATTTCTCCACGTCATCAAGTATACGTGGTGCAACCAACCAATGAAATTCTCACATATGGAGTAATAATCCGCATAATCGATGCTCTAGCCAGTGTGAATGCATTTTTTAAATCCTATAATTTTTTGGAACATGGCCAGAGCACGAGTGATGTGGATTCTTACTCCACAATCCACATGTGAGAATTATATTGGTGGAATGCACCACATGTACTTTATAACGTGGTGCAACGACTAGACTAAATAATTTCTCCTTCATTACAATAGTCTATATTGTAGTGATTAATATATTTTACTAGACCAATCATTTATCGGTCCTTTTTTCAAGAATTATCATTAACAATATATATACGTAAAGGTATTAATTAGGGTTGCCAATGGGGCGGGTTTTAATTCGAATTTGATCCGTATTTGGTTCGATTTATTAGGATTTTTATCAAGGATTCGATGGGTATGATCCCATTAAAATGATCCAAAATGCAAAATATGTGGAGCGAATATGAATCTGGCATGATCCGACCCGATACATATTACTATAATACTATATATATTATATATTATGTATTTAAACCAAAATAACAATTAAATTATTTGTTTTCCACTAAAACCTTTTTTTTAGGGGATTTCCACTAAAACCTTTAAGTACATTAAAAATAATCTTAGAATAATCATAAGATACGTTGTTGAACTGGTCTAGTAACTAAATTAGGTTGTATCAAACATAAAATTATTCTTTTTTCCCATGTCATTTCAATTACGGAACGAAAGTCAACGTGTTGATATAGTTTGGAACGAAAAATTAAAATTTATAACTAGTTAGGGACGAATTATGTAATATTATATAATTGTTTATGATAAAATTTGTCACGTCATGACACGTAAGCATTCATGTGGCAAGTGGGACGATATTCCAAAATAATATAAAATTACGGGACGAATTTTACTAAGTGATATAGTTTGGGACGAAAATCCAAAATCACTAATTAATTTGAGACCTTTTTTGTAATTTAACCATAAAATATTATATTATATAAAGTTGGAAGACCTAAGGTAAAAAGAATAAGAAAATAAAATCTTAGCTTCATTTTGATCCACAATATAGATAGGGAGCATATCTTTGAAGCCTTTTGACGACTCGACTTTGGGTGTTAGGTGTAGGATCCAAAAGCAAAGTCCAATTGAAGAACTCCGAACTGAATGCATTAAAATTTTATTTCATTTGTAAATTATGAGTGACTGATCTATGATATGAGAGGATCAATTTTCTTTTACATTACGATTTTCATCTTACTGGTCACCTCGATCGGCATGAGTACAATTGTTTGAATATGCTGCAGAATTCGTCAAGATTGATAATAGGAAGGAGTTTTGAAAGAGGGTAATTATGTCAAATAAAAGAAATTGGTCTGACATTATGATTATTGCTCTGGCTATATCATATCAACAGCCATATTATTATAGTTCATCATGATCTAGCAAGGGCAACCCCAATGGGAGATGTTGGGCTTCTGGAAATTAATGGGGGGAGGGGGGTAGGATAGGAGGAAGGAGCTCCCCAGCCACCCCGATAGGCACGTTAATGCGCCTGCCAGCTGCCTGGGCGCAGGCAACAATCGTCCCCTGATTAAAATATAAATTTTTTTATTCTTTACTTTTATTTTTAATGTGTTTATTATTATTTAATAGTGTAGTATATTTATGTAATTTGTGATATAGTTTTTAGTTAAAAAAAATTTGTTCAACTTTTATTGTTCATATTTTTTATGACATCTTAGTTTATTGAGTTAAAATTTTAATTTTATTTTAAAAAACGAAATTACAACTAAATCATTTAATTAGAATATAGGTGGTTATATAATATTTGAAAAATATAATTTTTCAATTACTTTGAAAATATAATTTAAACTCTTAGACAAAAAAATTCAAATTCATAATTCATTTATAATATTTTTGTGTTGAAATTTTTGTTAATATATTTATCATATTCAATCACCAACGTGAAATTCAATAATTTGCAATGAAAAATAATTGGAACAATACGATTTAATTTGATTAATAAAATAAAAACAAACAATTTAACATACACTTAAGCAAGAAAACACTTAAACAAAATAAAAACAAACAAGTGAAAAAATACTTAAGCAAAATAACACCTAAACAAAATATGAATTAATTTGAAATACATCTCACAAACACGATTTTTGCCTGTGATCCAAATCTTGCCCACACATGGGCCATTAAGTCTTTTTGAAGTCTACCATTGATGTGTGTTCTTTTATTTTATTTTATTTTCCTTTGTTGCGTGGTAGAACTTTTTTTAATTCGATGATGTATTTTCGTGTTATACTTCGACAATTTAATGAATGTTTTTATTATTATTATTATTAAAATTATTATATTTGTTATTTATTAGTAATAGTATTATTATTGTTAGTATTGTTATTATATAATTAGTATAATGTAAGAGTGGGGAAGAATTAAATTGAGATTAAATAAAGTGGAAAGTCCTGGGATTGAATTTTTATAAGTAGGGGGTGGGGGTAGGGGCAGCTGGGGAGCTCCGGAGCTCAACCCCTGGCCCCTAGCATTGGGTTTGCCTTAATATGACTACTTTAAATTCTTAGAACTGAGAGAGACTTTTATCAATTTTGCAAATAAATTTAATTGCTAGTATTATACCCATTATATTTATTTTCTAACTCATAAACTAAATTAATTTGAGTCATTATTATTATTATTTTGGTCTGACAAAATTTCTCTTAAAACATTATACTCCCTATGTTTTATAAATTAATGACAACTTCCTTATTTTTAGCCATTGATTTGTGATTAGTGGACATTCAACTTTCTATGTTATTATTATTATTATCATTAGTGTTGTTGTTGTTGTTGACAATACTTTAATTGTCACTTTTCTTATGTTATTATTTGTCAATAGTGACCATTTAAATTTTAATTGAATTTCTTGTCATTGCATCTTCATGAAAATCGTTATTTTCAATTGTTCATAAAAAATAAAAATAAATAAAATCGTTATTTCGACCACAAAATTTGAATAATTATAACTAAATATATGTAATGGTGAAAAACTCAATATATTTTTTAAATGAAAAAAAACTCAATATGATCACTTATTAATATTGTGATTGTGATTTGTGACATTAAAAAGTAAAAACTCCTTTTCTCGTAATGACTATAATGTACTAATGTAGAGATGGCTCTGACCCGCGTCAAATCCAACCATATTTATTTCCCCACTTGTCCAACGATGCATCATTAGACTTTCACAATATCCAAGTGGTGTATCATTTGGATCAAACAAATCAAGCAAGATCATGTATATTAATTTGGGTGAAATTGAAGAACTAGATCTAGAGTAGAGTAGTTAATGGATAATTCGTTTAAAAAAGTTTGATATCTCATTAACATTCCATAAGCACCATCGTTTGACTTTTGAATAGTGATGGATCACAATAATTTCTCATTTTAATGTTAATGAAATTAAGTTTCCTACTAATTAAGAACCCACATTTCAACTTTTTAAAGGGCGCCAGATTTTGTGGCCTACAAAACTTGGTAAACCAATTAATTACCAAATTCATGACCAAATGGATTATTCTTCAAATTTCATTGAAAATTTAAAATTCATTTTGATAAATTTATTGTAGTCAAATAAATACCAATGACAAGTAAGGAATTTAAGATCTTCATGAAATAAATGCACTTCTATAAATTAAGCATTCTTTCGGAAGCAATCTTAAGACAAAACACCACCAAATTAGATATTTTCTCTTTGCATAAAAATAAAAATAAAATGAGTTCATCAAACCAAGCTCCATCAAAAAAGAGTAGAGGTCGCCAAAAGGTAAAAATGGTGAAGATGGAGAATGAAAATAACTTACAAGTTACTTTCTCAAAACGTCGTGCTGGCTTATTCAAAAAAGCAAGTGAGCTTTGCACACTATGCGGCGTTGAAGCTGCAATAGTTGTGTTTTCTCCAGGCAACAAGGTTTATTGCTTTGGGCACCCTAATGTCGAAACTATTTCAAACAGGTTTGTCACTGGAATCCTTCCGAAGCCAACTAATTCAATAAACCAACTAATATTTGATGCTCATCGCGACTCTACTATTCGCAATCTCAATTTGGATTTAACTCAAATTGAAAGCTTGCTTGGAATGGAAAGAAAGCGCGGTGAAGAGATAGACCTAATAAGGAAAACAGGTCGAACACATAAATGGTTTCCGACCTCAATTGATGAGTATAATTTTGAACAACTCTGTGTTTTGAAGAAAACCCTATCTAGTCTCAAGAAGAATTTTGATGAAGAAGTTGAGAAAAGCATGCTTAGGCTTGGAAATTCACTTCCTCCTCTATATCCTCCTCCAAACAAACATGAAAACCCTAATTTATCATTTGGTGCTTTCCCCACATTTAATGTACCATCATCACTTGGATCCAATGATTTTCTCACCTATCCCAATATCTCGAGTGGGATTAGCAACAATGACCTTTATGCTAACGGAGGGATCAATATCTCGAGTGGGATTAGCAACAATGACCTTTATGCTACTGGAGGGATCAATATCTCGAGAAACTTAGGTGTTACTCAGGCTCCATATGATCATATGAATAATAATTCGATTGATCTAGTTTCTCATGATTTTCTTAGCACTAATGGCTTTCAAGGTTCTTATGATCCAACTTCGACTTTGCCCAGTAATGTTGTGGATCCATATGGCCTAACGGCCAGTGGCTCGGGTAGTGCCATGTATTTTGTTGGTGGGACTAATAACTCTTGTTCTTCTATGCATCCCATTGATCAGCCTAAGGTTGTCGGTAAGGAGGGCTCGATGCATTTTCTTGGACTCAACAATGATCATGGTTCCGGGTTGTTTTAAATGTTGTGTTCATTTTACAATATTCTATAGTATTTTGTCTTTTTTGTCATTGTACTTCCATATAAAGTTTTGGTAATTTGAATATTTTGGTTTAAAGTAATGTCTTGAGGCTTTAATTATTAACATACGAAGGCTATAAAATGTTCTTGGATCAAATTATATGGCAGAAATGCTTTTTATACTAAAAAATAATTAAAATCAAGTCATAATAAAAATTATTTGATTGTCATGACTCAAGTGATCAATTTAATTTTTTTAATGGTTGAACTGCAGATAGCATGTTATTAGAATTTAGAATTAATTCAATAAACACGGACCAACTTACATGAACGTCCTTTAATTTTGAGTCAGTTGAACATCTATGCAGAGCCCAATCATGATTATGTCACAGATGTCAATCAAGGACATACCGGATGAAATTAAGTTTCTTAGATTAATAATACACATTTTGGGTAGAAACTTATGTAAATTCTCTTTTTGAGTTGTCTTAAGTAAAATGTTACTCACATAAGCTTATGGAGTATTATTTTAGTGTTTTTTTTTATGTGAAGTCATAAAAGGTCACGAAAAGATAGGAAATATACACAAATTTCAGTCACCCCAATGGTTGTGTTTTTGTAATTTGTTTACTTGTATTATTTAGTGCACTTCAAAATGAATACATAATTAGTAAGAGATACAACTCTTTAATAATTAGTATGAGATGTTACGATTGTTCCTAAAAGCAAGTTATCAAATATAATTAAATACCCCAGGTATTCTTCATTATAATATAATAGTAATTAAATTTTGATAATACTCAGAAAGCAATTGGGAATATAGAGAGATCACTGAATTTTCATATTTGAATGCAGCTATACAAGTAACCCCCGCCCGAAAACAACTGGATGAAAAGGCCATGTGCTTGACATTATAAGAGGCAATTAGGTCCCTCCTAGAAGAAAATGGCATGTGATTTGAGGAGAGATTTAGAATTAGAGGATCGGAATGATGTCAAATGACTCCATAATTGGGTAAATCTCATTTCGCGCGACCACTTTGTCGAAGACTTCTTCAGGCGGGGGGAGGGAGGGAGGGAGGCTGCGGAGTGGAGGAATTGGAATTGTAGAATTGAATTATTTAATAAAAATAAAAAAATTAAGATAATTTTTTTGCATATTATTTAATAAACACAAAAAATGGAGATGTGCAAAAGTTGGGTTTGTCCGAAAGCTAGAGAATTAAACTGCATTCGTGTCTACAATTCGAGGGCTCGCACAAGTCTTAAAGGTTCAAAGTAAATTTCAAATGACGATTTGCACCCCTGTGTGCGAGGGAAGAGACTTTTGGTAGCTAGATTGTTATACCAACATATTGTCAAATCATATATAAACCTCGAGATTTTTCCTTCCAATTCCAATGTGGGATTAAACGGCTATTTTTTTTTCTTCCATATCAAAAATGGTGATCTTTGAGAATCAATTTCTCATTCACCCGAACTCCGATTTGGACATACCTTACACCGTTTTAATCTACTAACGGAGTATAATATAATTCCGCAAAGACCTAAATGAATTCTATTATACTTATCAAATTTATTTTAACTATAAGTGAAAGTGGGCAAGACTTAGAAATTGAATTAAATCAATTTTGGAGCCCTGCCATTGGAAACGACCAGGCAGAGCTCGGGAAGGGGAGATGCCATTAGGATTTGAAATTAATCCAAAACAAAAATGATCATAACAAGTGTTATGGATTTGTTATTACAAATTAGAATACATTGATCAAATCCACTTGTCCAAATGGAGCCTTAATGACAGATTTTATGTTACGGTGGACAATGGCTCGTTTCTACCAAATATGTCTCCATCACTGCCATATAGGGCAAAAGGACTTTAACTCTAGATCATCAGAATTCTGAAATCGGATGTTAAAACAAGGACCACTTGCCTTTGCCCATTGAAAACCCGCTTCTGTCACAAGCTCATGTTTCATCTCTGGAAGATATGGATTCAGATATTTGATACCACAATTCAAAAATAGTTCTGCAATTTTCCATCAAAATCTACGGGTTCTTCTTTGTTTGCCGGTGTCACTCTCCCAGTCAATATGACCAGTGACATGGTTCCATATGGTGCTGGCACGACAGGCTCTAATCTTGTACAGAGTAATGCTCGTAGGAAGTCTCGAGGAATCTACAACAACAATGACCGTGAAAATGCTTAAATTCAGTACAGCTGATAAATTTGTTGATATTAGGCATTGATGTAAAAGAATATAAGTCATATATATGCAACAAGAATTCATATTTATTATACATGCACTATCACCAACATAAAGTCTAATTGAATGAATTATAATCCAGTAATATAAACCATCTTTTATGCAAGTTTATATCTATATAAATCCAATAAGAACATTGATAATATACAACGCAAAACATAAGTTGAAATTGCATATTTGGGGAGGGGGGGGGGGATGCAAATTGGGATCTGAATTGCTTTTCAAGTCTGGTAGCATTATATTGGATTAATTTTTATATCCATAATTCTTGCATTTTATCAATTCTTTTTGTTTTGGTCATTTCGGTACAAGAAACGTTCACTTTCATGGTAGCACTGAAAAAAAAAAAAAAAGGGAGAACAACAAAGGTAGCCAGTTTTGGTTGGTAGTTTAATTTTTTTTTTTTTTTTGAGAAAGGTTGGTAGTTTAATTGATCGCCAAATTATTTGCTTTAAAGTGACGGAGAAAAGCAACATGTTAAGTGTGTCTTAATACTTGACAGAGAACACAAAGTTAGATGGGGAAGAACTACGAAGTACAAAGTAAACTGGTTCTAGTCACATTTCCATATGTATGGAATTAAAATGACAATATGTACTGCATTTAAAACTGTAAACAAATATGTTTTATAAGCTCAGTATAGAACATGTGGAAAACTTTTAAAATATTGGAATACAAGAAAACAGATTGCACAACCGTTTACATGTTACATTACCGTATATATTGATTGAGTAAGATCATTGATTCTTTCTTTAAGCAATGTAGGTATATCTATAGTATTATTTTTTTTGGTTTCCCAAGGGTTTAATCCCTTTCGAGGCGCGTCAGGCACATAAAGTGGGAACCTCTCCCAACAGGGATTCGAACCTGAGTCCGCTACTTTGTAGTGACTAGTCCCTTCCACTAGACCAATCACCTGTTGGTATATCTATAGTATTATGACTGACAGATACTAACTAGTAATCACCAAGACTACTTTGCATATATCAATTGTGGAAATCAACAATTTCCTAATCGCAAAATAACAGTTTACGTCCCTAACTTTCACTAGTCCGTGGAATCAGGACACTTAATTTTTCGACAAGCTAAATACATCCTATAACTTATCTATACCCGCACTTTTAGTCCACTTGACCGCAATTTCAGTCCAGTAAATTTTCCGGACTATGCAAAATAAGTCCTATTTGACACGTTTTGGCTAGTGGACATTAAATTTTACTTGACAAAACAAACACCCAATTGACAATCACTTAACAAACTGTCAACAACTATTTAACAACATCAATATTAATTCAACTCCCCAAATTAATTGTCCAGTTGGCAATTATGGAATTTTCGGTGAGTTGTGGACTAAAATTGGGGTCAAGTGGATTAGAATTGTGGGTAAAAAAAAACTTATAGATTTCGCGAACCAGTGAAAGTTAAGGGACGTAAAATGCTTGCTGAAAAATTAAGTTTCCTGATTTTGCGGGCCAATCAAAGGGATGTAAAATGCTTGCTGAAAAATTAAGTGTCCTGATTCTGCGGACCAATGAAAGTTAAGAGACGTAAAATGCTTGTTGATTGTTGAAAAATTAGGTGTCCTGATTCTGCGGACCGGTGAAAGTTAAGGGACGTAAATTGCTTGGTGGAAAATTTAGTGTCCTGATTATGCGGACCAATTAAAGTTAAGGAACCTAAATTGCTAGCTGGAAAATTAAGTGTCCTGGTTATGTGGACCAGTGAAAGTTAAGATACGTAAATTGCTCTTTTGTCATTTCCTAATTGTTCATCCTAATTAACTTGATATGTGTTGCAACATATGATGCAATTAACTTGGTTTTTATATGGTTAATAAATATCAAATATTTGGTTTCCCTAGCAAAAGAATTTTCCAAGTTTAGATGTTCAAGAAAGGACATGGTGAAGCATTAAGAGTGTGTTTCAATTAATCAAGTTTCCTATCAAAGAATTAAAACATTATGATTGGACAATTCTCATGTGATATTATAGTACATCTGGCTCTGCCAAACCAAGATAATTACAGGGAGAGCACAAATGCACACAGCTAATAATAAACAAATTTCAAGCATTTAACATTAAAAAAATAAAAAATTAAACATCAAACAAAATAGTATCTCAAATAAAGATCTATAAAGCTATTATTTCGGGATAAAAAACTTTGAATATGAAATGAAAAAATGCATAAGAATAACTGAAAATATTGAAGAACCAGTTTCAGTCCTTTCTGGTTAGCCGGCCAAAAAAAATCCAAACCGAACCAAAAAAAGGACAAAATTTCTTTGGTTAGCTTCAGTTTGCTCCAAATTTTTGGTTCCAAGTGGATAAACTTCCACAAAAGTGACAAACCATGTATTACCCGAGTTCAGTCTGAACCAGAATTTTCCGTGTAGTCACTTTATCACTTGATTAATTTTCACCTAATTAAATGCAAAGTTTATGTTACAAATCCACCAGATTATTTCTAACAAATGCAAAGTTTGTATTAAGGAAATACCAAATGTTATATCAGCCGTTTCAACATAATACTCTACCTAATTTCTCATCCAATTAACACCAAATTTCACCATTAAATTGCAAATTACTACAAACCAAGTTGACTCCAACATAAAATTTTAACTAGTCATCAATAATAAATACTAAAAGCTCACTCGCCTGAAAAGATCCACAACATTAATCAACAAGATTTTCTAACTCCCAAATCAAATACTATAATCAAAAGCATAAAACAGAAACAAAACAATAATCACATGGGCAGCTTTCTCATGAACAATTAATTCCAAGTTCCCTATAAATTAGACAACATTTCTCAATATCCTGAACACACAAACCTCAAACAATCAAACAAACAACTAAACAAAACACAAACATGGCAAAGAAACCAAGCATGGGTCGCCAAAAGATCAAAATCGTGAAAATTGAAAAGAAAAATCACTTACAAGTCACCTTCTCCAAACGCAGATCTGGATTATTCAAAAAGGCGAGTGAACTCTCCACACTGTGCGGTATTGAAATCGCCATAATAGTCTTCTCCCCTGCCGGAAAGGTTTTCTCCTTCGGCCATCCCAATGTTGAGTCCGTAATCGATAGGTTTTTGGCCCGTAACCCGGCGGCTCAAATCTCGAACCCGTTCCATCTCACTATGGCCCAAAGGAATGCGAGTGTTGGAGAATTGAACTTGCAGTTAGGCCAAATTCTGAATGAACTGGAAATGGAGAGGAAAAGAGGCGAGACTTTAGATAATATGAGGAAAACGAATCAGGGGCAGTATTGGTGGGAGGAGCCTGTGAATAAGTTGCAGCTAAATGAGCTTGAGCAACTCAAGGAAGCCATGGAAGAGTTGAAGAAAAATGTTGCGAATCAAGCGACGAAGCTTATAACTGAAGTGACGGGAAATAATAATAATGAGGGGATAGGGTTGGGCTTCGGGTCGGGTGGGGGTGGGGTTTTTGAACAGTATGAGAGTAAACCGGGTCGGGGTTTTATGGGTTCGGTTGTTCCTTTTAATAACGGGTATGGATACTGTCATGGATTCTTTTGATCACTACTACTCCAAGTTTGCTAGTATCTCACTAGCTTTAATTCTGGATTAAATGGTTAATTTCAGTTACAAAAATATGAATCTATGTTTATTAATTAATAATTATTCAAAGGTACTCCATAATGAATGAGTTGTAAATAGTAATGTCTTGAGTATTGTTTTCTTCAAGGTTGAATCTATAATATCAACTTATCGATTTTACAAATTTTACGTATATATCTTTTGCAAGATTGTCATTTGATAATGGAACACTTTTGAAGTAATCGTGTTACGTTTTGTTATCCAATCTATTTGTATGTTGATAAATAAAAACCTCTTCTTAAAATAGAATTAAAAGAAGATCAAGTATTAGAGGAGACTGTTTGTACTTTGTAGTTGTTCTGTTATTTCTTGGCCTGTACCTTTTACCACCAATGAAAGAAAAAAAGACCAAGAAGAATTTAACATAGAACATTGATTGATTAAGTAAATTCTCAAGCAATGCATCAAACAATAATACTCCATATTTTAACATTCAATTGCGGTATTAAACTAATCAAATATAATTAATTCTCCTTAATATATATATATATATATATCTAGATAACATTTTTCATGTTCAACTGATATTAAAGTTCGTTATATCAGTCAAACCATTATTACTTCCTAAAAAAGAATGTTAAAGGTAAATACGCACCAAAAGCATATAATGAAGTCATTGCACAAAATAGATGACGATGAAAAGAAGACAAGAATAAATCACTAAAAACAAGGACAGAACAAAACCGGTAAAATGAGATAACGACTGCAGCTGTGGGAGAAAACAAAAAAAAAAATGGAGACATCAGTTAAAATAAAAATTAAAACACAATTAAGCCACACTTGCAAAAGCCTACACAAATAGCGGCTTGACAAAATAAACATAATTTATTAATATTTGAAATCTTCAACTATCATAGGTGCTTCGAATAAATGAACTGTAATGATATTGTCAGTGGACATCACTAGCATAACAGTCCTTTATCACAGTCCACTTATACAGCCAGTAGAATATGAGAAAAATTATTTGAAGAAGTAACCTGTTAAACAGGTAATAGGTAACACAACTAAGTTTGAAAGCATTAAATAAGGCTGTACAAAAGGCTGTGAAGAAATGAGCTGTTATATAATCATTTTCCTATTGTCAGTAGAGCAATTTTTAGGGAATTCCAAATATGCCCTCATTGTTCAAAACATGTTAATTGCAAAGTCATTAATTAAGGAAATTGATTGTTCTCTTTCTTCATTAATGTACTTTTTTTTAATGACTCATGTGTCCAGACTAATCATGGACCCTCAAAACCTTAAAGGATGTAAAAATGTAATTCTTTTTTGATGATAAACACATATGCATAAGTCGACAAAAGATTGTCCTCTTATACGTATTTGTCACTAATCCAGTATCATAGTGGATTGAATTTATCGGGATAGTCACATAATTTTTGTTCTTTCTTTTATGGTATTGAACGTCTATATTGGAAAAAACATTGTTTTTTTTATATATTTTTAAACTTAATTACAATATTTATTTCAAGTTTTTGGTGATTGTTGTTTTTCTTTAGAATACATTTTTGATGATTAAAACTAAATGAAAATAGGAAAAAATTTGTCCAAGCCTAGTTTGGCCAAACTCATCCAACCACCAAGCAAATGTATTGCACTTGCTTTGTGATTGGTCACTCTCTTGGGAGTTACATCAAATCCCAAAGCAAGTGTATTGCACTTGCCTTGTAGTTATTTTGGGTTCGGCCAAACCCCATGTAGGTAAGAATTTTCCGTGATAATAGACTTCATTTGTAACCAAGAAAACATATCAAATATTATTTATCCATGGGAATAAAATCATTTATAGTCGAAAATGAGCAATTATGAAAGAAATATTTTTCATCATATTTGTAGTGATTGAATCCATTATTTAGATATCGCAATATTAAATCAGAATTTGATCATAAAATCCGTTGTAGCACTTGGCAAAAGAAAAAAAATTGATCACAAAATAAAATTAAATAAAATATAAAATTTGTAGAGTCAAAATAAAGAATATTTTCTCAAACCTTTCTATTCTTGCGATAAATCACACATGTGTCTTAGGCTTACGGGCATACCATATCAATATATCATATCGACAATGCCGCTGACGAATTTGTTCAATATATAAGAAATGACATGAGTTTGCATAAAAGAAATTATTTTTCATTCGGTTCATTAACAGAAGAAAATGATAATTAAAGCGGTAAACAAATGAATTTAATGATTTTATGATTAAAGTAAGTAATGCAAAATTAAATAAAGAAAGAGTTATATTTATGCGGAAAGGGAACTTTTTCAACAATTATTAACTATGTAATCAATGTGTTTTGACCATTAAGAATAACTTAGGAATTTTTTAAAAATTGCTTGACAGAAATATTTATTGTTTTGGCAATATCACTAGCCACAAATGAAACATCACATTTAATGGCATTGAACAAAATTGGAACCAATAATATGTACAACAATGAAACTACGCTAAAGTTGCACAACCAAAAAGGAGCGTCAAATTTGGGCGCAAAGCACTGCACCTTGTGCGTTCCACTAGTATATATATAATCTCATTCAAACCGAGATCAATAGAAAAGTACAAGAAAATCAAAAACAGGAAAATCTCCATTACAAAAAACTCCAAATGGGAGAAGCAAAAAAGGATACAACAAAAAGAATCCATCCAATCCGAACTTGTTTCTTGACTTCGAAGTTAAAACCAACTCCTAGCACACATTTTCTTGACTTCAGTTTGAAATATCAAATTTCTGCTACAATTACGGAAAATTAAAACCAGTGCTTAAGAAAATCCTAATTCAAAAGCAACTCAGCTATCCCACTGTATAAAATCTCATGTAGAAAATGTTAAAAGGAAACTAAGAAGAAAAAATTATGAAACATATGTTAAAGCAAACTATAATCAGTTATGCATTTTCTAAAACCTTACATACCATCAAGTTTTGATTTTAGATATAGAGAAACTCTAAATACTCTCAACTTGCCTATATTTTACCAGCAAGCCAAAAGTATATTAAGTACACACAAGAAGAACACCCTTAGAACCTCAACATTTGCAAAAAGAAACGAGGTGAATTTTCATACGAATTAATTGAATGATAAAGCACGCAACTACCCCTTATCCTCATTCTTCCGCAGCATCTTCACTATTAGTTCCTTCAGTTTGTATCTCAGGGAGGGTATCAAGATCAGTTCGGACATCTTTCTCCTCCAAGGAGTTGGATGAATCAGATAAATCAGTAGACTCGTGTAGAACTTCTTCAGGGTCTTCGGTCGTTTCAGATGCCAATACTTCATCTCTAACAACATCACCTATATCGGAATTCTCTTCTTCTGAAGACTCAGTGTTATTGTCTGCATCCACGGAAGCTTCCTTTGTAAACTTTCCTGATGCAGAAGATTTTGTATTATTTGATACAGTAGATAAATCCTCGAAGCTCAACTCTGCATCTTTGGTTTCAGTAGAAACTGTTGAATTAGAGTCAAAATGTTTACTATCCACATCTAAGGTCGAATTATTGGCATGTTCCAGGGACATGGTTTCTGAATTTGACTCGGACTCGGTCATATTTTTCAAGGATGACTCATGATTCTCTGATGCAAACTCGGTAGAGTTGTTGCTTGCTACTAAATGATCATGGGACCCTTTTGTCTCCGTATCATTTAAGGATGAGTTTTCCAACGTATTTTCTTTGATTTCAATGGTTCTTACGTTTGACCGATTTTCATCTTTAGCATTTTCATCTTCTTCCACCTCTGACTCTCTCCTAATCTCACTTCCATTGGTTTCCTCACTGTTGTTCTCTTTATTTTCAAGATGTTCATTTGAGTTTTCAACTATTTCGGTAGCCGTTGTTTGAGTATCATGAGTGACTGCACTAGAAGCATCGTCTGCCTTGTAATTTTCCTCGCGTGCCTCGTGAATTTCCCTATCATTTGATTCTTGATCCGTCTGCTTCACAGGACTTTCCTTCTCCGTTTGACCAACACCATCTTCAGAATCTTTTTCTTCGGGTTCGTTTTCATTACTGTCGTCTCTTTCCTTCTCATCATCTACAAATTCCTCTTCTGTATTCTCTTGTTCATGCTCATCTATCTCGTTTTCTCCACCTTCCGTCTCTACAATCTTCTTGTCTTCTGACCCTTCATTCTTATTATCTTCTTCTTTTTCTTCAGTGATTTCTTCTTCATCTTCTTCTGGAGCTTCATCTTGTTTCTCGATCTTATTATTTGTTTTGTCCAATCGAGGATTAATATCTTTCCTTCCTAGTTTCAGAAACTCGTGTTCATGAAGTGAGGTCTTTGCATCACTTTCATCAAATTCTTTCTTTTTATCATGGGAATGTTTGACTTGGTATATCAACCAAAAGCACACAGCAAGCAACAAACAAATTTGCAGAATATGTTTAGCTTTGATCCCCTTGGATCTCTGGTTCCTACTTGGAGATTGCCTGTACATAATGACTTTCAAATATGTTTTTTTTCCACTTTATTTCCTTTCTTAACTGCAAGTGAAACAGAACCTGCACCACTTTATAAAAACATTTATTACAAAGAAAAATAAGCTAATAATTCAAACATCTAACATCAATCTGAAAGAAAAACATCCATGGAGTTTCCAGCAAATTCATAGAGTTGCTACTGAATAACTGTTTACCTAAAACTACATCTCCTTAGATACAGTATTAGTCCAACAATCTTTGAGAGCCAATCTCTTCTCCATTCCATGCTCCATATACTTCCCTTGATTTCGAATTTTTGGAAATTGAAGTGGAAAGAAAAAGAATCTTATAGGGAGCATAGTTGCCGAATTATATTCTACTGATAGAATGCAGTTCCCTGATAACGATATTTTGCTGATTACTAAAGAATGGCCGAGAAAAAGCTTAAAGTACAGATCTTTGCATAATTCCTCATTTTCTTCAATCCACAGTGTACTGAGAGTGCAGAGTGAGAGCATGAGACAGAATCACATCTTTATTTCATGTCTAAAGACTCCTTAATCTGTATAATTCTATTTCTGGGTTTAAGGTATATTAAAATTATCTAATGGAATGTTATATACATTCTATATCTTAAATCAAGGACTGGAACCACTATTACGTTTTCCTAACAACAGGAACTTAAGGATCCAACAAAAGTATTCTGCAAAAATCACCAAGGAAGAAAAATAAAGACCCAATCCTCTCTGCAGAAAAGGACAGAGTATAAGCTAGTAAGTTTTCTTCTAAAGAAAAATGCAAATAATCAATCCTGTATATATAAGTAATATCTAAGAAGCAAATTCAAGTCTGTCTTTGATACCCTAAATTATCCAGTCCCCATTCATTCTATATGCAAGTATTCAATTTAGAGTACTAAATTTCCTCTAAAATTGAAAATAGAAATCGGGAATGAGAAATCCATGGTAGAAATATGAAGAGAAGGCACAAATTATCAAATTTGTCATTTGCCAGTCATTGTCATGGATATCCAGTACTCTCATTGACCGTAAATTTTGACAAACTGATCAGCAAAATCAAGTACTAAATTTTAAGTAGTAAATTCACTAACTAAAAAGTAGTTCATGTAAAATTGCAATGAAATTGAAGCCAAAATCGAATCCTTAAACTAAATCTATTTCCAGAAACAATTCATAAGAAGCAATTAAACAATGCACAAACACAAACGAGTTCGTTGTTCCACGAATAATCACTTTAACACCCAAAGAATATCAAAAGTAAACTAAATAACTAGTAGAAAAACATACAGAAAAATTACCTTGACAAGATGAAGAGCACAAAAACGTGGGATAGGGTCTGGAAATTAGAATTAGCACAGTAACTAAAAGTGGTAAAAAGAAAAATAAAAATGCAGAGCAGTTTCAAATCAAACTCTAAGGCGAAGAAAAATGATGAAAGTAGTGAAAAATTAAATAGTCGAACTCGTTTCTTTACAGGGTTGGTACTAGACGGAGAAAAGATCTTCTCTGATCTAACACTAATTAATAAATAAAGAATGGCGTTCTTCCTATTTCTTATAAGGAGTTGAGAGAAGAGAGAGAAAGTGACAATCTTCGGGTATTCGACCGTAAATAGGTGGATCTTCGGGGTAATATGGATATTATTATTATTATTATTGGATATTTTTCCCTACAGTTTCTTATTACATTTGTTTGGTGGTTGGATGAGTTTGACTAAGTCAGATTCGGACAAGAATTTTCCGTTATTATACTTAAACGAATAAAAAGAAGTTGTGACTCCCCAACTTCCTCTATTATTATTGTTTTTTAATTTTAAAAATAAGATATAATTTCAAAACTCATTGTCTATTTTTATTAATTTAGTAATTATTTTACAATTTTTGCTGTTATTTTCGAAATGTATCCGAAAGTTTCAGTCCTAATATTATACTTTAAAGAATGATTTGATTTCTTTTTATTTCTTACCTTTCCGTTCTATCCAACAGTTACTCATCAGAGGGATACCCGAATTCTCGTTGCTAAATACATACAATTAATAAATGCAGGATTGTCGGCAATAGCTTGACCTACCAAATGAGGAAATTTTAGATGATTGAGTTGAATTGCTGTTTTTTGGTGAAGAACGCAGTTGAAATAGAAGTTGAAGAAAAAAAAAAAAAAATTTAAAGCTAAAAGCACCGGAAAAACCAAGTATTAATAATGATATAGAAATAATTGAGTGATGTTGTTCAAATAAGTCATTCCATTCCATGTATCAGTAAGTCCTGGCAAGCATCAATCAATGCATACAATCGTCGTCTGTGTCTTGGGTGGATGAGCATCAGCTCTCAACTCACTCATATGCGTTATGTCCAATATTTGGAAACTAGAACCTTTAAGGGCCTCGTGTAGGTGCTCCTTTACAAGTTGTGTCTCCTCATTTGTTCCGTTGTTCTTCAGAGAAAAAAAATTCTTTGACCTAAACAATATAGAGCATTATATATATATATATATATATATATATATATATATATATATATACTCCAGTTTTTTTTATTACACAAGGATACAAGCATAATTTGTACTATCATACAACGTCCTTTTAACTTAGGCAGGGATGCGGAAATGGAACAGTAGTAGCTCCGGCAAGCAATTTACATCTTTTATTTTTTAAGTAGCTGAAAGTTTAGTCCCAAGTCTGGAATTAAAATTATTATCCATTTAACATAAGCAAACAAATTGAGGATTATAACATCTTTTCCCTAATAATTAGTATGTAGGGAAAGAAATGAAGGAAAATAAGGTGTTATTTCCCTCCAATTTAAGTTAATTTGACAATATGATGTGACATCCAGAAAGACAAAATCCCCCAATTTATTTGCTTGCATAGCAATTTAAGTTTAAATTCCTATGAATTTAGAATTAAAAATTGAGGGTAAGAGAACTAAAATTGCGACAACTTAAAACATAAATGATGTAAATTGCTTGATGGAACTACGTGGCATTTTCGCGTGTTTGCAAAAGTTAAAGGACTAAACTTGATTTTTTGCCATCATACAACAAATAGAAGAGTGTACTTCTTGTGGCGCCAGAGGCTGAAAATGCGAACAAGAACAAGAACCACCTTGGTCCCAATCACCTCCTTCAAAATGCCTAGGGGATTGCCTTCACAAATGATACCTACTTAAGGACACGAAAATGGAGGACAGAACTTATTTAGACCATAGAAACAGTTTGTTTCTAGCACAGTAAATTACAAGAAAAAGTACTGACAAAAAACTACTTTGCCTTCAAAAAAGAACAGTGTATAGAATGATATGGTCATACCACGTGCTCTAACACCATATCAAGGCCTGCATCAGGTGGGATTGCAGGAATCACAGGTACACCCTTCTTGAAGAAAAGTATAGGTGATTTCAAAGGGTCAAACTTCGAAGGATCCCACCACCTAATTCAGAATCAATGAGATAATTTGGAAGCAAGAAAGTTAAATTCATATGCAATATGCATCAAGAAGTGGAAAATAACAAAATAAGAGGGAATTCCCTAAAATATTTAATTAGATATTATGAGGCATGAGCCGTTTGACTCGGATAACGGGATACCATGAGCCACTAATTCTATCAGTCCAGGCTTCCAGTGAGTTTGATTTAACTTAAGTATTTTAATTAGCAGAAGCCTTGAAGAAATACTCAGTTGTCTGTTTATTGCACAAATGACCATAAACTAAGAAACGCAACAAACTTGGAATTCTGAAGAACTGATTAATAATAGAAGAAACTCTTTGGAAGAAATTCTAAACTCTTACAAAACTTTTTCATTATTCTATTAACTATTTTAAAAAGTAATAAGCGCAGCAAGGCAAAGACTTTCAGCTTCAGGGAGATGATAGAAAGATCAATATCAGCAATCACGGGCGCACCACAATTTAGCAGGTTGCAGTTTCGTTTACAAAAAAACCTTAAAAAGCAGCAGTATACACAAAATAAGAGTCAACATAAAAGAGATCTAAAACAAAATTCACTTACCAGTGTCCGGCGTTGAGGATGAGTATGTCATGGAAACTTGGAGCTTTTTCCCAAGTTCCGTCTGGTAAATCAACATCAATTCTGTAGCCCTCCTTATAACCAAGTGACTCCAGCATACCACCATTAATGCTGGCCGACCACCTGAAAAGTATGGAAATCAAGCATACAATGTCTAAATACACTAAAAGGTAGTTGAATCACCCTACTCCGAGTTAGATGTATAATGATAATATGGCATAATTAAACCCCAAAAACTCTATTAGTAAATAAAAGCACAAAGCATCTGATGGATCAATGCCATCAGAAAATGAAATCTTCAAAGCATGATATTGGAGATTGATACAATATAAGAAATATATTTATACCTAACTTCAGCACCACACGTAAAACTAATGATTAAAATTGCACAATGACAGATACATAGCCATGCAGCAAATAGAAATTTATTCAGTGAGGTTGATCAGAAGGTGCAGTTACTTAAATCTAACAGAACCTTGCAAAAATAATCGAACTTGGCTTACCTACCATATCGAGCCAGAAGATTTGTTCGGTGGTATGCAATCGTAAGGTTGTACTTAACAAAGTGAAGCCACGATCAGCTCCAACAGGACGCCACTTTCTTACCTCGCTGGCCACCCGTCTCAAAGAGCAGAAAAGTGAAACAAACATGTTCCTGTTCAAGGGGTCCCCAACAAATCCTGCACTGTTAAAAGGATATCATCATTATGAACCAACGAGATGAATCCACATGCACAGTTTAAACGAGACTTTACTTGATAGCAATTTCAGGCTTGTAGCCTGTACATACTTCTTGCACATCTTAAAATATCAGACAGTGGACCTGCTAGGCATCAACTCTCTTCTTTAACCTTGAACAGAGTTAATACATTTATTAATTCTAAAAATCTAGAATATTGAGTTTTTCATTTTGTTAGGAAGACTGATCAAATAGCAATTTAGCACATTTTATGCAATGATGTTCTCTACCACATGTGCTGATGCTTAATTACACCGATGATTAAAGGTGTAGATTTCATGGTAAGATTCAAAAGAACAAAAGGCTAATCCAAACATGGTTTTTGAAACTTAACAGAAAAAAAAAATGAAAGTTTTATTAAATACTTTTGTCTCCTTTGCAACTGGTTAGATGAAAAATGCTTATAATGTGACATGACATAATTCTTGTTAATAAGAATTGAAAAGGATGGATTCATTTCTCCTAAGTGTAAGTTCGCAGAAACAGAAATGTGTTCAAACTTTAAATATCTTCTATTGCTATATTAAAAAGTAAGTCAACTGAGCTAAGTTAAAGACACCATACATAAATCAACAAGTGCAATAACATAAGTGAATAAGATTATCTGTTTAAGTAGTATAACAATCATTTATTCACATAGGCCTTATCATACCTAAATTTACAAATCCAGGAACAAGTAAGCTGAAAACAAACAACAATACTAGTCCATTTAACGCGAATGTTTGAATTACCGATACTGGTATCTCGGAAGCTCTCAAGGAATCGCAAATGATCAAACTCCGGGAGATTGCAGCCATAAGGTTTCAAGCGCCACTTGAGAATATCAATGGCGTTAGATTTGTTTCTAGCAATGCAATTCCAGCCTTTGAATAGCTCCTTGCATGTATGGTCGTACCGTGGCGAATATCTGACCTTCGGATCGTAGATCCACCGTCCATTCGTGTAGTTGCAGTTGTTACTATTGTCAGGCAACACAGAGTATATTAGGGACGGCAATGCGGCGTCGTTTCGGAAGAGAGAGAATCAGAGTAAGAGTAAGGCGAGGCAGAGTAGAGGAGAGAGAGGTTGATGCAGGAAGCGATGGAATAAGTCAGGGCCGGCCCTGAGTATAAGCCGCATAGGCGGTCGCTTAGGGCCACCGATAGTCGAGGGCCTCCAAAAAAAATTTTAATATATAGTCGCTTAGGGCCACCGATAGTCGAGGGCCTCCAAAAAAAATTTTAATATATAGTAGGTAGAAAAAAATTAATTCCTATTACTAATATTATTTCTCAATTCTTACAAGCAAAGTTCGGTTGGCCTAGTGGTTGTAACAACTGTTTATCAACCATGAGGTTTTAGGTTCGAAACCCACTGGAGGAGAAGTGGTTAGTTTTGTTTTATGTATTCTCATGTTTTGTTTTATATATATGAATTAGTATATAAAAAAAAAATTAGATTTAATATTTGTACTTTTTATATCATTATTTTCTTTATAAAATAGAATTAATTTTGTAAAGTGTTCATTATCTTCTTATCAATTCTTTAATCTTTTGAACCATCTGTTGAATAGACACATTAAAAAATTCCTAGTATATCATTTTACCCTGTTATTAGATAAAATTATAAACTTATTATAATCTAAGTTAATTTTTGTCATTGTATTTGAACATCATAAATATATCAAGTTGCTACCAAATTATTTTTTGTTCAATTGAATTGCATTTTAAACATCCGTATTGAATGTTATGAATATGTGCTGCTAATTATTTATAAAAAAATATCTTACTTTTGAAAAAACTTGCTAGTGTATATTTTTTGTTTTTTTATGGATAAAAGCATTGTATCACTTTACCTTAAATTTGTTTTAGTTATTTTATAATAACATCGAACAAAATATCGACTTCGTTACCCAAAAACTTAGCCCCCCCCCCCCCCCAATTAAAATACGCCTAGCTCAGTCCATGATTATGCAAGTATAATTTGTGATTTTACTCCAAAAATTTATAGGAAATAATCATTTTCTTATTATGTAAAACTATACCTTGTGTTATCGATGTTTTTTACAAAGCGAGATTATATTTGATATATTATTCGAATTGTTTATTATTTTTCTAATTAGTAGTTTTGTTTGCATTGCTTTTAAAAGTTTGTATTTGTTATTAACATAATTTTGTTGTACGTATAAATTTGAGGGCCATAATTTAAAATTTGGCTTAGGGCCACCGAAAACTCAGGGCCGGCCCTGGAATAAGTGGACGCAACGGGGTTCTTCGAGCTGTGATGGATTTCTCTCGTGGTCGTGGCCATGGCGGACGGGGAGGTACGGACCCGGCGCACATGTCATCGGTTTATATGGAAAAAATACTTCATACCTTTAATCTTTTGAGTCAGGGATACTTGGCTGAATAGCCTTGCTCCATATGTTTTTTGCAAATCTAGCCTTTTCTATTTTTTTTTTTATTTTTTCTTGATTTTAATAATAATTAAATCTAATTAAATATAATTAAGTCTAATTAATCTAATAATATTAATAAATAAAATTCATTTTTACTCATAATTCAAATTTTAAAATTTCTCTAACTACAAAAAACTGTCTAAATATTTTATCCCAATTTTTGTCACTTGTGTTACCGTCGGGTCACTTGGGCGCCCAAGTGACAAGCGACATTGTCGCCGGGTCACTTGGACGTCTAAGTGACTCGGTGGCAACAATGTCGTTTGTCACTTAGACGCCCAAGTGACGTGGCGGCAATGCCGTTTGTCACTTGGGCGCCCAAGTGATTCGGTGACATTGTTGCCGTCGGGTCACTTGGGCGTCCAAGTGACTCGGCGTCTTGTCATTTAGGCGCCCAAGTGATCAGGCGGCAATGCCGCTTGACAAAAAATCGGGATTATTTTATAAATTTTCAGTTAATTAATAACATAATCTAAGTAAGACTATTTTTGCAAACAAAAAATTGAAAAAACTAATTTTACAAATTAAACTTTCCATAAGGTCATATATGCAAATGACTCCTATATAAAACAATCCTCCATTTCCTAATAATACTAGTAATCAGCAGACTCAGCACGCGTTTCCTCCAACTTAAACCTTTCTTCAGCAAAAAAATAAGATTTTCTATATAAGCTTCGGATTTGATTCACTAGTAATCGTGGCACGCAGTACTTGTGTGCATACCTATTTATGATGTAATGAAATAACTTTTTACATGACATGTTCGGAGTAAATTACCTTCATGAATTTTGCCATCAAATATACCTTGGACAAAATAAAATAAGGAAAAGGTAATTAATTTTAAGGAATAAATCAATTCTTAAAAAAAAAAAAAAAAAAGATATTTAAAAAAGTAATTTTTAGACCATCAAAACTCACTCTAAATATGAAACTGCAACTTAATTGGGATGATTGGAAAATTAGAGCTTCAAATATCTCTTTCAAAATTAAAATTGATGATGTTGAATACTTACATTAATGGAAAGAGGGAATGTAACTGTAACTATAAATAAAATACTTACCATGCTTAATTATTATATTAGTAGATAATGATCAATGAAAATTTTTCGGGTAGTGGGTTTATAAGTTAGTGGGAAGAAGTTAAATAACTGTAATAGAAAATAATACACGAATGAGTTGGGGGTAATTTTGAAAAGTGACAATTTTTTGATGGAGCATGGTGTCATAACTTCTATTTTACGAGTAAAAACAGGCTTCCTTTTAGAAAAAATGAATAAGATAAAAATTACTATATAATTAGATATCTTTTAAATGTTGAGGGTAAAATAATAAAATAGTATCATTTGACATTTGACATGAATTTCTTTATAAATAGTAATATCCTTCGCAGAGCACTGGGTAAGTACGAAATATATGGATTTATTAAAGGGGGAAAATAAAGGTTAAATTTTATTTAAAGAATGTATGTAAGAAGCGAAGAAGTTAAAAAGTTACATAGTTAAATTAATATAACTGTTAAAGACAAATTAAGGATAGGGTGAAATACAGTTTTCCTCTTTAAAGTATGGGAGTGGTATCAGTTATTTCCCTAAAATATTAGTTGTAACACTTACCTCCATCTGTTATAGTTTTGTAGTTTTTATTCCAATAATATCCCCCCCCCCCCCCTATTTTTTAGGGAATACCCCCCGCATTACATAAATAATAAATTTCTTTATTAATTATTAAAATAAATTTGTATCTTTATTAATTATGAATACATTCATCCATCAAATAACATTATGTTTTAATTTCTTAATTTTTTTTGTTTCTTTCGATTTTATGGTCTTATGTTTCATTTTTTTTATTTCTATCTCAATTTTTTTCTTTATATTTTTCTGAATTTTTATTTGACGATAATTATCTTATTTATATTCGGTACGTATTATTATTCAAATTGTTGATTAATTCTCCTTCAAATTATTTATCGTAAAATTCAAGTTTAACATCAAATTATATTATGTATTAATTTCTTCATTCTTTTATCAAACAATATTTTTTTTATTAATTATGGATTCATCCATCAATCCACCAAACAATATTATCTTTCAATTTCATCATTTCTTTTGTTTCCTTCGATTATAAAAAAATGAGATGAAATAAAGAAAAAAGTTTGAGATCGAAAAAAGGAAGGTAACCAAAAATAATGAAGAAAATATAACATAATGTTGTTTGGTGGATGAATGGATTCATAATTAAGAAAGATACAATTATATTTTGATAAAGTAATAAAAAAATTATTATTTATGAAAGGGGTGGGGGTATGTTTGAAATAAATACTATAAATTATAACAAAGGGGTAAGTGTTACAATTAATCATTAAGGGTAACTGATACCACCCTCGTACTCTAAGGGAGGAAGCTGTATTTCACCCTTAAGGATATCAAAAAATTACTACAACATCTCATTACTTCTGTTTTTAATAGTATTGATGAAACTATTTTTGTTAAAAGTACTATTTTTTTCTAAAGTAAATGGTAAATTACCATTACCTCTCGAGATAAGGTCTAATTACAAAAATTTCCCTCACATATTGAATAGTACAACCCCCCTCCCAACTATTTTTTATAAAGTGAAGGTTAAATTATGGTTACCCCTTGATGCAAATTAGAATATTTTAGGGGCAAGGGGTTAATTGTGAGAAAGTGACAAATTTGAGGAGGATTTTTGTGATATTTAAGGGCATCTCCAGTGATGTCCTCAGCCTAAGTCTAGCTTCCCCTCAGATTTCAAGTTCAGCTTCCCATTTCCTTTTAGGGCATCTCCAGTGATGCCCTCAGCCTAAGTCCAGCTTCCCCTCAGCTCAGTCCAGCTTCCCCTTTCTTTTACATAGTCATGTCATCTCCAATGACTCAATCTATCAATTTCATTTAATTTCAATCCTCATTTTTTTCCACTATCACTTAATAATAATAAATTGTATTTAAGTTTCTTACAATGTTATTAAATTTACAAATAATTAATGTTAAATTTCATAAATCAAAGTTACGTTTTTTTAATGTTAATTTTTAAAATTAAATTTTCTTTAAGTTTCCTAATTTAAAGTTTACATTCTTTAAATTAAAATTAACCTTTTAAAAATTAATCATAAATTAAAGAAATTTTTTATTTAAAGAAAAGAAAGAATTTCATTAACTCAGAATAAATAAAAACAAAAAACAAAAAATCATTTCCTTCAAGATTCAAGGGATGAGGCAAGCCAACCTTGGCTTGCACCACCCCTCTGAGCAATGGGTGGTTGGATTCAAGGGGACCTCCCCTTGAATCAATGGAGATGACCATCTCCATCCCTTCAAGCTTCCCCCTTGATCATTGGAGATGGCCTAAAACGTGAGAGATTTTTGTTTTATAGACCTTACATCAGGGTCTGAGGTATTCGTAATTTATCCTAAAGCAAATATAAAGGTACTTTAGGGCCGATTTGACTGAGTTCTGACCCGATCTTGTCGATCTCACGAAATTGAGCCAGAACTCTTCCAAATGAAGTTTACAAAACTTGTGAAACTCATCACAAACTTATTTTGAAACCGACATCCAAACTACCTATAAAACATTGATTGAACACATACCACCTATTTTTCTTACTCAATACTCTATAAAAAATACATTGATTTGACACCCACCACCAACTTTTTTCCTCAAACCTCAATACCCAGACCCAATCCAAGTGGGATTTGAGTTTTTTCGAAACCACAAAACCCAACCAAAATCTAGCCACGAGGTTTCAAAGGTTTCACCGAAAACCACTAAAACCATTTTTTCGAAACCGATACCCACAAAACCAAGCCAAAACTCTTCCAAATAGGCCTTAAAATTTCACTTTTTCATCTCTAACAAAAAAAAAGGTCATATCAAAATCAATATTAAACTCTACAGAAAAAATCAAGCCAAACTTGTTTTGCTCTACTGAATTGGTAAAATAGTCGGTCACGGAACATATGTTGCTATCGTGTAGCATGTAATTTTTCTTTTCTTTTAAATAAAACAGAGTTTGGCCTAGCGATTCGAAAATTAATTATAAGAGAATTAATTTTACTAAAATGAATTTTGACAAAAATTGATTATGATAAAATTCAATTATAAAATAATTACTTTTGGATAATAGCTTTTACAAAAGTAACACTATAGTTACTTCTAAAATAAGTTGATTTTTAACTTCTCGAGATCTCAAAAGTGATTATGATAGTGAGGACCAAACACCGTTAAAATCACGATTGACTAAAAGCAATTTCTATAATTGGGGCCAAACACTTCAAAAATCACAATAAATGTCTAGAAATGTTTTTAAGAGCTACTACCGCTGGGGCCAAACTCACCCTAAATCATGTACCACCCCAGTAAAATATGAGTGTTTTTTCTACAGGTATCTAGAAAAGCACATTGAGTTCCCACAGATCCGCAGAGCAATTCTTGCTGCATACAACAACGTCAAGGGAATATGAAACCCGAACACATTTACTATTAATACCCACAAATTTTTGAATTTTCAGTCAACAATATTGATGTCTGACATAGGAATATCGAACAAAGTAACACAATTATCGCAATTGATAATTTACTGTAAGAACTAAGATGTTTGTTGGCATCACATCACATTTCCCAAAGAATATACCATCTAAAATCAGATCATCAATGCAATGGTTTTAGGTGGAAAACTTGGCAGGCCGATTTGTACGATTTTTTGGCTGCTGCCTGTTCAAACTTCTTGATAGCAGTTTCATTCTCTTCTAAGCTTGTTTGAATGAAGAATCTTATCCACCAAGACGAGCTTCGCAATTTGGCCTACACAAATAACACCAACACGCTAATTATTATGAGTTTAAGCTTAGAAAGTTGCTATCGAAGTATCGAATGACATTAAAATGCAATTTTGTGAGAATCAATGTACTTATGAGAAGTAAATTACAAAGCTCAGATAATTCATGATTTACTAGATATTCCCTCCTTCGTATCTTACTATGTTCTTTTTCCAGACAGAAGATCAGAAGATTAAACTTGGAAATGTTTATTGAATTATATAAAAGTAACAATGTCCATTAAATTAATTTTCATTATAACGAGTCTCAAAGGCAGTGAAACATAAAATAGCAGACCAAGAGGAATACATGGAGCAAAATAGAGTGAATAGCAAATTAATTCCCTGTGTTATTTTAAATAGGCAATATAACTCCATGTGATAAATAAAAGGGCAAAATACCTCCACGTGATATCCTAAATAGGCAATTTAACTCCCTGTGATAAGAAAAAGGGCAAAATACCTCCCCGTGCTTTTATAAAAGAAGCACATAGCCTCCCTCTAAATTGCTCGTTAATTCATATCACAAGAAAGTAAATTGCTCATTATTTCATTTCACTGGGAGGTAAATTGCCTATTTTTATATCACAAGGAGGTGAATTGCTCATTATTTTACTTCACAGGGAGTTAAATTGCCTATTTTTATTTCACAAAGAGGTCAATTGTCCATTAGACATATCACAAGGAGTTAACTTGCAAAAAACCTGAGCAAAATATATTACTGAGAGGAATCAGATTCATCATTAACTTTATAAGAGATAATGGCTAAACTATGTGATCACTCATCATCGTATCAACCTATCATATATATTGGGGAAATAAGGCTAATACATATAAAAGGAAACAAAAAAGGAAAAACAAAGAAAGTAAACACGGCAAAAAAGTAAAGAAAGCATAATTGTCACTTACAGGACGCCCAAACTTGGATAACTCTGCCACTTTAGCTCTTTGCTGACCTGGGTAACCTAAATTTATATGAAAAATATTAAAACTGTATTTGAAAATTATTATGGCATAATAATAACATATTATTTCATAGAGGACAAATAGTATAAATAGCTGACAATTAGATATTACACAGAGGAATACAGACTTAAGTACTTTGGCTACGGTTCAAGCTCCGACACAATACAAGGACAGTATCAAAGGCACGGCCCTATAACTTCATGTGGAACAAGATCACAGTTGGCGTGCTATTCCACTTAGTGCGTCGAAGCTTAAAAAGTTAAGCCATGAATTGGATTCCAAAGATGTTCGTAGAAATTGACCTGAAAGCCTTTTCGGTCTAAGAGTTCACACTTGCCTTCTCCCCTAAACAGAACCTAATTACTTTGAAAGGGCTTTATTTAAAGTGCCAGTCATTACCTTGGCGAAATAAATAGGCAAAAGTCAACTGGCACAAAGTGCTTTAAGCACATGTCATCAAGTATTAGCACTTAAATTCACACCTAACAGATGTAGGGTTGGGTGTTAGTTGCTAAGACCCTCACTAAATTATAGCATCCTTGTTCAGCTCAATCTACGGCCACCCAACAAGTCCAAATTCAAGCAAGTGGAAATATACCCACAAGGATAGCTCATATGCCATGCGGGTTGGCTCACACTGCTAGTCTTGGAAAGGTACAAGACACTCACCTAGGTCGAAATTTTTTAAGACATAATTTACAAGTATCTAATGACACTGTCCTGATGAAGCCATAACGTCACGCCTACCTAAAAACTGTATCAAACACAATCTTCCACGTATTAGATGCAAAAATAATGAACAAGGACTCATCAATCCCATTAACTTCAACTAATGTGATATAACTTGCACACTTCTAACATAGGTTAAGCCGTTAAGTCTGTAGAACTGAAGCCCTACCTAAAAACTGTATCAAACACAATCTTCCACGTATTAGATGCAAAAATAATGAACAAGGACTCATCAATCCCATTAACTTCAACTAATGTGATATAACTTGCACACTTCTAACATAGGTTAAGCCGTTAAGTCTGTAGAACTGAAGCCTATAATAAATAATGGTTCCTGAGAATTACCAGATAATATTACTAAGCCGTCAGCTGATACCCTTGCGAGCTCGGGAACAGTCTTGTTCAGATACTTAGGTGACAAGTAATCCAAAGCATCTGACACTATCACAAGAGAAAAGGACTTAGGCCTGTAAGGAAGAGGAAACTTGACATCAGCCGCTCGCACAATGCCCTTATGTACAAGACTCTTGCAGTTGCCATCAGCATCATCTAAATCATATGGCTCTACACCCCAAGCTTCGGTATCCTCTTCTTTCAATAATTGAGAGACTACTGAGCAGGTCTCAGGGCCTACATGCAATACTTTTCGCATGCTGTCACCATATGCTTTCTTAAGAATAGGTATTAATCTCTGAACTTCTTGCGTACATGAAACACCACCTGCATATACATGACTGAATTAATTAAGAGGGCCTTCTCATCTCATAAGTTTTTGTTTATTTTTAATAAATGGGCCAAAAAGAAAGCCAATTAGAAGATCAAGTATTGCATAAAGTATAAAATCATCAACCATATCTGAATTTATCAAAGCATGCACAGATATTGTGAACAGAATCTAATATCTAGATGCTACAAAGCGACACATGCCAAGCGACTAGTCTTGTACACATTAATAGGAGATCTTAACATCAGATGCACAATGCCAAACAGATTTATCTGAATTAGATATCAAGCCATTTAAATAAATTTGGTATTGTTGATGTGTCTAAGTAACACAAATTAAGTATTACCTGCTTCACCACAACCATAAACTAAGGAAAAAAATTGCAGCATGCAGCAGTTGTAATAAAGCAAGTATAAGAAACCATTATTTACATGCATGCATTCCTTAATCTAGATACACCCGAAAAAAGAAATATTGGTGGTACACAAGGTGGATGGATTCTTATTTATCGGCAACATGTTGCAATTTTAGAAATAAAAGAAGACAAATTTGTACGGCTTATTTCAATTTAAGATAGTATTTACCATCATGTCTATTTAGAGCAGCTATGTCACCACTCTGGCCACCTGTAAGAAAACTATTTAAAATTCAGATTACACCAAATGTATTAACTATATATGCAAAAGTTTTAGTTGGAAATCATTCATAAAAAGAATGATTGCCTTTAAAAGTCTAAGCTTCCATCAAGTCAGGATTCCCGCAAAAAAAAAAAACATAGCAAAAATATAAGATAAAAATCTAACGAATAAAAAGGATGAGAAAATGAATTGTGAAATCATCTGATTGATCTTCATATTATATATATATGTTCGAAAAACCAGACCTGAACCATGATAAAGGTAACCAACAATCAGCAGTGCTCCCTGAAAATTCAACAAAAATACCAATCAGTTTTCTCAGAAATCAAACCCCAACCACATAATAATCTATCATCGGAACCAAACATTAATAAGGGCAGAAATGGGATGCATCCTTTATCATTTCTCCATACTTTTGGTGGTTCATTTAAAAATAATATTACGCGTGCAACAAAATATTGTAATTAGGGAATGTCTGCATACAGGTGCATGTCTACTGTGAGTTTGTGAGAAATTTGTATGAAAAGTGTGTTCACAAGTGTACAAGAAGTGAAGCAAAAGAAGCCAAGATTTACCACCACAACAAGTCCTACAGATAGAAGGGGAGATGGACGGGATTTGGGATGAAATGCTCCCACAAAAGGCATACTCCCACTATCTCCAAAGCGACGACCAGTATTGGGTCTTCTTGACATGGTTCTAAAGTTGTAAGAACCTGCTAGACACAGAATTTAATGACAGCTGAAATTAAGGCCAATTTTTTGGAAACAGAAAGACTATCAAATTAAACATTTCACTGCAATACAGCAGCTCATTCAGTAAAGTAGAAATAAAGAAGTCTACCGATTAGAATATTAACATGTCTTGAAACTATCAAAGAGATAACAGAGAGAGGAATTTAGTCCAACTTAAGCCGGACCTTACAAAAATTACTCCCGAATCAAAATGTTCTTAACAGTCCTCATTATTCCAAGTTGAACACATTCCTGAGCTACAAGTAAGCTAAAATAGCTAATGCTAGCATTCCAACATCAAATAGCAAATGCACCCAATGGTATGTAACACTTCTAATATAAAGTTCAGAAAAAGTGAAGTTAATTATCAAATTAAAAGATCATTTGGCGCCTTGATTTACATTCTTTAGACGAATCATCCTCCAAAGCACCGTGGAAACAGATAAATAACAACAAAATTGAATAGATAAAAATCAGTAAATTCAAGCTCTTAAAAGACGGAATCAGGTAAATCTGCAAGATAGCATTAAACCCAAACATGCTACAACCAACTCAAAAAACAAAACGTGTTGTTTAACTCTTAACAGAATAACGAAACGAACCATAAAGGAGGGAATAGAAAAGAGAAATCAATGAAGACAAAGATACGAAATATAGGTTACCTAAAGTGTGAAATCGACGCGATGGGCGAGAACTGGGAATGGATCTAGATCTGCTGCTGCTCTTTGCTTACTCGTTGAGCTCAGAAGACAGAGAAAAAGCGCTAGGATTTACTCTTATTTATTTCTTTGTTCATTGATGTCTTTTTCGAATGGTTAATTAATACTTAATGCAAGTGTTTATAAATAATGGTATTATTTTATTTCATCTAATCTACTAATTAAAAAAGGGTGTGTGTAACTTTCGTTTAGCACCCTTTAACTATAATTTGTCCACAATTAGACCATTTCTAAAAGAAAAATTATTCATGTCAAATCAGAATCGAGTTAGTATAGATTTTATTTTGAGATAATAAATTTGTTGTTTGTTTATTTTAAGAGAGTAAGTTGATAAAATTGAGATGTGAAAAAATTATTTCAAAAACTATAAAAAAATGTTTGTTTGGCATATTCCAACAACGAAATAATTATAAGGAACGCCAAATAAATATGTCCAACGTCTTTTCGTTAGTGTATGCATATAAAAATATAATTTTTGTTTACTTCTCTCCCATATGCTTCAAAGATTAACTTCTTTACAGATTTGTAATTTGTAAACTACTAAACCAGCAAGGACAATTAATTGTCAGGACACAAATTTGGTGCACAGCACCACAACTAGAAGTCACTCGTAATTTGTCTAAAATTTACTTTATCATAAGATACAGGTCATCTTCAACTGTCCATGTATAAGTTAAATTATAAGAGTTTTGTTGAAGTTATCATAAAAATTGTTTTCCAAGAGCACATGTATAATTTATGTATTGTTAAAATTTATAGGTTTGAATGGCCAAATACAAATTGCTATTTGTAATTGTTTGCAAGAAAAAACAATAAATTATTCTGGAAAACCTCTTTATAAGAAATTTGATTTGAAATTGTATACAATAATTTGAATTTGAATATCATTATAAGAAATTATTCTGGCAAAACAATAAATGCTTACAAATTTGTATTGAAATTGTAAATTCAAATTTTATAATTTGAATATCATTATAAGAATTTTATCACTCAATTAGTGAAACCTCTTTAGCAACATATTAGCGATAATTAATGTTGTCACAATGATTTAGTGATAATATTTTGATTAACATTTTTGGGGCATCGCTAAATATCAATAATAAAAATTAATATTTTTTTTATTTATTATGAAATAAAATCAATTAGTATTATAAATACATCATTATTATTCATATAAAATAATAAGTAAAGTTATTTGTTAAAATATAAAGTAGGTGTTGGAGTGAAATTGTATGGTTGTTAAAAAGTGGTCTCTTAAAGTATAAACTAGTTGTTGGAGCGTAGAGTAAAAAGTGAAAGTATATGACAGTGTTCATTAGTTATATTTTAAGATAAGATGCTGAAATTTAAAAGAGATGTTGGAGATGATATAATTAAAAAGAAAAAGGAAAAAAAAAGGGGACCCGTAAATCCATCTTGTCCGGGAATAATTTGTGTACCCGACATCGGTCCCCGAATTATTCAGGGTTGGTTTGGGTCTAAAATTTTTAGTTCCAAACCCATCACACGCTCGCAAATAAATGTGACTATATATTTCTATTTGTTGCAACATTGTAGAACCGAGAACGTGTACTATTTAAAAATTATTAAAACTCAATTCGGTAAAGTTAAAAATATAATAAAACTTATGAAGCCCTTCGAGCTTAACACATAATTTCTAAAACTGCACTGATTGTACAAGACTATATCAAATCATTACCAAATTATATGTCTCTTTACCAAAAATATATATATTAGTATAGACGAAAATCTTACTCAATATTTTTATGTAATACATGTCATAAGAACTGTATAAAAAAAAGTATTGTACAGTACTTAAATTAAATATAAAAATTAGTAAGTCTTTGTCATATAAAAATAAAAATATAGTATGATGTGGTAGAGAAGTGTATGGGGGCACTAACAAATTTCACACTTATAACTCAAAAGTTTAGAGTTAGTCTGCACAATATACTGGTGGATTTAATCCACTAATTTACTGGAAATGTGTATGAGAAGATAATATTTTTTTTTTATGTATATATATTTATCATCCAATTCATATGGATATAATTCACTGGGGAAATTTCATGCATATCTCGGCGGATTCAATCCATTGGGTATTGGATGAACGACAAATGTGTCTAAGAGGAAAAAAATTTATCCTCTTATGCACATGTGTTTATCATCCAACTCATATGGATTATGGATATAATCCACTAATGTAAGATGGTTGTAACCAAAAATCAAGTTTAAGTTCAGTATTAAGTTTCTCTTTTATCTTTTAATAGGAAAGGGATTGATATTAATGTTTGGTGATTGACTTTTTTTTTTTTTTAATTTGATTGTAATTCAAGAAAGTTTCTAATACAGTGATGTAATTTTATCGTTTCTCTAAAAATAATAGATGGCGAATTGTAGAATCCTTACTCATATTTGATTAAGATTAAGTAATTCTGCCTTCCATCAAATCTCCGCCAAACTACAAACTCAAAATTGTTCTTATTCATCTAGCATCACATGTAAAATTCAAGTAATAAATTATTCAGTAATAAATTATTCATTACATAAGTTCATATAATTAGAGTAGATTGCGAATGCTTTTAATTTTATACTCTGCTAACTAGGAATATTTAATTGTAAGCCATAACTTACTAGTTTGACTTTCTATGCTAAGATATGTTTGTAGTTTGACTTTAACTAGTTTGTTTAGTTGTTCCTTCTTAAAGAGTTGAAGTACTAACCTTATAGTTCTATCTATAAACGAAATGAGCCAAATGACTAAGAGTATGGTTGTTTGACATTTGGGATAGTAATTTATGAGAGCGACGGAGTTTGTGAAATAATATCGATTTGCATAATGTTGTTTGTTTGGATTTTGGAAGAGTGGTTTGAAAAATAAAGTGAGTGTAATTTTTTTTTTCTCTGAAGAGTATACGTTGTAGGTGTAAGTTGTAAGATGTGTAAGACTTTGGGTGAGTTTGGCCTAGTGGTTGAAGTTCTTAAAATCACTTTTGGATCTTTATTGTGATTTTTGAAGTGTTTGGCCCAGATTATAAAAATTACTTTTACTCAATCGTGATTTTCATGGTGTTTGGCCCCCAAGATCATAATCACTTTTGGGATCTCGAGAAGCAAAAAATCAACTTATTTTAGAAGCTGCTAAATGTTACTTTTGCAAAAGCTATTATACAAAAGCAGTTATTCTATAACTAATTTTTATTATAATGAATTATTACCAAAATCTATTTTAGTAAAATTAATTCTCCTATAATTGCTTTTCGAATCGCTATTCCAAACTCACCCTTTATGTCAAATCATGTTTGTTAAGTGAGATAAATTGTGTAAGAGATAAACAACTTATGTCAAATCAAATTAGAGTTAATCTATGTATATCTTTTTTAGAGATAAAAATTATTGTTTGTTTATCTTTTGGAAGAGTAGCTTGAGAAAAATTAAGAAACAATAAATTTATTTTAGAAAATAGAAATGATGTCTGTCTCGCTTTTACCAAACACGATTTTTTTGGGAGATGCCAAACAAACATACCCCAATTGTTTTGCCCAGGGTTTGAAACTCTTAAAATAACTTTATTATGATTTCTAAAGTGTTTGACCCCAATTGCAAAAATTATTTTTGGTCAATAGTAATTTTCATGGTGTTTGACCCTTATTGTTTTAATAACTTTTGGGGGAAAATGCAAGATACTCCCACGTGTTATGTTAAACATGCAAGAATCTACCCTGTGAAATTTTTATTACACCAAACTTCATTGTTTTCAAAAATCCTGTAAAAAACACCCAATTTATAAAAATATGTCTTTTTAGATCGACATATGTCAAGAAATAGTTTTAAAATACTTCAAGTTGATCCCTACAACTTCACCTAAAATATTTTTAAAATTATTTCTTGAAATATGTAGATCCAAAATGACATATTTTTTACAAATTAAGTGTTCTTTGAGTTTTTGAAATTACAAGGAAGGTTGATAAAATAAAAAATTTACATAGTAGTTTTTTGCATGTTTAACATAACACACGAGAGTATTTTGCAAAGCAAAATTTATAAACTATTAAAGTGTTACTTTTAAAATTCTATTATACAAAAAAATTATTATGTAATTAATTTTTATTATAATCAAAATTTATTTTAGTGAAATTATTATCTTATAATTGTTTATTGAATGTCAAGGCCAAACCTAACATTTAGGGCTTATTATGGAAGTGGTTTGACTCGGTTTTGTCTCAAAATGTAATTTGGAAGTTTTGACTAAACTTTTGATACTCAATTTGGATAATAGTTTCAATGGAATTTTGAGATAGTAAAATATTATCAAAAATTAGTGGTTATGAAATTTTGAGATGTAATTTGAATTGAAATTTGAAAGAGAAATATAGTTGATAAATGTAAAATCAATAACTTTATAGGATTCAAATATGATTGTGTAGATTTTGGTTTGATTGAAACTAAAATTTCAATTGCGACCTTTTCAAAACTTTTTACACGATGAAGATTGATCCAATTTGAGTGAGTCTAAAACTTGATAAACTAGATCCATACATAGTCTAGTCCTTTTTGTTATTAAAGTTTTTTTTTTTTTTTTTGTTTCCCAAGGGTTTAATCTCTTTTAAGGCGTGTCGGACACATAAAGTGGGAACCTCTCCTAACAGGGATTCGAACCTGAGTCCGCTACTTTGTAGTGACTAGTCCCTTCCACTAGACCAATCACCTGTTGATTTTTTGTTATTAAAGTTAGTGTATATGTAATGTAACTGTTTTCAAAAGTTTTATTTTTAATTTTTTGGAGATATTGAATTTCGAATCGCATTAATCGAAAGGAAATATAAAAAGAATACGAATCCCAAAATAGGGAAAATAAACCATATAACGAAATGGTGAAGTATAAGTGGGCCACCACCTTTTACATAAAGATAAGAACTGGAGACTGGAACGGAACGCACCGCACCTCACCTCACCACTTTGCCTCAAATTATTGTTAGCAACACGCCAACACCACACGTCATCTCTCTCTCTCACACACACACACAAACACAATTACTAGTAGTAGTAGTAATAGTTCAATAAGTACTTTAATATAAAATCTCCATTGCCACTCCCTCCAGTTCTTACACATTCTCCTTCAACTTTACCTTACCTGATAATTTATTCTCGAATCCAATCACGAACTGAAATTTAAAACCCCCAAAAGGCTTCAATTAGTTAGAGAGAGAACTAATTAGTTAGTAGCTGATCTTTTTATGGCGGTGGAGTACACATGTTGCCAAACCGAGTTCTTCATTCACATTGTTGTGATAGTATTTTTGGTGCTATTTGCTGGTCTAATGTCCGGTCTTACTTTAGGCCTCATGTCTCTTAGTCTCGTCGATCTTGAAGTTCTGGCCAAGTCTGGTACTCCCAAGGACAAACAGTATGCCGGTACTGATCATTTTTTTTTTATCATTTTTAGTTTGAATTTTAGATCGTTTAGCTACGGATCGGAATTATTGATTAAATTCAACTTTTGAGAATTTTTTCATTTAGTAAGAGCGTGAAGTTCGAGCTGTAAAGTTATGCGTCGTTTGTGGAATTTTTTAATGTTCGAGCTGTAAAGTTATGCGTTGTTTGTGGAATTTTATAATGTTTCAGTGAACTTCTTGAACGCTGAACTGAAAAGTTTAATTTTACTTTGACATGCTTGAATGAACGCTGAACTGAAGAATTTGATTGTGTTTAGTAATTATTAGTCATGATACTCTGCTACTGGTCTGTTTTTGGGATTCTAATCTAGGGCATGTGATAAAGATAGTCATCTGTGATTATGCAAGTATATTTGATGGGGATTTAAGATGGATGGTTTCAATTTCTTTTACAGAAAAGATATTACCTGTTGTCAAGAATCAGCATTTATTGCTCTGCACCCTTCTCATCTGCAATGCTGCCGCAATGGAGGTGTGCATAGTTTTTCAGTTGTTATGCTTCAAGAAAATGTTTAAAATATACTCCTACTAGAGATTAATTGGCATTATTTTGGCTTTCAGACACTTCCCATTTTCCTGGACGGTCTAATTTCAGCTTGGGGTGCAATCCTTATATCTGTGACTTTGATACTTCTGTTTGGAGAGGTAATCAGTTTTTCAGCTCTGTGTGTTAATTAATTAGCTCCTTGACCCTATGATGCCCTAAATAGGTTTTAAAATATACCCCCCCCCCCCCAACCAAAAAAGGGAATAGAGGAAGAAAAGATTAAAAAAATGGAGGATAATAGAACATCACATGATTCTGTCTTGAAACTTCTGGAATCATAATAGAATAATAGGAAGATGCAGCGTTTATAACTTGAAGAAGATTTCCGTGGTCGAATTTGCAATATCAGATGCCAACTAACCGTGAGTAGTTTCATGAAATGTTGTGGAACAAAAAACTAAAAGTGAGTGATTATGTGATGCGTGTCTTAGGGTTGGTGTATGGTTATTAGTGAAATTGATAATCAATAGTCATATGATGAAATAACACAATTACATATATTAGATGAATATTATTGGGATTTGAAACATATGAGCATAAAATTGTTCATCTCCTAGACCGCTGTGATGACATAGGGAACAATGAACTCTTTATTTCCAATAAATATTCAGCACTAAGCAGTAACAAGGTGCTAGACGAGGTAAACTGGTTATTCACAGAATGACCTTTATGTGTTCTCAGATCATCCCACAATCTGTTTGCTCTAGATACGGACTTGCTATTGGTGCATCCGTGGCCCCAGTGGTTCGCGTTCTTGTGTGGATTTGTTTTCCAGTTGCTTATCCAATAAGCAAGGTACACTTTCTGTCTTTTTATTATTATGTTTTTATATTTGATTTGCTCAGTTAAAGTGTTTGACATGTTTTTACAATCAATTCTATGTACTTAATGTAATTTCCAGTTGTTGGACTTACTTCTTGGCAATGGACATAGAGCTATGTTTCGACGTGCTGAGCTGAAAACGCTTGTTAATTTTCATGGAAATGAGGTATGATTTTGATTATAATGTGTCTTGCGTGGAATTATTACTTTGGACTGTTCTTTCATTACTAAGGGTTTCTTATAAAAAGCTGTTTTCTCCCTTCTGATTTTATTGCATGTTTTGCATTAGAATTCAAACTTTGTTATATAAAGGGTTTCATGCGCTGATATCCTGCTCTACTTGTCGCTTGTATGCAGGCAGGCAAAGGTGGAGAGCTCACACATGATGAGACGACGATTATTGCTGGGGCACTTGAACTCAGCGAGAAAACTGCTAGTGATGCCATGACTCCAATCTCTGAAACTTTTGCAATTGATATAAACGCAAAGCTTAATAGGTGATGCATAATTGTCATTCTCTTTTAATCTCTCTGTTCTGTAATTTGAGAATAATATCTTTATATTATGGTGTAGGTCCTTGATGAATCTAATTTTGGAGAAAGGACATAGCAGAGTACCTGTGTACTATGAGCAACCTACAAACATCATTGGGCTTGTTCTGGTACTTTCCTTATTTTTTGTGCGTTTTCATTTAGCAGTTGGTTTATTTTTTTGTTTTCATTTTCTCCCCTCCTGAAGATGTATGCCTCTTTTGGTTGAGTTAACGATCCAAATGGATTAATGAGGTTTGGTTTTTGTTCTGATAGTGTCCCTATTTTTTTTTTGGTTGTGCTGCTTCCCTATTTTTTTTTGGTTGTGCTGCTTGCTGCTTCTTTTGGTTGGACATGCATATTGTTTCTCTTGCTGCATCCTTTTTGTTAGGTATATTTGAGCTCCAATATTGCATAATGTCTGTAGCTAGTCCTGACCTAATCAAGTCTTAGAAATTATGCTAAATTTTTTTGTGACATCTGCACTGCCTGGGAATTCCTTTCTAAGAACTACCTCTGTTGGAAGCTAAAGAAGTTTGTGTGGAGTGGCCCCACTTCCAGTGTGACTGTGAGAGGGTTAAGTCATTCCAACCATGAGTGCAGCTGATATTAAACCAAACAGACTTTTTATATAGTTCTAAAGGCGAGAAAAAGATTGGGTCATTGCTGTTAATAAATTTGCCATATCATGTTGATGTATCCTTATTTGGAATTAAACTGAGGAAATGGTGGATTGCCCAAACAAATGTAATCCTAAATGTAAAAACAATCAAATACAAGATAGAGAAAATTAATTATATGTTTTTCCAATTCAAGGATCAAGCAACCTAAAGTATGAAGTCGCAACAAATTGCAATTGAAAGTTGAAGTGATTTTATTTTATAAAGAAATTAAGGATAGGTCATTAAATATCATATTTTCGCTACAATTTAACTATTTCCTTTGTCATTATTTGAGGTGGTGGTGAGTATCAAATTTGAAATCTTTTACTCATGGTCTCTGAGTAATTTATTCTCTCCCCCCCCCCCCCCTTCTCCCTTAATTTTGTTATCTACTCAACTATCTTTGCCATGGTGTTTCTATGTAAAATGGTTCTCATTAAGGTTGTGTGTAGTTTCTTGATGTATACTCATTTATAGTATCCTTAATTTTGTGGTTGAAAAGAGCTGATTAGATTCTAGTATTTGGTCATCTCCTGGTTCCGAAAGAGCTGATCACATCCTAATGTTTGGTCTTAAACAAGTAGTCCAGGGTATAAACAGAGGGGAAAGCATACAAGGAAACATACTTGAAAAAAAAAGCAAAACACAGATATGTAAATCTTCTTGAAGGATTGATTATGTTGGCTTGCTTGCCTCGGTCTTCATATTATGAACATAGTTGATAAGTATATCCTTCATATCAGACAGCATATGCTCATAAAGTAGCAACTTAATAACCTACTTCGCCATCCAAAAGTTGCACAGTAATTTTCTTTCCTTCTAATCTCCACATAATAAGCAATGCATCATGAAAACGTGCAAATAATTTTGTCTCGAACTTTTGTTAATTCAAGATGAACTGGCTTAATTTTTTCAATTCGTTTCCTGTTGTTGTAGACAAAAAACTTGTTAACAATTCACCCAGAGGATGAAGTTCCAGTGAAGAGTGTCACTATTCGAAGAATTCCAAGGTATCTTAGTGCTGAAACTTCAAATATTTTTTGCATATCTGCTTTTCAAAATGTACCTCAGGCTGTTTGAAAAGACATATTTTCTGCAACTGAATTGTTCTCAGATATAATAGTTATGAAAATACTCGTTCTTCTATTTGTTTAACATGGTAGGGTTCCAGAAACATTGCCATTATATGACATCTTGAATGAATTCCAAAAGGGTCACAGTCACATGGCAGTCGTTGTAAGACAGTGTACCAAGACATTTGACCATCCTCCAAGCACAGTAACTCTAGAAAGTAAGTTCTTTCAATGATCTGTGGGCTTTCCTATGCCAAAGGCAATCGCTCTTTCAAAGTTCCACACTCATACATGTGTGTCCTTGTAGATTCAGTAAAGGAAGTCAAAATAGACGTTGAGGGTGAAAAGCCTTACTCCGATAAGAGTGTAAAGACCATTAGGCCCCTCCAAAAATGGAAGAGCTTTCCAAACAACGGAAACAACTCTTTCAAAGGAACGCCTAGAAGCAAAAAATGGACCAAAAACATGTACTCAGACATTCTGGAAATTGATGGAAGTCCATTGCCAAGGCTTCCTGAGGAAGAAGAGGCAGTAGGAATTATAACAATGGAAGATGTCATTGAAGAGCTTTTGCAGGTATAGCCAGCTATAGTCATTTAATACACGAGTCTTGAATCATTAATTCAAGTATATAGGATTTATATCTTGTTTGATTTGTTGCTTCTTGCAGGAAGAGATATTTGATGAAACAGATCATCATATTGAGGATTCATGATACGCGGTATGTTAATATTGAATTTACTATGTAGGCTCCATCTCAAATGTTGTTGTAGTGTCAGAAGTTAGGCCATGTTCTATACTTTTGAGGAGAAAGGGTTTTGATTGGATATATCTAAACATTTGTAGAGAGACATTAAACGATTTGGCCATTTAAATCAAGAGGTAGGTTATTCATATTTTGTATTGTTTAATATCGAACTATTGAGTAGCCTGAGCAACTGGCAGAAATAGAATACTATGACTCGACCTTCACACAAAAATGCTATATATATATATAGGTGTGTAGTGTTTTAGACATTGGAAAATGGCATTTTTCCAATCAAGAATTTTGTCACATAAATAAATGAGGCTGTAGTAAAATGGGCACCTAAGTAAATTGATAGATTTTTGTTGATCCGGCTCTGTGGTATTTTTTGACCTGAAATCACAGTCGTTGGGTCTTTTCTTAATGTGGTTCTCAACGAGAACGTTTCTTTAATCTATGGAAGTGTAGAGACAAACAAGAAGATGGTGAAAATATGGTGTATATATATAGTGTCTGCACCTGGTATCATATTTGTGATGGCATGATACATAAAAGGATTTCAAAGAAACCCTGGATGAAGGTAGGGGTGGGATCGGGACGGGTTTTCGGGAATTCGGGTATTTCGGGACGGGATATCGGGTTTCGGGATCTCAAATTCATATCCCAAAACCCGGTAGATCAACCAAGGTCCCGAGAGTTTCGGGTACCCGATTTAATTTCGGGATTTCGGGACGGGACCGGGTGTCCCGATAAACTATTATTTTTTTTAGTTTAATGCAATTTTCAAACCGCCTCGGATCTTATGTGTCAATATTGGTATGCCATTTCACCATCTTATGCACAACATGTAGACTCAGAAATGATCTCAAAACCTCAAGATCTGATTAAAGAAAATTATTGGAGAAGTTTGAAAATTGAAAGATGATATATGTTGAAAAACTGAACGTCGGCGAGCAACGGATCAGTGGCGGACGGCGGGAGTTGAGTTGTGGTGGAGTTAAGTATTTTGATTAGATACATTTACTTGTATGTTTGGATTTTAGAGAAGAAGAATACGTAGAATGAGATGTGAATGGTTGAATTTTAGATTTAGATTAGGTATTTTGATTATATATATGTTTTAATTAAACTATGTAATCGGGACCGGGTTCCCCGATCGGGTGGGGATCAAAACCCGAAACCCGTCCCGATTTTTCGGGACCGGGTTTTGTCCCGTCCCAATTGAAAAAATACCCGTTTTGTCTCGTCCCAAATGGGAAAAACCCGATCGGGACGGGACGGGTACCCGAAACCCGATCCCATTTACCCAGCCCTAGATGAAGGTACGTAGATCATAGTTAGGGTCCTGTTCGGGGAGAGTGGATAACACTTAATTAACAACTCAAGCTAATGATTCCGGAAGTAGAGTCATCAACAACTCGGATTAAACATGGTGTTTTAAGAAGCAATATATTGATTATTTGTTAAAATATTGGATTAATTTTTTTATAGTTTTCATCGGAAAAAATTAAAAAATGTATGTTATTGAATCAATGGAAGTGTAATTTTTTTAATTAAAAATTAAAACATGTAGAAGAAACAAAATTTTGATCAATGGGTATAGTAATCAGACGATAATTGAGTTATTAATAAATTAACAAACATTCACAACCAATAAGTTTTAAAATTTATATCAATGAGATTGTATAAACATTTTAATGAGTCATGTGTTATTAAGGTCAAACTGGCTTTAAATTTTTTTATTGAGTTTAATAAAATTGGCAAAATGGCTCGCAAGTTTATTGGGTTTAAAGGAATGCTCAAATTCTATTATACTTAAACTCAATCACGCTGATTTCAAATATAATCGGGCAAACTCGAATGTCAATTCAACTATAGATAGTATCTAATTTGCATTTTTTCGCAACAAATAAGCCTAGTCTATTATTCATGATTACACAAGGTATTTAGATTTAATGATGGTATTTTCTGCTTTTTAGTACTTTTGTGGAGACAATTTTTCCCGAATATATTGCTAGATGTCAATCAATTCATGTCAGATCTAAAAATATGAATAATAATGAATTTTGTAGAAATGGGTATTTTCTTAATTATATAGTAGTAGTATTAGCTTGATAAAAATTACAAAATTTGCATAAATAAAGGCCTATTCTGCAAGAAAGAGGTAGAAAGTGTGACGCCATGGATCCGTACTTCACATTTGAAATAACCCTCACACCGTGGATTAAAAACCCCATCTAACGACTAAAAATCCGCATCCACGTCAACAATCCGCACCCTCAATCAAAAAAGCAAAAAACATTATTATTATTTCCTCCGATCAATTCCCCATCCCGCCACAATTTTCAAAACCACCCCTCCTTTAAATCCCCAACACTACATTCCTTTGATTCCACCACTCTCATCTAAATTCAAAACCCTAGAAAAACAAAAAACACATCATCAAATGGCTCGCACAAAGCAAACTGCTCGCAAGTCCACCGGAGGCAAGGCGCCGCGCAAGCAACTCGCTACCAAAGCTGCCAGGAAATCTGCCCCAGCCACCGGAGGAGTGAAGAAGCCCCACCGTTTCCGCCCTGGAACCGTCGCTCTTCGCGAGATCCGTAAGTACCAGAAATCTACAGAGCTTTTGATCCGAAAATTGCCTTTCCAGAGGCTTGTACGTGAGATCGCACAGGACTTCAAGACAGATCTGAGATTCCAGAGCTCAGCTGTGTCGGCGCTTCAGGAGGCGGCGGAGGCGTACTTGGTTGGACTGTTTGAGGATACTAATTTATGTGCTATTCATGCTAAGAGAGTCACTATTATGCCAAAGGATATACAGTTGGCGAGGAGGATTAGGGGTGAGAGGGCTTAATGGTAATACTTGATGATTCTGTTCGGGGCTGTAAAACGACTCACATCTTAATGAAGAATTTTTTTTGCGTTGCACTATTGGCAAAAATGCTAATTCGAAAAAGAAAATCAAATGGCAAAAATAAAGCCACTCTATGAAGAAGATACATGTAATAAACCAGTTAAAATTGTGAATATATTGGGCAACCTTTCGTACGTATCCATATAGTCAAAATACATCACCATATAAATTGAGTAAACATTTAAAAAAATGCAAACTGCTGGTCAACATAAGATACTTATAGTATTTGTTCTGTTATTAATGCCTTTGTCGGGAAGGGAGGATCTTATTCTTTACCTCTCCTCTCCATTCTAGAAATAGATAGAAAAAATCTGCAATGGAATAATAAACTCTCTCATCTCTTGTTGCATTTTCAGAATGGAGTTCTTGTTGTGGTGGATTTTCCTAGCTATGATCTAAAAATTTAGGACGGAAAGGAGGAACACATAAAGAGTGATTAACTGATTTTTAGCAAAGTTGATCAAGAAAAAATTTCGATTATGACCGGCTGATGCCCAATTTGGGAATGGTGATGGAGGTTTCAGCAACTGTTAGCACCATTACCCAAGCATCACTATTATTAGCTCTTAGACAAGGTGCCCCAAAAGGATGGAGGTGGATAGATACATTCAAACATTAGTTGTGGAGCATCTATTGGAAATGAACCATATACTGCAATATTCATCTTTGTCATGTTATACGACGGACTAATACTGTAGCTTCTATTTATTAACATCATCAATTGGGAGCAAAGAGAAGCTCCTTGTATTTCTTCCTTAGTATACAAACACGATCTATAATCAGAACCAACACATCATCATGTTGGCTAATAGAAGTGCATAAGTTAAAAGCAGCCATTTCAATGCTTTCTCTTTTTCTCCTCCCTCCTATTTTTCGACTTTCCTTTTGACTTATGTTTCCTGGAGTGATTCTTGCTTGACCGTTTTGCCTTCTGTTTCTTATATACAAGAGAGTCATCATCAGATTTTAATGAGAAAGGCCTTTCAGGACCAAGAAAACTACGAGCTTTAGTCGGTTCCTCGTCAATGTTTGCTGAACCTAGACTAGGAGGAAGATGAGGACCAGTTTCATCCATCCGCGAGCCAACCGCACCCCTACCTCGCTTGGTCCTGCCATTAACAAGATAATCCAAATATACACAACAAGAAATTAGTTTAGTTTACCATAAGTAAATTGCATTCAAAGTTACACGAACGAGAAAACGAACCTTGAATGTAGAAATTCCTCAATTTCGTCATCCTTTAGACCTTCGTCATCTAATGAAGGGAGACCATGAAAAGTTCTTTTCTTTGATGTGAGTGAAGCACTTGCAATTGGTTCCAATTCACTGCAATCCCTACTCGAGCAAGATTCACGACCATCCTCGTGACTTCTTCTACTGCTACTTCCATTTCTTGTTCTTTCAAGCCTATTGTCTAGCTCTAACTGTTTCTCCCTTAGTCGCCACATCTCATTTACTTCAACAGCGCTGTTAGCTGTAGAATAACATTCAAAAGGGAATTTCATAAAGTTAATATCTAAACCAAGAACAAGTAAGATGTTTCCAAAAGCTACTTGTCTCAATAAGGTAGAAGTTGCATCAAACCCCCATATAACATATTGTGAACACAGAACAAATATCTCCAATCTAGAATTTCTGCTTGCTAAAAATCCTCACAAATAAACTTTAGCAGATCTAACACAAGAAACGTCGAGTTTCTTTTATTCATTATTAACTTTATCAGCCAAGAATTTAGATTATGCTAAACCTGAACCAGAGTATCCATCCAATCTAGGACAAACAATGCCATAAAAAACTGAATAACGATTCCTCTCCAAAAAAAAGAGAACAAACAAAATAATGATCCAGAAAGGTAACATCAAAGTCAGGATTTTTACAAAAACAACTAAAAGCTAAACTAACTAGACACTAGGAACAGAACAAGGAATGGGATGCCATATTTGTTTTTGCATTAAATTCAATTCAGTAAGAAAAAGAAGAAAAGAAAAACGAATATTACTACATGGTATTCATACTTGAGCCATCATTTCTGCTCCCAAAGTCCACAGTCCGCACAACCAACCCAGGGTAAGGAGAAAAATTGAAGTATTTAAAAGTTGACCACAAAACTCCTCCAAATGCCATACCCGCTAAAAATTATACTATTAACAAACAATTTATGCCGATTTGACGTGAATAATTAGGACATAAGAAGATGGACATTCAGGCGTATTGTGGAAAAACCAAATGTAACCCTGAATCCATACAGAGGTTCCAACATAAAGGAGCATATTTAAAATAACCTTGCTGTACACCGAGAACAGTTGCTGTCAAGAAGCGGGAATTTGGCTTACTCCTAGCAGTAGGCCGGCCAAGGTAAGCAAGCGCACCTTCACTCTGTGCCTGACGACGCAATTCATTAGCCTCCTTCAAAAGAATGGTAGCTATTCTATTCTCTGTCTCTAAATCCATCTCAAATCTCACTACCAAGGTTTCTGCTCAACAAAAGCAATTCCAATCCAAATTTGTAGATCAAAGATGTTATTTTACATATAATTAATCAAACGGCATTTCTATCACTGTATAAAATGATTACCTGCTCAAAAAAATTTACAAGTAGGAAATTCCAACACCAAGACTTGGCTTCTTCGACCTACATCATGTTCATTGTAAAGGGAAGTTTACTACTTCTATTTGGTTGTGCAGACTGAAAAATGAATCAATCAAACATTGAAACAGAATTTCAGTACAGACTAATGCATTCATACAATTGAAAATCAAACTAGGGTTTTCAAATCTAAACTAAAATAAAACTTTACCTGAATGTCAATAGTCGACTTCTTCTCGAAATAATTACAATCTCGAATTAAACAATTTCAATCTTCTGTACTACCACTAATCACCGAATCGAGTTGGATTCTTGACCAAACCTAATCTTGTGGGAATTCGGGGATTCTAAGGGTAAAGTCCTTTTTGGAGAGCGGAGGGTAAATTGCAGAGGTACCGTTTAATTGGCTTATGACTGAACAAACTAATTTAATTGACCTAATTTGAAATTAATATAGCATTATTAGCATACATAAAAAAAAAAAATTAAATAATATAGTAGACCATGTTCTTTATTTAAATATCTATTAGATTTTGATCATTGGATTAAATTAATTCAATTCTATATGAGCTCCATTTATTTGGGATGTAGTAATTTTTATTAGTCGGTTTAAATTATTCAAATCTCTTGTAATGTTGCCTTGCTAGATACAAGTCATTAATAAACATATCATTATTAATAAACATATCATTTGAGTCTGAATTCAGATTAAGAAGCATGGCCTTCTTTAGATTTGCAAAGTTCTTAATTTGCATTTCTAAGTATAATAACATTGTCATCCGTGCTTATTGCATGCTAAAACAAGAAAAGAAAAAAAAAATCAGAATATATTTCATTGAATATATATAATACTCCTATATTAATTCCTTCATCTACATCTGGAATGCTTTTATAATCATCTTCTTCATTGAAGATACTTGTTTCATCGCATTCTTCATTATGATGGGAAAAACGATAGCAGCAACAACCTGGGAAATTAAGGAACATTAAGTAAATACTGTTTCAATAAATTCCACTATATATATTGGAGTACATGAATTTATTCCAGGTGTATATGAAACATTAAAAATCAAAGACATTATACATATATATATATTCAAGAACATATATATGTACTTACCAATACCAAACGAGATGCAGCGTAGATGCGTTTAGGTGTCGGAAATGGAAATAAAATGAAGCCAAACATGTAGACAATTATAACAAAGAAATAAAGCACAAGTTTCCTTGGTTGTGGATTCAGAACAGAAATTAATCCAACTACTCCTGCAGAAAAATGTTGTCCCAAACACAAATAATTGAACAATGCTTGCTGAATTTCCCTTCTGTTTTCTTCAGGACATGCACAAACTATCTTGTAAAGGGCATCAGCTATTACATTTATTGTAAATGCCTTTGGCTGTCAGCAAAAAAAAAAAAAAAAAAAAAAAAATTCAATGGCAAGTAATTTTATACTAAATTAGTTGTCTACAATCGGTCAAATTACATCTTTGTCGAAATAACTGAATCCTCAAAACTTTTGGTCCCGCAATTTACAAAATTTCATCAAGTCCACATTTCTAAGATGATATGAACTTTTGTTCTTATGGGTCTTTTTCAAGTCTAATTTGTGACAAAAATGTGCAAAACTGAGATAGTTATATGGGATCAAAAGTACAAAACAACTACAATCTATAGGACCAAAAGTGCAAAAATTTAAAAGGATATTGAGTATTGATGGGACCAAAACTGCACAACAGCATAAGAAATTGATGCGGAAAGTGTAATTTTTTGTAAAGCACCAGAGCGAAAGTATTGAGGGTCCAATTATATGGTCCATCATGATCATTTACCTTTCGATACTTGTAGAAATATTCAGTTTTCTTTGTCACAGCAGATGTATCATCAAGATTTAGATGCTTTAAAATATTGCGATGAAAGGAGACATCATTTAGAGCCACGGTCATTCCTCCTCCCGTGATCACATGTCGCATGTTCAATGCGTCGCCTAAAAGAATGGCTCCGGGTACAAGGTATGGTGCCGCTGGCATACTATTGATTGGCATTATTCTAATACTAGTACCTTTGTCAACTGAAGATATAAATGCATTGTACATTTCAGAAGGTACCTGCATATAACAACACTGTATAGTTTGCTACGGAGACAAAAGAATCCGTCACAAATAAATCATGTTCATGTTAATTTCGGACACACCTGAGGAGCCACAACGGTTTTAAGGTAATGAGACATTTAACCATTGGAGACAGAAGGTACTTTTGGTCCTGGTATATCTGCGAAGAAACGAACCTCGTTTCTGCTGATTCGATAAAAAATAGACACTGTTTCTCCAAAAACTAAATGTGCATAATTTGGATGAGTAATCAGACAATTTTCCATAATGAATCCAGCAGCATAGCTATGCTTTTCTGTCTGCAACATACATAAAAAAAAATACTAATATTCTTCATCAAAATGTTGAAAAAGTAGGCTGTTCATATATCTTTCGAATTGGAAAGATAACTTTTTTCTACCTTGGGATTTGCAAGAAATTTGCGGAGACTTGAAAAACAACCATCACAAAAGATAGTAAGAGAAGCATATGTTGTCGATTCTTGCCCCTTTCTTGTCTTGTATCGAACACCTTTTATTGTACCTTTTTCTTCAATCAGAGAAGTTACTGTCCCTTCCTCCATCTTAACACTGATTACAAAGGGTGTTATATATATTGAATTGTATCATAAGATATCACCCAAAAAAATGTGGAAATTTGTCAAAATCATTTAAGTATACAACTTAATAAAAAGTTAATTAGCTAAATCTAACTAAATTAGTTAGGTACACTGATTTTCAGAGTAAGTGTGTGAAAAAGAAAGAGTACTTGGGCAGAGACGCAGCTTTTTCGCGCAATTTTTGTACAAAACGTCCATGGTGAAAGGTTCTCGCAGCCACATCAGCGTCATAGTTTTCCAAAGGAAACGGAAGTGTAGTACTTTTTCCATGGTTGTGAATTGCATACCCAACAACTTTTTGAGCATCTATGTCTCTTACACAATCTGTTATAATGAACTTATATCATAATATATTAATTGCAATTAATTACATACTAAGTACCTAAATGCTTACCATCAAGGCCTAATTCGAGTAATTTGAGATACCCTGCAGGCTGTAGCAGTTCACCGGAAATTGTGCTAGGCTCGTCTAAGTTTCGTTCTATCACATGTACTTTTCTCCCATCCTAGATCATATTAAAAAAATCATGAAGAGAATGTCTTAGTTAAATCTAAATAATGTAAAACAAAAAGATAAGGGAGAAAAATAGGACCTTGGCCAGAGCATGTGCCAGAGCAGAACCGGCTACGCCAGCCCCGACAATGACTACATCAAAATTCGTGGTGATGTTTGAACAGATTAATTCTCTGTTTGAATGTGAGAAAAATGTTTTTCCTCTGCTCATTTCTTGACGATCTAATAAAGTACAAAAAAATGGATAGTGAATTAATGAAGATGATTCATTTCTTTACATATATTGCTATTTAGGGGGTTCCAAAACTCTACTTGTAGTTTGCATATACGCAACGTTCAAGTCCTAACTTACCTTCTGCAAATGGGATTAAAATTCTTTTATGCAGTAGGGAAGTGAATTGCAGTAGCTATATTTGAGAGAAGAATTAACAAATGATCGACAGTTGTGCATAAACAAGACGAGGGAGCAAGTTTTCGAGTGATTACATTCTTTACTCAACAAAGTCTACAAATGCATATATTTATAAAACTATATGTTTTTTGATGTAACAGAATGGCAAGCAACGCATGTTTCATTTTCTTCTTTTTGAAATTTTGATAAGGAAAGCAAGAAAATGGAATGCTGCTCACAAGAATTTTGTGTGAAGAGTCTGTTACTTAAGCTATCTCTTACCTCAAAAAAAACAAAAAAAAAAAACTGAAGTACATGGGAACTGAAACATGTTGAATTTACGTAAGTGTACACGGTTAAGGAATCAGCACAAATAGTTGTATATGGCTAACAATATAAACTATATTTAAGGAATCATCTTCAAATGCGTTTAAGAGACAATCCAGTCCTACTCTTTTGAGGGCCCTGGACGAAGTGATCAATATGTGATAAAAAGAAACAAAGATATAGGAGTATATTTTAGTATATAAAATTGATTTTTCTATATTCTAGTTTTTCTAACATATCTTTCTGTATATATAAACGGTCAATTCACTCAGTGAATTCTTGTTATATGGCCGATCGCAAATGTGTATAACAAATTTTAGTTTTGAAATACTTCTTTCGCGGAATCAACTGTTTTGATGTCTATCTAGCTTGGCCAATGCTAGGACCGGTCTTGGTATCAGTGTTTGTAAAAGCAAGAACTTACATATGATATCAAAATGGACATTATAAATGCTTAAGACTGATTATGTTTAATCTTTGACATGAGCGTCACCCAAAAAAGGACAATGCACAATTATTTCATGTTATAATGTTTTATCAGTTTATTTCGAAGTTTTAGGATGGCAAAGCCAGAAGTCAATCTGGTAATATACAGCAGATAATTAATACATGAACTTGAATTCAAGAGGAAAAAGTAATGACTGATCATGAATAATTTACTGTGACATATGATATGTTACAAGTTGATATGCGCGTAGAGTCTCTTTCCAGCTAGAATTATTCATCTTATTTCATTAACTTACATTCAACATTTGAACTATACATGTATTCCTCATGTCTTTATTCATGGAAATAAGAAATATAAAGAACCATCTATTTGTACAGAGTATAAATTCTCTTTTGCTTTCTCCATCTCAATCTTAAGAGCAACCGTCAAATGATTCTGTATCGAAGAATATTTGTCTCAAACTTCATTCAATATGATAGGAATTACAGCTGCAGCAGCACCCTGGAGGTGTTGACCAAAAAAAAATGAAGCCATTATTAGATTATACAACATTCTACAACTTCTTTGATTGTTCAAATAAGTGTGAGAAAAGGGACAAACCAATGTCACACGTGCTGCAGAATACATACGTTTAGGTGAAGGAACCGGAAGTAAGACACTACCGAAAACGTAGATAGCTACACCACAGATATTAATCACCACACTACAAGGGTGAGGAATCAAACCGGAAACTAATCCCACTAGTCCACTCGAAAAACTATACCCAAGAGACATATAATCGAAACAAGCTTTCTGGATCTCCTCTCTCGATTCATCATCAGACGAAATAGCCACTTTATATAAAGAATCAGCAATCACATTCATTGTAAATGCCATCGGCTGCAAGAAAAAAAATTCAAATTCATTACGTCAAAGTCATCACATACTATATGAAACTTGTTTTTGCAGCAAAATGTTCCTATATACCTTTCTGATATTGTAGAAACCTTGGGTACATTTTGTCACTGTCTCCGTGTCATCTAAGTTAAGGTTCTTGAGAAGTTTGGAGATGATTGTGATGTCGTTTAAGGCTACTGTCATTCCTCCTCCGGTAATTGCGTGTCTCATGTTCAATGCATCACCTAATAGAAGAGCTCCGCGAGTAGTAAGGCATGGTTTGGCTGGCATGCAACTGACAGGCATTACTTTAATCTGTGCTTTGTCGACTGACACTTTAAAGGCATCGTATAGCTCTTTTGGTACCTGAACATTGGAATTTACAATAAAGTAGAAGATTATATATAGTACCGAAAAAAAAGTGAAGAAAAAATGGATAGAAATTAACCTTAGGAGCCACCACAGATTTCAAGAAATGAGCCATTTGTCCATTGGAAATAGAAGGTATTTTCAGTCCAGGAATATCGATCAAGAAACGGACTTCAGTGCTACTGATGGGATAAATAGCAAAAATTGATGGATTTCCCAAAATAACATGTGCATGATTTGGATAAACAAGTTGACAATTGTCTGCGATGATTCCAACAAAATGAGAAAGCTTATTTATCTGCAGAAGATTATTAAAAAGGGAAAAGATTAACACAAGAATCAAAATTAACTGAAAGCTCTATTTTGACAGTTTTATATATCTTTATATCTTGATGTACAATGTAGTTTAGTTTAACTACCTTAGGTACTGCAAGAAACTTGCGAAAACTTGAAAAACATCCGTCACATATAACTGTAAGAAGGGCGCGTGCTGTCAATTCTTGACCCGCTCTTGTCTTATATTTGATGCCTTTTATCGTTCCTTTTTCTTCTATTAGAGAAGTTGCTGTCCCTTGCACCAACTCAACACTGAATGAGGGATTACGAGAGCAGAAATCAATGTAAGCTTACGATTATGACTAAGATAAGTTACCTTAAATTTTACAAAAAGGTAGCGTACGTACTTGGGAAGAGATGCAGCTTTGTTGCGTAATTTTTGTACAAACCGGCCATGGTGAAAGCTTCGACCAGCCACATCAGCGTCGTAGTTTTTCAAGGGATAAGGAAGTTTAACACTTTTTCCGTCCTTAAAAAGTGCATAACCATGCACCATTTGAGCATCAATGTCTCTAACACAATCTGTAAGAATCTCTTTATTATTGGGGTTTCTTGTTTCTTTTTTCACATAAAAAATACACGCAAAATGGTTATTAATTAAAACTTTTTTTTTTCTAATTACCATCAAGGCCTAACTCAAGCAATTTCAGATAGCCAGCAGGCTGTAGTAGTTCACCAACGATTCTGTTAGGCTCGTTCAAGTTTCTTTCTATCACTTGCACTTTTTTTCCATCCTAACCGAAAGAAAGAAGATCACACATTGGTTAAAAGCAAGAACAAAAAGGAACACATGAGTAGTCTATCTGTTATATTTCTATGTAGGATAGTTATCTAAAACGGTACTTTGTGTGGAGTTATTTGTACCTTTCCAAGAGAGTATGCTAGAGCAGAACCAGCTACACCAGCCCCAACAATGATCACATCGTTACCTCTTTTGGCGTCCATATGGCTCTCCGCATTAGAATTTCTGCACATGAACGTTTCTTTGTTCATTTTCTTGCTGAAATTATAACCGAGAAGAACTGGTTTCTTTGTATATATGGAATGCACTAATTTTCCTATATGCGACATTTCACCCCAAGACTCCTCCTCCTCTCTTCATAACACAACAAGTTAAACAAAAGTTCCACTTATCCTTTTAATGATCTATTACAATAAATGTGGCATAATTAAATCGCCAAACATAATAACACTGCAAAATCCTTTTATTAATTACTCAATTATATATGCTGGATCCTCTTCTACATATAAGATTGAGATTTGATGTCTTTTTGAAACTAGAACATTGTCCCTCTTTAATTGAGTAAAGTTTTTATACATACATAATCAAGCAAAGCAACTATATCCTATTACGTGACTATAGAGATCACCTTGAATCTATCCTATTGCGAGACTAAATTTCACTTTGGGAAGAAAGATTGCTTTTAGAAGCACACTACATTTCTTATTGTTCCATATAGAAATCTAAAACTAAAAGGTTAACCAAAAACAAATATCATTCTGAAAAAAGGAAGGAAAAAAAGAAAGAAAAACAAGTGATGTAAGGACATGTGCAAGCTTGTTGGAAAAAAGTACCTTTTCAATGACCACACAAATTTCATTTCACAAATCAAGACAGCCACGGAAATCAAGAAGTATGTTTGTTACCAAATGTATGTAGTAATGCTTTTATCATGATATCAAACCAGTACCTTAAGTTGAGGCTTCCCAACAAGTCGATCTCTACTACTTCGGCTGGATCTTAATGCACTGGTTGGTTCTACTTTACGTTTCTGTCTTATATTACGTACTCTCTAAGAATTTTTCCTACTCAAAAAGGCGATCCAGTTAAGCTACCTACATGTCATGATTGATGAAGATATAAAAGCATACCTCAAATCTCTCAGTATGTTTAACAAACTGGCACAAGACAACACAATTGTAACTAACTAACCTTGTAAAGCAAATGAAATCCAATGGATAAATGCAAGATACTCTCCCGTGTTATGCTAAACTTGCATGAAACAACCTTATAAAAAACTCGGCACAAAACCCCAATTTATAAATAATAGGTCGTTTTCGATCGACATATTTCAAGAAACTATTTTTAAAATACTTCATGTTGGTCCCTACAACTTCATGTGAAATATCTTAAAATTAATTTCTTGAAATAAGCCAATCTTAAACAACCTATTTTGAACATGTTGGGGGTTTCATGCTGAGTTTTAAAAGTAGAAGGGGTTTCTATTCAATAAAATTTTTACATGGTAGTTTCGTGCAGGTTTCATGTAACAAGGGAGTATCTTGCATTTTCCCCAAAATCCGAAGTAATGCACATGTATTAGAAATATATTTAAAATTTAAACCATATAAAAGAACTCATAAAAATTATGTACGTAATGCAATAACTGAAAGAGAAAGAGAACTGAACAGCATCATGGATTACGTAACTGAACTCTGTTCGATTAAGACATCAACCAGCTTACCAGCATGCATATGGTTAACATTAATCACAGTTATGTATATTATGCCTATTATTTTTTTTTTTTTTAATACATTACAATTATCACCCCGCGCCCATAAAATGTCGTCAATGTTTCATTCTTACATAGCAGTACTAGTATTCTTTTTCAATTTGGATGGAAACTTTTTTCTCTTTCTTTTTCGGATAAGTTGTAATTGAGCCTGATCTTTCTATCTTTATCTTTTCTTCAAAAATGACATGTCATTTGTTGAATAATACAATACATTCAACATCGTTATTTGCCAATTTCGAGCAACATAATAAATTACATGTGACAAAGTAATGACAAACTACTTTTATATTCTGCTAATGTTCATATGATACAAGTTTTTAGGATTTCCTTCTTCTAGTAGTAGACTAGAGACCTTGTGGTAAAAGCTAAACTTAATAAAAAACATTACAATACTCCCTCATGTAGGTTTTAACCTGACTTCTTTAATCGAATAGACCAACATAACAGCGTAAACTACTCCAAGAACCATGTTATAAAACTGCATCGCTATATATACCGCCTTAAAGAGAAGCTTCCACTTGAAAGTTTGATATATTTTGAAGTTGTAACTAACAGTTGAGTTTGCATTTGATAGAAGGATCTAATCTAATTAACAGCACGTGCTCTATAATAAGCTGGAACAGTAACAGGGAAGAACATTTGTCTGAATCCCTCAGCCTTTATAATTGGGAAAATAATTCCAGATGCACCCTGTATTGTTGAAATGAAAGATACTATCAGATTTGAGGATCACCAAAGGCATACAACCCTAAATAATAGGCCGAATGAGATAGACACTCACCGATAGCAATCTGGCGCCCAACAAAACCTTTTTGGGAGAAGGAAACGGAAGTAACAATCGGCCAACACCATAGACAGCAACAGCAAAGAAATGGCAAACGAGGCTCACAGGTCGTGGATTCAAACCAGAAAGTAAAGAGACAGGGCCACTAGAGAAAATGCCTCCAAGGCTTAAATAGTCAAAACAAGCTTGGCGCATTTCTTTCCTTGCTTGATCAGGTGATGCACAAAAAACTTTGTAAAGTGCCCCGGCCAATGTATTAATAGTAGATGCCACTGGCTGCAACCAAAAAAGAAAACACCATCGAATTTCTAAGTCAAACCTCAAATTGTGCTTGAATTGGTGTAGTAAGAACTAAATTTACCTTCCTTAAGGTATAGAAGGATTCAAGATACGTGCAAAGGATAGATGCATCATTTAAATTGTGTAAAGGTCTAAGAAGATCACGGAGAATAACAATATCTGATAAGGCCACGGTCATTCCTCCTCCTGTCAAAGGATGACGCATGTTAAATGCGTCTCCCATTAAAAGTGCACCAGGGGTGGGTTGAGGATTTGCTGGCATGCTTCGGTTAGGCATGGTCCTTATGTTGCCTTCCTCAATTGCAGCTATAAACGCATTGTGCAGTTGAGGAGGGATCTGAGGGAACATGTTTTTCAGTCAATAAAATGAAGCACAAGTTCTTGTAAAAGAGAATTATAGGTACCTGAGGAGCCACTACAGTTTTCAAGTAATGGGCCATTTCGCCACTGGCAATGGAAGGCACCTTTTGTCCCGGGACATCAACCAAACAGCGGATTTCAGTACTGCTAATTGGATAGAATAGGATTGGAGAAGGATCTCCAAGAACAACATGCCCGTGATTAGCATATGGAAGTTCACAATTTTCTAGGACCAAACCAACGAAACAAGAGGGGATATCCACCTATATAACGTAAAGAACCTCCTCGCTTAGAGACTTGGTTAATTCAAAAAACGTTCTAAAGATGTGAAATTTTGATCTATCAATTGACCAAAATTATTCGCGAGTATATTCATTCACCTTGGGAGTACAGAGGGAGCGTCGCAAGTTAGAAAAACAACCATCACAAACAATGGTGAGAGGAGCGTAAGCAGTTATCTCTTCACCATTCTTAGTCTTGTATTGCACTCCTTTAACAATTCCCTTTTCTTCAACCAAAGATGTTACTGTTCCTTGTTCAAGTCTTACACTGTACCAGAAAACATTGGAGATGTACTGAGTAAAAATCTAAATTTCCCTGTTCAAGTCTTTCAAGTTAAGAAACTATACTTGGAAAGAGTTGATGCCTTTTCTCTCATCCTCTGCACGAAACGACCATTGTGAAAGCTTCTCCCAGAGACGTCTGAGTCAAATTTCTCCAAGGGATACGTCAACTTAGTGTTTTCTCCATCCATGTAAAGGGCATACCCGAAAACTCGTTGAGCATCAATATCTCTCAAACAATCTGCACTCATATGCAAGTAGTTCAAATCACAGCTAATTTAAATTTCAGCATTAAATATATAATCAGGTCAAACCTTTTTTTGCAGCTAGAAAGTATGGACCAAACTGGCCCATAAACATAAATGCGATAATATCGTGATGTCGGGGCAATAAATTTTGTGGTTGCTGAAAATAAAATTGTGAGCCATAGATTTTACCTTCAAGACCTAACTCCATTAATTTCAAATAGCCTCCAGGCTGTAGCAGCTCACCAACAATACGATCTGGCTCTGTTAAGTCTCTTTCAATCACATGGACTTTGCGTCCATCCTAAAATATTAGGTACGAGAGATTATTTCATCAATGAAAAAATAGAAGATGAGCTCCTAAATGCTTAATTTGGCAATACACTTTAGGATAGCAGTTACACAAACCCAATTGATCCTATACTTTCTTAATTAACAAAATGATAGGTCCCTAAACACTAGAATGCTACTAGAGTTTACTTGTATAATAGGCGATAACCTCGTTTATTTGACTGCAGTCAACTCTTTATATTCAAATGAGTGCTTTTACATTTTACTCAATACTAATATAAAGTTGTTCACTTAAAGATTTATATATATATATATATTTAGATAGTAAAATTATGCAAGTAAAACGAAAAGGAAATATGATAGAGAAGTCATAACTCGTTCTAATTTATCTTGATAAAAAACCTAATATTTTGAGTAAATCTTCACCCGAATCCTATCAATCAAATAGAGTATATATAGCAGCAGCAGAAAATAGGAAGTAAATTCCTTACTTTGCCAAGAGTATGAGCCAGAGCCGCTCCCGCAACACCGGCACCGACGATGATAATGTCGCCGAAATCCGACCGGAAACCACCGGAAGTGGCTGAGCTTTTAACGCATTCATCTTTACGTACAATATTATCGGAACCTTTGCTTTTCTTTGGTAACTTGTAAAACAAAACTAACCCAAACAAAGAAGCAATAAAACCACCAAGAATATACTGATCGATCATCATTATTAATTATTTTTATTTAGTGGGTTAAATAAATATATTTTGATGCAATGCAACCAATTTTTGTTTCTCTGAGCTGAGCTGATTTGAGTTGGTAATGGTATGGTATCAGGTATGGTATGGTATGGTATGGTATATATAAATTTAATTGACTTGTCTGGTATCCGCTTAAGAAACGTAGCCAGAAGTGCCACGGCCACCTAATTAGGAGTTCTATTTTATTTTAGTTGAAATAATTAATTTTGTGGGACAAAAGATTTAATGTGATAGTTATATACTACTACTATTTTATAAATTTTGAGACTACTTATTAGGGCCTGTTTGTCGAACATTTCCATGTTTTGTGAAAAGTAAAATTAACAAAATCTTTTGCTTTCGGAAATAAACTTATTCACATTCAATTTTCAAAAATTATCTGTAACTCTAAAAAATAAAAGTAAAGATTTGACATAAAATAACATATATGATATATGCTGTATATTAAATTATTCTCGTATCACAAACATGATTTGACATAAAATAACTTATATCTTACACTATTTCTCCTCTTTTCATAATCTCTAAGAAAGCCTACTAGTTTTTTAAATCTACAACTATTACCAACTCTATCCCGTAAATTTTTATCTAGTGCTACAATTGATCGGTCAACTTGATCAAATTTCAAGAAATTATAATCAATAATTCAATTGATAAGTCACTTACAAAATTGAAATTTTTGACTCTAAACCGTAGCTAATGAAGCAAAACCTATGAGACGTGGTGAGTACTACTTTCATCTTAAAAAACTTAAACACGAGAACCGAGAAATTTACCAAAATCTCAATTGATACTCGAAATAATTTTTGGAAATGTGAAACAAACATACCCTTAGTATTACAAAATCAAATTTCCACTGGATGTAATATGTAATATAAAGAAATACAGAATTAATTGCTTTAGAAGTGGTTCCATGTTGTTAATAAAATAATGTAACCCGCAATTTTTATTGAAAAAAATGTTTTTTGGCTCCACGCCTCCACCAATATGGAGCCTAGGGCTGTTAATGGGTCGGATTATGATCGGATCAGACTCGTCCAAATTCGTCTTCATTTATATCGAATTGAATCCTGTCGGATTCGGATCTTGTTCGGATTGTGCTCGGATCTAGATTTTTTGAATCCAATGGATCTTGGTCGGATTTGGCCGAATATCTGATATTTTTCGGATCCAATAAATTTGTATTTAAAAAGTTAAATTAATATTTTTTTCCTAAAACAAGTTTATTATCTTTTCAATTTTATTTAATTTTAGCTCACATTTTCAAAGTTTCTTTACTATATTCATATTTGTAGAATGAATATATTGGTTTAAATAAATTTATAAACGAATTATAAATTACTATCTTCTTAAATTGACGTTGGAATATTATTAATGATATTTATTTTTATAAATCATTTTGTATATACATCTTTCTTTTTATTTGTTGTCGGATACGGATCTTTAACGGATCGGATCGATCTAAATCCATATTCGCTCCATGAGTTTCGGATTTCGAATCTTTATAATCGGTCATGTCTATCGAATGTCTAATCGGACAATTATTCTAATAAATCGAACCGAATTCGAACGGATCCGGATTGAAATCCGCCCCATTGACGCCCTAAATTGGAGCCCAAATCACGTTTTAAATTCAAACGTTAAAGTTACCTATTAGGTCTGAAAGAAACACACTGTGGCGTTTACTGAGCCAAAAGCCCAAAATCAAGGCCCATAAAAACAGCAAGTGGGCTGCTTATTAATTCCACCGCAACCTATTATTCCCCATCCCTAATTATATAATGTGTATATATATGCCCCCTACTTTTTTATATAACGTATTTTCTTTTATATTTTGAGGTATGGTATGTGTATAAGTGAATGTACTCGCATATAATATGATAAGAGAATAGACGGATGTGTTTTAAGGCCAAATTGCAAAAATCGTCCCAAGCTAATCACTGATTTTGGATTTTCGTCCCAAACTATTTAATTTGGCGAATTTCGTCCCGTAATTTAATATTTTTTTGGAATATCGTCCCACCATAATTATAAGACGGAATTGCGCATTTGCCGATGAATTATCACATGGCTGCTTAAGTGTCATGACATGGTAAATTTTAACATGAATAATTATATAATATTGCAGAGTTCGTCCCAAATTAATTACAAGATTGAACGTCATTTTCATTAAATTGGAAATTTAATATTGGGACTAAATTCATACAAAATGGTAAATTATGGGACGAAATTTGGCGAGTTGATATAGTTTGGGACGAAAAATCAAAATTAGTAATTAGTTTGGGACGATATTCCAAAATAATATTAAATTACGGGACGAAATTCGCCAAGTTAAATAGGTCGGGACGAAAATCCAAAATTAGTAATTAGTTTGGGACGTTTTATGCAATTTTACCGTGTTTTAATCATATGTTGTTTTGTAAACTCAATAATTTTATGTAATATCAAAAAAAGTTCGTGTTTGAGAAATACCAAATAAACATGTTGTTAAATTTTTAAAATAAATTTTCATCTCTCAAATTTCTCAAATTACTTTTTCAAAAGCCAAACAAACAACAATTTTTTGGTGGTGTTTTCAAAAACTTAAAATAAGTATTTTTCAGCTTTTAAGAAAAAATAAGCACTTAGATAGTGTTTTCAAATTGAAATTCTACTTCTACTTCTCTTAAAAAAAGCTAAAAAGTACAATTAAGTTGAAGTTGGTGGAGAGGTGCTTTTAGCTTCTACTTTGACATTTTGAGAGAAAAAAGTGGACAAAAGTGATTTTTTTGCAAACATTCAAAAGTGCCTTTTTTGGACTTCTTGGCATAATTTGCAAACACCACCTACTTTTACTTCTCTACAACTTTTAACTTTTTTTTAGATTATAATAATTAAGCACAATCACAATTTTTTGCAAACACCACCTTTATCTCTTAACAAAATCTATATAAACTCTACTTTGATTTGACATAAAGTAACTTTATCTCTTACACGATTTATCTCACATAACAAATATGATTTGACATAAAGTCTTATACATCTTACACATACAATCTAATTCTTCCAAAAAACCTACACCTATTTTATTTTTTAAATCGCTCTCTCAAAATTCAAACAAACAAATTGAAGTCATTTCACAAACTTACACTAATTTCCCAAACAAACACCAAACAAACAACTCCATAGCTACTCTTTAGATTTAGAAACCAGTAATGTGGCCAACCTAGCGGAACAAATATTCTGTAGTGAAATTTGTGTATTTCATTTTTGGTATTTTATTCTTATTTTTATTTTTGTGGGACGAATATGTTTAGACTATAACATGATACAATAATGATTGCTCTCAAAATTTCTTAACATCTCTTGCACCCTGCTCTTTTATGATAGGAAGAAGAAGTCGCTGGTTTTTGGTTTCTTAAATAGTATCCGTACTTGAGAATTTCTGATAATTGGACAAATTAAATGGACATTATGCCTTATATGTAATAATAGGAGTGACTGAAAAAATCTAAAAGAAAGCCTTAAGCAATGCAGGTGATAAAGTGTCCATTTAAATCACAAAAGCTAAAAAATGTCATAGTAATTATAAATTTATGTCATAAGATCACAGTGGATAAATTATTCACAGTTTATCCCCTAAATTTGGATCGTTTTCTTAGTGCATTTATTGCCAAAAAAGACTTCGAGGCCATTGAAAAAGTGAATTATCGTGTTTGTTTTATACCATCTGTTCTTTTTATTTACATATTTGTTTGAGTTCGTTTAATCAAAATATACAATAAAGTTTAAATACACTATAATTTTTTTAAAGTATTACCTATAGTTTGACAAGACCGAAAACGGTTGTTAAGTCAATAGACTTGTTCATGTTCAATTTGTATCCGACTCCATAAAAATTTATTAAAATTTCGTTTAACAACCAATATAAGTTCAAATTCGAAAAGAAAAGAAAAAAAATAGCATTAAATCATTAGACCTATTCATTCCCTGAAGCAAAACTGATGGGAATGGGATAACATCAACCAACCAAATATCAATTTCTGAGAGCCACAAAGAGTGGATACAGAAATAAAGGTTCACAAAAATATTCAGAAAATCCATTTTCCCTTCTCACATTCTCTTGCACCATATATAAAGCAGCCCACATTTATCCATTTCTTTTACACATTTAAACACTCCTTTGATGTACTAGCAGTTATAAATACCACAAATATGGATGTCAATCAACGAATCGCAATAATTTCAGCTCATCTCCATCCTTTAAACCCTCAGGTTCTATCCATTTCCATCAATTTTTACTTCAACTCTCAGAATTTTATTTTATTTTACTTTATTTTGATATTTATACTTTGATTTTTTGAGTGCTGAAAAGATGGGAGATAATCCAATTTTAAGGGCCGCCGATTGCCGAGCAAAAGGCGGCGCCTCCGGATTCAAGGTGGCGATATTGGGTGCGGCTGGAGGAATTGGGCAACCGCTTGCAATGCTAATGAAAATGAATCCATTAGTTTCAGTTCTTCATCTTTATGATGTTGTTAATGCACCTGGTGTCACTGCTGATATTAGTCATATGGATACTGGTGCAGTTGTAAGTTTATTTACACTTGCTACAGCTAATTTTCCCCCCTAATTTCAGAAAATCTTATGATTTTTTATTTTTTATTTTTAGGTGAGGGGTTTTTTAGGGCAACAGCAACTTGAGAGTGCACTTACAGGAATGGATCTTGTTATAATTCCTGCTGGTGTTCCGAGGAAGCCAGGAATGACTAGGGACGATCTTTTCAATATTAATGCTGGGATTGTTAGAACACTATGTGAAGGAATCACGAAAAGTTGTCCTAATGCGCTTGTTAATTTGATTAGTAATCCGGTGAATTCTACGGTGCCAATTGCAGCTGAAGTTTTCAAGAAAGCAGGAATTTATGACCCCAAAAAACTCTTGGGAGTTACCATGCTTGATGTTGTGAGAGCCAACACTTTCGTGGTATGTGTTAACTCGTGTTGATAACTTTATACATATTGACCAGAACGTTGTTACGAAGAAAGGGCTTCATTTTGTTTACAAATATGTAGATTCTATCATGGAAACTCGTACCTTGTTATGCTAATACATAACCTATTTAGTTTCTACATAAGTATGTTTCTTATTGATATAATTCTTCATATATGTGACATAACATATTTTACTGACTTCATTCCTAACCAGATTTCAGCACTGAATATGAGAGTTTTTGAATTATTGAATGTTTGTTGGCTTATCATCTTTGTTTGTTGAGTGATGTTAAAATATTTTCTTCACACAAACTTATGTTAAGGGTCTTTTGTTGGAGCCTCCTCTATTTAGTACGAGAAAACTGATAAATGCTTTCTTGAATTTGCGTTTCAATGGATGCATAATCTTGACCTATCAAGATTTACAGATATTGAAGGCTTGGGGTTCTACTTCACTAGAACCAACATTTGGCAGATAATTTCTATGATTTTGCCACGTTTCAAAATTAGTTATTGCAATTGCCTTTATTTTTATATACACTGATAAGGTGAACGTTTTTTATTTCATTGGGATTCTCATAGGCTGAAGTTCTGGGACTAGATCCAAGAGAAGTTAGCGTTCCTGTGGTTGGTGGTCATGCAGGAGTAACAATATTACCTCTTCTCTCACAGGTCTGAGTCTCGTATTCTCCATTTTCATCTGCTAGATTTTACTTTCTTCTGCAGAGGTTTACTAGTAATTAAAGATAAAAACCGAACAGGAAATTACCCTTTTAACATTCTCCGCAGGTAAAACCTCCTTGTTCCTTTACGCCAGAAGAAACTGAGTTCCTAACTAAACGCATTCAAGATGGTGGAACAGAAGTCGTTCAGGTGTGATCAATTTCCATCTAGTCTAAATGAAACAATCATATGTTAATAACTCACTTTTGGTAATTTTAAGAATCTTGATACCTTGAAACAAGAGCTAGCTTCTGTAAACCATTGCAGGCAAAAGCTGGTGCTGGCTCAGCAACACTATCAATGGTAAGTAATTTGTTTCCAATCACAAGAAAAGTGAGCGTCTCAGAAGCATATAAATCAAGCAGATAACACCTAGAATGTTTAATCAAATTATATATAGGCATATGCAGCAGTAAAATTTGCAGATGCATGCCTCCGTGGCTTAAGAGGAGATGCTGGAATTGTTGAATGTGCTTTTGTAGCATCGCAGGTTTCGATCAAGCTTGATTTTTATGTCCAATTTTTTTGCTCTGATTATTCTGAAAAGGTTTCTGACTTTTGGGCTAACAATTATTTGCAGGTTACCGAACTCCCTTTCTTTGCCTCTAAAGTAAGACTCGGGCGTGGAGGAGCTGAAGAGGTGTACCAACTAGGGCCTCTGAATGAGTATGAAAGGTAATATTACTGATTATTAGTAGCTTATTGTTTGATAATGGCAGAAATTGGTTTCTTATTTACTTGAGATTTGTCAGCAGAGTTGGATTGGAGAAAGCAAAGAAAGAGTTGGCAACAAGCATTCAAAAGGGTGTTTCCTTTATTAAGAAATGAATAAGATTGTAAGGATGTCATAATCAAGAATGTCTTTTGAGCGAGCACATTGTATATTTGTTGTTCCCTGCTTGTAAGAGATTCTGTATTGAATCAATAATACAGTTTCTGTAACATATTTGGCTTGTAAATTTTCATTCTACAACTTCATAGTTCACATTGTTACATTGTTAGAGCTGAAAATCAAACCAAGCTACTCGAGCTAGTTCGTTCAATAAAAGCTCGTTTGAGCTCCGTTCATCACATTAATCAAACAAATTTGAACATCATTTTTTGTTCATTAACTTTTAAAGCTAGACTCGACTCGACTCGATAGGCTAAAAATCGATCATATACATGTAAAATATCAAGATACTTGATACTTGGGTTGAATTTTTAGCTCGGCTCGTTCTACAATCAAACAAACCTCAAACACAAAAATTAAAGTTCTATAAAATTCAAACCAAGTTTGAACAGTGTAACACTACTCTGCTTGATTACACCCCCTAATTGTTAGAAAAATGAAGGAGCTCATTTGGTTGAATTATATTACCATATGATAATTTAGATAAATTTGGTTGAATTATATTACCATATGATAATTTAGATAATTTCATCTTCCACAAGAGTTTATAATGTAAGGTGGATAACAATAGGAATCTTTGAAATAGTAAAATGTTAGGCATGAGCATATTTGGGAATCCTCGGCCATGACGGGACTCCAGCGTCCACCTTACTCTGAGTCTGGGGGAGGCTCACGTTCTCCTCTAGGTGTTTGTGTGTAAAAGAAAAGAAGAAATATTAATTAATGGCTTCGCCCGGGTTCGAACCGGAGACCTTCAGTGTGTTAGACTGACGTGATAACCAACTACACCACGAAACCTTAGTTGTTGTAATGTGTCAATTAAACGTTAATAAACGTTATTAGTATTTACAAGCTCTTTGAATCTGAACTCCACGCTTATTGGGCTTTGGTCATTCTATGTCCACAGTCCACTGTTGCATACAGGTTACAGCACTGTATAATGCAACTCCAGCTCTCATGATAGTAAACCTTCTCTCTCTCTCTTTCCTTTTAAAGTAAAAATTGTAGAAAACGTCCCGAATTAATTAGTATTTTTGAGTTTTTGTTCTAAACTATATCATTTCACATAATTTTATTTCGTAATTTAATATTTTTTTGGAATATTGTCCCAAACTAACTACTAGTCCCAATATTAAATTTTTAATTTGATGGAAATGACGAATTGATCTTCTAACTAGTTTGAGAAAAATTCTACAATATTGTATAATTGATTAATTGACTTAACAAAATTAGTGAAAATAAATTTTTCTGGGTGTTTTGTATTATTATTGTATTATTATTATAGGGTTAATTGATTAATTAGACCTAATTATGTTTAATAGATTGATTTAATTTTGATTAAAACCAAGAGAAAAGGAAAGGCTTGCAAATATATCATTTGATAAAAGGCCATTGAGCCAAATTTCTCATCTCTCTTCCCATTTTTTCTCAATATCAATGGCGTCTGCAACTCCACTAGAGCTCCGACCACTGGGTAATACGGGCCTCAAACTCAGCTGCGTCGGCTTCGGCGCCTCTCCTCTCGGCAATGTTTTCGGGCCCGTCTCTGAATCCGACGCCATCGCCACCGTCCGCCAAGCTTTTAGCCTCGGAATCAACTTCTTCGACACCTCCCCGTAACTATTTCTGCCCTAATTTCATCCTCCATCAATTTACACAAGTGTGACTATCAATTGTACCTTAAGCTTCATGATTACGTGTCTGTGTGTTAACTTAACTGAGGTTTGATTGGTATTTAAAATTTGTTGCTTTCTTGATTTTATGCTTTAGAGAACTTAATTTTAGGTCAACGATGGGATTCTACAGTAATTTTTGTAGGTGAAATTGAATTCCAAGAATTATTAGTATTTTTGGATAATTTAGGTACTATGGAGGAACATTATCTGAAAAGATGCTGGGGATAACGTTGAAAGCTTTGGGAGTGGCTAGAAATGAATACATTGTGTCAACAAAGTGTGGAAGGTACAAAGAGGGTTTTGATTTTAGTGCTGAAAGAGTGACAAGAAGCATCGATGAGAGCCTCGAGAGACTGCAGCTTGATTATGTGGATATACTGCAATGTCATGATATAGAATTTGGAAATCTTGACCAGGTTATCTTCTAGTTATATGCATACATTCATTATTTTAGTAGAAAAACTCATTGTCCAAGAAGTTAACAAAAGATACACTATTATTTCGTTATTATTGGGATGGGATTACAATTACAAACCAAGAACTCAGTCAAAGGTTAGAAATTCAAAACCTTAGTTATCTCTGCTTGAAGCAGGGATCATGGTGGTCATAACAGATAATAATTCGGGTTCTCTTGGTCCTGTATTTGTTCGTTATGAAATCATCAATGAAGCATCCTAGTCTTATTTTGTTTCAAATTAGCATTATTTTGTGGTCTCGTTGGTTTTTAAAGAAATTATTTTCCTGTCTTGTGATTAAAAGAAAAAAATGGATTGGTTTTCCTTTTACAGATTGTGAATGAGACAATCCCAGCACTTCTTAAGTTAAAGGAAGCAGGTAAAGTCAGATTCATTGGTATAACAGGGCTTCCTTTAGAAATTTTCAGTTATGTTCTCGATAGGGTACCACCAGGAACAGTTGATGTTATCCTATCATATTGTCACTTAAGCATTAATGATTCCACCTTGGAGGATCTATTACCTTACTTGAAGAGCAAAGGCGTAGGTGTAATCAGTGCTTCACCACTAGCAATGGGTCTTCTTACGGAAAATGGTCCTCCAGAGTGGCACCCTGCTTCCCCCGAGCTCAAGGTAATTGTGTCTTCCTTAACCCTAATTCTTAGACTTATGGCTTATTGCATGTGTTTCTACATATCGATTCAATCTAACAATAGCTTTCGATTGAGAATTTTAACTTATTTGTTGTTTTACGTATAGATTTTCGACTTAGTTTTCTAATTCTAATTTATCCTTTAACTTTTTTATTTTATATTTTATATTTTATCTCAGGCTGCATGTCAAGATGCTGCTGCTTATTGTAAAGAGAAAGGAAAGAACATATCAAAGTTAGCAATGCAATACAGCTTATTGAATAAAGATATATCTACAGTATTGGTTGGGATGAATTCTGTCAAACAGGTTAATGTTTTTTCCATTCTTACGTCTCTCTGTCTCTTTGATGAACCAAATACTTATTATCACCGTGAATTACATTCTGTTCTGAGATATGTTTAAAGTCATAATTTCTGTTTCATCTGATTAGCCCAATTATTTCGTCACTGTACTCACTCTCCATCCGAACTTGATTGATTTTCGTATATATATATTAGGAGCAGATTTAATTTCTGACTAAAGTTTTAGTTTGTAATAAGGCTTGTGTTTTCGAATATAAGATTTGATTTTGTTTAGTTTCTTTGAGTGATTGTCACTGCCTTCGTAAATGAACAAATACTTTTCTTCAGTATTGATTAATTTTTTACATGTAACTTGTAATCCGTGTATGTGAAAAATGGTTGATTGTGAAGATGAATAATGTTAAGGGTGAAAGATTAACTTGTCGATCCTCTTTTGGAAATCAGGTCGATGAAAATGTGGCAGCCGCAGTAGAACTAGCCACCGTTGGGAAGGATGAAAAAACTCTATCTCAGATTGAAGACATTCTCAAACCTGTGAAGAATCAGACATGGCCTAGTGGCATCCAACAGAGTATATAATGTTATTCACTTGTTAAGATTACTGGAAATTGTTTATTGTTCCTCGATTACTGAAATTGTGTGGTATTGAATTGAATGTTTAACAGATCAAATCCTACTTATTTCCATATTCAAATACAGAGCACCATATTCATATATGGACTTTTTTATTAGACCTAACCTAGATAATTGATACATGATAGGCAGATCGAGTTTGACTCTTCAACTGTAATGGATCTTTGATAAGAAGATTCGATTTTTACAGCTCCATTGATGACTTTACATTCCCTAAAACGATAAAGAAGTCAGGTTCACTCAGCCTATTCCTCTGTAAGAACCACCAGTTCAGAACAGTAACTTTATTTTTGTTTAAGACGATACTAGAAGTAGTAATAAAGTGATGATTTCAATATTGCGTACATAACCTGAAGAGAGCATGTTAGCCTGAATTCCACTTACTTTCATATATTCACAAATTAAGTAGACAATACGTGAAGATTGTTTCTATGATCTATTTAATTCAATGTCAATAGACAGGGTTAACCAAGAGTTGAAAGGCTAACTATAAATTGAAAGTGTAGAAAATAATATATATATATATATATATATATATATATATATATATATATATATATATATTCACAACTCACAAGATAAATCATTACAAATATAAAAGTTACACTTGATATGTAGTATGGCTGTATACAAATGGCAATCACTACATTTCCAACTTTATGAAAGATCAGTTACAATAGCATACATGATCAGTGTCGCCCAGCAAGCATATTTACTACCTGGAAACCTGTTGCAGAGGAGGCCAAGCAATCTCATCATCATTTGTGTAACCTTGGATTAGAAAATCGGAGCAATTCTTCCAACAACCATGATTATATGGGTTCCTAAATTTCCCTTCTGGGCCACGAAGATAACCATAACGTATTGCATTTGCCATCTCATTGGTGGTGATATTTTGAGCAATCTACATAAACAATAATCAAAGTCGCCTATTTATTACTTGAAATTATGCACTCAAAAATAGACGGAAAACCAAACCCCTCTTAGATTATACTTCACCTGGATAGCTTGTACTGACATCAAAGTTGCTGTAGCAATCAAGATAGTTGCATCCATAACCAGGAAAGCAACAATACCATGATAATTAAAAATCACATAATGGGCCCATGTTTCTCCAGTCGGCAAAGCTGGAACTGAAGTCCAAATTCCTGTCACATTCCAATATCTATGATTTTAACTTAAAAGGCAGGGTTGTGAGTTCCAGGTCCCTAAAAATTTCAGGAAAGTCTTACTTTATTATCAATTTTGACACATTGATAACCATCTTTTATCAATCTTAATTTGGTTTACAGCTTCATTAATGAGTAGGTGAAAAACTCATGTCTAGTCAAAGAATGTTAAGAGGGCATTACATAGAGACATGAGAGTACTCGAATTTTAGCACAAGCATCCAAGTTCTTTGCAGGGAATTTAATCACAAGCCTCTGTATATCACATTAAAGATCATTCATGCTCAAGTAGAGACTTTATGATGTAATTTAAAAATGAGATCCAAATTTTGACAAAATCAGCATTACCTGTTATTAATGAAAATGGAATTTTAAGACTGTGAGACATCATTGAAACTTCTGGGACTTTTGGTGTGATCAATTCTAGCTTATGAAACTAATGACTAGTAGAAGATATCTGCTGCAACATACTCTGTAGAGTGACAATCCCAGAAATTAATGCTGTTGAAGTCCCAATGCAGAGAAACACAAAAAAGTCCCGCTTATTCCTCTGCAAATATCAAAAGAGATTGCTATCAAGAATGACGATTTCGGCCAAAAGGGGAACAGATCAAACCAGACGAATTTCAGTAGAAAACAAGCAGTTGGCCAAGTTTAAAGAATATCCAAACACCAATAAAGTGTTAAAGAGAAATATGGGTGTTGGACTATAGCTATATCTTCTTGGCGCGATCTGGTATAAGCATACGTTCTAAAGACACATTTGCTAATTGTTCTTAATGACAAAAATTTAAACTACACTTGTCCATTTAATTTAAAATGGCTTTGCCAGAAGTAGTAAGAAAGAATGACACAAGGGCTCCAGTTATTAGTTTACCAAACTAACTTCGAGTATGATGAGAAGGATATGTTTCCACAAGAGCAAGCCACTTGTATTGCCTCTCTGTACCCTAGTATCATGTTTACACTAATGGCATAAAATATAGCACAAAAAGGGTTTACTTAGTCTTCTTAAGTAATGGACAATAATAACTTTTTAGTACAAGATTTGGGCTTCACAAATGAAAATTGCACTACTTCTGTTACTTTAAGATACATTTTCAGCATTCACATGCACAGCCCAGGAGACATGAAAATCAGTCATTAAATACCTATTAGGTTTTTTGGTGCCAATTGCTATGACATAATACTAACAGCCTACTTGGTTACAGAATATAGGGAAAATAAAAGGAAAATAAAGTAATTTTCTTGAACATGTTTGGTATTAGGAAAACAGCACATGTTTGGGGAAACAAAGAGAAGTAAGAGGGAATTTACCACAAAATTTCCTTATATAAAGTGCATGTGTGAAGGGCAAATATTTTACTATGGAGACATTAGTTGAATCTGTACCTTTCCCACACAATTTGAGATCCAGGGGCAATGGTGATCAAACTGCTCTACACAGCGTTCACATGTAGGACAGTGCTTGGAGCGGACAGGTCTTATTATCTAAAAGGAATGCCATAGATTAAACCAAATATTAGATCATTTAAGTAGCGATGATTAGATAAATCATTCACAAGTTATCTCCTATTTCCTATTCATCGATGTTTAAAAGCACAACATCACAGAGGAACCTTGCAGGTAGGGCAAAGTTGAGCCCAGTTTCCTGTCCACATAGAGTTGTTATTTAAATCAATGTTCAACAAAGGGTCCTGCATGCATTCAAACAACCTGTCAGTTCTCAAAAATACTTAAAGGCCATGTGGGTAGGGAAACTTAACATTATAGATCATTCTGCAACAAACTGTAAAGAAGTGTATCAATACCTCTGCATCAGATTGGCTGTCCATCCCTGTTTTCATGTAACCTGGATCTTTACTGCAGCCAAATGAGACAATCATCACAAACTGCCGATTAAAAAGACTTTACAATAGGACAATGGGAAGCCTCTGTCTCGAACAAACATGAAGATCAATAGCTTTAGCATAAAATGGCAATATTCAACTTCTAGTCCGATAACTTCCGTGCCGTGACAAAAATGATCCTTTATTTTTGAACCAACAAATTTGTTCTCATGTTAAAAAAAAATCCTTCATCTTTTGGGCTGAACATATTTTGGTCCTTTATCTTTTGAGCCAACCTATTTAGTCCTACAGTCCTACAGACATCAATTTTAGTCCCTATCTTTGAATTAAATAAAATAAAAAACTACCTCTTCAAATAAAATCACTGGGACCAAATGTGTTGATCTCAAAATACGGGCTATTTTTCTCGCGACTCAATAGTTAGGACTAAAGATGCAATTTTTCCAAATAAAATCTTACTCTTCCATAACAAAACAGTCCCCTTACGTGCTAATTATGATTTTGCAATATCATTTAGAACATTCAGAGAGTAACAAGATGTGATGTACTTCTGACTCTTGAGCGAGTGGTTTTCTGCCTAACTCACTTCATATAGAAAATAGAAGGCATGAAGCTTTAACCAAAAGAAAAGGCATGAAGCTCCGAAATCTTAGCTGTCTAAAAAAAGTGTACCTACTGCAGCGGACAAGCATGAATAAAGCGCTAACTGCCAAAGAAACAGCAGACCATCCCCAAAGTCCAACAATAGCAGTAATCTTTGTTAGATTAGGAGCTAGCATAATAATGAAATATAATTAGCTAGGTAATGAGGAACAGGCCCCAATTAAAAAGAAAAAAAAAATTGAGCTTTTACTCACCAAAAAGGACAGAGTTAATGAAGAGAACTGTACATATGACCACTAGAGAGAAAAGAACTCGAGCAAAACCAGCTTTCCCGCAATGGCCAAAGAAAATCCTGTCTTTCCAATGTTTGCTCTGCACGCGCAATGCTTTTGACTGCATTGGTAATATTTTAATGTCATGATTGAGAATTTAAGATGAAATTTTTAAAATTAATAATTTTACGAGAAAATATCAAATAAAAGTTGTTCTAGAAGAATACAAAAGCAAGTGATCAAAGGGGAAAGAGCATTGAAAATAGAGTTTTCAGGACAAACTGACAGCTTTTTTCTTTCACAGAAGTAGTATAACATATCCATAAACGCATCCACAATCTATCTGAGCAGATTATTTCAATTTGATTTCAAATAGGTGCACCAAGTGGCCCTCAATATATCCCATAAAGGGATGGACCCAAGATTCTGAGACTTGGGGAGCAAAATTAGATGCGTACCAGAACTTCTTTTTGTTGCTATATTTTTTTTGGAGTCATGTAGTAATAAATTTCAAATGAATATGCAACTTATTTTGCCACGTACAACAGTCTTATGAAAAAACAAAAGCAAAATAATCATATCATTACAAAATCCTACTCTAAGGCACAAATCAGCTCTAGATTTTACCATTTAATTCCAACTATAGATGACTACATCATAATAATCCATATATGTGCTAGAACCTAAGCTAAGGTATGAACTTTCATATATTACCTCTCTTTGACTTTTTGTTCTACTCTAAGTGTGTGTAAACACACACACACATAATTGGTCAGGATAACTTAAAATTGAGAAAAAGATCCCTACAATTAGAGGAAAATGGACAAAATTACTACGCACATCTAGAGGGAAAAAAATAGGAGTTAAGTTTAACTATAGTGGAACATGTTCATAAGCATTGAATATATGCAATAACAAAAAAATCCCCAATATTTAATTAGATGAACCAAGAAAATTCGAGAAGACACGCTTTTGAGTCTCAATTAATTTGATGCATTCATGTAAAGGTATAATATAGGTAAAAATGGAGAAAATAGCACTTTCAAATGAATCAAGTTGATGCTCAACCAAGTGATTTTTGGCAAGATTAGACAGAAAACCAAAAAAATGTGAAGTAGTAAAGAGATCCTAAATTAGTGCAGAGATGAGCTATAACATAAATTCTAAACCACAAAAACTGTAGAACGCCTATATTAGTGTAGATTGAAATATATCTCTTCATCTATACCAAAAAAGTCACATACAAGGAGGAGAGCGACATGCCGATGACCTTTATCTGAAGCAAGCTCCACGGGAGTTTTTCCGGCATTGTCTTTTACCGTCAATTCATCCTTAGATCCTGCATGTACAAGCACAGTGCATGCCTCCACATTTCCTCTTAGTGCAGCCCAATGCAAAGGAGTACAGCCTAGCCAAAAAGTTAACAAATATTAAAAAGAAAGACCCAACCGAATCATTTCATGGTTACTAAAGATCACTAATTTAATATCTACCCTTTTTCCATCTGCCCCAGTTGGCGATATTTATTACACTGGTTAAACAGATATAATGTGACCTTAGCCCAAGAAAAAGCAACAAAACAATAAGAAAACATCTGGCAGAGATCACTTACGCGATATAACTAATTTTACTTAGATCCACCTAAACTGGTACATGGATAGAAGATGTGACACCAAAACTATCATATGGAGTTAATTATAGTGGGATGCAGGTGGCAAATTTGATTGGATTCAGACTTATCTATCAAGATAAATATCCAAGGCTGTTGATCTCTGGCCAGCTGCCTAACCCCAACCAAGCATCAGTGATTTGAAAGTCCAAGCTAGTGCACGTGTTTTTCAATTAATGAGTCTGATACTTTTTTTCTTCTCAGTTCCTAAATCTTTTTACATGGGGCCTGGGGGTGGGACCAAGGTCATTACTGAGTAGTGTGAGAGATATATTGGGAGTGCGTGGTATGTGTGTGTCTGTAAATTCATGAATAAATTTGAAGGCTCCACTTGTATCTAAGATTTGTTGGAGAAAGCGGAAGAGAGGGATTATAACTAATTTTCACAATATTTTCCTTTTTCACAAAATCAAATGTGCATTTACATCTTGTAAATTGTAGATGAGTATGAAAAAGAAGAATTAATATAATTTAATTAGAACTTAGCTCTTGTGGATATTCTTGTATAAACTTTTATTTCCCATTTTGTTTTAAGACTAATTGAAGTAAGTGATTCTTTTATGGTTTTCCTCAAAAAATTCAAGATCCAAACATATAGCTTAAATAAGAACATATCAAGTAAAAGCCAGGCATTTTCTTGAACTTATAATTTCAGTGAAAATCTATGCAGAAGAAAGAAATTTGGACAGCTCATTTGTTATCCTTAAAATCCCATATAGCTAGTTTTCAAGAATAATAAGAATTAAATTGCTTATTAATATAAACATTTAGACCTAGAGTATGCTGTACTTGGGAAGTAAAACTATCTCTAAAAATCAATTGATCTTTATGGCTTAGATCAATAGGCACCTGATATTCCATTAACATAGATTTTGAATTTGACATAAAATTATATATAGATCCAGAAATTTAAAACATTTATGTCACACTGTAGATACCTTCTTTATCTTGTCTTCCTTGAAGAGCGTCTCTAAACAAAAGCAATCTGATAGTATCGGCAAATCCCTTGTATGCAGCCCTTTTTAGAAGCAATGGAGGATCAAGTCACATTTAATTACTCAATTAAGCATGTGAGGAACGCCCTTGTTTAATAAGTGTATATGTTATCTTCTTCTCGTAATTCAAAAATGATGGTAAACAGGAGACAAATAGAATTTCCAAATCAATCTGTGCTTCCAGAATTAATGCAAGAATTGGTATACTATTTCACGACCAGACGAAGTGTATTAATATCATAAAAACCTACAGCCACATTATTTTGCTGAACAGGGATGACAAAGGTCAATCTCTAAGCCAAGAAATTGATCGCAAAGCCTATGGGTTTCTCTGTTCTATTCTGAACTTCTGAAAAAAAATACCATAAACATTATTCAAAGTGGACCTACAACAGTATAAGACAACGCGAAAGTGCACTAAAAAAGCGGTACAGTAAAAATTCACAATATTTAGTCCAGAGAAGTCTACCATATAATTATATGAGAATTAAGAGAAAATCAGATCAAAACTTTAAGTTAGGGCTAAGCCTTCCATGAGCTGATCAATCCTAATTTCAAGCAATGAAGGTGAACCAGACCAATTTTCAAGTATAAGGATAACATGCCTATGATATATAGTAGAACCGAACCATTTACCATACCAGTGTAGAGGGCTCCTTCCCTCATTATCAGGTACATCAAAATCAGCGTGATACTTAGCTATGATGTGATTTAGGAATGCTGTTTGTCCAAATTGAGCAGCAACATGAACCGCCTACAACCAAAATAGAAAAATGGTAAGATATTAACAAAATCATACTACATAAACATAGCAAATGTAGTATAATTATTTATATTATAAAATCCTTATATGCCCAACAAGATGACAAAAGAGCAGAACACAACCAATAAGCCCCCGAAACAATCACCAACTAAAACCAGAGTACTATGAGCAAGAGAAAGATAGTGATTGGAGTTTGCTGTTTGCCTGAAGGGAAACTATGTAGGCCAATAGTTACAATGTTTCACAAAGCACAGCACAGTGACTAGATCCAACCACTGCTAACAGAATGTTCATAACCACTAGTTCAACTTAAATTAGCCTGACCATGCATTTAAGGTGATATGGCACCAATAATTTCCTTCAAGTACTACTAACAAATAAAGCAGCTAGACAATCAGCAGTATGATCCAAACTCATAGTTAGAGCAAATGAAGCCTTAAAAACTGGCTGATCATTACCCGGTAACCATTAACATCAGCTGCTTCAACACGTGCCCCATTCTGCGCCAACACATCAGCAGCTGCTATTGAACCGCGAACTGCAGCCCAATGCAGTGCTGTCTGTCCCGTATTATCAGTTGCATTCACTTGTCCACCACGCTTCCAAACAAAACACAAAAAACGCAACAACAATTTTTAAAATGAGTAAAACCGAAACTAAACATCAACTAATACACAATTCAGTATAAGTATATTATTAGATTACTTCAATGATGTATTGAACAATGTCGACAAAATTGTTGAGGGCGGCCCACTGAAGGGGGAAGTAGCCGTTGCCGTCGGGTTGGTTAACAGAAACGCCGTCGTTTTCAACGAATTCCCGGAGCTTGGCGAGGTCTCCATAGGCGGAAGCTGAGAAAATATCGACGATGTGAATTTCGTTAGGGTTGCCACTGGATAGCTTTTGTGAGTTGGAATCAGATACGATTTCGATTTGTGAGGAAGCCATTTGATGTGAATAGGTGAATTAGATGAAGCAGTAAGGGTTGGTTGTCATGGAAAGGGGTTTTAGGGTTTGGATGATTATTAACTAACGTTGAATCTTTGCAATTTGCGACGCTAGTGTGGATTGGAAGTTTCTTGAGCTTTTTGGTCCCTCCCCTCGTTTTGCAATACCAAAAGATTACACAGAGAGAGAGAGAGATTTAAAGTCAGAATTTGTCGATTGATACTGGTCAAGTCTTTCTTTTGGTTTGGAAGTATAAGAGGAAGAAGAAGAAGAAGAAGAAATAGTAAGTAGTGGCAGTATTCATTCTCCTCCTCCGAGTTGTCGTAATTAAATGTAATGTAACTAAAACTAAACGCAATGGGTGACTGCGTTTGGTCTTTGGGATTGTCAAAAACACATTTGTACAGTATATCTTAAACGCGTTTTGCTTCCTTATTGGTAATCATTTTTTATGAAAATTCAAAAGCAAGAAGATTATACACCTAGTTTTTTTACCTATTAAAAATGTCTAGTTTCTGCAAAAATTATTAATAAACAACAAAATAATTATTCTATAATTATAATAAATTATTACAGAAAATTGATTAGGATAATTATAGTTAGTAAAATCATTTTCCTTTCAAACTCGCCCATAAATCCACTCATACATATTCCATATTATAATTTGGAATCATCTTGAATATTTAACTGAGAGAGTCAACATAGCAGGAACGCCTTTTAATATTTGATATCTCTATACTATGATAACGTAAAATGATAACTTACAAGATAAATTGTGATTAGTTAAGTACGAACATCAAAATAACCAATTACGTACAATCATAAAAAAAAATTACAATTATTACTTAGATAAAACTGAATTTGAAATATATGCATACTTTGTTTTAATAACTGGTTTCATCGTACATCTATTTAATTAGACAAAAGTAGATAGTTTAGTCATAATAAAATTATACTTTTAAAAGAATTTAAGTTTTATGGTATATATTAACATAATAGTAATACTAGTAAAATAGACAAAATCAATTGTATAAATCGTAGATGCTATTACATTTCAATACGCAGCAACTTTAGCAATATTGGTGGCATAAATAAACTAAATCTTCTTGTCGTTTTATTTGCTGTCCAGGTTTGGTAGTGACCAGATTCTTACCCATTATTTGATTAATTAAAATATGGCGAGTACTTACTCTATAGGTCGAGCTTATAATGTACTTGGACTCAATTATGATTAGAGTTCATTAATATAAAAAATCACGTGTTATTTTTCAACAAAAAGTTTAATGTGTTGGTTCATTGTACCCCAATTGGAAAAAAAAAGGTCAGTATGTATTACCATTTTAAAATCAAGAATAGTGTTTTACCATTTTATTCCAAAATAAAAAATAAATAAAATTTAGGATTATAATTATAATTCTAGATTTTCCTGCAAATCATAGAAAATAATTGCACTTACAGCTATAAAAATAACAAGGATTTTTCGCTAATTAGAAAAAGAAAAGGGGGTATCTTTTGCATTTTACTCAAAGTTATAAAAGCAGCATTACCATTTTCCACTTTTATTCTCTCTCACCCAAAAATCCAGAAGAAATGGCGGCCACAAGAATGATGGCTTCAGCCGGCAACACTATCACCACCACCCTGTTCTCCAAAACCCCTTTAAAAGGAAACCCACAAAGCCTCAGCATTTGCTTCAAAACCAACAAAAATTTGGTGCAGAAAAGGCGGCTCTTCACTTGCAATGCGATCTACAATCCTCAAATCCAAACTAAAGAAGAAGGGCAGCCTGAAACCCTCGATTACCGCGTATTCTTCCACGATAATTCGGGTAAAAAGGTGAAAATAAATAAATTGGAACTTCATTTTATAATCTTGATTTTTGTTTGATTGCTTGAGTTGGGCTAGAAAAGGTGCGTAATTGGGGGTTTAGCTTCTGATTACATGAACCAGTTGTGAAATTTGAAGTAATTTTTTGTAAAGGGTTCATAAAGTACTCATCTTGGTTGTAATTGCTGTCCTTGTGATAGTCATGGTGTTTTTATATTGAAATTCAATAAATTTGTTCTTTTTATGGATTTTAATCATCACTAAATGTTTGAAATTTACAGGATGGATTAGTTTAGGCACATAGTGTGGATTTATACTAAAGAGGAATCATATACGAAATGGAAAATTTGAATCTTAATGAAGTGCTTACTAGTTGACACTTGATTCATGGAAATAAACAAGAAAATCAAGATTAAATGATTGGATAGCTGATATGTTGAGGGGATTAATAGTTTTGTTTATTTTTGCATATTAGTACTGCTCTTTTGATACAGTTTAGGTCTGTATTCATCAGCTAATTGAGCATTCTGCATATTGTGCAGATTTCTCCGTGGCATGATATACCTCTACATTTGGGTGATGGTGTATTTAATTTCATTGTCGAGATACCCAAAGAATCGAGTGCAAAGATGGAGGTTGCTACTGATGAGGTATATACTCCCATTAAGCAAGACACAAAGAAAGGAAAACTTCGATACTATCCGTAAGTTTGAGCTATTTCATGCTTTTATTCCCTTATAATATTTCTCTATTGAGCATCGTTTGTAATTTGCACTTAGTTTTGGTTCCTTTAATCTCTTATTTTAGTATCTTCACTTCTTTGGCTTTTCGTTCATCTCAGAAATTCTATTGCAAAGAAATAAGATTTTTTTTCAAGAATGCATGATATGCAATTTTAATGGATTATAACTCATATAAAGATTCTGTTAACACCAAAGATCCTACTGAATGTCATAGTATAGATATGTTCCGGTTTGGATTACTGGAATACTAAATAATGTTTCGGCTGTGTTTTGTTTTTGGTAACTCGATATAGTAGATACCGATAATATTCCATCTAATGGAAATATATGATTAAAAAGGCAAAGACTTGAGCAGGATATAGTTTTTTCTTGTAATTTCTCTCTGTATTTAGAAAATCATTTACCATTTATATATTTGAAGACGACTTAAGCCTTGTAAATTGACCCTCTAGCTATCACTCGAATTCATCTTTCTGTATGAAATTTAATAATATACTTGCAATTTCTATTTGCACTTCTAAGTTGTTCATTCTATATTTATCTTACAGATACAACATTAATTGGAACTATGGATTGCTTCCACAGACATGGGAGGACCCTTCATTGGCAAACGCCGAAGTTGAGGGGTCTTTTGGTGACAATGATCCAGGTACATTATCAATTGAACCCTTCATATTATCTGTCCCGTCCAAAGAAAAAAACATTGATATTTCTTTTGTAGTTGATGTTGTTGAGATTGGGGATAACCGAGCCAAAATTGGGCAAGTGTTAAAAGTCAAGCCTTTGGGAGCTTTGGCAATGATCGATGAAGGCGAACTTGACTGGAAAATAATTGCAATCTCATTGGATGATCCAAGAGCTTTCCTTGTTAACGATGTAGATGACGTTGAAAAACATTTCCCGGTATCAGTGTTTTATTCTCACTTTTTTTAATCTGAAATCATAAAACAGCCAAAATAAATTCAAACATGGCCTTAAGGCCTACCTAGTATAATAATGCCAACTCATTACAAAATCAATCTGGTTTTACAGGGAACTCTTACAGCAATAAGGGACTGGTTCAGAGACTATAAGATTCCTGATGGAAAACCTGCTAACAAGTTTGGTCTCGGCAACAAGCCAGCAAACAAGGTATTTCTTCTTTTCTTTTTCTTTAATCGGTTTTTACCCTTTATATGTTGTTTACTTTGATATTAAACTATCTTGTGTTTTTTTTTTATGATTACAGGATTATGCTCTTAAGGTTATCAATGAAACCAATGAATCCTGGGCTAAACTTGTGAAAAGATCTGTTCATGCTGGTGAGCTCTCACTTGTGTAAATGCCCCATTTTTAGAGTTTGAGCTGTCCTGCCATTCTCACTGCTGCCAAGACTTGAAATTTACTACTAGTATTTATTTTCGAGACTGAAACGAAATTTTTGTAATTTTATCAATTCAGCAATGCATTTCAGAATTTATCCTACTTTACACATCCGATACCAACTCAATACATTTAATATCACAATTTTGACGGATTTTGTTTGTTGTCAAACATTTGAACCATTAACTTATGTTCGACTATTAAAGAATTTGAAAATGCATGGTGGTAGGCAGTTAGTTAGTGCTACAACTATTCTTCAATTTAACATTAACTTTAACTTTAAAAAATTATTAGAGCTGGATGATAGTTATCTCTTTAAATTGGGATATATTTTAAATCACAATTTGTAGATTCTTGATGGAATTTGTTTGTTGTCAAATATTTGAACCATTATCTTATCTTATGTTGAGAATTTAAAGAATATGGAGGTACAACTATTCTTCACTCAGTCCTAACATTAAAATTATAAGAGGTGGATGATAATTAATTGGACATCTCTTAATAGTAACTAGCTTTAGCTCCGTGCTATGCACGGTTTATACATAATATTTTCGAATTATATATTTCGATCGAAATCAATTTAAGAAAAAAAATATATCATTTACTTTCTAGGTCAATTGACATTAAACGTTCACACTCAATCAAAACAGCCGAAGACACAAAAATGCAACAATTTTGTTTTAATAAATCTATGATATTGAATGAAAGTTGATGAACATATATAGATCAAACATGAGCAAATCAATATATTGATTTTTTTACATGTTTGGAAAGCTATTTTTTATTTTTCATTTCTAAGTCACTAAATCAATCAAACAATAAATGTGTAATATGTCGATAAAAATAAAGAGCTTCACCGAACTACATCAAAAAATTAGAAAAGAAATGAGCTAGGTTTATATATATATATATATAATTTTTTTTTCTTCAGAATGATGTATTGTTTGATATGTATATATCAAATTGCAAAATTTTAATATTAATTTACACTGATTGATAAAATGTGATCACATGATCACCAACTTTATTACTTAAATCTTATCGATATTTATGTAGACGTATATTAATTTTTAAAATTAATACAACTCTATAACTGTGGTTAAGCAAAATATAAACTAAAACTACTTAGATCATGATACATTTAAACATTTAAACCATGATGATAAGATTTTAATCAATTCTCAAGAAAAAAATCAATATTAATATTTACATTCTAATTTAAAATCATAAAATTTTCTTTATGAAGCATCAAGACCCATCATGTTCATGAGTTGTAGCTATGAGTATGAATCATTTGAATTTATTAATCGGTTAATTAGCTCGATTTAGAATATGTAGGTAATCACTATAATAAATACTATCATATATATGTTTTTAATGGGCTACAATTTCATTTTCTTTGTATGTTTAGACGAATTAATATTATAATCTTCTAAGAAATTTTATTTTTATTTTTATAGGAAAAATTCAGTGAAAGAATGTTTTTCAAAGCAATATTTCAAGTAGAAACTATTATATATTTTTGTTGATGACCGACAAATAGAAACATCATTGGCATGCAAAAGGTTGTAAATTGTTTTGTCCATATTTACTCATATTACATACGATGCACATAACAAAAAATATTAGGCAAGAAAGCCCTAAAAATGTAAGAAGAATTAATGAGCCAAATATTTGAATTTTTTAATATTAAGAGAAAAACTAATAATAGAATCTAATGAAAAAATAATAAACATAGAAAGCATTCACAATGAAAAGCTTAAAATATGGGCACGTAATAAATTCAGAAGTAAACTCAAGAAAATAGAAAATATGATTTTTTTTTTTTTGAAAAAAAATGAATAAGTAAAATTACAATATTAGGACTAAATAAGAAGCTTAAATATAAGTAAGGATATAAAGAAAAAAAACAAAAAGTTAGTAAACATATCACACATATATAGACATGCACATATAACAAATCACCCATCATCTAACAACCACATAAGATTAATTATGTTAAGCAAGATCATATTTTTTATTTATTTATTAAATTGTATATTTACAACTCTGATCGAATAGTGCATTTGGTATATATCACCCCCAATATGGTGTCTCCAATATGTGTCATCTAATAACCACATAATAGTATGTTATGTTCAGTAAATCATATTCAAATTAAGTGAAAAGAATTATTAATAGACAAAAATAAATAATAACAAACCTATAAACTTAAAAATGAGACTTCATGTAGCAAAACCATCGAATGTGAAATTAAAAATAACTTCAAAATCGCCCTGCAACAAAGACATATAACAAACCATGTTAGATTCTTAATTTGAACAATCGAATCAATAGAATGAAAAAAATCAACATTGGACAATTCACACTAATACTCTAAGTTTTGTAAAATAGGATTCTTACATATATATAAGACTTCTTATATAAGAAGTACAATTTCTTACGGTAGTGATAGCTAAATTTAAGGGAACAATTAAGTATAATAAATTGATTTAATTGGCTGATTTTTAGGAAATTATAAAATTTAAAACTGAAATTATTTTTTGACTTTAATTAGTTGAGATGTAAACATATTGACAGCCAAAATTAAAGTTTTGAAACTTTTTTTAACGTCTAATTAGCCTAATGATTCTAGCCTGATTAATGATGATTCATTTTAGAAAGAGTTATTTTGGAAAAGAATAGTAATTTACATCCATAAATTACTTATATAATAAACTTCATTACATTAGTATTTAGAGAATACCAATAATAGAATTTTGTAAGATTAAAAAAAAATCAAAACTCTAGAAAAATAGAATTTTGGTCAAAACAACCAATTGGGGTCAACACCCACCCTTCAAATATATATATGTATTAGATGTAGACCCATAAATTCACCAATTTAGCCTGTAACACATAACGGCCAAATATTAACTATTTACTTAAATAAAAAGTAGCCTAGTATTTATATTTATATAAATAAATATCATTCAAATACTTAAGGCTATGTTTGATTCAAGAATTTCAGTGATGAAAGTACTATGGAAAATTATTTTTCTTGCATTCAATGACGCAACATTGAGCTTCTTTTATTGTTCATTTGCATTTTACTCGTCATTTTACCCACAGATATCCATAAACCAAACATAGCATAAATGTTAAGAGAAAATTTTAATACCTCTTTATTTAAATATTATTAAGTAATAAAATAAAATGAATTCATCACCACTTGAATGCAATATTCCTGGCCACCGGCAACAACTAGATATGAATCCTGCACCCAGGTCAGGTTACACAGAAGACTGGGTAAGAATTACCCGAGCCATGCAAATTAGATCATTGGGTCCCTTTGACTTAAGAAATACCAATAATTTCTCAAATTAAAACTGCAATCCTAATTGAGAAGTAGTAAGATTTTGGATCGTATGTTGATGCAACATGGAATAGTTAGTTAGAGTTCATATGTACTCAGAATTTACATTACATGCAGTAAAAGTCATCAAAAATCAACTTATTACCCCTGGCAAGAATTCATGGTTTAACTTAACGAGAAAACTATGCAGTATCTAATATCTTCTCTTCAAGCAACGGAATCGAGTTTGACTTATCCGTCGAATCAACGGAATGACCAATGTCTTCATCATACCTATCCACACTATGTAGAAAAATTCCTGCCAAAAATCAAACACAATCTTCCATTAAACACGTGCAATTAGCAAGCAGCAAATCACAGGTCGACAAATAAATAAATCCTATTATTTGTCGATCTTTAACATCTCAAAAATGTTATTATTAACTAAAACTAACTTTATGACAGGGAACTACTGAACTCATTACCTATAAACCATATCCCAGCTGCAAGGAATAGAATAGACGTTAGAGTAAGAGCAGTTGTCCTCCAGTCGTTAATGTGATCCTGCAGAAATTATCAAGAGTACATCTCCGAGTTCAGCTAACAATACATCATCGTTTATTATGGACTAATAATGATGAACTAAGGGACTAAGGATGCAAACCTGGAGAAGCCCGACAAGCGGCGAGGAAGGCACGTCACCAAATATGTGAATTGATACGGTAGATATTGCCATAGATAATGGTCTTAAACTAGGCTTCACACAATGTAGACAAACAAAATTTACGGGGGCCTGCAAAACCACAGGGGATCTTCATGTGTAAGAAAAACTGATCAAATTCCCACATGCTTGTACGAAATAGCACTTTTGGTCCCCCTGTTTCACAAAATTGCACTTTTGGTCCTAATTTCTTTTATAATGTATTAAACTTTTGGTCCCATCCCCCCTTTCCATCAAACAAAGTGACCACAACCAAAATTGTAGAACATTCCAAAAATTTGGAACCAAAAGTGCTGGACCAAGTGCTGAGGGTCCAATCCTGTGGGACTAATATTGCAATTTTATCAGAAAATTTAGTTAATAATAGTGCTATGAGCTAAACAATAACAGGAAATTTAAAAAGTGATTACCTGGGTAGCAAATACCAACAGCTCTCCAATTGCAAAAAAGGCCAAAAAAGCATATAGGCTCTTGAAGCAAAATGCAGCAAAGCAAAATATTGCACCAACTAAGGTTGCGAATGATAGAAGCTGCATAAAAAAAAAGACGGATAATTTATTTTATTAAAGCCAAGAACATTGAAATATATTGGAATATATAAATATATAAACATATTTAAATTAAAAATAATTATCTTATATAGAAGTTCAATGAAGTCATACTCACCTTGAAAGCATTGGATATTGTGGCTGTCATTCGATCAAGAACTAAACCACCTGCAAGTGTTCCAAATATTCCACAGACAGCTGTGACACCTCCAAACATATAATCTGCATTGCTCTGCGCACATAAATATTGAATGTTAAATTCTAAGAGAAGAACCAATATTGACCACAAAGAAGACATACAACTGTTGAATTTTTTTTTTTTTTTTCCATAGATAAATCTATGGGGCCTGAAGGGCTTACCATGTGATATATATTATAGCCTGCCTTAGGTCCCCAATAGGAGTAGGAACCTATAACAAAATTATACGCAATGTAACCTGCAAAAGACATTCAAAAAACAAAGAGTACCATAACTGATAGTAGTAATATCATGCAAATACGCTAAATATAATGCTTATATATGTTTCTTGAAAAAGAAATTATTTTACCAAGAACATTCACCGCATAAACCTTCTCAAGCAAAAGAACTTTCACGCCTTTTCCAAATATTTTCAAAACTGTGAACCTGAAATATTAAAAAAGAACATTAAGAAAAGATCCATTTAAGATCTAAAAATGAATTACTAAATCCTCTTGGACGTATGCTTGGGATAACAAATTATTTGCGAAGCATTTGTCGAGGAATAGAGCAAATTATATGTGCATCAATCAGAGTCTCTCACCTCGATTCTGAACTTGCATTTGCAACCTCCACCCTACCACCTTTACCAATTGGAGTATATGCATTAGTTCATAAAAATTGCAAATTTTATTTTCTTCTAGAACAATTAAAACATGTCAAAATAATCTTGAAAGAGAAATGAGAAAGATTAATAAATCAATGCAACTTTAAGACCTTGATCTTCTGAGTCATCCTCCACAGAAGCCAAGGCTATCTTAGATCCAGAAGGAGAGAAACCTGTATGAAATAGGTCTTATCAGCATATGACAGGTGAAGGAAGAGGCTCAAACGAGCAAACAGTAGTAGCTTAAGACTGACCTTTCAAATGCAATGGCTTCATGACAAAGCCTAAAATAGCGAAAGGGAGCATGAAAATTGCCTCAATCCAAAATGCCCAACGCCAACTTAAGCCACCAACCTATAATGAAGGACCGAGAAATAAGGTTTTTGGAAAATTTCCACTAAAATAAAGAAAGAAGGAGACATGGTAAAACTGCACTGTTATGCCCATAAGAATGGATCCTTGACAGTTCTGGTCTCGCATTTCATGGCATTGCACTTTTGGTCCCTGATGTCCTATCGCCCCCTTTCCATGCAATTTGGACCAAAAGTGCAGAACTTAGACAGTTGGTTCTATGGGACCAATAATGCAGAACAGAGACTACTAAAAGTGCAAAAATTGGACGGAAAAGGAGGCAGTAGGACCAAAAGTGCAATCTCGATTTATGCGACCAGAAGTGTTGATGGTCCTACCATGTTACCATGTGGGACTAAAGGTGCAAATTTTCAGGAGAAAATAATAAAATTGAATTTCTTCGGGGCAATTTGCAAGAGCAAGCTTACCAGTCCACCATAAACATAGCCAACTGCAACACCAGTAGGTATACACATGTAAAAGGCTCCCAGCCAAGCAGTTCTCTGTAACAAGAAAGAGCACAAAATAATCAAATGCCTACGAGAAGAATACATAAAAGCCAGTAAAGGTGATAAACTTTGCTTAAATTCAAATTATTTGTTTGAAAGAACATTTCAATTTCGATATAACCAAGAACCACGTCTTCTCAGGGACATTGTGAAGTAGCCACTCTCTTGGATAGAAGAAAAAATGTATCTCTTCAATACTCATATTTCTCCTTTCATGAGCCCAAAATATAATAATAATACAACTCCAAGTCCAACTAATCATCACAAGGCCAGCTTGCTTCTAAGTACTTCCACATGTTAATTAAACTGATGTGCATGCCTTAAGTACTTCCATATGCTAATGGAAAAGGGGAAGATTGAAGAAGATATCTTATGATTAAGAAGGGTTAATCTTATACTTATGACTTATCCGAAATTTTGACATGAATCATTAGATAAGGCAACAAACCTGAGCAACGGGGGCATTGTCATCAATAAATGGAGCTGCAAGACTTATAAAAGAAGCTTCACCAACACCCACTAGCCTATAGAAAAAATTCAAAAATAAAATAATTATTAACAAAGGAAACAAATACATCATTAAATATTTGCGTAAATTCATAACTTTCTACTTACATGCGACTGATTGCAATGGACCAAAAATTAAATGAAAACCCACAAAAAGCAACCGCAAGAGTCCAGACAGTCAGACCAATTCCGATAAGCCTAAAAGGATTAATGCTGCAAAACCACAATAAGAAAAACACACATGATTAGCGACTTAAGGTTCAAAATGTTACATAAAGTAAATTCTTTCAGAAACTTTTAATTCCTTGTTCTTCCTTTTTTTATCAGAACAAACCTATAACTTTGAAGGTAAGTCATGAAACTAGACATGAATGTTAACACCAGTGAGACAATATTAATCACCATATACGACCCTTTGTCCTATCTAAGGTAACATGTATGAAGCTTAACTTAGCTAGAAGGGGATAATAGAGAACAAGTTACAAAAGACAGACACAATATTCTCAAGTTCAGACTAACACATGAAGACATGATATATAAAAAACTAGGAGCTAGAAATGGAACTTAGAGATTAAACACTTCTAGATAGTCAATTTATGGTCATTATAACTTACCGAACACTCATTCTTGTTGTCATGGGTTAGAATCCACAAGCACTTAGGTAACTTTCAGTGTAGAATTTAACCTTACAATTTGTTTCAGCAAGGTAACGTTATGTCCATTTCGGTCTCAGAAAGTATTTTCTTATATCTGAAGCCATTAAAGAACCAATAACATTACTGGGACAACAATCACAAAATAGAAGATTTATTACCTATTGGCTGAAGATGCAAATATTGGAGATGCCACAAGGAGTCCAACCATAAAAGCAGATGATATAACCCCATCCTCAAAATTGTTCAGATCAAAATCCCCCCTGCGTAAATTAGTACAAAATTTAAGCCAAAATGTATAAAGAAATGTTCAAGCTTCATCTGTTTTTGGAACATTCAAAATTATGACTATTATTATTGTTAATTTGAATTTCCATTCATCACCACATAGAACCTCATATAGAGAGGACCAAATCATATAAATAGCTGCAAACTATAGCCAAAATTAACAACTACAAAGATGCATTCAACTTTTTATGAAAAATTCAAAGGAAAAGAATCATGCTATTCATGAAGCATGAAGTAGTAGATGGCTATTGATGCCACATGGAAAGCAAAGAAGGCAATACAAACATCAATGTCACAAATAAGATATAATAGCATATTAACGGAAGAAATATGTGTGCTGCATTGAGCTTAATGTCACAATAAAGACAAGATACCATATTTAAATATTGAGCTTACTGAATTCCACTACCAGATGAACATACACCACTTTCTGAGCAAGTTCTACGACTGCCATTTACACCATTACTCGCTATAGCCCCTCGATCGATGTAATTTATTAAGTTGATTATACAAAAAATAACAAGCAACCTGCCAAATCAACAAACAAGATTAGCAATGGAGAATATATTTTGAATTGACGGGTGAACAAGTCTTTGGCACTCACACAACTCATTCTCCTTCAAATTTACCACAAATATATGCAGTCATGAACTTTGTAAATGGAAATAAGAAACCTTCATTTTCATAGTAAAGACCTCTAGCTTTCCTTTTAGAATCAAATTATGCCAAAACCAATTAAGCAATCTGCATTGCTGCCCTTTCTATTCCACAAAAAGTATTTGTGCAGGAAAACCCCCAATTTCGTGGAGACCCTCAATGCAAAAATTCACAAGACCCAATTTTTTCAACTCCCAAAGTATACTTTCGATGATTCATCAAGGAAATCAATACATATAATTACAAGCATACAGGTACACAAAATTAAGTTAAATTGTAAATTGTGCAGGCGTGGAAGCTTTTAATTACCTTTTCGGAGTAAACCAAGAAGGATTGGAGACTGATGATGCTGGAGCTCCGGCCATGCCGTTTCCCGTCTCTTTTATCACAGCTGTAGATGGGAGTTTATTTGATCCGGGTTAGGTTTCGGGTTCGAATCCTGATTTGGGTTCTATGGCTTTTTCCTCTACCATGAATGGAAGAGTTCAAGTATTTTATCTGCTTTGACCTATGGAAGCCACCTAAAAACTTCCGCGTGGGTTTGTTTATTTTTCATTCATTTTGTTAGTTTTTGTTTTAACCATACTCGACATTTTTTTTTTGGAACCACGTACTCGTGGTTAGTTTTTCATTTGTCTTCGGAGATATTTTCTTTGATTTTATAAAACATAATAATAACCATTCCATCCTTAACATTTTTAAGTTTTTTTCACTCAAATTAAATTCTACTCAAACTAGTACTTCAAAATGTTAATACTAATGGAAGACCCTATAATTTTATGACGCAAATCTTGATTTCATGGTTAATTTTTAGAAAATGACTTAAATTCTCTTATCAGTAATAGTTGTTTACAATGACAAAACACTTGTTATGGTTAAATTTTATGCGCCCAGAGTTTGATTTTTGGAAAAATTAACATGATGTTACTGCGTTCTTTTCTTAGTTTTTTTTATTACTACATTCATTTTCGGTGTAATTCGAATTTATTAAGATCACAACTATTACATTGCGGTATTCAATAAGTTATTGACAATAATTTAGTTTTTAATGATTTTTTGAACTAGACAATAGATAATTAGATATGGTCCAAAAATGAGTGAGATACTTAAAGTTAATTTGATTAAACAAATGGAGTTCAAATGCGTGGTTGGTTTAGTGGAAAAGACTATTTACTACAAAGTAGCGAAATCAGGAATTAAATTCTTAGATGAATATTATGATATGTAAGAACGTCTTGTACAACTTCGATAAATTTTTTCACTAAATTACTTTAGCATTTTAAATTCAATATATTTTCCAGTAATATTTATTCTTAAATAAATAAAATATACTAATTAGCAATGTTAATTAATAATTTAGTGATGGTTGAACTCCCATCTCTCTCCTGACTTTTCAATCCTGAATCCGTCCATGAGTAATTTGATAAACTTACATATACTTTATTTAGCATCGATATTGTGTTTTATCTTGTCTCCTTGTTCCTCAGATCACAAAATTGAATAGTAAATTAGAAAAGAATGGTTGTTGAATGATGTAAAAATTGAATAGTAAATTAGAAAAAGAATGGTTGTTGAATGATGTAATAGTATTAGAGTTCATCGTTCATCTTGTCATGCTTATTCATACAATTTGATTCTCTAGTTTTCCAGTTTTACCAATCGAGAACATGGATTGAAGCTCAACACTTGCCCAAGTAAACAAGAACTAGAGAAAAAATGACATGTCCCCCCTTTCCTTTTGTCCACCCCAGAACAAATAAGCCACTTCTTTGTCCACTTTTCTCCGATCATCCCAAATTAACAAGATACGTTAAAATCACCTCTCAGTTCTCATGATTTTACTGCTTTGAGTTTGTATGTTATGCTTATGTACTCTGTTTTGAACCTTTATTTGTGTCTAAAAGGAAATTGGAAAATGAAAATAAATAGGTTAGGGCAACTGCAAAGAGAGTTCTCAAATGGGGATGTAACGCCATAGCTCCCTATTTTCACTCTCAAAGAACTGCAATCCAGTATATGCATATGTATACATTACCAAAAGAGAGAGCATATATATATATATATAAAAAGCAAAGGCATCAAGACAAAACAAAAAGAATAATGCAAACAAACTATTTATTTATTCAACCAAACATATTAACAATAACAAACCAAAATGCTAAGATGAGAAACAAAAACTTAGTAGCAGATTCCTAAAGCAAATATGTACATTATCTCTAGAGTCCCTATAATAAAATTAGATAAACTCTCCACTATCAGCTCCTCCAAGACTACATGGTGGTGAAAAATCCATCCTCCTGCGTCTTACTGGATCATGAAGCCTCGTATGTATATCATCTCCAAAGCCAGGAAAGATATCATGCTCTCCCCCTATAATACGCGGCAATTGTTGCACAATGGGTGGGCGACGATATCTTATCCACCTTTCTTCATAAGGTGCTCCTCTAATCCCACTTAAACGCTTCCTATCATTCTTCCTTACCCAAGCCCTCGAGTACGCCTTCCTCCAACTTCCTAGTACTTCAGTTCCTTCATTACCAAATTCCTCTGCAAACTTGATCTTCCACAAGTCCTCACTCGATGCCAAATAACCTAGCTCTGAACAAACACAACTAACTCTTTCTACATCCACACCGGGTAGAAGTTCCAAAATTTTTAACTTAAGATCAGTTGGTAATCGCATGAAGCATGGAGGAAGGCCCAAACCAGCCTCCTCGCATATGTCAATTAACAACGGCAAAGCTATATTATCCTTCACATTCTTCCAAAATTTAAACACTTCTTTCTCCGGAGATGTACCCGGAAAATAACCATCTTTACCACTGACACTCTCGGTTACACCACAATTTGCCCATACGACATTCAGAAATGGCACCAAATGGTCCTCATTCAGTCGAACAGAATGAGTAGCAGTCTTCCCTGATTTACGACCAGATAATGAACCATAAACACCAATGAAATTTCCTATACTCTGGAATTTCAGCACAACACTAATCTCACCAGTTACAATTTCAGGCAGTGTGTAAAACAAGGACAGGGTGAACAAACGCGAAGACCAGATTTCAATAGAATTAAAACCATTGATTACCACTTCCGCATTAGGATCAAACCCTATGAACCCTGATTCCAGTAAAACAGAGTGAACGGCAATTACAATTAATTTGTGATGCCGTCCGGGATCATTACCCAACTCTTCAACTAACACTTTCCTCAAAAACCCCGGTACAGAAAATCCATAATTGTCAAACCTTTTACCATTATCCTCCTCATTAACTTCCATATGTGAATCCAAAGTAAGGGATTCGTAATTTGGGGCCTCGGGAAGGGTATTTTCGGGATTCACGTTCGTGAGATCAGATTTTAAAGTAGTTGCAGGTTTCAAGGGAAGCGTGATTTGGGGATTCGAACTCGTACCTGCGATTGGCTGCTCGAAAGAGTAAAAGATGAGGTCACCACTGGCGATGCCGAGTGATTGAAGGGAATCTTCTCCATCGGATTGAAGTTCTTCGTTCCGATTGAGAGAGAGACGGATTGAAGCGGGCGACGGCGAATTGGGGATTGTTTGAGAGAGGATTTGTTTGAGTAGGGGAAGAGTACATGACTTTGGGGCTTCAATTTTTAGGGTTTCTTTGGATTCGAAGGATCTTACTCTGAGTTTCATGGCTTCGAGTAGACGATGACAGAAATAGATTTACTCTGAGTTCGAGTTTAGGTTTTGGTTGGGCTATTCTTTTTTATAATCTGAAGACAAGAATCGATTTTCAGTTTTATGCGCGAGAGAGAAAATGGGGAATTACGTTTAGGTCCCAATATTTTGAGAATTTAAATTTATAGTACAGAAAGACACGTTATATGAAATTGAAGGAAATGTAATTTTGATCTCCTTATGTGTTGTTGTTTGGTTAGCAGAAAATGAAGTAAATCATACGAAAATTTTGGACAAGTTAGTATGTTGAAGAATTTAGGTTGTGAATTTATAAGAGATAAGTTTATGTATTTTTATATAAGAAAATTATTATTGTTTAGTTTTTGGGAGAATAACTTGAGAAAATTGAGTTTTTTTTTTTTTTTATTAAGTAGAATTATAGTTTTTTCCAAACACGAAATGATTTGTGGATGACTTAAAACAAAATTTCATCTTTTTACCTTCTTTTTTCGACCAAGTTATGATCAGAATTCTAAAATTAAATGAAAACATCTATCTTGATTTAATTAATTTTAGAGGTGTTTGACAACCTTTAATAACTAGTAAAACCATAAACATAAAACAAAATAATTAATAAAAAAAACCACTCCTTTTAATAAATAAATCATTAGCACCCTAGCCCTAGATAACAAAACTGAAAAGAACTAGCCACATATCCTAAGAAAGAAAAAATGAGAAAACTACTAAAGTTCCATCAAACGACTACCTACCTACCTAGAAAAACATAAAAAATCTAAAAAGACCACAAATTCAATCAATCAAAATTTTTCTTTACTTGTTCCTTGGACATCTCAACATCAGTTTTTTGAATGACAAAGCGCTTCCATATCCAATGTTTCTCCCAAATTTCAGACATCTCGTCGATAGGTATACCCTTGGTCTCCGGAAGACACAAGATAATAAACACAGTCATAAGGATCACGAACACGGAAAAGAATATGAATAGACCAAACTTGAACTTGCACATCATCCCCAAGAACACCTCAGCAATCGCAAATGTACACAACATATTCACAAACACGTTAGTTGTTTGCCCCACAGATCTCACCTCAAGTGGCAGAATCTCACTCGGCACTAGCCACCCTAGAGGCCCCCAGGACCACGCAAAACCCGCCACATATACGCAAATCGCAACCACCACAATCGCAGCAAACCATGCTGGAAGTTCCCCTGGATTCCCGCTCGTCCCAAATTTCCAGGCAATGCATGCAGTGATAACCATTTGACAGATGAACATTTGGATTCCTCCTTGAATAAAGAGGAACCGCCTTCCAATTTTATCAACAGAGTATATTGAAACAAAAGTGGCAATCATATTCACAACGCCAGTGATCAAAGAAGACCCGAGTGATGCAGAGTCACCAAAACCGATAGTTTTGAACAAGACAGGGGCATAAAACATGAACACATTCATGCCCGTGAACTGTTGGAAAAAAGGAATTAGCATTACACAAACCAATTGAGGCTTGTACTTTCTACAGCAAAAGAGCTTCACCCAAGGATGCTCAACTTTGTTGGACTCAATACTAGCAGCCAACATGTCATCGAATTCATCGTCTATGTCTTCAACACCACGGATCTGCCTTAGCTTAGTTTTGGCTTCTTCTTGCTTGCCACGCTCGATTAGTGAGTTAGGGGTGTCGGGGACAATCACGGAACCAACAATGAAGACGAAGGCGGGTACTGCAGCCAATCCTAAACTTAAACGCCAGCCAATGTCGGTTTTCAACTTTGAGGTGAGGTAGTTGATTAGGTTGGCTAAAAGGATACCTAGGGTGATGGAGAGTTGGAATAGCATGTTGCAACCCCCACGGTACCTGTATGGAGCCATCTCAGAGAGGTAAACAGGGACGGCCTGATTAGCAAAACCAATACCGAGACCAAGGAAGATTCGGCCAAGAATGAGCATGTAGACATGGGAGGCAAAGGCATTGACAATGGCACCCGCGAGAAAGAGTAGGCCACCAAAAATCATGGAAAGCTTCCTACCAAACACGCGTGTGACGGTCCCAGCCACCATGGAAGAAACAAGTGCAGCAAGATATAGAGACGACGTAAAAAAAGTCAAGTTTTTGTCATAGAATTTGCAATACTGATTTGTGCCTGCCACATTCATCACCTCCCTTTCGTATACCTTTGGAAAGAATTTCTTCAGAAAAATAGGCATGGATGTAACACCACCTACCATTACCAAATTAATTCCAATTCAAATAATTAATTCCTTAAATACATAATATCATATCATATCATATATAAATTAATATATATATATATATATATTAAGAACCTGATATTCCGATGTCATAGCCGAAGATTAAACCACCACAAGCAGCAATGATGCAAGTCACAAGTGCAGAACGTGTTAATTTACCAGGATAGGCCTTTCCCCTCTTACTAATTACTCCACCTGCCATTGTTTTATTTTATTTTTTATGATATGAATGAATGAATGAATAATTGTAGAATGTTTGTATCGTATTTATAGGTGGTAGTCGACTCGATCAAGTGTGTCAAATTAACTAAATCTCTTCGGGTTGTGTACTTATCTCATTTAAGAATTTGTTATACACTAAAAAACTTACTGAAAATATATAATATATATGGATCCACTCAAATCAAATCTTCCATGTTTATCTCTTTTAAGAAACCATGAGATTTATCTCACTTAGAGTTAGCCTTTGTCAATAAGAGATTTTAGTATCTGAAACTAATTAACTAAATTAATTAATTTAGCTTTTAGGATTCGGATTTTTATAGGGTACTTACTTTTGTTATCTATTTTTAAATTGTACAAGAGTCTTAGTAGTAGTTTTTTTAGGAAAATAATAATATATAAAAAAATAAAAAATAAAAAGAGCATTCGGAAACATTATAGTTATATATTTGCTGAATGACCAAAAAAGGATTATAAGAATTTAAATGGATTACGATTACTATTTACTAACTAATCTTCATGTACTTGATATATACAATTATACAAATCATGATACGTAGTCAGTACTTATCACATAATTAATCTCCATATACTTGATACAAATTGTCAGTTTTAGCTAATTAACCAACATTAAGAATACTCTTAATTAATATAGGTAACTAAATGTTCTTTCATTGGCAAAAGAGGGGTGTACATTTAGTTTGAAGGATTAAAATGCAAAATACATTTAGTGTGCTTTTTTTAATTGGGAAAAGGCAAAATTTCGAGAATATTCCTCTAACTTTGATATCCTATTAAAAATCATCTTCTAACTATATTAAACACACTTGTAATCCTTAAACTTTTACTCAATCTCAGTCCCATGCATAATAAATTTCCATTTCACAAAATAAAATGAGATACTATACATATATTTTATTTGCATTGCATTGCACTCATCATCATAATTCATATGATTGTTCAATGGTAGTTGCGATGGCTCTTCTTCCTCCTTAATGCTCCAAGAGGACCTGAATGATCTTCAATTGGAAGTGCTACCATTACACCACAAGAAACGAGAGCCTTAAAATAGTGCGTGCGTAAATAAATCTCTACCTACCGCTCCTCATTAGCTATGCCTATGCCTATGCCTATGCCTATTGGGTCTTTCATATCATCAACTTCATCAATATGTGATTCAATCTTATTTTCTGTATCTTCTATGTCGCAGTACAACACGCCCTTAGCTTCTTCTTCTTCATCATCATCATCATCATCATCATTAGGCTGATCAAATTTTGCAGCCGATTTCAAAATGATGTCTTCATTTGTTCGTTTAAAGGATTCATCTTTCTCGGAGGATGTAGGTGCACCAACAAAGTCCACAACCCTCACCTGCAACGGTTTCCTAACGTTGAATTGATCTTGCTGCTCTTCAGTTCTTTCTAACGTGTCTTGAGCTTGCAACTCCATTGAATCTCTCACGAGCTGACGCAAAAAGGTTACATCATCAGACATAACACCAAGACCCTTCAAGAGCTTCGACCCCAGCTGTAAACTTGTCTGCGAAAAATACAAATAAGCAACAGAGTTAGTTAGTTAGTTAGTTCTACATGCTCATCATCACCTAAAAGAAGTTCCTTGTATACTAACTATAAAGATAGATAGATAGATAGATAGATAGATAGATATAGATAGATAGATAGATAGTAATATATATATACCTCTGCATTTTCAAGAAGGGCATCAGTTGCACCTGCTTTCTTCAAGTCTAACAAATGCATCATGTCCTCAGCGCGAGCATATATAGGAATCTGCATGCAAAACCCGAGTTTTTTATCCATGGATTAGTGATACAAAGAATATAAATGAGAGAGAGAGAGGGGAGTTTTTTATACAGCAGGGAATGCAAGACGAAGTCGTTGAACAGCCTTGATTGTTCTCTCCTTGCCAGTGTACATGACCATCACTGCTTTTGGGGAATTTATACCAGCAGACTGCAAAACTGCGGGACGGGTTCCATCGCCATACAAAACAGGAAAACCAAGTTTTCTAGATGTCTGTGTTACAAGAAAACTTTTTAGTTGTCTTCTACAAGTACTACCGATAGAAGGGACCACTAAGTCGGAAGTAACAAAATCAGCAGCACTTACTTTTACGACAGATAGGTCGAGATCAAAAGCAACATAAGGCCACCCAGCATCACCATCTAGTCCAGAAGCCAATGGGGTGGACAAGAAATTGGCTAGGACCTTGTTTATTTGTCAAATCTAACAAGTTAGGTTCAGCCAAGTAAGTAGATTGATGATAAAGTAAGTAGTTGTACCTGAGCCTTTTGACCAAATCCAACTATAACTACAGGTTCACTGGCATCAAAGTTCACCGACTCATCGATTTCCTGCTTCATCAAAGAAAATAAAATAAAATCAGTGCATAGTGCAAAAAGCTGCCTTAAATATTCATACACATTATAGATGACATTAAGAATGCAAAAACGTAAGAAACAAACTGATACTTTGACTTCTTGCTAATCATTCAACAATGTGCCACGACAATTTTTTTGGATCTTAAATACAAGCTAATTTACTAGTTAACTAAGTGCTCTGGATTATGACTGCATCAGCTGTTTAGATAATGGAACAGAAACTAATTCAGCAGTTAACACAAAATTTCCTTCTACTTTAGCTTCATCCTCATTTGTTGGTTATACAAAAAATGTTGTTTCAAAGACTTACGCTCTCATCCTCAAAGTTTTCACCAATGAAATCAAATGCCTTTCTTCCTAAATCATTGAGTAGGGGTGTCAATGCCATAGACAGGACAACAACGATTATAAGAAGCTTATTCAGTTCAAGTGGCAGCACTCCAAGCCTATAAGAAAAAGAATAACAAGTTAGCCTGCAAACAGAAAGCCTGCACTCGAGCAACAAAAATCGCTACTTACTTACCTGTTTGCTAAAGAGAAAACGACAAATCCAAACTCGCCTCCCTGTGAAAGAAGCAAACCAATCCTTACACTCTCTTTAAGACTTAATCCAACTCGTGGACCTATTGCCGTTATAATCAGTGTCTTGATGACAATCAGACCTGCCAAAAGTGAAAACACATTTGGCCACTCTCGGATAAGAAGCTGCATAAATACGTGCACGTGTAAGAGAATAAATGACATGCGAATAAGTTCAATGCATATGGAAAAAAGTGGGAACCAAATCAAATAATATAATAATACCTGCATGTCAATAGAAGTCCCAGTTGTGACAAAAAATAACCCGAGAAGTAATCCCCTAAAAGGCCTAATGTCAGCTTCAATTTGTGTGCGGAAGTTTGTTTCAGCTAAAAGGGCCCCAGCCAGAAAAGCTCCTAACTGTAAATAACACAAAATTAGAGACCTTCAACTCAATAACTATTACTACATATATATATATATGATGATACAAATATATCAAACCGTGTCACTGAAGCCCAACTTCTGCGTTATAAGCGAAGTTCCTGCAACAGTTAGCAAGCAGAGGGCAACAAAAGCTTCTGAACTCCTTGTTTCTGCAACAACCTTGAAGAAACACCCAAAATTCTCATTTAGTACAAACAGATAGGTAGGTAGGTAGGTATGCAACTTCATTTTTTCCTAAAGCAAAAGTCAAAACCTCAAAAACTCGTCTGAGAAGAAACTTTCCTCCAAGAGATAGGAGACCTAATCCACCTAAAGCTTTTAAACTTTCCTTTGCTAGCATTGGCCAAATACTTTCTTCAACCAAATTCTGCAGATATAATACAGTTTGAAGCTTTAGTAGAGCTTTTCTAGCACATAAAATTATGTACTTCATCTGATAAAAAGTGACCCAAACTCAGTGGAACATAAAAGAAAATTCTCACAATGTATGAGAAAATACACACGTATCTGAACCATACCTTCAAATTTAACTCTATTATTTCGAAGTGAGAATCTTATGACAGATTGTTGAAGGTAGAAGTTGATATACCAGAAAAGTTCAGTGGGCAAATAACATATACAAAATTGTGAATATTGTCACTAGTCGTCACGACTGAAAACATTTGTACATGTTTCCTTCTTCTCTCTGTAATTTGTTTATATGCAAAATCTTACTCATCCTACCTCACCAATTTTGATCACATATATGGTTACAGTCCTCATCCTAAATCACAAAAGAGCTATGAGTTGAAAGAGCTATGTTGCTAACATAATGACACCATGCAAGTGAAAATACCTTAATCCAAGAACCTTTTGACACTTAAGAATGACTTGCATCCTCTTTATTTATAATAGATATAAAAGAAATGGAACTACAAATTTTTGAGAAAATAACATCATGGAATGTTCACGTAGCACAAATGATGGCAAATAATAATAAGTCTTATAAAATTGGACAACGTAGGAAAGAATATTAGAGCACAATCTTGCAATTACAATCGATTTATGAATAAAGCTATCACATTGTTCTACATTTCATTTCCTAATTTCATTTAGTAAATTGGGAATTCAATTATCTATTTCATTAAGAAAGCCTAATTGTAACTTATAATAGGTGAACATACACCATCCATGTCACAATTAGCATTGGTCTAATTTCCATTCACCAAATGGTTTTGAATTTTAGGTGAAAATACACCATCCATATAGTGGGAAAACAAAGCCAGATGGTAAAACAAAGAAATCATGACTCTCAAATTTAAGTATTGAGGATCATTCTGCAAAAAACATATTTAATGTTTTACAACATCACAACTATTTTAACGCACCTGGCTCTCCAACACCGGTAATATGACAAGCAGCGGAACAACTGCAATGTCCTGCAAATATCAACATCTAAGTGGCAGGGATGCAAAAAGATTACTGACTTCATATGTTAAGCACTGCACATAACCTTCACTATCCAATTCAAGGGAGAGGGGGAAAAAGGCCATAGGAATGGGAAACTTGATAAGAAAAATACAGGAAATAATGGAATAAATAAAAGAAGCAGCAGCATATAGAACCTGCAGTAGAAGTATCCCTAGAGTTGCTGAGCCAAATCTAGTCGGAAGTTCCCCCTTCTCTGCGAGAAGCTATAGAATACAAGTAAGAATGATGTATGTACTTGAGCAAGGTCTCCACCTAAAGGCCTCTTTTATGAGGATCACATCTTAAGTTACTTAAGCTGAAGTACCTGAAGAACAAACGCTGAGGAAGACAGAGAAAGAGCAGCACCAATAACCACAGCTTCGTCAATGCTTCGAATATTGACCTACAAATTCCAACAGTATCTTACAGGCACAATACAAAACTATTTACAGTAAGAAAATAAAGTGGAAGTCAATTAACTTGTATATATATTGAAATGGTTTGTATAAAAAAGTTCTCACCAAGTCGGATCTTGAGTGAAACAGAAACTGCAATATTCTGGTTCCGATAGCACCATTTGGTGGAAGCTCAAATGCTGTGAAAGCAAGAGTTGATAATAAAACCTTCAACAGAGAAAAAAAGGTGAAAAACATTTATTCTCGTATCCAATATAACAGCTAACAGGTTAAAGTGCCATATCGTAATCTTCACAATCAGAAGCTCAATTTTACCGGAGATTGCGGGTGAGAATGTTAAGTGATATATATTAATTAATTCCTCTCTCTAAAAGCTTAACCTTTCAGATGAGTTGGTCATTTAATATGGTATCAGAGCTCAGTCCCAAAGAGGTCCTGTGTTCGAATCCCTCAGCCAGCCATTTCTAAATTCCACGTGTTAGGCTTGAGTAAGTTTAAGGAAATATGGAAATTCTTCTTTATATCCTCACACTACTACATTCCTCTCGGAGATATATGTTTCATAAGCCAAACTCTAAACCTAAACAGCCATCTCGACTATCGAAAAAATGGCTTGATATGCTGCAAATTAAAATTCGCAATTTCCTTTTTATTTTAACCAAGAAACTAAATTTCGATTTTACCTTTACCGTCCCATATCTCAAGAAATAAAATTATTCTTAAACCTTTACTCTTGAGAAACTCATCTGCAACTTATTCTTCAAATAACATATACTAATTCAACATAAGATCATATTCCTAACACTAAAATTCCTAGAAATTCTGGCCGTTCAAAATGGGTTACCAACATCATGCATCAATCTGGAGCTGATTATAGCTTCATCTATAAAACTTTATCTATATCTACTCGATCAAATTTCACCTTCACATAGTGAAAGGATAATACACAAATTGCTCTAAATAATTTCAAGTTCATATGACAACCAGCAACAATATTTGGTAAGACTTACCTGAGTTAGGCCCAGGCCAAATGCAAATTTGGCAAGAGCTTTTAGGCGGGCAAGTGAGAGCTCTAAACCCATCTCAAAGAGCTGCAAGGAATCATGTGTCAGGCAACAATGTACGGTACCATTTCCGAAAGAGAAACTGGCTTATTTAATCATAAGCAATAAATTTCATCTATATTATAATTATGACGCCATTAAAGGAAAAAAGAGGCTGGTGGAATAGCATACAGGCACCAATCCAGGAAATCAATCCAAAAGGGAAACATATCTGAAAACATACCAAGAAGAGAATTCCCCACTCAGATAAGACCTTAACATCGGTTATATTTCTAATCAGGCCCAATTGATTGAGCACGACCCCTGCGAAGAAGAAGCCCAGTATCTGAAAAAGTAGAGAAATTAGCACCTTTTGTTAATAAATTGTAACTAATCCATGCATTTACAAGTACAGCTTAGTGCATCCAATATTATGAGACTGACCCAGAAAATGATGGAGGTAAGTTCCATAATTCATATTATGAGCATTTGATATTCATACGAAAATGTGAAATAGATATAGTTAGTCGAAGAACCTAGTAGTTAGTTCATAATATAACTTAATGAGAAATTGCAATCAAAATGCATTTTTTCCCCGTTAATTGGTAAAGTTAACTTACAGGGCTAGCTTTGATCAATTTGAAACCAGGAATCACCAATACAGTGACCGCCAAGAATGTTAAAGTGTCCAACCCCAAATCATTGATAACATCAACAGCACCGGAAACATCAAGTGAAGCACGCACCCTGAATCTGACTCGTTTGGCATGTCCAATCCCTTTTCCACCAGAGACAGAGTAAGGTAACAAAGGTGTGCCCTTGAAAATATTGTGTTTTCTGTACACGAGGTGATGATTTGTCCTTTGATGTATGGAGAGGGATGGCACATGTACTAAGTGACCACAAGCAGATGGGATATTACTAAAATGTGGACGTGGAGCAAAAGACATCGTTGTAAGGGAATTATTTCGGAAAACAATGTCATAACCCTGCATCATGATCATTATAGAGACAAATTGATGAACTTTTTCGGGAACGTCTTGCCTTGCAAAAACGATATGCAGTTGTTATACGTATCCAAATGTATAAAGAAATGAAACAAAAAGGATATAAAAAAATCCACAACAATGAAATTTCATATATTAAACATGTGTGCTAAAATCTAAGTAAATCTTTGAGCAGTGTGTGTTGTTTAGAGTAAATTATTCTATTACGGATACACTAATTCCCTGGCTTTATGGAACTCAAGAACATACAAGTTTAGTTTCTCTTGATAATATATATTTGACCATCAATCAAAACCCATAAAAAATTCTTAACATAGATAACTGAAAACAGTAACCAAACACCGCAAGACATCAACCCTCTTTATTGCAAAGATAAAGAAAAAAATCACACAACAAGATCAAGATTCTTAGTCATGATTGACTAAAACTAACTTATATCCCTCAATATAAAGCTCAAACATACTAATGCCATTCAAGAACATTACAGACATGGATTATTGAAAAGTGAAAACCAATGAGAGAAAGACATCTTAAGCAATAACAATTTAACATGGTCCACCAACTTAAAACCTCAGTATTTGAAATAATATAAACACAGTGGGAAAGAAAAACACACTTAACAACATATCAAGATTTTTTTGTCAGAAATTTACTTACAGTAACTCAAGAAAAAACTAAAAGGCCTATTTTTCTCATGCCACAGTCATTCAAGAACATTTCACCCTTTAGGACTGCAGCAATAAGTCACTGAATCCAACATGCTAACATTCATGAAAAGTAACCAATAATTTCAAAAGAAAATCACTCAATATAAAATTAAAAGCCACATTCCAAGCCTCAATCATTCAACAAAGTTACATACTTTGGGATTGTAGAAGTAAGCCACTGCATCCATCATATTGACATTCAAAAAAGGGAATTGTATACTTTGTCAAATATAAAAAAGCATCTGAAAAGACACCAAAAAGAGGGATTTTTAATCAAATTTATTTATGGGGTGAGTGAAAATTATATGCAAGTTTATATTTTCAGTTGAAAGAGGGGGGGGGGGGGGGAGGAGTAGCCACACATTCATGCCATGTGAATGTGAGCTTGGAGCTTTTTTCTTTAGGGAGAGAGGAAAAAAATACCGTACTGGCTTTTTTTGCCTTGATTCACAGAATAAAAATAATAATGGAAAGAAAAATATTAGTTTGGATTATATTATAACGTACGTGGCGGATTTGTGATTCTGAGAATTTGAGGAGATGTTAAGTAGTTAAATGTGGGCCACTTTTTTATAACATCCTCTGGATATGGTATTATTTTTCGAGCAAAACACAAAAATACACCATATGTTTTATCTAATTCTAAAAAAAAATCAGTGTTATTTTAGTTCCCAAAAATTTCATGTGTTTTGTTTTAATTATTATACTCGACGTAAGTTAAAATTGACTTTTGACTTTTGATAGAATGATAACATTACACCTATGTATTAGTCTTTTTCTAAATTTTATTTATTCCTTTTGAAAATTCGAGTATATACTACTTGGATTGAGTGTGGTAATTAAAACTAAATACAGGGGGGTCTTTGGGATTCGAAATAATACAGGGAGATTTTTTGGAAGTTATACAAAGCATATGGTGTATTTTTTTCTTTCGCTCATATAACTAAGTGTTATAGGTAAATTTATCATATCAAAATAAAAATGTGTACAAATATTTGCAATTTTCGCGTTTGAATAACAGTCTCTTTTTATGGTGTATTTACACTAACTTGAGAGCACATGGAAGATTTTTTGAGTTAAAATAATAGAGGATTTTTTCGAAATTAGACAAAGCATATGAAAGTGATAACATTAGGAAAAGTTGTAAAAAAAATTACTAAATTAAGGCGAGACTCAAGTTCGAGTCCTACTGGAGACGCCATACTGGGGAGGACATATACCATTTGCACTATTTGGTCATAGCCGTAAATATATAGTTTAGTAGATAAAAATAAATAGTTTCTACAATTTAAAATTTTTAATAAGTACAATTATTTTTTAGCATTATCATATAATTATTCATAAGAATTAACTAAATTATTTAATGTTTAAAAAATTATCGAAGTTGACTAGACAAACATGTCAATGTATAGAATCATAAGATAGAGGTAGTGCATTAGTATAACATTTTATTTCTTACCTAGAAAACAGCAATATGGTTTCTGTAAAATTAGCTTATACTTATCTCAAAATAAAGTATTTTAAGCTCATAAGTTGTCAACTTCTCTTGGGATCTTGAATTGTTTATGTTCATTATAAACTTAATTAACAATATCCGACCTCAACTTAGAGTTTGCAAATACACCCCAAATATGTTATTAGCAACTTAATTAAAATAAATAAAAGAAAGAGAGGGAGAAGAATATTTAGGAAAAAAAAATAGTATTTGAGAATCGGGTAAAGTGGAGTTAATTTGACAAAATAAAATCATGATAAAATATTTTGCAGTTAATTAAGAAATATAGTTTTATCTCCAGAGGAAGACTACAATATTTTTTTGAATAAATTTAGTGGATTTTAATTAAGGATTTTTTATTTTTTACATAAAAGAGATACCATTATAATATATTTAAATATTACTTAAGTTACTTGAATGTGATTATGATGAAAGTATTTTTAACAGAAAATGGCTTGGATATCAATTTTTAATGTATATTGCGAAATCTCGTGGTAAATAGGTCAGGGTGTATTTTATCAATAGAAACATGATTTCAGAGTGTATTTTGTTATTTTTATATCCTGAGGTGCATGTTGTCGAATAAGACTATTTTACAGGGTTTAAAATACAATCGAGCCGAACACTTCTTTTACTAAGACAAATGATTCTTCGTCCTTTTCCAATAGAGTCCCTGTTTGTTTCTCTTTTCCTTTTCCTTTTTCGGGGCAATTTTGGTAATACAATTTATCTGCACGTGTCTTTAGCTTCTCAATGTAATACCGCAACGTTTTTTTCGCTGTTTCTCGCTCATCCTGCTATTTTCTCTTCTCCACTACTCTTCACTAAGATCTCTATTTTCACGACCAAACTTCAAACCCTTGGATTTCGGTATGCATTTCTAACTTTTCTGTTTAAATTTGATTCTTATTCCTTTCAATTGTTTAGGTCTAAATCTTTCCGTGTTTGATTTTGATTTTTTCGATATAGAAGTGAGGATAGGATTAAAGTTTATGTGAATATTCATGTTTAGGACTGAATTAATCATCGTTTTAGATTATTGATTTCTGAATTTACAATTTTATTCATTGTTCATTAATTTATTGTATCTATATGTTTCGAATAACTTTGTGCTGTCTGTAACCTTATAAAAGTAGGTTTGAATGACATTAGTTTCAAGTGAATAAATATGAGTGTTGTTTATTTTGAGATCACTTGATCAAGTGATGAGTCCATGCATATATATATTTACTAGCTATGTGATGCATTCCCATGGTGTTGTGGCAATTTGGGATCAATTCATGCAATCACTTAGGAACCTTGATTTTGTAGACTAGTCAAGTCATTCTGATGGAGGATAGTGTAGGTCACACAATTTATCACATTATTTCCAGTCGTGGTGGGTTATTGTAGGTTAATCCTGATTCTCATAGATATGGCTATTCTAGATTTCCTGCATATTGTGATTTGTGGGTTAAGAGTTGAATGAGAAGATTTTCTGCATGAAACCAGTGTGTCGATCGAGTTAGGAATAAAAAAAGTATTTATTCTCCTCTCCACATCATCCTCCTTTCCCCCGGGTTCTAAAAGTTCCCTTGATTTCCGTTTGTGCATTGTCGTGTCTGTGCAGTTGCTGATTGGTGGTAATTATGCATGGGCTTTAATGTTTGTCATAAATGCTTGTCTTTTCTCCAGCATTAGTGTCTGGGACATAATCTCGTAGCTTTTCGTAAAATCATCAATTTGAATATTCCATTGACCCCTATCTTCATACTAATCCCACCCATTGGTATGGAATATATAATAAAGCTCCATAAATTGTGGAGGAAATATTCCTTGTTGCCTTTGTTGTTGTAAAGTGACTATGAGATCATTATTGTAGCCATACTTTGTATCATTTTATACTAATCCTAGTACACTATCTTTGGAAAGAAATCATTGGACTCGGAATGTTTCTCCATTTTCACTTTGATACTTATTGGACTATTGCGTTAGAAAGGTTGGGACTTTCATGGATTAATGATGCTTAATTTTCTTTTTGGCATGTTAAGATTTGCAAGTTTTAGCATTACATTTTTCCCAATGGTAGCAAATACACCTTCGTGTACTTCGCATTCATGTATCTCTGTTTTCTGAGAACGTCTTTGTAGCTTTAGATTAGTAATTTTATTGTCTAATCCAATCAAAACAATGAACAGTTTTTTAGCTTTCAAGGCAAAACTTTTTTTTAACCTATTTGCCTCTCTGATGGTACATATCCTGCTTATTGCAGAAACTAGTCAAGTATGGAGCTGAGTACTATTCAAGATTCATTCGAGAGGGTTTCAAAGAAGCAAAAGGTATCATCTTCTAAGTCTCAAGAATTGATTGATCAAGTTAGCCATGAAGTTGAACAAGCATTGGCAAATATCATATATGCTACTGACTCTGCTGCTCCGGCTGATCAGAAGTCAATTCTTACTGAACTCAAAGCAAAGCTTGCAGCGATTAGCTCGAATAATAATTTAGAGGGATCACAGAGAGAGCTGAGTATAGCCCTCAACAAGCACCAGAAACTCCTTGAAAAAATGTTAAATCCCGACATATCAAAATCATATAGAAACGTTGATTTTGACACCAGTATTCTAAATCAGAGTATTATCAATCACTTTTACCGTGAAGGCCAATTTGATTCTGCAGGTTGCTTGATAAAAGAAGCAAGTGAACTAGAACCCATATCCCTAAGGTTGCAATTTCAAGAGATTCATCATATAATAGAGGCTGTTAAATCTAAGAATATCGAGCCTGCTCTCAATTGGGTCTCTGCAAACCGCGGAAAACTAAAGGATTCTGGTTCAGACCTAGAGTTAAAACTTCACAAGTCGCAGTTTATAGACGTTATGCAAAATCAAACTCCCCTAGATGCACTTAAATATGCAAGAAGTTACATTTCTCCTTTTGCTTCTCGTCATATGAAAGAGGTACAGAAGCTCATGGCTAGCCTATGTTGGGCCAGAAAGCTTGATACGTCCCCTTATGCTCCTCTTGTGCCTCCAAACCATTGGGAAAAGTTGGTTGATGATCTTATGAAGACTTTCTGCGATTCTATTGGTCAATCATTTCGGAACCCTCTTAAAGTTGCTGTAGCTGCTGGGATTCAAGGATTGCCTACTTTTTTGAAGATGGCTGAAGTAATGGCTCCAAGGAAAGAGGAGTGGCATGCGATGAAACAGTTTCCCGCGGAGGTGGAAATAGGGAAAGAGTTTCAGTTTCACTCGTTTTTTGTTTGTCCGGTTAGTCGGGAGCAAGGGAGTGAAGAGAATCCGCCTATGTTGTTGCCGTGTGGGCATATGCTCTGTATGCAGACGATTCATAAGATGTCGAAGGGGAATACTCGTGGATTCAAGTGTCCTTATTGTCCTCATGATGCTTCGGTTGCACAGTGCAAGCAACTTCACATTTGATCTCCCTCATCTTCCTCCCCTTTCCTCCTCTTTTAGGAAGGTTTTCCGTTTTCGTATTAGTGCAAGACTGCTTGAAGTGATGTGAATAGTGTTTTTTTCTTCTAAATTATGTTTCAGAAGTCATGGCTCATAATTAGATTATTTACAATTTCATGGTTTTATATACACTCTTAAAATGGTTTTTGCTTGTTGTATGCCCAAATTTGATACCAACATGTGATTGGTCCAGTGGAAGAGACTACTCACTATAAAGTAGCGGACTCAGGTTCGAATCTCTGTTGGGAGTGGTACTCAGTTAATGTGTCCAACCCGCTTCGAAATGGATTAAACCATTGAGAAATAAAAAATAAAAAAATTGATCATAGTACCTTAGAAAAGCATGATCCATTGATATTAAAGACAAAAGCTTTGGTCTAATCTTTTATCGATTTTGTCTCCAACTGAGTAATTGAAATAGGGCTTAGATCGAATTTAGTCCATTCAAACTTGCAAATCGAAACTGCATAATAAACTTCCACAAGCCCCATCGAACATCTCTGGCACTTATTTTGATTTTTCACTTAAGAATGTTGATTATCAAAAGTCATTATTGTTTCTTAATGTTAGCATAAATATTGAAAATTCCAACATACTTAATCCAACCGTTTCATAAGAATCTTTACTTAAAATGAATACATTGACATTTAGAAGAACCTTCAAAAAGATGTTCCGTAAAAAGTACAGGGTAATTGAATCGAGTAACTAAACCAAAGGAGTTATTGTAGACTATTCTTCTTCAAAAGCCCACATTTTCATGAAATTAAGTTATTGCCTTCAACATTTTAGGTAATTGAATCGAGTGACATGATTTTTACTGTACATTTCATCAAAAGCTTTTTAGCCATATTATAGCAGCTAACTTGAAACTTATGAAATAAAGCTACAAAAAGAGTAGAAGAGAATTGCTTCATTAAAACTGCAAAGCTCAGGAGGCTCTCAGCCAAGCAAATGACAAATTAACAATAAAAATAAAAATAAAAATAAAAATGTCATCCCTTGTTATTTCGTGGAAAATCCAAGAATTTTCCAAAGTCAGGAAACAATGAAACAGGATCCGAATATTCAACATTATCTTGGCCCAAATATTGTTCCACCATTTCTATAACAGACCTAACACTCAATGGGTGAAAATGAGCACTCCATTCTGCAACAAACCCTTTAATCAAGACCCATTTTTCCTCTTCTTCCATTCTCTTCCATTTCTTTCTCAGATCATCTGATTTCAATCCCACGAATTTGCAGACTTGTGTGAATAATAGCTCTCTGCTTTTCTTCAGGGCTTCTTCTCTTTGAACCATTTGGGTATTTAATTTCTTGATTTCTAGGCCCAGTTCCACTGCCAGGGTTTCATCTGCGATGCTATCTTTTTCTTTGCTGCATGAGATTTTGAGGGGTTTCATTTGATGGGTTGAGGTGAGAATGGCGGTGGTTTGGTAATTTGTGGGTTTTGGGAGGAGATTTTGTGGAAATCTTAGACCCATTTTTGAAGGTGCTTGGATGGGCAGCATTGATGGATTGGATTTTGTTGTGGTAATTGTTGGTTCTAGATGAACGTCAATTAGATACAAACCCTAAGAATGGTTGAACAAATGCTTTAGGCTGTATTTGGATGGGTTTTGGCCCGGTCTCGTGGGTTTCGCGAGACCGAGCCAAAATCCATCCAAATGAGTTTTCGTCAAACCTATGAAACCATTAAAAACCTATAAAACATTGATTTGACATCTGCCATCTACTTTTTTCCTCAAATTTCACTAAAAAAGACATTGATTTGACACCTATAACCTACTTTTTTCCCTAAACTCCAACATCCAAACTCAATCCAAGTGAGGTCTCAAAGGTTTCATCGAAACCACCCAAACCAATTTTTTTGAACCGAGACCTACGAAACCGAGCCAAAACCCATCCAAATATACCCTTAGTGCCCCGATTTTAATAAGGGACAATTCAGACAATTGCTCCTCATAAATGCTAAAAATGTAACTTTTCATTTATTATTTCATTATTTGTGTCGGATGGGATGATGCACCGATTAACTTTTTGAATTGATGAATATAAGTAAAAAATTTACTACTGTATATGTTGCTTTCTTTAGATTCTAATAATTGAAAAATTCAACCTTCACTTCGTTCATATTGGAAGGAAAGGAAATCATGTGGAGCACGAAGTTGCAAGATTGTCTTCTAAAGAATCCTTTGTTTATGATGTTTTATTTTTATAAATTATGGACATTGTAGTGGTAGATGAAAAAAGAATTCACTCAAAAGAGAAATTAATTTATTCTCCCTTGGTTTTATTATTCTTTTTTTCTTACATAATTTTGGATAAAAATTTAAAAATGAAAGTTTTAAATATTTTTAAATTTATGTACTCAAAAGTAGTTGTTGATAATAAGTGATGTTTATCTCACCAAAAAAATAGTAGGAAATGCGAAACAATGCATCATATATAATCTCAGTCAATTGACAAAATCCCATCAATCCCATGTCTGTTGTTTTCATTTTTCATAACTATAATAAGACTAATGTAAGACTAATATGCAACTATGTGAAATGAAAATTTACAAAAGTTTGACTGCAGCATCAGCATCATCAACTATATAATTCTCTTTCAACCTTCAAAGAAATTGCCATGGTCTTACTCATTGATTTATGTGTCAACCCTTTTCTAAGTTGTAGCTGATCAATTGTGTCAAAATATCGACCCATGTATCAGGAACACCCGGTAAGCACCAATGCATGCAGTCCTGACCCCACACAGCCACTGCATCCTTTTTGCCTAACCAAATTGCCGGATGCCCATCTGCTCTAAACTCACTCATAAGACTCACATCAAGCGTTCTTATACTCGTTCCTTTCAGTGTCTCTTCGATCAAATGATTCCACTTTCTAGCTTCTTTGTTCACTCCATCGTTACTTGGATCGAACCACAAGTCAAGCTATGTAGGTATCAGCATTCGAAACATTTTATTCTAGATAAATAACAATTTAATCAATGAAACATTTAAATTATTGTGTACCTGAGATTCTTCAAGGGGGTCCTGAAACAAGCAACTACCGTTCTGATTCCAATCGCCACCGTGAAAATGCCTTGGGGATTGGAGCCGCCAGAACTTGAGCGTCTTTTTGGGGACCGTTTTCTCAATGTGTGATACCATGTTCTCTAGAACAACTTTAAACCCATCTAACATGTCAAGAGGAGGATGTATTGGTTGCCCGTTATTGAAGAAAACAAGTGGAGTCTCTTTTGGGAATTTATCATAGCCCCACCTAAAGAAGACAAATAATATATTGTAAATATAAAGAGAACTGTTTATGTTACAAAATGTTAAGTTTAAGAATTTGAATACAAAGATGCAAGTCTGATGAGGGTAATTGTGTAATTTACGTCAAGGACAATACGGTATCAACTATCAAGGACAACTGAATCTGCTTTCAATTTTATCACATTGGTGAAGGTGAGATTATAGTCTCATAATTTATCTTTTATCTGACACACCAAATATACAAACATAAGATAAGGCGATGTAAATGTGCTTATCTCACCTTATCGTAACTACCAAACACCTTACTACAAAGTAAATAAATAAATGCATTCTAAACTCTAAAGTAACAATAAAGTAAATAAATGAACAAGGGAGAATTACCAGTGACCAGTGTTGAAGATTAGAACATCGTAGAAATCGGAAATATTAGCCCAATCATCTGCGGGAATGTCAACATCTACTCTGTAGATTCCTTTTACATCTTCATGATCAGACAACTGAGGCTGTTTAGCCTGCCACCTTAATTTAATCAGTGATGAGCTCTAGTGAGGCAGCCATCTCCAACAAAAAGATGCACAAACATTGTACATAACGAAGATAAAAATGACAGACTATCCAGCTTCTCTGATAACAGAATCAAGTAGATATGAACTAGTGCAGGATCTATTAGAACATCTGGCAACATAATTCTTAAAAGCACATTTACACAATGTTTGCATTTAGATTGTAGTGAATAAAACACTAAGAATAATATTAAATTAGCATCAAATGATAGATCACATTAACAATAGTTTCTTGTTCATTTCCATTTTTCTAATCAATTTAGTCGCTGATATTCAAGAAACAAACATAGCATGAAAGAGCAAATTACTAAAAAAAATCTCTGAAGGGTTTTATTTGAAATATACGAGAAACTGAAAATCATACAAGCTCTGAATTCACTACCTAGAATAGATTATCGATACAACTAATAGTGGCAGGTAACAAGACCAAGTTCACACGACAGCAACACTGGACAAGCCTACTACACTTAGATTGGATATCACCACAAATCTACTTCCAGTAAATAGTTCTATATCTAGACTGATATTACGGAGGCTTCAACATAATTATAGTCAGTTAAACAGGATGTTTCCAAAACAATATCATAGGATGATGTTTCAGGTTCATTTTCAAATAAATTTTGATCCAAACATGATAAGCTACTCATTAGTTGCATCGAGTATCAAAACAGTTAGGAACTTGGTTTTCCGTTTTCATATCTTGGCCAATCCTTCAAAAATGATAATTAGATTATTAAACTATCAATCACAAGCAATAGCAATAACCATGTTTGGAACATCCATGTATCAAGAATTATTACATCAAAAATCGTAAAATATACAAATTTACATATGAGTACTATAATACTTACTCATACTTAGCAAGCAAAACCGCACGATGATACGCGACAGTAACATTAAATTTAGGAAAATAAGCTCCTCTCCAAGCACCTTTTCTCTTCCACTTCTTAGCACTATTATCAGCCACCCTTAATACACACAAAAACGACACCAAAAAATTCTCGTTCAAAGAGTCCCCAACAAACCCAATATTTTTGTTCTTCATCGAATTCAAGAACCTATCCGGGTCGACCCGATTCAAATCGCAACTTTCTGGCACCCATTTCCATGAATTGATCCGACCCATGTTCTCCCTTCCATTCCTAATGCAGTTCCAGGAGTTTCTGTGGAAAGGGCAGCTGGAATCGTACATGGGTTTGCGGGTCGGATCGAGAATCCATTTGCCTTTGAAGAGGTCGCACGGGGAAGGGGTTAAAATGGGTATTTTGGAGGTGGTGGTAGTTCGGAAAGGGAGGAGTGTGGAGTAGAAGAATATGAGTAGGAAAGTGGGAAGAACTAAATATGTGATGAGCTTAGATGCCATTATCATTGTTGTATTTCTGGGATCTCTTTAGACAAAATTGAACAGCAATTTCGCATATTGACTGGGCGAATGGTAATGCTTACTCGGACCCTGAAACTACCGGAGTATCTGAACCTTGTCTAGGCCAAACCGAGTGATCATTTGAATTGGGTCTGATTGGATCTATGCCCAGATCTAAATAATCTATTCTTGGATCATAATATGGGTGGCAAATAGGCGGGGCGGGGTGGGTCGGGTCTGGGTCAAAACGGGGCGGTTCATTAATGGATCTGTGTGGTAATGAGTCATTAATGGATCGGGGCTTTATCGGGCCGGGTTATGGACCAATACATTAGTCTTCATTTTCTTGTAAAAAAAAAATTAACTAAAAATCGTTGTAACATAGGTTGAATAATGTGAGTAATTAACGTCGATATTTAAAAAAATAAAATTAAATTGCAATTTAGGAGATATTAATTACATGATTTGAAAACAAAAATTGTTATTCCCTTCTATCTGAGAAACATAATAAATATATTGCATAAAGAGAAATAAAAGAAACTCTTTCGAGAGTCCATAATAATATTTTATTAGTCAAAGTGACCAAAAAATGGTATAGAAAAGACGAAGGATTTTAAGTTATTTTAATAAAAAAAAAATCTTCAAAATAATGGATTAGTAACTACAAAAGAAAAGTCTGTTCTAGTTGCCTAAGATTTTTTGATAGCAAACAAGACATGATATGATTTTCTTTTTGGAATTAAAGATGGTGGCCAACTTGTTTCTATATTGGGCTCATTATTTAATATTTTTTTTAGACCTATTAACCGACCCACTAAGAGACTCATTAAAATTTCATAAATTATAAGGTTAACCAAAGTCCAACCCAACCCAACAAACATAAAATTTAATGAGTTCGGTATGAACTTGCCTGGACAGGTCAAGAGCCGGCCCGTGGGTCCAGACCGATTTTGCCAGGGCTAGATCATACTTTTCTTTTCCAGACCAGGCCCATTCATACCCGTATTTAAGTCGGAAATGTGGATGTATATTGAGGGTTTTTTGCACTTTGCACTCCTGATACACGATAAATACACACTGTGTACCCTCAAAACATAGAGATAATACTTAGCACCCTCGAAACATAAAATACTCAGTAACTTGCATTGTCTAGTATTTTTCTATATATGGGCAAAATAGATAATTTATTTCGGATTTTTAGCACTTTGTACTCTCAAAACATAAAAAATTAAAAATGTTGAAAAAAATTTGCCATCAGAAAGAGATGAAATGTACGGTGTTCAACCGCAAAACAAATATAATTTTACGTTCTAGTACTAGTAGTATATAAATTTGGTGACCTTTATGTGCCCGACGCGCCTCGAAAGGGATTAAACCCTTGAAAAATCAAAAAAATATAAATTTGGTGACCGAAGATTTTGAACTAAAGCTAATATGTGATTCCATGTAAGCTATGAAGCACTGACTCGGCGGAAAATATGAAGAATGCCGAGTCGACTCGTGAAGGACTCGGACTCGCCTTCGACTCGGCTGGGACTCGCGTCGGACTCGCGTCGGACTCGCCATGTGGCGAGTCCAAGAAAAAAAAAATAAAAAAAATTCGGATACGCGAGTCGACTCGGTCAAACTGAAGAGTCGACTCGGTCAAGACTCGGCCCAGATCCAGTTGCTTTTCTTCTTCTTCTTCATCAATATCTTCTGCTAATTTTTTGCGACAAAAACTCTGCTGTGCACTCCAGCAGAGAAAGCTCTCTTGTTTCCCAACTGTTTCGATGCGTTTGAGGCCCAAAAGGTATGATAAATCTCTCTTCTCTTAAACCCTGTTCATGACTTTTCCTTTGATTTCTTTTTAAGAACATGTGTATCTGTTATGTATGTTGCTTTGATGGGGTTTTGGGGGTGGGGGGTGGGGTTAAGGGCTGCTTTGAAATGTGTTTTTGTTAGTTTTGTGTGAGGTTTTTGTGGGATTTGTTAATTCTTCATGAGGTTTTTTGTTAGTTTTCTGTGAGGTTATGGCTAATGTTTTTATGGATTATATTAATGGGGTTGTACTGAACAAATATCATCAGCAGCACTACTCTACTCTTCTATAAAGTATAAACATCACTTCAAACTTGTAATTTTTTGTTGCTTCTTTTTTTTTCTTTCAAATTAATTAATGTAATTTGGATGTGATTTTGACCAACTCTTAGGATTCATTTTAATTACGATGATTATAAATGTGCTTGCTAGTCATTGATTTATTATGATTTTGATGGACGGAGGAATTCATAGGGATAAATGCAAAGTACTCCCTTGTGTTATGCTAAACCTGCAAGAAACTATATAAATTTATTTTATTAAAATATACGTATCCATGCCGAGTCGTATCTTAATTTTTTTTCGAAAACGAATCGCCGAATCCGAATCGTGTCGAGTCCGAGTCGCCGAGTCCATATCCGTGCAACGTAGCATGTAAGTAACTCCTTCCGTAACTTCTCTCAAAAAAAAAAAAAACTCCTTGCGTAACTAGCTAATTGAATACTAGTACGTAATTCTGAAAAAATATAATACAGTAGTTGTTAAAAAGAAAAGAAAAAAGGCTGGACTATGGTGGACATTTAATTTATTATTACTGTATAATTTTGTTCACTATTCCCTAGATATTTTATATATATATATGATCATATCACCAACTTGACTGATCATGTTCTTGCCTTGGAGATATCATCCCTCAGAATACTCAAACTCCACAACTACCAAAACGTACTCTTGCTCCTTTGTTCTTAAAAAAATAAAAAAATTATAAATTGAGAATTACCCTTAATTGTCTTCACTTCACCAAAAATATTAAAGAAAATATAATAGTTTTCATGTGTTCGTACAGAAGAAAGTCATGATGTGATATCAGTATACTCTACACTTGATTGTATTGTAAAACTAATTAATAATCGTCTTCAAAATTAAATGTAGATATCTAAAGAAAAAATGCACGAGAATCTTTTATTTAAAAAGAGGGTTAATTATTATTGATAATAAAAGAAGCTTAGCTAAGGTCAAACATTTAATTTTATTTTTATTTTTTTCAAAAAATTTAGAAGATGTGATGTTGACTTTGGAGGACAGAAGTTGCACATGTTGCAATGAAGAGATGTACTAGTTCTACTGTATTAGTTGTCTTGTGCTCATAACAGGTCATTCACAGTTAGTTGAGTTAACCTTTTTTCCCTTCCGGCCGTTTTAAGAATTCTTTACACTTCTCCATTAATTTCATTTAATACTCCTAGTCCTAGTCCTACTATTACTTAAACTTAAATATTTTTAAATTCGACCAATCAACAAGGAATACGTACTATATATTAATTACTCCATTACACGAGTTTAGCCATGCAGTAGTTGTATGTGAATATCTTTTTAATCCGGATACAAGATAATTTATCTTTTTTATTAGTTTTTTTTAGGACACTGCTAGCATAACAGTCTTTTATCACAGTCCACTTGTACAGCCAGTAGAATATGAGAAAAATTATTTAAAGAAGTAACATGTTAAACGGGTAATAGGTAACACAACTAAGTTTGAAAGCATTAAATAAGGCTGTACAAAAGACTGTGAAGAAATTGGCTGTTATATAATCATTTTCCTTTTTTTTTTATGTAGTTATGTTTTTTCCTTCTAGTTATTTAGTTTAATTAGGCCATCTCTAATGGTATATTCCCCTTCCCCCTCCCTACCTCCTGTTACGGTTCAAAGTTGTTTTTCTTTCCACCACCACTCTTACCATAATAATAATCTAAATTTTTTAAATATAATCTTCTTAAATTATTTCTTGTTTGTATTAAATGATATTCTAATTTAAACAAAAAAATTTGTATTAAATATATATCAAGCTATACTCAAGTTTGAATCGTATTAAAACTCCATTAATCTAAACAAAATTAAATTCAAACTAACAATGTTTAAACTACAATATTACTAAATTAAATTAAAAAAATTTCATATTTGTATGTTTTGTCTTAATTTTATGATCGTAGACAAATTTAGAATTTTAAAATTAAAACTAATAATGTTAAAGTTTTACTTTTAAATACAATTTTATTAAATCATACACAACATTTGAAAAAAAAGTTCCATTTAAATTAAATATTTAAAATGCATATATGTATATTTTTTCTAATTTTTAAAAATAAGAATTAGAAAAAAAATTAAATAAAAATGAAGAAGCATGTGGCGCCACCTAAATGGCCGCCCGTCCCATTCAACGCATTCAGAGGGCAAGGTTAAGGATAGGGGAAGTCTTCCATCTCCCCCTCCCCCTCTGGTTGAAGATGGATTTTCGGCCACCCCCTCTTTCTCATCATTGGAGATGGCGTTATTTTTGGTGATTTAGCTTCTGTAGCAATTTAGGAGTTATTCGGGTTTCATAGCTTGTTTCCTTTAGTATTATTTAGGGTTAGAGTCTTATAAAAGTTCATGTGGTCTTCATAAATAATTATTAGATATTTATTACTATAACAATTAAAAAAATGTTCTCTCAATGATTCGTGAATGCCTATTGGCGGAAAAATAGTGCCTACCACGATGGATTTAATCCATCGGGGCATTTTTTGTCCCCTCATGCCCATATATAGGACATCCAATCCCAATAAATTAAATTCAACCAGGTAAAATTTAAGTAACCCCTATTGGCTATCTCTTGTGATTTTATAGCAAATTTATCTGTCGAAATTCTGAAACAAAGTTTAATAATATAAAGTGGCTAACCTCATAAAGTTCTTGTATCGTGGCCAACAAGTGGTGATGGAGTTCTCCAAAATCATACATGCGAGTTTTATTACAAACTAAAGAAAAAGAAAAGTTTAATTATTACTGCCTGCTGTCCCATGCCACCCACCTCCACTTGTACTACCCAGCCGCAACTTAGGTAATTAATTTAATTATACACGCCTTACCTAAAATATAATCTCTTGTTTACCAATTTTATGATTATTTACTTTTTATTATTATCTATATGCGCTAATTAATTAACTTTTTTAAATGTGACAACCTAATATAGTAAATTTGGTTTTATGTTTATTATATTAGTCCACCTATTCTCAAGCTAAACTTGAAGAATTATGTAATGGAGAGAATTTCACTTTTTCATACCATAATTCAACCTACTTTAGAAATTTGATACCACAATTTTTTCTATCGACACATTTGATACCATAACTCAAATCAACTCGACACATTTGATACTTCCGTCAAATTGGAAACGGAATTGTCATGTGATTGTCACGTGGCCGTTAAAACTTTGCACATTTGATACCATAACTTATGTTGACTGATAATTTTACCCCATAACATTTCAGGTTACCAAAAAAGCCCCACATCTCCAAATTTAATGACGATTTTAGTCCACATTGTTGCCAAATTTTCAAATTGACTCGAATAAGACCACGTACTGACCAATTTAGAACTTTACACATTTGATACCATTATTTATGTTCACTGCTAATTTTACCCCATAACATTTCAGGTTACCAAACAAGCCCCACATCTCCAAATTTAGAGACGATTTTGGTCCACATTGTTGCCGAATTTCCAAATTGACTCGAATAAGACCACGTGCTGACCAATTTAGAAAATTTAGAAAATCTCCAACAGGTGATTGGTCTAGTGGAAGAGACTAGTCACTACGAAGTAGCGGACTCAGGTTCGAATCTCTATTGGGAGAGGTTCCCACATTATGTGTCCGACGCGCCTCGAAAGGGATTAAACCCTTGGGAAACCAAAAAAAAAAAATAAGCGCACACACTTACATGTTTTTTAAAATATCTAATATGAAATTTATATTCCCACACATTCTATATTTTAAAATTCTACAAAGTTTCTAATGACTCTACATGTATTTTAAAAAAAAAAAACCGACATTGATAATCCAAATATATTTTCAAACACAAAATTGTCACTTGGACAAACATATTTTTCAAACTACACGAATTTTTTTATTCAAATCATATTTCAATATTTATTCTTTGCTTATATTTTCCCTCACTCGCCATGTCATCACACTACACCCGGTTGCACGAATAAATATCACACTCAATTTCTGCCTGATAGTATTTAATAAAAAGCAAAACCAACCATATTAAAAGAAGACCACCTTCACGTATTCAACAACGCTACATGAAACACTCCAAAATGGACTAACAGAAAACAATTCTCTCTCCCTCTCTCAATAAAATCTCCAAAGCCCTCTTCTCTCTCTCCACTCATCGCTAACGTGCGCCGATGGAGAACTACGCCTACAACTCTTCGTACCCCGAATCCGGCGGTTCCTCCCCGCGTTCCCGTGATATTGAGTTCGAGAATCCTCCGCCGTGGGAAGACTCGCAGTCGCAGCCCTCCAATTACAGGGTCAAATTCATGTGCAGCTACGGTGGCAAAATCCACCCTCGCCCGCACGATAACCAATTGGCCTACGTCGGCGGAGAAACCAAAATTCTCTCCGTTGACCGGAACATCAAGTTTGTTCCCCTGCTTTCCAAGCTGATCGCTCTCTGCGACGGTGATAACAGCATCTCGTTTAAGTATCAATTGCCAGGTGAAGATCTGGACGCCTTGATTTCGGTGACGAATGATGACGATTTGGAGCACATGATGCACGAGTACGATCGATTGTATAAAGTTTCTCCTAGGCCAACTAGGCTGCGGATTTTCATGTTTCCGAGCCTGAGCCAGAATCCGAGTCTCAATTCCTCGGCTCGAAGTTTCGGTTCGGAGGAAGGGAAGTCGGAGAAGGCGAGGTTTGTTGACGCTTTGAATTGTGCGCCAATTGTGGCTGCGCCGCCGGATCTGGCTTCAGCGGTTGCTCCGCCACAGCCGCCGCCACCGGCGAGTAACGTTGATTTCTTCTTTGACATGGGAAAAGAAAATTCCGCGGTGCCGCCGCCTCCGCTTCAGCAGCCGATGAGAGTTCAGGAGGTTGAAGATCCGGTTATCGTCCCCCCGGGTCTGGATGATAGGTTTGTCGGATTAGATCCGATCCAGAAGCACATTCAGGATTTACAAAAGCTAAGACTCGAAGAGCAACAAGGAATAACCTATCGACAGAAAAGCGACGATAATCCCGCCGGCGGCGATTACTACAAGATGCAGGAGAATCCTTCTCAGATAGCCGTTCCCGGCGGCGTCCCCTACTGGACGGAAAAACAGGCACACGCCGGAGTTTACCAGGGGAGCACCGTCAACGAGCAGCCAGTGTACATGATGCAAGCTCCGGCGAGTGCGTACCACGCGCCGATGATGAGACAGGTTACAGGAGCACCAACTCAGGGCTACTACACAGTTCAAAGGATACCGTCGGATGTTTACAGAGACCAGCAGCAGATGTACAATATGATGCCGCCGTCGGCCGTGCAGTCTATGGCATCGGCGCCATCGTCTATGCCGCCGCAGAATGTTACTGGATATTCCGATGGTTATGGGATGTTGAGACAATCAACCGCCGGTGGGGTGGGGATGGTTACAGAATCGGGGTACGCGCAGATGGCGTACGATGGAGGAATGGGGAGACAGGTGATCTACACTACCCCGGGAGGTGGAGGTGTAATGGGAAATCAAGCGCAAGTTCAAGCAGCGGCGGCTCAGTATCAAGCCGCCATGGCTGCAGCTGGACAGGGTGGTGGAGCATTGAATCCGGAAACAGGGGGTAAGGTTGTTGCTAAGGCTACGCAAGCTTAGCTGTGATTATTATGCGGAACAATTATTAATTATATAAGTAATTAAAATTTTCAATTTAGTAAAAAATAATTTGCGAGGTACTTATTTTCCCTTTTTTAAATTACCATTACCGTGCATGTTTTGTTTGTACATTAAAGTTAAAACCGAACGAGTAAATTTTTAATATGTAATTTTTCAGTTTAAGTGTTTAACTATCTTTAGTTGCCATTTTTACTCATTGCATGGATGGTTTATTATTAATTGTGACAGAAAATAAATTTGGAGAAAATAGACCTTTTGTTTTGTTTTTCACTATTCAAGAGTATCTGATTTACCCAACAATACATTTATATATTTTGATAAATTATTATTTTTAGAATTGTTAAATCATAAATTAAATTTATATTATAAATAAAAAATCTCAGATGAACTATTTGTATTATTTGAGGTACATCATACACCTGGTGGATGATGGATCATTGAAATCATCTTATTTACATATTCGAAAAACGCTCCTAACTAAAAGAAAATTAATTGTTCTCAATACTCGTTATAATTTTTCTCCAAAAGACGAAGTAGCAAGCTAATTTTCCTTCAAAGCTGAGGAAACAGTGATAATATTCTCTTCAAAAATGAGATAATGGCCACGTGTGATACGCATGATCAATTCGTCATTTTATTTCCGGCTAGTTGACGTGATAAGAACGTTACATAAATATTTAAATTATAATAGTAAATATATATTCACATATCGAATGATACTAAAGGTACAACTAATCATATTATATGATACCAAATATACAAATTTTCCTGTTTACTCCGTGTATTAGTACACCAAATGTTTGAATAGGTGATGTGACCCCTAATTGTAGTGACTTGGCAATTCCTCCAATTCAATTATTTTGGCTTTATCTTATGGCTTGATTGCTTACCTGAGTAGGTGAGATAATCACCTAAAAATTATTGAGGAGGAATATAAACTATACTTGAAGTTTGTCTCGTTTATTCAATTTTAATTATTGACCTATACGTATTATAGATAAGCGTTGAATATTTAAACTTTTTAATTTCTTATTTTGAAAAACTATTTTAAACTTTTCCCTTTCTTTTACTAAAACACACACACCCACAAAAAAAAAAAAAAAAAAGGAATATAACACTAATGGTGAAATTCCATATTCGGTACCATAAAATAGGTTACTTTTCAATTTTTATACCATTGTATAAATAAATGCACATTTAGTATCACAATTTAAATATTGATTGCAGTGTTCATACTACCGTTAAATAATTGAATGAAATCGGCCATGTTCACTGCACGTAACTGTTATCTCATCTTCTGAAGGAAAAATTAAAATATTTTTCTCACGTTTGCGCGTGATGATTTTTACTCCAATAGACGAGATAGATAACAGTCACGTACAATGTACAAAAATTCTTTATTGTATTTTGATAATTTATTGTATGATACCTTGTGATTTTCGTTATAAATAATACTACATGTACGGATAAATCACTAGCAGCTAGATATTTTAGTTCCCCAAAGTTCTTTCCAACCTCCTCCTGCATAATAAAATTTAATATATATGGAAAATTCTGAGGTCGACGAGCACCAATAAGTGCATTTTTATTAGTAAATAATTAGCAAGCTGTAGTTAAGAAAGACGTGTGAAGATAGAAAGCTCACTAATTCAGATTATATATATAATTTGAATTAATGAACATAGTAGATACTACTAATATAGTTTATCATATAGTTGAATGTAATTTATTATTAATTAGTAAAGGAGATGGAATTTGGAGAGAGGAGTCTCTTTCAGTGGTTTAGAGTTGGGCCTTATCTTTTCCAATTTTCTAATCTTACCTTTACATTTTTCCACATCCATAAAGATTTTTTGACAAATTATGGAGACTGCGTGGCGAAAACATATACGGTAGAACTAGACCAAATATATTAATATCCTCCCATTTTTTGTACTTCATTATATCTTTCAATTTCAAGTGACCAAAAAAAAAAAAAGTGACCTTTTTCTGTTCTTTTACCTAAACTTGGAATTAGTTTTGCAAATGATACTTCAAATATCACCCAACATATTGTATGCCTTGTCCTCATCCAACAAAACAATTTAAACGACCCCCAAAAAAAAATATCAAAGCTCATATTAAACTAAAAGAGAAAGGCTAAAAAACACCAAAATCTGCAGAGTTGTTGATGATGATGCAAGGCCTTCCATGTCCTTTCTCGTACGTCCCTTCTTCCATTTCATTTCAACCAATTTTCTCAACAATTTCATGTAAATTGTCAATTACGACCTTCGCAACAATGTCGGGAGAGAATCTCGTCATCATGTCAAGCCTAGCCTGCATCCCTTTACTTTTACCTTCTTCAGGATTGCTCATTACATGCCTCATCAGAAGCCGCAAGTTATCAACCGAAGGCTCAGCCCATAAATGCCCCTTAAATGGTCCTTGTGTTACTTCACTCATTCCCTCAAAACATAATGGGTAGCTATTCTCATCTCTCAAATACTCGGTTGGCCCCGACCAATTGGTAGTAATCACTGGCAATGACATTGCCATTGCCTCGACTATAGGCCTACCCCAACCTTCACCTCTAGACGGCAAAACAAACGCATCAGCCGCCTTATATAACCTCGGTAAATCAACCTGAGGTATATGATCATCAATCACATAAACCGGTGACCAACCATTCACCGGTGTCTCCAAATCAGAATTCTCTACATACTCAACAATCTTGTTAGAAAAATCTTTGTCAGAGTGATATGGATTAGTCAACAAATACAATGCAACATTATCAACCAAAGAAAATTCCTTCAAATAAGACCTCAACAACACATCCCAACCTTTCCTATACTCCCATTTGAAAATACTCAAGAAAACAAACTTAAACTGCATTTTCGAGTTAACATCTTCAAATCCCAGCACTAGACTACGACCTATCGAAGCAAGGTCGATTGGCTCAACCTTATACGGATCAAAAAATTCAAAATCAACAGGCTGAACAATCTTCCTAACCTTGATGGGATCTACCCCACTTTGTGTAAATGCATTTACATGGAAATCAGTAGGAACCCAAACAAGATCCATCATATTACATCGTTTCACGTGTTCTGCATTTACTCTATCTGTCTCAAACATAGTCCTTCCAATCACAACCATGAATTTACCGTAACCCGATAAAGGGCAGGGGAGGGTTTCAAATAATGGGGGATACCAAGCACCAGGTTCACTATGACAAATAACAATAGTTTGATTTAGTGTACATCCTTCATTTTGGTGAAGCTGAATAGCCAAGTTTCTCATTTCTAATGATAAACCATTCCAAAACTCAATATTTTGTTCATCACCATGTTGTTCAATGCTCAATTTGAAAAAAGGATTCTTTTGATTTTTGGTGTAATTGTTTAGTGCTAAAATGTAAGACCAAGCTTCTGAGCTATACCCACCTCCTGAAAGGAAAGGGGCCATCCATAAAACACAGTAAGGGGGTTCAGTAACTTTATTATGGTAGTTAACATTTGGAGTATAATGGATTTGTTTCAAGAATTCTTTATACAGATTAGGGTTGGGGAAAAGGGATGCTCTTCTGTATAGATTTGTGCTAAATGAGATTGCTAAGAAGAGTATCAAGATTGAGAGAACATAAATCGGTTTCAGTGGAAAAAGTAAATTGGGGGTTCGATTGGGTCGAGGATGATGGGGCTCCTGGTTTTCAGTTGCATCCATTTTTGCAAGCTAGAAGAAACTATTTATTGATTATATGCAGCAGGAAATAAAAGCAACATCAAGTTTGCAAATATACATAGATATATAGAGAAAGGAAGTGAGAAATTACTGCAACTTGGCCAGATTTGGAGCCATTTCACCATTTCTTGATCCCATTACTGAACCAAACTTGCTTCAATTCTTGGCTTTGTTTCTACGCTCAAAATACTAACCCCACGAGGTCTGCGTCTCAGGGTGTTCTCAATTTCAATTACTTTTAAATTAATCAATCAATTTTCTATTTTTTTTATACGAGAAGTTTTTATGGGTGTGTTTGTGAGATTAACTTATGAATAATATTTTCCTAGAATAAAGCTAAAAAGGACAAGTAGTTGGGAGGAGGCTTCTAGCTTTGGTAGTTTTTTTTTTTTTTTTAAAGTTTAATCCCCAACTAGAAATTTACTTCATGTATCCGAGATCCCTTGATTAGTAAGGATAAATCGAATGATGTGCACAGATGACAGGGTTATGTGGAATAGAGCCAACATGATATCAATTCTAGCATAAACTCCACAATATTTTAGTGAAAATTTGAGAGTTTTTTGTTCTCTTAATTTTCAAACAACACGGCCATGTCTCCCTCTGCTAGACGACCTTTGTGTCTTTCCTTCTCTCGTAACTTTCTCTCTCGCTCGCTCAAATTCTAAGCTTGGCTTTTAACCATGAAATTTTATTTCTCAAGTAAAATCCGAAAGTTAACCTAATTTTTTGTCTGATTTGCAGTAGGAAGTAGGAGGGGACGATTTTTCCTAATAATTTTCCTTCAAGCGTAGATTGTGCGTAGAGGTCGGTATAGATCTGGTTTTATGTATACTTACTTACTGTGTTGTTATTTTGAGATTTATATTATCTACTTCGTATGCTCTGTTAGTTCATATGATTTTAAAGTATTTGTTTTTTTGGTGCTTGAATTTAAATTGGATAGTACATTTGATTTAAAAAGATGGACTTGGTATAGTAAACTGGCATTGCTGTTGAATTGGACTTGCCTGGTTAATTAATTTACTAGAAATATAGAAGGGAGGTAGCCTGAGAGTGTTGTTTGAGATCGAGAAGTCTAATGTAGTGGCAAAATTTGGATGTTTAATAGTTATTGATAATACTTTATATTAGTTTACATGATCCTAACATTATATTATTAATTATTTTGAATGATAAACATTTTTTCTTCCTTCCTGTTTTGTTTTAACTGTAAAGAATACTGTTCATAAGTTTTTATGCTGTTCATGGTTGAATTATTTAAAACAATTGGTGATTAACTTGAGAATAGTAGTTCTTGAATATTATTCTTGAATATTCAGTCCTAGTTCATTTAATTTGTTAGATTTTTAAGCTAATAAAGGATGAATGTGTGTCTACATGTCTTTGTTATGCATTTGGATATGTATAAGGTTGCTAGAATAATTATGTATTTGATTAAATTTTAGTTTGTGAGTCTTAGAGAAGAGATGAAAATAATGTAAAGTTAGTTAATGGCATTGTCATGTGGAAATAAAACCCATTTGCTTATCTTGATCCATAGGTAAAGCATGACTCTTTAAGTGATTATAACTGTTATTGAGAATTTTTTTTCCTATTTGCAATTTTTTGAGTTTTAGTCAAAAGTTGGTAGTATTAGAAATGCATTTATATGATTTATCACTCGTTAAAATTGAACCCTAAAAGAGTGAAACGTTTATGGAGAGATAACAATACCAATTTATTAATGTTAAACTTGAATTTATCTAAGTTCGTCATTTACATTTTAAGCTTTGAATAAAAACTGGGCATGTTCATCTTGCTTTCCTTCAAACTCAGAAATATATTGAGATTTAAAAAAAAAAAGCCATAATGTAATTCATTTAAAAGTTATTTTTTGATGAATGAGTAAAATCTTTTTAGAGATTATGAAAAGAAGAAAAATAATGTAAGAGATTAATCTGTCGTTATGTTTGTTTGTTAAATAAATAGTGTAAAAAATTAATTTATGTCAACAATCAAATAAAACTAAAATAACAGACTTAAATATTTTCCATTATTTTGGTGCAACAAAGATAACAACACCTACGGGTGAGAGTCCATGCGAGAGAGAGAGAGAGAGAGAGAGAGAGAGAGAGAGAGAGAGAGAGGTATTGTCTGATAATTTAAGAAATAAAAGGAAGAATCCTCATATAATAGAAGCATCTCAAGTTACCACATAAAAAATCTACTGACCTGAGGACAAAAAAATTTGATTTGGTTCAAAATTGTGCAGGTCCTAAAGCTGATTATAGTAACTAACAGAACAGGAAAGCCAAGAAATATCCAAATGTCTCATAAAAAAGAACATAATATATCATAAATTAAACAGAGCCAAAATCAAATTGCCTCTGATCATGAATCCACCGCTGCCAAAATCAAAATTAAACAGGAAAGCATCTCAAGACAGACAATCCCACATCTTAATGTTCTTGCTGCTGATTCCTGAAAGCAAGAAATATCTCCCCAAGTTGCGTCTCACAAGCGTTGTGAACATCATGTTCCAAAGCTCCAAGAAATCTAGAAGTCAATTTGAAAGTGGTTAAAAGTTGGAATACCTTGCCACAGAATTTTCGCACCTCAGCTCGTTTGGACTGCTTTTCAGGCATATTGGTCACTAAGTGCTGGATCAAATGACATAGCTCCGGAAGATGAGTTTCTAAACCAAGTTCATCAGCAGCATTGGGAGAAAGAAGAGGTTTTAATATCTCTGTCAATAAATCAAGAGCTTCAACTTGCCTAAACTGTGATCTTGCTCTACTGCAATTCTCCACAAGGAACCAAAACACATTACGACCAATCCATGGCCGTCGTTTAAATATTTCTTTGAGAAATTCAGATTTCATTTGAGATTTTTTGCTGTTAAAGTAGCTTACTATAACCTTCTCGAATATATCACGAACCCCTTGGAGCTCAGGCTCTGCGAAGTTTCTTGCATCAATGATTTTTAGGATCCAGAATGTTGAACTTTGAGCGAGTGAAGTGATCATTTTGTGACGAGCCCAGGAAGCAGACTGCTTATTCTTTGATGGATTAGAAGCTGGTTTTTTTCTCTTGAAAGGTTTCGCTGCCAATCTTAGATACTTTTCCAATAGAGGTTCGAGTACTTCAAGTTGCACTGCTTCACCTTTTGGGTAGTCTTTAGCTTTAAATATCTTCTTTTGTATAATTCCCCAAATTCTCTGGCCAAGCTGCTCACTACCTTCTGTTGTCTGTGGATTAACAAATGCTTGCGCCAGGCTTGAGAAAACTTTCAGTACCGGTGCTTTACCTGCATACAAGATAAATAGTGTCAATATCTTAAGTGACAACAACTCATTTGAGGACTGGCATTATAAAAATTATGAGAAGAAACTCAAGCATATGTGTTGTAAAATCAAGTCCTAAAAATGTATTTGAAAGCTTAATGAATGCACACTAATGAGAAGAATGGCAAGGCCAAACCACATATATATAATGGCTTAAGACAATGAGGACATTTTAGTTAGGAGCAATGAGAAGTATTCTTCCCAAACAAACTTGCCTGGATTTTCATGAAGATAAATCTCCAGCAAAGAGAGAATGCGTAGTTTAAAAAGCACGAGCTGAGAATGGGTAGTTTCAACTCCAGCTTTGTTATTTCGTTCCCTAACCATTTTTGCAAGCTGCTGATCTATTCTAAACATAGCATCATCGTCTAGTCCCCCATCAGAATCATCATCTGAAACCTCAGTATTTTCAGTGGTTTTTGTCCCAACCACAACCAGTGCTTCAGAATCATCTGTCTGCTCATCACTGTCAACAGTTTCACCTGTCTCAGCCTCATCAGATTCATCTGCTTCTTCAACACCAAGGATATCATCATCACTATCGCCATCTTCACTATCAGAATTCTGGTGTCTAGCTGGTTTTAAACCCTTTTTTATGACCCGTAACATCCTTAGTAAACCACCGTCCGTGATATCATGACAAAAAAGTTTGAAAACCTACAAAACAATTAAATTGATTAATCTGGTAATGAAATATTTGAAAACCTATAAAGAGAATTAATGATTAATCTGAAAATTAGCAAAAGCAACAAGGCAGTTCACAATGGTTTGATGAATTATTGATAAAAAGTTGAGCAATGAAACCAAAATGCTAGAGAGTAAGGAGAGATAGAGGGAGCTAGAGAGAAAGGTTTGCACTATGATAACAAGAAAACTAGAACTAAAGCCATCGTTGAGAATCCAGGATCATAGATAAGAAAACTTGATCCTTTCTTGACATGCAACCATATTGAGTTACAAAAATATATGACCATAATACCCATCTGAAAATCTTGCTTCTTTTATTTATCACCGAAATAATAAAAAGAAAAAATCACTTCTCAGAAAAGACTTGAGTTCCGATCACTTAACTGAACTGACCCAAGCGCATAAATAATTTGATTTTGCTTATATGAAAGCCACTATTATGGGATCAAACTGACCCTTGAGAAACTAAATGAACTGTCTACTCTCATTTCCTTACCAACAATAGAAACCCACGCCATGTATGCATCATTTCTTTAAACGGGAGTTTTATACCATCTGCTATAGCTTGAAGAATTCCCAAAGGCCCAGCATATTCGGGCCCAATACGTTGTATTCCTGCAGATATTTCTCTTTCTAACCAAACAATTGCCAAGACTGTAAAAAACTCAAAGAGGATATATTATTTCCTTCTCCAGCATAAATGCCTATTTGGTTACTCTTCTATATTTCTTCCTAGAATGTAACCCCTTCAATTTTGAACCAAATCACAAGCATGAAGTGCATCTTAAGGAAATTATTAGCAATCAGCAGTCCTCTAACCATAATATAGAGTCAAAAGCAGAGGTACCTGGGGGGCCATATAATGACAACAAAATGGACCAAATACTTTTTTTTGTCAACTGAATACAGCAAAAGTTCCTATGAATATTCTCGGAAAGAGGTGCAAGTATTTGGTAAGTAATCAATCAGCATGTGGGTAATATAAATATACTTCTGCTTCTCACCTGTTCAATAGCGGAACGAAGAGGAGCTGATGAATGCGGTAATAGAGAAAGCATTGTGTCGACAAGTACATCCATTAACTCAGGCGCATCATCTCCATCAGGTTCATCTTCTCCAGATGATTCTAGAAGATCAGGAGAGTCAAAAGCTTTCTTACAGCATATGACAAGTTCAGAAGCAGCTTCGAAGAATTCACCAGGTCGAAGTAGGATTTGAAGCAGCAGTTGGATGAGTAAATATCTCAGAGCATGCAACTTACTTGCATTCATGTTAAGCCCACTATTCCGTTCCTACAATAATAGAAATAGTAAGAAGGAGTGTCATTAGTTTACCCAAACAACATGTGAACAGGCAAAAAGAAGATTCAGATCATCAAAACTTATATTACTGAAGGTCTGAGAATAACTATAGAGCTCTAACTCTGGCCATGGATATTAAAAACCACATGGGGCTTCAACAAAGTAGAAACACCTTCAACCCAACAAAACATCACCCAGAATCCAGAATTTAATAAATAAATAAAAATAAAGAAAGACAAGGTAGTAGTAAAGAGAAATACAAATCTACAAGAGGAAAGAACAAAAGTTAAATTACTGAAGAATCATCTGCTAACTCACTATTGATGGAAAATTATAAATTATAGGGGTGAGGTACCTCTCTTGATAGTTGACTTTCCATTGCCTGCAATTTTTTGAATGCTTTTTCATCATCAATATTCAAGGTCCTAGATAGAGAGACTGAAGGAATGTTGCATAGTATACTGATAAACCTCATAAAATAAGACCCCAGATCATTTGCCTCAACACCACTTGATACAGCATGAGTCCCCTCTCCTTTTTGAACATTAGAAAGCAACAACTGTAGCTGCTCAATACACATCTGAGACAGAGCACTAGGAATAGCTGATTTAGGCCACCTAAGCTTTTCCTGTAGTTCAAAAGATGTTACTTCAGTCCCAAGTGATGACAAAAACAGACCTTGTACAGATAGAAACTTCAGAACTTCTTTTTGCACACGGAATCTTGCATCCTGATCAAGCTTCAAATGCTTTGAAACATTTGGAAGGGATTCCACAACCCAACTTTTCAGGAATTCAGAGGTTCCTAGTATCCCAACAGCATCCTTATCTTCAACGGAACCAATCTCTGAATTGTCATCAGTAGTTTGACTCTGATCTGAAGGTTCTTCTGAAGAATTACCTTCATCCAAAAACATGTTAATCAAATTCTGAGTGAACAGAAGACAACCAGACTCAGTTTTGAACTCTGTCATCAAATCTTTCACTGTTTTTGATCTGGTAACGCTATCAAATTTCCCATTGCTGTGTTTCTGCAGAGCCACGATAACTTCAACTCTCCTGACATCGTCATGCATGACCCATTCTGACAATTCTTTAAGAAAATGTTGTGCAACTTTGTATAGCCAGGAATCTTTCGTTGAAAGTATATCCATCAGACACTGTACAACCTTGTAAGATAATACAACATGCACACAAGAAGCAGGGAGTTTTGGAAGTAGAAGCAACAAGACATCAAAAGCTAACTTCTTGCGATCATGAGATGAAGTTAAGAATGACCCTTCAATAATCACTTCACAGAAGCACTGGAGATGTCTCTCAATATCTTCTTCACCTGAGTTTCCTTTGCGACTTTTTTTGTGCTTCTTGATGGAATTTAGACCTGATGCTAATTCCACATCTTGTGCAACATCAGGTAAGAGATTACTAACCAAAGAAGGCCAGACGCTGTGAACCCGTGGCTGACAAAAGGTAGACTCCTGCAATATATTATGACATACATATTAATATATACTCAAATGTGTCCCTAATCATAGGCACAAGCAGTAAAGAAATAAATACGAACTCCACCTTTAAGCAACTGGCAATATAGGACAAATGATCAGAAGCAAAGAGGGTGCTTTTGCTATATGGGGAAGGCAGGAGTTTCCCAAACTTATTTTCCACGCTAACTTTTTCTTGCATTTTAAGAGCTAGATGCAAGGCATCAGGATTTCCAACTTCAGTTGCTCCTTCAAACCACTCCTGAAGTCCAGGTGCTTCAAGAACATGATTCAACAGTGCTTCAACAGGTAACTAAACACATCACGGCAAACATCAATATTTAGATTTCATTGGTGCTTTACATGTGGGGAAAAAAAGGACATTACTGTTTAGATGAAGGGTAGTAAGTTCTGACCAAATACATCATCGAGCAACTTTAAATAGAAGGAAAGGAGAACATGGAAGAATAGTCAAGATGTATAATTAATTTTACAACGAGAAGAATGGGCACACAATTCATTGCCCGTGAATATCGTGAAACTACAGGAACCATCAAAAGTCACTTTTGAAGATGCATATGGGCATGGGTCACACCTATAATACTTTGTCTGTCACCAAATGATATGATGGCTGCAAGTCTATCAGAAACCACATAATAAAGGATGCAGGTCAGATAGTATGAAGTCAAGATTGATGAAAAAGATACTCCTTCCGTCCCTTTATTTTTGTCTGCAGTTTTAGAGAGATAAAAAGTGGAACCTTTTTGATATTTTCACATTTATACCCTTAAAAGTCGTGGTTGAGAATTAACAGAATCATTACTTTATATGAAAGTCTGTTTTTTATATGAATAATTCCATTCTAGGGATGGAAGTCTTGAGTAGAGACATCCCAAAAAGAAAGTAAAAGTAAGAATTTAGGAACAGAGGGAGTACACTTAAATTTTCCGATTAGAAAGGACATTTAAATTTCCAACAAATTTCTATTAAGGCAGCTATATTATATTCCAAAGGAAGGACAAAGGCTTTTGTGAGCGAGACAGATTTCTCGTGAATAGTTTACCGACAAAGCATTTAGTGCTTTCTCTGATTAGGAGAAGAAGAGGAAAAGGCAAGCATACAAGGTGATTGTGACCATGATCATGAGCTTATATAGACTATTCAAAAAATTAGTTGTACGAACTTATAAAGCGTTAAACACCATTGAGACCATTAAGCATGGACACCATATTAATTGAGTGCAAAAATATATGTTCCATTAATTATTGGAGTCAATGATAAGAGAATGTTATTCATAATGATAGTAGGATGGACTATGGAGTACCTTCCCAACCATTTCCAATATAATTGCAACAGCAGATTCTTGTAAGTAACGTTTCTTGGCAGCAAGAGCAATAACACAACTTGTAAATTCTTTGATGAGTGGAGTATCATTCTCTGAATCCCATTCTTCAGTAAGTTTTCCTGATCTTGCAAGAGCTCCATATGCAAATAAGCGACCCAGCAGCGAGTCTCTAGCTTCCTACCAAAATAAACGTATGACATTTTACACTTAAAAAATCGAATTTCAATGACAAAATCGAGGCATTCACCTACCTGGCCCTTCATAGAAGAATTGACCTCCAACAAAGTAATAATTAGCTTCAACAACGATTCCAATTTGATACTAGGAACGGTACCAACTAAAATGGTCAGACCTAACGCAAATCCCTGTCTTGCACACTGCAAAATAAAATGAAAGTGATAAACACAATAAAACTTAAACCATACGTTCTGCAGAAATCTCAAAATTATCAGATATCTGAAGTGCACTTTCAAAAGAAAAAAAAAAGCTTCCTAGGAATCGTTTACCTATATATCTATGCAAACTTCCTCAGATCCCATCTTCAGGTTGAAGATAAGAAGGATCACACCTTCATCAAATTTGTAAACCAAAAAAGTGGATACTTTTTCTAACAATTGTCACATTCGTAGTATTTCCTCAGTAAGTTTGTATTAGATAGGATACTGAAAACAATCCAGAATTCACCCAGGATATAATCTCTTAACCAACTCCAAGTTTCAAACAATAGATTACTTTAAACAAGCACAACTTGTTAAGAGCTTGCAATCGTCCGACGAGTTAGTGCAAACTAACTAATTAATATTTACTAGATAGTTTGATTTCCTCTTTGGGTTCCTGATTCCAATATTAATAATGGTAATATTCCCCAGCAACTTGCCCATGGAATAGACATGTATAGTCTATAGAGGCTCAAAATGGTATATATAGGTATTCTTATGCTAGTTGATACACGAGATTTCCAAAGTCATTGAAAAAGAATTAATAACATCACCAATTAGTCAATTATCCACAATATTTTACCATAAGAATTACAACAACCAAGGATAATTGAAATGTCCTGGGAAGAAAAATATACCTCTCTTGACGAGGATACTCCACGAATCAGCCTCCGGATGGCATACCTCAGAGACGGAGCACAGTTATTTAAGCCATCATCCTTATCAGCTTCCAGTTTGGTGTCATCCTCCACCTCTTCCTTATTCTCTAATTTATCGTACACATTCTGAACTTCACGTAGCTCCATAGCCAATGCCTTAGCAGCTGCTTCCCGAGTGCTTGCATCAACAGCAGCCAGATCCTTAAATACCCCAATGTGGAACTCAGGCAATACGCCACCACTACTAGTACCAGTACCAGTACTTGCACTCTCATTACTGTCACTCTTCAATTCCAAGTCCAACCCTTCAATTTTCTTAGTCTCCACTTTATGTTTTCCCTTATCTAATAATTTCCTCTTTTTTCTCCTTTCCATCGAATTCAAAGAAACCTTGCGAGTATTGGAAGAGGTAGATGCAGCATTGGTATCATCCTCACTTTCACTTTCAGCTGGTATTTCAATATCTTTTTTCTTTTTCATTCTCTTCTTCGAAGCTTCAGTATCATTCTGATTTGCACTATCTAAAACTTGAACAGTTTTTTTCTTTTTCATTCTCTTAACCGAGGGTTCTGCACCGTCATTGTCTACGTGCTTAGCTTCACCTAATTCTTCCATAGAACTGGACTCTCTTTTCTTACTACCCATTTACACCGACAACAATAAGTACTATTATCTATATCAAAAACAAATCACGCATTAAAACACAAGATAGATACACCGACAACAATAAGTATTCTTATCTATATCAAAACAAAACACGCATTAAAAACACATCATAGATACCAATAAAGAGTCCGAAACGCAAAATAAAATTCAAATCGAGGAAATAATAAGGATGAATAATTCGGACTTACTTATTGAGGAGGAGAAGCACGCAGGATAAAATGCTGGAGCAAATTTTGAAGGAAAGAGGAGGCAGACAGAGTTTAAACCTACATCCAGTATCTATATGGATCCCTTACCGGATCCAATTAACCCAGTCTAGTAGGCCCATCTTTTTAAATAAGTATGAGCTTGGGCTTGTTGTTGGATTTGAATTAGTGCTTGATACCTAGGGCTAGGGTTGTTAACTTTTTTTTGTTGTTAATTGAGTGGGTTTCAATTAATGCCGCTTTCGATTGGTTATGATAGATCCGGTATAATTAAGATTTTAAATTCGAACTAAATGGAATATGAAAGTAAAACGATGTCATCCAACTTAAGTCTAATACTCAAAAAAAATAAAAAAAAAGATGTATATAATATTTTATTTCTATAAATAACATTAATAATGTTTAAGCATAAGACACTTTATTTAGATCTCATTTTATGCGTATTAACACCTAACGATATGGACTCATTCTGAAAAATTATCAAAAATATTATTGTTTTTCAACCACATTGATTAAATTTTTGAGGTAAGTGGTTAATTGTACCAAGAGTTTATCTTTCATATGTACACTATGCATATTACGAGAAAAATTTATACATATTAACTAAGTTGAAAGATTATATAACGTTATCAACTTGTTTAGAGTGAAACTTCTTAGAAAAATTTAATATGTGACAAGAAACTATAAATCTCTTACCAGCACGAAGGTTTTAGAATTTGACAATAATATTCAGTTCTTACAGGCAACATTAATTTATTAACAATCCGAATTATTGATTACAACATTAAAAATTAACTTATTATTTCGTAATAACGTCACACCGGTTGACTTAATTATTAAAATATTTAAATCGTTCCAACCATTAATAAATATACTGGTTCGGATCCGATTTTTAAAATAAAAATTATATAACGATATCAACTTGTTTTAGAGTGAAACTTCTTATAAAAATTCAATATGTGACAAGAAACTATAAATCTCTTACGTACCAGCACAAAGGTTTTAAAATTCGACAATAATATTCAACTCTTATAGGCAACATTAATATATTAACAATCTGAATGATTGATTACATACATTAAAAATAAATTATTATTTCGTAATAACATCACACCGATTGATTTAAATAGTTAAATCGTTCCAACCAATAATTAATAAATATACTGGCTCGGTATCTGATTCGATTTTTAAAACATTGTCCTCCGGGGACAAAAAAAATTGAAAAACTTAAAAAATGTTGTATTTTGTGCCTCCAAATTGAAACTCGAAATAAGCCTCAATTTTTTTTTAAATTATTTTTGCTTGATTTTTACATGTTCGAATTGTCTTTATTTGTAACATTTGTCAGTGTTACTTGTATTCAGCATGGTGAATGGTAGACTTGTTTTTATTAATGCTTAAATAAAACAATATATGCTAAAAAATGATGCACAATACAAAACGCAAATGAACATTAAATGGAGCACTTAAAATCTTCATTCCATGAACTAACTTCACTAAAAGTAATTGAAAAATCTACTACCAAGATTTCCAACTTGCACATGTTTCTCAATTAAAATTATCAAATATAACCACGCTATTGGGGTAGTAGTTTGGATACAAAAACCGATCTTATAGCTCACCCAAACGAAATTGTAAAAACTACCTGATTATCACCTCCCACTCTCCCAGTATCAAATATCTATTTCTTCACTTCCTCATACTCTGCCTCCGGTGGCTGCTCACCACTCTGAGAACCACCAGCGGCACCACCACCTGAACTCCCGGACATGTGCTGTCCAATCTTTGACACAGCTTTGTTTGCAGCATCAAGCTTGGCCTTTATGTCGTCAATGTTATCAGTACTCATTGAACTTCTCAAATCCGAAACAGATGTCTCGATTTCTGTTGCCACTTCACTAGGGATTTTATCCTTGTACTCGTTCAGGCTCTTCTCAATACTGTAGATGGTGGTGTCTGCACTGTTTCTGATATCAATCAAAGCTTTTCTCTCTTGATCCTTCTGGGAGTGCATTTCAGCCTCCTTCACCATCTTCTCAATTTCATCTTCTGATAGACCACTCGAAGAACGTATGGTGATCTGCTGCTCTTTGCCGGTTGTCTTGTCTTTTGCAGAAACAGTGACAATTCCGTTGGCATCAATATCGAATGTCACTTCTATTTGAGGCATGCCCCTAGGAGCAGGAGGGATACCCACAAGCTCAAACTCACCAAGCATCTTGTTGTCCGTAGCCATTTCACGCTCTCCTTGCAATACTTTGATACCCACTTGGGTCTGATTGTCAGCAGCTGTGGAGAATGTCTGCAAAAAGAATAATTGGTATAAATGGGAAGCCATAGCAATTCTGACGAATGATTAAATAGACAAAATGTTTCAGGTGCTCACCTGACTTTTCTTTGTAGGTATAGTGGTATTTCTATTGATCAATCTGGTAAAGATACCTCCCAATGTCTCAATACCAAGCGAAAGTGGCGTGACATCGAGTAGAAGCAACTCTTTGACATCACCACGGAGGATACCACCCTGAATAGCAGCTCCCATAGCAACTGCCTCATCCGGATTCACACCTTTGCTTGGGGACTTTCCAAAGATCTCACTAACCACTTCCTGAACCTTTGGAACACGGGTCATCCCTCCAACAAGAAGTACCTCATCAACCTCCTTGATTGATATGCCAGCATCCTTCAAACAACTCTTGCATGGAGCCTTGGTCCTCTCAATCAAGCTATTCACCAAAGCCTCAAACTTGGATCTAGTCAATGTGATATTCAGATGCTTTGCACCAGATGCATCAGCAGTGATAAAAGGCAAGTTGATTTCAGTCTGAGAAGTGGATGAAAGCTCTATCTTCGCTTTCTCAGCTGCTTCTCGGAGCCTCTGGAGAGCAAGCTTGTCTTTGGACAGATCAATCCCTTCAGTCCTCTTGAACTCACTGACTAAAAATTCCAAGAGTGTGTTATCAAAGTCCTCTCCTCCCAAAAATGTGTCCCCATTTGTGGCTTTAACCTGTGCATTGTAAACATGTCATCATCACAGAACAGGAGAATTATGTATATCTGGGAGTGACGAATAATTGAGTCATACCTCAAACACGCCATTTGATATCTCCAAAATTGATACATCAAAAGTTCCACCACCAAGATCAAACACAGCAACGAGACCTTCCTTGTTGTTTAAACCATAGGAAAGTGCTGCTGCAGTAGGTTCGTTGATAATTCTTTGAACATCAAGGCCTGCTATTCTGCCAGCATCTTTGGTGGCTTGTCTCTGTGCGTCATTGAAGTAAGCTGGAACTGTGATCACGGCCTTGTTTACAGACTTTCCAAGGTAAGCCTCAGCAGTTTCCTTCATCTTTGTTAGAACAAAAGCACCAATTTGACTTGGAGAGTACTGCTGCCCATTGGCTTCAACCCATGCATCCCCATTGGGAGCCCTAACAATTTTATAGGGAACCATCTTCATCTCCTTCTGTGTCTGAGGGTCATCAAATCGTCTACCAATTAGACGTTTGGTTCCAAATACTGTGTTTGTTGGATTGGTTACAGCCTGTCGCTTTGCTGGTGTACCAACTAATAGCTCTCCTTTTTGGCTGAAAGCAACCACGGATGGAGTGGTCCGAGCACCCTCTGAGTTCTCAATAACTTTTGGATTCTGGAAAGAAACATTTATTTAAGATATTTGTAACCCGCAAACCAATTAATAATGCACTACAAGAAAAAACCCAAACTTTAAAATAAAATAACACCTTCCCCTCCATGACAGAAACGCAGGAGTTTGTGGTACCCAAGTCAATACCAATAACATCATTTCCAGCTGGTTTTGTACTACACGAAAAGAGATGAGATCAAAATTACAGAGGAATCAACATTCTCCTATTACTTAAAATTGAAAAAAAAAATGTATACCTGAATGGCCTAGCAAGACCTGTCCATTTGTTTCCTAAGGCCCACGAAGGCTTGGTGTTTCCTGTCAACTGAATATGGAATACAATACATGTCAGTTAAACCAGATCAAATTAGAGAACAGATCAAGAGAACATGCAAAAGTAACACATTACACATGTAAAATATATTTTCTACATAATGGAGCATCTGGCCCCAACAAGTGTGAAGACAACGCGACCAACACTCATCCTCCCAGTTGTAAGATAAAACAGATGTGTATAAATATAATCCAATAAAAGGCCACAAAAAAACTCACTCAAATTCATCAAAATTCCGAATTTCCAAATACAAGAAATCATAGTTGTTTGAGGCGTAAAGCGAGGTGAAGTGATGAGGGCTCGCCTTGCCTCAAGGCGAGACGATGCAAAAGGGAGGGCTTTTTGGGGATAAGGCGCTTGTATATAAATTTTTGAGTGTATATAAAATTATCAACAATAATTATAAAATGAAGACTTTAAAAGACAATATAATAAATATATTCAATATTTAAAGACAATATATTAAACATATTTAATATTCCAAACATATAAACAATATTTATAGTTTATAGTTAATTAAAGACTTATTTGAAAGGTTCAAATTATTTTATTGTTATAATAACTATGGCCCATGAATATGGCCCATGATAAAATCCTATATTATCCTATCTATTCTTAAACATATCTGCAGCCGACGACCATTCTTCTTCTTCTACTTCATCTATCTTTTCTTCTTTTCTCTGCCATTGACCCCAAAACCCTAAGACACATGACATCCGGCTAGCAGATTCCGAGAGAGGACGGACGGCGCCTGAAAAATCTGGAAAAAATAAGCCCACCCCATAAGGGGTCGCTTTGCACCGCCCAAAGGCGCCAAAGACGCCGCCTTGACTGTGCCTTTCGGGGACGGCCGAGGCGAGGAGAGGTGAGGCGATGGGGGCTTGCCTCGCCTCGCCCTGCACAAAGGCGAGCGCCTTTGGCGCTTTTAATAACTATGCAAGAAATAAGCAAGACAATTACACTACTCAACAAAATTTAACCAGCAATCAAATAAAAGAAACAAAAGTCCTTGGAGAGGCTTATAAAATTGCGGAGGAAAGCTCAGTTTATGACAATTGATTATACTTATGTAATACAGACCCATCTATTAGCAGCTTTTCTTCAAAAAATTTCAATTAAAAGAAAAAAGAAATAAACAAAAAACCGAAGAGTACGCACGGCCCTAATAGCATGACGGAGAAACAGTACGAGATCAAATCAAACTAAACCAAACAAAACAGCAACGGTATCCATGAGAAATTACATAAACAAGTAATCAAAACAGGAGATCACACATAAAGATATTAAGATTAGTGAAACCAATTGCCAAAAGGAGACATACGCTTTTGAAAGCAGAAAGAGGGGCTGAGGAAAATTCACGGCGACGAAGAGATCTGAGAAGAACTGAGGTCGCCATAGATTAGAGAGATACAGAGGGACGCTTTCGAATAAGCTTTCGCCTTTCCCCTTTTAGTATTACCACGGAAATGTCGTGCTAGGGTTTTAGGGTTTAGGGAGATGAGGAGATTGAGATAAGAAAGAAATGAATTTTCTATAAATACGTGAAAATGAAAAGAAAACAATAGAAATGAGAGTGTGTTTACGTTTACATATAATATAATGCCAATGTAGCGGTGTTTATTTATTTTGTTACTAGGCCAGGTCAGAAATTTCTAGATATTTGTGGATTGTTGCCCAAGTTTAGTGATTTTTGTTTTATTTTTCTTCTTATTTTGACTTCTTCGTTGCAGTGGAAAATTATTTAATTCTAATTCTAATATATTCAATTAAATTTGCATAGCAATTTTAGTGTGTAGATTTCGGATCCTTCAAAAAAAAATTCTAGAGTTATATACTCCAGAAAATGTCTGAGGTACAATTAATTTTGAAATTATATACCATAATTGTATTACATACTTACTTGTCATAATTTATTTTTATTAGATTTGAATATATATATATAAATAAAATAGTTGACAGTTAGATTTTACGATTTTACGTGATCATATTCCATTTGAACCAATTTTAATAAATTATATAAATGGGTAAAAATTAAAAATCGCAAAACTCAACAAATAGTCCAAGGTGTTTTTGATTTCTCTCTCTCTGTGAATCTGAATTGACCCTTGAGACAAGAAGCCAATTATTTGCAGAAAAGATAATAGTAGTACTTTGAAAGAAAAAAAAAATCATAACATGATCTATTAAAAAAAGAAAATGTATAAGAGCGTGATCAATTTGCACACGAGATGTACAGGAGAACGAGATGTACAGGGGAAGACGTGAGCAATGAGATGCAAATCACGACTTAGTTTCTAAACTTATCGTTAAAATCTGAAATCAATTAAAGTAAATGGAGAAAATAAATTATTTTACAAACCATAATATTTATGCTGGCAAATATATTTATGTTATACCTAATATAAGTCACTACCACTAGAGATACAATACTAGAGAGGATACACAATGCATTCTTCGATGAGCTTGACTCGAGTATTTTGGTACCTTGATGTTTAACAATGTGATCTGTAATTTTTTGCTTGTTAAGTTGAACTTAATTTTTTTCTAATTTATCAAACGAAAAATATTATTCTAGTTTGTTTGGTACTAATGATGAATTCAACTCAAACGAGTTTTTATTGTACGAACACTTATTGAATAATTTAATTTTTTATCCTATCCATACTTACCTATTTGTTTTCCTTGGAAATTGCGCAATTAATGTCTTTTTGTAATGGAGCACACTGCTGACATAAAAAGAGAATATAAATTTACCTAGTTAACCGAGAAACGTACAATTCCACTTATTTATTGACAATTTACCCATATAATATTCATAGTGTTCAATTTACCCTTTTAGGATTTGGAAAAAAACTACTACCCCTCTATAATTTTATAAAAGTTTCACACCGGCTTCCTGACATTTTTATATGTGGAACTTTACCCCTTGTGTTATGATATTAATATGACAGTTTACCCCATAGGTTATGATAAATGTGACGATTTACCTCATGTGTTATGATAAATGTGAAATTTACCCCCTTGTGTTACAAAAACACTTTGCATGCTCGTTCTCAATTTCGGCAAGTGAGTTACACTATTCGTCTGAATGAGGTAAATTGCTTTTTTAATTTATTTATAGGGAGTAAACTACTATTTTCTAAATTATATGGGTAAATTAATCATTATGCTTTTGACGGGATAAATTGACATTAACTCCTTATTTATATGATAATTAAGTACAATTCTCCTCAACAAAATGTATATATAAGCAATTTAAACCAATTTTTTTAAAACCGGACCGGAGAGCGAACCGATGAGCCTACTGATTTAGTGGTTATACTGGTCGAACCGGACGAACCACTGATCGAACCGCTAAAACCAGCGAATTAACTGGGTAATTCGCATCAACCTTCCATCGGCTTTGGTCTTTTGACTACCAGGCAGGGCCGACCTTGCCCTTTAACAAACAAGGCAATGGCCCCCCAACTCATAAAAGCTTAATTGTACATGCATAAAATATATATATATATATATATATATATATATATATATATATATATATTAGCATTAGTCTAAAAGAAATCAAGCTTAGGCCTAAACTCCACTGACTCCACTCTATTATTTTTGTTGTATTGCACACACTAGCCAGTTAATTTGTTGTAGATTCATAGGAAATTATGTGTCGATCCCGGTGGATTCAATTCATTGGGGTGCTAAATGAGCAACAAGTGAATATGAAAGAACAATTTTTTGTTCTTTTATGCACATGTGTTTATCATCCAACTCCTATTGATATAATCCACTAGTTTATAATGAATATAATCGATTTCATAATATTTCTTCAAGAATTAGTCAGCAGTGTGTTTCACATCTATATCTCTTTCCCTTAAATAAGTAATTAATTTCTCCTCTTCTCCAACTTTTAGATGATTTTCTCTCCTTTTCTCAATTTGTTTTATCAAATTTTGATTTAAATCTTTTAGTACTCTTTTTCTTTCAGAGTTTAGTGTTTTTCTATATATTTTAGATTAATTTTTTTTTTCATTCAAATTAGATTCTAACAATTTAAGAATTATGCCAATAGATTTGAACTTTGTATTGGATGTTACAACTCATATGTTAAAACTTTGAAAGAACATTGTATCGATCTTGAAAATTCTTAAAAATATAACTTAACATCATACATAGATAGGTTTGGTTTATATTATGAACTAAAAGTTCTATCAAAAGTTAAGTTGATTGTATTTGATTCTTATCTAAATAAATGTATTTGCTATGGAATAACATCCATTTTATAACGGTTGCTGCTGCTGAAACAAGATTTTCAAATTAAAAATAATAAAAACTTATGATCAACTATGTCACAAGAATTTTTTTGTAAATTAAGTAATTTTTCTACAGAATATGTTAAAAAAAAACTAGAATATAAAGACCTTAATCGATATTTTTACATCTACTAAAGTAAAAAATAAAAATAAAAAAGAAATTTACAGGATATAATTTTTTAATGAAATAGGACCCCAATTTAAATTTCGCCTAGAACCCAAAAAAGTCTAGAATTGGCCATGCAAGGCTGAAACTAGGGACCTTTGAAATTTGCTAAATACCTCCTCCCATTTTGGCTACCACACCTAGAGGCGGATCCAGGGATTTTGGTGTTGTAGGGGCTGAAATTCTATAATAAATTAAAAAAAAAAAAAAAAAGGTTCAATCAAACTTAAAAATTATATTTCATTTACGAGAAAATAAATGAGGAATACAAAAAAGTGAAGGTGAAGTTTAACAAAAATAACCTCCATAAGTTATTTTAACTACATATGATACCCCATTATGACCCCAAAAGAACAAAATACATCTACATATTTTAATTACAATTTCAAATGATACCAATTACATCTATAATTGACCACGTCGATTTTTTATTTTTTGAAATCGGTCCATAATAGCTAGAGACAGAGCTACATCAATATTTTCTTTAGGGGGAGGAAAATTTGTGCAGTAATTTTTTAAATAAAAAAAATATTTTCTCTTGATTGTTATTGAGAAAGAAATAAAATAAAAATCAAAGAATAACTGATAAGAAAGAAAATGAAATTAAAATAACAATTGTTGAGATAGATTAAAAGAATTATTAATTAAGGAAAAAACTATAAAAAAAGTGAAAAGAAAATGACAATCCTTAGTGTTGAACTCTTGACAATGTTAATAATATTGCATCACTCAAATCAATGAGCCAAATGTATTTAAATATGAAGAAACCAATACAAATTAAAAGAATAATTGTTGGGCTTGTATGCCGGACGTTGTAATTGTGGAGAACTCTTGAGAGTTCGGGTGAGTTTGGCCCATCGATTAGAGCTATTAAAATCACTTTTATATCTCTATTGTGATTTTTGAAGTGTTTGGCCCTGATTATAAAAATTACTTATGTTCAATCGTGATTTTCATAGTGTTTGGCCCCCAAGATCATAATCACTTTTGGGATATTGCGAAGCAAAAAATCAACTTATTTTAAAAGCAACTAAAATGTTACTTTTACAAAAGCAATTCTACAAAAGCAATTATTCTATAATTAATTTTTATCATAATCAATTATTGCCATAATCAATTTTAGTAAAATTAATTCTTTTATAATTACTTTTCGAATCGTTAGGCCAAACTCACCCTTCATGCCCTTCATCAATCAAATATGTTAAAAAATTAAGACCTGCTAAATAGGTGAAGTTAGCCGGTCATATTGGGTGTTGATTTAAGGTCAAAATACCGTATTACCCTTGACTGAATTTGTAAGTGAAGTTCTATTTCTTCTTCATTCCCTTTATTATAATTAAATAAAAATCCTACACCTCCTTCCCAAATTTTCTTCCCCATTAACCCCGTTACAAAAATATACGCAAACTATGAATTGAGAGGTATTCAATATTGCTTCAAACTATCCATTTTTTGCTTCAATTGAACTAATACAGAGTAAGTATTGTGAAGAACATAAACAATACTGAGCGTAATTGCTCTAGATACAACTATGGTGGAAAACTAAGAATTGAGTGGAAAAAGTGCAGAGGTGACTGAAATTAGCAAAATGAATTTGATGCCGATTCCGCATTTTCTTCTTCCCATATTTCCTATTCTTACAAAAATAAAAATCAAACCCGAAATCAGTCTTCCCCGAGTGACTTCTCTGATGAGCAAGAGAGAGGGCTAAGTATTATGGCGACGGGAATGGGTTTCCGTTGGCTGCTCCGGGGCTAGGGTTTGTGGAGGAAGATGATGGAATTTGAGTTTGATTGGGGCTCGGGTTATGTGTGTATTGGTAAGCATGGTGGCGAGGGGTGTTTTTCCGTTGGGTGGTTGCAGCGGCAGTGGTGGTTTGTGGAGGAAGGTGATCTAATTTGGGCTTGATTTGGTTTGGACCAATATTTAGTATAAATGATACTTTGAACTTGAATTAATAATAATTAAAGTATTATAGATAACTATTATTCAATTAATAATAATTAAAGTATTATAGATAACTATTATTCAATTAATAATAAATAATCAGTTTAAGACTAAGTACTTAGTCTGAAATATTAGTAGACAATCTTTTACAAATATCATTAAATCTCAAAATTCAATTGGTGTTTTGTAATAGCTACATAAGTGAATACCTATCAATAATTGAAAAAATCTTCCGAAAATAACTACTACAAATTTCCAAACATTTTGAACATATTTTAAGCAAATTTAGTTAAGTAGTATTTTACCCATATATGTGTGTATAATTAATTAGATAAATATAAATCACATAAGGTCACTTTCATTTTAAATTTATACTTAAAGGCTTAAACCAGACCCCATACCTAAACTGCTAAACCTAATTAAGCTCTACATGATAAGCTTCACAAATATATTAATAAATTGGTTAGTAACCTTATTTAATAATGTGAATTGAACATTTTGTCTTCATTTGCATAATATTTTTATAAACAATAAATATTTTATCTAGTTATATACATGTGCCAAATTATAATTTTCTCTTTATTTACATATAATTATTATTTAGATTTTATAATTATTATGAAGTTGGTTGAAATTTTAATTTGGTTTGATTGTATAACTAAGTTAGGGTGAGTTTGGCCCAGCGGTTGGAGCTCTTAAAAGCACTTACAGAATTCTACTGTGATTTTTGAAGTGTTTGGCCCTGATTATTGAAATTACTTCTGCTCGATCGTGATTTTCATGGTGTTTGGCCCCCAGGATCATAATCACTTTTGGGATCTCGAGAAGCAAAAAAAAAAAAACTTATTTTATAAGCTACGAAAGTGTTACTTTTATAAAAGCTATTATACAAAAATAATTATTCTATAATTAATTTTTATTATAATCAATTATTAACAAAATCAATTTTAGTAAAATTAATTATCCTATAATTGATTTTCGAATCGCTAGGCCAAACTCACCCTTAATCGTAATCCAAATCGATAGTTCTCCCGATTAATTAGCCAAAGTCAACATTGTCGACCTTAGGGTAACGTATGACTAGGTTAGTCATAATCCAAATCGACAAATTCCTATTGACAAAATGTAATGTATAATTAGGTTAAACGTAATCTAAATCCATGGTTGTCCCGATTAATTGATCAAAATCAACATTATCGATTTTAGGGCACTGTATAACTAGGTTAATCATAATTCAAATCGACAAATGGCTCGACTAATTGATCAAAGTCATTATTGACAACCTTAAGGATAATGTATAATTAGGTTAATTGTAATTCAAATCAATAGTTGTCTCGATTAATTGATCAAAGTCAAAATTGTCGGTCTTGGGGTAATATATAACTAGGTTAATTATAATTCAAATTGATAAATAATTCAATTAATTGACCAAAGTCAGCATTGTTGACCTTAGCGTAATGCATAATTATGTTAATCGTAATCAAATAGACAAGAAACTCGATTAATTGACCAATATCTATATTATTGACTTTAGGGTAATGTATAAACAGATTAATCATAATTCAAATCGACAAATGACTCAATTAATTGACCAAAATTATCATTATTAACCTTAGAGTAATGTTAATGGTAATTCGAATTGACAAATGACTCGATTAATTGACCAAAATTAACATTGTTGACATTAGTGTAATTAGGTTAATCGTATTCCAAATCAACAAATGACTCGATTAATTAACAAAAATCAATAATGTTGACATTAAGGTAATGTTTAACCAGATCAATCGCAATCTAAATCGACAAATGACTTGATTAATTGACCAAAGTCAACATTATTAACCTTAATGTAATGAATAACTAGATTAATCATAATCCAAATCGTATGGCTCGATTAATTGACTAATGTCAACATAGATCTTTATGTTATATGATCCTTAAATAAATATATTTTTTATGTTTAGAGTTTCGAGCTTGGGGAAGGTATGATTTGTGCTTAGGCTATGAATTGAAGTAAGCAATATTATCATATAGTAACCTAATCATCATCACAAATCGTTGTTTTTTATAATCCATAAATAAATTGCGTACTTCGAACTTAAATTGAAACTACATACTATCGACTCAAATTTAATTGGTAAGGTGTAATTATAATTAAAGTGTTGGAACATTTTTTTTTACATCATTCACAAATTTATATTAACATAACATCTTATGAATATATCTAATATTTTACATGTTTATTAACAATTTAATATTTAGAATTATAAATTAAATTAAATTCTAATATAAATGTAAAATATTATATATATTATTATAAAGAGAAGCCATGCTATTGTGTATCAATTTTTTTTATTATTCCTATTTTTCAGCTTTTATTAGTTTAACTACTTAATATTTAACTTCTTCTTTATCCCATTTAAATAAAATTTACTTTTACTTTTTTTCACGAAGAAATCATTGTTTTTTGTTCTTAAACAATATAAAAATATTATTAATAAATAGTTAAACAAAAATATACTGATTTTGTGCATTAATTTAATATTAAAATAATAAAAAGGCCCTGAAAATCATACCCACCCATGCCGTCAACCATCCCAGGCCGTCGGAACTCAAGTCGGAGGTGTAGAACTGAAAAAGAATGTGCAATCTGACACTTGTGCATGCTCTTTCTTCATCCACATTGGTTTTCATTTCTCTCTACCCAAAACAAGAAAAAAAATTCCAGATTTGTGTTCACCTCCTCAAAATCAAGAAGAAACAAAACTCACTTTTTTATTTGCAATTTTACCCAAATAATTTTTGGGTTCTTCAATTATTGGATTTTTTTTTCAATTTGTTATTCAAATTTAAGTGAGGAAAAATAGAAAATATCGAAAACAATTCGAAAAATTTAATATGGGAATCAACAAGAACTTTAAAAATGATGGGACTGGGTGAATGGGGTGGGAGGATTTGGAGTGAGAGAAAGGGAGAAATTACAATTGATTTGATTTCTTGAACAAAAGGGAGAAGAAGGGCAAAAGGGAAACATTAAAGCTTATTTCATAACCTATGTAGAAGATAGCAAGTAAAAAAAATCCACATGTCAACCATTTAATGGAGAACTCTCGGTACTTTTCCTAACCTTGAACTCCTAATAGCCAAGTCGATAATTGTTAGAAAAGAAAAAAGACTTCAAAAACATATAATAACAAGATTACTATTACAATAAATATATAGTAGTTTTGAGTGGGGGCTGTAGATCCCACTAGCCCTTATGTAGGTCCGCCCCTGACCACACCAATAACTTTTAAAATTTTGTCAAGGACCTCGTGAGTCGTGTTCATCCATTTTCTCGCTACTTTTCTGTGGAGAATGCTCACGTACCTTTAACTTTAGATGGAAACAACTAGTATTAATAGCAACTAGTTATTATTTGGAAGTAACTTATGTTGCACGAATATGGATATGTCGTCATGATACGATATGAACACAACCATGCAAATTATTAAAATTTACAGGATACAATACGATATATACTCATGAATATTGAAGGGTAAATTATGAATATCCTCATAATGTAAAGTCTAATTAGAAAAAAATTCCTTATGTATTGAGTATTACAAAAATCTCCATCAGGTTTGTCACATTCTCATAATTAACTCCTTGTCCTAGAATGTTCCAATTTTGCCATTGGGGCTAATTATAATGTTTATAATATCTTATAAATTTTAAGATTTGGGTGTTAATTGTCATATAACATATTACCCAAACAATTAATATAATTTATAATTGCTCATAGATTTCAATAAATACTGCAATTTTTTACATATTTATTATTAATTTAATTTCTATAATAACACATTAAATAAAATTTTAATAATAAAATTTATTATTAAAATTTATAAATATAAAATTATGTTTTCACTAATTAAATAAATAATATTTTTATTGCATTCATAAATATTGAATTTATGATACAATATAAACTTTATTAAATTTAAATATTTGATTTATAATACAATATAAATTATATTAAATTTACTAATTTAGAAAATAAATTCATTTAACTAAATGTGTAAACAATTTATTCACATTTATTCATATTATTATTAAAATTTTATTTAATTTATTGTTTCACAATTTAATTGTTAGTAAATATGTGAATACCTTTATTTTTGCAATATTTATTAAAACTTATGGGCAACTACAACCTTTATGAATATTTTGGTAGTAAATATATAATAATCACTTTTATAATTTACAAGATATAACAATTATCACCCAAGTTTTATAAATTATAAGATATTACAAACATTACAAATAACACTCAATGGCAAAATTAAAATATTTAAGGGGCAAGGGGTTAATTGTAATAATGTGAAAAATCTGAATGAAATTTTTGTAATACCCATTACGTGAAGAGGATTTTGATTATTAGGTCTTACCTCATGGGGGTTTCCATAATTTACCCAATATTGAAATAAATCGAGTTAAGTCTCATAGATAATAAATCACTCAACTACAATGATATTTATAGAATATAATCGTCTAGTAATTTATTAAGTATCGTGTGAATTTTAAAAATAGTTTAATAATATCTTTTTAGCATTAAGTATCCTGTCAATTTTGAAAAATAGTTTATGCAATACCCTTTCAATATTATAAGGGCATGCATATCTAATGACAAGGGAAGATGCCCTAAAAAGGCGGGAAGAGAGTAAATAAAATCTACATGCTTGGAGGGGGTCGAGGGAGATTCCCCAGCCCAAACCCTCTCCTCTCACATTCTTTCTTTTTTAGCTTTTTTAGCTTTTTTTTAATTAAAATATGTATATTATTTGAAGATAATTATTTTTAATTATACAAATATAACTTTCATTTAATTTAATCAATATTATAATTTAAATATTAATTTGTTTAATAGTTTTGGGTTGTATATAATTTTTTTTGAAAAATTCCTATAATTTAATATTTAAATTTGTTCTTTTCTATGTTCCATGATGTACCTTTGATTTTAAATTAATGTCAATTCAAATTTATTGTTGGTGTAATAATAATAACAACAACAATAATAATAAGTAGTGAGAGTGGGGAAGAATAAAATTTGTAATTAAATGAGTTTGATAAAATGAGTCATTAGAGATGACTAAAAAACTAGGGTGAAGGGGAGAAGGAGAAGAATAAGGTATTCCCTATCTGAGTCATTAGAGATGGCCTAAGTTACTAAATGGTTTTATTCTATAAATATTATGTATAAGTGATATATAATTTATGAGACTTTACTTGGTCTATAAATTTTTTTATAGTCGTGTCCGTATCGGATCATGTCTCCATAACCGTATGCGTGCAAGATAGGTCCAAATAATAACCAATTGCTAGTAAAGGTATATATTAGTGTTTTCTATCTAAAGTTAAGGACGTATGAATATTTTCCGCCAAAGAACAAACAAAATAATGAATGCAGGGGTCAAACTTTGAAAGCTCAAGGGTGTGTGGTTGTCAAATACTAAAATCAAGGGGAGATCCTAAAATTTCGAAGGTCAGGGGTGTGGTTTTTCAAAGACTAAAGTCCGAGGAAAGTGGATGCTAATTATCTAGTTATACAATCATACTAATTTAATTTAAAGGGTGCAATCTGTCAAATAATCTATTTAAGTGTGCAAGCTGCAAAAAATCCATATGTACACCAGAAATGAATTTTCCAATCTTCTCAGGGCAAACCCAATGAGGAGAGTTAGGCGGGGGGAGGGGTTGGACTTCTAAAAATGAATGGGGGAGGGTTGGGTTGGAGCTCCCAGCTACCTCGGCAGACACGTCTATATTCTAATTAAATGAATTAAATCATTTAATTAGAATATAGGTGGTTATATATATATATATATATATATATATATATATATATATATATATATATGTTGAACAATATAATTTTTCATTTACTTTGAAAATATAATTTAAACACTTAGACGAAAAAAAAATTCAAAATCATACTTTATTATTAATATTTTTGTAAACATATTTTGGGTTGAATTTTTTTTTAATATATTTATCACATTAAATCACTAACATGAATTTTAATAATTTGCAATGAAAAATAATTGGAACAATACTATTTAATTTGACTAATAAAATAAGAGCAAACAATTTAACAATTTGTTTGTTGTCATATTCAATTGTCGATGTTGTATGTTATTAGGGCTGAAAACGAGCACAAATAAATCGTACAAGCAACAGTTCGGACTCGGCTCGGCTTGAGCTCGAGACCTTTATAAAATATTATGTTCGAGCTCGGCTCGAGCCAAAGCAATGAAAAAATCGAGCTACTCGGCTCGACAATCAATACACTGTTGCTGTCTATAAGTTTTCATTAGAAAAATTTAAGTTACACATTTTGAGAAGCAAAATGTAAGTTTTATGACAAAAAGCTAAGGGCCTGTTTGTTTGGCGTTTCCCAAAAAAATTTCGTGTTTGGAAAATGCCAAACAAACATATTTTCTATTTTCTGAAATAAACTTTTCATCTCTCGATTTTTTTAAACTACTCTCTCAAAATCCAAACAAACAACTATTTTTTTTATCTCTAAACAAAACCTATACAAACTCTACTTTGATTTGACATAAAGTAATCTATCTCTTACACAATTTATCTCACAACAAATATGATTTGACATAAAGTCTTACACATCTTACACCTACAACCTAACTCTTCTAAAAAAACCCTACACCTACCTTATTTCTCAAACCACTCTCTCAAAACACAAACAAACAACATTACACAAATCGAGATTATTTCATAAACCTCCACTACTCTCCCAAAATACTTTTCCAAACACCAAACAAACAGGCCCTAAATCACTTTAACTTTCTCTTTAAAAAAATGAATTAATTCACTTCTTTTTATTCCATTTTTTCTAATTTTTTAATCATTTCAGCTTTCCCGAAGCTTCTCCTCCGCTTGTTTAGTATTGTTTCTTTTTATTTTATTCTGCAAAATTCAAGTTTCATCCTCTTCTTCCCAATATTATCAAGCACGGCTAAGTTCAAGTTCGGCAAATTTCAATAGTTGATTCTTACCTTTTTTTCATGAATAAATTTGGTGCCCTTTTATCGACTATTGAAAAGAAAAAAGACACACCTCACTTTAAATTGGCTGAAATGTTGACCACAGTCGTTGACTTGAATTCACAAATAGCAAGGAAATGAAAATGAAATCAAGGAAAGTTTAATCGTGCAACACATCTGCTCATCTATGCTGTTCACGAGCTTCACGAGTCGAGCAAGTGTATGTTTGAACTCGGCTCGAAATTCCAATCGAGCCTGACTTCTTGTTCAAGCTCGACTCGACAGCGAATCGGACGAGTTCGATCGAGCCCTTGCCGAGCCGAGATCGAAACGAGTACCGAGTAACTCAATTCGTTTTTCACCCCTATATGTTATTGTATTTCATTTTATTTTTCTTTGTTGTGTATTAGGATTTTTTTTAATTCAATGATGTATTTTTTGTTGTACTCCGGTAATTTAATGAACATATTTTTTTTTTTATTATACTTAATTTTAAGATTTTAATATTAATATTAAATTAATCATATTGTTATTATTATTAGTATAGAATAATTATAACGGTGAAGGTGGAAAAGATTTAAATTGAGATTAAAAAAATTGGAAAGTTCAAAGTTGGATTTGGATAGACAAGGGCAAGCTGAGGAGCTCCGGAGCTCGACCCCGCATTGGGTTTGCCCTTATGTCACATACGCTCAGCTGATTTCTTCGCTTGTACTTTTGCTACTAATTTTGCTAATTAATCATGCGTTTCGAGAACAATATGTAAGTTCTATTTTCTAGTTAACATTCTTAGAATTAAGGTTTATAATTCGTCAATTCGCCTTTTGTATTTGTTTATTAGCTTTCTGAATTATTAATTTGGATTGGGATTTTAAATCAGTAAATCGTTCGTCTACCGTTTCTCTACGTATTTAGGGTTTTATATGGAATTGGGATACGGGTTTCTCTTATAAATCAATTGTTTATGTTCACTTGGTATAATTTTTTTTTTTTTTTGGTGCGTAAATCTTCACTTGGTATAAATGAGTGTGTGTGTGTAAGTCTACGTGTTTGTGCGTTTATTACATTGAATGGGTTTATTTTGGTGTGGAAATCAGTTTTAGAGATGAAGATGGTGAGCACTGGACTTTGATGAGGATGTTCAATCTGATCAAGATAACTGGGACAACAATGATCGCGGCTGAGAGATCTTCAACTCAGCCATTCCGCTCTCAACTAGCAATGGCAGGAGTTTCTCATTTTTCTTCTTTTTATTTCCCGTCTTGAAGTGGTCCTTGATTAGCATCTTCTTCTCCCGTCATGAAGGGAGAATGAGGGATCACGAGGCTGATCTAAGATGAAGGAGATGTCGGTTTCAATTGCAGGTTGCAATTTTGAGGTTAGCCTCATTTGTTCTGGACTTCAAATCTTCATTTCTTCATTTTTATTAATTTGTGATGCTATCATGTTGCAATGTACACTTGTTTCTGTGTATTATTTGTTTTCTGAAATCATTTTAATGAGCAATTTGTGTTACAAGTAGCCTAGCTTTAGAGTTCTTGTAGTTGGTGAATTTGTTGATTGATGTCTGAACCCTTTGTCGATAAAGATTGGTGAAGCCGTTAAGTTTGGTTTTAATTTTTATCTATATATGGCGTATCTGTTGATTCTTTACTAAGTTACTTTCTTTGTGCAGAGTTGATCACTCGTGTTTACATCAATTGCTTTATTGAGGTGAATAGTCTTTTTTGGCGATTAACTTCTTTTTTTTTTATCTTTTTATTGGGAACATTTGTTTGCTGGGGTGGGGGTAAATGTAGCTGTGTGTTTACCTATTGTAAATGCAGCGGCAACCATTTCTAAATGATACGGAGTATTTTAAGATGAAAATCATTGCTTTTGCAATTGAAGTGTTATGTTGTTGTGTTATGCAAGTTTTCATAGGTAAATGATGTTTGCAGTAATTATTATCAGTGTCTGTGTTTTTTTCCCAAGTACTTGGAGTTAGCCAACTATATTGAGGAATGGGTTGTCATAGAGTTAGATATTCCCTTTTTCTGTATTTTGTTTTTCTCATTTCAAATTATTGACAACTTTTACTTGCTGGTGTAGCTAGAAAATTTAGGTATATATGCAAAGTGTGGGATTTGATTAGAAACTACCCGTTTCCTTATTGAGTTTGCCTTGAGCTTTTCGAAGTCGAAAATGTTACATTAATGAAATTACTAATACTCAGAAAGATTGCAGTTTAAATCCATAATCAAGTACATTATTGAACGAATAGTCTTAATACATTTTGCTCGGGATGGGAGTTCAAAAGTAGGAGAGGAGATAAAATTTTGGAGCGAAAGACAAAAACATACCCTATGCTTTGTCTAACTCCCAAAAAAACCCCTGTGTTATTTTAACTCCCCAAAATCCCCCTGTGATCTCAAGTAAGTGTCAAATACACCCCCTAAAAAAGAGAGTGTGTTTCAAACGCCAAAATTGCAAGTATTTGTTCGCATTTTGCTTTTGATATGACAATTTTACCCCTGACATCGAAAGACAAAAATACCCCCTATGCTTTGTCTAACTCCCAAAAAACCCCCCTTGTGTCATTTTAAATCCCAAAACCTCCCTGTGTTTGGTTTTAAATACCACACTCGACCCAAATAGTATATACTTAATTTTTCAAAAAGAATAAATAAATTAAAAAAAATTCAAACACATAGGGGTAATCTTGTCATTCCACCAAAAGTCAAAAGTAAAATTATATAGGGGGTGTTTTAGGAGTTAGACAAAGCATAGGGGGTGTTTTTGTCTTTTCTAAAATTTTAGTTCTCTGGATGGTGTATCGGGACCAGCATGGCTGTTTTTTCATGTTGCTTTCATGATACTTGTTTCTTCACACTGAGGGCGATTCAGTCCCCACCATCTTCCCCATATCCTAATAAGCTACTTTTTAGTTGAGTATGTCAGTAGGTCAATAGTATACTAAAGTTCTATAAATTTGAGAGCCTTATCGTAGATTGGCTCCTATGATATAGGATGATCAAGAGGGTGCTAGGAATATGGACGATAATAACTTCATAAATAGCAGCGGTGTGGATCCTGCTAACTGCCATGAAAATGACAATGAACATTCTCCAAGTCGTGCACCCAGCCTGGTATACTGTTATATTCGGTTTACTTATTAGATTTAAGGTGCATTGTTAATATATCATTTTTCCTTGTGTTGATGGCTGTTGTGATTTCTGTGATCTTCAATTAAAAGAGTGCCATAACATTTTGTGTCCATGCTTATCTAATTGCATTCAGACTCACTGACATGTGGGTCTCAAATATGGTAGGCTGGTAGCTATAGATGTGAAATATCACACACACACACACACACACACACACACTAGTGAGGTTGCAACGCACATATTGCCCCATTAAAAGAATCTTGGAATTTATTTTTTTGACAATGAAGGCTTATCATAAATGAAGTACTCTAATTTAGTAATCAACAAAGCTATGCACTGATATAGAAAATAAATTGCAGATAGAATAAAGAGATGCATACTTCCATATGAAAGAATAACATAATCAAATCCAAATAGTGGATATGGGAGGCCATCAAACCATGGGGACTTAATTAGGGGTGGACAAAAGAAAAGAATTCACTATAAGAACTCTGCAAAGTAATCAGAATTATTTGTAAAGTCATGGCCTGCTTTCAATTTTATGGAAGAGACTTAAAATGATGTTATCTTCTTCTAACAATAAATCCACCAAGTTCAACGTCTAAGGTAATTAAGACATCTCAAAGAAAAGCTCTTGGAGCAATGCTTTAGCCTTAATTAAAGAAGAATTAAAAGGCTATAGTTTGTACAAAGTTTCATTGATTCAACAAAAAGTATGGATATAAACAATAAAAAAAAGGAAAAAAAAAAGAAGCTAAAGCCCCTAGAATGGGCTCCATGATATTTTGAGATAAGTTAATTACATAACCCATATATCCTGGCATCTCAACACTTGAAGAAGTTAACATGCTAAACTGGAGAAGTTTTGATGGTGAAAATTCAAGCAATGGCAAAAGAACTGAATAATCTTTTCGTCATAATTTTATTGTATATCTAGTTGATGGCAAGACATATATTCATATCCTATCTGTCCGATCCCTACTATTATATTACAGACACAATACATGGTTCCGTTTCCAAAACACATCTTTTACTTCTAGATGGCTTTATATCCAACAATATGTATTTTAGATGAGAGTTATCATGAAGGTGGCTTAAAATTTTGTTTAGTGAACCAATATATCCTCGATAAACTCATTTTTTGGTCATTGATTGACTCGTTTGTGTTTGTTAATAGCATAAATGTGCCGATTTAGAAACTCACATAATAGAAATTGTCACTTTTTCTTAAGTTTAATTTCTATATTTGAGAAAACGGTAAAGCCATTAATAGTGAATAAAGAAATAAAATTGAAGATTCTTCTCTTCCCCAAGTTCTGTCTCCTATAGAACACCCTTACACCCTCGATTGAAATGCCCTTTCACATTGACCCCTCTCACTTACTGATTTCCAACACCACCGAAAAATAGTAGCCATGGCCCATGCCTGCTGAGATTTCGTCAATTTTATTCCCTGGTGGTTCAAATTTTTGTAATAAATTACAGATGACATTGGATTTTCTCAATCCAACTCAATATAAAGGAGTAATTACAGATACGTCGGATTTTCTCTATCCAACTCAACATAAAGGAGTAATTACAGATGACGTTGGATTACTTGCTTCTTCCGCATTTATTAAATATCAATCCATTAGCGGAGTCGACCTAACTTTTCATAACTCTAGCCCCACTGAGTTTTTGCCTTTTATTTCATTCTCGGCCATAGATTTTCAGACCTCTTTACCTTAAATTCACACCTCCCTCATATATATAAATGTGTGTGTGAGTGCATGCACACATACAAACATATAGTAAAGAACGAAATTGAACTCAATTCTTCAATTTTGTGATGAGTTCCCGGTTAAAAAAGGTTTTTGCTTATTTATTAGCCATTTGATTACCATCATTTGTCCGTGTTTTGGCCACATACAGAGTTTAGGGAATTAAGTTTTTTCGTTGTTGTTGTATTACTCTACAGGCTGAAGGAGAAGCAGATGCTGAAATTAAGGACCTCTTCAAGATGGGGAAAAGAAAACGGGAAACTGAAAACACTGCAGCTGAAATTGCGCTGCTAGTTGAGAATGTCATGGCTGAGCTCGAAGTTGTTGCAGAAGAAGACGCTGAGCTAAATAGACAGGGAAAACCTGCAATAAATAAATTAAAAAAGCTGTCTCTTCTTACCGACGTCCTCTCAAAGTTAGTTGCTTGTCCTTCAATGTTTTTTCTGTGTTTTGCTTTTCTAGCTTAATTGTACTAATCTGCTTGGATGAGGATTAATTGCTTGTTATGCAGAAAACACCTTCAGCTAGAGTTTCTGGATCATGGAGTTTTAACTCTTTTGAAGAATTGGCTTGAGCCATTACCAGATGGAAGCTTACCGAATAGAAATATACGTGAAGCAGTTTTGAAGATCCTGAATGATGTTCGGAAGGGCTCCCTTGATTTTTTCTGTGATAACTATGAAATTAAAAAAAAAAATTGTGGGTTAATATTATGTGTTTTCCCTGCAGTTTCCGATCGATTTGGAGCAGCAATTTCGGAAAGAACAGCTGAAAAAGAGTGGCCTTGGAAAGGTCAGATTTTATGTAATACTATAGCAATATCCATGCACTCATTTCTTTTAATTTTAACATTTGAAAATTAATTTTTCTCTTATTTATGGTAATAATTATTGGACTAATTTGGATGCCTGCGCAACATTTTCGTAGGTCGTTATGTTTTTCTCAAAGTCTGATGAGGAGACTGCAGCCAACCGAAAACTTGCCAAAGAGTTGGTTGATAAATGGGTAAATACAATTTATCATTTTTCTATCCCAGCTTTTGAAGGATATGCAAATTTTCCAAATTTTATCTATTTTGATCAGTTTCTTCCTTTCTTTTTAGCTGGGTGGGGGGTGGGGGTGGTCAGCTTGAATGTTCAGAAACACAAAAGTGAAAGAAAACCTTGATTTTTATTTGTAAATCAAGTGATATTTGGTGGTCATCTATAATCATAGAGGATATGAATTTGTGTTATCTGTTTAGAACTCTAAATCTTGTGATTTATACTTATAAACAGTTTTCCCACTTTTATTTGTATCCATCCTGAATTTGAAATTTCACATGGTAATATTCATATTAATTTTCTATCAGTGGATTCTCAATGACTTTAAATTTCTGAATGTTATTTGTACAGAGTCGACCACTGTTTAACAAGAGCATGAAGTTTGAGGACTTCAAGAACTTTGAAGTTGAAAGCATTTCCAGGAGGCCTTCTGTTAAATGGTATTGTCTTTTCAATGAATAAATTAATCACCACATGGAGTCTATATATATGTCATCCCGAGACCCTGACTTTGATTTAGCTAAATTTTCACAGTAAGAGGCTGCATCCTGCTTGTTGGTTTTCAATGGCAGGCCAAATTCCAATGTATACCTCTAAGTTTTAGTTCCTCTGCCAATCAACAGGGGGGCAAAATCTGGCCGATCATCATCATTATCTTCTAGGCAGAATGCCTCAAGGCCTAAAGCAATGTCTATGGATTTTGTGGTTCGCCCTCAATCCAAGGTTGATCCAGATGAAGTTCGTGCACGGGCTAAACGAATGGCACAAGATCAGCGTCATGCTAAGGTTCGTAGCTGTTTATCACTTGGAGAAAATTTCTTAGTTGCACAACAATTAGAGCATGCTGTTGATATTTTAATTTACTATGAACAGTATATAATTTCAATATTTATTGCTTCTATATGGTAAAAAATGTCAATAATCCTTGCTCACTTTTTCTTCTAAAATGTGAATGTTCTTATGTTTCCCTCAAGCAAGTGCATATTTTTAGTGTTTGTAAGTAGCTGTGCATTTCAGAATATTTCTGCACTGGTATTTCGTGATATCTTTGATAGTATGTAATATAGAGGACCACATGCTTCAATGCACATTAATTTTATTTATGAACTACCTCTTAGTTTTGCTATATTTGGTGGGTCGAATTTAATTTAATTATAATTAAAAGGTTGAATTTTTTATATATGATATGTAACTCATGAATCAATGATAAATCTTACTTTTATCTTTGAACTCATGACCTGTTAGCTCATCAAACAATGAGTCTGCTCCAATGAGGTTATGATGATAAAATTAGCACGAGTTAGTAGAGAGTAGTTAACTTAATTATCCATACTCTATTTGCAGTCGAGAAATTATGTAATGGAACAAGAGAACTGATTACATGTTCTAAATATGATTAGTACTTAGTTTGATACTTTGATGTTACAAGTTATGCTGATGAATGGACATATATTTCTTGGTTGCAATAGAACATTTTATAGTCATTAAATATTTTCTGTTTTGTTTAGAATGTGTTCTATGCCTGCAGATGAACAAGAAGCTGCAGCAACTGGCAGCACCAAAGCAGAAGCAGTTACAGGCTACGAAACTCAGTGTGGCGGGTCGTGGCATGGTGAATTATCTCTAGTCATCTCATATTGCCTTGCAAATGAACTAGGATAAAGGAATGTGCCGTGTTACTATCATAAAAGCCTATTTCATTTCACAGTGCTCAGTGACGGGTTGTTCATCGATTTACTTCTGCTTATTCAAGTTTTTGTTGTGTCGGGTCAGTCTATCCTTGGATTGTTATATATGTTGTATAACATATATTTGTTGTTCGATTTAAACCTTATTATTATCCTTTTGAACAAGTCTTGCTTTTGGATGAATCATGTTGGTTCGAGACTTTCTTTATATTGAGCCGTTGATATGACGTTCTTTCATCTTTTGTCACATCTTTATTCTGTATTTCAACTTATTCGTTTGTTTGTTTGTAAAAAGAAGGTATGAGAAATGTATGTAGGTGTGTTTGTCCTTCAAATTCAACATATAGGAAAAACAGTATCCCCTCCATTTCTAAATCCAAGAGACTTAAATTTTTATTTTTGATAAATTTTACCATTTCTCATTAATTGGAAAGAGAGATAGATATGGAAAAGTTGCAGTTTTTTTAAATTTCTTTTCAAGGGTATTTATGTATTATAAGACTTTTATTTACCTAAAATTTAGATAATGAATATTATTCGTATATTTGTGTAATAATCTTGAACGACTTGCATTTAGAAATGAAATGGAGAGAGTAATTTTACCATTTCTCATTAATAATCTTAAACGACATGCATTTTGAAAAAATTCAATTCATAGCTACCAAGAAAATATCGCATTTTCTGTTTCAAGAAAAAAAAACAATTTTTCTAGTACAATTAAGTTTATTAACGCAAATACTTTCTATATATGATCATTAGACAAAGATGTTTCAAGTAAAAGGAGACTTCGTGGTGCCCTCATTCTCAGTAGTTATTGCCCAAGTTCCTCCAGTCCAAAGGGGCTAGAGAAAGTACCATATGTACAAGAGATGAAAAAAAGAAACGGCGAAGAGGAACGCAACCCACGCATCAAGAGCCCAAGAGATAAACAAAGGAAAATACCAAATCCAAAAGATGAAAAACGAAAAAAGGAGATAGAGCGAGAAAGCAACATCTAAAGGGGGGGGGGGGGGGGGAATCCTCGCACCCAAAGCCCAAGAGCCTCCAATGGAACGAGAGGGAAGTACGGCCCCGAAGTTTAAAACAAGGCAAAGAGGAAAACTCTTGCACCGGGAGTCCAAAAAACGTCTTACTAGAGATAGTTATTCTATAATCAGACATGTCATGATTGTCATAGTCTATTCTACAATTACACGTCTCCGATGTTAAGAGAGACTTCCTTAAAGAAAAAGTTGAATCATCGATCACTCATAAGCATAAAAGCTCCTTCGAAAACAAAATATATTTTACCCTATAGTGAAAATAACCCCACATGGACGAAGACGTAAACTCAAAACCCCAAAAATGAAGATTTCATGATAAGGGGGCGATGCTCAGATACTTGAATCAAGTTCTAAAAGTAAAAGCCAAAGTAATTAATCCTGAATTTGTGAGGACAACATGAAGTATATGAATTGATACTCAATGACAATTCGGGGTTGCTCCTATTCGTATAATATAACATTAAATAAACTAACATACACTAATGAAAAAAGTGTAGTGTATTTTTCATTTATGACTATAGTATTTTTTTCATTACTACATAAATCATTAAAACTATATATAGACCGACACTATACATAAGTCCTTTAACAAGGCAAAAAGTAAGCTTTCTTGTTTTACATAAAAGTTCAAATACCCCACTCGAGCTCTCTAAATAAACCTCATAGTAGCTTGAGCTTTCGGAGGGTTTGAGACGGGGACACCCCAAACGTTTGTAGCATGCAGACCACGTACGTCTAAAATTCCGATCGACGTGAATGATAGACGAAGGAAATAATGAGCCTGGCCTACAATAATTTTACACGACATCTGTTTACATTACTTTATTATTATTATTATTATTATTTTTAATCTTTTTCCTTCTTTTGATATGAATATATCTAACAGAAACTTGAGTTTTTTCTTGCCAAAGTCCAAATAGCGGTAAGCAATTAAAGGATATTTTGGTAGGTGCATGCAATTTAGTTGGTGCTTTTGGCTTTCTTTCCTCCTCCTCCTCCTCCTCCTCTTCTTCATGTTCATGAGTTCATCTACTAATGCGTTAATTTGCTCTCTTTCACCTAGCTTCATCGCTATTTCTAGGTCATTCCTATTTTTGTTTTTATAAAAACAAAAACAAAAATAGGAATGTGGGTATTGTGCATACTTCAACTGCAAGGGTTGTAAATTATTAAATCATAAATATTTTTCTTTCGTATATATAATCAACTCACATTTTGTAGATGAGTTATATGTGTTATCAAGGCAAAAGAACTCACATGTGTTCGAATGTTTCTGCTACTCAATTCTAAATTTCAAGTGTGATGATCAATTGAACTTTTAATATAAATAAACAATATAATTTAATTAAACATTTAAAACTAAGGGCCACTCTACATCTTTGGGGGTTAATGGCAATTTATTTTGTTAGAATTCACCATATGGATTGTGATAAGTTTTCATATATGATTTGGGCCTAACTCAACCTCAAAAACTAGCTTGTGAGGTGATGATTGCCTAAGAACTTATAAGGTGAGATTAACTATGATTTTCAACTCATGTGAGACATTTAGTCTCAATACTTCCCCTTCACGAGTGGACGGACTGAATGTATGAGTGAAACAAGCCCAACACGTGATATATTAACGCCAACCTTGCGAATTGAGACATGTGGGTATAGGCCCAACACACGAACACTTTGGACATTTGTTAACCGGAGAAATAAATGACACATGTTTCACCACATGGATTATGCTAGCTTTTGAGGTTAAGTTATGCCTAAACCATGTAATTGGACTTAATTCAATCCATGTGGTGAATTATAATACGATATTAGAGCCCCAAGTTGAAGTGAACCACCTTCTTACGTGATGGACTTCTCCTTATTCACATGATGGGATTATTCTTCACCTACACACATCGCCCAGATAACAAAGACATGTGTTATATCATTCTTCGCCCATTTAATAAAAGGCATGGACGATCATTATTAGTGTGTTGGGACCCACATACCGTAATGTGCAAGGTTGGGCTTTAATATGTCACATGTTGGACTTGTTTCACCCACACATTCAGCCCGCCCACACGTTGGTTAAAAATCATAGTTAAATCCAATTTATAAGGTCTTGAGCAATCCTCACCTTAAGCCCGCCGACACGTAAAGGGGGAGTATGTCTCACATTGGTTAAAAGTCATAGTTAAGTCCACTTTATAAGGTCTTGGACAATCCTCACCTTACAAGCTAGCTTTTGAGGTGTGTTAGGCCCAAGCCATGTAAGTGGAATTAGCCCAATCCATGTGACGAATTCTAATATTTACCCCATGTGATTATCATAATGTTCAATTTACCCCCTGTATTTTGAAAAGAGCAATTTACCCCATGTGATTTTAAAAATATTTCACACTGCCTCCCTATAAATTTTAAGCCTTAAGAAAAAATTGAATTGACAATAATATTCCATTTTATGTGGACTATTTTACCTCTCTAAAGGGTAGTTTCGTTTTTTCACACAATATATTTCACGCCCACTTTCATATTTGAGCAAGTGAAATACACTCTCCAACTCGAAAAGATAAATTGCTCCTTTAAGAAAATTATAGGGGTAAATTGTCATTAACCCATCTTTGACACATGGGCAAAATTTTTGGATGTTTCCGCTACTCAATTCTAAATTCCAAGTGTGATGAATTTAACATTTGTTATGAATAAACATCTACATCTTTGGGACATGGCCAAAATATGAAGCACTGAGTCCAATATTGAGACTAAGACGATACTAAATTGAAATTTGTTATTTTTTTTATTTTCTTTATTTTCTAACTAAGTAACCTTTTAACATAATTTTTCCTAGTATTTTCGAAATATTTCTGAAAACATTAAAAAAAAATTCTATATTCAGCTGGTCTAAAACATAAATCAAAATCCATGGTCACATTATAGGAACTAACAAATGCATAACAAACATATACACGAGCCTACAAAAAATTTAATTTCGGACACTTGGTTTGAGCATTCATGCCGTTAAAGTATGGCACAATAGCGAAGTAGAAGACTCATTTCTTTTAAAGACGAATCTGAAAAAAAAAAAATCAACAAAATAGAGAATCTAAAGGAAATAATTCGATTAAAACATCTTATTGAAGTCTAAATCATGTTACATTTATCAATTATCCCTAATAAAAGCAGCCCCATATTTTGAAAAGGGACAATGACCTAAAATTCAAGAAGTAAGAATTAAGAACTCAAAGTTAGCATACGATAAACAATTATTATTAACGAAACACATAGCACAACAAATTTGCCCAAAGACGAACAAATTGCAAAGGCCTAAAGACGAAGATATCCTCTTCTTCCCGTTCTTTCAACATCTAAATCACTTCTCCTAACAAACGACTTCCGGTTAAGAGACCAACTTCTTCTCAGAACTTGACTTCTTCTCCAACCCACTACACGACTATAAAGAGCCGGAAAAAGAAAGCATAAAAGCACAACCACAAGCATTGCCACACATAATAACAATACATTACGAAAACCATCTTTCAAAGTCGGATCTCTTTGTCCTGTCCAAGGAACACCTCCAACATTCATCCCAAACACTGTCAAAAAGCAAAAATAGAAATTTATTTAATTTTACAATCGGATGTATGTGATTAAATAACTTCGAAGAAAATTTTAGACGCGGAAACCTAACCTCCGGTGATTATTGATAAAGGAAGAAATATGATGGATAGAAAAGAGAGATAGTATAATTTTCTATTTATTTGCTCTGATTGCCAACTATCAAGCCCAGCTTGGATTGCTGTGACTCTATTAGCTATAAACCCGACATTCTCCTTCAGTCTTCTTATACGCCCAATTAGCTCTTCCAAGGCATTGATGTCTTCATGGACAAACCAGTCTTTTGATGAACATTTTTCTTTAACTCGGGGGAATACTTGCTCTCCATGTGCGATCACCTGCATTATGCAAAAACACATTTGTATCAGGAAAGCTCTCAAAATGCAAAGGGCAAAACCGATTATTAAGAACGGGTAATTTATGCAAATAGAAACGAGAAACATAGTAACAATGCATTGTTATCCCAGTATGATAAAACATTATATATATACTTTTTCTTTTGGGAGAGGGGTGGGAGGATGGACAGCCCCCAGCCTCTATAACATTCCGCCACTGTCTCCATGGATTAAGGTTACAAGCCTAAGGGTCAAAATCACTAAATACCTGCATTAGGCGCTGCAAGTCGAGATGCATTTTTGGAAATTTCCGGTCATCTAACATTTGTTTCTTCAAAACAAAACCACCTGAAACCAAATTAGAAATTATGGAGAAGCATAGTGATGCAGATAATTTATGAAAATAATCACCAAACAACTAAAATAAGAGCTACTGTAACTTTTTTTATTTATTATAGAACTAACTTTCGTTTTTGTTTTCCATTTCTTTTTGCTACCCAAACTTAATTGTACCATAAGAAAAACTTTTTCCATCTACAGCTTCCTTGATTTTTGATCAAGAGTTGATAGAGAGCAATTGAGGATAAAATGCAACACTAGTTGGTAGTGCATCCAAAATTTTATTGATGAATTATATAGCAAAAAATGTTATTAATCTTCAGTTGATTGAAAAGGTATAATCTAATTTCATCATTCTTTCAAAATTCTATATTGGTAGTGTGATATCATTCTTCTACTTTGAACAAATTAATTTTGAACTTTTGATATTTTCGGTTTATTCTGTTCTAGATAGATGTATTAATTGATTTTCACATAGTCTCAGATGACAAATACTTAATTACCAGATTTCCAATCTAGCACATCAAATTAGAAATTTATATTATTGTCTAGAAATGTGAATGTCAAATGAACTAAATTAGGTTAAAGCAACCATCTACCCAGCCACAACACTTTGGACCAGTCCCTTTCTTCAGTAAAACTATGTTCCTTCTCTTTCCCTTCTTATTTCTCTCTTCGTTTCAATGAAAACTCTAGCTAACTTCATAGTAGGTACATGCTCCTGTTTAGATCTGGTTCCCCCCCCCCCCCTACTAAGTATTACATGTAGAATAAAAAACAGACGTAAAAATCAAACTTAAATAAACATATTTGAATATAACGGTATGATTTATAATAAGGCAACACATACTGGAAATATATCAGTTTTCCTTTTAACTAATAATGTAAAGAACTTTCATAGAAAATATTAAAAGTAATTCATTTAGTGAACCAAAATGCATTGCATTCAGAAGAAGAAGAAAAACATACCTTTGTCCAGCTCAAACTCGACTGAGTCCAGCTCAATCTCAAGTTTTGTCACAACATCTTGAAGGTGATCCACGTGTGTATCAATGATATGCACAACTAGATTCGAAACAGACCTGGGCACAGGGTTATCAGCTTCTTCAGAATGATTCATAGTCAAGAGAAAATCAAGAACATGTTCTTTAATTACCATTCCGCCCCTGTCCTCTTCACCACCACCATAATTGGGACTCTCCACAACTGGAACCTCAGACAATAAAGATTCATTTGCAGGCGAAAAACCCAATCTTGGAACACGGCCTAATGACACTGTGATAACCGAATTCTCAGTAACTCTTGCTGCAATTCTAAATGTAAATTTGCTAGAAGCAGGGCCAGGTGAGTTAACTCGGAATACAAGAGCACCATCTACGTGCCCACAAAATGGTCCATTGCTGACCAAGGACAGGATGTCTTGGAGCTTTAATGGAGGACAAAGTACATCTATGAGGTATTGTGCAGATTGCGATAGTTTTTGGTTCCCCTTTGGAAGCTCTACATGATACCAACAGAATTCTTTATCTCTACCCTCTATAAGGTCCCATTCCTTGTTATAGTAATTCCCATCCCCATCAAATATATAGGCCTTTTTCCTCACGGCACCAGGATAACGCGAGGATTGAAAATGGTTTTGTCCATGATTTCTACGTGTAGATGGCTCTATATCTGCAACCTCGTCTCCCTCACCATCTACACGATTAAGCTCCATTAGTTTCCTAAACTTTCATGCGCCGAACAATCCTAGAATCCAACGGTTAGCACAAAGGAAACCCAGCAGTGCTCACTTCTTAATTTCAACTTCAATACCCTCTTTTTATTGCTAAAAAAATTCAGTAAATAAATATCACCCACAATACCTTATTAAGTTAGTGTTGAAGGGCAATAGATTGACTATCACCAAATAAATCAACTGTACCTCTTCAAATAATAACAAGATCGAGATTAATGATTACATTAATTTGTGAAAAAAATCTTCAGGTTTCCAAATCACCATTTGTGCACCCCTGAAACATGAACATAATTCTTTACTACCAATGACTCAGTAATATTCCAAATCAACTACTTTTATTACTGTCAACAGCAAAAATAAATCTCGAGTCTATGTAAACATCAATGCAATTGCTATGAAACAAATATAAGTGATCTTTACCATTTTAATCCGATTGCTTTGAAACTCAAAAGGCAATTCTGAAAGTGAGAGGACGAAAAACCCACAAAAAACCACCACTCAGAAAACCCAATCTAGAAAGAGTCCAACGCTCATCAATTAAAATACATATAGAGATAAACCACAGCAAAAAGATTCAAATACTCCTGATTCGTAATTTATTTACAAACAATTTACAAATATGGAAAAGAAATAAATGTGGAGAAAATGAGGGAGGATCAATCAGAGTAGTCAGCGGTTAAATCGGAAAATACTAGTATAAAACATCTAGTTGGTGGTTTCCTTGAAATATCTTCGTGCTCCCTCATGACCTGTGAAGACATTTTAATTTCTTATTTGGGATAATTACATAACCTCCCTGTAGTCTTTTGCATTTGACTTTCAATCCCCTCCAAATATCAGATTTCCAAAATTTTACAAAACTCTCACGAATACTAACGGAGTTGGATAAAATTTATGAAATGACCTAATTATCCTCGTCAATTTGAATTAAAAAAGTATGAAAAATCTGATTAACAAAATATCTTATTTACCTTTGTAATAATGCACAAAATTACAATATTACCCATACAAATTTAATTTGAATGGATATAAAAAGTTATTATTGCACATTGGTCCCTAAACTTTAAAAAATTAATTTTATACATAAAAAAAATCACCTTATCCCTAACCCCCACATCCCAACCCCATCCACGCCGTCTCCTTCCAAGAAGCATCGTCAACAACGGATCTAAGATTCCAGGTCGAGGACGACTTGGAAGAAGTCAGGTCAGCCTGGAAGGAGTCAGGTCATCGTCAACCTGGGTTGAAGAACCCAGGCCTGCGACGGCTTAGGGTTTGTCCTGCTGTCGCTCACCAACTTGGAATCTTTGATCACGGGCTGACGACACGGCCTGGAAAGAGTGGTGCATGGTTGGGGACGACGGGTGAACGAGGGACGGGAAGGGGAAGATGGTGAGTTTTTTTTTAATAATAAATAACTTTTTATTGATTTATAATAATTTTTTATGATTTTATAATAATTATTTTATTAAATCGGGTATTTGAATGAGTATATTTACTTTTTATAAAAAAAAATAATTTATAGTTAAAATTTTGTGAAATTTTATAGTACTGATTATTTATGAACATATGAGTATTTTTATAATGTCTAATAATTTATGTTCAAGTTTTTTTTCATGATTAAACGTAATTCATCCATTTATCCTTATATTTTAATTATGATTTTTTATATTATAAAAATTATGGGTTAAATGTGAAAGTTGAATATATTTACATTTGTATTTATGTTCTACATTGTTTTTATAATAATTAACCATAATTTATTTACTATTCCTAATTTTAAAAGTATTATGAAAAAAATGATGTGTTATTATATTTTTATTTTAAGAATATATATATATATATATATATATATATATATATATATATATACTCTAATAAAGTGATTATAAAAATTACGCATTAAATGTGAAAGTTGAATGTATATACATTTTTATTTATGTTTTTCAATGTTTTTATTATAATTAATCATAATTTATTTACTTTTTCTTGTATTTTAATTGTAAAAACTTTATGAAAAAATATATTTATTTTAAGAATATATACGTAAATAAATTGATTATAAGTTTCATGTAAATTTTACAACATTTGAATTCATACTTATACATATACATTACAAAGAAATTCCTCATATGTACCAAATATAACAAAGACATCATTGTCCACCAAACTGCTACAGTAAACTGAAGTGTAAAATGGGATTTTCATTAGAAATTGGGGTGATAATGTCAGAAACTAATGAATGTAAATTTTTTAAAACCTCGGAATTGGATGCGAAATGCACCAAACTACAGGGAAGGTCCATGTAATTATCCCTTGTCATTTTTATAATTTTGCTTTTCTATCTAATACTTGTCTTAATACTGGATAATGAACCTTTGCAGATTGCACTCCCAAGATTGCTGTTATTGCAGAAAGCCCCCTATAAAAATATAACTTCACAATCCCCCCCCTATAAATAGCAATTTCACCTAAGACCATCTCCAACCGAGCCGGCAACCGGGCATGAGGGGAGGTTGCCGGCTGTGCTCGGTTGAAGATGGCAAAGGGCAATAAGGCGGGCAATTTGGGCAGGGCGGGCAGGGGGCTGGGGCAGGCAGGAGGGCAACCGGGCTGTCGATCATTGACCGCCCGCTTGCCGGCTGGCATACGCACTGGATCTCTTTTTTTTTTTTTAAATTTTAGTTTATGCTTAATTAGACCCGTTAATTTCATAACTCAATATTACTTCTTCACCAATTTGCTTTAATTTGGTGAGATTTGAGTTAATTTGGTGGAATTAAAAATTGGGGTGAAAAATCTCCTTAAACTGCTGCTGTACGTGAAGAAAGGGTGGGGAAGATGAGTAATTTACACATTCAGCCCCCATATTCTGTCCCTGGTCAAAGTCACCCACAAACTTTCAATTTTGCTGAAAATTTGACTTAATTTATAAGACTTAATTTAAATTTATGAATTTAAAAAGACTTAATTTAAAAATAAATTTTATTTAATACACAAAAAAATTATGATAACGAAAAATAACAACCCATGGTTTATGAAAATTTTATAGACTTGGTCTATGTAAGAATTTTTCACTGTTATAACTCAAACTACAATGGTTTTTTTTTCTTTTTTCCTTAAAGATATTACATATATTACAAACATCACTAATAACCTCTAAAAATAAAATTGGAATATTTTAGGGGTAAAAGACATATTGTAAGATGATAACAAATTGAATTAATAGATGTTAATTGCCCTTCGGTTGGAGATGGGTTTTTTAAGTAGGTCGAAAAGGCATGAAGGCAAGGCAAGAAGGCAAGACAATTGGGCAATTAGGCAAGCAATTGGGCAATTGAGCAATGACTTCGGTTGGAGATGGCCTAAGTTGCACTACCTAATTGGAAGGTAGGAGCAGATTTATAAGTGCAAACAATATTTAAGTACGTTTTGTAATACTAGGACTTGAGAAAAGAAAAAGAATCTAGTTGTGTGGGTGAATTTGATTTTTACTATCTAGAATTTATTTCGAGGTTAAAGCATTCACCTTATTACTTAGATTTTATTTAATATATTTTGAGGCATTATCTAACATATTAAGTGGACATACCCCTTCTAATATTTTGTAGGAATGAAGTCATTAACATCGTCGTCTGGCGAATAATATGAACGTTTCAGATTCTTGAAAGGACTTGGATCTTCATAAATCTATTAACATGTACGTTACTACTTTACTTATCAAATTAAAGAATAAAAATTATACGTTACTACTTTTGTTATTATTTCATTTTAAGAAGAGGATTAAAATTCAAACCTTTTTACCACAAATTTAATAATTCCAAAGGTAGTTTTTGTCTATTATTTCCCCTAAAAAAATTAAACAAGAAATAATAGAACAAAATACATAAATATATTACAAAATAAACACTAATTAAAAAACAAGATAAAAATATTTAAATCAAGGGACGCCACTTGGCGGCCCCTGATTGTTGTATGGGTAGACGCGTCCAAGCAGCTGATGCATTTGCCAGGGGTAGCTGAGGTAATCCCACTCCACCAATAATTCCTACAACCCCAACCCTGCATTGGGTTTGCCCTAAGGCCATCTCCAATGGTGCCGGAGGGGGCAGGGGGGCTTGTCGGAGGGGCAGCCCGGGGCTTGAGGCAGGGCTCGCGGGAGCCCTGTCCAGAGCCCGGGGCACGTGTTTCAGACCCCACCCCCCAATGATTTTTCCTTTTTTTTTTGTTTTTTTTTAATTAATTTAAAGGATTTTAATAAATTAAAAGAAATTATTTTTAAGTGAAAAGTACACTACATCACTTTCTTCAAACCAATGTAGGATAATTCCTTCTTCATAGATTAAGTTATCATCCCACATTGGTTTGAAGATCATTTTTTAATGAGCTTCTAGTAGTATAAAGCATGAAGGAGAAACATTATTTTTTTAAGGAGAAACATTTTGTTCATTCCAAAATGTAACATTAATTTTTTTTAAGAACAAATGTAAGTTTTAATTAATAAAAAATTAAATTTAAATGAACTTAACTTTAATTTTAGAAACTTAACATTAATTTATTATTGTGTGAAATTATTAGTTTTAAAAAATTTAACTTTAATTAGTTTTAACTTAGAATATTATAATTTAAGAAACTAAACTTAACATTTTATTATAATTTCTTTTATTATACTTTATTTCTTGTTTCCTATGTTGTTTGTTGTATTTCTTTTCTTGTTTATTGTATTTCCTATTATGTATGAATTTTAATTTCATGATTATTTACTCTCTTTAGTTTTAATATTAAAATATTATTATTAATTTAATTAAATTAATAAAATTATTATTAGTATTATTAATACTAATATTAATAAAAACTAGAATTATAAGTGAGAGTGGACATTGTTTCAAATTGAATTAATTTTATTTTGAAGCCCTATCATTGAAGACGACCAGGCAGGGCTCGGGGACCCTGCAGAAGCCCCGTGTAACCATTGGAGATGCTCTAATAATCCAACCTTGCACGTATGTATGTTTGTTGGTTTGGAAGTCCAAGTTTGTACTACACTATAATACAGAAGAAGAATAACAATACTTGAAATTCATTTACCATGATGGCCCAGATAATACAATTTGGCCCAAATAATAATAATAATAATAATAATAATAATAAAGGCTACGGAGTACTGAAAATTTGCAACAGTTAGGTTGAGCCTGTTTTTACCATAAAACTGATAAATGATGTATAATAATTGAAAGTTGAAACCAATTAAATGAAGCAAATAGCTAGTGTGAAATTTTACGGGCAGTTTGTTTGAGTTTTCTTGACATTCTTTTTAGAGATTCTTGATTATCTTACATCTTTGAAAAAAAATTAAAGTTAGTATATGTTTGAGTTTTTACATACAAAATTTGGTACAATTCTAAAAACTAGAAAATGTTATTTCTTGAGTTTTTAAAAGGTGTGAAAATAATTCCTAAAGAGGAAAAGGACTTAGAATTCTTTAAATATTTGAAGAAGTAAATCATATCTGTCCTAGTTATATATGTGAATCATTACGATTCTAGGATGTATTTGATCCAAGGCCGGATCCGACTACAAATATCCCAAATAAATTAGGACAAATTTGATCTGCAGCATGACTCAAACTAATTCAAAAGAAGTTAATATATAGTCCTGTACAGTAGTACTATGGAAGAAAAATAGTGTGGGCTTAAAGGGGCAAAAGTCCACTCTCACTCCAAGCAGGCAAGTTGATAGACAGTATTAGCCACTTAAATGGACGCTTTACTCGCACATAACAAAGTGCGGCTGCCCACGTTGCATACTTGCATGCTACCTGCACGTGCTTCCTTGTCGTTTCCCATATTACATAGTATTCTAGTATAACTCAATCAATTATTAAAAAAGAAAAAAGAAAAAAGAAGATATTCTATAATCAGTAATAAGTCTATTTATTTTAACATAAACCACTTTAACCATGTTGCAAAGCTAATAATGTTAATAGTTTTATGGTGTGATTCCTTTTGTTATTATCAATTATTATATACTTAATTAAGATCTTGATATAATAATTAATTTACTCTAATTATGTTGCGTAAATATTAGCCGTTTACATTAAATATTACATAAAAGTTTTCTATTTAAAGGAATCTTAACTTGAAACCACACATTAATATTCCTCTAATGAAAGTTTTTCTTTTTTGATAATAATGATAATAGTTGATTAATTAGAAAGACAGCTATATAACTTTAAGAAAGCTAGCTGGAGTCAGATGAGAATAGCGTGAGTAGAGGATCTTATCAAGATTCTCATGAATGTTGGGATTGGGATGGGATTCCCTCCATAATTTGGTCCAATCATTTTTTATTTATTAATTTCAATCAATAATATTGTAATGACACTTACAACTAGCAGTCAATTAAATACAGACTTATCAAACTAACTAGCAGTCAAATAATAAATAGAGACTTATCTGCCGAACAAAATTAATACAAAAACTTAATAGTAGCACAAACAAACAATAGACTTGTCCAAGATTCAATCTTTTCCATACCATTGACATTGACTTATACGCACAGTACCATTACTAATTTGGAAATTTGGAACTGTGTTCACACTAGTACTCGTGTGGATAAATTGAAAATCAATCTAGTCTATTTGAATCTCGATTGAGAAAATTGTGTTTGAATTTATTCTAGTATATATATTTATTCTAGTATATATATTTATTAAGTTATTTGAGTTTAACTAATGTTCGATTTGATTAGCATTTGTTCATTTATTTTAATAAATAAATTAAGTTAAAAAACAATTCTAAACTTTATAAGAAAATCAAATTTAAATAACATATTATTCGTTTTTTAAATAATATAAAATATTCAAAATTTTAACCTTGCATATGATTAGTTGCAATTTTTTTTCTTAAGTAATGATTACTTGCATCTACAATATATATTTTTGACACTATATCATTCTCATTATAAGTAATTTGGTTACAATCAAATCAAAGATGTGTTAAATTTTCTAATAATTAAACACTTTGCTAATTAATGTCATTGTGACTTGATAAGAGTAAACCTAGCGTATGGTCAATTGGTCGTCGTGCAATGTGATTTATGTTAGATGATTTCAAGGGAAAGAAGAAATGGATGTGATCTGCTCTCGAACTATGGAACACTCCTATTAAGTACCCAAACTTATTTGATTTTGAAATCAACATTATGCTATATGATGGAGAATATTTTACACGTAAGAACATGACAGGCTTCAGATCGAGCTAAAGTGGTCTTTTCGACCTGTCATTACATATCTCATCGGCCTGCCAGGCCCATGGATATTTGGTGAGCCGCTCGATGTCTTATACCTATCATATGACTCTTTTAGAGCTAGGAATATTATCTTATAAATATGAGATTTATCATTTTATTAAAGGTTGGAGTCTGAATTACTCCTTTAGCAACAATACATAATTTTCGCTTTACAATTACGTTCGTTTATTGAGATCACTTTGTTAAATACTTTGAATTGCACCATCGTGAGAAGTTTACATACTTTACAGTTATGTGCGTTTATTGAGATCCCCGACCAGAATAATCCATTGCAACCACCCACTCAACAAATTCCCCCGCCCCTCTCGGCCGATCAAGAAAAATTAAGACAAATTGCTCAACTTATGAGCACGTTATGCGCATAAATACTGCAGGAACTCGCCCAAGAGGCAGTTAACCCAAGGGTAGATGCAGTTTAGGCTCCTATAAAATCTAATAAGAATAGGAGGCCTCACGGGGAAGCTGATTGGGTTTCCGATCAAGTTGATAGTCCAGAGGGTGATCAACGCTCTCAAGTTTCTCCGCCCCTCAATAATGGAAGACCAGTGAATACCAACATTGATAGGATGGTGGATGAACGATTCTCTGAGAGAGACATCAGGCAAGAGCCGATGCTCGTCCTGAGCAACCTCGATCTAAAGAACATACCATTATTACGATCGACAAAGATATAGTTCCCCCACTTAGAGACAATCGACCAACGAGAGGATTCTCTGAGAGAGACATTGATAGGATGGTGGATGAACGAGTGGAGCATAGGTTATTGACAATTAGACAGCCCTGGCCCCGCTCGCGAGAAGTTCAAGAAAGTATCGCGGTCTGCTCCCCCTTTTGTCATGAAATCAAAGACGAGCAGGCCTCAGGACAGTTACACATTTTCTTTTTTCGTCAAATACTCGAAGAAATCCATCACGTGCCACACACGCCATTGAATGGCACATTTTTTGCACGTGGTTGGATCGCAAGTATTATACTAGTAGTACTTAGTACGGACTGCGGAGTACTATAAAATTAATTTTGGATGAATGAATTTGTACCATTTTATGTGGGGTGCTGATTGATTAATTAATTAGTGCATGTTGTTTTGGGGGATATATTCTCAAACTTTTGAATTTCGTGTCTAGCAAAATTCAACAAAAATTTAATGCTTAAATTTCAGTGTAATGTTAGAAAATAGTATCATAGTTTGAATAGCAATAATTCATAGTTTGAATAATAAATTATTATGAAGGTTGAGTTGGATGCATTTATTAGAAATTAAATCAAGAAAAATTTTCAATTTTTTGTTTTGTTTTGTTTGTACATTAGAAAAATTCAGAATTAACTTCATTTTAAAATATCAAATGCCTCAGAAATCAAATGGTGAACCAATAGTTTAGATTTTTCCAGACAATTTCCAAATTACGATTGAGGGTTAGACAGTACGTAGTTTGGGGGTTTATGCTGCTAAGCCAACTCTCCTTATTAAGCAAAAAAAAAAGCCAACTCTCCTTAAATTTTCATATACAAAATTAAAAGCTCATATGACAATTAAGGACCGAAATGAATTTTTCTTGATGATATAATTTATATATATATGAGCTATAATAATATTACATCCATTCATTAGCTTATTTATAAAGAGAAATTTAATTTCTTGCCGCGCTCAAAGATTTTTACAGATATAATGTCAACTTCTTTCATATATTAAAAAAGAAAGAAATATACCACTCCCCCCACCCCACCCTATCCTGTTCCTACCCACCCCTCAAATTTCCAGTCTTGTTGGACTGCCCTCCCTCCAACTTTTCACTCCCATTAACCTTTATATATTCCAAAGCTTAATTAACAAAAAAATAACTTTTCACAACATTAATAAACTTATCTCCTCTAATAAAGTTTGGCCATGGGAACTTTAGAATTAGACTCTCCATACCCAAATACTACCAAACAACAAAACATCATCGACGAAGATGATGAATCCCCCATTGAAGAAGTCCGATTAACCGTAACCAACACCGACGACCCGACCCTACCCGTATGGACCTTCCGGATGTGGTTACTGGGTCTACTCTCATGTGTGATGCTCTCATTTCTCAACCAATTCTTTGCTTACCGCACAGAGCCACTCGTCATTACCCAAATTACAGTACAAGTGGCTACGCTGCCCATAGGCCATTTCTTGGCGGCGGTATTGCCCGACAGGAAGTTCCGGGTATTCGGGTTTGGACCCAGATTGTTTTCTTTGAACCCGGGTCCGTTTAACATGAAGGAGCATGTGCTTATTTCTATATTTGCAAATGCTGGAAGTGCTTTTGGGAATGGGTCGGCGTATGCTGTTGGGATTGTTACAATTGTTAAAGCTTTTTATGGCAGAAAGATTTCTTTCTTGGCTGGTTGGTTGCTCATTATCACCACTCAGGTCATTTTTCTTTTTTCTTTTTCTTTTTTCTTATTTTTATTTGATTGTTACAATATACTTGTTTGTTTTGTGATTCAGTTATTTTATTAACTTAAAATTAAAAAAATGAAACACAGTTTTATTAAGCTCATCGAAAGGGATTTTTTCAATTTTATCTCTTTGTTGTTAGAGATAAACAAAGGTTTATAGTAACTATGTTTGTCTTTTTTGATTGGTCGTTAATTCATTGTTTTAATTTGATTTTGAATAATTTAGATGTGATCATAGAGGATATAAATTAGATTTTGACATTTGTCATTAGTGAAGAGAAAACGAGGTTTACAATATTTTTTTAGTTCTTAAGTCATGATTGGTGTGGTACTTCCATCAACAATATTTTAATATTTTTATTTTGGAATTACAGTATATTTTATAATATACAGTATTTGAATAATAATTATTACTGAATAAGATTTAATAAATATTGTAGGTATTGGGATACGGTTGGGCAGGCCTATTGAGAACGTATGTTATCGAGCCGGCCCACATGTGGTGGCCCAGCACTCTGGTCCAAGTCTCTTTGTTTCGGTTAGTAATTCTTTTATACTCCGTATTTAATTACTTGGTACTAATTTTCATTGTTTAAAATAGTAATAGTATCATCATTATTACCTTAATAAAAACATTTCATTTTCATACGTACTTACTTTGAAATTCAAAGACAGGTAAAAAATTAGATATTACACTAGTGGATTTAATCCATTGGGGTTGAATGAATGCCACATGGACATGTGAGGACAAAAATTGTCCTCTCATGCCCATGTGGTATTCATCCAACACCCGAATGGATTAAATCCATCGGGGTAGGTACTAATTTTTTGCAACATGGACAAGACAATATTATTGATGAATATCATGCCCGTACCGGCCACTTGAGCTATTATGATAAGTCCAAATAACAATTTGCATTAGTTCACGTGCGAGTCTTTGCCCTCCTCCTCCTCCTATTACAGCTCAGAACAGCTAGCTTGCAACTAGTTCTTCTTTTTCATTTCATGGATTACTTAATTATTGATTGTCATTAAGTCCTCAACTGCAGACCATCAATTACGGCTAGATTTATGAATTAGTATATATTTCACCCAGTCCCAGGAGTCACACAATCATTGACTAAATCCATTTGGTACTATAACAATAATTTCATGCACTCCAGTTCTAGTCTACTATTAATGCTTAAAATTAAATTCACTTTGTTATGTTACTTAGGATATACTATAAAAAAGCACGTTGTGCTGATAATTGAAGACTACAAAAGAGCACAAAAATAGTGCGTCAGTTTTCATTTTTTTTTTTTTTATCTACTCTTTACTATTTTTTTTATTTTTATCTACTACATATTGTGTCACTTTTAACAACCTGTTGAATTGAGAACGAATAGTTTTTTTCTGAAATGAATTATACCCACCACAACTGAAATACTTATATAAAAAGAAATTGTAAATGGAACAAAAAATTTTTATAGATAATAATGTAACTTTTCATATAATCCTCAATTAGCATCAACATCATCAACTGTAAGAAATGAATATGCTCATCAGAAATATCTTTATGTTAATGAAGGATTCTATGACAACTTATATTATCTTTTTTTCATCTTCACTTCGATGTGCAAATGCAAATGTACAACATGACATTGAGGGCTATGTTTGATTCGTGGATTTGAGTGAGGAAAGCAGTAAAGAAAATGTTTTTCTTGCATCAAATGACAATATATTGGGCTTAATATGATATTTTATTCATTTTCATTATCCTAAAATCCGAGTTTCAAAGATATTCTTTTACCGATGGATGCTTTTCATCTGAACATTGCAGGGCCTTGCACGAAAAAGACAATCAACGCATGTCAAGGGCAAAGTTTTTCCTAATCGCACTAATCTGCAGCTTCTCCTGGTACCTCGTTCCAGGATACCTCGTTCCAACTCTATCAAGCATATCATGGGTATGTTGGTCATTCTCCAAGTCAGTCACGGCCCAGCAAGTCGGCTCTGGCCTAAGAGGCCTTGGTCTTGGAGCCCTAACATTAGATTGGACAGTTGTAGCCTCCTTCTTATTCAGCCCCCTAATTTGCCCTTTCTTTGCCATAATGAATGTCTTCGCGGGTTATGCACTCATAATTTACCTAGTGCTACCTATAGCTTACTGGGGATTCGACTTATACGGTGCTAGCAAATTTCCGATTTTCTCCTCACACTTGTTCACGGCTCAAGGGCAGAAGTATAACATATCCGCAATTGTAAATGACAAGTTTGAGCTCGATTTGAATAGTTATCAAGAGCAAGGAAGGATACATTTAAGTATGTTTTTCGCATTGACTTATGGTTTTGGTTTTGCGACTATTGCGGCTACTTTAACACACGTCGGTTGCTTCTATGGAAGGTACTACATAACTTAACAAACTTTCTCATGTTCTAAATCATGAATGATTCTTGACTATTTGTGATTTACAGGGAAATATATACGAGATTTAGTGCTTCGTACAAGGGAAAGGAGGACATTCATACAAAACTTATGCGTAGATACGAGGACATACCTTCGTGGTGGTTTTACATATTACTAGCAGTGACACTTGCAGCTTCTCTAATACTCTGCATCTTCTTGAAAAATGAAATTCAAATGCCGTGGTGGGGACTCATCTTCGCTAGTGCCATTGCGTTTATGTTCACACTTCCGATCAGCATCATTACAGCCACAACAAACCAGGTAACTAAAACTATTCATTAAATTACTTATGAAATGTGTAATGACTAAATGTCCCAATGGATAGGAAATCAATACTAAGTTCACTTTATAAGGTCTTGGGAAATCTTTACCTCTTGAGCTAGCTTTTGAGGTCAGTCAGACCCAAGCCATTTATGTTGACTTAGCCCAATCCATTTGAAATCTAAGATGGTATCAGAACAAAACTAAACATGTTATATATGCAGACACCGGGTTTGAATATAATCACGGAGTATGTCATGGGTATCATATACCCGGGAAGGCCAATTGCTAACGTTTGCTTCAAAACCTACGGCTACATGAGCATGTCCCAAGCAGTTTCTTTCCTCAGCGATTTCAAGCTAGGTCACTACATGAAGATCCCTCCGAGATCGATGTTCATAGTTCAGGTATATTTCAACAGAGAAAAAAAAAAAAAAACTTTTAGGCAATGTTTGGTTCTTGGATTTCAGTTAGTAAATTGATAAGAAAAATGAAAATGGAGCACACTGAATCAATTGAAAATTCAGACATTTAATATGTATACAATGTCTGTTTCAGTTCTTAGGAACAATTATTGCTGGGACAGTAAACATCGCTGTGGCTTGGTGGCTACTCACCTCTATCACGAACATATGCCAGGACGACCTTTTGCCACCCGACAGCCCATGGACTTGCCCCGGAGATAGAGTCTTCTTCGATGCATCAGTCATATGGGGTTTAGTAGGACCCAAAAGAATTTTCGGAAGCCTAGGAAATTATAGCTCCATGAATTGGTTTTTCCTCGGAGGTGCAATAGGACCGATCCTCGTTTGGCTCTTGCACAAGGCGTTTCCGAAACAATCTTGGATTCCTTTGATAAATCTACCGGTCCTTTTAGGGGCAACGGGCGCCATGCCTCCAGCAACACCATTGAATTACAATGCTTGGATCTTATATGGTACGATATTCAATTTCTTTGTTTTCCGGTACCGGAAGAGTTGGTGGCAGAGGTACAATTACATTCTTTCAGCAGCGTTAGATGCTGGAGTGGCTTTCATGGCCGTGGTGCTGTATTTCACGTTGAGCATGGAGAATCGAGGAATTTCTTGGTGGGGTACTGATGGTGAACACTGCAAGTTGGCTACTTGTCCTACTGCTAAAGGGATAATAGTTGATGGATGTCCAGTAAACTAATACTAGATATATGTTTACTTAGAATGATTACACTATAATTTATGTCTCTGTAAGTATTTCCAGGAATTACACAACATCAACATTAATTAAAACAAGGCTGAATGTATACTGATGCATGAATGATGCAATCTTGTTCCAAATTACTTAATAGATATTCATTGCTTTTCCGTTTATACTTGTTCTTGTTCAAAGGAGATGAATCATTGAATCAAACATTCATGTCCAAGAGCAACTCCAACTTAAATTATCGAATTTGATGTCTGTTACAATCTTTGAAAAAGTTTAGTTTTGTAACCCAATAATTTAAATTTAAAATTAATGCATATCTAATAATACAATCAAAGGAAAATTCAGACTAAATCAAAACTTTTGATAGGAGGTTTTTAATTGTACAGGAAAATTAGATAGAATATATTATAGAAATCAAGTTTAGAGATGATAGCATTAATACTTGTAATTTAATGTCGAGTATAATTCATTGTAAATTTGTGATCAAAGAGAAACATTGTTTTTGAGTTATACTCGACATAATGTATTGTTTTCTCTGGAGATTGTACTTTGAAGTTTATCATCTGAAACTTTTTATTTGGAGAATTTTTTGCAATATAAAATTTATAATTTGTGATTTATACAACCATTGCTTTCCTTTTGGTGTTGAAACATTTTTTAAAATTTAACATTAGAAAGAAAATAAGTACTTTTATTATTGATTTATAATTTATTGATGTTTTTCACTGCAATTATCCATAAAATTGTACTATTACCATTAGGATCTAGAAACTCTTGAGGGGCAAAATGGGAATTCCTCAAAATAAATACAAATCATAAAGGGTGTACGTGGGTTTTGGCCCGGTCTCGCGAGCTGAGCCAAAATCCTTTTAAATGAGGTTTCGCCAAACCCATAAAACCATAAAAAATCTATTCAGAAACTAAAACTAAAACATATAAAACATTGATTTGACATATACCACCTATTTTTTTTCTCAAATCTCACTAAAAAAGACATTGATTTGACATATATCACCTATTTTTTTCCCTAAACCCCAACATCCAAGCACAATCCAAATGGAGATTCAACTTATTCAAACCACAAAACTCAAGAAGCAAAATTCATCCAAATGAAGTCTCAAATGTTTCATTGAAAGCACCAAATCCAATTGTTTTAAACCGAGATCCGCAAAGCCGAGCCAAAACCAATTCAAATAGACCCAATCCATAGATAGAAACGCCGGATGTACGCAATTCCTGCACCCTGTTTCCATGTTAAATTAATTTAATAAAAATAAAAAAACCTTTGTACGCAATTCATGCTCAAGATATTTTCTTCTCTCTCTTCTATCTTCACCACCAGCGATTAGTGTAACTGGTGTACGATCATAAACACATTTATAATAACCCACTACACTGGTCTTCTTTAGCATCGGAAGCTGCATCTCCAATAACTTTAATTGTAAAACTGCACGCATACACTGATATATACTCTAGGTTAGTGTAGGTTAAAATATTATTGAACAAATCAGTAATTAATGTTATCTTGGAATTTCAGATATGTTAGATAACCTTTATCGTGAAGATGCTATCTGTTTTCTAGATGATGATGATACTTTATGTCTTCAAATCTTTTGATCGGCTGCTACTTAATGATCATATCTGTCGGTTAATGCATTTTAACCTTAATTGTTTTGGTGGTATCGTTTAATGCTTCTTGATTTTCTTATTTCATTGCTTACACTCGACCTATCTCAATATCCCTCCTACACATTCTCTCCCAGCTCAGCTTTGACTGTTGAAAAAAATAGATATAGTAACAATTTTTTTGTTTTTATACGTAGACGTATTATAATTTATAATCTCATGTTCTGCTTGGACTTCTGTGTAAATCTTTCGTATTGTTTATGTCGTCTATCATTATTTGATGGTCGTGTGGTATTTATGATGTGTTTTTAGGGTTTTTAATCTGCTGCTCTCAACCCAATACCTTACCCGTCAGGAATATGAAGGGAAGTGACACTCAATAAAACATGATTCTAATATGTTCTCTCTACAAAACAGGTGAGTGCCACAACTTTCAACTCTGTTTTTGGATTATTGATATGGTTCATGTCATGATTAGTTAAAAATTTGAGCTTTGAATTTGGTCTTTATATCAATCCTACAGCTTGTTTTTAGGTGTTTCTGACAATGAAGCAAAAATCAGATAGTTTTTAGAAATCATTAAATTTGTTAGATGCTTAGATAGGAGTTATCATAAATAAACTCTATTAAATTTGTATTTGATGGTAACATCTAAATTATGATTGGTAAAGAGGCATCAGAATGCTTCAAAAGTGGTTTACACGTCTTAGAAGCCATGAACCTGATGTAGATGTCTTTACATTGTTAGTTTGCTTCTTTAACTTTGTATTTTCGTTGCCAACCAATTGTGCATTGTTGCTTATTTTCACTATTAGCTTCCTCAAGTGTATATGATTTAGCCACACAGCACCGGTGGATCCTGCATTTGGATTTTGGATTTTGTCAGGTATGTAGGGATGTTATTCGTTGAGAAGCATACATTAACAATTTAATGTTTCCTTTGCCTTTATTTCAAATGCTAACTTTATAAATGTATCTCTTGATGTTTATGATGGTGCAAAACCTGTGGCCTGCTAATTTATAAGTAGCAGAGTTGCATGCGGTCTTTATGATTATTAACAGTAACAGTTACAGTCCTAGTTTTGAGTGTTATGGTGGTGAGAAACATGAGCATTAGATGAAAAGTCTGATATTCATATGCCTGATGGATTGGAATTGATGGTTATGTCAATTGTCCTGAATTACAAAAAGCCATGTTGCATTAATAGCTCATATAAACCATAACATGAAAAATATATCTAGTTTGTTTTTTATCTAGTCTGGGGGACATTGCGATGTATTTAAACATAAATTTCATAGGGGTTATCCAAGGGAAAATAAATAATGATAAAGCATTAAAAAAAATATTGAAATTGATTAGTTTGACGGCGACTTTTCTCTTTCGCGGTTCATTTTCAGTATGAATGATAATTACTGTTTGTTTGATGGACCAATTGACCTCCATGTTTGTCAGAAGGAAGAGAAAATCATTGGTGCAAAAGAAGTTAACAGATTTATTATTTCTTTCAGTCTTATTATTTTATCGAAATAGTCAACAACATATTGTGTACACTAATAACATTATTTTTATGCAACACCTTAATTTTATACTCCTTTATCATACATTTTTTGCACCATTTGCTAAATTTGATACATTCAGTCTTTTATGTTTTATTAAAACACTTTAGAATTATTAAATTTACATATAAACAATAGCAATACAGCAAAAAAGAATTAGATGGATGCAGCATTATTTAAGCTACAAAATATTATGACTCTTAGTGTAGAATAATAATGAAATAATTGAAAATAATTGAAAAGTGTCGGACCTCATATTTAGTCTTTTGGTCCAAGGTTAATTTGACATTTTTTTTTTGCAACACTACCTAAGACTGTCAATTGGGCATCCTTTAACAATTAAATCAACTTCAGATTTTGTTCATTAACTTAAATTGTAAAGTGGTCGAATTTAAAGATGTAAGTCTAGGAACTTATCTTGTTTAGTATACGATGATATGACTACCAGTTAATATATTGAGCAATCAAGTGATGCCATGGAATAAATAAATTTTAGGATTTATATGGTATCCTAGACCTTATATAGAAGAGTGATTGGATTAAAATATTAGTTGTATTTTATTTGGAGATCACATGGTACACCATAATAGTATGACATAGCCTAAGTAGTTTTCTTTCTTTTGTTTTGTTTTCCTCAGTATATCTTTTGTGCAGTAGTCGTGTTGAGGGGATTAAGTGTACCAGTCGAGTTGATTAAAAAATATAGTGTGTTTATTCTGTTATTCCATTTACTCATTATATTTTTTATAGATTTTGGTTAGAAATTTAATATTCTACACAAGTAAGGTGGTTATGCATATGGTATAGAGCGGAATATGTGCTGATATTGAGATAGCTGCTACCTGTAGCCTCAATGAAAAAAGGATCTCGAGTGCTGTATCCTCAATGAAAACTGGATCTCGGGTGCGCCCAAAGAAGATGCTAGAGACATGAATAAATAAATTTACCTTCCTAAATAACTCTATTTTGTAATTGAGATAGTCGATTTAATAAGTGCTCCATGGTTCATCTCAACTTTAAAGAAAAGCATGGAGAATCCACCTGGACTACCTGAGGTTGGGGCAATCCTTCCTCATTGGAATGTATCGGTCTATTGTCTTATTTCTTGCAACATATTTGATTCTCAAACAAAATCATGGTAGGCACGGGATATCTCAATAGTAAACCTTCTAGTCTTGAACTTCTCCCACTTTTTTTATATGCTTACTAGACACTTATACTAAATAATGTGAGAGATTGAGCTGGTTACCTGGTAGGTAATCTACATGGTTTGTTTTATCACACATTTTTGTTTAAGATATCTGGATCCTTGGCACTGTGATGAGGTTTTTACATCTAGGGATTTATGATTTATATGCAGTATCTGATAAGATAAATGAATTGGTCTGTCATGGGTTGTAGACAACTTTAAGCAGACATTCCATCTGTTAGGCTTCCACTTGACCTATTACGGGCATAAGTTTGGTGTTGTTGTAGTATCTGATGTAGCTCATTTGTAGTTGAGGCATATTAATTTTTGAAGACTTTGAGAAAATTATCTGAATAATTGTATTCCGTGGTTTCACAATGCTATTAGTTTAAGTTCGTAGACTTTTATCAACTGCAAATATTACATTAATTGCTGAGATGTTCTGATAGATCATCAATTCTTCCTCCTATGGAAACGCAAGTTAATAAATACCTGAACCAAAGTTAATAAGTTCTGTTATCTCTGGAGAACCAGTGATACTTCTACAATAAAGTTTATGTAGGTACCAGAATGCAAGCTATAATGGACACATCATTTAGCTAAGCAAACCTTGCACATTTCCTGTTTTCTCCTTTCAACATTTATTAAATAGCTTTACACTGTTGTGCATGGGAAATCCATTCACATGAAATTTTAAATCTTTGCAATATGGTTTCATCTACAGTAATCTAATGAGTGTGACATTTTATGAACAATTATCTAGTCACTTTCCAGTCAGTTGAAATTCAGTCTTCTGAACTGTGGGGCAAGTTGATGCAGGACTGGTAAACATGACTTTAAGCTGCCACCAACTCTCTAATGCAGTCGAAGCCTGTTGCAACAGTCAATATTATGATAAATCAAATTTTATTGAATATCACTATCGTGAAATAGCATTACCCTAACTTCATCACATTTGATGTGTCATTTTTTGGATTTTCTGGTGGACTAAGCTCGAGGTTAATAGGTGCATGCAAATCGTACTCATTGTTGATTCCATGTGTAATTTGAAATGCCTTGTTCGCTTCACTTATGCCCCCTCGACCATAAACCTGGATCAGAATTCGTTTTAAGCTATTATGACCTACCCGGTCTATTTTGTTTTAACGGTATGCTTTGTTTTTTTTTTATAAACTGCTGATACCTTTTTTCGCAATTCTGCATTCTCTTGATGAAGAAGGTTTACCTTCTGGTACATTTCTATGTTTTCTTGATGAATGAGGTTCCCCTGCAATAAGATTGATGAAGTTATTCCAGCATTCAAATCTGAACACGCGTACAAAATTAAAACGTGCAACTTGTTTTTGAAGAGAACCTTCTGGTTCAACTCTTTGATTTCATTTGTCAGAATTTGGTCCTGTCAGAAAAAGAACATTTGTGAGAACCTTTCTGTATTCAATGTTGGAGGTTGTACATTACACATGTAAAACTGATTATTATGTTAGGCAGAAAGGCACTTTCCTTTTTCATACGCACACCTTTCAAACTTATTTCTAGTTGATTTTCCAGAGTTTGGAGGTTTTTCATGCTCAATCCAGAAAGTTCTTCTCCTAGAAGCTGCCTGCCAGTTACAAAAAGAAGCATATGGTATGTTCTTAGTATACTTTTTCATCCCTTCTTTTTTAGCTTTATCAGATTGGCGACTAGAGATGTTGCCACTTTTTGTTGGATTTATGTGCCTAAATAAAATCATGTTAGCTAAATATAGGTATGCGCTTTAAAAAGCTTTTTTTTTCCATAATATCGTCTTTTTATTTGTTCCTGACCATTTTTTTGTCACTCATCTAAAATTCATCTATTAGCTACCATCTCTTTCTCTAATTTAGCCATCCATCATTAAATATATTGCTCAGTGTCAACTTTCCTGACCTGTGACTTTCCTGCAAGTATTGTAGATGTTGCCTCAAGCTTGCTGCTTCTCTTTGCCAAAACTAGCAAGAAATGTAGAAATACAATTAACATAATTCATCGTCAGGGCATATGATACATCCAAATATTTTTGGTCTATGATAAAAATTGCAAGAAAATTGGACCATGTTGTCCTCAATGTTATGTACTTATATTAGTTGTAATTGTTAAAATGTGAGATATTTTGGCTAAATGTTCTAGAATATTCTAAAACTATCAAAATATTTCATGTATAAGCTAGTATGAATTTGGTAGGAGAATCTAGAATAATATCAATAAATCTTAGGTATCTAAGATAAATGTTGATAAATCTAGAAAATAAAGATTGTACTAGAAAGTACAGACTAGATACTCTAGATTGTTCCATAAGTAACTATATATATGAGTGTACTATTCAAATGTAATGTAGAAGAGAAGGAATGTAAGGAACTGAAGCATTGAATAAAAAAACTTTTCCTTCAAAAATTACTCTCCTCCACCATGTACAAAAACAATTAATAAAATAAGTAGTTGAGTTGATATCAATTTTACAATTGATTCAGCCCTCAAAACCCTCATATATCCAAGTATCCAACAATAATCTTTAGAAATCACATGTCAGAAATTGGTGGAATTGCAAGAAACTATTCTGTTGGGGTAAATTTTAATCCTATTATGATATTCAGTTGTTCTTATGTAGCTGTATAAACGCTCATGGACGCAGCTGGTTTAGTATAGTGAAAACTCAAACTAGAACATAACTATGAAAACACCCTAATTGTTTCTGTTTACTCTCCTTGAGCAATAAACCGGAGAGTGGCTCACACTTGATTTTGTCAGTGAATGAGCTGCACCTTTGACAAACTCACAGTGCTCGCAGCATGCCCAATTTTGTGTGCGAGATAACCCCGAAAACAAGGTCTACCAGAAACTAAGATCTGTTTTCGACATTCTTCAATCCTTAAACACCCAAGTAGAAACAGCACCACACCGCCGAAAGTAATGGAAGTGAGCTCAACATCTCTTGATTTGAGGATTTTCAATCCCCTATAGAGAAGAACTCAATAAAGTCTAATAGATCCATCTTTAGGAAGCGTGGATTTTCCATGAATATTATACATTTAATTCTAACATGAATATCTGTAAGAAAGTGTCACTGTCATATTCCACAGGAAGGTCGAGCTGAGTAGGAACAGTCTCGTGAGTTACTATAGTTAAACAGTTTCTAGCATTAGATTTCTAATACATGAAAACTCTTTTTGTGGATGATGTTATTATGTGTTCAGAATTCACGAAACTCCATCTGTTCGAGATTTTAGTGATTCATTTTCTAGGATAGTGCTTACAGATCTAGAAAAACTCTGGAAACTGGATGGTCTGGATTTTTCTATCTTAACCTTTAAAATGTAAATGTTGTATGTACCTAGTCTGTAGTCAGTCTTTCAGCGAGTAAATCTGTCACTATTAATTTTGGGGGGTCTCATGTTCCACACACTCATTATTCAGACACTTAGTGATGAGTCACTGTAACAGTATTCCTACTTCTTTGACTTTCTGCCCTTTCACATTGATAAGCACTATTATATGAATACTTTCTTTAACGAGACTCGAATGGAGATTGGTTTCTGAGATGGTTGTTGATGCTTCGATATCATTTGCAGATGAAAAAAAACCAATGCATGTTTCCAATAAGATAGCCCTCATGTCAAACATACTCATAAAACCCTGCCCCCTACATCTTTTAGGAGTTCAAAATGTTGGGAGTCGCCTATATCATTGTAACATACGGCGAAGTGGCTATATATAACCTGCATTGTGATAATTACTGTAGTTACTGGTTCTATCGTCTATTCTAATATGCATGTTGTATTCTTTCAATACTTTCCTTTTCAGTCTTCAACCACTAACTGTCTTTATCAACCAAATCCTTGTCTCTTGATGTCTATATTTACTTTTTATTTGTCTTAGGCTAAACTAAAAGTTTAATATGTTGAAGTTGCATGATGTTTATAGCCATATATAACCAAATCCTTGTTATATATGTTGATGGGAGGACGAGAAAAAGAAAATAACTTAATAATAAGTTAAAATTATGGATCCAAAGTCTTGGTTAGGAGAAACCCAAAAAAAGAGATTTATTGGAGAAGAATGAAAGAAAACAGACTATGTTAGGGATTCTTAAGGAAACTTTTTTTTTAAGTAGTATTATGAACATTAAATGCACGGAGACTGCAGCTAATAGCTGTTCCATCATTTTTCTTTCTATTAAGAGTCCAGTAGGCATCAGTTAAGGAATATGATGGGCTGGGTGTGGATTGAGGGCCCATATATGACGGAAACATGATTTGGGCAAGTGACTTTAAATGGGCTTTTTTTTTCTCTGGATACAACATAATTGGCTATGTATATAAATGGGTTGGGGACCCAAAAGCTTGGGGCTCTGTTTATACATAAAGATAACATGGTTTTCTTTTATTGTATCTATAAGACAGTCACAACAAGTGTATACGGTAATTTTTCTACAAAGCTAGCACACGAAACTCTGTTAATGATTGAATGGTGGTGACATTCTAACTCATAGACCTCTTCTTGACCTGAATATTAATTATATTGTATAACACTAGGATCTAAAATCTTTAACTTGTAGAGACAAGAAACATTTGATAGATGATTTCAGGAGCAATGGGCAGCTTGAGACCACCCATTGTAAACGACTGCATGCAGAAGGCTACGAAGCCCTTGGGGGGATTGTACATCCTAAGGAAGAAGGAGAAGTGTGCAAAGATTCGCTAAGTGCTTGAAAGGTTATAAATTGCTTGGATTATGGCTATTTATAGTGGGTTTTGGGGCCTTGTAACTTGTGCCTATGAAATGGCACAATGATTAAAGTAACTCTTAGGGTTCTGAGACGATCGATATTCCAGACGGCGGACCCAATCAATGCACGCCACGTCAGAGGGACTGTCTCCACGATCAGACGTTGAAGTTTCGATTAGTAGGGAATACTTACTCCGTATACAAAGTTCAGAAATCCTTAGTGTCTACTTCTCCCGCTAAAACAGTGGACTCGCTGAAGAATTCTTATCGCACCCAAGGAGTCATCACATAATAACACGACTCCGCTTCCTACTTGAGGGCTCCCGGTGGGACTAATGATATAGCATCAATCACCCACTGAATCGGATCCTGATCCGGATTCAAATACTAAGGACCAAGGTCCGGACGAGATCTAGCAATGGACGGCTTGCCCATAAGCAACCGTCCCGCAACGACTAAGATCTCATATCAAGGGACTTTTTCAATAATACAATCAGTGGACAGTCATCACCAACCCCAATTTGCCAAGTCAGAGGTTTGGTCTATACGATGAATCTTCACAAGATTCACTAATCCCCTATTTTAAAGAATGGGGACTCTTACTTGGAAAAAGGTTTCCATGCATGCAAAACAAATTCCCCCAGTCAAGGACATTAATAACAAGAAGAAATCTCCTTCTTTGGGTATGCATACCCCTCTTGTATGAACAATTTAGATCTAATAATACACAATTCATAACTTAATTCTTCTCCGCAAACACTTTGTTTAAGTTCCTTTGCAACTCTTGTTGACTTAAGCGTCGGAGGAGGCTCTGCCGGCACCAACACCGGTGTGAAGTCTTTGTTTTGCAGGTCTTGACGTACATGTTATCCATAGTCTTGAAGTAGAGCATACCATACTCGAAAATCCGCTAGGATATTGCAGAATTACATAATAGAGAATACATTTAATGTTACCTTGATCTCTGAAGCAGGGTTCATCATATGGTAATGCTCCTCTTTCGCTTTGTTGTATCTTTCAATTACAGATTTCATGCTGATAAAAAAGGAAAGATAATAGATTGTCTTTATAAAATTGCATTATATATAGCTTCATACAATAGTTTGATGTTCATGTAAGGATATTTCAATGATCCGGCCTCTGAACAATGCTAAAAGCATCAGAGACTTTAACTACTTAGCAATGTCAACATGCAGTGAAAGAACCTTGTAATTATGTTGTCATCTAGTTTTACAAGTGCAGAGGAAATATTAGAGATATTCTGAGACAATGTTGAAATTGATGTCTTTACATTCTTTTAGGCCTAAGCTTGCATAATTTTGAATGTATTAGTAGGCTGAGACTTCTTAAAATATATGCATGCACAGAATACTTACAAAATTTAAAAGCAAAATCAATATTTTTGTGCAACAGTAGTTAAAGCTGTTTTAACTTGTAAAATAAAGCTTGTTTGTTGCCTAGCAGTTCTACATTTATTTATTTATACGTTATGTAATTATTGTTAAAAATATTGGTAAAAAAAGAGAATAATCTGAAGAAATGGTTTGAAGGCGCTACGAATCTCACCTTTTTAATACTTATTTCACCTTCACCACTTGATATACAAAAATGAACCGCAAACAATCTATATGATAATATATGTAGGTTGTAGCAATAAGCATTTTGGAGGAGGAATTAACACTTTGTTTTTGTATTTAATCTAACAAAATATGAGTATTAGAATATGAAAAGTTAACTCAATTTATTGATTGCTTATTATGGTAAATATCTTATCATACACTAATCTGTGGGATAATAAGTGAAGCAAAAGTGTTTTAGTTTTTAGTTGAAACAAACTTCTCACAAGTCACAACAAAGAGGGAAGTGATAAAAGTAAAGAATTTTGATCCATCTTTTCACCAAGCACATCCAGATCTAACTTCAATATGTATGCAGATGCAGGGCACTAAAAAACACCTTAACTTTTAACTAATTGAATGCTTAAGTGCTTATGATCCCTTCTATTAAAACTCAGACGTATATATAAATTCATAACTTTCACACGCATAGACACGCTCGCACGGCATACATAAATACATTCATGATCGAGGTGTGGTTGAATGTTGTTAAAATGGTTTTATGTATAATTTTTCAATAAATGCAATATGGGAAATAATTTATGTAGTGGTTATGAATTCCATAAGTATCATAAATATGGATGTGTAAAATACGAATTAGAGGACAATAATATATATTTATAAGGTAGATTATGTGTAAATAATATTGAACCTGGTATTTGCAAAATCATAAAGTTTTCCGGTGCTAGAAAAGATGATCAATCCCACTTCAGCATCACAAAGAATTGATAATTCATTTGCCTTCTTAAGCAATCCATTCCTTCTCTTTGAGAAAGTAACCTGTCTACTAGTTGAATTGTCAATCCTACGGATCACAATCTTTCCCCTTCCCATTTTCTCTTCCCTGAAATTTTTTTTAGGTTTTTTCAATTTATTTTCTTTTACGTGATTAATCATCGGCTAAAAAATCCGACAAATTGAAATCATGATAGAGTTAATGACTATCATACAATTGGTAAAAAAAAAAAAACAATCGATGATTTTATCAGAAGATATTTTTAGCGAGCAACCTATGAAAGTGGTAACATGACAAGCATTGAATTTATTTAGGGCTTACTAATTCGAGCTTGAACAAGGACAAAGGGTACAAGATATTTGGAGTTTTAAAAAAATTTGTTTTTGAAGTACAATTATATGTGGCTTTATATGGAAAGTATAAAAGTGGTTTTGAAGATGGATAAAACCTCTTAACAAAACATGGAGCTAATTAATTTAGTATGATAAAAAAAAATTGGTGGTTTAAGCTAAAATTTATTGTTAAATATACGCGACATCTATGATTTTCAAGTTATTATTCGCCTCGATGTAAAGACACGTATAAAAATCATCAAATTAAAAAAAAACTTGTAAATAGATCTGAGATTAATTTTTTATACAATAAAAGGCAATTTGACAAATGTATTGAAATGAGAGAGAGCATATTTGGTTTTGTACTCGAGAAAATTAAGGTAATGGCTTCCTCGTACACTCAAAATTGGTAAAACTTTAGTTGATTGGTGGGATGGCTTGTGGACTTTGATGTTATTGTCTAACCTATAGATCATTGACAGGTGGATAACAATCACTCGGGTTCTTCCACCAATATGTGGTGTACTAATAAACTACTGGATCGGGAGTATATAAATATGATTTATTATTATTAATTAAATAGTACTAAGTGTTTATTTATTCAATTCAACAAATTTGGTAAACCTGTCTTACTGAAATGGGTTTGTGACAGTTTGCAGTCAGTGACCATGTGTACGTGTGGATCCTAACAAAAATTTATAGTAAATGAATTAGGTGATAAGGTTCTACATATATATATACTTCTTTTAATACGTCGTGATAATGTAGTATAATGTTTTAAGTGTATAATATCAAATATCTTCCTGCAGAGAATCTTGTACCAATTATATTTTACTGGATCCTATATATTGCTTTGTTCTAATAAATTAAAATAAAATAGATCATAAACCTTTTAACTAACAATTAGGGTTAATTACAGGGACCTCCCCTGAGGTTTGGTCAAACTCGCGCCCATTCCCCTCCAAGAATGCTAATTATTCAGACCTCCCATAAGGTTTGCAAAACCTTACAAAATTCTAACGGAGACTAACGGAGGTGGATGGAATGCGTGAAACTACCCTCTTGTCCTCATCAATTTTAATTACTTCGACCTCCCCTAAAGTTTACAAAACCTTACAAAAATTTATATTTGCCTATTAGTCCCCAAACTTTAATAAAATTAAATTTACACATAAAAAGAATAGAAAAACTAACCCCACCCCGATTTATATCACATAAAAAAGAAAAAAAATAGTTTATTAATTATGCAATTAATAGTAATAATAAATATGTAAATAAGATTTTATTTTTGTATTTTATAATAACATATTATTTAATTGTATTGTATTTAAGTAAGATATAAATTTATGATATTATTGTTGAAAATATTAAACACTTATATATATATATATATATATATATATATATATATATATATATATATATATATATATATATATATATATATATATATATATATATATTTAAGTTTAAAACTGAAATAACCCATAAATTTAATTATTTACAAATACCTCATAGATAATTATTTTATAAAAGGGTATTTGAATTAGTATCTTTAAATTTTGTGAAAAAAATATTTATTGATTTTTTTAGTTAATTTTTTATAAAATGCATATTTCAATACTGTATAATTTATCAATAGCGTAAAAAATAATTTATTAATTATGTAAACAAGATTTATTTTAGTATTTTATAGTAAATATTATTTAATAGTATTGGGTTTAAGTAATCAATAAATAAATTAATAATTCTTATTTTATTAAATGTGTATTTGAATGAGTATTATTTAATTTTTTTTAAAATAATTAATTTTCTTAATTATTAATATTTTAGCATTTTTATAATGCTTTTTCTGTTCAAATTTTTCCTTATTAATCACAATTTTTATTTATTATCCTTGTTGTTAAATTTTTTTAGAATTATGAAAAGAAATTGATATTATTGAAATTACGGTTTGGATATGGATAAATCTTAATATTTTTGCATTTTCATAATGATCTTTTTATTTATCTTTAATTTTTCTTATGATTAACAATAATTTATTCACTCTTCTTTGTTTGTACTTCAATTTTAAAAAACATTATGAAAAAAGATTGAAATTAATATCTACACATTATTGTTAATTTATTCATTTTACATTTTAAATTACAAATTATATAAATTTTACATGCCTTCATTGAAATAATTTGTTATATAAGAATTACTAATGTATTTCTCTTTGCATATATTTTACAATAAGTAAGAAAATACTTTATAAATATTTAAAATGTTATTTTAAATATGAATATACATTAATAAAGTCATTACCCATTATATATAAATTTAACAACATTTTAATCCACAAATGTCATTTGACATTGCTATTAGATCCTTTCTCATGCAACAACATAACATTTGTTGAGAGGGGTAATATAGTCCATACAAATTTGCTACAATAAGTCGGGGGCAAAATTGGCAATCGACCGAAAATTTTATGATGATGTAAGCAAAAATTAATGGAACCCTAACGGTTATAAGGTTTTGCAAACCTCAGGGGAGGTCTAAGTTATTAGCATTCTTGGAGGGGAATGGACGCGAGTTTGACCAAACCTCAGGGGAGGTCCCCGTAATTAACCCTAACAATTATATACACCTGAAATTTTTGAGTATATATAGGTTTAATTAAGTTTTGACAAACTCATTTTTAATTTGATTGTTTTCATCCAAGTATTTGGTCAATTGCATCCACTGGGTACGTTTGGGTTGTCTCATACTAAATAATAAAATGATTGAAATAGTCCAATTTTCAAAACAATTAATTGTATATGAGTCAGTTCGGACTAATACGTCCAACTTCATATATAAGAGTGAATAGTAAAATAACTCGCTGTGTTATTTTAAATAGACAATTTAACTCTCTGTAATAAATAATAGGGCAAAATACGTCCTTGTGATATCCTAAATAGGCAATTTAACTCATTGTGATAAGAAAAAGGGCAAAAACCTCCCTGTATTTTTATAAAAGAAGCACATTGCCTCCCTCTAAATTGATCATTAATTCATATCACATGAAGTTAAATTGCTCATTATTTTATTTCACATGGAGTTAAATTGTCTATTTTTATATCACAAGGAGGTAAATTGCTCACTATTTTATTTCACAGGGAGTTAAGTTGTCTATTTTGAGTTCACAAGAAGAGAATTTGTCCATTAAACATATCACAGGGAGTTAAATTATAAAAAAAAAAACCCTCATATATAATAATGGATATTAGCTCGAATCATATCCTATGACTTATTTTCAGAAAAATGGATGTTCTGTATACATTCATTGGATAATTTAGTTTCGGATAAAATATATGATTTGAATTATATTCATTTTTATTTTTTCAAGGCCCGCTTGAATAGTGTGCACGAGTAAATGGCTAAAGGTCTAGATAATGAAGTTCGAACATTCCAAGTTTTGATGAAGAAAAATGGGCAGGTAAAGAGACAAAGGTAATATAAAGCCTAACACAAAGGACGTTTGAGTGATTTACCCTATCTCAAAACATTTGCATACACACATACTAAATTACTAATTTAAACATCAAGCAGATAAAGAATTATTGCCCATTGAGGTCTTGCCTAAGCTTAACTAACTGCCTTTTGGTTGTCTCGCTACCTAATATTCTTCGAATTATTCGGAGCTGCCTTCTAGATTTTAGTGAGTAATATGTGTTGGTCTCTAATTAAATCTGAATTAATATATTAAATATTAATAATCCCCCACTTAACACATGTTGCTCACTAAATTCAGAAGACACTAACTCCAAACAATTCCTAATATTCAACTCAATCACATAAAACAATATTAATTACAAGCTGGCTAATTGACCCATTGTATATAATAATATAAATAATGTGAGAAATAAGTACTGTTCGGCATCAACCTAGTCATCATAACTTTTTCAGTGATTTGATAAATATATTCCTTGCAATCCAAATTTCAATTATGGCCACAAATTTGATTCCATTTTGCCTTTAAAAGATAAAACAATTTTTGGTGGGGTTATATTAAATAAACCATTTGCACTTCGAGCAAATTATGGCTATTTAATTTGGAGAAATTTCAATGTACGAAGCTTAAATAAAGTTCTTTCATTATATAAATATACTAATTAATTGTGCCCTCTCCTTTTCCATTTTAGTCCCTTGGTAACTATGATGGTGAGCTTAGCTCATTATTATAACATTGTTGCTTTAATTTCTTATGAGATATATAGTATAGGTATGGGATATTTATTCAATAACATTTTACATACTGGAGTATTATTTTCTACATTAAATAAAAGTACTTAATTGTGATCGATACTGATGAATTACTTTTCTTCAGTTATATTTTTTAATTTAAAAAATTTCATGTGTAATTTTAATGAGTAAAATTTTCCTTGTGTTGTTTCATTCACACTCCATTTACAATAGTTAAACTAATTAAATATATTATATTAACCATTTTATCATATATAAAACTATATATATACACACGTACATGAATTTAAATCGAATTTACTTTTCTCCAATAAGAAATCATGAAGACTTAATCCTTGTTAATAAAAGGTATTCTATATATATAATAATACATTTAATGATTGTTTACTAGATCTCCTTAGAAACTAAAAAATAATATTTTATAATTTGAAGATTTGTAAATAATTTAAATTTAAATAAACGAATTAGATTTGTATATGTATAGAAGCATGTAATTAATGTAATATTGTAATGTTGAGAGAGTTATATCTAGCAAGCATAAAAATAATGCAAGTATCATTTTTTGTAGTCTACGAGGGCCATAAAGACAAAATGTAAATTATACAATAAACTAATTGCAACTTGTGAGGTATAAATAAATCACTGTTTGTCAGATAAAAATTGTAGTAAAATAATTTAAGATTCTATGAAGTTGTCATTTCCTCCTCTTCTGTCCTATAATAATTTGACGGCTCATTCAGAACAGAAAAAACAGTCCGAATCTTGAAAGATTCCAAGGGCCTTTTTTTTTTTTACTTTTTTCAAAATTATTTCGTGTTTAAAAAAAATGAGGCAAACATATTTTTTACTTTTTAAAATAAGTTTATCATCAATTTTTTCAAACTATTCACTTAAAAATTAAATAAACAATAATATTCTTATTTTAAAAAAAGTAAATTACAATTCTATTTTGATTTGAGATAAAGTAACTCATCGATCTCTTAAACATTGTATATCATATAACAATGATTTGACATAAATCTTACACATCTTACACCTACAACCTAACTCTTCCAAAAAAATCTACACTTACCATATTTCTCAAATCATTATTTCAAATTCAAACCAACAACGTACATTATGGTAAATCAAAATTATTTTACAAATTTCCAATCTTCCAGATTCCCAAGCATTAAACAAATAGGTCCCAAGGTTATGGGTCTGTTTGTTTGGCATTTTCCAAAAATATTCGTGTTTGGTAAATGCCAAACAAACATGTTTTCTACTTTCTCAAATAAATTTTTCATCTCTTAATTTTCTCAAACTACTCTCTCAAAAGCCAAACAAACAACAATTTTCAAACAAAACCTATACAAACTCTACTCTGATTTGACATAAAGTAATTTATTACTTACACCATTTATCTCACAAAAACAAACATGATTTGATATAAAGTCTTACAAATACAACGAAAAATTAGTACCTACAACCTCACTTTTCCAAAAAAAACCTACACCTACTTTATTTCTCAAACCACTCTCTCAAAATCCAAAAAAATAACATTACGCAAATCGAGATTATTTCACAAACATCCACTACTCTCTCAAACTACTTTCTGAAACACTAAACAAACAGGCCCTATGCTACTTCCACGACTTGTAGTTATGAAATTTTATTATGCTAGCTCATACAGAGACAAAAAGCTAGGAAAAAGATAAAGAAAGACTATGTGACGTGAACACACTTATTCTTGTTGGTTTTGAAATTGTTGCATTTTTAAATTTTAAGTTTTTCTTTATAATTATTTAAATTTCATGTTGAAACTGGAATGTATTGGTTGATGTATGTAATTTCTTGTTCTTTTTTCTACTTTTTATTTTCTTGGATGTAAGAGGCTTGTTATAGAAGTAGATTGTATGAGTTTCGTCTTAATTTGATAACAATTTCAATGTAGTATTGAGATAGTAAAAAGTTATTGAATAATGGTTAGTGAGTTTTGAAAATTTGATATATGATTTGAATTGAGATTTGCTTGTTGAGGTTTGGAGGAGAAAGTAGATGGTAAATGTCGAATCAATAACTTTATATGCCTGAAAAAAGATGATGAATGTCAAATCAATGATTTTATATGTTTTATTAAGTAGAATTGTGTAGGTTTCAATTTGAGTTGACTAATTTTGAACTAAGACCTCTTCAAACTCTTTAACTTAAAAAATTTGACTTGATTTGAGTAAACCTAAACACAACCAAACTTATTTCGTACAGAGCCAATCAGTGATTTTCTTGTTGCTTAATACAATTAATAACCAACTGCTAAAATGCTTTTACCACTTTGTACGTACCGACGTACTTGAATCTTGTCTAATTTTTAAAATTTTATCTACAAGGAAATTACTGACAAAATGTCAAATGAAAATATTTAACTTTATCGTTATTTATATATATTAAACAATAATAGTTTAAATTTTATTACAACAAAATATATTACAATTAATGTTGGTGAGAAGCAATGTTATTAAATTTTTGTATTATAAACAATTCTTCCAAATTTCCAATAATACAGTGAAGTATTAGTATATGTAGGATGAGTTACATTTTTTGTCTTTCAATAATATAAATAGTGAATTCATTACCTTTCTTCTTGATTGTCAATGGATTGAGTTATTGATGTTCACTTAGCAATTAGGTTCTTCAAGTGTAATAATTCTCCAAACTGTACGTAGTGTTATATAGTTTTGATGCGTCACTAACAACTTAAGTTGATATATTATTGTATGTGCAAAAAGTTATGATAATATCATTTAGTATTTGTCATCAAATTATGATTCCTTTATTGTAATAATAATTGCTATATGTACATACATTTCTGTGATATTAACTAGGTCAAGAGTTCACCTTAATTATCTTCTCTCGGAGTAGTATCATGTGAAAAAATTAAATCATGATTTACGAAATAAAGAGATAATGGACCTGGACAGGCTAAAAGCCCACTCAGAAACCTATTACAGTACTGAACTCGTTGCTGGGCTTCTAAAACTATATGCGGCCCAAATGGCTAATAGACAATTTATTAAAATGCAAATTTTGTTTGAATCCAAGAAGTCAAATCGAATTAAGAACACATTAGCCAAAGAAAAGTTACAAAATAACTTGAAGGAAGAACTAGTGGACATTGAGAGTAAATTGTACACATATTTTAACTTTTTACAGATTGCAGCCATTTCCGAAAGGTGGAGGTGATAGTATATATATACTTAACTTGTCCCATTTCCATATCATAAACATACCATTCATTCACTCCTCCTCTATGATTCTGATGATGATGAGTAAAGTATATACAATTTCTTCTACATCCCACAGCGCTTGCAATAACCCCCATACAACATTCATCCTCGAGAAACAATGCACTTTCCCCAATACTTTCCACCTTTACCCACAAAAGCTTCTCAACATCAAGCCTACAAACCTCAACATCATCCACAAAATCAATCGACTTTCTCGATACAAGAAAAACCAACAATATTTCTTCCTTAAATCCAACTAAATATTCCCTATAATGTCTCCAGCTCTTACAGGGCACACCCCTGTTTTCACCAACCTTTGTGACTCCAAAGCCCGAATTACCAATATCCTCGATCACTACAAGACTCCCCTGCAAACTCAACGCGTAAAATTTCCCTTTAAACCCAATGGCATTACTAAACTGCATTGTTCTGATTCCGCTCGAATCATAAGGCTCCTTAATCCTACAGTTTTTGATAGTCCAACACTTTCGATCATCCTTGTTCATTCTGAAAAAGGCGAAAGCCGGACAAGAGATACCTGTAATTACCATCACATTACAGCTTTGATTTTGATCAGGATCATTTATCTCTTTTTCTTGATTCATAACTTTCATGATCATACGCTTTCGATGATAGTGTAGCAAGTTTGAAAGGAATATTCCTATCCCAATTCGGAAGCTTAATGCACGCGGAGTTTCTTTTGATTTTATCCGATTCCCATAAATAACAATCTGAATAATTGGCTCCAATAATTACTATATGTCCATGGGAATGGCCCTTGAAATGTACACCTTTTGGGTACCAATTCTTATGCCATTTACAAACATAGTAATCGTAAGGATACGGTTCATTGAAAGCGATTCCAAAGATGTGGTTTTTATGATCTTTTTTGTGTGGATTTCGAGAAGTTGTGGGATGTGGGATTTGGCATTGGGGTTGCAACGTTTTGTGAGTGATTTCCATGACTTGGTTATGCAACCAAAGGAAGTGATGCTTTGCATTAGATTTGGTTGCCTTGCAATTGAGGTGAGGAGTTGGGGAGAGAGATTAGGCCATGAGTATTCAGGTTTTGGGGTATTGGATTGCCTTTTTCTTGTCATAATTGAGAGTTGTTGCTTTTTCGGATTTTGAGACATTAAAAGTAGTGTTTTGACTTTTGTTTCGGATGCATTGGAATTATTTAAGCCTTCATATTAATTAGTATATTGGATGATGATCTCGACGTGGGCTACAAGTTTTGGGTACTTGGAACTTTTTCATAGTTGACTTCAACATCATCCATCATCTTGTGGGGCAACAACATACATGAACTTCGTAAATTATGTGTTGGATTCAATCAATTGAAATGTTGGATGAACGATAAGTATATGTGAGATGATAATTATTTGTCATTTTATTATTCACATATATTTATGGATATAATCCACCGTTATGAAACATTTTTAATATTCCAAAAACTGGAAGAGATTATGAAACATTTTTAATTTAATTGTAAGAGAGAAGAACAAATTCACAAAAAAGTAGTATTTCAAAAGTGATGTTTTGTTTTCCCTTTTAAGTTTTTAACTCTAATTTAGTGTGGTTAAATTGAGTTAGTAAAATTTAAACAATAATGAGTAGTTTTTTTTTTTTTTTTTTTTTTAATTAAGACATGGCTAGGTAATCGCAGCATATTGTCCAAATCACATTTAAGAATTCAGGCACTTGTTCCCCCAAATAAAGAAAAAATAATAGACACTTGATTTTAATTGGGGAATCCCATGTATGAAACTATCAAACCCATATGTAATTATTGCTCATATCAGGTTTGAGAAACCCACCACATCTAAGTGGCAATTGCATTATTCTTTCTAGATGGTATTTCGAGAAAAAAGTAATAAATTACAAAACAAATATTAATTTCACATCATATATTTATTTTATTTTATGGATGATGCATGTCTCTGACGAGAATTTTAAAAACATTAACTCAAGTTAAAATTAAATATTTGGTCTCCTTCTCGTTATAGCTAGGACATATATCAAATGTAATTTAATACAACAATGGAATGCATATAATCATATAATCTTCAAATTAAAACGCATAAAAACATTACGAAATAGAATTGAACAGATGGAGAGTCACATCACATGATTAGCAGTAGGTTGTCCAATAGTGATCAGCATAATATCGTCTCCCATTCTAATAGATCCTGACGACTAATCAAAACCTACTTAATTATAACTTCATTAGCTTATAATGGAGGTATTATCTCACGTGTTAGCTAGATTATTATAAGATTAAAAACTATCCGTTAGTCATGTTGTCAAAACACTAAAAAATCTTATGGGATGTATTATGATATGTACATTGTACATAAAAAAATATGATGTACTTTGATCTCTTATATAATAGTAGCAATTTATAGTTACTAGAAATTAGTAGACTCATGTTTGAATTTCTGTTGGGGGATGTTTTCACTTTATTTGCTCGACGTACCTTGAAAGGAATTAAACCCACTGAAAATAGAAAAAAAAAATGACCATTGTAAAGGACAAAACGTCCAATTAAATCATACAATAGTTAGTAATAAATTAAAAGCGGTATTAAATCATAGAAATCAAAATTAAAATTAAATAGTAATGGCTACTAAATAATCATAATGTAATTGAGACAACAGAAAAATACAGAATATTAAAAAAAAAAAAAAAAGGGGGTTTTGCATGTCATCCATCGAAATTTTTAAATTTTTGTACTTCCCCTTTTCAAAGGGTAGAAATGTAATTTCGAGGTTTAGTGCAATTATTTAAAATTTTTGGGGGCTAAAAGTGCACAAAGTTTTATTAATTTTTGATTAGTAACATTTCAAAACACAATTTTATAGATTTCCTTATCTTCGTACTGATATCCTAATTTAATTTTAATCTTATGACAGTTTTTTATTGGTATTGTTTTACTTCAAATTTATTTGATTTGATTAAAATATTTTTATTATAAAGATGGTTTATTTGTAATTAAATAAAAATAATTAGAACTAATGAAAATCTTTTTAAAAGAACTTGTAAATTTGAATTTTCGTATAAAAGTATAATTAGACATTTTTTTAATTACTTTTTTATTTATTCAAATTGCAAGTCACAATTGGATGATTTTAATTCTTTGTGCAATTAACCCCAACCCCCCCCTCCCTCCCCTCCCCTCCCCTCCCTAAAGAACAAGTTTTTAGTTATTGCACTAATCTCCCTAAGTGACGCTTTTATCTTTTGAAAATTACTGAAAAATGATTAGGGGGCAAAATACATTTATTTGTCAACTTATATGGGTACATACCTATTTTTTTAATTGTAAGGGGAGAGTGCAAAAAAAAAAAAAAATGTTCTGGGTGATGTGCAAAAATCCCTAAAAGGAAATTGATGAAATCTTAAATCTTATTCCCTCCAATATATTTGTGGATGTTTATACATTGGTCAATTATATTTTTCGAGTTTACTAGTGTCATAGAAAATTCGCTAAATGATTGTGTGAATTGTTGGATTTTCATTTGACTAAGACTAAATAAAGTAGAAATATATTTTTAACAGGGTGTATCTGCCAAATTAAATTTGTGCTCGTGAACTGTAAATTCAAAAGAAAAATTCCAAAATTGTGAACAATATCCCCCTTTTAATTATCCATAAAATTCATTCCCCCCCTATTAACTGTCCCTATAAAATTCAAATTTTCCTACCATTTATGATCCATTAAATTACCAAAATACCCAGATATTGCTAAACTATTTTTCCTTCATATTACTTTTTTTTTTTCCACCGTTTTCCCCTATTTTTATGGTACAATAAGCCCGTTGCTGCCCACAGATAAACCAGTCTCGCTTCCCCATAAACTCCTCATCTCTCTCTCTCTCTCTCTCTACACACACACACACACACTTACTAGGAGTCTGTACAAGTGTTTATGCATTGAAGAATCTGTAGGCCACATGCAGATTTTTGTTCGTCTTTACCCCTTCATTATTATATGCTCGGTTCTCGGATTTCACAAGGGGTTTCTGCAATTCCTTTTCGGAGGTTTCGTATTGATGGATTTTGTCACATTTCTTAAGCATTTAACCCTCGATAATGAACTCGGATGTGGGTTTTTGTTGATTGGGAGTATTAAGCAATTTTCTGAAAATTTTACCCTGTTTTTGTTTTTTACCTTTGTATTAAAGTTCTTGAACTCTGACTGGTTACCCAGGGTTTTGATTCGGTTTTTGTATGAATTGAGATGGAAATCAATGGAATTGAAAACTGGGATTTGTTCAAAAAATGTTCTTCGTAGAAAATATCGGCTATTTAATTTCTTAAAGGAGGATTCGGATGTTCCCTTGTCTGATAAAATGGGGGAAATGAGAGAAAAATCAAATATTTATACTAATTCTGATGAAAAAATTGATTGTGATGATGGAAAAGATTGTATAGAAGTAGATGACGAATTTGATGTGTCAGCATTGAGGAATTTGATCAAAGTTGAGCGAAAAAGAGCAAATGAAGCTCTTACAGAACTCGAAAAAGAAAGAATGGCTTCTGCAACAGCGGCAGAGGAAGCTATGGCTATGATTCTTCGGCTGCAGAACGAAAAAAGCTTAATCGAAATGGAATCAAGTCAATACAGAAGATTGGCTGAGGAGAAACAAATTCATGATCAAGAAGTGATTCAATCATTACAATGGCTTGTGTGGAGGCACGAATCCGAGAGGAGTTTATTGGAAGATCAACTGAAATCATGTACACGGAAGTTGAAACGAGTTCGAGATAGTGATGAATGTGAAGAAGTTGAGGAAGGCATGAGCTCTTTTAATGGCAACATTTTGGATGCTCTTGAAAATGTGTTTTATAGCTCAAGAGATGCTAATTTGTCGCCTGAATAAGGTATTATGTATGTGTTTTGTATAGTCATTGTGTTGAAAAGTTGATGCATCATTGTAATGGAGAATCAAGAAACCTATATAGAAATAAAGAAACTTTTTTTGATTATAGAGAATGAAGAACATCATCATATATCTATTGGTCCCCCACAATCTTGTCTTAATGATTGGTTTGTATTATGGAAAATGCAATCTTTATAGGTTAGTATGTTGAAAAGTTTTAATTAATCATGCATAATGCGTTTGTGGTCCTCCATAATCCACTTGTTGTCTTTTATTTTGTGTGTTACAGTACTTTTTATCAGATTTAACGGATATCTTAATAAGTGTGAATGGTTTTGAGATATTTGGGCTACATATAAATATATATAGCATACTTTATTTATCTTATAAAAATTGAATTGGTTTCATGATTTTAATGGTGTACTTACACTGCTTCTTATAAAATATCTGACATATATCATGATCCAAGTTATTTCCAGTATATACGTTTTCGTGGTTTTGATCATTTTTTCATACAGAATGAGCTTATGACATTATATTGGCAGTACTTTCTCATTTAAAAGCAGCAAATTGTAAAGACTAGTTCTTCTTGTGATTTTCTGCTAATTTTGTGTAACATAAAGATTAAAGATCCCTATAACTTGATTGAACTAAACTTAGGACTTTTGCCATAGTCTTGGGATTCAGAATTGAACTTTCTAGTTAAAAGTTAAATCCTTAAGTCATTTTATGTTTCATTTATCCTGGTTTATTTGTTTGTTTATTAATTAGCAGAAGATTAAAAATTAAGGAATCTGAGGTTAATGTGTTTGTGGAAGTTAATATTGTTTGATTCAGCCTCCTAATTTGCATTCTGTTATTTTAATTTACATCCTTTTCTTCTGTGATACCTCATACGTACCATCATAGCTAAAGACTGTTGGTTAATAACTTAATATAGAAAGTTAAAAGGTGACATTTTTGATTTTTTGGATTGCAAATGTTGGAATGTATTTAGCTGTAGATAATAATGTGAATTTTATTTTACCAAGAATGCAATTTGTCTACTGTGTGTGTGTGTGTGTTTGTTGAATGAATTTTATTGTGTGTAATGTAACTGTAAGCAATCAATTCAGGTCTCATTTCTTCACATGCTGATACCATTTATGTTCTTTGGAGTATGCCAGAACCAGAATTATCAGGCTGGATTGGATTTGTCCCCCCTGCTATTAGGACCATACTTTCTCAGACTGAAAACTTCTTCCTTCTTTTTTTTTCCTTTTTTTTTTGGGGGTGGTGGGGGAGGTATCTTCGATCGAACTTTAACTGTTTTTACATCAAAAATTGAAGTTATAAACATATCACATGACTTGGACTTGCAAATTTTGGAATCAGAATATAAATTTTTTAATTTTTAATTGTCACTTGATAAATGATATTTTTGGTAAAAATAAAATTTTCGGTCTGATTGGACTTAAATTGGTGATTTTCGGAAAAAATAATTAATTTTTCGGTCAAATAAGACATAAATTGATGGTTTCCAAAAAAAATTTGGTGATAATGATTGAAATTGATGATGACGACACAATAAAAAATGTATATTGACGATGTAACACAATAAATGATCAATTTTAAAATGCAGCAACTTTAGAGGGCTAAAAATAAAATTTTACCTCCATTTTAGGATGTATTTTGAATTTAAGGGGAACGAATGTATTACACACTGTAGATACATAAAATTTACGTCCAATAAAATGGCGACACGTGTAAAATAAGTGGTTAATTATCAATTTAAATTATCTTTTTTACAATTTTTGGGGTTTTTAATATATGTAATTCCAAAAGTAAATAGTTAATTTAAATTGGCTAATTAAAATACGCTACGTGTCAATATGACGTGTTTTGACCAATTAAGAAGAAGTCTTAAAGACTATGGAAGTCAGAACCAATCAAAATGATGTCTTCTATTCTACAAAGACAATGGCCAATCAAATTATGCCACGTCATCAAACAATGTGAAGAAAACTCTCTACTCCAGCATCTATATAAAGGAGCTTTGAGACCTCAGAAGACAGAGATATATTGACATACTTCACATATATTCTCAAGTAAAAGAAAGCTTAAAAGTTCTCTCAAATATTCCATAAACAAGTCTTTGACTCTTAAGTCTCTGACTTTTATATATTTGTGTTCCGATCCGTAAATCTTGGAGAAGATCACGCCCCACGATTCAAGAACAAGCCGAAGGCCCTTGGATCTACATATATCTGTCAAGTAGAAGAATCAGAGGAGTTTACTATTTACAGAGATTGTACCCATTTATTTATTTAAATTCATCAAATATTGTATTTGTTGCTTTTTATTTTATTGTCTAATAAAGTTTTGCAGACATTAAAATTTGTGGTCTACAAATTTCTGGCACGCCCAGTGGGACTTCTCTGCCTCTCATCTCTTCTACTTATCAAAAGCAATCATGGTTTCAAAATCGTCAAAAGTTGGGCAAAAAGCATCGACCTCAAAGGTGGCTAACAACAAAGGCGACAAAAGTTTGAAATCCTCAAAAGCTGGTCAATTCAAGGCAGCGATCTCAAGGGTGGCCAAAAGCAAAGATGGTGGAAGTTCCGACACGCAAAGTATTGGGGCTATCACGAGGAGTATGAAAAAGGCTCAACAGGAAAAATCCTTGCCTGAAGAAAAAGCATTAGAAGAAGTCGCCCGAAAGACAATGAAACCTCTTGTCATTCAGAAAGGATTAGGCGATGATGAAGATTCCTATGGATCCACTTCTGTTTCCCCTCATGTGGCCCTGCGATCTGATTCAACACAACCTGAAGACTCAAATCATTCCATTACTTCACCCATTATGCATGCCATGATGACAAACACCACGACCATGGAGGAACAACTGGTAAACTTGACCAAAGCTGTCGAAGGAATCACCAAATTCATACAAGAGCAAGGAACGTTGGTGGGTACAGTCGTACAAAGATTGGACAAGTTAGAAGGAACTGCAAGCAAGAATGGTGGAAAGCGTTTGGTGGTCGACAATGAGGAAATTGAAAAAGATGATGAAAACTTTGAAGAAGAAGTTGAAACTAATGTACACCTGAACCGTCAACACGTTCAAGATGGAGTTGAAACATCTTCCCGACACAAGAAGGTTGCATCAAATGATCTTCGTATCTCAGCAGACAACTCCATTCGTGTCGACCAACTAAAAGAGTTCATCATGGGGACGATTAAAGATAAGCTGGAAGGAAGTTCAAAATCCTCATTGACTTACATGAAGCCTTACACCCACCGAATCGACATGATGAAGATGCCTGTCGGATATCAACCTCCCAGATTTCAACAGTTTGATGGAAAAGGAAATCCGAAGCAACATGTTGCTCACTTTGTGGAGACTTGCAATAACGCCGGAACTGCCGGAGATCTCCTTGTGAAACAATTTGTCCGCTCGTTACATGGAAACGCTTTCGATTGGTACACCGACTTAGAGCCTGGAACTATCGACAGTTGGGAACAACTCGAACAAGAGTTTCTTAATCGCTTCTACAGCACAAGGAGGATTGTGAGCATGGTCGAACTTACAAGCACTCGTCAATGGAGTGAAGAGAAAGTGATCGACTATATCAATCGATGGCGAAACCTGAGTTTGAACTGCAAGGATCGCTTGTGTGAAACTTCTGCAATAGAAATGTGTATCCAAGGGATGCAATAGGGCTTACGATATATTCTCCAAGGCATAAAACCAAGAACCTTCGAAGAGCTAGCCACACGTGCGCATGACATGGAACTGAGCCTTGCTTCAAGTGAAGGCCAAAACTTCTTCTCAATTCATGAATCAAAGAAAGAAAAAATTGGACATTGTATCAAGAAAGGGGGCAAGCTTTTTCCCCAAGTTGAAAGCGAAGAATCCATGACCGTCAATGTCTCTCGATCCAATTCAAAGAAGAACGATGAAATAAAAAACGATTCATCCCAGCGAAGCTTTGAAAAGAAGCTGACTTTGAAGGATATGCAAAAGAAGGAATATCCATTCCCTGATTCTGACGTTGCTCCAATGCTTGATGATTTGCTCGAAGCCAAACTCATTGAGTTGCCCGAAATGAAGCGACCTGAAGAGGCTGGAAGAACAAATGACCGCAATTATAGCAAGTACCACCGCTTGCTTGGGCATCCAATTGAAAAATGCTTCGTTTTGAAGGATAAAATCCTGCAACTAGCTCGAGAAGGTAAGATTTTGCTTGATGAAGATGATGCAACTGCAAATCTTGTCACAATTTCCTTCGGATGTTTTGACACAACAATAGATGCGAAACAATTGTCAAATGGGCTTCATGATGAAGATTATTATGATGTTTCATGTAATGCAATACAAGAACAAAACACTTCTATAGGTGAAGTATGTCGATCTAGCATAGAAGCCCGAAAGGATGTGACGTCGTTGATTTACACTACTCAAGGAAAAGTTCATGTTGCAAAGAAAGAAGAAGCTGAGACTACTTCATTGGAACTCGTGGAAGGTGTCAAAGCAACCATTGATGAAATTGATCAAGTCAAATTAGAGATGGATGACTTAGTCCCCAAAGTGGATGTTCAAAATTTCTCTTTGAAGAAGGAAACTCATCAAGGTAAGCAAACTCAATTAAAATTTAGATCTGGGTCGATTCCATTCATCAAAGCTGAAATGAACATGTTTATGAAAGCTGGTTTCATTCAAGAAGTAAAGGATTCTACATGGGTCTCTAGAATTGTGCATATACGTAAAGAAACTCGTCAAAATAGATTTTGTGTCGACTTTGAGAATTTAGATGCTCCCAATGATTTTCCATTACCTGATCCAGAACTTCTGATCGATGGATTCCATAGATATAGTCAGATGTCTGGATATCTCCATTGATGTCAAAATAATCGTGCCACACTCCTTGATATGAGTATAAACTTTCAAAACAACTCCTTGACACGAGTCAAAACTATCTACAAATTTTCATGTTGAAATCTCCTTGATACGAGTCAAAACTGTCTACAAATCTCCAAAGTTCAAGTCAAAGCCTCCAGTAGACGAGACGAAAAGGTCTACAAGTTCAAATCAACTTCTCCCAGATACGAGTCAAAACTGTGTGCAAATTTGTTAAAGTTCAAGCCAAAGCCTCCAGTAGACGAGACGAAAATGTCTACAAGTTCAAATCAACTTCTCCCAGATACGAGTCAAAACTGTCCGCAAATTTGTTAAAGTTCAAGCCAAAGCCTCCAGTAGACGAGACGAAAAGGTCTACAAGTTCAAATCAACTTCTCCCACATACTAATCAAAACTGTCTGCAAATTTGTTAAAGTTCAAGTCAAAGCCTCCAGTAGACGGGACGAAAAAGGTCTACGAAATCTTGAAATCAAAATGCTCCATGACGCACGAGCCTAAACTGCATGTTACTCCTTGCCCACATGAGTATAAAACGTGTACGGTAAAACACCAGTTGTATTGAACTACGTTATGACTTGATTTCCATCTTGGGATACGTAGGCAGCTTAGAAGTCAATTCTGAGTTCAGTCATGTTATTAAAAAAAAAAAAAAAAAAAAAGTTTGATTTATTCAAGCAAAGTTGTTTCAATTTGTTTGGAAATTATATCGGATTTTTTGAAAAAGAGAATATTCGATATGATTTAGTGCAAACGTGAAGATTTGAATTTCAAAATAAAGCAAGTAAAGCAGCTACATAAGTCTCCTCCCTGTCGGGTTCTTTGACTCCAAGGGCATCGAAAGGGGCATTTTCTTCCTCGGTTCGATCATGGGCCAAAGAAGTATGAATCTCTCCTGAAGGGTTGTACGTGAGTCGAGGTTTCGTTAAGCCCTTCTTAAACAACCATTGAGGTGGCTCTCGATATCTAACCGGACCTTTGAACCAAAATTTCACCCAGTCTAGAGCTTGTACTCCATCAGAATCACTGCCCTTTAGATGGTGATACGCTGAAATAAATGTTGACAACTCCGAGGAAGAAAGAGTTTGTTATCTTTATCGACTCCGATAAGCTCTTTTGCTGACAGAACAACTTCATCAAAGAAGAGACCACGAAGAGGGAGCCCGCCGAGAACATGCAAATTCCACAAGGAAATAGAAAACTCTCCAATTGAAGTACAACGTGTGTTGGTGGATGGACTCCATAGGTGGCAAAACGTGCGGATCATGTGCTCATCGACGTCATATGTGAACAAAGAAGCCCAAACTGCATCATGCACTCCAGCCCGATGAAGATTTTTGTTTTTCCTCGCAAAGACGTCATCTACCCATTCCCAATAACCTGAAATATAAGAAAATTCACCCAGCGACGGTGCGAAAGAGTGCCAAGGAGTCCTCCATGAAGCTGACAAACGAGCATGGCGTGGAAAACTGGACGGCGATCCTTCCTTGGGAGTACCGGACTGCAGAAGACACACTTTTTGACGTTTAGACAAGGCGGTAGCATCCACACTAGCTTCCTTGGTAATTTCAGTCGAAAACCTCGATGGGTGCTTCTCCTTTGACACGGCGTACTCCGAGGCAAACGGTCCTATGGCTGGCGAATACACAGCTAAAGCAGTTCCTTTCGTCTCATCTGTTTCGCCCTTGTTGATTACGTAGAGAGTTGGGTATGACACTTTGTAGTCAGTAAACTCCATGAATGCCTACTCAAAATCAAATAAGAAAAAAAAAAAAGGAGATTAGTTAATTGATATGAATATCAGGTTATAAAGAAGATCAGATTTTAAAGAAAGAAGAGAAAATCTTAATACAGTCGGCTTGATTAAGTGATAATATGATGATTTGAGCTTCGAATCAGTGGCGTCGTTACAAAATCTGCATTTACAAAATTAAGAATGTTATTATCATCGCCCATATAAAAAAAAAAAATTGGACGAACGTTGACAAAGAATCAAGAATCATGCAGCCTTTTAAATTGGAAGTGTATACTATTGATTGTATACATAAAGTTTTAACTCACCGGTAATTCTCGATTGAGGTGTATGTTATAGCGGATGAATCGGAATTTGCAATGTATAATATGAAAGATGAAGGAATTGGAGTATTGCAATGGTCACGTTTGGATCACTGTTTATTGATTTTCTTTGGGGCAATTTGTCAAATAGATTGTGGGTAATGGAGTTGAGTGAATAAATATGGCTGAAAGGGAAATAAGAATGCCTTAAACAATGCTCAAATCAATTTACCCTGCAGTTTAATCAATTCTCGTTGCTTTTATAAATAGCATATTTTCAGTTTTATACAAAGGAGAAGTCCAATTCAAGTAGAAGCACAAAGTAAATCAGTTTCAGTTTTATTCAAACTATATGAATACGCAGCCGCTGGAAGAATTATGTTGGTAAATCTGATTTGTTTCTGGTGTTGCCAAAGGATTATAAATTGATTTGTCTCCTAATGTCCCGTATAGAATAGTAGACATACTATTCTTTTATGATATCTCAAGTTGGCAGTATATATATGGGTAAAGATATCTACTGATATTTGAGTTACCAATATAGTTGAAACTAAAACTAAAGAAAAGGATTGATTCAAGAAAACATGTGAAGACCAATTGAATTGGAGAAGGATTACGTGAGTGCAAATGAGATAATGGCCCATATTTACTTAATCAAGTCTAGAGAATGAATCGGCCAACAGATTATCTCATAGCCCATTTATATATATAAACTTTTTATCATATCTGCTATATTAATGTGATATGTAAAAAAAAAAAAAAAAAATCGCGACTTACTCACTTCAAAGTATGCTTCGAAAAGCATTATTCGCGAATAAGTCTCGAAGGGGCATTTGTAGATACATAAAATTTACGTCCAATAAAATGGCGACACGTGTAAAATAAGTGGTTAATTATCAATTTAAATTATCTTTTTTACAATTTTTGGGGTTTTTAATATATGTAATTCCAAAAGTAAATAGTTAATTTAAATTGGCTAATTAAAATACGCTACGTGTCAATATGACGTGTTTTGACCAATTAAGAAGAAGTCTTAAAGACTATGGAAGTCAGAACCAATCAAAATGATGTCTTCTATTCTACAAAGACAATGGCCAATCAAATTATGCCACGTCATCAAACAATGTGAAGAAAACTCTCTACTCCAGCATCTATATAAAGGAGCTTTGAGACCTCAGAAGACAGAGATATATTGACATACTTCACATATATTCTCAAGTAAAAGAAAGCTTAAAAGTTCTCTCAAATATTCCATAAACAAGTCTTTGACTCTTAAGTCTCTGACTTTTATATATTTGTGTTCCGATCCGTAAATCTTGGAGAAGATCACGCCCCACGATTCAAGAACAAGCCGAAGGCCCTTGGATCTACATATATCTGTCAAGTAGAAGAATCAGAGGAGTTTACTATTTACAGAGATTGTACCCATTTATTTATTTAAATTCATCAAATATTGTATTTGTTGCTTTTTATTTTATTGTCTAATAAAGTTTTGCAGACATTAAAATTTGTGGTCTACACACACCAATGACAAGATAGACGAATTTGCTACGAAAAATTTAAAAGGAACGAATGTGTTAAATTATATTCATAAGAGGGACTAATATGATACACTATATGATAAGATGAAGACATCTGTTATGAAAAATTTAAAACGAAAGTGATAAAGTCAGGCTATAGAAGGACCAAAAGTTCGATTCACTCTAAATTATACTGTTGTCCAACAAAATAGTGGGCTGATTTGTTCATGTTTTACTTGATTTAACAGTCCATTGCCTTTGCGCACTGAAATAAAGTTCATATTTGAAAATTTTAATTTTTTTCAAAACCATCATTATTTAATTACATGACATAATTAGGAGAATAATGATAGAAAAGCTTTGGTTTACTAATAAAAAGTAAAAAACATGGCGAATAATTAAATAAATCTCACTTTTTGTGCTGAGAATTCGGGTTGTGGGTCGGTTATCCAGCCCGTAAAATGCCCAATTTAAAATCTTTGAGGAGTGAGAGAATTAGGGTTATCGCTATCTCCAGAGCTCCATCGTTGTTTCCACACTTCTTTACAGAAACTAATAAAGGGAAAGAAAAAATACAGCAACACAGGCGTTTCACTTCCAAACTCGGAATTTTTCAGAAAATACTTGATTATACCTTCCGACGCCGTTCCTTCTCCGGTAAACGCTATTCGTTCTCTGTTGAAATTTCCAATTAAATGGAACAACACAGTCAGCTTTTTTTCTTTGTAATTATACATCACATATGATTATTATGCTTCTAATGACTTTTTGTTAGCGTGAGTTTGATTATTCTCAATTTGTGAAGTTGTGGAAATGTATGCAGAAATAATGCTTAACTGGAATTACTTGCTGCTGTGTATTGTGTTGTGACTTGTGAGGTTCCAATAGTTAAGCAGATTAAGGTGTGCATGAATCTTTGCTGTTAGTTATACAATTGTGATCGTTATTTCAGTATTAATCTATACTTGTGATCATTTACCAAAGTATCAACTTCGTAATTATTGACTATTTGGAATGTGGCTTGGACGTTTTAGCTCACCAATTGTGTGTGTGTGTGTGTGTGAGTGTGTGCAATTCCTTATGTCTGATTAATTCATACATTTTAACCCAAGAGGTGGACTCTTGATAATGCTGCCTCTATTTGCAGAAAGTGATCAAGCATACCTTCTATAAGATTGGCCGGCCATCGGGCTCTGTGTCGATTATATTATGTTAAAGAATGTTTCTATATTAATTCTCCATATGTACTACATGTCACTTCTCAATTTCAAGTGCCAAAATTATTATGCGAAATAAAAGATCTAAACTAGGATTTCAACATTCATTGTCTACATTGTTATATGTTGTTGAATATTATGATTATCTGATTAAGATAAAGAGTGAAAAGATACGATGAAAGATTCTGAGACAGCATTGTGTGATCAATCAAATTACAGTATTTTTACTCATGGAGATTGACTTTAAGTCAATTATTAGCCACAATCGTCTGTGTTGTATCATTATCTCATTTCAGTGCATTTCAAGACCTATAAGATCTGATGCTGAAAAACTAGCAACTTCGTACAACCTTTTATTTTTACCTAACTATCTTCTTTCAATCTGTTATGTGATGTCAATGTCTTGATAAAAAAAAACATTAACACTAGCACACTGCTCTCGCGATGAAGATCATACAAACATTTTGAAGTTTGATGTCAGAAGGATGTACAAGGAGAAGTCTACCATAAACATACATGTTACACCAAACATAATATGTAAAGTTTCGTCATGTTTGTCAAGCACAACTGAGAACCCTCAACCAAATATTCACTGACATTGCTAATATAGAAGCTGTTATGTTTCTAAGTAATTACCTTAACTCCTTCTGATGACTCATTTTGCTTATTGTGAGAGGGCGAGGCATGTTAGGTAAAAGAAATTTTAAGAGGGCTAATTGATGAAGAAATGTAGCCCTTTAATCTTTGCCAGAAATAACCAGTTACTCCTGAGGTTTGCAAAGCCTTTTGTAGTGTCCCAGTTAATTGGGTATTTTGGATTTTCAGAGAGAAACAGATTCACCATATCTGTTCCCATTTTAAGGTTATGACTGGAAACAGAATTACACGTGCACCTTGTTCATGTAGATACGTGATTCATAGCTTGATCATGTTATTTCTGGAATTGAACACAAAAAACTTGACAAATCTGAATGATATAATTTGTTTTGCCACTTACTCTTGAAATATGAACATGATGGTGATACCATAAACTCAATTCCTGGAAGTAATTTGGTTCAAGATTCGGGAATGCTAACTGGCGGCAATAGATACATGGTGTACATATTGTTCTGACAATAAAATATTAAATGTCTCTCTTCTTTACCAACTTAAATTTTTGGATGAGGTGGTCATTCAATATATGCATGTGTCTGTGTGTAGGATTGTCCTTTGTAAAGCTATGGGATTGATATTTGCTTTATCTTCGAAAAGTTCAGAAATTGCAGAATGCTCAGAAAAACGATGGAGTACCTCAACTGATATGTTTCTTGTTTTAGCAATCTATGGTTCAGAGATGTAGTAGGATTGTTTATAAGTTAACATAAAACACATTTTTGCTGCCTTAGATGACAACTAATAGGTTTCTGGTTTGTTAAGCATGTATTACAAACTGATAGAGAGCAGTAGGGTGCTTTATTTGACTTGAAACAACCAGAATATGATTATAATTTCTCCTACAAAACCTGTTCCAAAATTTGATTCGACAAAACTTACTACTAAACTACCACTGAATTGGACTATCAGGGAGGTACCGACTGCAGTTGTTCATGCCCTCAATCTTATGTCAATTGACTGCCATCAGCTTTGTCAACGATAACTTTTTCCCCCTCTTTCTGCATGTTTTCTTTGCTTCTATTCATTTGCTGTTCATGTTAATTCTTTCATGATGAGAGGATTGTGAGGGTTAATGTTGTGCTTCTCTGAATCAAAGAGACAATATTAGATACTGTTGTGCTTCTCTCTATGTAGTACCTGTTGAACAATTGATGATAAGCCCATGTTCAAACCCTCTTTTTCTCCACCATCTCAAACATGAAGATAATCTCTTCACATTAAGATTGTTTAGAATTTGTATTGACTTCATTCACATGTAGATCTGCTCCTTTTCTTAAACCCGCCTGGACCAGTCACATGGACTTAGGTGAAACTCCACAGATGCTTCCACCACCCCCTGGGAGTTTCATTGATCGTGAAGAACTTATTCAACATGTTGGGGAGTTTTCCCTCTCTCAGGGATATGTTGTCACCATTAAACAGTCCAAGAAAGAAAAAGTTGTCGTCCTCGGTTGTGACAGAGGAGGTGTTTATCGGGATAGGCGTAAGCCCGTTGATGAAACCTCTGGTGAACATGCACGCAAAAGGAAATCTGGTTCACGGCTTACAAACTGTCCATTTGAACTTGTGGGTAAGAAGGAAGATGGCTTGTGGGTACTTATTGTTAAGAATGGTTCACACAATCACGAACCAATGAAGGACATATCTGAACATCCTTCTGCCCGTCGATTCAATGAGAAGGAGGTGGTTTTAATTAAAGAGATGACAGAAGCAGGTTTAAAACCACGCCAAATCCTTAAAAGACTTAGACAAACCAATCCCGAGCTTTTATCAACACCTAAGCATGTTTATAATGTGAAAGCCAAGCTCCGCCAAGGGAATCTTACAGGTTGACTTTCCTTTATTTCTTGTTCAAATTTGATATGTATTTCAATTTTGACATAAATTAATTTCATTACCATAATGGTCATTCATGCTTCAATCATTATTGCAATTTATCTAAGAGTTTAAGATATGTTCGCTGCTTCATGCTAACCTCACATAGTTTACAACCTTCAAATTAATTAAATCTCTTGTTATTAATCATGATAAAAACAACAAGAAGAGGTCAGTTTGGCCAAGGAAATGGAGGCCAACAAAAATGAATAATTTTGATTGTTCTTTCTTGTACCTGTAGCATATATTGTTGAGGCGAACACACAAAAAACCAACCACCTGGCTTACAAAGAAGATAAAAAAGAATGAAGATTAGCAATTAATATCAAGGCTTTTTTCAAAACAATTCTCATCCTATTGAATAGATGAAGTCAGGGCCTATTATTTGATCAATTATGCAATTTGTTGATTAAAATCTTGTAGAGAATAAAATATAGTAAGGGGAAGGAGGATGGTTTTTAGAATCAGCAAACAATCTCTCTCGAATGAATTTTGTAACATAAGAAAAAGTAAGAATGCTTTTAGCTGCATTTTGCATACACAACATAAGCATCAGGATATGAAGACTAGTGAGTTTGCTACTTTTCTAGCAAGTCATTAGCGATTATTTTCTCATACACAAAGGTTGAAAAAGGTCAGGATGACCTGAATATTGTGTGTCTTTTGCTGTAGTGAGGAGATTGAAAACTTTGCGACCTCCTACAGCTACTGAGGGAAACTCTGAGCCTTCAACATCTTCTGAGCCATCATGGAGGAAACGTTATCCTCCGGTAATGTCGCCTACATTGATTTGGCCTTATTATTTATTGCATGATTATAGTTTTGGATACTGTCTTAGAATAAATCTATCTTTTCTTGACTTCGTACATGATAGAACAAATGTATAGATAGTTAATCTGTAAATGGGAAGCACCCTTTTGGTCCCATTTAAAGAATATCTTTTAAAAATAATCGTCAGTCTCCCTGACTTTGGGTGTTTTTTGCCATTCCTTTTCTTTGGGACGATGTGTGTGTGTGTGTGTAAGATCATTAGGTCATTGCTCCTGATGGAAACATGCCAGAGTAGCTTTTCATAATAACACATAGATATGAAATTCATAGGCTTGAGCCTATTGTTTAGATTTTATTTGGTGCATATTTGGAGGGCGGGAGCAGTGAGAAAAAAATATTTTTTTCTTGACCACATCATTCCCCAATCACTTTTGGCATTCCCCCCTTCATTCCTCTTTGAACTAACATATTTACTCCTTTGCTTGACTGATTAAGTTTCCAATGGAACTAATGAATACTAAATTTCACTAGTACAGTTAAGTTTGCCAAACTTTCACCCCTGTTATGTTGATTTAAATTCCCTTTGTGTAAATTGCCGCAAGTAGATAAATTTATGATTCATATCCTTATTTTCTGAGTTGCTCATTTTACACCAATTAGCCTTTATCAGCTATTGTTTGAGTACTTGTGCCTATCGCTGGAGTTATATAATTCGAGATTTGTCCAATCTAATTTATGAAAGTTATATCTTGCAGAGGGTGCCAAATCTCATTGGTGGAAGATTTATCGACTCGCAATCCTCAACATACATTGATGTGATAAACCCTGTAAGTGCATAAACTCTACACTTGGCATATGCCATCAGTCTTCTTCATCTAAGTTCCCTCTGCTAATAATTTATATTCAAGTATAGGCTACACAACAAGTGGTTGCACAAGTACCTTTATCCACGGGCGAGGAACTTAAGGCTGCCATATTTGCAGCAAAAAGAGCATTTACATCATGGAGAAATATGCCAGTTATAACTCGTCAACGCATTATGTTCAAGCTTCAAGAGCTTATTCGCAGAGATATTGTAAGCTTGTGGTACTCTAATTTATTAACTGTTTGAATTTGTGAAGATTTAGTAACTGGAGTCATTGTAATCATTTTCCAGGATAAGCTTGCCAGCAATATCACAACAGAGCAGGGTAAAACATTAAAGGATGCATTTAATGATGTCTCCCGTGGGATTGGTGAGTTTTTTCTTATTAAAAAAAATAAATTCAAATAGCAATACTGAGTAATTGGGGGCTTGTGGAACTTGGAGTTTAAAAGTTATATTTTTATTTGCACTTGAAATCTAGATAGATCCAATTGGAAAATGTTGACAATTTTTTTAATCTGTTATCAAAACATTACAGCTTGGTCTACTTCATATGTCAAGTGAGAGATTTTTCTATTTGATGCGATGCTTGTAAATTTTATATGTATTTCCGAAACCAAGCAATGAGAGTAGAACTGTCTGAAATATTTTCTTTGTTGGCTTAAAGAGTTAGCTAGAGTATAAACAAAGCCCAGAATAGGAAAAACATTAATCTCTACTCACCATTATAATTCAGCATCTGTCTGCTGGTCATTTCATTATTGTACTTTTTAATACAGAGCTTGTTGAACATGCTTGTGGAGTGGCAAATTTACATATGGGAGAGTTCTTTTCAAATGTATCAAATGGAATTGATACTTTCAATATTCGTGGGCCTCTTGGTGTTTGTGCTGGGATATGCTCTTTCAACTTTCCAGCCATGATCCCGTTGTTGGTAAGCTTTTATTTCTCTCCACTTATTTCCTCTTGCACAATAACTTAGCTTCTCATTTCCAGTCATTATTTCAAATGTGTATTTGCTTCTACACATCTAACCCGATGGGTGCTATGAATCTAAGAGATGTTATGAGATCTTTTCTTGTGTGTAATTTCATTAGGCAGAGTTTTTCATTTCCTCAAGCATTTTGTTTATTTAGTTCTTCAGTGACATTTATAATAGGCAGTGACTTCCCTTCACAAAGCATTATATCAGAGTAGAGGGGAGCTTGTTGGTTGAAATCATCTATCCGAAGTATTAATAGGAGAATATAAATCTTAAAAAGGTTGAGTAGTTTTAGATTTGATTCTTGATAATTGATGGGAGGGTTGAAGAGAAGGAGAAAACATAGCTTTTCTGAAAGACAACACTGCTTTTCTCGAAGAGACTTTTTTGTATTCTCCCTTTTGTTTTTTGGTTCTAGGAACCAAAAGTTACATCTTTTGGTTGTATTGGAAGTACGAAAGAGACAACATCGTGCTTTATTATTGAAATCTACCTTTCCAAAGAGAAAGGAAAGGTATGTATACTAAGGTCCAGATCCCACTTGGGACCATTTAAGTCGATGCTTAGATATAGAATTTACATTTTTTCTCGCCCCATTTATAAAAGTAAATAAATTATACTCCAACTATTTATGTTTTAGGGGTTTCCATCTTTATTTCTTTTATGTTTTATCACTGTCTTGAAGTGACTCAAAATATTAACATAAAAAAAGATAACACTTGAGCTTATATTTATGAAAAATCAGTATGGATTGCAAACTTGAAAAATGATCAATCAAGTGCTTTTGGATTGAACATTAACTTTCCTCTAACTCTACTTTGGTGTCAGTAATAATGGGGGAGTGGAATTACTATAATGAGTTACTATTTCAGTTCTGGATCCTGAACTGATGCTGAGTATGATAGTAAAAGAAGAAAATATATGGGAGATTTGATTCGAAATCAAAGCTTTAGATTATCCAGCAATTACAAATAGAGTCAATGGTAAATGCAGAGTATCCATCAGGAGAAGTTTTAGGAAATGGAAGTGGCTTATTTTCCCTTGTTTGAGAAATAGATGACGGGAAAAAGTTTGTATGAGTCATATACATGGTGATTCTAACGGAAGAATAGTACCTGGGGTCTTGGATATGCTAGTGATTGATTAAAAGATTGAAGCTGGTTTTCCACGTCCGGGATTCTTCAGAAAGCTCGACTTTGAAAGGAAATTGAAGAATACATTCTTAAACTGCACAGTGAATTTTTTTCTGTGAATGGTAAAAACAAACTGATGTGGATCCTTCTTCACCTTTTGAAGTTGTCAACAGCCAAATCTCTCTACCTCCCAGCCCATTATAGGAAGGAACTGTTCTGGGTGCTTTCCTTTACCAAATCAATTTTTTGGGGAAGGTACAGATTGTTTTTTCTGTTCTAAAGAGCTAAACGACTTAAACGAGGAAAACCACTTTGTTATCCTTCTAAAGCATTCTGTTTTCTTAAGTGATATTATGTGAACACTCTATAGCAAGGTAGATTCACGGGCACGGGTACCCAATGCTGCAACGATCTTCTGATTCATGTATCTTTATCCTGACATGTTTATGCTATAAATTAACCTCTAGTATTGTAGTGTATCACTATAAACATCGAAAGATTTGAAATTATTCCCTTTCACTGGCATGCTCTCCTAACAAGGTTTGAATTTGAACTTGAACTTGAATGACTCTTTGCATAATATTTAACTAATCTCCCAATAGGTTCTTGATTCCCCTCCTTTGGATGAGGCGTTTAATCCTTTGGGAACTAATCCCTTTTCCATGCCCCCAGCCCTTCCATTTTTAATTCCAGTTATCTTTCCAATCTGCATGTCAATAACTAGTCATTAAAGAGGGCTTAATTAGAGATGAAAAGCTTACTGGGCTAAATGTAGGAGCAATGTACCTAGACCATACTGATAAGTCTATTTGTACAAGATTTCTTCCTTGTTGTCAATAAACATCTCTGTTTAATAAATGAATGTTTGCACAAATGTTAACCAGGTAATCACAAATTATGAAAAAGCAAATGAAGTCATGGATTTTTTTACAACGATTTCCCTCCTGTCTTTCTTCTCTTCTTTTCCTTCCCATTTGTTAGATCACCTGCCTACCTGCATAACTTAAAATAGAGATAAAGATATCTGCCTCACTTCAAGTTGCAAATCCTACTATTATTTCCTAGTTCCTCTTGTTACTCTTTCTCTTCCTATAGTTTCTACAGTTGTTAATTCTTATTGGTGTGTGATTCTATACAGATGTTTCCTATTGCTGTCACATGTGGCAATACCTTTATATTAAAACCGTCTGAGAGAGCACCAGGTTATTAAATACATGCTGCTTTTAAAAGCTTAATTTATATATGATATCTGATGTTTGCATTAATTTATTTAATTAATCATTTTTCTAGAAGGTGGTACGTATGCCAAGCTGTAGTGGCTTTCCTTAGAAAACACTACATGACTTTTAATTAATTACCACCCCTCCCCTTTTCTTTCAGGAGCTTGTGTGCACCTTGCAGAGTTAGCAATGGAGGCTGGTTTACCATATGGTGTACTAAATATTGTACATGGGGCCAATGTAAGCTCTGAGTTTGTCACTGGACCCTTAGTTTATGATATTCTCGTTTATATCTCAACACCTGATGGATGATGAGCCATTTTAATTGTTTCTGGTGCAATCTTTATCTGCCTTTGCTCCATAACAAAATCTGCTCTGAATAATGAAGCTTTACAAAATATATTTAATTATATTGTGTATTGATGCAACTAATTATCTTTCACTATAATGTTTTGATATCGTTGTAGGACATTATTGATGCCATTTGTGATGATGACGATATTAAAGCTGTGTCGTATGTTGGTTCAGATGCAGTAAGTTTCTCTTTGGCATGCTTTTTTTTTTATTAATTATTACTGTGATATATGTGGAACCTACTAGTGTGATATTTTACTGGGTACAAGGTTTCAACTTTCAACTATAAGTGGCAGCGTTAGTTTCTCTTCGGAGTGGAACATACCTATTTTTTGTTAAGAAGGCATTATAGTTCCCGTGATGTTCCCAACAGTGTGTTAAGAGCATTTAAGTCAGGTCTAACATTTAGATACCCTTGGGAAACCATAAAAAAAAAAAAGGAAAAAAAAAGCCATTATATTTCGCTGCCATAGTTTGGTTCACTTGGTTTGTTGACTATTCCATTATGCTTCAAATGAAGCCAATCAGATTCAGAATATTGTTGTAATCAGGCCTGGGGATGTGCTTTTGATCATCCCTCGTCTTGTTTGACTGATGATAAAGAAACTTTCTTGATCTGAAGAAAAGCAGAAGTAAATTAAATACTTATGTGATAGAATCTGGAAATGCATTGGAAATAAAAAAAATAGAAGTCCCCAATGTCATTAACTTGGTCCCTTCTGTTTGCTTGTCTTATATAGTTATGGAATTAAAAAGAAAAAAGAAAAAAAATAAGCGATCATTGAGGAATCTCATTGTCATCGACCCTTGATCCCAGGTTAGGGAGGGAGGAAAATTTCATATATTCATGAATTTACATCCCTGGTTCACTGATTGATACTAAAGAATTTGTGGATTAGCTTTGGAACCGTATGGACGGAGGAACCAATAATTTGCAAGTCATTAGTACGTCTGTGATGAGAGCTTTATGTGGACGGTATAACGGTTATCAACTATTAAATGAATAAGTCACTGTCAATCAAATGAAGCTAGTATTTCGATGGAAACCTAGAGAAAAAGGATATACAATTAAATTATTTATACAGAGTTTGCTCATGATTATTGTTTTTACTTCAAATATTTATTTGCATCAGTGATTAATTAAGAGTTACCACCAATGTTCACTTGAGGTATTTAAATAGACATCTTTTATTATATTTTTCATTTTTAACTTTTATTTTTCAATGCACAAGTTTTATGCTGCTCACTTCATCTGGGTTTATGTACGCGGTGATTTGGCAACCACAGAAAGAATAGTCTTCTTGTATCCTCACATAGTTATCTGTTTGCAGCCTGGTATGTATATTCATGCAAGGGCTTCTGCTAACAGTAAACGGGTTCAGACCAATGTTGGTGCCAAGAGTCATGCAGTTATTATGCCAGATGCAAATATTGATGCCACGTTGAGTGCTTTGGTTTCTGCTGGCTTTGGTTCTGCGGTACAAAGGTGTACAGCAATCAGCACTGTTATTTTTGTTGGAGACTCGATGTCTTGGTATGTGCTCAAATTATTTTATAGTCGTTTAATAATTATTGTGGAACAGGAATCTGTCTGTCATGATTATCTCAGTGGAATCTAAAGGGTGCACTGCTAATTTTTTAGCAAATTTTACCAGTATGGATCATGTAACTGGTGTCAGTCTGGAACCTTCGAGACCAACCCCTAGCCTTCTGTTTGAACAACAGATAGCAGTTGAAAGGGAAGAAACCAGAGCAACATAATTTATCACTGACCTTGTGAGCCTTGTTTTCGCATGGCGCAAATGATGATGAGGACATGAGTCTTTTCTTGAGTTCTCATGAGAGACGATAAGGCTCCCAAAACTCTGTTGTAGATTATGATTATGATTATGCTTAATATTTAGATTCTATAGCAGTACTCATCACCCAGACTGTTATATCTTGGCTAACTTCATGTTAATATTAGTGTGTTTAGAACCCTTCTCATGAGCAATTCTACGTTTATTTTATAGTGAATAGTCTACTTTCCACAGGGAACATAAGCTGGTGGAGTACATCATGACACTCAAAGTTGATGCTGGAACAGAACCAGGCGTGGACATTGGTCCAGTGATCAGTAAGCAGGTGCTGTTATCAAATAAATTGTCATATTGTATTAGACACTCTCTAAGCTGTACTGTGAGGTTTTACAGTTTTATAATATCACATTTTTTTTTTGCAATTAATGGGGTCAGCTCTCTTTTTCATATGCTATTGGTTCGAAGATCAGCTTGCTGCAGTTATATTGATGTCGAGTATCTTGTATCTGTAGGTTAAGGAACGGATGTCAAGGGTGATTCAAGCATTTGTTGACAATGGTTCTAGATTACTCCTCGACGGGAGGAAGATTGCAGTAAGATCTTACTGCTCATCCTCTTTCCACTTTTATATGGTTATCAGAATTTAATATATGAAAGATAAAAGGCGGATATACAGTTCATTACCAATACCAGTTAACAATGCTTGGAGAGTCATGGATCTGAGCTACAACCACAGTAACCTTTTTTACACCTAATTATTTTAACAATTGGAGTTCCTGTAACTTGAAACCTTTGTGTTTTTTCCATAAATGGTATTCCCCATGGATGTTCATTCGATAAGAACGTACAGACTCAAATTTTTTGATATGCCACTGTTTCTGATAGAATTCAGAACTGAACTCGGTTCGGAGAATTACAGAAGTATTTTGATTCTTTTTGGTTTGTTACAAAAATCGACCAAATTTATTTTTGAAAAAATGTAAAAAGAAAAACTGTAATCTTCAGGGGGGGGAGAGAGAGAGAGCTCGCAAGGAGATACAGTTTTATTTATTCGTTGTTTTTCTCGTACCATTAAATTTGGATGGTATCAAATTGTTATTTCACAATTTCTTGTAGTCTTTTGGATCGTGATTTTGGTTTTATCTGTGTTATATTTGATATCCCAGTGAAATTCTACTGTTTTCACAGACAACTTGATTCATAACTTGTATATTTATAGGTCCCTAAATATGAGATGGGAAACTTTGTTGGTCCTACAATCTTGACAGATGTCACTGAAAACATGGATTGTTACAAGGTATATAGAATTTTGTATAGATGATTTAATACATATTTTGTACTGTTGGAAATAAAACTCATATTGACTTGGTGTATGCAGGAAGAAATATTGGGTCCAGTTCTTCTTTGCATGAAGGTTGGTCTATTGATCTATTCTTTATAATCCAATCTTATATCCATGTCCTAACTTCTTCTCATTTTGCTAAATTCAATATTCTTCTCTTTGTTGAACTTTTCATACTCAGGCTGGAAGCTTAGACGAGGCAATACGCATTATTAACAGAAACAAGTAAAAAGTGTGCTCGTCTTTTTAAGTTCCAGTATTTAATGTACGTTGATTTGGGTGTAATACAATTGTTTACTTGGAACAGACATGGAAATGGAGCTTCCATATTTACTTCCTCCCCTGCCACTGCAAGGAAGTTTCAGTTTGAAATCGAAGCTGGGCAGGTAAGCAACTTTCTCCCCATTTTGTAGACGCTCTTTTAATTCTTTTCACAAGAAGTCGATTATTGCAATATTTCTGATACTATTTTGATTGAGTCCAGGTTGGTGTAAATGTGGCTATTCCTGCCCCATTGCCGTTATTTTCATTTACTGGCTCCAAAGCTTCATTTACCGGAGACATCAATTTTTTCGGTAAAAACATAATGTGTTTTAAGGCTATGAATGTTTGGAACTTGGATTTTACTGGGGAAAAAATTTAGGAAAATTGATTTGAACCTAAGTTAAGTTAAAAGCTCAATGTTCTATCATGCTAGGGCTCTATTACAAGCTAAAATCTAAAATCGAAGAACCAAACTTAGCTTTAATGTTCTATTTTCTCTGACAGATAGTTGTTCTTATGATTTGAAGGTAAAGCTGGGCTTCAGTTTTACACGCATACTAAAACCGTGACTCAACAATGGAAGGATTTCTCAAGTAGTGGAGTTTCTTCTATGTTAAATCCAAACGATGCACCTAGTGACGGTGTAGAACCACATACATCGCATTCGATGGACTTTATAAGCAATGATGTATCATTAGGTTTGCAAATGAGAGATTACTCAAACGGAGAAGGGCCATCTTTGCCATTACATCATGAAGGGGTATCTTTACCGATGCATTCAAAGGATTTTGCGAGTAGTGATGACGGAGAATCTCTTGGAGAACAATCGAGGGACATTCAACATAGTGATGGAATATCTCCAACAATTGCGGGGTTGGATGGATCCCAATGGACTCTACACTTTTAGTTAGTAGTATAACTACTTGTTTTTTCTTTGGTTTTTTTTATGGTTCAATAGAGCGATATATTTCTGTAGATTTCTTCTCTATATACAAGCTTGTTATTGAAAAACATTTGGTTCAAGATCTAATAGTAATTTGACTCTACTTTATCGTTTCTCTTTTTTTTCTTCCTTTTCTGGAGAGGGGGGCGGGGGGTCCATTTTAATTTTTTAAATTTCATACGGAGTTTTCAAGATGAATTTTGGATTAGATTTTATTGTGCGCAATATTTGACATGTAATCTGCCTATATTTCGGTTGAGATTATCATTCTGTAAAACAATATGTTAAAAGGAATTATATGGGGCATCAATATACTATGATCAATTCAAAATTGAATTTGATTGATTTCAACGTTTTGAACCATGTGCTGTAAATACTAAAAGATAAATTAATAACAGTCATAAAATTCTTCCCTAATATACTACTCCTAAAAATAAAAATAAATGCTATTACCTACTACTACAAACTAGTAATAGATAAAGATTCCTTATCTCATTATTAATTTATATATTACGCAAGATTACAAGCATATCCAACTCAGCTTCCTTCACATTATTATAAAATTATTATTTAAATATACGGAGCACTATATTTACACAGTCACACACATTTAGCGGACACTGTGTTTTGTCAGTATACATACAGTCGAAAAGAAAAGGAGTTCAGTTGTTCAGCAGAAACTCGAGAAATATGTTGCAGTTTTCAATTCAGCGAGGTATTCAATTCATTCTTTTGCTAATAAAATCTACTTATAATTAGCATTCATGTGCAGTGGTGATTTTACTTTATCAATATGGTGATTAGATGAATTGATTGATCGAATCCCTAATCATTGATTCAGTTTTCTTATGTATTTTATGATGGTATTTCTTTAGTGAGAAACGTGAGAAGATTGAATTATCCGATATTTGGAGTTGCGAATAATCAATTTTCAACTGCTGCTGAACCATCTTCGAGGCATGGAAATTCGCTTGTGAGTTTTTTTGCTTTTATTTTTATGATGCTAGCGCTAGCCTGTTTTGAAAACTAAACAATAGAAGCATAATCAATAATTATTGTCTTATAATTTGTTAGCCTGTTTTGGAAATTAAGTTTGAAAGTTGATGTAATTATCAAGAAAAAAGCCACAATGAGGACAAACCCATATAAAAAGAAAAAGAACCAGTGACAGTATTGTGTTTCATTGTCTTTTAACTTTCTGAAGCTTATGTATATTGCATTAATATTTCTATTTCAGAGGGTTCCGAATCTTATTGGTGGTAGGTTTGCTGATTCAAGTGCTTCAGAATTTATTCATGTCTTAAATCCTGTGAGTATATGAATCTTATAATCTTGTTTGTTCCTTAGTGTCATCAATGCTAAAAAAATTATTGGTTCTTTCATTGATTGTAAATTTTGTGCATAGGCTACGCAAGAGGTGGTTTCGGAAGTGCCACTGACAACTAAGGAGGAGTTTAAATCTGCAGTATCTGCAGCAAAACAGGCCTTTCCATCCTGGAGAAACACACCAATTACTGCTAGGCAGCGTGTCATGTTAAAGCTCCAAGAGCTTATTCGTAAAAACATGGTTTGTACGTTTAATTATTTTGACATACTTCATATTGATGTGTCGCTTGTGGTGACATTGACTAGTAAGAGAATCTTGTTGTAGGATAAGCTTGCTTTAAACATTACCACAGAACAAGGGAAAACGTTGAAGGATGCACAAGGAGATGTGTTCCGTGGGCTAGGTTAGTTCTTTCTAGTGCCTATGCATTTGTGTTTCTTCATTCACTTATATCTTAGAAACAATTATTGGTAATGGTTGAGTTCTTATTGTTTTGGGGATTTTCTTGAAGAGGTGGTGGAACATGCATGTGGAATGGCTACATTACAGATGGGAGAGTATGTATCCAACGTGTCAAATGGAATTGATACATATAGCGTTAGAGAACCTCTCGGTGTTTGTGCAGGAATATGCCCTTTTAACTTCCCTGCGATGATCCCCTTGTGGGTGAGTTGCTCCTTTTTTCTTATACTCATTAGAGGATTTCACTTTTATTCCTGCTTATCTATTTGCCTCCTCGATTACTTTCTTTTTATTACTGTTAACTGTCGGTTACTTTTTTGCTTTTTGCTTTATGAAATGGAACTGCTTCATAAGATGATCCTAGATATGAAAGCTTTCCTTTCTAATATATTGTTGCAGATGTTTCCTGTTGCAGTCACAAGTGGAAACACCTTTGTTCTAAAGCCATCTGAAAAGGATCCAGGTGAATAACTGCTTCAAGTATTCTGATGTATTTTCTATCTGGAGCTTTAATGCATGAAATTTGGAACAGAAATAGGTACGAGTGTCGGTTGCTTATTCTATGTTATACCTTGAAAAACGAATCGGAATGCCTGTAAACAAGAGAACCCTTAGCTGGTCTAGCTCATATTAATATGCACTGTGCATATTTATATGTAGACGATCTTATAAAGAGCCTTGAGAATCGACAACATTTAATAAGCTTCTCACTCAGTATCTTATTTCTTTTTAAGTGACGTGTATTTGGATACACACCAAGTCTTTATATGTCATGAAGTAATCCAATGAGAAAAACTTATGGGGCATTGTTTACCCTGCTTGAACCATGTAACTTTAGATTGAGACATTAGTATTTTCATATGTGTATTGTCGTTCCTCCTTAAACTATGCAACTTTAGTAGAAAACATTGTTATTGTCATATAAGTTGTGGTGAGTGATTTAATATAAAAAAAAAAATTTTCTTCTATCTTTGAGCTGCAGTGGCAGGAGCCTCGTGCAACTATCGATTCCAAAATGTTTGTTTACATGAAATTTTTATATGAAAATAGCAGTTCACTATGCTCACCTCTTATTGCATCAATAGTTCATGTATTCTCTTAAAACTTCAACCTTGTTGCTCATTATTTGTTGTCAGTATCTGTTAATCCGTGTCTCTATGTGAGTCAGGATGTATGCTAAACACTCTGTATTCCTTCACTTCAAAAGTAGTTCTTGAATAAAATCTGGGTAAATATTTTAGTGCCTGGTTTGCTTTTAATTTGTTGTTCTCGGTTCATTGCTTTTCTTTCAGGGGCTTCTATGATTCTTGCAGAGTTGGCCATGGAGGCTGGTTTGCCCAATGGCGTCCTAAATATTGTCCACGGCACAAATGTACGCCGTCTTGTCTGACTTTGAATTACTATTATCCTTTTCTATGCCCTCAGTAATCATTCAAATGGAAAAGTAACATTCCATTCTAATTGATTAAATTCATCTTTCAATTGCCTCTGATTATTTTCATCTTTGTCACTCTTTCTTGCAGGACATTGTAAATTCTATATGTGATGATGAAGATATTAGAGCTGTATCTTTTGTTGGTTCAAATACAGTTAGTAATCTTTTCAAGTTTACAAGTCCTTCTATTTCATTCGGATTCAGATAAAATGTCCATCTTCAGTCAAGGGGCTTGCTCTTTTTTTTCTCGTTTTTAGGCTGGCATGCATATTTATTCAAGAGCATCAGCTAGCGGGAAACGTGTTCAGGTCAGAGCCTTAGACACTTTGACAAATTCTAGAGCGTAAAATTGATGTTGTTTTATGGTAGATGCATGTTTTCAAAAAGCAATTTTCTAGATGAAGTTTCTAAAGTTGATTGCCTAACTGACAAACTCATTCAGTCCAATATGGGAGCAAAGAACCATGGTGTTGTGATGCCTGATGCCGATGTGGATGCCACTTTAAATGCTTTAGTTGCGGCTGGTTTTGGTGCTGCAGGACAGCGGTGCATGGCATTAAGCACAGTAGTCTTTGTTGGAGACTCAAAATTGTGGTATTCCCTAGTTTGTTAATTATCTCAACTTTCCAATTTTTTTACTGAAAATTGTTAATTATCTACCTCGTTGAATCTTCCAATTTCATAATCCAAGACTCGCACACCGCACTTTGGTTTCTTTTTTCTTTACACAAGATTATTTGCAAAAGATTTGTGATTTCTCATTTCACTTAGTAATGGGACAGTTTTTCATTTACTGTATATGTATTCAATCTTTGTAGGGAAGAAAAGCTAGTGGAGCGTGCAAAATCTCTTAAGGTAAACACTGGAACAGATCCTGAGGCAGACCTCGGTCCTGTCATTAGTAAGCAGGTGAGTACAGAACCAATTTTAGTACTACATCTATGAAAGTTTTCATCAACAGTTCTTTTGTCCTTTATCGCTTATAATTATGGGTCTAGTTGTTTCGCTAAGCACCTTTCCGTATTCTTAGGCAAAGGAAAGGGTGTGCAAGTTGGTTCAAAGCGGGGTTGATAGTGGAGCTAGACTATTGCTTGATGGAAGAGCTATTAAGGTACTCATTTTTTATGTTGTACTTTTTTTTTTGTTGTTTCTTTCTATTTTCGCGATGAAGTTGTTTCTGGTTCTTGTCCAAAATTGTTTTTGCATAGAGCTTGTACAACTGTCTTGAACCAGAGGAAAGATTGATATCAAGTATTTTCCCTTAGGAAACAGGAAACAGGAAAGTATGAATGTGGTGTTGGGTAACCTCACCAGTTAGAAACAAGAGAAAAAAAAAAAAGCCAGAAATTCTTCCAGTAATAATTATTGTTGAAAAAATGTTGCTCATGACAGTTTCAAAACCTTTATTTAAACCGCCATAAATGACAATGCATTAGAAACTAATTGAATATTCACTAGGCTGTGAAGAATACATGTCATTTCACTGTAATTGCCCATTTTCAGTCCTAGCTAATGTCCTTCTCAGAGAGAGAAGCTTAGAAGTTGTTAGGACACCGTTTGATTCAATTTACTTCCATGTTATGGTAAAATAGATATTTTTTGAAGTGCATAGTGCTCTTTTCTCTGTCCAGATATTTTACATTCATTTGCATAGAATGATTAGCTTTAAGGGTTTCTGTTAATAAGATAAACAAGGAGACCTTTTTTCATCATAGGTTCCAGGATATGAACAAGGAAACTTTGTTGGTCCCACAATCTTGACTGATGTCACTGCTGACATGGAATGTTACAAGGTATCAATATTTGCCTGCTTTTCCTTTATATTATTAGAAGTTATGAGTAATCTTGGTTTACATTTGATTCCTCTCTGTCTACGCTTTTCCAGGAAGAGATCTTTGGTCCTGTTCTCATTTGCATGCAGGTATTTCAATAACCTATCCTGCTTCTTTGCTTCTATCCATAATATAATAACATTACATGGTTCTTCCTCTCAGGCTGACAGTTTGGAAGAGGCCATAAAAATAGTGAACAGAAATAAGTACTCCCTCTTTCTTGTTCTCTTCAAATCATCAAGTTTTTCTTATTTGGATATTGCAGTATTAGTAAGCATCGTGTATCTATTATCCGATTTTGCAGATATGGAAATGGTGCTGCTATTTTTACATCATCTGGAATAGCTGCAAGGAAATTTCAAACAGATATAGAGGCAGGCCAGGTAACCAACTTGTTTCATACCTTTGATAAGGCTTACAACCTCAAAATGAATGGGATAAGTATGAAAACTCGTATTCTTATTCAACCTTCTAATATTTGAATTTGAACTAGATATAAAAAAATCAGTTAGTTCAAATGGAAAGTTTCAGATTCTGTTATAAGAGAGATGTTTTGCTTCAGGTTGGCATCAATGTCCCGATTCCTGTTCCTTTACCCTTCTTCTCGTTTACCGGCTCCAAGGCTTCTTTTGCCGGGGATCTCAACTTCTACGGTACTACTTATGAATGACTTGCTTTTAACGTAATACACGACACAAACACACACGAGCGTTCCGTGCACACAAGAAAACAATTTCTTTTACCATAATTTTACGAAGAGCAATACATATGGTAGTGTTGGATATTGCTTTATGAATAAGTATTGATTACAGGCAAGGCTGGAGTTCAGTTTTACACGCAGATAAAGACAGTGACTCAACAGTGGAAGGATCTTCCTAGTGGTGCTGGAGTTTCTCTTGCTATGCCTACTTCCCAGAAGTGATTATGGAAAAATAATGTTTAATAAGCTTTTACTTCTTAAGTCTACCTAATAAATTGCCTTTTCTTCTCTTTTTGGTGTTATTACAATAAGTTAAGAAAATTAGAATACAGTACAAGGCTAATCTGGAAATTCTGCACGAAGGAACAGGGTGAAATTCGAATAACAAAATTAAACACATTTTTGTTAACAGTGCAGAACAAAATATGTGAATAATAATGAATACGTTAAGAAATGAGTAGTTTACTGATAAATCGAGCCTTTCTGTTTTAAATAAATTTTCCAGATTGAGCATTTAAGAAACTTATCTCGGGGTAGAGGAGATTTAATAACTCGATTTTTTGGCTCCTCTGGAACACTGAGATGCTATTTACTTGTTATCAAAAGAAACAAATTTAACATTTTGCACCCTGAAATGTGAAAAATAGGGATTTTGCACATTCAAGACACATAATTAGCACTTAGCAACTTGTACCCTCTAATATTTTTTGACGGAGTTGACCATCGAAGTAAAAAAAATTAGGAGCAAAATAGGTAAGTCATTTTTGTGTTTGTAGCACTTTGCACCCTCAAATCACATAATAACTCAATATCCTTGAATTAAGAAAAACTCAGCAACTTGCACCCCCTCAAATTTTCCGGGAGAGTTGACCACTTGGTTCAAAAAATTTAGGGAAAAATAGGTAATTCATTTAATTCTCTTCCTTAAAATTTGCATAACACGATTAGTTGCTTATGAATACTAAATACTCATTTTCATCTCCATCTTTTTTTTCATCGCGTAAACTTATTTTTCATCGTGTAAACTTCAATTAAAGTTTCGTTTTCACAATTTTTCGATCAATTATTTATTGAAACTTTCCAGAAACTTCTCAAATTCGTTTTAAAAATTTTGAGAACGAAATTTCCACCCGGCCTCTCTACTTGCCACTTTATATGTGAATTTTTTTGTAAAAGTGCCCATTTCTAGTTCGAACAATGGAACAAATGTTCCTAAAGACAACTATGTTTGGCCGTAATGTCTTACCTTTTTTTTTTTTTTTTTTTTTGAGTGAAATGCAAAAACAAACCATATACTTTGCTTACTGAAAATCCCCCTGTACTAATTTCTTATCCCCCAAGTCAAAATAACTATTACACCCCACCAAAAGATGCAAAAACACCACTATCCACCTAAAAAATTGGCAACAATCCCCCTATTAACCTTTAAAATTGCAATAATCTACATGCACACTTAAAAAAATTGGCAATAATTACCCTATGATTTATGGAGGAATTTAAAATGGGTTATTTTGCTAATAAAAAGAACATAGGGGATATTTTTGCATTTAGCTCTTTCTTTTATCCAAGAAAGTTTGTTTGCAAATTTTGACCGGCATCATGTTTTGCAACTTTGATACCAGTCCTTAGTCCTTACATATTGTTTCCAATGTCTACATTCACTTCAGAAAAACTTTGCAGTGGGAATTTGTTCACAGCTGTGCAGAAGTTAGCATTTCCTACAAGTAATTAATTCTTGGTTTCCGGCAAATACAAAACACATTTCTTAAAACACGTTTACTGAATATTAGACAAGTGCCTTTTCCCATTAAGATGCGCAACCAAATCAATATCACTAAGCAACTTCACATCACAGACGCCACACCTTAGTTTAAATGCCTGAGATGTTTGCTTTGGCTTCACTTGCTTATGCTGTTGAACTCTTTCCTCAGTTTTTTCACGAGACTTTTGCTGCCCAACTGAGTTTTCCTGGTTCGACTTTTCTGTATCTTTTGCCTTGTTCTTGCTTGTTCTCAGTGCCTCACATCTGGACTTGTGTTTATTTCCCTGGAGATGTGCATTCAACGTTTTCTCACTCGTGGTTGTCACCAAACATAAAGCACAGGTCCATTCTCGCTGAACATTGTTTATCGGAGTGGGACTAGAGTTTTTCTCTGCTGCATTTGGTTCAGGTGGTACTACTGTCATCTCTTTCTTCTCAACCAAAGCAACATTATTTGAATGTGCATGATGCACCTGTCCCATTGGAGTGAATAAATATTAATTAACATTCTTTAGTTCTTAAGAATCCCATCAGTTTCATCAAACAATATACACGGAACCAATTACCGAGATTTCTACTCACTATAATCCAGGAACCAAACATAGTCTTACCTCTTTTGCCTCAATTAAAGTACTCTTCTGAATTGATTCAATCATTTCCTTATCTTTCTGAGGAGAATCGGGTTCTTTGCCGTAGCGCTGTATTCAGAAGAAAACAAATAGCTCAATGAAACATATAAACAGACAAATAAGAAGACTTCACTCACAATTTTATTGGCAAATTTTGTTCTAAAATATATCATATAGATAACCTTGCTTGCAATGAGCTTTTCCAAAGCTTCTAATCCATTTTCTTTGATGTATTTATCCGCTACATCAATAAAATTTTCGTTCCCCTCCTTTGGCTTGTAAAATCTGCTGATTATTGCTTCTAGATTTACAGACAAGAATGGATGCACAAGACTTTGGTAGGCATGGGATGCACCATTAAACTGAGGTATCACTAACCAGCAGATAACCATCAGTCTTAAGCAAGACCAAAATGGTATCCTGTCGAATCAAATGAATTTTCCATTAATGATATTAAATCATGAAATTTGGTCGGTTTCCAGCAAATCATGAAGAACATATAGAAAACTTTTGAATATCTACATACAAAAGGCACCACTATAGTTGCATCATGTTCAACATTAACAGAGTTTTTTCAGCAAAAGGATCAATCAATGCAGTGTTTTCCCTGTCAAAATAAGGAAACCGTATCTTGTCGCCTTATGTTTGGCTGATTTGCAGTTTACCCCCTAACAATTCTACATTTACACTTGCTCCTTTCTGCTTCCTATATTATTGCAGTTTACAACCTTTGGCCGTTTGGGGATGGCTGCAAGGAGTTTTAATGTAAAACAGCGGCAAAGTTAGAATGTTAGGGGGTAAAGTGGGTTTCTTTTTGCATTGATTATTAATATTGTCGGAATATTTGGCCACCGTCATACGGCCAAAGGTTGCATGCTGCAACAATTAGACAGTTAAGGGGGGTCAAATGCAATTGCAAAACGATTAGAGTGTAAGGTGCAAATGGCTTAATGGTAACAAATATACTCAAGAAATTATACTTTAGCACAGTCCACCCTAAAGAAGAAGAAAAAATAGAATAAATGCAATAACAAAGATATAAAAGGAGGCAAAATCAAATACTTGTTTAGTGCTTACCACTCAATGATTTTGACAAAAGCAAGTTCAAGTAGATAAATTAAAGAAAATATGGTCCAATATATGACCAACTTCCGCATGTGATATTTTGAACCAGACTCAATTGCCCTAATGGAAGCACACCTGCAAAATTACATCATAATAATAATCACTAACTACTAAATCGTTTTTAATTAACAATAAACAACATACTAATTAGAGATATTTACTCAAAATTATATTCTTATGAGCATTAACAAAAGCCAAGAACTTATTTACTTTTATGCCATCAAATAAAAAGCAACATATTGAAGGTGGAATTGAACTTACAGGGGATAACCCAGAGCAAATACAGGCCTGCAAGTAAAGTTTAAAGTACAAATTAAAAAAAAAAATTAATTATTACTACACATCTGCAAAAATACATGCATGATTACGTATAATGGAAAATACTTACCAAGCAAGAAAATCAACACACAATAGAATAAACTTGAGGAATCCCAGAAATCCCATTTGGATTTTGAGAATGATCCGTTTCTTCTTTACCCTTCTTATAATGCTCTTACTTTCTGAGAATTTTCTCCATTTCTTTTTTTAAAGAAATGTGAATTCTTGAAAAAATTGTACGTACAAAGACTTTAAAGCGACCCGTCGTATTCCTCTTTTGAAATTTAAGATATAAAATTCCAGCGCACTTACGCTTGTCTGTCTTTGACACGGTCTAAACAATAAATAGACCGTGACCGGACACGGTCTATTTATTACTACTACTATGAAGTATTATTCTTAAAAAAAATTACTACTCTAATTAACCAGTAATTGATTATTTTTCAGATTGAGATTGCGTTAAGACTAAATGGGCCAAAGCCTGAGAAATAATTGCGGGCGGTATTGGAATCTCGTTTGAAAATTAGACCCACTTAAGTGTTGGACTTGCATTGGATCAATTTTATATATTTAAAGATCAACATCAACAACTGATAAGCCGAAGACTTTTATCATATACCTCACTATTTATTTATTTAAATATCATTTGGTTCTACCAAAAGTGCTTTATGTGGCTTCTTGTTAATGAATATATCCAACTGTATGTTCATTGTTCACATTATTAGTTGACATATTAAATAATTGACCTTTAAGAAGTTGACCGTGTTGTAATTTGTATTTGGTTAATTTAACTAATATAGTGCATGCCAAATATTATATTATACCATGACTAATAAGTTAAATAGGTTATCCGGCGGCAATATGTATCATATACATAAGTTTGTTTAACTAGTTTTGATTAAATAAACTAACTAGTGGTTAAACAACATATACATCATGTATGGATTTTTGACGCCTTCCTTGTCACTCACAAGAGCTTCCTCGTCGGGCATTTCTCGATCTAATATATATATAGAAAGATATATTGGTTCTAAGAAAAATAAGGTTTATTTTTTTTAAACAGAAAAAGAAGGTTAGTCAATGGACGCTTAATGTCATTAGGCTTATAATATATTAAGAAGTATAGAGGGTGTTTTTATCTTTTGCTCTATTACAAATATAACTTATAAAATATCAGATGTATCTAATTATTAAATATCGGATGATCCGGTTATTATATATGTCTAATCTAATTAATTTTTTTAAGCAAGCAACCCATCACTCAATAGCTAGCAAAAGAAATGGCAATAAGATGAAGGGATTGTCTTAGTCTAAAATGACATATTATAAAGTGGATGAGCACAAACATGGGGCCATGGGTTTCTCCAATAATTTCAATTAAATTAATCTAGAAAATTTTCTAATAATTAATCTACAAAAATTATTTCCGGGTCGACCCATTCCGGCCAGCCAACACTCGTCTAATTCCTTTCAGTTTGCTAATTTCACACGTGATCAATGAGATAGAATGTCACGTGATAACTTTCATGATCAAAGAACCCTCACTAAGATTTCATACTAGGAGTATGAAATTGCAGTTTTGTCCTCCATATATTGCACTGTGATTCTTAGTTTATTACGTGTCTAAATAATCTTATAGAAAATTATGATCTAGATTTGGTAAAAAAAAAAAAAATCTTAGATTTTGTAATTATAAATGACATCAGATCATTTATTTGGTTTCACAATGTTATTGTATTGTGTTGATGTTATATGTATAATTTTTAGTCACAAAGTCTACAATTTTTTATCCTAGTTAAGAATTTTCCGTGATTTATACTCATTTGATTAAGATAGTGAACTATGCAATTGACATGATAATTAATGATGCATGTCTTGATAATCGGAAATTTCAACCTGGATATGCTCTGAAGCCAAAATTTATTCTTATTTTGTGGTTAAAAAAAATAACCCTTTAAAAAAAATTAGAGGAATAACCCTTTAATTAAGAACGGGTAGTCTATGCTAATATGTGTACTAATCATATATTCTTACTCGTGTTTACATTAAGTTTTTATAAACATACTAAATTAAAAGATTAATTCGGATATGTTTATATATGAGAAATGGAATTACAAATTAAATTTAAATTTCCAAGCATCTTAGTCTATTTTACATATTCATAAGAAGAAGAAAAGAGAGAGAGAGTCTGTTATATAAATTCCAAGGCCAAATTCATGTTAGTAGTATCTTTGAACTAGCTAGTATATCGCCATAATGTGATTTATATATATATATATAATGGAAAAAACTAGTTTTCAGTAAACTCGAATTTAAACTTCCGTTGCGAGAAATTCTCATAAGATCATATACCCAACACGTCTAGAAAAAAAATTAAATAAAATTCAAAATCTGAACATGTCATAAGTTAGAATATCTAAATTTCAGCCTAAACTATGACTAAAAATATAGCTTTGAGCTACGAAAGTGATGTAAAACGGAAATAAAATAAAGTAAAATAAACAGTTGTTAAAACTTAATGTACCTAAAATTTAGTCTAAATACATTGAGCCAGAAAAGGAAAAAAAAAAAAAAAGTAGGGTAAGAGAACTTGTTTGTGCATTAAAAAAAGTTGTTTGTTTTAAAAGAGTATTCAAATACTTGACTTGATTAAATTCTCTTTCTGAGTGCGCGTCGGACATATTATATGATAACCTTTTTAAACAAGATTTTGAACTTTAGTTTGTCATTTTATGGATCCTTTCCACAAGTCAATCACTTGTCGGTAAGATATATATTACTTTATGTTACATGAAACGTTTTATTTGAGTGAAGTAAACTAAGAAATAGATTACGATATATATTATCAAAATAGAGATTTTTTAATTTTTTTTAATTAAGAGGAAATTTTTTATGATTAAGTTTATTAGAATTCACAATATGGATTGTGCTAAGTCCACTTACTTGGTTTGGGTCTAACTCAACCTTGCTTTTGAGGTTGAGTTAGACCCAAGCCAAATAAGTGGACTTAGTCCAATCCATGTGGTGAAAATGCAAAGGTCAAATCGATCGACATAGATAATTTTCTGAAAAAGAAAAGACTTTCTATTTATTACTCCATCCATTCTATATTAGGCCATCTCCAGCCGAAGCAGGCAATAGCCCCCTTCTGCCTGCCTGCTTGCCTGCCTACCTGCTTGCTTGCCTGCCTTGCCAAGTTAGTCATCTCCAACCGAAGCAACAATTCAAAATATGTATTTCAATCTCAAACTTTCCCCACTCTCACTTAACTATAACAACAACAATATTAATAATAATAATAATAATAATATAATAATAATAATAATTATTATTATTATTATTATTATTATTATTATTATTATTATAACTTTTAAAGAATTATAATAAAATTTTAATATAATATAATGGAGTAAGAATTTGATAACGTTAAATATCACAATAAACGTTCAACTTAAAAGAAATTAATAATAGTGAGTTAAATTTATCAAACGAGATCTATAGTGAATTAACTTATATCTTTTTTATACATTTAAATTTCATTTTTGCAGAACTTATAACTTATAAGTTTGTCCTACAATTAACTTACAACTTGTAGACAAAACAAAAAAAAAAAAAAAAAAAAAGAAAGAGAAAAGAAGTCACGGCAATTTTAAGACAAAAAAAGCAACAGCCAATAATACAATGCAATTAATAAAGAAAGAAAGAAAGAAGGCAGCAATTGACAAAAACAAAACAAAAATAAAAAGAAAGGGGAAGAGGCGCGTTAGCCTCCTGCCTGCCAGCAGGCAAGCATCTCCCCCCGGATGCCTGCCTGCCAGCTCCGGGGGGAGCTCTTCTCCAGCCGAATGGGGGGTTGTTGCTTGCCTCCCCCTTCAGCTGGAGATGACCTTACATGTCGTTTAAGGTTTTTTCACACGTAATCAATTAATGCTCTAATTTTTAGGAAAATAAAAGTATAATTGGACAAAATTACCCTTAAGAAACAATTAAATATTTTGTAATTCCCCATAATCCATTTCTCTATTCCAATTTTTATTTTTAATGAAAAAGGGTAAAAATATCAAAATAGCATTTAAGTTTATCTTAAATTCCTAAAGTGACATGTATTGTGGATTTTTTTCTCCCTAAAAATACATGTATTGCGGAATGGAGGGAGTAAAAAATTAATTAATGACCCTTAATAGTATTTAAGAATTAATAATGTATAGTAAAATATATGAAAACCAACAGAACTTTTTTCACTATTAAAATTAATGAAAATGCAGAGTAAGTCAAAATTACATGATGTCTGTCGGTTAGAAAAGAAGAAGAAAATTCAAAATTATTAACCAAGGGATCCGTGGCGCAATGGTAGCGCGTCTGACTCCAGATCAGAAGGTTGCGTGTTCGATTCACGTCGGGTTCAAAATGACAAATTTTTTTAGTTCAGCAGGTACAGGTCGATGGGTATTCATATCATATCAGTTTTAAGTCAAAATTTCCTCAAAAAGGGCAAATACGTAAATATTGCTCTTCTCTCTCTCTCTCTCTCTAAAATTTAAATTTAAATAGCTCATAATTTAAATTTTCTAATAATTAATCTACAAAAATTATTTCCGGGTCGACCCATTCCGGCCAGCCAACACTCGTCTAATTCCTTTCAGATTTGCTAATTTCACACGTGATCAATGAGATAGAATGTCACGTGATAACTTCCCGTCTTCGTCATGACAAAGAACCCTCACTATGATTTCATACTATGAAAAATTGCAGTTTTGTCCTCCGTATATTACACTGTGATTCTGAGTTTATTATGTCTCTAAATAACCTTATAGAAAATTATGATCTAGATTTGGTAAAAAAAAAAAAAATCTTAGATTTTGTAATTATAAATGACATCATCATTTATTTGGTTTCACAATGTTATTGTATTGTGTTGATGTTATATGTATAATTTTTAGTCACAAAGTCTCTAATTTTTTTATCCTAGTTAAGAATTTTCCGTGATTTATGCTCATTTGATTAAGATAGTGAACTATGCAATTGACATGATAATTAATGATGCATGTCTTGATAATCGGATATTTCAACCTGGATATGCTCTGAAGCCAAAATTTATTCTTATTTTGTGGTTAAAAAAAATAACCTATTAAATTTTTTTTTTTTTTTTTTTTTTGAGAGGAATAACCCTTTGTGTACTAATCATATATTCATACTCGTGTTTACATTAAGCTTTTATAAACATACTAAATTAAAAGATTCGGATATGTTTATATATGAGAAATGGAATTACAAATTAAATTTAAAAATTTCCAAGCATCATAGTCTATTTTACATATTCATAAGAAGAAGAAAAAAAGAGAGGGAGTCTGTTATATACATTCCAAGGCCAAATTCATGTTAGTAGTATCTTTGAACTAGCTAGTATATCGCCATAATGTGATTTATATATATATAGTGGAAAGAACTAGCTAGTTTTCAGTAAACTCGAATTTAAATTTTCGTTGCGAGAAATTCTCATAAGATATACCCAACACGTCTAGAAAAAAAATTAAATAAAATTCAAAATCTGAACATGCATAAGTTAGAATATCTAAATTTCAGCCTAAACTATGACTAAAAATATACCTTTGAGCTACGAAAGTGATGTAAAACGGAAATAAAATAAAGTAAAATAAACAGTTGTTAAAACTTAATGTACCTAAAATTAAGTCTAAATACATTGAGCCAGAAAAAAAAAAGTAGGGTAAGAGAACTTGTTTGTGCATTAAAAAAAGTTGTTTGCTTTAAAAGGGTATTCAAATATTTGACTTGATTAAATTCTCTTTCTGAGTGCGCGTCGAACATATTATATGATAATCTTTTTAAATAGAATTTTGAACTTTAGTTCGTCATTTTATGGATCTTTTCCACAAGTCAATTACTTATCGGTAAGATATATGTTACTTTATGTCACATGAGATGTTTTATTTGAGTGAAGTAAACTAAGAAATAGATTACGATATGTATTATCAAAATAGAGATTTTTTAATTTTTTTTAATTAAGAGAGAAATTTTTATGATTAAGTTTAGGGCTGTCAATGGGTCGGATTATGGTCGGATCAGGCTCGTCCAGATCCGGCTCCATTTATATCGGATCGAATCTTGTCGGATTCGAATTTTGTTCGGATTGTGCTCGGATCTAGATTTTTTGAATCCAACGGATCTTGGTCGGATTTGGCCGGATATCGAATATTTTTCGGATCCAATAAATTTGTATTTAAAAAGTTAAATTAATATTTTTTTCCTAAAATAAGTTTATATCTTTTCAATTTTATTTAATTTTAGCTCACATTTTCAAAGTTTCTTTACTATATTCATATTTGTAGAATGAATATATTGATTTAAATAAATTTATAAAAGAATTATAAATTACTATCTTCTTAAATTGACGTTGAAATATTATTAATGATATTTATTTTTATAGATCATTTTGTATATATATCTTTCTTTTTATTTGTTGTCGGATACGGATCTTCAACGGATCGGATCGACCTAAATCCATATTCGCTCCATGAGTTTCGGATTTCGGATCTTTATAATCGGATCAGGTCCATCGAATCTCTAATCGGACAATTATCCTAATAAATCGGATCAAATTCGGACGGATTCGGATTGAAATCCGCCCCATTGACAGCCCTAATTAAGTTTATTAGAATTCACCACATGGATTGGGCTAAGTCCACTTACTTGGTTTGGGCTTAACTCAAGCTTAAAAGTTAAGTTGAGTTAAGTCCAAGCCAAGTAAGTGAAATTAACCAAATCCATGTGGTGAATTCTAATATGGTATCAGAGCCCAAGTTGAATTATTAAGATGTGGATAAGAGTTCAACACGCGGATTTGTCCAGACCGTGTGGTCCCAACACGCGAATTTCCAAGACCGTGTTGGTGAAGAAAATTAGATTATAAGTTTCTTTCAGAAAAATAAAAAACTTGTTTAATAGATTTTTCATAAGCGTGAGAAAGAAGCCCAATCCTCTTCACAAAAAATGCAAAGGTCAAATCGATCGACATTCGACATAGATAATAATTTTCTGGAAAAGAAAACACTTTCTATTTATTACTCCCTCCATTTCATATTACATGTTGTTTAAGATTTTTTCACAAGGATTAAATAATCAATTAATGCTCTAATTTTTAGGAAAATAAAAGTGCAGTTGGACAAAATTACCCTTAAGAAACAATTAAATATTTTGTAGTTCCCTATAATCCATCTCTCTATTCCAATTTTTAATGAAAAGGGTAAAAATGTTAAAATAGCATTTAAGTTTATCTTAAATGCCTAAAATGACATGTACTGCGGAATGGAGGAAATAAAAAATTAATTAATGACCCTTAATAGTATTTAAGAATTAAGAATGTATAGTAAAATATATGAAAACCAACAGAACTTTTTTCACTATTAAAAATATTGAAAATGCAGAGTTAAGTCATCATTACATATGTCTGGGTATCTATCTCATTAAAACATTGATAAGCAATTAATTTAGCACGAAGAGAGTTTGAAGTTCAATGTAAAAAAGAAAAAGAAAATTCAAAATTATTAAAATGACAATTTTTTTTTTTTTATAACTCAGGTGTGCAAGTTTACACTAGACTAATCATAGACCCTCAGAATTCTTGCCAACCCTAAATGATAGGTACATGTGGTATTCATATCATATCAAATTTAAGTCAAATTTTCCTCAAAGGGCAAATACGTAAATATCGCTCTTCTCTCTCTCTCTCTAAAATTTAAATTTAAATAGCTCATAATTAAATTATACAACATTATATAGATATAGAGAGGGAGAGAGAATGGGAGTGGGAGGCGAGGAGATTTTTGAGTCAAAGTTCTGTGTCCTTTTGTGTGCGGAAGATTCAGAGTACGTGAAGAAAAAGCACGGCGGTTACTACGGGGTATTCGTGAAAATGCTGAAAGAGGAGGGCGAAAGGTGGGACCTGTTCAAAGTGGCCAAGGGAGAGTTTCCATCCGACGATGAGATCGGAGACTACCAGGGTTTCGTCATCACCGGCAGTTGCAATGACGCATTCGGAAATGATCTTTGGATTTCCAAACTCCTCATTCTGCTTAACAAATTACACGCATTCAAAAAGAAAATTCTAGGCATTTGTTTTGGACATCAGGTATATTTCTAACAACATTAATTATTTTCTCAAATTTATTTATATATGTTAACTTTCAAAATATATAAGAAATAAATATTTCTATTTTATAGTCAAATATAGTATACAGTATATATTTAATATTTGATCAACTAAAAACAAACGGACTGTCAAATTAAAAGATAGATATTTCAAATATTTAAAAAAAAATATCTTCCTTATGAAAACAAGTTGTTGTCAGTTTCTTACTTCCTATAATTTTGGGGACCATCAACCTAGCTATTTATGGAAAAATTCAAGCAGAAATGTTTGGTTTCATTAATTAAAAGTGATAACAATATATAGTATAGTAGTAAACCAAAAGACGAAAAAGAATAGTGGTCCAAAGTTAATCCGTACAAGTTAATTAATTATCATGGCCATGGGGTGGTAAATCTGATCTGTTTCATTTTCATACCTCCAACTTTAGTTAAATGGTCCTTGCAATTTGCAAAAATAAAAAAGAAGAAGAAGAAGAATTGTAGTTAAATGGTTTTGGAAGTGAAGATATTTTCTGAATTTTTTAGTAAATTTATGATATATGAACCTAATTTGTGGGCCTAAATGGGATTAGTGACTGGAATTATTATTGTTTGATTAAGACTTTGATAGGGTCTTTTTGTGCCAAATTGCCAATTAATTAATTCGTTTTTTAGATCCACCGTCCTTTCTGTTTATGCCTTTATGGATTCATTGATGATTACCAACCAAATATCTTCTTGTGTGCCTTATTTGAAACAATATATTTTTTTAACTTCCTATCTTTTAATTTTATGAAGAAAAATAAATGCTAAAACTATAAATATAATAAACGACCCAATTTGCATATATTGAAGTCGACAATTAAACCTGAAATGATATAGGACTAAATGTTTTTAGCACACATCACAAAAGGCAATTTGATCACAAATCAAAATATAATTTATTAAATACACAACTTCACCAATTTAATAGTAGAATATGAAGTATAAAATTAATGTCATTCGAAATATTATAGACTCCGCAACATATCACTATATATTGTTTTCCACTTATAATTATTTAATGCCAACATGGGCAGTGAAATTGTAAGTGTCATCTGATTCTTTCTGACGTAAATTACCAAACGCTTTTGGGCAGCACATATTTGTTGAGACTCCTAGAAAGGGGATGTTTCATTTCGTCGAAAAATTGAGAATTGACAAGAAATTGGACAACTTTTCTTGTTTCTTGGTGTTAGATTTGGGATAAAAATGGTGGTGGCAGTTTTGAAAAGGAGGTGAAAAAGTGCAATGGGTTAATATTCTCTTCTCCTATCTGTAATTTTATTTTGTTACTACTACTACTACTACTCTGTGTTAATGTGTGCAAAAGATTGAACATTGAAAGCATCAAGAATGAGGATTTAGGGGAAAATAGTATAAGTATAACCAGAATTTATGTTATTAGTTGGGGTTGTAAATGATTTTGTTGGAGTTGGACACTTTGTCAAAATGTAATTGGAGGTCATTAATGTTGTTGGTGACTATCTATATCTATATATATATGAAGAGGAGTTTGAGTCATAATAGATAGAACCTGTGGAATATAAAACCATACCGTGGGGCACCGTTTTGTTTTGTGTGGATCTCAACATCTTGTCCTGTATATTTGACCATCTCGTTCCACGTCATTCCATCATTATTTTATCATGTTTCTTTTCTTCTCTTTTTTTTTTCTTCTCCATATCCTATTTGGTAAAGTACTAAAGGTCTTATCTTTAATTATGTGACAACTGATTTGATAATTGAGCACGTAATATCAATGTTTAAATTATGTTTCTCATCTCATAATTATTTTATAAAATAATTATTCTTGTATAAAAGTTAGTCTACCTCACATTCATTTGATTATTTTCAATCACGAAGTAAACATGTTTGAGACTTTAATTATGTCTAATTGTCTTGACTTGATTGCTTCAATTCCGAACAAAGATCTAGAAAACGTAACCCTTGTGAATTGTGAGATCTCTTCTCATTTGGCAAATTAAAAGAATCTTTCTTCTACCAAAATATCTCTATATTTAATAATTTGAAAGAGAAAGGATGACATTAAGGGCCTTTACCATTATATTTACAGAAAGACAGACAGTACATGAATTTTAATATTAATTGTTTTGACTTTAATTTTATTACAAAAGAAATAAAAATTAACACAAATGGTAATGGTTCATAGTTTAGAAACAAAACTTATTTCACCAAATTAAATTGCCTCGATTATTTGTAATGATGCTTGCTTGCTAGCTAGCTAGCTAGTTGCATCATATCCTTAAATAAAATGGGTCACTTAATTAATTTTTGTATGAGTTTGCAATAGGTAAGTTTTGAATGTAACACGAGTTTTGGATATATATTGATTTGATTAGATATTGGGACGAGCTTTAGGCGGAAAGGTAAGCCGAGCCAAGGCAGGGTGGGACATTGGAATTACAAAAGTTGAGTTAAAGACATCATCACAAATTTTCACTTGTTTGAAAATGCCTACTTCCCTCTCTATCATCGAATGCCACAGGGACGAGGTTCCATCATCAACTATATACTTATTATTATTATTATTTACCTTTACATATTACTCCTATTATATATTATTACAAATGACCATAAATTAATTTTTCAGGTACGGGAGCTCCCTCCACAAGCAGAGATCTTGGCATGGTCAAACAGGACCGGAGTCGAGATGTTTAAGTTGGGCGATCACATAATGGGCATCCAGGGTCATCCGGAGTACACCAGGGATATATTGTTACACCTGATTGATCGTCTTTTAAATCACGATTTCATTGGGGTGCGTGAATCATGTTCATTTCCAATTCCATGTACCCAATTTGGATAAGTCTGTCATCTCAATTTCTTATTGATTTTATTTTGATATTCTTACAGGAGTCTGTTGCCAATGAGGCCAAGTCTAAGTTGGGTGCAACTGAACCAGATGAGGAGGCGTGGAAGACACTGTGCACCAGCTTTCTGAAAGGGAGATTATGAAGAACATGTAAGTATAGAGAGATTATCTTTATGCAAGTTTGGTAAGAAAATTTGAATTTTTTGGGCACATTTTAGGCATCAGTAGATATCAAAGATATTGAAATTGAAGCTGTCAATTCAAACGTTAAGTTAATTAATATATTAGCTCTCTTTTCATCAACCTTTTTTCTTTTTTTATTGTCATTCATATTTATTAATTAATATCTTTTAATATATGGTATGTGATGGTTGATCAATGGCATTATGGCAAAGTTAACTCAAAGGACAGTTTCAATTACTTGACAAAACTTGCCATCCAATTCAACGACCACCGACTAGGTACCGTAATATTGCGTTCACAATAATATGTGGGAATTGAATACACTCAAATCGTCTATACACGCACATTAGTTCGACAGTCTAGTGAAAATCTCTTAATTTTTAGAGGAGATGTGGGGGGTCATCAGGGGTCACTTAATCTTCTGTTTAACTAACTATTTAGCCCATGTCAAAATTCAACTTCCTGTTATCTGAGTTTGTGCGACAACTCATAAAGCTACATTCTCAGCCCCATTTGAAATTAAAAGCATTCACAAGATTCTCGTCAATCATGCCTAAATTTATGTCAATAGAAAACTGAACTGAAACTAAATTCTAAAGCAAAATAATACACAAAACCATTACCCTTTCCTGCTACATAGGAGAAGCAGAAATAGGTATTGTTCGACCGTACCCCATGTGACCATGTCCTAAAAAAAATTGCCCTCCCCCCAAGGAATATTCAGAACATCAATGGCTGTAAAAGTACATACCGTGGAGCCCAATAACAAGGATGGGAAATCAAATTGAGAACTAAGCTGTAAAATAGCAATTTAGGGATCAACCAAGATGAACAATCAAGAGCAGAGTGTAGACAAATCCACCTTGAGCAAACAAGGAAGTATGTTCTACATTAAGAATCAGATCTGCTTTTCGTAAACATCATTTATTCAAAATGTTCGTAGGCAATTTAATGGTCAAAGTACCAACGACATTTAAATGCTCAACAATAGCTCCATAGCAATAAATGGTAATCCAAACAAGGTCTTGTGAAGCTGCGAGCCACCGATTCTTAGGAACTCATCATAGAAGAACCTGAGTTTCTCCTGCAATCAGCCAACATATCCATGTAGAACTGACACTTGCTCACGTCGCTTCCATAACTATTCAAGCACTGCATAAGAATCAGCATTCCAGTTATCAACAAAGACTTCTTTAATTCAAAAAACAACTAATATATTCACTAGAGAAACAAAACTGATAAAATTCATGACCCGTATAAAGAACATGGTAATTGTTTTACCTGTGACTTTGTTACAAGACAGAAATATCTTAAGCCAAATCTAGACCATCTTGATACAAGACATAATGACACCATATGGTTCATTAGATGTTACTGGCACTATGTCATGGATCACAGCAAACTTCATAAATTCAAAAACTTACTAAAACTGATGTTTCTTGTTAAATATGCCATATTGAGATAAAAAAGATTTTCCAAGCAGGACAAAATATAATGAAGTTTCACAAGGAGCAGGAGGGAAGAGGTAACTGCTTACATCTTGGAATGCCTTAGTGTGCAGACCACAAGCGTCAGATCCACCCATGCTGGTTGCAGCAGAGGCTGGTGTGGCAGCAGCTTCGGATGCCACCGTTTCGTGCTGAATAGTGCGAGGTCCCATAACGGTATCCACAGCCCTGTGTGCAATAGCACTTCCAGTACCAAAAGCCATTCCTTCAAATATAAAAGAAATGACAAAAAATGAACAAACAAGGGCAACAAAATGCATTGATACCTTCACTTCTATAACACACACTCTAGGAGAGTATAAAGACCATAACTTCCACATACCTTGGGCTATGGTTGAACCAATGCCTCCAAGCATGGATCCACCAGAGCTACTTTGAACAGGGGCTGGGGGAGGAGCATGGTTCGCTGCATATAAGATTCAAAAGTCATGAACTCGGAAGCAACAAGTGTAAACTTGATGGAGCAATCAATGCATACAACACAGCAATAAAGCCTTCAGTGAATGAAAAATATAGAAGAAATTGACTCAAGAGGTGAATGAAGAGTTCTAATTGATACGACTAGCTACATGCACATGTCAGTATATGATATTTACATGCAATGCAAAGATAAATTATACCGCAAAGGTAGTCCTACTCGGGATCATTTGCCAAGAAACAATATGGAAGTGGAGTATGAAGGATAATACTAATTCATCAATTAAAAATATTCCACAAAAAGAAAAAGTAAAGTCTCAAGAAGTAGAATTAGGAGATTCTCAATACAAGTTCTGACGATATTTTCTATCAAACCTAGGTATTATGCACTTAATCATATTCTAGACTTCAGCTTGTGAAATTTATTGTTTTCTTTGTTCATTGAGATTTAACTTCAACACAAGTACCACGAGAGCCATTAAAAGTAGTTCATTGCTTGGACTAATGAGCAATTTAGGCAAGGAGGAGGACAAGTATACACTTCAGAATTTTACCGATGGATTAAATATTCAATAACAAAAAAGGATAACTTATTGGAGAATGAATGGGAGAACTAGCTTCCATCAAGTGCGATGAAGGAAAATATGATAACTAAACAACAGCACAATTTTGGAGCAGAACGAATTAGACAAGTTTACTGTCAGCAATTATGACGGGGAAGAGAAGGCAATGAGATTGTGGAGGGAGGAGCATAGGTTAATAAAGGTTAGTTAAGAACACTACAAATTGAGGTCATTACAGCTATGGTAGTGAGAGGAAGTCACAAGTAGTCACAACAGGTACAAGTTTGTTGCTGTTGTTAGCACAGGATTCGAAGCCAACAGTAAAATTGTGCAACTTAAACAGCCCGTGACAACAAAACATTGTTGGCAATTGTTAGAAATACAATCTGAGGCAAAATGGATTAAAAAAGAATCAAATAAAAATACTACCAACTGCTTGCACATCATAAATTTAGCAGAAATCTAACAGATTTCTGATGAATTTTTCTATCAAACCTAGGCATTATGCACTTAATCATATTCTAGGCTTCAGCATGTAAAATTTATTGTTTTATTTGTTCACTGAGATTTAACTTCAAGACAAGTACCACAAGAGCCATTAAAATTAGTTCATTGCTTGGACTAATAAGCAATTTAGGCATGAAGAAGGACAAGTATACACTTCAGAACTTTAACGATGTATTAAATATTCAATAATAAAAAAGGATAACTTATCAGATAATGAATGGGAGAACTAGCTTCCATCAAGTGCGATGAAGGAAAATATGTTACGTAAACAACAGCACAATTTAGGAGCAGAACGAATTATACAAGTTGGCTATCAGCAATTATGATGGGGAAGAGAAGGCAGTGAGATTGTGTAGGGAGGAGCATAGGTTAATAAAGGTTAGTTAAGAACACTACAAATTGAGGTCATTACAGCTATAGTAGTGGGAGGAAGTCACAAGTAGTCTCAACAGGTACAAGTTTGTTGCTGTTGTTAGCACAGGATTCGAAGCCAACAGTAAAATTGTAGAAATACCAAACTGAGGGAAAATGTATTCTAAAAGAATCGAACAAAAATACTACCAACTGCTTGCACATCATAAATTTAGCAGAAATCTACAGATTTAAAATGCTTAATAAATGGTCTGTCAATGCACCTGGCTGAGGACGAGGAGCAGCACGAGGCGCAGGACGTGCAGATCTTCCTGAAAAAACAATATACCATGCAATGAGTTATGTGTTCAAAAGGTACAGTAGGTTAAGCTATGAAAGTGCAAAATAGCACACTTAATTATATTTGTCCCTTTAAAAATTAAATCATCTAACAGGCCAAGCATAACAAATAGGCATATTTTGCAAGCAAATAGGAGTGATGCCCACAACATCAGTAGATTTGTTTACCAAAATATAGCGGTTTTGAACAGGTTAACATTTGAAGACAACAAACTCTAAATATGTAATCGGAAATCTATCATTTCCAATTCAACCAACCAAAACTAAGTTGAGCCTGCTCAGTAATAGTTCAGATCTTTAACCTTGTCAAACCTCATCTCCAATATCATTATATAGAAGACAACAACATAAAAATCCTTTATTCCAGACGGTAACAAATCCAGCTGACTATCAATTAGCCCACCATAATTCAAGGAGAAAGTAACCCAGCCCAATATTTCATATTTCAAAAACAATAGGTCAAGTAATATCACAATCGAGCGAAAATCAGATCCCTACCACCTCGGACGACTTTATATCCACACAATTAAGAAGAATACGAAGACTATCATCCCCAGTATCATACAAATCACAACACCTATAACGTATTCTACTAGATAAAATGTAACAGAAATGAAATACACCAAAACATAGCAAGTGCTGAGGATCCTTAACTAATTACAAATCAACGGAAAAATAAAGCTCGGAATTAAGGATACTCACCACCACCGCTACGGCGAGGCATTTTCTCTGATTATTCTGAGAAGGCTACGATTAAAATTCGTAGGAGACCGAAGGAATGTGGGTTGTGATTACTGGCTTCAAACCCTAGCTCTCTCTATTTATAGATAATATAAAAAAATAAAACATAAAAAAAAACTCAATGTATTTTGATCACCTGTGACGGAGTTTATTGTACTACTTATGACGTGTCAAAATATCATCGAGTTATAGAATATGTAAACCAATAAGAAGTGAGATGCAGAGGTTGGAGTTGCAGTGCGGTTCATAGACACGCGATGAGGATATCGATTTGTGTGGTACTGGCCCTATTCGTATGAATTTGACTTGGAGAATAAGTCATCAAATATGGCTAATGAAAAATGCAAAATAAAAGGCAACTGATATTCGAGTAAGTTTAATAAGTATTATTCTTTTAATCTTTCATAAACGAGGTCTCCGTTTGGGATTTATCGGATTCATCGTTTTATGTTTCTAGGACAGTTTTAATCTGCAAAATAACTGATATGCAAAGATTTTTTATGTTTCTAGGACAGTTTGTTAATACTTAACAAGGGACATTAAGGGTGAGTTTGGCCCAGCGGTGGGAGCTCTTAAAAGCACTTCTAGACATTCATTGTGATTTTTGAAGTGTTTGGCCCCAATTAGATAAATTGCTTTTAGTAAATCGTGATTTTAATGGTGTTTGACCCTCACTATCATAATCAATTTTGGAATTTTCAGAAGCTAAAAATCAACTTATTTTAGAAGTAACTAAAGTGTTACTTTTGCAAAAGCAATTATCCAAAAGTAATTATTTTATAATTGAATTTTATCATAATCAATTATTGCCAAAATCCATTTTAGTAAAATTAATTCTCCTATAATTGATTTTCGAATCGCTAGGCCAAACTCACCCTAAGTCATATTATATGGATTAATACAATATTTAGTGGCATTGTTTTTAATATGGAGTTAAATAGATTAAATTCTTACGATCCAGTATTGAGACTAGATTAAAATTCACCCAAACATAGGTGGATTAATTAATCCGGGTGAATATGAATTAAGTGAAATGTCACTTATAACCTCAAATTTACATACTCCGTATTACATATTTTAACATATCATAAATTCTTCTTAAAATACATTTTAAATCACAAACTAAAATTTATATCAATTTACAATTAACATGGAGACATTCAAACTAACATTGAATATACCATGATCAGCTCATATTCTTATACGTATTATACAAATGACTTCGATGAATTGATATATCTTAACTAACATAATATATTCAATTAAGTAGTGAAAATATATTAATATATATCTAGATCCATAGCTCCACCAAATATATTGTGATTGATTGTTATAATGTGGTATGACTCAACAAATCTACAAAACATATTATTAATGTGGACTTCATTTTTTTCATTAAATTATATTTCAAAAAAATATGTTGACTCACGCCCAGGCTCCAGCCAACATGTGAATATTAAAGTTATTAACCAATTACCACACCGTCACGCGATAATTGTAATTAAAAAAATCCCTAAAAAAATTCTAAACCTTCTCAAGCGTTTCTGCCTTCCTGCGCAAACAATTCTCAATATTTATCTCTGTAAAACCTCATTTGAAACCCTCTTTGCCTATTTCTCGCTGTCACCAACTTTCAATCAACAAATCCCAACCTAGGGTTTCAACTCTAACTCCGATCATCCGCACCGGATCTCAATTAAATAAAAAAACATTCAACTACTTAAATTGATATCTGAATTCCATGGCGGAAGAGCAAGTTCCGGCAGCTGCGTCGAGCAACGGCTCGGCGGCGTCGGGGGCGGCGTTGGGGCATTCAGTGATACCAATAGTGAACAAGCTGCAGGATATTTTCGCGCAGCTCGGGAGTCAATCAACGATCGAGCTGCCGCAGGTGGCCGTTGTGGGAAGTCAGAGCAGCGGTAAGTCCAGTGTATTGGAGGCGCTGGTGGGGCGAGATTTTCTGCCACGTGGCAGTGATATCTGCACGCGTCGTCCGCTCGTGCTGCAGCTAGTGTACAAGAAGAAGAATAAGCCTGATGGAACGGACGAAGAATGGGGAGAGTTTTTGCATTTGCCAGGGAAGAAGTTCTTCGATTTCAATGAAATCCGCAGGGAGATTCAGGTTTTTTTTTTTTTTTTAATTTAAATTTCTTATTGTTTCGTGAAATACTAATATTTGGTTTGATTTTTTTTTTCTGTTTAATTTTATACTCCAATAGAGAATTCATTTTTTTTTGATAAATAATAGAGAATTTCAATTGAGTATGTGCTTAAGGTTTATATTCATGTCATTTCTCTGGAATTTAGGTAATTATTATTGAAATTGGGTCATTTTGTTGTGTTTTAAAGTTTAATGATAAATAGTTTTGAAATATGCTTTAATTATGTTTAAATATATTAAATGCACTTGGTTAATTTTTTGGTATGTTATTATTAGTTTATTTTTGTAGATTAGTTTCATGATAAAAGTATGTATATATATACACATTTTGAATATGATTGGTTTCAATTATAAAAAAAAACATGATCTGTATCTTTTGTTATATTTTAATATGTTGGAGTGAATGGTTGAATAATAAATAAAATACTGTATTAATTTTACATGAATTAAGTATTCTATGTATTTGGTTGAATTTTGATATGCTATATATTCTTGGTTCATTTTTGTGTAGTTATGATGAAAAATATATACAATGTCATTTTTGACAAATATGTGTTGCTGCCTCGGTCATGTCCTTGTCAGACGTATCTGTGACCTTGTGGCTTAGTCTGTGACATAGTTGTCAAAAGCCCACAAGGTGCTTTGGGCAGAGCCGTTCCATACCTGCGTTCCTTTTCCGCACTTATCTGGAAGCAATGTGCGCTACTGCTGCCTCACTGAACAATTAAATAAGAGTCCCTTAATTTACCTGTTCTTGACTCGGGCAGCGGTTGGGACTACCTCATGTAATGTCAGAATTTAGCGAATAATTTTGTTCAAGTAATTGCTGATTTTGCTGAAGTTGGCTAATATATGGATATTTGCTGAAATTGGGCTGATTTGATTGCGGGAATTTTCTTAAATTGCACTGATTTGATTAGTGAAATTAATTTGTGAAAATCTGTTAAATTGATAGATTGGCTGATTTTCCCTGAACTTTGGTTAATGTTGGACTTATTTGGTTAGAATTGCTATTTTTGCAAAATCCAATAGTCTGCTAGCTGTAAGCTGATTATGCTTATTTGGCGTAAATTCAAAATTTATTAGTATTTTTGGTATATGCTAAAGCATGTACTTTAACATGCCTTTGCTTCCATAAAGCGTGTGCCTCACTTTGCGCTATGCGCTAGATCCCCATTACACCTACGCCCTTGCTGCGCATTGCTCTATTAACAACCATGGTTTATAATTAATCGACCTGAAAATATTTTCCCAGTTTTAAAACATAAAAGACGATTGAGTTTGATACAGTATGGAATCACTTGGGAAGTGTTTTGCAACACTTATATATGTGCAGGCTCACGTGTTTTAACTTTCCACTTTTGCTTAATAAAGTGGTATATATAATTGTATAATATTTATATCTCCCAAAGGTAAATACTCCTGGACATTAAGTTTATATGAAATTTGAATTTTGACTAGGAAAACCAATTTGATGCACTGCGGTTATGTTGCTAAATGTTTTTGGTATACTGTAGCTACATTTATTATGTGCTTTTTATATTTGCGAAATTAGGAGAAGCTGCTCCTTATGAGGATTTACTATCAAAACTATGCTAATTCTGATCAAAGGTTGATTGAAATGGTTCTCTACGTGACCTCTTAAGGAGCACCCACTCTCTCAAATGCTCTGCATCCTTAATAGGATAGATCGTTCTCATTGTTTTTGATTTATTTTCCTTTTCCCTTTCTCTTCTTGCTAGGGTCTTTGATGTAGCTTTTCTAAATATTTGATTAAGACTATTGCTAAGTAAACTAAAGATGAAAGATTGGCCATGTAAATCGACCAAATTAAACAAATGGTAGGTCAAAATCATGTTGTTTGCAACATCTACGTATGTGATAGGCCTATGTGTTTTAACTTTCAACTTTGTCATTTGAAGTGATAAATATTATATATTAAATTTAAATGCCTCGAAGGCACTGGACATTTTAAGTATGTATGAAGTTTAAATTTCGAAATAGGAACACCAATTTGATGTACTTAGCTTATGTTGTTACGTGTTTTGGTATATAGTAGCTAAATTTCTGTGTGTTTTCCGTATTTGTAATTTTTTCCTCAGAAGAAGCTGCTCCATGTTTTTCAAACCATGCCAATTCTGATCACAAGTTGATTGAAATGATTCTGTGAGAAGAGCATTTTCTTAAATGCTGCATCCTTAATAGGATATAGTATCTTTCTCGTTCGTTTTGGTTCCCCCCCCCCTCCCCCAACCCACCCACACACACACACAGCACAATTACAAGTACTTTTAGATGGGGGAGGAGTCTTAGATGTTTCTCTTCTTAATATCTGAATAATACTGTTAAACATTTTGTTGAGAATATTGCTGTATACAGATACACTAGTATATTTAATTGCATGAATTTGTGAAAACTAAAGAGAAAAGAATTGGCCGAGTAGAACGACCAAATTGAACAATTGATGACTTAGTTTACTTAAAGGAGATTTAGTCTGCACATTTCACGGTTCAGAGTCCGGTATTATCTAATATATGGTTCAATATTGCTAAGTTCTTCTTTTCCATAGACTTTCCCGATACGAGTCTTTTAATACTTGATCTCATTTGGTTAGGCTGAAACAGAGAGAGAAGCTGGAGGAAATAAAGGGGTTACTGACAAACAGATACGTTTAAAGATTTTCTCCCCTAATGTTCTTGACATTACTCTCGTGGATCTACCCGGCTTAACAAAAGTTCCTGTTGGTGATCAACCATCTGATATTGAAGCACGCATTAGAACGATGATAATGTCATATATTAAACTTCCAAGTTGCCTGATATTGGCTGTAACGCCAGCTAATTCTGATTTGGCAAACTCAGATGCTCTTCAGATGGCTGGAATTGCTGATCCTGATGGTGTGTTCTGCTCTCAATAAGTTTGTTCATCTGAAAAAATGTTTATATAAACTCAATTTCTAAAACTAGTATAAAGTAAAGTTAGCTTTTGGAATCAAGATCTCATGACTTAAAACTCTGTCAATGCAGGTTATAGAACAATTGGTGTAATTACGAAGGTGAAATTTTATACTGTGATTTTTTTCTCAGTGTACTTATATTTTATGTTTGCCTTTTTTCCTCAATATGACTCAATATTTACTTTGCTCCTTCAGTTGGATATTATGGATAGGGGTACTGATGCCCGCAACTTTTTGCTTGGAAAAGTTATTCCTCTTCGGCTTGGTTATGTAGGTGTTGTTAATCGTAGTCAAGAGGTAATATTTCATTTTTTGGGCTAGGGTATGAAGTTGTTCTACTCTGATAAATCATATATGGGAATTTCAACTTCTGACGTTTCACTTGTACCTGTTGAGGTCTTTCTGTCTTTGCATATTTTTACTTTCCTTGACTCTATGCTTTTATCTAGAGAAAAAAAAACCATTGCAATTTTAGAAGTGGAAGATGAATTAACCCTCTCCTTAAACTTCACGATGTATCCCCAATGCTGCGATTTTGTTCCGTGGCTTTCTGGATTTGTACTTGAACTGAATTGCATATCCAAAAGTAATGTCTTGCAAGGTCATATTTCATAGACAACCAAGGAAAAACATTATATAGTAGTATCTTGGAAACTTAACAATGTATGTAGTAGTATCTTGGAAACATAATATTCAAAGAGGATTTGAAGTAACTTTTAATCCTGCAAATTATACCCCTGACAGTTATTTTCTATTATAATTGAACAGGATATCTTAATGAATCGGAGCATCAAGGATGCACTTGTAGCAGAGGAGAAGTTCTTTCGCAGTCGGCCGGTATAACCTTCATTTTGTGTGAACGTTTTTGCTGCTTCTTGTGTTTAATACCCCCTGATGATTAAATACCTTCTCTGTAGGTATACAATGATCTTGCTGAGCGTTGCGGAGTCCCTCAGTTGGCCAAGAAACTGAACCAGGTAACATAGAGAGTCCCAGTTGGATGTTACGTGATACAGCTTCGTAATTAGCACCATAAAGCATGTGAAATAAATCCTGGTCTCTGTTTTGCACGATTCTTTTCTAATCTCACTTGTATAGCATAATTCATGCTCTTTTGTTCATGATTCAGTAATATCACCCCTGCTCATTGCAAAAGTATACACTTAGCAATTGGAGGAGTCGGTGCCTGCACCCTTTTGCCATTAGCTCATACAAGAGTGTGCTTAAATACCCATGATACCTCTCTGTACTATTTAAAAGTTGAGTCATAGGCAGTTTGTGAGGGTTTTGTTCGAACCTCTTTAGGCAATTTTTACCAATATTGTTTCTGATTTATATTTTCTTGGGATTTCAGCTGTATGATATAGCTTCTGAATATATTTTCTTTGTAATAACAGATTCTGGTACAACATATCAAGACCGTTCTTCCAGGGTTGAAGTCACGCATTAGTGCTGCACTGGTTTCTGTTGCAAAGGAGCACGCAAGCTACGGAGAGATTACTGAATCAAAGGTTTTTTTTTTCTTTTTCAATACTTAATCTTGTTGGATTATTATGAATTAATTCACTGCAGAGCTTTAATGTGCTTCAAATTTTAAATCTATGAGATTAAAATAAATTTGCTCTTGGGCAGAAATTGAGAAAGTAATTTTCAATTTATGACTTTATTCACTCTGATCCTTTTATCCTTATAGCATGTTAGAAGTTATTGCATATTAACTAGTTTCTATAATAAAATTGACCATTTGCTTTTTGGTTTGCAACTTATCCCATATTCCAATTGATGGCAAACTATCTTGATTGACTATTCTCTACCTTGTTTCGATGAATAGGCTGGCCAGGGAGCACTACTACTGAACATTCTTTCAAAATTCTCTGAAGGTATATGGCCTATGTTTATCTCTATTGAAATTGAGCCATTCATGCTTTGGTATATGGCCTCCATAAGATCATATCTGCTTATTTTGTAAGTGTGCTAATCATGAACATCCCTAGTCTGTCATCATGTGTTCTCAGTAATCAACCATGGAAATTTAACTTTCAGTATATAGCACATTCTATAGCTGAGATATATTATGAAATAAAAAAAAATCTTTTAAAAATAATGATTGCAATGACTTGACATTCCCATCCCAAAAGTATTAAATTAATGCCATCTAATATGGAGTTTCTATTTTGTTGGAAACAGCATTCTCTTCAATGATAGAAGGTAAAAATGAAGAAATGTCAACATCTGAGCTGTCTGGTGGAGCAAGAATCCATTACATTTTCCAAGATATTTTTGTAAAAAGTTTGGAGGTTTGTGATGTTATCTGAATGTTTCATACCTGGTGAAATCTTAGACTGTAAATTTTGTTATAATGTTTTCCAACTCGATAACATGGGACACCGGATCGGCGCAGTACACTTCTCTGTCAACTGATTTAATGCGACTAAAATTGAGTTTCAGAGTCAATTTCTCTTTTGTTACTTTAGTGTATAAGTCCACACTGCATGCAGATTTTTCCTGCTCTGCAATTAGTTAATGACAATTACTTGAGAAAACTTGAAGTGCTTTCTTTTGTGAGTAGATAGAAGGGTTTAAGGTAGATTAGGTAAATATACGTGGAACCATATTAAGCATACGTAGAATGTTGCCATCTTTTCTACTCCTAACTTAGTATGAACTATGAAGAGATTTTTTTTTTGTTGCAAGTTTTACTCTGATACTTCATCTAGAAGTTTTTTTGCTGACATTTGGCTTCTTGATTTTTTTATAATAATTTAATTTGGATAAAATTTTGTTTAATGTGATAGTCTTTTCTTTTATCTGCAGGATGTAGATCCTTGTGAGGATTTAACCGATGATGACATCCGCACTGCCATTCAAAATGCAACCGGTCCCAAGTCCGCATTGTTTGTGCCAGAAGTAGGTCTTAGCAACACAATGTGTCCCTTTTGTATCTTTTCTTTAATCATTAAAGAAAAGTTCTAATCCTTTCTGTTTTTAGTATTATGGCCTTCGATTTGAGCTATAGCATGCAAAATAAACATGTAGGTTCCTTTTGAAGTTCTTATTAGAAGACAAATAGCTCGTTTGTTGGACCCAAGTCTTCAGTGTGCTAGATTCATCTATGATGAGCTAATTAAGGTACTTGCTTGGTACCAACTTTCTTACTACGTATAGGTGCATTTGGTCTTTGTATGTAGACAATGACCTTGTTGTTTTTAGATGAGCCATCGCTGTATGGTAAATGAACTCCAAAGGTTTCCAGTCTTGAGAAAACGCATGGATGAGGTCATAGGAAATTTTTTGCGAGAAGGTCTTGAGCCATCAGAGACAATGATAGGACATATTGTTGAAATGGAGGTAATGTGCATCATAATTTTCACTATGATGGTTGTATCATTCTGCTAAACCAAAATACAGAATATGCGACAAGCTAGATAGTTTACATGCATAGTACATTACAATGTATTGTAAATGGTTCCTTATCACAGTAATAGCGGTTAATCTATGTGTGTTATATTGCCATGTCCTAGAGCAATCATGAATTATGATCATATTGCCCATCTTGCCTTTGTTCTTAAATTGTCAAAATTCACTTAATCTTTTTCATGAGAATAATGCTCCCCTTCTGACATTAAACGTCTTATGTTAGAATCAATTTCTTAGGACTAAAGTGTTGTACTGATGAAAAAGTTTAGTCATAGATCTTTTGGTGTACATGAGAGGCACCCCCTTCGGTGCCTTTTCTGTTTCTGTTATCCAAAAAAAATAAAGATCAAAGAAAAATTGTTCATATCAACAACTGGGCAAAAGTAAGAGCACCTAATAATATGCACTTGTCAGTTTAAACAAACAGCAAATGTGCAATATTATATTTTCCTCATTTACCCTATCCAGAAAGCCCAAGAATTTTATTAGCATTGCTCTTGGTTCTAGTAGGCTCTTGTTTTCATGTCATAAAGGTTTTCAGTTTGGCTTTTCCTACTTCTTATGAAACTTCTTTTTATCTTTTATCACACTTTAATATCAGTAGTAGGGTTATGCCTATATGAGAAACTCATTTTTCATGTTCATTTTGAAACTCCCATGATCCCCTTTCTGTTTTTGTCATTTTTTTTGTAATAGTAAATCTTCTACTCGCCCTCTTCTGCATGCTCTTTGTTGTGAATTGACTTGAGTATTACTGGGTATTTAGTTATCATCAAGAGTCACTGTGCTATGTTTACTTTTGCATATAGAAAAGAAAGTTTTAGGTTGCTAGAATCTGATATTCTATTCTTAGATGGATTACATAAACACTTCACACCCGAATTTCCTTGGTGGGAGTAAAGCTGTAGAGATGGCGTTACAACAGAAGTCAACCAGGGTTTCTGCACCAATTTCAAGGCAGAAGGTAAATACAGTTTCCTGTACCAAGTAAGTTATATGTCTGTTTACAAGGATCTATTGATTAGACCTCCATTTGAATTGTCAATCAGGATTCAGGAGATTCAGATAAAGCACCAAACTCAGAGAGAAGTCTTAAGTCTCGGGCTATACTTGCTCGACAAGTGAATGGAATTGTTCCAGAGCAAGTAAGTTGTCTACTATTCACTAGCAGACTCCCTCAAGCATGCCCCAAAAATTGATTTTTTGTTATTCTAATTGACTAATTTCTTTGTTGCTGCTCTTTCCCTGGCCTAAAGGGTGGTCGACCTGTTGCAGATGTTGAGAAAACTGCACCAGCAGGTAATATTACCATTTTTCTTCTGAATTCTTGGGGTGACTAGAAATATAATTGTTGACAAAGCATTTCATAAAACAAAGATAACAAGCTGAAGCACTTCTCTACAACAAACATGTTAAATTAGAAAAGAGTACAAACACATAATCTTGCATTCCCTTGCAGATAACCCTAGAGCTGAAATTTGATGATATCTTTTATTAGCTCCTCCATAAATAAATAAGTGGCTGACCTTGTTATTCTAGCTATAATCGATGTTCTATTTCACTGGTAAAGTCATAATATTGCAATTATGAATGATTAACTAGTTAACAATGCTGGTTCAACTTGGGGAATATCATCAATTTTCGGCGGACATGACCACCGCACATCTATGAAAGAGAATTTCACCAGCAAACTATTTAGTGAACCAGTTCAGAGCATCGAGCAGGGCGTTTCTATGATTCATTTGAGAGAGGTATTAGTCCAAAGTATTCTTTCCATGCACATCAGTACATGTTTTATTCTCTCTATGCTAACTTGTTTTTATTATTTTGTTAAAGCCCCCTAGTGTGTTGAGACCATCAGAAACCCATTCAGATCAAGAGGCTACTGAGATAATCACTACAAAGCTTTTACTTAGGTCGTATTACGATATTGTGCGGAAGAACATTGAGGATTTTGTTCCGAAAGCAATTATGCATTTCCTGGTAATGGATTATCATTTTCATTTTCCTTGAATTTTGCACTCCCCTTTCTTGCTTTATCATATTCCATCTTGTTTGCCTCTCATTACTGTCTCTGTATTGCTCGGTTCTGTCAGCTTTTCAGAAACTGTTGGTCTTGTTTATCTATCCTTTCATTCTTTTTCTTTTTAAATTATCTCACAGGTAAATCACACCAAGCGAGAACTCCATAATGTTTTCATCAAAAGGCTTTACAGGTACGCTCCATTCAACAAGTTCATACATGATCATGTGGAAATGAAATAGAAGAATAAAACGTAGAATAAGACCCCCGTTTTGATATTATTTCAAACGTGAAAGTAGTTGATGTTAAGGAAAAATACAGAGCACAATATATGATGGTTAAGTAAATTTGAGTTACATATTTGCTCTCCTGTATTTCAAACATTCAAAATTCTTCATATTTTTCTCATGTCCAACATTTCTCTGATGTTATAAAACCATTTCATATACTTCATAACAAATTTGTTATTATCTTAGCTGTTTCAAATTTGAAAATGCTATAATTTTTAAGGTACATTTATATGCCAATTAGTCTAAATTTAAGATTGTAGCCAATATAGATGGACTCACAATTCGTGAGCAATGTTAGAATTCCTTGAAAAGTTTGATAAGATAGAAATCTAATATAAGAAAGCTAAGATGATTTTATGGTCATTTAGCATATTATACAAGAATTACAATATTATCTCTGCTCCTAGGCAGAGATAAATTATAAGTATTTGTAATGTAAATTGTGATTGTCCGAATATTATACCATGCATAATGATTTTCATATTTATAATACAAAACAAGTTAAAAAAAATAGTATAAAAATTGTTCCTTTACTAGATTAGATACATTACTTATATTTATACAAAACAGACCCTCACTAGATTAGATACATTATTCATATTAGTCATCATAAAAATTATCGATAATATGAATATTATAATATATGTTTAGATATAAACAATTTATTTTCACAACCACCATATAATTGTTTTGGTAACTAGTTATATGACTATATTATAAAAAACATTAATTATATCACTTAGTCTCTCGCCCCCCTGGTTATAAAATCCTTGCTATGCCCCTGAAAGCAATGTAAAAGTTAGATTGAGTACCCACGGCAGAAGCAACATTCTTTCGTTTTTCCCTTTTCCCCTACCCTGAAAGTAGATGAGGAACGGGATAGTTTACAAGTATCCATCTCCTTTCCGTTCGTACTTTTACTTCAATATATTAGAATGAAGATCCTGTCTTACGGAAAGCGTCTCTTAGTTGTGTTTCGTTTACCGATCTTCATCTCCTCGCTTCTGAGACTGGCTTGTTATGTTGGTCGACTCTATCCTGTCTGAAAGAGTGTTATCAGTCGGTGTTTCTGCACAAAATTTTCTGTTAGGAATAAATAACGCAATCCTTTTACTTTGTTATGTTTTTGGCAGGGACAACTTGTTTGAAGAGATGTTGCAGGAACCAGATGAGGTAGCTACAAAAAGAAAGCGTACGCGAGAGACACTTCGGGTCCTGCAGCAAGCTTTCCGAGTAAGTGCTCACTGTATTGAAGTTGATCTAGGATTTGCAATTTACACACAATACCTTTGGAATGATAGCGAGAAAGCGCCTTGTGGCACTTTCATTATTATCGTGGTACTTCTAGGATTACATTTTAGCATGGCCCGTACCATCCGTTTATAAGTTTTGTTCTTTTTGTCCCTTTTTCTGTTTTCATATTTAAACTTCCTTGATGTTTGATACGTTTCTACAATTTTTTGGTTCTACAATGTGGCCAAACAGTTTTGTGTGTCAGCAACACGAGGAAAGGTCAGCATAACAGTCGGAAAGATAATAATGTGATTGCAGTTATTCACTCTGCTTCATACTTCGAAATATGTTAAGATGAATTATTACTCAAAACTACTACTACTAATAGTAATTGTAACATACTTTTGCCTAAAAGACATGGTCAATCTTATCATTGGTGCTGTATTTGTTGGATTTCATTTCTCCTCTGATTCTTTCCTTTTCTTCACTTCAACACCTTCCTATTTTCGCATATTCTTGTTTGGAATCTTTCCAGCAGCTTGCTAGAATGAAATATATTTTTTATATGCAGACACTTGATGAACTGCCGCTTGAAGCTGAGACAGTTGAGAGAGGCTATAGCTTGACTACTGACCCAACAGGCCTTCCAAAGATCCATGGACTTCCAACCTCATCCTTGTACAACACTAGTGGTGGTTCGACTGACTCATTTGGTGCTTCTCCCAAGAACCCAAAGTCACGCAAGTCTTCAAATTCTGGGGACCTGCATTCATCATATGCAGATTATAATGGTGGTGGACGTAACTCTATGCCGGGTTTTTATCCAACAATTGATATATAGTTTAGCAAGGAATGCTTCAGACCAAGTTTATCCAAGGCTTATTCATTTGACTGACTCCCTATCCAGTATTTCAGATAGACATGGAGACAACATTCGTGGATCATGTTGTTGTGTGAGGAGTCAGCATTTTTTCTACTAAATGAAGAAGCTCATAAACTTTACCATTGTTTTGTTAATTTTTACCTATATAGAACATTTGTTTCCTTAACACAGTGTCGGTTATGAATGTGTTTGCTTATAGAAGCCCCAATAAGAATATTAGCTATTGCCCCAATTTTTGTTGCAATCCTTGCACTATTTTTGTTTGCTTGTAGAATTTTTTATTTTTTTAGATGAGTTTGCTTGTAGAAATGTATTAAACTTTTTGGACAACTCTAGTTGAATGAGTCACCACCGGGAGTGCTGATGTGCAACTCTTTTGATAAGCTTCTTTCTATGTATAGCACTTTTTTTTCTTGATAGTGAGGTGCATTACTTATGGTATGTATGTTCATGGTAACTGACGACAGATCTAAGCCTTTTCTCGATACAGTTTCTCAAATGGCTCTTTAATCTTTAAGATTCATCTTTTCCCATTTATTTCCTAAATTCATCTCAAACGCTGTTTTTATTTTTTGAGACAATGACTTTTAAAAGAACCACTATAACGTACTACAAATAATAATAGAGTGAATAGCACTTTTCGTCCTCCTTGAAATTCAATTTTTGTAGATTTATCTTTCTTATAAATGAAGTATAAAACTAAAAATGAATGTACTTTGAATTTAAGAGGAACGAATATGTTACAATAACGTTGATGAAACTGATGCATCTATTTCAAAAAACTTAAGAACAAATGTTTTATAATAACATTGAAGAGAGGGATGCAAAAAATTTTAAGAGATGAATGTGTAAAAAATTGACCATAAAAAATTTGAAAAGTATTAACTCAATAATAATATTACTTCAATTTTCATACTCCCTTTATGTCTATAAAAGACAGTTTTCAGACATCTTTATATATATAAAATTTCAGACTGGAACATTCCTAGAAGAAAAAATAATATCAGAAAAAAACTAAATACAGTCAGTATCTGACTTATTATTATAACTTTGACTGAATATCAGATAAAGGCGAAATTCTTCATTTCTCTGGCAGTATAACAGTGAACAAGGTTACATGTCTCACGACCGTTTGATACTCATCGAGAAAGGTCACATCACAACTTAAAGTTCCAGAGAGAGAGTGAAAGAGAAAAAATAATAATTTAAAAAGGGAAAGAAACATTTTCCAAATACTTCACACGAAATATCATGCTGCTACTGCAAAGAGCCACCACCCTTCTCAGAACACATCTAAAGAAGCACCCCAACTCTCAAAATCCTCAATAAGATGCGTAACCAGAGAATATCACAACTCAATGTCAACCTCGAGTCCTAGAGGAGGACCAAGTGGACCTTGGGCCAGAACTACCATCCCGCCACCGGTCACCAGGCGTACGATCATCCGTTCTGCCACCAGAAGACCACTTATCAGGTGGTGCCTGGCCTGCACCCTCAGCAGCTGACCTTTTAAACTTGGGCACATACTTCCCACCTGTTGGTGCAGCAGCTGGAGCAGGTGCTGCCTCTACTGGGTGTGCCAAGGCAGAAGGCTCAGTAGTCCTTGAGGGCACTGCAGCAGCTCGGCCCAAGACCTCTTCTTTCCACTGCCTTTCCTTTTCCTCCAACTCCTTCTCACGTTGCCTCTGTTTTTCAGCAATTTCATCCAGCTTAGCCTTTCGTTCAGCTTCCTCTTTCTTCCTTCTCTCCATCTCTGAAAAATTCAGATACAAAATGAAATGTAATTAATATATGTGCCCAAAACCTAGTATACACCATCAATATGTATGTACTATCTGGTATTTTCTTGGCCAAATGGAATGACGCCGCCTTAGAATTTTGAACTCAAAAGTACCTTCAAGCTTCCTTGCTTCTTCCTCTTCGCGCATTCTTCTTTGTCTCTCATCCTCGGATCTCAGATAATATATCATTTTCCTCTTATCCTCTCTTTCCTGTTTCCGTGACTGGATGATTTGGTTGATTCTCTCTGTTCTCTCCTCCAGAAGTCTTCCATATTCAGACCTCCTACGACTAACCACTCTTTCTTGGAATATTTTCTACATAATTATCAACAAAAAGACGCCAGCTAAATTATCAGGTCCCGATATGCACTTAGGAAAAAAAGTTAAATGCATGTGGTTCAAATAAAAAAATGCACACATGAATGATTTATCCCGCCAATAGAAGCAGCAGCATAGAATAAAAAATACAAAAGAACCTCCATAATAACCCAGTATAGTTGGCTAGCATTCCAGAAATATACAACCTTTTATGCGAAGCAACATCAATACTTGACTTCAAAATTGCTACTTGAATTTAGTCATAGTTTCTTTTCCCTCTTGCCTATGAGCTCAGTGAGTAACACCAATACCATAGAAAATTGGGATGAAATATTAGAGCCTGATATAAGATTAGTGAAGTAAGCAAAAAACCTTGTTTCCCAACATCCGGCTAAGCCTCCTTTTTTCCTCCAGGTCTCCAGCATGGCGTTGCTTGCTTACATCAATCTCTTGCTGTATTAAGATAATGAAAAAGTCTGGTCAATATTGATAAAGATACAATAGTATAACTACTGAAAACTCACTTTTGTAGAAAATATGCAAGATATATGAACGAGGTAGAATAAAATATCTCTCCACTAGAGGGATTAGAAATGAAATTTGAGGCCCTAAACAATCGATCATTCAGACCTGCTGCTCAAGTGCGTGGAGAGCTTCCTCTTCTGCTAAACGCCGCTGGAATGCAGCATCAATAAGTGGGGCCGCTTCTTCTCTTTTTGCCCTCTCCAAGTAATCCATTGTCTTACCAAGCTTCTGTAGTTTTTTCTCCATTTCTTGTTTCTCCCTAAGTTGATCACTAAGAGCTAGCTCCATTAAAGTCTGCTTAGTTATTTTTTCCTGATACCAAATTCCCGTGATAGACAAAAATAAGCAAGCTGAATAAAGAAATGAACCAACTGAATAGAGTTATAAATTAACTCACTCCCTCCAACATCGGTTTCTTCCCTCTCTTCTTGCCACGTTTTTCTGCTTCTTGCAGCAAAGCTTGCGCTTCTTCAAGTTCACGTTCCTCTATTTCCCTAAGAATCCTCTGATTCTTCATTTGCTCAAACTCAGTGGCCAGCCTTTTCTGTTCTGCCTCTTCAGTTATTTTCTGTATCTTTAGCCTCTTTGCCTCCTCCTCTCGTTCCTTCAGATTTCATAAGTCAAAATTGCAAAATTGTATATATGGTCTCCTTTTATAATGTCAATTGAATTTATGAATTCATCATCTTATTTAATGAAAATGAGAATTTACCATCTCCAAAAGTTGACGTTCTTGTTCTTCCTTGCGTTTTTCAATTATTGACTTGCGTGCAAGGAGTCTCTTGTGTTCTTTCTCGACCACTTCCACCAAGTCAGAGAGTGTTTCTCCTAACTTCGAAATTCTCTTTACATGAGGGTATATCATGCCCCTTGCTTTGCTCAGGGATCCTGCAAAGGCGGACAAGTGGTCCCGTAGGCCTTCTGATTCTAGACTCTGAAGCAAATAATTATTCAATAAGTATTTGATGAGTCACACAAGTGGTCCACAATTTATAGAATTATGTAATAAAAAACATAAGAGAAATTTAATAGATTTGGCAACAAAATTTTGACTCAAACAAAAGTAGAATGGCTGACGAGGTCATAGCCTAGTGGTAAGGACGAGGCCCCAGGACCTAGTATGAAATTATTGGATTGATTCTTGTCTTGATGTAGTGATGTGGTATTGATGTAATTACCATCTCAAAAAAAAAAAGCACAAGTGGGAAGGAGTCAAGCTGAAAAGGAGCACATACAATTTGAATAACAAATGTATAGGTAGAGCTGCTCAGGGGAAAACAAAATTTATGTGTAATCATCCACTAAAGTATGACATTGTATCTAGAGTTATTAATTCAAGAAATTATGGAACCTTTAAATTTAAGAGGAAGTTCCATCATAGTAAATTCCACAATTGACAAACTATAGTGGAACGGAGAACAAAGTTTGCAAGCAATAATATAAAAGCACTAACAATGAAATGGCTACCTTACCTTATTACCAAAGACAATGGCACTTCTTCTATAATCGACTTTCATGGATAAAAAATTATTCTTGACTGCATCCACGGAGATCTTCTCAACAGTAGGAAAATCGAAAAAAGGAATTATCCTTGAAACAGTATCAATATTTATTGTCTGATAAACATGCGAGACCTGAATTCATTGAAGGTAGGAAGACAAGAAGCACAATGTCAGATTACAAAAACTGTAAGGAGTAGGTAGGTGTTGCACAATTGAAATCGCAAAAACTGGCAGTACAAAAACCCACCTGCTGCAGTAACCTTAGAGCTGCAAGCTTCTCCAGTGAAGGAACATACTGAGACAGCTGTACTTCGGGAACTGAAGAAGCAGAGGAGAGCTTACCCCCAACCTTTGAGATTTTTGCTAACAAGGGTTGTACTTTCAATGCCAGGTCCAAAGGAAGAAACTCGTGTTCCAAAATATTGTAAAGATCCTTCACTTCTTGAGTGACACAGGTCATTACACCTTTGGACACCTAAACAAAGGACAAAAAGAATTAACTAAACTTAAGAATCAACTGGCATAAAATTGAAATATCAAATGCAAGCTCAATCAATCCAGGAAGGCAAGACTACATATTCCTTGTCAATAGAGCAGGTTAAAGTAGGTTTTGCAATTAAAGAGCGACAAAAACTTAAGAGAGAGAGGAAGACGATATCACATCAAAACTTAATTATAGAAGGACAAAAATCAAATGAAGTGAAATATGCGCGTTGTTGCTTACCAAATCCGAGAGAAGCGATGATCTGGAAAGCTGCAACAGAATGAAAATCATCATTTACCAAATCAAGGAATTAAAGTGATTAGATGAAGACATATATTCTGTTTTTTCTTGATGAATTTTGACAGATTCAGATTAGACTTAAATTACCACTTCTCTGTTCTCCGGTTTCAATTCAACATCAAACGCAATAAGGTTAGCTACTCTGAAACTCCGCTCTTTCTCATTTTCAAGCTCCAAATGGGATGCCCCATATGACCGCTCATAAGGGGGCACTGAAAGTGCAGCTAAAACAACCGATGATGCTATCAACTGTAAATCCTTCTGGTTCAGGTTCTTATTATAGCTTTTTTGAAGTGAGAAAAGCTTAAGCCATGCATAAGCATGATACAGATGACTGGATGACATCCAGAATATTTCTGAAAGCTTGGAATAGTATACAACCATCAAGGATGATTTAGGGGTTTTCTTAACCATGGACATTAATCCATGTATATCCTCAATACTACGAAAAGCTTCCTGCACATCAAATTAATATCAAAGACAATGCATTACAGACGATCACAAGTCTCTCAAGATAGCATTAGCAAACTATCACATTTTTCGGGGTTGAGAACAGACTAATGAACAAACCTGCCAAAGGTCAAGCTCAGTAGCAACTTTCAGTTGCTCAAATCTGGTGTCTAGATACAACTGCAAGCTCTCTGGAGCAGCAAGATCAGGCCTATCTCTCTGGTCCCTGTACTTGTTAAGGTTAGCGAGATGGTTCCTAATGATTTCACACAATCGCCGAAATTCTGTTGTTCGTTTGTATTGCTTGCAGAATTGGAAGGCGCGATGTGCAGTCATCTGTACATTTAAGTTGAGTTAAGACCCACTTAAACAGAAAGTATAACTAAAACAGCAGATAATTTCTTGAATTTGTGATGATGTAATCAACAAAATGTTGAACTTTGAGCTGATGATATAAAGAGAACTTATCAAAGTCAATGGAAAAATAACATAATTCAGAGTAAGTACCTAAACAAAAGGCACGGGACTGATAATTGTGACAAAAGGCACGGGACTGATAATTGTGACAAAATTTGAATATTAAGATTTCAAAAAAAAGGTTTCACCCAAAAGAATCAAGAAAATCTGCCTCAGAGATAGAAGCATGAAATTACCGACAAGTATAAGCATTAGCCACTAGAAAATGCTTTTAAGTTAACTTGTAAAACAACCCTATAGCTAATTCCATATTACCAGGTCCAAATCAAATATTTCTAGGTATGATGTTGAAAATGGAAAGACAAAACATCCACATAATAATTAGTGTTCTAATTCAGATTTCAGAACAATTGGAAACTGTTAAAACTAGCTTCAGAACACGCAGTACCTTGCAAATTACGCCAATAGATATTTCTTACATTATCAGGTTTACATCACATATTTGGAATAATCACTGAAATAAACACTTCTCAAACAATATAATCCTTTCCTCTGTTGCAGAGGATTGAAGGCTAATGAAGTCTATAACATGATGGGATTGAACAATTATTCACAATAAAATATGCTGCTTAAAAATTGAGTGACGAAGATGGACCATTAAATTCATGACAACATTAATCAGGGGTGGAGCTAGAAGGATTTTATGGGTTTTGGGGGGTAAGTTTTGGAGCAGTACACTACATAAAAATATAATAAGGAGACGACTGCATTATTAAAAAATCGTATTCCTTTTGACAAATTTTGAAGCAAAGTACTAAATAAATAACCATACAACGGAGAAGACAATATTAACGTATTGATTTTTACAATTATTTAGAGAAAAAAAGAGTTAAAAGAAAGCCTAAAATACCTTCAAAAATATCATAATAGAAAAAAATAAGGAGACCGAATTCCTTTTTAATGATCAAAAGATTTTTTTTTTGAATTAGTATACCAAATTATGGAGTAAAATCAAAGATAATTATTAAGAAAGAAAAAAAATAAAAGAAAGCATAAAATACTTATAAAAATTAGAAGACATTGGATGTTGTTGCTGGGTTTTGAACCCTGTACTTCAGGTTACTTAAAGATAGGAACTACCAGATTAGCTGGTGAGGTTATTTTGTCATTATTCACTATTAATATTAACGTTACATATTTTTCTTGGGGGGTGGTCGCCCCCCACCCCAGCCTCAAAGTAGCTCCGCCACTAACGTCAATATAACAAGTTTCACTCAATATTACACATATCTCAGTTGAGTATTATAAATTTCATATTCAATCAGGAGAAAAGCAATCAAACAGTGAAACATAAAGTATAATATGTGCTTATACTACTAATGATAGAATAACAGAAATATCTGATCACATCCATAAGTATTAAATCAAGGTGTTCTATTAACATTTGTTGCTATGCATGAAGCCATGAAGAGATTCATGAGTTTGCTGGAAAATCTTTAAGATGATAAGGAGATAATAATATCACAATCTACAAGTGAAGGATCTATCACTGGCAGCACTTCATGAACAAAATTAAATACGAATAAGTGGGAGAAAAAACTCACCGCATACAGGGCTTCCAATCTTGAGTTGTTGCGTAAAATTTCCAATACTGTCCTGTAAGTTTCCCACAAAAACTTAAACCACGGCGTGACAAGCTCACGATCAGATCTGTCTTTTCCTTTCTCCCCGCTAACATAGCTCAACATAAGATCTTCAGGTCTTTTATCTGCTTCTAAATCATCTACATCCAGAGCTTCTTCCAAGGCCTGTGCCTGAGTACGAGCAAGCTCAGCTTTCTCAGTAGCCAACTGCATGAAATGCTTTATCACCTCCTCTAGTGACGTAATGTTCACTTGTTGGCAGATACCACGATACTGAATTAGACCATCTTTAGCATGCCTCCCCCTCCTCATTTCAACACAGAGCTCCACATACTTGAACATTATCCTCTCATGTGTCCTTGTCCATGCTCTATACCTCCTTGAGGTAATAAAGCTGTGCAGAGTCTCAAGAGCTTCTTGCTTTTGTCCAACATTGATCAACTCTGCATCAGCACAAATGCTATCTCAGCCATACACATAAAAAATGAAAATGGAGAAAAAAAATACAATGCTATCAACACGTAAGATATGAGAAACAATGAAGTTATGATGCAGCTCAGATGAAATTGTGGATACTTTTCTCTAAAAAAAGGTGTAATACTATTATCTCCTCTTACTGTGAGAGTTCACGCACATAAAAGGGAAAAATGTGGCCTTGGAGCTGTCGGGGGACAGAATATATGTTAGTCTGTTCAGCACAAGCACAAGCTCAATGTAAAATGGTATTCCTTCCTCACGCTCCCTACTAAGCACCCCCACCCCCACAACTAAAAAGAATAAGATAAATAGAAGGGTTTCCCACATTCTCAGGAGACTATTGAAATAAGTATAAAGGTCATCTTAGTTGTTTTAAGAATTTCTACCCCACATGTGGAGACGTGGATTCAGCAACTATGGATCTTAGCTACCATTTTAGAATAATTAAAAAAATTTGCATTGAAGAATATGGTGTATACTTGGTTCATCTTACAAATGGTAAGGATTAATAATTCACTAAAGTTCAAGACATAGCTATGAAGAATAAATTGAATGGAAAATATTTAATACAAATAAAAAAGACCACAAATTATATTTATTCAAAAAACAATACATGAAACAGTTTACTAGTAACATACCTTCGGCTCGCTTCAAAGCGTTCTCAGGTCTGGCAAACATCGCCATTTCGAAATCCTAATGGAAAAATACTTCAGCTGTTAAGGTGCAAGAGGAATAAGATTTAACACAGTAGACTGGTAGAGTCTATCAGACTAATGTTAGTTGCAAATATTGACTACTGTCCAAATAAGTGGCAAAATGAAATATCAAGAGAAGCCTTGATTAATTGGTGAAAGAGATTCATCAATGAGTAATCACAGCAGATAAGCAAATAAAATATTTTGAGTGTACAAATTTTTAGATCTCAAAAAAAAAGAGAAAAAGGAACAAATCCATCAAGATTAGCAAAACAACTCTAAAAACTCAAGAAAGAATCCAGATATCAAGAAATTAATGAACTGAGTGAGCTACAATTTAAAAACTATACTGCGACAAAGATACAAATTCCAATAAATCATCCATTTCGCAACCAATTGAACAGCAATACAACCTATCGTTTTATTGAAAAACGTACAGTAATAACAATTTATTTCCACACCAATTGGTGAATTGCCTATAAATCATCTTCGCAGACACTTACACCGATCAAATCATTGCACACGAAATTCAATCACTAATAGTTCTACATATAAAAAGACTCTGCGGTACTGTAGATTATACGCACTCTTAACAAGCTCAATCATGCCCGTCTTTAGATCTATCTCATAACTCTCATCCAATTCAGTGCGTTATTGAATTAATGAATAGCTTTTTTGTCAAATTTCCATTGATGTAGAAATAGAAAAGAGAAAGAGAATATAATCTGACCTATATGAAATGATGGGCTGTGCTGTGCTTCCGTGAAGCCTCTGCCCTCGGCCGAAAACCTCTGTTCTACTAGAGATAATATGAATATGAAATGAAATGTAGTTAGGGTTTGGATAGCAAAGAAAAAGGTCTGATTGGAACTTTACAGTTACTAACAGTACTAAAATTTGTGGGCTGGACCGGATATGGGCTTTACGTGAAATTATGGGCTAGACTTGATATGGCTACGCAATGTTCCTAGATTCTCAGAATAATAATACGGCCTAGTGGGAAATTTGGATGTTGTGTAATCTGTAATGCATGGATGTATTTTTTTAATGACATGTATTTTTTATTGTAAATTACCATTGGAAAAAGCAGATTATAAAAAAATATATATAATAAAATTGAACATGTGTCCTTGGTAGATTACACAGCATCTAATTTCCCATCCTGATTACTTTAGAAAATTATGGGATGGACTGCAAGAAGTATGATTGACTGTATTTCTATTAAAATTTGAAATGTGCTGCCTTCTAAAGATATTTGTAATTTGAAGCTTTGAGCTAAACTACCCATTTTTTATTTTTATTTTCTTGGTCTAAAACCTATAATATATGAATTTTCATCTTCCGAAATTGTATGGGACAAGAAATTACATTTATATACTCTTACATTTTTTTTATCCAGAAACCCTTTATATGGAGTATTTTAATTATCGTCTAACCAGAAATTTAGTCATTTGTGAGACAATATTGTATATTTTAGCAATGCCCAATTGAAATTAAAATAAAGTTTTCTAAATATTATTCCTAACCAATTAAAATTAAAATAATAGTAGCGAAAAGTGAAATACAAGATAATTGGAGTACTTAACAAGGAAAATATTAGAAATAGTTATTATCTAATGTTCGAAACGTTGTGTATGAATCGCGACGAAAATTTAAAAAAAAAAAAAAAAAAAAAAAAAAAAAAAAAAGGAAAATCATATGCACCCAGTGGTTGCATCCTCTGCGAAGAGACACCATGCAAATTAACCGTATACAGTTTATGTATATATACACGACTAACATTTGTCAGTTAAAACTTCATAGAAATTGGGAATTGGAAATAAGAATTGGACTATACACAATTACACATACGTACAGAGACTATTATATATATACACACTGCAGCAAGGGTGAAATGAGGCAGGTGGAGGCGGAATACGGCGGATGGGGGGTGGGTTCGGTGGTGGCGATGTTGTGTATTGTTATGTTTCTCATCTTTGTGCCGCTCGGAATGGCGCCCGGCCCTGTTCAACCGCCGTCTTTTTCTGTTTTATTCATTTTCCCTGTTTTCATGGCTGCCATTTTCATTTTCCTTTCTCAAACCTCCAAGCCTCATTAAATGTAGAATTAGTCATGTTAGTTTTTAACCTTTTTTTTTTTTTTTTTTTCTTTCAAAGATGCCCGTCTCTTTTTCCTTGCTTTTATTCTTTTTGTTGATTCTAAGATTATATATTTTGGGGTTTACACTTTACAGTGATCAACCCTGATTGTAATCTTTTGAGATTTTAATTAATGAGATGTTCAATTCATGTAATTTCAATCTTGTCTTGTTTTTTTTTGTGATCAATGCGATTGAGTCAAATTGGGTTCAATTATAATCTGCTCTAATTCCAATGAGCCTTGTTTGAATGACGAAGTCGATATTCCAATATTTTGCTAATTCATTTTTATTTATTTGCTGATATCCAATAGATATTTTTATTTATGTAATGACACTGTTTCGTTCATTAAAAATACTAGTTCTCTTGAAATAACGTATCGTCAAAATTAATCATAATTATGGAATGAAGCAAGCTGTTGAATTTGTGAAATCATGAGGTTTCAAACATTGTTTCTAGAATCAAAATCGTAATAAATAAATAGGACTGGAATTATAATGTTATTATTATTGAATTAAGACTCTTGACACTCTGAGCATGCAGAAGTTTTACAAAAGGTCTAAACAAATACGGCAGTATATTTGAGCGTAGGTGAATGGATTTTTGCCCGGTCCCGCGGATTTCACGTGATCAAGTCAAATCGTCAAACTCATAAAACCATCGAAAATTTATACAAATACTCACACTCTTCAAACCTATAAAACATTAATTTAACATCCATCACCTATTCTTTTTCCCAATTTCGCTAAAAAAAACATTGATTTAACATCTACCACAAATTTTTTCCCTAAACCCCAAATCCAAACCCAATTCAAGTGGAGGTTTCAACTTATTCAAACCACAAAACTCAACAGCCAATACCCATCCTAATGAGGTGTCTCAATGTTTCATTAAAACCACCTAAACTATTTTTTAAATCGAGACCCACTAAACCGAATCAAAACCACCGTTGCACCATGTCATCAAGTACACGTGGAGCAGCCCACCAATACACTTGGAAGGAAAATTAGTACCTACACTAAATCCACCCGGGTGTTGGATGAGTGACACATAAGCATAAAAGGACAATATTTTGTCATTTTATGCCTATGTGTCATTCATCCAACCCCCATGTATTAAATCCACTAGTTTAGTATCTAAGTAACCCACTTGGAACACCACATCATCCCATATTCTAGCCATGTTCCCAAAAAAATAAGGATTCAAAAAATTGTGTTCACGTTGCCAGAAATAGACTCTTATCAAAAAGTTTTGTTTACACTAAATAATTTCTCTCCAAATAGACCCACTGATTTTTATCCTACTTAATTATTAGAAATAGACTCTTTATCAAAAAGTTTTGTTTCGGAACCGTTGTAAGAGGCTTTTGTTGCTGGGCAAAATAGCAATTTACGTCCCTTAACTTTTACTAGTCTGCAGAATTAAGACACTTAATTTTTCAACAAGCAATTTAGGTCCCTTAACTTTCACTGGTATGCAGAATCAGGACACTTAATTTTTCAGCAAGCAATTTATGTCCCTTAACTTTCAGTGGTCCACAGAATCAGAACACTTAATTTTTCAGCAAGCATTTTAGGTCCCTTAACTTTCACTGGTCCGCAGAATCAGGACACTTAATTTTTCAGCAAGCATTTTACATTCCTTAACTTTCATTAGTCCGAAAAATCAAGATACTTAATTTTTCAGCAAGCATTTTACGTCACTTAACTTTCACTGGCCTGCGAAATCTATAACTTTTTTATACCTATGATTTTAGTCCACTTGACCGCAATTTTAATCCACAACTCGCTGAAAATTCAATAATTGCCAACTGGACAATTAATTTGGGGATTTGAATTAATATTGATGTTGTTAAATAGTTGTAGACGGTTTGTTAAGTGATTGTCAAGTGGGTGTTTATTTTGTCAAGTGGAGTAGAATTGCGGGTATAGAAAAGTTAGGATGTATTTTTCAGCAAGCATTTTACATCCCTTAACTTTCATTGGTCCGAAAAATCAAGATACATAATTTTTCAACAAGCATTTTACGTCCCTTAACTTTCACTGGTCTGCGAAATCTATAACTTTTTTATACCTACAATTTTAGTCCAATTGACCGCAATTTTAGTCCAATTGACCGCAATTTTAGTCCACAATTCGCTGAAAATTCCATAATTGCCAACTGGACAATTAATTTGGGAATTTGAATTAATATTGATGTTGTTAAATAGTTGTAGACGGTTTGTTAAGTGATTGTCAAGTGGGTGTTTGTTTTGTTAAGTGGAGTAAAATTGCGGGTATAGAAAAGTTATGATGTATTTTGCTTGTCGAAAAATTAAGTGTCCTGATTCTGCGGACCAGTGAAAGTTAATGGACCAAAAATGCTTGCTGAAAAATTAAGTGTCCTGATTCTGCGGACCACTGAAAGTTAAGGGACGTAAATTGTTTGCTGAAAAATTAAGTGTCCTAATTCTGCGGACTAGTGAAAGTTAAGGGACGTAAATTGCTTGCTAAAAAATTAACTGTCCTAATTCTGCGGACTAGTGAAAGTTAGGGGACATAAATTGCTATTGTGCCTTTGTTGCTGGGTTCATAAATATCAAAATTTCATCCACACATCAACGGTCACAATTCATTTTTTTTATCACAACATGACACTTTCATGACATTTCAAATAGAATATTTGGTACATGTTTCATGTTTGCATAAAATACCCAGTCTTAAATGTAATAGGACAATAAATTAACTTCTTGTCCCTCTATGACCTAAGTTTGAGCTCATGAACAAAAAAGAGTGTTGAGTATTTCACCGCAATCCCAGACAACATGGTCATACAAATTATCATGTTTAAATCTTAAATAAAATTGCACACACCAAACATGATAAGATACATATATGCAAGGTTATTAAAAAAAAAAAAAGGCAAGTGCACTCAATTCTGATTAGCATTCATTACATTCATTTCTGGAAAGAAAAGAAAAAGGTACATCAAATCTGCAGACTAAAGAAAAGAAAAAAGAACTCCCTATATGTGATCCATGTGTATCTGACCACCCCAGTACATATATCAAGAAGTTGAAAGATAATGTACAAGATTCTCCCACAGTCCCAATTATAAGAACCAATTTCAGTTAAAAAAATGAAACTGCAATGGGTTCAGGGAAAGCAAATTCTTACTCACCATTGAGCAATGAAGGATTAACACTGGCGTTTGAAGAAATAATGGCATTAGCAGCAGTTATTACACTAGTTTCTCCATGAACTTCACCGTTGAGCTGTGCAAGGAATAGAGTGAAAATGAAAAGCATAAATTGATAGCCCCGATTTCATTCTTACGGGGAAAAAATAATGAAATGTTGAAGTAACCTACAATGTTGCTAGCCTGCAAGGCATGATTCTGCACTCCAACAATCGGAACTTTTGATAGCTCTCTTAAGACTCCCTGGAAGCAGCAGTGGGATCACTTACATTTAAGAAGAAAACGAGGGAAAATGGTAAAAGAAAAAAAGATAAGAAATGTTCGATTGCAAACTACAAATTCAAGCTTAAGAAGAAAAGGTGTGTTTGCTACTTCGATTCCAAGTACTTGTCTACAAAGAAGAAGAGGTGGAAATGGAAAAAAGCTAGTGCATATCTCTGGAGAGCAACTCTTTCATCAACAATAATCAATTAACTATTACAAGGTCAGATAAAAAAGAAAGAAAAAAACCTCTAAATAACAATCAATGAGTTAAACTTATAGATGATTTACACAAACCTTGTTGGCCCACTTGAGACCACATGCATTGCACAGAGTTCTTGGCCCATCTGGTCCACGTCGCATCATAGGAGTGGACTTTGAGCTAATCCCGCAATGCCTACACCTGTTGAAAGAAAGGATTATTTCTAGAAGGCTAACAATCTAAAAGAGAGGCCTATGTCCAGCTTAGTTCAATTCAATCATTATAAGCTCTGTCAACATAATGAGCAGGAAGCAAGATAATGTGTTCAGGAAGGGCTAAATAAAAGAAACAGAAATTTTTTAAGAAACTTGGTACTCACGAGGTTTCTTGTTCTTCTTGACCAGAATTCCCATTCCAATCGGCAGAAGATAAACCTGCTTCGTCAGGAATAGATTTGGACGATGTAAACTGGCCTTTCTTGCGCTGCATCCTGGCAGATCGCACATGAAAGGATAAAAGATAAATTTTATATATAAACAAGTTGATTACTTTCTGAAAATCATCCCCAAAATATGAATCATGTCAGAGCCAGATACCAGAATTTGGACGATCTGAATGCAATCAACCATACTACCAGTTCCAAAAAAAATGTTAGAAATGCAATCATACAAGAACAATTTGTTGGATCAATCGTATTTGGTCAGGTGTCTTATATTTAAGATTCCTCATATACATTCCACTCACCACAAGTTGGAACTGCCCTTCTCCCTTGCACGTCGAATGACAATCCAAGGATGAAATATTAACGCGACAGCAACAAACCTCATCCAAACACACATCGACACCAATTTCACTTCCATATTGTTATGAAATTTAATTTCCTAATCTATTGGTTATCAAAATATAATTGTTTTTTAAGTTAAAGGGCTGAAATTAAGTCAGCTAATTAGTTACTAAACCCAAAAGTTGTGTGGGCCAAATGAATAAATAGCAGATCTATTAAAGAGTGTTTAGGGGATTGTGAGAGCCATAATCACTCCTTGTATAAAGACAACTAGGGTTATGATCCCCAATATTCCAAATCTATTACTATTTCATTATCCCCATCTGGAAGAAGAAATAAAGTCCCATCAAAGGAATAAAGGCAATTTGGTTGAGGATGATCATGTACCCACTCGATCAGCATATTACTCTTACTTGTGGTAGTTTGTCAAAGATCTTGCACCAGTAGTCGATCTATAGATCGACTGATGATGCAGAATCCTTGACCATCGATTACAAGTAATATGCAAATCTAGTGGGTACACAATCTTCCTAAACCAAATCGCTATTTTTCCTTTAATGACGCATTAGTTCCTCTTACAGCTGGGGAGAGGGAATGTTAATAGATATGGTTTATTGGGGACCATAACCCAAATTGTCTTTATATAAAGAGTGATTGGGGTTCTCATAATCCCCCAAAACACTCCTTAACAGATCTTGTTACTGCTCATTAAGCCCACATCACTTTTGGGCTTAGTAACTAATTATATCACGTAATTTGAGTCCATTAACTTAAATAGCAAGTATAATTAAGTCAAAATTCTAATACAGATTAGGAAAGAAAATTTACTATCATAAAAACCTATCAAACTGAATTCGAACTCCGCAAATAGAACTGTAAAAGAGGGCAAAAGAAAAGGCTATCGTTGATTGGCCACAAAAGCCAAGAACCAAAGAGTGATTCTAAAAGCCAGTTTTACAACCAACATCTGATTTAGCATACAGAGAGAAGCATATACACACTCATATCTGAACACTAATGCATCGACTTCTTGACACATATTTCCTTCGCCCCATTCTTCAATCTACCAGTTTGTAGCAAGTGATTTACCAATATCTTAAATAATGCTATCAATTTAACTTCTACAATGTAAGATCATTATGTAAAAAACTATAAACACATGTTTAGGGGTTGTTTTAAAGCACTTTCAAATAGACTTCTAGGCTTGGGAGTCCATTTGTTTTACTCTTAGATGTTTGGGAATTACTTTTGGCTGGACAAGGAAGTGAAACTGGATGACTTGTAAATGCACTTCCCAAATTATTAATAAAATGTATTTTCAACAATAATTGGAAAAATGCATAATCATTCATTAAAAAGTCCATTTTAAGATCCATTTTTCTCAACGAACTTTTGGTTCTATAAGGCTATAAATACTCCCCCAAACCCTCTTAATGGTCATAATAGGTCCCACAACATGAGAGCAAAATATTTGGTGACTCATGAGCAATAATACGAGTTTCCACGACAGAAAGTTATGAGCTGGAGTAGGTGCAGCAGTAAGAAACGATATTTGCACCTTTCCTAGTCATTTTTTACCTGAGAGCAACTTCCTTGCGCACGGTGTAACGAATCTTTTTATCAAAACATCTTTCTTTCCTCTTCTCTCTAAACCTGTTTAAAGAAGCAGCCCTTTGTGGTTGGCTCGACTTCCCGGGATAATCACCCAAATTCTGTTGAAGCAAAAAGAGAAGTGACAACAGATATTATTGATTGTATTAAAATTTAAATGGTTGAAGAATGAAATTATATGGGCATACCCTATTGTTTTGAGGAGTAATCCCAGGAGTAGGTATACCGGTGGGTAATTCATACCCTCCCAATAGTAACAAAACCGCCTGAACCTGAAAATCCAATAAAGAAAATATTTTCATGGCTTCAACAGAGTCACAAAGCATAATCAAACACACATACTCCAATTCAACTTTTTAAGGCTTCCGGGCAATTCATGCAGCACATGAACCACAAAAAAATACTTTTATATTTTCAGTTGAAACTAACCTTAACGTGAATGAACTAATATTAGTTGAACCAAAAACATATTCGAATTAACATCGTTGTTAATAAGCCCAAGTTCAAATGAGAAGAACTACAAAAACACCAATTGCAAATAATTAAAGATAAAGATAGAAACAGGATTTCATCCATTTTTCACAACAATTTACCATCTAATCCAAATTCAAATGTAATCAAAGCTTTAGAAGAAAGAACTCAGGCAATTAAAAGAAAGAACCTTCTCAGGGGAAACCGAGTCGAAAACATAAACTTGTCCCTGAAACGATAGCGTAAGCTGGTCTGCACCACCTTCCCCACTGACCGACGGCTGTGCTGCAGGAGGAGGCATATCCGAGACATAGAGGGCGTGAGAGCCTACGCCCTCCATTACACCAAGCGCGTGGGGCGAGTGGGAGTTGTTTGGGGGATCGTATCTAATCTGAGGAGGATTTTCATCAATAGAATCCTCCCCATTAGTGCACTCTACAACGACGTCGTCGTCCTCTTCTCCATCGACGCTTGTACCCTGCTGCTGCAGGTGTTGTAAGTTGGAGTTATGATTATTCATGGCGCCGGAATTTGGTGGTGGTCCGTACATGAAATTATCGCATTTTCTCACGAGCTACTGCTGCAATCAACAATTCAATACGAATTTGTGCCCTAGTTCTATTAGGGTTATTATGAACTAATTGCAAAGCCCCTTAATTGAATTTTTGAATCAAATTCGCTGAAGAGAAAGGGAGAAGGAACAGGATTCACCGCAGATTTTACTGGATTGGACACTGCCGCTCGAGAGAATGGATGATGGAACTCTGGTCTACTGCTTAAGTAGGGTTAGTTAATTATATACCTCCCCACAATTTTATCCTTACTCGCTGAGTTATTACTCAAACATTCATAATTAGGGGGTCTAATGGTAATAATATAAACTTAAAGGGGTCAAAGTATTGTGGTGGTATTTAGATTTTGGTTTAGGGTAAAATACAATTTGCCCACTTAAAGTATTGTGGTGGTATCAGTTACTTTTAAAGTATCAATTGTAACACTTACTCCGTCTTTATAACGGTTTTGGACTTTTTATTCTATAACTATCCTGCACCTTTTGTATCTTTTGTAACTAATAAATTGGCATCTTTATTAATTTATAAAAAAGGGAATTAATTTTTTATTAATTATGAATTCCTCCCTCTACCAAATAACATTATGTTTCAATTTCTTCATTTCTATTATTTCCTCCCGTTTTTGCATCAGTTTTTTTCTTTATTTCCATCTCATTTGTTTTCTTAATTTTCGTTTTAATTTGTTTTTTTTTCTTTTTCAATTTTTTCTTTATTTCTATCTTGAATTTTTTTCTTAACAATTTGTTTAAGTTTTTATTTGGTGCTAATTATCTCTTTTATTTTCATTACAAATTATCATTCCAAATATTAAGTAATTCTCCTTCAAATTCTTACTTGAAATTTTTTGAACTTGACACATGCTCGTATCGTCAATTCTTCAATCTATAATTACCCTAACTTCTTTATACATCTATTATGAATAAGAAGTAGATTCAATACCAAAACAAATTGTTGCCAACATCATGAACATATGTCAAGCTTGAATTTTGCGAGTAAGAATTTGAAAGAGAATTACTCAACATTTGGAATAATAATTGGTAAAATTGCAAAAATCATCCTAAACTAATCGCTAATTTTGAATTTTCGTCCCAAACTATTCAACTTGGCGAATTTCGTCCCGTAATTTAATATTTTTTTGGAATATCGTCCCACTGTTAATTATAAGACGAAAATTGCGCATTTGCCGTTAAATTATCACATGGTTGTTTACATGTCATGACGTTGTAAATTTTAACATGAATAATTATAAAATATTGCAGAATTCGTCCCAAACTAATTACAAGATTGAACCATCATTTCCATTAAATTGGGACTAATTTTAATACAAAATGGTAAATTATGGGACGAAATTCGGTGAGTTGATATAATTTGGGACGGAAAATCAAAAGTAGCAATTAGTTTGGGACAATATTTCAAACAAATATTAAATTGCGGGACGAAATTCGATGTGGTAATATAGTTTGGGATGAAAATCCAAAATCACTAATTTAGTTTGGGACGTTTTCTGCAATTTTACCATAATAATTTGTAACAAAAATAGATGAGATAATTATCACAAACAAAAATTTGGAAAAATATATAAAAAAAATTGAGATAGAAATAAAATAATAATTGAAACATAAAATAAAGAAAACTAATTGAAATGAAAATAAAGAAAAAAAAGAGATGGAACTAAAGAAAAAAATTGAGTCACAAAACGGAAGAAAACAAAATAAATGAAGAAATTGAAATATAATGTTCTTTGGTGAATGAAGAAATTCATAATATATAAAGAATTTATTTTTTTATAAATTAATAATAAACAATTTTTTAGTTATGAAAGGGCGGAGGTAATTTTGGAACAAAAAGCCCAAAACTATTATAGAAGGGCGTAAGTATTACAATTGATACTTTAGTGGGGTAAGAGCAAACTGTATTTAACCCTTAGTTTTACTCAAAAATACTTACTTTTATTTTCTTTATGACATCATGAAATCAAAGAAAAAAAATTAGTCAAATATTATGTATAACAATTTAATCTTTGGAAGTACAATATCATAAAGCAAACAATAAAATTTTTTAGCGAAAAAGTAAAAATAAATGAAATGTGATATGATACAATATATAAGTCTAACGTAATAACATTAAATATGATAATATCGAGTTAGCCAAACTTAAGATGGACAGTAAATATTTATCTCTCCCGTTGTATATGCTTGTTTGTTTGGCATTTAAGAGATTAGTTTGTGAAAGTGGTATGGGGTTTGTGAAATAATCTCGTTTTGCATAATGGGGTTTGTGAAATAATTTCGTTTTGCATAATGTTGTTTGTTTGGAAGAGAGTGGTTTGAGAAATAAGATGATGTAGTTTTTTTTTTTTTTTTTGAAGAGTTTAGGTTGTAGGTGTAAGATGTATAAAGTTATATGCAAATTATATTTGTTATGTGAGATAAACTGTGTAATAAGTATAGTATTACTTTATGTCAAATCAATGTAGAGTTTTTATAGGGTTTTTTTTAGAGATAAGAAAATTATTATTTGTTTGCCCTTTTGAGAGAGAAATTTGGAGAAATTAAGAGATGAAAATTTTATTTCATATAGTATAAATAATATTTATCTCACTTTTTCCAAATACGATTTTTTTTTAAGATGCCAAACAAACAAGCCGTATGTTTTTGACTTGCTATCCAATATAGTAAGACTAATTTGTAGTATACGTCTGCGGCCCTATTTTTAACTTGACTAGCTATAATGGTTCAATATTGAGAATTGGCTAGCCAAATTTAATAATGTTGAAAATGCTTAGATGTAAAATTTGATCATTTATGTAAATCATATATAGCTCAATCTTAATCTCAAGGATATTTTCTCCCCTCCAATTTTTCTTTGTCGTGGTTCTTTACATTGCGATCACTGCAACCAGCCAAAAATAAATAATTGTGATTATGACTTGAACGGTCCCAATGCGTGGGATGGAGGGAGGGAATATATGTGTTGCCTTGGGGTGCTTGGCTTGAGTGGGTACATGGTGGAGGACAACCTTTTTTTTTTTTTTCACTTGAAATATATTTTTTTCTTTTGTTTCATTTTTCAATTAGACGGTTCAAATTTTATATGATCTTAAATTGTTAAAAGATCAAGGTATGAAAAATAATGAAAACAAGAAATGCGCATATGGAAGTAGGTTGATTTACGTCAAAGTTAATGGATTAAGATATTTATTAATAGAAGTATATTCTCACCGCAATGAACCCTATAAATAGAAGCACCCAAACAAGTAAGAGATTTTCATATATGTTAAGGATAAATTCCCATAGCTGCAAATGTTGTATCCTTTTTGAGGAAAAAGAAAGGGTTGGTAAAAAAAAATCAATTTATCAAGCAGCTGATATAATAACTAAAATTTCCATGTCCGAAATTATATGATATAGATCTAAAAGAGGTGATTTTCCATTAATAATTTTCCTATCAAAATAAAATTTAAAATATTGAATACCGACAATTTTTTATTTTATTTTTTTATTATTAGCATAATAACATTAACGAGATATTTTAGCCCCATTTGAATGAGATCAATTTTAGTGTACCACATTTGTGTATTACTAATAATTATTTGTCACATGTACATGTGACAATTATTATAATAGTCACATGTACATGTGACAATTATTATAATAGTCACATGTACATGTGTCAATTAATTATTAGTGATACACAAATGTGGTACATTAAAAGTGGTACAGAACTAAAATTTCCATGTCCGAAATTATATGATATAAATCTAAAAGAGGTTATTTTCCATTAATGATTTTCCTATCAAAATAAAATTTAAAAATATTGAATACTGGCAATTTTTTATTTTTATTTTTTATTGTTAGCATAATAACATTAACGTGATATTTTGGCCCCATTTGAATGATAGACTACAATTTAACCTTTCCGTAAAAAACCCAAGTAGTTATATAAAACGAACAACTCATATCATACCTGATCCAAGAAAAAAGAGTGGACAATTAATCGATTCAGCAGAAATCATGAACGTGGAAGAAGAGGTGGGGCGACTTAGAGAAGAGATCAAACGTCTCGGCAAACCCCAAGATGATGGATCCTACACGGTATTCAGTCAGGATAACATTTTTTAATGAAACTCTTTTGATTTGAATCAGAACCATGTTAATTTCACCTATATAATCACATTATTCGTATTTTTGCTGAAATCCCAGATCCAACCCAATGTGCCTATGGAAATCATATATATATATATCGATTCAAATTTTATTTCTTATGGTAATATTGTTGAAACCTGTTCTCATAAATGCCCAATTTTTTCGTTTTATTTTGATTTTGATTTTGTGAAAAACTCTCGACAATATAATATATAATATACCTATGTCTCTCCATGAATTTGGTTCAATCCTATGTAAATATATAATTACCCATTTATTGTCATAACTATTGGAACTGCATATTGATAGGCTAGCTTTCTCAAATTTGTGTGTTGTTTTTCAAGAATTTAAGCTAGTATTATATATTGGCTCAATTCGTGTGTTTTGCTTCAAGTTGAGATCTGGTCCATGAAACTAGAGAACATTGACATATGTTGAATTAACCAGTCTTCCCTCTTCACATGCCTTTTGGATAGTTATTGGGTTGAGTGAGAGAAACGATATGGAAAATGGAAATGAACTAGAGATGGAGCTCAACGTTCTATGGTTTGATGGAAAAAAGTCCCTCGGCATTTTTTACTAAATAAAACCCAAGAACCAAACATAGCCTATACCTAATTAGTTTATTGATCAAGCTAGTTTACAAACTCTTAATACCGATTGAGGGGAAAATGCAAGAAACCCCCCTGAGTTATTGAAAATCACCCTATGAAATGTTTATCGCTCTGTACTATCAAATATCCGCATCTTTACAAAATAGTTCAATTCGGATTGGCATATTTCAAGAAACCATTTTAAAAATACTTCATGTGAAGTTGTGGATATCAGTTTGATTTTATTGTTCTCCTAATAAGATGATGTTCCATGCATTTGTCTTAATCCTGCAGGTCACATTTGGCGTGCTGTTTAACGATGATAGGTGTGCAAACATCTTTGAAGCTCTAGTTGGAACATTACGTGCAGCGAAGAGACGTAAATTTTTAACATATGATGGTGAACTATTGTTGCAAGGAGTTCATGATAATGTTGAAATTGTTCTCAAACCTGAAGCAACAGCCAGTCAGTGATGCAGTTGTAAAGAGCTAAGTATCTGCTTTAAGCTTTCTGACATTGCTGCAATACTGTGTGAAATAAGTCGAAATTGTAATCTCTATGTTGTATTATGTTCTGATGTACAATGGCTTGTATAAACTTCGTGCGTTTGGGAAGGATTTGTTCCAATATTGTTTGATGCATTTTTCTGTTATTAATGTTTGTTTTGTTTTGTTTGTGTGTATCCTTTATTTTTCTGCACGTAATCAATTGATTATCATTCCATTTTCACCCTCACTCATCCATGAACTAGTCATATTTGGGCACCAATATTTTGTTCATGAGCCTGTGAACTTACATTTGTCGAAGAACAAGATTAAACTTTTTGTACCATAATCTTATCTCGAGAGGATTGAACCAATCGATTGAGGAGGTGATTAATTTTTAGAGATTGTTCCAATCAAATTATTTGATGGTTAGTGGTTGAACCAATCGAACTAGCTATTAAGTCTAGTTGTGGTTAATAGTCACTAACTTTCTCTTTTCTCTTAAGTCCTTCAATTCATTGCATCTTTCATTTGGTCCCAAAAATTTTAGGTAGTTTTTCATCTGGGTTTTATACAAGTTTCCAATTAAGATTTTCACGTATTTCAGTCATATTTTATTTAGAATAATAACATTTATATTTATTTAATCCCATAATAAAATCATTTAATACTTCATAAATTGCGTTAAGATAAGAATAAGCACATTTTTCGTATGCTTTTTGAAAATTAATTTTCTAAGAAGTGTTAAGAAGGTACAAATGGTTCTTAGCTAGCCCGCTGTCACTTGGTTTTTATATAAGAAAATTGGTTTGAATGTTTTTAGAGAATATTTGAAACCGGTTTTATTTTATTTGAACTTTTTTGAGTTTTGAAAAATTTAGATATAGCTTGAAGATATAGGAAAACAGGAAGATAAATGTCAAATCATGTTGTTTATAGGAGTTGAAATATGCTATTATATTGTTTAAGATTTGTATAAGTTTGACAGTGTGATAGATTTCGTGAGATGGGCCTGGAAATTCAGACTGCATATGAATCTAATTTGATCCTATTTAATCTCAATCAAATTGAATCAAACCTTATTTTGTGATGGGCCTGAACGGGTTTCGCCCCTGGACCGAAACCAGCTCACGCTCCCAGTGAATCTCTAGTGAATGACAATAGATTCTCTGTACCACAATTTGTGTACCGCAAGTGTGTATCACAAATGAGTAATTGATAAATGTATATATGACAATTATAATAATTATTATATATACATATGTCAATTAATCATTTATAGTGCCATCGCCTATCTTCTTAGTTTTCTTTTCTTTTTGCTTTTTTTTTTCATTTTATATTTTTCTTCCTATACATTATTTTGATAATTTATTTTCTTTCCATGCCACTTTTATAGTTTTATAGAATTTACACTTCAATTGCTTTCAAAAAAAAAAAAAAAAAAAAAAGAATTTACACTTCAATTATATTGTCAATTTTTGCATTATCAATATTGATCATATTGTTCAATTTTTGCATTATCATTCACTTTTCTCCCTCAAACACCAACAACCAATTTACAATTCAAATCAAATCTCAAATTTTCAATATTCACTACGTACTATTTAATAATATTTTACAATTTCAATATTCCATTGAAACCATTATTCCAATCAGGTTTCATAGGTTTCACTGAAACCTCTGAACCACTTAACTCAGTCAAACTACTTCCATATTAACCCTCAGGCTCTGTGTGGATGTGTTTTGACCCAATCTTGTGGGTTTCGCGAAATCGGGTCAAAACCATTCCAAATGAGTTTTCGTCAAACCTATGAAACTCATCACAAACCTATTCACAAATCTACACCAAAATTCTTGAAACCTATAAAACATTGATTTGACACCTACCAACTATTTTTTCCCCCAAAAGTCTATGAAAAAAACATTGATTTGACGTCTACGGCCTACTTTTTCAGAACGACAAAACCCAACAACCAAAACCTAAGCAAATGAAATTTTAAAGGTTTCAACCAAACCATTTTTTTAAAATCGAGACCTGCAAAATCAAACCAGAACCCATCCAAATAGGCCCTCAGTTCCATAGTGAACAAATGCATATCGGTTTTGATTTTTGACCCAGTTTGGGGGCGAGACCTGAGCCAAAAGCAATATATAAAGACAAGACATTTATACGTCGGCCAATCAAGTGGAGCCAAATCTAGCAGATTTTTTAATTGCATTCAAGAATTTGCGACTTTAAACATGGAAAACCTAAAGATAGTGAGTTCCTGTAATCTAATAATGTAAGGGTGTTAACAAACTGCATAATTTTACGGAAGTGTGAGGTGTTAACAAAATGCACAGTTTAAGCCAAAAACAACTCTCATCCAAGTGAAAATTACAACACAATGCAGGAAAAGGTGTTCTTATATTTAAGCCTACTTTGAAAAAGCATGAAATTTCAGGAATGATTCTATTACAAAGCAAATATGGCAGCAGAAAGATATCGCATAATGATGTTCCCATGGTTAGCATTTGGCCACATGATACCTTTCCTCGCATTATCAAAAGAATTAGCAGCAAAAGGCATCTCAATTTCATACATTTCCACCCCAAAAAACCTGCAGAGATTACCTCCCATTCCATCAAACTTAGAGGACAAATTAAAGCTTCTCGAAATCCCACTACCATCTGTCGATGGCTTGCCGGAGAATTGTGAGGCGACCATAGATCTTCAGGAAGAACAAATACAGTACCTGAAAAAAGCATATGACAAATTATCCAAACCATTTGAAAATCTTTTAAAAAAGATAATGCCAGATATGATACTCATCGACTTTGCTCCGTATTGGATCCCAGAAATTGCAGCTAAATTTGACATCCCGACGGTCTATTTCAGTGTCTATACAGCTGCTACATTAGCTTACACGGGGCCAGTGGAAGAGCTAAAGACAGGAAAAAGGCGACCAAGTCCAGAATACTACACAAGGGCACCAGATTGGATTCCTTTCCCTTCTCTCGTATCTCACAGGCCAGATTTCGCACCAATAGTGATGAAAAGCACACACTCCCCTGACTCCTCGGGAATTTCCATGGCCCAACGTATGGCCAAAGTCGTGGAAAATTGCAGCTTTCTTGCGGTTAGAAGCTGTAAAGAGTTTGAGGGAGAATACATAAATTTAATTCAACAACTGCATGAGAAGCCGGTTTTGCCTATCGGAGTACTCCACACGGTACCTGAAGAGAAAACGATCAAAACCGAAACCGATTCTTTTAAATGGTTAGGCGAACAAAAACCCAAATCAGTACTGTTCGTAGGATTTGGGAGCGAGTACAAGATGCCCATTGAGCAAATACATGAATTGGCTTTTGCACTCGAGCTTTGTAAATTACCTTTCTTGTGGATTCTAAGGAAGCCAGAAGGTGTAGATAGTTCGGATGTCTTGCCTCCAGGTTTTGAAGACCGTACACGGAGCCAAGGTGTTGTTATTCTTGGGTGGGCCCCACAAGTAGATATACTTGCTCATACTGCGATCGGAGGATGCCTTTTCCACGCGGGCTGGGGTACGATTGTGGAAGCTCTTGGTTTTGGGCACCCATTGATTCTCCTTTCAATGGTAGCTGACCAAGGACTCAATGCTAAGCTATTGGTAGAAAAAGAATTGGGGTATGAGGTTCCAAGAAACAAAGATGGCTCGTTTAGCCGTGAAATGGTTGCGGAATCCATTAGACGAGTTGTGGTAGAACCAGAAGGTGAGAAGTTTCGGTCGAAGGCTGCACAAATGCGAAGAAATTTTGACAACAAAGAGAGTCAGAACAATTACATAAACAAGTTCATTGAGCATATGGAAAAATATTTAAAGAAAACAAAGCAAGTGTAAAGTTTCAACCTTTGTATTCCCATCCATTATGTTAGTTTCACATTTTATAATCAAGTTATTTTGATACATCAGCAGTTGAAACAGGAAAAAAAAAATTACAAATTTTCACAACTTAGATATGGTTTCAGACTTCATATCCAGGGTTTATCTTTTGTTGAACATCTCCATAACTCTGTAACTCTTCCATATCATCTGGACTTCCAAGAAACAAAGGAAGTCTTTGGTGTAGCTTGACTGGCTGAAGTGACAATATTCTTAATTTACCATCAGAACCTTTGCCTCCTGCTTGTTCTGCAAGGAAACTTAATGGATTTGCTTCATACACAAGACGAAGATGATCCCTTGGATTCATTGCAATTCCACCATATAAGAGTGTTCGATGAAAATCAGCCACAAGAGAACATATGTATCTAGCTGAATACTTCTTAGGATATTTACCCTTCCCTTGTCTAACAGTATCAATATATCGCCTTAAACCTTCAGGCCAGTCAAAATAACGTGCATCATTGACAGAATAGATTTGCCCTGACATAACAAAGAAGCAGCATACTTTAGTATTTACATAACTATGATGAGTGAGAATATTAATCCACAGCTTTAACATTGTTCTGGCTATTCGTACTTCTATACACGTCATAAAGTAATCACAAATTGCAGAGTTTTCTATAATACATGTACATTTTGTAACAAGAAGTTCAGTTAAGAACATATTACCTCGAGGAGGAATTATAATATTTGGATGTGTTAATATGAAATCTCCGGTTGAATGATCCAGTGTAAATGCATGTGTTCCTGATCCAAAGGTGGTGCACATTATTGTAGCTGATGAATAAAGGACGTAGCAAGAAGCAACAAGCTTAGTTCCACTCTGGAGTGAATTAAGCATTGCTTTCTCCTCCACTGGCAAATGATCCAATTCTTGAAGGCGTTTATAGATCCCAAAAATACTTCCAGTAGGAATAGAAGCATCAATATTCCGAGAACCATCTAAAGGATCTAAAACAACCACAAAAGGTCCATCATCAGCTAGCCAAACTGGAACATCATCTTCTTCCGAAGCCATCACTGCAACTTTTCTAGAATTCTTCAAAGATGACAATATAATCTCATTCTGAAGGAAAGAAAGTTAATCTAGTCATTCCAAGCTGAAATACTATAATATCATACCAGAAAATATAACCATTTAGCATTCCATACTATATTTCAACCATTAATTAGATGATAGCTGAAAGTATTTCTAGAATGCTTAGCACTCTGAATACCTTTATTCCATCCCATGTTTTCTGAAACTCTACTGTCTCTACACTTTACACAATTTTCATTCAGGAGCAGCCAACAAGTCAAAAACATACATCATACAAATGTTCAATAAAAAACTTGATAACATTTAACAATTACCGCTACAATATCAAGAGGCTTAGGCTTATCTCTCTCAGTACTTCCTGCTGAGGCACTGAAGCTTTTACCAAGAGTTGAGTTGAAAGGTGAAGCCACAAGAGCAGCAATTCTCTTGCAAGCATATTCTAAGTGACTATACAATACAACCAATTCATCACCCACATTTCCTCCATCTTTTCCCATATATTCTCTCAGTGTTTGAAACTCGGTGCCGCCATTGTCATCAACAGAAGCATTGGAGTTCCCAATAGCGCTGATTTTGAAGCCTAACCCTCCAAAAAAAGCCATTCTTTTGGTGGGTTCAGCGTAAAAATTTAGTCTTGGATGGGAATTGTGAAGCTTTGGAGGGGAAAATAGAGATTCCGAAGGGTAATTGGAGAAGGGTTTCAAGGATATGGTGGCAGAGTGCATCTCTGAATGAGTGGAAAGGACATGGGGTTAGGGTTTTTCTTAATTGTAAATTCTATCCGATTTTGGTTGGTCAAATTCAGTGAATCAATCAGTGTTGGTGAGAAATCTCCATAATAGTAATAGTTACCATTTACCAATTTACAGCTGCCAGCTGGAATGGACAACTAAACAGAATCATAGATCATTACCTTTGAAAGTTCGTCGGTGAAATCAGCGAGAATGTTTTGTTTATCAGACTTCGCATGACTTCAGTAAGGGGCAAGATAGACATTAAAATGCTGGTATGACAAAATGAAAACGTTCAAAGGTCTGGGTGTCAAAATGCGATAACTGTCAAATGTTGGGTGACAAAGTGAAAATAAGCTACATCATTCAAATTGAACAAAATGTTATGTTAGATTCTAGGCTTTTACATCTTATGACCATCTCCAACAAGCTATTTATAACTCAAAATACAAGAAAAATTATAAGATTTTGGAAAAAAAATGAGCTCCAACAGAGCTCTTATATTATAAGACCCAGCAAAAATTATAAGTTTGGCATAAGAGGAACAAAGCTAATTGTTAAATAGTCATTTTACATGGAAAGTTGTACTTTCCCTATCTTAAATAGTAATTCATATTATTTTTTCAAAATAATGATATTTTAATTTCATATTTGTTCACAAATTATTTAATTTAAATTCATAAAACATGATTATTTAATTCAAATTCATATTATTTTCTCGAAATTATGATATTTCAAAAAAGTAAACTTTACTAATATTAAATATTATATATATATAACACTAATATTTATATATAAATTATTATTAAAAATAGTTTAATAAATATAAATTAGATGTTGGAGTAAAGTGGTTGTGTTGTTTAAAAGTTAAATCTTAAAATATAAATTAGTTGTTGGAGTGCAGAGTAAAAAGTGGACATGTATAACATTGTTCACACCTTAAATTTTAAGATAAAAAACTAGAATTTAAGAGGACTGTTGAGATGTCCTAAGGGGGATATTTGGCTAAATGACCTTACTCCAAATGTTTTTTTTTTTTTTTTTTTTTGCAAAACTAGCCTTTTCTTTTTCCTTTTTCCTTTTTCTTGGTTTTAATAACAATTAAATCAAATTAAACATAATTAAGTCTAATAATAATAATACAAAACACCAATAAAATCCATTTTCACTCTCAATTCAAATTCCAATATTTCTCTAACTACAAAAAACTCTTTAAAAATTTTATCCCAATTTTTGTCACTTGTGTTGCCGCCGCCGGGTCACTTGGACGCCCAAGTGATCTGGTGGCAATACCGCTTGTCACTTGCGCACCCAAATAATAAGTGACACAAATTCAGGATTTTTTTGTAATTTTTTATTTAATTTAAAGTTAATTAATAACATAATCTAAGGTGAAAAAACTAGTTTTGCAAACAAAAAATTGAAATGCAAGTTTTACAAATTAAACTTTTCATAAGGCCACATATACAAATGACCCACATATACAAATGACTCATCTTAAGGTGACAGATTGAGATATTTTTAATGGCTGAAGAAATTAAGTGACAACTCACATTTAGGTGACAAAATGAGAGAACGTATAGGACAGAGTATTACATAAATTTTCAAGAATATTCAAGTATTAACTTTGTCTTGTAATTGGTTGGGAGAATCCTTTAGAACATGTTACCACTATTTTTATTTACTGGTATCACACGAAAGAAAAAAAACCTTCTGGTGTCTTAATATCTTCAACAAAAGACCTTCCCCCAAATGGGGACCTTATATAAGACATCAAACCATCATTTTAATAAACTTTTAATCGTCATATGATATATAGTTGAATTTTTCTTTTCTTTTCTTTTGACAAACCGATAAAAATCAGCAACACAACATGGGTTGACCTTGACCTCAACTGTAAAATTCATAACGAATAAGTAGTTTTCTTTTCTCAAACAACTACATTTGTTATATAAACTATGTCATTAAGTTAATCACAAAACCTCCCTCTTTTACTTGTGATGATTTATTTTCTTTCACTTGACCAATCATCATTCGAGATCCATGATTTAGCCCTTTCAATTCATTAGAGATGATATGACTGCCAGGGAGCTAATGCATCCGTAATACGTCAATACAAGGCAAAGGGAAGAGGGCCATTGCACCCAATTACAGAGCAATAGGATACTTTACATTGTTGAAATCAAAACCAATAGCTAGATCATAAACATTGCAAACAAAACAGAATAAATTCTCGAAACTAAAACATGATACAATAGTGCCAATGCGCTGAATGTTATCACAACAAGCTGCAGTCACAAGATACTGAATAATGCACAACCTTACCGTACCAAATAACACAACTCTACCCTACCAAATAAAACAAATGAAAAGAAAAAGAAAGCATGTTCTATATCCAAATTATTCTAGGAAGTTATCAGCTAAACGCTATATACAAAATACGCTGTCCTTAATTCTTACTACAACACAGTAAAATATTCAGTAGAAAATATATACACAAACACAAGATATATATGTTCTGGGAAAGTGGCCTCTTAAATATCGAAGGCCATTTAGCATTTGTCGAACAAGCAGTTTTGGTGGTTAGTTTGACAAAATCTTGAAGGTTCATAGGGCAAATAGAAAATAAGTCAGTAACGTGAGACTTAGCTTGGTAGCTGAAATCTTCCATGCATTGGGGAGAAGGGACTTCAGGCCAATAATCACCTCTTGAACTTCAAAACAAAGCACTAAAACCATCATTGCAAGCATATGTGCTAAACCAAAGTATTTATCTATAGAACCACGTGTGGATAAAATTTAAGAAAATCATAGATATAGTAAAATGAAAATTCCATGTCTAAAATCTATATATGCAGTTTCTTTGACCAAATAAAAGTCTGATTTTTGCACCAAAATACAGCAGAAGACTCAATTTATCAGGAATTTGAGATATATAAATGATGAATGCTGTTGTTTCAATTATTTGTGGAATATAAATCATGAAAATTGTTGATTATAGAAAACCTCTCATTTAGGTAAATAAATCATCAACCAGGACAAACAAATTAAAGCAACCCAGAGAGAGAGCTTACCTGGGAGAATTGACCAAAGAAGGAGAATCTGATACTTAATTTACAAGAAATCAATCCTGCAACCTCAGTCGATTGAAGAATACCAGGAAATGATATTCAGGCGCCCAATAAACAAAGCCAACAACTGGCCCTCCTTTGATGTACTGCACAAATTTGTTCAAAGTATGCAATCAGTAACACTGAAAAAAGTTATTTGAGTAAACTTTCAAAAAGAGTCTTGACAGGAAACCATTGTGAAGTAATTCAGAAAAGTTAAACCTTTCCATCCAATATAACGAGTTCACCGTCAACCCATCGGGGATTCTTAAATCCAGGCTCGGATAGTCTTCCCTGTCCCCTATATCGAGCAATCTGCATAGTGATACACCTCAGAAAGAAGCAGAGGAAAGGAAATTATTTATCTACAACTCGATGTCCCATCACATAACATACCACCCCAAATTCTTCAGGTATAATTCCTTTATGTGGAAGCTGATATCCCTTCCCAATTTTTGCACGGAATGCTACCTGAGTAAGCACAGATGAGGAGATTTGTGGTATAACAAAAAGGAGAATACAGTTGAAAGTATAAGATAGACAACTATTCACAACCGCATTTTCCTCACCCGAGAGGAAATGATCAAATGAAGCTGAAACAGTGACTCATTTATGAAGTACGAAGAAAGTCCAAAATATGGTACTTTATAATAATTGATGCAGCTAACTAATAATAAACGTGCATTTATAAATTATAATATAGTAGTAAGGTGAGTATAACTTCCATCTCCATTTGTGTCTTCCTCTGTGATCATTTTAAATCAACTTTGCACTACATAATTCATGCTAAAATGCATCCCCGCAAGTTGATCATATAATTGATCCGAATCAAGTATGGAGTGCTGAGCTGAAGACCGCACCTCCAAGATATGCCCTCACCAGTCACTTACCAATTATTAAAGATGCCAACTGAAATCCCGCTTATGGACTTTCATCAATTGATATAAGTATCAAGTAATTAAAATATATGTTAGAGAATATACTGGTTATCTTAGTATTATGATTGCTAAGTAATTATTAGGATTCAAATAGGGGTGAATTTTTTGGTGATCTTCTTTCCTTATACGGACAAGTTTACTCACTATGAGTAACTTAGGATTATAATGTAATAATCACTATCAATTACGATTGAATACCAATGACAACAGTTTTCTTCTCTCATATTCTCATTTTAACAATTATAATATAAAAAGATGTTCAAGGTCTAACAGCATAAGCATATATATAAAATGATTGTAATGAGTAAATTAACCTGGCCAGCTGGAACATAAGGATCTCCAGTTAACTTCACAGCTTCAACATACTCATAAAATTCAATTTTTGATGGCTTATTTGTGCTTCCATCCTCTTTCCACTGACCAAATCTACGCTTCATATGAATGACTTCTGAAGTATAAAGCCCATGTGCACCAATATATACTCCTGATAAATGAGTTTGTCTTTCATAAAATACTTGAGATGCATGAAACAGCATATAAACATGGCATTGTGGAAATAGCAACACAAATGTGCCTCATAGACTACAAACTCTATCAATAAAATTATTTACCATTTAGTGGATCTGAAGATGATGTGACATCTATGCGATTAAATGTGGTTGACCCTGAGAGTGGCTGACGATTTCGAGCCTGACTAAGTGTAAGATTTATTAAATCACCAACATCTTTAAGAACCTGCATATTAGAGCTTGAAATTATGTTCAGAAGAGATGGACTCTTGGGAAAATAATTCGACAAGTTGAATAAGGGTATTTACACCTTAAGGAACTAACCTTCATAGGAATTTTCCCTTTGCCAACGGACTTCACAAGATCAAGCATTACATGGTCAATATTACGCTGACCTAGAAGCTTAGCCCTTTTGTTTGGTGAAGACTGTCCTTCACTACCAGAGATATGATCTTTGGCTTCTTCCTCTACTGTAAATGTAAATGACAATCGACCCTTTTTTTCTAGCCTTGCTGGAACACGAAGCAAGTCTTTAAGCTGTGTGCCACGTGACATTTTTTGGATGAATCCGTCTCCGACAACAAGCTCAACTGCAACTTGTTTTTGTTCATTGTCTTCACCTAGCCCAATACTAGCATCCAGCTCAATATCATTGTGCTCTTCATCATTTTCACTTTTAATATCATCTTCAGTTTCTACATTTTCCATGTCATAGTCCTTTTCTTCCTCCTCTTCATCTATTATCTGTTCAATCACCTTAGATATTAGATCCCTGTCCACTTTCTCTGGCCCTGTTACTTTCACAACTTTAACTTTCACACCAGGAATCATGTCTCGCAATGCATTGTCGAAACCAGAATCATCATCCCTGTCTTCACTGTCCTCTGCATCGTCAGAGCTTCTTTCAAACAGCTTACTTTTGCTGTCTCTTGCATCACGGGAGTCAGGATCTCTGGTACTTCCTGATGACTTGAAGGGTGGAGAATAAAGATCTAGAGGAGCATCTTTCCGCTTCAAGTAAACAGCCTACAAAATTAAGTGATTTGTTCAATAAACTTTTCCTCTTTACAAAAAAAGAAAGAAATTGAGCATTTTTTTGCCTAATTGATACATAAAAGTAAATTCATTCATATTCAATGCAGACAGTAACTACAAAAAAGCTTCAATTTTGGTCATACGAAAAAGTGCACAAACAAAAAGTAAAAGTTCTTACTGGAGGTACATTCAACAAAAATATTCAGCTATCAATTTCCTAATACTTCCATACTGAACGTCCCAACAAAATGATGCAGCAAAAAAGCTGCCCACAGTCGCCAAATTAAGAAAATAGCATGAGCAGAAATTGAAGAAAAGTTGTTACATCATATTCACCGAATCCATGAACCTGTGAATGCACATACTGGTAATGTAGAAAACCCACAAAGCAGATTAAGAGGGAAAAGGAAATACCTGCTGCTTATAGCCACCCCTTTTACTGTTTGTAAGATATACCTCGAAGAGTGGGGCACCATCTGACGCTGTGGCAAGCTGCCTGCCATGAAACACATATAACCCAGCAAGGCAATCACTAGTGAATCTTGATCGTAAAGAAAGTGGTGGAACTTGAAGATTATAGGGTAATCACACTCCTACTGATAGATCTAGTTTATCTTACTACACATAAATATCACCTTCATATCTGGATATGAAAGATTATGTGGAAAGGTCGACATAAGTGAGAGCAATAGGAAAAATCAACAACTGACGCACATCAATTCCAAAACTTTAAAGCTAAACACAGAAGGCAACTAGACTATGGATTGAATGGTTCATTTTATCAAACCTAAGAATAATATATGATGGGTTTCAGTGGGAATGTCTAAACACAAATAACTTACTATAATCAGACGCGTAAGTGCTATTTACAATGAGCGACTTTTTCGAATCAGAAATTTTATTGTACCCAAAAAAAAACTCCATGAAGATTGTACTAAAGGGTAGCTAGATAGAACACTCAAGCAAATGTCCTACACAAGTTGAACTAAAACTTAATCTCTGAACAGGCAAGTAATTTCACCTAGGACTGAAACTTCTGGCAATGTATCTGCCGTACTCTGCTCTTATATGAATAATACGACCATAGGGATCATTGGCATCTTCTGCAATTCCAGACCACCATCCAACCTGAATGACAGGTTCATACAACAAAACCTCAAATAACTAAACAAGCAACAAAAAATTTAACATCAAACATATTTGGGAAAAGAATCATGCTGGATAGTGGAAACGAAAATTTTAATGTGCTTTTGAAATGCATGATAGACCTCTGAATCAAATCCAGTAACATGTGAATCAGAAGATGCAGCACTTGTCAAAAAGAAAATTCTTACAGATATTCTTTGATAATAGCAAGTCATTAACTTAAGTTAGCATTTTTTTAAGCTGGTCATGAGAAATTGAGAATGTTTACTTATAACTGATAATATAAAGTTAGGAACAGCAAATGGCTTTTTGATCAGGCAAATACTCAACCACTTGTGTATACTTATTACCAAATCCTTAATATATATGCTTGCATCATAACCAAAACTTTAGGCTTACTCACCAATCCAGCACCTGCATAATCACGCACAAGAGCTGCGTCTCCATACCGCTCTTCCTCCACAGATTTCTGCACATATATACAACATAAATTGATAAGTTATATAACAGGAATGCAGCTAAAGAATCGTAATAAAAGCTATTGACATTGTAGTATCTTACATCTGAGAAAAACAAAGGTGAATTCCTACCTGCAAATGAGACATCACTTTGCCAACAGTGTCATTTGTAGCAGCAGCAGCAATTGCAACCTTGATCCTAGCAGCATCTTCATAATCCTCGATCTCAATTGCACTAGCTAGCTGAGACTGTTCACAATTAATTCAAACCAAGTTAGTAGTAAGCTAAATCGCTCATGGTGCCCAATTGAATAAAGGTATTTAGTTAGCCAATTATCCAACATTACCCATGAGCTCTCCTCCAGCTCTAACTAGTTAACATTCTTTCTTACCCATTCTGTAAATATTCCCATCATTTGACCTTTAGTTGATACAATAAAACCTAATTTCAACATATTGTGCATGTTAAAACAGAACAGACTGACGTAATAACCACATTGAACATTCTCAAAAGTAGAACTCCCATATGTGAACTATAACCAATAACTGGCAAGGGTAAAAAAGCACCTTCTTCGAGAACTTTATTTAAGAAAATGAATTCAGAAATTATAATATACCCTCAAAACCGATACAATGCGCTCCTGCTCATCCACCTCCGCGAAATGCTTCTTCCACCTCTCCCAATCCCACTCCTCCATCACCGCCACACTCCCCTTTACATTCTGATCCCTGAACGAACTCAAGTAATCATCAAAACGCTTAATCGCATTCCTAAAGGTCTCCTGCATATCGAAATCCCATGGCCAGGAACTCTCTGAGCCTGAATTTGAATCCTCGGCGCCATCACTACGGCTGTTTTGGCAGCGGAAGAAAAGCGTAGAATCAGAAACCCTAGACTGCGATGACCGTTTACTCAGTTTGGAGGAGGGCAATCTGAAATTGGTGAAATTCAATTTGTGAGGGTTCGAATCGGTGAGCGGCGATGGAAACGACGGCGGACATATCGACGCCATGGTTGAATACCACAAAATCTACAGTTCAAAGGAACAGTAATGCGATGTATAAAGATACAGAAAATATATATGTATATCAAAAAAGGAATATAAATTAGGAATGTGTTGTGAATATGGAAGGAGAAGAAAAAAAGGATAAGGATGATTAATCTTTTTGGTGCTGACGTAGGATACCTGGTGTAATTTCTGGCACGCAGAGAATTTGACGTTTTTCCTTTTTTTTTTTTTATGAATGAGACGTTTTTGAGGTTATGGAGATTTCCTTCTAGATTTTTGTCCTCTTTTATTTTACCTTTTTCTCATTTTCTTGTGTCGTTTCTATTTCCCTACGTTTCTTTTACTGGTATCTCCAGACTACAGGCTTTTTTCACAGCTCAGTTTAAAGTTGTGTTTTCATATTTATTATTTGTAATACTATTAAATTTGTGTGGATATTTAATAGTGTAATTCTAACAATTATGTTAGTTATCTCAATGGAGGTCCACTTTTTAGTATCACATTTGCGTCAAAGAATGTATTCGTTAACAAAAAAAAAAAAAAATAGCATTGAACATTCGTCATAAAGATACTCGTCAACAAACATTCATCTTGTCTAAGAAACCATTTACATCCACAAACAATATGGGGAAAGCTTGCAATATCCATGATATAATAGAATTACTTCATCAAATAGTTCCCACTTTCATCCTTCATTCCTTACAAGGTTTTCTTGTTTAACAAAGGATCTGAAATGACTTGAGGTTCAAAATCAGGCTTCACATAACGAGCAAGCAAATCTGCATAAACATCGTATCGAGCAGTCATTCGAAATCCCCACTTATCCTTTATTTGGCGGCACAGGTTGAGATCCATGTCTGAAATCAGCAATCCATCCTTGTGACGCGATAGAGATGGGGTACACGAGGCATCAGGTGCTGATATATGGCTTGAACCATAAAAATGTCCAAAATCTGCGTGTTGTGGCTTTCCATCTCCTGAAGTGAATGGATTTGGGAAAAACTCGGTGCCAACACGATTGATGGAGCCAACAAAGTAACTATTTGCTATTGCTGCATTGCGAGCCTGCAAATTCCATTCGTCAATTTGATAATGTAATTGAGCTCGACACATTTGGCCCTGATTTTTGCAAATTTAATGCTTTATCTATTATGTGTGTCATATGTGATCCTTTCTCTCTTCGCTCAGACACATTTAGTCACAATTAGTTCAATAGGGCAAATTTTGATGACTTGGTGGCATACATATGACTTTTTATGCAACTAATATATATATTTTTTAATATCCTAGTAAATTTTGTTATAAAATATAAAATGAAAGATCAAAAGTGTAATAATTAGAGGATTAACTGTATTAGATCAAAAGATAAATGACTCAATGTGTTGGAACCTAAAAGATAAAAGGATTAAATGTATCAAAGTTAGGACTAATCTTTCGGTTTGAAATTAAAGGACCATCTATGCCATAGCTAAAAAATTTGCGACTATATATTTAATTCTTCCTATCTTCCTATATAGAAGTTCTGTATCTGAAAATATCACGGTAACTACATAACTGAGCTCAAACTAAGCTCTTGTTCTAGTTTGCAATGGATATTCCTCAGTATAGGCAAAAGAAATATATTGGGACATATAATTGAAGCTGCTTTAGTAAAGTGACGAAAAGAGAAACGAGAATGTGATACCTCAATGGGCCACATTGGTTCACTGAGTTCACCAACGGTTGCCGAAGGGTTAAAAACGATCTCGGCACCATTTAAGCCGAAAGCCAACCAGTTCAGAGGATGATGTCTTCCATAACATATATTGACAGCTATCTTTCCATAAGCTGTCTCAAATACCGGATGCCCAGTGTTTCCTTCCATATAGTAAGTACTTTCATTGAAGTCCCCAACTCTAGGTATATGGTTCTGCATATGCCAAAATAATTATGATTCAATTATTTACTTGGATGCACGGAACATCCAAACTTGGTTGATTCTAAAATTACCTTTCTGTGTTTTCCAATAATGTTGCCACGGTTTCCAATTATTACGGCAGTATTCCAAATAGTCTCCCCATGGTTTACATCCCTTTCAAGAATAGGACTTATTATAACCATATTGTATTTCCGAGCAAATTCCTGGAGAAATTCTGTTGATTCTCCATCTATTGGCTCTGCAAATTCGCACCATTTCTTCTCACGGGTGCAAAATGCAAATGGCATCATCCACGCCTCCTGCATGTGAACAAAAATTCAGTGCTATGAATTTAGCATAAAACTCATCACTGTACTACTATAGTCAAGGCAGAATGACCTGTAGACATAATATGTTGACTCCTGAAGTGCCTGCAGCTTCAATGATAGGTGTCAATTTCTGAAAGATTGCCCTTTTCTGGTCCAGAAAAGGTGCTGTTGTTGGAAGAGCAGTAGAATTCTGAATCAGACCCACCCTCACGATTCGAGGTTTTCTCAATGACTCCTGTTCGGCATTAAATGAAAATGCCTGCAATGGAAAAGACAGGGAAAAGTAAGTTCAAGGATCTGTAATGCAGAGAAACAACATGAATTAACAAACAATTGATCCTTTATGATACTATTAACAGAAACTGAGAATCCAAAACTATAGCCCCATTCATCAATCTAAAGAGACCCTTGTCCAGGCTTTCATTTGGGACCCATAGGGTAAGCATCTGTCTTCCATACGAGGAATATGGTAATTGGGGGAATATATGGACAAGAGCTGCTTTATTACTTCCTATTTAGCCTACAAATCTACATAATAACAATAACTACACCAGATTTGTTGCATGTACTCAGCTATATTGCTTCTATGGTTTGAATGGAAGACCTACAAGTATAGCTTCTTTGTTGCCAATGCAACATTAACCCTTGACATCAGAACAGAGAGACATCATCTTAACAGGGATGAGAAAATGGTCATGAGAAACATGAATCAGTTTTCCTCCTTTTGAACAAGAATATTCTAGAAGACCTCAAATTACAATTTCAAAATTGACATCAAAAGTACTTTTGTACTAAGGAGAGATAAAGTTTATAGCAATGGAACCTTCAGACAATTTTCTCAATTTTCTTCCCTATCTTCTCTTCTCTTGTTGCCATCCATACCACATTTACTTCCCCGTAGGAGGCATACTTATCTCATCTGTCTTGTTTTCTGTCACCCAAGTCCACCTTCCATGAACCATATGCAGGGTTGAGGAGGTGTAGGATTCAAGCAAAGTTAATCTAACTCCGCTCAAAAACATATTTCTTCTGAAGATAAATCAACCTGGATCAAAGCTAGTCCATCTTTTGCATGTAATTGATTTTTGTTTTATCATACTATAAAGGAGTAATTTTAGGAACACTAGGATGAGTAGTTTCCTTATTACATTCTTCCAAATGCATTTCATAATTCATACCCTTACTATCTATATCAGAAATGTTACTTAAAGTAAAGTAAACCATGCCACTGGAAAGCAGATAAGTACCACCAATCTATTCCAGGCAAATTGTCAACACCATTCCCAGAGAATTTCCTTTTTTTTAAGTAACAATTAGAACTTAATGGTATTTAGTCATGACGCATAAAAGTAATGTAATGAACTCATCAAGTTGAATTTGCAAATATTAATCTTCTTCTCCGGTAAAAAGAAGCAAGCTACATTACCTGAAGATCAAAATCATGCTCTGAAGAAAGTGATTTGGCAGGCTCCCCAATAGTAATGGTATCGAGCGCTCTTCCACAGTTTAGCCCAACGAGCAATCGACTGACTTCCTGATACAAATAAATTACATAATCTCGTCAGCTTCATCAAATTAAACAAAACAAGTTTTCGAATCCATGTAAAATTTCAGTCCGTATAGTAAAGTGTTCCCTACACAAAACACATCTGATAAATTTGAAGCCTGCTTAATTTGACTCATGGTTGCTGAAATTAAGTGAATCAATCTGAAGTTGCTATTGAAATTAGAAATTCGTTGAAGAAAGCACCAATATGACCTGGAAAATTTGAGGGGTGAGTGAAGATTGAAGGAGTCGGTGAAGAGAATCGTATCCACAAATTGAACCGTCCTTCGGAATCTCCGGTCTCCCGTTTTCAGAAACAATTTCATTTTCCTTCCTCTCCATTCCAGATTTTTCTTACTTCTTGCTATTGATCAATTCAAGGCGATAGATCACAGGAGTGAGTGAATTGAAATTACTATAACGTGGCGTATTGAATCTCAATAGTTATAAAAGCTTTTTACCTAAATATTCCAATTTCTTTCCTTTTTAGAACTCTACCTAGTTTTTCGCAAATATAATTTAGTTTCGTGTGAACTGTGAACTACACTTTACCCCCTCTAAATTAACAAAACACCTCTAAAACTAGTTAATGTGAGTATGTATCAAATTAAACACCCTCTCTTCAATGTAACATTGTGAATTTATTTTAACTGTCGACAAAAAATTGATTCTAAATAAATACTACTGACAGTATAACAAAACACCCCCATTGGTTTTACAAAATTTATTGGTGTTTGACTTAACAATTTTTGATAATTTTTATTAAAATGCTAATGTCAAGTCAATCAGTGACTCACTTGATATATCAAGGGATTCGCAGAAACATCAATTATCGAGTTATTTACTAAGCTATATATAACATGTCAATTTAGTTTAAAACCTGGATTAACAACAATCTAGCAGCAAAGATGTATGAAAATCACTTGATAAAAACATACTTAAATGAAATCAGCAGATGAAAGGGCAAAATACTTCGATGTATTGAACAAACATAGTGTTGAAAGACTTAAATACAAACAAGTGATTGGTCTAGTGGAAGAGACTAGTCACTACAAAGTAGTGGACTCAGGTTCGAATCCCTGTTGGGAGTGGTACTCACTTAATGTGACCAACTTACCTCGAAAGGGATTAAACCCTTGGGGAAAAAAAAAAGACTTAAATACATGAAATCTAGTATATTATATTACCCTGATTTACAAACACGAAAGAGTATGTCAAGTCATAATTAAACTCCTCTGTTGGCATCAGTGTGCCAAACGAGCTGGTTAATTCTTTGGTTTGTGAAAATTGACTTCTTGATTGGCGGGAAACCGCCATACGAGCTGATTTGCAATTCTTATCATGTTGATGTGGAAAGTAACATTGATCGAAGGTGGCTACCATTGATAGATCGCCCAATCTTGGCGGGTGGCTACCAATCGGGCTCCTAACTAGTAGATGGCTACTGGAAAGAGCATATGTTGAGCAAGTTGCTACTCAGCAGATAGTTATCAGACATATGGCTACCTGACAACATATTCATCAAGCAGGTGGCTACTTGACGAATGAGGATCATGTCACTAGGTGGGCACTCACATGAGATTTTGCAGCTTGCGGCTTGCTTTGAGGAGTGGAGTTACTGACTATAGAAGCAGCTTGCGGCTTACTTTGAGAGGCGGTGTTGCTGAACTTTAGGAAGTCATGACTTGCGGCTTGATGAAAGGAGTGGCTGATTTCGAGAAGCAGCGTTGCTGAACTTCAGGTAGGCATGATTCCCAATTCAACGAAGACTTAATCGATATTATCTGAGAGATCGATTTGTTTGATTGATTGTGTATGTTTAATGTGCCATTATCCTTATATTTATAGGTCATGCTCCTGGCGGTTATTTCTTCTGATGAGAGTCCACTCTCGTCACTTTTTAGGCATGATCTCCACTACTTTCACAATTGATTTGTCCCATGTCTATTCTTCTAATTTCTTCAGCAGCTATAAACGGCAGTTGAGCTTTTGAAAGCTGTTATATTTTCCTTTTGACATTTATATGTAGCAACCTTTAAGATATTTTGGGAGTTGGTTGAGTTATACCTATCCCCATGGATCAAAATTTCATTTTGAGTATATATTTCGGTCAGTCAAATACCGAAAACTTTTCGAGACATTTCGGAAATATTTCGGAAACACTAAGAAAAAATTGTAATAAAAATTACTAAATTTAGATAAACAACAGAGTATAAGGCGAACAAATAGTTTCGAAATTACATCTTATTTTCGTTTCGCTTGATTCAAAAATGGAAACTTTTCGATGTTTTCAAAGGAAAAGATAAAAATTTTGATCCATGCATATCCCTTATATAATTAAACACGTGGCCACTTATATCTGCTTCAACATTAATAAAATTAATTATCTTATTAATTTAATTAATTATACAATCTGGGCCAACTTTAATATTTATCTCGTATTTGGGCATTTAATTAATCAATTAGGCTCCTTTAACAGTTCGGCGTCTTTAACTAATTGAATTTTGATAGTTGGTTTTACTGGGCCCCATTCGTTATTACGGCCCTATCGTCCACCAAACTTTTCGATATCGAGCTAACCATCTCCTGTCAGGGGCAGTAGATCCTCTGTACCACAATTTTGTGTATCACAATTGTGCCACAAATGAGTAATTGCCACATGTATTTATGACAATTATTATAATTGTCATAAATACATGTGGCAATTACTCATTTGTGGCACAATTGTGGTACACAAAATTGTGGTACAGAGGATCTTGAGCCCCTGTCAGGGCATTATTATTAGACAAAAGTGCGAAAAATATTTGGTCATAAACATAGACTAGCGAGTCATTGCTGTCAGAACAAATTTAAGAAAGTTTCTAAAATACCCTTTTTAGTTGTTGTCTCATATTCATTTAACTTTTTCTTTTCCGAGTATTGGAATAATGTTTTCGACTAGTAATATTGAGAGATCACATATTGGGATAGTCTAGCAATATTGTCAGAGCAACAATGATTCTTGTCAAAGTAAATTTAAGAAAGTTTTTAAAATATCCTTTTTAATTGTTGTATCATATTCATTTAACTTTTTCTTTCCCGAGTATTGGAATAATGTTTTCGGCTAGTGATATTGACAGAGCACATATTTTTGTTGTCGTAGCAACTTTTCTTAATTTCCTAATTTACCTATTCCAGTCAAGATCATAAAACTTGATATTCTCAATCCCCATGATACACCTTATTATTTATGACAGTCCAATTTTTTCTCATATTAATATCGGATTTTCTCTCTCTAATTAATATATCATTATTATTTTTTCCTTTTTTTCTTTTATAATTTAACTTTTTTTTTTCTTTTCCTATTATAAGTCAATCATGGAAATAATTATATAGTTCTATCTATATAATAGTATAATACGGTTGATATGTAATTCACAATAATATAATATGAAATGAACAATTGCATAATTTCACTTTTTTTTTAATCTTTTTATTATGAAATGTTTGTGACTTAAAGTAAAATTAGGCAATTTAAAAATGAGCGTAGTCGACTTCAAACAAATAGAATGAAATGTGGATGAATAACATAGTCAGATAACTTCCAAACTCGTCACAAGCTCGATTCGGTAAGTCAAAAATTAAAAAAATATATGTAACATGTTCGATTCGATTAAAACTCGTTCAAATGCAAATTTATTATTCTTAAAAACATAGCATGAATAATATAGTCAAATAATTAACTTTCAAACATGCCTCGGTAAGTCAAAATAAAAAAATATAAATGTGAAGTTAAACGAGTTTAATCCATGTCCGATTAGATTAAAAATTGTTTGAATCCAAATTAATTATCACAAAATCATATATAAGTGTCATTCTAATTAAATATACATGAAATTGGGAAGGAAAAGATGCTTTTTATAAGAGCGCTGATTCCTTGTGTGATGTTTTCTACCTCAGTGATGAAATTATTGGTAGATTAACATCTCTTACGAAGAAAAAGTTTCCCATGTCTTTTTTCAGTATTTACAGAGCCAACCAAATTAATTGCTTCTTTCAGTGCAAATGAGTTTTTGCTGGAGATAACTGCCAATTTCTCCAAATTGGTTCGGGGGAAAGGAAACCTGGCAATAAAGATTTTTTTCACAATTTTCAACAAAAATCGTAATTGCAGAGAAAAAGAACAGCAATTGAGATCTTGTTTGCAAGAAGGGTATTCAATTTCCGGAGATAGTATTATTCCTTGGTGTATCATGTTTATTGCTATTGCGTGGGCTATTTGGAAATGGAGAAATAATTTTATTTTTCAGGACATTTGAGAGCCGATGAAACATGTGAGTTTTAGAGCTAAAAGCTTGGACAAAAATAACGTCCATATAAAATGGTGGAAACCACAATTGGGTTGGCACAAGTTAAATACGGATGGGAGTGTTTGCGAATCAGAGAAATCGGCTACCGTTGGTGGTCTTATACGTAATGATTTGGGGGAGTGAATTGTTGGATTTTCTCGCAAGTTGAGTTACACCCGGATTATTCTTGCGGAACTCCTCGCAGCAAGAGACGATCTCAAATTGGCTTGGGAAAGACGTATCTATAGACTTGAACTTGAGGTTGACTCTGAAACTGTCGTCAAACTTATCAAAAAAGCGGATGTGGAGTGTCATCCTTTGGGAAGCATTTTACAGGATTGCAGAGTTCTAACTTATGCCTTGGGAGTGTTGGATCTCTCACATAAAACGTGTGGAAATGAATGTGCGGATACACTAGCAAAAATGGGTCACAAGAAGACGGATTATCTGGATATTTTGGAAGAGGCTCCTACGGCCCTAGTTTCCCTGCTTTTGGAGGATTTGATGTAATTTACTTTGTTATCTTTTATCACAAAAAAAAAAAAAAAAAAAAGTTCTGGAGATAGTTGGTGAAATTACCCTATCAAAATTTTAAAAATGTGTTTTGCTGGGCAAAGTGGGGAAGGAGAGAGAACCCGTAATTAGTATTCAAATTTTTGGGAAAATTGCTTTCTTGGTATGTTAATTTGTATTTTTGGTACTACTGGATATAAAAATGGATATTTGGTACCATATAATAGGTTTTTATTGCAATTTTTGGTATCATTATCCCATTTTTCTACAAATTTAATGGTAATTAACCCTATATGAAATACATAATATTCAATTTACCCTTCTATAATTTGAAGAAAAAAAAATTACCCCCTATAAATTTTTTAATTAAACAATTTATACCCTTCAGCCGTAGAGTGTAACTCACTTGCGAAAATTGAGAGTAGACGTGCAAACTATTTTATAACATAGGGGAATAAATGATCACAATTATCATAACACAGAGGGTAAAATGCCACATTATCATATCAAAAGTAGATAAAGTGCCGCCTATATAAATATCAGGGAGGCGATGTGAAGCTTTTACAAAATTTTAGGGGGTAAAATGCTTTTTTAAACCACGAGGGTGTAAATTGAATATTATACATTTTATAGGGGTTAAATTATTATTAACTTTGAGAAAAATTTGAATTTGATACAAAAGTTGTAATGAAAATCTATCATGTGTCATATGGTACCAAATTTATATTAACGTATTCAATGATATCAAAATTACAAGAAGATCTATACAATGGTACCAAAAATAATTTCCCCCAATTTTATTGTTGCTTACTCGCAGTAAAACATTTGAAAACCAAGAAGTAAAACATTCAAAAACCAACAATTGTTTGAGGAAAGAGAAAAACAGACTTAAACAAATGACAATTAATGAGCTTAAATTATTAAAGGGTACACTGGAATTTTTTTAAAATTTGCTGTGGCAGCTCTTAAGTCTTATCACTATCACTAGCCTTGGGAATACGACAAATAGGTGTCCCTTTGATATTTCACTCCTTTGTAGTATTAAATTCTTTGTGAAGCCCCAGCTTTCACGGCAAGTGGCACTTCCTTATCAATTTTTGTCGACGAGTAGGTTTAAGAATCTAATCCGCCAAAAAATCCTAACACTCTTTCAATTTCAACTGATTGTTGATTCTAAGATCTACAACAATTAATTTAATGAAGGGGGAGAGCTCGAGCGGAGCTAACGAAAACGCTGATTCGGCTGTACCAGATTTGACCCGACCTCGGGTCCGATCTAGACCCGATTGTTTTTTGATTACTTGCCGGTGCTTCAGCGTAATAACTTCTTTGGCTGCCATTCTCTGCATTGCCGTCAACATTCTCTCTGCCATCCGATCCTTCAAGAACGTATCAGATGTAATGGCGTATTTTTTCTCTTTCTTTTTTTTCTTTTCCTTTTTCTATTTATTCCTTGATGTTTATTGTTGCTGAGTGTTACTATTCGTTTTGGTTTAAGATATTTGATGGAATATTCCGGTGTTATGCGGTGGTCATAGCTGTATTTGTTGTTATCGCTGAGACTGAGTGGGAGTTCATTATCAAATTCTCCAAGGTTCGACGTCATCGTCTTATTTAATTTTTTTCTTTCTTTTCTTTTTTACTCTTTAACTCTGATTTTCACAATCTCACTTTTTATATTGTGCCACTGCATAGAATTTTAAAATGGTGAATTTTCAGCTGCAGTGTAGGCAAAGTGAATGCAAGTTACCTTTGCTGATACTAATACATTTTATACATATATTCCTAAATTTTAACTGAGAACTTTCACTCAGTTCATGTGTTGGAGACTTGGAGTTGATGGACTTTTACTGCCAGTGAAAAGTCAAAACTGGGGACTAGTAGGAATTCTCGTAATGACACAATTGAGAACCTATGATTACACTCATTTTGTTCGATTTCAATGGGGTATTTAAGCTTAAGCATGCACTTATGAGTTGCGTCACACAATTTCTGCTCGTTCATGATAAACCATAGGATGAGTATGTTTGTCATGGTAATTCATCATAACGATGTTAGTATATAGAAGTCAAGCGCTAGCTAATAATTGTTGATGTATATATGAGCAGTGATGGGCTATTGACTAGAAATATAATTAATAGATAGATTATGGTGATGGTGATAGATATGTTGCGTTTCTATTGTGTTTGCTTTCTTAACCTAATTTCTGGTGATTTAAATAGACAGAAAAATAATCTAGTGGAATGGGATTGAAAAGTATAAACATACCTCCGCACAAAGGGAATTTGTTTCAGAAACATTTTATTGCTCATACTGTTGTTTATCATATTCGAATCCATATAGCATGTTGCATGAGGTCACTGTGCTAATATTCCGAACATGTTGCAGATTTTGGAGTTTTGGGCCGGCAGGGGTATGCTGCAAATCTTGTATGTCTGACTTCTGATCAAAAGCTTGAGTAAAGCCAACTTGATGATTAATTTGATTCATTAAACACCATAATGATTGTTATATGCCGTTGATATGACTGTGATTACAATTAATTAGCTACATATGTTGTTTTGAGTTTATCATCTCAATCAAAACATAGATTGGTAGGATATCTGATTCAAATGCAGGTTCACTTTCAATCTTAGCTTCTGGTGTTTTCCGATTATAAAAAATTAAGATTTACTGGTTAAATATAACTAGGTAGCTGGACTTACATCATATAGTGAGATAAATACATCTGATTGCAGCTATTTAGTTGTAAAAAGAAACTGTCTTTGACACCATATAACCTTCTATATCCCTTCCGCTATTTAATGGAATGTGATTTTTATTTATACTTGGGGGTAATTCCAGCGTTGCAGTGATGACCAGAGCTTACCCTGAGTATTTAAGGGATCGTCAAGAGTTTTTTCTTCTACAGAGCATAGCAAGCTACCTGCTCCTTGCATGTGGTGTGGTTTATGTCGTGATGGTAAGTTTATGAACTTATTGTACATATGGATTAGTAATAGTACGCATACTAGCATAAAAACCAAATATTAGTCTGCTTATCTTGCTTACCTGTATAGTATTTCAACTTCATTTCTAAAACTGCCAAATTGATTCTTCATTTGTGTCAAGAATGACCTACTATATTATAAAAAAATGCTTGTATTTTTAGGGAATATTATGCATTGGAGTGGTCAAGCGTGCTCGCCAGAAAAAAAAGATATCCACGGAACAAGCTCTTAAGGATCTTGAGGTAAATCATTGTGTTGTTTTAATATTTTTGGGCCCCTAAGATGCTTGTCTTCACAATAAGAAAGAAGTTATCATATGTTCCATATTGTTGCAGCAGAGTGAATCTGCAAACCGTAATTTGACCTTTTCAGTTCATATTTTTTCGTCCTTTTGACTATAGCGTTTGTGTTCATGGTCTAGTGGTCTTTGTCCTAGAGAGAGGTAAGGGTCTATAATTGTTCAAAAACGAGAGAGCCAAGCTATAATATCATATGATTTCAAACCCTTGAATTCTGTTTCCCTTCTAACTGCATAATTCGAGGGCCCTTTTCCCATCTCTCCTGTTGGCTAGTGGCCCTTCAAGGTAATACAGAAAAGATCTCTCTTTGTTGAAGCAACAAAGAGATCATATGAGCAGGATCACGTTTTGTTTCACAGTTGGTTTTTTTAGTTCCCATTGAGGAAAAAGATAGAAATAAAGAAATATGAAGCTAACTCTACGATTCATACACGATGATTATTAGTTGTAGTATCTGTAGTAGATTCGCTTGATACCACAGACCCTTAGTTGTAGTATCTGTAGTAGATTCGCTTGATACCACAGACCCTTAGTTGTAATCATTATTTTACGACTTTGATCCATTTGTATCTGTTACACATTAACACTTGCAGGATCTGGAACGTCGTAGAGGAGAACTTGAGGCGCTACTGATTACAGATCAGCCATGAGACAGAGCTGGATTATGGCTATGCCATATCCTCTACTACAGAACTATACTGCATAATTAATGTCATCCCACTTTTTGATAGTATAGTTACTATAGTATGGTTAACTCTGGGTGGGCTATCTATTATTTTTCATTTCTTCTTGATTGAATCGCAATATAGCTGTTTGTGGTATAGTTACGTTTACATCTGCTACTCTTTTTAGTCTGTAAATTACTTTTTCCAGCACTCCCAGTTGTAAAAGTGTTCCACTCGTATTCATAGAGATTATTTACATATGGTCAAAATGAGTGGTTGATGCATATTTTTATATTCAGAGAGAGTTCAGTTAACTAAAAAGGTTTAAGCTCAATGAAGTGATTTTATTACACGCGTTAAGAAACTTGTTAATTGCAGTCTGCAAAGAACGCAACGGGAGTATTTGATGAATGAATCCCAGAAGAAATAAATAAAATGCGATGTACAGTAAAAAAAAAATGAAGACAAAGAAGTGTAGAAATATGAAGGAAAGGAAACTTCTCATTGATTTGTGTAGGCCAGGATCTGATTCTATGTTGTGTTGTGGCCATCATTCATTCATTCATTCATTCTATTTCTGTACTTGTACTGTAATGTGTTGTGTGGCGGGGTGGCCACTTTTCCAGCAATAAAATAATACTATCTTCGCCTCCATCCATCAGTTGAAGAAAACGTACCCATTTATGAAATTGCACTATTTTTTTCTTCATGTAATCACATCCATATACGGTTGAATTAATATCACAACTTTGAGCAATTTCATTTTTAGTTAGTTTTATGATAAAAATAAATTCATTTAAAACACTTGAAAAAATGTTTTACAAAATAACATACACTATTAAAGATTTTTTGAAGTCACATACATTAGTAATTAAAGATCTAGCTAACCAAAAATTTAAATAGAATATTATTTTTATTAATAGAAATTATATATTGTATAGTCTGTATTTCTTATTCAAAGTAAATTGTTCAACCATATTTCAAATTAGTCGATTTTTTAGAGGGATGGAATTGGGCTAGAAGACTTGTTAAAAAAAACTACAAAAATATTTGAATGAGATTACTGAAATGAGGTAATTAATACACAGTAAACCAATATTTTTTCCTGGTGCATTACTAATTAATAATGCAAACTAAATTGATTGGTTCAAAGTTAGTCCACAAGTCAGGACCAAATAACCAATAGGGGCATAATAATAAAAATATGACAAATATTTAAAATTAGTTTAAAGTACGAAGTAAAATAATGTTCTCGGCCAATATTTGTCTCAAATTGAATTCAAATCAACCTCCCAATTAAATAAAAAAAGTGACAAAAAAAATAACTAAAAGCTCACTTTTGAAGGGAAACAAAGGAATTTGAAATTTGAAAATAAAAATGATGCGCGCCGTCGAGAACTTTTTTTATTAGAGTCTTATGCGCGATTCTGATAATCACGCCCAAAAGAGTGAAATGTGCCAAAAAAAAGCTCAAATTCAGAAAGAAAGTTCGATTATTCTCCGTTTTTGCACCGATCCATCAACTCGTCATATTTCAACGCCAATAAAATTTTATCAGACAATTCATCCTCGTCTGTATCGGATCTTCCTACATCATAGAGATATATATTGTCTATTAGTATATCTCAATAAAGTACTTACAAATTAGAGATATAACCAAAGTTGAAATCTTACTTTTAGCATAAATATAACCGAAGTTAATATATGAGGATCTTGGTAGAATGGTGTACATGTATCAGAATGGAACTCAAAATCTGGAGATCAAAAAACGTATTTCAAGTTTGTTATTTAGGACGATTATTTAGAACTGTAGAGGATCTGGTAGAATGGCACACTATACGGTATCAGAATGGAACTCAAAAAAACCGTAATTCAAGTTTGATATTCGAGCCTATTGTACAAATTTTGATGATTGAAACAACGATCAATAATAATTATTTCTCTAGTTTACATGCAAGGGCATTTGGTCTAGTGGTATGATTCTCGCTTTGGGTGCGAGAGGTCCCGAGTTCGATTCTCGGAATGCCCCTTTCTTCTTTATTCGTTTTTACTCTGTTGTCAATTCTGCAACACGTTCAGGTTCCTTCGGAAATACGTGTAGGTAGTTCCCAGTTCACACACATAAAAAAAGACACCATTCCAGGCAGAAAAACTCAAAAAAGACACACAAGTTTTTTAGATTTGTTTGTCATTTTATTTTATGTTAAATTTATAAAAAGTATGAATGAACTTATTTTCCAATACAATCTTAATGAAAATTCCAGCTACTTATTTTTTTTCTTCCCAAACCAAATGGAGTCGGATGGAAACCTCTATTCATTTTAGAACTCGAGTCCTAAGTTCCCATTTTAAGTGCTTAATCCTCCAATTAACATTAATAATTCCACTGCGAAAAAGAGCCACAATCTCTATTTTCAATTGAACAAGATTTAAATTCCAATGGCTCGTGGACAAATTTCAATATGGTTATGCATTGGCCACCTTGGACCATGTACACACATTCGCAGAAAAACATGTGATATTTATTCTCAAATTACTGAGCACAAAATGTATAATGCCTTTTTTTGCTCTTCCCCCCCCTGATTCCTTGAAGATGCACTTTTGGTTTGCTTCTGAATATGATATGAATGAACATGACTGCTAGACTATACAAAGTCAATATGATTCTTGTTCCAGAGATGTACAATATTTCACTCCTACCCTTTCAAATGCTTTTTGTCCCATGTTCTACTTCTTCTTCAGAATCCTCAACAATACAGTCTTCAAGATCTTCTTCACTTACAATTAAATAACACTCATTCTTGCCTTTCTGCATTTCTACAGGAACACGCCCTTCTTCCTCATTCTGTACATCGATACTCATTTGAGATATTCCATAACAAGAACCAAAAGGAACATCAATTTCTCCCACGATGAAACTACCAGAGGAATTGTCGAGAGGCAAACGTTTATCATCTTCACCACCTTCAAGTCTGCTTCTTGTCTCAATTTCTTCTTTCTGCTTACAATAGTATGTTTTAAGCATATTGAATCAAATGAAAGTTCAATCGATTATATACAAAAGATAGTCGACTGGGAATTACCTTAAGTGGCGATAGCATTCTACTTCCACTGGCAATCTCTAGTTCAATTGTGTCTAAAAATGATTGAGGCTTCTTATTTTTATGATCAATGCTAGAGTCAAACTTGATATCATGACATGTGTCTTTCACATCTTTTTCTTGTATAATTTTCACATCACTGTCTTCCTCATTTACAACACTTGGAAGATATTTATCGCCTGGAGGGTCTTTTGAAGCATAATTTTCAGCTATTTTGTAGATCAATTTTCTTATATGATCACGTTTTTTCAGAGACACCTCAGCGGGCAGAAACCAGTCCTTGTTAAGCTGCAGAAAAAGATCATAGATATTAGTATTCTCCATCATGCAAACCAAAATAAATGAAAAATGTTATCCTTCATTTTAAATTCCTAAAGGAAGACATTTAACTGCGCACTAAAAATACCAAGATGATTCAAGTGTTGCGGTCTCTTTGGAAGAGGAGCAATTGCAACATGTAGAACTAAATGAAAGTTCAAGAGAAAATGTGAAGTAGAAGAAAAACAGAAATAGTTTATGACCAGTTATCAGAAACATTCTTTTTTTGAATGTAGCCTCACATTGCATCTTGTCCGTCATTTAACATCTTTAAATCCAATAGAACATCCTCATTTCTGTTTTCAGACATTTCAAAGATACTATCAAATTCCCAGTACTGAGTTGTAATAGAGTCACCACCCCACCTTCATATATTTTCAAGATTAAGATACATTGCCCAATTTCATCTCAATCTAGATTTGCGAAAGAGAAAGAAAGAACCTTGCATTTTACCATGTGTTATACACCAGAAAGTTGAAGCAAAGGTGATCAACATGTTCCAATCTATCTTGAAAACTAGACATAGTCAAACTAAACATGCAATTGAGATGGAGCGTGCTTATTTTACCTTTTTTAGTTTTATTTTAATTGCACTATTGAGCTGTCTAGTTTAAATCATAAATCCATTAAGATGGAACATGTTATCCTTCTTGGTAAAGCCAAACAAATACTATTATTCATGATGTGGCACTACCACTGTGAAAATGTATGAACTGTACTACTACATTTGATGCTAAACTCAGATTGTAATTTGGTAGAAGAACAATATCATGATTATTATCAAGAAAAAAAAAAGAACAATATCATAAATCTAAAAAAATTAATTAGCACATGTTGAGATGAAATAGAATAATTGAATTATATAATCATACAGATCTCCATAAAGCTACTCAGAGGTGGAGATGAACGGTTACTTAACAAACAATCCCTTTCATAAAAAATCCACTCACCAGCTTTTTCAGTGGTAGTATAGATGACAAATATTAATGCGCCACATAACATAATCATTTCTTACTGCCGATATCTTGAACAGGTAAAATAATTCTATGAAAACAAAGGAACATAACGAGGCAGGTTGAACCATTTCAGCTAATTTTCAGAAGAGAAACCAGGTGAAATTCATTGAGGTTCCTAGGAGAGAAATCAACTTACAAACTTGGAATATTTTGTTGTCCTGAAGTTAACTGCCTGCTCCAAGAAAAGTTCCGCATAATGCAGTAAAAAAAGGCCACAATCAAAGAAGTTTTCTTGTTGCGGAAGCTGAAAATTGGAAAAAGAAATATAAACTCAGAACTGTCCATCATGTGTACATACAGAAGTAGTACTCGAGCATGCATAATGAGAATGGAACTTTTATTTAGTTATCTTTTCTCGCATTACATGGCCTCTATCCATTTACAAGCAAATTAACAGCTAAAAGTTCCAGCCAATAAAGGATAAGCCTAGAAATGTGACTGACTTAATAAGGGGGAAAACAAGATCCCACAAACTATGTAAGCATATAATTTTTAAATATAATCAAACAGAAACTCATAATGAAAATGCCATCATTTTCCATCAACTCCTTAAATATTTGATGGTTATATAACATCCTATAATTTTCTTGTTAACAATGTTTTTTTTTTTAAACAAAACATCACTTGTATTAATAAAAGAATAATACAAGGGGGAGTGCAGAGGTTGCACTATTAAGTATAAAGCAGCAAAGAATGAAAGAACTAAACAAGGTAGAAGCAACTTAATCTACAAGGCCATCCAATCTGTAAGAAGCAAGAAAAATGGAATTCCCTTAAAACTTTTGAATTATACAACCACATAGCAGTCCAAAATCTTTTTAACAATGTTAGTTAAGTTATTTAGTCTATTTTCCATAAACTCTTTCACAGTTGATAGTTATATAACGTCGCTTAATTTTCTTTTACACAATGTTAGTTAAGTTATTTAGTTTTAATCATTTTAATACATAATTTGGACAAGGTTTAAAAAATGGTGCAAGGGTGGAGATAGAGAGAACCTGAAGTGCATCAAAACGTAAATTCAAGAACTTCGAAGAAATATCTGCATCCTGTTTATCATACCGCTCTTTCCATTCTTCCCATAAGTAACTGCATTTCAAAATAAAAACATTTCAACATGATCCTGGTTTCATTAACCTTACAGATTTGCAAGCACAAGAAACTTCAAAATACGGAAGTGTATATATTTAACGGGATAATTACATCCACACCCCCTAATGTTTTGTACAATTACAAAAAAAAAGTTGAGGTTCGGATTATTACAAAGACACTCATTGACGGGAGTTTCTGTAATATAAGTCAACGGTCTTGGCATAATGACCTTGCTGCCCTTCAGGTAATTTTTTAAACAAAGAAAAGGCCAAAATAATGCAAATGTTGAAAGACAAAAAATACCTTCTGATATATGGGACATGGTCAACCACAAAATATATAAGTTATTTAAATGGGTTAACTTATATATCAATTCATAAACTTTAGTTAAATAAAACAAAAAACAAAAAAAGAAGAAAAATCAAAAGTAATATTCATATCGTTTGTGAAGAAAAAAGAACCCAAACCACCCGCCTCCATAAAAGAGAAAATTCGATGTTTTTCATGCAGAAATGCAATTTCCTCTATGACAACTAAAATCAAGGGAGATATTCAATCAAACTTCAATACTAGGAGTAGGGAGTGTTATCATAATTTAATTTTACAAAATATCAGGGGTTGTGGAGGTAATTATTTATTACCCAAACAGAGGTAGGTTAAAAAATGTAAATAAAATGTGAGGTAAAATTAATGATAACATTCTGCCATAACAGAGACATTACAGAAAACATTCAGATTCCCTTTGAAAACTAGGGATTTATAGAGGTCTATTTTAGCTCAGTTTCGGCCCAGTGAAATCGAGCCAAAACCAAATTTCGTTGAGTTTGGCCCAGTGAGACGAGCCGAACTCTTTGACCCAAACCCCCTAATCTACGACAACCTTCACAATATAATATCATATCTCAAACCCTAAGCCATTGATTTAACACCTATCATCTACTTTTCTCCCCCAAACCCCAAACCCCAACATCCAAAACCAATCAAAATCATACCTCAAATTTTCCAAAAATCCAGTAACTAGCTAGTATTTTTCTAATATTTTAACATCCCAATATTCAAACCAAAACCATCGTGTTTCAAAAGTTTTATTGTGCGCAAACCAATTTTGTCTGTATCAGAGACAAACCAAGCCAATGTCCATTTACAGTTATACACACTAAGTTTCTTAACAAGACCCACAATATATTTCCACGTGATATATAAATTGCACAAAGCATATACATTTTGAACATGTTCAATGACTAAGAGCGGTGAACTATATAACTAACCCATCAAGGAAAAGACAATTAATGCAGTGCTTCCTGACATCAAACACAGGGACGAAATTTTTAGTCCACACCAGTCTAGCCAAATACACAGCAAGGTTAATTATACTTGCCTTGTGCTTGCACAAATGCATTAAAATTTACAATGATGGCCTTGTAGAAGGTTTCAATATGCCTTGGTAAAACAACAGGCTTGTTTAAGCATACTAACTGCAACTTACCTCCGAATAAGTTTTTCGAGACCTCTATGGCTTCCTCTGATAGAATCCATGTGTAGAATGCACGGTCTCTTAGATGATTCTACATCTTTGTCTGCACAGGAAAGAACAAATTTGACGTGGAAAATTTAGCAACCATTTTTAACACAAACTACAAAAGACAATGCAAAGAAACCCGTGCCTCTTAAATTAGCCACTTCCCCAGGATGGCAGATAACAATCAAACTCCAATGAAGACTGCCAAAAGAGAAGGGCAAAACAAATCTTAGAAAAACCAACTAAATATCTAAATTTTTGGTAGCAATGGAATAACATCTATTACCTAAAATTCACAGGTATAAATATGTAGTCCTTTTCAAATAGATCTACATTCCTTGTCCATTTACGAACACGCTGAAAAGCTTTTCCTCCTTCAGAAGTACTAGATAAAACCCGATCTATTTCAGCTAACTTCCGAAAGAAAAACGTGTTGAAGAAATGGAACCGGTGCTGCTCCACTGGATTAGTTTTATTTAACAGAAATCTGCCAGCCAGCCACAAGTTGTCAATAATGCTTTGTTTGAAAGTATATAAGTTTTTTACAGACTGACAAGTTACGATACTTGGAGGAGACATCGCTACTTCTACTCAAGTAATCTCATCATGAGTAAATAGAGAATATACATATATGTCATAACAAAATAACCTAATTACCAGTAATAATGTTACAATTTTTTTTTTTTGCAATTTAAAGATGACCTCCAGATAGACCTTTACACCATATTAAATGCAACTTCCTTATATTGCATCCACGTTTATCCACGAGATAAATTTCTGATGTTCAGCGGAGTAACATTTCTGCAAAAGCATCTCTATTTCTGAAGTTGAAGGTGACGCATTTCATACATGATAATTATTTCTTTGGTGAAAGGATATCAAAGGCTGTACAGAACATGAACATGGTGAGGGCTAAAACTTTCTGATCAAAATAGAGTTTTGCCTAATGGAAAAAAAAAAAAGAAAAGAAAAAAAAGTATGACACACTGAGATGTCAAAAGTAGATTAGGTTTTGAATGTTCATGGTGAAATTAAAGGACTAAGAACCACCGAAATAGTAGTCAGAGGCGAATAGTGCAGCGACGCGCAAAGGCTCCTGGGGCTATAGCGCATAGCACAGCGCTAAAGCGCGGGCTTTTTGAAAATAAAGCACATGTATATATTTTTCAAAATAATAATCATAAATCTCGAATAAGACATATAAAAACAATAAAACCAAACCATCTTAGTTCATTAACTGTGGAGGAGGAGGTGCGGCGGCGTCAGTGACTGTGGTGGAGGCGCGCGGCAGAGGGAGAAGGCGAGGGATTTTTTGAGAGAGGCGCAGCTTTCTTGTGGAGTAAGAGGCGAGAGATTTTTTTTTTTGAATTTTGACTTTAGGTAAAAAAATTAGGGTTATAAAATTTTTTTTTTTTTTTTACTTAAGTTTCCCGCTCAGCGCCATGAGGCGCGCCTAAGGCCTTAGCCAGCGCTATCAGCGCTATTGCGCTATAGCGCCACGCGCGCTCGCTAACCAGTAAGCGAGCGCCCGTGGCACAGCGACGCGAGAAGGCCGCACTATAGCGCTTTTGACTACTATCCGAACCATGGATAAATTACACTAGCAATTGCATCAGCATACAAGTATTGAAGATTTAGGAAATTCACTATCAACAAGCACAACAATCGATGAAATAGATCTACTCACAATACAAGACCTATAAAACTTACTTATTATAGAAGTCAATAATAGTATCATTGATGAAAGTCTTTGGCTGTAATAGCTCAACATCCGTCCTACTTATGGAGATAGCATCAGGATCCCCTTCTGGATATATAATGTCATCAAAGTGCTCGTTAAAACTTCGTTCACTGACATTCAAATGAAAAAACAGTGTTTAATCGCAGAAACTTCAAAGAGAATTGAGAAGATGTCATCATGCTAATGAGAAGTGTTTCACATATTTTAGACCATATAACCGAATAAGAAGGTTTCCTTGGAACAATCTGTAATAGTGTATCCAGCCACACGTAACTCACCTTGCAATGGTTTCCCAAGCAGCTTCATATTTCAGATTCAACGATTTAATTTCTTCTTGTTTTTTGGACCACTGAGGGTCATCAAGAACAACAAACTCTAGTTCCACAGTACCTGCATAGAGTTAAGGAAGAATTTAGATCTTAAGCATAAATTCAACCCATTCATCTTTATCTTTGTGTGTATAACCTACCATTTTCAAATTTGATGTTGTTTTATGAGTTGAAATAGGCAACCAAAGTGATATAACTTTTAGAAAATATACATGGAAAAGGTCAAAGGGTACTGGTTACAGGTTTTGTTCATTCTATTTTCACTGTTATACTTAAATGAACCTTCCTCGTATTCCCACAAGCAGTTTGACCCACAACACACTTGCCAAATACCCACTTCCAGAAAATTATATGCTTTTGCACAAGGAACAGAATCTGTCAACATGAGTTGCCACCATAACATGCAATGCATATACAATTAGAAGTTATAATCTGGTATGTAGTGGAAGATTATATTGGTTGCTTAAAGCATAATATGCATCTAGCCTTGCCACTGTTTCAAAAGAAAGAAAAAAAGAGAAAGGACGTTCCATCTTAGGGCATTCCATGAATGAATTTTAGTGACAATAAGTCATGATTTATCAAAATAAATTGAAGTACTAAAAATTAGACACAACAAGGAGTTCAAGCTAAGAAGACAAGAGTAATTGTCATGTTTTCTCGAAAAGTGAACGAAAAGGCACATCCTCATGGAAAGCAAATCCTTTCATATCTAATAAAAAAACTCTTATTAAATAGAATGCAAAGAAGAAAAAGGTAAGATCATCAAGAAAACATCATGAGGACACACGCACAAAGATAATACTAAAAATAATTAACCATTGACCATTGGATAGATAAAGGCTAGATTCCTCAGGAGAACCACACAAAACATAAATGGTCCACAAACCTGAATTTCTATTACAGGTCTCAACCACATCGGCGCCCTTGGACTTTAAGTGAAGGTTCACGACATCTGCATTAACCTAAATTTGGAAATGCAAGAAAAAATTTAAATTGATAAAAAGAACATCTATTTATTGCTCATCCGCAGAGAAACATTGTAAGCTGCCTCCAATTCTGGAAGGATACCTACACCCACACTTTCACATGGTTGATGCTCAATTTTCACAATGTCAAAGGTAGACCATTCAAGTCGTCTATGCCTTCTTCTTTCACGGAGGGTAGATCTCTCCAGTGTAATGTACCTACCTGAGAAAGTCAGAGCGCATTTTGTATAATACATATTCCCATATTTAATGTATTCGGGAGAAACGACCACCACTGCTTCCTGCAAAAGGTAAGAGATGAAACATAGAAATCAAGAACGAATCCTAACAATTAAGAAGAGAGAGAAGCGCGAAGAAGATTTCATGATCATACTCCTGAATCTTTTATACAAGTAAAGAAGTGACTTAATATAGATATTTGCAAGGAAAATTTTAAAGTCATATAATTTGATTTCAGTTGCACAGGTATATGCATTAATATTCTTACACAATCAGTTGCATTGAAGCCATGTTGTGACCATTGCTCTTCTAAGGAGCCTGAAAAGAGCCAAGAAATACACAAATTGTACTGATTCTTAAAAAATAAATGATATCTACCTAAATCACATTAAATGCTTAAATTGTTTGTTTCAATAAAATAAACAAATAACCTTTGTTATCTGCTAGATCAGAAGAACTTGATGTGCTTAATTCCCTTCTTCGATCTTCATCAGAATTGACATTACATACAGTGTTCTGCATAACGAAAATTTCTGAAATATGAACTACTCCATTTAAGACCAGATTACTGATAAACAGTAAATGACCAATGCGGAAAATCAAATACAAGACTGGAATACTATTTGAACAATTTACATGTTTCTTCTCAGTTTTGTAACCTCCAGCTTCTCTGCTACTATTTACACATGATTTCGTCCCACGAGAATAGCATTGATCTTCATGATGATTTAGAGAATTGGTCAGCAAGTCAAGTGAAGATCCGGTTGATACTGCGACATACGTATCTCCCAAAACATTGTCACTATCATCAACATCTATTGCTTCACTCCAAGAATCATTCTCTGGAGTCATTTTTCCTTTAGCAACTGAAAATATAGTTACGAAAGACGTCAGAATGTCATATGGTAATTATGAAAAAACCACAGCAATCTACTGAAATAAAATGAATAACAAAAAAAAAGCCTCTTCAAGAGAAGCAATAGAACACACAATACATAACCTCCTCCTTTACATCATGTCCAATCAAGATGCACAACTATAAAATTGGTTAAGAGAGTGTTCCTATATATGAATGACGATCCCACCATACTCTTCACTATGATATTTCATTAACAAAGGAATTTCACACAACGATGCCTAATTCAAATTTGAGAAACGTTGATGACATAAATACAAATAGTATATAAATAAACTTTTCACTTTTTTCTTGATAAAGTAAATAAACTTTTCACTTACTGACTTAATATTCTATTAAATTTGTTTCAACTCAAATATTAAAATTCGCGGCTCACATGGGATTGAAAGTTTCCACTTAGTGACTTAATAATCTATCAAATTAGTTTCAAATTCAAATATTTAAATTAGTGCATCACATGGGATTGAAACAAGTTCTTATTTTAAGTTAGGTTACACTTGATGAGGAAAAAAAGAGAGAATTCACTTTTTCGTTTTTCACTTACATCCTCTTATTCCTCAAAAAATAAAAGTAAGATCCACGCTACACAAAAATAGAGAAGAAAAAAATAAGCCCTGTACATCAAAATTTTACTAATTCTTCAGTAGCCATTAAATCAACTCATGTCAGCAGCATTAAGAAAACTAGTATTTAGAAAAATACCAAAATCAATAACCTATCCTGTTGTATGCACGAATTTCAATACATTTATACCCGTCCAAGGATTTCACTGTAGTTTTTCTATCTGAAACTTGAAAGTGATTGATCAATGCAAAAAACTGAATCATCACACAAGTGATCACCACAAATCTCCATGAATCAACTCCAAAAATAAAGTTAAGAAAAACTAGAAATTAAAATCTCGTTGAAACTCAATTTCGCAGGAAAAAAAATTGAAGTTGTTTTGAACAGTGCATCAATTTATTTATCAGCATAACAAAGCACGTACTACTATTAACTTCTAAAATCAAACATTACGTACAGTGATAGCGTGCTTATCGACTTACAGCATTTAAGAAAATCGTATTTATCCACTGGTTGGCAGTATGCCTGTTTCTTGCTAGGGCTTTTTGTTGCAAATTTGGAGAGGGATTTGCGGTCTTCAGTCTCGACACGCAACTGGTCATCGTCGAATTCGTAAGCTAAGAATCTGTTGCTGTTGCTGTTGTTGTTGTTACTATTATTGCCGCCGTTGATTGGGTTGTTCTTCGTACTTCTCCTCTTTCTCATTGTGTGATCACTGATTTTTTGTTTTAACAAAAAAAAAAAGAAAAAAAGGTTAAAATAGATAATGGAAGATGGTGAGTTTTGAATATGGAAGGCTTTGTTTGTATAAGGGAAGTTGAAGCCTCTTACCTTCCTAATTAAAGTTGCTGCGTTTTGCCTTGCGGTATCGAAACGTGTTATCTGCTGCTGATTTCATAAAGCATTTATTTGAAATTATTATTATATTTAATTCTTAAATAATAATTTATGTTCGAAACAACCGCCATGAATTTGAACTGGACCTGCATAGAGCTGCTAAAATGAGGTTCAACCCGATCAACATGGATCCAACCAGATACAGCCCTTGGTTTAACAAAACACAACACATTGAGATATTTATTTTTGTTTGAATAGGTAAAAAAAAAAAAGGTAATGGAAATTGAACGCCAGCTTGACAGAATCAAGTAAACAAAATCTACTTAATATTAAAAATTAAATTAATCTAGAATCAAGTAAACAAAATTCAACTTAATATTAAAAAATAAATTGATCTTCAATGGATCGAAGTGGGATATCAACTCTATTTCAACCCGCCCAGACCAGATTGACCAAATACAAAATAGTTTTACCAATTTGTCATGTCCCTTCAATCTACATTATCTTAATTTTGATTGATTTGATTTCAAAAAATTTAATTTGAGTGGTTTCAAACAAAACATTCTAAAAAACTTTGAATGTTGGGTTTATGATTCTTTAAAAGATTGAATATTAGAATTTGACTGAAAAAAATAGGTTATAAATCAATAATTTTTATTAACAAAATATGGGTGATAGATATTAAATCAACATATCTTTATTAGTTTAGAGTTTTTAGGTTGAAATAAATTAGTGAAAAATTGAATTTTCTTTTTTAAGAAAAGGATAGTTTTCGACAATCATAAAATAAAAAATAGAAAGATATTTTATCATATACATTTGGAGGGCGTATTCGACACGTCCAAGATATTAAGTGCACACATTTCTACATATAATTTCTAAATTATATCTATTATCGGATTGATATTCATGAATTCACTAGAAAAAAAAAACTTGATCTTCATGAAACACTTAAGAATTTTTCAAAAAACCAAAAACTTTGATATAGTGTTTAAATTATTACTTTACTTGAACATGTAATTAAGAGGGAAAAAACACTGTTCATTTCAAAATGAATAAAAAGTGAACTAATTTTTACATTTCATAATTTTTATTATACATTTTTTAAACAAATTATTTTTTAGAATATACAAACATGTATCTTAACAGTATTGTATTCTATAAATTTTGAAAATCCATATCCGTGGAATTTCGTAACCTATCCCTCCAACATAGCTTGAAAATCCCCATCCTCTTATTTTTTTTCCTTCTAGAACGAGTAAGCAAAACAAGTAACCCTAATCATACTTAATCTTTGATACAAAACAACAAGTCTTTATATGAATACCCTCATAAAAAAGGTCCCATCAAACTTTACCAAATCAGTGTATATATTGTCTGCCAAGGTGCAGAAAGCAAGAAGAATATATAGTAATACCTGTTACATTAATATCCTGTTCGTATTATTTCTGGTCAAGCATTGTATTATATAAATTCAGATGTATAAAAAATAAATAAACTAGGACATATAAAATTGGTGAATGCCAGACAAAATGAGGAAGAAACTACATATATTCATTAACAAGCTCGAAAATTGATTATCAAGGGAGCTTATTTATTCTTCAGCACCAGCACTTGCTGCACTTAAGTCCACTGACAAATCCAGAACCTAAACCAAATAATTACAAGACAAATTAAATTGGTGAAAAGGTATATATATGTCAAAAGTTTGTTAACAGAGTCGATATGGTTACGTACTTTTCCAGTTATCTTTGTATACATAGCCAACACATCCATTACCGTGGACTCAAAATGTGTGGTGGCGTCATAACTCTGCAACATATATAGGATAAAAACTTTTGAGTGAGTTTGAACAAGGAATTCTATTAATTTAAATCAATTATGTCGTTATTGAAGCAAACACACCTTAGATATAAAACAATGGTCATGAGTATCAGTATCATTATCGTTTGTAGGTACATATCTGTCATAAGTTTCATAAAATATCTCGTCCACTGGTCCAAGTAGGTCTACTCCGGGCTTGAGTTCAGCTTCAGGGTCATCAGTCTCAGCTTCAGCCGAAACAAATGCTATGTATTTTCCTTTTGGTGCCACATTGTGAGCGTAGGAGCAGCAAAACAGATACCTTTATATATATATATATATATATATATATATATATACCATCAATCAATCAAAGAATATAAAAAGTCCTTGCACGCATGCACTAAATTATATTAATTTCAGAGATCAAGATTGAATATCAAGCAATCAAAGAATATAAAACGTCCTTGCACGCGTGCACTAAATTATATTAATTTCAGAGGTCAAGATTATATATATATATATATACACACATACATATCTGATTTACGACCAAGTTGCTTCTGTGGTAGAATAACTTGAGCCGAGTGCGAGTCATTGGTGTCTGGAATTGGGTGGCTCATTATACATATAGCACGTGCCACCTTTCCAACCTTCTGGACCTGTGATGAAATTGATAACTCAATTTGAAAAAACTACTAATCGTATTTTCTTAGGAAACATTAATTATAATTTTGAATTTATTGATTCATCATTTAATTTAGCTAAAAGTTACCTTATCGGGTAAGTACGATGGATCACAGACAACTTTCTTGCATTTAGCAGTTTCTCCTTCGGAAGTCACTCCTGTTGCTTTTCCATCTCCATCAAACTCCACCTATGTATATATATATATACATATGTCTATGTATGTATGTATGTATCTCAGAATATACATCATAAATACTGGGATATATTTTGAAGCTAGAATTACCTTACACTGTGGCTTGTTTAGCATGTAAGTACCGCCATAAACAGCACTTAGACGTGCAAATGCCTATATATATATATATATATATATATATATATATATTAATTCTCATCCAAAGATTCCGTTAGGAGTTAGGACTAATTAATTAAATGATACTTAATTATATATGATATTGAAATGCAGACCTGAGGCAATTCTCCCAGGCCATACAATGGATATATGTATGGTGATCCTGCTTGAAATCGAGCCAAAGATTCGGCATACAGCTGTTTGAAAAGAAAGAAAACAAACTCTATGAAAACCAATCTAAATCTTGAATTAATATATGTATGCATTCTATCATTGTTAAATAAAAGTTTCCACCTTCATTCTTTTGACAAAATCCATAGCTGGCTGGTCCAAGTAATTATCATCAATATGCAGAGCCAAAGCATGGCCAATAAAATCAACCGTGTCATCTTCCAGTTCGTATTTTCTGAATCACAAGAGATTAAGCCAATAAAATCAAAATTCAAATAAAAACATTTTAATAACATACATACATACATATATATATATATATGGAGAAGTAATTAATTACGCTATGACTTGTTTTGCTGTAATTGTGTTCAAATCCATCCCCTGGTGAGTCTTGGGATCACTCTCTTCAAAGTCTTGCACAAAAAGAAAGAACTTTCTAGCACGTCGCTTTTCAAATAGCCCCATCAGTGGGGATTTTAGTGCTTCAACATCAGTTGCTGGAACTTTGTAGATCTACCAAAACAAAAACCAAGTTAAATGATAAATTGTAATTAATCTCGGAAGAAATTAAGATAATTGACAAGCTAGCTAGCTACACATGCACCTTTCCTTTATTGTAGACAAAACTACCATCTACAGCCTTGAAGTTGAGATACTTGGTCACATTTGTATGGATGAGTACACGTACTAAAGTTCCATTCGCCATCATGAACTAAAAATATCATTATTTAAATACAAAAGTTTTCAAATTTAAAAGAACATATATACAAGTAATATGTAAGAAGATTTAATTAATTGTCATAAATAATTAAACCTTTGGAATCATATCGGCATTGTACTCTCGACTTGCACCTAATTCCTCGGGAGGCTGATCGCTTCCCCTGAAACGCTTCCAAAGCTGAAAAGGGAAAATGAATTTGTACGTTATTCAGCTAGCAGGGGATGCTAAATATATTATTTCTAAACATCAATTCATCTTCAGCTAATTCTAGTTTTTGACAAATTGATTATATGAGTATATATTAAGGAACTAACTAGTACATCTACGTACATGATCAATTCTTATTACCTGAGTCAAATTGAGTGAGCAGGACTCTCCTCCATAATAGTCATTTTTGTCCATGTGTAGTACCTGTTTGGATCGGAGCTCCATTCTCAATAAATTCATTGAATGATCCAAGGAAATGGAGTTCATCAAAGCAAACCAACCACAATAGAAAGTACCTTTAATTTCCTTTCAATAAAAGCTGAAAGAATTAAGATTCCTAACAAAACAGTACCAGAAAAAATTGTAAAGAAAGAATAAAAAAATAAGAGAGTTTTAGGCATACAAGGTTTTTTTGGTCTCCGTTGATTCAATGGAAATTTTGATCATGAGTACTGTTACTATATATCTAATTTTGGATTGAAAACCTATGATTCTATTCACAATGCAAGACTTGAAACTGCATATATATAGCTTAGATCAATCAAACCCCAAAAGCACATTTATAATTTACTGCTAAACAAACATGGCATATGGACAGAAAAGAAAATAAAAGAAAAAATTTACGTACTTTGAGGCCATCAACAGAGAGGAGGCCACTGAGAATGCACTCCTTGAGGCCAGTTCCCAGAACAATGACGTCATACTCTTCATCCATTACGTATACGCGCGATCGATATATGGATTTAATTATCTCAGAAAAAAGAGAGAACAAGGGTAGAGAAAGAAAAACAGAGATAACTAGTGAAAAAAAAATGGAAATTAAGACGAAGAAAGGGGGAGATTTATAAATTGTATTGGGCACATTAATTTCTCTTGTACACAAGAACGAGTCTTCAGCAATTCCCATCTCTTGAATCATAATTATACAAGTGGAACCATTTTAATTTTCATTTTTTATCTTTCGTAAACAAAATTACTAAATATTATGCCTAGCTACCTTCTAAAAAAAATAAACTGTATTTACATATTCATTAACAATTTAATTTTTTTAATTATATTTAAAAAATATATGAGATTTATTTACACATTTAATTGAATAAATATTTTTGTGTTTATAATAATAATTTAATAAATTTTATTATTATAAACATAAAAGGAAAATTAAAAAAATTATATTGTAATTTTAAATTTTCTTATTATTTTTTAAATAAATAAACTTATTAATACAGTATACACATAATTAATTTAATTAAATTTGGAAATAAATTTATTTATTCATAAAATATTATTAATTAAATTTTGTTTAATTTATTATTACAAAAATTAAATTGTCAATAAGGTTTTTTTAGTATTCCCGGAAACTTATGTGCAATTATACAAATTATTCAAATTTTTGATGGTACATTATCAATTTTATAATTTATGAGATATAACAATTAATACCTAAACTTTAATTTTTTTTAAGATATTACAAATATTACTAATAATCGCATATGACAAAGTTTGAACTTTTCAGTGATAAGAAGTTAATTGTAAGATAATAGTAAATCTCACAAAAATTTTCATAGTATCCAATATGTGACAGGAATTTTTGTAATTAGGTTTTTCATGAGAGTATTCGTAATTTACCCTATATTTATTATATAGCTTGCAGACTACTTAATGGTTTGCAGAGTACGTAGAGGTGTTGAAACATAAACGAGGATTCACTGTTTTTATATAACGTCATAATGATAGCCATAAATGAAAAAGACGTAATAAATGGCTTCTTTAATTTAATTTAATTATGTCAACCCATTAGCTAGTATTGATGGGGCCTTAAGAAAATTAAAATTCAATAATAATATGCTACCTCTTTAATCGATTAATCAAATTTTATATAATACCAAGGGAATTATCCACTAAACACAAATTAACACACATGGCTAAATGCATTCGAGTGTATTTATTTTTTGTTCGATTAATTCATAGAAAATAATTCAAATTAGATAGTAAGAGTTGCAGGATAAATCCATATATATACCAACATGGCAACATTAACTAACTTAAAAATTAAAAAAAAAAAAAAATTACATGGCGACAATATATAACATCATGCAAGCAAAATAACTTTTATTAAAAGGAGAGAAGCAAAAGGGGTTTAATGTTCAGGAGAGGCCTTGTATACATCAACATATATGGGTTCCAAATTAAATAGTTATTTTAGTACAAGTTAAGTAGGGTAATTACCCAATTTTGAATTGCTTTGACCTCCTCTCCTGATTAGTTAGATGATAATTAAGGTAAGCTGCAACAATAAGCATCAGCTTATTAGATATAAGGTGCAGTAATAATATTGTGCATGTACAAGACCTTGTTAAATAAATTAATTAAACAAATAGTAATAAACTATAAAATTGCATGCTTCAAGACGTGTTGCGATTCAATTTCTTTAAATCTTGTTTGTCTTGAGTAATAATTTAATCTACCCTATAGAAATTGTGAATAGCCTATGAGATATAATGAACCATAACATTCAGTTATGTTTTGCACTATATATCAAAATTAAATTACAAGAATGACTGTAGTACAAAATATATATTTACAACAAATTATATTATGTCAAAAAAGTAAATGACTTTGTAGATGTAGACAAGAATTTTTCAATCCAAAAATTCAAACCCAAAATGAAAAGAATATCAGAAAATAAGCACCACAAAAAAGAAAAAAAACTTGTGCCAGGTTAATTAACATAACATATATACATATAAAGAAGTATTAATTAGGAGTTAGGATTTTAGATAGATAATCCACGTACAGAAATGACCTCTTTTTAATTTCTATTCAAGGGTTGGGCCGTTGGGGAGAATAGATCACGTACTAAAATATAGTAGTATATTTTATTCTAATAATTAATTTGAATATGTGAAATTTAAATACATACATACCCCAGCTTGAGAGAAGTATCAGAGCTGCTTTTGTCCTCCTCAGAATAAAGAACTAAGCCATGAGAGAGAGTCATAGACTCTGCTGCTGAATTTCCTCGTTCAATATTATTATTATTATTATTATTATTTCTTGTGCATCCAGTTTTCTGAACAAAAACTTTGATGTGTGAGCGAGAAATGTGAAAGATGTTGAACTACATTAATTAATTAATTCTCTCACCTCAGCTGCTTGCTGTTTTAAACTTGCATTTTCTTCCATTAGTTCTGATTCCTACATATATATTGGAAAAACAATAATGAAGTTGGTTATTGCAATTGTTTGGGTGCAAATTAAAAGGTTAGAATTGAAGGACGTCATAGACTTGCATCCGACAATATAATGATACTTGCCCTTGTCTTGAGCATGCCAATTTCGTCCAAAATCTTGTCATTCTGTAATCCATGCATGTAGCTAGGAGGATTAATCACAAGATAGATAAATAAAACACAAATTAAATTTCACGAAAATTAATTAATACCTTTAGTTTTTCGACACGGCTCAATCCTCCCTCTATCAATTTCTCTAGCTTCATCAAATCATTCAGGCTAAGCCCATCGAGCTCTTCTCCATTAAGTTGCCTGTCAAAAATCAGTGTTATTTTTCTTTCTTCATATATATATAGTTTTGATGAATGTGAGTGTGTTTTGTACGTATGTACTTTAACTCAATATTCAGGTCCACAATTTCCTTGGTGAGCATGTCTTTCTTACCACTTCCTGCCTAAAATGGGAAAGAAAGAGAAATAGGGTTAATTAAGAAGCTAACAGATGAGTTTCATGAAAATTTTGATTTTGTTAGCTTTGTAGGCAACATCATCATGCATGTGGGGAGGTGTGGTTAGTTTATTATAGGGGAAATTGCATACTTGGTACCATGACACTTTGCAATTTTGGTACCACTGAAAACCTAAATACATAATTTAAAGTTTAGTTACAATATTCATACCACCATTAAATTACAAATGCTCTAGAGAAGCAAATTATATTATACATCACACTTCAACATACATGACATTTAGATTCTAATTGCTTATTGGTTGTGTTAATTATTAAATGAATAATCCCATACATTCTTCTCATATATAGAGGAATTCTAGCTAAGCCATGCCATTACAAAAAATGTTAGAAATTGGAAAGCAAGAATACACTCAAATTAATTCAACCATATAGAGGAGTGAAAAGACATATAATTTCAACCATTCTTATCATGAATTTAGCTTTAATTGTTTTAAATGGGAGACTACATACTCTTTAGTCTTTACGTAATTAATCTTGTACGGGAAATTCTTACCCAAACCAGGTTTAGCCAACCCAAAGTAACTAAAAAGCAATTGCATTGCACTTGCTTTGGGATTGGATATAACTCCCAAGAGAGTGACCAATCACAAAGCAAATGCAATACACTTGCTTGGTGGTTGGATGGGTTTGGCCAAGCCAGACTTGGACAAGAATTTTCCATCTTGTACATACCATACCGAACTAGTATCAACATTGTGAAATTGTATAAACCTCGATCTCCTCTAACTAAGTACACATAATTAGTTAAACTAAAAGTCACATACATACATGCATTTCAACTTGGTGATGATTTTCAAGTAAGAAGAAGTAAATCAAATAATTAAGCAATGGTAATTAAGATGATCAATAAAATGCACTATATAGCTTGTACTCTAGAATAATTTATAAATGCAGATCGATCGATTGCAGAACTACAGTGAAATTTAATTAATTTACCTGAATACTGAGAGGTTGTTTGTTAGACTTGTCTGATTGCAGATTACGCTTTTGAATGAGTTGCATCATGCTGATCAAGAGCCACAATTAATAATTAAGATGTATATGTATGAATATATATATAAGAAACACTTAATTAGTTCTTGATTACATTAATTTGCATCCCATATAATTAATTATATCTACTACTACTAGAGGGATTGGCAGAACCACAGTACGTAGTTTTGTATACGTGTATAGTTAATCTCAAATATACTCCCTTAATTTTCTAAATAATCTATAAAGATTTTAAGAAATATATATAACCAAATTCAAGGACTATTTTAATAGTTTTTTACAATTTCTACCAAGAACAACTTATATGTACTTTTTAATAATATATATAGACAACAAAACCTCATAGATTTGATTTGATCCATCAATCAATGTTTATATGTAGTAGTACATAAAATAAAATCAAGATTAATTAATTTCTAATTTATGGAAAAATGTGGATCGGGATTTCATAAACACAAATAAATGTAAAATTCAACCATACATGACATTTACTACTATATATAAATATACATTTTGATTATAAAACAAACATGATACTGTATATATTAATGAATTGAATGAATTATTTCGTAAAAGTTAGAGTTATTAATTAACCTTGAGGTACCGGAATAGTTGAAGAGTTTGCCGGTGGCGGAGAAAACAATGAGGGCAATTTCGGCATCACAAAGGGTTGAGAGTTCTTGAGCTTTCTTGAAAAGTCCTCTTCTCCTCTTGGAAAAGGTTACTTGTCTTGTAGTCAAGTTATCAATCTTCTTGATCTGAATCTTTTGCCTCACCATTTCTATATATATATCTTTTTCACTGCCACATCATAAGTAACAAACACCAACATTTAAATTAATTACGTTACACAAATAAATAAAGATGAGATCGATCGATAGATGTTTTTTCTATTTAAGACATGGGTTGGGTTTTTAAAAAGAAAAAAGAAACTGCTATATATAGTACAAATAAAAAATATATGGACATAAAATCTTCATGGTACAATTCGAATCTCTGTAACATTTCAAAAAAATAAAAATATTTTGTAATTTTTGAGAGAGAAAACATTATACTAGTAGAGAGAAATGAATTTGTTTGTGCGTGTGAGTGTGTTTTCCTCCCAAAATAGAAAAAGAGGGAGAGTTAATTTTTGGATAGTATTTGCGTAAAAAGAGGTTGGGGTTGCATTTGCTTGCTAATTGAGGGAAGAAATCACATCACACCTGCTAGCTGCAGATGAACAGAAAGCTAACCCTAAAGAGAGATAGAGAGAGAACCAGCAGCCACTACATGGATGGATGGATGGATGGAATGAGGTTAAAAGCAGCAACTTGCAAATTGAATTGAAGGGTAGAGGATAGGGTCCTAGCTACCTAGCTAGGGCCTTGGGGGGGGGGGGGGTATGTATGTAGTATGTACTAGTACTAGTACTAGTACTAGTGTTACTGTGTATATATATACGTAGGAGATATTTCCTTCGATTGCTAATGTCTACAAATTACCTTTCTGTGTGCTTTATTGAAATTCTCATACCTTCCACCAATCATAAACTGATTAATTTTTCAGGAAATAATTTTATATTTTGACCTATATATATATGGATTTCTTTCTTTTTTTATTTTATTCTTTTCTTTCTCTCATACGTACCCCAACATATATTATCAGATTAACCCCGTACTATATATATATTCTATAACTATTATATTATTACATATGAACGAAATTAATGAACAATAAAGTTCATTACATTTCATAGATTAATATCCCAGCCTTTTCCAATAGTTAGAGATAAATCTCCCCTAGTTCCTTTTCTCTTTTAGTTGTCGGTAAAATCATTCTTATACCTCCTATGGAAAAGTCAAAATTTTGATTCTGACACGTAATGAATTATAAATATGTATCAACTTTCAAAACATGTAATTAATTACACGGATACCATTTTGCCATCAGAATAAATGTTTGGGGCCTCTTCTTCTTTTTTTTTTTTTTCGTATAATTCAGGTGTCCAAGTTTACACTATACTAATTATGGACCCTCGGAATCATTGTCCTAAAACTCTGAATGATCGTGGATGTGCCTCCACCAAGCATCGGGATCCCACCATACTGATGTACACTATGTGTACAAAGAGGTCTTGATCACAAATGACTTATGAAAATGCTGACATCCAAGTTCCAAATGAAATTCGAACCCCCACCCTTGCTGTTGGAGCAAATCTTATAAATTGTTGATCAGCCAGTTGGAGAAATGTTCTGGAGGCTTGTGGTCTCTTTGTTTAATATTTGGTATGGAGGTATATGAAATAATTTTGATTTTGCTTGTTTGATTTTTGAGAAATAATTTTTTTGGAAGAGTTTAAGTTGTAGGTGTAAAATGTGTAAGACTTTATAACGAATTATATTTGTTATGTAAAATAAATTATGTAAGAGATATGCATGTCAAATCAAAACAGTGTTGGTGTAAGAGATAGAAAGGTGGTTGTTTTTTTATCTTTTAGAAAATTAATTTGGAAAAAAGGAAAGAAAATAAATTTATTTCTAAAACTAAAATGTGTGTTTGTTTCGTTTTTCTCAAACACGAACTTTTATCCGAAAATGCGAGTGAGACAAACATGCCCTTGATATTTGTGGTGAAATAAAGTAAAATAAAATATATGATGGAGGTGTTTTCCGTACAAAAAGTAGAAAGAGATCATGGGTATATTGTACTATATGTTCCCCGCTGGCTCAATATCTCTTGATATGGTAAATCTTTTGGTTGTACTCAGCGCGGAGCACGCGCCTAGGATTTCCAAAATTATGTGTGTTATTTCATTACTAAGGTGGAAGAGGCTAAGACCAGTTCACTTTGTAGAAAACTCGATAGTTTTCCATAAAAATGAACTGAAATAATTTTTTGTTAATAAAAAAGTCACCTGCAAAATCGGTTAATAATAGCATGTCACAATTGTGGAAGTTACGCTTTTGCCCTCTCCTTGTTAAAAAAAAATTAAAACTTTGGTCATTTTCTTCACCAAGCTCAAGCGAACAGGTCGATCCCCAATTTTGTCCAACTGATTTCTAGAGGTTTGTGGACAATTGCTGCTCGTTTCCTCTTCTCTAGGGCCTAGGTAGAGTGTTTCCGAAGGTAATCTCGCATTACATATACTAATTGAGCTGGCATTTAATTCGGGCCGTGAGATTTCTGTTCGAATTTGATTGGAAAATTCAGAGGTTCGAGCCCTCAAGAACCTAAACGGACCGTGAATTCCATTCAAAATTGGTTCGGATTTCTTGAGGAATCTTCTTCTTTTTGTTCGGAGGTTTGATTATAGCATATTTCCTTCGCAATTAACAGCAGCTCTTGTTGAATTTTGCAAATTGGGCTTCAAATCATATTTCGGGTTCTTCGATTCTTGCGGTTTTTTGAGTGTTTTTGTTCTTGATTCTTGTTCTACATTACTTGTTTTGGTTCGTAGTGTTTAATTTCAGGTGTTGTTTGCTTAAATTTGATGATTGATTAATTGGCATACCACGTTTTTCTTTCTCTGATTTTTTCAACTTTTTTTTTGGATGATTTTTTGTGTTCATGAAAAGTACAATTGATTTCTTCCTCTGTTTTTTGTGATTGATTTCATGATTGATTTCTTCCTTGTTTGGCTTGTGGGAAGTTAATTGACAGACCACATTAGTGCCCTTGTTTGGCTTGTGGGAAGCACTGCGTTAAGCTTATGAGAACAACTAGTAGGAGAATTGAGCAGTAACTGGCAGAATTTATGATTGAGACTTGGAAAACTGCTTAATTTACTGAGGGAGATAAATCAAAAGCGTTTGATTTCATCTCTAAATTTTTGTTGTGCTGAGATTCTTACAGAAGAAGAAGAAGGGAGGAAGAAGGGCATTGAAGTAATTTCTCATGTTGGTGTAGTATATTATTTTGTAGGGTTACAAGTCACTTGTTTGTCAAATGACAACAAGTGACTGGTGAACTATCGACAATTTAGTCAAGACTGAACTGTCAATAACAAATTCCTAGTAAGGTTTAAGTTAGCACACTTGGTAAGTATGGTGTAGTTTTAGGCTTTCAGCCTTATGCCACGGGTTCGACACTCCACTCAAACATTTCACTTTTTTATTATACCTTGTGTCTTTTTTTCTTTCTCACTTTTTTATTATATCTTGTGTCTTTTCCTTTCTCATTGAGAAGATGATTAATACATTTAAATCTATAAACTATTAATGTAATTTATCCAAAAAAAAACCTATATTGATGATTATACATATTATTATTTTAACATTTAATATACTCCATTAATGAGCATTTTTTCTCAATTATTTTATGCTTTTTTTTAACAAATTATTTCTTCCGATTTCAAGGATTTTTTTTACAAAACAAACATTTTATGTTACGATTTTCACTAAAAATAAATTTTATAACATAACCGAAAACGAGTTTTTATTTAGATTACAAACTTCTATTTATTTTGTAAAAGGATTGTTGATTCTTTCAACATGGGATCAATCATAGACCATTTGTACTAATCAACAAAATATTATCGATACAATTTAAATGATACTATTTTATTAAGATATTTATAATTTATTGTTTGTGGAACAATTATTATTTTATTATGACTTTTGCTGTCATTTATTATTACTTGTTATACATAACTAATAACTGATCTTATTGAGGAAAAAATTAAAATTTAACAACGTATATTTGTTGTGGAATTATATTTAATTAGTACATATACTTGCAATTTTTTTCTTCTAAAAGAGTATTTTTAAAATTAAAAATTATACAAATATATTCACGAGTAATTCAATGAAAAAAGTTTAAGTGAATTTGTCATTTAATTATGTATCTGAAATAATTTCAATAATTAATAAGAATTTTTGCATTTAAAAAAAATAGGTACTTTTTTAATAATATAAGGATCCAATTTTATAATTCGTCTAGGACTCGCAAATATCTAGGATCGGCTTGATTGTACTCACACTTTTCAAATTTTAGATAGTTACTCGTAAATTGGGAAAATTCTTGTCCAAGCCTGGCTTGGCCAAACCCATCCAACCACCAAGCAAGTGTATTGCACTTGCTTTGTGATTGGTCACTTTCCTGGAAGTTACATCCAATCCCAAAGCAAGTGTATTACACTTGCCATGTAATTAGTTTAGGTTCGGCCAAACCCGATCTGGGTAAGAATTTCCCCGTAAATTGACCATGTCCACATGATACGGCCCTCAACTAATTTTTGACAAATTTATGAATTTTTATTTTTTTCCTTTTTTCTTTTCAAGGGCACCATCTCCTGATAACATTTCATCATTATTTTTTTCTCAGATTTATGGCCTCACATAAAATTAAATATACTAAAATGATATTATTTATATTAAAACACTAAGAGCCTGTTTATTTGGATTTTGTTGTAAATAATTTAAATTATATGAATGTCCATTAATCTTGTAACCCCCAATTTTGTAATCCCCAATTTTGTAACCCCCTAATAAATTATATATTCTCATTTATGTTATTTTGTAACCTACATTTTGTATTTGAATTTCAAGGCCTATAAATAGTGCCTATGTATGATGCTTGTAAAAATCAATTCACATGAATAAGAAATACTTTATCTACTATTTTACTCTCTACATTTTTAGTTGTCTTCTTATTTTAGTATAATTTTATAACACGTTATCAGCACGAATTCGCTCGAAATTCGAAGTTGAAAGTTGGAAGTTGGAAGTTCTTGATTCATCACAAGTATTGTTGCTGCATATTAATCTAAGGTATAATTTATTATTTATGTTTGATTCCGAAATGAAAAATAACCTGTTTACGTAAAAGGAGTTCTAAAACTTGTTTTCATAAACTGTTTACTTGATTAAGAGATTAATCATTTTTGGACAGAAAACTGTTTCGCTTTCCAGATTTCCTTTCAAAATCTTGATATAGAAATTGTGATTATACTAACAACTAACAATTTCTGGTGTAAACGTATCCATACTAGAATTTGTTACAAAATTATTTCACAAAGACTTTGGTGGTGATCTGCTTGAATAGAAATTTTGTTTACCACATAAACTTGGTTTTGCCACATAAAATTGTTTACAAATAGTGGTACATTTTCGAAGGATCTGGGAAAATAATTTTTGGGTGGTGTATTGAAAATTGTTACTGGAAGTTTACTTGATCTTTGTTAATCAATTTTCCTACAGAAAGTATAAAGTGGTTGCAAAATTGTTTGACTGGATTTCTAATATAAAAAGGATTTTTGTATACTTATTTTCGAACAAAATAGTATACATAGTTTCAACTGAAACTTTTGAACAGAAATATTTACAATTTTGTTAGATATCTCAAATTAATTTTCGGACTTCATTTTAATATGTTCTAATAAAATATTTTATTTAAAATTTTATTTGAGACATCTAAAGATATTTGGTTTATCCCTTAAATACTTATAATGCATTCTAACTATTCTATTTATTTAATCTAAGCTTGCATTATGTCGAATCTCACAAAACTCGAGTTCGCGGCCCTTGACATTTCGGGCAAGAATTATCTATCGTGGGTACTAGATGCTGAGATTCACCTAGATGCTAAAGGTCTAGGAGATGCAATTGTGAAAGGAAAAGAAGCATCCAATCAGGAAAAGGCAAAAGCAATGATTTTCCTACGTCATCATCTACATGAAGGATTAAAAGCGGAATACTTAACTGTCAAAGATCCGCTCGAACTATGGAATAATTTGAAAGAACGTTACGACCATCAAAAAACGGTAATCTTACCTAAGGCTCGTTATGACTGGATACATTTACGGTTACAAGACTTTAAGACCGTAAGTGAATATAATTCAGCAGTTTTTAAAATTAGTTCTCAATTAAAATTATGTGGAGAAAAAATAACTGATGAGGACTTGTTAGAGAAAACATTCTCAACTTTTCACGCTTCTAATGTGCTCCTGCAGCAGCAATACCGTGAAAAAGGCTTTAAAAAATACTCTGATTTAATTTCATGCCTCTTGGTGGCTGAGCAAAATAACGAGTTGTTAATGAAAAATCATGAAATAAGACCCACTGGATCTGATCCATTCCCATAAGTGAATGTAGCAGTGCATGGTAATTTTGACAATGGAAGATACCGTGGGCGCGGGCGCGGGCGCGGTCGTGGTCGAGGCCGTGGTCGTGGCCGTGGTCGAGGAAGTAACAATTACCATTATTATGGTGGTAACAATAACTATGGCTACAAAAAGAATAACAATAATGAAATAAAAGAGAAGGGTGGTCCAAGCAACCCTTCAAAAAGTGGTCCGAAATATCCTTCAAAAGGCAGTGGAAACATATGCTTTAAATGCGGCATGAAAGGGCACTGGTCACGCACCTGCCGTACAGCTGAACATCTCGTAAAACTTTATCAAGCATCAATCGAGGGGAAAAATGCGGAAACTAATTTAACATACAAAAATGATGATGCGAATGCCACTTTTGGATATAAAGATGATGGCGTTGATTATAATGTTGAAGCAAATTTTGCCTACAAAAATGATAACTTTGACAACCTTGATGATTTTACTCACTTGGATGTTGAAGATTTTCTTGATAATCAAGGTGGAAGAATTGGGGACAAAAATGCTTAAGAATAATTAAATTATTGGTTTCATTTGAAGTTATGTTTCAAAATAAAATAAAATTTTTGTTTTCAGTATCTCTTTTCGGATGTTTTTAGTTGTAATTTCATTTTTTTTAAGGTATGAATAAAATATCTCTTACGATGTATTGTTTTCTTTATGAAGAATATGGATTCCCCCAGTTCTTTGGTTGGACCCAAGATCAAACATGACGACATATGTCTCGCAGACTGCGCTACAACACATACTATACTTAAATATAAAAAATACTTTTCTGAATTTATAGCAACTAATGCAAACGTTAACACTATATCGGGTAGTGCAAAATTAATTGAAGGCTCCGGAAGAGCTACTATATTATTACCCGAAGGGACCAAAATAGTTATAAATGATGCTTTATTCTCTAGCAAGTCCAGAAGAAACTTGTTGAGCTTTAAAGATATCCGCCGAAATGGATATCATATTGAGACTACAAATGAGAATAATAAGGAGTACTTACATATTATAGTTGCTACATCAGGAATAAAACGTGTATTGGAAAAACTACCCGCATTATCTTCCGGTTTGTACTATACTACTATTAGTACAATTGAAACGCATGTTGTAGTAAACCAAAAGTTTAATGACCCAAGTGCATTTATTATTTGGCATGACCGGTTAGGCCATCCCGGATCAACTATGATGCGTAAAATTATTGAGAATTCAAATGGTCATTCATTGAAGAACCAGAAGATTCTTGAATTTAAAGAATTCTCATGTGCTGCTTGTTCTCAAGGTAAATTAATAAGTAAGCCATCTCCAGTGAAAATTGGGATTGAGTCTCCAGCATTTCTCGAACGAATTCAAGGTGATATATGTGGGCCCATCCATCCACCATGTGGACCATTTAAATATTTTATGATTTTGATAGATGCATCCACAAGATGGTCACATGTGTGTTTATTATCAACTCGCAACCTTGCGTTCGCGAGATTACTTGCTCAAATAATCAAATTAAGAGCACAATTCCCAGATTATGCAATCAAGACAATTCGTCTTGATAATGCTGGTGAATTCACATCTCAGGCTTTCAACGATTATTGTATGTCAATTGGAATAACAATTGAAAGTCCTGTTGACCATGTTCATACACAAAATGGACTAGCCGAATCTTTTATTAAACGCCTCCAATTAATTGCTAGGCCATTACTTATGAGAACAAAACTCCCTATTTCAGCGTGGGGATATGCCGTTTTACATGCAGCAGCACTTGTGCGCATCAGGCCAACAAGTTATCATAAATTCTCCCCATTGCAATTAACTTTTGGCCAGGAGCCAGACATTTCCCATCTTAGAATTTTTGGATGTGCGGTATATGTTCCAATTTCCCCACCACATCGCACAAAGATGGGTCCCCAAAGAAGGTTGGGAATATACGTTGGTTATGAATCACCTTCTATAATTAAGTATCTTGAACAAATGACGGGAAATTTATTTACAGCACGGTTTGCCGATTGTCATTTTAATGAAACAATATTCCCGACATTAGGGGGAGAGAATAAAGAGCTGGTAAAAGAAATTACATGGAATGTACCGACATTATCTTATCTAGATCCTCGAACAAATCAGTGTACACTAGAAGTTCAAAAGATAATTCATCTGCAAAATATTGCAAATCAACTGCCAGATGCATTTACTAATCTAAAAAGAGTTACTAAATCTCATATACCAGCTGAGAATGCTCCGATTCATATTGATGTCCCAGTAGGACAATCTGCTAGTGCAAATGAAAGTAAGCCACGTCTAAAACGTGGTAGACCAATCGGTTCCAAGGATAAAAATCCTCGTAAAAGAAAAGGAGCAAACACTGAAGATGGTCATATTGTGGAGGCAAGTACTCATAAAGAGTTGTATGACATAACTAATGATAATACCCCAGAAGAGGTTCAGGTACCTGAAAATAATGAAAATGAAGAGATCTCAGTAAGTTATGTCACTACGAGAGAAAGATGGAACCGAAATAAAACAGTTGTCGACAACAATTTTGCATATAATGTTGCTGTGAAAATTATAAACGAGAATGAGGATCTTGAACCTAAATCTGTTGAAGAATGTAGTCATAGAATAGATTGGCCAAAATGGAAAGACGCAATTCAAGCAGAATTAAGTTCACTTTCGAAACGTGAAGTCTTTGGACCAGTAGTCCAAACACCCAAAGGAGTAAAACCTGTTGGGTATAAATGGGTATTTGTGCGAAAACGAAATGAGAAAAATGAAGTTGTTAGATATAAAGCACGACTAGTAGCACAAGGGTTTTCGCAGAGACCTGGAATTGATTATGAGGAGACTTATTCTCCTGTGGTGGATGCAATTACGTTTAGATATCTTATTAGTCTGGCAGTACGTGAAAAACTAGATTTGCGTCTAATGGATGTTGTTACAGCCTATTTATATGGCTCGCTGGATACAGAAATTTATATGAAAGTCCCTGAAGGATTTAAAATTCCCAATGCATGTGGAAACTCCCGGGAAAATTGTTCAATACGCTTGCGTAAATCTTTATATGGACTAAAACAATCTGGGCGTATGTGGTATAATCGGCTTAGTGAATACTTGTCAAAAGAAGGTTATAAAAGTGATCCGATATGCCCATGTGTATTTATAAAAAGATCCAGATCAGAGTTTGTTATAATAGCTGTTTATGTTGATGATCTGAATATTATTGGAACTCCAGAAGAGCTTCAAAAAGCAGTTGATTATTTAAAGAAAGAATTCGAGATGAAAGATCTTGGAAAAACAAAGTTTTGTCTCGGTCTGCAGATCGAGCACTTATCAAACGGAATTCTTCTTCATCAATCAACTTATATAGAAAAGATTTTAAGACGATTCTACATGGATAAAGCTCATCCGCTAAGTACCCCAATGGTTGTAAGATCTCTAGATGTGAAAAAAGACCCTTTTCGTCCTCGTGAGGATAATGAAGAACTCCTTGGTCCTGAAGTGCCATATCTCAGCGCTATAGGAGCATTGATGTATCTTGCTAATAGTACACGTCCTGATATATCTTTTGCTGTAAGTTTATTAGCAAGATTTAGTTCTTCTCCTACTCGTCGACATTGGAATGGAGTGAAGCATATATTTCGATACCTCCGAGGAACAATTGATATGGGGTTATTTTATACCAATAATTCAAAATCACAATTGGTTGGCTATGCTGATGCGGGATACTTATCTGATCCACATAAAGCTCGCTCTCAAACAGGTTATGTGTTCACAAATGGAGGAACGGCCATTTCATGGCGTTCTACTAAACAAACTTTAGTTGCCGCTTCCTCAAATCATGCAGAAATAATCGCAATGCATGAGGCAAGTCGTGAGTGCGTTTGGCTAAGATCGATGAGTCATCATATCCAAGGGATGTGTGGTATAATATTTGAGAAAAATACCCCAACAATCTTATATGAAGATAACACAGCCTGCATAGCTCAACTAAAAGAAGGTTACATTAAAGGAGATTGAACGAAACATATTTCACCAAAATTCTTCTTCACTCATGATCTTCAGAAGAATGGTGATATAGATGTTCAACAAATTCGTTCATCTGAAAATCTAGCAGATTTGTTAACCAAGGCATTGCCAACTGCCACTTTTGAGAAATTGATTAATAAAATTGGGATGTGTCGACTTAAATCCATTAAGTGATTTTGTTATCAGGGGGAGTAAATACATGTTGCACTCTTTTTTCCTTAACTAGGTTTTTGTCCCACTGGGTTTTTCCTAGTAAGGTTTTTTAACGAGGCACATAACTATTTTATGGACATCCAAGGGGGAGTGTTGTAAATAATTTAAATTATATGAATGTCCATTAATCTTGTAACCCCCAATTTTGTAATCCCCAATTTTGTAACCCCCTAATAAATTATATATTCTCATTTATGTTATTTTGTAACCTACATTTTGTATTTGAATTTCAAGGCCTATAAATAGTGCCTATGTATGATGCTTGTAAAAATCAATTCACATGAATAAGAAATACTTTATCTACTATTTTACTCTCTACATTTTTAGTTTTCTTCTTATTTTAGTATAATTTTATAACAGATTTGTCATTGTGATACTAGAAATTTTAGGGATTAGTGAAATTTAAGGAAAGTAAATTGCCATTTTGTTGATTTTTGAGTGCGACAAGACAATCGTCTGAACTGGACTGTGTTGCCACTGAAATCGCAAATTGGGCCTCTGAGCACTGGACTGAAGAGATTAAAAAGTTTGGGGTCGTCGGCCTAAACGGAGATTCATATATTAATTGGAAAGCCCACAACTTGTCTAAATGGGCTGAGATTGTTTATTTTCGATCATATAAAAAGAAAATCTTGCAAGCTCCTATTTGTGCAGTGCTTACAGTGTCTGCATCAATCTAGTCACTCTTGTCTTGTGCAATCCCGATAACGCCCTCATCAACTTTATCACACGTGTTCTTCTTTACCCATTTCCGTCCACTCTCGCAACTAAACCTCACTTCCCCCTCACTTGAGATAATTAATACAGAAATAAAAAAACAAAACAAAAATAGAAAATCCAAACTATGGAACCCCCATTTTTCACGTCCACACGCGCGGAGGCTCTACGATGGCTAACAATTGCGGAGAAGCTACTCTCGGCGCGTGACCTCATGGGTAGCAAGTCCTTCGCCACGCGTGCGCGTGATTCCGATCCTACACTCTCCCACGCCAACCAAATCCTCGCCGTAGCCGACACTCTTCTTGCCGGAGATCGTCGGATCGGCAACAACGATTACGACTGGTACGCGATCCTCCGCCTCACGCCGCCGCAGGGCCGTGATCCCGAGCTCATCGCCTCCCAGTACCGCAGCCTTGCCCTATTACTCAACCCGCAGAAGAACAAATTCTCCTTTTCCGACGAGGCCTTCCGCCTTGTCGTCGACGCCTGGTCTGCTCTCTCCGATCCGTCGAGGAAATCCGTGTACGATAAACAGCTAGCTTTTTATCTACACCAGCAGCAAAATTTCATGATTTTCGGAGATAACGACGCAGCCGCCGCGAGTGGCGTTTCTCAGCCGCAGGTGCATGTTGGTGGGAGTAGCAGCGGTGTGCCAAGTCATTTTGCTCAATTTCAACCTCAGAGTTTTTCGAATTTTAATTCGGCTACAAATTTCGGTTTTGGGTCTGGTTTGGGTTCTAAATCGAGTCATGAACCTGTTAATGTAAACCAGGAACAGGTGAATACTTATAAGCAGAAAGAAAATTACGGGAATGCTAGTGATAGAACATCTAGTCATAAAGTGAGTGAGAATGTATTAGAGAGGAGAGAGGATAGGGCAAATGTGGATGTGCCGGAGGAGGATGAGGACAGAGTTGATGAACCAAAAAATGGCGGTGATAGGTCAACTTTCTGGACCGCGTGTCCTTATTGCTATTACATGTACGAGTATCCTAACATGTATTCTGATTGTAGTTTGCGGTGTCGGAATTGTAAGATGGTTTTTCAAGCAGTGGCGATTCCATCGCCACCACCGATTGTGGATGGGCAGGAGGGATACTTTTCTTGTTGGGGGTTTATTCCGTTGGGTTTTTCGATGGAGAATTGGGAAAAAAATAAGGGTGCTACTCCTGCTTGGACCCCTTTTTCTCCTATGTTTACATGCCCCCAAATGGGGAATAATGTGAATAAAAAGGGGGGTAGAAAGAAAAGTTCGGGTCCTAGAGTCTACGTTGATGATGATGAGGTTTTCGTGGCGTTCTCGGATTCAGATGAGTCCGATGATGATTGGCAGAACGGTAGCCAGAAAAAGAAGAAAAAGAAAGCAAAATATGTCAAGGGAAAGGGGGCTAATGGAAAGCCCAATAAAAGTGCGAAAATAACGGAACTTGATAAAGGTAAAAATGTAGACGTGCAAGATGTTAATGTATCTCAAGTTGGAGTGGAGATGCCTGAAAAAACGAGTGAGCCGAGTAAGAAAGGGTCAACAGGCAATGCTCGTAAACAACCTGGAAGGGTTGCAAAGAATTTCGGAAAGTTAGATTTAAATGTGGAGCTCAGCAATGAAGCTGAGGAGCCTGCACCTAGGGTGAATCCAGGGAATGGACAAGGGCGTGGGGAGGATGATAACATTGCAGGAATTGGTTTTTTTGAAGGTCTTGATGAATTTCTAAGTAGCCTTCCGATTCTTAATGTTGTAGGCGATGACAAGTTTGTCAAGGCGGCTTAATAGAGTAAGTTGTGAGACTCTTTTCTTGCTTGTGGCTGTATGTGATTCCAAGGTATAATGTAGTAAGCCTTGTCTTTAATTATAAATTTCGCTTGTAGAAGTAGTAGTGAATAATGTGGATAAATCAAATATGTACTATTGGTTGTGTTCAATTGTGGAGAAATTGCAGCTTGGTACCCTTTTGATTTTTTTTCACAGCCGATTTCCTATTTCTACACCACTAGGTCTATGATTTGCCCAGCACTCTTGTATCCAATAATTTTTCCATTAAGACATCTCTTGTACACCACTAGTCTTGTGACTGGTTATTATGTAGGTGCCTTTCTTTGACCGAAGAATTAAGATAGCTGCGAGAAACTTCATCTCATCCTGTACACAGTAAAAGTAGTTCTGAAGGCCAAAATTTGGAAAAGGACATCTTTATATTTAGATCTGCAAGGCAAATCAACTCCCTCCTACCAAAATGGATCAGCCATTCTTGATTGATCTACCACCAGAAATCATCTTAAGTATTCTCTCGAGACTTCCACTCAAAACCATCGTCAGTTGCAAATGCATTTGCAAGTCATGGTTAGAAATGCTCGAGACTCCCGAGTTTGCCAAGTACCATCTTTCACGTTCAGTCCCAGGCTTAATTGTCAGCGGGCACAACTCAATGTCATTAAAAATATTTGAATTTGTAGATGAGCTCGAGCTTGAACACCATGAGCTTCACTACAATCCAGTCATAGAATTCAATGGCAATATGGGTATGGAAGGCTCGGCTAATGGTTTGATTTTCTTGAGCAGGGTAAATACCCAGCCTGATGCTCTTTATGTATGCAATCCAATCACCCATGAGTACATTGAGCTTCCATATCTCGACCCTTGTCAATATCCTAGCATAGTCACGTACGGATTTGGAGTAAGCAAAACGAGTAGTAAATATAAGGTTGTTCGGGTTTACCATGAATGTGTACGTGATCCTGAAACAGGTTTGTTAGTGAGCATTCCCAAGTCTGAATGTCGGGTTTACACTCTTGGAACAGGGTCATGGAGGAGCATTGCGCCTCGTCATTCTTATGTATACAATTGTCAGTCGACTGGTGCGTTTCTGAATGGAAATCTCCACTGGTTGGTAGCAGATTTGGAAGGGTCCTTTTTAATTTCTTGTTTTGATCTTGAAACAGAACTATTTAACACATTTTCTCCTCTCCCTCGTCTTCCGGGAAGAAGAAGATTTCTAGGTGACCTTTCGGTATTTGAGGATTTCCTGTGTATATGTGATAATACCTCAGATGATGAAATTGTTATCTGGATGATGAAGGAATATGGGATTGAGAAATCTTGGAGAAAAGAATATGTCATCAACAAAATTCCCGATATGGCTGGTCAATCTTATGAATGTGTTTATCCATTGAAAGTTTTCAAAGATGATATTTTGATTTCATGGGGGAGCTTCAACTTGTTCCTATTACTCCAACAAGACCAAAAAAACTAGTCCAAACTTGAGTTGTTTGAACTCCATCTCCATGGATATTGAGTGACGACTTCACATTTCAAGCTTTCGTTCACTTAAATGTTTTGATATGGAGACTGTAAGAAAGTTTTGATTTTCTTTTTGGTATTTCTGAAACATCCATCGGTAATGAATTAGTTTCATGTTTTGTAACTAACTACGAAAGTCTAAGTTGATTTACCACATGGGCAATGCTAATAGCAGTTCATTTTGTGAAAAACTGCAAACAACAGTTTTGGTCAAAAATACACTAAAAACATTAAATATTAATATAATTGTGACTCGTATGGGTGATAATTAGTCAGTTGTCTTTTGTGGAATTGACCTTGAAATTATAATTTAACCCTTTTTGGATTTGTAATAAAATAAAAGGGATCGACCTCCCCTGATATTTGGGTTAATTATTGTCCAATTCTCTCGCTATTTTATAATTACATCCATGTCCCCCACATTTGAAAAATCTTACAAAATGATATGAAATGATCATATTGTCCTCATCAGTTTTAATTAAAAATAATAAAAAAAAATCAGATTAACATGATGTCCTATTTACCCTTACAAGGGATAATTACATCGGCCTCCCATGAGGTTTGAGCTAATTATTGCCCAAGTCCCGCTCAATTTCATAATTACATCCACCTCTCCCCCCACATTTGAAAAATCTTACAAAATGATACACAATATTATCCTTGCAATGATACAAAAAGTTACAATATTACCCCTGCAAAAATTAATTTTATACATAAAAAAACTCTAACCCTAACCTCCGCCCCACCCCACCTCCACCGTCCCAACCTCGCAAATATCCTCCCAGGTCGTGTCGTCGACCTGATTCGAACCCTAGGCTTTCCAGGTCGGTTGCGCGGTCTGGGAGGAGATTTGCAAGGTTGGGGACGTCAGGTGAGGGGTTGGGGACCGGCGGATCGGCGGATGCGGGGTTTCGGGATTGGTGGGGTGCTAGGGATGATGAGGGTTTTTTTTTTATAAAAAACAATAATAATTTATATTAAAATACTTTATTGATTTATTAATATTAGTATTTTTATATAAATAAGATATGATTTTAATATTATTGTATTTAAGTAAGAAATATTAAAAAATATTTATGAATTTATAATAACTACTATTTTATTAAATCGAGTATTTTTAATTCTTGTGAAAAAAATTATTGATTTTATAATAACTATTTTGAGAGAACTGCATTTTTGGTACAGTGTTATAGGTCAATTCTCATTTTTGGTACTGAGCTTTATGGGTCCAACACATTTGGCACAGAGCTTTAACAAACAGTGACACATTTAATGCAACCATTAAAAATTGCCGTTAAGTGATGACATGACAGTTAAGTCTAATTGCAAATTTAATGACATTACTTATGTTGATTGATAATTTTACCCCATAATATTTCAGGTTACCAAAAAATTCCACATCTCCAAATTTAGTGACGATTTTAGTCCACATTGTTGTCAAATTTGAAAGTTGATTCGAATAACACCACGTGCGGACCAGTTTGAATATTTTACTTATTATATTCAAATAACTAATTTCATTTATAAAAACTGTTAATAAATTAAATAATAATTTAACATAAATATCACCAAAATTAAGAAAATATATTCTTTTCAAATATAAGATTTATATAATAGTATTAATATATTTAAAATTTATTAAAATAATAAATTATATAACTAAAAACTATTTAATATTTATTGAATAATAAATAATAAATAACTGTAATATTAAAAAAAAATTCCAACCCTACCCACCCACCCACTACTCCCCTTCCCAGGCCACCGCGGGCCTGAATCTTCAGTCCCAGGCCACCGTCGGCTAGGATTCGGTCCCAGCCGCGGTGGCCTGGGATCGAAGAACCCAGGCCGTCGGAGGCCTGGTATCGGGGTAAGGGGGTTGGGTGGGCAGGGTGGGGTTGGAATTTTTTTTAAAATTAAAATTAATTATTATTTATTATTTTAATAAATATTAAATAGATTAATGCTATTATATAATTTTATATTTAAAAAGAATATGTTTTCTTAATTTTGGTGATATTTATGTTAAATTATTATTTAATTTATTAATAGTTTATAAATCAAATTAGTTGTTTAAATAAAATATATAAAAATTTTAAATTGGTCCACACGTGGTCTTATTCGAGTCAATTTTAAAATTTGACAACATTGTGGACTAAAATCGTCACTGGTTTTGAGATGTACGGCTTTTTTGGTAACCCAAAATGTTATGGGGTAAAATTATCAGTCAATATAAGTAATAGCATCAACTTTGCAATTAGACTTAACTGTCACATCACCCCTTAACGACAATTTTTAACGGTTGTACCAAATATGTTACAATTTGTTAAAGCTCTGTACCAGATATGTTGGACACATAAAGCTCAGTACAAAAAATGGGAATTGACCTTTAGCTCAGGACCAAAAATGCAATTCCCTCTAACTATTTTGGTTAAAAGTTTAAGAAAAAATTTAGTAAAACATGTGAGCATTTTTATAATGTCTAATAATTACTGTTCAAGTTTATTTTTCTTCTCATGATTAAACATAATTCATTAATTTATCCCTGTACCTAAATTATGGAAAAATTGAAATTATTAAAATTACGGGTTAAATGTATTTGCATTTTTTTATTTATGTTCAACAATATCTTTTTCTTATAATTAACCATAATATATTTACTTTTCCTTGTAATTTAATTATAAAAGCATTAGGATATTTTTTTTTGGAAAAACTCATTGATGTGTTATTATATTTTTATTTCAAAAATACATATATACTACTATTAAAATTCATTTATTCTTTTAAACCTAATACATTCATTTATTCTTTTACTTTAAAAAATTGAAATTATTAAAACTACGGGTTAAATGTAGAGTTGAATATATTTACATTTTTATTTATGACTGCAACGTTTTTTTTTTTCTTATAATTATCCATAATTTATTTATTTTTCCTTGTACTAAGCATTATGAAAAAATTGGAAAAAAAAATTTATGTGTTATTATATTTTTATTTTAAGAATACATATACACTAATAAACTAACTATAAGTTTCATGTAAATTTATAACATATGAACCCATACAAATTGCAAAGAAATCCCTCTTATGTACCAAACATTACAAGGGTATTATTATCCAACAAAATAGGTACAGTTACCTCAAGCGTAAAATAGAAAGTTCACTAAAAATTTGACGATGACGTCATCAAAATGTAAGGTTTCGAAACATCAGGAGAGGTGGATGTAATTATGAAATTGCGAGGGGATTGGGCAATAATTACCCCGAACCTCACCAAAAGCATAATAACTATGGAGTACTAGACTCACCATAAACAATCCACAACATATATATATATATATAGGACTAGTAGCATAATCTAAACACCAGTCCACCACCAAAGCATTTTTATTCCTTTCTTTCCCTGCCATTATTCAATTTCATTACAACACAAAACACCCTATACTCACTCCAAACACACATTACATTACATTACAAATCAATCATCCAACAAAATATTAGATGAATTAACAGAAACAATACCCTAATCAAATCAATTCCACCATTGGTGCACTGCAATTCCTTCATCCTTAACTTTACCATACAATGCCAAACACTGCCAATATGCCCTTCTGTTCCCACTCTCTTCACCTTCATCATCCTGCCATTGATTCTTGCATTCCAAGAACAATTCATCCACAAGACACAATGTCTTGTCTTTTAGCATTTCCTCCACCACATGCGCTTCCGCTTTCATCACCACATAGTCCTCGCGCCTCACGTGCTTCACAAGCCACCTTGATAAATCCGTCTCTCGAGAAGTTCCTTCATTGTCGTCCTTTGCCACAACCTCCACATCATAAACTTGGAATTCTTGATCCCTTGTGGGATAGTTCTTGTAAAACCAATCTAACGCGTTCGAGCCATCCGAGATGAAAACTCGTCTTGGATACTCATCCAATGAATCCTTCAATAAATCAGGAAGGAATTTGATTTTTCTTGATTTCTTAGTCAATGTTGCCCTCCTTGGGGGCTCAAGATAAACGTCCTCCAATCCCTTCAAAGCAGCTCTCTTTTCCTCCGACGTGGCACCACACAACACTTGTTCTTCTTCTGAATTCTTCGCTTTAGCCCCTGCTATTTTCCTCATTGCCACCACCGTGTTCTCGAATCTTCTAAGATACACCATCTTGTAATTCCGTAGCTGGTTTAAGGGATCATTACTCAATGGTGAGATCACAATACCACTACCATCTTCCAGGATTTCGTCAATCACCTGAATCCCTTCGAAATTTGGTACAAACACAAAATCAAACACCTCGTGTGCGACCCCCCTCATATCTCCGATAGCCAAATCAATGCCGGCGTCTTTTACAAACTCGAAAACCTCGTTGATTTCATGACCGGCATGAACGAAACCCTTGTGACCTTTCTTGATTAGGCCTTCGTCCAACAAATCACGTAACAAAATTGGCAGGATTTTGAACGCATCCGAATTGGGGTCCAACTCGTAAACTGCAGCGTTTTGAGGGGGGGCGAGTCCACCCATCATAGAGCCAATCGAAGGCAATGCGAGAAGAAACATTGCCAAAAACAGTGATCTCGACATTATACGAAGAACACGTGAATTAGGTAGCTTAATAATCAAAAGGGTATTATAATTCATCTCATTCACATCATACCCACTACCATTCTTCTTGGCTCGGCATCCTTGAACCGACATTTTATCCATCTCAAGCAATATTCGTACTAGAACAATTTTTTTCTTTTTTCAATCGCAGGATTTGAGCAATGAATGGCACGAGAACTTACTTTTCAAAGAAAAATTAACAAAACCGCGGTGGTTGATGAAAAACCCTAGCGTGTACAAAATCTGGAAGCGGTGTGATTTCCACCCACGAGAGCAACACGAGTAGTTCGAATTCTACACCATAGGAGATACAATGCTCTAATTCTAGCGATTTCCATGCTCCCTTTTTTGTTGTCTTCTTATCCCTCTCTCTTTATATTTTCTCTTCACATGATTTGGGAAATGCTAGATCTGAAATTAAACCAGCATCAACGAGAGAGAGAGAGAGAGAAAGAAATTGTGATGATGGCAGAGAAAGAAGGGAGGATGGTGTGAAAAATTAAATGAAAAAAGAAAGCAACAAGATTGTTGTTGCTATGCAATAATGAATTTATTTATCGTAATTTTTTAACTTTTTTTGTGTGTTGGGAATGAGAATTGTGTGGAAAAGGTAGTGAGATTTATATGGTCAGTGAATTGAAGGAAAATTGAGCAGAGCAGTGGTTCTTTTTGTTGCGTGTGGGGACCGCGGAGAATCAAGGGCCATTGTTTTATGTTTCAAGTTTTGTGGTCCTTGTCTTCTTCGTAGGTGCTGCAATTAAGGTGGGGATGATGAGGGGCGCTCCAAATTTTAAAGAAAATAATTATCCTAGTGTGTGTTGATTGAATAAAGATTAATATCAAATAATGTTATTCAAAATTCGATTTTATTTTTTTTTAAAAATTAATTGGGTTTGATATTCGGTTCGCATTTTTTATTTTGATTAGAAAATCTCACTTGAATTTGATTTGTTATATATAATAAATCAAGTTTTCATAAAATTTATGGTCTGATAATCAATTGGGATGTCTTTAAGAATCAGTTTGAGACCGACTTGGATATATAGGCTTGAAAAAAATATTAGAATCATGAGAAAAATGAAATACATATAACTAAAGAAATAGTAGATCGTAAGAAAAATGAACTACAAATAACTGTGTGAAATGTCACTTAGAATACGGGACTGGACCTTACATGTGTCCAATCTCAACCAATGGTGGAGCTAGGTTGGGACTGCTGGAGGCTATAGCCCAATAAATAATTTAGTATAATCAATGAAATTCACACCTATGTCTTGGACAATGTGAACACAATTTAATGCGAAAATAATTTTAAAATCATATATTTTAGAAAAACATAGGGTGATGTGGGCACAAGATACTCTGTACCACTTTTGGTGTACCACTTAAGTGTATCACCACTAAGTGATTGACACATGTATATGTGAGAATTATTATAATTGTCATATGTGCAAGTGTCAATTAATTAATGATGATACACTTAAGTGGTACACCAATAATTTTAAAATTATATATTTTAGAAAAACATAGGGTGATGTGGGATCTCACTCCACATGTAATAACTACATTTATATGCTGCATCACATGTATTTGATGACGTGGTGTAACGATTATATTACATAATTTCTCCTATAGCCCCCACTCATTTTTTTTAATTATACTATTGATATTTTAGGATATTAAAGTTTAACCCCCAAAATATTTTAAAATTACAAATAAGCCCCCACATATATGAATATTACAGACACCAAAGGAATGTTCTCTTTTTACAGAACAATTTAAGCCAAGCTCGTTCTTCTGAACGTAGAATAAAAAATACAGCGAGCTTTTCTTTGCCGTGTATTTTAGTAGATTTTTTAATTTTATTTTGGTTATTAAAATTACCCCATAGATTAAAGTTTTGTGTTCGTAGTATGTTTCAATCAGTCAAATACTAGCTAGAAACTATTCGAGAACTTCTCGAAATTTTTCAAAAATGTTTTAGGAACATTTAAAAGAATTGTAAATCAAAGAAATGTGTTGAATAGAACCATATAATATAGTTTCTTTCTTGTGCATATTTCGGTAAACTATGGCAACGTTTCGAAAACATTAGGAAAATTGTAATTTTTTAACTGAATTAAGTAAAATAAGAGAGCCTCAAGACAAATAAATAGTTTCGGCATTACACATTCTTTTCGTTTTCATTGGTTCAAATATGAAAAATTTCCAATGTTCTTGATATAAATGATGAGAATTTTGATCCATGTCTAGACTTACTTTATATTTTCGTTTTGATGAACTCAAAAAAATAAATATTGTGTTTATTGATATGTGAGATTATATTATATATCCACTTATCCACATATAAATATGTACTAGCAATAGCTTGGGTTGTTGATGAAGTTATTTTCTAGTAATCGACTTGGTGAAGTCCCCTATTTCATACAGGGGAAATTGTATTTTTGGTATCTATTTATAATACTTTGCAATATTGGTACCACAAGATATATAATCACAATTTAAAGTTTGATTGGAATATTCATATCATTATCAAATAATTGGACGAAAATGAACGGAATTGGCTACACTACAAGAAAACTGAGCTTCACCTACGACAGATTTCGTTGGTGAAGCCTTGATTTCCGTTGGTATTCATGCGTAGCGACGCTTTTTTTCCGTTAGTTGATCCGTAGGTGAAGGCCCCGTAGGTAAATGAAGCAACGGTTTTTTTTTCCGTTGGTATATGTTGCAACGGTTTGTTTTTGTTGGTATTTTTGTTGGAAAAAGCGTCGGATGAACGATCGGGCCCGATTATTTTTTGCGACAATTTTGTTGTTGGAAATGCGTAGGAAAGTTACTAACTGATTTCCAACGGCATAAATATGTCGGTATTTTGTCGCCAATCGGTTGGAATCATTCTGATGGATTTAGCATTGAAATGTTTGCGTTAGTTTATTTGTCACTAATTTGAAGGAAATCAGTTGGAACATAGTGACAACTTATTTGTTGCTGATTTCGTTACTAGCAATCGGGTCGGAGCAAAAAATTGAACCTCGACTTAGAATTGACTGAGTCTTTCTTGAGCGCGTGTGAGCCTGACCCGGGCGCATAGGTCTCGTCTGGGCTTGGCTGAGGCGCCTAGGCCATGCTTGGTTTTTGTTGCTGATTCCGTTACTAGCAATCGGGTCGAAGCAAAAAATTGAACCTCGACTTAGCATTGACTGAGTCGTTCCTGGGCGCGCCTGAGGCTGACCCAGGTGTCTAGGTCTCGCCTAAGCTTGACTGAGGCGCCTAGGCCATGCTTGGTGCCTAGGCGCAGGGGCCACTCATGGGGCTGCCCCGGGCGCCTCTGTATCGCCTGGGCTTGGCCTAGGCGCCTAGGTCACGTCCGGGTTTTGCCTGGGCCACTCATAGGGTTGCCTCGGATGCCTAGGTCTCGCTTGGGCTTGGCCTTGGCCTAGGCAATGTGCGCCCGGGCGACGCCTGGGCGACTAGGCAATGTAATTTTAAGTTACTTGTTGAATGTGGGATTTGAACCCTTGACCTCACATATACATATTAAAGGATCAAACCAGTTGAGCTGAACAACTTTATTTTATTTTCATTTGACAATTACATATATGAGCCAACTAATAGTTTATTTCACCAAGTTTTCATCGATTTAAATCATTTTTAACCGTTGACCAATTTCCCACCGATTTCATCTGTTTTATCATTAATTTCATCGATTGTAATTTTTTTTATTGATTTAACCCGTTTTGTTCACAAATTTCAGCGATTTAAACTATTTTGGACCAACTTAACTCATTTTTTCACCAATCTCATAAGTTTTTTTTTCAATTTCATCGATTGAACCCATTTTTTCCCCAATTTTATTGATTTAATTATTTTTTTATCGATATAACTAGTTTTTCCCCTTAATTTCAATCGTTTTGACCAATTTAACTAGTTTTTTCACCATTTTCATTCTCTTTTTACTAATTTAATCAAATTTAACCGTATTCACCCATTTTTCATCGACTTCACTTATTTTTAACTAAGTTAGCTGATTCAACATGTTTCAAAACAATTAAATTTTTTTTTCCGATTTCATTCATTTTTTTACGAATTTGATCAAATTTACATGTTTCTGATAGGTTAAACTCATTTTAAATCGAATTCACCAATTTTTTTCTTCAATTTAACTGAAATCACCTGTTTTCAATGACTTAACCCATTTTCACCATTTTCCCACCAATTTACAGATATACACATTTTTTCGCCGAGTATCTTGTTTTTTCACTAATTTTATCGAAGTGTAAAATCAGTGAAAATATATAAAATTTATGAATCGATAAAAAATTGGTTAATCCATTGGAAAATGAATTTAATCAATGAAAATATTCGGGAAACATATTTCTATCGTTGGTATTGTCGCTATTCAGTTACACATTTGTTACTAGAGCTAAATAGCAACGGAAGTTTCCGTTGGAACAATTTCATCGTTGTGGATAACTTTTTCCTACAACTTAACAACCAAATCCCTATGAAAAATATTGTTTCCAAATTTTTTGTTGGTTAATATTCGTTATTATTGGTGGAACATATTTTTGTTGATGGTTCTGTCGCTGTTCAGTTACTAAAATCTAAATAGTGACGGATAATTTTCTGTTGGAATGATTTTGTCGCTTTGGATAAATTTTTCCTACAACTTAACAACTGAATTCCTGCGAAAAATATTTTTTCCCAATTTTTCGTTGGTTATTATTCGTTATTATTGACGGAACATATTTATGTTGATGGTTCCGTCGCTGTTCAGTTACTAAAATCTAAATAGCGACGGATAATTTTTCGTTGGAATGATTTCGTCGCTATGGATAAAATTTTTCCTACAACTTAACAACTGAATTCCTACGAAAAATATTTTTTCCCAATTTTTTGTTGGTTATTTGTCGTTATTATTAGCGGAACATATTTTTGTTGATGGTTCCGTCGCTGTTCAGTTACTAAAATCTAAATAGCGACTGATAATTTTCCGTTGGAGTGATTTCGTCGCTATGAATAACTTTTCCCTACAACTTAACAACCGAATTCCTACAAAAAATAATTTTGTCGACATTCCGTCGGTAATTTGTCGCTATTATTGAAGGTAGATTTTCTAATTGAAATTATGTTGGTATTTGGTTACTAATCCGTCACTAATAGCGACAGATTTATTTTTGTTGGAATCAGGTCGTAGGTGAAGCCCCTTTTTTTGTAGTGCTACGTACATCGAACATGATTGTTATCTCATCTTCTGGAGGGAAAATAATCACGTTTCCATAACTTGTAGAGGAAAAATTATCACAATATTTCATCTTTTGGAAGGAGAATTATAACATTTCTCTCACAATATTTTCATGTTATCATGTGATGATTTTCACACCAAAAGACGAAATAATAGTCACATGCCGTGCATGTGGCCGATTTCATCCATTTCAGTCTAATTATTTGACGGTTTAAATTTTGGTATTAAATGTGCATTTATGTATCCATTGTATCAATATTGTAAAGTGTTCGATTGTATGGTACCAAATTTATAATTTTCCATATTATATAATAATAGAAAATTAATGAAATATTCTATTTCAAAATTCGATAATAGCAAGTACTCCCTCCGTTTTTTTTATTTGTCGTTTTGGGAAAAAAAATTGTTTACTTTTATTTGTCGTTTTAGGAGTTCAATGTAAAATTAATTTTTTTCTATTTACTGTTAATGCTTGTAATTAATGCTAATTAAAGTTTTGATTATTTGGTTAAAAAGATATTTTGGAGTTTTTGCTTGAAAAAAGTGACTATTTATTATATTTTTTAATCTGTGTGCAATCCACCAAAATGACAAATTAAAAAAAAAAACGGAAAGAGTATATCATGCTTGAGTAACTTGGCCTGGATCCAAGTAGTTATAAAATTCCTCCCAATAACTGTGAGCCTGTTTGTTTGGTGTTTGGAAAAGTAGTTTGAGAGAGTTGTGGAAGTTTGTGAAATAATCTCAATTTTCGTAATATTGTTTGTTTGGGTTTTGAGAGAGCGGTTTGAGAAATAATGAAGTTGTAGGTTTTTTTTTAAGAGTTAGGTTATAGGTGTAAGACTCTACGTCAAATCATGTTTGTTATGTGAGATAAATTGTGTAGTTTTATATCAAATCAAAGTAAAATTTGTATATGTTTTGTTTAGGACATCTCCAACCAAAGTTGTTGCCCTTGTGCCGTCTTGCCTCTTTGACCCACCCTCTTGCCCAATTGTCGTTGCCCTCATGCTCTTTCGACCCATCTAGAAATTCATCTCCAACCGAAATGCAATCAACCTCCATTTAATTCAATTTCACAACTTTCCCACTCTAATTTATTATTATTATTATTATTATTATTATTATTATTATTATTATTAATTATATTAATATTAATAAAAATGATGATAATAATTATAATAAGTTGTATTTTTTTTTATTTAAGTAGTTGTATTTTTATTTAAGTAGTATTGTGTATTAATTAAAATTTATTTTAAATTAAGTCTATTTTTGAAATATTAATTAAGTCGTATTTTTTATAATCATACTAGATATTTCATATTTTGTAAATATAAGATTTAAAAATTAAAATTAACTATATTTAAACTAATCACATTATTAAATTTTAATTTTTAAACTTTATTTAATCTTACAAAATCTTTAATTTTTCAGCAAAATTGAAAATTTGTGGGCGATTTTGACCAGGGACAAAGCCTGGGGGTTGAATGTATAAATATGTCATCTTCACAATACAACTTTGTAGAGTAGCAGTTCAAGGAATAAAATACACATAAAACCAACTTTTAATTTCGCTAAATTAACTCAAATCTCACCAAATTAAACCAACCGCCAACATTTCGAGCATATAAGAACTGAAATGGGTAAACATCACTTTTGGTCCCTCTTATCATTAAATTTTTACAGAGTGGTCCCTCTTATATTTTTTTTCCATTTTAGTCCCTACTATGAATTATTTGTTTCACTTTAGTTCTTTTCAAGTGGTCCAAGGCGATTCCGAACATGTGATATGCTCATGAGAGCAATTTTGTCATTTCAAGTAAACTAACAGGGATATTTTCGTCTTTCTAATTATTTAAAAAAAGAACTAAATATATAATGTCTTCCAAACTAGGCTTTCATTCCAATCCAACTTAATCGTACATTTCGTTCCAAACTAAAGTTTTTTCCTAAAATCTTTTTCAAACACCAAAATTGCTCACCAATTAAATAACATCTCAAATTGTCTCAATAGTGAACGGACGAAAATGCCCTAAAAAATATTCATATGCATGTCACGTGTTATCGGAAGCATCTGATAAGGACTAAAGTGAAACCCATAATTCATAGTAGGGACTAAAGTGAAACAAATAATTCATAGTAGGGACTAAAGTGAGAAAAAAAAACATAAGAGAGACCACTCTGTAAAAAGTTAATGATAAGAGGGACCAAAAGTGGTATTTACCCAACTGAAATCAACAATTATTAATATATATATATATATTAAAAAAAAGTAAAAGCGCATGTGCCCGCTGGCAACTGGGCGGTGAATCAATGACCGCACGGTTGCCCTCCTCACCACCTCCCATCCCCCAATCCCCCTCTTGCCCAGCCCTCCATTCCCATCTCCAATCGAGCACCGCTGGCAACTCCCTTATGCCCGGTTGTCCGTTCGGTTGGAGATGACCTTATAAATAAGAATATTGTTGTTCGTTTGGTTTTTAAGATAGTAGTTTGAGAAAGTTGAGAGATAAAAATTTTATTTTAAAAAGTAAGGAACATGTTTATTTGATATTTTCCAAATACAATTTTTTTTTAGAAATGCCAAACAATGTCATAGTATTAATAATATGAAAAACCATTAGTTGTAACCTAAACATGGCATGAACAATAATGCTATCTACTGATCTGTCTGATCATGAACTAAGTTGAACACGTTCCAAGCGGACCGAAATGCAGTTGAGTGTTCACTTCACTTGTCTAGTGACTCTTGCCTAAGTTGGTAAAATTTTATTTTTTGCTTTCCAAAGTGGCTAAGTTAATTTTTTTTTTTTTACTGTGGTACCCTGATAAATAAATGAAGTATAATTTATTGTGTCACTTTTATCAATTTAAGTCCTTTATTGTCATTGGAGTCAATTTGCGTCATTTATTGTGTAATCGACGTCATTTACGTCCTATTTGAAAGAAAATTTTAATTTTGGCCGAAAATATAATGTATCGAGCACGTGACACTTTAAAATTGAGAATTTTGGATCCTATTTGGCTGGGTTCTGGCCCGATCTCGCGAAACTGAGCCAGAACTATTTCAAATAGAGTTTGGCAAATACCATAAAACTCATCACAATCATATTCAGAAACTGACGTTCAAACTCTTTAAACCTATAAAATATTGAGTTGACAAATACCACTTATCCCCCCCTCAAACTCAATAAAAAAGATATTACCTACTACTTACTTTTTCTCTTAAACCCCAACATCCAAACCCAATCCAAGTCACAAAACTCAACATCTAAAACCTAACCAAATGATGTTCCAAATGTTTCACTGAAACCACCCAAACCAATCTTTGGAAACCGAAATCCGCGAAACTGAGCCAAAACGCTTCCAAATAGGCCCTCGTATTTTGACTTTCATAAATAGTATAGGTGATAATTCTTAATCGAAAAGCATATGCTCAAATTTGTCTAGCCCAACAATTATTATTAAAGGGAAAATTAGAGTCTGCTTTCACTTCTTTCTCCCTCTTGTAACTTAATTATTTTGTACATTTAGGGCATATATGTCATCTAGATGGGAATGTACACAAGAAGTGAAGCAACCTTCACCAGCAATGCATAACACCAGAAACAACAAAATAGACCAAATAAATAGTAGCATAATCTAAAAACCACCATCAAAGCATTTTTATTCCTTCCTTTCCCGGCCATTATTCAATTTCATTACAACTCAAAACACCCTAAACTCCAAACACACAGTACAAATCAATCATCCAACAAAATATTACATGAATTAACAGAAACAATACCCCAAAAAATTAAAAATAAAAATCACAACAAGAAGGCCACAAAATTGAAAAATAAGGAGCATTTATAGTTCTAAATTATTCATTCCTTCCTCCCTCACAATCAAATCAATTCCACCATTGGTGCACAGCAATTCCTTCATCCTTAACTTTACCATACAAAGCCAAACACTGCCAATATGCCCTTCTGTTCCCACTCTCTTCACCTTCATCATCCTCCCATTGATTCTTGCATTCCAAGAACAATTCATCCACAAGACACAATGTCTTGTCTTTTAGCATTTCCTCCACCACATGCGCTTCCGCTTTCATCACCACATAGTCCTCGCGCCTCACGTGCTTCACAAGCCACCTTGATAAATCCGTCTCTCGAGAAGTTCCTTCATTGTCGTCCTTTGCCACAACCTCCACATCATAAACTTGGAATTCTTGATCCCTCGTGGGATAGTTCTTGTAAAACCAATCTAACGCATTCGAGCCATCCGAGATGAAAACTCGTCGTGGATACTCATCCAATGAATCCTTCAATAAATCAGGAAGGAATTTGATTTTTCTTGATTTCTTAGTCAATGTTGCCCTCCTTGGGGGCTCGAGATAAACGTCCTCCAATCCCTTCAAAGCAGCTTTCTTTTCCTCCGATGTGGCACCACAGAACACTTGTTCTTCTTCTGAATTCTTCTTAGCCCCTGCTATTTTCCTCATTGCCACCACCGTGTTCTCGAATCTTCTAAGATACACGATCTTGTAATTCCGTAGCTGGTTTAAGGGATCATTACCCAATGGTGAGATCACAATACCACTACCATCTTCCAGAATTTCATCAACCACTTGAATCCCATCGAAATTTGGTACAAACACAAAATCAAACACCTCGTGTTCGACCACCTTCATATCTCCGATAGCCAAATCAATGCCGGCGTCTTTTACAAACTCGAAATCCTCGTTGATTTCATGACCGACATGAACGAAACCCTTGTGACCTTTCTTGATTAGGCCTTCGTCCAACAAATCACGTAGCAAAATTGGCAGGATTTTGAACGCATCCGAATTGGGGTCCAACTCGTAAACTGCAGCGTTTTGAGGGGGGGCGAGTCCACCCATCATAGAGCCAATCGAAGGCAATGCGAGAAGAAACATTGCCAAAAACAGTGATCTCGACATTATACGAAGAACACGTGAATTAGGTAGCTTAATAATCAAAAGGGTATTATAATTCATCTCATTCACATCATACCCACTACCATTCTTCTTGGCTCGGTATCCATGAACCGACATTTTATCCATCTCAAGCGATATTCGTACTAGAACAATTTTTTTCTTTTTTTCAATAGCAGGAATTGAGCAATGAATGGCACGAGAACTTACTTTTCAAAGAAAAATTAACAAAACCGCGGTGATTGATGAAAAACCCTAGCGTGTACAAAATCTAGCAGCGGTGTGATTTCCACCCACGAGAGCAACACGAGTAGTTCGAATTCTACACCATAGGAGAAACAATGCTCTAATTCTAGCGATTTCCATTCTTCCTTTTTTGTTGTCTTCTTATCCCTCTCTCTTTATATTTTCTCTTCACATGATTTGGGAAATGCTAGATCTGAAAATAAACCACCATCAACGAGAGAGAGGGAGAGAAAGAAATTGTGATGATGGCAGGAAAAGAAAGGGAGGATGGTGTGAAAAACTAATTAAATGGAAAAAGAAAGCAACAAGATTATTTTTATTGTTGCTATGCAATAATGAAGTTATTTATTTATCTTTTTTTATTATGAATGGGAATTGTGAGGAAAGGGTGGTGAGTTTTTATACGGTCCGTGAATTGAATGGAAATTGAGCAGTGGTTCTTTTTGTTGCGTGTGGGGACCGCGGGGAATCAAGGGCCATTGTTTTGTGTTTGATGTTCTGTGGTGCTTGTCTTCTTCATAGGTGCTGCCCAAATTTTAAACCTTTGATGTTTGATTGGTAAAGAAAATAATTATTCCAGTGTTGTTCATTGGACAAGGATTAATATCATATAATGTTATTCAAAATTCGATTTTATTTTGGAAAGAAAAAAACACACACACAAAAAGAATTATTTGGGTTTGATTTGTTAAAGTTTATAATATTTTATATTCGTATTTTTGATTCACAACATCTCAATTGCATTTTATTTGTTAAATATGATAAATTAAGCTCTCATAAAGTTTATCGTTTAATAATCAATTGGGATGTCTTTAGGAATTAGTTTGAGACCAACTTGATATACAGGTTAAAAAATATTTGAATCATGAGAATAATGAACTATATATAGCTATGTAAAATGTCATTTAGGAATTATGATAGTTTTAAAACTTTCATAAAAAGGAGCTAGGGACTGGACCTTAAGGCATCTCCAGCCGATGCAGACAGCTTCCCCCTCTTGTATGTCTACATATTTGTCTTGTCTAGTCTGTTATTTTCAACCGAATCAATAATCAAATACTTTTAAATTTCATTCTAAACTTTTCCCACTCTCACTTAATAAAAATAATAATAACAATAGAGAAATGTTATAATAATAATAATAATTTTCGAATAGCCAATTAAAAAAAGATTTACTCGAACACTTGTGGCAACACATGGACCATTTTCGAATTATGTATTTTTTTCTAATAGTATTTGTTAAGTTGTTTAATTGATGTATTTTAAATAAAATTACAATAATAATTAGTCTAATTAAATCTTATTTTTTGTATGCATACTATATTATCTTAAACTAAGTATTAAATATTGTGTTATTGACATATATATGAGATGATGTTATCCACATATATAAATTAAGTTGGATCGACATAAATAAATATGTACATGCAATAGCTAGGGTTGTTTCCTCATATTTAACTTGGTGAAGTAGAAAATTAATGAATTATTCTAGTTCAATCAACCCAAATTCGATCGATAATAACAACTATATTATGCTTGAGTAGTTGAGTAGCTGGATATAAAATTCCTCCAAAAAACATAGTATTAATAATATGAATAATTAATTGTAAACATGCCATGAACAATAATGCTATCTTTTTTTTTTTTTAGGACGAACAATAATGCTATCTGATCACGAAATAAGTTGAACATGTTTCAAGCGAACCAACACTTAGCGGAGTGGTAAGGACAAGGATGATGTGGAGAATTTCTCTTCTGACAATGCAAGTTTGAATCTCGTGTTGGAAGAATATTTATTGAAATATTGTGGGGTTTGTGTTGGGGTTGGTATCATGTTGGTTCTCTTTCTCAGAACTATGTCATCCGTGCACACCCCTCGATTTAAATCTTTTCTAGTCAAGGTGTCTCTGACACATTAGGGCGGTTTCTCCTTCGGGCTTAACCTTTTAAAAAAACTCAGTTGACTGTTCACTTACTAGGTCTAGCCTAATTCCCTCTCCATTAGAACCATGTCATTCGTGCACATCCCTCGATTTAAATCCTTCCTGGTCAAGGAGTCTCTGACAAATTAGGGGGGTTTCTCCTTCGAGATTAACCTTTCAAATAAAAAAACTCAATTGAGTGTTCACCTACCTGGTCCAGCCTAATTTCCAACTTCTTGTGCATGTAGTTGTAGTACTAAAATTAGGACTATCAATTGAGTAAGGCTTATCCTAAAATTATTACGAGTAGGGTTGAGTTTGAATAATTATATTAAATCCAATCAATTTATGAGTCAAATTTGAGCCTAACAAGGCTCAACCCGAAAACCCAAATATATATTATTTTAAATATTAATAATAATTATTAGTATTAAAGTTATAGTTTATTAATTACTATTTTAAAACAATTTTTTTTATTTACAAGCAACTCACTAACCACATATGCCAGTTATAAAAAAAAAAAACTCAGTTGAATGTTACGTTCCTTACTTGGTCCAGCCTAATTCCAAGGAAAAATGGGAAAAGTTAACAAATAGTCAAATGAATTGGGAGTCTTGGGGTTTCACCAACTTTTTTAAATGTTTTATATCATAAATTACAAGAATAAATTTATATATTTTTATGAATTAAGTGAGATTACTCTATAGTCTATTCATATGCGTATTAACAATATAATTTTTTATTTTCCAAGTAAAATTTGCTATATGAGGAAGCCCGATATGAACCCGGTATAAACCCGAAATGTTACATGAGCAGAGTTTAAACCTATAAACATGTAATCCGATGATATATGAGTTTGAACCTATGATCATGAAACCCAATGATAATTAAGTTTAAATTGTTTAGAACTCGACTCAGAGAACTCGATTGAGAGGCCTAACTAAAATATTATAATGATGAAGAAAATTGTATCATGGTAGTAATGGTGTGAGGGTGGTATCACTTACCTCCTAAAGTATTATGTAACACTTATCTCCCTTTTTGATAGTTTTGAAGTTTTCATTTCTTATTAATTTATCAAAATAAGATTGTTTCTTTAGTAATTGTGAATCCATTCATCCACCAAGCAACTTTATGTTTTAATTTCTTCATTCTTTTTTTACCTTCCGTTTTTCAATCTCAAATTTTTTCTTCATTTTCATCTCATTTTTTTTATAACCGAAGACAAAAATAGTTCTGAAGAAATTGAAATATAATATTGTTTGGTCAAATTTAAATTTTGCGAGAAAGAATTTGAAGGAGAATTACTCAACATTTTGAATAATAATTCGTACCGAAAATAAATGAGATAATTATCACCAAATAAAAACTCATAAAAATATAAAGAAAAAAATTGTGATAGAAATAAAATAAAGAAAACAAACTGAAACAAAAAATAAGTAAAAAAATGAGATGAAAATAAAGAAAATTTTTGAGACCATGAAACTGAAGGAAACAATTAAATGAAGAAATTGAAACGGAATATTATTTGATGGATGGATGAATTCTTAATTAATAAAGGTTTAGTTTTTAATAAATTAATAAAGAAATAATTTATTTGTTATAAAATGGGCGGGCATAGTTTTGAAATAAAATGTTTAATACTGTAACAGAGGAGGTTAAGTGTTACAATTGATACTTTAGGGGGTAACTTATATCACCCTATACTTTAAGGGGGGAAACTGTATTTCACCCTTCTTGTAATGATGCCTATATGATTTATTAAAGGAAAATGATTATATAACAGCCCATTTCTTCACAGCCTTTTGTACAGTTTTATTTAATGCTTTCAAACTTAGTTGTGTTACCTATTATTTGTTTAACAGGTTACTTTTTCAAATAATTTTTCTCATATTTTACTGGCTGTACAAGTAGACTGTGATAAATGGCTGTTATGCTAGTAGTGTCCTTTATTAAAAGAGATGGGCATTAATGAAGTAATATCCAAACAGCTACGTATTCTTCTTTCGTTTTCAGTTCTTATTTTAATTATATTTATATTGAAGTGTTCATATTGAAGTAGACTTCTTTTTCCTATTCAGTTCTTTTCTTGTTTAAATTAATTTAATTATCGTTTTAATAAAAAATGATAATGTTTGTATTTTATCTATATGTGTACCTTGATATTTATTAAAATAGATTGGATCGAATATAATTTCCGATGTTTAATGATTTATGTAATACTCCGTATGTATTTATCATTAAAAAAGGAAATTTGGATGCAAATTTGAATATGAATAACTAGCGATAAGTCTGACCGCCAATTCACCACTAATCATGATCCATTAACAGCATATTTTGATAAAATGTGTTTGGGTACTCGGAAAGTAGATCCAACCCCATTAATTGTATATTTGTATGTAATATGGCCCTTTTGAAACCCATATGCCATCACCAATAGGAACCCACAAATTTTATCACACCAAGAGCAATTCGGAGAGTCCAACCTATTATTGGGCTGATTTTGGATATCACATATCATGAGGATTTTTTAATAAATATATACTATTTTTTTTTAAAAATAATTTTTTTATTATTGGGAATATCAATTTTTTTTAGAACGACCCTCTTTTTAATAGGAAAACCCTTTAAAGTACAACTTTTGCCCATAACCTCCTGAAATTTAAATAACACATGTACTTTGACCCCTGATCAACTTCTAAACAAGTTTAAAGGGCCCAAATTTCTTTTGAATATCTTTTGGAGGTCTAATGCAAATATCTAAATCCTTGTGGACAATGCACAATATGTCTTAATAGGTAAAAACTGAAACGTATTTAGGATATTTATTATTCAAATTTACAGTTTTGGTTCAATTTGATATGATATGTGGTGTTTTTAATTATAATTTTTTTTATCTTTAAACCCTAAAAAATTATTCATTCGCCCCTTCAAAACCTACAAAATGTTGACCATGAGGCAAATTGCAACTGTTAAAAAATTCAGGGGCTGGTTGCAGTAAATATACTCTCGGGGGATAACTGCGAAATATAAAGAAAAGATATCTCCCTATCACATGATGAGCACGTGCACTAAAGATTGGATTGAAGTTCATTATAAACGCACGCGTGAGCTAACTACTTACCAAACACAGCTCAAAGCACAAAAAACCCTAATTTCCAACCATAAATTGATTACGGTTGAATTATATGTTAGCTTATCCAATTAGGGCAATGGGAGTGGAGAAGGAAGTCTTGAGAACCGGGACCGGTCCTAAACCTGTCACCGGTCAAAATGTCACCGTACACTGCACCGGCTTCGGTAAAAATGGCGACCTTGCCAAAAAATTCTGGAGGTAATATATATTTATATTATAATTATACTTCCAATTATCATGCAAACCATGGGAAACATCGTTCAAGGTTATTTAACAAATGTCTGAGTGAATTTCATGTTAAATAACAGTACCAAGGATCCAGGGCAGACGCCTTTCTCTTTCCGAATTGGCAAAGGCAATGTCATTAAAGGTAAATATTTTTACTGATTTAAGTTAGCTATTCTTTTTTTATTTGTAGTTAGTTTCTTTTTGGTGATGGAATAATAACTAATGTATTGATACTGAAATTGATATCCAAAAGCTTCTAGTTTGATATTTGTTTCTAATGGAGTTTGAGATATATTGGCTTCAACAACGGTTAAGTAGCCTGCATTATGTGACTGCTGTGGAAGAGTGAACAGAATTCTTAACTTCTTGGTGGGTGTTCATTTTGATGTCATCCCTCAATATGTTATCTTTTGCAATTCACACAATTTATGTTATGTGATTGCATGATATAAGGTGATTAAAATAATATAAACTGGAGAAGTTAAAGCTAAGCTGCAAGAGCTTTTGAGTGTTCTTGAAACCAGAAATATTGAGTTTGGGGAATGTGTATGTGTAATGTGCTTGGATGGTTAATATACTTGGATTCCTCCGTCTATTAGTAGATGCATACTATTAGTTCACCTAAATGAAATCCTCTTTTTTTATTCTGTTACTTGCTTGTAGTTTTACTATCATAAATTTTTATTCTTGACAGAATCATGTATGGTTGAAGCAATCTATCACTTTATCTTCTTCTTTTTTTTTTTTTTTAAATCTTTTTTCTTAAATTTTCTTGATAGATTGTTCTTTATTTGTATCAAGACGACCTGAGGATAAAATTAAATTTGCACATTATGGAAAGATTAATATTTGGAAGCATTGGAGTTATTGATGCTATTCACTTATTTATGTTAAATCAAATTTCAGAATCTGCAATAAAAATGTAATATGCCTGGAAAATCATATGGTACACTTTACGCTAAGGTATGCATTAGTGATTGCTCTATGCCAAAATGTTTTACCATTAATCGGATTGAATCCTTGCATTTGTAGGATGGGATGAAGGGGTGTTAGGCATGCAAGTGGGAGAAGTTGCTAGATTGCAGGTAATGTGCACATATCAAAGTTTGCATTTTTCCCCTTTGTATATCGTTTTGATTGATTCTATAAATTAAAAATTCCGTTTAATAAAACCGCGATGGCCTTTGATTTTATTAGGTTACATTTTCTAATTTTTCTAATAAACTGTAAAATTTTGCTCTCTCTCTCTCTCTCACACACACACACACACACATTCATTGATTGAGGCATGCTCATGTGTGCATAAACTCTTGAGGTCATGTTGAATTGTGTCTTTTTCAATCATCTGCAGTGCTCTCCTGATTATGCTTATGGGCCAAGTGGTTTTCCAGCATGGGGCATTCAGCCCAACTCCCCGCTGGTTTTTGAGATTGAAGTTTTGAGTGCTGAGTAGCTTGCTTTCTAGACCTAATCAATGTCCCAAACGAAGCAAACTTTTATTTTATTTGATGCTTTTTCATTGTAATAACTAATCCAACTTTACCGTGTTACGACTTTATTATTAAATTTTTATTGAACACGTTGGTTGATATTAGGAATATTATCAGGCCTTATGAGCTGAGCAACGCAATTAATAAAGGTTGCATTATCATTTATCCGGTAAGCTACCTTGATTTTATTGTAGACTCTGATATTTAATAATGTGTGTTGCTAGGTCATTCTGTTTATCTTTATTTATAGACTGATTTTATCAGGCTAGATTATTGTCATCAATATGACAGGATGATTAAATAAAGTATTTGTATAAACTAATCGTCTATGTGTCAATGGGTAATTGTATTTTCCGTGTGTATCAAAAGCAAATTAGGATGCTATTAGCATGTCATTATTGTTTTACACCTATGACTGAGTATATATAATAAACAGTGGTTAGACCTGCTGCGATATGCCCTATGCTTAATTACACTTTGTTTTATACCATGCACATACCTATATTATATTTTTATTAACAATATTTTAATCAAATTAATCACTTTTTTTGTGTGCTTATGTGGGTGTAGGTTTTTTAATAATTAACTCACAAGAAAGTCCAAATGAACGGTAATACTGATCTAATGTGATTAAATAAATGCTCAATTATTGGATGGGCCTAAATAATTTTATTATTTGAGTTATGCTTCGTTATGTTGAAATTTAATAACTCCTCTCTAGCAGACTAATTTATAAGTATTTTTTAGGAAAACCATTTCAAAGGTTTCTCATTCACCAACTATGTATGAGACTAATTAGTCAAAGAGAAATTGACAGTTGGTTTGTTGGCTGATGACTTCAATTTTGATAATTACTAATATTTATTCAGTTTACAAAGTATGAAGGTTCAATGACAACACATTAGTCGATAGTTTTATTATATATGAAGATTTTGTAGATTTTTTGGCATACATCTAAAGTGGGATTTACATAATTGTTTACTAAATTTTATGCCGCAAGAAAATCCAGAAATACTGAAACAGGGATGTAAATTAAACCTTACTCGAGCTTTGCTACTAATATCAATATATCCTTTAAATTCAGTTCATGCACACATCAACGAGCATAAATAACATATTGATAATTTTTGAAATTTGAATTGAGCTCGATTAGATAAACAAAAGAATAACATAATTCTTATTAGAATTATTAGGTTATGTGAGTTCAACTTTAAAATTTACATGAGTTTGTTTACGTGACTCTAAACTTTCATATTAAAAATTCAATCTTTAATTTCTATTTCGCATTTGGTTTTAAAAATGTTATAAGAGAAAAGATATAGGGAGAAAGAATGAAGTTATTATTAATAATAAACTCAGGAATAGGTATTTATACAAAGAGATAAGACTCCATAAATACCAAAATACTCAACCTAAACCTAATACTCCTAACACGCTATAACTCTAACTCATGCTCTAACTTTAACTCTAACAAAAAAGACATTTCTTTAAATATAAATTCAATATGGTCTGAATTTTGCCTAAATCATATGGGAATTAAAATGTTTGACTTTTCACATCGCTTTGTGTTCACTGAATTGTGAATTATGTGTTTGGTTTTGTGAATTATTTTTTATTTGATAAAAAACATGTCACTTTGACTAACTAAAAGTGGCAAGGACAAGATTTGACTGATACCTGTGTTATTGAATTTTTAATCAAGTTTTTGTCGGTACACACTTCTTCTATCTTAGATAGAAATCGAAAATAGAACTAATCAGATTTATTTATTGTTTTATACATAAATAAATCTTAGAATTATTTACCGTATACATTTAGCATAGAGGTGGGGAACAACAGAGCAAGTGAACCAAATCATCTACTCAAATTTGATATAAAGTTGATTATTGAGAGGTAAACAGAAGGGTTATAACTTACCAAACAAACTTTAAATATAACAAGCTCCATTCACATTAAAGTATCATCATATTATGAAGTAAAATATCATTTGCTACTTATTTTGGACATTTTAATAGGATGGAGATAATGCATATTGGTTTGTTATTGACTAGATGATCTTTGTGACTATATTGTTTTGTTTTATGCGTGATTTTTTTATATATTTCTAAATCAATAAATAACTTTGATTAAAACACAGATGTCTAGTAAACTTTGACATGAAATTTAATGGTTCGAGTCAAAATTATACTACATATACATGCATTATTCTAATTTGATAGATCATGTAATTGATGATCACCAATATTTCAAGAATTTTTCACTCCTTAGTAATATTAAATTTGAGGACATGACAAGTTCTCTCGTATAAGAACTCTAATGTCCCATGTACGAATCTCTAAATAATTGTGGACACACAACATGGAGTGGTACTTCACTTTTCCTTCTTAGTTTTGACAATAGTACTTCACTTTCCTAATTTCCAATTTTTCTAAATTTGAATTGAGCCATAGACCATATGTTCAAATTCAAAATAACACAAAATCTTACATAGTTATTAATTAAGAGAAAAAGATGATATGATAGTATTTCATAGAGAATTTAAGTAAAAAATCAAGAAGAAGTTTAAGAAAGTTGGCCCAAAAAGAAACAAGGGCATTATGGTCATTGAAATTCCTATATATCCCAGCAACCCCCAGGATTGGTGCTTGCCTACTTTCCAGACTGCTATCCAATACTACTACTGTTCATCTACTCTCTCTCTCTCTCTCTCTCTCTTCCCCATTCATTTGTCAAGACTAAAACAATCACTTTTATCTCAGGTATTTTCTTCAACTTACAAACCTTCTTGTTTGATTTGTGATTTATTTCAAATCGTCTCAGCTTTCTGTTTAAAAAGCATTTTCTTGTGTTTTGTTTTGAAGATGGGTTCACCTCTCATGGTTACCCTGCAGAAATAATGCGTTTAAGAGTTTCATTTTTATCACAATTAATTGATACCCATCTTCAGCTTCTTCTAATTTTGTTTAGGATTTGGGTACATTATCTTTACTAATGTTAGTTTTTCTTTTTCAATAATTCTACACCACTGTCTTGTTTTGTTTGTATGCATTTATTAAGACTCATGTAGATATTGTGCTTGATGGATTATTATTATTATTATTATTATTTTCTGATCTGGAGAAGATAAATGTTGGAGTTGAAGATTCGATCTGGATGAGAAAAGTGGAACATGAATAGTTGGATTTTAATTTCTATTGCTTTTTGTTAGATTCTATGCTTTTGTTGAGCTTTATGGTTATGTTAAAGAGATATTAATTATATTTCCACTGGTTTGTTACTTTACTTTAGGTTTATGTATTTTCATTCTCAAGAATATGCTTTCTTCCATGTTGTTTCAGGTTTATAAATCCAGTTGAGACAGCTACGATAAATTCAATAGGATATAAGAGCGACCAATATGCGGTTGAGTTTGTCGATTGATATATTTCATTACGTTATCTCCTTGAATTTGTACTGCAGGGTTATTCTATAAGTTTCTATTCTTCTGTTGAATCGAACCCCTTTATTAATCATCTCGAACATATTCAATTTGTTATCCATGGGATCCAATCACTTACCCGTGTTTACTTGTTTTTTCTATATTCTATAAATTTATCCTCAAAAGTACTTTAGTCCATCCCAATCTTGCTTAGTATTTACTAATAAAATTCATCAACTTCTTCATCGTTTCTTAGCTTCCGTTGTTGTGTTTCAACAAGAATTGAATTTCCATACATCTTCGACTTTTTCCTTGATTTAGCTGTCTTTTCTGCATCCAACACTCTTAAGAAGTCTCTACTAATAAAAAGCCAAAAGTAGTTATGGTGTGCCAAGCAGCAAGTCAGACGAGATTCAGGGCACTTAAACACGAACATGGGATTGCTGGTAGAACAACCATTATTGTTAGAATTATAGCTTGCTTTCAACCTTTGCAAAATTGTCAGGTTTGTTCACAGTTATTTTATACTAGTTGTGATTATCATATTCAATATTACTACTTCTTTGATTTCTATATTATGTGATTGCTAATTTTGCCTCGTTTTTCCTTCTCCAGGCCGAATATTTTCGTCAGTTGCTCAAACCTGTAACGTAGACCCGTTCCAAGTTCCCGTTTGTCAAATCAAGCTAGCAATATTATTGTTTCTTTCTCTCTTTGTTTCTTTTGTAGTTAATATATCCAAAAAGTATTCTATTTGCAGGACACTAAGTACACATATTATTCTGGTAAGTCATCAGCAAATATCTAAATGGTACTTGATTCTCGATCATAGTTATCTCGTTTCTTGTCTGAATTTTTAAATATGTCAGGTTGCTCTTTCGACTCGATGTTTAGAGCCAAAGAATCTCAGCCATGTCAGCAGTTCTCTGCTTGGAAACCACCCGATAAGGGTCACATGGCACCTCTACTACTAGAGCAAAATTTAAGTTTGCCATGCTTTCCCGGGACCACGTATACTGCTGACGTGGCTTTTCCCTCGAGTGATTTGAACTCGGTTGGTTCTTTAAAATGGCTACCTCCAAATTGGGATGACTCGAGTCCTACCAAAAATCCGATCTTTAAAGATTCCCATTGTACCTTACCCCACAGGCTAGGGTTCATAGATAAGCCAATTGATGGCTTTTCTGCTCCTCAGAAAAGGTTTCTCATTTTCGATCAATCTGGGAATCACACGAGATTGTTCGTTGGCCCTTCTTTATCTCCGCAAAATCAGACCATTGCCTCCAATATTAATGGCTTATGTGAAAGAGTGGAAGATCGAGCGAAAAACGAACTCGTTGAAGAAAAATGGGATGAAAATTATTTAAATGTCGAAGATGGTGAGATGCTTGAAGATAGTGATGAGATTAATGCTTTACTCTACTCCGATAGTGATGATGAGTATTATGATGACGATGATGACGATGATGAAGTAACTAGCAAGGACAAATCAATCAACGAAGAAGTAGCGAGTTCTGATGATTTACCGAAAAGGCAAAGATTGCTTGATGGTCGGTACAAGATTCCATCATTGGATGATGTGGATTCGAGTGATAAAAACTCTTACGGTTATATCGATTCGAGCAAGAGAGAAAAAAAGGTTAAAATTCGCGAGGCATTAAAGATTTTGGAGAGTATTATCCCGGGATTGAAAAACGAAGATCCACTCTCGATAATCGATAATGCTATCGTTTACTTGAAGTCGATGAAAACTGAAGCCGAAGGTCTTGGACTTAGCTACCCGGAGTCGGAATCTGGCACCTTTACGAGTGGATAGAGTTGGTCTATGAGGAATGATTAGACCAACCAAAGGGTAGCAAATAAGATTTAAGTGTGAGTTTGAATGAAATTATTGATGGGTTTGAAAGTAGTAAGGTGGCTTTTCCTTTATGTTGAAGCTTTATTGCTCTTTATTTATTTTGAGGGTGGTGAAGAAAAATGGGGATGTAGTTGTTGACTTGAAATGATTATTCTTTAAGCTTTTGGGGATTAAAGTAAAATAAGGCAGATTTGAACGCTCGCATGGTAATGGATAGTGGTGTTTTGTGCTGTAAAATGAGGAGGACCCTTTTTTTCATGGATTCTTGAAAATACCAAAAAAAAAAAAAAAAAAAGGGAAAAAGAAAACTTCACGGATTTGAGAGCATGCGCGTTTGGTTGGTTTGGGTCCCACACTCCATTTCACATTTGATTTTTATGCTTTTTCTTGTAGGTATTGGCCTAAGGCATGAAGAGAGGACCCACCGCCCACCCCAAGATTTATAATCATGAATTTGTAAATACGAATTCATGATGAAATCTTGTTGTTTGTTTCCTTTACTTTGGTGTGAGCTTTTGTAAAATTGGTGTGTTTGTTTTTATTTTACGAGGGACATGATTCTTTCTTTGTGTCTTTTTTGTTGTTGTTGTTGTTCTTCTACTGTTAGAATTAGAACGTACGTGTGCTACTACTGCTTTGTAATAAAAAAAAACTGTGGTGCAGAATATATTATTATTATTTTTGCCCTTTTTATAGCAACCTTTGTGTTTGTTTTTGTAGGAGTGCTGTATTTATTTTTGTTATTGATAAGAAAATGATGTCCATTCCATTATATATGATTCCTTTCCTTTCTCCCGTGACCGTGTGGTGTTTTCCCTGTTTCTGTATGTCATTTTTATCATACCAAAACTAAAGTACTACTAATTCTTTTCACCCAAAATTCATTTCATAGACAAAATTGTGTGGTTTGGTTATGTGAATTTTATTTTTTCCCGAATCAAATTTGACTCTACACTCCACAACTAAATGCATTCGATCACAAAATATAATAATACATGTATTTTTGTAATTCGTTGTTTCTTAGGTTTTTTAAGTAGAGAAAATTAATATTGTCAAATCTTTGATTTTAACACTCTTTACAACTCATTTTGATGATGCAGGGTAGGGTGGGTGGTTCAACAAATTATATTAAGAGTACTAAATTAAAAATCACAATATCTAATATCTAATTAATTCATCTATGGAGGTAGTTATTGACTTAATGTATCCATCGATTATTTCTTTAATTACCTATGATATCATTTTATTTTTCCCCTACTGAATCACGTGATAACAAATTATTGCATGTTCTATAAAGTCTGCACTCCAAATTAAAACCATCTCTTTCATTCTATTATGTCCTAGAGTCTTGAAAATGATACTTTATATTAATTCTTATTTAATTTATTTCACATTTATCTATTGTATTATATTTATGCTGAGTACATAATGATTACCCAAAAATACAGCAGCCAAAATGTGGTGGAGAGGGAGAGAGAGAAAGAAAAAGACGCATAATGTGTAAATTCTTGGAACTTATATCTTGAAAACATAATATTAAGATATTTTTTTATTTTTTTTTATTTTTGTGAAGAAATATCTAGTATTTTGTCTTTCATTTTTCGAGAATCTATATAAATTAAGTACATAATTTTTATTTTTTAATGTTTTAACTTAGATTCAACAATATTTTTTTAATGCTTATAACGAACTTTATACTTTAGCCTAAAAGAAATTTAATTTCACTCCTAACCCCTTAAAAGTACTGATTTCCACTTAACCCCTTAGAATTTACTTAGTTAACAAAGAGCCCAACTTTAAGTGTTTGTTCAGTATAACTTTATAATTATATAAATGAACATACTAAATATATGAATATGCATATATAACCCAGAACATATGATATTAAATATTAAAACAGAATAAAAACATAGAAAATGAAACATGTGTATTCCAAGAGCACCATAACTTATTAGGAAATAAATGTTAGATATTTGCACAAGAGCACCAAAAGTTAGAAGGTCTTAAGATGACACTTATGGACCTTGTAAAAATTATTAAAATGTTGATGATGGTGCAAAGTGCATATGTCAAGTAAATTCAAGGACGTTAAATAGAAAAAACTTATTTTTAAATGCCAAAAAGTAAAAAAAAAATTGGGGCAAAATGTGAATTATCCTAAGAAAGATGTATGTGAGTTTAAGCTTTAAACTAAATACTAACCTAAAGAAACATGGATCTAAAAACTAAGCTGAAAAAAAATAAAGAATATGGAAAATGGAGTTAGTATATCAATTTGTTTTTACATATAATTAAAGCAAATCAATTTACATCATTCCTAAATTATTGAGAAAATCTCTAGAATGTCAAAAGTAAAATATAGAGTTAACAGATCCACAACAAAAAATGATATAAGAGATAATTCAATTCATAAATTATTATAGAATTCTTAAATATTGATGCAGTGATAAGATAATCCAAAACTAATAAAAAAATGATAAGAAAATAAAAAATTATCAATAAATAATTTATTTAGTCAAGTCATACAAAGGTAATACTCCATATACATGGAAATCTGGCAAATAAATGCTCACGTTCATACACACTGTATATATACATTTATTTGAGTTTATATATATATACTTGCATGTGTCATATAAATAAAAACAATAGTGGATGATATTTCAAAAGAAATTTATTTAATATAGAGAAAAATGAAATGAACACAAGATATATATACAAATCTAATATAATCAGAACCTTAACATGAACCATGTAGAAATGAACAAAATACAATAAAAAGTAAGGAAAATCATAAGAAACTTCATACACAAAAAACATAAATATACTTTATCTTATTGATAATCTTATATGAGAGTCCAACTCAGAAATAGAGTAAGGAATTCAATAAGGAAAAAAACATAAATATATGAATATAAATCTAGAAAAATTAAATATAATACAAAGTATAATAGAAAGTAAGAAAAATCATATGAAACTTCGGATATAAATATTAATAAAAAAAGACCAAACCAAAATTAAGAAATAAAATTAATACACGTTATCTTATTTATAATCTTATATGAAAATCCAACTCAGAAAAAGAGTATGGATTCAATCATTTTAAAAAACAATAAAAACTTCTGAAGAAAAAAAAGTGAGGAAGGGACCAAAATCTCCATACCCTTACTTCTGTAATATCGAGAAACATATATATATATATATATATATATATATATATATATATATATATATATATATATATATATATATATATATATATAGTGTATGATATAATAAATTTGAGTAAATTCAAAATTTTAGCCAATTTCATGGTAGATATTGATATTATTAATTGGTATAATTGCTCATTTTGTGCAGGTCCATCAATTTCAATGAATAAATTTTATTAATTATTGAGTTGATAGTAAATTCAGAAATATATTTTAGTTCAAAGAGTTTCAACCGATCAATTATTTTAAGGAATACAAAATCTTAAAAAAAAAATTCTTTTTTAAATAATTCTAAGTTCTTTCCTAATTATTATACTAATTGTATATTAAATCCAATATATTAACAATATATATATGGAAAAAGAACCTGTACGTTCTTTTCTCAAAGGCTATTAGCTTATTACCATATATTATTTTGCCAATTAGCTTAAATTATGCAATTTAACAATTCTTGATATTGCCTTACCCTATAATTAAAATTATGCAGAGAGTAAATGCAATTTATATAGTTACCTAACCAAAGAAATTGAGACAATTAAAAAATTCAAAATTCTAGAAAATTAGGATTTTGGTCAAAAGACTCAATACAATCAATTGAGGTAAAAAACCACCCTTTCAAATATATATATATATTGCCCATTGGAACCCAAGGTGGTTGGGCCAAGTGGTAGTGACTTGCGACCCCCAGAGGCGAGACTCAAGTTCGAATCCTACTGGAGACACCACCCTGGGGAGGACCTATACCCTTTGCACTCTTCGGTCCGAGCTGTAAATACACAGTCTAGTGTAAACTTGTACACCTGGTTTATAATATATATATATATATATATATATATATATATATATATATATATATATATATATATATATATATTGCTCATTGGATTGGGTCGTGTGTAATAGTTAGAATTATATATATATATATATATATATATATATATATATATATATATATATATATATATATTTGGCAAAGTTAGAATTATATACTTTAATGATAAACTAATAACTATAGTGCAGACAGTGTATACTCTGAAATTTGTTAATCAAGAACCAGAATATGTGACGTGAATTTTTGTGAATACACAAAAATAACTTACTTTTTTTTGGGTTATGGATCAATTCGATTCACTATCTTACTCTTTTTCTGTGAAATATAATAAGAAAAGAGACAATAAATAAATAGTGAATAACAATAAGAAATTAAGAAGGTTACTGAAAAATATATTCAAGTTATACATTATTAGAATATCGACTTTATGACAAATAATTTAGGTGTAAGCTGTCAAGTTTGTGTAATTTCCTTACCTATTGAAAGTTGAAACATGATACAAGAAACATTATATATATATAAATTAATGAATGAATCATTTCATAATGAACAAGTGAAAAAATAAATGTTCGGTAGTGAAGTATCACATCAAAAGTCCTCTTAGGAGCTGAAAGGCCAAATCAATTATAAAAGTAAGAAATCAATCTGTTCAAGTTTTCAATCCCATCTTCAATATAATAGCTAGTCTAATTTTGGTTTGTAACTCAAGGGATTGATGATGATGATTAGTTAGGTAATGAGTATGGTTTGATTGTTAAATATCCGAGCTTGATGATTTTTTATCGAACAAACTCGTGTCAAGTATCAAGAGTTAGATATTTTTAAATATATTTTATCAATTTTTAGATATCGAGTCATGCACGAACCGAGCTTCAAAAGTTATCAAACATATAAGGGATGATAATGCATCACCTATATAGTAACACATGAGGCGGAACTGGTACATATAAAATAATAAAGGGAGTAATATGGTTCATGTAAAATAACACAAGAGAGTAAATTGCTTATTTTTTAGATTTAAAATAAGTATACATATAGTATATAATGAAACGGTACTTTTGTTAAATTATATTTTTTTTCAAAGAATTGAAAATGTCATGGATACGATGTGAGTTTTCTATGAAAATATAGGAAGAAAAAATAAATGAACATTATAAATAGATATTGATAGGTGGGTAAATTGCCCTTAATTACCTCATTATCCAGTTACTGGATGATACTCTTACTTGCAGAAACAAACAAAGAACCCGAAGAGAAAGAAGAAGAAACAAACAAAATTAAAAGCCATGGATATAATTAGAAAAATTAATGCCATATCATATATGAACTGCTGATCTTAATTAAATCATTTATACAATATAATTGATTTATAGATTAGGAGTACTGTTTGTTTATCTATATATATAGTATATTTAGTAAATATTAAATATCATGTAGTATATGAGTTAATTTGTTGTGCAGTTTTGTTCTTTAATTCCGGACCTTCAATTCATTGTATTTTCAATTAATCTAATCTGCAGTGGATGTGGATGTGGATGTGGATGTGGAAGTAATAATATAAAGTTACTGGCATGGATTCACACGCATCCTTATATTCAATATGAAATAATGCTGCAGGCTGCTTCATGATATGCCAAATCTTCCTAAACTCAGATTATTAATAATTATCCAAATCTTTCCAAAGATTTTATATCACACATTCACACTTTTGGTGTGTCAGCCATTTTTATTTTCAATATTTAGTTTATGATCTAAAAGAAGATATATATTATATATATACACGTCCTCTTGACCATTCTTACAAAATACGTACATTGAATTACTTCATATATGTATTAAGATTAATTAATGTTCCATATGGATTGGACATTGAAAATAATATGAATTAGATCAACATGACACCCAATGTGTAACTGGAGAAGTCTTTAATTTGTAAAGCATGCATAAATTGAATTAGGATATTATTGCTGCTAAATCAAGATGCATGTAAAATAGCATTTTTTTTTTATTTGAGTTACTAAAAGAACCAGTTTTAATTGATATCTGAGGCCAATGATGCAGGTTATAAAGATAATTTGTCCACAATTGCAGAGCATTTTTTGCTCAAAGTTCCCACACCAATAACATTTATGAATCTAAAAGTAGGTATAATGAATGTATATACTAAATACAATTATTTTGGAATTTTGGCTCCAAAGAACACCCCCAAACAATACTATACATCATTTTGCTTAAAAATTCACCTTGAACCAAAAATATCTTCCATAACTCATAGTAAAAGTTAGTTGACTGTCTTATGCGAAACCTGCACAAAACTATCATGTTATATTTTTATTGCATAGAACCTCCTTGTACATTTTAAATAGTCAACAAGAAACCCCCAACATGTCCAAAATATGTCGTTTCAAATCGAATTATTTCAAGAAACTAATTTTAAAATATTTCAGGATAGAGTTACATGGATCAACATGAAGTATTTAAAAATTATTTTTCAAAATATGCTGATTCAAAACGACCAATTTTTTACAAAGTGGGTGCTAAATTCTTAGGAGTACAAAAAGGTCCTATACAATAAAAATTCCACAAGGCAAATCCCTTTGGATGACTTTGCCTCCGGATCTTTTATAGACATGATCTGAAAGGGGATGTCTCTTCATGCTCTTTTTGCATTTGGTATTTTCTCCTTTTATGGCCTTAAAAAAACCAAAGTACTAATCTTGCAAAAAAGAAATAATCTTGCTTTATTTCATCAAAATTTAAGACAGACAACTTTTGGAAATGCTGCAAAATATCAAACCTTTATTTCATAAGTGCATAATTTTGTAGTCTAATAATAGAATTCCCAAGAATCAACTATCAAGTATCAAATTTTCCAATTAAATGTAGAACTTGACTATACTCTAAAGATTGCAAGGGAGCACATATTACTTGAAGAATTCATAAAGGTTTCCATATCCAAACAGAATATAATTGTAAAACCAAAAATAACAGTTACAAACAGATTAATCAATCCAACATAGGAACACTGGCAGAACAAATTGTTACTTTCTAAAAAAGGAAAGTTATCGAATATTGTAACTGGAAAATGAAAATTAACCTTAAATTATCTCTTAACTTTTAAATCATCTCTTGTTCATAACTGTCAATGCTCAAGAAATCGAATTCCTCCACCTTCTAGGGGTCTTTCGAGTTTGGTCCACATTCGGTCCCTGTGAACCAATCTCATGTTCATGTCCTTCATTCATCTTAGCTAACTTGCTCAGTTTCTTCCAACCCGAACTCCAAGCCGATGTTTGTTTAGGCTTTGTCACCTTATCGAACTGTCTCTGTAACGTGTCCATGTCGTTTTGTAGTTCTAAATACTTAGCCTTAACACTCTCAAGTTCAAATTTCAGAGTATTTATATCCTTCTTTGCTGAAGCCCATCCTTCTTGAAATGATTGAGGAGTTCCTTCAAGTAACGTTTTTCGATTCGATACCAAAGGTTGGTAATGAGAATCACCAGCTTCCTTTAAAGTAGTATTAGCTATTGCATTGCTTATTTTCACTTGTTCTGAGAATAGGACTTGGACCACTATTCGGAGTGGGAGTCTTTCGTTTTGTGCAGCGTGCATACATGCATCAATCGAGAGTTTCGTGCAATCCATTACACGGCACAGCCTTTTCCTTTCGTGCTCCGTGAGAGTTGGATGTGCCTGTCAAATTACAACATTAGTCAGGCCTAAGACTTGAGATTTTCATGGTAGGAAAACAAAAAATTATTCTTGAAAAATGGTTTAGAGACTTGTTGCAAATGTTATGTAAAGAAATTAAGACCCTATCCCCACTACATGAAATACGAGTGTGCACCACGGTAAAATACTATTGTGGTGGTCAAAACTCAACCACAACAACCACGCAACATTTTTGGGGCTCCATGGGTAGCGAAAGTATCCACCACAGCTTTTGGCCATCTATGGCTGGGAGCTGTGGTGGGTGTTTCTACTATGACTTCAACAACAGTTTGTGGGAATATTCAATCACGACCGATATCAAAATATTCATATCCACCACGACCCTTAAATGTTGGGTTGACAAAATTCTCTTTTCTTATAGCGCCTTTTGGTATGTAATAGAAATCGCGAATAGCCTACAACATTTAATGATAATGTTTACTTCTGTTTTACACTGACATAACAAATAATTACTTATAGAAGTTGGGTATGTTTCGATTAAATCCAACTCCTCAATATATGTTTTTGTTTCCAATAGACATAGTAATTCAAATTAGCACTAGACAACCTTTATCCCAAGTCCAATTTGAAGAGAGAAAAAAAGAAAATTTGTTGTTTGAAGATAAAGGTCCAATATAGTTGTTTGAAAATATATTGCTGTACTCGTCTTGTGATTATGATTAAATTAGACACGGACATAAGAGATGCAAACTTGATCCAAAGTTTACCTTGAGATAGGAATCGACTGCTCGGTACAAGCCATCGTCGCACGTTCTAGCCGATTCTGGCAAAGCTTCAGCCAGGACCTGAAATTTAGTCAAAGAAAGGCTTCTATCTCTTGAAACCTCAGTAAGATAGCTATCAATAAGCCTAGCTACTCTCATTTTAGCATTTGTATTACCACCACCCCTTTGAGCTCCATCGTACATTTTTGTATCCGAAAACGACTGCCTACTCGGGCTTGAACCTTCCGACTGTTCTTGAACCAAGAAATGCTCCAAAAGCCTCTGAACAAGATCAACATCGAACATGGTCTCATTCTTGCTATAGCAAGGTATAAGAAGATCAGCCAACGTAGCTTGCTCGAACTGCATCCCCACTCGTTTCTCAAGCTCAGTAACTAAAGCCGGAGCCACTTTCAACATATTAGCCATTCTTAATAACCGAAGAAGAAAGCTACACGACACACTATCCTTTTGTTGTGGGATTATACTTATTAAACTCTCAACAATCATTCTTTGATCCTTAGCTTGAACTGGCTGCAAATCCTCTTTAGTACCAGCCACAATCATATGCAGCCCTCCTTTCCAGCTTCTATTTTCATCGTCGGGTGCAGAATCGAGCCCCTCCTTTATTAAACCGGGAAGCCATTTAGCAGCATAATGAATTATTGCAGCTCCAATCAACTCATACCTCATACCCTTTACTTTAATCGCAGTCACAACTCGTACAAAATGATCGATTCTTAGAATCGAGACATCCTCAAACCACCAATCGGGAGGCACTTGGGAGTTTCGACTTGGGCTAGAGTCCTTCATTTCGTTCCATTTTGGGCTAGAAACTGATCTAGGGGCTTTTCCGGTATATTGCCATCTTATACCTTTGGGATTAGCACAAGCTTTCCAAGCTATAGATTCACTACATCTTCGAACAATTTGGAGATTCTCCGCCCAAGGTGAGAGCTTTTCGCAACTTTTTAACACTACTATTGAATCTCTCCATGAAGACAGGACTACATAGCTTAGAAAGGCTTCGGTTTTGAATATGAGATTGCCTTCTTCTAAATCTTCCGTCATTTCTAAGTACTCGGCTGCACATCTAAGGCTCGAGATGTTGGTTGCGGTCAAATCAACGGCAACTCCGTAGCAGAACTTGGCTGCTAGTTCAAAAGCATCAGGACCTCCTGGAAGATCATCTAGAGATACCTTGTTTAACTCGACGTCTCTCGATTGGTATATGATTCGATTCATTTTTCCGCTTCGAGAAAGAAGAGGATACTATGTAGAGGTAAAAAGGGTATTAATTAGTAAATTTGTGATTATGATTACAAACTAACAATATATCTGTTTCTCAAATTTTAGTTAGTAAAAGGCTAAAGAAAATGTTCAAATTGTTCTTTTTCAATTTCCTAGATGAAATTCAAGAACTGAACATAGCCTGAATAGTGTTTTTTTGTTTTGTACTTGCTAAATATGAAAACTTTAACTACCTTATGTAAATCCCTCAAAAAAAAGAAGGAGGTACCTTGTGTAAATGGAAACTGACATCTCCAATCTGAACTAAGAAATCACTTGGGATATCTGTTGCTACATACCTATATTCAGAGAAACATGACAAGAATTGTTGTATCTAATAAATTCTTTCATCGGAAAAAAAAAAGAAAAGAAAATGTTTTGAAACATACCAAGATTGGCCTTTTTTTTCGAAACCATCAGTCTTTAGACCTGGTTTACTTGTTGACATGACTCCATTTCCATAATCTCCACCGCCTACTGTGTCTGTCTCTGAATCCCACATGGTAAGTTTAACTAAAGAAGAAGAAAAATGCAGAGAATTTTCAAGAAAGGACCCCTACCCAAAAACAACAAGTGTAGAGAGACAAAGCCAATGAACAGAGCTTAACTAATATTGAAACAGAGATGATAAGTAAAAGGGGAAAATCCCACATGGGAATGTTTGGAATTATCTTAAAATTTGTCGGCTTTCAACACGAACTTTCTCACAGGCTGTGTAGTTATGGGCAGACTCAAATTGTTAAAAATAAATCCTTTTTTTTAAATTAACTACTATTATTAACCATGATACTGTTTTTAGTATTCAATTAAAAGGAATTTTTTAAGATCTTTTTGTTTTACTCAGAGTTGGGTGCATAGCATAGGGTTATATCACCATCACATTCAAAACATTCTTCTAATAATAAGAAAGTAGGTGGTGGATCATAATGCAAGATTGATGACTGAATAATAATCTTGAAATTTATTGCATGTAAGTATGAGGACCACTTTTAACTGATTGGCAGCTCATGTTTTTGGAAATACTATATACTATATATACATATATGAATAATGATGTATGTTGGTAGAGATGGAACCAAAATCTAGTGGTAATTAATTGTTAAGAAAAAGAAAAGAATCTAGTGGTACTTGTTACAGTTATACCCCTGCTGAAATTACAAATACTTCATTTTTATAACTTTCTTTCCATGTTTTAAGTTACATCTTACAGAGACATGCAATTAATTTTCTTAGTAAAAATGCTTAATTATTGCTATATATATATATCACCAACGAGTTCCTGTCAATTAGGAGTATTAAGTACGTGACCTTCATTTTGAGTTAAATGACCATTTAGCCCTTCCCTTGGCTATAGCCTATAGTGTAGTATTATTCATCATGACCCTATAAGCGTTGGTGAAGCAAATTGGGTTTCTATGCCAGTGCCAGCTTCATAAATGGTTTTATACATGTAAATGCCTTTATATATATTTATATTTATCAGACATTATTGGTTATTGAGAAAGTAGTTTTGGCATATGGGTCCTCCAGGTTTCCTGAAATGTCCTTTCAAGGACAAATACAATGTCTGTGGAAAATGGAACTATAAAGTAATTAATTAACTTCAATGGGTCCTTTTTCTTTCAGTAAAGTTTTTTGCTTTGCCATAATTGTATTCTTGAACCATGGCCACTTTCCATCTCCATGCTTAGGGTGCGGGTTTTTTACCACATACACATGTATAGTAAATTTTGGGGTTAGACATTTTTAATTTCAAACCCATTCTATATTAATTTAGGCACCCGATATTATTTCGGGACGGGAAGAATCGGGATTACGGGTTTCATAGTTTTTTTAAATAGAAATTATCAACAGACCTAACAAAAGTAAATTACATAATCACTTTCTCATCCTTTTTCTTTTATTTACATAAAATATATCAACATAAGAAATTAACAACCAGTTCAATCATATCCAAAATACGATCTAAAGCATGTCTCAATAATAAAAAATCAATTCATACAATCTATAACAAATATCAAAATAATTTATCCATGTCCATTCTACCACACTTGAATATATGGTGTTAATTAATTAACAATACTATCTTGTCGTTGTAGTTAAGTAAAGTATATAAGTTATATATAAAATATTAAAAATTTATACCTTAAAAAAGGCGAGTTCGGATATTCGGGGTTGGAGAGACTAATCTCAAACCCGCGTAATAAAATACAGGTTTCTCAAGTTCGAATACCCAAACTCAAAATACCCGTCCCTTTCGGATTTTTAAAAAAATGGGACGGATTAAGTTTGGGTTACCCGAACCCGATGCCCACCCTTATCCGGACTTATGAAAGCCCATCTATCTCTCACTTTGATGAAATGGTTAAGTTCAAGTCGAAATTTGTGATCTGATCATAAGAATACCCGACCCTTTTTTCCTATTAAACAAGACGAACTTGACTGAATCATAATTATTATTTAACAGATTTTTGTTTGAAGGTGTTTCTAAAAATAAAAATAAAAAGATATTTTTTTGAAGGTCAACTATATATGTATATATCTAAAGTTAGAAAAGTTTGCCTGAGCTACCGATTATGGGTCGACTCCCCAACCCAATTTACATAATTACTTGATTCAGTTAAATCATGAAATCAGTTCAATAGATAACCTTGTATTAGAAAATAAAATAACAAGAATAAAAAAAAAAGGGATTAACTTGTATTTGTACCGAGAATAGGATCAAAGACCTTTCTATAAATGTTTCTTTAATTTTACATTTAATTTGTGATGTTCATAAATTATGTGACTTAATTTCCTACAGCGTTTAATTGTTTCTACAATACAAATGGAATTTGTATTAATTTATGCAGGAGTATTATATTTTTTTTCCCTATATTTCAAATTCCATTTTTATGAATTGAATATGCCAAAAATCGTATATATATATATGCACGTACTTGACAATTAATTGTATTAACCTATTTTTGGCAGAGATATGATTAATTAATTGATGTTCTTGAAAGAATGGCCATTATTCAGCCACGTACGCAAGCTATGAAATCCCTTTCCCACGTGCATTTCTAAGTCTTGTTATGGTTTTTAAGGACATAACGATCGATGTGTTAAAACGTCATCCATTAAAAAATTGGCATTTGATAAACAAATCATAACAATTAATTATATTATGATAATCATACACACTCAGAAGTTTTTCAACCCTTAGCTGCTGCTGCTGTTAAGAATCTAGCCATTTTATTTGATTTGATATAATTCTTGTCTCCAAATTTGATAGGTAAAGTTCATTTCATTTATACACGCGCGTTAATAAACTTGAGCAATTAACTAATGTTTCAAGTTCTAATAATTAATTTTGTTAATTTGATGTGATGAGCTTAATTAAAATATATGATAAAATGTAAATAAAAACAACATGTTATATATATTTTAATAAATATATAAATACACACATATATTGTATTCGGTATTTCGGTTCAACTTGAATTCAACATGATTAATAAAAAAGAAATGGGATTATTTATATATACTGTATTAATTGGATAATTCTTCCATAGACCTGGTCTATGAGATTTTCATAGACCTTATGGTTGTAAATAAACCACATCATACATTTTGAGAGTATGACTCTCAAAATGTATGATGTGGTTTATTTACAACCACAAGGTCTATGAAAATCTCATAGACCAGGTCTATACGAGAATTTTCCGTATTAATTTATCTTGGCAGGCATGCATGCAATTACACTACCAATACATGAAGTTGAACGACCACCGCCACCGCCACCGCCTCCTAGGGCTGGCCTCTTGTTTGAAACTTGTTGTTGCTCCTTTCTCAACTTGACATCAAGAAGCACGTTTCTTCCCCATTGAGAAAAATATGTGTCGCTATATCCAATTTTTGCACTTTTGTAAATTGACATACACCGTCGATCGTCCTCCGGGAACGGGCACCTATCGCCTCCAGGGTCCCGCCACGCACCGCGGTGGTTCATCCCGGACCAACTGGCGATCCAGTGGTAGACGTACTGGCCGACACCGGCGAGCTTGAGCCAGCCTTTAGGGAAGAATTCCATTACACTGCTGTTTCGATCCATTAGAAACATGTTGCTTAATTGAGCGCCGTGTGGAGATACCAATATATCCGTTAAGCTCATCAATTTCACCTGTACCCATAATTACATTCTTTATAATCAAGAAAAGCTAAATCTCAAAATACCCCCATGTGCTTTGTTTACTTGGCCAAAAAACCCCTCTATTATTTTTATTAGCAAAAACTCCCCTCTGTTTTTTTTATTAGCAAGAAATCCCATTTTCAATTCCTTCATATATAGATCAATAGGGAGGCTAGAGATTTTTAAGGTGAATATATGACAGTGTTTTTACATTTTCTGATGGGGTGCTAATATAATTGTCATTTTCTCTTTGCAATTCCAGCTTGATAGAGAAAAAATAGCACAGATAAGATTTTTACTAATAAAAAGTAGACACTAAGTATAGGGTGTGTTATTGCAATATTTCATTCCATTCCAATCAAGAACTGAACTTGAATATGGCCTAGATCGAATAAATTGTTCCTGCCTGACCTGTTCACAAAAGGTAAGGTTATTTGCATAGGCCACCATCAACCGGCAGCCCTTCACCTTCCGACAGACGTCGTCAAAGATTCGGATCACCGCAGATTCGTTCTTAAACGACCTAGCCCCAGTCCTCATAAACATAGTCATTCCAATCACAGGCGATCCCTTTTCATTAACCTCTGATAATACTCTACTCTTTAAGCTGCTTACATTACAATAAATTCTAGCTTTGCACCTCAACAAATCATACACTTCCAATCTCTTCTCTCTTGACATCCCACCTTCGTTATGTCTCATCACCACAGCCTTCTCAAAACAAGTTGGATCACCCTCGATTCCGTCGAATTTCTCAATGTTTAAAGGCTCTTCAAACATGGCTTCCATTAATGAACTTAACCATGGTCCCATCTTAGTCCTTAATTCACCCCAATGGTACAATACCCACCTCGATGGGGAGGTTGAACATTGATTTTTGATATGGTACGAGACAAATGGCACGATGGCAGATAAACCGTGCCAAATGTTGTCGTAGTTGTAGTGATTGTATGACACAAAGGTAAGGCCTTTTCTGAAGGTAGCGTTGAAAGGTAAGGATTGGGGCCATGAAAGGGCATATGAGTTTAGTGAGCCATCATGTGTGTTTCGGCCTTTTAGGCATAAAATCCTACCTTTTGAAGGGAATTCTTGATACTGTACTTCACCCTTTTCGTGTGTGTCGAGTGTGGAACTCATGAACCATGTGTGGCCTTGAAGGGGTTTGCTAGAGAATCGGAGGTCTTTTAGAGGGAGGAAAGTCACGCTGTTTTGGAGTTTATAGGTCATGGATTCGAGTTCTTGGCTGCAATTTTGATGCATCGTGAGATTCAACGAAGATGACGATCGGAATTGGAGAGATTGGATTTGGAAGAGAATGAAGGGAAGGGAGAAAATGGCTACAAGGTAGATTGAAAGTTTTGGTGAAAACAGAGAGATTATGAGTGACGGGATTTTGCGTTGGTTTAGTTTGGGATTTGAAGATGGGTTTCTTGATTCTAAAGCTGATTTGGCCATGGGAAGATTAGTTGATGGATGATAATTTTTTTTTATGAGTACCACTTTTAAATGAATGCTAGACAATATTTATTACTACTATATCTTGGGAGAGAGTAGGGGCTCGCTCTTTTGCATGACAATTTTTTTCACATGATAATTGAAAAGAGGTGAAGTAATGCAATATAAGTACCTAGTTTTTTTTATGAATAACTGAAATCGCAAAATAAACCTTACTCTCTTAATATACATTTTCAGTTTATATATCATAATATTTGCATTTCAATCATTATAAATCAATATTTGAAGTTTTAAATCTGAATTTTAAAAATCTAATTAGAACGAGAAATATTTTGATCAGTTGCCAAATGATAACAACAAGGGTTTTGTCTATCTCAATTTAATTATCACAAATATTCATTATATCATCCTTCCTAGTATAATCACAAACATAGTTGGGGTTCATCAGACTACTCTGTTATTGATAAGATCAGAGAATTAGTATCAGTACCGTAATCTATATGTACACGAGAAGTTAGATCATCGTATCGCGCTCTCTTCTTAGCATTAACTATACTTTTATCTCAAAAAGCTGTACAGAGATTGCTAGTCGTCGTCAAGTTAGAGGAACACTCCGGCTGGATTGCCCTTGAAGAAGGGCTGCTGCTGTATATTCTGCTTCTTTTTGGCTCAGATATCCTAACACGTGAAATTGCAACAGCTAGTACATCGATCAAATCACCATCTTCAACTTCAACTACATCGTCAGTCGAACTATCTGATGCTAAAGTTGGTTTAGAATCATCACTGAGAGGAGTTTTTCTCTCCGACTCTAGACCATGAATAAAAGTCAGCTGCCTTGAAGTCAATCTCACGTGGTCCTTCTTTGGTTCGAGAGTTAGGTTCTCTGGTGTACGTTCAGTGTAGAAAGATATCCATGGATGCCCTGTAGAAGACGAAACTAAGTTAATCAGCTCATTATGAAAAAATTTGCCATTTTGACAGTTTTAAGTCTCATGAATGTTTCAACAGTTCTTCAACTTATAACAACTCGTTTGGTAGCAAAGATTAGACGGAATTAGGTGGATGCTTTATCAACCAACATATATACATCTTCTTTGGTAGCGCTGATAAATAAAACAGGTCAACCCCATCACTTTTAGACACACACTCACAAACAGGTCTTCTAGTAAACTTCATCGATGTTCAAATAATAATCCATATATATAAACAATTCAACTTGCATCTTCCAAATGTTAAGTAAGATCTTTGAAGTTTACTGTAGCTAATATCCATCCAAAATTTTAAAGTTATTGTTTTGCTTTGAAAGGGTAAAAATAGTAGATGACTTACTCAGAACATCAGTGGCAGTTAATCTCGTAGAGGAGCTCCTTGTCAACATTCCAGAGAGCAGATCACGAGCAGGTCTCGATACAGAATCCCACATACCACCACTAAAATCTAAATTCTCTTTCTTTATAGCATCAAATATGGCATCCAAAGAATTGCCTTTAAATGGAAGCACACCAACCAAAAGTGCATGAAGAAGAACACCCGCACTCCAAATATCTACTTTCTCCGAGTAATTACCAACCAAAACTTCAGGAGCCACATAGGCAGGACTTCCAACGATACCGCTCAGGCTCTGACCTGCAATGAAAAGATAATACTTAAGTATAAGACTCAATAGAGTTGAAACTATTATAAATTATAAAGAAGTTAGCATCTCAATTAAATTCAAATTACAGGCAAGCAGCTTCTTAGTGATTTCCTAATCTAAAAGAACATAATTCCATTTTAGGATGTTAAATTTTGCTGTCTTCGTATGTATTATCATATAAGTTTAATAACATTTTCCACTCCCACTTGGTAAATTTGGAAGTGAAAATTCAACCCCCAAGCCAAATTGCACAAATGTGAAGTAGCCCCTCATCTTCTGAATAGGACGTAAACTACAATTTTTAAAGCATTTCTAGCTGCATTTAATATTATTTTAAATTAAATTTTCTTATCTAGATTTTGAACTCTGGAGGATGAACATTCATGGCCTTTCTTATATTGGAAGACTAAGCAGACATCTAACAGAACATGAGGAAACTTAATTGAAAGTCATCACAATTTAAAGATAAACCAAAAAATTCTATAAGTTTAACCGTTTAACAAAGGGGTTTTCTGACTGAATATCTGAACTAATGAGATAACAGATACGGAAAATGGTATCCCAATTTTATACCCCATCACTAACAAATAGCTGGCCATATGCATATTTTTAAAGAGAAGGCTCCCAGGAGTATATGGAATTGATATCATATTCATACATGATCAACTTGATATAGTCTGCTCCAACAGAAATATTCATAATTAGAGACTAATAGAAAACTTAACTAACACAGTTTCCATTAGAGCCCTAGACCACTTCAGTCAACAGGAACTTTTCAATTACCCACGATTCAAATGTTCATGTCATAACATCAATAACTTAACAACCAGAAATCAAGAATTCAGAAGTAAAAGTTTACTCATCAATTTATTAAGACCTCATTAGGATTGAAGGATATTAACTGGAGTATTTCAAAGCACACAATACAATACCTAAGCACTTAGTTTTTATATCGATTCCAGATTCTTAGGTAACAATCTTGAACTGGTATTCAATGAATGATATGCAGTGGACTATCCAAAAAGGAACTTATGAAACCTTTAAGAACACAAATATGTTGAATTACCATCTAAAATTCTCACAGCTAATCCAAAATCTGCAAGCTTCATTTGTCCAGTGGACGTAAGGAGGATATTCTCAGGCTTTATGTCCCGATGAACAACACCCATCTCATGGCAGTACCTAATAGCCAACATCAACTCCTTAATTACATTAGCAGCCTTATGCTCCGAATACACTCCTTCTTTAGTCATCTGATCAAGCAAACGCCCCCCAGAACAAAGTTCCATCACTAGATGAAAAGATTCCGCATCCTCATACACCACCTTCAGAGTAACAATACCCGAATGTCCAGAAAGGTGCTGCATCATCTCCACTTCTCGGTGCACAATCTCCTCCCCTTTAAGCAAAGTCTTGCAAGCAAACTCCTCACCGGTAGCCCTGCTCCTACATATAACCACTGACCCAAACTTTCCTTTCCCAAGAGTTTTAGCCAATTCGTATTCTTGTTCTATCTTATTCTTCCTACCCAATTGAGTTGCGGTATCAATACATCCGATTTTCCTCTTAAGACCTCTACTTGGAGAATCCAAGTGCGTAGTGCCACTTGCTGGGGCAGTGGCAACTTCATTAACAAGAGTTCGACCCAAATCAACAACTTTTGAAACTACTACTTCCTTACATTTCTTTTTCTTTCTGGAATAATCTTCCAGCGAAAAATGTGATCGATGGATTTCGAAGTCTACACAGACCCCCTTCCTCTTCTTCCCCAAACACTCCATTGAACAAATGAAACTAATTTCACCTACTTCTGAATGCAATTTGGCAAACATCCAGAAAAAGTATTAAAATAGTTCCAAAATTTTTTCCTCCGACCCATTTAAGGAAAAGTAAAACTCATAAACGCGTTGATTGTATAATCCACAATTACTTCGAAAATCAAATCACAAAAGGAGAACCCTAGAATATCTGAACTGAACCCCCAAAATCTCTCCCAACAAAAAAAGAAGAAAATCTTAAAATATAGAAACAATTATATAAACATATCCGGGTAAATATATGGGTCTATCCCATTGATATGGAAGTTTAGAGAGAGAATGAAGTGAAGAATAAGTAAAACAGAGGAGTCTTCTCCGTATTACCGTATAAGGAAAGAATGGGAAATAGGTCAAATTCTACTCTTCTGCTGCGTTACACATTTTTTTTCTTTTTTTTTTTGATAAGTACTGCTGCGTTACACATTGCGGTACAAGTACGCGACTTTTACAGTTGTACATAGGAGTGTGTAGATATAATAATAAAATACTAATAAAGTAGTAATAAACTGACATTCTGGTTGATTTGGCGGGAGTCTGTTAAGATCCAGCGTTGGGAAGACACCATGCCTATTAATATCAACGGCGCCGATCTAATCCTACCATTAATTGGTTGGTTTGGTCTACCAAACATATACTCGATTATTCTTGACAAAATATAATTTCGATCCTAGAACTTTAATCACCGGGCAAATTTGAGATATCTTTTTTCTACACTAAGCAACTTTTTAGTGTTTGTAGTTATAAGAGTATTTCATTGCAATCTCTAATCAAGAAAAAAAATAGAAAATGTAGATGGTAAATGAGTTCTGTGAAAGTTTTTTTTTTTTTTTTTTTGGGTTACAAGAGGTACGAAGAAGAACGAAAAAGCTAAAGTTGGGTATCCGCACACACATTCCAACTCCTCTTAATTTGACTCTCCCAATTAGGAATATAATCGAGCCAAGTAGTATTGAACGACATTATTCAAGTTTGATTTGAATTTTATAAGGCTTTAAATTTAGTGTTTGAACTTGGTTTGATTGTTAAAAAACTTTTATCGAATGAGTTCGAGTCGATTATCGAATAATTTGATATTTTACATGCATTTTATCAATTTTTAACTTATCTAGCTAAGCTTCAAAAGTTTTCAAATGAAAAATAATTTTAAACATGTTTGATTAGTGTGACGAACTAAGCTTAAACGAATTTTTATCAAACGAATTTGAGTCGAGTATTTTATTTTAATTTTCGATCCTACTCCCAAGGCATCCCGAGAAGTCGTCTTCCATAATTCCTCCAATAGGTCACGAAGAACCAACATACATCATTTGATCAAATTAAAAATACTAATTAACCAAGCTAACAAGAATATACTTCCAGAAATTTGTTGTTACACCTAAAAGAATTATATCATTCTAAACATAACATGAACACAAATATATTAATGAAAACATCCGTAATGACAATCAAATGTATAATGGTTAACCAAATGTACCATTAAATTTCCCATTTTTATGTTTTTGTAAAAATTGCATGAATCGTCCATCATCAAAAGTTTCCTCTTATTTAATAAAATAAAATCCGTTGCATTTAACCAGTTATCTTTTCAGCCCACCACATTAAGTACTACACGAGTTAATGACAATTTATTTTTATGTGAATTGTATAACGTTCAATTTACATCTTTATGATTTGATATCTCCTATAATTTTACAAAAGTATTACACCGCCTCCCTGACATTTTTTAACTTAAAAATGTACAAACCGATAAAACTACCCCTCTTATACATGACACTTTAACCCATGTGTTTTGATAAATGTGACAATTTACCTCCTTATGTTATGATAAATGTTGAACTTTACCCCTTTATGTTACAAAAATACTTTATATGCACACTCTCAGTTTCGGAGAGTGAATTACACTCTCCGTTTAAAAGGAAAATTATTTCTTTAAATTTTTCTTAGTGGGGCAAAATATATATATTTTTTTTCAAATCACAAAGGGTAAATTGAACATTATGCATTTTATAGGGGGTAAATTGGCATTAGCTCAATATTACACTTAGTACTGTATGCACATCTCATCACGCATTTTTTTCTTTTTCTTTTTGAAAAGATCTCATTAGACATTTTGTTTTCTATGTTTTGAATGATATTGATTACTCCGTCTTAGGATCTCTGATTCCTTCTGCAGACAATAATTCTTCTTACCTAATCCAATATGCTGTTATTCATCATTATACAGTATAATATAAGAAAAGTGAAGGAAACTTGCAATATAATTTTAAGGGGATAGCAGTTTTGTGCAGGTTTAAAACTCCGATAGACAGAAAGAACTTCCAACTTTTTTGCAGAAATAACTTATAGATCAGCAATGCTTCTAAAAAGACACATAATTCAGGTTATTATACACAACATCCAGTGGATATCAGAAGGAGAACATATGTCACAATGATAACATGAATCCGTGCGCACCTAAAAGTAACTTTAAGCCTACTACAAGGGTCGGGAAAATAAACGATCAATTTATAAGTTCATAAGCGAATACAGGACTCGGCCAACTCAACTTCCACGAAATGATTTGAAAACCAAATGTTGCATTCTAATTTTGTAGCAATCAAGAAAGTCAGATCATCACCTTTCCAATACAATCGCAAGGAAGTAAAGTCATGAAACCCATTGTGTTTATATCAAAATCTCATTTTCTAATTTATTATCATCTCTCATTACTTCTGGGAACCCCAAAGGTGCTCTAAGTAGAGTTAAAGATCACAAAAGTCGTAAGTGATCCACAATACCCTCATCTCAATTCATCCGTTAAGTCACACCCCTTTTCATTAAGTACCACAAGGAAACTTGTTGCCTTATCCGTGAGCCCATTTTCTTTGAATGCCTCAACAAGTTTATCACATAGAGAGCCATTAAACTCTGACGTTGCAGATTGCTTCCATCCGTCAATTATTTCACCAACCTCTTTCAAATGCCCAAGCATCAAATACGAAGATAAAATACATACATAGTTCCTTCCCGTCATCTTTTGCCCAGTCATCCTCAAAGATTTCCAAATTTGGTCAAGTTTAACTTTGTTCCCCAAGCCCCCATAAAGAATAACAAGAAAATCGTAAGTTATTAATTCTCTCTGAGTAATAACCTTCTCACTTTCCACCAAGGAGTTCGAATCCGAATTCACTAAGTGACTAGAAGTAATGTAGATTTTAGCAAGTTTTATATATCTAATCCAACTTTCATTACAACTCAAGTCAATACTCATTTCGTCAAGAATCCTTCTAACTTCATCCATGTTTAGAGCTGCAGCACATGAACTGACCCATAGATTATACATAAATAGATCGGCTGCAACATTCTTGCTTTTCAGTTCTTGAACAATTACAGATACCTTTTCGAGCTGCCCAACTGACACATACAAAGTCATTAGCTCATTGTAAGTGATCGCAGTTAATGAAAGATTTGCTCCCTTGATTCTTTCAAAGAGTTGTTCTGCTTTTTCAGTTAGCTTTAAGGCAGCGTAAGAGTGGAGGAGAGCAGTGTATGTTTCACTAGTTTTTGCAGAGGGTGGCAGCCCTTCAAAGTATCGTTCGGCAGCATCAATGCCAAAAACTTTGGTCATTAGGTCGATACGGAGAGCATAATCGGAGTCAGATACTTGGTATTCATCTTCATTACTAACCATCCACTCAGATATCTGTAAATTCACAACAAAATGAATTACATCAAATACTTAACATTGCAGTTGACGGAAAACAAAATAAAGGGCAAAAAAATTGCTTTTTTTTCGTCCGAAAAGACTGGAGTCTCTGTACTTCGAGTTCCATACTTAACGAAATTGCACTTCTGGTATCAAATTCTTAGCTTTGAGATTTGCAATTTACAAATTGCACTTTTGGTTTCAATAATTTAAAATAAATTGCATTTTTTAATCCCATAGAATAGTGTTGTTTAGCACTTTCTATTCCAAATTGGAGGAAAAGGAGGCAATGAGACAAAAAGTGCAAGAAATCTTAAAAATTTGGCACCACAATGAGACTAAAAATGCAACTTTCCCAGGATAGAGCATATTCACAATAATGATGGTATATCTACTTCGACATTTCTAAACTAATGCACAGCACAGATAGTTGCTAGAGACTTGAACCAAATTATGTGTACAAAACATTTGACGGGAGGAAGATTGATAAATAATGCATTGTGCTACACTCGGAGAGGCCATGAAAGATTTCTCGAATTCTAGAACATAGAAGTATATATCAGATAAGCTCATCAGAACCGGCTGGCGTTTTATACCTAGTTAATTTATAAGGCCACAGGACCACTAGTCCTGCAATGCAACAGTGTGTCGAGAGAAATTTTGAATCGGTAAATTGAAAAATTAATGAAAGATCAAAGAGGCTCTATTTAACTTATCCTATTCCTATCTCAAATGCAACAAGTGGGGAGACATTTCTCGGAAAATTAGGTGGTCGGTCCAAGGACACATAGATAATTTTGTAGGTTAAATCATGATATAAGAAACTAAACTTGATCCCAGATCATCATTGACATTGCTTAAATAAAGACGCAACACAACAATTCCTAAGCCAGCTAAACAGAGGAGTTGATTCCACCAGTAATAACACTCCATAAGCTCAGAATTGAGATCCTAGTTTAGCATTAGCAATCCAATGACTCTTTCAGCAGATCAATTTTCTTTATCTTAGCAATACTACTATAGTTGTAACTACATTATTCATAATGTAATAAGATTACCATTTAAAAGAAAGTAGATGAATTGAATTATGCATCCTACTCGAATTGGAAACGGGGCACCTCTTTTTAAAATCCTAATCAGTAGTACCAAACACAATATACACTAACAGATTCAGATTCAAAGACACCATTTTATATCAACACAAATTTGAAAAAAGAAAAAGAAAATTACAGACCTCGAGAGCGTGCTTGTAGCGATGTGATCTACGGAGGTCTATTGAGATGCTTCGAAGGTCAGAAGCGGTAATTTTGCGGCCTTCGTCGACCCATTTCTGTAAAACGTTAGTGACGCTTCTCTTTGGGAGCCTAAGCCTAAAGATTCTGCTCTTTAAATCATCTTTTTCTTCTTCCTCATCTTCTGATTCATGAGATGTATTGATGATTGCTTCTGGATTAACAGCTTCACTAGTTGAAGAAATCGATCTGAATGGAACTCTCTTGTTTGCATTCCTACATAAACAAGAACCCAATTCAGTATTCTTTTTTCTTTTTTTTTGGTCAAGAAATTAAACGATGGTTGAATTTTAACAAATTTTGAAATTCAGATACCGAGTGAGAGCGATAAAGAGGGAGCGGGCGGCCATTCTAGCTGGGGATTTCTTCCCAGGTATACCGATAGCAAATGGAAGTAACTTTCAAGTTTTAACAGAATAAAAATGAAACTTATCCAAAGAAAAAAAAAATGTAAAATAGGTGATTTTTTCCACTTTAAAAATATGTTATACTGTCAGAAGTGGGATTTGAACCCACGCCCTCTTTCGAAGACCAGAACTTGAGTCTGGCGCCTTAGACCACTCGGCCATCCTGACTTATGCTAACTGCTTCTGCCAATAAAATTCTTATTAAAAACTAATAGTACAATTTGTTGTCATTTGTTACTTTTATTAGTACTACCTTCTTCCAATTTCCATTAATGAAAATGGGATCTATAAATAAATTGTTTGTTATAAACCTATTAATAATGGATGTTCGGATTTTTTGCAAGTTAACTTTTGTAATATGTTTAATGGGCAATTTACCTCTTCATGATATGAAATAATGAGTAATTTATCTTCTTGTTAGTGGAGTTATTGCACAAACACTCTATAATGCAAAGAAGGGGGTAAATGCAAAATACTCCCCTGTGATATACTAAATCTGCAAGAAACTACCCTGTAAAATTTTTATTGCGCTAAGCTTCCTTGTGCTTTCAAAACCCTGCAAAAAACACCCATTTGTAAAAAATAGGTTCTCTAATCTTTTAATGCTAAATTGCATCCACAATTTGTAAGCTATGTTTGTAATTGAAGAGTACAAAGAAGTATATAGTGTAACATTTAATTGATTGTTTGACGTTTAAAATTAACTCTTCATGTTACAACCACAACAACCAAGCGATCAACAACGAGTTTAGTAAAAAATAGGCGTAGAAACAAAATGGAAGATCAATACCTTGTGTGGATTGTTAGATTATAAACATTGAAAATAAATTTGTTCAGATTTTCGGTACTTATTCTTAGGTAAATTTTATGAAATGCTAGAACGTCGTGTACAACTTCAATAATTTTTTCACTGAATTACTTTAGGATTTTGAATTCAATGTATTTTTCAATAATATTTTATTCTTAAACAAATAAAATTTATCAAATATTTATTGTCAATTAATTTCGATGATGATTAAACTTGCCCCCGACTCTTCAATCATGAATCTGTCCTTCATGGAGGACCTTGTAAGGCGTCGAGGAGATAAAAGTTTTTTCTGACTGTTGGTCACGTTGGCGTTTCAAGTTTACCGTTAGGAATGCAAACTGTGTTGCCCACAACCGTGTTTCTTGGGTTTTTAGTTTGAAATGGACTGCCCCTTTTAGTCCTTGTAATATTCATATTTCTGTTTTTTGTGATGAGGGATCCCCCTTGTAGACTGGTTTAATTTTTCATGCTAGTTTGGAATGATAGCCATTTGAATTTTGTTGATTGATGTGGGCATGATACCGTGAGTCCTCAAGAATCGGATTTCATATATGTCTGAACCTACAAAACAAAGACCACGTGCCGATCTGGTGTAGGCAAAGTCTCATCCGATACTTAAGTCAGCAATATATGCATTGCAAAGGTCTGAGAACTTGAGAGAATCTGCGGAAAAAGACCTAGAATATGAATTTATATATGCATTAGTTAAATTAGAACATACCATGGAATATTTATACTTGGTCCCCAATTGTGATTTGCATGCATAGAAAAGTTACCAAACATCATCCCACTTTCCCTAAAAAAATGTAGATTATGGATCTCTTCTTCCAAATTATATATATATAGAACAGGCATGTATGAATTGAACTCATGCTCGTTGGATGCTGGAACTGCATTGTTGTTCTCATGATGTCAATGAAAAGTCATAAGGATGGATGACTAACTTGATGTCAGGTAGCTAAACTATGCTATGCTGTTTCATTTGAAATTGTCTTGTGTTTGTTGTATGATATTTAAGGGGAAAAAACATCATAACCACATGTCTTTCACTCGCGTTTTGTGGGACTGTGATTGCAAAATGCCCTATTATATGGTACCAAATAATGCAATTTTAGTTTAGGATGCGATCGAGGTGTTAATCGAGGCATATAATTACTTAAAATAGACTTGAGACTTTATATTTATGTTGATGTTGAAAAAACAATTTTAACGAAGCAAAGCATATATATATATATATATATATATATATATATATAGTTCAATTCAGATCCAATAAAGTGTGGCAATTTTAACGTAGCTAATTCAAACTTACCAGAGTATTTATCTGCTCATCAGCCACTCGTGCAGAGGGATAGTAGCTTGAAATCTATTCTTCTTTTGGCTTCCCTATGTTTTTGGGTAGGAGTTTTACAGTGGACTTTGTTTCTCATTTGAACCACCCAAACTATGCGGTTGAGCAACTAGCTAGCAGCCGAAATCGAGAGTAGTCATGCGCTGTATCATCTTCTTAATTGCTCAAGAAGATGAACCTCGAAATGCGACCTAAAATGATCATATCTCCTATCTATGTTACAAGGTCAAGTTTCAAATTCTTATATGGTTGGATAGCCAGCCCTTAACGAGAGTTTTCCAAACACATACAAAAAAAAAGAAAAAAAGCTTCGATCATTTTGTAAACGAAATTCATATGTCAAATTTTTAAAATGCTTCATGCTATAAATGTTTCTAAATCTAAATATGATGAAAAGAAAATTGTTGTATGTATTCAAATTATTGATGCAATCCCCATTAATGATCAAGGAAGAACACAACATATAGGTTCCATGGATTCATAGTAGTTACACCGTACGTAAATTCATTCTTACTTATGCACTAAAAGACATCATGAGTGCTCTAATACCCCAATAATAGGAAAAAGGATAAATTTATAAGATAAAATAAGATCACTTACTTGAAGGAGATCCAATCGCTTGAGTCGATCGAATAAGTGATGTATATATATATATATATTAATTACCTTTTTTCGTTTTGGTGATCCTGATGAAAAGCCAAATCACATTCAAAGATTGCTTTGTTAGTAGTAGTTTATGCTAAATAAATAATTAAGCTGTTCCTGTTCAGTTCTTCTTTGCCAACAAGAAACACTCACTGGCACAGGCATGGCTTTCATGATGATCAGAACCATGGAATCAAAAGCTAATTAATGGCTATTCAGTTTCCCAATAGGCTAATTAAATTTAATAATAGTAATATGCATGTAGAATGAAGAAGATTAGTATAATAATCCCAATATATATATATATATATATATATATATATCATCTACAACTCAGACAATTAATGTTCCATTTTCTGTACATACTTATCTGTGACTGTGTTTTCAATTTATTATTGAGAATTGACAAAAATTTAAGTTGGTAAAAACTCTCAGCTTCTTGAGAGTAGTTATATATATCCTAACAACAAAATCTATAGATGGATGCTTTTGCAATTCTATACCTTTGCACTACAAGAAATTGATCTCTTCATAGAAGAAGAAGAAGAAGAAGAAGAAGAAGAAGAAGAAGCTGCTTTAACCAGAGACCCCTCCTCGTTCGTAATGGTAACCATTCTCAACAACGGCCTCTGATTTATTCCAACATTTGACTCCTTGAAAGAATCAAATGAAACTGATCTATTCATCGCCCGAGAATCCATATCCTCCTCATCCCCAGCAGAACCCTCAACTACTTGTTCTCCATTGTCTTCCGAATTTGGAGCAATTACCTCCTCTGGCTCTGTGTTGGGAATTAGTGTTGTGCTGTTGATTATGATTCCAGCCCGACACATGGGGCAATTAGTGTGTGACGCAAGCCACGTGTCAATACAAGGTATGTGAAAAGCGTGATTGCATTTAGGCAACAATCTGAGGGTCTCTTCTTCTTGGAACTCGTTCAAACAAACAGAGCAATCCGTACCTTCAATGATTCCTTCACCCTTTTTGTACTTAACTATCGTGATAGCGCTTATGACTGATGGGTGAAGCCCGATCGTTCTTATGTACCATATGTGATGGTCAACCATCGGGGGGCCGTGATCTTCGTCGAGAAAAGCAGCGTCGGGGGGGCTCGGTTCCTCTTCAAACCGTCTTCTTCTTCTTCTCGAGTTGTACCACCTGGAGTATAACTTGTACGTAGCGTAGCAAATAAAGAAAAAGACGACGGTGGCGAGGATGGAAAGGGAAATTGTGAGAAACAGAGAGATCTGTTTATGATGATGTTTTTGAAGATCGGTGGTTGGCGGTGGGATTTCAATACAATTGGATGGATCGCAAAAACTCGTACATTTCAGTGGACAGGTTCCGTTTGGGTTTTTGATGACATCACAAAATATATTCAAACAATATTGCTCTAAGATTGGATCTTCATAAGATTCATCCAGTAGTTTCCTGTGATGAAAAGCCATGAGGAGATGAGAAACAAACTGCAACTACTTTCTTTCCTTCTTTCTTTCTTTCTTTCTTTAGAGCTGTGGACAATTAATTAATTAATTATCTCTTTCTGATCCTCTCTTTTCTTTTCTTTTCTTTTCTTTTCTAATTGGAGAGGAGAGGAGAGGAGAGGTTGAGGTTTTTGTTTATTACTGTAATAGTAATAATTTTGTTGTTGACTTTGTTCGTGTGTTTAGTATTAGTAAGCCTTGGCGGCTGAGATGAGATGGTCGGGCCTGGGCTGGGCTTGGTCTACACCACCGCCTCTGTCTGTCTGGCCCGGTCCTACTCCTAAGTCCTAAAACAAGTCACAAGCCAAATCTTGGTGTTGGTTGGATTTTTGTACAGATAGATACTCCGTATATTTCACTTCTTCTGTTCTGTGATGTACAGTATATTTTATTTTTTATGATAATGATATACATGGACGGACCACCTATCTAAGAGAAACGTCGACTCGCATATTATTACTATTCTATATTATATTGATTTTTTTGCACCGCACATCCTAATTGTTTAATATCGCACTTAAATCAAAGATTGTAATTCTTTTTCTTTTTTTTTTTAATCAATAACCATTTAAAAAAATTGAAGACAGTTTCCTCTTTACTATAATAATAAACCATTTATAAGTTTTTGTAAGAAAAGTCCTGGAATTTCATATCATAGGATTTATGACAATTTACATGACTGTATAGTATATATAGAGTTATTTTATTACAATAAATATTTTTTCATTCGAATTTAATAGGTAGTAACTTGCAAGGAAGGAATATATATATATATATATATATTATATAATATAAGTGAGAGAGTTGTTCGCTTTCTTTCTTAGGAGTATTTTGTTTTAAGGAAGGAAAATCAAATGACGATGACTTGGGAACTACTGTAGTTGGCGTGTTAATTAATTGAAATCGAAAAGAGATGGAGATTTAATTTGGCTTCTACTATTAATTTTTTGTTTACCAAACTTTTTAAAGTACTAATAATAAAATGTGGCACTTTTCAAATATGGGTGAAAGGCCTTTTTCATTTCTGCTCACCAGTTCCTACCAATTAATAAGTTTGACTGACTCCTCCCTCCTCCAAGTCTCCAACTGGTTTTTAATTTTATAATTTTTATTTTATTTCTTCCAGAATTGAATTAGCAATTTCTTTTCTTTTTCTTTTTTCTTTTTTCTTTTTAGCAAATAGTATTAGATGAGTGATTTTGGTATTAGACCTGATTTGGCAAAGAGCATGAATGAATTTAATACATATCATCATACCATGTGACATGTGTTGCTGCTTGTCCAAACCTATACCTCATCCTCATGTAAAAACAACAATAAATAGCACAACAATCCTTAATTCTCTTTAACCTGCATTCTGTAAATTAATAACTACTACAACTCACTCCCACCATTGGGCATATTGGTGATGACGGATGGACGCCCATTAGCATCTAAGCCGTAAACGTGGCCCATCTTTGCACGTTTTGTCTCTAAGTATCTCTTGTTGTCCTTGGTGATTGGAGTCACAAGAGGAACTCTACCTGCAACAGCCAAACCGTAACCCTTTAGCCCACTGTACTTTGCAGGATTGTTCGTCATCAGCTTCATAGTTCTAACGCCAAGATCTCTTAACATCTGCATATTTTGTTCAACTTATAAATCGCAACCCAAGATGTCAAAGTCCTAGTATAAGCAGTAATGAAACCAACACGCAGCATTCAAGGGTGGCAACAATACCTGTGCACCGATCCCGTACTCTCTTGAATCGACAGGCAAGCCCAACTCCTCATTTGCCTCCACAGTGTCACGCCCATCATCTTGCAGATTATAAGCCCGGAGTTTGTGGCCCAAACCAATTCCTCTCCCCTCATGACCACGAAGGTAAACCAAAACACCTCTCCCAGCAGCTTCAATCTGTTGCATTGCAAGTGCGAGTTGGTTTCCACAATCGCATCTAGCCGATCCAAATATATCTCCTGTGAGACATTCCGAGTGTACTCTCACAAGAATATCTAGTCCATCACCAATATCACCCTGTTCACCCCCATAAATGTCACTAAAAATAACGTCACAAAATTCAAACTGATATAAAATATAATGACATCAACATTTTCACATGTCACTAACCTTAACCATAGCTATATGCTCGATCCCATCCAAAATCGACCTATAACAATAGGCAGTGAATGGGCCCCACGTAGTAGGTATACGAGCTGCAGATGTATGTTCCACTAATCTATCCCTTTTTCTCCTATATCTGCAATAAATTTGAAAAATCCAGGCATATATATACATATATATTGATTTACGACAGGAAATGTAGGAAAAAAGACATTTATAAAAGTAACGTTATGAACTACCTTATTAGATCATCAATAGATACGATTTTCAAGTTTTCTTGTTTTGCGAACTGACGAAGCTTAGGTAATCTAGCCATAGAACCATCATCATCGACGACCTCACATAAAACTCCAGCAGGGTCCAATCCAGCTAGCATGGCTAGATCCACAGCAGCTTCTGTATGCCCAGCTCTTTTCAAAACACCACCCTCCCTGTACTTTAATGGAAATATGTGTCCTGGCCGGTTAAAATCCTCGGGTAGTGAATCTTTCGATGCAAGAGCCATTACTGTTGTCGCCCTGTCTCGTGCTGAGACACCCGTAGTTGTACCATGTTTTGCATCCTAAAATAGTACAGTATTTCATTCTATTTACTATCTAACAAGATCTTCTCAAGCCATTACTTTTGCTAGTGATTTCCAAAAATAAATATAGCCTGAAGTTTTTTTCAAGAAGAAAAAAATTTAGCTATTAGAGAATTCAACTCACCACTGAGACAGTGAATGCAGTCAAAAGTTTTTCCTCGTTCGCTTTATCGGAAACCATCAAGGGAAGCTTGAGCCTCTCCAAGTCTTCTTCTTTCATGCTAACACAAACAATTCCAGTTCCATGCTTCACAATGAAAGCCATTGCCTCAGGCGTAACTTTTGAAGCAGCCATTATTAGATCTCCTTCGTTCTCTCTATCCTCATCATCTACAACCACGACCATCTGAAGTGACAGAACCAGAATTTAAAACATAGAATTTTGAGACTTTGTTGAGAAATTATTTAAACTTTATAGTCTAATCACTCATGTATCTTAGATAATTTTGGTCAGAGTTGATATTGTCTAATTCAAATGTGTATTATAATATAGCAATAACTTTTATTAATGACTGATAATAATGTCCAATTAACCTCACAAGAGATCGCTAAGTTATCTTCAAATATACAAAGTTGCTCTAAAACATTAAAAGAGTAATCATTTGATATTTATAGAGCATCAAAAAGAAAAGAGAGAGATACTGAATATGATATAAATGTTAGTCGATCAATAATCTACTTTCACTTAGATGTCATAATACATGGCTTTATGTTTCCATGACATCGACTCCATCTACTATTGATTCAATATCAAAATCAGGATAAATTTCTTTCTCAACAAAAATTACTAAAGAACTACACATAGGAAATCATTTTTCAATTTACAAGGCAACTTTGACTTCATCAAATCTTATAATTGATAGACATTCAGATGTTGTGGTGAAAACATGTCAGAAGATAACCAAAGAAATTGAAAAACTATTCCAAAAGATAATGATTGGATTTACAAGGTTTAGAAAGAAAATAGATTGATTGGATTTCTGATGAAAAATTCAAGAATAAAATATTTGAAGGCTAATTTGAAATATGACGTAACACGAAATAAAATTGTCATGTTCCGGACTTTCCAGTTGGAATAGATTTTTCTTCTTCATATATGCTTAGACAAACTAATTACTATTATTCAGTTCTTTTCTAACGGTTTAGACAGTACACTTATGTATGTACAAAAAGATACCATATGCACAGTTGCTTCAAGGAAATGGCTAAATAACTATTTTATCCTTCGTAAATATCATTAACTCAATGTAAAAACCAACCTTTCCTTGGCGAATGTCTTCAATGGCCTCTGGAATAGACGAGAAACCTTCTGATGGCAGATCCAAATTGAATTCATCGTTTTCAACAGGGAAGCCACTAGTTGTTGGAAGCATATCAGCTGCAAATGCTCCTAACATTACTGAATCAGATTGTACCTCAACTCCTCCAGGTACATCACTAATGAGAGCATTGCTTACAGTATTCGAATTAGCAGATTGAGGAACAATCCCACCTTCCCCAGAGAAAAGTGCCGCTTTAATTTTCCCACTACACTTGATACTGAAGCCAACTTTTGCACTCGGCTGTATGAAACACTCTGTACCATTCACAGAATGCATATTTCCACAATGGAGCCCATTGAACAGTCTGCAATTTTTAAATGATCAACACAAGAAAAGGGTTAGCTACCATTTCATACAAGAAACGAGAAGAAGGGCAAAACTTCAAAAAATTGCAAGATTTATTTCACATAAGTCACGTGGAAGATAGTTTTTTATTCAAGCAAAGATGACGATTTCCCACATGAAACTCATTTGGCAGCACAAATTATGCAATTCATGGAGGAGAGCCTTTACCATATAAACAGGACAACTTATAGAAATCAAATATTTGCAGGGTATCAACTATTAAACAATCCTATAACAACCACCTTCTGCCTAAGTAATTTCAGGTAGATTTTGCAAACGATATGCATCATTTCATACAACCCTTAGATATGCGACCTTTTTAGGTTCTTGATTGCCCTGATCAATCAAAAAAATTTCCAGGGGAACATTCAAGATCATGTAACAGATAAAAATGAGCTACTATAATTTAGCTTTTAATCTTAAATTAGTCACTGAAAAGACTCTCATTCTTATCATTAAATAATCGAGCTACACAAACATAGAAAAACGAAAAACACAGAGTTGAAGCCAAAAGTCTTTTCAAGAATCTATGTACACACGGCACATATAAGAACACAAATGATTTAAAAGTGAGGTTAGATTACCTAGTTCCCCATGTTTTTGGATCTAAATCAAAGAAAATCAATTTTCATCCTATAAACAAACATGAAATTGACATAAAGTTTACCCATAAAATTAAAGATTTGAAGAATAAAAATTCCTTTTTTCCCACTCTTATTAAACTCTACAAAAAGAGTATGTAGCTTTTAAACACACACACACAACCGACCAACCAACCAATCTATGCGCATTTAAACAAACCACGAATGATTAAAAGACAAATCACAAGTCACGAGGAGGGGATATACAGAGCCTCACCTAGAGCGAGAAAGAGAAGTCGAGGAGCAAGAAAAGTTAATGGCAGCCATTTTTCCAGTTGAGTTGAAAACTACTCAGCGATAGACAAAGGGAAATTCAGAAGAAAAACAAGACAAGAATTTTGCCTGCAAAAAGATTTGGATGGATTGAGAAAGGGGAGACAAAATTTCTTCAAAGAAACGAAACCAAACGAGACGTGAGGATTTTGGGTCAAAACGGGTAGAACACAGAGACGCGAGTAGTATACATATATAACAATTACTATATTATATACTGTATATTTTTTTTTGTAATAAAAGCTAAAATATTAAAAAATAACGAGTTTCCACATCTAATGGCAAAAATTCTTACTCATTCTCCTATAATTAATATATATATTCAGATACTTAATTAATAGTATTTGGATAGGAATAAAGAGAAATGAATTTGAGTTGGGTATATTCAGATACTTAATTAATGGTAAGTTGGTATTTCTCCTCCATAAAAACAGATCAGATTTTATAATGATTATCGAATGGAAGACATACGATAAAATTGTTCTGATTATTAGACAAAAACAATGATACATAATTTTATTTGAATGTTTTTTCCCAAATCACATAATGTGAATCATTTAAGTCATTACAGGTAGGGGTGTTCATAAACCCGTCCCACCCGCCCGACCCGCTCCAACCCGCCCGCAACCCATCGGTTTTATTTTTAAAATAATCAAGTACGGGTTGGTAATTTGTAAACCCGTATGTTATGGGTCGGGTGGCGGGTTTAATGGTTAAAAAATCGACCCACCCGAAACCCGTACTTAATCATCCTTGATGTACTTTTTATTAATTGTTTAATAAAATTGTGAAATAAATTACATTTATTAACAAATGAATAAGAACAAATAAACAAATTTTCTTCAAGTTTTTTGTTAATATTAATGTTAATGGTACATATATGTTAGTACATTTTTTCCTAAAGAGTTTGTTGTTGGAATAATCGAGAAGAAACTTCACTAATTTGTTATTGTTTGTAATGTGTGAGTGATGATTTGCAATGAATTCTTTTGTGGGGACTTGTAATATTAGTTTTGGTGGAGACTGTTGATTTAATTAGTAAGAAATAGTTAATTATATTATAGTTTTGTACTTTTTGCTTCTTGAATTTAATTTCAAATGTAGGTGAACATATTTGATACATTTTATTTGTTGTTTGAAGAACTTAAAATTATATGCTTTAATTACTTATATTTAGATGTCAAGATTTAATGACATTGTCCGTTCAACCTGTCAACCCGATCGCCACCCGACCGCACCCATTCCACCCGAACCGGGTGGTTTATGAAAATAACAACACGAGTGCGGTTTAAAGAATTTGCAATCCGCACATATTGGATCGGATTAATTTTTTCATGTAAACCCGCCCAAACCCGACCGCGTTCACCCCTAATTACATGTACTTAAAGGGTTTTCATATGTAATAATTTTGGGCATGGTAGAGATGGATAAATTTGGTCTTCAATGCTTATCCAACTATAGATACCTAGTGGGTCAGAACATGTGAGTGAGAATTAGTTTATTCACAGGGGATCAAAAATCCTAAGGCCCACCAGCACCATTAATATGGGGAAAATTGTAAAGAAAAGTGAAGAAATGGGCCAAGATTTGTTATTCGGCGGACAGCATGGTATGGTTCCATTCCATCCACTGTGTACTACCTGCTGCCCATGTTTCACCGTTGGATCTGGATCTAACAATTAACATTCCCTTTTGTTCACGATCTTCATCTTTTTCTTTCTTCTTACATTTCTTTTATTAGGTAATAATAATAATAATTGATCTTGGGCTTTTTACAATAAATTTGGATTGATTTATTAGAAATTTAATAAGAACATTCATTATTCCAGATTCAATTTGGAGGAGCTGATTTATATTAGTATTTTCTTATTATGAGAACTTACATATATATATATATATATATAGATTTGACGATGTCTGATACTGAGATAAAAAAAAAAAAAAAATCAATTCAATATCAGTTGCAACAAAAAATTATGACATCCAACTAAATAATATTTTTATCATAAATTTGGGACACAATTAGAATTTTGACCTAAATAATTTATGGACTCATATTCTATCATAAATGAGTTATATGATATGAAAAAATGGTTTACAATTTGGATAAAAATTTAATTGGATTTCTTTTCTACATTGAGTTTAACTCTTGTAGAAAAAAAAATTTATTACATTTTTAAGTTCATTGTGTCTCATCTTCTATTAGTACTTAACTGAAGGTGAATTTTACCTAGCCATAAAAAAATTCAAAATCACGATTAGATCTTTAATATGATTGTGAAGGTGTTCTGTCATCTGAATGAGTATCACTTGGATGTACTATGATACTTATAATCACTTTGTAAATGTCAAGATACACAAAATCAACATTTATTTTATAGAATTAATTATTCTAAAATCAATTCCTATTATAATTAATTATTGAAAACTTCCAATTGTCATAAAATTATTTTTTCAACTGTCAAGACAAATTCTCCTTGAGCTAAATTGAATATCTTTAAGATGAACATGATGTATAAGATTTGACCAATGATAATAATAGCAATACTATTATCTCTAATTATAGTAGGGGATGGGGGAAAAGAAGTTTTTACCTTTTTTCACACAAAATATGTACAGCAAGTCAGTAAAGCTAATGCTCAGCAGCAAACCACACTTCCACTAAGCTTTAAGTTCCCTTTATTTCTTCATCCGTCTGATATATTTATCATCTCAGGAAATTCATCAATGCATCTCAGCTTCTCAAGTATTACCCTTTCTTGCTTGGCATCTATATTATTGTCAGTCAAGAATATACAAATTTCAGAATATTTGACATTCACATCTTGGGAATTATTAATTTTTTGGTAGGTTTCTAGATGAATTAACATGTACATAAAGATGTTAAGGGATATAACGTTATTCTTAATCCCACGGGACTGCAACATCAACACTTTTAGTCACGCACTTTTGACTCCAGTTATTTAACATGTTCCGTAGTTTTGGTTATATAGCCATTCTTTCCATTTTATAGAACCAAAAGAGCCAAAATTGAATGGAAAAGGGGGTGGTAATAGGACCTAAAGTGCCAAACTTGGGTGGAAAAGGGGGTTAATAATAGGACCAACAGTGCAGCTTTATAAAGTGCGAGACTAAAACTGCTTATGGTCCAATCTGTGGGAGTAAAAATGCTATTTTGCCAATGTTAAAAAGGATACATTCTTGATCAGGGTTTTCCGCGAAGTTGGAGTGCAATGCATTCCCAACACTATCCACTATAGCTGAGGTAGTCATGGAAGATTCAATGCATAATACGGCCGTGATTGCATCCAACCGAGTTACCTCGTTTCTGAACATCAGCCTTGCATGCGCTAAAACACATTCACCAATTTGAGAAATAGAGGAAAAAAATGGAGACTGATAGTTAATGAGTATTATACCTTGAGCAAGTCGTATCAAACTCTCCAGCATACGAACAGTTGTCCTTGCTGTGTTAAAAGAATTACTAAAAAAGATAGAAACTATAATAATGGTACAAAAGAGTACTTATGTGGTCATATAAAAAAAACCTGCATTATGAGTGGCTGATCTTCTTTGGAGCTGATAATAGCTCGATATAACCTGTTCAGCCTCCTTTGTAAGGACTGGTCTAAAATATCCCTTAACAAAATGAATATATCTGCAAGTGAAAATGAAATTCGAATATCACGCTAAAAAAACCACTTTAATTAACAAAGAGTTGATATCAATTTAGCCTGAAATATTAAGTGATTCCTAAATATCTTACCTTCTAAGCATGGTAAGAGACCATATATTTGTTGAATTTTCATCATGGTTCCCTTTGTGCTGTTCTGCCTGCAATTCAAGTGCAATAAAAACATACACAGTTCATAATGGTCAATTAGTTGCTTCACGAAGCATTTGAAATGCCATCACCTTTATTCTTGCATAAATTACCTCAGAGAGAATGTGAGATGAAACAACTGCATCCCACTCTGGATTCTTTGTGTCTAAGAGGACCAAAACTATATCAAATCTGCTTATTAAGGGTCCAGATAGCGTGGTATTGACAGAAAGAGCTAGCACGTGTTAAAGAACAAACGAATTACTCCAATTCAGAAAGGATGATATTTGATACAAAAACTATTTCCCTAACTACCATGCAAAATGTCGTTTCTTAGTAAGAGAAATTAAGGATACATTGATCGGGATCATATTGTCCCTTTGGATTTGTTGCACCAAAAACTATAGTTTTTGTGCTGAGAGTTGTTACAAGTCCAGCCTGAAAGACTTTATTGTTTAAATATTCAACCATTACCGTCATCTTAAAGCATGCAGAGTTTAAAAATATACCTTGGCTACACTTATTGTTTGCTGCTCCATAGCCTCGTGAATGGTGGCTCTATCATGTTCCCTCATGCTATCAGGTAAAATTGTTAGTATTTTATCCCTCAAACATACACATTTTCAGGAAAAAGATCAAATTTGCATAACATGGCCTGTTTTAATTTTGTAGATACACATACACACATACAGTGTATATATTTTGGAGAAAGGCAGTTCTGAATTGGCGAGAGCGTGAATAGGGACATGGTTTTCTTTTAAAAAAAAAAGACAGTATAACTGAAATTTGACGAGAGAAAACAATTGTTTGAGGATAATATTTCATTTTGGTTTCAGAATTTTATGCAGTAATCAAAGATGACAAAACTAAATGGCATGAAGTATTACAGATACAAAACCTCCAACTCTTAAAATAATACACCAGATAAATGGCTTCCCCAAAAATGGCAATGGGAAACCCTAAGATGCTATTTTCAAAGAAAATGTTTATTCCTTCTGGAAAACACCAAAATTAATAAATTTAGGAAAAACACCGATATTAATAACTTTCTATTTTCTACCAAGCAGATCATTTGAAATCACTACAATGCTGTATTTAGAGGAGGTATGCTTAATTTCATAGGTGGTACCTATCAAACTCATCTATACAGCATAAACCTCCGTCTGCCAATACAAGGGCCCCAGCTTCCAGCATCCATTCCCCTGCATATAAGTTCCAATATGTTTTAACATACAGCAAGGTATATAAAATAATGGATAAAAGGTTTAGCTCCCAGCTCTTAAGAGAAATCAAACAGCTGCACGTTAACAGTACCTCCATCCTTGACAGCAGTGACAGTAAGCCCAGCACTAGTGCTACCTAACCCAGTAGTAATTACAGATCTTTTGCTCAGTTTAGCAGCAAACTTCAAGAACTGAGACTTTCCAGTACCTAGTCGAATCAAATTATAGAAAAGAATCAGCACCAGGATCCAAAAAGCTCTAAAATCAATATGACAATTGGATGATTACAGAGATGCCAAGCAGATATTTTACCAGGATCACCAACCAAAAGCAAATGAGACTCCCCTCGGACTTTTGTTCCAGATGCATCAACATGTTGAACACCTCCAATAAGTGTAAGCGCAACTGAATCAAAAAGAAACCTCAGCACTGGTGCATGAATCCTAAGTATATTTAACAGATAAATTCTTATACAGGTCATTACACATTACCATCTTAATATGAAAACTGAAGCCTCTAATTGTTTAATGATTTAATCTCAAGATTGAAAAAATAAGTCAATCATTGAAGAGACGATGCTAAGTTTGATTACCTGCAAGCTTGACAGTAAATAGTCCAAAAACCTGTGGACAGATAGCTCGAAGAATGGCATTTCTACCTAAAGAATTCAGAAATGAATATGACAAGTATGGAAATCAAGTGGTGCATATTGGTAAATAACTATTGTAAACATATTCAACCTTTCAATGGAGCATCTTTGAAATCTGACCAAAACTGTTTGAATTTCATAAAAATGTCATCAGAGATATCAATATCCGATTTCAGCTCGTTCATTCTTCTACAGAAAGCGGAAGTCAAAGTAGAAAAAATTATAGATTCAGAGGCTTTATTTGATAAAGTACAGTGATTAATTACAACCTTAAAAAAGATAAGGTCTCATAAAATATATCAAAGCATATCACCACATTCTAAAATATTACTAAATGGTAAAAGAAACTTGGCTTGGAGAATCATTCTTTCATGAATTCTATGATAAAGCGTTCAGATGACATGATCAATTATATGATAATCTGGATAATTGGATATTTAAACTCTAAGTAGTGATTACTATGATCAATTATATTTCGTTTCACTTTATTGGTCCTGCCACTTGAGAACCACTATAGAAACAAATTCTGGACTGCAACTAAACTAGTGAAGTGCGTTTTAGTTCCTACATGTCAAGGCTCAGGCGAAGTCTTTCAGATGTGATAGTATTTTGTTCAAGTAAAACAGTTAAAGCCTTCACATAAAGCATGTGGTCTAAGACTTAGCACTCAGTTTTCCGTACTTCCTCCAATGTAAGCCAGATGAAAAAGAAAGATTTCAAAATAGGGGGAAGTAAGACCATCTGAACACTTTACCTCACATAATTAGCAACTAATACAGGATCAAGGTCACAGCGCACGTCCTTCATATCTGAGGACCATTTAGCTGTCAAAACTCCAGTGACCATCACATCATCTGAAAGTGATAAGGAAAAAGGGAGTTTAGGCTTTATAAATTACAAAATGAACTGTGCATGAGTGTGTCAATGGAGTACACATTTGAAGGATGCTTTTGTAGCGATGTGGTGTGTATTATACCTCCAGCTTTTACTAAGTCAACAAGATCGTCCTTCAGAATTACAGGAATTGAACGAGGTATAGCTCCAACACCTAAAACTTGTGTGCTTTCTTGAATTTTAATTTCCTGATAATCATGACACAACTTGTTGTCTTCTACTATCCCAAACCGCGTGCTTTCACAATTCTACACAGAAAAACTCTATATGATACTGTCATCAATTTTTAGAAGTCCAAATATTGGCAAATATGTAGTGTAAGCATGCAAGCTGAACTGGTTCTGCATTAAGCTATCTATAGCCACCCTCTTTGAGTACAATTAACATCGCCATAGGCAAAGTACTTTTCCGGCAGATTTATAGGCCTAAAGGTGTGTAGCTGTGCCTTCGTACACCATTAAGCAAGTATGATATATAAGCAGACAAGTATACAGACCTCAGAAGGACAATATGTTGGCCTGGGTGTGGAATTTCTGGTTTCCACCTCCGGAAAAACTTTGAACCTATAAGTGAGGCCTCAAAAAAAGAAAGTTATGGTGTAAGATTTCATATCAAGTAACTTCCTTCGGATTTACAACAATTACTTTGGTTATTCAATAATTTCTAAAAGGAACCAAAAATTGGGAAAACATAGAAATCAGACCTGTGCTTACATACTCGACACTCATAAATCTTTTCGCCTTCAATCATCTTGATTGCTCCAGACCTTATAACAGTGCCTTTAAGAGTGAGAAGAATCCCACGATGCTTCACCCTCACTCGTCCAATACTCGGAAAAGTTTCTGCCCCTCCCAGAATAGAACATAGACTCATAAATTAACATAGTTTGAATAAACTTTCAAAATAAAGAATAATTGGACAAGAGAAAAGACGAACCAGGGCATTCAAGAGGAGAACCACACACATTAATCCTTACATGTACATAAGCCTTGACACTAGCATTTTCAATTCTCTTGAAATCCTCAAAAATCACTTTCTAAACATTCAAAATAACAACATAAATTCCCACGCGACAAACTTAGAATTAAATAACAGAAAAAAAGGGGCACTGGAGAAACCTGAGCCCAAACAGCAGACTCATCAAAAATTGGCAAATATTGAGTGGGCTGGGAGAAAATAAGGTGTGCTAAAGGTGGATTGTCATCCATCAACTCAGCGAAACTGTAGATCATCAATCAAATGGTTAAGTAATTTTGTACAGGCGCATTCAAGTAAATTGATTTTATTTAGTTTGAGAACTTACTCAACATGAAGAGGATAGTGAAGGCGAGGATCGAAGGAGAGGATAACATTTTTCAGTTGCTCCAGCTCATGCTTTATCAAGTATCCCGCCATTTCTATGCTGATTCCACTATCATTCTCCATTCCCAGCATCTCCCCCCCTTTCTCTCTCTCTCTATGCGCGCGCGCGCGCCCCGTTTGGGTGGGACGGGGATTTATTGGATATTTTAAAAATATTAATTGCGAAAATAGAAAACTTAGTGCTATTCTCTAAACCATATTTGTGCACATTTATTTTATTTTTTGAATTTTTTTTTAGAAAAGCCACTCATGTAGATACCAAAGTTCTCCATCAAATGATACAAATAATAGGTAAAAAATATGGTGAGGTTCCATCTATTTTGAAGTAATTTGGAGGTTTAAAATCTAAAATTTGAAATATTATTCTACACATACATACATGTGTGTCTATGATAACCGAAAATCCTATATAAAAATAATCTTAGCATAATTTCTCAATTTTAAATTCTAAAAATCCTAAAATTGTTAAAATCCCAAACTTAAGCACAAATACGATTATATCACCATCCCGCCACAAAAAATTCAAGTGATACCGATTATTTCTCTAAAATCCCATAATTTGTTCTTTAAACTAATTTTTAGTATATTTTAAGACATCTCCTATGATTAAGGGAAAGAAGTTGTGAAATGTGTGAAATATTTTGATTTAAGAGGTGATCAATGCATTTTCTCCTTTCCACAATTAATCCATCCCTTAATGCATGATGATGCATAGATGTGATGCACCCAGCCACCTGTTGACCCTTTCTTTTCTTTTTTAAATTTTTAAATTTTTAATTTATTATTTAATAAAATTCCTTTTATTTTTAAAAAAAAAATCCTTTAAAGTACCTAATTAAATGAAATGTAACTCTTATTTAATTTTAGTTTTAGTTAATTTGTATATTATTTTTAAAAAGTTAATTTTTGTTTAAAAACGTAACTCTTATTTAATAAACTCAAATTTAATCTATTTTGTTTTAATTTAATAAAAACCTTTTTTTTTTTAAAAAAAATCATTAAATTCCTTAAATTTGTGTATTATTTTGGAAAAGTTAATGTCAATATTAAATTATTTTTATTATTCTCAAATCATGTCAATCAAGTATTTAATTGTTGTGTTATTGTGTACCAATTTTAAAACTCTTTTTTTTTAGATATCTTTATTAAAATATAACTCTTATTTAATTTTTGTTTTAGTTAATTTGTATATTATTTTTTTTAAATTTAATTATTAGAAACTCAAATTAAATTAAATTAATAAAAATGAAACTTTAAAAGAACTTAATGAAGCTTATATATGATTCGTAAAATTAAAAACGATATAACCCTAACAATTATATAGTGAAACACTTCGGTGAATAGTTAGACATCTAAAATTATATCTTATTGTTATTTATTATTGTTTAACTTTTATTAGTATAGCTATTATTATTATTATTATTATTATTATTAAGTGAAAGTGGAGAAAATGAAAATTGGAATTAAATGGAATTGATAGATTGAGTCATTTGAGGTGACTTATAAAAAGGAAACGGGAAGCTGAACTTGGAAACTGAGGGGAAGCTGGACTTAGGCTGAGGGCATCACTGGAGATGCCCAGTGTTGCATTCAATCCAAGTTCAACTTTCCCTCACTCAGTCTAGTTTTCCCTCAGAATCCAAGTACAGCTTCCCCTTTCCTTTTCATAAGTCATATATGTTTCAATCTATCAATTCCATTTAATTAAAATTATCATTTTCCCCACTCTCACTTAATTAACTTTTAAAGGGATTTTAAAATTGGTGCATAATAATACAACAATTAAATATTTGATTGACATGATTTGAAGATAATAAAAATAATTTAATATTGACATTAAATTTTTCAACATAATAGTTACATATATTAAATTTGATTTTATTAAATAAAAGTTACATTTTTATACTAAAAATTAAATTTTTAAAAATAGTTCACAAATTAAATAAAACTAAGATTAAATAAGAGTTACATTTTATTAATAAGGTATTTTAAATAAATTTTTTTTTAATTAAAAGGATTTTTATTAAATAAAATAAAAAAAACAAAAAAACAAAAAAAAAATAAAGAGAATGAACAGTCGGCCACCTGTTGGCTGGGCGGGCGAGTCACCGACCGAGAGCGGTCTCACCGTTTTTTTCCCCTTTTTGTGGATTCAAGGGGAAATTAGCTTATTTTCCCCTTTCTACATTTTTGTTCATATTTTCACTCCCCTAGATCCAAATTCAGCCTCACCTTGGTACATAGGAGATGCCCTTAGTTCTCCAGAACCAAAACAAGATACTCATGCACCAAGTATAAGATTTTTGTGTTTTTGAATCTTTTTACAAGTGTTTTACAAACCTTCTTTTTCCATCTCTCTCTCTTTATCTTACTATTGTTTGAAATTATTTGCAGAACTCATTCATGTGATTTCTTGGTATCATCAAATATTGAGAATAAGTTTGTTCTATTCAAAATAGCTTCTGTACATTACAATGAAAGCTTAAAGTAAATTAACTGCATACAATTGCATTCTTCATCATGTTCATGCCTCAAATTCCACAGCATGTACCCCCTTGAACCTTACAGCAGCTATAGAACATTGACGAAAATCCAGTAAAGTGTCCAGTAACATAACTTCATGCTTCTCAAACTTGAGATTTTCAAGCTCTAGCTCGTACTAAGATAACCTTAATATTGAAACCAAGGTGTTCCACTGGCACATATGCATCTCTCGTATACAAAATATAAAAGGGCCCTCGTTTCCATTTTGAAAGCTAACCAGAAAAGTATATTGAGAAACCAAAGCATCATAATCTAACCAGTGATCAAATGAAGCAAAACTTAGAGAAGATTTGAAAGTGATTACGTCTATAAAGGACAGATTTGTGCAAACTGGTAGAGATGTTTAGATACAAATCCTCATTAGTCACTGAAATCAGTGGCCTGCCAACACATGAGATGTAGTTTTCTTCAAGGATTCACATGCTTTCTCCAGATCGGATGCTGTATGGGCAGCAGACACAAACAATCTAATTCCAGTAGGTAGCTTGCATTTGTCAACCGTAGATCTTTTTGAGGTTGAAACAAAAACAGAGTATTCCTTCAATACCTGTAAGCACATCAATTCACCACTCATTATAACGGATTAATTTTTGCCACGATTAAGGTTTAAGATTTTAGACAACTTACATGATCGGAAACATCTTCAAGAACTTGAAGATCAGCCTTCAAGGAGCCCATGGACTTCTTTAGTTTCAGAAAAACTATTGGTGATTGTGGATCACTGACTATCTCAAGGCCTTCTACGTCTGATAAACCTGGAATTTCACATGATATTAGACATAGAAATCGAGAAAATACATATTGATATTAAAAATTAGTCAGATGTAAAACATGATGATGTAAGCTACATAATAAAAATTATCCAAATCAACCTTTATGTAGATTATAAATATTTCCCTTCAACTTCTTGATAAGAACTGGATTTTCTTCCAAGACATCAATAGCAGTAATGGCAGCACTTGCCAGATAAGGAGGCAAAGAAGCAGAAAACACATAACCAGAACTACTAAGGCGCTGCCAAATGAACAACAAGATTGGTATCAGCAAAGAGAAGCATGTAAGTTTCAGCAGTATATTGCAGACAACTATGGTAAGTAATGAGTTGGAACATACACATTATACTAGTATCCATGAAATAATTAATAATTATTATGAACCGCTCTATAGTTCATATGTGCATGCTGGAAAATATACAAAAATTATAATAAGGTTTCGAGACCATGCCTACCTGGTGATCAATCACACGGGCACTCCCAGTGCAAAATCCTCCCTCAGTAGCCAATGCATGTCCCATTGCAGCAGTAACAATATCCACCTTCTCAATCTGCATAGAATAGCAGAATAAAACCAACTAGACAAACTTCAGAATTAATATGGGCGGAGGTGATCAAGATTTGAGACTTACTGGAACTTTGTAATGTTCAGTTAGGCCTCTACCAGAACTTCCAAGAACGCCAATAGAATTACTTTCATCTAGTATTACACGGAATCGGTATTTCTCCTTCAATCTGATGATTTCATCCAATGGAGCGATTTGACCAGAATTCTGGATTTTGCACAAGAGCAGTCAGAAATAAACTTTTCAAGATGAGGCACAAAGTTAAATGCAGAAGCAATGAGTTTGACCATGTAAGGCAGATAAACCACAACTGGTCATGGTGTGGGAAAAAAAAATGCTCTCTGGAACCTCTCACTTCACTCAGCTCATATAAGTTCTTGTACAAACAAAAAAAATACCCCAAAATTTGGTCGTTAGAAGACAAACTTGGGGGAAAAAATTTGTGGATGCTGCCTCCTCTCTCATCCCACATCAAAGACACACCATAACAGTGCAATATCAAAGATAAGAAAAACGCACTTGGAATAAAATATATTGCTTAAGCTTCTGTGTTAAGAAGAGCTACCTGATATACAGCTTCTACAACAATGTAACGCCTAAGCTTTTTCGCTTGTTTGTTGTCGTGGGTAGCATTTTCAAGAGTACTTTGTAAAGACTTCATATCATTGTGTTTGAAATAAATAATTGTACTCCTCGAAAGGTGAAGGCCATTTTGTATTCCCCAGTGAACACCCTCGTCTCTGCAAGAGCCCCTCCACCGTCAAAAGCAAACAAATAAAAGAAATATCTTCTGATTCACAAAATTACTATACAAAAACAACTATAGGCAATAACAACTTTTTGGTAGAAATCGCTACATTTTTAGTATTAAATGACATAAGCATGATATAATATCTGTCACAAGAGAAAGAGAGAAAATAATACATTTCCATGTATTGTCAAGGTCATAGCATGTTAAATCACATTTGAACAAACAATATCAGAAAAGTAGAAGCTTGAAAGCAAAGAGGAAGGACAAAACTGACTCGTGAGTCCAGGTTTACAAAAAAAAATTAAACACTAGTAACAAGGGATTTATTCAGATGCATATTGAGGAAGGTAAGCAAAACGAAATTCCAAAATAATTCCTCAAGTCAACACATCTGAAACATAAGTGACACCAAATTCCCATGAAAAACTTCAATATGTTGCACAGTACAATACTATGAAGCAGCAAGTAAAACACAGCTTAAGAAGACTCACACGACAACGACATCACCCTTCTTGCAAAATGCTGGAATTGTACTAAACAACGTCGAAAGTCCGTAGGAATAAAGTATAGAATCTGTAGTTCCAAGAAACTTTGCTATTCTGGACTCGCAATCAAGGTGAACATCTGCACCCAAGTAAAAGATGTCAAACGAATTTATAATGTGCAAGATTAAAGGAGAAATAAACGAGTTCATGAAGTAGGAGCTTCAATATATGTCAAAAGGTCGTACCGATTGTCCCATAAAATCCACGAGGACCACAAGAACCAACACCATATTTTTCCAGGGCTTTAGTACATGAGTCCTGTTTTGCAACATTGCTATAAATTGAAAACCATGTAAAGCACTAAAATTGAGACAAAATATCAGAGGAAAGAAGTAAATTCCACATACTAGTAGCTTTTCATGCCCTAAAAGGCCAAGGTAATTTGCTGATGTGAAGTTCACAACTTCTTTTCCATTAATTACAGTGTGCGGTTCCGCAGCACTGTGAAAAGAAACTCATTATCATTATAAGACAGGAACTGAAAATATTATTCTTAAATCATAAACATAAATTTGATCCATGGATTAGGAGATATGCTATCAGAATGGATGAAAAGTTAATGTTAGACAATATGGTCAGAAATGTAAAATCAATCCATATCATAAGATAAATGATTAACATTGTGTCATCTTTCCTTTTTTTCTATTTCTACACTAGCATTTCTTTCAAGTAAACGTAGCGAAGACATGAAAAACTGAAACTGACAAAGTGTCTTTGATAAATAATTCACCTTTCCAAAGCCGGAGGTTCATATTTCATCTCTTCTGTAACTGAAGGAATGAGGGGTTCTGGGATCCATTCATCGCATAATTCATCTATTTCCTAAACACAGTTAGCAACCAAATTGATCAGGTTGGAAGGAACAAACAAGATTAAAAACTGAGATATACAGAAAATATGTTACGATGAAATATATGAGCTGACAGCACACATTTACATAATTAATGTTTCTAAAACAAATGGTGTGTGTGCAAATCATTGGTTTTAGACTTGGAAACAAGAAAAGTAGTGATAACGTAAACCTCATATGCATAACACAAACCTTCTTTGTCAATGGTCTTTTAGGTGGCTTATAACTCTTTTGGGTGAGAAGGAAAAGAATTACGACAAAGAGAAGACCCTCCACAAACAGATGACCTACAACAATATGACCAGATGACTAAGTTCTCAAATATAGTTGAAAGGACTTCATTAACGCATTTGAGACATTTCAAAAGGAAACGATAGTATACCTCCAATAGGCACTCCAAATACAACTGCTCGAGCAGATGGGGCATCAAAAGTCAATGTTACCCAATCTGAAGCAGACTTCACCATGTTTTCAAAAGCTGACCACATCGTATCCATTAACATAACTCACAGAATTCACACAATGGTTCGACCGAGTTACAAGGAATAAAAGGGGTCTCCTCAAGCGTAATATCCCTGTTCACTTTAGTTAATCTTGTTGAAAATCTCTATCAACAGTTTGTGTTCGTGAGCTGAAACCAATACCAAATAGATCAGAAAAATATTATCTATCTACGACTAATTAGGACATAACAATATCAAATCAATAGTATAAGAGCGTGTTCTATATTGGAGTTGAGGATTCAAAATCTATGGCGATAACAGTTCCATAATTTAACTATATATTTATGGGTACAAAGAAATCTAAACAATCATACTAATTTGAGGGGCAAAGTGATTTAAGATCACTCACGCATCAATTACTTTGTGACAAAGGTATTAAATTTCGTGTGAAAAAATCAGAGAAAATGAGGAAAGCCTCCATATTATCACGAGTATCCAGTCAGTAAAACAACACGCAAAAGATAAACAACGATGACAAAGTAAATATTTACATTTCTGAAATCAAATCAAGTTTACCTTTTGAGTCCCCAAAAACGTGACGAGAAGGCACAAAGTGCGGAGTGAAGGTACCTTAATTGGATCTGGGAATCTGGCGTAGGATTGAGACTCAATTTTAAGACCCCATTTAATCGGATTAGACCCAGTCAACAAGGGCCGGCGGATGGTCCAGACTCTAACCTCGGACAATAACTTATGAAATATGCATTTTTTCAGGAAAAAGAAAATCATAATTAGAAATCTGCATATATTCTAGATGTTAATTTTAGTTTTCCGGAAAAATGTTGATTTTTTTCTTATTTTTTGCGCTTCTTCTACCCGTGTTTATATTAATATTGTAAATGGTGAGTTAATCATTATCTTTAAAAAAATGTAAAATGCTACACGATTCCACCAATTGTGTCGAAAAATATTTGTATTTACTGCTATATATGTTGATTAAAAGAAACAACTAGGAAAATTAGTATCTATCCCGGTGGATTTATTTATTTATCCATAAATAAATATCGAAATCTAAGGCTAGGCTAGCGTTAATTTTCTTTTTTTAAAGGGATCTATTGTCAGCAGCAGCGATTGTTGCTAAAAGATGGCCTTATATATCATTCAAAATCAATGTTTTATAGTAGTAGTTTATACTGTATTTGAGCGGCTTTTTATTAATTAATAGGTACTGTACTGTACTGTAGTGTCCAATAATTAAAGTTAATCAAGAAGTTGATCGACCTGCTGTTAATGTTATAGAGAGATTGATAGCTCTAAAGCTCCAGCATTCTCATTTATCACTCTAATTTTCTTTTGCACAACACTAGGAATCTTTGGATGCGATATTGTAAGAGAATATCCTCCTTGAAACACATTAGTCTCAAAAGTTCCATTTTTGTTCGTAACTCCCTTCACATTTGTAGTTTTCCATTCTCTTATCAACTTATCAACAACATCCCCTGCCGGTAAGTTATTGAAATTATCGTCCGTAAGGCACATTTGGGCACACCCTTTTGGTAATACCTCAAAGTTCCTGTCTGTTAAGCAAGTTTCATTACATGCTGTCGGCTTCCACCCTCCCCATACAATGATTCCTTCTACCGCGGGATGTGCGTAAGCTTCCCTCAAAACATCTTCCAAGTGAACAGCCTGTACTTTTTACAAACAAAACAAAACAAAACAAAACAATTTTTTTTTTTAGTATCTGAACAATAATTAATTTAATTTACTATTTTTTATCCCTATTCTATTGGCTATATATGTTTTACCTGATTTGGGCCCCTTTTAGTATCCAATTCCGTGAACCAAATCGGCATTTTGGTCTCCCCAAGATAATCCAAAACAGCTCGTACATGAGACACATTAGGCCTCGACCCAAAATGACCCTGTATTCCAAGCCCAATCACCAATTTCTCATTACCCGGATACGATCGAATCTGCCTAACCTTCTCGACATACGAAGACGGTGTAACTTGCAAATCCATCAAATGTTCCATAACATTAAACTCATTTATGTACAAAGGAGTTTTCGGATCCAAAGCCCGGGCAATTTGGTAAATCATACCCGAAGCATTCGGCCCAATCACTTCATCTTCATAATACGAGTAATGCAAATTCTCATTAAATACATCCCAAGCAATAACCTTACCTGCATATCTTGAGACGATAGACGCCATTCGTCGTATGGATGCATTTAGAATTTCTCGATTTGGCAAATTACCTTTATGCCCTCGTGATAATATTTTAGCCCAATATGGGATTGCGTAGCGATTGGCCCATAGAATTGTGTGGCCTCTGATTGAAATTCTGTGATTTTGGAAAAAGGAAACCATGGCGTCAGGGACTGTGTAGTTTTCTTTACCTTGGTAGACTTCTGTGTAGTACCATTTCATTTCGTTGTTGAATGTTGTGGCCGTGAAACGAGGGGTGAACCAGTTTTGATAAGGTTCGTTGTTTAATATGGCTTCGGTTGAGCTGCAACCGAGATGAAAATGAGGAATTGTTTCGTTGAGGGTGATTCTTGCACCTTCGATGTTTTGTCCCATGTCGTCTGTGACATGAATTCTTATTTTTTTCTTACGCACCTAAACCAACAACAATGTTAAATATTTTTAAAATTCAACATATAAAATTTATCATAGAATCTTAATTTAGATGTTAAAAATTCAGTTTGGCTTGCTTAGTACCATTACATACTTAGAAACCAAACATCGTATTTCATTTTATTTATTTGATTAACCGGCCGGCAAAAGAAAAACGGAACAAAACCAAATTTCAAAACAAAAATCTGAACCAAATATTTTAGAGAGAATTACTCAAATGCTTTTGTGAACCTCAGGGATAGTTAGTTGCAAACATATATATATATATATACCTACCTGGTCAATGCTTTTGTGCTGCTGATTACGCCATTGTTTTCTAGAAAATGGCTTCAACGAGACATTATCTACCCAAAGTTCAACCTTAGTATTGTTGCTCTACATGATAGATCGATATATAGGAAAAATTGTCAGCTATATAAAATTAATTAATAAAAGGTTTATTAAATTAAAATATATATATATATATATATATATATATATATATATTGATAATAATTGTAGAAATAAATAATGAGATCGAATTACCTGAAAATAAAGTGGAGTGTACATATCTTCATCAACTGTAAATCCTCCTTTAAGCATAGACCAACAACCAGATTTGGCTACTACATGACCAATAATTATATTCGGTGGATTTGGGGCTTTCAGTACAGCTGTTACAAATTCTTTTCCTATATCGACTTGCACCCATGCTGTATTGTAAATAAAAGGCCGGCCGGCCAGGAAACATTTTTATATAAATTAATTAACTACGTACTTACTTGTGAATAATTAATTAGTAGATATATATATATATATATATATATATATATTTCATTCATCAAAATCAAATTAATAATTATTAATAATATATAATGCATGCTTTTACCTGAAAAAGTATATAAGAATTTACTTTTCAAATGAAACTTTCGTGCAAAACTATCGACGGGCTGATATCTCCTGTAAGCAGCTATAAATTTGTTGCCCGTTTTGGACTCTCTTAGTTCAATTTTTCCAGTTGCATATATACTCCATTCACCCAACCCACTATCAAATCCTGGATTTGTCACTAGCCCACCTCCATATTGAGGAGCCAAAGGTTCAACAAGGCACTAATTTATAACACACACACACACACACACACAAAAATATTTATATTTAAATTTATTTATTTATTTATTTATTATGTATCTGATATAATTAAATATGTTTTTCTTACTTCGATGCTGGCAGAGTAGTCATAAGGTTCATCAGGTTCTGCTGCACTAGAACCACCTAAATAATAAAGATATAAATTAAAGAGGTTAAATTTTATGATGCATGCATTAGTAACAAAATTTAGGAAATTAAACGAATTATTAACTTACCTGCAATAAGTAGAAAATGGTACAAAATAACAAGCATCATACCCAGACCACAAGCGTCTATCCTTCCAATTACAATAATACTGTGACATATACAAGAATTCATGTCATAAATTAAAGATTAACAAGTGCCCACATGCAGTTTATTTATGTGGAAATTAAAATTGTTAACTCAAATTTCTGCATATGAAAGAATTTTTGCATGAAATATATAAACCCATACAAAAGCAAATATGCAATAATTACCAATATAACCATCTAACTAAATACTCCAAAACACTGATGATAGTACGTACTTTGGTACCTTTTAATAGATGTGATTAGTGGTCCAGTCTTTTGTTTGATTAGTGGGATTCAATACCGGGTAATCCAACACAATCATAACGACCTGATTCAACTTTTTAATCCGCCACTTCCTTAGTTAATTATGCCAAGGCCCATTTTAATGGATTTGTTGTAGATAATTCTTATCTAGAAGAAATTGCATTTTTCAAATTAAATTTTTACCCACTTTAAAATAATCCGTTGCTAACATATCCACTAAATAACAGGACTATAATTCATGAAAATAATAATAATAATAATAGTTTAATAAATGACATGACATACCTTTTATTTAGCCCATGCGTGTAAGATGTTGCCACTATGACATATATAATTAAAACTAGATATTCATAAATAGAGAAGCAGTAACACTTACACCATTGGTGTTTTGCACACAATTTAAATTGGATTCTGAATATTTCTAATTAAACTGATAGCAACTTCATTTTCATAGAAATATAACGTCCAAATGTTAATGGTGCAATAAGTTGAATGCGTTACAATATGATTAATTATCAGTAAACAGACAGTTAAGTCGGCATTAATTAATTAATTAATAGCTTTGAAACGCATGCATGTAACACCTGCGCAATAAATTGTGATGTAAGTTAAAACATACACATAAATTAATGTGTGTCAATTGTATTGTATTGTATTGTATTGTATTGGTCTCAAACAAGTACAATTTCAATTAATCTAAATTTATTTATTTAATTAATTAATAACAAAGTAGTACATAAGATACAACAAATATATACAAACAGGCCAATAGTTTTTTGGTACTCATAATATCATCATTATACCACAGCCTGTGGAAGTTGTTTGGTAGCCAGCAGCCCAGCAGCCAAAGCGGCTCCGAAGATAGTGTGCAGTCTCACACAAAAATACTTTCCCATGAAGATCTTGGTTTTATCCTACACAAACAAATTGATCACATTCACATTAAAAAAAATTCTTCTACTACTATATTAAATAGAAATAGAAATAGAAATAGAAATAGAAATAGAAGCAACCCCCTTGAAGAATGAATTAACAAAAGAATTTCTCTTCTCTTCTCACCTTGTGGTTCTTCTCCACAAAGCTAACTACTAAATTTCCCATAGGCAGAGTCGTCATAGCACAAAGTATCTGCAAACGAAACAGACTAATGAGAAAAAACTTGAATGATCAAACTATGTGAATGAACAATCAAATCAATGTCCATATCTTTTTTCTTCTTCTAGATCAAAAATAAAATCAATGTCCACAATAAATAAATAAACTCACAACACTAGCGAAAGGAAGAGTTTGGGTGACTCCTAAAGCCAACAAAAGTGAATATAGCCCGATAACAGCCCATTTCACTACTTTCGACCCCCTTTCTGTACCAAGTCGGACCTGAATTATATTGGACTGAATGAAAACAACGTCGACAATTAATCATAAATTACAAGTTCAATGATAAATATATAACAACTTATACTCACCAAAGGGGATATTTTTCCTACGGCCTTATCATCCTCTATCTGAAAAGATCATTCTCCATCATATATATATTCTTGTTAGAAAATAAACCAAAATAATTGGAAAAGCACAAAATCAGACACTGATAGGGAAATTAATCACCTGATGGAAATGACTACAGAAGAGGATCAAGGATGTTGTAAGCCCAACAAGAATCGATGACCAAACTATCGTGCCAGAAATAGGTAACTCACTGTCATTTATATATATACCTTAATTAAAATCAGTTGACATAATTCTATTGAATGTATGTAATTATGAAGCGAGCGAAAAAGGAAGGCGCGAAACCAAAACCTTTCGATGCTGTGAAGCAAATAAAAAGCTATGGTTGAAAATGGGCCAAATGATATAAAGAGTAAAGGTTCTCCCACTCCATAGTAGCTTAAACGAAATGGTGGGCACTGCAACATATATATATATATATATATATAAATACCATATGTATTATTAATATGACAAATTTAAATTTTGTAAGCCTTGGTTCATTATAGTATAACGTTACATGAATGTTTGTTTATTTTATTAATTTACCTGGTAAAGGTAGAAGCCAAATATTGCAGAAACTACTAACAATATAGAACGTGGACTTCGAGCCTGAACTGCCACCAACGTAAGCCCCACGAAACCAAGTACGAGAAGCAGCCAAGCAATAATATTGATGACTGTTCGACTTCAGAATGAATAAAAAACACAACATAATTAAGCCAATCATAATTTGTATCCTAAAGTCAAATTAATTTACTAAGAAATTGGCAAAAATTCAATTTTGGTACCATAGAACTGGGCAAATTTCATTTTTCATACCAAAAGTTCAAAAATAACACCAGTTCCTACTCAGCCGTTTCAAAAAAGGCACTTCCGTTAATTTTCTTAACGTTTCTGCCACGTGTCCGTTAAGTCTTCGTGGGCGGGCTGAGCACATGGGTCGGATTCTGCCCGTTGGAACATAAAATTCAATTTTGGTACCATAGAACTGGGCAAATTTCATTTTTCATACCAAATTCCGTTAAGTTTTTCTTTTTTTGAAATGGTTGTGGTGATATGTTTGAATTGGTTTGTTCTACAGTAGACTAGTAGTCATGTTACTTTTTTTTTCATTTCATTTTAACAATAAGCTTAAAAAAAAAGTTTAATTTGCACAATTTAAATTTGCAACTTAGATTCCCGGGACTCCCGAACCCGTCCCGAAATCCCGAAATTAAATCGGGTACCCGAAACCCACGGGACATTGGTTGATCTACCGTGTTTCGGGACTTAAATTTGAAATCCCGAAACCCAAAATCCCGTCCCGAAATACCCAAATTCCCGAAAACCAGTCCCGATCCCACCCCTACGACCGCCGGCTCCGGTGGCTTTTGGTCGGAATTGGTTGAGGGTTTATGTTCCCCTTGTCGTGGAGAACTCGTACATATAAAGATCTTTTCAATCCTTTGAGTAATCTATTCGAATTTTGAGTTCTAATTTTCGAATTGTAGGTCAAAATTTTCGAAATTTCAAATCGTGATTTCTTCTTCGATTCTTAACCAAACTTCGTAATTCTTGTTGCATTAGTTTCCCCTGACCGTGGGCATCATTTTCCATAGGTTTATTGTAGCTGCCATAGACGGTTGAGCTCCGCCCAAGTGGCTGCCTTAGACGGTTGAGCTCCGCCCATGACAAGAGGAACAAAAATCTTCAACCAATTTCGACAAACAGCCACCGGAAGTCGGCGATCGTCCATAGGAGGAAGAAGGAAATAATTGCAAAAACAACCTGCTCAATTTTAGACAATTGCATTTCCCCCCTATTTTGAAACGGCTGAGTGAGAATTGGTATGATTTTTGGACTTTTGGTATGAAAATTGAAAATTCCCCAATTCTACGGTACCAAAATTGAACGGGCAGATTAGTGCCCCACGTGCCCCTCACATGCACTTAACGGAGGAGACTAAACGGCCGTGGCAAAACTTAACGGCTGTATGATTTTTGAACTTTTGGTATTAAAAATGAAATTTGCCCAGTTCTATGGTACCAAAATTGAATTTTAGCCCTAAGAAATTAGTAAATTTCTCACTTTCCAAACAGATTGACAACAGATTCTTTTTTATTTTTATCCGCTCCTGTATCAAAATCGTAGACGTCGTTGCTGTTCATTTAACACAAGTAGAATTACATGTATGTACCTATAGTATTCAGTTGTAAGTGGTTTAATTAACAAGTGAATAGATATATATATATATATAGATTTCTGACCTTAACTTCAACCAAGCATTTACAAGAACAAAAGATGCCAAGATCATGAAATAACGGCGAGTGGAAAAGAGACCGGTTTGCCAATAAGCAGCTGCACTTCCTACCTGTTAGTTCGTCGTCCGTAATTGTATAGTATAACACAACCAACCAACCAACACTAGAGGTAGGTCTATAATATTAATAGCTAAGTTGAGATCAAATCAAAATTGTATAGACTATTGCATGCAGATTCTCTATGAGGCTATGTCCGGAACTTGGATTCTAGCTAGTCAAGTCAAACAAAAACAACTCAAGAGTTGATGATATTGGACATTTTAGGTAAAATAAAATAAACTAAGAAAAATTATGAATACTACTTACAGTTACAGGAATCAAGGCAACAGTGTACATAGGCAATTTGATGGCTCTCCATATTAAAGTTTTTCTAGAGATCTCTTCTTCTTCTTCTTCTTCTTCAAAGGGAACATTTATTTGCTCTGTCACGGCGTACTTTAGTGAACTGATCCGTTACGCCTGCGTTGATCTTGCTTAGAACTTAACAGATTCGCGTTTGCTTTTTCGCTACATCTTTGCGTCCGACGGTAACTAGTGAACGGCTGTGGCCCAGAATGTGGAGTGGATATTAATACTAAATAGTTCCTGAAAGTTCATTAAAAATCCACCTTTGAATTCAACCTTTTTTCTTATGATTTATTAGATGTCTAAAGTCTCAACCCTAAAAAATCACCAAACATATATACATAGAGTGAATTTCACTTTTGATACCATAACTCAACCTACTTTAGGGATTTGATACCACAATTTTTTCTCCCGATACATTTGATACCATGACTCAACCTACTTTAGGGATTTGATACCACAACTTTTTCTCCCGACACACTTGATACCATAACTCAAATCAACTCGACACATTTGATACTTCCGTCAAATTGGAAACAGAATTGTCACGTGATTGTCACGTGGCCGTTAAAACTTTGCACATTTGATACCATAACTTATCTTGACTGATAATTTTACCCCATAACATTTCAGGTTACCAAAAAAACCCCACATCTCCAAATTTAGTGACGATTTTAGTCCACATTGTTGCAAAATTTTCAAATTGACTCGAATAAGACCACGTGCTAACCAATTTAGAACTTTACACATTTGATACCATTACTTATGTTGACTGATAATTTTACCCCATAACATTTCATGTTACCAAAAAAGCCCCACATCTCCAAATTTAGTGACGATTTTAGTCCACATTGTTGCCAAATTTCCAAATTGACTCGAATAAGACCACGTGCTGACCAATTTAGAAAATTTTACTTATTTTATTTAAATAACTAATTTAATTTATAAACAATATTAATAAATTAAATAATACATTAACATAAATATCACCAAAATTAAGAAAACATATTATTTTTAAATACAAAATTTATATAATAGAATTAATAATTTTAATTTAAAAAAAAATCCCCACCCCACCCACCACCTCCCCACCCTTCCCCCTTACCCCCCGATTCCCAGGCCGTCGGCGGCCTGGGTCTTCTGTCCCAGGCCACCGCCGACCTGGGTTCTTCGATCCCAGGCCACTGCCGGCCTGGGATCTTCGGTCCCAGGCCGGCGTTGGCCTGGGACAGAAGACCCAGGCCGCCGGCGGCCTGGGAATCTGGGGGTAGGGAAGGGGTGGGTCGGGTTGGGTTGGGTGGATCGGGTGGGGATTTTTTTTTAAAATTATAATTATTTATTATTTAATATTTTAATAAATATTAAATAGTTTTAAATTATATAATTTATTATTTTAATATATATTAAATATATTAATTCTATTATATAAATTTTATATTTAAAAAGAATATATTTTCTTAATTTTGGTGATATTTATGTTAATGTATTATTTAATTTATTAATATTGTTTATAAATTAAATTAGTTATTTAAATAAAATAAGTAAAAATTTTTAAATTGGTCAGCACGTAATCTTATTCTAGTCAATTTGGCAACAATGAGGACTAAAATCGTCACTAAATTTGGAGATGTGGGGCTTTTTTGGTAACCTGAAATGTTATGGGGTAAAATTATCAGTCAACATAAGTAATGGTATCAAATGTGTAAAGTTCTAAATTGTTCAGCACGTGGTCTTATTCGAGTCAATTTGGAAATTTTGCAACAATGTGGACTAAAATCGTCACTAAATTTGGAGATGTGGGGCTTTTTTGATAACCTGAAATGTTATGGGGTAAAATTATCAGTCAAGATAAGTTATGGTATCAAATGTGCAAAGTTTTAACGGCCACGTGACAATCACGTGACAATTCCGTTTCCAATTTGACGGAAGTATCAAATGTGTCGAGTTGATTTGAGTTATGGTATCAAATGTGTCAGGAGAAAAAGTTGTGGTATCAAATCCCTAAAGTAGGTTGAGTTATGGTATCAAATGTGTCGGGAGAAAAAGTTGTGGTATCAAATCCCTAAAGTAGGTTGAGTTACGGTATCAAAAGTGAAATTCTCTCTATATACATACTAATATGTCTGTCTTTGTGCCGTTAATTTTTGCATAATTTTGTTTTCATAAAACTCCTTTGTACTTTTCAATGTTTGAACAAGACTCCTTTGTAATTTTACATATATCTCGGGATAATTTAGGAAATTCAATTAAAAATAACGGTGTTAGTAACAGACGGAGATTGAGTGTTTTATGCAATATTTTTTAAAGTACAATGAAGTTTGGTGCAAATTAAAAATTCATAGGATAGTTTGGTGCATGTTTCGCATAACACATAGTAGTAATATTGTGCATTTTCCCCACATATATCACATATTTACCATTATGCCTATACTAATGAGGGAAAATTGTGGTGTTCTCATTTAAGTTATTGATACAAAAAAAGACTTGTTTACAGCAAATTTTAAAGTCTGCAAAAAGCTTAAATAGACAATAAAATTAAGAAGTAACAAATAATATATATTTAAAATTTAAAAAGTGGTTACAAATCTCTATATATGAGTCCTCTGATTCTTCTCTTTTTTGAACGTATGGATTCAAGTGCACTAGGCTTGTTCTTGAATCGTGTGATGCGACTTTCTCCAAGATTTGCGGATGGAGTCACTGATTTGAAGTGCTTGCAGACTTTCAAAGCTTGAGGAGAATATCTATGCGTATATGTGAATTTGTATGTAGATATATATATATGTGTGTCTGTATATCTTCAAATGAATTCACAAGACCTCTTTATATAGATTTTGAAGAGAGTCCTTCATAGCAGCTTGGTGACGTGTCATGATTTGATTGGCCCTTACTTCCTTGGAATGAAAGACTTCATTTGATTGGCCAAAACACATCACTTTGACATGTGGCACATTTTGATTGGCCACTTAATTATATGGCTTTAAATATACCATTTTGACACATGGCTTGATATAATTGGCCAATAAATAAATATTAGAAATCAATTAATATCATTATTTAATTTCGGGATTTAATATAATAAAATCCCAAAAATAGAAATTAATTGATTACTAATAAATTATTTGTAAGTGTCATTATTTAATTGGGCATAAATTTCATGTATCTACAAATGCCCCTTCGAGACTTATTCATGAATAACGCTTTCGAAGCATACTTTGAAGTGAGTAAGTCACGACTTTGACATAAAAATGCACTTGAAAAATATTACGTCACGTTAAAAGAAATTTGGACAACCGTGAACGTGAATTTAATTGAAGTGGACTTTAAGTGGGTATATAATTTAATTAAATACCCATTACTTAAGCCCATTCAATTTGGCCCATTAACATGCATGGTCTATGTAGACCAAGTGTAGGCCATAATATTTCATCTTCTTCTTCATCTGAGTTCACGAACAGAACTCCTTTTCTTCTCCCTATTTTTTTAATTGACTTAATTCAAAATAAAACTTTCCATTGCAAGAATAAGATTCATATTGCAACAATCTAATCCTTTAGGAAACAAATTGAACTTTGAATCAACTCCTTCCAAGACTAGGAAAATCTAAAATTCCCAAAATTTTCTTTCTTGCTCATTACAATCTCTAAGTAGCATCTATAAAAGTGGCCCTCGAAACCCTTTCATTCATCAGTAATAATACTTAGAGAATTTGAGAAATCCGATCGCGTGTGCAAAATAAAATAACCCACGTAAAGGTTTCTTCCCCTTTTTTTCCTCCACCTCTGTTAAATTCTTTTCTTTAGAGTGGGTCAGTGATTAATTAGGTTCTTTACAAAATATGAAGCAGTAATGAATCAATTCAATAAATCTTCTACGGCCGCTCCCATTAGAATTCCCTCATCATTGACCAATTAACCTCAAATCACAAACAACCTATTACTTTATCAATACCAATCCATATCCTACGTAACTGGCAAGATATAATTAAAGGCTGTTGAGCTTGTACCATAGGCTTGAGAATTTGTACCGTAACCTTAGGGAGTAGTAGCTTGATCTGTATACATCTTTAACATACATTAAAATATGGATCAAAATTATATCTAGTTCTACAGCCTCAATTTCGCATCATGCACCTTTATTCTTTTTTTTTTTTTATTTCCATCGGCTTCTTTACCCTTTTTTTTTTTTTTTTTTAACCGAAATTTGTCTTTGTTGCAGATATAGCATCGTGGCACCAATGGAGTTTATCGACTGCAAAGTTCCATACCCGAGCCTCTACATGATCAAGAAGGATGAAGCAGATAAAACAAAAGGAACTACTTTAGTTGTGTATCCATCATCAATTGGTCAACTCACCCCAAAGTATATTTCGTCCAAGGAGACATACTCGTCGAAGTTTTTCGTAACGGCTTCAAGGAAGTCAACGTCTTTTCCTCGGCTATACCGAACTGACAAAAAAAAATGTGTCTTTTGACAGTCCTGTGCATTCAACGGAGGTTCATCGTCTAGTTTTCCACATCCTATTCGTTCATCGGCTTCATGGGAAACTCCATTGTACCTTTCAGAGCCACTTTTGGTGAGCTCTCAACATTGCAAGTTATCGCATATGAGTAGGTGCCTATTCGACAAGGAACAAAAATCTTCTTTAAATGGGATATTCGACGCAATTTGGACCTCATTCTTCACTTATGATGTCGACGAGATCATCATCAACACATTATGCGATGTATGGAGTCTGTCCACAAACTCGCTCCACATGGCAGCTGCAAAACTATCCATTTATCTGCGGAATCTACATACAGTCGGCAGACTTCTCCTTCATGGTTCATTCTATGATGAAGTGGTCCCATTAACCCAGGAGCTTCTTTAAGTCGATGGAGATGGCAAATAATTACTTCGTAGTTAAATTCTTCGAGCTATGTAGCCAACCTTTTAAAGCTAACAATGACGACAATTGTATCCACTTAGAGCTTGGGAGTTCACTTTAAAAAAAATGAGGTGTTACTTGAAGAAATATGAAGCGTCGACTTGGAGGCAAAAAGTAGCAAATCGAAGCAACACTAATCAACTTGAGAGCTCGAAGCAATGAAGCTGAGGGCATCAACTTGAAGAGGCCAAATTCATCAACTTAAGTACAAAGAGCAATGACCTGAAGATATTTACAATCAACTGAAGAGGCGATTCTTCATATGCACATCATAGTTTGAAGAGGCTTTGGAAACAAAGAGACATGACTTGATGAGACATAAAGCAAAACTTGGACGTTCGAATCAACATCTTGAAGGCGAGAAGTTTTAACTTGAAAATGCTTGAAGCTTCAACTGGAAGAGCAGAAGTTCGTAAATTGAAGAGACGCGAGACACAAATTTGAAAGTTTGGAGCACCACTTCGGAGGCAAGAAACAATAACTTGAAGATCGAGCCACGTATTGGAAAATTATTTAGATATCGGAACTTGCATTTTTTTTTTTTTTTTGGATTTGCTTTGTATCGAACTCTTCGACATGAATAAATTCAATTATTATTCACATTTCGATCTAACTTTGCCCCTTGCTCTCGTTTCAAAGTAAATTCCTCCATAGTTGAACTTTAATCACTTAATCGAATTCAAGATCACTAAGAAATATTTGAACATTTCAATATATCAACCAAGCACATTATGAAGACTTTATTAATGTCTCCAAGATTTTTTTTTTTTTTTAGTTACATGACTGAACTTAGAATTAGCTTCCAAGCTGCCTACGTATCTCGTAAAGAGAATCAAGTCATAACGTAGTTCAAAACATCAAATTTTATCGTTCATATTTTTATACTCATGCAGTCCAAGAGTAACATGCAGTTTTAAGCTCGTGCGTCAAGGAGCATTTTGATTTCAAGATTTTGTAGACCCTTTTCATCTCGTCTACTGGAGGCTTTGATTTGAACTTTGACAATTTTGCAGACAGTTTTGACTCATGTCTGGGAGAAGTTGATTTGAACTTGTAGACCTTTTCGTCTCGTCTACTGGAGGCTTCGACTTGAACTTTGAAGACTTGTAGATAGTTTTGACTCGTGTCAAGGAGTTTTCTACATGAAGACTTGTAGACAGTTTTGACTCGTGTCAATGAGTTGTTTTGAAAGTTTATACTCTTATCAAGGAGTGGTTTGAAAGTTTATACTCTTATCAAGGAGTGTGCAGATTATTTTGACATCAATGGTGATCTCCAGATTTCTGACCATATCTATGGAATCCATCGATCAGAAGTTCTGGATCAGGTAATGGAAAATCATTGGGAGCATCTAAATTCTCAAAGTCGACACAAAGTTGAATTTGACGAGTTCTTTTACGTATCGGCACAATTCTAGAGACCCATGTAGAATTCTCTACTTCTTGAATGAAGCCAACTTTCATAAACATATTCATTTCAGCTTTGATGAATGGAATTGACCCAGATCTAAATTTTAGTTGAGTTTGCTTATCTTGATGAGTTTCCTTTTTCAAAGAGAAAATTTGAACCTCCACTTTGGGGACTAAGTCACCCATCTCAAATTTCACTTGATTAATTCCATCAATGGTTGTTTTAACACCTTCCACGGTTTCCAGTGAAGTAGTCTCCACTTCTTCTTTCTGGCCAACATGAATTTTTTCTTGAGAAATGTGAAACAAGGATGCGACATCCTCTCGAACTTCTATGCTAGATCGGCATACTTCACCTATAGAAGTGTTTTGTTCTTGTATTGCATTACACGAAACAACATCATAAGTATCCTCATCATGAAGCCTATTTGGCAATTGCTCCGCGTTTATTGTTGTGTCAAAACATCCAAATGAAACTGTGACAAGATTTGCAGTTGCATCATCTTCATCAAGCATAATCTTACCTTCTCGAGCTAGTTGCAAGATTTTATCCTTCAAAATGAAGCATTTTTCAATGGGATGCCCAACCAAGCGGTGGTACTTGCAGTAATTGCGGTCATTTGTTCTTCCAGCCTCTTCAGGTCGCTTCATTTCGGGCAACTCAATGAGTTTAGCTTCGAGCAAGTCATCAAGCATTGGAGCAACGTCAGAATCAAGGAATGGGTATTCCTTCTTTTGCATATCCTTCAAAGTCAGCTTTTTTGCAAAGTTTCGTTGGGATGAATCATTGTTTATTTCATCGTTCTTCTTTGAATTTATGCCCAATTAAATAATGACACTTATAAATAATTTATTAGTAATCAATTAATTTCTATTTTTGGGATTTTATTATATTAAATCCCGAAATTAAATAATGATATTAATTGATTTCTAATATTTATTTATTGGCCAATTATATCAAGCCATGTGTCAAAATGGTATATTTAAAGCCATATAATTAAGTGGCCAATCAAAATGTGCCACATGTCAAAGTGATGTGTTTTGGCCAATCAAATGAAGTCTTTCATTCCAAGGAAGTAAGGGCCAATCAAATCATGACACGTCACCAAGCTGCTATGAAGGACTCTCTTCAAAATCTATATAAAGAGGTCTTGTGAATTCATTTGAAGATATACAGACACACATATATATATATCTACATACAAATTCACATATACGCATAGATATTCTCCTCAAGCTTTGAAAGTCTGCAAGCACTTCAAATCAGTGACTCCATCCGCAAATCTTGGAGAAAGTCGCATCACACGATTCAAGAACAAGCCTAGTGCACTTGAATCCATACGTTCAAAAAAGAGAAGAATCAGAGGACTCATATATAGAGATTTGTAACCACTTTTTAAATTTTAAATATATATTATTTGTTACTTCTTAATTTTATTGTCTATTTAAGCTTTTTGCAGACTTTAAAATTTGCTGTAAACAAATTTCTGGCACGCCCAGTGGGACATCTCTACCTCTCATCTCTTCTCTTCAAAAGATGGTTCGTCCTACAAAGTACCGAACTATGACTGATTTGATGAATGACCCAAGAACCATGCTCATTGAAAAGAAGGCAAATGATGATTCTCAAAGCAGTGGATCTTCACCCCTTTCTCATCATTCGACTGGAGCGTCTGTTATGACGACAAACGCTACGACTATGGAAGAACAACTCATGGCTCTAACTAAGGCCATAGAAGGGCTCAACAAGCGTACGCAAGAGCAAGATGCAAAGATTGAAAGACTTCTGAGCCAAGGACTCTATGCCAAGGCAAATCACTCGATGGGAAAATGACTTATGGATCCCGAAGAAGATGAGATATCAACAAAACGATACTCAAAAGTGAACGAGGACCAACTCGAGGATTCTGAGGAGGACGACATTCTCTCAAGACGACATTCGACTGAGAAAGCTAAGGGTCTTCAAGTCTCGCCCGACGGCATGATTCCTGTGGATCGACTAGAAGATTTCATCACTGGAACCATCAAGTGCAAATTGGAGGGAGGTTCAAAATCTTCACTTAAATACGTGAAGCCCTACACTCGTCGCATCGACACGATGAAGATGCCCAATGGATATCAACCGCCAAAGCTCCAACAATTCGATGGGAAAGGGAACCCAAAGCAACATGTTGCTCACTTCGTAGAAACTTGTAATAATGCAGGGACTACTGGAGATCTCCTCGTGAAACAATTTGTCCGTTCGCTTCAAGGGAATGCTTTTGATTGGTACACCGACTTGGAGCCTGGAAGCATTGATAGTTGGGAACAACTTGAACAAGAATTCCTCGATCGATTTTATAGCACAAGAAGGATCGTCAGTATGATCGAACTTACAAGCACTCGTCAGTGGAATGAAGAGAAAGTGATCGATTATATTAATCGATGGCGAAATTTGAGTTTGAACTGCAAGGATCGCTTGTGTGAAACTTCTGCAATAGAAATGTGTATCCAAGGGATGCAATGGGGCTTACGATATATTCTCCAAGGCATAAAACCGAAAACCTTCGAAGAGCTGGCCACACGTGCGCACGACATGGAACTGAGCCTTGCTTCAAGTGAAGGCCAAAGCTTCTTCTCACTTCATGAGTCAAAGAAAGAAAAAGTTGGACATTACATCAAGAAAGGGGGCAAGCTTTTTCCCCAAGTTGAAAGTGAAGAATCCATGACCGTCAATGTCTCTCGATCCAAGTCAAAGAAGAACGATGAAATAAACAATGATTCATCCCAACGAAACTTTGCAAAAAAGCTGACTTTGAAGGATATGCAAAAGAAGGAATACCCATTCCTTGATTCTGACGTTGCTCCAATGCTTGATGACTTGCTCGAAGCTAAACTCATTGAGTTGCCCGAAATGAAGCGACCTGAAGAGGCTGGAAGAACAAATGACCGCAATTACTGCAAGTACCACCGCTTGGTTGGGCATCCCATTGAAAAATGCTTCATTTTGAAGGATAAAATCTTGCAACTAGCTCGAGAAGGTAAGATTATGCTTGATGAAGATGATGCAACTGCAAATCTTGTCACAGTTTCATTTGGATGTTTTGACACAACAATAAACGCGGAGCAATTGCCAAATAGGCTTCATGATGAGGATACTTATGATGTTGTTTCGTGTAATGCAATACAAGAACAAAACACTTCTATAGGTGAAGTATGCCGATCTAGCATAGAAGTTCGAGAGGATGTCGCATCCTTGTTTCACATTTCTCAAGAAAAAATTCATGTTGGCCAGAAAGAAGAAGTGGAGACTACTTCACTGGAAACCGTGGAAGGTGTTAAAACAACCATTGATGGAATTAATCAAGTGAAATTTGAGATGGGTGACTTAGTCCCCAAAGTGGAGGTTCAAATTTTCTCTTTGAAAAAGGAAACTCATCAAGATAAGCAAACTCAACTAAAATTTAGATCTGGGTCAATTCCATTCATCAAAGCTGAAATGAATATGTTTATGAAAGTTGGCTTCATTCAAGAAGTAGAGAATTCTACATGGGTCTCTAGAATTGTGCCGATACGTAAAAGAACTCGTCAAATTCAACTTTGTGTCGACTTTGAGAATTTAGATGCTCCCAATGATTTTCCATTACCTGATCCAGAACTTCTGATCGATGGATTCCATAGATATGGTCAGAAATCTGGAGATCACCATTGATGTCAAAATAATCTGCACACTCCTTGATAAGAGTATAAACTTTCAAACCACTCCTTGATAAGAGTATAAACTTTCAAAACAACTCATTGACACGAGTCAAAACTGTCTACAAGTCTTCATGTAGAAAACTCCTTGACACGAGTCAAAACTATCTACAAGTCTTCAAAGTTCAAGTCGAAGCCTCCAGTAGACGAGACGAAAAGGTCTACAAGTTCAAATCAACTTCTCCCAGACATGAGTCAAAACTGTCTGCAAAATTGTCAAAGTTCAAATCAAAGCCTCCAGTAGACGAGATGAAAAGGGTCTACAAAATCTTGAAATCAAAATGCTCCTTGACGCACGAGCTTAAAACTGCATGTTACTCTTGGACTGCATGAGTATAAAAATATGAACGATAAAATTTGATGTTTTGAACTACGTTATGACTTGATTCTCTTTACGAGATACGTAGGCAGCTTGGAAGCTAATTCTAAGTTCAGTCATGTAACTAAAAAAAAAAAAAAAAATCTTGGAGACATTAATAAAGTCTTCATAATGTGCTTGGTTGATATATTGAAATGTTCAAATATTTCTTAGTGATCTTGAATTCGATTAAGTGATTAAAGTTCAACTATGGAGGAATTTACTTTGAAACGAGAGCAAGGGGCAAAGTTAGATCGAAATGTGAATAATAATTGAATTTATTCATGTCGAAGAGTTCGATACAAAGCAAATCCAAAAAAAAAAAAAAATGCAAGTTCCGATATCTAAATAATTTTCCAATACGTGGCTCGATCTTCAAGTTATTGTTTCTTGCCTCCGAAGTGGTGCTCCAAACTTTCAAATTTGTGTCTCGCGTCTCTTCAATTTACGAACTTCTGCTCTTCCAGTTGAAGCTTCAAGCATTTTCAAGTTAAAACTTCTCGCCTTCAAGATGTTGATTCGAACGTCCAAGTTTTGCTTTATGTCTCATCAAGTCATGTCTCTTTGTTTCCAAAGCCTCTTCAAACTATGATGTGCATATGAAGAATCGCCTCTTCAGTTGATTGTAAATATCTTCAGGTCATTGCTCTTTGTACTTAAGTTGATGAATTTGGCCTCTTCAAGTTGATGCCCTCAGCTTCATTGCTTCGAGCTCTCAAGTTGATTAGTGTTGCTTCGATTTGCTACTTTTTGCCTCCAAGTCGACGCTTCATATTTCTTCAAGTAACACCTCATTTTTTTTAAAGTGAACTCCCAAGCTCTAAGTGGATACAATTGTCGTCATTGTTAGCTTTAAAAGGTTGGCTACATAGCTCGAAGAATTTAACTACGAAGTAATTATTTGCCATCTCCATCGACTTAAAGAAGCTCCTGGGTTAATGGGACCACTTCATCATAGAATGAACCATGAAGGAGAAGTCTGCCGACTGTATGTAGATTCCGCAGATAAATGGATAGTTTTGCAGCTGCCATGTGGAGCGAGTTTGTGGACAGACTCCATACATCGCATAATGTGTTGATGATGATCTCGTCGACATCATAAGTGAAGAATGAGGTCCAAATTGCGTCGAATATCCCATTTAAAGAAGATTTTTGTTCAATTTGTTTCCTAAAGGATTATTTACAAGACTAATGTTAAAAATTTGTAACAAATAAAATTTCAAGTTTAAAAATATATATTAAACGAGAAATAATTGTACAAATAAAATTTTATTGATTTAAAGTAGTGGTTACAATCTCTATGATTCCTCTGATTCTAATCATCTAAGCGATAATCTTGAAAAGGATTGATTTGATCTTCTCCAAAATAAATTTGGCACTTGAATAACGTTAATCCAAAGCAATTGTGCTTAATGTTGGATCAAACGTGAAATATTGAATCTCCTTGATGAATAACGTTAATCCAAAGCAATTGTGCTTAATGTTGGATCAAACGTGAAATATTGAATCTCCTTGACGAACGTCTCGAACTTCGTCTTGGATATTCTGGATTTTTGGGGGATTTGATCTTTATTTGAATTTTCTGAATTTCCAATAACGTTAATCTAAGAGTTAAGTATATTAATCTTAGATTAAACGTTGGATTTTTCTTCACTTCTTGAAGAACGCCTTTGAATATTGGAAAGGACGCCTTGATTTGAAGAACGCCTTGATATTTTGGAAGAACGCCTTGATATTTTGGAAGAACGCCTTGAGAGAGTTTGCTTCTTTTCTCCTTGTACTTTTTTTTTGCTTTTTGAATTGTGTTTTTGAGTTGTGATTTTCTTCTTGAAGATGACCCCTATTTATAGGTGGGTTTTGAGAAATATTGTAATATTCTCCATATGACGTGGCGCAATTTGATTGGTTCTTCACACCTTGTATGACAAGAAATATATCTTGTTTCATTCTCTTGCCATTTAAAAAGATATGACATGCAATATTGCATTGTGAAGAAAATCTTGCCTTGCTTAATAATTTCCTACACAAACTTGCCTTGTGTATGGAGATTTTAATTTATTTGCAAGAAATCTTGTTTTTTAATTAATCATTAGGATATAAAATTAATTGATTAATTAATTATTATTTTAGGAATTAAATTTGATATAATCCCAAAATAAATTAATTAATAATTAATATGTCTTGGACCCAAATCTGGCAATAAAATTTAACTGCCTACAAATGCCCCCTCGAGACTTATTCACGAAAATGCATTTGTTTTTGAGTAGATAAGTCTCGACCTTTCTTCACGCCTTCATCAAATTTGAAGCCAACATTATTTTTTTCTTTTTAAGAAATTTGACTGGGCTCAAAATTATTTCAAGCTGCCTACGTATCCCAAAAAAAAGGAATCAAGTCATAACGTAGTTCAAAACATCAAATTTGATTTGATGGATGTTCACATTTATACTCATATGAACGAAGAGTAACATAAATTTTAGGCTCGTGTGTCAAGGAGCATTTTGAATTTGAGATTTGTAGACCCTTTTGACTCGTGTCCAGGAGAAGTTAATTTAAAATTTGTAGACATCTTCGTCTCGTCTACTTAAGGCTGTCATTTGAACTTTGTAGACATTTTGTTCTCATGTCTAGGAGAACTTGATTTGGGTTTTGTAGACTTTTTCATCTCGTCTACTGGAGGCTTTGATTTGAAATTTGCAGACATTTTTTTCTCTTGTCTGGGAGAACTTGATTTAAGTTTTGTAGATTTTTTCGTCTCGTCTACTGGAGGCTTTTGACTTGAGATTTAAAACAGTTTATACTCATATTAAGGAGTGATGAATTTGATTTGTGTAAACAGTTTATCCTCGTGTTAAGGAGTGATAGATTTTATCTGTAAACAGTTTATCCTCATGTTAAGGAGTAATTAATTTGATTTGTAAACAGTTTATACTCATGTTAAGGAGATTTCAACTTGAAGATTTGTAGACAGTTTTAACTCGTATCAAGGAGTTTTCAACTTGAAGATTTTTAGACAGTTTTAACTCGTATCAAGGAGTGTTGAAGAGACCTAACTTTGAAAGATTCCTAGATAGTTTTAGCTCGTATCTAGGAGCTTTGAAGAGATCTAATTTTAAAAGATCCCAGATAGTTTTAGCTCGTATCTAGGAGCGTTGAAGAGATCTAATTTTAAAAGATCCCAGATAGTTTTAGCTCGTATCTAGGAGCGTTGAAGAGATCTAATTTTAAAAGATCTCAGATAGTTTTAGCTCGTATCTAGGAGCGTTGAAGAGATCTAATTTTAAAAGATCCCAGATAGTTTTAGCTCGTATCTAGGAGCGTTGAAGAGATCTAATTTTAAAAGATCCCAGATAGTTTTAGCATAAATTTTAATTGGGCATAAATTTCATGTATCTACAAGACTAATGTTAAAAATTTAAGCAATTAGTGACTTCTTGTTTTTTTTCCCTTCAGGTCATCGTATGATTGTGTACAAAATAATAATAAATAAATAAATAAACAAATTGATAGCATAAATTACTAACAAAATTACAACTTTCTTGTTTCTAAAAAAAGATAAAATTTTCTTGTAGCATAAAATTGTTTAATGAAATTAAAATTTAGCAAACTGCACTTATATACCTCTCAGAATTATGTCTATTAAGAAGGTGATCTTGGTTGATTTTCTTGATCATGCTATTGCTATGAACTTTGTTTATTTTGCACGATGATAAGGTTGCCATTGTTGATGGCCAAACTGCAAATCGTAGTTTATGTTTCGATCGACCTCAACTTTGGAACTCTGTATATGAAATATGTGAGCCTGAACCTAAATATTATATATATATATATATATATATGGCTAGAACCATTTATTTATATATATAGTTTTTAGTCACACACTCACACTCACACTCATTTTTGAAGAAACTATCAAATATATAATTGATTCAGTGAATTGAGCTACTCACTACAAAACCAACCAAGTAAGGTTAATAAAAAAAAAATCTTCCAAGATGACAACTTGACAAGGGATTCAACTCGAGTGGCGCCGACTAATTTGTTCAATACAATTATTATAAGAATAAAATGCATCTATCCTATCCATCTACCCATTCTAAAAAAGAAAGTTGACTCGCTTGTTCAACCTATATATTAAAGGCAATTTATATTATCATAATTTAGTCATTTACTGATCTTTTGGAATTTTTATTTAAGTTCATATTTGTGACATTAAGTAAAGCTTGCATTAAACTTATTTTTTAATTTTGATTTAGCATAGATCCTTCTCCTATTTCGTGTTTTCTTGCACTTGCCACAACTTCTGTTAATTTCTATTATAAGAATTTTTGATTTTTAATTTACCCTTGGCAGGCCCGGCCCTAGACTTTTCGGGGCCCTAGGCTAAGTAAAAAATCGGGGCCTTATATTGAAAAGAAAGTATGTAAATTTTATTTTTTTGACTTTACTAGATGCAAATTTGTTAAATATATCTTCATATTCTAGTTTTTCTAACATATTTTGTTCTATAGTTAAAATAGCCAAATCACTTAATCTTTCTTGTGACATAGTTCATAGTAAATAGATCTTTATCAATTTTAATTTTGAAAAACTTCTTTTAGAAAAAACAACCTTTACAAATATAGTGAATATTATTCTATAGCAGATACACACATTAGGATAAGAATCAAATACTTTTATATGATCATATGGGCAGACAAAACTTTTGATAAAATTTTTAGTTCATAATATTGATTTAAGGGGAAAAAAAGAGACGTTTCAACTTGACCCTTGAAATTCTTGATTTTATTTTTAATCACACTATTATAAAAGCCGCCAATGTTTATTTGCATTAAAAAAAAAAAAAATTGAAGTAAGTTAAGTTGGAGTGGCGCATCGGCATAATATAGTTTGTTGGGCTAATATTTCTTCTTTTTTTCATGTTGGGATGGACTAGGTGAATTAGAATATATACATGCATCAATGCATATATGGGTTTGGGGCCCAAGACAAATGCTTTAGTTGGACTAGGCATAAGAGCATCTCTAATGACTCCGAGAGGGAATACCCTTTCCCCCCTCTCCCTCTCCTCTCTCCCTAGTTTTTTTGTCATCTCTAATGACTCATTCTATCAAACCCATTTAATAATAAATTTTATCCTTCTCCATTATTATTATTACTACTACTACTATACCAAAAATAAATTTAAAATTAACATTAATTTAAAATCAAAAGTACATTAGGGAACTTAGAAAATAAAAAAATTACATCAAATGTTAAATTAATTCATATAAGAAAATTCATCATCTCCGCCCTATTCGTCTATGTTGTATCGAACATGATTTCATGATTGTATTGTATTATTTTAAATTTTTAGAAAGAATTATGTTTTGGTGATAAATACAACCCCAAAATTAATAAAACAAATCAATATTAAAATAATAGTGTTAATTTAATGAAATGAAAGTTATATTTTTATAATTAAAAATAATTATCTATAAATAATATACAAATTTTAGGAATTTTTTATTTTTAAATAAAGATAAAAAAAAGAACCAAATACCACAAAACAAAATCACAAAAAAAAAATAGCATGTGAAGGAGGGGGCTTGGATGGGAGAAGCTCCCCCTCCCTTCAATGTCCCTTCAGGGTCCCTCTAGTCCGTATACCCTCTCCCTCCCCCTAGTCATTAGAGATGAAATTTTTTCCCCCTTCCCCCCATATACCCTCTAGGGCATCTCCCCACTAGTCATTAGAGATGCCCTAAGGCCCCTTGGGTAAAATGTATAACAATCACAGAAAATTCTTGTTCAGATATGGCTTGGTCAAACCAATTCAATTTTCACTTGCTTTGTGATCTTTGTGATCGGTGACTCTCATGAGAGTTACGTTTAATCCCAAAGTAAGTGTACACCATGTAGTAACTTTGGGTTTGACCAAACTCGATTTGGTAAGAATTTTCCAACAATCACACCACACCCTTCCCTCTTTTGTTATTAAATATATAAAACATGCACAAAACTCTCATATGTATTTAATCCAAAATGTAAAAAAATTATTTGCAATAAAAACTACCAGGAATTAGCTTTAGGAAAACCTAATATTTACAATAATTATTTTCAAAATATCTGATTCTACTATTTAGCGTTGACATAAAGAAAAAAAAACCACGTTATAGATTAAAAAATGATTATGGTTTTAATCAGAGATCACAATAGACATTATTGTCGACATGAAAAGTCTAAAGTCTAAACATAATTATTTGTAAATTGTTCGTCAATGTATCAAAATCACGCGCAATGTTTGAATGGAATTCAGGACAAAGCAATTCAAACTTGAAGAAAAAGAAAATAATTATTGACTATGTTTTTTGATTACCCATATATCAACGGCAACATTATATTAAAAGAAAAATCATCCTACGAGCCTATAGGAAAATAATTAGGGTAAATTATGAATATTTTGAGGTAAGATCTAATTAAATTATCTTCACACATTGGGTATTACGAAAATTTCTATGAGGTTCGAATTCTTTACTCTTGAAAAGTTTCAACTTTACCCCTATTTGAAATGTTTGTAATATCTAAAAAAAAAATTAAAATTTGGATGTTAATTATTAATAATTCATAAATTATAAAATTAATAATTATATATTTTCCACAAAAAATTGAAAAAGTTGTATAATTACATATAAGTAAAAAGAAAAGTAAAAAACCTTATTTTTACATATTTATTTACAATTTAATTTTTATACTAATAAAATTAAACAAAATTTCATTCATAATATTTTATAGATAAAGAAATGTATTTACACATTTAATTAATCTAATTATTTTTATACTGTATTAATAAATTTAATATTTTAAAAAATAAATACAAAATTTAAAAATACAATAATTTTTTAATTTACTTTTTATGTTTATAATAATTAAATTCATAAATACATAAATATTATAAACCTAAACAATAATTTATTCAATTAAATGTGGAAATAAATTTCTTATATTTATCAAATATAATTAATAAAACTACGTTTGTTTTTTTAAAACTAAAATTAATTGTTACTAAATATGTATAAAAAATGAAACTTATGGGAAAATTATAATTTTATTAATTTTGTGGTGGTAACTATATAATTATCAATTTTATAATTTATTAAATATTACAATTAGCACCAAAATTATTTTTTTAGGATATTACAAACATTTCAAATAACTCCTTACCTTAGGGATAAATTTGAAACTTCTTAGGGGTTAGTGGTCAATTGTAAGACGAGGACAATTAAACCACGGAGAACTTTTCGTAATATTCAATACGTAAGGAAAATTTTCATAATTAAGTCTTACGTAAGTGGAGTATTCGTAATTTACCTAAATAATTATGATCAATAGACGAAGCCAAAAATAATTGCAGCTTTTAATTAATTGCTTAACTTTTCTTACATAAAACAAGCTGTAGTTATGCAGGTTAAATTCAAGAAATCGTGTAATTTGATTCTCGTTACAAAATATCATCTCCGTCGAACTTCGTTAATATTTCTGAGTGCGTAGATACATGAGCGGATGCCCTTGGGGACTGGAGGGGGCCATGGTCCCAGTCCTAAAAAAATAATGATAGTAAATTTGAATTTTATATCTTGGTCCGTTGTAGTTGAACTTTGTTTGATTGTTAAAAAAATTGAACTAGAATTAGAATGAGATTTTATGGATGAAATTTGATTCGAGTATTGAGTTGCTTGATATTTTTACATGTATTTTTTAATTTAAATTATCCAATCAATCTCTAATCGATCGAGCTATATAATTTGTCAAACAAAAATAATATTGTTCAAGCTTTTATAATATGTCTTCCGAACCAAACTCAAAAGATTTTTTATCGAATAGCTTAGTTTGTTTTCAATCCTATTAACATGCTACTAGAAATATTATTATAGTGTTCTATTATGCATATTACATTTCGTTTTAATTTTTTATTAGCTTAACACAAAAATTTGCAATTAATTTGGTTTTCGTCTATTACTTTTTTTTTAAAGAAGGTTTTCTTCTATTACTTATACGTAAAATTTTCTTTGAATAGTATATCCTCCTTTGTCTTTTGTTGCTTTTGTCTCGACTTATTTTCTGTTATTTTATCAAAGGAGAAAAAAAAAATGCAAAAATCCCGGCCCCCTAAAAAAATATGATATGGGCAGGGGCGGATCCAGGAATTAGAAGTCGAGGGGGCCGAAACATAGCATCAGTAGAAGTAGTTTAATAATTAATAGTATATTTTATTTACATAAGTACACAAATATAAAACTATCTATAAAACATACTATCACAATATTGAATTTAGACTTCAAAAATTATTTTTTATTTAAAAAGTTTAGAATTATCACGATATTTTTCGTATCATAAAATTAGCTATAATAAAATAAATATCAAATTCGCACAATCCTCTTTCTCTATGTAAATAATTAAATTATTCATAAAATATCGATTCAATGTCTTATTTCTAAGCCTATTTTCACAAATTTTATTACTTTATAACAATTAAGCTAACATGATTGTACTTGTACTATTACATAAGTTTTACACAATACATACAAATAATTGAGTGAATTAAATACAATTTAATTAGATCACACTGCTAGTAAATATATTACATCTTGAGTGACTTAAAATAACATGTTTCTAATGTAGATTAATAAAAAACAGTGCAAATTAATAATGATGTAAAAATATATTATAAAAAATCAAAATTTGAGGGAGCCTTAATGTAAAAATATATTATAAAAAATCAAAATCTTGGGGGGGCCAAGGCCCCCCCAAGGGGCAATGTAAATCCGCCCCTGGATATGGGTCCGCCCTTTAAGTGTTTATACAATTATTTATGTAAAGCTAGAACCTTGGATCAAGAACCAAAAACAGACTAGTCACACTATAAGTAATCGATTCAGACCATCTCCAAGGAAGCTCTTATATGTCAAATTATAAGAAAAATTATAAGATTTTCACAAAAAATGTGCTCCAAGGGACATGCTATAATTTAAGGGCCATTTAAATTTTTAAGGTTGGACTCTCAAATTTGAGAGTCCAAAGCCAAATGTATATTCTACTTTATGCAACAAAGTACAACATTATTTTGTACTTTGTTGATGTAAGTTCTTATTAAAAAAAATTACGAATCTCGAAATATAGTTCAGATTTATTTCATCTAAATTCATATTATTTTTCTGAAATAATTTTTTTAAATTTAATTTTTATTATTATATCAATAAATAATAAATACTAAATATTTATCATTATTATAAATAATACTTAAAAGTAATTTGTTAAAAATATAAATGAATTGTTGGAGTGAAGTATTGTGGTTATTTAAAAGTAGAATTTTAAAATATAAATGAGCTGTTGGAGTGCAGAGTAAAAAGTGAGAATGTATAACACTGTTCACCCCTTAAATTTTAACATAAGAGGTCTGAATTTAAGAGTTCTGTTGGAGATGGTCTCATGCTTGAATTCCTGTTAAAAGATATTTCCATTTTATGTGTTCGACGCACCTATGAATGGATTATGGCAAGTCCAATGCAAGTAACCAAATGGGGATGCAAAGGTGTAACTGTCATTTTTCATACATTTTTTTGTGAAATTTTCACTCCAATGGGGATAAGGAAAAGGGGATCCATTTTACATTTTTCAATTTCAGATCCTATATTTACTTACTTTTGAAGAGAGAGAAACATGGTATGCATATGGTAGTTGTTGAGAGGGAATGAATGTGATTGGATAAAAATATTTAGTAAACAATAAAAATATTAATAAAGTGACATAGAAACTCAATTTACATGCTCGCCATTGGAATGAATCAATTTAAATGGGTATGCAAATAACTATTTGAGAATGTATAATGTATTTTACATCCCCAAATATACAAACTACCATTGGACTTGCCCTTATACCTTTGGGGAAAAAAATAAAAATAAAAACTCTGGATCTAGAGATAGAAAGTTACCAAATATCGAAAAATAATATAGGAATAATTACATGGACACTCCTCAAAGTTATATATAACTATAAATTATCTCCCTCACGTTTCAATAATTACAGGGTGAGTAAAAAATAGCCTTTGTAATAAGTTTATGCTTCCTCCTTGCCTTAATGCTAATATGATATGTCCCATATATTCTTATCCTCCCAAAACAATTCCAAAATAGATAATGAAAAAAGGGTATCAGGCGTCTTCAATTGCTTGCTGCAAATGCGAAACTAGGCTGTTCAATCCTTGATAATTCCTAAAAAGGTAAACTTATTGTGCAAAATTGAAATTTTTAATCCCATAGTGCTTGACTTGCATCACTTTTGGTATAAATTGCACATTTTCTCCCATTTTTTCAAATATTTTGCATTTTTAGTCTGCATCCTGGGGTTGACTACTATGTTATAAAAAGTGCTAAATTGAATATTCTAATGGGATCATACGTACAAAATATTTTAAAAATTGGGACCTAAAGTGCAATTACATAAATTATGGGACCAATAATGCACAGAGTCTTGGAACGGTAAGAGCACCTCCAGCAGCTCATTTTTTTGCTCTTCCAACCTCTAAAATTGAATTTATAGACAACCAAACACAAAAATCTTCCTCCAGCAGTAACCTCTAAAAATAGAGGAATATGTATATTGGAAGATTGAACTTGTAAATATAAAGACCCTTGTATAAATATACAAGACTTCCACATAAGCAAATTAATTCTCCAACAACCTTCCCTGCCAAAATATGTTTGTTTGAATTAAATATGGAGGACTATGTTTGTTTGAATTAAATATTTTATTAAATTATTATTTAAAGCCATTTATTTTTAGTTTTTTTATTAATTTATTATATTTAAATAAGAAACATTAAAACGTGTATTTATTATTTATATTTTACGTGAAAATGTAATAAAATATTATTTATAATGTTATTTATAATTTAATATTGAAAGAAGAATAAAATATAATAATTCTGAAATTTTAGATGATGACTGCTGGAGTGAATAGCTAAAACTGAGTAGCTAAAACACTGTTCACCATGTATAATTTGATATAGATGACCATTTATACAAGACATTGCTGGAGATGCTCTAATTTTAATTTTGTAAAGCGCATGGCGGTCCAATCTTGAGGACTAGAAAATGCAATTTAATATAATGCAATTAATAAACTATTCTGACCTTACACAATCAAAGGATGATAGCCTGTGGAAGTTGTTTTCCCGCAAACATTCTAGCTGCCACGAGTCCAGCAGCGAATGCAGCTCCGAACAGAGTGTGCAATCTCACACAATAATATTTTGCCATGAAAATTCTTGTTTTGTCCTATCAAATTCAAAACTCAAAAGCCATAAGATCAACAATTACAACCTTGAAATTAAAACATAATTTGGGTACGTACTCACCTTGTGGTTCTCCTCCACAAAGCTAACTATTAATTTTCCGATTGGTAATGTTAATGCACAAAGAACCTGTCAAAGAACGATGACTCTTAAAACCGAAAACGAGAACCTTTCTTAATTTAAGTTGCCAGCGAAGAAATACAAAAAGCTATTCTATTCTTACAACAGACGAGAAAGGAAGAGCTTGCCCGAGTCCTAGAAGAAAAAGAAGTGAATAGAGTGTCACCACGGCAACTTTCACGACTTTTGCACCTGCTTTTGTTCCTAGCCTGACCTGAACTTCAATGGAAAATGATAAGTCAAATATTCCGTCAACTTATCCCTCAATCATTAAGGCTTTGAATGTATATATACTCACCAAAGGAGAACATTTTCCAACAGCGTTATCATCCTCTATCTGAAATACACATCATGTCATTCAAATTCGTTGAATATAGATATATATTTGGGACATATATATATATATAAGTACCTGATGAAAATGACTACAGAAGAGGATTAATGATGTTGTGAAACCAACGAGAATTGATGAAGCAACGACAGTTTTAGAAATGGATAGCTCCCTATCAACAACATATATAGGAGAACTGGAGTCAGTTGTGCGCATATATAGTAGACATGTTATTATTGTTTAATAAAATGTCCATCGGTTAATTGAATAAGTAGACAACCTCGTCCCACTCTGAAGCAAGTAAAAAGCAGTAGTAGCAAATGGACCAAATGCTGCAAAGCATAATGGTTCTCCAAGTCCAATGTAACTCAACCGAAATGGAGGACACTGCACAATTTTTGTAAACTGTAAGTAATTGAGATTTATAATAGTAACATAATTAACGATAAAACGCATAATAAAAAGATTAGTTGTAAGTACCTGGTAAATGTAGCCACAAATTATAGCATAAGATAATAAAAATACGGAACGCAAGCTTCCAGCTTCAAACGATACCCATGTAAGGCCCACAAAACCAATTATCAGTAGTATCCAAGCAACAATATGGGTTCCCCTACGGCTTTATATATATATAAACACAAGAGACAGTTAGCAAATTGTTATCCGAGTATACAAAACAAGAAACAATCGCGAATTCTGACCTGCCAAATAGATTAACAACCGACTCTTTCTTGTTTATATCAGCTCCGGTATCAAAATCGTAAACGTCGTTGCTGTTCAGGAAAAAAAAGATAAAAATCCTTACACTATTCCAACTTTAGATGAAGATATCGGCACTTTGACTTCTCACCTTAAGTTGAGCCAAGCTATGATAAGAATTGAAGAAGCCAAGAGTGTGAAATAACGCTTTGCGAAATACTGTCCCGTTTGTAAATAAGCTGCAGCACTTCCTACCTGTTTGTATGATAATAAAAAATAAACCAACAAATCAGTAATTGCAATAAATCAGAATTCAACATAAATTAAATTAATACGCAGTATGAAATTTATCCTTGTACCAATTAATACTAGTATAGAAAAAGTGAATATATAAAGCTAGAATCAGTTAAACTTACTGTAATAGGGATTAAAGCAACAGTGTATATAGGTAATTTGATGGCTCTCCAAATCAAAGTTGCTTTCGAGATATAATTATCCTCTTCTTCAATAGGAGTAATGTCGGTATACTGATCTGCTCTACTCTCGGACAATATCTGATGCACTCTTATGGAATGCAACTGCTTTATGTTTGTCTCGTCCAAAGGCATCCAAACAGAACCTGGAAGAGATAGTACTTGATATCTCCTGAAATTTAAAAGCATTTCTTCTTAACTTAAAAAAAAAAAAAAAAGAAGAAAAAAAAAAGAAGAAAAAGAAAAATGCAATGTGGAGAAATCTATGCCGTTCATAAAAAAAGCAACCTTATCCGATAGTGATAATAAACTATGGAAAAAGGAAGAAGAGATGGAGCAGTAACTAAGAAGAAGTCGGGCGATTTGAAAGCGGGTAGTTACCTGTTAATATTTTGTGTGTTGAGAAGGTGTCGACTGAGTTTCTTATATCCTCTGTATCCACGACTCATGCAAATGCAACAGAGCGTGGCTGCTGCAGCCATAGCCTAATCAATTAAGCCCCCCAGGCCAAAAATTCAATTTTATATTTTCTGAAATGAATTTAGAATAAAGCCTTTTTGCCTGAAATTGGAACCACTAATTCAAGAGTGAAGAAAATGCATAGCTGGAGTCTGGATTGGTGGGCAGAGAATACAATAGGACTGGAGAGAGAGAGAGAGAGACTGAGAGAAAGGTAATTAACTATTTATAACCGAATAGAATTTGACCAATCCCAAAACATTCATATACAATCAATGTGGGTTATATTCATCCTACACCACCGATGGATTATATCCATAGGAGTTGGATGATAAAAACATGTATGAAAGATGATCATACACACTTGTCGCTTATCAAGTATTCCAGTGGATTGAATCCACAGGGATAAGTACATAATTTCCTACAAAGTGTAATGCATTATATTTGAATAACACTCAAACAAAATTACAAAAATTCCCCTAAAAAAAATTACAAAAATGGAGGCAATTGAACTATATTATCATTTGAAAAACTTTTGATAAATATATTGAATTAATTTTATTTACAATAGAAAAAAGTTAAATGTTTCTCTAAGGACATCTCTACCCCTACCACCCTCGGGGCTAATTCGTCTTCAATCGTTCGAGGGTGCATTAACTAAAATACACTATTGGTACAAGTTAATTGGGAACTTTAAAAAGACTTAATCGCCCATGTATGAAGAACTCACTGTTAATATTAATTAGGCCCAACAATGTTTATAGTATGTATTTGTTTTATTTTTATGTTGGCTTATATGTATCTGCGTGTTTGAATATATTAAAATTCCCTCAAAAAAAATTAAAATTAAAATTAAAAAAACATATTTCTATATTTTGTCTAAATTGTACATTTAAGATTTTAAAATAATTGTTAATAAATTAACATATGAAAAATCATATTTTGAATATTAGTACGTTTTGTTTAAATTTAACTTTGGTAGATAAATTTTTTAAAATGGATAATATTACATCTTTAATTTAAAATATAATATTATTAAAATTTACATAAAACTTAAAAAATCAACTTTTCTATTATGAATTAAGTTTTTTCTTTAGAAAAATAAAATTAAATAATAATAAAGCAGGAGGTGGCGTCCATCAGCCACACCACGGCCTACTGGATTCGGCCGTTTCAGTCTCCCCCACCCCCTAATTACCCAACCCAGTGCACACGCTTTTTGTATGTGCTTATTTCAGTTAAGAGCTGGTATCCCGTGACAAGAAGACGTCAAAACAGAACATAAAAATGTTAATTAACCAACTAAATTAAACATCATCTCCTCGTTTATATAAATAACAAATTGATTAATAAAAAGGAAACAAGAACAAATTCTTGGCCTCATTCTACAATCACGGGCGGGGAAAGTAATCATATTAAAGATTCGGGCGTATGTATCATTAAGGCCTAATCAAGTCAAGAGCCCGAAATCAATCAAAAGGCATGGATGATCCATCGCCAGAGACGACTACGAGCAATTTAAATGTGTTAATGGGTGGTAGTGGAGTTTACTTGACATGGGAAGAGGTTTGGGTTTCAGTTGTAATTTCAAAAGGTAAAAAAAAAGGTACAAAAAAATCAATTCTTCAAGGTGTTAATGGATATGCCTGCCCTGGTGAGGTTTTAGCAGTTATGGGTCCTTCTGGCTCTGGCAAATCAACTCTCCTTGATGCATTGGCAGGTAGTAATTAATTCAAGAATTAGTTATAAATACTATATTATACATATAATATTACTTTAATGTTTTCTGATTTTCTTTTCTCATGGAATTAATTAATAATTAACTAACTCTATAGTATACTGGACTGACTAATTCCAGGAAGGTTAAGTTCAAGAACAAAGCAGAAAGGGGAAATCCTGATTAATGGTCGGAAACAAAAACTTGCATATGGAACTTCGGTATAATCTACTGTATTAATTAGTAATAATTTATAGTACCATATTCTATTACTAACATATTTCTTTCATATTTTTAGTAAAAGTTTTTGGTAGCTTAAGTTGAACTTGTCTGTGTTTTTTCATAAACATCTAGCACCATAATTGCGTCTTTAGTCCCACAAGATTAGGCCCTCATAGTCATTTTGGTCCCCCTTTTTCGCAAAATTGTAGCTTGATTTCAATTTTTTTAAAATGTTTTGCACTTTAAGTTCTGTCCTCGTTTCTCATCCACTTTCTGCACTTTTTCTACAGTGAAGTAGTCTGAGTTTTGCATTTTTGGTCCAGGATTGTCTGAATTTTGCACTCTTGGTCTCAAATTAGAGGACATGACGTATAATGCAAAACATTTAAAATCAATACTAATGTGCAATTTGTAAATTGTGGGATCCAAACTGTTGAATGTCCAGTTTTATGTGACTAAAAATGCAATTTTACCATTTTTATGGCTTGTGTAATAGTTTCATTTTCATTCATTAATCATGGCAAGTTTCCTACACATCATTGTCAATTTTTCTTATAATTTAGGCCTATGTGACACAAGAGGACACCCTAACATGGACATTAACGGTTAGAGAAGCCGTCTACTACTCAGCTCAGCTCCAATTGCCTATAACAATGTCAAGAACCGAGAAAAAGGAGATTGCGGAAAGGACCATACGAGAAATGGGACTGCAAGATTCGATGGATACTAGAATCGGAGGGTGGGGAAGAAAGGGGCTTAGTGGTGGACAAAGAAGAAGAGTAAGCATTTGCATAGAACTTCTAAAGCGACCAAAACTTCTTTTTCTTGACGAGCCTACAAGTGGTCTCGATAGTGCAGCTTCTTACTTTGTCATGAACCGAATCGTAAAACTAGCTAGTGAGTATGGAATGACGGTTATATCCTCCATTCATCAACCTATAACCGAAGTTTTCCAGCTTCTTCACAATCTTTGTCTCCTTTCTTCGGGGAGAATGATATACTTTGGTCCCTCCTCGTTAGCAAGCGAGGTGAGTGTATAATCGAGCTAAATGCAAAAATATCCCATGGATTTTGTCTAATTGGCAAAAACACAACAAAACTCCCCTTGTGTTCTTTTTTTATTAGCAAATAACCCCATTTGAAATTCCTTCATAAGTCATAGCGAGGTTATCGCCAATTTTTTAAGTGAATAGGGGGGTTATTGCCAAATTTTAAGTGTTAACGGGGGGATTGTTTTCAATTTTTTTAAGTGAAGAGGGGTGTTTTCGCAACTTTTGGAGGGGGTATAATTGTCATTATAGCTCGGGGGGTTTGTTTTTGCTTGTAATAATTAGCACAAGGGGGTTTTGGTTAAAAAATAACACATGAGTACTTTTGCTAGTTAGACAAAAGCATAAGGGGTATTTTTGCATTTGACTCGTGTATGATTGCTTGCACTTGTCATTATTATTGATAGGAAGTAGTTTTTTGCAATGAATGGTTTTGCATGTTCAGCTCTGGCAAATCCAGCAGATCACTATCTTAAGATGATAAACACTGATTTTGATGATGTAAGAACTTCAAATTTAACATAATCTCAAAGTATCTCATTGTTTCGATCAATGTCATGTCATGAGCTTCTGGTTTTGAATTTTTTTATTGTCTTCTAGGACATTGAATGGGGTACTGGAAACAAATTCGATGCAGAGGAAGTAATTAATCAGCTGATAAGATCTTATAATTTATCAGTTACTTGTGAGCAGATGAAAATGTTGGTGACTGAAATACGTAAACGTGTAAGAGTTAAACTAAAGCAATTCATATATTATCGATCGAAGTATTCGATAATGCTGCAATAACAAACTCTATGTGTTGTAGGAAGGATGCCCTACAGAGAAGAAGGAGGGCCAAGCTAACTTATTTACACAATGCTTAATACTCACAAAACGGTCAATTATTAATATGTATCGTGATCTTGGGTACTACTGGCTACGGCTGGCCATTTACATTGCCTTAGGCTTCGGTCTTGGAACTGTGTTTTATGATCTAGGGAATAGCTACAGCTCGATTCATGTAAGTCGAAAATCGGTAATCAGCTAGCAAAGAAAGTAAGGATCATATATTCATATAAACTTAATTTCCTTTTAATGCAGGAAAGAGGTTCATTGCTCATGTTTGTAGCTTCATTATTGACTATAATGGCAATTGGCGGCTTCCCTTCGTTTGTAGAAGACTTGAAGGTTAGTGCTCAAAATCCACATTCCCTTTTTTTCATAACAAGGACTCTAAAATTTGAGGAATGTAAGGGTATTCTGGTCTTTTTTTCTTAAACAAAATATTCTTATACTTGCATCTGTGTTATTCAAAATATTGTTATCGACTAAGACCGAGTGAATTGACTAGTTTATCTAAGTGTGTTATTTCCTGACCAAAAAAATAAAATAAGTATGTTATTTATCTCGAATGCAGGTTTTTCGGCGTGAAAGACTAAATGGCCACTACGGAGCTTTAGCTTTTGTAGTCGGCAACACAATTTCTTCAACTCCATTTCTACTACTCATATCTGCAATACCCGGTGCAATCACTTACTTCCTCTCGGGCCTTCATCGTGGAAATGTTAATTTATCGTACTTTACATTAGTACTCTTTGCGTGCATGATGTTGGTCGAGAGCCTAATGATGATAGTAGCGAGTATTATGCCGAACTTCCTTTTGGGACTAATTGTTGGTGCTGGTATTCAAGGTTTAATGATGTTAAGTGGTGGATTCTTTCAATTACCAAAGGACTTACCCAAGATATTTTGGAAATATCCAATGTATTACATTGCCTTTCACAAGTATGCATATCAAGGATTGTATAAAAACGAATTTGAAAATCGTTTTTTCTCGAATGATCAATTAGGAGGGCCTCCAACAATCGATGGTGAAACAATTTTGAGAGATATTTGGCAAGTGGAGATGGATTATTCTAAGTGGATTGATCTTGCTATTTTGTTTGGGATGGTGGTTTTGTATAGAATTATTTTCCTTGTTGTTGTCAAGATTGGTGAAAAGATCAAAAGTGTAAGATATGTGACACTGGACTGATAGTTTTATTTTATACAGGTTGTTTTTATTACTACTATTTATTTTTCAATAATATATATATATATATATAAGGAATGGTTTCTGGGAAATAATTTACTATTTGACTATTTGTTGAAGTTTGAAAGAACATCAATATGAAACCGGATTCTATTCTCGATCAAGTTCAACTGTAAAGTAGGAGAAATTTTTTAGTCCAAACTTGGTTTGGTCGAATTAATTAAATCATAATATAAATAATATAAATGTAATGTGTTTGTTTTAGGTAGGGGTGTTCAATGAAACCGCTAGACCGCCCCAACCGATCAACCCAACTCAAACCGACCGCAATTTTACGGGTTGAAGGTTTGATGGGTTGATCTTGGGCATCATTAAAAAAAGACCGCAATTTTCGATCGGGTTTGGTTTTATACTTTTTTAGACCGCATAACCGCATTCGACCGCACTTTATATAAATGATGATGTATATATGTTTTATTTTATTTTTTTATTTAATTTAGTCCAAAATTTAAGAAAATAAGAAATATAATATAAATATATACTTTAACAAATTAGTCGTGTTCCACAACCCAAACCCCAATTATATTAGATAAACCCTACAATCTTATGTAAATCTCCAATTTTAAGTGTCAAAAAGATAAAAAATAGTTCCAAAACTAGAACAAATTAGTTAAAAAATATTCTACGAAAAACAAAAAGTAAAGCAAAAAAAAATATATCAATCAAACTTTTCATTGGCCATTAACCACCAACACAAAGTTCGAATATAAAGATATTTTTCTCTTTTGTTTATTCTTTAGGAACAATTTGATTTTTATGTAATGAAACCTTGTTAATTTAGTGTTCGGGTTTGTTTTTAGCTTTCATTAAATTATGTATTCATTGAAAATCATATTTTAATTGATATTTTACATCATCTCCATTATATTATCTATGAAAGTTTACTAGATTTATTAATAAAAACAAAATATTGTAATTAACTAGTGCGTTTATATTTAACTCATCAAATAATAAAAATACAAGAAAGTTCATAATTGAAACCGCAAAATCCGCCCGAAACCGCCCCAACCCAAATGAACCGCATAGTGCAATCTCAAGACTTGTTGGGTTGAGTTTGGACTAGAGATTTCAAAACCCGCAAATATTGAGTTGGATATGGGCAAGTACAAAACCGCACTAGACCGCACCGCGAACACCCCTAGTTTTAGGATTGGTTGAGCGTCATCCTTGCCCCAAATTTTTTGTTCGATTGAGCTTTTCTTTCCCCCTCATATGTAATCTAATGATCTAATCTAAGTGAAGATTTTCCTAAAGAGCCCGCCTTCAGTTAAGATTTATACCATTGATTACTCACTTTAAATACGATTTCCAAAAAAGGTGCACGTTCCTTTTGTTTAATTGAAGAAATTACATAATCAAAAACAAAATAAAAAGATGAAGAAATTACATATCATTAAAATACCTAAAAAAGGAATAAGATTTTAACCTATCAACCCGACCCGTTTCTAAGCAAATTCATCCTGATCTGGTCCCTTTTTTGTTCGATCCATCTTAACAATAATAACAAGTTTTATAACATGGTTCGAACATGATTCAGCCAAATAAGTTACCACCCTTAGGTGGTGTTTGCGAAAAATTAAAATAAGTACCTTTTAGCTTTTAGGACAAAAAAAGCATTTAAGTAGTGTTTGCATTATTAACTTTTACTTTTATTTCTCTTAAAAAAAATGCTAAAAAGTACATATTAAGGTGGTGTTTTCAAATGCTTGAACTTTTACTAAGATGGTGTTTGCAGAAAATTGTGATTGTGCTCAAATTTTAGAATCTAAAAAAAAAACTAAAAGTTGTAGAAAAGTAAAAGTATGTGGTATTTGCAAATTACGCCAAGAACCCCAAAAACAAATCAATTTTGTGTGTTTGCAAAAGAATACAAAATTCACTTTTTTCTCCCATTTTGCTTAAAATGTCAACATAAAAGCTAAAAGCACATTCTCATCAACTTCAACTTAATTTGTACTTTTTGGCTTTCTTTAAGAAAAGTAGAAATAGAATTTCAGTATGCAAAAACTACTTAAATGCTTATTTTGTCATAAAAGTTGAAAAGTACTTATTTTAATTTTTTGCAAACACCACCTTAGTATTGAATAAAGCTATGGATTATTAATGAAATACAAATTAGCCATTTCAAAAATTATTTATTAAAGGTGAGTACCACTTTAGGTCATTTTTATGTAATCTTTTTTTAGTATGGTTCCATATATTTTTTTTAACAAATTAATCTCAATATCAATTATTTATTTATCAATGTGTGATTGGTCTAGTGGAATTAACTATATATTCACTATGAAATAGCGGACTTATGTTCGAATTCCTGTTGGGAGAGATACCCACTTAATATGTCAAACCCGCCTCGAAAGGGATTAAACTCTTTGGAAACCCAAAAAAAATCAATTATTTATTTTATTGTAGTCTTTCTCAGGCAATTTCAAGGATGCGCCGACGTCACGTGAAATGAGGGTATTTTCGAGGATTAAAATGTCAAAAAAAACATAAGGTAAGAAAATGTAAAATAAATATAAGGAGACTTTACCTGTTTATTAAATTGCTAGGAATACTTTTCATCATGCCACGTATATTTATTAAGATCCTAAGGTGCAAATCTGATGCCTAAGATTATTGAGGTCTTTCCTATTTAATTCAATTCTTTCCTATTTGGGATTTTTCTTTCGAAATAGTCACATAATTGCGGGCATGCCCATGTCAGTAACAGGGCCAAAAGCTTTCCTTTTTTTGTAACTAATAGGGCCAAAAACTAAAAGGCACCAATATCTCAGGGGTAAAAATGTCACTTTAAGATAGGTCTAATTTCCGTGCATTAATATTTCTTTTTCTTTTTCGCAACAGACACCGCGTGTCTCTGAGGGAGAGAGAGGGATGGAAGGCGACGTCGAGATGACGGCGGCGGAAGGCGGAGCTGCCGTGGTAATGCCTCTCTCCAATCATTCTGTCTTTGCATGTTATTCCTCCGTGATTTTCTTCTCTGCCGTTCTATTGTGCTTTTTTCTCATCCCACAAAACCCTAATTTTCGTGTATATATGCGCATGTATACAGGAACTTGATGATATGAAGAAGAGACTGAAGGAGATGGAGGACGAAGCTTCCGCTCTTCGGGAAATGCAGGCGAAAGTCGAACAGGAGATGGGCACCGCTCAAGGTTACCTTTTCCCCCTTACGCCCATGATCCTTAGTCCTTAAACGCAATTTTTGTTCATGAAATACAGTTAATGTGTATCTATATCATTCTCGATTGGGAGAGAATTTGATAGCACGCCAAAAATGGTGTGCACAGTGCCAATGATGTTGATTTCATGTTTCCGCTATGTGTGGGTTATATTGTATTCTGAGACGCTTCAGGAAATTTGGCTAAAGAAGAATAATTGTTTTCTTCAAAATTGACTCTAGGAGTACTCGAATGCAATTATAAATCCTGTTCTCAATTCTCCTCAGTTGCTTAGATGATGGAGCCTAATATTATTTTCAGCGACTATGATTGCCAGGCACATTTGAAAATAAGTGTTTGGATTTTCAGCTTCTAAAAAGCCCATCAGATATGCCTTCAGAAGCACAATAGTTTAGATATTGATCTAGTGTTGATATGAGGCGGCTGAAGAAAAATATATTGAACACTTTTCTTCTTGTCAATTCTAATAATAATCCCAACTATTAGTGCTAGAAGGAATTAACATTAATAGATTAAGCTTCATCCTTCAGCCAAAACATTTTGTTTAGCTGCTGAACCTTAAGATGAAGGATACACTGAAAGGGATAAACCCTTGGGAAAACCAAAAATATGGAAGAAGTATGTGTTTTACTGCATCTAGCTAGCCCTAATCTTCTGTGTTGGAATCATTCTATACAGGCCTTGTTTTTTTAGGAAGTAAAAGTCATAAAGCTTTTAGGTCTGATTAGTCTCTAGTCATCTCATTGTAAAATTTCATATTCTGGGACTTTTCTTTCTGGTTGTGGGTTTTTATATAGTTTCTAGTACTTCATTGATTTTAATGCAAACCACTCTGTCCATATTGATGTTCTCTCAAATTTCAATAAATATCATAGATGATAACAATCATCAGTTCCTAGTCGATGCTTCATGAATGTTTCTTACACTCACATATGTTTTCATTGAAACAGATCCTACTGCTTCAGCTAATCAGGCAAATAAGGAAGAAGTGGATGCTCGATCAATCTTTGTTGGCAATGTGAGGTTTCTTCTTTTTAATTGAGTTCTGGCTGGGATAACTGTTCTATTATATTGTTCCTGCTTAAGTAGTTTTTTATTTGTTTATTGGTAGAATATTAGATAACTTTTTTTGAAGCTTTTGTTTGAACTTATTAATGCTGTTATTATAGTGGATGTACATTCAGTGGCTGCATGTTCATGATAGTCATCTGCGTTATCTTGTTAAGCTCGCCAAGACGATAATCTGGTAGTCTAGTGAAAGTTTTATATTCTTCTTGCCTTCTTGATTTCTGTACCATTTAATTGTGGACTAGTAAAGAGATAAAAGTTGATTGGGTGCAGGCATGCAAGTCCATATGATAACATGGTCGTCGTACCCCTGTGGAAATTGCATGCTATGTTACTCTTTACTGTTGAGCTGACAGTTGCTGGTCAATAAGCATGAAACTTTCTCATGCTCATCATGGATTTTTGCTTTTCCTACTACTGTGACATTAGTTAGTATGTTGGCTGGGGGAAGGCTTTCCATTGACATTTACCGTTTCTAGCTCAAATTATGTTGGTTTCCATAGCTGTTCTATATACATGGAGACCTTCATTTTGGGATTTCCAGTCAGAGTTATTTGCTCTGATTTAACGGAGTTTTATATTTATGTGTATTGAGTATACTACACGAGTATTGCAGAAGTGAAGATACAAAAAGAAGGATACTCTTATTTGATCTTTATTTGTTCCTTTTTTGGGGACATTGAAACTTAAGATGGAACTTTCTTATAGGTGGATTATTCATGTACGCCGGAGGAAGTGCAGCAGCATTTTCAGTCATGTGGCACCGTGAATAGAGTAACTATTCGGACTAACAAGTATGGGCAACCAAAGGGATATGCATATGTTGAATTTCTTGAAACAGAAGCCATCGAGCAGGCCCTTCTCTTGAATGAATCTGAACTTCATGGTCGCCAATTGAAGGTGGAGCTACAATATACTTATACATGTTATGCATTAATGTCATATGGAGTCACACAACAACCTCTTTAATTTCTAAATACCTTGTGCAGCTATTGATTGATGTTCTATGTGTCCCCTATTTTCTTTAAAATATTTTGTTGACGTTGTTACAGATATCAGCCAAGAGGACCAACGTCCCTGGCATGAAGCAATTTCGGCCTCGACGTTCCAATCCGTATATGGGTTTTCGATCCAGGGCGCCTTTCATGGCTGCTCCTTTCGTATATTCACCTTATGGATATGGGTATGTATCATAGTCTTCTGCATCCTTTTACTGTTTACATAATAATAACTTGGAGCAGAACACAGAATACTAGAAACTGAGGCACTATTTGTTTAGGTTTTTAGCCCAGAAAATCCAAAAAAAGAAATTTGTTTCTTCAGAATTGTCTCATTTCTTAGGATTTATGTCGATATCATGAAAAACCTAAACAATTCAATTGCATGAAAACCAAGGAAATATCTCAAAATTCACCCAATCTCTAAAATCAGAAAACCCAAACAAACGGGCCCTGAAATTTGTGACGATGAATCTCCTCTTTGATGCCATATTATATGAGGATTTACTTAGCGAGAAATGCTCGTTTTACATTTTGCAGGAAGGTACCCAGGTTTAGGATGCCCATGAGATACAGCCCTTACTTCTGAGCCTCATCTTTTGCTCGAGACTTCTTAAAGTCCACCTTTGATGTTTTATCCTTTCTTTCTGTATTGATTGGCAGTGATATGTAATGGGGAATGAAGCTTTTGTGAATTTGCGTTACTTAAATGTTTGTAAGTTTGTGATTGCCCTTTTATCTTTTCTTTTTTAAGCTAGTTTCGAATTTGACATTATGAATTTGGAATTGAATGTTCTGAATCTCAATTCAAATTAGGCAGAAAACAAGTTGGGAATCCCTCAATTCAAATTAGGCGAATATTAGGTAGAAGACAAGGAAGGAATCCTTCAATTCAAATTATGTAGAAAATAGGGTAGGGGATTTGATATGTTGAACCATGCTCAATCAGCCATTTTTTTTCTTAAATCTCAACCAATTATCTTTCTTCACAAGATTTGGTTCTCGATTTTGTCGTATTAAAAGCACAATTCAGGCGAAGTGCAATATGTTATATAAAATTAACAAAAAATATTATACTCCCTCCATCCCACTTTTCTTGCTCTCATTTCTATTTTGGGACGTTCCAAAATATGACTCCCTTTCTCTCTCAAAAAATTTCAAAAGTTAACTTTTTTAACAAACTGTCTAAAACTCCGTGCCAAAAGTAAAAGGATAAAAAACTTTGGGACGGAGGGAGTAATAGTAAGAACACAACAAGAATAATGGATGAGAAAGGAGCTCGTATTAGATTCAATTTCATTAAAGTTGTATTTGTTTAACGGTGTTTTCAGAATCAAAGATAAATCACTTCGCATGACTCTTTTTCGCTACACTTTTGATGAAGGACTTACCACTAGTGCTCGAACAACCGAAACGTGATAAAATCTCTATAATAATTATATTAAGGAAAATGTATAATGAGAAGGATTAAAATCTAATGTTCATTCTCAACTGATGAATGCTCCATTATATATGTTGTTAGTGCCCATTACTCATGAATCATGATCAATGCTTGGGAGTCACATTTTGGATCATTTAACTTGGTAATCATCCTCTGCCCAAAAAAAAAAAACAAAAAAATTGGTAATTGTCCCACACAATATCCATGACTTCGCTAGAACTATGTTAGAGTGTGAAACATGGCAGTTTATTAATCATTCTTTATTTCGATTTTTTTTTAAAAATGTTTTTATTTCGATGTTGTAGCACGCATAATGCTGTTAGCAATATATATATATATATATATATATATATATATATATATATATATATATATATCATGGTACTAGTTCTCTAAATTAAATATTAACAAGGTGTACGTATGAGCCATGCATCATGCTTTCAATGTATGCCCATTTCCTATTCATCAAAATAAAATACAATTTCACTTGGCAACAAACATCTTAGACGGGGAAAGTGCAAGATACTCCCAAACTTGCAAAAGAACTATCTTGTTAAATTTTTATTGCGCTATTTTTTTTTTTTGTACTTTCTAAAACCTTGCAAATAACACTCATTTCGTAAAAAATAGGTCGTTTTGGATCGACATATTTCAAGAAATAATTTTAAAAATATTTTACATGAAGTTGTAGGGATCAACTTGAAGTATTTTAAAGTTATTTATTGAACTATGTCGATCCAAAACGACCTATTTCTTACAAATTGTGTGATTTTTGCAGGGTTTTTAAAAGTACAAGAAAATTTGGAATAATAAAAATTTTACATGGTATTTTCTTGCAGGTTTAACATAACATGGGGGAGTATTTTGTATTTATCCCCATCTTTAACAATATTGTTGTGGTTAAGCTCTATTGAAAATTGTCTTTAATTCTTAGATACCATTAATGTTTATTTGTTAGTGTGGTATTAGCAGGAAGAACCTCCAATCCGTATGAGCAGGAAGAATCCATGATTAGAGTAAATTTGAAATCTTGTAAAATAATATTCAAACTATTTTATTTGCAGAAGTTCAAAAATAATAATGAAATATTATAAATAGGTTGTCAATAACAACTATATTGAATTTTATTTTATTTTTTAAAAGAAAATCAACCAATTGTACACAACTCTCTTTCATGTTATAAATTCATTTGATAGAATCAATATTAATTCTTTTAAAAGATGAATTCTAAACATGCTTCAATTTTTATTCTCAATCGAAAGCCCTGACAAAACGAAACTATTGAACCAAAATCTATACTTGGCCTTAAAGATTTCAAAACAGTCGCTATAACGAAAATTATTCCACAAACATAGGGCACGTTACTTATTTAGAAAAACTGAGACAACACCTATTCCACTTTATTGAAATCCTCTCAAATTAGTATTTAAGAAATTAAACAAACAACAATTTTATTGGTTTCATTCTATACCGGTGAATTATATCCATAGGGGTTGGATGGTAAACACATGTATATAAGAGGACAAAAAATTATCTTTTCATACACATTTGTCGCTCATCCAGCACCCCAGAGGATTGAATCAACCGGGGTAGGCACATAATTTTCATGTCCAATTTTATTATTTTTAGAGAAAATCTACACAAACTCTACTTTAATTTGACATAAAATAATTTTTTTCTTAGATAACTTATCTCACATAACAAACATAATCTGCCATATAGTCTTACCCCTACAATATAAACCATTCAAAAAAAAAATTTACACTTACCACTCTCCTAAAATTCAAACAACAGCACAAGAATTTTCCAAGCCACACCATTTTCATAATCCAATCTGGAAAAAAAAGTGGCAAACATGCCCTATAATCATTTTAGGAAACTCAGGAATATTGTAAAATAACACAAACTTCCAAGCAATAAATTGACAAAAACAGTTCCAATAAATTGTGAGCAGAAAATAAATAAGAACAGACCACCTTAATGTTTATGACACTGGCATCAACCACCAAACATGAGAACAACACCTATAAGTATGTATCTCTTATATTCCTCATTTTCAAATTAATTGGCACATTTGACATTTTTACACAAATTTAAAAACTATTTTCTCCGTTTCATATTTATTGATACAATTGTCAAATTTTTTTTTTTCAAATTAATTGGCATGCTTGAATTTTTAAAGCACTTTTTTTTCAATTTTGTCCCCTTTTCACATTTAAGTTGGAAAATTTAATGATCACCAATTACTATAAAAAATGAAAAATAGTCATTATTATAAAGGATATTTGAGATATTTTATCATAAAAAATACGTAATTATGAGATTTCTTAATCTGTGCGAAAATAAAAAATGTGTTAATTAATATGAAAAGAAGGGAGTAAATAATTAGTCATTTTTTTGAGTTATAATGTTAAAAATACCCTTTTAATGGATTGGTTTAATTAATGTCATTGATGTTTAGAAAAATAAGAACCGAAAAATCAGATATGACAAATAATTTGAAAAGTGTGTGAATTAATTTGAAACGGATGGTGCAAGTATTACGAGCACTAATCTTGTTTGATAAAATGAGTGTTTGTAAATGTTTTTGAAAATCCAAAAACAGTTGCTTAAAGCAAAAATATAAAATTCAAAAGTATCTTTACTTATTACAAAAATAACATTTAGACGAACCTGCTTTTCAATTGAAGAAGTAATAGAAGAAGAATCTACATACAGACTATGTGTTATTCATCCAACTCAATAAATTAAGTAACCCTACCTTTCATCAACGTACAATGATTAAAACTTTTATTTATTTATTTATTATTATTATTTTTTTTTAATAAAGTCTATCACTTATAGCTATCTCCATTCTATATAATTATATAATTAGTCTCTCCAAATCTCCTATCCATTCCCCCACGCCCACAAACGAATTCTTTTAATAAATTTGCAGCCAAAAACAATGGGTCTGAGAACCTCATCAATCACCACCGCCAACCCCCTACTCCACCCCAACCCCACCGCCACCGCGGGGAAACCCATTTCGATTCTCCCTCTCCCCAACCACAAGCACAAACCCAGATCATCCAAACCCATCTCCGCCGTCCAGAGGACCGCAACTCCATCATCAAATAGATGGAGTATCGAGAGCTGGAAATCAAAAAAAGCACTCCAGATTCCAGAATACCCGGACAGAATGGCGCTCGAATCTGTGCTGAAAACACTTGAATCATTTCCTCCAATTGTTTTTGCAGGCGAGGCGCGAAGTCTCGAGGAGAGGTTGGGACAGGCGGCTCAAGGGGATGCTTTTCTGTTGCAGGGTGGTGATTGTGCTGAGAGTTTTAAAGAATTTAGTGCTAATAATATTAGGGATACTTTTAGGGTGATTTTGCAGATGGGTGCTGTTCTCATGTTTGGTGGTCAGATGCCCATCATTAAGGTCTTCTTCCTGTTTATTCTTCTATTCACAAATTTCTATATCATTTCATCAATATTCTTTCTTGAGTTTGCTGATATCATTGATTATGTGCTGATTTCATTTGTAAAATAAATTTTGTTATATTGATCGCTTTGGGATCTTCCAGGTCATGTTTGCATGTATTCTGGCTCCTCTTGTTTCCATCGAGAATCAATAAACTTTGAGGCATGTTTTGATGATTTTTTTTAATGAATATGTAGTGTTTGACAGAAATAGGTTCAAGTTTGTTTGGAACATGTGGTGTCATTAGAGTTTTTTTGAATTTAAAAGTATTAAAATATGTTTCGAATGTCGGGTATTTAAGGAATTTGTTGGGTCATTTTTTTTTTTGTGTGTAGAGGAAGAGTTTTGAAGTTTTCAGTTTTGAACTCGACACCTGAGCCAAAATACATCCAAACAAGGCTTATGTTTCAATATTTGCTTTTATCAAGGGGTTTGTAATGAAAATAAAACATTAAAACTTAAAGGTAATCAAAAGAAGTGTACTGTTTAGGTGGGAAGAATGGCTGGGCAATTTGCTAAGCCAAGATCCGATACATTTGAAGAAAAAGATGGCGTGAAACTCCCAAGTTACCGTGGTGACAATGTTAATGGAGATGCATTCAATGAGAAAACACGAATTCCCGATCCCCAAAGAATGATTAGAGCCTATACTCAATCTGCTGCTACATTGAACCTTCTCAGAGCATTTGCTACTGGTGGGTATGCTGCTATGCAAAGAGTCACCCAATGGAACCTCGATTTTACCGAGCAAAGCGAGCAAGGCGATAGGTATGCACCATTAAATAGTGTACTTTAGATTTCCGCGAATGTAATTTAAATTCTTGATGATTACTATTTGGAAAAGGTACCGTGAACTGGCTAACCGGGTTGATGAGGCTCTTGGCTTCATGAGTGCCTGTGGTCTTACACCCGATCACCAAATAATGACCACTACAGAGTTTTGGACATCACACGAGTGCTTACTTTTACCTTATGAACAAGCACTCACTAGAGAGGATTCGACTTCTGGCCTGTATTACGATTGCTCGGCCCACATGCTTTGGGTTGGGGAACGAACAAGACAGTTAGATGGGGCTCATATTGAATTTTTGAGAGGAGTTTCTAACCCTCTTGGAATAAAGGTTGCTTAACTTCACATGATTAACTAATTACTATCTCAAAGTGAAGGCTAAATTGCATTATTGGTCCTGCAGAACCGGACACTCAGTACTATAGTCCGTGCTTCAAAAATAGCACTTTTGGCCCCATTTTTTAACTTTTTTGCACATTTAGTCATTTCTCCCCTCAATATAGAAATTGTTCTATGGGACCAAAAGTGCAGAAGATGGATGGAAAGACAAAAAATTTGGATTCTGTTAAAAAGTTGGGATCAAAAGTGCTAACTGTTGAAGTGTTAGACTTGATGTGCTGATTGTCTCTTCAGGACTAAATTTGCATTTTTGTCCAAATAGATGTAATCTTTTTATTTGTTATCTTCCTACTTGGTTGAGATATCCTACAAATATACTTGTTGCAGGTTAGTGATAAAATGGATCCAAATGAGCTAGTGAAGCTCATAGATATTTTAAATCCTCAAAATAAACCAGGAAGGATAACCGTGATTACTCGAATGGGAGCTGAGAACATGAGAGTGAAGCTTCCTTATTTGATTAGGGCAGTTCGCGGGGCAGGTCAAATTGTGACATGGGTCAGTGACCCTATGCATGGAAACACTATCAAAGCTCCTTGTGGACTGAAAACCCGATCTTTCGATGCAATCAGGGTAGTTTTCCACATTTGAATTTTCTTCCTCCTACCATGTACATAAATTGCTTTGAACATTAAAAAGAAGTGGTCATATATATATTGCTAATGGGTGAAGTGTTTTGGCAGGCTGAGGTGAAAGCGTTCTTTGATGTGCATGATCAAGAAGGAAGCTATCCAGGAGGTGTGCATTTGGAGATGACTGGTCAAAATGTTACCGAGTGTGTTGGAGGATCACGCACAATCACGTATAATGATCTGAGCTCACGGTATCACACTCACTGTGATCCACGGCTTAACGCTTCTCAGTCATTAGAACTTGCTTTTATTATTGCTGAGAGACTTCGGAAGAGAAGAATCGGATCACAACGCAATACGCTTTCCTCTTTGAGGCTGTAGGAAGAAAGCTTTTCACCCTGGCCTTTGATGATTATTGGGGAGGAATGGATGTTATATTACTTGAGGTATCTTATGTTATGACCTGTAATATTCTGTCTAATTAAAATTTTGGTACGTAAAGTTGTATTATATAGCGCGATGCTATTGCGTTTCTGCTACAGATTCCGACTAAACATTACTTATTGTGATAATAGACTTTGATTAGTTCAAATAAATGTTGATATGGTCATATTACCTAGTATTTTTCGTCGATTTTTTTTTAATATCCTTGCCCATCTAGACCCTTTATATTAGTTTACTGTTTGTGGTATTCAAGATTTCAAAAACTTAAACATGTTTTAAGAATTCAACACTGAAAACAAACTCAAAAATTTGAACGGACTCACATGTTCTTCAAAAGCCAACTTTGATCCAAAATATTTTTTAGTACTCTAAAATTTCAATTATGACAAAGCCCTGAGCTAAAATACATTCAAATAGGGCCTCATTATCTTTCTACTCATTGAACTCTTATATTATCTTAATTTCGACCAATTCTTACATGGAAATTTTGACAATTCTTTGACAAGATTAGTATGGTGCACGTTGCCAAATAATAATATACCTAAAATCAAGATTTTAATTTGAGGAAACCAATCCTTAAAAGTCCAAAATGATCTAGCCCAATCCAAACAACACTTTCATAATCCATCAAGTTATTGCATGGCCGAATGGTGGTCCAATTGTCACATTATCATTATTTAAGGTAATAGTAACACTTTTTGTCTAGAGTCCAACCACCACTGTAAATGTGTAATGATTGACTGAACTCTCATAAAACCCAATAAATCTACAACTTGCATTTTCTTTAACAACTTAGCACAAGATGAATTAGAAGATAATCTAAACCCTGATTTAATATATAATAAATATTAGGACTTTCTATTTCTTCTGTAAATTAGTGTACTCCAATGTTCCTTTATTAACTTAAACGTCATATTTATAACTTACAACTCTTCACTTAATGGATTGAATTGAGATGTAGGAGTATATATATTAAATAAAAAATAAGATTTGTGATGAAGGAACTGTTCATAAAATATCGTAAAACGGCGTCATTTTAATGTTATTTGGGCGGTGAAAAAAAAAGGGAAAGTAAAATCAAATTGACCACTTGACACTATTCACGTGAGGTCTATATACTTTCAACTCGTTCATTTTATGTTAGATCAAGTGGATTAGTGGATGGTCAAAGGAATTGACCACTTAACGATACATAATTTGGAAGATCTGGTCAGTACAACCTACAACTGTAAATATCCAGTATTTTTTTCTGAAATTGACTTTTCGATTAATCAGTTTAATTCTAGATGTATTTTTATATTGTGAAGATTCGCTAATATTTAGTTTCACACTCCAAAATCAATAGTAATGATTTGGCTAAACGAGTTAAATTATGTTTAAGAGTAGCAATAGTGTTTTATATCTATAACATTGAAAATCAAATCAAGTTACATAAATTTGTTCGATAAATGAGCTCGATTCGTCATACAAACCAAGCATATGTGAACATCATTTTTTTGTTCCGGAATTTTTAATATTGGAGCTCGATTTTATAAACTAAAAATTGATAAAAATGTGTAAAATATCAAGTTACTTGAACTCGTTCGATAAAAGTTCGTTTGGGCTCAGCTTGTTTTGAACAGTGTTTCATTAGACACTATTCGACTCGATTACACCTTATATGTACATAAATTTCCAAAACTCATGGCCCTATTTGAAAGAGTTTTGATCAGGTCTCACGAAACTAAGGTATAACTTTTCCAAACGGAGCTTAACAAAACTCACAAAACTCAATGCAAACCCATTTACAAACTCATACTCTTACTATTGAAATCCTATAAAAACATTGATATGGCACCTATTTTTTTTTTCTCCAAACTCTACTAAAAAATATTAATTTGACACTTATTTTTTTTTCTCCTAAACCCCAACATCTAAACTCAAACCAAATGAGGTTTTAACTTTTTCAAAATCACAAAACTTAAAATTCAAGCTTTATATCAATAAGATTTCAAAAGTTTCACTAAAACAACCCAAACCATTTTTTAAAAATCAAAATCCTCGAAATCGAGTCAAACTCTTCCAAATAGACCATATCTAAGTTTTTTGAAAATTCATGAGCTTAAAATAGGAAGATGATGCATGAACGCTCACAATGTATATAGGACCGGTTTTCCCAATTTCGTTCGATTTTGATTTAAAAAATTGATTTGTGCGATCTTACTAAACTTCTAGTATTGAATGTTGGGATGTTGTTAATTAAACGAACATCTCTGAAACCGGGGTTAAATGCAAAATACTTTTATGTATTTTTCATGTATTATGCTAAATTTGCATAAAATTTATCATGTAAAATTTTTATTGCGTGAAAGTCCTTGTATTTTTAGAAACCTTATATAAAATACTCAATTTGTAAAAAAAGGAAATAGGTCGTTTCGTATTGACATATTTCAAGAAATTATTTTTAAAATACTTCATATTGGTCCCTGCAACTTAACTTAAAATATTCTCAATACGAATTTCTTTTAAATATGAAGATTCAAAACTATATAGGATACATGATTTCACAGGAAAATTCTCACTTAGACATAATGAAGAAATATTTTTTAAATGGTTGAAAATACACAACATCATTAATTATAATAATGTGGTGCTCTCATTAATGATATGGTATGTTTTTAACTGCAAAGTCTAAAAATATTTCTTAGACCAAATCTAAGTAAAAATGGGATAAAAGGATACATGTTTTTCAATTACTATAAACCCCAACCGCGATAAGGAAGAATCACCAAAGGCTGTTACCATGTCTCCCGTGACCACAGCAGTATTATTATTATTAGATAGGAGTAGGAGTAATTCAATTTTATAATCACTGGCTGCACGCCACAAAAGCCGGTTTCAGTCTGCTCATTTACTTTTTCTTCCTCTTATCTTTCCCCTCACATCATTGCACCTTTCTTTTTGTATTTATATCAAAGTACTATTCAGTACTAATTTTGTAAAAGAAAAAGTATACATTCTTTACATTATGCGTAATCTCTCTCTCTTAGGGTGTGTTTTGCAAAAAACTTATGCAAAAATTGAAGGCTGATGAGTGTGAGTAAAGTTTGTGATAATAATAACTCTAAATAAAAGTTTAGGATATTTGCAAAAATCCTGAAAAATGGTTTAAAGCAGTTTATGAATTTTTGTAAATGCATGTTGAACTTAACTTATTGCAAATGCAATGTCATATTTACCATCAGTAAAAATATATTTTACTTGTTATTTATCTTCAAATAATTAGTCAATTTAACTAGATGCATGTTTTCAATTAATATAATTAAGAAAATTAACAAGTATATTCTTGTGAAATAAGTTAAAAAATATCCTTTTATTTTTGTCTTAAGAAAAATATATGAACTACAAACACGTGAAGTACATTCATGAATTTTCATTTTATAATACTCATTATACGATTGATTACTTTACCAAAAAAATCAATTAAATAAATATGTAGAATAAAAGTTCTTTGTGTGTATATTTTGAAACGTCTATTAATTTGCACGATTGAACTTGTGATTGAGACTCTTTTTATTTAATTCTAAATATAACTACTAGTTTTTCAATAGTTTAATTTGAGAAATTTTCTTGCCTAATGTTAAATACATTAAATATTACTTTGAAAATAATTTGACTTGTCAAATATACAATTACAAACTAAAATTAAATTAATCTAGTTTAAATTTTTTTGTCTCCATATTATAATATGATTATTAATAGAAATTGAGTTATGAACATGCAATAATTCCTTATATTTAATTGTTAAATAATTAATTTAATTAGTAAAATAGTAATTTATATAATTATTACAAACGAAACTTTTTTTTTTTAAATGAAATGATAATCAAGAGTGTGCGACACAATTGAAATTTCATAAATAATTAGACGAAATAATGTCAAAAATAATTCAAAACAATTTCCAAATAATTAGAGAAAAAATCATCAGATTAAAAAAAAAACCTCAAAAATTTATAACTTATTAATTTATTTCAGCTTATTTTAAGTTAAAGAAAAATATAAGCGGAGGATTCTAGGGTGCCGCTACGTTAGGTGCCGCTAATACCACATTAGGTGGTATTATCACACAATGTGTATCACATTGTATGGTATAAGGAGTATAATTTATACCATAAAATGTGACACACATTGCGTAGTAATATCACCTAATTTGGAATAAATACTACATGATGTGGGGGTCATACTAAATATATGGGGTTAATACTATGTAATGTGATCATGTACCATACAATATGATACACATTGTGTGGTAATACCACCTAATGTGATATTAGCGGCACATAACGTAGCGGCACCCTAGAATTTTACACATTAAATATAAATCATTCTCAATAAAAATTAGAAAAAAAAAAATCAATTCACTAATAATAGAGATTAATCCCTTTCATTTGATCAATCACTTAAATTAACATGCACGTAATCAAAAAATAAATGGCAAATTGACACAAAAACTTAACAAAAAGAAAGGCCCATTATTAATATTTCCCTATTCCACATTTTCACATTTTTCATATGATAAGGCCAATGTACACATCATACAAAACAACAAAAACCCTTATCTGCGTCCGTATATTTACATACGTACATACTCAGGCACGGAACATTTGCCCACCCTACTTCTTTTTTAAACAAGCGTAGAGCATTGAGATGTCTGGGGATCCCACATCGCCGGCAACAAGTACTTCCTCCCATTCACCCCATGCGCATTATAGCTGGACCCAGTACTCTTATCATTCAACACATTACCCGCATAACCCGGATACGCACCCGACCCGAACATACCCGTACAAGCCGTAACAGCTTCCAAAGGCGCCGTTACCGGACCCTGAAAATACCCGTTATTAAATGGATTCGTCACCGTCCCCGCCAAAACGGTCGCCAAATTAATCACCATCCCGTCCACACCAACGTCGCCGTTCGGCGCCACCAGCGGCGGCGTCTGCGGGCCATACAGCGGTTGATGAAACGGCCAAGCACAATATCCCGGGCACTGACTCTCCGCGTTCCCGACCCAAGCGTAAGCGAATCGGGTCGTACCCCGGGTCGACCCGTGACTCCCGCACCGATTCATACAGAATCCCTCAACGGCGACGTCCTTTGCCGTGAGTACGACGTTGATCGCGCCGTTAGCATGCCCTCCCTTAGCGGCTAAATAGACAATATGTGAGTTTTTGAGGGACTTTCCTAGTGAATAATTTTGGTCGAGGAATTGTTTCCCTACGTTGAGCGTAGGTGAGCCGGCACCGCCTTTGTACTTCTCGGTCGTCTTCCACCAGGATGATACGGATGGAGTCGGGGATTTTGGGGAGTTCAAGGATTGGAGAAAATCGACGATTACTGACCGTTGGATGGGGGTGAACTTTCCGTACCATATGAGGTTTATAGTGACGGTACCTTTTAGCAACGCTCCGTTGTGGTATGTCAGCAGCAATGGCTGCTGCTGCACTAGAGCCGCCATGGAATAGGATGCGAGGAGGAAGAAAAGTAAAATCGAACAAGTGCCGGTGGCAAATTTGTAATTAAACATCATCAAATACTAGTAGTAGTAGTAGTATGTTGTAATTAGTAATTATACAGTATTTAAGACCAAGTATTGAGGGAAAATAGGAAGGGGTCTGATATTGTAATTGTAAGTTGTAGTGTAGGGGTATTTATATGAGGAGATGAGAGGGGAACAGCTGTAATATTAGGGTGCAACTGGTGGAAGGTTCTGTCTTGCTGACGTGGCTAGCGATTGGGGAATGGGCTGGTGACGTGGATTTATGGCAATGCAGCTGATTTTCGTGGTTATATGCTTATTAATTAACTTAGGGTGAGTTCGGTCTAGCGATTCAAAAATTAATTATAGGAGAATTAATTTTACTAAAATGGATTTTGGCAATAATTGATTATGATAAAATTCAATTATAAAATAATTACTTTTGAATAATTGTTTTTGCAAAAGTAACACTTTAGTTACTTCTAAAATAAGTTGATTTTTAACTTCTGGAAATCCCAAAATTGATTATGATAGCGAAGGCCAAACACTATTAAAATCACGATTGACTAAAAGCAATTTCAATAATTGGGGTCAAACACTTCAAAAATCACAATGAATGTCTAAAAGTGCATTTAAGAGCTCCCATCGCTGGGCCAAACTCACCCTGAGTACTGTACTAAATCAGGTTTCTTGTCCAATTGTTCTTACAATGACATATATGGTTAGAATTAGGCTAGTTAATAATTAAAGGTAATTGGTTGTCATTCAACAAACTATGATACCCACATTTTTTAATAAGTGCAAATAATATAAGGTCTTATTATTATTTTTTTTAAATAATATAAGGTCTTATTTAGTAGTATTATCAAGTCAAGTAAGATTTAAACTAATCTTTTTAAATTAGGGATAATTTTAAGATTTGAAAAAATTACACAATTTTTCCTTATGATTTCAATAATAACGAAAATTTCCATTTAATTTCAATGGTACTATAAATTAAAACCAGCAATATAAGAATAAAGAAGGAAATATTCAGGGCAGCCCCTACCTGCCCATGCGCCATCTGGTGCATACTCCTTGATCATAATTTCTTCCGACACAATAATAATTTTTCTTTAATCAATTAAATTAAGTACTACAATACGTAGGATGTTTATCTTCAGGAAAACCAATGTTTTAAGAATCGAAGGGGACATTTTATTGATAGGATCTATTTCACCGTTTTAACTTATTCGCAATAATAATAATTAAGTTTTAATTTATGAAATCAATAATTTAAAATTTAATTCTTATTTGAATTTTTACTACTTATTTTCATAAATTAAATATTATTTTACAAATCACAACTAGTAGTCTACAACAAATCATTTTTAAGTAATTAAAAACAAAACAAACACAATTTTAAATTCAACAAAATATGTTCATACCAGAATTATCACATCAATATTCAATAAAATGACAACAAACTTCAAATTAAACCACCATAATCCAAAATTTAGACCAAAATAAAATAAAAAAATCAAATATCCAAAATTTATAACTATGATAACATATTGTCAAAGAAAAAAGAGAAAATATTGGATGAATTTTATTACCTAAATCCTTTTATAAAAATAATGTAAATACATGAAATTAGTGAAGAATAAATAAGTAAAAAGTCAATAAATTATCTTCTTCTTCTTTTGATATAAGTGAACCCAATTGAAACTGAATAAAATCAATACTGACTGTGAAGAATTAATCAGATGAAATTAACAGCTGATTACCGATTAATTCGACCGAATCGACTAATCCGGTTTGGTTTTCAAAAACACCGAAAAAAACAAAGAACATTTGTACCACTTGTTTTTCTTTTATTAGGTCGGTAGAGCCAGTAGAGGCATTGGGGCCAAAAAGCTAATTTAGAAGCTTGTTGCATAATTCAAGGCAAAGTAGACTAGGCCCACATTGAGTTCTCAATTATGACATGGCCTTTTGGTAGGTTCTTTGCTTGCTTCAATCTCTTTATCCACTTCACTTATAATTAGATTTAGGAATATTTGAATTTTTTGGCTAAATATATATCACGCTATTCATTGTGATAATACCATATTTTCGTTATAAAAAATTGTGGTTCATTAATAATTTCAAGGTCACGAAAAAAATTCATAAACCTTGTCTAGACAAAAATGTCCCCGTTCGTGGTGTAATTAAATGGTTGTGGGAGAAGTTCAATGTGAAAAATATAAAAAACGAAAAAACTTGGTGCACTGAATGAGAGGAAAATTGGAAATCAATTATTACAACATTTTATATTCAAAACTAACATATCTTTTTTCCTAGACAAAACCGATGTCAAGTTAAATAAAAAGAACTCTTTGGCTCTCCGTGGATATGTTTTGGTCTAGTCTTGCGAGTTTTGTGAGATCAGGTCATAACTTTTTCAAATGAGTTTTCGTTAGATCAGTGAAATTCATCACAAATATATTTACAAATTTATACTCAAATACATGAAACATATGAAATATTAATTTGATACCTACCATATATTTTTCCCCCAAAATTCTCTAAAAAAGAAATTGATTTGACACATATCACCTACTGCTTTCTTCACACCCCAACATCCTAAATCAACCTAAGTAGAGTTTCAACTTTTTCAGAACCACAAAACCAACATCCAAATGTTAACCAACTAGCGTTTCAATGGTTTCACCAATTTTACCCAAACTATTTTTTTGAAATCGAAACCCGAGAAATCGGGTCAGAACCCGTCCAAATAGGCCCTCCGTGATTATATGGAAGATAATATATGCATTATTTTTTGCACGCCCTTTAAGCCATCTCTAACATTTTTATTAAAATCTGACCTCTTATTTTATAATTGAAGGGAAGAACAGTGTTACATATTTCCATTTTTTACTATGCACTTCAACAAATAATTTATAACATGTTTGTTTTAACTTTTTCCAAATACGACATAATTTTGGGAGGGAAAAAAACATGCCCATTTGATAAAATTTTCAAACATTTGAAGCACGCCAGTCGGAAATTAATGGGGGTGGTGCCGACTGGCTGCCGACCTTTTTTTGGGGTTTGGTTTCCAATTTCTAATGTTTAGCTCTGCATTTCAAGACATATATAGAGGGGCAACCTTTTAGCTCATTTTACAAATGATCAAATCGATGATTAGTGGGGTTTCATGTGAATCACATGTTATATGGGATTGAACTTTTTCAATTGGAATTGGATGCTTATTAATTAACCTAAATTCTCCTTATAAACTCACTAATATAATGATTATGTCAAGTGGCTTCTTAACACTCCAATTATAGTGAATTAGGTGGTGATCCCAACAATATTGCAGTCATTCGCTAATTCTATTTACCTATCAAATATCAAATGTAATTATTTTTCTAAATAAAAATAGATTTTCAATGTTTGTGCTTAATAGGTTAAGGTATGGCATTGCATATCTCACCCCTATATCACTTGGCCGTTCTATACCTCTTCCTTTTTTTTTTTTTCATGATATGAAGTGGAGCATAAGAATTGCGGGTGGGATTGGCTTTGCTAGATGATTGATATCTCTTTAAAATTTAATATGTAAAGAAAACAAATATCTATAATTAATTATTTTATCAAGAAAGTATATATGTTTCTCAAATTTTCAAGGCAAAATGGAAATAATCTATGAATTAAATTATCATAATTTCTATCGAAAACATTAAAAAAAAATTAATCTGTGAAAATGAAAAATAAAATGTAATTTTAAAACTATTTGTTTATTTGAATCTCTCTTATTTTTATTAATTTCTTGATATAGTCGGAGCAATTATCCTAATGCCAGAACGTAAGTGCCTTGAATGACCTATTTACCCCTTCAAAACAAAGATATGAGAAACAACACCGAACAAGAATTCTAAAGAAGAGAATAATAATCTGAAAAAAACGTTGAACGATTGATCTTGTACGTTACATACCAAACTGAACTTTTGAATAACATATCATTATATTTTACAATAACTTTAATTCTCAAGCTATTTACATATACAAATGTACGTTTTTAGATGGAATTTTTTTTTTTTGTTATTGTTAAATATATCTAACTATCTAAGTACGTTAATTATCAAAATTTATATTCTCAAAATTCAACCATTAGATTCGAAAGTGCTAATTATGATCAAGAAAAGCATATTAATGTCCACCAAAACAATACTAGCTCACATCAACTTAGCTTATGATCTTAGTTTAGTTTAGTTTTAATAAATTTAATTAGCAATATATGTTTAATCATATTAAATATATTAAAAACATTGCAGAAATATTATATTAATCTCATTCATTACACAATTTAAATATATAAACTTTGTTTATATCAAAATTCAAGGCTTCCATAATCTACTTTACTATAAGGAAAAAAAAAGTTACTTGAATTTACGTGTGATGCTAAAGGAAATAAATAAAAAAAATAAAAGATAATGTATATAACAACTGTTGAGAATCCAAAAATCAATTTCTCAACAGTTCTCCGATAATTGCTCAACGGGTATAAATTTCAAATCCAAAATTCTGGTCTATAAATACAATAGAAATATCTTGTTAATTCACACAATATTTTTCTACTTATACAGAATAGTTTCACTTATCAGGGAAAAAAAAAAGAAGGAGGAGGAAAAATAAGGTAAAAATAATATTAATTAATTACAACTTGAAAAAACAATGCAAATAATATTGATGAAACAATCAATGAGTTTATTGTCTAGAATTGATAATTAATATAAAATTCACAAATATATTGAGATTTTATTATTCTTAATTTAGTTTAAATTTACTTTTGATTGCATTTTTAGATAGGCTCTAATTTCATTAAATGAATGTAATTTAATTTGATTTTAAGTATTGACTCTATTATAATTATTTAGGCCTATTTCTGGAGCAAAATCCTTTTAGAGGGAGTATAAAATACTGCAGCATGTTGCAAAAATATGATTTGGGTTCGTTTTTCGAGAAATTATTTAGTGTAATCGCTGCACCACGTCATCAAGTATACGTGTTGCAATCCATCAATACACTTGGGACATGTGGAGTAATAATCCACATCACCCATTCTTGCAATGTGAACACAAGTTTTTGAGTCCCTATTTTTTGGGAACATGGCTAGAATATGGGATGATGTTGATTATCACTCCATATGTGATATGTCCCAAGTGTATTGGTGGGCTGCACCACGTGTACTTGATGACGTGGTGCAACGGTTGTACTAAATAATCTCTTCCGATTTTTTAGTACATCATTTATGTTGCTCTTATTTTCTATATCGATTGCTCTACCCCTTTAGTTTTATACTCCCTCCGTCCCATTTATTTTGCTCCATTTGCTACAGTACTCGGTCAAACTTTTCAATCTTTTAGGTGACTTATCATATTAAATTATTCACATGTGTGGTGTATTAAACCTTTTAAATATTAATATATATAGTGTTATAAGATATTATCAACTTATTAGTAAAATATATTAATAAAATTATGTATTATAATTTTTATAAATTTGGTCAAGTTGACCAGTCAACTGTACCTATGGAGCAAAATAATTGGGACGGAGGGAGTATTTTTTTTACGTCTTTGTCCTTTTAAGTAAAAAAAAAATCACAATTATATTTTTCTTACACAATATTTATTATTATTATACCATAATTCCAATAATTAAGGGATAATTTGGTCTCAACAATTCATGCAAGGGCCTTGGTTTGTGGGATTTGAAATTTGGTAAAAATATAGTCCAAACATCAAACACACAACAACCTACGGGCTACGTGTGTCCCTAAATTGTTTTCAACTAATACTATTTATAAAGAGAAGTTATGGGAAGGTGTAGTAATTTTAGGATTTTCCTATTTTACCCCTAATATATAAATTAGCTTAATTGTGTCGTTTTAATTTCTTCACTATTCCCCATGACACTTTTATCTTTTATTTTTTTAATCTTAATTAATTTAATTGACTTTTTACCTTCTTCAAGGACATATATTTTTTTATTTTACCTATTTTATTATTATAAAGAGAAGTCATATTATGTTGTAGCAAATTTTTGATATTCCTATTTTGTTTTTAGTGCTTTAATTAATTTAAGTATTTAATTTTTTATTTTCTTAATTTATCATATTTAAATAAAATTTTACTTTATTTTTTTTCATGACACTACAAGAAAATCGAATTTTAGTGACAACATATTAAGTGACATTGCATACATTTATTGATAAGAATATTAGTTTTGTCACAATAATAATAGTGACAAGTGCAATAGTGATAAAATATATTTTTAAGTTGTCACTAATGGCTATTAGTGACAAGTTTATGGAACTTAAGTTGTCACTATTGATAATTAGTGACACTCTTTCAGTGACAACCTAGTGACAATAAATATTGTCACTATAATTTAGTGATAACTTTTTTAGTTGTCAATATTGGGGTATCACTAAATGTCAATAGTGACAGCTTTTTTCACATTTCTTGTCACTAGTGTGTCTATATACATTAGTTTAGTGACAATATTAAAATTCTTATCACTTTGTCATTTACTATTTTGCCACTAAAATTTAAATTTTTTATAGTGTGAAGAAATCATTATTTTGTGTACTTAAAAAATTTAATGCACGTGGGAACGCATTCTAAGGAACCAGTCTTACTAAAAAATAAGCTTGTGTGAAAGTGTGTGAAATAGATTTCAACTTTTTTTTTTAAAGATACACTGAAATTTGTTTAGTACAATAATAAACACATATGGATGAGATCGAAACTCGATTTGAACTAATTGTTTAAATAATTTTATGTCCAAAAGCAATGGAGAAGGTGCATGCATGGACGCGCAATTATTGTTTGAGGTCAAACCGTATTAATTAAGATTTTTTTTTTTAATTAAGACTTCACACCTACCATAATTATGGGAGTTGTGATGACATGGTTTTCAATTTTAGAAGAATAGAGAGGGGGAGGGGTCTAGAATACATATCGCATCTTTAATTATTATTATTTTTTTTTTTTTGGCTAAATATCGCATCTTTGATTTGAAAACTCATTTTAGGTGACTATATTTTGTAATTTTCCAAATTGCTGGGTCCTCGGTACTTTTAGTTCAAATGTGTATTTTTGGCTTAAATTTTATAAACCTTTTAACCTTGGTTCCTCCTCTTTACAATTTTTTATATCTATTTCCATGTTTTTTTTTTGCATTTTTTATTCTTATAGAATAGTCTCTATTCAACATATTTGGTCCCATATAATTGTTTCAGATTCATTTTTGGTCCAAGAAATTTAATTAGACTGAAAGTGAACAAGTTAATTGAAAAAACTGGTTAAATATTCATGCTTTCAATTATTAAGTATGTAAAATCAGGGGCTTTTATTTGTGTCCCATTTCATAGTCTCTAGAAAGAAAGTATCAATTTTTTAATAATACTAAACTTCCTATTCATTTTATCTCCAAAAATTCAAATAAATAAGGGTAACTTTTTTAAAATACTCGAAAATCAAACGTATTTAAAAATATTTTCTATATATATGAAATTACTACTTTCTCTGTCCCTAAATTCTCACTCCATTATATATGAAATATTTTTTTTCAAAATATCCTTACATATAGGGTCAGCCCTAGACTTTTCGGGGCCCAAGGCGAAGTTTAAAATCGAGGCACTATATTATTCTTCACAATATACGTAAATACAAATAAGGTGAGATTTGGCACAACTAACTCTTAAGTCTCTCAATCAACTAATTTTAAAAACATGAATGTAAAAATACCTTGAAAATTTATTTTTTAACTTTTACCTTAAAATCCATTTCCGCCTCAATTCTTCTGTGTTATTTGTGTGTGCCAATTAATGTGCCACCGTCGGATTTGCGATGCTTGGCACATAAGATTAAACGGGAGCAAAAAAAGCAACAAACAGAGTATTAGATACTCCAAACAAACACGACCTTAATTTCTTCACAGGAATTTGAAACAGAAGTCGAGCTTTCAAATTATATTTATGCATAATCTTGTCATAGACAGCTGTTGAAGTATATTAACTGGAAATGATATTCAGATATCTAGTGAAGATACCATTGAAGAACAACAGCAGAAGAGGAAAAGTATTTGAAAATTCTAATAGGCTGCTTTAATATCTTGCCATTTGGGTTTGTTTGGAAGAAGAAATTGGAAATTATTTTCATCATCGTTATAGGAACGTTTCGGATTTTCAGTGACATGAGTCTTCAATTCTACATTACAATTTACTAAATTATGAGGGAAAATTGTAAAACTAGTCCCGTAACTATTGTTCACTGACAAAAAAGTCATATAATTTATCGGGTTGGCAAAAAATTATGTAGTAACTAGAATAATTGGCAACTTAGTCCTATTTCAATCCAAATTGGAATTTTCTATCACCGTATCCGCTCAGTCACCCACCCTTAACTGACGTTGAAAATTAAACCCCATTACTAAAGTGAAAAAAATTGTAAAATTGGTCTAGTGAGTAATGTTCACTGTCAAAAAGTCCTATAGCTTTTCGGACTGACAATTAAATCATGAAACTAAAACAATTTTCAACTCAAATAGATTTCTTTTTTTCAATTGCATCCGTCAAATCACCCCACCTCTTCAACGCGAAAAAATTAATATATACTTGAGGCACCTTTAATTTAGATACATTGTAATATTCGAATGTACTAAATTAGTACCAAAATTATCACCGGCTCATATTTAAATATTGGAAACCAAACTAGTTCGATAGAATAAATTTCATACGAGGCCTTTAGCCGAATCACTAACTTTATCACACCTATTTATCAAATCATATTGCCCAAAATTGCAACAAGGCTCTTTTAGGAAAAGAATCAATCTTCAACACAATAAATTTCCCCAAATAGTCAAATAACAATAACAGTATATGCTAAAGGGTTACTACCTTTGTATATTACAATGTAATTAAGTTTGAGGTAAATAAAGTACGTATTAATTTTTTCGTTTGGAAGGATAGGTTATTTGACGGACACAATAGAAAAAGTCTCTATTTGTGCCGAAAAAGGACTCAATTGTCAAATTATATTAATTGCAAGACTTAATTGTCATCCCAAAAATGTATAGGACTTTTTAACCAGTGAGCATAGATAGAGGAGAAAATTTGCAATCTTTTCACGTCACCAAGTGTATTAATTTTGCACGACATCTAAGAGTGAGTGAATTGATGGACACGATGGCTTAAAATTCCAAATTGGACCAAAATAGGGAAGATTAACATTTTTTCTCTTTTTTTTTTCTTTCTTTTTCATTCTTTCTTATAACTAATATTTTTTTACACAAATTAAACACATTTATATACTTTGTGTTGCAATATTGTTCCTATCAAAATAATATTTTCCAAAAATTTAAATTTTAGTAATAAAATATTAAATGACTAAGTGACAAAAATTTAAATATTGTCACTAAAATAATGTACATAGACACATTATTGACAAGAAATGTAAAATATTATCACTATTGACATTTAGTGACGTCCCAAAAATGACAACTAAAAAAAATCACTAAATTATAGTGACAGTATTTGTTGTTACTAAGTTGTCACTACAAAAAATTTAAATTTTAGTGACAAAATAGTAAAAGACAAAGTGACAAAAATTTAAATATTGTCACTAAAATGATATTTATAGATACACTTGTGGCGAGAGTTGTAAAAAAGTTGTCGCTATTGACATGTAATGATACCCCAAAAGTGACAACTAAAAAGTTGTCACTAAATTATAGTGACAATATTTATTGTCTCTAGGTTATCACTGAAAATGTGTCACTAATTGTCAATAGTGACAATTTAAGTTCCACACATTTGTCACTAATCACCATTAGTGATAACTTAAAAATATGTTTTGTCACTATTGCACTTGTCACTATTTCTATTGTGACAAAACTAATATTTTTGTCACTAAATATATGCAGAAAGTGATAATTTCAACAATGTCACTTAATATTTTGTCACTAAAATTCATTTTTCTTGTAGTGTGTCCCTGAAAGGGTGTCACCAGTTGTCAATAATGATAACTTAAGTTTCATACACTTGTCACAAATAGCCATTACTGAAAATCTAAGAATATATTTATCACAATTGTACCTGTCACTATTGTTATTGTGACAAAACTAACATTTTTGTTACTAAATATATGCAAAAACTGACAATTTCAACAATGTTACTTAATATTTTCTCACTAAATTTTATTTTTCTTGTTGTGGTAGTTTTTTTATATATATTATGTATTTTTCATAATCGTTCAATGTTGTTGTATCTATATTTTTATTTATTTCCAAAGATGTGAATTTGTAAATTCATGGTGTCATTTTATGCTATAATTTATGAAATAATTAAAATTGATATTTTTTAAATAGAATTAATTTAAACATTAAATATTTTTAAAGAAGAAATAATGCGTGGAAAATGCAAATAATAATTTTGATAGAAACAAATATCATATTATAAATTTACAACACAAAATATGTCAATGTTTTTTTAATTGTATAAAACAATTTAATTATTAATGAAAAAAAGGAAAAAGAAAAGAAGAAGAGAAAAGAAAAAAAAAAAAAAAAAAAAGAGGAAAAATCCTGGACCACATGGTCCAGGAGTTCACTCCTGGACCAGGTTCGGGGAAGAATCTTCCCCAAAATAGGACTAAATTGCCCAATTATTTTAGTAATAGGATTTTTTTACCTGTGAGCAATAGTTCCAAATATATTTTTTTTGGCAATTTTTTCTATCAGCAGAGAACGATTTTAAATTGAATTTTCAGCTCAGTTTCAACTTGTTTATTTTCGGACGTACTAAAAAGTTTGTTGGATGAAATATGCGATCCCCTACACTAGTGATAAATTTTGTTTCTATTCTTAGTAAGGATGGAAAAGAGAAATACTATAATTTATGTAATAAATTTTAAATAAAATCTGTTTCAATTTCCCCATGGCCGTGAATAGGGGTGGGATCGGGACGGGTTTTCGGGAATTCGGGTGTTTCGGGACCGGATATCGGGTTTCGGATTTTCAAATTCAAATCCCAAAATCCGGTAGATCAACCAAGGTCCCGAGAATTTCGGGTACTCGATTTAATTTCGAAATTTCGGGACGGGACCCGGTGTCCCGATAAACAATTAATTTTTTTTTTTTAGTTTAATGCAACTTTAAACCGTCTCGGATATTCTTTGTCAATATTGGTGTGCCATTTCACCATTTTGCGCCACGTGACACTTGGAGTTATGCACCACATGTAGACTTAGAAAGGATCTCAAAACCTTACGATCTGATTGAAAAATTATTGGAGAAACTTGAAAATTATAATCCTCTGCCATGATATATGTTGAAAACTCGGACGTAGGCGAGTAATGGATCAGTGGCGGACGACGGGAGTTGAGTTGTGGTGGGGTTAAGATTGGATTTTAAAAAAGAAAAATACATAGAGGGATATGTGAATAGTTGAATTTTGATTTAAATTAGGTATTTTATATATATATATGAATATGTGTATATATATATATATATATATATAATTTTAATTAAACTACGTAATCGGGACCGGGTTTCCCGATCGGGTGGGGATCAATATCCGAAATCCGTCCCAATTTATCTTGACCGGGTTTCGCCCCGTTCCAAATGAAAAAATACCCGTTTTATCCCGTCCCAAATGAGAAAAACCCGATCGGAACGAGATGAGTACCCGAAACCCGATCCCATTTACCCAGTCCTAGCCGTGAACACCAAATTCGGTATCCAAGCATACATCCCCGTGCGAAATAATGATTACAATTTATATATTTTTTTTTTATCCGCTGACCACAATTTTTATATATATGTATGTATTGTAAACTAGACAAACAAAAGGGCTAGTACCACTGAACAATTGAACCAGCATATATTTGGTCCTATTTCACGGCCCAATAAGTCTAGCATTCATGTAGTGAAAAGGCCAAATAGACTTTGAAGCAGTTAAAGGCCCTGCTTGTCTTATAGATATAGATATACTATATATATTTGATATTTATTCTCGATTTGCTCGTATGAATTTTCTATTATCATCAAATCGGTGTGGAAATACCACGGTTCTGCTTATCTCGGGTTCCTAAAATACACGGTTCAGAAATATATTAAGGTTTTAAAAGTTTTTCGATTTTCTTAAAATCCCTTGTTTCAGCTTTTTAAGAGGTATTTTTGATAAATTAATGAGTAATGTAAGAGGTATTTTTGTTAAATCATAGAGTTTGTTTAGATTATTTTTAGAGGTGATATAATTTTTAAAATGAAATTAGTTTAAAAAATTTATAATTAATAAGTTCATTCTTAGATTAAAAATAATTGTTTTGATTTTTACTCTCGAAAATCATGACAAACATGCCCTTCAATTTTAGAAAAATGAATATATATTTGAAAAACATCATGAAATTTGTTTAACAAACATGTAAATTGATAATATCAAATATAACCGAGCTCGAAGATAAATAATACTCCATTCGTCTCATAAATTTTGCTCGTGTTTTTTTTCAGATTTTCTAAAACAACACTCTTTTTTCTAAAATAAAATTATTTTTCTCAAAATTAACTTCTTATATAAAATAATGATTTAACACCACTATTTTTAGGGCAAAAATGTAAAGTTGCCAAAAAGTTTTATTTTTTTAACTCTTACCTAAAATTTTGTGACAAAAGTAAAAAAATAAACTAAAATAAGGCAAATCTGGCTTGGCCAAACCCATCCAACCACCAAACAAGTGTATTGCACTTGCTTTGTGATTTGTCACTTTCCTGAAAGTTACATCCAATCCAAAAGCAAATGTACTACACTTGCCATGTAGTCATTTTGGGTTCGGCCAAACCCGGTCTGGGTAATTAAGAAGGGGGCTTCCAGGGGCAGTTCAAGTTGTGAAAAACCGCCAGCAGTTTTTCCAAAAAATGAACTGCCCGAATAAAATAATATTATTTTTGTGACCTGCTTACCCGGTCTCATTTAGGAGGTCACATTTCATCCTTTTACATATTTGCCCCTGCATATTAATAATATATAATAAAAACATAAAATCCCTAATATATAGTAAAAACATAAATTTTACTTATTGTATATACAAATTTATTTAACTAATTTGATTTTATAAATAATATTAACAATCAAATAATACTTTAAAATTAAAAAAAAAATTCAAATAAAAAATTTATATAATGTATTAATTTATTTAATATTATTAAAATCCCTAATATATAGTAAAAACATAAATTTTACTTATTGTATATACAAATTTATTTAACTAATTTGATTTTATAAATAATATTAACAATCAAATAACACTTTAAAATTAAAAAAAAATCAAATAAAAAATTTATATAATGTATTAATTTATTTAATATTATTAAAACAATAAAGTTATATATTATCAATATAATAAATAATTATAATTAATAAAAAAACTAAACCCTAACCATCCCCAACCCCATCCACTCCACCCCACCCTACCCCGTAAACCGTAACCCTAACCACCCCCACCCCGGCGGCGGCCTGGGATCGTCGTAGGAGATTTTGTCTAATCTCAATGAGCCAAAACTCTTCAATGTAATGTTACTTGACGTCTAGAAAGATAAGTTAGTCGTTTTACCTTATCATATTAGACAAAATGTTATTTCGGATATTCTTTGAGTAATATATCTATCGTTTTTTCTTGAAAAAATTATTAGGCATTTAGGTGTAAGTCCAAATATTTGAAATCAATATTGCTAATATTTGATTTATGTTGACTCGGCTAAAGATAAAATCTGCCGAACTGAGTAAACTTCAGCTTTGTCTCATGAGAGATTATATAGTGCAATAAATAGATAAAATTTATTAAAATTAGCTTTTGCATATCGAGATTGTTGTACTAAGTCTTCGTCATACGATACGTCATCTTTGACCATCGACCATAAAATAAAATAAAATAAAACCATCGGTGCTCGAGCTCACTTGGAGTGTCTCGACTCTCCATCTCGAAGCGCGCTTAGAACTCACAACGAGCGTATGGACTCTCAGTCTCGCCTCCAATTAGTCGTCATGTCGAACTCATCATCGGGATCGACATTGTTGTCGATACCCGTTTGTTAATCTTAAATCGCTTACGGTCAAGTCAGACTACTTTTAAGGATCCATATCCGAAAATAAACGTCCAATCACGATTCGACCCGGTGATCCAATAATAAAACTATAAATAGCCCTCATAAATAAGAGAAAAATGTACGTACCCCCTGAGCATTAATTTCGGACCAATCCCCTTCTTTCTATCTCGATACTGACTTAAGCATCGGGGGGTTATCGCCGGGTCACCACCGGCATTAACCTAACGTAGTTACCTTTGATTACAGGTTAGGATCCACATTACAAATCGAGGAGAAGTTTGATTGACATGCTGCTCCTCACATTGACGAGTCGTGTTCGACCTAAAAAATAATCACCGACCGAGAACTATTAACCTATCAAAAAAATACACTCATCAAAGATACACAATGATAAAATTAAAAAAATGCAAAATATTTTGACGGTTGAATATATCATTAATTCTTACCAACTACTTTTAATTTAAGATCTGAAAATTAAAAAATATTAAAGTTCCAGCAAAGCACACAATATAAATATGATTTGTTATTTTTTGTGAATTTAAAATATAATCTGTCATGTATAAATAATTGAACGTGATCACTTGCGTATCTTTGACTTCTTCCTATATATTCGAATATAATAGTGGTCATTACTGCATTGGCCACCTAAGATAAGATTCCGGATCTCGACTGCCGAATTTTCAATATTTATTAGGGTGAAATACAATTTGCACCCTAAAGTATAGAGTGGTATCAATTAACCCCCTAAAGTATGATATGTAACACTTACCCCTCTCTCTTATAGTTTTATAGTTTTTATTCCAAAAATACCCCCGCCCCAGTTCATAAATAATATATATTTTTTTTAATTTATCAAAATAAAATTTTCTATTAATTAATAATGAATCTTTTCATCCACCAAATAACATTATATTTTAATTTCTTCATTTTTTTTGTTACCTTCCTTTTTTCGATCTCAAATTTTTTCTTCATTTCATCTCATTTTTATATAAACGAAGGAAACAAAATAAATGAAGAAAATGAAATATAATATTGTTTGATGGATGGATGAATTCATAATTAACATTTTTTTGGATAAAGAAATGACGAAATTAAAACATAATATTGTTTGGTGTCAAACTGAATTTTGCGAGAAAGAATTTGAAGGAGAATTACTAAATATTTTGAATAATTATTCGTACTGAAAATAAATGAGATAATTATCACCAAATGAAAAATCAGAAATATATAAAGAAAAAAATTGAAACTTAAAATAAAGAAAACAAATTGAAATAGAAATAAAGAAAAAAATGAGATGAAATTAAGAAAAAATATTGAGACCATAAAATCGAAGGAAACAAAAGAAATGAAGAAATAGAAACATAATATTGTTTGGTGGATGGATGAATTCATAATTAATAAAGATTTTTTTTGACAGATTAATAAGGAAATAACTTATTTATTATAAATGGGGCGGAGGTAATTTTGGAACAAAATGTTCAATAATATAACAGAGGGGAGTAAGTGTTACAATTAATACTTTAGAGGAGGTAAGTGGTACCCCTCATACTTTAAGGGGAAAAACTGTATTTCACCCTATTTATTATCCTTGAACAAATGATGAAAGTAGTTAAGATGTCATGAGTTGAACATCAATATAATTTAATTGTAATTTAATAAATTATATGATTTACGTAATGATATTAATAGGAGAAATTACATGGATCTCTCTTGAGGTTAGGTTTAATTATTGTTCAATTCCTTCCGATTATCATAATTACATGGACTTTCCCTAACTTTTCAAAAGGATTACAATACCCTAACGGGGACTAACTGACTTGGACGGAATTCATGAATTGACCGTTATGCCCTCGAGTTTTTTAATTAAAAAATGAATAACTACAGAGACTTCCCCTGAGGTTATATGTAATTACCGTCCAATTCCCTCCGACTATTATAATTACATGGACCTCTACTGATGTTTTAAAAGGATTACAACCCTAACCCCACCCCCACCCGTCCCTCTCTGCCGTGATCTCTCCTCCAGACCGTGCCACTAGCCTGGAAGCCGTCGCAGGTCAGGGTTCTTCGACCTAGGTCAGCGACGGCCTTACACCTTCCAGGCTAGCGGAACGGCCTGGAGGAGTGGGGTGGTTGGGGTGGGGGATGGGGATGTTATGGTTGAGATCTTGTTGAGCTCTTACTCTATGTCTCATTTCGCAAAATTGAATTTTTGTATAGTTGTTTGTTTGACTTATTTCACACACATTAAATCCATCCTTGGGGGAGGGGGGGGGGGAGGAATTTAAGAATAAAACTTGCATAAGAATTAAATATTAAGACTAAAAGATGTTTATATATATAACCTTGTACAATTTTACATCTTTAACTAGTTGGTAAAGTAATTCATTTAAATGGTTCTAACCAATGTCTAAAAAAAAAAATGGTTCTAACCGAATCCACATTCTTAACAATAAACATGAAAATAAGATTGAAAGCATCAGAATAGAAAATGAAAGCTTAAGAATACGTTGACTATTGTGCAGTTCCGCCTATAAAAACATCACACCCTCTCTTCAAGTTCTTCGCTCAAGAATTATCAAAAAAAAAAAAAGAGAGAGAGAGAGAGAAATTAATTAAGTAAATAAAAATGGGATCCATATCTAAAAACCAAAACAAACCTCATGCTGTATGCATACCCTACCCCGCCCAAGGCCACGTTAGCCCCATGCTCAAGTTAGCAAAGCTCCTCCACCAAAACAACTTCTACATCACTTTCGTCAACACCGAGTACAACCACCGTCGCCTCCTCAAGTCCCGCGGCCCCGGCGCTTTGGACGGGTTACCGGACTTCCGCTTTACCACCATCCCCGACGGCCTACCTCCGTCGGACGCCGACTCCACTCAGGACATACCTTCGCTTTGCGCTTCCACTACTAGTACTTGTTTGGAACCATTTTGTAATCTGCTCACCGAAATTAATAGCTCCGGCGGGGATGTGCCGCCGGTGAGCTGTATTGTTTCGGATGGGTGTATGAGTTTCACTGTTGATGCAGCGGAAAGATTTGGGTTGCCGGAGGTGCTGTTTTGGACGACCAGTGCGTGTGGGTTGTTGGGGTACACGCAGTATAAGCATCTCCTGGAGAAAGGATATACCCCTCTCAAAGGTATAATTGTAAATACTACGTATACTATAAGTACCTCATTGACTCAGGTTTGAACTCCTGTTGGGAGAGGTTTCCACTTTATGTGCGCATTTCGAAAGGGATTAAATCATTGTTAAAACAAAAAAAAAAGAAAAAAAGAGTACATCATCATCAACTTGAATTGAATTGATTAACATTTAACTGCATATATGTTTTCTTTGTGCAGACATGAGCCAGGTAACAAACGGCTACCTGGAAACAACCTTGGATTGGGTTCCCGGAATGAGGAAAGACATCCGATTGAGAGACTTGCCATCATTCATCCGTACAACCGACCCGGAAGACATCATGCTCAATTTCCTAATCCAAGAGACAAGCAGAATCCCAAGAGCCAAATCCCTAATCCTCAACACCTTTGACGCCTTAGAACACGACGCCGTTTCCGCACTCTCCTCCATGTTCCAAAGCGTCCACACAATCGGCCCACTCCAACTTATGTTGAACCACATTGTCCACGAGAAAACAAGACTCGACACAATCGGGTCCAGCCTCTGGAAAGAAGACCCCGAGTGCTTAAAATGGCTCGACACAAAAGAACCCAAATCAGTCGTGTACGTTAATTTCGGTAGCATCACTGTGGTCACAGCACAGCAGTTAACCGAATTCGCTTGGGGGTTGGCTAATAGTGGAAAACATTTCTTGTGGGTCGTTCGACCCGACATAGTTGCCGGGGACAACGCGATGTTGCCAGGGGAGTTTGTATCGGAGACCAAGGACAGGGGGTTATTGGTCGATTGGTGTCCGCAAGAGGAAGTGTTGAAGCATATTGCGGTTGGGGGATTTCTGACCCATAGTGGATGGAACTCCACTATTGAGAGTATTGCTGGAGGTGTGCCTCTGATTTGTTGGCCTTTTTTCGCAGAGCAACAGACGAATTGTAGGTACAGTTGTGTGGAGTGGGAAATAGGAATGGAGATTGATAATGATGTGAAGAGGGATGAGGTTGAGCTGTTGGTTAAGGAGCTGATGGATGGTGACAACAAGGGGAAGAGGATCAAGGAGAAAGCTTTGGAATGGAAGAGAAAAGCAGAGGCGGCTACTGCACTGGGGGGTTCTTCCTTTTCTAATTTGGATAATTTGATTAAGGAGGTTCTTTTGCACTAAAATTTCGTCCTTTTGTTATGTCTTGTATTTTTGCAAATAATTGAATTGTATATTGTAATCCTTTACTGATTATTATACTACTATATATTATTAGTAGAAAAATAAAAATAAAATAAAATTGGTTAAGAAATCTAAGTTAAATTACTGTTGTACCCTTCTTCTTTTATGTTAAAAAGTTGTTCTAAGCTAAATCCTTTCATTTAACATAGGGTTTGATGTTTTCTAAATTTCTTTTTTTTAAGTTTGAAAAATGTCAAATAAACATATTTTTAACATTCTGAAATAAACCACAACAATATTATCAGAGATGTTTAATCCCATGTTGAGAAGTGAAATTGTATTTTATTTTAATGAATATGAAGACATACATCGAAAGCATGGTTCATACATACATCTTGTTAATATTTAATTTAGAGAACTAGTACTTAATATTATGTATATTTTCAGTCCTTGAACATCACTGACAGCATTATTCGTGCTACAACGTCGAAATAAAAACTCTTTTTAAAAGAAACATTGAAATAAAAAATGATTAATAAACTGCCATGATTAACACTCTAATATAGTTCTAGTGAAGTCATTTACATCGTGGGGGATAATTACATTTTTTTTTTTTTTTTTTTTTTAGCAGAGGATGATTACCAAGTTAAATGATCCAAAATGTAACTCACATAGTCGGACTTTAACTCCATTGATCTCGATTCATGAGTAATGGGCAATAACAACATATATCATGGAGCATTCATTAGTTGAGAATGAACACTTGATATATATAAATCCTTCTCGTTAAACATTTTTTTTAATTTAATTATTATAGAGATTTTTCACGTTTCGGTTGTTCGGGCACTAGTAGTAAGTCCTCCATCACAAATGTAGGGAAAAGTGTTTGTCTTTGATTATGAAAACAATATTGCACTTCGCTTTTAATATGACAAAGTCGAAACTCAAATTTTGTGGAGAACAATAATTGGTTGAGATTTAAATACAATAGCTGATCGAACATGGTTTAACAAATCAAATACCCTACCTTATTGTCTTCTACTTAATTTTTGCCTAATTTAAATTGAGGCAATTCCAACTTGTATTCTACCTAATTTGAATTGAGGGATTCCTAACTTGTTTTCTGCCTAATTAGAATTGAAGGACTCAGAAATTTCAATTTCAAATTCATAATAAGGATACAATAAGAAAGTAGCTTAAGAAAGAAAAGAACAAAGAGGGCAATCAAACATACAAACATTTACGTAATGCACTGAATAAAAAACATATACTCACTCCGTCTCAATTATTTTGTTTTCTTATAATTTTACTCCGAGTTTTAGGTGAGAATTGAAAAAGTAAAACTTTTGGTTAATGTTAGCGTATAAAAGATTGACATTTTATGGATTAATTATTGAGTTTTTATGGAAGGATGAAGGTTGGATTAATTGAGTGTACTGTTATTCAACTGAAGAAGAAGTTAGGGATTTAGGATTTAGGACTGATTGTATTCGTTTGTTTTGTAAATTTTTTTTTTTTATTTTCTGTAATTTAAAAGCGTGTACCGCTTTTGTTATTTTTGGTTCCACCGCCTTACTTCTTTATTTATAAGGTTTGGGTTCGAACATTGTAATACACACAATTTTTCAGTTTAATAAAATTCTTTACATTTTACAATTCTGCTCTCGTTTTTCTCCAAGAATCCATTACTGTTCTTGTTTCTTCTTTAATTTCTTCATCCAAGATTCCATGGATTGTAACAGTTAACTTTATATTTTTACCCCTAAAAGTAGTAGTTATGAATTAATGGTGTAAAATCATTACTTTATAGAAAATGGTATTTTTGAGGAAAAAACTTCCATTTTAAGAAAATTGAGTATTGTTTTGAGACATCCAAAAAAAAAAATTAGTATTGTACTCCCTTCGTTTCATATTAATTAATACATTTATACTTTTCATATAGATTAAGAAACCTTATTATTACATACTTTTTGTTGGTAAAATGTTTCAAATGCCCTTTATAATGATGATTACTTTTTAATTTTTAATTAGTGAGTGTTGACCATGATAGAATAGTGTCATGCAAGCCAACTGTTTTGGCTGCATTTAATTTGTTATAATTAAAGGGACCATTCAATTCGATTATTAAATGCATTTACTTATATAGTCACATTCATCTTATGAATAATTATCTAACTTCAGGATGGAAGTCCTAGGGCTATGGGACAACCCGTCGACTGATCTCCAAGATCTTGATCTAAAACTAATTCAAGGGTCGTAGAATCTATTTGAGATGGGACATCAATGGATTCGGTTAGACCCTCACAAGTGTGTATACTCCGATGAACTGGAGGACGCTGGGATCCACGAGCATGACTAGGATAGTCGATACACATGAGTGGGTGGCTTGATGGGATGCCAAGTGCACTGAATACCCCAACTAGGAAATAACTCACCATGGAAGTGGTAGTCGCATATCGGGGATGCAGTTATTCCTATTTACAATAGTGTACAGGGATCCTTATTACTCGAGGTGCTAGGGTTTATCTGGTGCACGAACGTTTATGCTTTGATGTGAGCCCCGACTGACTGGAGTCTACCAGAAGGTCTTTGTGGATTTATGTTGGGTATAAAGGAACGTGTATGCAGGTTCATAACATCAACAGAGGATCCGTTGGCCTGACTTGATAGGTTGGGAGCTTTTCTTATGAATCTCTGTGAGAAACATATTTCAGTAAATCCTTGGTCAATGTATCTAACGACTTTATGAAAGTAACTCATAAATGTTAAGTCAAAGGGAATAAGTTTCGAGATCAAAATACATATAGTCGAGCAAGTAAGGAAACCGATGAAAGTCCATAATCTTAGTCTTGATTGGGAGACCAACTAATGGAAGGATTAAGTCGTACATGGTTATTGTAAAGGTTAAAAGTTCACTGAATTAATTCACCAGTGATTGGGCTCCACAGCCTTGTGGCCAGACATCGACTGTGGAGTATGGGAGAATTCCCAAATTAGTAGGGGTGCTAATTTTGGAATGGCCAATCGACAAATTGTTCAATTTTAGAGTATTTAATACTTGCATAATTAAATAAATATTTAATTATAACCCACGATCAATTATGTGGTGAACCTATGATGGCATACACAATACATAATCTCCAACTGGCTGACTAACAATTCATAAGGCTTGCTCCAGTGACAAGGGTGGGGTTCGAATCCCATTTGGAACTTTGATGGAAGCATTTCTATGAGTCTATCTAAGGGTCATTTGTGGTGAAGACCCCTTTGTATGCAGAGTGTACAGCAGTATGGTGAGATCCCGAGGCTTGGTGAAGGCACATCCTGCGATTTATATCCTTCAGGGTTCTAGGGCAAGGGTTATGAGGGTCCATGATTAGTCTAGTATAAGCTTGTACACCTGGGTTATCAAAAAAAAAAAAAAAAAAAAAGAATACAAGAAACATAACTCTTGAAAAACTATCTCCTCTCTCTCCTCTCACCATCTTGATAGAGCTCTCTCTCTTCCAAGAAGAGATCTTGATTTTTGTTCTCTAGTTTAGATCTTGATAATATCTATGTCCTAGTCGATTCAAATTATCAAGGTTTTCGTAATATTTTGGTTTATCAACTCGTAGAGGCGCAACACGTGGGGTGCTATACAAAGTTTGGGATCAAAAGTGCAAAAGAAAGGAGCAAGTATATCTACACTTTTGCCGAGCTTAGATTTGCAAGGAGATAGGTACAACCTTATATTTAAAGTTTATGTATTGTTTTATATATTCATATATCTACCAGATTATATCCTGACAAGATTCAATTAAGTGACCCTTAAAAGTTTTGTTTTCCGCTGCCTGAATGGTCGTCTTTCTTACTGAATTCCAACAAACCATTGAATTTTCCAACTCCAATGAAAGAAAAGGGCAAAATTGGTAAAAAAAATCTTTGGAAACTCAATCATGCCAATTAATTTGAAACAAAAATATTTGATAAATATGCCAGTTAATATGAAACGAAGGGAGGAGTAAAAAAAACTGGGACGGTGAGTTTTAATATAGATTAATTAACTTGTTCATTATAAACATCAGGGGTGGTGGCGCAGTTGGCTAGCGCGTAGGTCTCATAGCTTCTGAGTAATCCTGAGGTCGAGAGTTCAAGCCTCTCTCACCCCAAACATTCCTTTTTTATTTTTTTCATTTCAATTATCAAAACAAACATCATCAAGAACAACAACAAAGAGTTTATAAATTAACAATGCTAATGAGCGTTTTAATCTTTCAAAATCAACAAGTCCCAAAAGTCACTAAGAATTTAAGCTTGCTTGCACATGCACTACATTGTCTCATGTATTACCCACGTCAAGACTCAAGCAGTGAGAACAAAAAAGAATTCACAAGTTTCTTGAAATTCATTAAAAAAAATATGAACTATATATATTACAACATATACCCCTTTGGAAAGAGAAGAAAAAATGAAAATTGAGCTGCCATTAATACACCAAGAGAGCATATATATACATCAGGTGTTTTTCTCAAGAACTGAGAGAGCTGGTGTTAGATAATTATTTGCTTTATCCGGTAAATGAGCAACCTAAAAAAAAAAAGATCAATGTTACTGTTAGAACTACAACCGAGAAATGCGAATGAAGATAAGCAAGTGCCGATATAAGTATAGACTCGTTCATTCTTACCAACTCGTAAAGCTCTTTTCCAGGCTCGGCTACATACTCATAACATACCTGGTCAGCCAACAGCAGAAATTAGGTCCCGTTTGCTTGTGTAATTACTTTTAATAGTTAAAAAGAACCAAATACTCACATCAAAGCTCTTGTTTCGTGCTGTTGAGTCGTGTAATGCTTTTACACATATATCAGCAACGTCTGCGCAGCTTATTCCCTACGTATATATAAATATAGATTCTAAGTCACGACCTTGATCCCTAGAAAACCCAGAAGAATTAAATAACATTATTCTCACCTGAGATATACGGTTTCCTTGGTCAAATATTAAAGCTCGTTGCCCACCAGGTTCTTCCTGCAAAAACAATCTTCCGTGATGCGTGTAATGATGTTATGGTTAAGGGTATTTTAGTAATTGAAGGGTCTTTATTTTTTACCACTAGGGGTCCAGGGCGAATAATTGTGTACCCAAGGCCCGATCTTCTCAGTGTATCCTCCCCTGCCTAGAAAGTAATCAAAATCGACTAAGTAGAAAAATTATACTAATAATACAATGTAAAAGCTAGAAATGTGAAAGAACCTTCTTAGCCTTGAGAACCTGATCTCTTCTACCAGGCTCGATTCCTGATCCTGTACATGAAACTAAGATAAAATCCGTCTCTTGCCCAGTCTGCAAAAAATAAGAATCCATGCAAGTTTTTATACATTTAAAATGAATTTTTCAACAAGGTCAAGTTTAAAACGATTACGGAATTAAGAAGAGCTTACAGGCAAGGCTTTGATATATTCAAAAATCAACTGGAAGCTTCTCAAGTCTTGCTTTCCCCCAACAGGTCTGTCTGTAGGTCTCTACATCCCAGTCAAAGTCATTTTCTTTTAGTTATCACATATGTACTTTATTTACATACACTATTGCTCGGCTCTTAGTTAAATACAATTATCCAACCTGTCGTCTTGGCTCAAATCGGACGGTCAAGGTATGTACAAGGAACGGATCCAATGGTGGATCTTCTGGTGTCACGGGTCTAAACGATGAAAATGGCACTCTAACCTGACCAAAGTAATAAGAAGAGATTAATGCAATAACAAACAGTGAAAAATTACATTTGTTTCACAATATTTGTCGATTTTTACTCACCCTGCAAAAGCCGACCTTTGTGCTAATCCTCGCAAAGTACATTTTGCTCTGTGATGTGTCTGCCAAAGGACCAGCTTCAAGAATAATTACATAAGATCTTCCATTCCCGCCAACAGAGAACACTAGACCCTCGTATCTAAACATTAAAATCTAACAATTAAATGATCCATAGTTATTGGGATCGGAATATGAGTATCAAAGCATTGGTTTAAATTACATATTTATTTTATATATACCTGTCAAGAGTACAGCCAAGAGGAAGTGAGAGTTTCTTTGACAGATCAATAAAGCCTCCTCTTGTGAAAACGTATCCTAATTCGTTTTTTTAAGTAAAAGGTGTGAAAATATACATCCAGTTGGTGGTATTATGTAATCTACTACAATATATATACCTGAAAAAACTGCATTTCCTTCCTCAGTGAACTCAAACTTAGCATCCATTCCTCCATCATATTTTGCAGCAACGACATCTTGAAAATACGTTCCTTGACGAACTTCCCATCCGTTCAATGAATCTTCAGACTTGAATTTCGCAATTAATAGCTTGCTTTTGCTGCTCTTTCCAGCTCGTAATTGTGCAAGTTTATTGTTATAATCCTATAAAACCAAACTTCTTTACACTGATTATGGGAGATCACAAGTATTAAGGTACAAAAGGTGTACGGAAGAAATATTTTTGAAATTAAACCTGAAATGCTTTAGTGAGATTATAAACTCCTAGATTATCGACTCTGTTAAGATCCCCTGTGATAGAGGAACGAGCGGTCGCACAATATATGATTTTGTTGCAGCCTTCAATGGCGGCTTTTAGAGTTGAAGGCTCGCCAACATCCCCAGTCACCACCTCCACAGATGTAGGAAGCATATCCACCACTTCTTTATCGGTGTTTCTTACTAAAGCCTGATCATAAAATTGATCAAATCCCTTTAACAGTCAGGTCCAGAATTATACAAATCTAAGAGCATCTACAAGAAAAATGGCTAAATGTTTTAACTAATCAACTGTGGTTTAGCTATTATTCAGACTTAGTTACTCGCTCCAATAGTCAAATCTTAGCTAACTATTCTATTCTATTCTATTATTTTCCAAATATTATATTATAAACATTAGCAATATACTATTATTTCGTATACATAAATATAAATATATAGTATATATTTAAAGAATTGTTTTATGTAATCCTCCATTAAATAAATGTATTTAAAAGTTATTATGACAAATAAACTGCACACTAAACTCAAAACAATGAATTTTAATGATTTTGTCGACTAAATCCAAACAGACATATTTTAACGTTTTCATTAAACTTTTTGTGCGTTTTCCTTTCTTTTGTTCGATTTGATTGCTTAAATCATTTGTATGTAGAATTCCGCAAAATGGTTTGTAGCACGGATTCATCATCACCATGAAGCATTTCTATGAAATACCCTCTATTTTATGTTATGGATTCATCGGCTCAAAGTTCTTTAAATAGGAGTATAAATTAACTAGAAACTATACTATCTTCAACAAAAAGGGATAGGTTGAATATTTGCATATTCACCCGCAAATATAATAAACTATTGCACGTATATATGAATTACATATCTGCACATAAATTCAACCACACATACTCGATTAATTATAAGAAATTGTGAGATATATAAATACCTTAACTGTATAGCCCCTGAGCATGAGCTTGCGGACAACTATGCGGCCGACGCGGCTGGTGGCGCCGACCACAAGGACGGTGGTGTTCTGTGCGCCGGGAACAGCGAATTCGCACATGGGCCCACCTTCTCTAATCAGAAGCGCCGCCTCATCGTCGTCCGTACGGGTCGTCCTCGAAATCTGCCCCAATCCTGAGAATTTCCGCCACACTTCATCGAAAATCTGTCTCGATTTCCGACCAAGCCCAACAGGATTCACTTCATCAAGCCGACTCTTAATGGCTTCAACTGAAGAAGTAATTTCTTCATCGTCTAGGGGTACTAATTTCTCCTCTGTTTCTTCAATTTCCGTTTTATTGTTCTGATTCCTCTTCTTCTTTTTCTCCTTGCCGGTGGGAGAGGCGGCGGCGCGCGTTAGGAATGACCTCCGACCGCCGTTTGCCGCCGGAGGGGTTGAATGCGAGAGGGATATTTGTCTCCATCTACGGTTGCATGGATGATTGTTGTTGTTAAATAGATTTGGTGTTAGAGCAGCAGTTGTACTACTCATAACTATGTAATTTCAGATGACAATTCCTTCTTTCTTTCTTTCTTTCTTTTTATTCTGTTTGATCCGATCCAAGTATCAGTAGTAACTTCAATGAATTCTCCAATTTTTCTCTTCTCGATCGGAGCTTGTCATCGATGACAATGACAAAGCAGAATTCCAGACCACATAAGTTGCAAAATATGGATTTGGATATGAAGCTCCAAGGCAACAAGTTTAGGACAGGGAGGACACGTAGACATATCCATTTCCTTTCATTTTTTTAGTAATTAGTTAATATATTAGTATATGAATAAATCTGAGCTCCATCAATCAATTCAAGTGTGTATGTATTGTACCTTAATTCTATTGTTTAGAAAATAATTTACAAACATTTGGGTCTGTTTCTTCGTTCGGTGTTTGGGAAAGTAGTTCGGGAGAGTACTGGAGGTTTGTAAAATAATCTCGATTTGCGTAATGTTGTTTGTTTGAGATTTGAGAAATAAAGTGGGTATAGGTTTTTTTGGAAGAGTTAGGTTGTAGGTGTAAGATGTGTAAGGCTTTATGTGAAATCATGTTTGTTGTGAGATAAATTGTGTAAGAGATATGCTACTTTATGTCAAATCATAGTACAGTTTATATAAGTTTTATTTAGAAAAAAAAATTGTTATTTGTTTGAATTTTGAGAGAGTGGTTTGAAAAAATTAATTGGTGAAAAATTTATTGAAAAGCGCCAAACAAACAGGCCCTTGACCTTTAAGTCTGCTTTTTGTTTGGATTGTCCCCAAATTTAAATTACTACAACTATTTGATAATTCATTCAAAATCGAATCACAAATTCTAAGAATTTAAGGAGTATTGTATTATTATACAACACTGTCACAAATAAAAATAAAAATGACTTTAGTGTTGTATTAGTATATCATACAACACTATCACAAATAAAAATAATGATTAAATCCTTGAGAAAAAATAACAATAATGATTATGTTTTGAAAGTTTTTTTAATATTCAATTATGTGGAACCAAATCGGTCCAAAAAAAAATTTATGAACTCTTAAGACACTTAGGCTGTATTTGGATGGGTTTTGGCCCGGTCTCGTGGGTTTCGTGAGATCGAGCCAAAACCCATCCAAATGAGTTTTCGTCAAACTCATAAAACCATTAAAAATCTATAAAACATTGATTTGACACATGTCATCTACTTTTTTCCTCAAATTTCACTAAAAAAGACATTGATTTGACACCTATAACCTACTTTTTTCCCTAAACTCCAACATCCAAACTCAATCCAAGTGAGGTTTCAAAGGTTTCATCGAAACCACCCAAACCAATTTTTTTAAACCGAGACCCGCGAAACCGAGCTATTGAGACTAATTGTCCCACATTGGTTGAAAACAATAGTTAAGTCCACCTTATAAGAACTTGGGCAATCCTCACCTTATAAGCTAGCTTTTGAGGTTGAGTTAGACCCAAACCAAGTAAGTGGACTTAGCCCAATCCATGTGGTGAATTCTAATATGATATCAGAGCCCCAGGTTGAAGTGGGCCACCTCCTTCCGTGATGGGCTCTTCCTTGCGCGCATGATGGGATTTATTCTTTACCCACACGGTCTGGAAAATCCGCGTGTTGGGATCCACACGGTCTGGTCAAATCCGCGTGTTGGACTCTTACCCACATGTTAATAATTCGCAAATATTGGGCTTTAATATGTCACGTGTTGGACTTGTTTCACCCACACATATAGCTCACCCACACGTGAAGGGGGAGTATTGAGACTAATTGTCCCACATTGGTTGAAAATAATAGTTAAGTCCACCTTATAAGAACTTGGGCAATCCTCACCTTATAAGCTAGCTTTTGAGGTTGAGTTAGGCCCAAACCAAGTAAGTGGACTTAGCACAATCCATGTGGTGAATTCTAATACGAGCCAAAACTCATCCAAATAGACCCTTATAGATTGGATTTGGCTCTACTTCGTAACAGTGAAATTGAACCAAGTTGACTCAAATTTAACCTAAATATTTCAATATTTAATTATTTTAAATCAGATTTCCTCCTAATTCTAATCTAAACTAGAAAATTTTTTACTATAATTTTACCGTATTACTTACCTACCGTTTCTTAGGTCTCTCTCTCTTTTTTTTTTCTTTTTTCTTTTTTCTTTTTTTTTCCCCATCAAAATGGAATCGAAACGATCCATATGCACTCTTAATGGTTCAAAGGTTCCTTAAAAAAAAAACTGGTTCAAATTTTATTTATTTTTTATATTCTTGTTTTCTTCCCTCTATAAGCTTATGGTCCTTATGGATTGATTTGATTCATGTCTTGTCCGTTACTTTATGAGAAAAAAAATGTCCCACCTCAAATCGATTTAAACCTAAGTCTCACTAGGTGACTAGGTGTCTAGGTGTGGGCAAGGGGTGGGTTTGGGACATGTTTGAGGTTAGAAATATAGGTATAGTAAATTTTGGAGTTTTTTTCCTATATAGCCTATTATATAAAAGTATTTCTCAAAATGACCTAAACTAAAAAGTATTTCCCTGAATGTACCTATTTATTAAAATCGCTATTGGCAGTGTCGATTTTACCTAGAATCGATGTTGCCAATAGCGATTTATCAGTCATCTCCGAAAATTAAAAAAAAAATTTTCAGTTAAAATCGATACTAGCAATATCGATTTTTCTAATTATATTAATTACCAATTAATTACTCCACTAATTATCAAGGGTAAAAATCGATACTAGCAGTATCGATTTTTACGGAAGAATCACTATCCCTTGCAACCTCCATTAACAATAAACAATGAAGAAAAAGCTTCCAAAGTCTTGTGCTCCTCCTCTTTTTTACCCCTTTCCCCAATCAGAATTTTAGTCCTTTTCTGCATACTAATCAACACATTATTCCACATATTCACCCTCGAATTACCCCTACTCTGAAACCCTATGTTCATTTCAATTAAATCCTCTGTTTTCAGCAGCAAAACATCATCTGCTTCCGCACCATCAAGAACCCAAATCAGGCAAGAGCAAAACCCTTTTGTGATTTCCGAATCACTATCCACTCTAAATCTCATAACCCCATTGTCATCCATTTTCACATTTAACCAAACCTGAGCCGTACAGCCCATGACCCAATTTTCTTGAATTTTGGAAGATTCATCAAATGGCGGAAGAAGGGTTGCGTAATGAAGCAATCTTTTGACTCTGTCGATGGGTTGAGTCAATGATTTGAACTCAAAATCCAAACTCTGCACCTTTTCTAATACGCTTAAGGATTGTGTTATTGAAGGTGGTCAGACAAACTCTGTAATAGCGATTCTTCCGTAAAATCGATACTGCCAGTATCGATTTTTACCCTTCATAATTAGTGGATTAATTAGTTGGTAATTAATATAATTAGAAAAATCGATATTGCTAATATCGATTTTAACTGATTTTTTTTTTTTTTAATTTTCGGAGATGAATGATAAATCGCTATTGGCAACATCGATTTTAGGTAAAATCGACACTGTCAATAGCGATTTTAACAAAGAGGTACATTCAGGGAAATACTTTTCAGTTTAGGTCATTTTGAAAAATACTTTTGTATAAAAGGCTATATAGGAAAAAAACTCTAAATTTTGATATTGACACAATTCATCTCAAATTCGTTCCGCAATAATTAGGGTTGTGGGACGGGATTAGATAGTATTACGGGTCTCATATTATTTTAAATCATCAATTCTTCACGCACTTAATGAAATTAAATAACTATATTCGTATAAAATTTTGTATTTAAAAGACTAGTAGTAGTAATTTAATTTGTAGAGCAAAAAACAAAAAATGAATTATTATATGCCATGAAATAGGTGAGAAGAAGAAGAAGAAATAGTAGAGCCGTAAATACTGAGAGTTTTTAAAACTGAGACAAATTTAATGTATTAATAACTAATGTACGATTAAAAAATATTAAAGTAAAATAAAAATATTGTGTATTAGAAAATGCTAATTAATTAATATATAAGTAAATAATTATATAATAATAAAAAATATATAGATAACGTTCAGGTCTTCGGAATTGGGAAGGACAGATGCCGCTTTTTGGGGGGCCAAGAATTCTGGGATTTTTTTTTAGTGTTACTAATGCAATTATGCAATATCTCAAGAAAAATGGAAGAGAAAAAAATAGTTATTAATTTATTATACATTGTTGAGCCACAGTCTTTCTTTATCAATTAAACCACATTAACTCAATTAAAAGTCCCCTTAGATTTCGTATAAAAGAAAAAAAAGAAGAAAGCTTCGACATCAAAGATAATATTTTTTTTTTATAATATATATAGTATAAGTTATGCAAAATTATGGTATGTCAATTAATTAATTTTTTTTTAGTAAATCGTAATTTTATATCTAACAAAGGATAAAATCATACCTCTTTCTTTTGTACAAAACGACTTATTTGCGTTCAAATATTTGTGCCTTGTTACGAATCACATATTCTTCAAATTCTTGTGTCCATCCGATATTTTTTTAATGAAATTATTTAAGCATTTTGAATCCAACATGATTCTCGTTGATAATTTAGTCTTACACAAATTAAATATATTGAATATTGTTATCAATTAGTTTTGACGATAGTTACCTCGATCCTCCGACACTCTGATCCTGAATTCGTCCCTAAGGGTTGGAGAGGCTAATTCCAAACCCATCCCGTATTTTCGTAAAAAAAATACGAATTTTCAAGTTTGTATACCCAAACCCAAAAATATTCATCCCGTTCGGGTATTTTAAAAATGACATTGATCGGGTTTGGATTACCCAAACCCAATGGCCACCTCTAAGTCTCACTTATTTTGTCAAGCCCTTGTATCCTTAATTTTATCAAACTTATACAATATAATACCATATCATATCATAGACTTTAAAAATATTAATTATTTAATACACACCATCTTGCTTTTTCCCCTAAACTTCAATATCTAAATCAAAATTTGAATCCATTAAAATTAACATACAATTTCAGTTCAAATTATGCTCTAATAATTAACCAAATGACCCCAATCAATATTTTAAACCCATAATCAATTGAAATTTATTCAACAACGATCACAATCTACGAGAGGTTATGTGGTGCATTCGTTACATAAATATAAATGGTGTGGTGTAATTATAAAAAAAAAAAATGGTGTGGTGTAATAAATATGGTTGACCAATATGATTTATTCAAATTAATTAGTGTACAATTTTAGCTCAACTCCCATTAAATTTAGAAATTAAAAACAAAATAGTTCCGAGTGTTGTACGGGAAATTCTTGTCTAAATTCAATCTTTCATAAATTATACACAAAATCTTTGGTGTAGTGCGATACGAGATTGACAAAGAAGCCGTAAAAGGCTCAATTTAAAAGTTTAATAGGTCTTTTATAAGTTTTGATAGTTTAGGACATTTTAGTAATTTTAGTTTATTCCTGCTTTTAGGTTTTTATTTAAGTATTGTAAACTTGGAGGAGTTTCCCAGTTTTTGAAGTTTATGAAAGTTTGAGTTTTCTCAATTCTCTCAATCTCACGGTATTTTTGTTTAAGAATCAACGGGTTATTAACTATATTCATCTTTCTCACTACGTACGCTGCATCAATCTTGCATATATATATATATATATATATATATATATATATATATATATATATATATATATATTTAATTGATGCATTAATTTTATTTATGGTCTATAAAAAAACCTAATCTAGACAATTATCATCGATTTTGTACCACGTCAGTCGTGGAAGATATGCACTAAATAGTTTTTTTCACACTGTGCTGAACTGTTCTAAAGCCCTAGCTTTCAATATCCTCTTCCACTGACAATGGAGACCGTCGAACCACAATCCGAATCCACCGTCGCCGCCTCCAACACCACCGGAAACAACACGATACCCGACCCAGCTCCTCCACCCTCCCCCTCAAAACCCATTTCCGATCCCATGGAAATCGACGATCCCACCACCAAACCCGAACCTCAAATTCAACCGCGCAAGAAACGGCGCCGTCGCAAGAAAATCTTCACGGACATGATCTCATCCAGCACCGCCTCCCGTCTCCGCGTCCTCCGGCCCCACCCCAAACCCTCGGCCGTTGTTGCCGGCATCCCCGACTCCCCATCCGCCAACCAACGCAGGCGCAGGGGTTCCACCGACCTCTCCAAAGAGGTAGACATCGAAGCCCTAATTGCAATCTCCGTTGGATTCCCCGTAGATTCCCTCACCGAAGAAGAAATCGAGGCCAACGTCGTCTCCCAAATTGGCGGTGCCGAACAGGCCAACTACATTATCGTGCGCAACCACATTCTCTCCCGCTGGCGCTCAAACGTTGACGTTTGGCTCACCAAGGACCACGCCCTCGAGTCCATACGCGCCGAGCACAAAAACCTCGTCAATTCCGCCTACAGTTTCCTTCTCCATCACGGATACATTAATTTTGGTGTCGCCCCAGCTATCAAGGTTGTCAAGACAAAGGTGTTCGATGAAACGCCCAAAGGAAGTGTGATTGTGATTGGTGCTGGACTTTCAGGATTAGTTGCTGCCAGGCAGTTAGTCTTTCTGGGGTTTAAAGTTGTCGTTCTCGAGGGCAGGGCCCGACCCGGAGGTAGAGTCCGGACCAAGAAAATGAGTGGAACCGATGGTAGTGTAGTGGGTGGTGCCGATTTGGGTGGCAGCGTCTTGACAGGGATTAATGGAAACCCGTTGGGGGTTTTGGCACGCCAGCTCGGACTTCCCCTTCATAAGGTGAGGGACATTTGTCCTCTATACTTGCCTAATGGTAGAATGGTTAACTCAGATGTCGATTCAAAAGTCGAGGTTTCGTTTAATAAATTGTTGGATAGAGTTTGTAAGCTTAGGCAGGGAATCATGGAGGAAATTAGGAGTGTAGATGTTTCTTTAGGTTCGGCTTTAGAGGCGTTTAGGCTCGTGTATAAAGTGGCTGAGGAGCCATTAGAGCGGATGCTATTAGACTGGCATTTGGCGAATCTCGAGTATGCAAACGCGACATTGATGTCGAATTTGTCCATGGCCTTTTGGGATCAAGATGACCCGTACGAAATGGGTGGCGATCATTGTTTTATACCCGGAGGAAATGAAAGCTTCATCAGAGCTTTGGCCGAGGAACTTCCGATTTTTTATAATTGTCCGGTGAAAAGCGTGCAATACGGAAGGGATGGAGTCGTGGTTCATGCAGGAAGACAAGAATTTCGTAGTGAAATGGTTCTTTGCACAGTCCCATTAGGAGTGCTAAAAATGGAATCAATCGCGTTTGTACCCGAGCTTCCTCAACGGAAGAAAGATGCTATCGAGAGATTAGGGTTCGGGTTGTTAAACAAAGTTGCCATTTTGTTCCCATATGATTTTTGGGGTGGAGAGATAGATACGTTTGGGCATTTGACAGATGATCCTAATATGAGGGGAGAGTTCTTTTTGTTCTATAGTTATTCTGCGGTAGCCGGTGGACCACTTCTCATTGCACTTGTGGCGGGTGAGGCTGCTGTGAAGTTTGAGAACATGTCACCCGTAGAATCTGTAAACCGAGTTTTGGAGATTTTGAAGGGTATTTTTAGCCCGAAAGGAATTGCGGTTCCTGACCCTGTTCAAGCAGTTTGTACTCGTTGGGGTCAGGACCCGTTTTCGTATGGATCGTATTCTTATGTTGCGATTGGTGCTTCAGGAGATGATTATGATATTCTTGCGGAGAGTGTTGATGATAGACTTTTCTTTGCTGGAGAAGCTACTAATAAGCAGTATCCAGCAACAATGCATGGGGCATTTTTAAGTGGGATGAGAGAAGCTGCTCAAATAATGAGGGTAGCAAAGAGGAATTCTATTGCTTCATCTGAGAAATTGAGTTCTGTTAATCATGAAAGCAATGATGTGAATCTGGGTCCAGTGTAATGTAATTGTTTTATCTTTAATGTAATTGTTTTATCCTTACTATAGTAAATTTAACTTATTGCCAAAAAAAAAAAATGGTATAGTAAATTTAACATGGTTTAGTTAGTTTTAATCTTAATTATCATTTACCTTTTGTGTATTTGGTGATTGACTTGCTATTTACATTTGATTGATTCTTTTTTGGTTAATTGTTCTATGATGTGGATGACTATCAGCATTGGACAAGAATGTGGAACAATTTTTTTTTATTCTTGATGTCTTTAAAGCTAGTCTTTCAATAGCAAGAATTTCTAACAATCTGGCTTCCAATGCGCTTTTGTTTTGTATGAAATGCCATAACACATTTAGGTTAAAATATGAGTCTTAAAACAAAAGATAAACTTTTAGGAGGAAGTTAAAATGTTAGTTATATCATTGCGAATAAAATAATCTAATTTTTATAATATTGTCGAAAATTTAATTAGTCATAAATTTGTAAAATAAGAGAAAGTTTGCCATCTAAATGTGTTGAACCATGAAAATTATTTGATCGTGGGTGGACTTGCGATAATTTACATGTATTAGTATTTTAAGAGTAGCTATTACATTTAATATGTTGATTCGTTTTATTGACCAATTTTACTTTGATAAAGATTGTTGAAACACTGGATAGTCATTTAATATTTGATATTACGTGGTTTCTGTGAACACCCAAATGTAAGAATTTCGAATATAATACTATTTGTCGGATGTTTATAATAAACCGACCTTAGCTCAGTTGGTAGAGCGGAGGACTGTAGTTGATCATAGCAATCCTTAGGTCACTGGTTCGAATCCGGTAGGTCGGAATTTTTAATATTCACTCTATTTTTTTCCTTTCCTCTATCTTTCTCACTTTTTTGTCCACCTTTTTTTTTTCTTTTTAAATACAGTTTCCCTCTCAAAATATTGAGGTGGTATTAAAAATAGAGTATCACTCGTAATACTTACCCCCATCTGTTACAGTTTCGTAGTTTTTATTCCAAAAATATCCATGTCCTTTTCATAAATAATAAATTTCTTTATTAATTATGAATTCATTCATTCACCAAACAATATTATGGTTTATTTTTTTCATTTATTTAGGTTCTACCTTTTTTCGATCTCATAATTTTTCTTTATTTTCATCACATTTTTTTCTAACCAAAGGAAACTAAAGTAATGTAGAAATTGAAACAAATATTGTTTGTTGATAGATGAATTCAAAATTAATAAAGTTTCTTTTTTATAAAAATGAAGAAATTGAAACATAATATTGTTTGGTATCAAACTTGAATTTTGTGAGAAAGAATTTGAAGGAGAATTACTCAAGATTTGGAATAATAATTCGTAGAGAATGAGATAATTATCACCAAATAAAACCTCAGAAAAATATAAATAAATAAATTTAGATAGAATAAAAAAATTGAAACATAAAATAAAGAAAACGAATTGAAACATGAATAATGAAAAAAATGAGATGAAAATAAAGAAAAAAATTGAGACATAAACCGAATGAAACACAAGAAATGAATAAATTGAAACATAATATAGTTTGGTGGATGCATTGATGAATTCATAATTAATAAATATTTTCTTTGAAAATTTAATAAAGAAACAATTTATTTGTTATAAAAGAGGCGAGGGTAGTTTTGGAATAAAATGTTCAATACTATAATAGAGGGAGGTAAATATTATAGTTAATACTTTAGGAGATAATTAATTCCACCTCTATACTTTAAGGGGAAAAAAATGTATTTCATCCTTTTTTTTCTAAGTCCTCTCTCTTCGTGTATAAAAACTATAAATTACCAGCTCTAGTTCTACGCATAGGTTTTTTGATTTTGACTTTATTTGAAATAAAAATAACATCTTTTTGCAAGTATAACAGAAAATAAAAGCACATCAACATATGAGGAGATATACACATGATGAGGAATTGAGGATATGTAATTTTGATTTTTGTAAACTAAATTGAGTTTACATTCATCCTACCCTAGTGAATTATATTCATACGAATTGAATGATAAACATATGTGCATAAGAGGATAAAATGTTGTCATCTTATACACGGGGATAGACATAATTTCCCTAAAATGATTGGCAAATTCAACGATGACGATAAGTTTTTTATTTTTTTATTTTTTTTATTTTTTTTTATCACCTTTACATTTCCTTCGCATAATCGCATGCACAATTTTAGTCAGACTTAGAGAACTAATGTCACAATACTTTTTATCTAAAACATTACTAGGAAACTTAGAGAGCAAATATAATTCACTAGGTTTAAAAAAAAAAAAATTCTAAAATATTATTACTTTTTTTCTTTCTTTAGAATATACACCCTTCATTAGGATATTACTTCTAGAATATTATCTCATCCAAGTTAATATTGTGATATCGCTAACTTTTCAATCATTGATAATTACACCAACATAAAGATATTTCAAAATTTGAAATTTATATATTTTTTTCTTATATAAGGGGTAATTTGTCAAGCTTATACAATTATGCAAGGGTAAAATGTCACATACAAATAAGAAATTTGATACATATTTAATAGCAGGTGGAGAAATATATTTTATTCTAAATAATACTACTTAATTCTAAGGCGTTCGTAAGTAAATCCAATTCCGTAAATAATTGTTCATGAAATTATCATCGAAATTATGTGAACCCTATATTTTTAGTATCCTCACTATTATACGGACATCATTGACGCTCTTATATTCAATGAATAAGGTAATATCATGTAAATACTTTATAATAAAACATTTTATACTCGAAAGAAAAAAAAAATTATAGGAAAGAAGATTAGATTAATCTCAGAAAAGGTGATCCAAACATATAAGGATATATTCGTCTTTTACATACATGATAACCCCAAGAGAGAAATCAGAAATGTAATTTAATTCAGCAAATACATGTGTCTATTAAATTTTTTAGGAAAAAAATTAAACATTTTATTATTATTTCAGACTAAATTAGATATTTACAATAAGGCAAAATTGCAAAAATGGTCTCAAACTAGTCACTGATTTTGAATTTTCGTCCCAAACTATTTAATTTGGCGAATTTCGTCCCGTAATTTAATATTTTTTTGGAATATCGTCCCACCATAATTATAAGACGGAATTGCGCATTTGCTGATGAATTATCACATGGTTGCTTAAGTGTCATGACATGGTAAAATTTAACATGAATAATTATATAATATTGCAGAGTTCGTCCCAAATTAATTACAAGATTGAACGTTATTTTCATTAAATTAGAAATTTAATATTGGGACTATTTTCCATACAAAATGGTAAATTATGGAATAAAATTTGACGAGTTGATATAATTTGGGACGAAAAATAAAATTAGTAATTAGTTTGGGACGATATTCCAAAAAATTTTAAATTATGAGACTAAATTCGTCAAGTTAAATAATTTGGGATGAAAATTCAAAATCAATAATTAATTTGTGACGTTTTCTATAATTTTACCTTACAATAAATATACCTACTTGTAACTACAGAGAAAAATTTAACGCTGCCACTTCACTTTCCCCACTCATCATCTCCTCTACTCTTTACTTTACCTTCCCCATTTTCTCCTTCACTTTCTCCATTTTCAAATGTAGCGAAAAATGGCAAGCATCGCCGCAACTAACCCCCCTCCGCCGCCGCCTTCATCCTCCCTCAGCGGCGGTGGAATTGAACTTGACGCCATTAAACACATAGACCTCAGCCAGCTCTCCCAGTCAGAATTACAAGCCCTTTCTTCATCCTCCGACTCCGTGCGACGTACGGACGACGTTTTAACCCCAAACCTCGACCGCTCAGTATTCAACGAGTCCGCCGGAAGCCGCCGCCAAACATACTCCCGTCTCCACCACCGCTCTCACTCTCGTTTCCCCGGCCTTAAACCCCACCGTCAACCCTACCCTTCTTCCGACCCCGTAAGTCACTCAATCGTCCACTTCCTTAAACACTTCCTCAACGGCAATCACAATCCTCCCCCTCCTCCGCCCCTTCCACCTCCCCCGCCTCAGGAGGAGGTGGTGGTGGAGCCGGTGAAGGAGTTAGGGTTTCTAGGGTTACAAGAGAAATTTAAAATTAAGCGTAAAAGGGGGAGGAAGAGCAATAATTTGAATAAGAGGAGGGTTTTGGAGAATGGAGTTGGGGTGGAGCTGAAGAAGGTAAATGAAAAAGGTGATGTAGTGGATTTTGCGAAATTGGACGAGAAGGGAGATGAATTGTATGAGGAGGAGTTGAAGAGGAGGACGGTGGGGTTGGACACTGAGGAGGGTGTTTTGGGGTTTTTGTCAGGTTTGGAGGGACAATGGTGTAGCAGGAGGAGGAAGAGGAAGTACGTGGATGCGGGTGTGTTTGCGGATGTGTTGCCAACTGGTTGGAAGGTCTTGCTTGGACTCAGGAGGCGTGATTACCGTGTCTCTGTTTATTGCCGCAGATACATAAGGTTGTGGGGTTTTAAGTGTTATTCGATTATTGTTTTAATTATGTGTATGAGTACATGGCTTCATTTGATATTTTACACGTAAATGTACATAAAAAACTCTATAAGATTGGGCACAAAAGCTGAGATGATCAGCTTCTGGAAATCTGGCTGGGACTCTGATATTCTCACTCAGGAAGTTGTGACTTTAAGTGTTGTCATTTTAGACAACCTTTTCATATTTGTGTTTCTTGAAATGTAGTGGCCTTTTGTTCGTAGAAATTAGGTCCCCTGTTCACTTCTTTTTTATTAGAACATTTCATCTTCATCGTGACTTTATTCTTGCTGCAATTAAATGGTTTTAGAGGTTGAGTTAAATTTGGTGTGGGAATAAATTTGTTATCTGTTCATTCAAAGGCTCCGGTCATGTGATTTCTGGAGATCAATTTTCTTTTCATGCTGGCTTATTTATTAGACAACAATTACTAGCTCAATGTGTAAACTGACAGGTAATTTATTCCTACTTCATTGCATAGTGCTATAGATTTTGTACTCTTGCAATCTGCAGGCATGTAAGATTTAAATAATCGACTTCCTATTCAATGGCCTCGGCATCTGATTCATTCAGTCGGTTTTTAGTATGATTCTTATTCTGACATCTTAGGACATCTGAGATAGTTATATCCATTTTGGCCGCCTGCATGTATTTATCTTTGGCGTAATACTCTCACTTGACAAAGGGATGAATTGATGAGTGTTGACTGAAGGTCAGACATGCTTCTTGCCATGGAGAAAAGTTTTTATCAGGAGCAATTAACGATGAAGCATTTGGTTGCCTCTGGATAAGAAAATTTGAGACTGGTTTTTTAAAATTATCTAGAGGATCTACTAGTATACAATAAATGGTAGACGAGAAATATGTCACTCTTGGCTTTGTACGACAGTTTGATGTTGTCCTACTACGTGGAGAGATGATATTTATCACTAATGTATAAGGAAAGCACTATGGATAAAGCCTAAAGGAAGTAGTTAAAAGAACGAGCAAGTCTGTGCTACGAAGTAGGGCTGAGCACGGCTCGGTAAACCGACCGAACCAGATTTTTGGTTCGGTAATCGGTTCTCGCCTCAGAACCGATCCTGGTTTTCGGTAAAACCGGTCAGTTTCCCGTACCGAACTGGTTATACCTATTTAATTTTTTTTTTAAATATTGAACTTATCTATAGATTTATATACAGCCCAAAATCCAAACTAATTTCTTTCTTTCATCTATACCAATAAAACCACCCATTCCCAATTTCATTAGACCTAAGTACAAGAGCCCCGCCGCCGCCTACAGGCTACACCAGCCCACTCCTCCTCCGCCTACAGCAGGGCCGCCGCCGCCTACAGCAGCCCAAAGTTGGGAGCAATTTGCAAGAAACCTCTTTACATCCAAAGAGAAGATTCAACTACAGGTGATGTGATTTAGGTTAATTTAAAGATTCAAGAGAAGTTGGATTTGACATGGCTAATTAATGAGGTTCGATTCGAGTAGATAAATTGAAATTGGTAAGAAATGAATATAATTGAAAAATTAAGGTTGTGGCAGCCATGTTTGGAGTTTGGACTGCATATACTTTTGACTTTTTAGTTTGTTGTTTTGTAAGAAGTTGGAGGCTTGGAGCTTATTTCAATTCTGGACAGAACCGGACCGAATCATCAAGATTGCTAGGTGAAAAACCGGTACATTCGGTAAATTTTGGACCGAACCGGACCGAATATGGTCCAGTAAACAATCCTCGATTTTTCAGGACCGAACAGGCCTAGAATCGAACTTCGGTTCGGTTTGGTCCGGTTCGGACTGAATGCTCAGCCCTACTACGAAGTATCATTGTTGTTTTAGGGAACTTATTGATTTTCTGCTATTATTAAGCTGCTAAACACACGAGTATAATGACTTCCATAATCGGGGCATTTTGACGCTCATGCATCCAACCATGCATGCCATTATTATTTATACCTCAAATAGATTCACACTTATGTCTTGTAAAAAGTATTATGGTTGTGTACATGAATTTCTTTTCCTTAAATAGAAATTCTTATATATGTGGTCAACGAAATCAGGCAACAACGTTTATGTGGGTACGTATACTCATATTACGTCAAAGTTGGCATGCAAGTGGTGTCTAATGTCATACCTTCAAAGAAAGTCGTACACAAACAGACACATTTCAGGCAAGAAATGTATAAAATGCATTACTGGATTAATGCTTGTAGTCTTTAGTACCTCACACTTATCATACATCTAATAACTATCATTTGGTGAATTCAATCATTGCTTGAAAACTTGATGAACTGCAATGAATTCTGACTGGGTTGGTCCATTGATTCACTGAATTTTGGCTTTGACTTATGTGCGGTGGGGTGGGGGTGGGGGTTAAATGTGGGATGTATGAGTGGCAGTGGAATATATGAAAAACCCCTTTCTGTAAGCTTTAATTTCATAAGCATGACTAGGTCCTTCTTGATAAGTATTGTATATGTAACACATGTTTCTTTGTAACTGAGAGTGGCTCATGCAAAAGAACATATTTGCTTGTAGGTATTAGTTCTTTTGACAAGATGATTTCGAAAGTTACAGAAAGCTATCCATTGTATTTTCAGTTCCCTTAAGTTTGTGTTTCACCGATCAAGATAAATGTGCCTCATGCATCAAAATTTTAACTCAAATTTATCTTAAAGTAGCTATGTGAAGATCACCTTTGATCTAGCCATGCAAAGAGATTTACATTTTTACGTAATATCCATTTCTGGAAAATTTTAGTCAGCCATCCTTTTTTTCTCTCTCACCGTCTGGATTTTTAGTTATCCAGTTGCTAAGACGATAGACAGCTTTCTTTTCTTTTCAGTGTCCTATATTATTTTTGTGGCTGCCTGGGATTTTGTTCCTTGCAATAATTTCTAAATGTGGTCTCATCTTTACTGTCGTTGTAAGTGTCACTATCTCAGCTTTGTTGAGAATGAGTTTTTTCATGATATTCTCATTTATTGTGGCTGTTCTCAACTCTATTATTTGAGATTTTGAATATAAATTTTGTCTTTTACCGAACCAAATCCAAGGATACCAGGTCTTGTGAATTAATGATGCTTAGATTCTGTGTCTCTGGAGTATGCCTATGAAGAGGAATGCATGATCCGCAAAGCGCGTCCTAATTTCCAATGTTTTGTTGGTCTCGTTGAATACCTTTTTAATTAGTAGTGAAGAGTGCACACTAATAATATTTTGGGCTCAGCTAGGCCCGGCCTCCGCGCCTTTGCAGCTTTCTGCGCCATAGTCTACCATTTAGCGCGCAATGTGTGCTATTTGAGCTAAAACGCTTTATCACATGTAAGAGTAATGTTAAGGAAAACATATGGTGCAGTGGCTTTAGATCCAAATAGGGGGCGCCGTTAACTAATATGCCTCTTAAGCACTCTGCCACGTCATTCTTCATAAAAAATCTCTCTTCTTCTAACTTGTTTTGTGTGTTTCTTTCATTCCCAGCCCCATTGGCCAACAGTTTATGTCATGCAGAGAGGTTGCGTCCTTTCTGAAATCCTATTTTGGGGGTAATGATGCAGATCAACGTAGGGATCAAAAGACTTGTAGCATTCAACAGACATATGCCGTGTCTTCTGAAAAGGTAAACATATTAATGTGTTAATTATATTTTGCAAACCTTCGTAAAATGATATTAACTGAAGGTGCAACAGACCGTGCGGCCCGCTGACAAGACCGTCAACATGGTGCATGACACAGTAGCACATATAACTTCAGCCAAACCTCTATCTGATGTACTTCAGAATGATGATTGCTTGTTTGGCATTGAAAACCTCCCAGAAGTTCAAGTTCGAGATATCTTTGAATGTTCCAAATGCAACCTAACTTTTGATGAGAAGAATGTATACTTGCAGCATCTGTTCTCACACCACCAGAAGACCACTAAGAAATACAGAGTTGGGACACCTGTCGGAGAGGGTGTGATAATCAAAGATGGAAAGTTTGAATGCCAGTTCTGCCACAAGGTTTTTGAAGAAAAGCGCAGTTATAGTGGTCATGTAGGTATCCATGTGAGGAACTCCGGAAAAAATTCTAATGAGCTATCTACTCCCATCACTGTCCACAAAGATGATGAATCTCCTTTGCAGGAGTCATTGCCCTCTAGCTCATCAAAAATGGATGCTTTGGTTGAAATTGCCGAAACTTCTGTTTTTGAAACTCCAAACATGGGAACTAGTGAGCAAACCATAATCAATCAATCAGTTGAGGTATTGAATATAGAAGAATCTCAAGCTGCCTCCAGCGGTCATGAAGCTAATCACCGTTCAGATCCTATTGAAATTGACACTCAAGATTTCAATGCCAACACAGCTCCGCTCAAAGACTTGAATCACGATGACCAAGCCATGACCGAAAGTAATGCCTTGGTGAGCAATGATTACCAATGGAACATTAATGTTAATACGGATCTGAATTGCGATTCCGGTCAGGTCAGGTCAAGTGACATTGAAAAGTTTGGTAACAGTAATTTGGAGATGGGTCTTAGAAGTAATGATCATCTAGAAGATACACCTGGTCTAACTGTTGAAGATATGGATTTTCAGGATGGGGTTTCTGCAGTGCCCTTGGTTCAATCATTTCAGTTTTTTCCTCCCTTTGATTCTACGTCAAATAAGGTGACAATATCGTTTTAATTCTTGTTTATGTGATAAAGAATATTTATGTACTCGCCTTTTTGGTAAAATGATACTGGCAGCAAGACATGTTTAGTCTGGCTATAAGTCTTTTTGCAAATGTTAGAGACCTATATATAGACTTGTAAAACAAACATTTTAGAAGTGTATATGCAGTAGTTATCTTCTAAGTTACCTTAACATTGATAAATATTTATTTTTCCATGCTATGATTATGTGCAGGTAGAGCATGAATTCTCCATAGTTGATCAGAAACTTGAGAATGTTACAGGATTTGAGGAGCTGAGATTTGACGACATTGAGCCCTTTAAGTATGGTTTTGAGAATGGACAAGAGTTGCCATGTCTGCCAGAAGTTTCCTTGAATATGGGAAATGTTGGCGGGATAGGAGATGGGTTTAATTCTTCAGTTAGATTTCATACAGAGGAAGTTATGTTGAATACACTGGATACAAGTCAGTTAACTGTGTGTGTATGGTGCAGATCAGAGTTCAAACTTGAGGGTATTGAATCAGAAACTCCATCAGATTCTATTGGCTATATGTGTCCAACCTGCAAAGCTAAAATATCGGGCCACTTTGGTGGTGGTGGTCTGTCGTTTGATCCTCATGCGTTTTGATTATTTTGCGTTACCTCCCACTGCTTTCCCTGGTAACTTTTCTCCTACATTAATTCTTTTTTTGAGAAAATAAATGATCTGAAATCCTTCAAATGTTCTACTTTATTCTTGGGATGCTACATTGAGAAATGCGTTTGATCCAATATGTTAACTTACTCTATTGACTTACCATGGATCCATATTGACTACCTTTACTTTTTTAAATATGCATAGCAACTGTTGTTTAAACACTAATCAGGAGTTTTTAAGGCTACATTGACAATTACAGTTGATTTCATTTTCTTTTATTGCATTGTAGGTCTGATTCTTTTGAGGAATCTGCTGGAAGGAATGAGCCTTTTCTTTCTTTGTACTGTATGTGTGACTACTAAAGTGGTGAAGATCAACTAGTTATCGTTTCCGTGAATTTACTGCTGTCCTGTTAGTGAGCTAATTTATATAAATCTTTGAATGTAAATGTAATTTATCATATCTAGTCTATATGACCTATGAATTGCCCAGACTTGATACAGAAACTCTCTTAACAGTAGTATACACGTGTATGTAGCCTTTTTTGAGGTTTCAGAAACATGTACTGGAAAATTAGAGAACTGATGCGCTTGTTCTGATGAAGTGCCTATGATTTCCTATTTTGAGGCATCTCTAATGACACGGGTTATACCCTTCACCCCATCCCTCTCCAATGACTCATTCTATCGAATCCATTTACTTACAACACCCTGTAGTACTTATTATAATTAAATCAAAAATAAATTTAAAATTGATATGCCCTCTCCTTAGTCATTAGATATGCCCCGATATGATTTCATCCAATGCATAATGAACACTTTTTGTGCATTAATTGACTGGTAGCCTAATATTTTCTGGATGAAAATGGGTCGGAAGATTATGGTTCACTTGGATAGGCTTGTTGATTTTTTTTTTGTTAATGATATTGTTAAAATTAAGTATTTTAAATGCACTGTTTAGATATATATAATCTAAGCTTAATTATCTAATTAGTATAAATCTTGATATTTCGCATATGTTTTTAAGATAGATTTGAGTTTGACTTATTTAAATGACTAGCAAAAAACAGCTAATACAACTTAACAGAACCTAAAAAATCAACAATATTTTGCTTATTTAAGATAGATTTGAGTTTCCACTAAGCAGTGGAATATGCAAAACGTGGGATTATTTTGCTTGGTGGTTTGAGAATCTCCGACGCTGTTCATCCATCTGTTCACCGAAGAAAAACGTGGGATTAATCCAGACAGATACTAAATGTATAAACATAGATGTTCGTATCCAAGATTTATTTCACAAAACAATACTTTAAATCAGTGAAAAACGGCATCTGGTTCTTCAAACTGTCCCAAAAGACATGTCGCAACAAAAGGATTATTCAACTAGAGCATAACATTCATTTGAGATGAACAAAGAAAAAGCACTTGTGTTCCATCTTTAAAACGTAGATTAACATTCCAGTAAGTCAAGAATACACGAGGTGACTAGATCCCCTAAAGAAATCCAGAAATTATAGTGTGAGTTAAGGAGCTAAGTAAATGGTAAACATGAACAATTAAAAATCATCCAACCAACGAGTAAGTGAATAGATTCTGGTAAATGGAATTCCATGAAGTGGAAGAAGAGCTCCAAAATGTACAGGCAAGAATCCAAAGTCAACTGGAACCACCAAAAAAAAAAATGAGGTCCAAAGGTATGCAGAAGGTGCATGACAAATTACTTAAATCTGCAACATTCCGGTCTTCATTCAAAACTTGGAAATAGGAAGGAGTTGAAAGATTTTCCTGCTTAATTTCAATGTTAAAACTATTTAGGATCAGCAAGTCCAAATAAAATTATATACATGCAACTTCTTTTTATCATCATATATACATTTTAATAAGAGTTCTCCTGAGCAACAAGTCTCGACTTACCACATGCGTACAACATAATCACTTACCTGCAAGTTCTAAGGCAACTTAAATTCTTAATCTTACGTTGCAGATTTGTTGACCAATTACCTTTGTCAGGTCCAGACAATTTTTCACAGTCGAAGCTTCTTGCACCATAACACTGTACGCAGAACAAAGGGGGGTTTCAAAGATTGAAACATGACCATAATAACTTCAGTAACTTCCTACATGCATTCATTCATAATAAAAAAAATGATACAGAAGTAGTAGAGGTCACATATCATCAGCGACTTGTTCATATATATTCATGAATGAAAACTTCTACCCTATGATTATTCTATTAAGATGATAGTGACGTAGTTGCAAATAGTTCAACGAATAATCGTGATCTACATGCAATTTCTTTCCATGATGATTTGATCAACCAGCTAACAGAGCTGTAACCTTCCAACTTAATCAAAATTCTACAACACTAATGTTGTCTTTGATCCTAAACCACCATTAACACATAGACAACATTTCACTAATTTCAACGTTAATAATAAAGTGGGTTTATATTGAATTTGCGAAAATATAAATTTCTAGATCATAAATGAATGATATTATGGTACGTAAAATCCATTTAGTTTAAACATTATTAGCTGGTTTTCTAAAGTGTAGCACGTGCCTCTATTTCATATATAAGTGGTTGTGATATTCGAACAACAAACCTATTTTTGGTCCGACTCTAATACCAAATTAAATGACCACCTCATTCTTATTTTCATACATTCATTTCAAATCATCGAATTAGTATTAAATATTCTGGTCCGGGAGAATCAAACTATTTTATTGACACTCAAATGAGAGGCATATAGGCAAGGGGTTCTTAATCCACTAAGTGAAAAGGACTGAATCAGATTCCCAGGTATCTTCCTTAGTGGAGTAAAGCAAGCCAATATTCACACTTTCTTAAATGTTTATATCTTATATATTAGATCTGATCTCTAGGAAGTGCATACATGGAAATGGCAAGTAAGAGAGTGAGATGCAGTTATTGTGGTATGCAGATAAAGGTGACGACTGCACATGCTATCCAGTGTCAAGTATGTCAAAATATCACCCAACTTCAACCTAATGGTGAAGCCCACTACTCAATTCGCCATGCAATCAAGGGTCTATGCTATAAAGCTTCTAGCAAGCTTAATACAATGGTAGAAACAGTGTATACCAACTCTGGATCAGGGACATCCAGTTTCGGGAATCACCCACAACTGGCTAGACCCTCGGTATCAGTGGTTCCACATTCAGCTCATGGAAAGAAGCGAGCAGTCCTATGCGGAGTTAGCTACTATGGTCAGAGATACAAGCTAGAAGGAACTGTCAATGATGTCAAGTGTATGAGTTATTTTCTGATCCAAAAGCATGGGTTTCCAAGTGACGCAATACTTGTCCTCACTGGTACTAGAGTTTTTAAGTAGCTTTTTGACTTCTCCCTGTTTATATATAGAGTCGTACAAATACATCACCCTGGCTCGATAAAATTAGTGTTAAATCCTTTCTCTCCCCCCCCCCCCCCCCACACACACACACACAGACCAAAAAAAAAAAAAAAAAGCTGCAAACAACGGTGCAACTTTTGGCTTAAAATAAAGAATTAGGCACCAGTTGAAACTAAGTTTTCAAACAAGCTGCAAGCTCACACAAAATATTACCAAATCAGGTTACTATTCTTTCCCCTTATATAAACTGATGGCTTAAAATGAAGAAAAAGGACTCTTAGTGCATAGTAGTTCCCAAAACTGTAAATTGGCCACCAATACCAAGTTAGTTGCAGTAAAAAACAAATCTTACTGCTGCTCCAATTCTGATAGATATTCTAATCAACATGCAGAAGAAGTGTCAAATCCGTCCTTGATCCCAACAAAGAACAACATCAGAAAGGCCTTGCAATGGCTGGTTCAAGGATGCCAATCAGGGGACTCATTGGTATTTCACTTCTCAGGTCACGGTTCACAACAACTTGACATGAAAGGAAATGAAGTAGACGGCTACGATGAAATGTTATGGCCAGTAGATCATCAGAGTGAAGGAGCAATACTTGATGATGAGATAAATGCAACCATTGTGAGACCACTACCACACGGAGTTAAACTTCATGCAATAATTGATGCTTGCCACAGTGGAACTATTCTTGATCTGCCACTTGTATGCAAAATGAACAGGTCAGTATTACGATTTTCTAACTCCCATTGAACTCTGAAAAGATCACTATGCTATTTTGGCTGTAGGGATGGATTCTATCTATGGGAAGATCATGGTAGCCATTCATCTATTTATACAGGCACCAAAGGTGGACTAGCTGTATCTTTAAGCGCGTGTGCTGATAATCAACTTTCAGTAGATACTACAGTAAGTAATCATCTTTTTCATCCTGTGCCATATGTATATCTTTTCTCCAGAAAAGCTATGGTTCTGCTCCATCATTTCAACTCTCGTGAGCAGTTGGGACTTCAAATGTTTTTCTAATACAATATGTAATATTTATTCAACTATCTAACAACAAGACTTTTTAAACTACACACTATAATTTGAAGAAAGTAGAATAAGATTAAGAGTAACACAAAACTGAGAGAGAGAGATAGAGAGAGAGAGAGAGGAAAATATTTTGAGAAATGTACTTCTACTGTTACAATTCTGTTTGTGTTATGGCCTGCAAAAATAAAAGAATCTATTTTAAGGTGGTTCAGATAAAATGGGACATTCAAGCAACCAAAATACAGTTTAGGATTAGTAATTCTTTTCGCCAATACTACTTAACTTAAAATGCATCATCACAATTTATTTAGGATTTGTCATAGTGATAGGTAAAGACGGTATCATATAACATATCCATAAAATTTAAATCAAACTTAACAAATCTAGAAAGGATATCCTCTTCTTCAGCAATCTAGTTACCTAGTGCTTAATAAATGTGCAGGCCTTTTCTGGCAATACAGCAACTGGTGCCATGACATACAGCTTTATACAAGCTGTACAAAACGAGCCTGGATTAACATATGGTCGCTTATTAAATGATATGCGCCGCAATATACATGACATTAGAAAAGGTCTCTTGAATGGCCCTGTTGCATCTCTCGTGAAGAGAGTATTGCGCCCAGAGTTATCACAGGTAATCTTTTCAATTCTGCACAACTTAATAATATAGGTCTCGAGCAAAACTTGTTTTCTTTTCTACATTATTTAAGGCAGGAAGAATTCATGATGACAGGGTAAATTTCTCAACTTTAAAAGCAAAATACTCCGTATAACAGAAGGGTAAACTATCTGCAAGCCCTCAAGCTCAAGTATACATAGTTTGAACAATTGACACCGTAGATTTTTTATTTCCTCAACCAGCAGCCTCATATTGTTAATTGCGATCGGTCAGGATTTTTTTTTCTTAATCATGCATTAAATGTGTTTAATGAAATTAATAGACTGTGCGGCCAAGACAAAGTCTAATCCCTATTTTAGGTCACGTTGATGAAAAAATGAAAGAAGAATATATACCGCTAAAAGATCTCCAGCAAATAAAAGGTATGGGATCACCACCGTGGTTTGCACCAAGATTAGAATGGCCAACTGCAAAGGAATTACATCATTTTAAGAGCATTCAGGCTTCCTTTAGTTTCTAAATAATCTTTTGTCACGGTAATCCTATAACAATGATATGATTGAGCTTTAAACACATCATACAACTTGGCTGTAGACAGATTGTACATCACCATAACCAATTCAGGAATTTGGTTGAAAGGGATACATGAGGTTAAGTGATGAAATAATAGATAAAGAGCTATTCTCGAAATTGAGCATGAATATGATTCGAGAAAAGCATGTTTACAACAATATCTGTTTTATGCACACGTAAATTTATTTGATGCATAACTACTACGTGATCTTAAATAGTAAATCTGGTGAGCTTTAATCATTTTCCCTGTTGACATGTTTGCAGGTGCCTCAACTGTCTTCATCCGAGACATTTGACATTCACTCAAAACAAATTGTTCTGTAATTTTGAAACGTCCGGGTAATGTATTACCGTAATCACTCCACGAAATGATCCTTCCGGGTGATTCATGAATCATTTCATGCAGAATAAAATATAAATGAATTACATTTACGTAGATTATGTGATCTATTACTGTTACTATGCATTTGTACTTCATGAATTGGGTAAAAGTGAAAGGAATTTTTTTTACATCAAAGTGCAATTTATCGAACAGGTAGAAAGCACATATTGACTACTGCATGAGCTCTTACCTCTTAGTAAGCCTGGAGATGGCGCATTCATAAGTTGACAAGTCACTCAAATTTCAGTATCCCCTGGAATAATTCTGGCTGGTTCACCCACAATACCACTTCACCTGAACTTGAATTGATCTTTATTTAACCTATATATCCTATTTCACATGCGAGTCTCTAGTGTTATATTAAAAAAATGATATAATAACGATATATGCACTGCTTAATTATTCACAATAATATAGTAAACTGAGTATTTAATTAAATAAAATAAAAATTCTTATACATGAAATGAAAGTTCATGATACATTAACACGAATATATAATTGCCTAAATTACAGTTATTGCCGGCTGCGAGAGGCGTTTACCCGACGGGTGTAGCAAGTGCGGAGGTCCGGCCTCGGAGGCGGAGCAATTAGTGAAATGGTGGATCCAAAGGGAAAGTACCTTTTCTTGCTCATCCTCTTCATCCACCGTCTAGATTATCTCCTCCAGTATTCTCTAGAGCTCCGCCCTCTCCGCCGTGTTAAAAATTGGCGCATCCGTGCCGTTGTTTGCGCGGCAGCCATGAGATTAGCATTTTCATCTATGTTTGGTTAATATGCTGCAGCTCTTCCGAGGCTGCGGTTATTCTTCCTTTTTCTTCTCCGTTGCCCATTTCTTTTGCTTGCTTGAATAAAAATGAGAAGTAAAATAGGATAAATAATTAATGATAAATTGTTTTGATTAGATTTAGGCATGGCAAGATGGGTCTGGATCCGCAGGTCGGTCTGTGACTCGTCTAGGCCCGTTCAAATCCAATCCGTTAATTTTTTACGTTTGTTGGGTTGGGTTGATTTTGGGTCAGCTTTATAATTAATGGATCTTTAATGAGTTTCCTAGTGGGTCTGTTAATGGATAACGATTCTTGTAAAAACAAAAGAAAATAAAATATTGCGCCCAATTTAAAAGCAACTTTGCTACTATCTTTAATTCCAAAAAGAATTAGAAAATCATATTATATCTTGTTTGCTGTCATAAAATTGAAGGCCTAGACCCAACGTTTATTATTTTGTAATTACTAACTCATTATTTCGAAGAAGAAAAAATTAAATTATTAAAATATCTTAAAATCGTTGATCTTTTCTATACCAATTTCATGGCCACTTTTGACTAATAAAATATTAGTATCGACTTTCGAAAGGGTGTTTTTATTTATTTTTACGCAATATATTTCTTAGATATAAGAGAATAATAAAAATTATATTTTCGAATCATATAATTAATGTTTCATAATTTGCATGTTAACTTTATTCTTTCAAATCTTGGCATCAATTACTCATATTTTTCAACCCATATTACAACAATTTTTTGTGGATTTATGAAGGGAAAAAAGAGATAAGGATTAAAGGGCCGACCCAGACCCATTAAAGACCCGACCCATTTTTGGCCATCTATCACAGACCCATTAATGACCCGACCCGTTTCGACCCGGCCCGACCCGCCCATTTGCCAAGCCTAATTAGATTCAACGACAGCACGAAGTTTTTACATTCACAATATCTTAGTTACATTTTGGGCCTATGTTGATGGGATTTGGCCCGGTTTGGGTTTAGGTCTGGATTTTGCTAGATTTGATCAAAATTCTTTCAAATGAATTTTCACCGGACTCATGAAACTCATGTTAAATTTATTCATAAGTCAACACCAAACTCTTGAAAGCTATAAAATTTTGATTTGACATCTACTATCTATTTTATTTTCCAGACTCCAACATCCAAACACAATCGAAGTGGGATTTCAACTTTTACAAAACCACAAAACCAATCATTCAAAACATAATCAAATTGGGTTTCAAAGGTTTCACCAAAACCACAAAAACCATTTTTTTGAAACCAAGACCCACGAAGCTGAGTAAAAACCCTTCCAAATAGGTCATTTAAGTCTTGAACCCTCAACTTTTTAATCTCTAAAAATTGAGTTTGTCTCAAAATTTTAAATTTATTTGGGTAAACACCGCTCATGATCCTCTTTATCATTAACTTTTTACAGAGTCATTCATCTTAATTTTTTTTTCTCATGTTAGTTCCAACTAAGAGTCTTTTAAAAAAAAAAAAGTTTCTACTAAGAGTTATTCTTACACTTTGGCCTTACAGGCTGCACGTGATGGTATTTTTGTATGTTCTTTGAGATAGTGTTACACTTAAACTCCTAATAAAACCTATATTACATAGTTCACATGACATCGGATCCACCATATTCAACCTAAAAAAGATCAAAGTGACACAAATAAGTTTTAGTAGGGACTAATGTAGAAAAAAACTTACCAGAAACGACTCTGTAAAATATTAATGATAAGGAGGACCATAAGTGGTATTTTATCCAATTTATTTTGTAATTTAAGTCATGTAATTTATAAAATTGTACTAATTAATGTCAATTTTTTTTAAAAAAAATTACATCATCTTTGATAAGAAATAATTAATTTATTTAAATATAGACAAATGAAGCCTAAACCACTACACTACATATAAAATAACAAAGAATGATGCCAAAGTACCTGAGAGCTTAACTAGGGAGCCCTGCAGACGTCGTGTGGTTCAACCGATAAAGCCAAGCTAAGATCGAAGCCGAAGCCGAACTACTAACCGCTTCATCAGCAGCGCACCATCTTCTGAGCCAGCCACCCATAACACCTCCGCAGCCATCTGTTGGATCTAAATCGAATACATAAACATGATGATCATTAGATCTAATTCGATTTAGTACCGAAAACCTTATTGCCTAACCATGTCGATTGTCAAGAGATTAAAAGTAGATCTGGAACTTTAATGCAGCGGAAACTTACCTTGATTCATGCCAGCAATCTTGATGTTATTGATGATTTAGTGATGATGGGTTTTATGATCTTCCACTTGATACACACCTTAAAACCTTAATACTCACGCAGAAAGGGATTGCAGAGAATATGAGTTATGTAACTCTATATTTTGTTGTTGTGTTGTGTACAAGTGGGGATCATAACCCCTTATATATAATAACCTAGTAGGGTTAGTATATGTTTCATTATTTTCAATTCGGCCCTTCATCAAATTGAAAATATCAAATTGGTATCTACACTTTTATTCCATGATAAACTTAATACCTATAGTCCAAAAGTTATCATAATTAGACCACATAATTATGGACTTTTCTTTATAATAGCAATACACACTAAATTAACATATTAGGCCCACATAACCATTGAAATTTTCCAACAATCTCCCACTTGGGCCACATATGTTATCAGATAAATGTGTATATCCTTATGAGCTCAAAATTTGCTATTATTTCCTTAGGTATTCCAAACAATCTCGTCCATTGATTTAGTCGGCAAAGGACTAAAGGAGCTTTCGTCACAAACAACGTAACTAAACCCATCAGTAATCACATACACCAACAAAACCAAATGACATAGATCTATCATGGAGCGTAGCATGAAAATTACATGTAATGTGATCTTAAACATGCCTATTTTCAATTGATCCTCCTTAATCTTTATTGAGATCAACTTTAACATAATTGTACATAGTGCAAAAACTGAAAACCTTATTTCTGCAGAAATATCCAAATATATAAATGGATCCAAAATTAATAACATATAGAGCAGCTAAATCACAAACTCCCACTAAAAACCCGATATCCTCATTTAATATTACACCCATAAGAGCAGTATGCTCAGGAAGACCTTCCGGTAGTAATACTTTAATTAGCGGAACCGTAATCATGGAGTTTGTCCCAATATGCTCTATGAAAATCTGTCAACTATGTACTCTTTAGTTTACAACTAGGAACTTTGCGTCAATATGCATTGACTTTGATGAGCTCCAATTGTTGTCAGAAAATAAGACTGCTAAGTTATTGTCACAATATATCTTTAGTGGTCTTTCTAACTGAATCATAATATGCAACCTAGTGACAAAATTCTGCAATCACAAAACTTGATTGGATGCCTCAACAAGCTACAAACTTTGATACCAAGATGGAGGAAGCTGCGAGTGTTTGTTCGATACTCTCTAAATAGATAGCTTCTCCACTTAACAAACAGTGTTAGCATTATGTGGATCTCCTAATGTTTTGGCATCCACTAAAACTAGAAATCAGAATATCTTATGATCTCTAACTGGTCTGATTTCCGATATGTGAACATTTAGTCTTTAGTTCTTTGTAAATACTTTAAAAATACTATCGGCTGCTTTCCAATGATCCATCCTAAAATTTCTAAATATCTGCCAAGCATTCCAACAATAAATGCTATTTAGGGAGAGAATCATCTGCATTTCTTTAATTTCAAGGTTATTGTTAGGGCACAGATCGAGACTAAATTTGTCACTTTTAGCGATAGGGGTATCTTCTGGTTTACATGCATGCCATGCACTTTTTCTATATAGTTCTTTTGTGACAATCCAAGAATACCTCGAGTGTTGTCTCGATGTATCTGAATCCCTAATACAAAAGAATTTTTCCCCAAGATCTTTCATCTCAAATTTCTTGGTTTCGTGCAACATATTTATATCATTGGTGGCAATTAGTATGTCATCAACATATAAAACCAAAAATACAAATTTACTCCCACTAAACTTTTGGTAAACACAATCTTCAACAGTGTTTGTCTCGAAACCAAATGAGACAATTACTTGATGAAATTTGCAGTACCATTGACGGAAAGCCTGCTTAAGTCCATAGATGGATTTTCTTAATTTGCAAACCATCTTCTTTGGGTCTCCAGACACAAAGTTTTCCGGTTGCACCATATAGATCGTTTCATCAATGTCATCATTTAGAAACGCCGTCTTAACATCCATCTGATGTAACTCAAGATTCAAATGCGCAACAAGAGCCATAATCGTCCTAAAAGAGTCTTTCGAAGATATCAGAGAGAAAGTTTCTTTATAGTCGATGCCTTCCTTTTGAGTAAAGCCTTTAGCTACAAGACGAGCTTTATATCTTTCCACATTACCTTGTGAATCCTTCTTGGTTTTAAATATCCATTTACAACCAATTGGTTTCTTTCCTTCAGGTAATGGGATAAGATCCCAAATTTGATTGTCTTGCATAGACTTGTACTCCTTATTCATGGCTTTAATGCACTTGAGATAGTTAATATCTTTCATGGCTTGACGGAAGTTGATTGGATCATCTTCCCTCAATCCATTATGTGCCTCATTTTCTTGAACAACACTATATAATCATCTAGTATAGCCATCTTTCCTCTCTCTCATGGATCTTCTTAAGAATGGTTGTTCTTGAGGTTGTTGAGGTTGAACTTCAGGTTCAATTATCTCAACTTCAGTTGGGGTTTGATCAACATTGTCTTGTTAAGGTTCCAAATCTGCTTCTCGATTAAATACAAGAATGAAAACCTGAACAATATCAGAAGCAGTAGTAGGAGTCGTAATTGATTCATTCTCAAAGACAATGTTTCTAACCTTATTTCTCCCCCCAAACTCAACATCCTAAAAAATATTGCGTTTCCCATTTGAAAAAATTGACTTTAATGAATGATTATAAAACTTAAAGCCCCTAGATATTTTCATAAAAATGAAAATGCATTAATTATTATCAGATAGTGAATTGGCAGATACTTTAATGGTTACAAAGAACGAATTTTAAGTTAGGCACATATTCACATATTGAATAATTATTTACTTTATGAGAGACATTAATTCAAATAATTATTAAATACATAGCAAGATACCTAGCACAACATTAATATCAAGTCTTTGGACAGTAATATTAATTGTAAGTGGTACTCTTGTTGTAGTGATCGAATGTTGAAAATAAATCCTGTCAAATAAAGAGTCTATCTTTGGATCGACTAATTACCCACATGGACACCTAATAATAATCACACATTCATCACCACAGGTGTATATGCAATTCGGCCAAACATTATCCTTCCTTTGGGCCGGTTTAATATTCGCATGAATTTGCATACACAAATTCATCTTAACATTCTCAATAAGTCAATCTACACAAGAGAGGTCACTTTGGCGACATGTTGCTTCAATTGGTTATATTGAATGTCAAACTGACTGATAAAGTCACTGTTATGTATCAAAATTATTCGAATGTTATTGCCAAATAAGACAATTTCCTTAAAAATATTTCAGCCAAACAGGCCCTTAAGAATAGTAAATTATGAATTTACTGTAAGCCAAACATGCCCATAGGAACATTAATTTCGGATTTGCAGGAGCCAAACAGCCCCTAATTCTGGTAAGGTTTCGTCTTCTTTACCTATTTCTGAAATTGCAGGAAACGTTCCAACGTTGTTGTTTATGCCGTTTGAAGCACGACAAGGACACGATAACATAAGAATCATGATTTCTAACAACAAAATCAGAGAAATCAAGAGCAACAAGATTTTAATCAGTTGAAGAAAACCAAAAGTTCCGACAATTGATTTCACTTTAGCGAGATCGGACATTGACTATAATTCCCCTTGTATTCACAACCATGGAAGTGGTTTCCTTTATTCCTTCATGAGTGGAGTTGACGGCTTGGCGGCATAGATGAAGAAAGCTGTAAACTCAATTTTCCTTTCTTGATTCAACTATTTCCATAGTAGTGCATAGGTATTTCCCTTTTCTTTAATTTCTTAATAATTATTTATTTTCTTGAAAAATAATAATAAATTATGTCAGAATTTCTCAATCCTAAATTGAAGTTCGATAATCCTAGTCAAGAAAACATATTTCTACTAGGTCTAACTTAAGTGATCATGCGAAAGATCAATAACTTTAATTGCATATACATAAGACATGAACCATAATCTTTAATTCAAATCAAGAAAGCAATAAACCCTAATTTGCATAATCAAGATCTACCAAGCATGAAATTCTAGATTTTCACAAACAAGATCGAGATAGCAAAAAATTCCTAACATGCATAATCTAGATCTTTTAAACTTAATCAAGAAAACTTAAGAACCAAATCCAGATTTTCATAGATCATAAACATAAGTTTTTGAAAATCTCATGTAATCGAACATGGGTGGCTCTGATACCACTTGTTGATCTAAATCGAATACATAAACATGATGATCATTAGATCTAATTCGATTTAGTACCGAAAACCTTATTGCCTAACCATGTCGATTGTCAAGAGATTAAAAGTAGATCTGGAACTTTAATGCAGCGGAAACTTACCTTGATTCATGCCAGCAATCTTGATGTTATTGATGATTTAGTGATGATGGGTTTTATGATCTTCCACTTGATACACACCTTAAAACCTTAATACTCACGCAGAAAGGGATTGCAGAGAATATGAGTTATGTAACTCTATATTTTGTTGTTGTGTTGTGTACAAGTGGGGATCATAACCCCTTATATATAATAACCTAGTAGGGTTAGTATATGTTTCATTATTTTCAATTCGGCCCTTCATCAAATTGAAAATATCAAATTGGTATCTACACTTTTATTCCATGATAAACTTAATACCTATAGTCCAAAAGTTATCATAATTAGACCACATAATTATGGACTTTTCTTTATAATAGCAATACACACTAAATTAACATATTAGGCCCACATAACCATTGGAATTTTCCAACACCATCTTCTCAGCCGAGCACCCCGATCGAGTAGCGCGAAACGTAATGCATTACGGCTCGCAAAGTAACAATATATTCATCTCTATTCCGGGCCACAACTGCCGCCGCTCCTCCGCCAAAAGCACCGCGCAGTTAATTTCCCGTAAAGTCTGATTATCTTCTACTAAATTATCATCAATCAGCTTCTCGGCTAATGACCTAACCAATTCGTATTTTCTTTCTTGAACTGACTGACTGACTGACTGACTGGAATACTATTCATTATTAGCAATAGCTGTGACAAAAGCCCTAGCAACCAGAACTTCTGTGGACTGACGGGCGGACGGACTGATTTAAACTAGGGAAGAAAGAAAGAAAGAAAGAGAAAAGTTGAAATAAGAAAACAACGTTCGTAGGTAGGAGTTGAAGCAGGCTCATATTTTGTGATAAGTCAATTAGGGATTGTTTAATGAATATTCATTCATGTTAGCAAATACTATCATGTTAATACTTTGGGTTTGATTGAGATAAAATTTCCAAGCAAATTATGGTATTCTTTTGTTTGACAAATGAGTTAGCTAGGATAAGATGATATTTTGAATTCAAATAATAGTATTTTATGATTTAATATCTTTTTGTTTTAATTGTTTATATGTTGTACTAAGATCGTTCAACAGCTGCACGAAATAAATTATTTGGTGCAATCTTCGTCTGCAGAGACAAAAAATCCATTATTATGACAGGTTTGTATTCAATACTTTTGAATTTCACTACTCCAAGTGATTATGCTATATACAGGTGTATAATATGAAAAATAAAACAAAGAATAATGACATACGGAGTACAATGATAGAAGAATAGTAAAACTGTAATTCCAGAAGGTGATGAGAGATGATGAATGGGAGACAGGAAAATTACCAACACGAATGATATCAATTACAAGAGCTTGATTAGTTGTGGACAAGAGAATTGTGTTGCCAGCAATAAAACCAGAGTAAAATATCTAGAAACGAAAAAATTATGCAGACAACATTGATCCCAGGAAACCGACTGGAGCAGGTAAATTACAAATATATACACATCTAAGAATCAAAGGTGACCTCCAGGAGTTTTACTCAAAAATAATTGGACTACAAAACATCAGCCGAATTCTGTGTATTTCATCTCACATTCAAAATTTTCCATAAATAAATAAGCAAGTAAAAGTGCACAAGTCTCAACTGGTCAGCTTCCTTAGTCTCTTCTCAGCTAGACTGGCAACCTTATTCTGTGGTTCCAGAACAAGTGCGTGCTTGAAATCTGCCAGTACCCAACATGAATGACATAATACAAAGATAAGGGAAGTAGGTACAAACATACAGGGGGATCAATCAAATTAGAGTGTTAATATGCACGTGCCACATGTGGAAGTAAGATTTATGAACACTTTGATTAGTAGACAGATATGGTAATGGAAGGTCCAATCATAACAATTCCAAGTCATGCATGCAACATCAGCAATGTCAGGCCAAGGGATTTCAAACATTTTAAACCGGTCGCATTATTTCCTTTTTTATGTACCTCATTCGCCCAAAACTTGATGATCATTTGAATGAGAGTTAAGTTCATCATGCGTTACTGAATTATGTGCTAATTTCAAACTTCAAAACTTTGTACCTTATAGCATAAAGCTCTAAAACCCTCTAAAATGTTCATAGTGGGTTAGTTTGTAAACCTATCAAGATCTCTTTTTGCCTTGATTTTCTTAATTTTGACTAAAGCTCCACCAATCCACAAGAAACAATCAATTCAACCATGTGTGTAAGAAATGGGATCACTGCTTATAGAAGTAAAGTGCAATGTTTATACCTTAATCAGATTGTTTTTAAGGCAGGCAAATATTGGCAAGGATAGAAGATAAATGGGGTCAGAACTGAAAATGTAAATATGCAATAGAGACGTAATGGTAACTGGTTGACCTTGAAGAGCCTCTCTGTAGGAAAACAGTGATTCCTTGGCTCTCCCTCGTCTCAAATAGGCCTTCACATTCTGCAGTGGAAAGAACAAAGAGTCTCAGCTCATTTCAGCAAAGAGGTTCTTAAACATGCTTCTGCCCAGCAATATAAGTATGAATGATGTAGGATCTTATAATTACGGAGTTGTGTTATTGTTGGCATAATCAAACTGTAATGCAGCTAACATAAAAATTTGGCAGCTTCTACTTCATTGGCGGCACAAAATGCGTAAAAGATAACAACTCATTCAACACAAGGTCCTTCATACAACCAGAACAGTTCAAGGACTCGCAAATGAAGTATCAGAAGTTTGACAGATGATTGCCTTAATCTGATTCCTTACTTTGAAGGGCACCATGTATTAGTGGCTAATGTGGGTGTAAACATCCCTTAAATGGTTTTCTCAAGACACATGAAGCATGCAAAAAATCTAAACCATTCTGGAGAAGGGAAAATGATATCGTATGGCCATATTAAACAAATGAGAAAGTAGGAAGATATAGACCAATGACAGAACATAAGTATTGTGGAAGAAGAAGTTACTAGATCTTCCCACCTTCTTATCCAGTGATATTGCCTTAGTGCAATCCTCTTCAGCTTGTTGGAAGCTGCACAAAAATCTGCTCATTAGAGGTCTTGAAAGAGATTTAAAAAAAAAAGACTACTGTGAAAAAAGTAAAGATGTATCGGACCATCCCAACTCCAAGTAAGCCATTGCCCTATTGGAATAGTAAGTCGCGTTTTTCTCATTCAATTTGATTGCTTCTGTGTAGTAACTTACAGCCTTATTCCACTGTTTCCCTTTATACGCAGCATTCCCCTGCAAAACTTATAATTTATTTTAACAAAATCTTATAAACATAAGAAGTCCAGCATAACATAAAACCATAACAATACCTTTACAAGGAAGACTATCAACCCTGTACTACAGGGAGATTGGAAAAAAATTCAGACAATATTTTATATAAAAAAATTCAAGTTGGATATTCTAGACTCCCTGAATGATCTCCCTCACTAGGTCCAAACAAATACGGGCACGACATCTAATTTTTTTTTTTTTTTCTTACACAGCTTTGCACAAATAAAAATCCAACGAAGAAACTCCAGCAATGTTGCAAGAAAAGATGCCCGCTTGCAAGGGTTTTCAAACAGATGAGTTATGAGGTATGAGATCACAGAAAACAATTTAAGGCGCGCATCAACATGGCCAGAAGAACAAGTTGAGTCGGCAATGTCGCAATGAAGTTCCTTACCTGATTTAAATCTCATTTAAGTCATATAGCTTTTGGGAAGTGTTCCTAATAACTTGTCGTCAAAGTAATAAAGAGATGGCGCCAACAGTTATGGTGCTTATCATGCTAAAATTGCTCATTCATGTGCCCAAAGTGCATTCCATAATGGGAGTAAGACTTCAAAATGAAAAGTTATTTGTGTTTACAGAATTAGTGGCAGTCAAGAGATGATGGAAAAGAAAATCATAGGAGAAGATGGTGTGCCCCGTTCAATCAACATCTTTCCTTTTCCTTTTTTATAACACATAACAAGTCCACCTCTTAAGCAGGTCGAATTGTAACTAAAGGCCACCAATTAAGTTTTAGAAACTCCAAGTAATCTCTCAATTGTCCCAACACTCTGTAATATATACATTAATTCAACATATTAGGCACCAAATTTTTTTCGCTATTCTCTTGGGCCAGTTTCAAGTTTGTGCATGTTTTACACATCATTTACAAGATTTGGCCCAAAAGTAGTTTGGAGATGTTAGAAAAAGCATTTAGTAAAGATAGTTAAAGTACAAAGTACTTTAATTAACAAGCATAAACACAAATAAGTGCAGACTCCAATAAACCAACTAGTTTGTTTAAGCTTTTAAACAGTGAATACAATGTGAAGAACATATCATGGAATTATACTCCATCACTTGATCTATCTTGACTAGATCACAAAAAACTTGAAGAACAAATTCAGAAAGAATTGCAAGTTGAGTCAGTACAAAGCAAAAAAAAAAGAGTTCTACGAAAAGGTACCTTTTCTTTCAAAAGTTCAGCTGCATCCATGCTACCATTGGTATCTGGCAATGGTGAGGAAGTGGAAACTATGTTCACTTCTTCTTGAAGAGATGAATACATATCCAAGATAGTATCAAGTAGGAATTTATCAGCTCCGTGAGATGCAATAAATGACACAGAAATTGGAGACTCGTCGTGTTTCCCCAATGGAATGGCAACCTGCAGACCAGAAAACAAAAACAAACAAAAATATTGACGACTGAGTTAGTAAGAGACCAATAATTGATAGATATTTTTTGAGAAAGGATGATAGATGGGCAAGAATTACCGAAGCAACTTAGACCTTGCAACATAATTTACCTGACAACCTCCGGACATATTTGCAATGCTCAACAAAGCATGCATTCTGTCCCGCGACTCGGCTGGGAGACCTCTTGATTTCAGCTTGAGAGGAGGATCAGCCACGGTGGGAATTACTAAGATTCCATCATCCTTCAAAAATCAAGCAGAGGAATGACACCATTTAGATCCAAAGTACGACTTAAAATAAGCATGGCAATGGCTAGATATATAAACCACAAGAAGTACATTATGTTCAACTAACCAAGAATCAAGATGTGTTTGGCAAATCTGATCTGATCTAATGAAAATGACACCTGTTTTTGCCAGATCCCTATCCTATTTCTGTTTAGTTCTTTTGCAATAATGTCACATAGTAAAATAAATGTAATCCATACAACTATTTACGAAGTCCGATGCACAATATGTAAAGCAGATTAATATAGAAGGGTGTGTACGACATCCACCAACTGTAATAGCTGCCAAATGAACATGAAATAAAGACAAAACATATCTTTTGGCAGCATAAAAGAAGGTAACACTATCACTTTGGCAGCAATCAACATTTCAGTAGAATTCTAACTAAAGGAGGCAAGGATGATACCATACCATGTATCCAACCATCTGAATCGCCATATTCATATCATCCTCTATCTAAATGAAATTTTATGTTCAGTATTGTGAGAGGAATAAGTACACATTTTAATTTATGGATAACTAATATCCTGCTCTAATCTGGTATATAGAGATGGATGTACATAAAAGGTTTAGTTAGCAAATTTAAAGTTTTTTTTTTTTTTTTGTTATCAATAGGTCATCTTAAAGGTGATGTAATGAAAGATTGAGAAATTTGGAAAACCAACAATTTGATGTTTCAATATCCCTAAATTCCAACACCCAACTCCAGTCAGCCCCCATCACTCATAAGATGGAAAAAGGATAAGCTGTGATGAGTACCTTCAGGAGACTTTGAAGTGCTGCTCGCATTTCCATTCTTACTTTATATAGACTCTTGACATTCTCTTGTACTGTGTTTACTGCTGCCCAAACTCGACTAGATACATCAGGACCTAGTTTAGGTTTGACTGATTTAATCCACTCTTCGTGATTTGTTTTGAACTCATATCTGTAAAGCAAAAGGGCTGGTCAGATAAAATTGAGGCCTTAATTGAAGAAAACATCAATCCTTGCATGAAAAATAAAGTTAAATTCTCCTTTCTCTATTCCACAATAAGGATAAGGGAAACTATTTCCGATCAATGGAGCTAAGTCATAGACTTCAAATAAATCCTGTCACCTATGGAGATGGCTCAAGATATTGTAAGGTCCAACAATTAAATGCGATAACATATCTTTATTAATATTGCTTGATCAGATTTTTCCAACCAATGAAGCAAAAAAATTCATAGCACTTGTGCAATACCTTTGTAGTAAAAGCATAGCTGAAGATAGTGCTTTCAGAGTAGATATTCCATTTTGCTGGTTTGTCAAATCATCACAAAATATTTTTAGGCTGGAAACTTTTGAAGCAATGTACTGCCCAAAATTCATATGTTTAGGTGCCTGATCTGCAGTTTTAGAAAATAAATGGAAGGAGATCTACATCAATTTAGTGATTAGTTTAGGCAGAAAATTTTGCAACTTCATTAGGACAACATTGGCAAACAGTTAATTGAAACTTTACAAATCATGTTATCAGTAGTAAAAAAAAAATTATTAACTTACAGCCAGATAATTTCCCTGTTATTTTGCTAACAATATGGACAGTCTTCAGCATGGGAACCTTAGAAAGCTGGAAAACATCATCAGCTATAATTATCCGCCGCGTTTTTTTATGTTCGAAGGGATTTAACTGAAGTAGAACATGTCCCACACGATGCAAAACAGATGGATCAGATGCCAAACATCCTGAAGCAGTGGTTTCAATTATTACAAAAATTAATTAATAACAACAATAACTTTTAGATAATATCCGCAATGATATAATGTCCATACAAAGTTCAAGTTTGAATCTAGGAAAGCAATCAGCAGATGACTAAAACTATGGAAAGAAGCAATTGATATTGTTCAAAATATGTGGCCGCCTTCGTTAATCAATTTGAATATCTGCTCTGATATCATATCTGCTCAGCCTTCACAAATAGTTGCCTCAACCATGATAGAAGACCAAGTCAATGCAGATATTCATTATATATTTTAAATGTTGGTGAACTTGGTTCAAGAATTTATGCATAATAACAGATAGAGTAAATAATAAATTTAAGATTTTAGAAGAGCATTGTACACCATGATTGCATACCAACAGAGTCTAAACTTTGAGAGTTTGGCAAAACACCAATGGTAGAGACAGCTCCGTGAGATGGTCTGAATCCAAAGATGCCACAAAAAGATGCTGGTACTCTTATACCACCAATTGTATCACTACCTACAAAAGTAATTCATAATATTAGTATTCCACATTGACGCCAGTGCTACTTAACAACACAATATCCAACATTTAGCAGACCATACTCCATCGAAGTCTGTGCAATAACATAGAAAAAGAAACAATTATGATAATGTTCAAACAAAATATAGAATTTAAAAAAAAAATAGAACAATGGCATTAATAAATTTCTAAAGTTATTAAAACCATGATTAGCTTTTTATTTTATTTAATGTTTTTGTGTTGTAAGTAACTTAATTGACAAAATATTTGACTGAAAAAATAACAGACCTTCTCTTATAACGGTGTAATCAGAAAATTCATTGATCTGAAAAAAGAAAAATCATACCAAGAGCAAAATCTATGAGTTGGGCAGCAACAGCTACCGCTGATCCACTAGACGAGCCTCCTGGAATATGAGATGGCTTTATTGGATTGGTAGGAGTTCCATAATTTTTATTCTCTCCTAATATCCTGTATTCATTGTCCAACAACCACAATCAGTGTCTTCCCTTAAACTTTGGGCATCAAACCCCCCAGCAATTCTGCCATTGAGAAACTTTTTTAGCCTACAAATCCAGGCACTACGTACTCGATTTTGTAGACATACTACATCACTAACCTGTTAAATGTCATCTAGGCTGATTTAATTCTGCCCTGACATTGATTTTACCTTAACCTTATAATACGAGTGTTGTATTTTAAAATGCTAAGTTCAAATAAAAAGGACTACCCAAAACCAAGCTCATCCATGACAGTCTTTCCTGCGCAGGTGGCTCCACTTCTTAGCATTATGGTCACCACTATAGCTGTTTTGCCTGCTGCCTCATGTGTCCTCTTCCAATCTGCACTTCCATATCCAGTTACATAGCCCTTGACATCAATGCTACATAATAACAATAAATTAATATCTACCTGACCATTTTAACTTCCAGGAACTACATAAGACACCATATCAAATATTTTTTAACCTTAAAAGATTCTCAAAAGGTAGTCCCTTCGCACATTTATACAAGTACAACACGTCTTATTGAGGGGGGGAAAAAAAGGAATAGAAGTCAACCAAAAAATTCAATTTTTTAGTGGAACCAAACTTTTACGAGCAGCAGCAGGAAATACCGAGTTAAAAAAAAAATATAAATAAATTTACTTGTCATTAATTGCGAAAGTAAGGCCGGAGAGAGGGAGGCGAGCGGCGGGCGGCGGCGGCTGAGGAAATGGAAGAAGCTCAAATCGTTCGATAAATGCACCGAAATCTTCCTTAATAGAGCTGTTGGCTTTGATACGACGCCGTTGGACCTCGGCGAGGATTAAAACTCCGGCGAGGCCGACGCCGATCACCACCCATACTTTGGGATTCGATGCATTTAGCTTCGATAATTTAGACATTTGACGATCGGAAAATGCAATGAAGATTCTGTTAAAATTTATAGTCGGCGAATTTATAGGGAAGAATTTCAGATTTATCGTTCCCGTACAAAGAAATATACGGGGGTTTTAGAGAGAGAGAGAGAGGTGGAAGGGTTTAAGGCTTTAAGCATATAAAATGAAGAGGGGAAAATGGAAAGTCTTCTAAGTTGTTCCTAAGCGCGTTAGGGTGACGCGCGAACTTCCTGACTTTCATCCCAAGAAAAGAGATATATCACCCCAAAAAAAAGGAAATACTTCTATCATTTACTTATTTTATTTTAAATTACAGTATTTTTTAAAGGGTGAAATACAGTTCCCCCTAAATATGGGGTGGTATCAGTTATCCCTAAAGTATCGATTGTAATACTTATCCCCTTTGTTATAGTTTTGTAGTTTTTATTCCAGAAATTCCCCCGCCCCTTTCATAAATAAAAATATCTTTATGAATTTATAAAAATAAAATTATCTTTTTATTAATTATGAATCCATTCATCCACCAAACAACATTATCTTTTAATTTCTTCATTCTTTTTACCATACTTTTTTCAATCTCAAATTTCTTCTTCATTTTCATCTTTTTTATAACCAAAAGAAGCAAAATAAATGAAGAAATTAAAATTTAATATTGTTTGGTAAATGGATGTATTCATAATTAATAAAAAAAATTGATGAAGAAATGAAGAAATCAAAATATAATATTGCTTGGTGTCAACTGTGAATTTTGCGAAAAGAATTCGAAGGATAATTACTCAATATTTCAATTATAATTCATACCGAAAATAAATGAGATAATTATCACCAAATAAAAACATAGAAAAATATAAAGAAAAAATTGAGATGAAAATATTAAAAAAAAATTGAAACATAAATCAAGAAAAAAATGAGACGAAAATAAAGAAAAAATTTGAGACCATAAAACCGAAGGAAATCGAAAAAATGAAGAAATTGAAACATAATATTATTTGGTGGATAGATGAATTCATAATTAACATAGATATTTTTTGATAAATAAATAAAGAAATAATGTATTTGTTTCAAAATGGAAGGGGATATTTTTGGAATAAAAAGTTTTAAATTATAACATAGGGGGGTAATTGTTACAATTGATATTTTAGGGGGTAACTGATGTCATCCCCATACTTTAAGGGGGGAAAGTGTATTTCACCCTTTTTTAAAAATTTAACTTCTATTTTTTTTTTTTACTTGTGATATACATAATATTAAATTTACCTCCTATAATTTAATAATAACAGTTTACCATTTGTCCTATAATCTTATAAAAGTTTAGAATTGTTTATATTTTTAAACTTAAAAATATATGAATTGACTAAACTATCCCTCTTAAATGTGGCATTTTATCCCATGTATTATGACGCTAAATGTTTCACTTTACCTTTTATGTTACATGTTACATAAATATTTTTCATGTTCACTCTCAACTTCAATAAGTAAGTTACACTCTCCGGTTTAATAAGGTAGTTTGCTGCTTTAATTTTGTACATGGAATAAAGTATTTTTTTTTCAAATCACATAAAATAAATTAAATATTATACATACCAGCATTAGCTCCCTTTTGTTCTCAACCTTTCTTATTAAACAAATACTCCTATTATCACCAGGTGATTGGTCTATTGGAAGGAACTAGTCACTACAAAGTAGCGGATTCAGGTTCAAATACCTGTTTGGAGAGATTTCCACTTTATGTGCCCGACGCGCCTCGAAAGGGATATAACCCTTGAGAATCGAAAAAAAAAAATACTCCTATTGCTTGTCGTAATAAAATAACAATTTAAATAATAGTAATTATTTTCTATAATGTGAGGACAACATTAATTAGGTAATTATAATAAAGTAACAAGGTAACTTTTCTTCTTTCATGTTTAATTAAATATATTGTAGAATTCTTACCCAAACCGGGTTTGGCTAAATCCAAAGTAAATAAAAAGCAAGTGCAATACACTTGCTTTGGGATTAGATGTAACTCCCAAGAGAATGACCAATCACAAAGCAAATGCAATACACTTGCTTGGAGGCTTGGACAAGAATTTTCCGATATTTCATATATCAAAAATATTACTCAATTTCTTAACATCCATCTTTATAAATACTTATTTTTTTTAGATGGAAATAAGCTCCATGTTTTACATTTTGAAATTCTCTTGTACTTTAGAATTTTCAAATAGATTAGTGTGACTTGGTTGTTGCAGGGTTTAAACTAAGAATATTTTAGTCTTGAATGTGATCGTTAAAAATGGGGTAAATGCAATATACTTTTATTTGTTATGCTAAATATGCATTAAATAATCTTGTGAAATTTTTATTGCATATGAATAAAATTTCATTGTACTTTTAAATACTCAGTACGAAACCCTCATTCTGTAAAAAAAAATTAAAATTAAGTCATTTTAGATCAACAATTTAAGAAATTATTTTTAAAATACTTAATGTCTCCCTCTAATTTCATGTGAATTATTTTAAAACGAGTTTCTTGAAAAAATAACATATTTTGAACATGTTAGATATTTCATGATGAGTTCTTCAAAATATAGATGAATTTTATGCAACAATTCCCATAGTAAATTCACGCGGGTTCGGCATAACACAATATCTTGCATTTCCCCTAATAATGACATGTGTAAGCAACATTAGAAGTGACTTGCCGCATCTTTTAAATTTAAAAAATAGTATTTTAATGATGATTATATTGAATGATCTGATGATACTATTTTCCTGCACGTTTTCCATTATACGAGTCCAACATTAACAATTGTCATAAACAATAGAAAATAAAAATTGCTTGAGTGTAATTTCTTTGTTCAAAATCGGCTTCAGACGAATTAAATTAAGTATAAATTGAATTCAAGCTTTTTTCCAAGCTTAATTTGTTTCATATAATAAATTCAATTCTACAAGTTTTTACATATTGATCTAAAGTAACTTAATTTAATTTTCGAGTTTAATTGTATATCAACGGGGCGGGATCAGTTTAATCCCCTAGACCTAGTGTATGAATAGAAATAATATAGGTATTCTTTAATGATTAGCCATCTCAAACATTTCCCTAAGGTAAAATAGCTAAATTTGATATATATCACTGAAACCTTACCCTGTTTCGATTATTACAAGAAACCAATGTATAAAAATAAAACAACCCAACTTCAACATTTTCAATAAAATTACAGAAAAAAATGGTGAAAATCTAACAAAAATTTAAAAAGAAACCAAGCAATAGCAAACAGCATAGCAACAACACAACTTCAATTGATACATAATTTTACGCATGCAACAGCTTATGATCTCGACTCAATACTTTGAGCTCGATTTTCTTAAATCTATACTCTCCCATATCACATTTAATATACAAAATCTGCTCACCGGCAGTAGAAACATGTTTGTACCCTAGAACCGGACAACTATGCAAGAGATGTCATCCTTACTCTCCATGTACACTGCCTCCAGTGCTAGTTTCTTGGCTGCCTTTTCAGGGTCTTTGATCTTTTTCGCAATATCTACAGCCTCTTGATTCGACATTACCTGTTGGAGGAGGGGGGAAGGGGTTCGTTTACGTATGCATTATGATCCATAGACAAAGAGCGATGTGGGAGAGGGAGAGAAGATACCTTCCATAAACCGTCGCTAGCTAGAATTAGGAAATCAGTCTCGGCATCGATTTCAGCATTTGTAATGTCAGGGTCAGATCGTAAGTGTGTTTTCAAGTTCTTGTCTCCAAAAGCACGAGAAACAGCCAGTTGCCCGTTTACTCTAGCAACATCTCCTGTAAAAAAGATGCAGAGATTAGGTTTCATGTAACTATTTACTAGTTCTATAAACATACAAATTTAGAAGAAAAAATAATTACATACAAGATTATTATTTTTGTTCTTTTTCTTTATTCTTGTATAATATGTACTTATCTATATAAATTGTAGTCAGTAATAAATATTCAAATAAGAAAGAAAATTGGTACTTTTGTCTTTTAAATACAATGTAAAAGATAACATTCATCTAAAACCACTCTGATCATTAGAGGAGAGAGTGATAGCTAAAAAAACTAACTGAGATGGACGGAAACGAGGTTTTGTGCTAGAAAAATGTCAAAGAGGGGATTTTTATGCAATAAAAAGTTCAGTGAGGGGGTGAGTTTCGTGCAAGTTTCATTTGACACAAGAGTTTCATGTAGTTTACCGACTATGTTGTTATCAGAAAACAAAGTCAGTTACATTAATTACTCGATAATCTGAACTGGACCCTTTCTGTTGGAGTAATTCACTTTCTAAATATTCTAAAATTTCAATAACTAGAGATCTTCCTACTTAACAGCCAAAAATAGCTAAACAATTATTTTGAAAATAATATCAGCACAGCTGTAATAACTCACAGATTTCGTAAGAGCAATGTACCTATCACATCTGCATGCTAAAAAAAAACCACGAGGGTTGAACACAACTTAGGAGAAATCTAGGTAAAATCAAAAGCTACTATTATTAACGCATAAGGCGAAGTTTCAATTTTAATCCTCCAACTATCGAGCCGCAACAAGAATATTCATTTATCTTTTAAGTTCAACAAATGTGGTCCTGATTTCTCAGATATGATCCTATATCTTTGAAACTCAACACATTGAGTTGGACATATTTGGTCCGCTACCCGACATTTTTAGTCCGAGTCAAAGAAATATGCTTTGGAGTCTAATACATTGAGTCCGATAGGTCAAATCTCAACGAAGGACCAACAGTGTCAGTTCAAAAGATACAGGTACATATTTGTCATGGCTAAGATAGTTACAGTATCAAAAATGTAATTCGCCATAAAATGCGTGCTCTAATTCATGGGTGAAATGACATGCATATATTGTTGCATCAACAATCCTTTCCCAAAGCACCAGAGACAAATAGGGTAGGTAGATTGAAAAAGAGTCCACTAACTGAAATAAAATTGCAAAGTAGATAGTCTGTCATACCTGGCATGTTTGAGACAAATCCACCTCGATTTTCAATGCTACCCCTCTCCGTGTTAGGCTCATGATCTACGCTCATTTGTATAGCCTGACCCCTCCTGGAAAGTACTCCTCGTGAGTCTCCGACATTGGCTACCCACAGGTGTCGTTGATCTATAAGAATGGCAGTGACGGCAGTGGACCCACCTCTTCCGAGTTCTGGATCGTGCGAAAGAATCGCCTGATCGGTTCTCTCGTAGGCTTTAGCAATAGACCTGCTAGGGTCACTCCAAAACTCCTCCTGGATTCATTCAAAATAGAAATTAAGTTAATTGTAATTGCATTGCAGAGAATAAGAGAGTACTTAATGGAGTAAGTAACTAACCTCGTTTAAGATATTGGGAAACAAATGTTTTTGTAAATAAGCTGGCACACTATCTCCCAAGTGTCCATCATATATAGCAAATAGCCCGAGTTCACGACTATGAAACTGTACAAATTTGGCCACATGGTAATCCTCCATTGGATGATTTGCCTTTCCTTTTATTAAACTGAACCCATACTTTACGTTCCCCTGTTGGCTTCTTCCCTTTCCAGAGCCACACGAGGTACGTCCTGCCTATATAAATAGAATAAACTTAACTACTACAAATTAAACAAGTGGGGTTCTTGAATGAACGAAACATGCTAAGAAAAAATGTTTTTCCTTTGCATCAGAAGATAGAACATTGAACTTCGTTTTTTTGTTCATTTTTCTAATCATTCTACTCACTGAAACACACACCAGAACCAAACATAGCCTTATAGTCAATGGATTGCTAGAACTTAGTTGCTCAAGTCCAATTAATACAATTATTTATACTAAAAATGTAATAAGATCACCAATTAATTCACTAACAAACTGAACTATGAAAAAAGATTCTACTACAAGAGATCAAAATCTCACCTGTGAGTAAATAGAATTGAAACAGCATAAGTTATCCATATATCTCTCCAAATCAACATCTACCTTTTATGATTACACATAAGACTAAGAATCCACAACCTGCAACATGGTTGGGGGGAAAAATCATAAATAGCCACATCACCCAAATGAAATAACATAATCAAGACACAAATTTTCATCTTCAACAAAAATCAGGAAAATACTTATTAAAAATAAAAAAAAAAATATATATATATATATATATATAGGCATCCCAGAAATTTTCAACTTACCGATCCACGCCTCTGCAAATCAAGAAAACAGAAGAGGGGGAAATGAAATAATTATTTAAAACTGTTTATATGAATTTCAGTTTCATACTAATTTATGACAAGCATGTGTGTGTAAGAAAAGGGGAATAAGAATACATATATGTGCAGGTAACAGAGAAATTTTCAAGAATAAAGAAATTGGTAATAGGGGTTATAGTTTTGTTGAATTGGGGGATTTGCTGATGTGCAGGCAAGAATGGCACTGAAAAGAAAAGGCCAAAGCTTTGGGCTTTGTTGACTTTGCTGTCTTTTATTATTGTTTTGATGTTTTCTAGTTGATTATAAAATGTTACTGGCAGTCAAGGCACTGTTTGTTTGATTTACCGGAGAGAAATAACTATGCTCTTTTTTATCTCATTATCATTGTTTATTTTATTTATGGCATTCTCTTTATTTTGAGCAATAGAATTTTTTCCAAACTTTTCAAATCCCAATACAGAACCTTTTCTTTTTTCTGTCATTGTCATGTAAATGTAACTACACGTGGCCGGGGCATATGCTTTATTTATTTTATTACATATATAAAAAAGAAAGATAAAGTAAATACAGAAAAATAAAAGACCAAATACAAAATATGTAAAGGGTGATGAAATGTCAACGTACGGTATGGTGCATGTAATAGTAAAAGTCATGCTATCTCTTCTATATACCTCAGAAAATAGATGTTATGTTACGCGAAAAAGAAAATTAAGGATCAGTTTATATCTTACTCTCACAGGAAATTAAAATAGCCTATACAATCACTCAAGGCCTGTTTGTTTGGCGTTTCTTAAAAAAATTTCGTGTTTGAATGCCAAACAAACATGTTTTCTATTTTCTCTCTTAATTTTCTCAAACTACTCTCTCAAAACCCAAACAAACAACAAATTTTCTTATCTCTAAAAAAAACCTATACAAACTCTACTCTGATTTGACATAAAGTAACATATCTCTTACACAATTTATCTCACAACAAACATGATTTGACATAAAGTATTACACATCTTACACCAACAACCCAACTATTTCAAAAAAAACATATACCTACTTTATTTCTCAAACCACTCCCTCAAAACCCAATTACAAACAACATTACGCAAATCGAGATTATTTCACAAATCTCCACTACTCTCCCAAATTACTTTCCCAAATACCAAACAAACAGGGCCTCAGTCTTTCGTAAATGGTAAAAAAGTAGCGTAAATTTACTTCATTTCATGAGTTTCTCAGTCATTTCATTGAGACAAATTTATATAAAACTCATATTTATTTATTTACAACTTATTATTTTCTCTTGCTCCCACAATAATCAAGTGGATAAATTAATAAAAATCCATTATATGACATTTTATGGTGGATTAGGAGCAAAACTTTTTATTGATGCCAGTGAACTGATCAGGGTACGTAGACAATATTTAATGCACAAGTAGCAGCATCGGACCTGTGAAAGCCTAATCCACTAATAAATATTTTCCTAAAGATTCAAAATTATCATTAGTATACTTGGAAAGATCCTCAAAATTAAATGGTGTGAACATCCTATTAAAGTTATTTATTTAAATTAGGGATTTTTATATTTGTGGTGATAAAGGAGAATATTTATGGTGACCATAAAAGAGAAAAATAGTAAGGCTAAACTAATTCCAGTAATATAAATGTCATATTTGTAATTAAAAGATAAGGATTTATAATGCCAATGGAAATAAATTAATGCCTGTTGTTACTATCCTGGAGTGATGTTGGGTTGAAACTTGAAAGTAATTTGCAAATAACATTATAATATATAGGGAAAAGTAATGGAAAAAAATGTATATATACACTACAATTATCCAAAAAAATATGGTATATAGATCACCACATAGACTATATATTATAATACTTGTAAATTTTATGGTTGAGATTGTTATTAAAGGAGAAATAATTTTCCGTAAAACAGAATGGTTTAGTATATCATTTCATTTTCCATTAGAAATTTCATGTTTGTAATTAATATAGTAGTAGGTTTTAATATTTATCATATATAAATTCGTGTTTGACCAACCTATTATATAGTGGCTCTTGAGTGGTCTTGGCTTGAAACATTATAAAATGGGGGTGAGAAATTTGTCACACATAATCTATTTTTAAATGGAATGTAGCTAGTGAGATCTCGTACATGCAAATCAAATCACACCTGTGATTCTTAAAATAAAGATTTCAAAATTGCACAATATTATACCTAATATATGAAAAAGTTTATCGAAGTTTCGATCTTTTCGTCAAAATTAAAAATTTTAATATGCAATACAACGTATAGAATAATTTGCTATGATATTGATATTAAAAATCCCATACCGCAAGAAAAGTATTATTGTATAAATTATTATTTATTGTTTTGTACATGGACTCTAAATTTTTTCCCAACCTATATTTCTAGTATATTGTACCATTAAAATAGTTTATATCTTATTATTGTTCAAGTTGAATAAAATTTAATAATCTGTATGCTCCCATTATGTTATTTATCATTAAATCTATAGTAAAACAATATCTACCAAGTAATGTCTAACTAAGTTATCAAATAATAAAGAAAAATAGTATATTAAATGAGTGAAATTATTATTCACAATTAATTTTAATCTTTATAACTAAGAATAGCAAAATTAATTTTATCAGATTATGATTTGATACTTGTCAAATGATTTACATCCCAAATCATAACATATATACATCCTAACCCAAAATACTTCTATTTCTGAATACAATATTATTTTGTATGTAAAAGATTTCAACAAAAATAATTTCAATTATAGCACAGGTTTCTTGAAAAATCTGAAAAACACCCTGACTAAAATTTGAAACTCCGAAAATCAACCAAAACCCGAAAAATAACAACCGGTTTCACATAGTTCTCGTAAAATAAAGTAAAAATGATACCTAATCACAAAAATTACCTAGATAAACACAAAGCAACACTAATGCATGAGAACTCTTGCTCAACACGTAGATCATCTCATACCTTAAAAACCCAAAATTGATAATTCCTCCACTCCAAAACCCGGAATTCGTGACAATGATTATAATCAAAAGAAACACACTTTTCCTCATTATTGTGCTCCTTATTTGCATGGAGGATTGTACTACATCATCATCAGATGACCATCTCCTTAACAATGAAGAAACTCAAGCATTCCCATGGCACCCCTGGTGGTGGTGGCATCAACCTCGGCATCACCACCAACTGCCGCCGCATCACGACCAGTCACCACCAAAAGGTAGTCACAATCCGCCAAACCCTCACCATGGGCCTCGGACCCCACCAAGACATCACAAGCCACCGCCTCCCCCGCCTCAGTCTACGCCACCACAGCCACCTAGATCACATTCACCATCGCCACCACCGCTATCAGAACCGGTGGATCATAACAAGCTGGCACCAGAGATTGATCCGAGAGATTGCTCAACGGCTTTGATATTTGTGGATGGTTGCATAAGCGATCTCATAACTTCATATTTTGGAGATGAAGTATCTATTGGCCATGCGTGTTGCCAAACGATTTCAGGGATTTCGGATCGTTGTTTCATTGAAGCATTTACACAATTTGAAGCTCCCAGTTTCATAGGCAAGGTCAGGGGCTTCTGTGCTTCAAGTAAACACTAGAATGTCTTTGATATTTCATATTATTTTATTAGTTTACTAGCTAGTTAGGTTATTATTTGTTCTCCATCTGCAATGTGTTACTATGCATATGCAGTGTCATATGTCCACATTTATATGTCAAAATCATTAATATCCATTTTCGATTGCCAAAAGGAATGGTGCTTAGTTCTTTCCAAGTCTGTTTGAGGTTTATGGTAAATAGGGCTAAAACCCAATAGATCGATCTGAATCCAACTCAGATCCGTCGTGTTGAACTAAAATTTATTGCACTCTAACTTGAATTGATCTGGCAACACTAGGAAAATAAATTACATCCAAGAAACTAAACCAGAACCTGCCAATTTTTCGACCCAAATGAACTAACCCAGCCTGTTGTGTGACTCAGAAACCAACTTGTTTCCTCAGCTAGCTCTACCCATCTTTCACCTACAAGAACCAACCCAACTTGTCAAATGACACCCTTAATTGAACCAAGTCTTCTTCAGTATTATATTAACAGGTTAAGCATTTGTAAATCAATAAAGCAACAGTAAATCAAGAAAGCAAAGAGCAACTGATACTGGTCAAGAAACAGTGTCTTTTCAATTCACTCCTTTATTGTCGTCCAAACTGTACATGGAAATTAAGCCTTGTACTGATGTCACATGTTATGGAGAAATAAAAGTTTACCAAAAACCAAGTAAACTGTAGTACCCACAAAGTAAAAAATTCTCTTTTTCGAATAAGAAAAGGTTTATAAGTTAGATGAACTTCTATTCAGTTCTTGCTGTCAGCAGCTGTAATCCTCTCGTAGAAGAGAATGTATCCGTGATCGGTATTACTCGAGTATTCTTGCGCAGATCCGAAAAACGTCTGGATAGCAGACTCTTCGATGGTTTCCACACTTTCATCATCGAAAAACAGCCAGTGGTTGTGACTTTTCACAATGCTAACGTAATGCCCGTGATTTGGTCCACTCCCCACATGAACCACCACAGCAAACAAAGAGTACTCAGAGTCGGCATCTTCCATGGAGTTGCTTAGTTTCAGTTCCAGAGGGAATACAACGCGATAGGATAACTTTTTGTGCCTGTTTAGTTGTTCCATGAACTTGAATCGCTTGAGATGAATGACAAGGATACGAGGTGGTTTCTTTATTTTCATCCTCTTTTGAGCTTCTTGCAAACTGTGTTGGGATTAGCAAAATTAATTCATGTGTTTTAGTGATAATATGCGAACGATTATAGACATGGGTACTTACCTACAACACTTGTCACAGAAAAATTTATCATTAGCGTTCAGGGTTTCTGTGGAGCTGAAATTCTTGAGGCAGCTAGTGATTGAACTGTTCTGTTCAATATCAAGGCTTAAATCGAAGAAGGTTTCATCCCTCGCGGTAACTGTCTCACACCTTAAACACTTCGTCTCATTTGTAAGGATACCCTGCATCAGAGTAATCAAACATTAAGTAAGCATTGTCCAAAACCACCAAGAAACATTACGTACATTTGAAGAAGACGGCCGTTTACAATAAATGTTTAAAATATATTTAAAAAAGGAAACTCATAGATAGAATACTCAACATGTTTACCTGAAAAATTTTGTGCACCCAAGTAACTAATGGTTCCTTCTTAACACCACCATTAATCTGACCATTACTTGGCCCATTTAGGACACCCTCAACAGAAGTTTGTATCCCACTTGTGACTTTGTGTGACTCTTTTTCCAGTGCGTCAACTAGTTGATTCAGCAGAAAGTTCAAAAATTCATGGGCGTCCTGCATGAACACATCATTCACATATGAAATATTTCAAATTGACAATGAAAGATGCATAATAAATAAGATTACTTTATCCATTCCGTGTCCAGTCATATCAAAATATAAGAAACCAATAATCAACCTCGGACACTAAATGACCCAGTGACTTCTCAATGAATTAAAATTAATATTAAGAAAGATTCCAGCCAATAGAAAGGATCAAGCCACTCTTCAGAAAATGGAGGCAAATGGAGAAAGTAAAGTCTCCCACTGGACATAAGGAGATGGAAGGAAGCATAACCAGGGAATTTAAAATCTGAGTGTTGGCGCGCGCGAGGGAGGGTGGGGGGGGGGATGATTTATTCATGAATGCTCATACGAGGGCATCTTGTAAAAAGAATGAACAAGGACTCTAACAAACTGGAAAGTCTAATTGGCATTCATTTTTAATAATTTGCGAGAGAGAGGGAGAATAATTTATTCATGAATGCACATATGAGGGCATCTTGTCAAGTGTAATTGGCATTCATTTTTAATCATTGGAGCAGCACCACCCTTTTTCTTTTCTTTTCAAATAGACGGACAAAAGAGCATCTTCATACATTTGATACAATTGCTGCTAATTATTTGGAATAATAGAACATTTATCAAAATAACCTTTTAAAAATTCCTCATCATTCCATTTAGACAAGAAATCTGCATTTGTTTTTCATTCCTTTCTTGCTTCCTCCACCAACTTCCCTAATGGGGTTATATTATTACATCTCATAAAATCTTCAATATTTCCTTATTTTTGCATTTGTGATAATTTAACTACAAACATGGAATAGAATACTTGCACTTGGGGGTTGTTCCTAAATGTGTCGAACAAACTCTGGAGGATGTTATGACAATACCAGTCCATTGCCCACCCATTAAAAGAAGGTATTTCCACTCTTCATAATCTTGAACCCTCTTTTTCTTTATAATTTTTTGGTTGCAAATATCTTAAAAGAAATGTAGGAAAAAAATTAATATAATATTTCAGTTCTCTCTGTCGGTACTTGCTTCCTCACATGAGTTGTTTATGTTAATAATGTGGCATTGTGGCTATCCTCAATGATCGAGACAATCGAAATAAATAAATGTTAAAGATATTGAGGAAACACCTTAGAACAAGTAACAGAAATTCTGTCTCATGCATGAAAGGGGGCGTTTTTGTCTGTTCATTGTGTGGAAAAACAGATGGAGTTCCAGTTACAAAAAAACAGTGTGAAATATTCCCAATCAATTGTTCTCCATCGTAACTAGCTCACTACCTATAATGAGTAAGTAGAAAAGAATCTACTTTTACCAGCAAATATACCTGATGCATACATCCTCGGAAAACCTCATTTTCTTTCCAAACTCTTTGTACTAAGCGTTTTGGAGCTATTACACCTGTTTTCTTCTTCTGTGAAGTTATCTGTGTAAAGAATAATTAAGATGCTGGTTAATCTCAAGAGGATATTGAATTCCAAATTGGGCAATTTACCATCACACATGTAATCTGTCAGCCCTATGTGCCAGGGTTGGGCAAGTCATATGTTGTCGTGCTCACCCTCTGGCCTCTGGTTACAGGAATGACAATCCAACATACTCAACAAGTAATTATGACAGCATTTTTTACGTTATGAAATATATAACGAATCTTAACAAGCCACAAAAATTATGTGCAATTTCAAATCAATGCACCTACAACAATGATTATTGCATGCTATATAAGATGAACTCTTCTCATGAACACTTGTCTTATGCTACTTAATGTAAATCCAATAGAAAACTGTATAAACTAAAACGGAACAATTTCTACTGAATAATACCTACAGAGGTGCATAAAAGGCTACCAAATATATATATATATATATATATATATATATATATATATATATATATATATATATATATATATATATGCATTTCCCATTAAAAATACTACCTGTGAGAACAGTTCTGCAAGACATGATAAGATATTCTCATCTACTTCGCCCTGTTTTTTGTTTTTCAAATAATACTCCAGCAGTTGTTCACGAAATGGTACACAAAAGTAAAGAGCCTGCCAAAATGGAATCAAATCACATCAAAACTAGAAAATTCCACACTATAACGTATGATGGAAGCTGTTATTAACATGCAAAGTTAATTAAACTAACGAAATCTAGAAGTATTATGTTTTGCATTCAAAATCTTATTTAAATCATGCTTCTTTTCATGTTAATATTCACAACCTCGTAAGTAACCACCACCAGATTCCTGCTGAGTTACATAGGCAAGTGAAGCAGCAGCTAATAGAGATCACTCCATTAGCAGGCACGCACGACAACTTATACGAAAATTAACATCTAAATGAGTAATTCCGCAAAGCAAGCTATTCATACATGGACAGGCATCAATTTTAGTTCAATATTTTACCATCTGACCTAAAACAATTAACCCTAACCCTAAAACCTCATAGTTTGCTTTCTTCAAAATTTCCTATTTCAGCACACAAATACAATACAATATATCCAGAAAATAAAACAATTCAGTTAATAAAAGAAACAGAAAAAGGAAAGCATTAATAATAAAATAAAAATAGATAGACCTGGAGTACGCTGTTGCAATAACAAGTATTCCCGAAATTCTCGAAACCGAAATAGCGTTCGCCTTCTGGGAAATGGTCACCAAGCGCCTTCTCTAACTTCGAACCAGCCACACCCATTCTACTACAGAGTGTGACACCATATACCACAACTCCTATATCCTTATGTTAACATCGCCACTAATATAGTTATCGATTACAATCAAAATTACTTAACAATAATTTTATTTTGAGGAAAAAGAGAAAAAGAAATTGAAATTTAGGTTTTTGGGGGTGTTGATTGAAGAAATCAAGTTCGTTCGCACCTATATAATGGAAATAGTATAATATTACTACTGAATATTACCCCTATTGCATCACACAACACAAGTGTTGAATGAAGAAATCGGTACAGTATGGTTTCTCTCTACTACGCTGGATATACGACTATTTGCGTCATAACTCATAAGCTCGCGTTTATTATTTTATATGAAATACAAGTTGTATTTTAGATTATACTCTCCCTCACAAATTAATTGGTAGATTACTTGTTTTCACATATATTAATAAATCTCATTATTACATATTTTTTAAAGGTAAAATATCTTAATTACACTTTATTATGTTGGCTTTTTTTATGTCTCAAATATTCTTTATAATAATGGTTTCATGAGTTTCTCAAACTTAAATGTGAGAAAATGGGGCTTATAGACAATGGGGAACTCGGATTTTCGATTTTTTCTTTTTGTCTATTTATTTGGATGCGGAAAGTGTAGTCATTTTTTAAGAGTGATTAACCAACAAATTGAAGTTAAAAGAAATTTAAGATTACTTTTATTTTGACCTAGTGATTGAAGTATTAATTTTACAAAATTAAATATAGATTAATTAATTTGAAATGATTGATTCTTAAGGAAATTATTGAATATTTCGATACAACTTTTTGACATGGTTCTACGAATGCTTGTTTTATTTAATTTGCAAGACTAGCATTTCGGGTATGATTATAAAAAAATTACATTAGCTCTTATACTAAATATAAATCAACAATATAAAGTAATGATGAATCTGGTAAAGAACCAAAACTGGTATGCTTTCATCGAGCCTAAAACACAGGTAGTCAATTTAGTGTGCAAAATACCCTGTATTCTAGGGGTGTTCAATAAAATCGTCAAACCGCCCAACCGATCGGTCCAACCCAAACCGACCGCAATTTACGGGTTGAACGATGAATGGGTTGGTCTTGGGCTTTGTGAACAAAAAACCGCAAATTATGATCGGGTTCGGGTTTATATTTTAAAAAACCGCAGAAACCGCACCCAACCGCATATATATAAAATAACAAATTGTGTTTTATTATTTAATATAATTTAAGCACATACAAACTTTTAATTTACCGTCTCAACCCCAAAACGTAATTTGTCCCCTAAAATTACTCGACACAATTTATTAACAATCCAAGTTAAATTCTATCGATTTAACAACTACCAATATCAACTTTAATAATTAAAGTATTTTCAATTTTTGTTTATTGTTTGAAAAAGTCTTGTTCGGTTTTGTATTTGAGTAACAATTATTGATTTTATATAGCAAATATAGACTTTAAATAGGTTAACAAATTAAAGCTAAAAATTATGAAAAAGTAGTATTGTTCATTTGATTATGAAACATTCAAGAATTTTATTCTTAGATAAAACTACAATAACGAAATAGTAAGTGATAATAAATTAAAGTAAAGTCTCCAAAAAAAAATTCATTAAATTAGAAAAAGCAAAGACCGCAAAAACCGCCCCAACCCGAAGGGACCGCAAAGTGCAATCTCTAGACTTATTGGGTTGGGTTTGGTCTTGAGTATTAAAAACCCCCAAATAATGGGTCGGGTTTGGGCGAGTATAAAACCGCAATAGACCGCACCGCGAACATCCCTACTGTATTCTTTTTGAATGGATCAACCATCCACAATGTGAGTTGAATCAAGCAATTTGGGTCACTTGTCTTTAGAAAATGTCAAAGCTTTAAAGCAGAGAGAAGAAATGGGCACCAGTTTGATGTATTGATTAGATATTTTATAATCAGATAAGTATGCTTGAATGCTTCTTTATGGGTGATGGCTTCTATAGGATGTAGGCTTTAAAAAGGAATTACGGATGATGTTTGTTTCGAGTACGATTTTGAAAATTCTAAGAAATAATGTAGCACGAGTTGAAAATGGAAAACGTTTTCTAAAACAAAGTCAAACAAGACCTCATATTCTGTTGTCGGGAGGAGAACGATACCCCATAGCTGCCAGTCAACTGTTTTATTAGTACGATCTGAAAAACCTAGTCAATCTACTCAAAATTCACCTTCATTGTTTGACCTGAATTTATTACCCAACAAATCAAAAAGATGTTTAAATGCATTTGAAGAGTCGAGATAATTTTCATAAAAAGATCAAGCCATTCCAGTTCACTAAAGCACATAACGTTCCTTTACATTAAAATCAAATCAAACTTGATACTGTATTGTTGGCTCAACTTAACTGGTTTACATTTCAAGTATACACGGTAATTTCGTAACTATAATCAACATAAAAACCTAACAGATGAAAGTAAAGGATCTCAAAATTAATGTCGGAGTATAAGGTTTAGTTATTTGTGCAGAACAATTATGTACAAAAGGAAAACTAATAATCAATAGGATTTGATCTTGTATAAATAAGCTACAATAGATAGCTAGGGCACTATCTAAAAAAGGTAGTCTTAATTCTTAAATACTCACTGGAATGCTAGAGACATGAAAGTATCATCATCCAATAGAGCTTCAACATCAATTAGATCATCCTGAGGGCAAATCATATCATATTCCATATTGCCGGGGGACATATCTGAAGCATCCTGTGTAGAGAGAAAATCAAATGGAAGGAGTAAACAAATCAAACATAAGTTATCCTCCATGATGATGTGTATAATTGAGTATCTACATTACATCATGTTATTAACTGTGAATCTATTCAGCATGTGACCTAAGTAAACTGAAACAATATCTAAAAGAAGTTAGTTACCAACTGAATTTGATTATCTCTATACTTCGAGAATTTGGTTACATGTTAGGGTCCTGTATTCAGCCATCATATAAACAGCCAAACTAAACATAAAATATTCATATTCTGAAAGGCATATGGCACATTCATTTCTGTGTAATCTTTCCAAGAGAGAGAAAAGATGTATTCGTGCTGCAATAATTTACTCCTTTTACTGAAAATTATAACTCAGACCCAGCTTGGACACACTCATATTTTGACTGGTCACTCTCATAGGAGTATTATTCAATCACTAAAACAAGTGTATTCCACTTGCCGTGTAAATGTCTGAATTTGTTCGAACCCGGTCTGGCTACAATTTTAATCACGTGCATATGGACCATCTATAATGTAATTGTGTGTGTCTTGAAAACACAAAGAGATACCTTAGTTTCACGGAACTCTTCAGCAGCAGTAAGCAGCCTGCGGTACTGAGCTCGTGCTTCAGGATACTGAGCCATGGACTTTACCCTAGCCAGTGCTTTTTGCATCCTTTCTTCAGTTTGTTTTCTTCCTTCCTTCAGAAAGTCATAATCATCTTCTGGAGGCAGGATCTCCTCAATGTTGGGCCCTTTTACAACCCCATCAGATCGGAATCCACGCAATCCACTCCTTTTACGTCTCCAGCGCAAAATCACCTTTTCCAAGATTCCCACGGACCAGACAATAGGTTTATATTTTTTCCTGACCTGATGCCCCCTTACATGAGCCTTTAGCCAAAATGGGAAGAGTCAGTTTTATATGGATGTATAATATATTTTGAAAGGGAATATTAGACATTACGAAAACAAAATGTTTCAATAACTGATATAAGAAAAGTAGATTACCTGGATTTTAACAATTTTTTGTCGAATTAACAAAAATTCTTTCCGCTTCTTCCAGCCACGAAACTTTTTCTGGATGCTCAATGCAGCAGCATTGGCAATACCATTAATATGACCTAACCTAGAGGTTTTAGCAGCAGCTACAAGAGAAAGAGCATGCTCATCTTCCGTCAGAAATTCATCAGAGCCCTGTTCAATAAGCTGCTTTCTTTGAAACGACTGAACACGGAAAATTTGGTGAATGCGAGCTGCTGCTTGTGTAGCATTACAGATTGCAGCAAGCGAGTCCTTGAGTGAGAGAGTATCTGGCACATCCTCTCCAGTTGTTGGAACCGCTAAACGTTCTGAAATTGTCTGTACGGCTCTCACTCCACAAAATTCTGGATTGCCATCTTCCTGCGGGTCATTTACTTTAAGAGTTGTGAGGTGTGTGGTTAGGAAAGTCTCAGCAAGAAATCCCGATATGCCCTTATGTCCACTAGAAGAAGCCAGGTCTGCAGGAGTTCTACCGAGTGGATGTTCAGCAGTTGGATCGGTCAGTGCTCCAGGAGCTGCTCCCAAAGAAACAAGGGCAGCAACTGTGTCCTCCCTATTAAAGAAAAAATGTTAAACAAAAAGCTGAAGCTATAACTTCTACTTTTTTGTTTACTTTTTACCATGTATGAGATGAACTCCAGTATCAGAGTTACACTTTTTACTCAAATATTTTCATTTTAGATGATCAACTTTTTTTTATCCAGCTATAGTAGCTCTACTGGAGATCAGGATGCCAAAAGTAAGTGAAAACTCATTAAATAAATAGTATATACGAGAGTCATTGTGACAGTTTTTTGAAGGAGCAAAAGCAACCAAACATTTATCATATAGCAACATGTTGGAACACCTATAGCAGAAGGATCGTTACAATTAATAAGGCAACATGACATGTTCTGCTCCAATAGCATAATTTCTTATCAGGGTGCTAAAGAAAATAAATTAAAGCAGGGTCTGTATATCGTTTTTAAACACAATACCTTCCATTAAATGCAGCCCAATGAAGTGCTGTCCATCCATTTACATCACGAAAATCTATACTAACTCCAGAAACTATAATTGGTTGTAGGGCCCAATTAAAACCAAGAGCAGCTGACAAGTGTAACACACTTTGACCCCCTTCATCGACAACTGTTAGCCCCTTGCCATCTTGCGTTACTTTGTTGATAATCCAAGAGTAAAACTTCTCTTTTAGCTGTTTTTCGAGAAGTAGCTCTCCGATCACCTTCAGCTCTGATGAAGTCAGACTTGCCTCCTCACTGTTCTCCTCCTCCATCAAGGAAATGATTTTGTTCACCACATTTTGTTTTTCAAAGTCACTTCCAGCATAACTGACAGGACTACCAATGGATTCAAGGCACAATATCGTCTCAAATCGTTGATAAAGATGCATCAAAATTACCTTATCTCTATCCCCATTTACATCAATACTACCAACATAATGGTCCGCGCCCAATCTATATTCAAATTCTCGTATTTCACTACAAGCTGACCTGTTGGAACAAGTTAAGTAGAAAGGTACAAGTCCAGACTTGTGTAGTGGAGCATGGCAGCAAAGAATTCCATCTGCTAAAACATCTGCTGGGACCTCCACTTCTCCAAACATAAATGACCATCTGCATTTTGATAACTCTTCTTCACTCTTGAGGAATGTTCCAGTAATAAGGACCTGCATTTTTGTAATAAGACAAGAAGAAATTAATGGTAAGGATAGTCACGGTGTTTCAATCATTTAAGCTCATGTTGATTTAGCAAGAGAATGCACATACTATACAACTGGGAGTTATAGCATCAAAAGATTTTGTTTATGTCAAAAGATGAAATTTATATATATATATATATATATATATAGAGAGAGAGAGAGAGAGAGCAAAGAACAGAATTTATGGCAACTTATTCAAATCAAAAGCAGCAAAACTTAAATAGCAGTTTAGACTACAATCTGCGGATATAAGATACATATAAACTCACTTAAAGGATAACATCAGTTATATGCATGAATTAATAAAACAAAAAGATTAACACCAAGTACCTTGGTCTCCAAGTTTGAATAAGCCCAGTTTGGTGAAAAATCAATGATGCTAAAAAGCTGGTCCTGAGAAATCGAAGGACTCATTGTATCTCCTTCCACTTGCAATTGAGCTGTCATATTTGAGTCATAGTCACCCCCCATAATACTCCACGAAATTCCGTTACTTGAGAGCATATTCAGTTCATCAGCCTCTCCAAGTTCTTTAGCCATCCAACGAGAGAAGCTGTCGACTTTCTTCAAGCTTTCTTCTGTTTGCAAGCCACTTATCAGTGGCTTTTTCATAAGGAAAGAGTAACTATCATTTCCTAATGTTTTCATACGATTCTCCGAATTTGGTTTCACTGCGTTTCTAGTTTCTGAATCCAAGAGGAGCTTTTGAAAGTTTGTTTGCTCAGACAGCTCTTTCAGCTCATCAGGACATGCGTGATATGGCTCCAGAGTATTACCTTTATGTATAAGAAGAGACTTCTCCAACAAATTACTGTCACGGTCTTGAGATGAATTTGGGATCAAATTTTGGTTCATGTTCTGACTGTACAAGCTCAATGAACCATCTTCAAAAGAATGCTGAACATAAGGTCCGAAAAATCAATGCACGTATTTACATATTGAGGACAGAAACCAGTATCATGGTAGACAATCAAGATGAACAAGTATTTGCTTGTAAGATGGCACTACAAAACTGTCAAAAAATCATATAGTGGATGCTAAATCGAACCAATTAAATCTTTAACCATGATTTTGGCAAGTGGTCGATAGTTCGGAGCAATGAATCCTAATCTGGGAATTTACTAAGAACTAAGAGGGGTCAGGACACAGGTGTGATTCACTATGTGTAAAGCCTACACACACAAGCTTTTCCACATTTATTCAAGGACAATAAGAACGTGACAGTGAGACACATTAAAATTTCTAGTTTGCATTCACTGATAGATAGTATACCATTCAAGCAATTTAGAAATAGTTTTAGGATATGACTCAATATGTGCACTATATGGTGATGACATTTAGATAAGAATGAGAATTGCAGATAGATTAAGAGTTTTGAACAACATTAGGTAAACGAGGTCAGTAATGTCCTTTCGTGTTTAATAATCTTTTTAGTACTCCCATTGAATCAAACCTGCCCACATCATCTGAAACATAGAAAGAAACAGAAAAGAAAGAGTGGGAAAACATTTTTGGCAAGTTTTGCCATCATCCCAGAATTTACCATGAGAGTGTAAAGTACACAAACAACAGGTATGGTCTCTGTTATCGAGCAGCTAGAGGATTTAGAGGGAAAGCTTTTTATTGAAAAACAGAATGATAACAAGTTCATGGTTACTGTTCTGCAGAGAAATGTGATTCAATGTTTATAAAATACTTAAAAGAGATATTGATATTAAGTTAAAAAAATGCTGAAAAATGAATTTTTTGTCAAGTACCTGCCAGTTGGTGTGGACAGGCTCCGGTTTGTAAGCAATCTCACCTGTTGAAAGATAGCACATAAGAAATTCAGTAGAGAAAATTTGAACTTTTAGAATGAGGAGGATGATTCTTGTTATATACTATGATACCTGTAGCACAGTTTCCGATAACTTCTTGCCAAGATGCCAAATCCCCTGTCGTTTGAGCCCCAGATAAAAGACTGCCTCCACCAAAATCTCCAGCTCTATGTCCGCGGGAAAGTGACTCATAGTTCAGAGCAGAAAGATCCAGAGTTCCTTTAAACAAAATGTGCGTCACAAAAACACCTTGTGGTTTGCTAAGGGTGCATAAAGGGGACCAACATTAGGATGAGAAAAATGAAATGATATACCTGGACTAGAAAGTAAATTACAAGAGCTTGATAGGGCAGAATGACTGTCTCCAGTCACTGGAGACTCAGGATATGAATGAAATCTGGAGCTTGCTTGATGATTATCCTCTGCAGTGGTTTACATGCACACACACGATTCAATGAGAGGCAAGTGGTTTCAATATCAATTTTATCTTCATGGACACTACCTATTATGAAGTAAAGGAGCACTCACATGAAGATGCAAAAAATACTTACCAGATTCAGCGTCTTCATATGCTGATGACAAGGTGCTGATGGGGCTTGTTCCATGATAACTGGAGGATAATGAACTGTCATTTTCAGAATTCGATACCATCGTGTCAGTGTTTCTAACACAGCCGGTGTTTGACTTATTACCCTGAATTAGGGAGGAAAAAAATCATTACTTCTCTATAATCTAAATTGCATTACACACAAAACAATATACTTTAGGTACAAGCATAGCCAATTTAATCGAATGACTCTATGCATTAGTTGTTTAGAGAATTACATCTAGCATAACCTATCAGAAGATATATATATAATTGCTACCCTTTTCACGTCCTTAATTTGAAGGTTTAAAAGGTTTCATGACTATTGAGCAATGGAAATCTGCTTCCAATTTTACAGAGAAAGCTAAGAAAGATGTTGTGTGTTATACGCCCTTTACTAACGAAACCATGGATATGAAGCTATAAGTATAAAGCATATCACCTCATGAGTTGAAATTGGTCGAGTAAGAGAGTATTTGAAAATTGAATATACATCTTCTTGTGTTTAAAGAAGAAAAAATCATACAGCCAAACTATATTGGATAAACTTATTGGGTGATGATAGTCGAGTCTGACCTTGACTTCCAAATAGTGGACAAACACAATGTGCATGAGATCCCTGTAAAATTAGAAAACTCGTTAAGAACTCGTTCATCTGTTTGAGTTAAGATTACACTCCTTACAGATCATTTGTAGAACAGAGTCAGTCATGTAGTTAAAATATTCCCATGTTCAAAGTGTTCACGAATTCTGACACGGACTCACTCTGGGAGCAATTATATAAATATATCATCAATATTGAAAATTACATGCAACAAATATTAATTAGCATAACTCGAGATGTAGAATCAAAACAGAAGTAATTAACGATTACATAGAACCGTGATGGGGAAAAGCAACAGATCAGGCACCATACTCTTCATTCCCATGGAAAGAAGAAGGAAAAAAGTAAACAAGGATGACAGAATATTATTCAAGTTTTAAGACTAGATTAGGTCAATGATGAATTATACTTTTATCTTCCAATGGTTTCATTATTCGATCTATTCAGAGCCTGAATTAAACCTTGCAATAATCAGTGTAAGCTTCAAGGGTTATTCCACCCTAATTCTTACATATGAAGACCAGAATCAATCCTTATACATCCAAAACATGATAAACTAGTTAATGATAGATACAATTAACACATCTGCATATTTAAGTGATGGATAGATGACTAAAAGTTACAAGTGGAGAGTATACTCAAGGGAATTGATTCTGTTGCAACACATTATAGATAATAAATTAAACAAAACAACATATCTTTGTTTATTTTTTTTAGAATTTTCAGGATTTTCTGGAAGACAAAACAAAAACACCTCAAACTTTTTCTGTAAAATATTTCTTAAAAACACATCATCTTTATATTATTCATTGATTTGACATCTAACAACCCACTTTCAAAAATCTGTCTACTAAAATACAAAACAAACACGTTTATTTATTAAAAGAATATTACAGTTCTTTTAACTTACACCCTAATCCCTCAGAGTTAAACTATTAAAAACTAATCCAAATAACATATTTATCTTGGATATTTTGAAAATCCTATCATATTTTAAAATCCTCTCAGAAAAGCAAATCAAACGACCCATATAAGTTTGCAAGATATGAGTTGAGTCCTGAGAATTATGGCACAAGCAAAACACTACTATAATTCATGAAGTGCGGCAAAATAACTTGTCTGAGTGAATCAAATATTGACAATCACAACTTACTGCTCTAGCAACCAGTAGCTGCGCCTTTGAAAATTTTCATTATCCTCCCCATGGGCATAGTAACAATGCAACATATCAACACTTCCAACCTAAGAAAATAGAAATCAGCATACACCCTATAGCCAAAAGATGCAAAATATAAAAAATCATGCTACTATTACTTTTTTTACTAAATGACTACTTCATCTAAAAGCTTAAGCTATTCTATTTGGAAGGAGTTGTCGATAACACGTTGCTTAACATGTGGTAACCTTTTTATGAAGTCTAGAACGTGAAACTTTATTTTATAATTGCATAACAATGAGACTCAAACTTAGGACCTCTTTTGGCCTGCTCCGATACCATATTAACTATATGCCTCATCTAAAAGCTTTTCTTTTAGCTCGTCTTAAAACTTACGTTGTCAGAGAAGAAAGACATTAATATTATCTTACGTCTATAACATCCTTAACTATGAGTCGATGTACATCTGCATTGTTAAGGAAGGTCATGTCACCATACCACATCAGTCCAACCAGGTTCACTTATATTTGTTGCTAAATTAATGTAAAATTTACTCGAGTATAATTCGCAAAATCTTGTACACTCTACATCGATACACTGGGTAGTTTAAACATCAAACACTGAATGATGGGTTACATTGATTCAGGTTACTTTATATTCCAGCAAAAATAGAAAGAAAATAGATTTTGACTAGCGATCGTAAAATCTCTTCAAGGAAATGTCAAAAAAGTCAAAACTCAACCCATAAGCTTATGGTTACCCACTAATGCAGGATTGGTTGGTTGGGTCATGATGGAGTGATGCTAGAACAATAAAACCCAGGGTGATACGGACCAGCTAAGGCATTAGGAGTGAGTTTCCTATCTGACTAGCCAGGTTGGGCAGGTTTTACTAAAAGATCTGTGAAAGCAAAATGGCAACCCAACCAGTGCTCTACAATTTAAACAATTAATATTACAAACACAGAGCTTTCATAGGCTGTAGGCAATCCATGCTGACCTTAAGTTTCTCATGAGCTTCCTTAATAGTCTTCCCGTCCTTTTTTTTTCTCCAATTATGTCCATCCTTCCGGAAGTACCTTAACACCTTTCGATCAAAAAGAAAAACAGATCCACCTGAAAACAATCATGCATTCTCAGTAAGTTGATTTGTATCTAAAGGTTAAATATTGAACAAAGTTAATCAGTCCGCTGGAAGAAAATTGTGAACAGACCAGTTTCACTGGTAAGAAAAATAATTAGCAGCTTCTCTGCAATAATTCATCAATTTTTTTAATGCTAAAAATACAGAGCAGTTATACATGCTCTATAAAAGCAACAGTATCAAACATAAAGTGTCTTCGTCTAACATCTAAAAAGTGAGTAAGATCGGTAAAAGTCTTCGTCCAACATTTAAAGCAGATTTGATTAGTTGATATAATGAACAAGAAAAATTATTTGTACAAAAAGAAATTCTAAAAACAAAATATCATCCACACGTTAAAGACCATCAGGAAGATATATCTTTATTTCATGTGTCAACAGCTTCAGATCTTTCACAAGCGATAATATAAGGAGACTAAATATGAAAAAAAAAAATTATATCTAGTCAATAGGTAACACCATTACACTATTCAGTCAATTCTTATGGATAAAGCTTTGAGAACCAATCATGAGTTGTGAAACACTGTTCATAATTTACACAGAGAAGTTTTGTTATCTCCCTTCTAAAATACAACAGGCAGTCTTCTCTGCTAGTAAGTGGATTGGTTGTTTGGTAGCTACAGAAGTAGTAAACTATTCAGGATAAAACTGATAAAACAATTGTCTAGTGATTCGTATTGAGTAAATAAACCATAGATAATAAAACTAGATGAACAATACGTACTGACTGGCTTATTTGGAGCCTCTGGCGATATATGAAACTTTTGATAGTTACGTAAAATTTCACATATTTCAGCAGATCGCAGCCACCGATGCTGTGCTTCTAATAAAATTTGCTTAATATCTGCAGATTGAACAGAAAAAATATATCAAGCTTTCCAATATCAACTATGTCATGGGGTGCAAACAACTTTTGATACAGCATAGCTGCAATATCCTATATAACCTGATGTAGTGACAAATGATCAATTACTTATGAAAAAAGGGATGGGAGAATATGCTCTGGAAAAGACTCTGCTAACTCGCATTCCCTGAACCTCTGCAGACAAGCTATTAAACACGGAAGAGGAAGATATGATTGAAACCATTGAACCTAGCAATATTTTGTGTTAATATTTAGCATCTTTATGCTTTTTGCTATGATCTGAAATGCTTAACTGCTATCCGTCTCAAATGAGTCATTTTATCTAAGCTTATAAAATAAATCCATGGATTTGCAGAAATTGAACTCTATCCCCGTGCAAGAGCATTTTAAGGTGGTGTTGGCAAAATTCTGTTTCAGATTTAGTGAAACATTCGATTTTCTTTTTATTGGGAAACTGCCTTGAAACAATACAGATATGTCAGCTACAATTCAGGAGTTAATGAGAATTAAGTTCATTTAGGTCAATAGTTTAAACCAACATAATCATATATTATTATTATGCCAAAAAGAAATTTGTTAAGTGGTTTAATGTGAAATCATAATCAGCTATTATTATTGCTATGAAGCCTAAAACAAACAACTTAGAGTTTTACTATTTAACTTTAGCAATTGTTGGTTTATGAAAGCCCCATTGCTAATCTGTCTCAAAATTTGATAAATCTGATCACCTCAAGTCATCAAACCATTCTCTCAAAATATTATGTGCTTCTACATAAGAATAGCAAGCAACTAAAGAAACTTCTCAAGTACGACGCAAAAGTTGATGCCAAACAGTGGCAATTTGAAGTCGCAAAGAAGGTTGGATTTGCTCAACATAAGGCAGAATAAACCAAATATAATAAGTTTTTGTTTTCAAAATCGATCAGCTAAAGCGATTCCATTATTGATCGCAGCACCTATGTAACTTACACAAATACCGATAACCTAGTACAGGCAGTTTACTGTAAGTTCTACTTCGCGTCTCTATAGTCCACTTTCAAATTCTCCAATACAGTTACCTAAGTTAAAGCTCACAACTGTAACTAAAAACACTTTAAACAAAAAATTGTTCAGTAAAATCACGAAATTCAATAGAAATTAGAAAACCGTACCTAATCGGAACCCTAGACCGTGCGATCCGCTTTCAGACATTGATGACTGAATCATAGTCGGCCAGAACTCTCAACGGGTCACCTCATTCACACATACACAAGCGAGATATATTTATATATATATATACAGAGAGATAGAGAATTAGAATGTGATGATGGATTTGTTCTGAGCAGATTTTGCGCTTTACTGCCTGGGGGAGGTCAGTCGTACAGTTAAAGTCAGCGAAAGTAGAGAAAACCAATAGTGTTTCGACATTTGGCCTATACCAGATGAAAAGCAAATCAAATGAAATTGTGACCCAAACGGGGAATTTTTGCAAATCTGAAATCTGATAACTCTGGGTGAAAAGATGTGTCAAACCACCGCTGATTGACCAAGTCCTGCCCATTAAAAACGATTGAGTCTTCAAAAATTCAAAGTGGGTGGGGTTGGGTTCGTTTATCAAAATTAATTTACGCGTTTAGGGCCGTTTGTTTGGTGTTTCGTAAAATAGTTTGGGAGAATAGTGCAGGTTTGTGAAATAATCTCGGTTTGAGTAATGTTATTTATTTGAGTTTTGAGATAGTGATTTGGGAAATAAATGAGGTGTAGATTTTTTTTAGAAGAGTTAGATTGTAGGTATAGGTCATGGTACGGTTCTGCGGTATTTTTAACAAAATTTGTAGTTTACCAATTAGTGCGATTTTTAAAAAATCAAAATAAAACTCGATTTTGTGCGGTTCCGGTATGGTACGTTACGGTTTTCCGATTTTTTCAAACAAACTTTTTTCATGCAATTTTTCTTATATAGTCGATACATGATTGACAATTATATAAAAGTTAATAATATAATATTTTACAAACTATTTGTTTACATTAAATAAAGCATTGCAAAAGAAAATATTCATAAATTTGACGCTATAATTCGACCTAATTAAATAAAATTAATTGGTTAATTATTTGATCATTGTTTTTATGATGTGAAGAAACTTATTATTTGGTATTTGTGTCTAGAATTTTTGCATTTTAAATTTTCAACATATAACAAGTTTAATTTGTGCTAAATTCGAGCATATTTTCTTTAATTGAACGCGAGCAATATAGTATGGATGTCTCATCCCTAATACTTGAGGTGTAGAGGTACGAGCAATATAGCGTTAAATCATCCCTAATACTTGAGGTGATATGGTTTATCTGGTACGAGAACGTCTATACTTAGATGTGAGTTCCGACCGACTGGAGATTACCAGAAAGTCTCTGTGGACTCATGTTGGGTATAGAGGAACTCATATGTAGGTTCATATCATCAATAAATGATCCATTGACCCGACTTGATAGGTTGAGAATTTCTCCTATGGATTTATGTGAGAATTAATAGTGGTAAAATACTTGGTCAAGGTATCTGACAACTTTATGAAAGTAGCTCATAAAGATTAAGAGAATTATCTCGAGACCTGAATGCATAAGGTCAAGACGAAAGAAAAGGGAACCGATGAAAAGTCCATACCCTTAAGTCTCGACCGGGAGATTGATCGATGGAGAGATTATGTCGTATATGGATGTAAATGAGATTAAAAGGTTCACTGAATTAATTCACCAGTGATTGGGCTTCATGGGCTTGTGGCCAGACATCAACCGTGGAGTGGGGGAGAATTCCCAAATTGGCAGGGGTGCTAATTTTGGAATGATCAGTCGACAAAGTATTCAACTGATTTAGAGTATTTAATGCTCGAGTAATTAAATAAATATTTGATTATAACCCACGGCCAATTATGTGGTGAACCTACGGGGGCATACACAATACACATGAAGCGAAAGCGAGGAAAAGAAGAACAACTGGGTCGACCGAATCGACTGGGTCGACTGAGTCGACCCAAATGGAGCGAAAGTGATCCGATTGGAATTGGATCAAGATTATAAATTAAATTGGAATTTAATTTGTAAGTTAATTAATTGAATTGGAGTTAATTAATTATAGAAAGATTTAATTAAATAGACTTAGAGTCTAATTTAATTGATTGAGAGAGTAATTAATTAATTGGGCCATTTAATTGAGAAATTAAATAAAGCCTAATTAAATTAAGGAGTGGGCCATGAATTAATTAGAAGACTTAGTCTTCTAATTAAAAGTGCCATGACCCATGTGGGAGACTTGGAGTCCTAATCCTAGGAGGATTATGTTAATGAGATACCTATAAATAGGAGACTTGATGTCATATCTCATACACACAACTCAAGAGCCAAAAAGCCTAAGTCTAGAAAACACTCTCTCTCCCTCTCTCCCTAAAATCGGCCGAACCCACTTCCTCTTTGGAAGAATTTTTCGTTTTCAATTTTAGCTCATAAGTCGTTCTCTAACCCTAGATCTTAATATACCCTATAATCTAGCCGATTAGGATATATTAATTTTCGTGATATTATGGTTTATCAACTTGTAGAGGCGCAACACGTGGGGCGCTAAAACAGGGCTTAGGATCGACCCAACCGAAGGGAGAAAGACGACTTTTTCGCTGACAGCAGGATTTGCAAGGAGACATGTATAACTTAGATCTAGTTATTTATGTCGTTTATTTATTCATATATATATAACCAGTTTAGTATCCTGGCAAGATTCCGTAAGAGGCCCTAAAAATTATTAAATTCCGCTGCCTGTAGGGCTGTTTATCTTACCGAATCCCAACATAGAAATCAACAAATAACACATTTTCACATTCCAAACTTAAATTGCAAAATCAGTCTCATTTAATCACACGTCAATTATCATGCATCAAACCACCAAAAATTTACATGTAATAGCAATTTCCTACCATTTTAATTATAGGTGGACATTTTATACCAACCTTTTTAAAAGTTATGAAATTATCAACTACTTAATTAAAAGTTTATCAAAGGAGTAATTTGCGTTGTTGAATTCTTAAATTTTAAAAGAATGATTACTACATTTAACGAATATAACTAAACTTTAACTCACTTAAATAACGATGAGTCGAAATTAACTCCTCGTTTTATAAACTCCTACGCTCACCTTTTTCACCGGAAATTCGGATTATCAAAAGCCAAACTTACTCCAAATGGTCACCTATAACATGATAAATTCAATGATTAAATGCGGTAAAAGATTCGAAACAACATAATTCGAAAATGAAACGGAACGAACTCCAAAATATATCAACTCGTGGGTAGCCCGACGTCGCCAGGCCACCTTCAACGGCTGCCTGAACAACAACATTTTGCTACTGTTCACGGCAACATACTGCTGCCAGCAGTGAGGAAATGCCGCTATTCTCGATGGCCATTTTTGCTGCTGCGGGCAGCAGCTTATGGCTGTTGCTGGCGGCAGTAATGGCTGCCGAGAATAGCAGCGTTGGTGCCGAGATGCTCCGGCAATAAACTCCCTTTCTCCCCTCTCAATTACCTTCACTATCTCCCCAAGTTTCCTATTTCCTCAACTCCTTTCTCACAATTTCTTTCCTCTCTTTCACCTTCTTTTCCTTCCAATTTTTCTTTTTTTTCTTGTAACTTGCTCTCTCTCTCACGCACACTACTAAGGTCTGGATGTCTTATGCTATTCAAGTTCAAGAAGAGGAAGTATTTATAGAGGCGTTTAGCCAATCAAAATTTTCCAAGATTGCATACATGTGGAAGTTTCCATGGCTCCATTAAATACAATTAGAAATAAAGATTATAAACAAGTGTCCATGAGTTGTCTTCATTAGAATTAAACACATTGTTAATTTAGGACGAAATTGCAAAAGGACCCTGTAATTTTTGAAGTTTTCATTTTTGACCCCAAAATATCAAGAATTGTACAATCAGCTCCCAATTAAAATTTCAACACTTAATTTTATTTTATTTTTTAAAGTCCTTGGGTTAAATTTTTAAAATTTTAAAAGCAAAATTTGGGATTTTTACATCATAATTGGGGGTATTTATACCTATAAAAAGAGACCCTGTTGGTTTGAGAATCCTTCAATTAATTGGGTGATTGTGATTATGTATGCATGGAAAGGTACTAGGGATAACCTCCACGTTCTCTAAAGATAGGAGATTTTTGGATCTTGATGGATTATTTCCATAGTTGGAACTCGCGGTTGTGACCCTGATTCGCTAGGTGTCAAAGTCACATGTTGCTTGTCTTGCTAGGGGACAACAATTCGCTATGTGAAAGTTGGTTCGGGTATGGAGGTGAACGACCTCTTACTTGTTCAATTTACTCAGAAAGAACCTTTCAGGCTAAGTGTTCGCTCTTCGAATCAGTTTTGGATCGAGTCACTGGGACTATATCTTAGTCATATACCACAAGTTTTGGAAGTAACTTCCATGATTTGAATTGGTTTTTGACTTTTTGGTGAAATGTTAAGATGAATAGTTAAATATAGTTAGTGATTTTTGGAAAATTTTATGTGTGATATGAATTGAGTTTAAGTTTTGGGATTTAGAAAAAATAAATAGATAATGAAAGTTAAATCAATAACTTTATATCAATATGTGATTGGTCTTCTGGAAGAAATTAGTCACTAAAAAATAGCAAACCCAGATTCAAATCCATGTTGGAAGAAGTTCCTACTTAATGTGTGTGACGCGCATTGAAAGTGATTGAACTCTTAGGAAACACTTTTTAAAATTTGAGATATGATATTATATTGAATTTGATAATAATTTAAATCATTATCACATTCATAATATAAATTAGCACATTAGTTAAATCGCAATAGATTTATACCACAAGTTAAATCGCAATAGATTTATACCACAAGTTTTAATGTTGAAATGATAATTTATATTATGAATGTGATAATGATTTAAATTATAATAAATAATGACATATATATATATATATTAGATTGGTAATTTTGTTATTTTATACTATCTATTATATGTTGTGATTATATTTATGTTACTGATTGATTTGATTTCTTGAATAATCTTACTACTCCATATATTTGATTTTTTCAAATTTTAAGTTAATACATACAACATTAACAGTGAAATATTCACTACAATAAGAAATACCTAATAAAATATGGAGAACTGTGTATGTATTTCAGGCCATCTTCAATGATCAAGTGGGAATGTAGATGGCCAAGTTAAATGATTCCCATTGAATCCTCCCATCCACCTCCGAAATGATGGGTCAAGTCAAGGTTGACTTGTCCCATACCTTGAGGCCTTCACGAGTTGAGGCTTGGTGGTCGACACTTGTCCACCTACTCTTTTTGTTTTTGTTTTTATTTATTTTAGTTAATAATTCCTTTTAAATTCCTTTAATTCGAAAGAGGTTAATTTTATTTAAAAGTGTAACTTTTATTTAAGAAACTTAGATAAAATTTAGTTATTAAAAATTAAACATTAAAAGAACTTAACTTTAATTTAAGAAAATTAATATTAATAGTCGGTAACATTGTAAGAAACTTAAATTTAATTAACAAATTTATTATAACCAAAAAATTGTTTTAATTTAGAATCATATAATATTAAAAAATGTTTTTAAATAATACTAATATAGCACATCAAACATACAAATATGAAATTAAATACGATTTATGGAATCTTAAATATAAATTCTTAAATTAAATAACATATAACCCTAACATTTATATATTAAAACACTTGAGATATACATATGGCCAAACATCGTTTATTATTGTTATTTTATTATTATTAATTAAGTGAGAGTGTTGAGAAAAATGGGGATTGAAATTAAATTAAATGAGAAGATTGAGTTATTAGAAATAACTATGAGAATTGAAATTTAAGAGGAAGAGATAAAAAAAAAAAGCTAGACTAGAATCACTGGAGATGACCTCACATCTCATACTAATTTTTACTACATCATTTTGATTTCCTCCATGTGTGGAACTCAGGAAACTAAAATGTAAGGGAAATAGTGTAACAAACATTTGTACCTAAATTATGGAATTTCCTGATTTTACGTTTCAAAATCCCTGCGAGAAGTATGGAAAGTCCCTAAATTTCAAAGAAGATTCTACGCTAGGATGTTTTCAATTGATAGAATAATAATTAAAATTTGTGACTTAAGCATCCTACATTTCTGCAGAACTTATTTAATAATATTTTCTTATAAGATATTATGTCAAACCGACTAAAGATTATGTGCTATATATTGGCTGAAAAATTAAGAGTTAGAATTAATATATTTAAGTTCTATTTAATTAAAATTAACAAAATGAAGATATTATGTTCATCATTCGCTAAAGAATACATGTCTTTTAAGTTTTAGTTTATCTATTGCAGGTGATCTATTTTTCCCCTCAGCATTTCCTTCGGATTTACAATAGTCATAGTTTTTCTCCTTCCTTTTTGAGTTTGGAGGTAGGAATTTCTATATTTAGGTTCATACGCTTGTGATGATTGAGTTTGGAATGTCAACGAGAACAAGAGGTTTTGGGACCGAATCTGCAAGGATAGTGTTCTGTGAGTCAATATATTTAGTTTGTATTAAGACTATCATAAATTTTCTTTAATATAAATGAATTAATACGTTCGTTTGTTAATAGTATGTAAATCAAATAATGACCAACTTCATCTCTCATGATTCACATAAGCAATTGGATGAAACCTTAGATCACAATAGACTATGAGACGATTCACTTCAGTATTAGTGCAATCATGAAATAGTCTCTAAGGTCATGATCTTAAAACACATTTCAAGTCATAGATTTTGAACGAGGCGAGGTATCGAAAGAATCGCAAAAACTTGTACGAGTATGCATGATTCACGTGGAGTGAATTTGTAGCGTCTCATAAGCAAGACATTTGATGCTAGTGCATATGAGTAGATGGTTCGATAGGGGATCAAATGCATCGAACGACCCAAACAGAGAAACCCATTGTGGAAGCACATGACGCACATCGAATTAGTATTTTTCAATCCTTTGACTTGACGTGATAGGGCGAATTTGGTGCAACCCACACTAGAATTAGTATTTTTCAATTTAATACGTCTGTCTTTGAGGTGTAAACAAGTCGAGTTGTATCAAACGACACACTGTTCAAATTTGATTTGAATTTTTTCGAATTTGAAATTTTGTGTTTGAGTTTGGTTTGATTATTTAACCAACCTAGTTCAAACGAAGTTTTATCTAACAAGCTCGAACTGAGTATCGAGTAACTAGATATTTTTACATATATTTATTAATTTTGAACTAATCAAGCTCAAGTCAAGGTTCAAAAGTCATCAAATGAAAAATGATATATAAGTTTGTTTGATTTGTGTAGACATAAATTGATGGTTTTTGACAAAAAAAAATATAAAATTTTCGATCAAATAAAGATAAATTTTAAAACAAAGTCAGTGAGTCAGTCCATAAACTTGGCCATATGTCAATGATCTCATTGCACCAAAATGCAATAGCCCCCTGCAACCGCTTACACTGTGTAACTTTCCAGTAAACTTGGAGAAAGAAGAAAAAGCATGCCACATTGCCACATGAAAGCCGGTAAAAGGTTATTAACAGCACAAGCGGTAGGGGCATTTTCGACCTATCAAGATTTTGTCAAGTCAACCGTGACGTCCCACACACTTCTTAAGGACACGCACCCGTTAAATAATTGGCTGCTATATAGACCATCCATTAGCACCTTGCTACGTCAGCTCAAACTATTCTCACCGTGTAAAAGATCTATGATTCACCATACACCGGACCGCACAATAATCTTTCTTATTATGTTAAAGCCGCCAGTTCAAGTTCAACTAGTATCACTCCGTCAAATAACATTACCTTTTATTTAAAATTACCAAAATGAACCACTTGCTGGCTAGATCGGTGCTGAAGCGCGTGATCGCCGCCGGAAACTGCGGCGGAATCCACCTGTCATCATCAGGTGCAGCAGCTTCGGCGGGGGTAGTCACGCTGGCACCGTTTGATGGGGATTCGGTGGTGAAGGGACATGGTTCCAGCATGGTACTGATAGCGTGGAGGCGGATGATGAGCACGGCGGCGGAATCTTCGTCTGCGACGGTGGAGAAGAAAAGTAGTGGCGCAGCATCGGAAAAGGCGGAGAAGGAAGACGTCATAGTTTCTAGCTATTGGGGAGTTTCAAGGCCTAAAATTACTAAAGAAGATGGTACCGAGTGGCCTTGGAATTGTTTCATGGTAAGAAATTATTTTAATCATATTTTTATTTGTATATTGGTGTGATGATGTACGTTTATTAAGTATTGTACGTGTTCGTGTGTGTATGTTGATTTGTTGTTCTCTGCCTTATTTGATCGTCTGGGAATGAATACTGAAATTATGTTTGCCAAGTATCTTTTGTGTTATTTGATGATAATAATTCAAATCTAATTTTTTCGGCAAGTGTCTTTGTAGTTTGTTAGAGCGGTCAATCACAAATCAAATGAGAATGACAAAGGATTTTTGCCTTAACACATAGCCGATTATGAAGGACAAATTCTGGGAAAGAATTCTTAGACTGATGGTTAGGATGCACCATGTCATTCATTGTGCTGATGTTATGTACTGCATTTGTCACCACATGGTTAGCGCAATTCTTCTAGACATGACCTAGGCAAGAATGTCCCACTTTGTTCGAACTCAAATAACACGCGTTTCTTTACTAGCATAGTATTTTGTGTACTTTTACTCTTGTTGATCACTTTGTTTTCCTGGTGCAGCCATGGGAAGCATATCGCGCAGACTTGTCAATCGATCTTAGCAAGCACCACGTTCCTAAGACATTTATTGACAAAGTAGCATATCGAACAGTCAAACTACTTAGAATTCCTACGGATGTTTTCTTCCAGGTTTGTTATCTTAATTATCTCTGGTATCCTTATAATCAAATAAGCTTTAGTAATTATTTCTTTTTAAATTCACATTCGGATTTTATTTTTTGAGGAATATAGCCAAACCTCATTTACTAACCCTTTCCGTAAGATACATTAATCAATGGAGATGATTGTACTGCTGTTGTTTGTCATACATTTAAATTTCTGCATCTTCTTTCTCAATTTTTTTCTCTTACATTTGATGCTAGGATGATAAAATAGTAAATTCTTTCAAACACATTCTATTTGAAGAAAAGCAAAATTCTCCCATCATTAAACTTGTCAACATCTCAGAATCTAAGTAATTGACTTGTGCTGCAGAGGCGGTATGGTTGTCGTGCAATGATGCTTGAAACCGTGGCCGCCGTTCCTGGTATGGTAGGAGGAATGCTATTACACCTTCGTTCTCTACGAAAATTTCAGCAAAGTGGCGGTTGGATTAAAGCACTACTCGAAGAAGCTGAAAACGAGAGGATGCACTTAATGACAATGGTAGAGCTAGTGCAACCCAAATGGTATGAAAGACTTCTCGTTCTTACTGTGCAGGGAGTCTTCTTCAATGCCTTCTTTGTACTTTACCTTATGTCTCCCAAACTGGCTCATAGAGTTGTTGGTTACTTGGAAGAAGAGGCCGTACATTCGTATACTGAGTATTTGAAAGATATTGAAAGTGGTGCAATTGAAAATGTCCCGGCTCCTGCTATTGCTATCGACTACTGGAGGCTTCCTAAAGATGCGACTTTGAAGGATGTTATTGTTGTGATTCGAGCTGATGAAGCTCACCATCGAGATGTCAATCATTTCGCTTCGGATGTTCATTTTCAGGGGAAGGAATTAAGGGAGGCTGCTGCTCCTGTTGGGTATCACTAATTTGTTGTTTGAATATAAAACATGATTACACTGGTTTGATGACTATTGCTTAAAGAAAAAATCTTACTTTGTGGCAAACTCTGAACCACGTTATCTGTTAAAAGATTATAGACGTCGTCTAGATAAGTGTAATAAGTAATTTGATATTTGTGATGTGTGTTTGTATATTGATTAGCGGCATATTATATTGTGTACAATTTGAATCCTCCTGAATTGTTGAGTAGCTTTAGGTTGTTATTATGCATATTGTATAAATTTGCTTGGTTCACATAACAGTGGATTACCTAAATTTGTTCTTTCATTAAAAATTTCAGGAGTATTTAAAAACCTTAATTACCTCAAATGCAAAAGAAATTGGATACATATATGGCTTATCTTAGGGCAAATAACTTAAGGCTCTGTTCGTATCGGCCCAATTTCTAATCTGGCCTCATTAAACTATCAGACCCAATAATTTAGTGAAGTGTTATGCCGATATTTTTGTGTTAATTGGACTTTGGTCCAACAAATTAATATTCTGTTCAGTTGACACGATTATAGTGTAATTACAAATTACCCCCATGATTAATGAGATCTAACCATTGATTTTTACCCCATTCTCAACCATTCGATCAAACAGAAAACAATCGATCCAGTTGCTAGGGTTCGTAATTTCATTTCTTCAAAATTCTTTCCGTCGTTCCCCTCTCCTCTCGTCACTGTCCAATTGCATACTTATGACTCAAGACCCCTTTTCTCTCATTCAGAGATTGTATTTTAATCTACGAAGCATTGGAAATAAAATATGTAAGGCACCATACATCATTCTCTAGTACCACACTACTACAACTATAAATAGTTAATTGAAAAAAAAAAAAAAAAGGGCAACAGCAGTAGTAGAAAAAAAATTACATTACAATCAAGATAAAATCAATACAAAACATAGGAAGTAAATTGGTAATGTGTTCTTACCTTATTTCTTGTTCTTCTTCAACTTGTTCAAGTGCCTTTAACTTTGAGCTATTTTAACCAAAAAAATTAAAAAAAATGGAACAAATTAAAATAGAGTTGAAAGCTTGAGTAGTCAAGAATTAATTCTTAGTTCTTGTTAACAAAAGAGTAAACAATAATAGAGAGAAAAATAAAATATTTTAATTTTTAGGTTTCTCACCATGAATTAGAATGGAGGGAAAATGAAAATGGAGGTGGGAAATGAAGATGAAGATGAAGACGAAGACTTTTTTTTAATCCATCAGATTATTTTAGTGGCATTAATGTAATAAGTTCGAAATCTAGGGGCAATTTTGTCTCATTTATTTGATATCTGGCCCAATTAATTAATATCTGGTCCAACCCAGATATTGTAATCGAGCCAATTCGGTGGGGTGGCCCATCAATTCACCCGATAACTACGGGCTGCCCAAATTTTTATCGGGCCAACCGAACACAAAATTACTCTTTTTTGTCTGAGCCGATTCAGCCAATTGGGGCCTAATAAGGGCATTCGAACAGGGCCTTAGTTAGCAATATAATTGTCTTTGTAAATTCGGATTTAATTTTATTTTACCATACGAGTTGGGTTGGGCCGCAATAAGTGATCCAAACAGTCAATTTTCGTATAGACTTTAGGGAAATTATGGGCCTACCCCTAGAGGGAAAATATACTCCTATTAAACTGAATTGTTGGGAACTTGATGACACTTAAAAAGTTGAACAGGGCAAAAAATCAAATAAAAAGAAATTGTTGTTGAATAGACATCTCTGCAATCGTCGTCATAGTTAGAACTACATAATACTAAGAATAGTTCATATAGTTTGTAGTGCCATATCTGAAAGGAGTTTGAGGAATTCCTGGACTGTTAAGTACTGCATGATGGCCTTCAGTCACTTTTATATAAATAAAACAAGTTGCCAAAGACTTCACCACAATATAGTTGGATCAGTGGTAAAGCATGTGGAAAACTTTGTACTATTGTACTAGAGATCCAGTGTTCGAGTGGTACCAACACCATATTCAAACCATCATAAGAGGTATTTCCAAAATACCTCCCCCTTTTTTTCTTTTTGGATTTTATAAACCCCCAATTTCATCATATCTTCTGCTAATTCTAAAATAATGATATAAACAGTACTTATGAATGTTTGATCTAATTGAATGGACAAATTATCATAATATGAAATAGACAAGTTGAAATTTCATATGAAGAGTCAGAGGTGTATCATATTATATTGCTTTGAAAAATAATAAGTTGGGTTGAAATATCTTGGGCTTTTTGTACATTTTGCACTTTAACTTAAATGTTTCGATACTTTGCATTCTGAAAATATAATTTAGTTGGCACTTTGCACCATAGTATGTGTTTTGAAGAAAAAATTCATTGATGGAATAATATAATAGTTATTTTTTTAATATTTTTAGCACTTATCACCCTAATAGTATATATTTTGACACTTTGCACCCTGATAGTATAGTATGTTGGCACTTTGCACCCAAAAAATATAATTTTTGGCATTCTCAACCTTGACTTAATCTAAATAATGTAAATAACATGCTAGATTTGTAAACGTGTATTTTAGATATAAAGTAAATAATTTAGAAGATACTTGAAAATATTTTTAGCACTTATCACCCTAATAGTATATATTTTGACACTTTGCACCCAAAAAATATAATTTTTGGCATTCTCAACCTTGACTTAATCTAAATAATGTAAATAACATGCTAGATTTGTAAACGTGTATTTTAGATATAAAGTAAATAATTTAGAAGATACTTGAAAATAAAATGAAGGGGATGTCTTTTTTTTAATCCAAATTTAATTGAGAGAAAATGTTAAATAAATTATTATAAAGTAAAATAAATTAAATCATAACATGTTTATGATTGTTGTGCATGGAAATGACCATTTTATCTCTGCATCGACGACATTCAAAAGTTTTATTTTTAAGGAAAACATTTTAGGGTGCGGAATCCATATTTTCAGGGTGCAAAGTGCCTAAAAAATAAAAAAGGACTATTATACCCTTCCACCGATGAATTTTATCACAAAAACACACATTATGGAGCAAAGTGCCAAATAAATTATATTTTCAGGATGCAAAGTACCAAAACTTTTAAATTAAGGTGCAAAGTGACAAAATTCTATAATTTCATAGTGTAAAATGCCAAAAACCCAAATATCTTTAGGTACTCCAAAAAGTAATTGTAGTAATAAAATGGTGAATACAATTTCTCCTCTTAAAATAAGGGGTGGTACAAATTACTACCTTAAAGTATTACTTGTAACATTTAGGGTAAATTACGAAAACCCCCCTAAGGTAAGGCCTAATTATAAAATTCCCCTCACGTATAGGTATTGTTGTCACCTTCTTACCATTAACCCCTTGTTGCTAAAAAGTTCCAATTTTGCATTGTTTGTAATACTTTATAAATGTTAAAATTTGGGTGCTAATTGTTATATTTTATAAATTAAAAAAGAGATAATTATATATTTACTACCAAAATAATTTATAATTGCCCATAAACTTAAATAAATATTGCAGTTTATAATACAATATAAACTTAATTTAATTAAAATATTTTATACAATACAATAATAAAAATTATTTAAATTTACTAGTTTAGAAAATAAACTTATCTAACTAAACGTGTAAACAATTTGTTCATATTTATAAAAAAATCATTAAAATTCTTTTCAATTTAATATTATACAATCTATTTCGCTATAATAAGTAACTACCATTTTCTTTTTTGCAATATTTATTAAAATTATGGGCAATTATAAATTTTATCAATTATTTTGGTAGTAAATATATAATTATCTCTTTTCTAGTTTATAATATATAACAATTAACACCCAAGTTTTAACATTTAAAAGATATTACAAAAATTAAAAATTACAACCAATGGCAAAATTGAAACTCTTTAAGGACAATGGATTAATTGTAGGAAAGTGATAAACTTGAAGGGGATTTCTATAATAGCCAAAACGTGAGGGGAATTTTTATAATTAAGCCTTATCTCAGGGAGATATTCGTAATTTACCCTAACATTTACACACTCTATTATAGTTTTGGATATTTTATTCAAAAATTACCCCTACACCTTTTATAACTAATAAATTATTTATTTTTAATTATGTATTTGTTTCCTTATGCTTTTTGGGTTCAAACTTTTTCTTTTTCCATCTCATCAATTTGTTATATTTATTTTCTGCTTGAAATTTTTTCTTTACAGTTTGTCTCAATTTTTATTTTATGATAATTATTTTCTATATTTTCGTTCAAATTTTGAGTAGTTCTTTTCCTTTAAATTTTTATTTGCAAATTAAATGCAAGTCTGACATGTGGTCATAGTAGTATAGTACTATTGGTAATGATGTGTATTAATGTTGAATGTAATTTTGATTGGTAATAAATGTGTAAAGAAGTTAGGGTAATTATAAATTTAGGAAGTGACAATACGAGTATGTGTCGTGCTCGAATTTTTTGAGAAAGAATTAGAAGGAGAATTACTCAACATTTAGAATAATAATTTGTAACAAAAATAAAAAAGATAATTATCACCAAATAAAAACTTGGACAAATTATAAAGAAAACAATCGAGATAGAAATAAAGTGAAAAATTGAAACGAAAATAAAGAAAAAATTGAGATGGAAATAAAGCAAAATATTGAGACAAAAGACATAAGGAAACAAAAGAAATGAATAAATTAAAATATAATGCTGTTTGGTGAATATAAGAATTCAAAGTTAATAAATGAATGATTTTTTTATAAGTTCAAAACTATAACAAATGTAAGGTAAAATTGCAGAAAAAGTCTCAAACTAATTACTGATTTTGGATTTTCGTCCCAAACTATTTAATTTGGCGAATTTCGTCCCGTATTATAATATATTTTTGGAATATCGTCCCAAACTAATTATTAATTTTGATTTTTCATCCCAAACTATATCAACTCGCCAAATTTCGTCCCATAATTTACCATTTTGTATGAATTTAGTCCCAATATTAAATTTCTAATTTAATGAAAATGACGTTCAATCTTGTAATTAATTTGGGACGAACTCTGCAATATTATATAATTATTCATGTTAAAATTTACCATGTCATGACACTTAAGCAGTCATGTGATAATTCATCGGCAAATGCGCAATTTCGTCTTATAATTATGGTGGGACGATATTCCAAAAAAAATTAAATTACGGGACGAAATTCGCCAAATTAAATAGTTTGGGACGAAAATCCAAAATCAGTGATTAGTTTGGGACGATTTTTGCAATTTTGCCCAAATGTAACCATGATTACCGGGTTCGCCAATGGATTTTGTTACTGTGGAGAAATGATTAGTATCTGAAAAAAAATAACTTTTCAATGATGTAACTATGATCACTATTCGTCTTTTGAATGAGCTAGTTCAACCGATGCATTCCTTGCACATCTCTTACTCTTTAAATGACCAAGATCGAAAGTAAGAAAAATCCCAAGACTCGGGAATAAAGCGTGATGTAAACAAATAATTTTTCTCCACTTCATGGTTAAGCTTATTTAAAAAAAAAAGAAAAAAAGAAAATGCAATAATATGAAAAACGTGCTTCTCTTGGTAAAAGGATAAGGACCACGTGCTACACACTTTAAGAAAAACATTAAAGGACGAACTCACGAAAGTAAGTAAATCAATTTTTTTTTTAAATCGTAAGTAAATCAATTATTGAAAAATCTTCATGTTTTGCCTTCTAAAGTGATTGTGTTTTAAATTTGATTATTTATTATGGTACATTGATAATATAATTTATTTATTGTGTCATCGTCATCAATTTTAAGTCTTATCGTCGAAAATCATGATTTACGTCTTATTTGATCGAATTTCTTTTTGCTGAAAATCATCATTTTATGTCCTATTTTATCGGAAATTTAATTTTCGCCAAATATATCTTATGTGGAGTGACACTTAAAAATTTCAAATTTCAAATTTTGACTCCAAATTTTGCGAATCCAAGTCACGTGATGAGTCTATTACTTCAAATTTTGATGAAAAAATTGTCAAAGTTCCCACAAAAATCGTAGAAACCTATTTTTATTTATAAAGAAATAAATTCACATTTACCTCAAATCTCTATACACCCAAAACTTGGTCCTTATCGAAGTTTAAATGGTTTCTATGGGAACTTTAACCCTTTTTTCATAAAAAAAAATTGAAATTATAGGCCTATCATGTGACTTGGACTTGCAAATTTTAGAGTCATAATATGAAATTATCAATTTTTAAGTGTCACTCGACACGATATTTTTGGCATGAATTAAATTTTCTTGTTAAATAGAATATAAATTGATGATTTTAGGAAGATTTTTTTTTTTGGCAAAATAAGACAAATATTGAATGGATATTGTAAAAGTACCACAATAAATATCTAATTTTAAAATGCAACCAATTTATAGACCCAAATATGAAACTTTGCCATCAATAATTAAACTAGAAAAAAGGGTTCCCCACCTAACTAACGCCTTTAATTTCCCTCCCCAACTACCGAAAGTAAATAAATAATGTATTAATTAATAATTTATCTAGAAAAAAAATTCCCACTTCATTCACGCTTTTAATTCACTGCTCTCCCATATCTAGGCTCTACCTCCTCCGAATCCAAAGCCACATAACCTGTAGCTGAAAATAGTCACCTATACATACACACACATATACATATACATATACTTATAGAGAGATTATAGAGAGAGAAACAGAGAAGCTGAGAAGAAAACGGCTATGGAGTCAACATTGCTCTCAGTTAGCAGTTCCACAATGTCGATTTTATCCCTCTCGAAGACTATAAATTCCCATTCAAGCCCTCTTATTGCTCACCTCCAACGCCGGTTCTCCACCACTCGACCGAGTCAACTCGCTCACCTCCAACTCAGTCAGTGCATCGAGTTGTCTCGTTCCGTACAGTCTTCCTTGGTGCGGGGGCGGGGACCATTGGACCTTCGCCGTAGTCGATTACTTTCTGTTGCCAACTATGCCGCCTCATCTACGTCCGGAGGCGGAGGGTTTGGTGGTATTTATGGGAATGGAGGCGGCGGAGGCGGTGGAGATGGTGCAGCAGAAGGTGGCGATACCAAGCCTAAGGCAGTGGCGACGGGGGCTGCGGATGCTGCATCATTGGGTTCTGATGTTATTATTCTTGATGTTTCAGTAAGCATTTCAGTGTAGAAAAAAAGTTCAATGTTGATTGCACTAAAGGATTGTAAATCTGGCTTATTTTGAGCTTTAATCACATTATGTTAGCTGAGCTGTTCATATCATTCTGTGATGTTCTGCTACGTTATTTATATAGTTTTCTTTTTAGAAAATTTAACGTTCCTGATATTGCAGGGAATGACTTGCGGAGGATGCGCGGCGAGTGTGAAGAGAATTTTAGAAAGTCAAGTTAGTGCTTCTAATTAACTGTGCATCTTTATTTCACTCCATCTGTCGTCTGATTTGCGTTTTACTACAAAGTGTCTCTTCTTGTTTATAATTACTAAATCGAATAAATTAAGAGTCAAATCAGTTATTGGTTTTGTCTGTGTATGTGAGATTGTGTCTTTCGGCTATTTATTGGTCTGAACTCATGGAAGAACGAAACCATAGTAAAACCTGAAAGTGGAAGTGCAAAAGGACGGGAGCTATAGGAAAGCTCATTTGGGGTGCATGTTGGTTCGGTGCTAAGCCATTTACAGTGGTTTGCTGCCCAACCTCCAAACACCTAATACTAATGAGGGCAACTGATTGATGCAGAAACCTATTAAAGAAAAAAAGAACTTCCAAATTTCTTGGTTACTCTGCTGTTATGATATCCATGACCGATCTAAATTTAGGCTGGCTAATTAGATGAGAATAGTTGTTGACATGCACGAAACAAGTTTAATGATATGCCCGAAGTTTTCCGCTTTTTCTTTGATAAATTTTTGCTAGAAACTTTATACTCAGAACAAGATAGTAATTTAATAAGAATTGCTGTTGATTCATGAACAGCCTCAGGTTTCTTCAGCTAGCGTGAATCTCACGACTGAGACAGCAATTGTATGGCCAATGTCTGAAGCCAGGATTGCACCCAACTGGCAAAAGGAAATAGGGGAGGCTCTTGCGAAACACTTGACGAGCTGTGGGTTCAAATCTAATCTTAGAGGTCTACAATTTTCTTTCTATCCGTCAATTGGATGGTTCCTGTATTATGCCAATTCACTATGCTACATATGATTGTGCAATTACGCCCACAATAAGCATGTTCTTGTCACTGGTTTAGCTATTGAAGAACTTTTCTTGAGGATATATGGTGTTCTTTGTTTTAGACAATACTGGAATGGGAAATTTGAAATGTTACATATGCCAAGTCATTTTGGGTTAACTGTCCTTGTTTAGGGTTGCTGGAATCCATATCCGGTCCTTATTTTGTAAGATGCTACTAGGGCAGTAGCAATCCAAACTGAATGGCTTTTCCTACCATATTCTGCCCTGGAGATATCTTTATTAACCCTTAATGAAAAATCTACTAGTCAAAGGTTGAGAATTACAAGAATCCTTGCATATCCTACTCTGCTGTCCTCATTGTTCTATTTTATTATTATAAATGTGATAGTCTGCATATGAATTTTTTGTGGTCTTATTAACCACTATCAGGCTTGTTTAAGAAAGTATGACATTTATCTGTACCCAGACTTCTTATTTTTTTAATTATTAATATAATTTAGAGGAAAAAAAAGTGAATATGTAAAATTAAATAAATGAGAAAATGGAAAAGTTAATCTGTTCCACATATCTATTTTTTTTTGAGTTAAATATCTATTTTGTTTTCATGATTGTAGCGTTATTAGCATTAGGAAACCGAAAAAGTGATGATCCTAGCAATCTAAATTAAATCAAATGGAAATATGAAAGAGCATCTATTGCAGACCCACTGAGACTGACCTTTTACATCTTGAGTTAGACGAAACACTATACTACCTTTTGCCTTCATATAACTCATGTATAGCTTCATGGAAAATTGGCAGATCAGGGAGCTGTTGATGAGGATATTCAATTGTAGGATGCATATGGATTCTTGTAACAACCATTTTCCTTCATGGTATGTCCCTGTATCATTCTGTCCAGTTTCACCCTCTTTCTGGAAAAACTCCTTCCCATTATTACCCGTAATAACATAGTTTTTCGTCAGTAGGTGTATCTCTTCAGCTATTTGTGGTGGACTTTTTGGAGGCAGGCATATCTATCCCGATGAGCGATTTACTTTATACAAGTTGAATAAATTTGTTACAGAACTTAGCCCAACATTGACTTTCATTCTCTAGAGGGATTAATGTATTAGCCATGTAAGGTCACACCTTTAGAGCAGACGATAGTTGGCTTAGCTGTCTAATACTTAAAATCATTTTCTAGGTGAAGCTTCTTCTTTAAGTGTTGTACATTGAAAGCTGATTTGAGGTTTTTTACTCAGCCAATTTCTATAAAGTTTATTGGTGTAACAAAATATAACAAATCTGGCAATATGTTCTGTTGTTTGTGGAGACATGTTTTGGTCTCTTATGACTTTGGACTGTGAATGATTTCTGCTCAGATCTATGTAATTTTTTTCCTGCCAAGTACAAGTGCCTATTTACATGCTATATTTCAGAGTTACCTACGCTTTTACTTAGAACTATAAATGCCGTTCTTCTGTACATCACGATTCAAGCAGTCAGAACGTGTGATCTGATGTTCATATAGATACATATGATCCTGCAAAACAATCTGTTTGAAGGCACCAACGGTAAAAGAAAATAAAAATCTTGTTACGGGTACAATATTTTCTTAAAATCAAATAAAGCTTGTGCTTCTTTCAAAGAAGTGCAGTTAGAGGTTTGCTTGTTAATAAAAATTGTGTTAACTCATATGTGAAAAAGTGATTGTGTTAAGAGTTATAATAGTATTAGGATTCTATTTAGAGTATTATTGTCATTGTAATATGATGGCTTATGGGTTCTAGTATAAATATAAGCTAGTTAGTCATTTTAGCGACTGACACATTCTCCTAAATCTAATGTTCTCATTCTTTCGATTCTTTCAACATGGTATCTAGAGCCTGAATTTTTTTTCAGAACATAACCTTTCAGAAAAAAAAAAAGAAAAAGAAAAGACACACCCTAACCCTAATCCGCACCGTCGCCGCCATCAAACCCTAATCCGCGACGCCGTCAGCCTAGAAACAGCCTGTTCTTCGCGCCACCACCTCCTTATGGCACCAGCCCCCCTTCTGCTTCGCCTTTCCAAGTCATTTTTGGTTTGAATGACAACTATATTCATTGGGACCTTGTGCCGCTGCAGCCTTGTCGGATTGTTTTTTCAATGTTTTGTCATTTAAAAATATTTTAGAGTTGTGTTTGGTGCTTTCCAATATGATTTGTTGAATAAATGTGTTTGGTGATTGTGGATGTCTGAGTAGCCCACTGCATTTGAGGAATCTATATTATTGTTTTGTTGGAATAGTTGGTCGAGTGGTTCCATCCATATTGTTAATCGTACTTTGACAATCTCAGAGGATGAGTATACTAAGTTTCTTGATTATCAGGCTGCTCAACAAATATCTCTCTCTACAGCTTCTCTAGCTCAACTAGGGTAACCCTATTGTTTGTTTTTCACACAACTCTCATCCCAAACCTTGGATCATCGATTCAGGGGCTTTTGATCATAGTAACCTTGATTTATTTACTCACCTTGAAATGTCTAACTCCTTACCCCATGTTACTTTAGCCGATGGATATCACACCTCTGTTCATGGAATTGGCCAAGTACGAATTACCAATTCCTTATCCTTATCTTCTGTTTTATACATCCCTAATTTCCCATTAAATCTTTTGTCTGTTAGTAAGTTAACTAAGCAATTGAATTGTTCTGTGTCATTCTTTTCCCAATATGTTGTGATACAAGATTTGGAAACTAAGAGGACAATTGGAGAAGGGAATGAGTCACGAGGAATCTATTACTTTGCACCGACATCATCACCGACTGCATGTCAAACATCCTTTACTCCACTTCAAATTCACCGTCGTCTAGGTCACCCATCTTTAGATAACTTGAAGCTATTCATGCCCAATGTGAGTGGTCGTAAGTCGTTAGAGTGTGAATCATGTCAGCTAGGAAAACACCTTCGTACTTCTTACAAGCCTAGAGACAATAAACGAAGTCCTAGTCCTTCTTTGGTACATTCCAAGTTTGGGGTCCAAGTCGTGTTTCCTTCAAATTAGGATTTCGATATTTTGTCACTTTCGTAGATGATTATTCAAGAAACATTTGGCTTTTCTTAATGAAAAATCGGTCCGAGTTATTCTCCATCTTTATTAGTTTTTGTGCTGAAATTAAAACACAATTTGGTGTGCCTATTCGTGTTCTTCGTAGCAACAATGCAGCGGAATACTTTTCTCACTCCTTTCGAAACTTTATGGCCAACTTAGGCATGATACACCAATCATCTTGTCCCTATACTCCTCAACAAAATGGGGTTGCAGAAAGAAAGAATAGACATTTGTTGGATGTTGGGCGCATAATGTTATTCCATGCACATGTTCCATAATATTTTTGGGGTGATGCGGTTCTCACAGCATGTTACTTAATTAATCGTATGCCATCATCTGTCTTAGGGGGTAAATCACCATATTCTGTTCTTTTCCCAAGAGAACAGTTATTTCACATCCCTCGAATATTTGGGTCGGTTTGGTTTGTCCATCAGTTAGCCCGAGGTGTTGATAAGTTAAGTCCTCGAGATGTTAAGTGTGTTTTCTTAAGTTATTCTCGTACTCAGAAAGGTTATAGGTGTTATGATCCAGTGTCTCACAAATTTTATACCAGTTCCGACGTAACAATCTTCGAGTCAACACCGTACTTTTCTAATTCCTATCCTTATATGGATATCCAAGAAACTCTTCCCCTTCCGCGAATGATTCCCTTTTCAACACCTGACCCTAACTCACAAACTCCACCAATAGACTGTTTGTCTCGCCCTGACTTGCAGGTATATGTCCGTCGTAAAACATTAGAGGTTTCTCCTGTCTCAAATTCCCTTCCCAGTGGTACTCCGTCTACAAATCCTGCTTCACCTACATCAGAGTTGGATATTCCTATTGCTCAACGTAAAGGTAAAAGAACATGTACTTCACATCCAATCTCTAATTTTGTCTCTTATGATCAATTATCACTGTCCTACCTTTCATTTATCTCCTCGTTAAACTCTATCCCAATTCCTAAATCTTTGTCTGGGGCTTTGTCTCATCCTGGTTGGAAAACGGCTATGGATGAAGAGATACATGCTCTACAACAAAATGGTACTTGGGCTCCCTCCTGGAAAGTCATGTGTCGGTTGCAAATGGGTTTATATGGTGAAGGTCAACCCAAATGGCTCTATTGAACGACTTAAAGCCCGTCTTGTTGCCAATGGTTATACGCAGGTGTATGGTATGGATTACTCTAACACTTTTTCTCCCGTTGCTAAAATTGCTTTAGTTCGGTTGTTGATATCTTTGGCTGCTTCGTTCTCTTGGCCTTTACACCAGTCATATGTTAAGAATGCATTTTTACATGGTGATCTGCATGAGGAAATATATATGGACCAACCTCCCGGGTATGTTGCTCAGGGGGAGTCTGGTTTGGTTTGTCGTCTTAAAAAATCACTGTATGGATTAAAAAAATCTCCTCGGGCATGGTTCAGTCGTTTTTCTAATGTTATTATACCAACTTTGGTATGAAGCAATGCCAACTTGATCACTCAGTTTTCTATCGACACACTCATGTTGGTAAAATATTTCTCATAGTTTATGTTGATGACATAGTGATTACATGAGATGACAATGAAGGAATTAAGGAGTTAGAATTGTTTTTACAGTCACGGTTTCAGACCAAGGATCTGGGAAAATTAAGGTACTTCCTTGGTATTGAAGTAGCACGATCACATAAGGGCATTGCAATTTGTCAAAGAAAGTACACTCTTGATTTATTATCTGAAACATGGTTGTTGGGAGCAAAGCCTGCATAGTCACCCATGGATGTTAATGTGAAGTTGGTAGCAGATCAAGGTGTTTTATTGGATAATCCTGAACAATACAGACGGTTGGTTGGTAAGTTAAATTATTTAACTGTTACTCGACCAGACATCTCATTTGCAGTTAGTCAGTTCCTTAACTCACCTCATACTGCACACTGGGATGTTGTAATTCGAATTTTGAGGTATTTAAAGAGTTCTCCTGGTATGGGGTTATTATAAAGAAACCACAAAAATCTTAGAGTTGTGGGCTATACTAATGCTGATTATGCTGGATCTAGATCAGATGGAAGATCTAGTACAAGATATTGTGTTTTTGTTGGAGTAATTTAGTTTCATGGAAAAACAAAAAACAAAATGTCGTGTCCAGATCAAGTGCAGAGTCTGAGTATAGAGCCATGGCATATACATCATGTGAGTTGATATGGGTGAAGAACTTGTTATGAGAACTTGGAGTTGGGCATACTCTTCACATGGATTTGATATGTGATAACGAGGCAGCAATTCACATTGCTAATAATCCTGCTTTTCATGAGCGAACAAAACATATTGAAGTGGATTGCCACTTTGTATGGGAGAAGATCATAGATCGTACTCTTAATACCTCGCATGTTAAATCCAATGACCGTTTGACAGATATGTTTACAGAAGCGTTGAGTGGAACAAGGGTCAAATATATTTGTAACAAGCTTGTAGCGTACGATATATACTCTCCAGCTTGAGGGGAAGTGTTAGGAGTTATAATAGTATTAGGATTCTATTTAGAGTATTATTGTCATTGTAATAGGATGGCTTATGGCTTCTAGTATAAATATAAGCTAGTTAGTCATTTTAGTGACTAACACATTCTCCTAAATCTAATGTTCTCATTCTTTCCATTCTTTCAATAGATTGCAGCACTGACAAAATGTTTGAGACAATTATGAAAGCGGTCTTTTAGTTTAGTTTCATCTTAAGGACCATTTTTGGTGCTTACTAGCTTTAACTCAATGAAGGAGGTATTTGATTATTTCCTTCACCAAAACATTGTGGCTTTCTCCATTTTCTTGATGTAGACTTTGTACTTGTGAATTATCACTCGTTCACTCTTAGCCTCTCACTTTCATTGACCAGCTACTTTAGTAGTGTTATCTCCAGTGCTCGCTATGAAAGCTTGCTTTTGTAATGTCTCAATTGTGAGTGAAAATACAAAAAATGCAAGAATGACCAATTTGTTTACTTCACCACAACATTTAGAAGTTCTGAGGATAATCTCTAGTCTTAATTACTTGATCTTTCTTTTGTTTAATGAAAATTTGTGACGGTTGTGGATCCACGACTGATTGTCTTAGTATTGTTATGAACCATGTACTAAAATTTGAATCTATGACTTTTTGGAAATCTGACTTGTTTGTTTCCAGGACATTTCTACGTCTTATATAGTAGTCTATATAGACATTTTCTCGATTTTTTTAAGATCTATATATTGATGACACCAGATATTTGACTACTATAGGCTGGTTCATCATTACACAGAGTTTGTGATTCTATTTCACTATGGAATTCAATGGCATGAGCTTTCTCTATAGACTGCAGGTTCCCTCATATCTTTTGATTGTGTTTCTATGATAATAATACCTGGTGTCCTCTCTGTTTGCAGAACTAGGAAGGGTGGACTTCTATGAGAGATTTGAGAAGAAAATCAACGAGAAACGTGACCAGTTAAAAAAAAGTGGTAATTTTTATATTTACCTTTATTGTTTGTAGATGTCTATTCTCAAAATGTGATCTTGTACACGGGAAGTTAGGCAAGATAGGAAAAAAAATGATACCAATACGGATGTTTCCAAGTCAATTTTGTATATGAGAATCTCTATAGTATCTCTTTAGTTTGGCAGATTTGAACATCACTGGTTCTTACAAGTTCAAATACTTGGGAGTTTGATTAAATTAGATATCAATTGTTTGATCTCATACATTTAAGGCCAGATGTTGACAAATATGTGATACAAAACTTGCCTATTGACAGGTCGTGGGCTTATTGTTTCTTGGGCTTTATGTGCTGTGTGCATTGTTGGGCATCTCTCTCATTTCTTTGGAGCCAAGGCTGCATGGATTCATGCCTTGCACTCCACAGGATTCCATATGTCTTTGTCTCTTTTTACATTGCTTGGTCCTGGACGCCAACTGATTACAGATGGTCTGAAAAGTCTTCTTAGAGGAGCACCGAATATGAATACTCTAGTTGGTCTTGGGGCTTTATCATCCTTTGCTGTCAGTTCCTTAGCAGCCTTTATGCCAAAATTGGTAATTTTGATCATTGTACTTCTTGCTTGGTTTTGGGTTAGAAAGGATTCTGTTTCAAATGATTTGTAATTTATCTGAAGCATATGGCATTATTCAATATATTAGGGATGATAATATGATGTATGAGTTCATGAGATTTTCAATATTCATTTATTAAGTGAAATTTTGATTGGACAGGGATGGAAAACATTTTTTGAGGAGCCAATTATGTTGATAGCATTCGTTTTACTTGGGAGAAACCTTGAACAGAGAGCCAAGATTAAAGCAACCAGTGACATGACTGGCCTTCTTAGTATCTTGCCATCTAAAGCTCGTCTTCTAATTAATGGGGATGCAGAAGAATCGAGCTCAACTGTTGAAGTACCGGCTAGCAGTCTTTCTGTAGGAGATCAAATTATTGTACTTCCAGGTGTAAGTATCACTTGCTTTATCTTTGTAATAATCTTGTAGCTTCCTTAGACAGCTTTGCATATTAATTATTCTTACATTATTTTCGTGCTTTTAGGATCGTATTCCGGCTGATGGAGTTGTCAGAGCTGGCAGAAGCAGCGTTGACGAGTCAAGTTTTACTGGGGAACCTCTACCTGTCACTAAATTACCTGGAGTAATGATTTTTCCATATTACTATTTTTGGATTAAACTTCCCCACTCATTAAAACCAATTTCACAATTTTTTTTGCTAACGACGTGAAATTTGCGCCCTTCTATTCTTTTCTACCTATTTGCATCCATTTTATTTTCTCACATCTATGGCTATGGCACCTAGGGGGGATGGGGGAGGGGTCAGCCTTCACAATCATTGTTTCTCCTTTGAATTTTGTTATAAGGTAATATTGTTATCTTGAATTTCTATTTCAATATTTGCGACTTAGCTTCAATTACTGCGCCAGGCTGAAGTTGCAGCTGGAAGCATCAACCTAAATGGGAAAATCACTATAGAGGTGCGTCGACCCGGTGGTGAGACAGCAATTGGGGACATTGTTCGGTTGGTTGAAGAAGCACAGACTAGAGAAGCTCCTGTACAACGTTTGGCTGATAAGGTCCATCATCTGTAATTTACCATTTATTTATTTATTTTAATTTACCATTTTTTTTAACTATCATATTGTTTTTCTTGCATTATTATATGAATTACAATTAGTTGCAAATCTAGAAATTTTCTTGAAATTATGAAAATATTTATCCGGGAAATTTGTCCTCTTTTCTTGGTTCTACAATAAATAGAATAAAGTATATTAGTGGTACAGTTCATGTTTACTTATTACCTCTACGGAAAATTCGTGAAAACTGCCAAAAATTCCTAAAATGTTTGTTACTAACTCGAAATTGTTACTTCTTTGGTTGAATTTAATTCTTTATTTCTTTTTCCTCCAAGCATGTCAAGAAATAGACTATATTTTCTACATTTTTCTTCTTACAGCTATATAAATGTCTTAACTGTGCAAATTTATTATAAGTCTTAGCCACTGTAAGAGACCAATAGCTTGCAACAGACTTATAAGAGTTGTGAATGATCCATATTTTATTGTGTTTGCTCCTGTCATATTTTCTAAAACACTGACTCATAATAGATTCTCTATTTTATCCCTTATCTTTGATTAATTCCACGTTTCATTCTTACATTAGCTTGATACTTGTCATCCTCTTTCCTCATCATCATATATAGTATTATAGATAAAATGCCTTGATTTGGAAATTGTATATACTTTCCATTAATGCTGCATTGCTGAACCTAGGTTGCTGGACACTTTACTTATGGAGTAATGGCGCTTTCTGCTGCCACATTTATGTTCTGGAATCTTTTTGGTTCACAAATTCTTCCAGCTGCTCTTTACCAAGGAAGTCCAATGTCACTGGCATTGCAACTTTCGTGTAGTGTTCTGGTATTATATACAACTCAATGATTTATACCTTTGCACCAACGTCATAACCAAAAAATAAAAAATTAATCTCACTTTCTGAATGCAGGTTGTTGCATGTCCTTGTGCACTTGGGCTAGCAACACCTACAGCTGTGTTGGTAACTACTTAAATATGGAATTACGATTTCTCTGAATTTGTACATAGTTCTTATAGAACCTTAACTTTCTTTTACCATCCAGTTAATTAGCAGTTGAACAAATTTTAGGTTGGAACTTCACTTGGTGCTACAAGAGGACTGCTTTTGCGTGGTGGAAATATCTTGGAAAAATTTGCAGCAGTTAACACAATTGTATTTGATAAAACAGGGACATTAACCATTGGAAAGCCTACTGTGACCAAAGTAGTGACACAAAGCTACCAAACATATACAAATGCACAGTTGAGTACATAATTATTTTTTATTATGTTATGTTGGTCAAGTTATATTTGAGCTAAGTTTTTAGTTATTTACATTACATGTTTTCATTAAAAATACATCACACCATTGATTATTCATTAAGGAAAACATCACACTGTTAATTTTGTTAGAACTAAGTTCACAATCCTAAGAGATTCAATTCAATGTAATTTATGCATTGAAATATATTTTATATTGGAAATCGGTGTTTAAACTACAGCAGAACTAGTCACAATTTAAGCTCCTCCACTATTTATGAAAGAGAGAGTTGCATGCGATTATGAGATAAAAAAAGAAGACAGAACTTGTGCTGAAAAATGAGTTCTTGTATTCTCTGTAATTCAAGTGAGAAATACTCTCCTGATAATTGCATTTCATTTGCTCACTTCTTAAATGATGACACCCCTGCATACATAGATAAAATATTGAAAATATATAGGGAAGCATCCTTTTTATGCTCGTTAAGTTGCATATTTCTCCCAGTATATATGACTTGAAGAGATTAACTTCAACTCTTCAAGATATAGGATATGTGACTGCTGGTAGTGTCTGAAAATAAATGTATAAAGATAATTTTAGTTTTATATTGATCACAATGTATGCATAATGGTATAAATATCCTGTGAGACATTTAGTTTGATATCTCCATGTGTGTTCTTATGACTCGATAACTTTCCTCCATTCAAGTAATCCCATTTAGTGAAGACTAAATTGCATTGCCTTTAAGGTGATAACTATCCTAGTTAAATACAGGGACTCTTCAACTTCATCTCCTAACTGGTCTGAAGTTGATGTTCTGAAGTTGGCTGCTGGAGTTGAATCCAGCACAATTCATCCAATTGGAAAAGCAATTGTTGAGGCTGCAAAGGCTTCAAACTGTCCAAATTTGAAGGTATATTATTTGTTGAACTGTGTTACTCTGAACTATGTAGTTTTTGTAGTCACTTGTATATCACCTTAATTTTCATTTTGTTCATAACACTTTTTGATTCCTTAAGGGTTGTGCTTGTAGGTAGCAGAAGGAACATTTATCGAGGAACCTGGATCTGGTGCTATGGCAATTGTTGATGCGAAAAAGGTTGCTGTTGGTACACTGGAGTGGGTTCAAAGGTAACCCATGTCTTGATTTTCTATTTTTTTATATCAATTCTTTACATAGAGAATGTTAGCATTCTATTTATCAAGGTAAGACAATCACTTTGTTTGGATTCTCTATGGCATATTTGTAGTTCTTTGGATTTCATGAGTTTGTAAGAGACTCATCTTCTTGGGCAACTTTATATAATCTTGTTATATAAATATAAGAGTTATAGCATGCAAAGTTCACTCTAGCTGTAGGAAATTGAGTTTTTCTATATAATTTCTTCTTTAAATGTACTTTTATTTCTCAGAGTTTAAACCTTCAGATTTTTAAATGCAGGCATGGCGTTGGGGACAGTCCACTCGAACAAATCGAGGAGTTTAAAAACCAATCGGTTGTTTATGTGGGAGTAGATTGTGTTCTTGCTGGGATAATTTATGTTGAGGATGAGATCAGAGAAGATGCAAAGCATGTCATTGAATCGTTAACTAATCGAGGAATCAAAACTTATTTACTCTCTGGGGATAAGAGAAGTGCTGCTGAATATGTTGCATCTGTTGTTGGTATTCCAAGGGAAAGGGTAAGAACATTTACGTTGAACATACATATTTACCCCTAAATTTTTAATTTCCCAATTCATAAGCAACTTTACAAATGCAATGATTGTAGGTGTTGTATGGAGTTAAACCAGATGAAAAAAAGAAGTTTATAAGCAAACTTCAAGAGGATCAGAACATTGTAGCTATGGTCGGTGATGGAATAAACGACGCAGCTGCCCTAGCTTTATCCCACGTAGGGGTTGCCATCGGCGGAGGTGTTGGGGCTGCTAGTGAAGTGTCTTCTATTGTTCTAATGCAGAACAGGTTGTCCCAGGTATTGCAATATTGTAGTATATGTATATGTATGCCCGCCTGCTGCCAAAATTGCATTTAGTCCCATAGCGTGGGGGCTCTTAGCACTTTTGGTCCCATTGCCCTTGTTTCCTTCAATCTTTTGCAATTTTGGACTCTTAGACTACTCTCTGAATTGCACATTCGGTCTAATACTGTTGTACTTTTGCACTTGTGGTCTCAAATTGAACGGAAAGAGGTCGACGGAAAGTGCAAATCATTAAAAAAAATAGGACTAAAAGTGCAATTTATAAAACACGGACCAAAATGCTGATGCAATTTTACCCGGCCTGCCTGATTACCTTTCTCGTGCAGTTACTTGACGCACTGGAGCTGAGTAGACTTACCATGAAGACTGTCAGGCAAAATCTTTGGTGGGCCTTTGGATACAATATTGTAAGTTTTTATCCCATCTTGCAGTTTAAGTCTTTACAGGAAAGATGCCATTAGTTTATGTTTTGCACTGTTAAAAATTAACTGTTGCAACAAAACAAGGACCGAATAGGAAGTTTGAGGACTCATCTCATAATCTCTAGAACTCGGTTTCATTGGTTAGTTCTGCAAATTATTGAAGATGGAACTGGAGAAGATTTAATCTAACCTCCCTTTTTGTCGTCATTTACAGGTCGGAATTCCAGTAGCAGCTGGGACATTGCTGCCTGTGACTGGAACAATGCTATCACCTTCAATTGCAGGTGCACTTATGGGTTTAAGTTCTATAGGCGTAATGACAAATTCGTTACTTCTGAGATTAAAATTCAAATCAGAGCAAAAAGATATCAAAACATCATATGTCAAGAACCCTTCAGACACTGACACTAGTGGGAATGAAAAAGAGATATTGCGGGACCCATATGCATCTACTAAATGAAGAAACTCAGCGTTGACAGTGACACAAGCTTTTCAGACACAGGAGGGTTGATGCAAGTAGTCATCGATCGGTATTAGTGCATGTGAGTAGAAGACTAGTCCTGTGAATTGATTGCATTTTAGGTCATTGGAATCAAAGTCCTTCGCGTTATGTGAGTCTTCTTATCTCAAAACTTGGTGATTTCCAGAACAACAATGAACACATCAACTACTTGTGAAAGAGCTTTACAGACAATTTGCATTACCTAAGGTTTTGATAGATACGTACTTTTGGCTTGGGTTGAACTCCTGAAGGAAAAATGACTCAAAATGGTCCTCATTTGTCCTCGCATTAAATTATGAGTTGATATACCAGACAAAGAGATATCAATAAAAGGCTTGATTTCATCAACTTTTTTTTGTTATCAAGATCGTTTATCCTTATCTATTTTGAATTTGAGCGAACCTCTTTGGGGAATTTTACGGTCAAGTCTATTGCAACTTGAGGACTAGGAGTTAACTACTTTGCATGTTTCATTTGGAAGACATTGTTTTAGTCAACTGTGTTGTACCATCAATCCGGTCCGGTCCGGTCCGATTTTAAAAATACTGGTCAACATTCAAAGTACCAAGTCGGGATAACATTATTTGGAAAATAGTGCTCTTCCTTCAGTACCAATTTCTTGCTTAACCATATGATAACTTTTTCAATCTTCTTCACAACATTGCATGAGAAACACTTATGCTAATGCATGATACATATTACAAAGGTACTAGGAAATTAATTCTAGCAAATTATTGAGCCTAATACTAAAAAAATTAAGTGTTAAATATCCACATGAAATTTTAATTACAATATTTCTAACCGACATTGTAATTATCAAAACGACTAACCGAAAGATCCTCCAGATACATATCATTTAAAAGCTCTAAAATCATGTCAGGCCCAAGCCGAGCTACACAATCTTTGGAATCTGCAAAGTTGAGCCCATCCCACATAACATCCAAAGATGTTGCAAAACACAATCTTGGAATCTGCAACGTTGAGAAATACCCACAAAATACCCAAAGATTATGCGAAGATCATCGCCTCGTTTGGCAGCTAATTGGAAGTGTGATCCATATAATGCACAAACAGCTTCAAACCATATAAGTCATGCCCACCTGAATCACATGTGAGTGTGGAACACTCAAATTTGCAGTTCCCCTCCTGCAGTTCGTTCTCAAGAAACCATAGAAGTAATTAATGACAAGCTTCTTAATAAACCAGGAATCTTTCCTAGCCCTAATAGATCCATGACCAAGGAGATAAACAACTCCCGACTCCTTTGCCTTGCGTATGAAAGATAGCTCCTTCTCAAGACTTTGCTCGGCATCGAGAATTTGATCAGTTGAAGGCTCTTCTAACGTGTTCACTTCTGAAATGAACTTGGCTGTATCCTTAAACTCAGATAGGAGAGGGACACCAAGAGAATAAAAACTCCCGTTCGGAGCTATTAGAAGCCTTGAGAAAGAATGCTCTTCTACAGAATCTGAGTCATCATCACCATCACTCTCCAGTGACCTTTCCTGAGCTTCCCTGCGAATGAACTTCTCAAGACTCTCGATCAGCAACTGTTCAAATGTTTGGTGGTTTTCTTTGCGAACATCCTTGTAGCCATATCTGTTAATGGCAGAATAGACAAGCATCAAATGCCATAATCTTATTAAACCAGCTCCACCCAAACCTAATGGGGATCTAAGACAAAGTGAGTTAACCCAATCCATTTTGATAAGCTGGTGGACCTGGACCCATTCCAGTTCATTTTCATAACCAGCAGATCCATCAAAGCCCGTTCTGTCTAGGTCCACCCATCTGGATTTAGGTAGGCTCTAGTAAAAAATTGAGCGGCTCTTAATTGTGTCTGGATCTGGGAAGGGTCTTGTGAGCCCTACCCGTTGCCACGCCTAATTCTACTACTCAAAACACAAGAATTAGTCATTCCATCTATTCCACTATAAATGCAGTCCACTATATAAGTATCCCAGCTGAATAACACTATAAGAGTGGCTCTATTTCAACCAATTAAAATCCAAATAGTATAAAACGAGCTATCTGTTTCTTTATAACCAATGGCAATCTTCTCCTATAATTTAATGAGAGACGGGTGTTTAGCTGTTATTTATGTGTCAACATTCTATAAAGCAAGGTCCCAAAATGTAAAGAAGTCAGACTGTTTGCATCCAAATGCATACGACGAAAAGGAAACCATTCCCACTTCACTAGCATTAATATATCATATTGCATGTAACGCAATAAAAAGATTAAAAATGTTAATGGAATAATTAAATAGTCATTTCCCTTCTTTACACACTCTATTAACTTTGATATATCAATTGAACCATCAGTGCAAATCAGTGAAGCGTAAGTCACTTATTATACGAATTTAAATAGTTGTATTATCCCTGCTCGAGACGAGCTGGACATGCAAGTTTTAGGACAGGATATGGAACGATATATACATTACCATGAAATAGATTTCGAGGAGATTTTACCTGGCAATGCAACGAAATATGTGGTAGCTTTTGGGGCAGACTCGCCTAAAGAGAAACCGTTCGCTTTGAGGCACAACAGATATCGGAACATGCTTAATACATACAAATATAATCATTGAATGCACAGCAGGTAGAGTGGTAAGGAAATGTCCAAATATAGCTGGCACCCCCTTTGCTAGCTCATTGTAAACCAAACTAATGCCAGGAGCTCTAAGAGTTCCTAGATTGGGACCTAGTTCCCGCAGCAAATCCATTGACATCTTTTGCTTCACCTCTGTTTCATACTTTAGCTTGCTCCCATAATTCCAGATGAACATTACTAAAAGTATGACAATCGCAAACAGCAGAATGATCCAACTTCCATCCCTCACACTCCATAGAACTGAAGAAAAGAACGCTAACTCCAGCGCCAGGAAACTAATAGCAAAACTCAGCACAGTAAAGATATTTATCTGCCATATGAGAAGCATCACGAGTGTTACTAAGATTGTAGTCATCATCATGACTCCGAGTTCAGCAATGCCTGTCAAAAAAGTCAAATCAGACCAGAAAAAAAGCTTGCCTTGTTTTAGTTCAGAAAAGTATTAAAATTACAAAAAGCATAGCAGCTACCACTACAAAAAGAGGCAACTCTTTCATCTTCTTAAAGAAATAAGGAAACACAAATATCACCTGGTTCATAGTTGTTTAGTGGTTCAATGGGGAAAAATATAAAAAGTGAAGATAGTTAGGAGCATAGAGCATTCAAGTATTATGTGAATCTGACTGCAGCGTACTGAAATATAAGTTATTTATTTATTGGTAGTAAGTAAATCACCTCAAGCTTTAACCTAAGTATTACATCACTCATGGATCGTGCAATCAAAAGTTACTAACCAGATTATCATTAGTTTGAACGTGAAAAGCTTGAAATGCAAGAATAACACTGGGATCATTTGGCGAATGGTGAAGAAAAATCCTAAAATAAATCACTAATGACATAGCTCAATCGCATCCACTAGAACAAAGTTAGCCACACCAGGTCCCAACACAACCAAAGATGGCTCGTAAACCAAAGGACATGAATGCAAACAATTTAGACAAACAAATGATACTTGACGAAGAACCAAAGCCAGAAGTCAGCTTCAAAACCTCCTATTAGATACTAAATTTGCAGACTATGCTGATGAAAGAGCAAAGGGAAGAGTAGTATTCAGTTCATTTTACATTGAAACCGGTATATAAAAAGGAGAGCCAACATGCCAATTCCAATCATTCAATCCGTGAACATTCTTACATATCCCTCTCTGATAGCTCATAGGTGACAATGACTGACTGCGTCCATAACTGGTATGGTGGGTGATGGACCGAAAGAAAAGAAAGCAGATTGATAATTGAGCAGGCGGTTGTGGAGGCGGCAAATAGGGTGGTGGGTGGGTGATGGTCAAGAGGAAATGAAAGCAGATTGAAACATTACTAGGCAGCGGGAGAGGCGGCAATCATGGTGGGACAAAAGGGATAAAGATCTGATGAACTTTTCCACAATATTGGCAGGAGTTCTGCAAAAGAAGTGAGGGAGGAGAGGCAGGTGATGCACATTGTCTTGAGTTTCGAGTAAATCTAACTTGGAATTTCGAAAGTGGTCGTCTAAATCACTTCTTCAAATGGAGCAGACTCTCAAGTTATAATATCTTAACTGGAAAAATGCAAACCCATATTTCGAGCCATTCTCTAGATCCATGTGAAAATTCTTAAATTTATAAATGTCAAATATATGTGCAAGCACAAGGATCCAAAGCTAGATAAATTAATGGAAAATAAACAAAATTATAAAATTTGGCAAATTACCATATGCATTTCCAATCTCGTAAATACTTGAGATATTGCAGACTAACACCAATGTCAGAGCCAGTAAAAACCAGTTCATGACTGGAATATAAATTTGGCCCATGAATTTCCTTGAGGTATGTATAATTTTAAGACGAGGAAAGCAACCAAGAGCTGTAGATTGTTTTATACAAGAGAAGGTCGCTGTAGTCATAGCCCTACTGGCGATCAATGCAGCTACATTAGCTATGAGGAAGACAGGCCAGAAAGCTCCACCTGCAGCAGATTAAAAGAGAAACCTGAACTGTCATTTTGTACCTCTTTGTGCCTTTAATTTTTTTTTAAAAGAATAATTAGTAATCCAGGCTAAAATGTATATTAATTATTCTGAATATCAAAATAAAAACTTAGAAACCTTGAATGGAGGGAAAATTTACTTAGATACATCAAGACAAGTAATATGTGCTATAGACCTCTTCCAAATTTAGAAATAAATGATTATAACATCAGTATTGCAACAATAGAAATTTCATATTACTTGGAACAGAAGAGAAGAAAGCCTGTGTAGTATCAGCATGGTTCTCCATAAGATAAGCAGCTTGACCCAAGTAACCCAACAGAAGGCAAGGTAATACAAGAAACACAAAGGTGAGCTGCCACAACGAATGAAATTCATTATTAAAAGAAAAACTAGATTAATAAAAAAGTATTCCATTTTTTTTATATTGATCCAGTCAAAATCTAAACAAAAGAAGAATGATGCAGCTTACTGGTTACCTGCACTGATCTCACAGAAAAATAGCAAAGATCTGCAAACATTGCCTCAGAACCTGAGTCACATAACTGATCATCAGATATAAATCAGACGAAATGGTTTGGAAAATAATGAACTATAAGTTAAAGATGACAACAAATAATATTATATTTCAGAATTCAGATGGACTGAAAAATATGAATAGTTTTACGTCATTCAAAGACCAGGCAAGAAAGAAACTGAACTTCAGAAATCAAATCGTTTTACAGATATTAAGTGTTAGACCTGTCCAGTTTACAGGAATTTTGTGAGTAAGAGACTAACCAACTGTTTACACTATTTCTTTTAGTACCTGAAAGTTGATGGGCAACTCTTTTTAGGGGTATGAATGCTTTTGTAATGTTCAAAAGAAGAGGATCAAAGACATTCCACGATAAGCCCTTTTTAAGGTAAATCGAGTTGGAAATTTTGATGCATATAGCCTTATACAGAATTCTTTTCTAAACCATTCAAAATTTTCTAAAGAATTTAAGCATTATAAATAGAGATTCTTCTCCACAAGAAGAAATTATTCTTCTAGTACGAACGGCCAACCTTGCTTTTCTAAGATGCCAGAGCACTTATCAAACACACCCCTCCACTGATATCTACAAGTATGTTCTGGTAGCAAATCAACAAAAAGTACAAGCAAAAATTGATCGCCTCGAGAACAAAAGGAAAAGGGAAAAGGAGATAAATATTTTTCATAGAGTATTCTGCTATGGAAGCCAACTAATTTCATATCATCACATCATTACAAAGCAAGAGTGACTGTAAATAGACTAGGAGTCAGAAGACAAATATAAATAACTCAGTTCTAAAAATGCCTTTTCAAGGTCAGAAAAGAAAGAAGAACAAGATTATACTTTGATATTTACCTGTTGCACAAAGAAGACAGCCCCCAAGGGAATACCAAGCCTTTGTTGGGTCGCGCTTGAAGTAATAATATATATGAATTGGGTTAAATGCACGCAGTACACCAGTATCATATTTGACAAGGTTGTATATGCCAATTCCCCCAAGAGAACAGAACCATATAAATAAGGCAGGACCAACTACAAGCCCCACTTTACTTGTTCCATACCTCTGTACACTGAACAAAATTATAAGAAATGCAACTGCAATCATCACCACGTGATCTGCAATTAAGAAAATTGTACTCTGATTTATCATCTCTACTGTTATATGAATACATGATTGAAGGATGACTAACAGTGCAGACTTGTGAGATAAGTTTCAATTCAAACGTATGTAAGTAAGAAATTGTGTTCTCTTAGAATAGTTATAAAGCTACCATACTACAATAGGTATTAGTGATTCATAATTAGACTGTGTTTCATTACACATAAGACTAATATATTCCAGCTGCATATAAAAAAGACAAGATGGCTAGCAAACCAGCACTGGCATGACTAAACCATATTTGAGTAGTAAATATAAAGTACCTTTGTATAATTGGCGTTTATATCTATACTTAGTTGTTCCTAACATTACATAAAACAAACAATAAAATCACAGGACGCTTTAAATTCTCAACTAAAAATCGCAACAGAATTCTCTATCATCAGAAAAATCTAATGAGCCCATATAGTATCCATACCTCAACTGAACAATTGAGGGCATGATGCAAAATTACCATTAGATAAACACCCTAAATTTCCTTGGCTTACATTTTTTTCAGATTTTCCCCAAAAAGCGGTTGTATAGCATCATCTTTTGACATGGATTGGCTCTTTGCAGTATCGATATTTAACTCAACTCAGTTCAACTTAACAAAGCCATATCTCATCCAGACCTGGCTTGGCCAAACCATCCAACCACAAAGCATGTGTATTGCACTTGCTTTGTGATTGGTCACTCTCCTAGGAGTTACATCCAATCACCAAGCAAGTGTCTTGCCCTTGCCGTGTAGTTGCTTTGTGTTCGGCCAAACCCGGTCTGGGATAATTTCCCACTCCTCGTACTTATGTGGACCAGCTACATCGTTAGCCTTATTCCATTCAACTCAGTCCAGCTACACGGATTCTTTTACTTCACCCAACTCAATTAAGCGCCATTTCAAAAGCAATAATGACTCCGATAGTTAGTGAACGATAATGGCACCCATTAACTTATTGTTTTTGAGAATAATTGGTTTATGTTAGTTTCCTGATGACTTAAAGACCAGATCTATTTTAACATTAAAGTTTATCATTGAATTGGAAAAGCAACCGTAGTTAGGGACTTCAAGTTTCTGGCATGATCTTAGCTATAAGTTAAAAAATGAAAATTTCGCCAACAGCAAAATAATTGAGCAGCTGAGATATAAAAAGACACCCTCTTGCCAGTTGTATAATCACCTTGCTCTATCCATGAAACTCCAATCTTTAAGCCACCAACAGCCGATATGACTGCAAAAAACATTAACCGCTCTCAAATTCAAGGGATAAAATAAATAAATAATAACTCTCTAAAAGTTGACATAGCACCAAGATTGTTCCTTTGTTGGCTACAAAAATTACTAAATCATCCAAGATTAATAAAACGTCAAGTGAAACTGCTAAAAAGCACCTGACATAGCAGGTGTAACGACACCATCAGCTATCACCATAGAAGTACCAGCAAGAACCAACATCAGAAGAAGCTTTTTCAATGTCAGAGAAGCTTCAAGTCTTTCCTTTATTTTCAGTGACCTCTCCAGTTCAGCTGAAGGCACCTTAAGTCTGAAGCTTGATATACGAGCATCTGATGGAAGTTGGTTGGGTAGAAGACTAACTTTAGCATACCTACAAATTAATGAGTACAGGGCAAATGTACCACCTGCAGCGATTGGAAAAAATACAAGTCTGACTTATTTAAAAAGGGAAATTGGAAAATACATTCACCTGCATATGGCAATGATACATATATAAAGCACCAAAAAGAATTGTCATATACCTTCACCATCGTCATTCGCCCAGAGAACTATAAGGACGTACTTAATCAGTGGAATTAGAATTAAGGTGTACAAAACAAGGGATAATGCACCAAGAACATCTTCGTTCCCATTGACTGGTGCCTTGCTGAACATCACGCTAAAGGTATATAACGGACTGGTGCCTACATCACCAAATACAACCCCAAGTGTCTGAAAGGCGAGTGTGATTCTCCTGCCCCAGGAGACAACCTGCAATTATATTTTTTGAATCAAGACACCAACACTAATAGATGTTTTTTTATCACGATAAAATTCGTCAAATAGTCAAATGCATTGGTTCTTTCTCCACAATAAAATTTACAATTTCAATTACTCAGAAAAAATTTAAGAGAAGTCCGAAAGCAAAACAAAAATTTGAGGAACTTAGTATAATATCGAAACAGACTGCTATAAAAGTGGATTCATTAAGCAAAGGAACCAAAGAGAACTGCATTAGCAAATGTTGAACTTAAAAATAAGATGCCATGTTAAATTAAAATATTGCTGTCTATAGGACATCTGACTATCTGAGGTCCTCGATCAGATAGACTTTCCTGCAGTGTATCAATCAGAAAGTCTACTTATCATTAACCAACCACTTCATGGAAAACTGGAGTTAGTTTTGATCAGTTCTTTTCTTATGACAAAAATATGGCCAAGGTTCAAATGCTCCAACACTCGTCCATTATTTCCAATTGATGCAGCCACTTAACAAGATATCAGTAAATTTGGCTGTACTTAAATCTGTATTGCCTATAGGAGATTACTATCAAATGAAGCACTGTTAATATGTAGAAAGAAACTAGCTGCTCTCCAGGAATCGCTCTAGTTTTTAACTACATTATTTGGCTCGAGTCTTTCTATCAATAACTTCCTTTGATTTCTGTTAATCAGTATCGGAAACAAAATGTTCTACAAAGACTTTAAAGCAGGTCTGGATCATTTTACACAGTAATAGACAGCTACAGGTTTTCTTTTTTGGGGTAGTATGGTGTATTTAATTTACATGAAAAATTAAAGTTCCACAAATGAGCCTCAATCCATTGCAGCGAACTTAAAATCGGTAAAACATAAATTAAAAAATCAATATGTTAAGTCACCAACAATATATACCCTGAACAAGAAAACAAGAACTAAAATGTACCTCAAATTCATTCCTCTGAGCGCCTGGAACTTCGAGGGCTTCAACATCAAAGGAATCAATCCTTGGTCCCGTGCGAATCAACTTCTGCTCCACGATCTCCTCGTCATCGGAATCCCGCTGCGGCGAATTTCCGCCGTCGTCTCCGCCGATCTCCGACCCCTCCTCGTCTTGATAGACCCACCGCGACTCCATTGAATCCATTGACCCTAATCCGCCGTTTGACTTCTCCGATCCCTCCTCCGCCATCCGTATATATATTATAAAATAATAATTTTATATAATTCTCTATATGTATGTATGCATGGATATAATAATGTGATTTTTCCTCGAATTAACTTGGTTGATGAATGAAACTGATCTCAAAGCCCCAAGACTTTTGCAGCATATCTTTGAACTTGTTTTCTCCTACACTGTGAGCGTGAAATAAATGTAACGGAGTTTTTCTAAAGTACGCCGTGGGTAAAGTGCCACCTGGAGCACTAGTACTACTATTGTTTATTCACTACGGGGATTCTAGAATAGGGGAATGGTAACTTGCCCTTTGGTGCGGGAAGCTGTTGGGAGGATGACATGTGTCCAATAATAGTATTTATTTTAGGTTCATGAAATACAAAAAAAATCACCTTAGTCTATCAAAAAAAATTTATAAAAATAATTCATATTTATTTTAGTTTCAAGAGTGCTTAAAAATTTATAACATAAAAATTATTTTAGTTTAGTTTACATAATTTCAATATGAATTATTAGTTAACACATATTGAGTATTACTCAAAATTCATATTTATTTTAGTTAACACATAATTTATAACAATCAAGAGTGCTTATAACACATATTTATTTTAGTTAACACATAATTTATAACACATATTCATATTAATTTATAACTAATAATTTCAAGAGTGCTTAAAACTTTTTCATGTAATACTCATTCATATTTATTTTAGTTTCAAGAGTGCTTAAAAATTTGCTTCAATTAAAATATTCAATTAAACAACTTAGTCTATCGAAAAAAAAGAAAGTTCAGGTGCAATATATCATATTTATTTCCAATTCTTCTTAACTTTGTAATTTATCCTAATTTGTAAGAACTAAAAATTGAAAAAACTTGTAACAATTTATTCAATAATTTTGACGTGGTGGGGGGAGGGGACTTCTAGGGTATTAAATTAATAAAAAAGTTATGTTGTTTGATCTAATAATATACTATTAAGGTAATTGAAATTGAATGGATGTTTTGATCGATTATTATTCCAAGTCATAATGTTGATTATATGGTTATATACCACTGTACTACCAATTGAAAGTAGATTGATTATTGATGAATGTCAATATGGTAATGGATAATTATGTTAGTCGTAATTCAAATTAATATTTGTCTTAATTATTGAACGAAGTCAACATTGTTGACTACAAGGTAATATATATTTAAGTTAATCGTAAATAAAATTAATAATTGGCTTGATTATTGATCAAAGTCAATATTGTTGAACTTAGTGTAATGTATAATTAATTAAGTTAATCGTTATTGAAATCGATAATTGGCTTGATTTATGGTAATGTATAATTAGGTTAATCGTAATTAAAATCGATAATAACCTTGATTAATTGATCAAAGCCAACATTGTTGACCATATGGTAATGTATAATTAGATTAATTATAATCTAAATCGATACTTCTTCTGATTATTGACCGAGGTCAACATTGTTAACCTTAAAGTAATATATAATTAGGTTAATCGTAATCCATATCGATACTTCTCCCAATTATTGAATGAAGTCAACATGTTGACATAAGAGTAATGTATAATTAGATTAATTGTAACCAAAATCGATAATTGATCCGATTAACTAGCAAAAGTCAACATTATTTACTATAATGTAATTTTAATTAAATTAATCGTAATTCAAAATCGATATTTGTTTTGATTAATGACCGAAGTCAACATTTTTTACCATAGGGTAATGTATAATTAAGTTATAACCGAAATTAATAATTGACTTGACCGGGATCAACGTTGTTGACCATATGGTAATGTATAAATAGATTAATCGTAATTGTAATCGATCGATAATGGGCTCGATAAATGGATGGTTAGAAAAGGAGGAAAAAACACTTTTGATACCAAATTTTAGTCCAAAAAAAACAATTGGTACCAAGTTTTCTGAAAAAACACATTTTGTACCATGACTCACATAATCTTGATAATTTTTTTTTCCCACTTAAGTTTGTAGTGCTAATTAACTATTAGCAACCTTTTTTTTTTTTGCAGGACTATTTAGCAATTAAAAGAAAACAAAATTTTGAATTGAATTTTAATTAATACATTAAAACAACAATTTTATTGATTAAATTGACATTGAAAACGGAAAAAAAAAAAAATCTTCTGGATATGATGTTGCTGATAATTAAACGAGATTCTCTCAATCCTGATAGTTTTGTTCTATTTGTTTTTACACAGAGATTTAGGTGAGAATTAGAAATATAATTTTTTTGAGTATCTTTAAATTTATTCCTCAAATATAGTGGTTGATAATTCATGATGTATAATTAATACTTTGTGCGAGAGCATAGTTTTAAAAAATACTTTATCACTTAGAAGTCTTATTATGAAAAATAGTTTATTTTTACATTTAAGCCTCAAGTATAGTGGTTGATAATTCATGAGTAAAAAACACAGTTTTAGTCCTCTGACTTGGTAAGAACGCGGAAATGGGACACTTTTAGTTCAAGAAAGCAATTATAATTATTTATGTTTTTAATCATCACAAGTTTAGTTCTCTAACCTGTTATTTTAGTCCTAAATATATTGAATGAGTGTCCTTAAATTACTACGCAAACATTAATTGGGGAATTTTGTCCCTCTGGTTGCCATGCGATGTTAATTCACCGTGTCACCTTGTCAAAGTAGCTTAAATTCGGTTCATTTTTTTCGCTACCTACTAATTAAATGTTATAATGCCTTAATTTGTTTATTTATGTGGCAATGTAAGGGTACTAGTAATATTTTCGACGAATCTAAGACTAAAATTGTGGCAACTTAAATTTTAGATGATCTAATTTGTTTACCAAAACTAAAAGTGTACAATTTTTGTGTTTCTGTCAAAGTTGAAGGACTATTTTTGCTTTTTTACCTAATTCATGGTGTATAATTAATTGGGTGAAATACAGTTTTCGCCCTTAAAGTATAAGGGGGTATCAATTGCTTCCCTAAAGTATCAATTGTAACACTTACCCCCTCTTTTATAGTGTTGAATATTTTATTCCAAATCTACCCACGCCTCTTTTATAACAAATAAATTGTTTCTTTATTAACTTATAAAGATTAAAAATATATTTATTAATTATGAATTCATCCATCCATCCACCAAACAATAGTATGTTTCAATTTCTTCGTTTCTTTTGTTTCCTTGGGTTTTGTGTCCCAAATGTTTTCTTTATTTTCATCTCATTTTTTTCATCATTTATGTTTCAATTTGTTTTATTTATTTATGATTTAAATGTTTTTTTCAATCTAAATTTTTTTATTTATATTTTTCTGAATTTTTATTTGGTGATAATTATCTCATTCGCTACAAAATATTATTCAAAATGTCGAGTAATTCGAAAAAAATTCTGACACCAAACAATATTATGTTTCAATTTCTTCATTTCTTTTTAAAAAATAAAATAAAATATGTATTAATTATGAATCCATATCCACTAAAAAATTATTACAATATATTTTATTTTCTTCATTTCTTTTGTTTCTTCCAGTTAGAAAAATATGAGATGAAAATAAAGAAAAAAATTGAGATCGAAAAAGAAAGGAAACAAAGAAATGAAAAAATTAAAACGTAATATTGTATGGTGGATGAATTGATTCATAATTAATAAATAAATTTATTATTTATGAAAGGGTTGTGGTATTTTTGAACTAAAAACTAAAAAACTATAGCAAAAGAGGTAAGTGTTACAAATAATACTTTAGCCAACTCCTCAAGGGCGAAACAATATTTCACCCTAATTAATACTCTGTGTGAGAGCATAGTTTATCGCTTGGAAGAATTATACTAAAACATCCAAAATAAATATAAGTAAAAACAGGTGATTGGTCTAGTGGAAGGGACTATTCACTACAAAGTAGCGGACTCAAATTCGAATTCCTGTTGGGAGAAGTACCCACATTAATGTGCCGAACCCGCATCGAAAGGGATTAAACCCTTGGAAAAAAAAAAAAAAAAAGCCAATGTTACTGTTATTGCCAGAGCAATGAAAACATATTTCCAAAAGTGCCCTTAACATCAAACGCTCCTTTTATACAGTATTTCATTTCCCAAGTTTTCTAAATAAGTACAACAATTAATTGTTTCTATAATTAATTTATTTAACAGAAGCCATTGCTCGCTGAACTGGAAAACGAACGAATAAAAACTCTTTGTTAATTTGTGAGTAATGGTTTAGAATTTAGAACATCATGGGGAGTTCCCAAAAGCAAAAATTAAACTCTCCAGTCCCTCCTTGGACAAACTGTGAAAGAAAGAGTTGTTAATTTGATGTTAAACAGATGAAATTGAATTTAGTGTTCATGAATTTAGAACAAACCCAAGTTAAAATATCGAAAATAAAACTAGATTTCAGAAACTTGAAATATTAAATTATAAGAAACAGTTGGGAGATTAATGAGCCCCAAGTAATCGATTCAAATTCAAGAGTTAATTTACATGGTTTAACGACAAATCTAGAGAGGATGATGGGAGCATACCATGAAGAATATATTACAGATACGGGTTTGATCAAACTCAAAATAACTACATGACAAGTAAAATATATTTATTTTGAGATTGAATGTTTTCTTCTAAAGAAAAAGGTAGCGTCGTATTATAAGGAGAGAGACAGAGTGTAACGTAACAAAAGAGAGAAGAAAGATAATTAACTTAATTAAGATATTATATCAATGAGAATTAAATTTTATGGAGAGGCAATTAATTTTAATTGTTGCACTGACAATATTATTAGATAACAATAATTGTTGCTCAAACAATACGGTTAGCTAAAATTAGGACAAAGAATAAATTTATTTATTAATTTGACTAATGATTATTTCAATAACATTAAAACATCTCTTTCTTATAGGTTGAATAAAAAGACTGTTAAATTAAAAGCGCCCAACATAATTTTCTAATGCAAATTTAAAAATAAATTTGAACATATTGTCAACTTTTCATATACTGTCAATTAATTATATATCCATTAAACACACTATTTAATTCTAATTAGAAATCAATACAATTAATATTTTTTTCTCTTTGTTAATAATTCATTTTCAAATATAACAAAACCCCTCAAATCACATTAAAAAGCAATCCCGGCAGAGCAGTAATTTTCGGCCCTCTTTTCATTTTTTGATAGTAATTATTTTCGGCCCAGTTACAATCACCGGAAGATTCTTACCTGGACCTGGTCCAGGAGTTACTCCTGGACCATGTGGTCCAGGATTTTTCTTTTTTTCTATTTTTTTTATTTTCTCTTCTTCTTTTCTTTTTTCTATTCTTTATTAATAATTAAAATTGTCTTATACAATTAAAAAAATAATAACATATTTTGTGTTGTAAATTTATAATATGATGTTTGTTTCTATCAAAATTATTATTTGCATTTTCGACACATTATTTCTTCTTTAAAAATATTTAATGTTTAAATTAATTCTATAAAAAAATATCAATCTTAATTATTTCATAAATTATAGCACAAAATGACACAATGAATTTACAAATTCACATCTTTGAAAATAAATAAAAATATAGCTACAACACATTGAACGATTACAAAAAATACATATTATATATAAAAAACGGAAGATTCTTACCTGGACCTTATAGTAAATAATAATGAAAATGAAAAATCTCCTCTCACAATCCGTCAGGCAGGGGGTGAGTGGGCGTTCAAGGCTAGCGATTTCAACTTTTGGAACAATAAAGAAAATGAGAAAGTGGGCCAGCCCCAAATTTTGAAATTGGACCAACGCGTGCATGGAATCCATAAATAAAATTATGATCAGGTTTCTTCGAGAAAGTGTTATTACTCTCTCTCTCTCTCTCTCTCTGGATCATACTTCAGATTAACACAAACTGTAGCATAATTTCAACGCAGGCAGGCGAAAAGGATGTCTCACTTCGGGAGGTCTGGCCCTCCGGACATTGCCGACACATACTCTCTTCTCGTTCTCAATATCAGTTTCCGTAATTCTTCTCCCCTTTCGTTTAATTCTTGTACCTTATTTTTGTTAAACAATTCAACCGAATAAACCTAGTTTGATGATATGAATTGTTTTGTTTGTATTTTACAGGCACGTCTGCTGATGATTTGTTTCCTCTCTTCGATAAGTATGGCAAGGTGGTTGATATCTTTATTCCCCGAGATCGGAGGTATGTTTATCAATTAATGTTATATCTTCTAACAAATCGTCGTTTAGATCTAGAGGATTCACTGAAAAAATGACTTTTAAGTATATCTGTGAGTAATTGAGGATTTAAGAGTATATCGGAGTAATTATTCAGAGTGCCTTTTACTTACATTGGCAAGGAAGTTAAGAGAATACTATTTTTCCGCGTTTCAATGGTCTGTTTGACTATCTTTGTTTTTTAATCTCTTTATTTGGTTTTTGAAATAATTTCATCTGTGTTGTAGGACTGGTGAATCGCGTGGTTTTGCATTTGTTCGTTACAAGTATCAAGATGAAGCGCAGAAGGCTGTGGATAAGCTAGATGGTCAGCATTTGCGCATAATGAGTGTGTTCCTTAATGTTTGAGTCATGTTAAATGAGAGAAATGTAGCATATAAAGCAATGTATTTTGAAAACTAATGCACAACATCAAGTATCTCTTACTATTTATTCATGGTAAATAAGAAGTTAGTGTGTTTTGTTTTAACTTTTAATCATCTATACAGTATGTAGTTTTTAGATTAAAACGTCAATAATTCTTGTATCTATGACTTGAAAAAGTTCCCAGGAACTTTGCATTCACATAAGATAGAACACATTACTTAGGCATTTAGGCCTGCTTCAAATTTCAAATATAATTATTTGCATTTGTAATGCCAAAAATAAACGTTTTATGTCTAGTAACAATTCTAGAATTATTCTATCTTTTAAAGATAGTTGTTTCTTTTGTATTTTCAACTTTATCCACAAGTTCAACCTATTTCACTTTTTACCTCATTAATTGTTAAAAGGTAAAAATGTGCATGCAGATGCCAATGTTTGTCCCAAATATACCTCTTAAATATGTATTATAAATTTGTTTCCAGAATATGTGAAATGCTGAGAAATGGAATACTATGTTATCAGAAGAATATAGATAGGCAGTACATTGTCCATTTTAACAACTGTAGGTGGTCTTTTTGGAGCATGCACGATGATTTAAATAGTTTCAACACATTTTGGTGTCTACAACTAGCAAAAGTGAATTAGGTAAATCTGAATAGTTTTATTTCATCTTCTATTACTAACTATCAGATGTTATCAACATTTTATTGCAGGGAGAGTAGTTGATGGAAGAGAAATTGCTGTTCAATTTGCGAAGTATGGGCCAAATGCAGAAAGAATGTGAGTAGTTAATGTTTCTGAATGATGGTTTTCAATTAGTCAAATTTAATCTCTCTGCAGTTTTGGTGTAATTTTTTTTTGTAATTTTATATAATATCTGGAACTTCATTTTGTCATAGTTGTGTGAATGCTGCCTTTTGTGTTTCGGTTCTGCGAACCATTTTCTAAGTGCTTGTGTTTGGAAAGGTTGTTTACAATCTTGATTTATGTATTCGCTATTGCGCTTCCAATTATTATGCATGTCTGCAGTCAGAAAGGAAGGATCATTGAAAAGGTTCCAAGAGGCCGAGGAAGATCAAGAAGCAGAAGTCCTCGAAGGAGGTAAAACCTTTAGGTTTCCTTTGCTGTTTGTTTACAATAAGGATGGTTTGTCATCTCGAAAACCGGCATTTTCTATGAAATGCCTCGGATAGATTAATACCACATGAACATAGTCCTATGGAGGAAAAAGGTTAAGTTCAGGCAGACTATTACCTACTAAAGTGTTCTGTGCCATCTCATGATATGTATAAATAACAGGTATGGTGCTTCATGTTGTATGTGGCATGTGGCATGTCATTGAAGGACAATGGGTGTGATGCTTTTAAACCATTTTTTGGTTTACATTTGCATGTTGTTCATCTTGACCGGTCTTTTTCTACTTCAGGTATCGAGATGATCACTATAGAGACAGAGATTATAGGAGGAGAAGTCGGAGCAGAAGCTTGGATAGGTATGAGCGTAACAGATACTATGAAAGAGAACGAGATTATCGTTATAAGAGCAGGAGTTACAGTAGAAGTCCAGATTATGACACAGGTCGTGGCAGGAGAAGATATGATGATGAACTTAAAAGTCGAAGTCAATCATTTGATAGGTTTTGCTTTTATGCTAAATATGATTCCCAGTGTTGTGGTTTATTGTGCCTCTGGCATTGTTATCACAAATGTTTTGTTTGAAATGAATGCAGTGCCTCTCCCCCTCAGCATAGTCTAAGCCCCCGTAAGAGTTTGTCCCCGAGAAGGACATCATCTCCAGGAAATGAAAGTCCAAAGAGGCGCAGCCCGAGGTGCTCAATAACTCCACGAAGCAAGTCTCCTAGGAACAAGGCCAATGATTCCCGCAGTCCTTCACCTGATCATTAAAAAATGTCAGCGCCATATACTGGTTTACTAGTTGCCTGTTCAAAGTTGACTTTTCTATTTACATGTTATGACTTGTTCTGTTTTTATTTTATTTTATTTTATTTATTACATTGTGCCTTGTACTGGTTTTTAGCAGGAGTAATCTGCAAGATGCAACTGAAAAAGGGACTGGAAGGAATCACATCTTTTGTGGCTATGTAGCTGCTGATATATTGAGCCTCAGTTCCATTATATGCTCTAGATTGAACACTTAGTGACTTTTGGTAGGGTTTGATCCCTAAATCTTAAATATTTCATCTTGAGCAGATCATATAATTGTTTTACTTCGGTTTGACATGGAGTATTGGGTTATCTTTTATGGATCTTATGTATTCTGATGTTGATGTGTGTTATTGTCGCTTGTTTGCCACTTCCATTCTCTCACCTGCTTCTGTTTGGCGCAACTTCTCTTTTTCTTCAACTTTGTTTATGGCAATTCAGTCATTTATCCATTAGAATCTACTATTATCGACTGTTATGAGTCTTTGTCGTCTTCAGTAAGTACTAACCTCATATGAAACTCACATTGTGTCTATAGCTGAGATCGAGAAAAAGAACGAATTGGGTCGATGGCCAGATGATGTTGTGGCTGTTGATGCTGTTTATGATTAATAGATGCATGATTGTCATTCCGTTGCTGATTGCAAGCTGCTGATTCTGGTCGCATGGGTGTTGAGTATGTATTTATAAAAGATTCTTTTTATCTAAAGCTAAAGTAACAGCTACATGCTCATATGCAACATCTTCACATTTTTGTTTGGAAAAAAGATGAGATGTGAACGTAATATAGCTTGTCCCGTGTTTACTAGTTCTGTGGTTTTGACTTTGTTATCCTTGATCGTCTTTGGTTGTTTTAGACTAGTGGTTTTATTGCTAGAACTCGAGCAGTTTCTTGAAAACATGCTTCAGATATGAAACTTTTGAGTATTGAGAAGTGGATCTAGTTGCTGGGATGATTGTTAGATAGACAGATGATGAACTTGTAAGTTTTACATTCAATGGTTTGAGGCTGGAAAATGTTCTAAATATTAGTACCCCTGACATTTCATTTGAAATTTTAGTGGATAATACCTAACAGACTTGTTTTGTATGGAAATCACCCCTTAACTCTCTTGAGATATAGGCAAAACCCGTGGGTTGAATTGTGCTGGCATCATTGGTTTGATCATAGCGAACTGCATTGCTGCGGTTAAAATGTTTCTTCCTTTCTACGATGATCTTGGATAAGTGTTGGTGCCACTTTAGCTGTGCCTGTTGCTGGTTGTCTGGATGCTAAACTATCTTCAAGTTGCCTTTCTGGAATTAAAATTTACACTTTTGTTGCTTGTATCTTCTTAATTTGGAACGAGCATGAATTTATTCTCATTTGTGGTCACATCCAATTCCCAAAACCTAAATATATATGGGTAATCCAGCATTTATGTTGACATGCCGGAAGGTAATGCATTTTGTACTGTGGTATTATGCGATCAACAAAAACTTGGTAATTATATGTGGATAGTTTGCCAGGAGGGTTTTTTCTTGTTATGGGTAGCCAGAGGGGCATTTCGTTGTGTTTCATTTCATCGTACTCTTTATCCGACGAGTATGGGCATGATTGGCACAAATGGGTTTACCCAAAAAGAAACATGTTTCCTGTAAAGGAAAACGGATTCAATGCTGAGCCATAGTTAAAAGTATTTGGTTATGGTCTGAATATTTCTATTTTGGTAATAGTAATTATAGGGGATTTGGCAGTCTAGTGATTCCGGTAGCAGATCGTGCATTGATGTAAATAGATTTGAACTTTCTTTATTGATTAGTGATCTTGGGCGGCAAGGGGACCTTGTATCTAAATTGAAGAAAGGTTTACGTTTGCATGATTTGATCAAGGGTGGTTTTGTTATCCTTTATCTATTGGAATATTTCGAAATAATACTCAATTTCCTTAAATGAAATTATTCTTTAAAAAATGTTCACTTAAAGGAATGAATTGATACCATTAACTCTTCACCATTACTTTTAAGAACATAGATGTAAAAGTATTTAAAATTACCTAAATTTTCGCACCAAAATTCGAGGGAGCAAAATAATGAAGTCGGAGGGAGTATAACTCATATTACTAGAATTTGAGTTATTGATCAAATTTGTGATCGTTGATTTTCGATTGTTGGTTGCGATTGAAGTGTAGAAGCTACAATTTTTTATTTTGTAGTCTGAAGATGTTAAATGTCAGCTAATGGTCTGCTCGGTTTGACAAATCCCCAGTATCCAGAAGAATCGTCGGTGAACGACCTATTTTAGTACTAATACATGTATTTTGGGATGTGAAGTAAATTTTTTGGCATGTTTGTTTGGCGTTTCTTAAAATTATTTCGTGTTTGAAAAATGCTAAACAAACATATTTTCTACTTTTTAAAATAGTTCATCTTTCAATTTTCTTAAACTACTTTCTCAAAAATAAAGTAAACAACTTTCTTATTTCTAAACAAAATATACATAAACTCTACTATAATTTGACATAAAGTAACCTATCTTTTACACAATTTATCTCGCATAAAAAACATGATTTAACATAAAATTTTACACATCTTACTTCTACAATCTAATTCTTTCAAATAAACTTACACCTTCTTTATTTCTCAAATCACTATCTCAAAATTCAAAGAAACAACCTTACGCAAATCGAGATTATTTCATAAACCTTCACTACTCTCCCAAATTACTTACCCAAACACCAAACAAATAGGCCTTTTGCGTTTCTTTCATATATTTTTCTTGGTAAAAGAATAAAAAATTGTGAAGTCATATGTATATAAATCATGCAAAACCATTCTCCTAAAGATTTTGAATGTCATCGTATAACTAATTATAATATTGGGAAAAGTACATCTCAAACTTTTTCTTTCTAATAATATGGTTATGTATCGTGTTTAATGATATGATTGTAGCGGATTTGAATTTCATTATAATATAGCATTTGAATGTTAATTATCTTTAGAAATTAACCAAGTCCAAATTCTGTATGCTTTCAATGTCATTTAGAATTGTCGAATTGTTACAAATATGAAAAATGTAAAGTGTTGAAATGATTGAACACTCAGTAAATTCAGACACAATACTGGAATAGCTACTTTCTCTACAACTTAACTCTCCCTAGTATTGACATTTAAACCAAGATGATGTAGCAGCTGTTGTATTTTATCATCGAGCTCTTACTGTCAAAAACAAATTCAATTTTGTACATGATCCTTTTAGTTTTGGTTTTTCCCTTAGATCATACACGTCATTGTCATGAAACTGTTAACGCAAGCCAATCATGTCAAACTCATGTTAGCTGGCACTTATCTCCTGCTGGACCTCATCGTACGTCCCTGATTCTTGATTATATGAGTACCTACAGTTTACAAGACCACTTTGTCAGCCAATACCATAAACGTTCACTAAATTTCATGTGAAGACATAATCTGCAGTTGTGGCTATAAAAGTGTGATTCTTTGACAAGCGCATCCCCAGCTCCTCATACAATTTAACTCCCCAAAACTTCATAATATCCAACATAAAAACTGCGTCTACGATGAGGTGGAACCTGCTTCTATAGTTTCAAATTGAAAATTGTAGTATGCAAAAAAAAATCTCTCTCATCATATAACTGTTCTATAATGTATTACTGAGTTAGCAAGAATCAAAGTACAAAACATATAAAGACGACGCAAAACACTAGGGAGTGAAGCGGGGATGAGATTAATTGTGACACAGAAAGCATAAGAGTTGAACATTAAGCAGTACAGTAATGGAAATACCATAAGCAGATTATAGTTTATAAACATATTACCATTTTCCAGATGATGCACTGCAATAGAAGCCCGTAGAAGGATCGTAATAATAACCCAAACTGCTGCTGTAGTAATATCTGAAAAGAATTGAATGCATGACATGAGAAGAGAGCAGAAAAAAATTACTGCTCCATCAAGGCAAAATTCTGAAGTTGATTGTTTGTAGAAGTACAAAAGTTTTGAGGGAAAGATGTGTGAAAGACTACGAGTAGCCTTACTTTCCACACCCCTGTGCTATTCTACAAAACTACCATATAATTGTAACGTATAAATCTAAGCAATAATAAGTCTTCTGTAAGGGCTCTTGCTTTTAGCTCTAAGAATTAGGAATATTGTGACAAATCATCCAGCCAACAATATTAAAACAAAATAATTTGAGGAGAATTACAAGAGCAACACCCAAGGTGACAAGTGCAAATATAAAATAAGAAAATGAAAGCATACCCAGAAGACTCGTCATACACATAATCATTCTGTTGGTCACCACCTGCAATTCACATAAATAAGAGTTACTTGACTTTACTACATATAACTTGATTTCTTTAATGGGGGTTTTTATGGTTCATTTATGACTTTTACCTTTAGACTCAATCTCCACCATTAAATAACTAAATAATTAGACTGGACTTTACATATTAGAAAAAAGAGAGTATACAAACTTCTTAACCAAAACTAGTTCATACCCAAACAAAACTACTTCATACACTAATTTAATTACCAAATTAACCCTCACAAAACGTGTTATGTATAGACCTTTTCCCTGTTTTTTTTTTTTTTGCCAAGACTTTTCTACTCTTCCTCGTTCAATTACATTTTGGAGAGTGTTTATGAGTTGAGGATTCTTGATTTGTATTATGTGATTTCATACTTATAAAGGGAATTAATTATACAAAAATCTGTAGCACCCTTTCTAAGTTCATTCGGCCCAAAAGATTATAGAATGGTGGTGCAATCAAACAAAAAGTCTGAACAAAAGAAGAAAACAATAAGAAAACTGGGGAAGTAGATTGAATCTTTGACCGATCTATGTAACAGTTACCCAAAAATTGTATGTGCCTAGATTGAATTATGGAAGTCTGCTAGTTCATTTTTCTTAATATTTCTCAACTGCTAAAATGTTCAAATGGAAAGGACCTTATGCTTTAGTTTGTTAATATTCCTCAACTGCTAATCAATTTAATTCCAGAACATGTTTACAAAATTCATTCTCATATATCAAATTAACCAACAGAAAGAAAGGAAAAGCACCCCTCTAATTTTCTGCAAGGGACCAGATAGAATATTGGAAAGATGGTCAGAAAAAAGAAAAGAGAGAGAGAGAGAGAGAGGGAGAGGCAAATTAAGAGTGGAGATGAGGGGATGGAGGAGCGACAGTTTCATACCGGGAGAGATGCAGGGAAGAAGAGAGAGGGGGAGTGAGCTGTTGGGAGGAAGAAAGGAAAAAGAAATGAGGAAAAAAATAAAAAAGGGCAAAATTGTCAGTTTCAGTTTTAGTAAGGGTTTTAGCTGTTGTACATACCACTTAACCGGCCGCTATCCCACTTTACTACGGACACGTGTTTCAAGTTAATTGGAGACTTATATTCAGCAGGTATAAGACAAATGAAGCATAGAAAGTCCATCTTTACAATGTACATCAAATACTGAATTTAAGCATACTCTCAGAGGGCTCGGCAGAAATGGATCCACTCCCATTAGTGTTCGGCTTCCCAGCAGCATTTGCATCATCATCTGCAAATATGTCAAAGTCATCGGACAGGACCATACTTTCCGAGAGGCCTTGCTTCCTTGTATTAACTAATTTCTCATAACCCTCTGCAGATAATCAAAAGAGGAGTTTAGGATATGCTATTGTCCATATCGAACTGATGGGAAAATAAAATACATTTCTCTAGGAATAAACTCGTACCAAAGTTGTAAATATTCGATGAACAAATTGTTTTTTTCCACTGATGAGTTATTTCTAGAGGAAAAACTTTCGGGTAATATACACAACTATATAATCTCAAGGGATGACACATATTCTCAGTTCTCACAACTAGCTCTCAGTTTGCCACTACTATTACTTTTTGTAAGAGGAAATAGCAAACACAAACTGGAGGTATATGAAGAATTAAAGAAAACAAAATGCGTACACTAATAAATAGGATCTATTGCAAGTCTGTGTTATGTGGTTAAATAATATTTATACTTCTCGAAGGGAGGCTCAAGTGAATAAAGCTCAAGTACATCAAAATCAGAAACACCCTAGAAAATATAGATGAAAAAATAAATAAAATCAACACGCATCAATTAAAACCTATGTTGGAAATAATATTTAAGGAGACAAGCTTAGTCATGACGTGGGTGTAAATGAATAAGCAAGAGAACAGACCTGCTTCACGCTTGAAACTCTCTTGCTTTTCTTCATACACATCTGTAATACAAACATATCCATGAATAACAGTACAGATCTAGAAGTCTATGTTACTTTCAAGAGTCGGAGAAAAAAAAAAGATAAAGAACAAACTCAACTGTAATCTCCATTCTCCATCAATTTCATGGCATCTTCAGTTAGCTGGTCAAATAGCTGTTTAGTTTCCGCGGACATCTTCTGCTTCTTGTCAGATGATCCCTTCAATCTCCTTAAAGCTCGCAAAACCTGTCAAGAGTGATGCCAATGGGATTCAAAGAGTACTCAACTAATATAAGTAGAAGTTACTACATAATTAGAAAATAGTGACCTTAACCGCCCGGTCAAATTGAATCGATGATGTTATCATTATCATGCTGCAAAACACTCTCATGAACCCAGCCCGCTCAAACAATAACTTCACCCCACCTTTAAAAAAAGAAAATAACTTTTACACCTTTCACGCCCCCCCTCCTCCCCTCCCCACACACACACACGAGAGAGCTATGTGGAGTGCAGATGAGAAAAAGAAGTTGGCAAGTAGCAACATAGATACATAAGTGAGTAGGACAGGGTGAACAGTAAAAATAAAAACTCCAATATTTTGCCTTTAACAACTTAGTAGCTTAAGCTTTATATTGGATGAGTTGAAAATTCAATATGGAATAGCCAAGAAAAAAAGAGGTCACGTGTTGGAATCTCTACACCACCTATTTCTTAGAAACAGTTCCATGTGTTAGGCTTGAGTAACAAAAAAAGAATATCACGTACATATAAGGGTGCATATTAAGCAGTAATAATAATAGTAAATGTCTCTCATCTCTATTAGCTTGATGTTGGACATTCAATGTATGCATATTCTATTAAAAGTTCCCTTCAATGTGTCAGGTACTGAGATCATGTTAGAGAATCCTAATAAATATTTTAAACAATGATGTTCCAGGGGATACCAGAGTACACATATGCAAGTTTCACGGCAAAATTAGTAGAGCATGCAATCTGACAGAACAAATATCAGGATCCACTGACACATTTCATGATCTTCAAATAACATAAATTTTGGCCAATAATAACACAACATCAGGAGTAAAGCTCACCGTTTCTCCAGGCTCAAGAGCATCAGCAATTCGCCTATTGATTTCTGCAAGCTCTTCTGTTAGAAGGTCCTGAGTCTTGCCATCATCATTTGGGGTAATAGAACTCTCTTTAGCATACTTTGGTTCTACATCAACACTATCAAGCCAGGCATCCTGCAGAGTTGACATCAGAACAACATACTTACAGATAATACTCCCTCCCTTTTCTTTTGTTCCCCTAAGTTTTGGAACAGAGTTTTAGGTAAGTGTTGAAAAAGTGTAATTTTAGGCATCTTTACATTTATGCCCTTAAAGTAGAGAATTGGTGGTAAATCATTACTTTATGTGAAAGGTACTTATGGAAAAAATAGTTTCATATTAGGAAAGGGAGTGTTGTTTTGGGACATCCCTGAAAGAATATAGGAGCAAAAATAAAAGGACGGAGGGATTATAGTATATCAGGAAAACCGTATATTCATTACCTTTATCTCGTTTCGGTTAACATATTCGACATAATTTCCATTTTCATCAAAGTATCCGTCCTCTCTCTCTTTCTCCAGATTGAAAGGTTCTAGAGTAGTGCCTTCTTCATCAAAAGTTTCATCATCCTGCCACATCACCAATCCTTTAATCTAAGCTACGATAAAACAGGTAGAGAGCCCAAAACAAATCTAACAGACCCTGGCATTTGAACTTTAAGGATTTGATAGAACAGGAGTCTGCTTACATAAAAAATTAAGAGATTTAAAACAGCAACTGAGCAACAAAAAGTAGGTAGCACAGAATTCTGATCCCATATAGATTATTTTAATCCTAGTTACGGAAAACTGAATTAGTTTTGCCAAACAGAAACACAAATGGAATACATTTAGTGGAAGCCAGAATATTCTTATAAGATAAAGCAACTTGCGACAAAATGTTCCATCTACAAATACAAAAGTGCAGATTTGCAATTTGTAATTTTACCAAGAAGAGTATGGCTTTTGGAGCAGATAAAAAGCACTTTACAATAGTTAGCATATATTTTTAATCTTACTGGACATGGTATAGGTCCATACCTTCTTTTGGTCAATGTTTGACAATCCAAGTTAATAAGAAAGCAAGTACACGTTTTCTGATAAGTAAAGCGAATAAGCAAAACATTACAATTTTTCAAAAGAGAACACCTTAAAAAATTTATTTAGCACGACATTTTCATGCAGGGATAAAGAATCTGGATAAGTTTCCCCTTTGGAGGTTGCTTCACAGAATATTATTTTACTTTCAGCTTAATTATGAAACATTCTAAATGAGAAACATACTAGGCTTTCCAAATATATCTTATGAAGTAGTTTTGGTCGAAACATGTAAAATATAATTCTCATAGCTTGTAATTTGACCATCAATACTGTCAAACACTCAGTTCGTGACAGTATCATATACACCAAAAGATGAAAAGAAGTCCTTTACCTTGTATTTGACTTCGGCTTTTCTTATGTCGGGTGCATTTTCAGTGATTTCATCATTGAGAAGTTCGGCCGTAATATTACTCCGCCGCATTGCGCGTTCTCTGGAAATAAGGCGGGCATCCTTCCAATTAGAAATAACATCTTCACCTTTAGATACTGTGACATAATCACCCTGCTTCAATTTCTTGCCTTTTGGAAACCTCACTCTTTTCTCCCTGTGTTCATACACACACCCACAATCGCAGGTTAAGCCCAAAATTATCTAAAATTTAAATCAGGACACAAAGTCTCCATTTCATTAAATTTCTTCATCGTAATGATTATCTTCCAAAAATCAGGCCTCCCTATATTACGTTATTGAAGTTAAAATAGATGGAGGAAATTAAGTTTGCATCTGAGTCTTATAGTCTTAAGTACGGGTCAGCAATTCAACCGTTGGATTGAGAGCAAGGATGAATTGGGATTCAGTTGAATGGTGTTGTTTGAGGAACGAACTGAGATGGGCCGAACGAGACACATGGGAGCATCTCCTTCAGAGCCTCTTAGCGTCCGATTATGATATTTTATCCCCTGCATAGTGTTTATCGTAATGATCATCTTCCAAAAATCAGGGCTCCCTATATTACATTATTGAAGTTAGAATAGATGGAGGAAATTCAGTTTGTATCTGAGTCTTATAGTCTTAAGTACGGGTCAGCAATTCAACCGTTGGATTGAGGGCAAGGACGAATCAGAATTCAGTTGAATGGTGTTGTTTGAGGAACGAACTGAGATGGGGCGAACGAGACACATGGGAGCATCTCCTTCAGAGCCACTTCGCGTCCAATTATGATATTTTATCCCCTGCATAGTGGTATTTTATTCTGCAAATTCTGTTGGGTTTTCCTAGTTTCAGGGATATGTTCTATAAATGTCAGAAGTAAATGAACAACGATAAGACTGAATCTAGTCAATTTTCTATTTTCTACTATCCTTTCCTATTTTTTCTGTATATTTCTTCATAAATTTCCTACTGCCGAGCTTCTCTACTTGAAGAGTAAAGTGTTGCAGAATTGTATTTCATTTAGTCAAGCTCTTAAGATGAGATACCTAATCCAATCCACTTAGCCGGGACATGACACCCTATTACAGTTTACTAGCACCGATTTCAACTTTTACAAATATTAAATTCCAATTGATCGGACTCCTCGAGTGTTCTTTCAATAGGCATACAGTTTGATTGATTACAGAAAGACAATACAATATTCTATATATACATATGCATGAATATAATGAGACGCTTAGATAAACGTGATAAGCGCGTTATCTGTAGAAAAAATCAGTATCAAAAGCATAATTAGGGTTTAAAAATTATAAATAACCGGAATAATATACGTTATGAAAGGGAAGAGAAAGGATTACGCAGGAGGTTTGTTGGAGTCGTCGTCTTCGATGAAGGAGCGCTTACGGTTGCCGCTCGACGATCCTTCCGCCATTATCAGAAATATTCGAGAGCTTTACTGATTTGGGACTCGGGACCTGTTTGTAAAGCAGAGCAGAGTGCGTAGCTAAGGCGGTGGACCGAGGTTTTGCAATTTGTTGATAGGCATTTTTTTAGATGAATTTGTTAATAGGCTTTCGTAGTTCATTCTTTATCCCAAATTATTTGTCGTTTTATATTGACACATATTAGTGCATAATAATTTCAATTTTGGGAAAATAAAAATAAATTATATATCTTAAATATTCTTAATCTCTTTGATGATAGATTGACTTTAAAAAATTTCAATTTTGCCTAAAAAATTAACCCATTATTCCTAAAAGATTCTAATTTTATCTTTGTTTGTTATCTTTAATATTTGTAATATCTTATAAATATTAAAATTTGGGTGCTAATTATTATATCTTATAAATTAAAAAAGAGATAATTATATATTTATCAGCAAAATAATTTATATAATTTATCTTACTTGCAACAATTCAACTCAAAGACTTTTTATTGATTAAACTATGTTTATCTTTTGAATATCAGTGAATATAACATTATGCATTATCAATTATCCAGCTCCATTTCTTTTTTGTTTGCCTTACAATTTTTCTCAATGAAATCTAGAAAGATATAAAATTTTATTTTTGACTAATTAAAGAGGTTGTGTTTTTAAGTTGGTCATTTATTATATCAACGTCATCAATTTCAGTCCTTACCATTGAAAAATAATTTTTTTGCCGAAAATAATCAATTTATGTTTTATTTGACCTGAAAATTTAATTTTCGGCCAAAATACATTTGTAGAGTGTCACTTAAATATTAAAAATTTTAGATTATGACTCCAAAATTAATATGTCCAAGTCACACGATAAGTCTATAACTTCAATTTTTGATGAAAAAAAGGTTAAAGCTCCCCAAAAAATCGATGCGTACTTTTATTTATAAAGAAATAAATAGGTCAAACTCACAATCACAATTGCCTCCAATTTTTTGTATACATCAAAAAATATTGTCTCGGCATTTTACCAATGAAATTTATATCGGACATAGAGACACTACTGATTGGACTGCAGATAAGCAACCACAAGAGGCATTTAAACAATTTAGTGATGCACTTGTTAGAAAAAGAAATACGAATACTGGAAAGGAACATCGACAAAGCACTAAGAAATCGAATATGACTTGTTAACGTATTCTATGCCTTGTTATACCCCAAATACATAAGATTCAGCAGACATAGTGGACTTAATGTGAGGAGAATTCCAAACAATATCTCAATCTAAGGTAGGGGTGGCAAATGGACCACCCGGATCGGATTCTTGTGGATCGGATCTCAATTTGATCGGACCCTAAATGGATCCATAATGATGGATCCGTTTAGGATCCAATCCAAATCGGATCCGAGTAAAAAATTCGGATCCACCATGGATCCGAATAGATCCATTGTGGATCCATGACGGATCCATAGTGGATCCGTCATGGATCCACAGTAGATCCATCATGGATCCACAGTAGATCCATCATGGATCCGTCATGGATCCATGGTTGTGGATCAAGGGATCCCATAGAATCAAAATTTTTATTGAAAGAGTGAAAGTGTACTAATGCAACTAAGATGAGAAGAAAACTAAAACTTATAAATTGTGGATCCATCATAGATCTATGGTTGTGGATCAAGGGATCTCATTGAGAAAATTCAAAAATTCTTACTAAAAGATTGAAAGTGTACTAGTGCAACTAAAATATGAAGAAATATAAAGCATAAAACATATAAATAAAAAATCACACCGTCAAAAATCCAAAAAACTTCTACAAGCAATCAAACCAATTTAAAAACTCCATGACATCAAACCAAGCTTCTCAATTTGTGACTCGAGCTCATTTAGTAAAAGTTTAATTTATTTTACATGTTAAACAAGCAAACTAGATGTGTTTGTTGTGTTCTGATTTTTTATTCTTGCTTGTTATGATAAATTAAATGTTCGGATCTATGCACTTTTCGGTTTTGGGCCAATAATGTAATTTCCAAAAGTTTGAGGGCTTATTTGCAAATTGCAATTTTTTTTAAAATCTGGACAGAAAGTAAAATTTTGTTTTTCTGCAATTCTGGACCAAATTGTAATTTCTGGAATTTTTCAAAATCTGGACCATTTTGCAATTTACAAAATGTTAGGGGGTGTTTTTGCTATTTGCGTAAATCTGGGGTCTGTTTTGCAATAAACAAAAGTTTCTGGAAATCTTGTTAATGTTCTGCTTTCTGGTCCAATTTGCATGTTCCGAAAATTTTGGGGCTAATTTATAATTTCCGAAAGTTGAGGGGTCAAAATATAATTTTCGAAAGGGGACGAACTGCAAATTTTCAAAGTTGAAAAACAGAAATTGTTTTGTGCACTAAAAGAGTTTAGTAAACAGAGGCTCGACGACGGCAACAGATTTGAAGGAGGAGAGAAGAAGAAAGACGGGGGAGAGAAAAAGAAAGAACTGGAAAAAATAACGTTTACTTTTGAATTCATCGAAAAATAAATTTTTTTTTGGATCCAATAATGGATCCTTTAGTGGATCCATTAATGGATCTATTCGTGGATCCAGATGATCCATTGATGGATCCATCACAATTCATTACTTGTATGTGTGGATCCATATTTGATCCAGATTTTATAAGATCCGATCCAGATCCGATCCGCGTGAAAATTTAATGAATCTTTATGGATCGGATCCTTTGGATTTAGATCGGATTTGGATCAGATCAACGGATCTGATCCATATTGCCACCCCTAATCTAAGGTCATATTATGAAACAAAGGTTGTAGAACTATACAGAAGTGTAGAAAGTACTTCATGTACGATATTTTTCAATTATGACATGATATTTTTGGCGAAATTATATGACATAAATTGATTATTTTCGGCAAAAAAATAAATTTTCTGGTTTAATAAAAAATAAATTGATGATTTTAGGCAATAATTAAAATTTTCCAGCGATAAGAACTGAAATAAATAACGATGACACAATAAATGACGTATATTGTTGAAGTACCGTACTAAAGAGCTAATTTTGAAATGCAACCACTTTACGGGACAAAAATAAAATACACCAAAACAAGTCCTCCCTAAAACCAAAAACAAAATACACCCAAACAAGTCCTCCCTAAAATTTCTTATATGTTGTTTTTGCATACGAGTACAGAGAGAGATAGCAGCCAAACTATTGAAAGAATAGGAAGTTTCTATTTTAATAAGATCAGCTGCATTTCACTGAATCCATACCCATATGTTGCATGCATATCCTTTTTCGGGTGCACGAATTTTTTTTCATAGGGATAACCTATTGTAATATAAGTTTAAGTTAACTCAAAGAAACATAGAAAAGATTAGGATCAGACTGAGCCATATCAGAGTTGGGCGAGTCGGCCCATGGGTATTAACCTATTAGTCAACTCTAAATTCTTGTGGGATTGTGTTAACTAAATCTACAAGTGAAAAATTGCAACAACCTGTATATATATTATGATCAAATCACGATTTAAATGAGCAAAATTGCACTGTATCAGAGTATTTGCAAAAGTTAAATGAAGTGCATTTATACTTAATCAGTCACATCGGACCTGTATTCATGTCTGAAAATCAAAACTATAATCACAATTTGCAGAAGAGCAACATAGAGAATCCAATACCTTTTCAGTTTTATAATGAGATCTTGTATGTTCTTTTGCTTGATACTTTCCAGCCTGACTATGAGAAACATCATAGTAGCTGTGGCGCTCTCGTTCTTCCTATCGCTCAAATTACCCATATCTTCATCTACGTAGTGCACTAAACCCCACTTTACATGGCCAACTAATAAAACATAATATTCCTCTAGAGATTAATCACAAAAAGATATGTGACCACGACTTATGGAAATGTGCATCTTAGATTAAGCCAAGAGTTGATAGTGATGCACACATCACACACATGGTAAACACACAGTAAACTACTCTGCAGCATGGAGCCAAATGAGTAAAGATGTTAGAAGGGCATGCTTTGCCCGTAATGGAGACAAAAAGAATGCAGTCATTCAGTTGATATTCACATATACAATACTTTTTGCTCTAATTTTCTAAGTATGGTACAAGACAGACTTACAAATAAGGATTTAGCTGCTTTTAGAAAGTGACTCTCTGCCACCAAGTGTCTGTATTATAGCCTCAAGAAGTTTTATCTCTTTGTCCCGCTTATAGATCTCTTCTTGCTTTGCTCGCAACTCTTCCATGTGCAGCTCAAATACTTCTGCAAAAACAAAAAGGAGTTGTATTATCCACTAGAAAGTAAAAGATACTTTAATTGACATACTAGACACACCTTGGTACTCTGTTCTTTACATATTCCATACACGCTATTCCATTGCTTAGCGTAAAGACGACAAAATTATTTGACAACACAAGAGAGTATGTGTCTAAAGCTATATTAAGACTCTAGAGAACAGGCCAAATAGCAACTTCTCCAAAATTGGCTATGTATATATTGCCTAATTTTTTTATACCTGATTTAACAGTCCAACTTTGTCTTGTCTTAGATGAACCCTTTCAGGACACAAGGGATTTTTATTTTCCTGTTTTTAAATGATGAGTTTATGCCACACAATCCCATGACTAATGTACATGCAAGTTTATCAAACAAATTTGGTTAAGTTTGTGGATGTTCCATTGCTTACTAATCATAATATTGAGCAACCTATTAACGTAGAAAATAAACTAATGAAGAATTGCACTATTAGAAAATTAAATATTTCTTCTATGCGTAGCCATAATAACGGAAACCAAGAAACATACTCGTCGTGTTTTCAAGTTCTTTAGTAATTTCTTGGGCTCGCAGTTCAGCAGCTTTCTGTGCTGCCTCAGCCTGACGTTTATCATTGCGTGCACGGGCAGCAGCTGAAATGGCAGCATCAAGTTCTCTTTCTAAAGTCTCTACTCTTTGCTCTAGAACCTGCAGTCGTACAACATTTTGTATAATACAATCTCCTCAATAATGGTTTCATCCCTAAATTTTAATAGACTACATCTTGTGATATCCTACGAAGATGAAAATTTGTACCCAACAAGATGATTCAGAAATATGATTCTAAAATGTTAGTTGTTTCCAATTGAAAAGTCAACCTTCACAGTAAAAACCAACACATTGACAAAGCAAAGCACATTTGGTAAGAAAACAAGGACGAGCATAAATTCTGCAGGTATTATATATAATCCATTGTGAATTATGGAAGACAATTAATAAATTCTAAGCTATCAATTCAACAAAATAAAAACAATAACATAATAGTAAACATCAAGCATTATAAACCAATTTATACGGACAAGCTTGTCTGTCATTCCCTAGACTAAGATGAAATAATACCAAGGATGAATCATGAATCATAGAGGTCCATTACCTACTTAATTAAAACAACCAAATCAGAGTTCAAATCGAATGAAACAACAATCATACACTAGTTGAACTGCTTTAATTTTACCCTGCCGTTTAGGTTGACTACTAATTGCAACAACAAATTCGATCAAAAAAATTAAAAAGAAGAAGTCAACAGGCAAAAACCTTAAGTGAATCAAAGTCAATTTTAAGCTGATACCTTGATGGTGCGAGCTTGTTCGGAGGTGAGTGAAGCTTTGGCGAAGGTTTCATCGTCTACGTAGACAACTTTCTTGATAAGAAGCTTCTGTAAAGAGTCCAGATTCGACGACATCTCCGTCAAATTGCCGATCGCAGCCGTCCATCTCTCGCTACCTTTCCCCTTCTCTTTCTCTCTCTCCCCCATCGTCTTCTCCTGTTTGCGTTTCTGTCAAAACGCAATAGTTGTTACTGTAATTTGGATATATTTATTAAAAAAAGTTCCTGGTCTGAAGCGTCTTACCTTTTTTTTTGTTACAAAAGGGCCTGTTATTTTTTGTTATCCAACCCGCCCGCAACCCCCGATGTTATTTTAAAATTGCGGGTTGGTAATTTATAAATAAGCATGGTATGGACCGAGTTACAGGTTTCACGTTTAAAAAAATCGACTCATCCGTAATCCACGCTTAATCATCATTGATACTCATATATTTAAAAAATGTGGGTTGGTAATTTATAAATCAACATGGTATGAGCCGAGTGACATGTTTGAAGATTAAAAAACTCAACCCACCCGCAACTCACATTTAATCATCACTGATACTCACATACTTTTTATTCATGTTTTAACAAAAAATTGAAATAAATCACATTTATTTACAAATGACTAAGAACAAAATTTTTTTTTTCAATTTTATTGTTTATGGTATGAATATGTTGGTACTTGAGTTGGTAACATTTTTTACTCGAATTTATCTCTAAATTATAATCAATGGCACATAAATTGGTAAGAATAATTTTTTTAAGTGTGATGTTGAATATGTGTATGTTTCTTTTAATCGACTCAATGTTAGCAGTAATATGTGTTTGATTTTACATTTATATCGATATAATTACTCATAAACATTATCAACTCGCCAATCCATCTCCCAACCCGCCCGCACCTGACCAACCCAAATTGCACGGTTTGAAGACATAATAAAGATGTCGCAGTTTGCTAATTTAACAACATGCTTGTGATGGATATAATTGATTTTATATAATAATACGTTAAAACCCGTGCGTGTTCAACCCTAGAGGTAATTGAGATTTGAGAGGTGAATGGTTTAGGTCATGGTAATGTTAGATTATATATTAAAGATAGAATTTAACGCAGTTTTTGCTGAAAGAATATTTTATGAACAATAAATCATGAAAATATTGTATATTTGAAATTTCATTTCACATTGTTTCTTGGCCCCATGACCGCGACCATGGCGATTATCGTAGATTTGCTTCTTGGGCATTGTTGTCTATTACTTCATAGATCGCAATGATAATTGCTTTGAATTGATTTTGAGTTAGAATTTATGAGTAAATAATAAAAAGAAAAAATATCTTTTGAATTTGAAAAGTTTAAATATCAAACTTAAATTTAAATTGACTTTAAAATTTGATGAGCTAAAAATATTCAATTTAATTTGGGTTTACTATCTAATCTGTTATGCCCAGTATGAGATTATAATTAGTGATAAGTAGCAGGCGAACTTAATTATATCGTGTTAGTCACTTATTGTTTTCCCAATAAATAAATAAATACTTGTACAACTAATGTAGCCCAATCATTTACAGTCTGAACCTCTGATCTGATCTACTACAAAGTGAAGTATGTCCTACGCTTTTTCATGTTTTGAACTGACCTGTTACACAAGCTACTAATGAAATCCAAAGAAATGTGAAAATTAATAGTAGTATTTAATAGCATAATAGTCTTGTTATCATAGTTGACTTGACCCACTATAGATGTTGGTCTAACAAAAAAATAATGTCATATTAACTAAATCAATTTGTAAAAATTAAACGTAATAAACCTCACAATATATCTTTTATTTTAGTCGTTGCATTGTAGGACTTCCAATACTTGTAAATCTAACTGCCATGAGTGATTGTTATTTGAGATTATAAGTGCCCATTTGGATGGGAGGATTTGAAATGAAGAGGGATTTCAAATGAATGAATTTAAAATTCTGATGATTTAAAATCCATTTATTTGAAATTTCTTGTTTGGATAATTTTTTTATAAATGATTTCAAATCCATTCATTTGAAATTCATTGTTTGGTATATATCATTTGTGGTATTTGAAATTCTCAATTATACCTTATAATTTGTTCTATGAGTTAATTCTTGCTCGTTATTTGTTGTTGATATCTAGATAAAATTGGATAAATCGATTTGGGACAAAATTATAATTTTTGAAAATTAAGGGACCAAAAGTGCAAATATCGAATTTCAAAAAATATGTGGCCGAATTGAAAATCTTAATTTTCTGAAAATTCTAGACTGAATTGCAACTCCGGATTTTTTTAGAATTTGGGGTCCAATTGCAATTTCTGAAAATTAAGGGATCAAAAGTGCAAATTTTTGATTTCTGAAAATCAGGCCGAATCGAAAATTCTAATCTTCGGAAAATTATGTACTGAATTGTGATTCTTGGTTTTTTGAAAATCTGAGGACAAATTGAAATTTCTGAAAATTGAGGGACAAAAAGTGTAAATTCAGATTTATGAAATTATGGGGGCGAATTGAATCGCAATTGGGTTTTCCAAAAATCTGGGGTCAAATTGTAATTTTCAAAAATTGAGAGACCAAAAGTGCAAATTTTATTTTATGAAAATCAGGATCATAATTAAAATTTTTAATTTTCTAAAAATTTTGGACTGACGGGTTTTTAAAAAATATGGGGTCAAATTGTAATTTTCAAAAGTTAGGGACCAAAAGTGCAAATTCAAATTTCTGTAAATCAGGATCCAAATTGAAATTTCTAATTTTCTGAAAATTCTAGATTCTTTGAAAATTTAGGGTCAAAATTGCAATTACCGAAAATTGAGGGACCAAAAGTTACAATTCGAATTTCTGAAAATAATAGACAAATTGCACATTTTAATTATTTGAAATTTTTTGACTGAATTGCTATTCTAGGTTTTTTGAAAATTTGGGATCAAATTGCAATTTTTGAAAGTGTACAATGTTGACTTTCCTCTTAAGTGGATTTCAAATAACTAGTTTTAGAAAGAATTTCAAATCCACTTAAAATTGGGCTGAAATCCATTGGACTAAAATCCAGGATTTCAAATGAATGGATTTAAATTTGTATTCAAATAGCTTGATGGATTTGACAAGGAATTTCAAATCCACTCAACTCAAATTCATCCATCCAAATGGGCCGTAAAGTTATTTCAATTGTATTGAATACCTCTCGTGAAGATATAAAGAGGCAAATGGGCGTGCCTTAATATTAAATAATATTTCATACAATGTTTTTTCTTTTTCTGGTTTCCCAAATGTTTAATCCATTTCGAGGTGTATTATACATATTAATGTGGGTACCTCTCCCAACAGGGATTCGAACCTGAGTCCGCTACTTTGTAGTGACTAGTCCCTTCCATAATTAGACCAATCACCTGTTGATAATTCATACCATGTTTAATAAAACTTAATTGGTCGATTTTTTGAGGACGGTTTTGGTAGATCATTATATAACCCAATAAATGTGAAGTATATTTTACTTTTCCGTTTGCACTTTTAACTACAACTTGTTAGTATTTTGGTTAAGCTTTTGATCTTGAGTGTATGATAAGTAAATGCCAAAATTGCTTGATATATATATCATTGTACCTAGACTAGAGGGGAGTGAAAGTGAAACTGGCCTGGTCTATTCCCACGAAGCTTCGAGTCAATATGATTTACGAATGTAGCAATTTGGGTATGGTTTTATTTGATTTCAGACTCCTATGTCTACAGATTTATTTTGCTTGTTTACACTTATATAAATGAGTGGGATATATGCCTGCAATAATAACAAAATCATTCATTTAATTTCAAAACTCTATTCTATTTTTTAACCTTCCATGATCAATTATCCAGTAAAAATAGAACATGTTGAAAAACACTCGCATGTTCACACACAAAAAGGGGAAAACAAAAAAGGTTAAAAGCTAGGTTATGAATACTAATTGGAGCAGTAAAACTTGAATTTACTATTTTCATCAATTCATCAATTTCACACGAATAATGATTTTCGAAACTTCATAGGATGTCTGTGCTCTACACAATTGCTTTCGGTTTAGAATGAAATCGTTTTTATTTTGCCTGGTTCATTAACTAGTAGGTCAATTACAAGAATCAATGTAAACCTTTTCTATCTGAGAAAGTTCCGAGAAATTAAATGTGGACACTTTATCTTAATAAACCCCCCCCCCCCCCCCCTTCCTTTTTTTTTTTTATGGTTTTTGCTTGTGCTATTTTTCTACAATTCAAATGGGAAATTTACACTATCAAGTAATTATTGAAATTAAATATCACACATTGTTAAAAACAACAGTTAAGTTCACCTTATAATGTTTTAAATAATCCCCACTTTAAAAGCTAGTTTTTGAGGTAGACTCAAACCATATAAATGGACTTAGTCCAATTTATGTGGCGAATTCTAACAACAATTTTTTTAACTTTTATCTTCAACACCGAAAACTAGGTCAATGATACATAATTCATATTTTTTTTTCTTTTTCTGAATAGGTATAATTTATACTCCATCGGTCCATCCGTTTCATATTTATTGGTACATTTATACTTTTCACACAGAAAATAAGAAACCTTATTATTACATACTTTATAATGGTAAAATATCTCAAATACCCTTTATAATGATAACTATTTTTTTTTTTTTATTAGTGAGTGATGACCATTGAGTTTCCCAACTCCAATGAGAGAAAATGACAAAATTAAAAAAAATGTTTAAAATTCCAAACATGCCAATTTTTTTTAGTAAATATGCCTATTAATATGAAAAGGGGGAAGTATTGTTTTATCTTCCAAATTCTACATCGGAAAGTTTGGGTTGAAGCTTCATCGAATTCGATACATTTATATTTCTCCTTTTATCATCTATTAGTACTTTTAAAACTAAATGATTCAGTTGATCCTCCGGCCTCCCGCAACAGAAAAAGAAGAAGAAGAATACGAACAACTAATTAGCAACAAAATGGATATGTTTCTGTATGTTACGGCCGAATTTAACAACATAAACAATATTGTTAAATAGATCTTTTAAGTTGTTTAGTAGTCATTGGAGTGGAATTGACATAAATTATTGAGATTGCTACTGAAATTGATATGTGAACTTATTTGGTAAACTTCTGGCTATGCTAAATTGTGTTACATTGCTTTAATTAGTGGAAAACTATGTAACATCAGAACTAATTGTTGGATTAGTTATTTATCAAAAGAGCTAATTAAACGCTGAATAATAATTAATGGAGTAATAAATAAAAAAAGAGCTAAACACGAAAACATTATATATATATATATATATATATATATATATATATATATATATATATATATATATATATATATGCTTTGACTAAATGGCAAAACAGGTACCCTTGTTTAATTGTATTAACAAAAAATCCCCATGTGTTCTTTTTATTACAAAAAGCTTGTTATCGGCTTTTAGTAGTTCACTGTATCCATTTGGAACATCTTCACAACTCAAGAGGGGGTTGTTGCCAATTTTTAAAATAACAAGAGGGTTATTGTCAATTTTTAAAGTTAATTAATGGACAGATTAATTATTGTCAAAATAAGTAAATATTAGAGTTTTTGCATTTTATGGTGAGCGTGAGGGAGTGTCATGGCCATTTGTCTAGCGAAATATGAAGAATAATCGCATTTACAGCGAGTGAATCACACAACGACATATTAAACAGGCTTTTTTTTAGTAAAAAATAGCATAGGTGAAATTTTGCATAGGGAGAGTTTTGCCAATTCGACAAAACATGGGGGTATTTTTTGCATTTCACTCTTTATCAGTATCAAATTAACCAATTCCATTATGCATGGGCATTTCACTTTTTTTTTTTTTGGAAAATTTGATTATGAATTTGTATATATATATATATATGTTACGAAAATAATAAAAAAAAAAATTCCTTCAAAATTCAAGATTTAAATATTACTTACATATATTTTAATTCACGTGAGATACATCATATCTCGTACCATTTACGTGGCACCTACGTGGACTCCCTAGTGGCCATACAAGAAAAATTGTTTTTGGCCACCTACATGGATACTAGGGCTGTCAATGGGTCGGATTCTGGTCGGATCAGGCTCGTCCAGATCCGGCTCCATTTATATCGGATCGAATTCTGACGGATTCGGATCTTGCTCGGATTGTGCTCGGATCTAGATTTTTTGAATCCAACGGATCTTGGTCGGATTTGGCCGGATATCGGATATTTTTCGGATCTAATAAATTTGTATTTAAAAAGTTAAATTAATATTTTTTTCTAAAACAAGTTTATTATCTTTTAAATTTTATTTAATTTTAGCTCACATTTTCAAAGTTTCTTTACTATATTCATATTTGTAGAATGAATATATTGGTTTAAATAAATTTATATACGAATTATAAATTACTATCTTCTTAAATTGACGTTGAAATATTATTAATGATACATATTTTTATAAATCATTTTGTATATATATATCTTTCTTTTTATTTTTGTCGGATACGGATCTTTAACGGATCGGATCGACCTAAATCCATATTTGCTCCATGATTTTCGGATTTCGAATCTTTATAATCGGATCAGGTCCATCGAATCTCTAATCGGACAATTATCCTAAATAAATCGGATCGAATTCGGACGGATCCGGATTGAAATCCGCCCCATTGACAGCCCTAATGGATACTATTGCGAAGAGCTAGATGACATGGCACAATCCTCTCGAGAACCACCGGCTATTATTGGTTGAAACTACTAACGATCCTAGGAAAAAAAGTTTGAACGGGTTGACCCTCCAACCAATGTTTTCAGAACCGGACCGGATAGTGAACCGGTGAGCCGACTGGTCAGTGGTTTTACTGGTCGAACCGGTCGGACCGCTGATCGGACCGGATGACGTCATAATAATGTAATAAATATATTTAATTTTAAAGTATATGTAATATGCATAAAATTTAAACATTATCCTACGACTGATTAAAAATATACAAAATCTTATAATATATTTCAATTAAATCATATAATCTTTATCTAACTTATATCATAACGGTAATATGATACTAATTCGTATGCTCATATAAATATAATATGATTACATTTCTTTATAAAAATTTAAAAGTGTAAGTTAAAAATACAACAAACTAAGAAATTCATAAATTTTAAAATATTGTTATGTATAAAAGTCTAATATTCAAAGTCAAATTTGCATAATATATCGAGTTGACTCTTTATCCTAAAAATAATATTGAAAATAAATATTTTATAGAACAAATTTTAATAACAAATTATTACTTGAGTATTAATTTTCATTCATAATGTATAAAATGTTAATTTGGCTACAATTTCTATATTTATAAATATTAATTTGTACTAAAAGTTCAACAAAATGATGTAGCTCAAATGGTAAGGAAGTTATGTTTCACCTAAGAGGTTGGGTGTTCGAATCCCACATTTTACAAGAATTATTAGTTAAATTTTAACATTTAAAAAAATCAAAAAATAAAAAAAAAAAAAGAAAATTCGGAACCGGGTTGAACCGGTCCATACCGGTTCACCGGTTTTGGACCGGTTCGACCCGGTTCAGACTGGTTTTTAAGTAAGGTGGGTTTAGGGGGTAAACCGGACCGGACCAACCTCCGGTTCGCGGTTGAACCGGTCGGACCGGCCGGTCCGGTCCGGTTTTAATAACATTGCCTCCAACTATATACGTTCAAACTTATTTATTACTTAAGATACACATTAAATAATTTTGTGATCAAACCTCAATTTAACTTGTATTGACGGATAATAGAGGGTATTGATCGTTGGATTCACCTTCAGTACAAGTACAATCTGATCGAACTTTGAGCGTTCACAATATTGTCTATGAAATTTGGAGTTCGATCAAACATCGACCAGAGCTGGTCAAGGAAGTCCACTACCATATAGGATACTTTGATTATGCAATGTGACACAGCGTTCACATCTTCCAAAATTATCTTTATAGTTTGCATCATAAAAGGTTAAAATGTTCTCTTATTTTTATTAAATCTTCACGGTATATATGAGTGATGAGTTAGACATGAAAAATCTCAGTTTCAATTTAATTCAGTATAAATTTCTAAATTTTATGATAGGTAAAATAATGGTCATATTCAAATAAATATGAGAAAAAAACGGTTTTTGGTCAGAGAGTGTGAGAAATAATCAGCTTAAATTAATCCAAAAGACGAGGATTGTACACAGTAATATCGCAGTTATTTGGTTCACTGTAGAGCATGCATCAATCGACACGTGGTGGCCACTCATTGGGTTCAGACTGGACGCACTGGTCTGATTATTAGTACCCGCCCCACTGTCCCTTTATGGTTAAGGAACAAAAAGGGATTTGCCACTCATATGTACCCTAATTTTCTATAAAAAGTTAGGTATTTAAATTCCAAACTCTTATTCAAAAATAAAACTCCAAATAACTAATCTATCTTTTTTCAAATTACTGAATTAATAATGAATGACGTTCATCTTCATTTGACCTTCTTGTAGCAGCTACTTTGTGTTTCAATTTTTTCTGAAAATTTATTTATACATTTTTAAACGTATTTATATAAAATATGATTTCAATATTTTAAGAAAAAAAATGGATAGCACGAATGTATGAGTTCATATTGACCAAATTATAGGTGACGTAGATATTCACTCCACGTGTGAAATTTACATTTGTCGATTGCATCACTATGTACTTGATATCGCTGTGCAACGATATGCACTAAATAATTTTTCGCATATTTATGATAGAAAATACTATTTTATATTCTTACATACTTTAATAATCATATTTTATTTATAAAGAGAAAAATATTTAAAACATCTGGTCAATTTGTTTGACACTTAGAGAGCATTTCAACATACAAACCTTTTGTTATTTATTTAAGTTAGGTTTAGTTTTCTAAAAGAAAAAAATATCATATCATAAAAGTTTTTCTTTAAATTTGAAAAAAAAAATTCGCAATCCTCTCTTACTTCTAAAAATATCTAAATAATTTTTATTTTGATTTGACATAAACTTGCATATCTCTTAGTCTACTTTTTTTCGATAAAGTACCTCTAAGTGACATAAAATAACATAGGAGTATATTTTCTCGCGACTCTCTTATTTCCATAATATCTAAAAAAGACCTAACAATTTAAAAAAAAAAAATCTCCTGATCATTTTATATTATATGAAAATTCAAACAAACAATTTTGTTTAAATACACAAGAATCGAAAATATTTTAAAAGATTCTTCAAATCTCTAATAGTATTCTAGAAAATCCAAACAAACATGTCTTAAAATTTGATATTGTAAAACAGAAAAACGCGTAAATAATATAATTGTGCCCCTATAATTAGATGCAATGGAAGGTCTAGAAATGTTATAAATTGGAGTAGGAATAGGATGCCCCTTCAAATGTTGAACAAGCCTTTACCTTTGAACCACTCTTCTATCCAAAAATGGAAAGAAAATAAAAGTAGTAATATAAACATAAAGCATGGTATGTGTGGTATTTACATGCACAAAGCTTTATAACACCAAAACATTTATGGATTCTGCATGACCTGGCCAAACCATAATGCCCCATCGAAAATGACTATTAGATTGTGACACAATATGGTCCATGAAGTCTATAGTCTCCGTTTTTTTTAATTTTTTTTTATTATTTCTCTATAGTTTTCACCTTATTAATTGGCTTATTATTTCGTGCATTAAACTTGTGGTACTAGTTAAAATAATCCGAATAGACTATGGCCAAAAGTTTTGAAAAAAGAAATTAATAGCAGCACATTTTTCCACTGTAGCTTAAATTCATGATAAGCCAAAAGGTACTCAACAATCAACTCTTATAAGTTTCATGATTATTTTATCAAATGTTTTTTACTTTGTCTGTCCAGTAATATTTGAGATTTTATTTATTTGTGGAAATAGGGAGAGTGCTGCATTATATATTTTATTGGGTGTAACTAGATGGATCGGAAGTCGCTTGCTTCCTAGCTAATTGTTGTATCTTTGAACTTCTTATGTAATATATACTCCCTCCTATTAGTATTATTTAGGGCTGTCAATGGGGCGGATTTCAATCCGGATCCGATCCGAATTCGATCCGATTTATTAGGATAATTGTCCGATTAGTGATTCGATGGACTTGATCCGATTAAGAAGATCCGTAATCCGAATTATATGGAGCGAATATAGATCTAGGCTGATCCGATCCGTTACATATCCGTATCCGATATATATTACTATATGTTGTTTATATATATTATGTATTTAAATAAAAATAAAAATAAAACTATCTATGTTCCACTAAAATCTTTTACTATATTAAAAATAATTTTAAAAAGAAATGCATGCGAGATGTTGGTGGATTGACCAAATAACTAATTTGGTCTACAACATATTAATTTATACGATTTAATAAGAAAAATCAAACCATAACCATTCATCCTTCAATTTTTATCTTCTCTTCCATTTCTAATATTGAATTTTCTTCTTCTTTGTCCGAGTTTATATATTTTTTACTTCTATTTTTGTTTATTCTTTTGTTCTAAGTTTTATCGTTTATATTTGTCCATCATATTCCATCTTCTACCATTTTTAGGCAATAGTTTTGATGAAGTAAGTAAAATTTTTCATTTTTAATTCATGATGGTGGAATCTGCAAGTGATTTGGAGGAAAAAGAAAAAAAAATTAGCTTGCTAAATGGATCCGGATAATTTATCCGGATCCGGGATATCCGCCGGATTCGGATCCGGTTGCTAATATTCCAGATCCGAGCGGATTCGGATCCGGATCCGGATAGAAGAAATGGAAATCGGACTCGGATCCGGATCTGCCCTGATCCGGTCCGAGTCCGACCCATTGACAGCCCTAGTATTATTAATGTAGTCTTGAAACTTAATTACGTACCATGTTAGACTGCTGCTTACTTCATACTTTTGTAATTAACAAATATTTGAATTATTTTATAAATTGGCTGTTTGTGTTAGATTAATCATTAATATTATACTTATAAATGCGGCTGAGTAGGCATTTTTAAGAAAAAAGATGGCTTGGGACATTTATAAGTGACCTATGGATTTTTTTCAGCACTGCAAAAATATATTGGAAAATTTCAACCGATTTCTCGCAATTTTAATTTGTCGGTTAGAATTTTTATTGGTTGGAAACTAAATTCCGACCCCATCTTTTTTCGATAGACCTGATCGATCGCAAAATCAGTCAGAATATGAATTTTCTCACTTTTGAAGCAATTGGTCGGAATTAATTTTTTAAAAAAGTTATTTTTCTTATAGTGACAACATGCCCAACATTTAATTTAAATTTGACCATTTTTAAATCTACAAAATATCAAACCGCCCCATAGTTTTTCCAATCCTACATTATTTTGATCTAAATAGTACAATTGTTAGAAGCTAGCCAGCCTTAGTAGTTAGTTGATGGGTTTTGAAAATCAAAATTAGGTTGATATATACAACATGAAACATATTTAAAAGAGGTCATATGCTAATGATGATTTATCAAAACTTTGTCTAAAATTTATTGTCATTAACGAGGTCCCAACAGAACATAAAGGTATGAAGGATATTTTAGTCAGTTAAAGAAAAGAAAAAATTCTCATTAAAGATCCCCCAACCAAAAGGAAGAGAAAAACCAGGGGATCGGAGTTAGTTTAGATCTGTTCAACAACAAGAAATAAAATAAAATCAATTATTTTTATCTAAATTTTTTATGAACATTAGAAATAAAATTAGAATATTTCCAAAGTATTTAAAAAATTAGACTAAATAAATCTCATATAAAAATAGTGCGGTGGTATTAATTGTGTGACTTCTTATTTTCTTCGAGAATTTCAACGTGCTTTTCTATAATTATGGTTTGGAATAGTTCTTCCTCATCTCACACAATCACATTACTAGTGATTAATTAAAAAACATAATCAATTTAAATAAAATACCAATTAATTTTTGTTTCATTAACGTTCGAGAAAAAATGTAGCAGTGATATATGCGTGTGCCAGCTCAGTATATATACATAAATTTTTTCGCGTATATGATATGTGTGTATGTAGAGCAAGAATTAGAGAGAGAGAGAGTCTGTTCCTTTTCTCCAGCTTTAATGGCGTGAGACCGTACCAGAGTGTGTATGTGTATATTGTAAAATATATACAGTACATATATGTAAAATCATATAATCCAATACACAAATCAGTTTCATCTTTTGCATGCTTCACCAACTCTTTCCCAGTAGAAAATCCCAAAACCCAAAACCCAAATGATTTAAAATAGTGAAAAAGAAAAAAAATGCTTTTTATTTTTTGGAAAAAGAAAAAGAAAAATGAAAAGCTTTAAAATCCCACAATCCCAACCCCCCTCTTTCCATATTTATCATTAGGACTTTTGGTTTTCTCAGACCAACCTAGATGCTAAAAAACAGTAATATTTTCTAATGGGTTCTCATAGCTTGATCAGTTTCTGATGAGGGTATTTTGATTCTTGCATTGTTGTCTCTGTTCCCCTTTGTTGTTGTTGTATCTTTTCCATTTGATTTTTTTTTTTTTTTGGGTTCAGTTCCTGTTTCTCCTTTTGTTGGTGTTGGTTGTTGTGTCTTTTGATGTTTGAGAAGAGGAGTGTAGAAAAAATGAAGGATGATGATGAGTTGGAAATGTTATTGGGTGAGATCCCTCATGCAACATCATCATTAAACCTCCATCATCAACATAATAATCTTGTTGATCATGCTTATGGTCATGCATCATTTGTGACTCAAAAAATCAACAGTCATTTCAATGGCCATGGTGTGTATGATGAGTTTTTTAAGCATAGCTATGCATGTGCATCTTCCTCTGTGAGTGGTTTTTCCTCTTCATCTGGTCTGTTTTCTTGTAATGGACATTCAATGTCTGAAATTATATCACCATCCCCTCCCCTAATTGATGAGCTTAAATCCCACTTGATTTATGGGGATAGATTCGGATTGGACTTCGATTTCGATTTAAACAACTCCTGTGTGAGAAACTTGGTAAATGATTACAGTTTGTCTACAAGTTTTAGTAAAATGTACATTAATGGTGAGCAAGATGGTGTTTCAGTATTCCCAGATGGTATCCAATCTATGAATGGGGATCCTAGAATGAATTTCGTTAAATATGGGGCATTGGATGAGTTTAAGATGGGGTTTTCAGAGTATGGAGGAGTTAATCTCTCTAGTGTTCCTAGAGGAACTATAGATTTCGAGGACCCATTGTTGAAAATGCAGAATTATCAGAGAATGGCTAACCTAATGAGGTCACGATATTCCCCTCCCCCTCATCCACCCGAGGGAATGTTTTCTCGGTCCTATTTAGGCAGCTCTCATTTTAATGCTCAATTTCATAGGGCTAATAAAAATTTGCCAATGGGATTTGGGGTACCAAATGTATCCACTTTGGTTAGTGATACTTTGTTGTATGGCTCACAAAATGGGATTAATCTAGCCAATGAAGCTTATTTGTCGCCGAAAGAAGCAAATATACTTCATTATCAGTCACCAGTACCTTGTGGAGGAAACAAAGTACCTTTGAGTGTAAGAGTGCCTCAAGGGAGTGTTGAAGCTATTAGCAATGAGGATAGTTTGATCATTCAAGGGGAAGGTGTTAATTATGGGATGAACAGAGGAAAGGCACGTATAAGGGGACAGAGTGCGAAGAATTTTCATCATGTGAGTGGTGCGGGTAAGCTTGAGGACATTTGCCGAAGTCCAAAAATGGTTTCCCCTTCATCAAAGTGTAGCTCTCTTGCAGAAGCTCAGGGGCACATATATAACATGGCTAAGGATCAAAATGGTTGCCGATTCTTGCAAAGGATGTTTGATGAAGGAACTATTCAGGATGTGCAGATTATATTTAATGAGATAATTGACCATGTAGTTGAACTTATGATGAACCCTTTTGGAAATTATCTTATGCAAAAATTGTTGGAAGTGTGCAATGAAGAGCAGAGAATGCATATATTGTTTAGAGTAGCTGAGGAGCCAGGGGAGCTTGTTAAGATCTCTTTAAATACACATGGGTATGTATGTATGTATGTTCTTTATATTTTTGGTTTGCCCCATTATTCTTCAAAGGTTTATTTAACTATGTTGTTTTGTTTTAGCACTCGGGTGGTCCAGAAGTTGATCGAGACACTTAAAACGAGACATCAAATTGTGCTAGTTATTTCAGCCCTTGAACCAGGATTTCTTAAGCTCATCAAAGACTTAAATGGTAATCATGTTGTTCAAAGGTGCTTGCAATGCTTTAGCAATGAAGATAGTAAGGTATATTTACCGTTCTTGTAAATCTTTCTTCAGAGCTTCAAAAGGTTTCCGATGGTATAGTCTTGTTTGTGTTGCTCAATTTTCAATCGCTGAAAAAAGCACCTATTGTCTTATGTAGCTTGATAGCTAAAAAAATGCCATTGCAACCGAAATCAATAATGGTCTTTATTTTGCGTTTCTTGGAAGTTCATGTGTTTAGAATTCTTCATCACTCACTCACCTAGTGCTTCTTTACTCTGATGCTTATTTGTATATTCATCACTCACCTAGTGCTATTCATTCATACTAAAAAAATACTGTTCTTTAACTTTAGAGCAAATGCATCTTATAACTTATACCCCTGGTTGTTTTTGGCATATGTTGTTTCATTGTCACAGTTGTTAAACCAAATAAATTATTGGCTTTCTGTCTAATCTAGTCAAATGTTCTAGTTTTCATAAATGTTTAAGGGGCTGTGTCAATGCTCAAACATCTCAACAAATGTTGTACTAAAATGTAACAAAAACATTGTGACTTCTATCAAACATTATAACATAATTTTCTTGTTTTAATTTAAGCTCCTCGAATCTTATATGACAGTATAATATTACATTTGTGCAGTTCATTTTTGTTGCTGCTGCGAAATACTGTGTTGACATTGCAACACATCAGCATGGATGTTGTGTTCTGCAACGTTGCATCAATCATTCTACTGGAGAGCATTTAGAAAATTTGGTTTCTGAAATTTCAGCAAATGGACTTCTGCTCGCTCAAGATGCATATGGGTAATCAACCAAATTATTTACAAAATAGGAGAACTCAATACCATTTTCAAGATTTAACTTTCAAACCAAAGCTTAGTTCTTAAATATAATTTTTGGATGCAGAAATTATGTTGTTCAGTATATTTTAGAGCTTGAGATCCCATCTGCAGTATCCAAGTTGACATCTCTGTTTGAAGGTAACTATGTGCATCTCTCTGCACAAAAGTTCAGTAGCCATGTTGTCGAAAAATGTCTCGTGGTAGGTGACAATGAAACCCAATCAAGAATCATACACGAATTGATCTCTGCTACATACTTTGATCAGTTGCTTCAAGACCCACACGCAAATTATGTCATTCAAACCGCACTGCGGGTTTCTGAGGTATGCTATTCCACAGTCTATTAGTGCTAATTTTTTTTTTTTTTTGGGGTGGGGGATGGGGGTAAATGCTGTTATTTTACATGTTTGGTTGCCCCAATAACCAAAGTAGATTATTTATCTGAGTCTATGAGGCGCTTGAGTTTTCAAATTCAATTTTTACAAGTCATGCAGTAGCTTTTATTATTCAACCTTGTTTACATTCATAGTTTAGACCCCTGGTTTAGTTATCTCATTTTCAGCTGGACATTATATATTCCATTTTACCCTTCTTTTATTTCTAACCTACCAAAAAAATAACACCTATTTGATCCACAGTAGGTGGAAACCAGGATGAAATCGTTTTGAAAAGGTCAACTCAATCTGAAATAAAATAAGGAGTACCAGACAAGTTCTGTGATTTGTGTCAATATATATTGTTTTTTAATCTTAAGATAAGTTATTAGTGATTTTCTATCCTAGCTCAAACATAGCTTCATCTTAATGATAATTCTAATGATTTCTATTTTAGATGAAGTATTTCTTACCTTCGACCTTAGATATTGATATCTTGTTTTGAAAATAGGGTCCTCTTCATAACTCTTTGGTTGAAGCAATTGAATCCTACAAAGCAGTCTCGCGCAATAGCCCGTATTCAAAGAGGATCTTCTCTCACAAGCTTTTGAGGAGGTGAAGTATAATGTTGTTTCTCTAATGCACTTGTTGTTGTTCCCAGTACATTTCTTCGCTTCCACTGTGCTTATGAAACTATTTTCCATCCGTTGAAGCTTGATCATCTTTTGTCAATTTTGATCTTGATCATGAATTTATAGTATTTTCTTATACTGGTTTTTGACTCTGTGAAAAGTGTAAAGTTAGTTTGGCAACTCTCTGCTTTTTTTAAGCGGCTTGAAACGTGATGTTGCATTCTAGTTTTTTGTTGTTAATGTACCTTCAAGAATCTTAATTTCTCCTTGCTTATGGGATTTTAACTTGTATGAATGTACATTGTGTATTGTTACTATTGTATTCATCACAATTTAATGACAGCTGTATTGGAAAATATCAGCTAACAAAGTGCCACACTTTCGTCCCTCTTAGATAATATGTGTTATTTAGTACCAAAAAAAAAAAAAAAGATAATATGTGTTACACCGATCATTTTTCCAGCAAATATATATTTTTGGCAAGGATATTTTCGGAATACCATGTTAACTAATATTTTAGTGTAACACATTATGGAAGGGGGACGAATGTATAATATATTAGATAACGTTGTATTTCGAAAATATCCCTGCAAAAAATATATTTTTGTGGAAAATTGACCGAAAATATAACACATAGTATTATTTAAGAGGGACAAAAGTGTAACAAATTTTAAACATGATGGACCGTTGGTGTCATTTAGCCGAAAATATAATTAATGTATACTTGATCAATTGTTCAGGTTTATAGTAAGAGTGAGCAATTTCATCTTTGGTAACAAGTAAAGGGCAATACACACATTTCTACACATTCAAGCATTAATGTGTAATATGTATATTCATAAGTAGAATGGATATCAAGGGCCGTCTATTGATCTGTTTTGTTATGGTTACCGGTTACGGAAAAAACTTATTTGGATGTTTTAAAAAAAAAATTGAAAACATAATTTGTATTAGTATGGGATTGTAAAATATTAGTAAAAACATTTGTTATATTATATGACTTGGATTTTTTAATGTTAGGATTTAGGGGAGAGAAATATGAGTAGGTGTCAAAATAATTCATTTGTGCCTCTAAAAAAAATTAAAATTAAATCGTAAAGGAGAAAAAGTTAGTAGTAATATGCATCAAATCAATTATTATTGATTTAGGGAACTGTGTCTGGATGATGGGCTGGTTTGATTTGGACCTTTTGAGTTAAAGAACTTATTACATATGTTAGTTTTGGCCCAGATTTAGTGGGTTAAAACTGGGCCAAATCTATAATAGCCTCAAGTTTTTTTCTACTTTTATAATGTCCCAACTTTTCAATTTTAGCCGTTTCAAATGTGAAATGCTATGCTCAGTTCACTGTTTTTTTTTTCAAAAAAAAAAAAGTTCACTGTTTTAGTTTTTATTTCATCCCAAAACCTGACTTATAATTATCCTTCTTTCAGAGATGGCAAAATGACCAAACCCACGAGTCGACCCGGATCGAATTCGGATTTGGCACTGGTTTTCATTTTGTTTTGTTTGACTACTCTTGACCATAGCAACTTTTTCCTTTTTTTTTTTCTTTTCTTTTTCGGGAGTGGAGATCAACTTTTATAAAATAAGATAGCTTAGGGCATGTTCGTTTAACTTTGTTCAAAATTATTTTGTGTTTGGGAAAATAAAAATAAAAATTTATTTTATTTTTAAAATTTTTTTTATTATCTATTAATTTTTTCAAACTACTCTCGCAAAAGTCAAACAATAACAACTTTTTTATCTCTAAAAAAATCATATACAAACTCTACTTTGATTTGACATAAAATAACTCATTTCTAAAAATTAGGTTGAATTTGGCTTCGAGTTTGGATTTTGCTGGATCCTAGAATTTCCTCGTATAAAAATCACCATACGGATTCAAATAGAATTTGAATGAGAAATCCGTTTAATAGAAAAAGCAAAATTTGTGTCAATTATTAGTCCATCCATAACTAAACACCGGAGTTGGGATTGAATTATATTTAAGAAAAATGTATGATATGGATTCGTTCTGCAATTTATATGTACTAGCGTATTCTCGTGCTATGCACAACATAATATTAAATTATATATTATTTTATATAATACCATTTTTTGTGAGATTATTGATATGACATACCTCAACTTGGTTCTTTAGTATAAGCAAAAAAGGAGTTACTGACTATTTATCTCCACATAAAAATTTTACATCATTTTCCTGACATTTTTAAACTAAAAAATTATAAATTATAAATTGAAAATGATACCCCTCTTATATTCTATAGTTTCACCCAATCAACTTACAATATTGCACTTTTAATCCCATGTTTAAATAAATGTAGCATTTTACCCCATATGTTATGATATATATAGCACTTTATGTTATGATAAATTATATACCCTTACGGGTACTTTAATCTTTTTAAGCAACATTTTCATGCATACTCTCAATTTCGGAGTGTGTTATACTTTCCATTGAAAGAAGACAAACTGTTCATTTAAATATTTCACAAGACGGGTAAAATGCTATTTTTCAAATCGGGGAGGTGCGGCGGGTATGGGATCAAAGATTATGCATTTTAGACAATTTACAGGGGAATAAATTTGCATTAACCCATTGAAAAAGTAAGTAAATCATGAATCAAATCCATACATGTTATGTGTAAATGAAAGGAAAAAAACAAAATAAAAAAAGAAAGTACATTTTTTTTTCATTCAAATGCGACATATTTTGATTTATTCTCATATGTTATCATTTAATCATCTAATTAATTCTTTATTGACTTGAGTTTATTTTTAAGTTTGTTTCTGTCTAAGACCTTCTAACTTGCATTTTTACAACTATTACAGGAAAAAATTTGCATAGTTTGACCTTTTTATAATCTTCTTTTTAAGTAAATTTAACATAAGCTTATATTTATTTTTGTCTTATACTTTGAGAGTATTGTGATTTTTTTTAGGATTTTTGGTTGAGTGGTTTATTAAATTTTATGATAATTTTGAGAGTTTTTGGTATTTTGCAGCTTGGAATTATAGGATTTTGATATTTTGTACCCTAAAAATACAATTTACTTGACACTTTGCATCTTAGTGTATGTTTTGAGGAAAAAATTATTTGATGTAAGGGTATAATAGTGACTTTTTAATATTGCTGGCATTTTGCACCCTAAAAGTATAAATTTTTACACTTTATACCCTGAAAATATAGAATGTTGACCTTTTGCACCAAAAAAATATAATTTTTGGCATTTTCAACCTCGACTTAATATGTTAATCTAATTAATGTAAATAACATGCTAAATTTGTAAACATGTATTTTAGATATAAAGTAAATAATCCTAGAGGATACTTGAAATTTAAATGAAGACAATGTCTTTTTTTAATCTAAATTTAATTGAGAGAAAATGTTACAATAATTTATCATAAACTAAAGTAAATTAAATTAATAATAACATTTTTATGTTGTGTATAGAAATGATCATTTTATCTCAACATCGACGACATTCATGAATTTTCTTAAGGAAAACACATTAGGGTGCAAAATGTCATACATATTATATTTTTAGGGTGCAGAATGCCAAAAATTTTAAATCGGGGTGAAAAGCGCAACATTTTATAAATTTAGGGTGTAAAATATCAATATTCTATATTTCTAGGATGCGGAATTTATATTGTCAGTGTGCAAAGTGCCAAAGAAAATCGAAAATAACTATTGTGCTCTTCTTCCAATGAATAATCTCATAAAAATACACACTAGGGTTTAAAGTGCCAAATATAATATATTTTCATGATATAAAATACAAAAAATTTTAAGTCAAGATACAAAGTGTCAAAATCCTATAATTACATTGTGCAAATGCCAAAGTGACCAACTTGTAGCTATTTGCTAGAGACAATTGTTGCACACACGCACCTTAATTAAGATGTAATGCAATTACACAAATATTACATTTGGTTATACAATATTTTTATTAATATATTAATGCATTGTGGAAAAAATATAACATGTATGTCATAAAACTCACACCTTAAGATGTAATGCAATTACACAAATATTCCATTTGGTTACACAATATTTTTATTAATATATTAATGCATTGTGGAAAAAATATGACATGTATGTCATAAAACTCACGTAACCTAAAAAATGTCGTAAAATTCATATAAAATCACAAAATTGATCACTTGAAATTGAAAATAAAATTAACACAAAAAATAAATATGAAGAAGGAAATAATTAATGGATGATATATTTTAAAAAAAATGAAAAGGAAAAAAAATATAGGACTATTTTCTCCAACCCTTCTGAATATCTATATACCTTTTAGATTTTAGTTAACATCTATCGGATCCAGAATATCAATGTTCATAAATATAATTGGTTGAAAGCAAATAAAAAATATCAATATGAATAATTCAAAAAATTAGATTTGATCTTAGAATCTGAAAAAGTTCTATGATTCTACAATGAAAATTATGCTACCAACCGAAAACCTACAATTCATTAGATTCAATTTCACTGAAACCTCTTCGGCGTAAAACAACAACGACATTAGATCTAAAAATATCTAAAAATTCAATAAAAGAAAAATGTCAATGTTTCATAAATATAATTGGCTGAAAGCAAATAAAAAATATCAATATGAATAATTCAAAAAATTAGATTTGATCTTAGGATCTGAAAAAGTTCTATGATGCTACAATAAAAATTATGCTACCAACCGAAAACTTACAATTCATTAGATTCAATTTCACTGAAACCTCTTCTGCGAAAAAACAACAACAATATTAGATCTAAAAATTCAATAAAAGAAAAATGTCAATGTTCATAAATATAATTGGCTGAAAGCAAATAAAAAATATCAATATGAATAATTCAAAAAATTAGATTTGATCTTAGGATCTAAAAAAAGTTCTATGATGCTAGAATGAAAATTATGATACCAACCGAAAACTTACAACTCATTAGATTCAATTTCACTAAAATCTCTTCTGCATAAAACAACAACAATATTAGATCTAAATATATCTAAAAATTCAACAAAAGAAAAATATCAATGTTCATAATTATAATTGGCTGAAAGCAAATAAAAAATACCAATATGAATAATTCAAAAATATAGATTTGATCTTAGGATCTTAAAAAGTTTTATGATGCTACAATGAAAATTATGCTACCAACCGAAAACTTACAATTCATTAGATTCAATTTCACTGAAACCTCTTCTGCGTAAAACAACAACAACATTAGATCTAAAAATATCTAAAATTCAATAAAAGAAAAAAATATTGAGAAATACAGTAAGTTAAATAATCGAAGAAAAAAAGGATATGAAATTAAAAAAATGTGCAAAGGCACGAAGAATATTATTATGAGCAAAAATTCAAGACGTTGAAACACGAACCTGAAAAAAAAAATACATTGTTAGTCTATAATGCAGAAGAAAGAAAACAAAAAATATAGAGAAACAAAGTAGGTTAAATTATTGAAGATGAAAGGGATTTGAAACTAAAGAATGAGCAAAGGCCTGACCAATGTTCGGAGCAGAATTTTGTCTAAGAAGTCGATTTTTATAATGAACTATATAATTCGGATCTCTATTCCAATACTAAATTCCATAATTATGGACAAATATTTTTGGGGCATGATTTTAGGATATCAATTAAGAATTAATGACAAATTTGAAATTCTGAACTTGTAACTTGCATTTCTATATTAAATTCATATTCCAATTCTTTTTCCTTCTTAAAAAAACTATTTATGGGCATAATTTCGGCAAATCAATTAATTAGCTATAAAATAATCTTGTAAATTCCTAATACTTAGCATGATTTGTAGGGAGATTAAATTTGAATACGTTATAATCTTGCATATTTAACAAATTTATGTAGAATGCCTAATAATTAGCATGATTTGTAGGGAGTTTCAAATTCAATTACGGTTTAATGATATATTAATAATCATTATTAACAATTTCAAAATATTACGAAAATATTAAGATTTACCATTAATGCTTACTTGCCAAATAACTAACTATTTTATGATTAAAAAAAATTCAAAACTCTAAGAAAAGAGAATTGAGTCCAAATTGAGTCAAACACCATTCTCCTATATATATATATATATGATATATGATAACATTTCAAAGTAGACTGAAAAATATTAACTTCAACCAGATTTCACAGGTCTAGTATATACATGCAGCATTAATTATCTCTAACATCACAACTTCAAAATTAAACATGAGAGTTGAATTTCAAATTAATTTTAACATGATTTTCAGATGATTTTCCAGATTTTAAAAAGAAAATCTAGAACGTTTTATAAAATGGATGTGATTTTTCATTTGGTTTGCTGTGGACATTGTGGCCTAATAGGGAAGCTGTACCCTAATATGCAACCACAAGTTCTCAGATATTAATTTGAGGGTTATCTTGAACAGAAACTATACATATTTCCCATCCATTTATTAATTTCATGGCCAGAAAAAGTCATTCATGTTGATTAGTCATTTCATGGGGTTGGTTTGGCACCAAAAATGATTTGATAAGTAGTCTCACATTAATTGTATATACACCCAAACAAGAATTCAAGAAATTGAACTGATATGTTCATCACATGTAAAATGATGCATTCAGCACAGTACTTCATACATATAGTTAAAGTGGGCAGGTTGGCTAAAATGGCTAGCAAGTAGCAAAATCAGGTTTTTGAACTTCAATATTTCATCCTTAATTTCCATTAATTATTAGTCTAAATTAACAAGACTGAACTTTAAGCACTTCATATAATTATTTATTTTGGACCCAACTCTTAGTTAAACAATATTTTGAACTTTTGATCTCCTCGTTTCCCCCGGCTAATTGGGATCAACAATGAATAAACTATGATAACAAATTAAAGTGCAATTTTTTTAAAGTATGGAACCTTAACCAACTAAAAAAGGTATTTCACCCTAATATACTGAACATAATATACGTGCTAGCCTAGCTTGTCTGACATTCATCCATATTTCCTTTGAAACATGTGATTTTCTGTTTTCATGATATCCTTCCCCCTTTCCCCAAAACAAACACATGTGTACACCTAAAATCAAGTGGCGCGTTTGATCAATCAAAGGTGACATCTCATGACGTTGTTTCTATTATTCTATATATCCATCTTTCAAAAAGAGTTCAATATCCCCACGTTGTCAACATTTTTAGCTTAATTACCTTAATAATAATCCACTATTTAAGTGTGCATGAACTATTATATATATATATATATATAATTACTCAAAGAAACTAAGCCTTACTACTTCAAGTAAATACAGAAGAAAAACACTTAATTAGTCAAGTGTCTAGCTCTTTGCTTCTACAAAATCTCTTACCTTTCCCTGAAGTTGAAGAAAAATGGCCATCTTCGGATTCGAAAAGAAGAGAATTAGGACACCAAAAGGGCACATGGTGGTTTATGTAGGAGACGAATTGCATAGATTTGTGATTCCAATTTCTTGTTTGAAAACTCCTCAGTTCAAAAAGCTACTTGAAGAAGCTGCAGAAGTATATGGATTTCATAGCCAAGGTGGAATTATTTTGCCATGCAATGAATCAACTTTTCTTAGGGTTGTCAACTTCAAAGGAAAAAAGTGCATAAGCTAGACTATTAAATATTCACATTAATTAATTCTACTTCATTTTATTTTTCTTAGGAGGAGAGGGAGATCATTAATTACCATAAATTAATTAAGTTGATGTCAATTCCTTGAGACTTTGGGTGGGGGTTGTAAGATTTTTACTTCTAAAAGGAGGGTATATATATATATATATAGCTAGTATGATTTGAGAGGCCAAATTAATTGGAACAAAACATTGTACTACTTCATTTTGCAGATCAATGAATTGTAGATTCTGCATGTCTAAAGAAACAAATTAATGTGCTAATTATATATACTTGGATTGCAACCCCTCCTGCCAAACCCCCAAAGCATATCTTCTTGGGTCGTTTTTGACTCAGGTCTTTTTTCATATCGAGATTGAGTCAAAATCAATATGTATCTAGTTTTATTAATTTGAACAGTGATCCAACACAGGTCTCAACCATCTTCTCAAACTCTCCAAATTACTCAAATCTCAAACTTATACAATATAATATTATATTTTAAATTTCATAAAAGCCATTAGTTTGACGCTAACCACATTACTTTCCTTCCAAACTCCAACGACTTTAAAATTATATTGTTCACACACACACACACATATATATATATATATTATGATGACCTATTGATCATAACACTTTCTTAACAATCTTAGGTATCTAACATTTAGTAGATTATGTCAACTGTTTTATAACTTCAGTTTGTTCACTCATATAAATTAAAAATCAAGAGAAAAATATATATAAACATTCCACCATACAGACTAAAAGAAAGGGAAACAAAATGAGAAAAATTCGATTTGAAAAATTGAATTGACATGAAGTTAATCTGAGAAAATAAATTCACTATAAATAAATCATGGTTAATTAAGAACATCAATTCCATATAATCAAATTGAGGACATTTACATAACTTTTTTATGGATTCTAAGTAAGTTTTTTTTGTTGGTTTTATTTATATATTTAAAATGTAATATTAATATTGTAATACTTGTTTAGATGTTAAAATAATAGAAGAGAAAGGGAAAAATAAAATATAAATTGGTTGAACGAAAATGATTTTTTTTTAAGTCTCAAACTAATTTGCATCCTCGTGTATATTAAATAAAAGAAAATGGGTTGAATATTAAACATTTACTATCATTTAAGAAAAATATTTTCTTATCATGTGAAAATCTACGAGAAATAACTAAGTGCAAAATCTGATGAGAAATAGTTTTAGACTTTAATTAGACTGCCTTTAATTTGCCAAGGAAAACATAATTTCAGGGTGCATTTTGCATATTTAATATTCATAGGGGGCAATTCGCAAAAATGAGACTATTTTGCGAAAAGCAATTGAGCAAAAAATTGTTCCTCAGTGTCACTGGCTCACTTCAAATTTTTACCCCCTCCTAGTGAAAGCCCTAACCCACGGTCTCTGATATCTCTCACTCAGAGCTTGTTCCGTCCGTCCGCCTCTTCCGATTCTCCTTCCGTCGGCCGTTCATCTAGTGGCAAGAATTCCCCACTTTTCTTATTTTTTTTTCCTTCCTGCTTTCTTTGTTTCAAATAACAGTACACATTTCATTGAAATTCTCTTTTATCTCTGTTATGTAAGCTCCGTTTAGCTAATTGATAGTGTAAGTGTGTAAAAAACTTTTCATGATGCTTTAAGTTAGCAATAATACATTAAATTTCGTATTTGGAGGGGCGTCATAGTTATATGGAGAATTAACTGGGGCATGGGGGTGTAGGTTCTTTTTCTATTTCATTACTTATTCTGGTATTTGGGATCAACTTAAAAATTAGGGTTTATATGTATCTTGATTCAATTAGTTTGGGTCAAGCTACAATATTTATGTTAATTTACAAGAAACACCCGAAACTACACATTTGACATTTCGGTTTTTGGTACCGACCATTCTGTTTTGTAACCGAATTGTTCTGTTTGGCATACGGTACAAATTCTGAAATTACAGAAACCTAATAACTGAAAATTGAGGATTCTCTTTTGTAACATAACATAGTTGCGAGAGCATAATGATTGTACTTTTATGTTGTACCTATTTATTGATTTGGGCAACTAAAAGTTAACTTTGTTAACGATGATTAGTTATATAATTGTATTCACAATACTCGTAGGATTTGCTTTTGTTGAAAGAAGGCTTTTAGAATCAAATGTTACAAACGCATATTACGATTGAATCTAAAAGAAAAAGTTGATTTGTCAATCTAAAAGAAAAAGTTGATTTGTCATTTTTATTTATCTATGACATATATGTTAGAGAAAAAACATGTTAATACTTAATGAAAAACTTTTACAATTTTGACAGTAAGAAAATAAATTTTAATAAAACATACTTCTTTTTTTTTTTTTAAAAGGAGTCCCGGTTTTAAATTTCGCCTAGAGCCCCCCAAATATGTCGGCCTGACCCTGGTATTATGCCTGTAATATTTAGAATGTATTGAATTAGGGTTTTCTAGTTGTGAAGAATGACTCAGTAGAGACTGATTTCTTGATTATAATATTTGATGGAATTTGAAATATGAAACATGTGAAATTTAAAATGTATCGATATATTATGTTTTCTGTAAAGGGAAAGATGATGAAGATTGATTTTAGTGGGCTTGATCCCTCAGCCCCCATTAAAGGAAGAACTGATGAATTGTGTGGGCACATTCTGGCTACACCGTCATTTGCACTTCCCACTACACAAGATGTGAGCTAGAATTACTGTATTTTGTTATTAGGACAATTATTTTTGTGCGAGTTTTCACTGGTTGGTTTTTTTTTGGGTTGTCTTAGTTTGATGGGTTTCAGAAAGCGGCAGTACAGATGGTGAAGCCCGCAAAGGGAACAACAACCTTGGCTTTTATTTTCAAAGAAGGTGTCATGGTGGCAGCTGATTCCCGTGCGAGCATGGGAGGATACATATGTAATACTCTTTTAACTTAACTGAATGTTTGTCTTTGCCAGGTGAATATCATAGTGAAAATAATTTTTAAGACTGAGATTTATCTTTTCACAGATTGAAATTATTGGCTAGATGACACTAATGGTCCCTCAGGTTTAGAGTTGGTTACATTTTCGTCTCTCATAGATAGAGTGTTACACTTTCATCCCTCTTACATAATATGTGTTACACTTACACCCCTCGTAGATAAATTGGTACTCTTTCGTCCCTCTTACATAATATGTGTTACACGTACGTCACTCATGTTACACTATTGTACATAGACCCTTTTATACAAAATATTAACATAAGGACGAAAATGAAATAAAATATGAACATGAGGGACGTAATTGTAACACATATTATCTAAGAGGGACGAAAGTGTAACACTTTATCTATGAGGGACAAAAGCATAACCAACTTTAAACTTGAGGGACCATTGGTGTGATTTAGCCAAAAATATATACAGTATTATACTTACTTTGAGTTTGGAAGCACTAGCTTCGTGGAGACTAACAATGTTGAGTTAGTAGTTAATATGTTAATTGTTTGAGAAGATGCATTGTATGTTTAATCCTACATTTCATCTATGTGATTATGTCATGAAATTTTACGTGATTTGGTCTTAAATTCTTTGTATCATATATTACTTTCTTGATTCAAGTTTATTTGATGTAAGCAGCTAGAAATTTCCCTGTGCTTCACATGTTCCCCTTGCATTCCAGTTAACTGCTTTAGCATGAGTTTATACTTCACGACTTTGTGTTTTGTAATTAGAAATTATGGGATTGTGATGACTTTCCTCTGCTTAGGATGAGTGTTTATCTAGTCTTATAGATCCTCCAAAGGAAGAGAAAAGGTGAATACAAAATTGTGAAGAGAGTCCTCAAGACAAATTGTTAGAAGGTGCAAAATTTATTGGAGAACTTAGGCGTCATGTTGGTTATTTGTAACTACTGTCTCGGAAAGGAAGTATGTTTTGGGTTAGAAAGTTGAACTGATTAGCAGATCAAGGGTCGTAATACAAATCTCACATTGGCTTAGTAGTGTACTTGCAAACTTGTAGTGCACTACATTCCTCACAATCTCATTCAACATATTATTTTTGAAGTAATTCTAGTACTACTTCATGCAAAGCTTATTGTTTCATGTTATGAGAATTGTTATTGAAAGTACTTATGATTCATTATTCATCATTCTTCATGAGGCAAATAAATTGTAAGTTAAAGTAGTTAAATATGCCAAAGTATCGGTGTTAGTATCATTAGATTTTGTTATAATATGCTGCTTCTCATATCTCATAGCATTATTATAATAATGATTTATTTATTCTCCTTTCATTTTGTTTCTATTACCAAATTGAAATGCCTGTATTAAAAATTACATACACTTGGCAGCATCTCAGTCCGTCAAGAAAATTATTGAAATCAACCCTTACATGCTTGGAACTATGGCTGGAGGAGCTGCTGACTGCCAGTTCTGGCATAGAAATCTGGGAATTAAGGTATTTCAACTGCATTTTGCTGTATCGTTTATTATACTTGTATGTTTTCCAGTTTTCTTGTATGAGTTGCATTACTCTTGTAATGCTATATATACTACAAGTGAATGATTGTGATGCATATTTCAGTGCCGTTTGCATGAATTAGCAAATAAAAGGAGAATTTCTGTTGCTGGAGCTTCAAAGATGTTGTCCAACATTCTGTATTCTTACCGAGGAATGGGTCTGTCTGTTGGAACTATGATAGCTGGCTGGGATGAAAAGGTACTATTGGGTGAATTTAGCATGCTATTTTATTGTCCATCTTCATTTTTTATTTCTTCAATCCTTTTGTTATTTCTTGTAGGGTCCTGGTCTTTATTATGTGGACAGTGAAGGAGGGCGGCTTAAAGGCACCAGATTTTCGGTGGGTTCTGGATCTCCCTATGCTTATGGTGTCTTGGACAGTGGGTATGTTCTTCATTTCCATCCTCTTTCTCATTGTTCATTCGCATTATTTCTTTCTTTTAGTTTGGTATACTGTATGAATCTGAGATTAAGAAATGCTTAATGTTTTGAGTAGCCAATATAATTTTTTGTGTTTGTAACTTAGACAAACTAAATTTTTCCGGATATTTGGAGATAAACTTCCCAAAAATATTTAATTAGTATCTATATGTAACATCCTTGTCCTGCAATTTCATTTCCTAATGGGTCAACTTATCAATTTTCAGTTGTATATTTTGTTCAATGTTTATTTAAAAAACTTGATTTTATATTCTAACATAATGAAAATTCTTTAGATATCGTTTTGACCTGTCAGTTGAGGAAGCTGCAGAATTGGCTAGACGAGCAATTTATCATGCCACGTTCCGTGATGGAGCCAGTGGTGGTGTTGCTAGCGGTAATGAACTAAATTCATATTTTTTCTTTACTGCATCTGGGCATGTTGTCATGCATACTCTTAATTCTTTTTTCAATTTTATTCAGTATACCACGTTGGGCCAAATGGATGGAAAAAACTATCGGGTGATGACGTTGGAGAACTTCACTACATGTATTATCCGGTTGAACCTACAACTGTGGAACGAGAGATGACTGAGGTGTCTGTGGCCTGAGGTATCTTCAACTTCTGATAATGGTTTAATCTTCAAATACTTGACACTGTATTTTTGTTTCATGCTAAACCAATCGACTCTGTTGTCTCAACAATAGAAGCTGGTTTTTCTTTCCGAAATTGTGATGTGCTGGTAAGGAAACTATTTTGTTACCCGAACTAGTTACTTTTTTTTTCTTTTTCCTTTTTCCCAAACTTAGATTTTCTATTACAAAAGTGAATAGTAAAAATAGTTTCTCAACTTCATTTTTATTGTTTATGAAAAATAAAATATGTATGATATTATGTTGGTTAGTTTCGCGGCTCTAGGGCAGTACAACGGGTTGGATTCAAGTCGAATTAACTGACCTGGATCTGACTCTATCAAATTTCAAGAAATGTTTAATACATTTGGGTTGGACAAGCTGCTTGTTAGTTGTAAGTTTCAGAAATTTGGGCCAGATATCCCAAGTAAGGCCCTATATTGTTGACTTTATCAGTGATGCTGGAGACCAAGGGCCTGTTTTTTGAAATTTTCTTCGTGTTTGAGAAATGCAAATAAACATGATTTCTACTTTTCGAAATAAATTTTTCATCTCTCAATTTTCTCAAACTATTCTCTCAAATGCCAAACAAACAACAATTTTCTTATCTCTAAATAAAATATATACAAATTCTACTATGATTTGACATAAAATAATCTATCTGTTACACAATTTATTTCACATAATAAATATGATTTGTCATAAAGTCTTGAATATTTTATGCCTACAATCTAATTCTTTCAAAAATAACCCACACCTACTTTATTTCTCAAACCAATATTTCAAACTCAAACAAATAATATTAAGCAAATCGAGATTATTTTACAAACATTCACTACTCTTTCAAACTACTTTTTCAAACATCAAATAAACATGCCATAAGCCTTTTAAATATATATCTATATATATTTTTTAATTTATACATTTCGTATTTCAAATCTTATTCCAAACTTAGAAACTCATGAATCAAAATTTTAAATCCTTAGCTCAAGATATATAAGGATTTCTTTGTAATCCATGAAGTAAATTGATGGTTTAGGACTGTTTGTGTAATGATCAACTCAATGAGAAAGTTTTCTGACAAGTTAATTTTGAAAACAAGAAAGGTCTAGAAATAGAAAGTTGACATGGAACTCGAGTTAGGCAAAGTTAGGCTTGAATAATTTGAAGGTTGCCATTTTATAGCTCGTAGAATGAGATGCAAGCACGCACCTTAAATGCTAAATGCTATTTAATATTTGTACAAGATAGAGATAAATGTATTCTAACCTAGAAAATGAAAAGAATTCAAGTTCGGTTTTGATATTCTTGACTTAAAGTTGGGTCGAGAAAAATTTTCTTTTGCCTTAAATCTTTAATCGATTACGAAATATACTAATCTCTAATTCATTGTTCCAATTTTTTTAAAAAAAAAAACAAATTTAAAGAACTGACTTTGATTTTTTATCTTCTTATTTCCCAAAACATACTCTAATATAAAATAGTAAGGTGACACCATCACCGGCTAACATGTTGAAAATTAACTTTTATGGAGCCGTTTTCAAAGGAGAAGGGTACATAGGGCTTGGTGTTGTGGTGCTAGATGATCATGGATATTGTCTGACGTGGATTTCATCAAGGGTTTCACAAGTGTTGAGGCCTGAATTGGTTGAGTAGTTTGTTGCCAAAAAGACTATGGAACTTGCTAGAGATAAGCAGTGGTCAGGAATGATTCTTGAAGGAGATTGTCAAACAGTCTTGTGAAAAAATCAATTCTCCTATATGTCGAGCATTGGTCCTATTATTGTGGACATCAAGAGAGTTCTTCATTGTTTTGCTAGTTTTGAGACTTCTTTTATTCGTAGAATATATTATGAGGCTGCACATTCATTAGCAACTGTCATCTACATGTAAGTTAGTAATTTTGCCTAAACATATTTTTCAGATTGTTTTTGTCGATATTCTTTGATTAATATATCTGTAATTTTTCTCATATATATATTTATATATATTAAGAAAAAGACCAAGCTAACTATCAGTAAAAGTTGAAGCTTTTAGATATTTTCATTTATGTGTTTAAAAATTATGATTGATGATTAGCTATGTCAAATTGTTATTTTACGTGGGAGTGTATGTTTGATTATAATAATTTTATTTTAAGAAATAATTTTTTTTATTGAGACATCCAAAACATGATGTACTATTGTGTATTTTTCAATCGATTTTTGGCCAATTTCGATTGCAATTTCTGTTTTTTTAGTAGTGATAATACGAAGGTTTCATTTTGTTTAGAGGATGATCCATGAGTTAAGATGTTTTTTTAAGTGTGGTCAAGACATACAAAACAAACAATGGTAAATTAGGTCATGAGCGACTTTCGTGAAGATTCTTCAATATTACGATTCTGATTTACTATGTTACCATAGTTATTATGATTTTTTCTTTCAGTTATTTTATTTCCGTAGGAGTCTATTTCCATATTTATCTAGTTGTTTAGGGTTTGAGTTTTATATAAGTACTAATTGTAATTTTTCATAATCATGAAATAAATAAGAGTTTACGGTTTTCTCCACCTAAAGTGAAATTGTGGTCCATCTTACGTCCCCTAAAGTAAGATTTTGATCATTCTTATGAATATTATAAAGTAAGAAACAAATAATGGTGCGAAGAGATCGTATCATTCAATGTCTAAGAGAAATGAATATACTCAGAAAGCACGATCCAAATATTTGAGCTTTGAATGAATGAATATGAATTAGGTCTTATTGTCTTATCTTGTTGGGTAATATCCTCGTGCTTTTTGGAGTAATCGTGGGATAGTTCGTGATCTCGCAACATGATTGTCAAAAACATTCCTTAACTGATTTCTTTTACTTTGTTCACACATGGACTGATTTATTGGAGTATAGACGTTCTACGATTATATTCATGATTTTGCTATTAAGTGGGAGTGAATAAGTTATCCTTGGTTATCTCAACTAACTCGTGCATGAATATGTGACCAATGCTAATTCAAATTGTCACGAAACCTTAGGCCATCTCCAGCAGAAGGGAGCAACTCCCCCCTCTTGCCTAGTCTTTCATCTCCAACCGAACCAACAATCCATAATTCAATTTCAAATTTTACCCACTCTCACTTAACAACAACAACAACAACAACAACAATAATAATAATATATAAGACATTCATAACTTGTAGTTGATCGAAATACACCCAATTTATTTTACACACACATATATTTTAATTTATTTAAAAAAAAAAGAGTGACCAATTATATAAAATTGAACATTTTTTTACACAAGTTTTACAAAAATTTTTAGAATTTTTGCACATATATATGTGTTTTATTTTTTTAAAGAAAAAGTGACCAATTAATTTTGTTATACACATATATGCATATAATTAATATAATTTAAAATTTTTTAAACACATTTAAATTATTTCTTAAAATTAAAACTAAATAAAATAAAATAAAATAAAATAAAGGGTGGCCGCCGGCCTGGACATGGCCTGTCTGCAGGCCTAATTGACCCCTTGGCTACCCTTTTCCCCACCTTGTCCTCCGAAATTTTTTCATCTCCAGCCGATTAGTGGGGTTTTGCCTGACTCCCCCCTTTGGCTGGAGATGACCTTAGGTCCGGGTTGGTCACATGAGATCGCCCTCAATTGTCATTGCATTAATGCAAACCAAAGAAACAAAAAAGAGCAAAAGTAATCTCAAGATAAACCGTACATAGGTTCGATAAAGCACTGACAAAAACATGACCAAAAATAGTTCCAAATTAAGGCTCTATACATTTACTAAATGATTTGTTCTTTTGCTATAAAGAAAGCAAACAACTAAGACTATCTCTAGTGTTCAAGTCCAAGGATCTCTAGTGTTCAAGTCCAAGGACTTCGCTTGAAGATGGCAATAATAATGAACCTTTTTTACTCAAGGGCCCTTAAGCTGTTAGGCATCAAGCTAAGTCCAACTTGAAGGGGTGAGTCACCCATCAATCATCTCATTCGCTGAGCCTTGGCCCAACAAGTAGGTGGCCAACACTTGTCGGCCACCTACTCTAGTTTTTTTTTCTTTTCTTCTGTTTGTTTTATTAATTTATAAATATATTTTTCTTTAACTAACTTTAATTAACAAATACATTTTTCTTTAACATTAATTAATTAATAAATAATTTTTTTTAAACTTAACTTTAATTTTTTTAAACTTAAATAAAATTCAACTTTAATTTAAGAAACTTAAATTCAAATCAATTTATATTTCTTGAAAATTAATGTCAATGTTAAATTAATTTAGAAGCATTCTTACTTTTTTTGCGTATTATTATTATTATTGTTGTTATTGTTATTATTATTAGTAATGTTGTTGTTATTAATATTAATTATAATTAATACTAATATTAATATTAATATTATTAAGTGAGAGTGGGGAAGAATGAAAATTGAAATTAAATAGAATTGAATGGATAGATTGAGTCATTGGAGATGACTTATGTAAAGAAAAGGGGAAGCTGTACTTGAAATCCGAGGAACAGCTAGACTGAAGCTGAGGAGAAGCTGAACTTAAGCTGATGAGCCACTGGAGATGGCCTAAGAAACAACTGCAAAAGTGTTCGATGTGGACATGCTACACAAAAGGGTGAAAATCATTAATACGATTACATAAATGTTAAAGTTTGAAACTCATATGACATATCCTAGCTCCATTTAGCCTTAAAGAAGTGCAAATCATAAGTTGAAAAATAATGTGTAATACATTTAGTTACCTTATTGCAAGTCAAGTTGGTTGCTTGGTGCAAGTTGTGCAACATGACCTAATGGATCCTAGGTTTCAATTTCATGTGCTCTTTGCTGCACACTTCCTGCACATGCAACTAATTTTTTTTCTCCATCTTTAACAAATAAAGACTTTTTACGTAAATTTAAGGCAAACAGATGCTATTGTGCTGGATGAAGTAAAAAACGTATATATCTTTCTTGTATAATACACGTAAAGCATATTATTTTATATACCTCCCAAATGTTTAAATTTTTTACCACAAGATCAACGATATCCTAGGAAGTTTCGATTTAGATTTATCTAATTTATGGAACCTGGCAACCATAAAAAAAAAAACATGCTAACACGTTATTTATAATTCATTAATAATTAGTTGAAGTGTTACTTAGGCCATCTCCAATGGTTCAGGGCTAGCCCTGGGGCTGCCCCTCCGGGGCAGCCCCAGGGCTAGCCCTGAGCCCTGTCGTCGTCTCCAGTGGTTGGGGCTCCGTGGGGGAATTAATTCCATTTTGAAACTTTGCCCACTCTCACCTATTAATATTATAGTTTTAAAGTTTTTTAATATTAATATTAATAATAGTAATTATATTAATACTCGTAATTTAATTATTAATTATATTAAAAATCATAATATTAAATAGAATATTTAATAAAAGTAATTTAAAATTAATACAGAAAATTAATACGCAAACAAATATTTTTATAACACGGAAGAAAATACAAGAAATGAAATACAACAAACAACAAAGGAAATACAACAAACAACAAAGGAAATACAAGAAATCAAAAATACGGGAAATACAAGAAAGGAAACACATAAAAATATTACATTTTACTGATTACCCCCCTGAAACAAGTCGTAGAGCACGCGCTAGAATTTATGACAATCGCGGAATAGAGTTTCAAAATGTTGGACGGAGAAGACAAACGTTGGATAATTATATGCTGCGTCATGAAGCAATTCGTTCCAAGATGACCAACCGTAGACTCCAAAAAGACTTAATAGAACATGTTTATGCAAAATACGGTTAAAAACGAGTGTTTAAATTTAATTTTCTTATCTATTTTAGTATGTATTTAAATTTTTAATTTAGATTAAGTATTAATCTAAATTTTATGGTTATGACGTGTTTATTTTGTATTTTTAACTAATTTGGTATTTAAAAAAAAATTATTTGTATGAGTGTTAAATTAAATGGACTATTCTAATATTAAATAGTATATCATAATTTTATTTAAAATATCATTAAATAATTAATCATATTATATCTATATAATTAAAACAACACATTAATTAAAATAATACATTAATTACTATAACACATTTATTAAAATAAAACACTAATTAAAATAACACATTAAATAAAATCACATTAATTACAATAACACATTAATTAAAATACAACACATTAATTAAAATTACATACAACACATTAATTATACAAAATTATACACACATTAAATAAACCATACACACAATAAATACACAACAAAAAAAAAAGAAAAAAAAAAAAAATCGGGTCCAATCAGGTGCCGCCACTTGGCGGCACCTGACTTAAAGAGGGGCGCGTGTTTACACGCGCCCCCCTTCTTCCCACTCGCGGAGCGGGCTGGGCGCAGGGCTCCGCCGAGCCCTGCGCCCAGCCCGTTCCGCCCCGCTCGCGACCCCGGCCCCCGCCCCGCACCGCTGGAGACGACTCACCGCCACCACCCCGACCCCGGCCTCGGCCCCGCCATGACCGCTGGAGATGGCCTTATTAGCTAAGAATTAATGTTATAAACAATTTGACAGAAGATCTCCAGTTACGTACATTTAAAATCAAATACGAATTTCACAAGTACGAAAGATGAAAAATGACGAGGTCACCATAAAAAAATGATAAAATAAACCCCAATTACAACTCCTAGGCTCCTAGCCCTCACCAAGAAGCAAAAGCAAAACAATAAAATAATAGTCCCACCGAAATAAGCCCGGCCCAACAAGCCCACCCCCCACCCCGCACAACGCACACACCCGGTTGCCCACTCCACACCGCGCTACGCGCCAGCTTTACTGACACGTGTCAAAACCTCATACAAGCATTGCATACGTGAACCAATGGGAGCACAGAAAGAGATCGGATCTCGACCCGGCTTCTCGTCCACGAGTTGTGATACCCAACCGTCCCTCTGCGTCTGTATTGATTTTCCTTTGCCACGTGGAGCTTTTTCCCTGACTCATTTTTTTTTATTCGTTTTAGACTTTAGTGAAGTATTAAAATAGTGCCCCAAAAACTAAGAAATTTTCTCTGCCATTAGCTCATTTCAAAGACTTTTCTTTGTTTTTCTCTCTGGAACCTACGAGATTTTTTTTTGAGAAACAGAACCTACGAGATTTAGGGCTCCGAAGAATCGGCTTAGTGTTTTGGATGCTTGACTGAAGTGCTGAGTTTTCATTTCTGGTGAATTTTTAGGGTTTTCTGGTGAGTACTATTAGATGTTAGTTTTTTAACTTGTTTCTCGAAAGGATTTGTGATTAGATTGATTTCTTTTTGTAGTTGAACTTTGTTTGTTTGTGAAGAGATTGATTGAAGTGAGAAAGAATTAGATCGAATCTAGAAATTTAGTTGATAACTTGCTTGTGGGAAGAGATTCATTTTGTACTTTTTTTTTTAATTTTATTTTTTGTGAAATGTGTTTATCGGATCCTCTATTTTGGGAAGTAATCGAACCCACTTTATTGCCGGATCTGAATATTTGAGAAGACTAATTTCATCCGTATTTTCTGTTGGTTGAGCTAGTCCTTCATCTCTGTCCATAAGAGTTGAATTTGATTTTTCCTTTTCCGTTTCCTTTTCGTTAGTTGCTGTCTTCTATGTTTTCATCAGCAAGTAGTTCTGCTGGAATTGATAGTATGCAAGTTGATATAACAGGGGGATCAGTGATTGGCTTTTAATATATTTTGCTGGATTTGGGAGATTGTGGGTGAAGGAAGGATTTTGACATAAATATGAAGAGAAATGCATTCATACTGAGTCGAGGCTGAATACTTGACGGAATGTCAGACTTGTTCGTGTATGATGTAAGCTCCCTTTTTTCGATATGCCAGCACAATTCCTGTTGCTCCTCTTGCAGACATCTTGTGGGTTAGATATTGTGTAAACAGATGGAAAAGAGGGGACCTTTTAATTACAACAGAAACATTATGTTTCTTCTCTTGGTAGTTTCGACATATTGTGAATGCTGATACAGAAAACAATCAATTTATAAATTAGTTGGAAAGCTTAAATGCTCGATTCATGGTCATAGAAAGTCATTTAAATTTGGTTTTTTTAGTAGATATGGAAAGATTTCAACACAATGTAACGACACACATAGTTTGCTTCATATGTTTTGCTCATGTAACTTGGATCTATCCTAAATAATATGGTGTGTACTTTTGTCCAAAGCAACATTATCTATATGGCACACCAGTCAATTTTTGCTAAAATTCTTCAACATGAGCAATCCTGTATTCTTGTGTCTGGTTTAAAGTATGATTACAAATGTACATTAAAGTTTGAACTAATAGAGAGCTCCAACATTGTTTCGTCACTGCTTTAAAATGTTTGGAGAAAAGCAAAAAATAGTTGCTAGAGTAATTCGGTTATTTCTGGAGACATGGATCACAGCCTACGCACTACCTTGTTTTATGTTTCCTCTTCAAGGTTTATATGCAGACTCCTATTCAGATTTCTGCCGATTTTTAAGCTCGACTTTTGTTAAAATAATATTGTTTGGCTAGTCCTGTAAAACTCTTGTGTTTCACAACCCACATGTTTTCTGTTCTCCCTGGTGTACTATCTATTGGATAGTTTATAGCTTTTTCTCATTTTGTGGAAGTGTTTTCTGGTCTCTGCAGTTATTACAGCTAAAATTTTGTAACTTCTGTTACAGTTAGAAGACACAGGTTGGGATGACATTTGCGTAGGTGATGATCATATAGTACCCCATCCGTGTTCTGAACGTGCAGGTGCTCATACAATTGAGGGAAATAGTCGCAAGAAACCTCACCGTGAAGTAACAAGTATTACAAGCAGTGCGCAAGATATTTCTGCTGCTAGATATTGTAATCAGGGAAGAGAACAAAGTTCACCTTTTAGAAGCACGATGTTGGAGAAAGATTCATTTTCCCACTCCCCAAGTGGTCTTTTGTCTTCTTCACCTGACATAGACTCATTCAAAGAAGCATCATGTTTAGCTTCCGATAGTACCAGGTCATCAAATCATGGCTTCAAAAGCCATAACTCAGACACAAATGGCAGTCAATTCTGTGCAGATGATATCACTATGAGTGACAAGGCCATGGCAGTTGGTAACAACTCTTTCAGTTATTCTCTTGGTGATGAAACTCATCCAGGAAATAATATTGATTTCTTTGAGAATACGGAGGTCAAAGATTCTAGTGATTTTTTGTATTATGGTTGGCCTGAAATAGAGAATTTTGATGATGTTGATAGGATGTTCAGGTAATGCTTAATTCTTCTTCTTTGATGTTTCCATTCTTACCAAAATGTTATTGCTCATACATGTGCCCCATCTTCCAGGAGCAGTGATTCAACATTTGGTCTTGGGGCCAGCAAAGAAGATGAGTTAGGTTGGTTTTCATCAGCAGATGATATAGGAGGTCCTGAGGATGTGCAGAAGTCGGATATTAGGTTTCCGAGTCCAGAGTCGAAAGCTGCGGAAAATATCTGTGAAAACTGTGACTCCTTAAAGAGCTACTCATCCAGTGATTCTGCCATGACAAATGGACCTAGTAGGTGCCAGGATGGTTCTTGGGCATTAGAGAAATCTGATCCTTACGTGTCTTTTTTGAATGAACCTGCTATGGCTGATAGCAAAGACGGGTTAATCCCCAAAGAACAGGTCGGTATATGTCTAAACCTTTGCTTTCCTTTGCTTTTCATTATTTATGAGACTTGTTAAACTTTTGTAGTAGTTATTTGGCATCACTATTTGAGGTAATGTGACCTGTTGATAAAATTCAGCTTAGAATTGCGACTACCAGCCAATCCTCTACCATCAGTGGTGGAATGATATGCTAGAAAACCCTTGATTATTTGCCTGTGGGAATCAAATATCACATGTTCCTCAATATGAAATAGATGCTGCACGTCAATAATTTTGGCTGCACCAAGGGGTGTGACTTGTGAGAGAGTTTGTTGCACAGTGCAGAAGTTTTGCTCGTATTTAAGTATTTATACTATGTCTATGCATATCTACATTTAAAACTTCGTAAAACCTTTCTATCAAACAGTAAGACCATATTTTAATTTTTATTTGCAATATTTGGCAGAACAATGAGCATAAAAAGCAGTTTAAGCTACAAAACCACTCCATGGGAAAAACAGAAGGACATTATTTTGAAAATGGTAGTTTTAGTTGTATCAGTAGCCTGTCAAATGAAGTCATGCAACTATCTTCTGGCCCCACCTCTCATCAGCAACAGCAAGCTCTAGGCCCAGAATATGGTTATACACAGAACCCGGCCTTTTGTGTGCATTCAGTTAATAGTCAATTGTCTGAAAGGACTTTGGTATATCCCACACCCTCTGCTGTCAAATCTGAGGCTAATGGCTTAACGTCACTTTCTCCAAGAGATTCATCCAATTCATCCAGTCAGTTGACTGCACTGGCTGGGAGTGAAAAAGGAGAAATGCATCTTAAAGGAAGTCAATCTTCTATGAATAGCAGTAAAAAGAATTTGAGTATGACAGTGCATGCCTCAATAGGTGATCCTGGCTCTGTAGGAAAACAATTTCACATTTCTGGAGATAAATTTGAGAACCATAGTGATGTTGATGGAGCAAGCATGGTTGTTCAAACAGGACTAGGTTCGGCAAATGTACAAGATGAATCACCAATGAGTTCGGGTCTGAATGATATCTCACTAGAAGCAGCTAGCTTTCGCCAGCTTCAGCGCGTTATGGAACAGGTGTAACTTCTCACTCGAGATTATGAGAATTTGCTATTGTATTTGATGTAATTTACAATTTCTTATATGCATGCGGAGTCTATGATTATGTTGCTCTTACCCATATTTCTCTTTATTTGTGAAAATCTCGACACATGGTGGGAGACTGGAGTCATACTTTAAGTCCCGCCTATATGCTTTGCTTTTGTATGTCAGGGAACCAAGGTCTTCAGTTATCTATAGTTCCTGTGTACTGGTTTTTTTTTTATGTCCTCGGCTTTTTTTTATTTGACATTGACATTGACATTTTTAATATATCTTATTTATAAGTGCCCTAAACATATGCAGTGCACCTTTAAGCATCAAAATGAGATCTCTTGCAACAGGATGATTATAGATCATTAAACTTAAAATGTCAAAAGTAGTTAAAGTTCATGTTCTTGTATATTAAATCACTAGCCTAATAGTGCTCTGTTGTCTTACACATTTAACTGTCTTGATATTTCATTAACTTATCTTCACTTGCTCAAGAGTTAATATATATTCAAATGTACTGAAATTGACGATTGAATTATTGGATCAGTTGGATCTGAAAACAAAGCTATGCATAAGGGATAGTTTGTACCGTCTTGCTTGGAGTGCTGAACAAAGACATAAACATGCAAACTTGAATGGAAGTTATGGAGACCAAAGGGATGACAATAGAGTACTCATGGATGAAGGAACTAATAAGTATGTGACCTTTTCTCTGATCTTTAAATTTTCATTCATTGCATTTTAGCATGAATAGCTGGCAAAATTGCAAAAATGGTCCCAAATTAATTAGTGATTTTGGATTTTCATCACAAACTATATCACTTAGCCAAATTCGTGCCGTAATATTATATTCTTTTGGAACATCGTCCCACTTGCCACATGGATGCTTACGTGTCATGACGTGGCAAATTTTAGCATAACCAATTATATAAGATTGCAGAATTCGTCCCAAACTATATCAAGTATCAACACGCCGACTTCCATCCTGTAATTGAAATGACATGGGAAAAAGGAATTTGTTCCAAACTAAAGATAAATATTTATTACAAATTTTTCCTAATGTCTCAAAAGAGCACAGGAATTTCAAAAAATTCATACTATTTATCTCTTAAAAAAAGCTAATAGCAATTTACTCTCATGTGATATACACAATGTTCAATTTACCTTCCCGTGTTATGATAATGTGGAAGTTTAGCCCCTTGTTGTGATAAATGTGGCAATTTACCTCATGTATCATAATAAATGTAGCAATTTACCCCCTATGTTATAAAACACTTTGCATGCCCACTCTCAATTTATGCAATTGAGTTAAACTCTCCGGTTCAAGGGGATAAAATACCTTTTTAAAATTTTCACATGGGGTAAATGGCTCCTTTTCATATTATAGGGGGTAAATTGAACACTATGAAAATCACAGGGGATAAATTGTCATTAGTCCCTTAAAAAGGTGAAAAATGAATCGGCATTTCCATTAAATTAGAAATCCAATAATGGACTAAATTCATGCAAAATGACAAATCGTGAGACGAAATTCGGCGAATTAATATAGTTTGGGACGAGAAACCAAAATTTGTAATTAGTTTGGGACGAGTTCTGCAATCTTGTATAATTGTTCATGCTAAAATTTGCCACTTTTTAACACGTAAACAGTCATGTGGCATGTGGGACGATATTCCAAAAGAATATAAAATTACGGGAGGAAATTGACGAAGTGATTTAGCTTAGGATAAAAATCCAAAATCACTTATTAGTTTTTGACGTTTTCTGCAATTTTGCTTGAATAGCTTTATCAACACGTGCTTGCCAATTCACCAAATGTTTGCAAATTTGATGAGTCTGTAATTGTTGTTTTTTTCTGATTACTTTTCCTTTTTGGTTGTACAAGTTTCATGGATATTGAAAGGGATACAAACCCTATAGACCGTTCGATAGCACACTTATTATTTCACAGGCCGTCAGAGTCTTCTCCTGTATCTACCCAAGACTCGTCACAACTGAAGGCACCTCTGATGGTAAGCTTTTGATGCAAGTCATGTAGACTCTCATCTTGTAAATGATGATGCATTCAATATTTTGATAGCCTTGTGTTCTTTCGCTTTAGCAGGTTAACGGGTCTGTTGCAATGGTAGAGGATATGGCTATTCATGAAGAAACTGCCTAAGAAGTTATAGGAAGTCTAGGATTGCTGAATAGATGTTATTGTGAAGCTCAGTTCACCATGTACAGAAATGGCTTCTAGTTATCTCATATTTGCATGTCGTATACCTTAGTTATTGGTTTTCAATTTGCCATGATATGCATCCTGGCAACAGTTTGCATTGATAATCTGTTTAATTTTCTGGTTTTTTTTTGTTTCCAAGCCTGTTTCTTGGAGGAAGTTTATTGCTCTGCTCGTGCAATTATATTTATATTATTATGTTTCTATAAAAATGTGTTTAAGGTTTTGTAAAAGTGAAAAATAGGAGTGGGTGCAAAATTGAATATAGCTTATCGATCAAGATAGAGTGCCTCACCAAACGAAGCATTGTAAAGAGGCTGGTGTCTCGAAGTTGGCCGGGTGTACTGCACAGTTCTGCTATAAGTCGAATAAATGCAGAAGTAGCTATTGACACGAAATGCTGGCAGGTAAGGGAACTGTGAAGGATGTGTGGGTGAGGGAGTTGCTGGTAGGATTTGCGCAACACTAACAGAGGAGCAAATTAAACATGACTCAGACAAGATAAAAAAATACTAAAAAAAAGAAAATTTGGAACCACTTTTTGTTTGATTTACTTGCTGACTTAATCAAGGTTTACTCGAGATTAGTTCAATCAATAAATTATTTGCAATTTCAATTCAATAACTCGTGAACATAGGTATTGCCTAGAGTTTGGTTGGCCCTGGCCCCTGAATAAGACTCATGGACCTAGTGCAAGCAAGCAATTAGTGGAGCTTGTGAGACGATCTGTCGATTAGTATTGATTGTGAAAATAATATTGCAACTTAACACTAATTAGGCCATCTCTAATGGCGAGGGGAGGGGGATTTTGTGTGGGGAAAGAATTGGGTCTTCAACAGTGGAGGGAGTGGGGAGTGGAAGGTGAGTGAGAGGGGGAATGTGAGAGAAAGGACAAAAACTTGCCCTTCGATAATTTCTGCCCCCAACGAGTGAAAGATGGTCTAAAGGCTCACAAGTGAGCTTGTTGGGGTCATTCTAATAATCGGGTTTTCAATTTAGCTTCTTGGGGTTGGGGCCAATTAATGACTTTTTGTTTCGTGGAATTTAATTAATTAGTGGAGATTTTTTTTTTTAAGCAAGCCGTTGCACAAAATGAGAAATTCCTCAGTCAAAACCGAAAAACACAGGTGAAAGAAAGTTAGAACGCAGCTCAGTTTCATTCCCGTAGCTCAGCAATAACGCCCACCCCCCACAAATCGACAAATAAAATATTTTCTCGTGTTAAAAATAAGAATTTGAGGGTTTGTGGAGGGATTGGCACAATAGATTTATTTACGGAGTATAGTTTCACAATTATTCATGGATAAAGTATACAATAAGCTGCGTGATTTAGATGCGTATCCGAAAATTAACGAGGATTTCTACAGCCGTTCACTCTCCGGTGGTTTAGTCACGATCGTCTCCTCCGTTATTATTACGCTACTTTTTCTCTCTGAGTTCAGTATGTATACTCCATTTTTCCAAATTCACTCAGAATCTATTTGTATGAAATGACTAGTCATTTGCTTTTGGTTGAGCAACGGCAAAATATGAGACATGAATTTATTGCTGATTCAATAGAATTTGGTACTATTTAAATAAGATTATTGAATTGGTGAAATTATTTATGTGAAAGGACAAACAGGGAAAAATAAGTTCATTTATACGTTATTCATTGCCTCTGTTATTGGATTTAGATCTCAGAATTTCTTGGAGTAGAGTTACTGTTGATGCAAGTCTAGTTGAGGAAGATTACTTTCCCTCTGTTAATCTGACTCATAGTTCACAAAGTGCATACATTGTATTTGATAAATGGTGTCTTGTAGGAAAAACAATTTTTTTTTCTTTTTTTCAAGTAGAGGGTTCCTTACATGTGATTTATTCATACACCAAGAATTTTTTCTCTCTGTTATACCAAGGAAATTATGTCCAACTATTTCTCAAATACTGTTGTTGTCTTCCTTGTATGATGTTTTAGGAGAACATTTCAATATACAGCCTATTTCAGTACTTTGAATAAATAGAATTTGCATAGGTGGCTTTCCACTTTAACTAGGATATCTTATTTATTTGCCTATAAAATGGCAGGATTATACCTTCATACTGTCACAGATACAAAGCTTGTGGTAGACACGTCAAGGGGAGGAAAATTGCGTATCAATGTAAGATAACTGTTTTCTATCAATTACCAAAGAAGTGTTCATTTCCTTGATTTCATATTTCTTTTGTTCACTCAGTTTATGATATATTGTTTATTAGCTCAAAATTTAGAATGCAATAATTTGAATTTTGATGTTTTTAGGTAGCATAGTCACCCCATATATTAGATCTGGTTTCATTACCGACAAATGGCCAATTGCGGAGATCTACTCCGTGTATCTTAATGCTGATGCAGCTCTTGTTTCATTATTGACCAATGACCAACTATGGAAATTTACTCTCTGCATCTTAATTCTGATGCAGTTTGATATCACTTTTCCTCACATTCCATGTACACTGCTGAGTCTTGATGCCATGGATATCAGTGGCGAGCGACATATGAACATAGTGTGTAACACATTTCTTTCTTTTTGGTTTGTTTCACTGTTCGCATATTTTGCTCGAGTCAGCTTACTTTAGCCATTGTTTGATCTCATATAGCCGTTATGACCTTGTGTCAGTTCAAAATTATTTCTCTGATGTAATATTGTATCTTGTGTTCCACTAAACTTGCAGAGACATGATATATTCAAGAAAAGAATTGATTCTCATGGTAATGTGATAGAAGTAAGACAAGAGGGAATTGGTGCACCAAAGGTTGGTAGATGTCCCACTGTTTCTGTTTTATAGCACCACAATTTTCCTCTGTGATGTATTTGTAGTCATGCGTATTAGAATGATTTAATCACGTACCACTCGAGTAGATAATATTAGTAGACCAGAGTGTTGCATGTTTTTCCATGTGCCCTTGACTAAGCAAGCTGAGCTTTTTGGAACAATGTAACAGATTGTAATTTATGTCGTCACCATGTCGCGTTTCTTTAACTGACAAATACTACATGGTAGGGAACTGGACAGGACTTGCTAATAAAATGTAATATCTCTATTGACAATTCTGAAAGTTTATGTTGTCCATGCCGAGTGCTTCTGTTGATCCAAAGGGCATGTCATGCTATGCACATTGTTATTTAATAGCTCATGCTGGATACTGATGAACATAGCCTGATGTGTTTCTGGTCCTAGCCATTCTAGATGCAACAAATAATTGCGGCAGCAGACCTTCACTTCATACCCCATATAAACATGTGAAAGTGCCTTTTCTTGTTTAGTAATCCATTTTGATAGACTTCAGCACTCAGCAACTTAGATTTAAATAAAGTGGCGATCGTAGATGGGATCTGGGCTGGTTAATTGTGCTGTGTATGTCTGTAGCTGCATTATTGTAGAAGATCTACACATACTCAGCCTATCTGTAATATGGGAGTACATGGCAAGGTAGTTAGCTGAACTACATACCATGTGATAATATACTTTAATTAAGTCAAAATGGTGGATTAATAATTAATCTTTGAAGTAGTTTGACCCATACCAAGGGCACTTTATTTCTCATCAAATTGTGGATTTGAGATCAAGTAATGTCTTAATGAACTATTTAAACCACCAATTATTACCTTTTTATTCTTTGTTACTATTACTTTAAATGAAGGCTTAATCCAGTTATACTTTTTTACATTTACTTTAAATGAAGGCGTAATCCAGTTATTTCTTTTTTATTCTTTGTTACTATTACTGTAAATGAAGGCGTAATAGGACAAGAGAAATTTATCTCTGTACTGTCAAAGTATCTATATCATTTTTGTTGGATCGGTTTATGCTTTTGTTCAGCTGTCTAATTATGATCAAAGTTTACGGAGAGTGCCTTCATACAGAAATGAAAGTATCCTTCTAATCACAGTAATCTAATAACCATCTCTGTGGGTGCTATTTAATAGCATTTTAGGCTTTCCAGCAACAAGTGACCAAGCGATGCCACACCCACCATGATTAAGTAGACGTATTCTTAAATTTGTTTCTTGTGACAAAGGAAGGGTGGCATTTGTTCAAGTATCCTCAAACACTCCATTTTCTATTATATATCCCTAGAATTCTAGAAGTCTAACATTGAAATCAATGACTTCATGCATCATTGTTCAGTTGCTTTGTAACCGAAATCCCATCCATGCAAAGCAACATTGTAGTCTGTCATTCATCTTCATTTGGTCATATCATGCAGTCTATCATATTTGAATTCTCTCACCTCATATTTATTGAACTAAGTGTAATCATAGTACGAGTAAGCTTTTTATTTTACATATAATGCAAAAGCATTTGACCAAGAAAAGTCAGAGTCCATACCTTCAATTTATGTTCATAAACCTTTTTTCCCCTAAAACCTAGTTATCTATAAGATCAGAATATTTCATTCAATATTTGTTCTCTACATTGGTTACGACATATTTTTTTCTAGATGTCAGTGAAATTCTGAGTGGTCAAAATACTCTGGTGAATTTCTTTATCAACAAAACATGAGATATGAATCTTTTTAAATTTTCAACTCTGGCTGAAGCTATCCCCAAATTCTTACCTGATTCTTTTGATATGAATTTTAGTCTCTATATACATAAGAAAATGTATCATGAAAGGTGTGTTCAGCTTGAAGGGTTTTTTGGATTATACTCGTATTTAAATCATTACTCGTGCTAGTGTTTCTCAGGTGCACGCCTTACCTTGTTTTGCCTTGTGCGTGTGCCCTAGGACACCCTTGAACATCGAAATGCTAAGTTGGAGTTTGAAATGCGGATCGGATTGCCCATCTGCCAGGGTATAGCCATTTCTATAGTTCTGTGGGCTCCTAGTGGCTTAAAATTCACTATTCTTGAAAATATTGGATTACTTGTATCCCCCTGGATATATTTTTTGGGTGGCAGATACTAATGTCTAACGCATTATGCTTCTATTGTTTTTTTCATAAGCTAAGAAGATGATCATGATCCTCTGACTCCAACAATGGTTGTTATCTGATAAATAACATCAGGTGGCTAGTAATTTTGCTTTAACTGGTGCCTAATTAGTATATTATTAGTTATATGATCTTTATCATATTTCATCTGCCGTGTTGGAAACTTTTCTAGCTCTCTGACAACACTTCATGATAAACTTTCTGGAGTGAACTCTTAAAACTCCGTATGTTAGAGGTAATCAGTACTCGACCAATGTGTTGGAAACTGAAAAGTAATTGTGACTTTAAAACTCCTTTTTGTCACAGCATGGTCATTACGGTTAGTTATATTTGACTAATTTGCTAATCCTCTCTCTCTTACTACATTTTCTTAATGCATTAATTTCAGATTGAGAAACCCTTGCAGAGACACGGTGGCAGGCTTGAACACAACGAGACATACTGTGGATCATGTTATGGTGCAGAAACGGTATTTCTATCTAATTAGGTGTCTTCTGTAATGCATTTTTTAATTGATCTATGAGCAGGTAAGTGGGATAATCTGCCACTGGACTAAATTTTGAACCATGTTTCTGTGATGATACATTATAGCAGCTCAGCTGGGTTGACCAATATCATGATTTATGATCCTTATTTTCATATCCTGTTGTGATTGACATCATCTGTAACTGATAATAGATGACTTTACGATAGAGGTTTCCTGCAAAACTGTGTACTCTATTTGAAAACAAAAGAAAAAAAGATGTAGACACCAATGAAAATTTTAATAATTTTCTTCCCTTGCATGTATCACCAGCACATTTCTCACTCATGATGTTTTATACTAGTATATATTTGAAGTGGAGGTAGATAATGTTACAATCAATATGCATAGATTTTGGGTTTCAGATATTAGTCATCTAATATATTTATTTATTTAATGTTGCTAATTTTTTGGGTTTGTATGTCTTTTTTTTTTTTTGGGTGGTGGTGGGGGGGGGGGGGGGGAGGGGGTGGCCTTTATGTGCTTACCAGAAATGAAAGAGAAGTGTTACGCAAAATTTGACACTTATACGAATATTTGTTGCACATTTGTCATTTATGAGATTTTCTTTTAGAGGATTAAGAAACAAGCCTCTATGAAATGGCTGTCAAATCAGTTCAACTGAAGATTATTTCATAGGGTTATCTGGTTATGTATAGGTGTTTTAAGTCCCAGCTGTGCCGAAGAAGAGTGAACGAGGTTGATACACGGAGTGAATTTTCTGTCCGACCTATTATCTGCTTGATATTTCTTTAAATATATTTTCTATCGCTCATCTTCTCGAAATTTACTGCTGTTCGATCATGTTTTGTGAGCTGTGCCAATCATCTTAAGCATATACTGTTTGATTTTCATTTGCTTTGCAGTCTGATGATGACTGTTGTAATTCATGTGAAGAAGTTCGTGAAGCATATCGAAAGAAGGGCTGGGGGCTGACAAATCCAGATTCTATTGATCAGGTTGATGGGACACATTATCCGTGTACCCTTTTGTTTTTGTTTTCTTAATTGAGTATTTTGACAATAGTTAAAAATATTGTTCTTTTCTTAATTGAGTATTTTGTCTATTTTAAAGTAAGAGAAAATTTGATTTTGTTTTTGTTCGTTTTTTCTTAATTGAGTATTTTGAATTGAAAAATATTGTCTGTTGTAAAACAATATGATAGTATTAGTTTGTTTAGTAAGGGGTCTTTACTGGATGCTTCAAATTACGATATCATCCTTCGAATTACAACACCATCCCCCAAATGGCTTGATTAAGTGCTTCAACCTATTATATTAATCCTTTGGATGGCTTACCTCTACTATGGGAGAAATAATTACCTTTTGCATCCAACTTTTTTATGAGCTCATTTTAGTGATTCATCTGAAGTGAAAGCTCATAGTAGTGCACCTGTATTTGGTATAAGATGCAAACATTTTACACCTATTGGATGCCAATGGCCTTTAGCTCTCTGGATCAGTTAAAACTTTCCTTGAGGCCTCCAGTCTTTATTAAATAGTGTATTGGAAGTCACAGGTTTGAGTTGCAATGGTAGCATACCCTGCCCTCTTTGTAGACTTCATGAAAGGACTTGGAAACTTCTGTTCGGTGTTAACCAGTCAAGACTACTAAGTGTGGATCACGGTGAACTATGATCAAATTGGACTGCTAGCCCCTACTTTCTCAAAATGACACCTGAATCATTAAGCTCATCCCTAGTGCTGTCCAAATACCTATCTCAATTTACCAGAAGTTCACTTTTGAACAGGGCAGGTTCTGGATCTCCTTGTAATATCAATTGCTTGATTCATGGTACACTCTACAGATGAAAGCATGCCATGTAGAACTTCCATAATGGTAGTCACGAATTTGTTAAATTTAGATTTTATATTTTTTCATCTGAATTATTATGCCATCAACCGTCTGGATTACACATCACTGCATCTCATCGGCTTGCCGCGAAACTGTACTACGAGTTGTCGCAATGGAATTACTTTACTATTAGAGATCTGAAGTACAGTGATATTTTTGTCCAACTCAGTATCACTTGGAGTAATATTTTGATAATTACAGGGCCTTGTTTATCCATCTGCTAAGTATTGATAGTTTTTTTTTTCTGTTTGTTTGGTTCATCGAGCATTTCGTTTCACGATATTATTTCTTATTTATTTAATCTGTTACTCCTTTTTAGTGCAAAAGAGAAGGTTTTGTTCAAAAAGTAAAAGATGAAGAAGGTGAAGGATGCAATATACATGGATCTTTGGAGGTTAACAAAGTGGCTGGAAGTTTTCATTTTGCTCCTGGTAAAAGCTTTCAATCATTCGTCAATCTGCTCGAGTTGTTTGCTTTACAAACAGAAAGTTATAATGTAAGGAACAGTAAATATTTCCCATTATTTATGATATTATTTTCTAGTTTTAACTTATCTATGTTTCAATCTCCAATGCTCTACCATCTTCTGTTAACTTTCGCTCTCTGCTGATAATTTCGCTGGCTTCATCCTATGCAATGCAGATAAGCCACACGATTAACAAGTTAACATTTGGGGATTCTATTCCAGGAATTGTAAATCCACTAGATGGGTATTTTTTCTGCAAATTCTTCTGCCCTTTTTTTTCATTATTTACCAAAGCATGATTCAAGGTTAGTGTTTTGATTGGTGATAACTATGACGTCTTTTCTACAGTTTTTTGGGTGTATATTAGTTTCTTCACATTATTGAGTAAAATAAAAGAACTTTTACCTCTCTCAGACTCTCAACTAAAATAACAAACCTGAGAGAAACCCATGAATGGGAAAGTTTTCTTACATTTAGTTTGTCTTCTTCCAATTTTTTGTAAACATTTATCTGGAAAAATATTCAGGGTACGGTGGATGCAAGAATCACAAAGTGGAATATACCAGTATTTTATCAAGGTCTCTCTCTCTCTCTCTCCATGGTTATTCATCTACCGATTAGCATATCAATTCATAAAAACTCCTGAAGCATGGAAACATATTTACTTCATTATGACTTTAGTGGATGGGTGTAATGACTCTGACCTTGCCGATTGAATGGCCACAGAGCAGTGAATATGCCAGTGGCTCTGTTATATGAGTTAAGATCTAGGTTCATATGTTAGCTAAGAGTCATCCACGATGAATGGATAATCCCCTGGCTGTTCTCTTCAACCAAAATGAAAGGCTGCCCCTACTCATTTTGTGTGTACAATGGGGCAGGTTCCTAGTTCAAATGTTAACTTTGGAAGCCTCCTCTGCATTGTCATTTATCAGTGGAATCTGATACAAAAAGAAAAAATAATTGATAAATTTATGTTAGCTGCGAAAGTTTTGTGATTGCATTTTTTACTGCATTTTATGTTAAAAAGAAATGTAGTATATGAAAGTTCTAGAAGCAAGAATATTTGTCTAAGAATTATAGATGACATCTGCAGGTAGTTCCAACCTTTTACACCAGTATTAGAGGTCATACAATTCAATCAAATCAGGTACATAATACACTACAAAATTGAGAATTTCATTATTTTTGTCTTCTCAATATTGATATGGTGTTTCTCATATATAGTTCTCAGTGACTGAACATTACAAGAGTTCCGAACTGGACCAATTCGAAACCCCGCCAGGAGTTTTCTTCTTTTATGAGCTTTCTCCTATAAAGGTTAGTCTTGCTGCTTCAATAGAAAGAAGTCAAATAGACATCTAGGTATTTTATAACAAGGACTTGTTACTTTAAGTTCGGCATAATTTGAAGGTTATGTTACCTTTTTATTCAAAGTTAACTTGTCATGTGCACCAGTTTGTGCTACACGTCGATATTCATTTTCATTGTGTTTGCTTGTTACAGGTGACTTTCACTGAGGAGCATGCATCATTTTTACACTTCTTGACGCATGTATGTGCCATAGTAGGAGGTACTTCATATTCTCTTTGATCAGCACCCTCCAATTTATGTATTATGCAATGCAATCGTGAAGTATTGTGTCATCTCTATCTAAAACCTACTGTTAAACTGGAGCTGTTTCATCTTGGTCATTGTTATTTCCGATGTGTTTAAGAGTGAAAGGCCAGATAATAAACGAAAGAGAGTTTATTTGGCCACTTTGATGCAACCTGTGAGATTGTAATTCCTTTATTTTATCTCTTCATTTCAGGTACATTCACTGTTGCTGGAATAATAGATTCTTTCATTTACCATGGTCAAAAGGCACTATGGAAGAAACTGGAAATTGGTAAACTTGGATGAAGGATTAAAGCATCATGGAACAAAGAAGAAAAAGGGCATTTTATTTCATCCTTAATGGTCATAAGCTCTCAATTATGGCACATAATTGGCAGGAAATCCTTTAATTAAATGATCTGAGAATGCAGGTTTTGATTGTTTCATCAAATTTTGTAACGAGTTTGATTTAGTGCTAAGCATTGTAAGCTTTCCCTATTATGCGGTCAGTTTTGCCATTGAAAGTTTACGTTGAAACTGCCCCAATACAACTCTGCATTCACTAACCGGGCATTACGGGTTTAGTTTCTATCTCTAACGAGGAAAATGGAACAAACGGAAACTGGTAAAGTTTGGAAAATCTTGAAATTGGAAAGGTTGAATAAGAAAAGAAGGTTGATACCCATTTCCTTTTCCTTTCTAAGTTCTATTTAATGTTGAGGTAGTGCTAAAATCAAGTTGTTGTCATAAAGAAAAGAAGTTACTTGAAATTTGGTTTGCTTGCAATTCGTAAATGTTTCTTTATTCATGTCATATCAGATTTCAACAAACATTATCATTTGTTGGTTTTCGAAGTTTGATTTATTTTAGGCATCACAAAAGAAATTTAAGTATTTATTAATAGACTGACTTTAAAACACAATTCGAACCTAAAATTGACCAAAAAAAAGAAAAAAATGACATTATATGTTCAACTATTCAAGTTTTCCAGCTCGATAATGCATTTATTGAAATTTGTTTCAACTCAATTAGCTAGAAAGCAAACTAATTACATATATTATCTCAAATTTTAATTAGAAAATCAACAATTTTAATTAAACTCGTTCACATTACTAAGTATTAAGGTACTTCCTAAGAGTGAAAGATGATTTACGCATCGAAAGATTTCTTTAACGAATGATTATATATATTGAAACAATAAGTTGCTGAAACACCAAAAATGTTTGCCCTTGACAACAGTTCAATCAATTCTAACTCCAAGCAAAAATTTATGCTTTAAATGCGAAAAAGGTAATCACAAGTTGATTACAACAAATGGGAAGAAATTTCTTGCAAAGACAAAAAGGAAGTACCTATGTTTGTCCTCTGAAAACTGTTGACAATTTGCTCCAAAATTATCAACAAAATCAATCTTCTTGTCACCTTTGATGTATGGGAGGAAAAAGAACAAAAAATACCAATGAAGAGCTATTCCAACTCTCCCCGACCAACCTGGGAAAGCTCCAACTTGATGTTTTCAAAATCGGCATTTTCTGTTTCTTCTTTTGACAACCACGACAACAAACACTGGTTGATCAAGTCATTTGTAATGCTACTGCTAATAGTTTTGGATGACTTTGTCTTTGCAAATTTCATAATATTTTGCAAATTTGACTCGGAAGGATTTTTGATGTAGTCTTTAAGGATGTCCTGAATGGCACTACACCAGATTGGTCGAGCTATTTTAAGGAATTCATGCACCACCAACACTGGAACACTCGTACTTCCCAAATCAGACTCATGCTGCCCCCCTCTCCCGTGATAATCAGATCCTCCAAGCTTCAATAGATCGTTTGCATCAGCCAAGTCACTGTATACTGCATTGGAAATTATAAAAATACTCTAAATCATATACTCCTATACAAGTAAATTTGCAAAACTATCTCATCATATAAAGCTCTGGTTTGTAACCTATCTGTAACTAATACATGTATGTACATGACTCTTTTTTTTTTTTGTGATGCTTATATGCAAACGACTTTTGATACCAAAACGAAGGGACATGTATCATACCAGAAAGTTTCCCATCACTTCTATAAGCTTCTAGGCCATGAAGGCCAGCGTCCTTAAGTCTACTGATTATAAGAGAAGGCTTTTTGAGTGCCCATGGATGTGCCAATACTGAAACACCCCCTGTTTCACTTATAAAACGTACGGTTTCCTCTGCAACAGGCTCACTTCCTCTGAAATAAACAAAAAATAATATATTAATTTATTGTTCTTGAGAACATATGAGTGTGATCAGAGTACTCGGAAATAGTATTACGTAGAATATGCAGGTCCATCATCATGAAGATATCGAGAAAAAGCTTGTTTTAGATTTTCTACATGGCCAGCTTCAAGCATAGCACGAGCAATATGAAGCCTTCCAGGAGCTACGCCTTTACCTGCAATCTTTGCAACAGTTTCCCATTTAACAGGCAATTTGAGTTTGTTTAGCTTTGAGCATATGTTCTTTGCACGTAGGAAACGTCCTTCCCTTATATCTCCGAGAAACTTTTCTAATGCTGCGGATTCTTTGGGCCCACAACTGCTGTAATATGCAAGGATGTGAACAGGTTCTGCGTGCCCCCTGTCAATCATTGTGCAGACGAAAACTTAACTAACTATTGTGTTGGATAATTCTAGACTAGATTATAATTTTTTTCCTATTTTGTCATCATGTTAAATTGAAGAAGTAAATGTAAGGCAAAAGAGTGTTACCTTGAGTAGAAAATTGTACTGATTTCAACACCGGGGATGATTTTGATGCCAAATCTACGAGCTGCTTCCATGGCTTCTGGGATGCCGGACATTGTATCATGATCAGTCAAGGCAAGGACTTTCACCTGTTCTGGACATACCACTCAAACATTTATACCTTCTCGATCGATTTTAATCTAAAGAGGTATACTGTAAGAAAAGCAAAATGTATCGTAGTTTGCATTTTGTATGAGATAGATATAGAAGATACCAGTAGAGAAACAAAACCCAACTGGAACAAAATACAGGACCACCTAGTGTTTTTTTCATTAGTTAAATACATTCGATAACACTCTTTAGTTAATCCCAGTACAGTGATTAATTAGTTAGCTTCGAAGACTACAGGTGTAAATTGACCATCGGTATTCATTTCCGATATTTTCTTGCCTTCCTGATATTCCACTTGCAATTGAATATGAAAATTAGATGGCATAAACAAATTAAAGAAGTGACGAGGGCAAGTACTTTACTTATAGTAACAAAAAATGGAAACCTTTATCAGTTTAGTCTGTTTGACTAGTGAAACTGGGAAGCATTCACTTGGTACAATGAGGGTATAAAACAGTTCCTCTCCTTCCAATAGAGGTAAAACCAAAGTATTTAACTCCAATGCTAGTTCTAAAATTTCATATCCATGTCATATAGTAGCACTGTTGCTCATACATATTATCCTGTTCACCACATAAAGACAACTGAAACACACACTCAAAATCCCACTTGAATTTGTCTCACATGTGAAGACCTTAAACATTAGATTCCTTAAATGAATTTTATTTCTCAGAGTATAATTCATGCAAATAAATCAAAAGACAATCAAAACTTTGACCAATAGGACAAAATTCAATAAGAATCAAATCAAGAAACATGTGGAAAACAAGACTAAATCTTGATTCATTGAAATCATCAAAACTTGGAAAAAGAAAAGCACCGTTCTTTTATACAGTAAAGACCATCATAGATAAAAAGAGAAACATCATGCAACACAAAGAACCCATCACTTACTATGACAAAAAGAACTCAAGAGATAAAAAAATAAAAATAAAAATAAAAATAAAATCTCACCCCATTTTGATGTGCTCTCTCAACAAGCTTAGTAGGAGACAAGAATCCATCACTACATGTTGTGTGAGAATGAAATTCAAAAACAAGCTTTTCCTTTGGTTGATACCACTGCACCCCAAAATCATCAAGAAAAGCATCACCAAAAGTCAATGAATTATTACATCCATTTGATTGGTCCAAGAAAACCCATTCACTAACTGCTTTATATGCTACTGTCTGCTCAAGGTTCATTTTCCTTTTAGCACCGCCCCTCTTCTTTTTCTTCTTTTTCTTGTTATTGTTAACGATTGGTTTTTTTGGGTTTTCTTTATCACCCATCATTTAATTTTTCTTTTTCTTCAGTTTATTGAGAATAAAAAAATGATGCGATGAAGAAGAAAGAAGAAGAAGAAGAAGAAAGGGTTTATATTTTAGGGGCTTTTAGACCAAGGGGTAGGATCTAGGTTGTAAGGTATATGTATATATACATGGAAACTGAACAGGTCATCTTTACAGGGTTACTCTTACAGGACATTATATAAGGGGAATTTTATTCCCTATTTCACCCTTGACTTCTTTTTATCATGAAAATAATGCATACAATTTGAGATTTTATTGACCTAAAAGGAGAAAACAAAAGTGACAAGATAAAGTTTTGACCATCAATCTCACAAAAAATAGCACTATTGATTTTAGGGATTTTTGCATGTTACCCCCATAAAAGTTTTATTTTTGCACTTTCCCCCCTATAATTGAAAAAACATGACAGTGCCCCTAAAAGTTGACAAATTAATGCACTTTGCCCCCTGATCATTTTAAAGTACTTTTTAAAGGGTAAAAACGTCACTCAGGGGGTTTTGTGCCATAACAAAAACTTTCAGGTGGTTAAGTACACAAAATTTTGAAATATCCAAATGTGACATGCAATTTGAAAAAATAAAAAATAAGAAACAATATTTAGTTATATTTTTCTACGAAAATTCAAAATTAGAAGTTTTTTTCACGAAATCTTCATTAGTCTTAATTGTTTATTTATTTATTTACAAATAAATCATATCTATACTAAAAATGTTTTTAATCAAATCAAAGAAATTTGAAAGTAAAAAATTAAAATAAAAAATATGTTATAAGACTAAAATTAGATTACGATGTGATTATCAAGATAAGGAATTCTATGAAAATGTGCTTTGAAATGTTAATATTCTAATAACTTAAATATTTTGTGCACTTAGCCCCCCAAAAGATCAAAATTATTGCACTATACCCCAAGTTTACATTTCTACCCTTTGAAATCCAACAAATTATCGATCAGGGGGCAAAGTGCACTCACTTAGCAACTTCTAGGGGGTACTGTCATGTTTTTTCAATCATAAGGGGGAAAGTGCGAAAATGAATTTTTTTGGGGGGTAACGTGCAAAAATCCCTTGATTTTAGAAAACAGCAAAAAATTATCAACTACTCTACTATAATTATTTTAGGGTGAAGTGAATAAAAGTATATTCAGTCTTGACATTATCTAATTTAAATTAGCTAATTATTGAATTAAGAATAGCATATCATATAATAAATCTCACATTAGCACGGTACAAATATCATTTTATTGGAAGATAAAAAATAGACATTGACAAATGTAGTTTCATTCCATACAAAAATCACATGAATTATTTCAAAGGTAAAATGTACGAATATCCCATGTGTTAGGACATCTGCACATAAATGCCTTTTTGTAACTTTTTTATTGCATAAAATTCTTTATTATTTTGTTTTTTATTGCACACTTACCGCTAAAACCGTAGAATTTGAACTCCGTTAAATATTAGGAGTAATAAAGTTTTAGGCCATCTCCATTGTAATAAAGTTTTAGGCCATCTCCAATGGAGATGGCCGGGCTGGGGACGGAGTCGGAGATTGAGGGAGAAGTCCTCTCCAATGGACATGGGGCTGGGGCGGGGCGGCACTTCTGCGGAAACGGGCCGCAGCCAGGGCTCCGCGGAGCCCTGGCCGCGTGAAGAAAGAGGAAGAAGATTGGGGGCGCACGTTGGCACGCGCCCCTTTTAAGTCATGGGACTCCACTTGGCGTCCCCGACTGGTTCCACCTTTTCTTTTTTTAAAAAAAAATTGTTTTTTAATAAATATATATATACTTAAATAATTAATAAAATTAATTTTCCCTATTAATTAAATTAAATATGGTGAATTGAATTTTTAATAAAATTTATTTAGTATATTTACTAGTATTTAATAAATATATGTAGTCACCATTTTTTAATTTGATTATTTAATATAATAAAATTAATTTTTTAAAAATTAAAATCATTAATAATTTATTAGAATTGTAATTAAATTTATTTATGGACAAATCATTAATAAATAAATAGCCCATTATATTTTAATATCTTTTATTGTAAGTAAAATTTAATCATTTAACTACAATATTGGTGGTGACTATATTTTTTTAAAAATACAAAATTTGTTAAAAATAAAATTGAACACTTATACAAATAATTTAGATTAATACTTAATCTAAACTAAATATTTAAATATACTAAAATAGACAAGAACAGTAAATTCAAACAACTACATTCAGTATTACTATTATTAATATTAATATTAAAAATAAAATTAAAACTAAAAGTATATGTGAGAGTGGGCAAGTCTTCAAAATGCAAGGCTCAGGTTGGAGGCAGGGCCAGCCCCTGGGCTCCGGAGCCCCGAGCCCCCCACCCCTCCCTTGAACTAATATAAATATAATATTAATAGATTTATTTTTAAAAAGAAATGTAACATAAGTACATAACCTTTTTATTTTTTAAATAAATTAAATTAATTCTAATTCCAACCGACCTCCCACCACCTTATCGATCCCAGCCCATCTCTGTGGAACCCAGCTCGGAGTCATTTCCACAGTGCGTCCACTTCAAAAGTCATGCCAAGGTCTTCACCAAGTCCATCAAAGTTGAAATGTTTGAGTCTGGACCAACATAGGTTTCGAATTGGCTTGAAACATGAGTTTGTGCATAAACCTGTCCAAAATCACTCTCAAATTGGATTTTGTTCATTCTTGGTGATTAGCCAAAGACTAGGCAAAATATTTTTTTAAAAAGACCCATAAAGTTTATATAGATAAATGTGTTTCACTTTGTTTGATGTCAAGATACTGATTTAAGTGGTTTAACTATACATTTGAAACATAATTCAGTTTGAGTTAGAAGTTTGGTTTCATGGGGTTTAAATATTTGAGATATGATTAGACATGAGTTTGAATGTTAAGATTTGAGCTATAAATAGCTTTGATCAAATTAACAACTTTTTTTTTTTATAAAAAAAAAATAATAAGTGTCAAATCAAAATATTTCATTGTGTTAACATACTTGGAATAAATGAATTGAATTTTGAATTTCACCGAACCCATGCATATTCTAACATTGTTAAATTGGTGTCGATTATTTTGTAACAATACATTTTTTCCCCAAGGGGGTGATGGCGGTAAGGCCATCTCCAGCCGAAGGGGGGAGGCAAGCAACAACCCCCTCTTTGGCTGGAGAAGAGCTCCCCCCGGAGCTGGCAGGCAAGCATCCGGGGGGAGATGCTTGCCTTCTGGCAGGCAGGGAGGCAATGGTTGCCTCCCTCCCTGCCAGAAGGCTCACGCTCCTGCCCCTTTTTTTTATTTTTTTTTTGGTATTTTTGTCAATTGCCTTCTTTCTTTCTTTCTTTTTTTTAGTCTATTATTGCCTGCTGTGTCTTATTGCCTTGCCTTCCATTTTTTTTTTTGTTGTTGTTTTGCCTACAAGTTATAAGTTAATTGTAGGACAAATTTGTAAGTTATAAGTCCTACAAGAATATAATTTAAATGTATAAAAAAGATATAAGTTAATTAACTATAGATCTCGTTTGACAAATTTAATTCACTATTGTTAATTTCTTTTAATTTGAACGTTTATTATTATTATTATTAATATTATTGTTGTTGTTGTTATAGTTAAGTGAGAGTGGGGAAAGTTTGAGATTGAAATAAATATTTTAAATTGTTGATTCGGCTGGAGATGACTAACTTGGCAAGACAGGCAGGCAAACAGGTAGGTAGGCATGCATGCAGGCAGAAGGGGGCTATTGCCTGCTTTGGCTGGAGATGGGCTAAGGGTGCTAAAAGTAAAACTAAACCTCCTACATTCCACAAATTGGGCCTGGAGAGTTGAACCACAGAATACATGGATTACGTACATTTGGGTATCTGGGTCGTGTCTGTGAAATCAAAATGATTAATGGGTTTCATGCATTTGTTTGAATATTGGTTTATGTAAAATATACACCTATATATATATATATATACTACTATATATAGCCTTTTTACGCGTCAGAATGAAGAAGAGAGTGACCGGCCGGCCCACCCACGCCCCAGCCAGTGTCAAGTACTTTTATCAAAGTTAAAACCTTTTTCTGATCTCATCTCATCTTCCTCACTTTCTCTTACACTGTCTTGTCCCAAATTATTGGCAAAAAACATAATACCAAAAGAAAACTTAAATTAAAGCTTAAAACTATTTAATAAAACTCACACAAATCATATCATATGAGTTTTGTAATTTAGCATAAATAAAGAATGAGTCAAAGTTAAAAGACTTTTTTTTTGTCTTCCTTTTTAATGAGCATTAAATAATATCTGCAAAAATCAAACAGGCATTTTTTTTTTTAATTTCATACATAAAATTAGCATCTCTTTTATTTTTTAGAGCAAAAATTAGCAGCTTTCAACTTTCAAAATAATCTCATCTTAAAAGAATTCTTTTATATCTAAAAATATCATAATTTTTTTTTCTCTTCTACTACCTATCTCACATAACAAAAGCAATTTGACGTAAAATAACTCATCTTTTACACGGAATATTCTTGCATAGACCTGATCTATGAGATATTTATAGACTTTGTGGTGGTAAATAAGTCGCATCATACATTTTGAGAACATGATGTGGCTTATTTACCATTACAAGGTCTACGAAAATCTCATAGACCAGGCCTATACAATAATTTTCCCTCTTACACCTTATATCTTCTTTTCATAATCTCTAAAAAATAATTATTTATTTATATGACATATATATATATATATATATATATATATATATATTAGTTATTTCATTTCAAAAAATTCAAATAAACAACATTAACAAAAATTGAGAAATTTTCTAAAACCTTAGTTTATATCTAAAACAACTTTCGAAAAACGCAATACAAACATACTCAAAATCTTTGTGAAAATTTAAAAGAGTTTTGACTCATTTGTGATTTTTTTCATACCGAAAGCCCTTTTGTTATTATTAGCAAAAAAGTACCTTCTCAAGTCATATAACAATTATACCCCACAAAATGACGCAAAAACACCTTTTTTTACCTAAATTTTTTTATCAATAACCCCCTGTTAACTTTAAAAATTGACAATAGCCCCTTGTTAACTTTGAAGATTGATATAAATTCGGGGACTAAAAAATATAAAATGGCGTCAAATTAATTTATAATAAAGTTAATATAAAGAAAACGTGATTATTCATACAATATTTTATCAACAAAGAAAACGTAATTCATAATCAAACAAAAATATTTATCAAAAACATTGTTTTCCTAAACTTTCTTAACAACCAAACATTTGCAAAAAAATAATTTTCCTCACAACCATACATGTAGAGGAAAATGACTCTCTTTTCTTTTCCCTTTCCTTTCCTTTCCTTTTCCTTTTCCAACAATTTTCCCTCACTTTGCTTACAACCAAACAAGCTAATATTAATCTTGTTGAAAACTATGATACTGATATTAATATATCAAAATATTTCATAATGTTAACGGAAATATTCATCTCTATTATTATAAAAGCATGAATATTTCTTAATTTTTCTGTGCGAACTAAAATATCCTAATTTAAATTAAATTAATGATATTTGATGCAATGGTAAATATATAAAAGTAATTAAAAAGGTATAATTAGACATAAAGTCTTATTATATTTATTTATTTCCTATATAAACTCGTTAAATTTATAAATTATCTCTTACATCAATATTTGTAATTTTAATATTCTTCTCTTAGAATAGATAATAACAAACCATAAAAAAAAATTAGTATATTTTAGCATCAATATTTATTTTAAGTAAAAAAATTTAATTTAAATATTTAGTACATCATAAGTTATAAACACTCTAAATATAAAAATTTAAAATATAATTCTCTGAAATGTCATTCTGTTACAAAAAAAGTTAAAATTGAATCGCATCTTACTATGAAAGAATAAAAAATACTTATGACTTGACTAATTACGTAATTTTATTTTGGCTAAAATAAATAAAATATAAAGAATATTATTTAATGTCAAGACATGCATATCCTCGAATTTTCATAGATTTCTTTTCGTGAAAAAACGGGTGAAATTGATGGAAAAGAGTGAAATCTGTGAAATTATTTTAAACATGTGAAATCGATGTAAAATTCGGGTGAAATTGTTGAACACTGACGAAGTTGGTGAAAATTTGGGTGAAACCGGTAAAAAAGTGCCCTTGAAATCGATTAATAAATGTGACATCGATAAAAAATTTAGGTGAAATCGATGAAAAAATTAATAAAGTCGATGAAAACGTGTCAAATCAATCAAATTCGCGTGAAATTGATGAAAAGAACGTGTGAAATCAATGAAAAAAAAAAGATGCGAAAGGTGAAAATAAGTTAATTTGATAAAAACATGTTAAATCAATAAAAAATCAGACTTTAACCGATGTAGGACCTCAGACGTTACCGGTTGCCCAAAACCCAATTAGTGTTAGGAAAGATGCATACCCTTCCCTTAGCTTATAGTGCATTAACACAAACGCCCACGATATTCGATCGTGACTACACCAGCACACACAGTTTGGGTGTCATGAGACAATTGTTGTCACTTGCACACTTAGCTAGGGTGCCCAATAATCTTCCCCCTCATCAATTGCTCAAGCTGCGAATTGAACACGTGACATTGACTCTGATACCACTTGTAGGACCTCAGGCGCTACCAGTTGCCCCAAAATCAATTAGTGTTAGGAAAGACGCATATCCTTCCCTTATAGTAACATTAACACAAGCGCCCACGATATTCGATTGTGACTCCACCCGCACACTCGATTTGGGTGCCACGAGACAATTGTTGTCACCCGCACACTCATTTAGGGTGTCCAACAATCGACAAAATAAGATGAAACCGGTAGAAAAATTGTTTAAAATGGAAAAAACAAAAGGACAAAATCGTAAAAATAGTAAAAAAAAATATTAAACAGGTAAAAGTGAATAAAATCGGCTAAAAACAGGTTAAATAGGTGAAAAATGAGTTAATTTGCTCTATTTTATGACAGAATTTTATTCTAATTTACAAAAAATACCCATGAAATTAAATAGACAAGTACAACATAAGTACACTTTCCTAGTAAGAATAAGAACATAAGTGAACTATCTATTAATTTATTCTTAAGCGATGATAAAACACTATTACTATTAAATATTCTTGTTTTTTCGTTATCGAATTTGAATCTTTAAAAGATTAGATCAACCTAGACCAATAATCACTCCATATTTTCCGAATTTATGGATCTTCTTAATCGAATCATATCCATCGCATATTTAATCAAGTACTACGTATTAGTGACAATTTTTCGAATTATGGATCTTCTTAATCGAATCATGTCCATTACAAATATGTTTGGTGGATGCGCTAATTTTGTTAATGGTCTATGAAAGACCTAGTCGAGGCAAGTATCACCCCTATAGATCTTCCGCATGACAAAAGAGTTTTACTCCATCGGATTTCATTCACGTTGTGTTGTTTTAGCACGTTTCTAGCCATACCGACACTGCCTATAGTAGTGAAAATTTATCAGCTCCAAGTAAAAATGAAATTCCAAGAGAACATTGACCTTGAAATAGGACGAAAATAAATATTCATTTGATTCGAATATGAAGTTATCTTCCATGAATAAATACATATGTGAAGCTAACATTCTTCAAAGACTTGCACACATAACAGAGAATAAGCCACATAAGATAGGATAATGTACCTATTTTGGATTTTTCTCCTTTTTATACCGAGCAAGATGTTCATAATATTCTTCCAATTCATTCTCCAACTTCTCTATGAACTGACTTGTATGCTCTAAAGACTGCTCATACCTATATCTTTCCAAAGCCTGCATTTAGTAGAAATTTTACCAAATCATATCCAACATACATAAATTAAAATCAATTGAGAAAAAGCTAATACCTTTGCTTTAGATAGAGTATCTGGAGGTGACATAACATCAGGTTGAACATAATTCTTTCCCCTAAAGAATATTATTGTATTATTTGGCTTTGTGTCGATAATAATGCCTTTGCTCAACCTAGCAATCTCCTCAGCGTATTGATGCACTTGTCCAGGCTTGCAGGGTTTGCATACGACTTTCACTGTTTCGTGTCTCTTCCAGTGAAGATGCATATTAAGAACAACACCTCCAAATACTCCTCGTCTACCAACTGGAACATAATGTTTCTTTTTCTCACCAGTTCGTTTTAGATAAAACCGCTCCTCTTCGGTCAATATTTCGGGATCATTGGTTTCAGGGGGTGCTTTAGGCAACTCGTATTTCCTCAGTTTCTCAATCAACCATACTTCCTTTCTTTTTGCCTGAAAAAAGGGATAATAAATTTCATTAAAAAGACACTAAAGAAGGTGATTTTTTTCTCCAAAAGGAAATTTGCTTACCTTTTCAAGTTTATATCTTATTCTAACTTCAGGATTTGGAGAATTCATTTTCTTCTTCGCTTTCAATCTATAAAATCTTAGTTCATTTACCTTTGCCTTTTTTGACATTTTGGCATCTTTTGCAGTTTTCTTTCCTTTCTTTAGAGATAATCCTCTTCCACCACTCTGATTACCAATATTAAATCTGATAACATCTTTATCCGTATTCAGCTCAATGGATGCATTACTAGAGTCTCTAGCATATCCCCTTTTAAAAGAAATATTCTCAGGTCCAAACGCATGTGATCTTTTAACTAACAAGTCATCGTAAAAAATAGATCCATAAGATAATTGAGGAAGAAACTTCCCCACATGACATTTTCTCTGATTTCCACCCGTATTATGCAAAACCAAACTGGTCTCTGGTGAATATGGATGACTTGAAATGCTTCTTACCATCCGTTCACAACCAAGAACAGAGACCCTACATAATATATAAGGCCCATTACCTTTACCATTGCCACTGCCATAAACATTCTAAACTCTAAACCAAGACCAGTAAATGTCTTTTTCCATATAAAGAAGAATTACTCAGTTAATTAGCATAACGAAATTACAAGAAGGATTCTTAAAAGCTCCACAAATAGACACATAATTCTTGCTCTAAACAGAAATCATTGCAACATGTCTATCAACCTTGTCAAACAAACACCATGATCAGACCCACACTATAAATTTTTCAACAATAAACAAATCCCTGTTTTATGGCAAATATGGCCTAATAATCATATGAATAAACACTAAAGTCAAACAATGTGCAGAACAAAAAGGGTATTCTGAAAAATAAAAGGAAAAACAAATCAGAGCGTGCATATTCTTCTTTAGCGTTAATTCACTGCAACTCCAAAGTATAAATGCAATGAACATGACAACATCAAGGCAATTAAGAGAAAACCTTAAATATTTTAGCGGTGATTAACTAATCAAAGGGAGATAGTGGATTTCAGAACTCTATTAAAAACAACATATCAATATGTAAAGACCACGCATAGTATTCACTAAAACACATGCGTTGAACTGAAAATTATGAATTAAACAGAAATCCATGAAGTATATAAAATTTAATGTATAAAAAGAAAATACACACACTCCAAGAGAGAATACCTTTTGATTATACGCGCCTTGCTAAAGATTATACTTGATAAACCGGAAATTGAAGCTCCGGGCATCATTAATATTGGCTTCACTGTCTTTTCGAGCTGAGAAAAAACTTCTAGTAAATCGTCTAATCGTGAAATGATTCAGTTCTTACGTCTCATACAAATACAGCAAATAAGAGAACATTAAATAAATACATAGCTATTAATAATGTTTCACCTTATCAAGTAATGCAAATGGCTGAAAAATATGTCCATAGTGGAAGAACTACTTTTTCAAACTCCTTTCTCAGAACTGACTGATAGATTACATAAACCACAAAACCGGAAATGGGACGTAAACAAAGGAGCGGCGGTGGACGAAGAGAGCAGCGGGGAAAAAGAAAACCGGGGGAGGGTGACGGCGGTACTGCACTGGACACGGCGGCAGGGGAGAAACGAGGGATGGTGGCTGACCATGGGGCCTTAGGAGTGGGCTCGTTGGGTTTTCTTCTGGGTGGGTTTTTCTTTGTTGGATCAGATGGATAAATTTGGGTCCAATAAGATCAAAAACCCATTAAGATATAGTTTCTCCTTGGTGCTTGATGGGCTGGTGCAGCAATTACAGTATATAATATCTTCTTGTGGTGGAAGATGTTTTGCCGGACCTAAAATATTTTTAGACGCCAAGTAAAATAAAAATTAACCATGTAATCAAATATTGCCTTTGAGAAAGTGAATCAGTTTCTGATAAATAAGTTTTACCAGTTCTAAATTAGAGTTTCCCCTCCGAATAGTAATAGAACGTGTTGTGGATTTTAGTATTTAGTAAATTTCTTGGATCAAAACTTCAAATTAGGTCTGTCAAGGTCGGACCCGGACCCGGACCCGTTCGGTTTTGGGTCCAGACCCAAATCGATCCTGACTTTTTTCCAAAATGATCGGGTCCAGGTCTGGTCCTGAACCAGATCGAGACCCAGACCCAGATCTGAAACTTTTTTTTTACCTAATACACGATTTTTTTTCTCTCACTCTAAAAATACACAGTCTCACTCTCACATAATCACACATGATTTCTTTCATTTCTCAATCTCACTCTAAAAATACACACAATCTCACACTCTTGGCATGCCTGTCAAAGGTCGGGTCCAGACCCAGATCCGATCTAGACCCAATCAAGACCTCCTTTAAAACAAATTTTTAGACCTGAAATTGGACCTGGATCTGAACCCACGACAGACCCGTTCATAAGTATAAAATTGGACCCGACCCGACCCGGACCCGACCTTTGAAGTTCAAACTAATATACTATACTTGAATGAATGAGATTTTTAATGTCTATATTAGTTGAAAATACTTAGGATAAATTTCCATTTGGAACGGATATCTCATACTTTTATTTTTTCTTAGTTAATTGTTATAGTAAAATCAAATAAAGAGAATGAATATTTACATTTTCTTTTTATTAGTGGCGTCAAGCAAAATATAATTTAACACTATTCTTTTTGTTAATGAAATCAAATGAAATATGAATTATAAAAAAAAAAAATCAAATGAAATAATACACTATTATTGTTAATATTATAATTAAACTTATAGTGAACACTGAAAATTTTAGACTCATTCACAGTGGAACTTTTTTTTTGTTGGTAAAACATTCACAAATCTAACTAAATCCCAACTTTTTACTATTAACAAATAAATATTCTTAACTAAAAACAGCATTCTGAAAATCAATTGGCGCAGAACCTTTTTTCTCCTTATTTTCTTCAAATTAACAAAGACAATATAGTTACATTCATCTACTCCAGTTGATTACATATGAACATAGTTGATTATATGAATATAGGGATTGGATGAACATATATGCATAAGACGATGATTGTCCTCAATCCACCGGCCAAATAATATTCCAGACAATATATACCCAAATTACGGCTATTTCTCGCGCCAATCTGAAAAACCATCATCAGTTTTGATCATCGGCAACCACCATGGACGGAGCAGTCGACTGTGAATCGTCCGTCAGTGACCGCTCAAGCGATGAATACGAATACTCTTCGTCCCCAGAATCCGCCGTGAACTTAATTTCCTCCACCTCCGCCACCACCTGCCTCATTTCCGGCCTCTTCTCCGGCGACTTGTCGCAGCACCTCATCGCTATCTGCAACAAATTCAGCATCCCCTGGTTCGCACCCCTCTGCACCGCAATCTCCGAATCGAATATCTCCGCCGTCCACTCCTCCCTCACGGCGCGGTGCACCCACCCGCAGAGATCCACTCCGTTGATCCCCGGAGACGCAGAGTGCGCGGGGATTCGACCCGTGAGGAGCTCGAGAAGCAGACAACCGTAGCTCCAGACGTCGGATTTTTTTGAGATTCGCTTGTGCGATTGGTACTCGGGAGTTTTGTAGGATATCATTCGCTGCGCGGCGATTGGGAGGGCGACTAGGGAGGCGAGGCCGTAGTCGGAGACTAGGATTTCTTCGTTGTCGTCCAGGAGGACGTTTGAGGATTTTAGATTGCCGTGTGGGGCGGTGGATTGGGATTTGGTGTTTTGGTGTAGGTGCTCCAGGGCACGTGCTGCGCCGCGTGCGACTGCCAGTCGGGTGCTCCACCGGAAGGGGACTCGCTCCCGCGTTCCTCTTCCTCCTGCAAAAATTTCCAGCTATTAATCTGACTTAGGTAATTATTAGTAGATTTATGCTTTTAGTAGATTCATAGTTGAAAGCTGAAACTCTTCTTTTTGTCAATTACTATGATTTTGAGATGCATGTTGAATTGTTGATTCTGATTATGCCTATTAGTGCGTGTGATTTATTTATCAAACCAACAGTACTACTAGTTAAGCAACCATGAAGAAGAATTTATGGTACACATGTGATATATCGGTATCGAAAACAGAGAATTGAGTGAGTGAAATTACCGTGAAGGCGATTATATAAATTCCCATGGGATGCAAATTTGTACAGGAACAGCTTCTCGTCCTTGGAATGGTAATAAGCTAAAAGAGGCAATAAATTTGGGTGTTTATGATCAGAAATGGCTTTCACTTGTCTCACAAACTCTTCACTACTCAAAGGTTTCAAATCCCTTAAACGCTTTACGACAACGACTAGCCCACCTTCCATCATGGCCTTGTAGCAATTCCCAAAATTTCCCTTGCCTAATCCTTCAGCTGATGCTTTCAACAGATCATCGAGTTCGAATCTTGCCTCTTTACTATCAGTGAACATGAGCTTCCCCCTCTCTCTTTCAGGTTCTGTAGCTCGGTTCTGGTTCTTGCTGTCCTGCTCTTCATCATTAGGTAAGAGGTTTTTCACCTTCGTTTCTTTTTTGAGTTTCTTGTATTTCTTGTAGTATATGATGAAGAGAAACAGAATGATTACTAGTACAATTACATCAACCACTACTAGAATAGCTGCGAAACGGGAACTCTTGTCTTTTTTGTCACTAGGGTTAGAGTTTTCGTTGTTTGTATCAGATAAACTATTTCTTGTACTGCAATATGTTGAAGTTGGAGGGCCGCAGAGCTTTTCATTGCCTATGTAGGAGGAAAGGCCATAAGATTGAAGAGTTCTTGTTTCTGGTATTTCCCCTGACAAATTGTTGTAAGAAACATTGAATGTTTTTAAGCTTGATTGGTTGAATTCTGGGATTGAACCAGTTAATTTGTTGCCCTGAAGCTGGAGTGATTCCAGGGAATTGAGACTCAGAAGAGATAATGGGATTTCTCCATGAAAATCATTGCCCGATAAGTCGATATTTTTCAGTTTCTGATTATTTGTGAAATCCATCAAATTCCCTGGGATTGAATTGTTCTTGAAACTGAGAATTGATAATTCTGTAAAATTTGCAATTGCATCTGCTTTGATTTCTCTAGTGAATCCCATGTTTTCTAAGATTATGCCGGTGACTCGACCGTTGAGACACTGGATGCCCTCCCAGTAGGGTGCATCATTCATGTAGCACATAATTCCAGTCCAGTTTCCATCAAGAACAGAATTGTTGAACCCTTCTTTGAGAGCCAAAAGCGCGTCTCTCTCGTTTCCATGGTATCCATTTGAACTGTCTTCTGCCATGGTTAATTTATCTAAATCCATGAGGAACACGATGAGTAGGAATTTGAAGAAATTTGAGGATGGCATACTGTAGTTTAAGTGATTGAAGTTGTTTTCAGGACTTTTGTAGAAATGGAGGGGTAATCAAGGTGGAATTATTCCTTTAGGGATTCCAGGACAGCTATATAAGTTCACTTTGTGCAAGAAAACAAGAAATTTTGAAACAATTTAGTTGTAATTTTATCTGAGAATTCGAGAAAGTCTTTATTCCTTGTTGGTAAGGAGCATGTATTTTTACTTTTACTAATTTTCTCCCAATTGTTTGGGAAAAATGCAAGATACTCCCCTGTGTTGTGTTAAACCGATAAGATATTATCATGTGAAATATTTATTGCGCCAAACTTCTTTGTATATTAAAAAACACTCAATTTGTAAAAATAGGTCTTTTTGAATCGACAAATTTCAAGAAATGATTTTAAAAATAATTCATGTGAAATTGTAAGGATCAACTTGAAGCATTTTAAAAATGGTTTCTTGAAATATGTCGATCACGAATTATTTTTTAAAGATTGAGTATTTTTTGTAGGATTTTTAAAAATACAAGAAAGTTTGGCGGAATAAAAATTTACAGGGAATTTCTTACGGGTTTAGCATAACCGATAATCCCAATTGTTCGTATAATATTTGTTTAATCTTAACATGTGTCTTAATTGGGCTTATTAACCCGATTAAAAAGCCAAATCTTGAGCCAGGCCTTGCAAGCCCATTGGCAGATTTTGTTGTTAATTTATTGAAAACCAGACTAGGAGTAGGCGATGAATTCAGAAGACATGTCAGATCTAAATTCAGAAGTTATCTACAGTTAAGACAAACAACACAACTTGTTTCCAAAATAATTATCTACAGTAAATTCTCTGAGAAATTGGTTTGAGAAACCGGCCCATTTAACAGAAAAAACCCTACTCTATCTCTACTCTATTTCTCTCTGTCTACTCTATTTCTCTCTCTGTCCTGCAGCTGTTTCTTTTATTTTTTCTCCTCCATATCTCTTTCTTCTTCATCTTTTTTGTTCTCTTGCAGAAAAATAGATCCACGGCTTTTCTTTTCTTTATTTTCTTCCCCTTTCTTCTCTCTTTCTTCTTCCATTTTCTTCAAGTTGTCTTCTTTTTCTTTTATCACAATTTTGCCCAATCACATATGGTCCCGTTGAATTACTCGTACATTTTGCCCAATGAGTTTTGTTCACCCCATTGGGTATCTGAGTTTGGCAGCATCCAATTCCAGTGCAAAATCCGTCTATCAAATCGGCTCTCTGAGAACAAAGCGAAAGACAGTTGCTGGTGAAGTTCCAAATCATCGCACCCAACCACCGTGAATCTATTTGAGTCCGAGAAGCTGTAAGGAGAGCCGGTGAAGTTGAATAAAATCGCGTTCTGTCGGCTGACGTTGCCGGTTGAATTGTAGCATCGGGCCGCGACTCTGTTTTTTATTCTCAATTTGGTTTCTGAAATGTCGACGATTTCGTAGCTTCGACTGGTGGTGGTGAAAGGTTTTGAATCGGTGCAGTTTATATCGAATTGGGAGTTTATTGAGCAGTTGGAGTTGATTCCTATGCCGAAAGGGAATGAGACTATTAAGTTTCCGCAGGTGGTTTGTCAACCGGGTTTAGCGGTGTTTGCGGCTTGAATGAAGGTGGCGGCGGTGGTGATGGTGGTGGCGGGGGTGGATGAGGAACTGAGAGGCGGCGAGTGATTAGCTATTGTTAGTGACAAGTTTGAGAGAATAATTACAATGAGCACTAATGCAGATATATGAAGCATACTGTAATTTTTCTGCATGCTCTCTTTTCTTAAAGAGGAAAAGAAAGATAATGGTGGTTAATAAATAGGTCTTCAATTAATCCATACAGTTTGATTAGTCAGAGGAGATTTGGTGTTGAAATTGACTAGTAATAAAAATTTGGTAAAGTTTAGTAATCCATACAGTTTGATTACTCATTGGACAAAACTCGATGCCTAGTTATTCGATTAGTGATGCAGAATTACATATTGGTCCCGTTGACAACTGGGAGTGTGCAGCGTTTTTGACTCGAAGACGGTTGGCCCAACGTGGAAAAAATAACAGTTATGATTGGTCGGATAACATATGAGGTCAATTTCCACCTTCGTGAAATTAGTGACATTAATTGTAAAATTGTCATTAATTTTTATTCTGCTCGACAATATGAAGACAACTTAATATGTTATTTTCGTACGTAGATTAATCTGGATATCGTGTAATAACTATTAGGTTAATATTTTAAGGATATTGTGTAATTTTTAGCATATTTAATATGTCATTTGAATGAATTCGTCAGTGAGATAAAATGATTAAAAAATATTTATATAATATTTTTTTAAAAAAATCAACAAAATGAAAATTAATCTACTTTATTTTTTATTATTTTAGAAAACACAAATAACTAATTATAAAATATTATTTATCACATACATTACATATAATATATACATCAATAAAATAATTATATATAATTAACTGATGTGACATAAAGTCTTACACTATCTTAAACCTAATTAACTAACTCAAACCTACAAAAAAAACTTACACCTACTTTTTTTCCCAAACAACTCTCCCAAAACCCAAACAAACAACATTACGCAAATCGAGATTATTTCTCAAACCTCTACCACTTTCCCAAACCACTCTCCGAAAGGCCAAACAAACAGGCCCACATGCGGTTTGCGTTTTCAGCGGTTCAGATCATGTCACACCGTGATCCATCTCCATTTATATTGGCTTGGATACGGATCTTGCTAGATTATGAAATCCTTAATTCCATCTCTACTTTTGTATGGACCGTTTGATATGTCACTTTATGTAAACATGTAAATTGAGTTTTTATGTCACTTTATTAAGATTTTTATTATAAACTTAATATTTTTATCCAATCATATTTATTCCCTCTCAACAACTATCATATTCATACCATGTTTCTTTCTTGTCTCTTCAAGAGTAAATAAATTTGAATTCTTAAAATACAATTTGTAAAATAGAAACTATTTTCCATGCTCCCTTTGGAATGAAAAAAAATGTAAATTGAGAATGAATAATGGTAGTTTGGACTTTGCATCTCCATTGGACTTGGCCTAAATCAAATATTTTTTATAATTGGGCTGATCGAAACCCGTCCAATATATACTTGTTAATTCTCCATTATATTCTACAATGAACTTAAACAAGAAATTCTTAAGATGGGCATCAGTGGAGAAACATAATTATTAGCTAGCCCATGAGCATCTAGACGTGATGATTTGAAGTTTGGAAAGCGATAAAAATCATAAAATACCTAGCTCCTTTTATCACTGATCAAATTTTCTTTTATATTAATTAAGTTTTCGAAAATATATTGGAAGTATCAGGATTTTTTTTTTAAATTAATTTGAAAAAAATAAAAGAATTTCAAGATAAACAAAGAGTTTTTGAAATTAAATGTTATTTTTGTTTTTATTGATTAAAAAATTAAAATGTTTTGATAATTTCGATAAAAAAAGATGAAATTTTGATCCATGCCTTGATTGCCTTTCATGATGCACAAGATATCGAGTAGTTGTACGTATTTTCCTAAATTTTTATCCAAACTAATTTTAATATTTTTCCGTCACTTTAAAACATGAGAGATTGAGCCATCATATTTGAATGGATGCAAATTATTTTATGCTCCTGTTGCATCAGTACTTTTACGAAAAGCATGCATGCACAAGATGAATGGTGCTATTTAATTACGTGTTTACTAGTAATTGATTTGCTACAATAACTTTGTTTCTTTTCACCAACATTCATATCGACGCGCGGCGGCAAACCAGTCGGATTTTCTTTTTTTCTTTTTTTATCATCAAGAATCCACTATCATTTTGATCAGAAAACATGGAATTTCAAGTGTGGACGGAATAATATATCGCAAATCTCAAGCTAATTTTAATTTCTTATACATTTATATTGGAAAAAAGAGTGAAGAATCTTAGTTTTATTTTGATAGTCACATATTTGTGTCGCACATGTAAATTTATTGACAAATATATTTTTTTAAATTTATGTGGATTCAAAGATACATACGCTTGAACCATGAATATCAAGTTGAATCACAATTAATTAACTTGCACAATAAAAACCATCAACTTTAATTATATGCCCAATCAGATGAACACAACATCCATGATCTATCTAATTAATTAATATATATGCATACAATTATTCTTGGACAAATTAATTAAATGCAACTATTTCGAGATCCTTGCACCAAATCGATGAAGCTATATATAGGAAGGTCTCTTTCATGGTCGTCAAAGATACTCCCTCCATTTTTATTTTAATTTTTCGTTTTAACAAAAATATTTAGTTTAATTACTTTTATTTGTCATTTTAGGATTTCAGTGTAAAATTAATATTTTTTTTTATCAATTTTATCCTTCTTACTAATACTTATAATGTATTTTGGAATTTTTACTTCCAAAAAAGTTACTATTTATTACATTTCTTAATTCGTATGCAATTTTTCAAAACGACAAATTAAAAAACGGAGAGAGTATATTGTACCCATTATTGATATTTATCATTAAATGTCATATTTTCGGAGTGCAAATATTCTTGCCATATGTTCATATTTGAGTAGTATAAAGCTGGGGCATTGACATTCACGTTATATATATATATATATATATATATAAATGTCTGCGTTGTAAGCTTAATCTAAATTCATTAAATCTAAAGGTTCAGAATATACACATCGATCATTATTAATTTCTAATTTCGTACGTCCATGTAAAAGAAAAGCTAGAACTTTCGTTTCAATTAAATTTTTTCCTTGTTAATTTATTCTTTATCCAAATCAAATGGTCAACATGCATTTTAACCACCAATAATAAAATAGAGCTAGTGCGTCTATCCCTGCATGCATGGCGGTGAAAAAAGTGAGTGATAAATTTATAATTAATTATCAAATTTAATTGGGTGAAACGCCACTAAGCAATATTTCAACCACAAGACGGAAAGCATAATAGCAATTGGATCCCAACTAATACATCCACTCAAAAACGTTTCAATTAAATTAATTTTCCATACCAAATCCCACCTCGCGCGCTCCCACAAATTCCCTAGAAGCCGGCTGGCTTAAGTAATTGCTTAAGGGCCTGTTTGTTAGGTGTTTCGTGAGAGTAGTTAATGTTTGTGAAATAATTTCGATTTACATAATGTTGTTTGTTTGAATTCTGAGAATGTGGTTTGAAAAATAAAGTAGGTATAAATTTTTTTTGAAAGAATTAAATTATAGGTGTAAGATGTGTTAGATTTTATATCAAATCATGTTTGTTACGTGAGATATTAAAAAAATTTAAGAAGTAGAATATTTATTTCATAAAGTATAAGATATGTTTGTTTTGACATTTATCCAACTACTACTCTTAAGTCTTAACTCGTGCAATATTAATAAATCGATTATAAGACAGCTGACTACAATAATCACAAATCTAACTCCAACAAAGATCTATATTAAGTTGTACAACAATTGCATGTTCAAACAATTAATTGATTTCTTATCGTGTTATAAATTTGTGTTTGAATATCTAATATCTATGATTTTTTAACAAATTAAGGTCAAAATATAAAGTTGTTCGAGTAACTTAATATTTTTGGACATTTTTATTTTTTTTATTAACTCAGATATTTAAAGATTCATGTGCAAAACTTAAAAAATCATCAAAAAAATACTCTATGGAAAGATCGAAATTGTTTTTGAACGTTATTTATAGATAAATTAATCGGATCTAAGGTCAAATTCCAGTAATTTAATACTATTTTATACTATAAGTTTTTTGCACTTATGAGGAGTAGCTAGCTTTTGTAACAAAAAAAAAAAAAAAAAAACTAGCTAGCTAGCTAGCTTAAAAAACAATTAAATATAAATATTGTTTAAATTTGATATAACCAATTGATCTCAAACAACTTATAGCAATCAAATCAAATACTTCCTTGACTTTGATCCCTAAAGCTAGGTTAAGACTATATAAATTTTATATAGTATAGCTAAGATATATAGCACTTCACTTTTGATCTGCACGTATAAATATGCATGCCCTCTCGATCACTTCTTCCCCACCATCCATCATATATAAATATATATAACAAAACACTTAAAAGTACTCTTTCTCTAATTATTAGCATGCAGTACTAAAAGTAATTAATTACTTATATATATATAATTAATGGGGCTTTACTTCAATCAATCGTTAATCCTTACGTTCTTTCTATTGTTGGCCGCTAATTTGGTCACTTTCTCAAAAGGCCAAGGCACCCGGCCGGGATTCTATGCACGCTCGTGTGCACGTGTTGAATCCATCGTGCAATCAACTGTAAAATCGCATTTCAATTCTAACCGTGCGATTGCACCAGGGTTGCTCAGAATGCATTTCCATGACTGCTTCGTCCAAGGTTGCGATGGATCCATACTTGTTGATGGGGCTGACACCGAGAAAACCGCGGGACCAAACCTTTTGCTAAGAGGATACGAAGTAATAGATGACGCCAAGCAGCAGCTAGAGGCGACATGTCCAGGCGTCGTCTCATGCGCTGACATTCTTGCGCTTGCTGCTCGCGACTCTGTGGTGCTCGTAAGAATTGTATTTATTTTGATCATTTTAATTTGTCTATAGATTTAATTAGTCATGCTATATATGAATTTATATATATATATATATATATATATATATATATATATATATATATGTATAGTAGTAAAAATAAATAATAATAATTAATGGTACGGTACATCTACATCATGTAGATGGGTGGACCAAGTTGGGCAGTGCCGACAGGGCGCAAAGACGGGCTAGTTTCATTGGCGAGTGATACTTCTAATTTGCCAGCTTTTACCGATTCCGTTGCTACCCAAACGCAGAAGTTTCAAGCAAAAGGACTCAACGCTCAAGATCTCGTCACTCTTGTTGGTAATTAATTAATTAATTATTAAGGGATTTAATTAAAATTATATTTTGAGTTATTGTTGTACATTAAAAAAAATTAAATTAAATTAAATTAGTTTTTTAATTCTGCATGCAGGAGGGCACACAATTGGCACCACGGCATGCCAGTTCTTCAGCTACAGACTCTACAACTTCACCTCCACTGGCGGCCCCGACCCCTCGATTGATTCGTCGTTCCTTTCTACCCTTCAGACGCTTTGCCCCCAAGACGGAAACGGTTCGAGGCGAGTTGGCCTAGACAATGGTAGCGAGAACCGGTTCGACAACTCATTCTTTGCCAGCCTGAGGGACGGTCGTGGAGTTCTCGAATCGGATCAGATGCTATGGAACGATAATACTACCAAGAGTTTGGTGCAGAGGTATTTGGGGATTAGGGGATTGCTTGGGTTGACGTTTAGTGTTGAATTTGGAAGATCTATGATTAAGATGAGCAATATTGAGGTCAAGACCGGGAACCAGGGTCAAATTCGTAATGTTTGTTCTGCGGTTAATTAATTAATACTATATAGTATGCATGGTTTCATTATTTATTTGGGTTTATATATAATAATAATATTACAGATTTCATTTGTAGTTTATTTAATTTATACTTTGTTGGAAGAATTAAATGACCAGCTAGCCTTCAGTTCATGAAATATTGTAACCCTATTATTGTTCAATAAATTTGTAGTATTTGATATAACCATGTTTAAATTTAAGTGATAGCCTACATTTGTGGGTTTTTTTTTCCTGATCTCAAGAATATATATAATCTTAAATAAAAAAACCTCAAGTTTAACTTTTTTGCATTACTAGACATTTATGACAAAAATTAAATATTTATGTACAACCATTAATATATGATTTTAAATACAAACTGTGGAACATACCTATATCAATTGGGTACCGTAATTTAAGACTGGCCTAGTAATAAAAATCAATCAAAAGTACTATTGCATCTCTCAGGTGATTTTCTAGTAATAAAAATCAATCAAAAGTACTATTGCATCTCTCAGGTGATTTTCTTTTTATCAGTTTTTTTTGATATACTAGACTGTGTATTTACAGCTCGGACCGAAGAGTGCAAAGGGTATAGGTCCTCCCCAGTGTAGTGTCTCCAGTAGGATTCGAACTTGAGTCTCGCCTCTGGGGGTCGCAAGTCACTACCACTTGAGTCTTTTTATCAGTTTGTTCAAAGTTTAAACCATTAAATTCTATTACAACATTACATGGGATTATCCACTAATCGGAATTCAAATTGTATATTATCTTAGAAGAGCAAAAATTTGAAATAGGGTCCAACAACATACATCGATATAAGTCATTAGTCATACATTATTACATTTGAAGAAAAAGAAAAAAAAAAAAAACCATTCAATTAAATCTCAAATTATTTTATTTATCTAATAAATAATTTTTTTAAAGTTCTATACAAAAGTCATGTCTTAAAAATCTCAACTTTTGCAATTTACAAACACCAAATTTGTTTCTAGCTAGTTCTTGCCTTTTCGTATTTTGCATCTTGATTTAAAAAATTTGACTGAATGCAACTTAGAAATTCATTTTTTTAAAGTGTTTTTCTATGTAAACATTTGTGGATGGAAGGAAGAATTTTTAAATATTTTTGATACATCCTAAAAAATATTGTTGTTGACACTTTAAGATTATAAATTTTGACACATTACGTACATAGTTCTCAAACCTCTTTTTTTTTTTTTTTTTTTTTTTTTATTCTTTGTCCAGTTATATTGTCATCAATTTCTCCGTCCAATCACAAATTAGAACGTAAGTGTTGCTGTTGTAGAGTAGTGGGTAGTTCCTTATTTGGTATCTCCGCCCCCATTGAAAAACACTCTGAAAAAGAAATAGAAATAGAAATAGAAATAGATCCCTTCTTCATTCATTCATTTCAGCCTCGTTTATATCTCTTTCCTTCCTTACCTCAATCGGCTGACAATGGCGTCCACTGTTCTCTCACAGTCTCTTTTCTCCGCTCTCAATTCTTCCCCTTCCCCAATTTCCAATAAAACCATTCAAAATTCTCTCCCGTTCTCTCTTTCGGTAAAGCAACCCCTCAGATCCCACATCTTTTCTTCGAACAATTTCAAGAAATCCCAGAAAAGTTTTATCGCCAACTCCACTACCTCCGCCGATGACAGAGAAACCCCAATTGAATTGAGTACGCATCTCAACTTAATTGTTCCATTCTTATTTTTCATTGGTTGATTTTCTGTGTTTTTCTGTTTCAGAATACCCTGCATTTCCCACAATCATGGATATTAATCAGATTCGTGAAATTTTGCCGCACAGGTTTGTGAATTCATTAAGTTGTTGTCGTGCAACTGTGATTTGATTTCTTATTTGAGGGTTTTCTTTATCTTTTGTACTGTAGGTTTCCGTTTTTGTTAGTGGATAGAGTTATTGAATATACTCCTGGTGTGTCAGCTGTTGCCATCAAGAATGTCACAATTAATGATAATTTTTTTCCTGGCCATTTTCCTGAGAGGCCAATTATGCCTGGTGTGCTCATGGTTGAGGTAATTGATTCGAATTTGCGATTCTCCAATTTTTATTGTAAATATTGCTCGCTTGTTGCATCGAAAGCATAATACTTTATGTGATGATTTTGGAAGGTTCAGTCTTTTCATAATCTATGGGTGTGAGATGTTTGTGCCATTAATTTCCTCGTCTTTAGACCAATTCATATCAGGAGATCAACCGAGTTCTCCATCGATGAGTACGAAAAACGAGCAAGTTGTTTCCACTATTAGTAAACAAATTGTTGGTTGCAATAATGCAACACAATAACTTGTATGCTATAGAATAAAATCAGTTTTGTTGCATGTGTCTATTAATCACCATTATCTAGAAACTCTGAGTTCACCTAAATGTTGTGGCGCTTAAAATCTTGCTCATATAGTTCTGTGAATATGTTTTGGAGGAAGAAGATATATAAATTTTGGTGGTCAGGAAAATTAGATAGTAGACAAAATATGAATATTTCCACTGGTCTTCTGCTACATATGATGACTTGTGCACAGACGACTATTTCATGTATCAGGTCTCACTCTGAAAGGTACGCACGAAAGTCTAAAGCACACATTTGATTAGTGAAAACCTGAAGGGCATATTATATTATGAGCAAAATTATCTTTATTCCTGAATGAAATACAAAATTTTATTTTCTGTATTCATCTCTGATTTTGCATCGATTATAGAAACTTTAAGTCAATCAACTGACTGGTGTTCCTTTCCCATATTGATCAATCTTGTTAATATTTTACCTTCTTATAATTTAATTGCTTCCAAATTGCAATTATATAATGGAGAGTGAGCTAGGTTTCGCACCCGATTAAAGTAAATTGTCTGTCCTTTAAGTGATGATGTATTTGTTACTGCTGGATACAGGCAATGGCACAGGTTGGTGGCATAGTTATGCTACAACCAGAAGTGGGAGGCTCACGTTCAAACTTTTTCTTTGCTGGAATCGACAAAGTGAGGTTCAGGAAGCCGGTTATTGCAGGAGACACCTTAGTGATGAGAATGACTCTTGTCAAGCTTCAGAAACGCTTTGGAATAGCAAAGATGGATGGAAAAGCGTACGTAGGAGGCGAAGTTGTTTGCGAGGGTGAATTCTTGATGGCTATGGGAAGCGAATGAGGAGGATTTTGCTTGCTTAAGATGGAAAAGAGTTTGTAGGAGTTTTTTTTTTTTTTTCTTGCCAACACTGGGATTTTGTTTTTGCAACTCAAAATTTGATATTTTATTTTCCTATTTATGTTTTGAGCAGACTAATGTTGATTCCTAGATTTAGAATAAAACGGCAGTCAGCAGATCATCATATGGATCGATTAGTATCTGTTTATTAATTCCTCATCTTTTCTTCATTTTTCACATATTGGACTTTGGTTGGATTTTGGATAAAGATTCGGATCCGATTATATTTTCATCTTAGTAAGTTCTACTACTTTCACATCTATAAAAAGTTTTTAAAGACTACATTATCAGCTCGGGAAAAAATTATCACGTCATGTTATACTCCTACTCCCCCAGAGGCAAACCTAGAAATACAAAATCTTTATTCAAATAAAGATTATCCAACCAAACATATACTAAAATCCAGTCCAGTCAATTAGTATAACATCACAATTCAACATTGCCAAGTTTATTTATTATACATGAAGACATTACAATTTACAAGCCAAGTGCTCCAAGGGGTGTTTTCCCTTGGCCTGCCTCAAAATAGAAAATCAACATAGCCAACATAGCAAGTCTTGCATGCTTAATCTCAGCTAACTTCAACCTCTCCAGCTTCTCTGTATCCGGTACATAAACACCATCCTTCAATGTCCCTGCAAGGCTCAATGGATCGAAAAATTTGCCACCCGGGTAGCCTTGCTCGCCAGTGGCATTGGCGAAATTCTCGGAAGTTCTTGACCACGGAGTGGCCCATTCGACGGATTGGGACTCCGGGTTGAAGAAATCGACCCATCTCTTGCTCTCCACCCATCCCATGAGTAGGAGTTGAGTCCCGAGTAGGGTACCGAATGAGAAAGGAGCCACGGCACCAGGGGCGGCTCCGGCCTCGAACCACGGGATGCCGCTCCATGCCTGGCCCACGAAGATGCCGACGACAGCCGTCATGGCCCACCTGCCGTGGATGAGCTCAGCCTCTCTGTACCATTTCAAGAAAGCGGGGTCTTTTCCGAGGCCTAACGGGTCGAAACCATAGTCACCAGGGAGCCTGCATTTTCAGGAATTCCATACTTGGATGATTATTATTGACTCGTTTGATAGCAAGCAATTAATTAAATGCATATGCATATAAAGGACTTACGATCCGTCGAGCCACTCGGGGTCGATTAAATTGCCACCGCCTTTAACGGCGGGGATCCAAGACTTCTTGGGGGCAGCAGCCACCACAATGATGAGCCTCTTGGAACCAGCGGTTGTGGCAGCGACAGGGGTGGAAAGAAGAGCTTGGCTTATTTTCTTGCCGCCAGTCAAGAAAGCAGATCCCAAACCATTAACTAAGGATGTAGAACTAGAAGCCATTTCTCCAAAATTAATTTAATTGATCCAATTGAGATAGCAGCAGACAACTTAATGTAATGTAATTAATTAAATATAAGCAGGAAATGAAATGAAAAGGAAAGGAGAGTTGTGTAGAAACTAGAAAGACGACAATTAAGTAGGATAAATGAAATCTGGAGATCAAACTCCAAGACCAATTAAATCATCCAAACATCTCTATTCTATCATCCACGTGGTCACGTCTACTCCTCTACTTTTCCTATGCTTCTCTTCTCTACATTCAAACCCATAATTAATATTAAATATATAAATAAGCATAGCATAAAATTAATTATTAGACAGATGAAGTTTCTTCAATTCTATCTTGCTATTGCAAGATGAAGTTGAGGTGTCTTGTAATTAGTCAATCTTGAATTCCTTCCTCCGAGTTGAGATACTTTCAATATTTACAAAAGCCTACGATTGGAGTATTTTATTTGCAAATTTGCCTTTCACTTAAAAGATATACAAACAATAAATACTATACTCCCTTCAAAATTCAACAACTATTCAATTCTTCCCACACACATTGCATATACATCCAAGTGAAAATCCAGAATTATGATCATGTAAATTAATAGTCATTAATTGGATGACCCTTTTCCTCAGCTGAAACAATGGCAGATTTTTCCTGCAGTTTCTTGGATTTTAGATCTCTTTCTTCCAACAATTATTATAAATTGCATTTGAACCATTTCACTACTTCACTTGCTCATAACTACAATTCAAGAATCACTCATATAAAGAGAAAACCACTTCATTTCACCCTGCTCTGCACACCCTCTTCAGTTTTTGATGTTATTTCAACTCATGGTACGCCTTTTCTTAATTATCAACCTCAGATTCTTGATTTCAATATCCTTTTTTTTTTTTTTTTTTTTGTTGATATTGAATCCCATTTTTGTAAATTTGTGTTTACTTTGTAGCTGGTGTTTGAATATGATTAACTTGATTTTTCCTTTATAAAATTTTGGTCTCATCTTATAGTTGATTATGTTTGTTTATGAATATTAAAGCTCCTATCTTTAAATTTGCCATCCCCTTCATATTGTTATATTGGGATTGTTTGTGATTTCATGGCTTTTGGATGATTAATTATGTTGGCAGAGCATTCTGATGGTAGTATTTTGTTTCGGTTTGGGGACCCGAGCGAGATAGTTGAAAATGTCATACCGGAGGAACCCGAGACCGTAAATGAAGGCAAAGAAGAATACAAATACAATTCTGTGAAGGTTTTTGATGGTGATCATGAGAGAGAGGTGATTATTAAGAAACCAGAGAGAGAGATCAAGGGCTCTAGCTTGAATGAAGTAGCCAATGAATCTAATTCGAATGTTATTAATGACCAAAGCATTAGTGGTTTTGTAGAACGAGAGAAAGAATCAAGTGATGAATTATCAGAAGGTACTAATGAGATTGGACTGCCCTTTCCAAACTCAAGTGTCGATAAGAAAGTTTCTTCTACTCCAATTCTTGATATAAAAAATATTGGATATGAAGATGAAGGTCCGAATGAGGAGGATGTGGATTCGAGTCAAGAAAATGTGATTGTATTTGATAAAATGTCTGAAGTAAAGAATACCACTGAGGTCACATTGCAAAATGCGGATGTTGAGGTGAAAAATGAGATCGATGAATTGTTGTCTCCGCCCCCTCGATTAGAAACAGTTACGAGTTTGTTTGAAGAGGCTCAGATTCTTACACGTGTGTCTGTAGATTCTGAACCTCAGAATGAGATCAAAGAAGATAGTAAAGAAACATGTTTGTCAAAAGAAGCCGAATGTCCAAATTTAGAGGTTACGGTGCAAAATGGGGTAACTGAAAATGGAAATGAATACGACAAAGACGAAACCTTGGCCAAACCCCCCGAGTTCGATGAAGCTACAAATTTGTCTACATGGGCTGAGGCTTATACTTGTATAACTGGGATTGGGATACCGAATGCGATTTTCAAACATGATATGATCCAGTTGGTGACTGAGCCCAAGCTTGATGAGGAAACCGGTAATGACACCGTGGAAGAATCTTATCAAATAGATCAGCTCATAGTTAAAGATGGAAGTGAAAGTGATACTGTCCAGCTAATGAAGGTTGTTTCTCCGCAGTTGGAAGCTGGACCAGTGCTCTATGAGGAAACAGGTACTCTAGAAGAATTACGGAAAGAGATTGCAAGTTCATCAGAAGAGTCCGAGTGTCAAAGTTTGCAAGTTTCAGTGCAAAATGTGGTAACTAGAAACGGAAATGAAAGTGACAAAAACGATATCGTGGCCGAATCAACTCAGGTGGAAGAAGATATAAACTTGTCTATGGAGACTGAGGATTCTTCTATAGCTGGGATTGTGATACCCAATGAGATTCTTGAATATGGAATGGGAAATGAAGGTGAAAGTGATAAGGTCGAGTTAATAAAGGTTTCTACACAGTTGGAAGCTGAGCCAGTGCTTTATGAGGAAACAGTTAATGAAAATCTGGAAAAAATCCGGGAAGATGATGATGCTGATGGAGTTGTGAGTCAAGAAACGGTTAGTTAAATGAATCATTTGGCACAAATTCAATTTTTTGCTATGCATATATACACGTAGTTTTATTAGAACTAGAAGAGTAACTGAGTCTAGTAGTGTCAAACAACACATTATTCAGACTTGTTTTGAATCTTTTATCGAGCTTAAAATTGTGTTTAAGCTTGGTTTTGATCGAGTCGAGCACGAGCTGAGCTCGAACCAAGCTTCATAAGTTATCAAACAAATATCGTTATCCATGTGTCTGATCTAGCTCAAATAAGCTTTTACCGAACAAACTCGAGTTGAGTTTTGAGTAGCTTGGTTGGACTCTTAGCCCTACGCAAAACATGAATTACGCAACAAGGCAAATATCAGAGGTTTTTACGTATTTGTGCTGTTTACAGCTTACTGAAAGCCCTCAGAACTTCGTTTCGGAAACAGAAAGGACAGCAGACGATGATAATGAGGAACTTGTGACGGAGCTGGAATATACTGAATCTGCTACACAGAGGTTTCACATGACTCACTCAGTGTTTCCTTTTCTTTTTCTTAATTATAATAGTACTTGATAAAGTCTGAGCACATCTAATACATTTGTTCAACAGTGTGGAAGTCGAAACAACAGATCAGTTTGTTCTATCTTCTGGTGCTGCTCTATTGCCTCATCCTTCTAAGGTAGTATATCCATAAGTATTTATTCTAAATTTATGATCCTCCAAACCAAACATTAATCCTGGATATATGGAGGACTAGTATCGACAAGTTTATGACTCGAGCCTGAAATTTCATTTGAAAAGATACTATAGATGAGTATTAAAAAAGATTAATTCCAGGTGTTAACAGGTGGAGAAGATGCGTATTTTGTGGCTGGTGAAACATGGCTAGGTGTGGCCGATGGAGTTAGTCAGTGGTCACTACAAGGTATTTTATTGTCATATTCTTCGTTTTTCATATGTTCATGTTATGATATACTTATATATATCTAGCACAAAAATGATAGTATTATGAATCTCTGGTCTATTTTTAGGGACCAGTCCTGGAGTTTATGCTCAAGATCTCATCAGAGAATGTGAAAAACTTGTCTCTGATTCCGATGACAATTGGATGAACCGACCTCTGGACCTACTTAATCTCGGTGTTTCTCAAACGCGGTCTCTTGGTTCCTCAACAGTTTTGATTGCTAAATTAGATGGTGAGGCTCTTCACGTGGCTAATATTGGAGACTCGGGATTTATTGTACTACGCCATGGTTCGGTTTACAAAAGAGGTTCCCCTATGCTCCACGTATTTCATTTCCCCATTCATATTGAAAGAGGCGGTGATCCCTCTCATCTCGCAGAGGTATGTATATATGTTGAAGTAGTACTTAAGAATAGAAGTATAATTTTTTTTGTACTTATTCAGGTATACCAAGTTGAGTTAGAAGAAGAGGATGTGATTATAACTGCAACAGATGGACTTTTTGACAATCTATATGATGAAGAAATATCATCCATAGTCTTGAAGTTGCTTGCAGCTGATAGGAAACTCGAGGTAAATATATATATATATGTCAGTTAATGTATCATGATGTATAGTTTCAGAAACAAACGTATAGGAGTATAATATACTAGTATATTCTTTCTGGTTTTTCAGGAAATTGCAGAATTGTTGGGAAGAAAGGCACTAGAGGTGGGGGGATCGGGATTATCCAGAAGTCCGTTTGGCGATAATGCTAAGGCAGCTGGATATGTAGGATACACGGGAGGGAAGCTTGATGATGTTACTGTTATTGTATCTCTAGTCAAAAGACAATCCAAGTCTCAAATATATATGTGATTTCGCTGTACGTACGGTTTTGTAATATCAGAGAGAGCAAATTGACATGCACACAGACAGAACAGAAGTCATATATATGTATATACTTACTTGGAATTGAAAACAGGAATGCATGGAAATGACTAGCTAGCTTGTGGTCTTATTAAATATGTAAAAATATATAAAAAAATTAACTCTTATTAATTATGGTTTAATTTTCTTTAAAAAAAAACTTGACCTTGACCATAATTTTAAAAATGATATAATGTTTTCTCCTTCATATTTATACTAATAGAAGACCACTCAAACACTATTTTCAAATCAATGTGGGATAAAAACTTAACTTTCCTTATCCCACATTGGTTTGAAGATAATTTTTGAGTGACATTCAGGTAGTATAAATATGAAAGATAAAATATTATATCTTTTAAAAATGAAAATGAACATAAGTTCAAAAAATTCATCCGAACTAAGAAATACATTATTCGTCCAAAAATATAAAAGTCATTATACATATAGATTCTTTAAGAAATTTATATATAAGAACGAAATTAAACTTTTCTCATGGTAAAAAATAACGATATTTCTCAATCTAATGGATTAATCCAATTAATATTACTTCATAAAACTACTACATTATTCGTAAAACTATTGTAATTCCATTAATTATGTTTACTCGTTTTTTTATTTTTATGAATCCCTTATTATTATTGTTGTTGTTGTTGTTAAGTGAGAGTGGGGAAAGTTTGAGATTGAAATAAATGTTTTGGATTGTTGATTCGGTTGGAGATGACTGACTTGACAAGGCAGGCAAGCAGACGGTCATGAGGGGGCTATTACCTGCTTTGGCTGGAGATGGCCTTATAGCCACTGACTGCCTGCTTCCCTCATAGTCATAGGATATATATATATATATATATATATATATATATATATATATATATATATATAGGAAGTTTATATTAATTTGAATCTGCTTCGTTCACTTCTTTTTTTCTTTTCGTTGCAGCTTCTTTCGCTTATTATCATGTAATTAATGTACCATCTGCGGAACTAAAGCGAGCTAGAGTCGAGACCTCAGTCTTGCATGCACTTTACAAATCATCTAAATGCATTCTATAAATGATATATTCATAGCTAGAGCAACAGCAAAAAATAGACACTATTCGATGGAAATAAAATGCTAAAAACGGGTGAAGAATGGGCAATTAGATAAAAATAGAACATTATGAGCAAAAGTATAATTTTGTAAATATTAGATTGGAAGTACTAAAAATTCATTATGTGCGAAAGAAAAATCCAAATTGAGAAAGAAAATGCAAGAATAGAAATAAATCACAATTCTCCAATAAAATAAGCTCGTTAGACTCGAAAGTGGTTAAATATATATATACCCGATGGGACTGATCCCCTAAAAAATTGCAATGTAGTCATAAATGTTGTATAAATCACTTTCACTCCTCCACAAAATCATCATCATTTACCCATAAAAAGATTTTCAAAATTTGAATATTTATGGATCAAAAAGTGCTGACTCGAGTTTTGTAAGGTGGAGACGACACCGAAAGTTGATGGGCATAGCGTGCCTTGGGGGCCCTTAACCAACCACGCTTTTAAGCTCGTTTAATTCTATCAAAGAGCACTCTCACAAATCATAACAATACACGCCAATTGGAATCTTACAATCTTTATCTTTCACGAGTGGGCATATAGCATCATGTAGTGAATGATTTTAGGGATTTTTGCATGTCATCCCCCAGAAAAAAATTATTTTTGTACTTCCCCCCCTATAATTTAAAAAACATGACAATACCCCCTATAAGTTGATAAGTAAGTGCACTTTGCCCTCTGATCAATATTTGTTGGATTTCAAATTGTAGAAATGTAAATGTGGGGTTTAGTGCAATATTTATAATCTTTTAGAGGGCTAAGTGCACAAAATGTTATTAATTAATTTAAGTTATTAGAATGTTAATATTTCAAAGCATATTTTCATAGAATTACTTACCTTGATATCACATCGTAATCTAATTTTAGTCTTAATTATAACATATTTTTTATTTTAATTATTTTACTTTCAAATTTCTTTGATTTGATTAAAATATCTTTAGTATAGAGATGATTTATTTGTAAATAAATAAATAAATATTTAGGACTAATGAAAATTTTGTTAAAACAACTTCTAAATTTGAAATTTTGTACAAAAATATAACTAAATATTTTTTTTTCAAATTGCAATTCACATTTGGATACTTTAAAATTTTGTGTACTTAACCCCCTAAAAGTTTTTTGTTATTGCACAACCCTGAGTGACGTTTTTATCCTTTGAAAATTACTTAAAAATGACCAGGGGCAAAGTGCACTCATTTGTCAACTTCTAGGGGGTACTATCAAGTTTTTACAATTATAGGGGGAAAATGCGAAAATAAAACTTTTCTGGAGGGTGATGTACAAAAATCCCATAATTTTATTAAGAAATATCCCCATTATAATTTTTCTAGTATTTTTTTTAATTAGTGAAAAATAATTATATCTCTTAATAAAAAAATATATTAGATTATAATCAAATTATAAATGAAAATCATTTCAATCTTAGAGTGTAACGTTTTCAATTAGAAATAAATTCTAATTTGTCCATTTTGGGGTAAATGCAAAATACTCTATTGTGTTATGCTAAACATGTGCAAAAAAATTACCCTATGAATTTTTTTTGGCCCAAAATCTCCTTGTACTTTCAGAAATCATGCATAAAATAGTCAATTTGTAATGAATAGATCGTTCTGGATCGACACATTTGAATAAATTATTTTTAAAGTATTTCATGTCGGTCAAACCTCACGTGAAATATTTAAAAATAGTTTCCTGAAATATAAAGATTCAAAACGACCTATTTCTCACAAATTAGATGTTTTATGTAGGATTTTTGAAAGTACATGGAGATTTTGTGCAATAAAAAATTTACAGAGTAATTTTATACTTATTTCAATTTTCCTCGCCAATTTGAAAGCTTTGGATTGAAAAGTTGATTCAACTTCCGCCGCATAGACCAACGGACAGAAAGCGCAAATCCGAGAAAGTTGGTGGCGTGGGGAAAGGACCTTTGGCCAGCCAATCATCCTAAACTTTAGCCTTTTTCACAATTTGAAAAGTGATTATGAAAAAAAATCTGATTATGTGAACGTTGTGTTTTTATGTTTATCGAGTTGAACGATAAGTATATTATTACATACTCCCTCCGTCCCACTTTTCTTACTCCTATTTCTATTTTGGGACGTCCCAAAACATGACTCCCTTTCTCTCTCAAAAATTAAAAAAGTTTACTTTTTTAACAAAGTGCCTAAAACTCCGTGCCCAACCTAAAGGGACCAAAATTAATGGGACGGAGGGAGTAAATTATTATATATTATAAAAACAAAAGAACTATCAAGATCAGCAAATTAGAAAAATACACATGGATGGGTGAGATTGGAGCTAAGATTTCCTAATCGAGATTTCAACTTTTATTACAAGACTAGAACCTCCTCATAAACACAAAAGAAGCACAACTTAAATGGCAGTAGACGTCTACAATCAAATTCTTAGTCAACATACACCTCTGATTTGACGTATATTTAATTTTAAATGTAGTTATTGAAATGAAATTACTGTAAATGAAAATTGATATACTACATTTTAAATTGGTTTCAAGGATCACTTATTATTTATAATAATCATTGCAAGAGAGTTGAGAGTATTCACCGACCAACGATCGATAATGAAGCATGTAATAAAGCAAATTCCAAAATCATTACCAGCAGCACTAATAATGACTAACCCAGCCAACATATAAAACCCTAAATAGACTTCCACGTGTCTCATTTCCATCATACTCTACCAACAACTCTATTTTCTTTTCAAATTCAAATTCAGTTTACAAAACTCAAATTAACTAATAACTAATGGAGTTGATAGCAAAATCGAATTTAGACGAAATAAGAAAATCTCCAATAAAAGATCCCCCAAACCCCTTCTTTTGCACCATTGCTACGCACCTTCTCCAATGAAATGTTATGTTATTGAGTTGTAACACAAATATTGTATTACAATATTTAAGTTGTAAAAATAGTACTGATATTAATTATTAGGTAATTTTTAATAATTATGTTTTGATTAATTAATTTATAATTTCAAGTCATATTTTCAGGAAACTCGGGGTAAATTCATTGGTACTCAAAATCGTCAAGTACAAAGTTAACAATAAATCTCGGAAGTTCAGTAATATGGAGGGAATTCTAAGAGCTACTATATAGCTAAAACATGAGCGACATAAAACGTAGGAGACCTCTTTAGGGCATCTCCAACCCGGGCTGGGGGGTGGGTCGATTTGGGCCAGCCCGCCAGCCGCGGGTTGGAGATGATACTGGGCGGTCCATTTGGACCGCCCAGGTCTGTGGGCTGGGCGATTTATCGCCCAGCCCACAGCCCTCGGGCTGGGACGCGCTAATCAGCGCGTCCCAGCCACATTGCATCAGGTGGCGCCACTTGGCGCCACCTGGTGGATTTTCTTTTTATTTTTATTTTTATTTTTTTAATGTTAAAAATTATTGTAACAATTGGGATTTGAACACAAAACCTTATTGTGAAACTTGACTTCCTTACCATTTGAGCTACATCACTTTTATTGAACTTTTAGTATAAATTAAAATTTATAAATTATAGAAACTTGTAGCCAAATTTATTTATAAATTAGATAATTAACTCAAATAAATATTTTTCACATTATGAATGAAAATGAACTCAAATAAAATTAGATAATTAACTCAAATAAATATTTTAAAATTATATATTTGTCTATGAAATAATAATTTATTTAGCCACATTTAAAATTTAATTTGAAATATTTTAATTTTATTTAAACCCTAATATAGCATTAATGTTCAATGTATAATTGAGACAAAATGTAGAAATACAATTTTGCATTAAATTACTCCAAATACTTGTACACATACTAGGATACAACAAAAAGAACTTGCGAAAAACTTGTTTGGAGGAGGGTCATCGAATCCAGGAAACAACCCTTTTGATTATTTTCCCAACGCCTAATGATTGTTGTTTCCATCATTGCATTTTTCTTGTTGTTTACTTTTGTTGTATTGTTGCATTTTCAATGTTGTCTTCATCATTGCAATTTCGTTGTTATTTTCATGTAATCCTTGTTGTTTTTCTTGTCCCGAATGTAATATTATTATTTTATTATCATTGTCTCTAAAATTAATTATTATGCATTTTCATATTTAAATTAATATTACTTATTTTTAAAATAATAATAATAATAATAATTATTATTATTATTATTATTATTATTATTATTATTATTGGTACTACTACTACTATTATTATTATTATTATTATTATTATTATTATAGATAATATAGGTGAGAGTGGGGAAGGCTTTTTTTTTAATTAATTGGAGGAGATAGCCCTACCGGTTGGAGATGATACTCAGGGGGGTGCAGATTCCCCGGGTGGAGATTGACACCCCAGGGCTGTAAATAGCCCTACGGGTTGGAGATGGCCTTAGAGAATTAACATTACACTTTCAACGCCTAATATAGTTAAAAATGACTCATTGAGATTAGTTATTTAATTCTAAAACTTGTAAATAAATAACTTTTTGTTCGAAAAATTGCAAGATACTTCCTGTGTTATGTGAAATGTTTGTTGCATAAATTCCCATATATACAATATAATTGGCCAAAATTCACATGAGTTGGTGGTTTCAGGCCAAATATCTAATGGTACAGGGGGATTTTATACGATTTCAATAAAGGATTTCGTGTTAAATATTTAATAGCATAGATAAATTTCACATAAAAAAATCATGTAGATTTTTGTATAACACGATCTACACTATTATGATATGAGTATAAAAAATATCATTCACACTTGAAAAGTATTAAAATTTTAACAAATTTATTTTCTTCATACTCTTATTTTTCTCCAATTTTTTTTATTTGTTTTTGAATATTTCATAACAATTCTAAAATAGGATTTTACTGTCAAATAAATTTTCAAATTAAATATTGATTTGATAACGCAAATTTTCTATCACTAAACAAGTAAATACTTGAAGTGTCGTTTTTCTAGAATATCAACTAGGGGTGGGCGTTGGGTTAGGGTAATCCAAACTCGACCCGTCCCGTTTTTAAAATATCCGAATGGGACGAGTGTTTTTTGGGTTTGGGTACCCGAACTTGAATACCCATATTTTATTACGGGACGGGTTTGGGATTGGTCTGTTCAACCCCGAATACCCGAACCCGCCTATATAATATTATTATTATATAATTTATACATTTTAGTTATATAATTAATTAATTAACATTATCTAATAAATGAAATTTTTTACTTTATGCTAATATTCCTTTTAAATATTTCATTAGTTATTAGTAATCAATATTATGGGTCATATAATGATTTTAGACTTTCAGTTATTTTAGAAATGTATATCTTTTGCGTAATTTAAGTGTGGGCTTGGATAAATTATTTTGGTATAACTATAGATAGTATTTGGATTGGATTTTTCTTATTGAGAACTCAATGTTGATTGTATTCTATCATTTGTTCATTATATGATTTCACTTTGTGATCGTATTTGGATATATTTGAAATAGTCATTATGATGAATTGATGATTTGTTTAATGTAATAATGGTTAAATGTTATACGATTTAGCAAAAGAAAAATGACGAAATATAATTACGTAATATTTTAATATTATTTTGTTAGGTGGATGAAAAATTGATGAATAAAAATAATATGGGACCCGTAATCCCGTCCCGCAATAATTTGGGTACATGTTTCCGGGTACCCGAATTATTACGGGGCGGGTTTGGGATGGAAGTGTCAATCCCGAAATTTACTATACTTATATCTCTAGCCCCGAACCCGTCACAAACCCGCCCCATGCCCACCCCGCCTAACCATATCAAAATTAAAATGAAAAAAAATTAAATTAATTATTCCTCTTTAAATAGGCACTATCAGGTATAAAATTACAACACAACGGCTCAGAGAGAATACCACTAACACTCATACGTCCTCCTTTCTCTCTCTCTCTCTCTATATATATATATATATATATATATTGGCAGAAAATAAAAATAGAAATGGCAGTAGTAATCTGGAGCAGACTTCCTGTATTGTGCATGTTATTCGCTTTCTTATTGTCCGCTCCCGTGGGTTCGGCGAAGAACGCTGCGCCGGCGCCGGCGGTGGACTGCTCGAGCCTGGTATTGACGATGGCGGACTGTCTTTCTTTCGTGACGGAGGGGAGCACGACGACGACACCGGAGGGTACTTGCTGTTCAGGTCTGAAGACTGTGCTTAAAACAGACGCCGAGTGCCTTTGCGAGACTTTTAGAAACAGCGCGCAATTAGGAGTCACGCTAAACATGACTAAGGCATTGGCTCTTCCCTCTGCCTGCCACGTGTCCGCTCCTTCTGTTAGCAACTGTGGTTGTATGTATTGTTGGCTTTATTTTTCAATTTTTTTTTCTGTGCGCCTCGGATTTTTATTTTTTTTTCTTTTAATAAAATTAATTATTGTTTTTTGCAGTGAGTGTTGGCACTGGTGCTGCCCCAGGTACATAGAGATCTTATTAATTGTTGGTTTAATATACTAGTTTTTTCATTTCATCTCTGTTCCATTTTGAGCCTTTGAATTTGTTGGATTGAATCTGCATTTAATCTCCGTTTCCCTTTTGTGTTTGGGAGGATTTAATATGAAATGAGTCTGGAATGTTCTTTTCCTTTATGTGTGCAGGTAATTAATTAATTTTATTTACTCGGCTTCTTCTGTCACTTGAATTTAATTGATTTACTCTCTGGATTAGGTCCAAAAATAGTTTAAAATGGAAAACTTAAAATGAAACTAGAAAATTAAAATACCCACGCGACCCGGACCCAAGACCTTTACCATTGGGGCAAGAACTTATTCAGTTGAATGAATGGTTGTGACTCTAAATCTGACATAAAAAAAAAGTCGAGACTGAGATTTATTTTGAGAGATTTTTACTTGTTTGCTGTTAATTTTGGTGTCACCTTGAACTTTTTCCTTTTGATCAACCAGTGAACTTAAAGAAAGTATTTGGATCCTTGGATTGATTGATCATGTGCACATAATATGCACAAAGTATTTTTACTAAAAATTGCATCATATTTTTCTGCTTTCTTTTCTTGGAATCGACATTGATTATATACGACATAATTAAATCTCCTAACATGGTCATATATATACTCTTTTGCCGCAGCTCTTTCTCCATTGGCGGTAGTGTCTCCTAGCTCGGTCGCAGGTGCACCAACTGCAGCTAATGAAGTTGCTCCAGCACCTGCTCCGGGGAGCTCGGGTTCTTCTGCACTCACCACATCCGTCGAGTTGCTCGTTTTTGGCACATTATCTCTTGCTTTGTTCTCATCTGTTTTCTGAAATGAGAGGTGTGCGTGCTAATCGGGATTGATCCTTGTTATGTTTGTTAATTATATTATTTTCTTGGAGTTGATCTATTTTACTTATGATATTTGAGTCCAGGGGTACATTAATTACATAAATCTAATACAGTATTTGATAACTTAGCTTACTTCAAAAAGCTTTTCAGTGTCTTGTGTAGGCTTGATTTTGAATCTTGACACCACTGTTTTTTCTTCATGTTGTTTATAAGAAGAGTACGATCGATCTACACCTACATCTACATCTACATTTACATCTACTATATATATTTATCCTAGAAGATTTCTTGGATTAGAAAATAACTTAGGTTTGAAGTCTGCTACTCCTACAATATTTATTACCAAAAACAACTCCCTAAATTCCATATCATGATCTGGTTATGTATGAATATTGGTCAATAATTATTAAAATACCACCGACTCATATGGAGAGAACAAACAACATCATGTCATGTTGGAGACCAAAATATGGTGATGGCAATCATCAACATATAGTAGTAGTATAACTTTTCATCAACAAGAAACATTAATTGGGGAAAACCAAAAGAAAAATGGATATAAAACCACAACACCAAGAAACAAAATAAATGCACTTATGTCAAACTTTGTTTAATTTACATATGGAAAATTCACAAATATTCTCAGTCTCAACTTACGATGACTTCGAGAATCACGGTAGGTAGAAAGGAGGAACACGTGGCAGTCAGCAAATCAAACACAACATGACTTCGAGGAACACGATGATTGAAACCCTTAAAACGATCTAAGGCTCCAACTTAGGAGCCAAAGTCATGATGGCGTCTCCCACAGAGAGGAAGATCTTATCCTCTCCGAGTGTGTTGGCGAAGTCAGACGCGTGGAGCTTGTCGAGCACTACCTGGCCCGGATTTGCTATAACAAACTGTACATGAAAACGAGTGAGTTCATTAACTTTTTAACTATAATAATAATACTCTTCGTAAATTACCTTGATCTCTCTCTTTAGTAGACTCTTGTACAAATCTTCCAAGGCATGAATGCCACTCGTATCTATGTCAGTTACAGCTGAAAGAGAATCTTCCAAGACTTAGTTTTGCATATATATAATTTGGTTTCGATATGGACAAAAATCATATATACGAATCCTTACGTGACATTTCAACTATCAAAAACTGGATTCTTTGTTGACTGTTTGCCTTAAGCTGTTCCTCTTCATCGGCAAGCAATCTCAATATCCTGAAAATTGGTTAATCATTATATTATTATTTATCACATCGATCGAAAACAAAAATAAAAGCTCAACCATACCTCTCCCTTATGTAATTAGAGTTGGAAAAATAGATGGCAGAATCAACTCTCACGATAAGAACACCAGGGACCTTAGCTGCTTCTGGGTACTGCTGAATGTTCCTATAAACTGAAGTTCTTGGAATTTTACCAAGTACTGCAGTACGTGGCCTCGTAACTTGAAGAAGAATCTTGGCGAAAGATATAGAAACCTGTTATATAAATCAAGAATTATTCAATATTTCAAGTTATCAAGTTCAAGAACATAGATAAAACAAAACAAAAAAAAAAAAAACAAAAAATGGTTACCGCAATCAAAAGGCCAATCTCAACTGATACGAAAACAACCCCAAAGAAGGCTCCCATGCAAGCAACAAAATCAAATTTATCAATCCTCCATATTAGAACCATCGCATCATAGTCGAATAATCCTACAACAGCTGATATGATGATTGAAGCCAATATGGCGTTTGGGGTGTACTTGAACAATGGAGTGATCACTTCAAGAGTTAGAAGCACAACCAAAGACATCACAATGTTAGATACAGCAGTGTTACATCCAGCCATGTAGTTAACAGCAGACCGCGAGAAAGATCCTGTCAAGGGGTTACAAGTGTAGTTTTAGTGATGGAAAATGAACAACAAATATTCACAGGAACCAAGCATAGCCTTAAAGAAAAGAAACGGGAAAAGGGCATGTGTTTGACTTACCGGTGGCTACATAACAAGAAGTCATTGAGCCGACGACATTCATTGTGCCTAATGCTATCATTTCTTTGTTACCATCTATTTGATAGTCTTTCATTGTTGCAAAGGTTCTACCAATAGCCACAGCTTCCTGTGATTTAGATATACCAAATCAGTAAACTATATTGAATTGTGTTTACTTTAGGAAGAGAAAGTGTAAACTTTTTGCTTACTGTTAGTGCAACCATCCCGGCCACAATTCCGATTCTGAAACCTGTGGCAAGATAGCTGCCGGTAAAGTGGATGTCATCCAGAGATGGAGGGTTGATGCCTCTTCGAATATGGTTGACCTTTAAATATGGTAATAGTTCTTTTTATGTCAGATCAAGTGACTAATGAGTTTAAGAAGTCATGTTTTAAAAAAAAATAAAAAGAATACCACACTTACAATTTGGACTCCTTGCTTGTCCGCGCGGGTGATATAAACACAGAAGGTCGAAATGATAACCGAAATCAACGGAGCTATAGCAGGCATCCAAAATAGTTTCTTGTTCCTTTTTGCCTGATCCAAGAAAACTTTCCGCAAATTTCAGGAATAGAAACATTAATTTAATTAACAGAAGGAAATTAAATTAGACTTCTTCTCACAAGGTATTTGGTAAAGAGTATGAATGCCAAGAACGTCACTCCTATTAATATAGTCTGCCAGTTCCACTGCAAGGCAAAGATAAATACTAGTCACAAATTATAAAGTAGGCTAGCTGCGATGTCATAATGAATAATGATGGATGTAAAGTAAATCTCACCCCATGATGCACAGTAGTCCATACAGAACGCATCACAGAAACTATATCAGAGTTCTTGGTAAAATCTTTAGTCTTTATACCGAGCAAACCTTTGAGCTGTTGAAGACTAATGGTAATGGCTGCTCCCGCCATAAATCCGACAATGGCTGCGTGAGATAGGAAGTCAATCAAGAAGCCCAACCTGCCAAAAATACCAATAAAACTTGAGTGGTGATTATGTATAGTGCTTATGAGTTATATATGACTAAGAAAATTAATAAACCAATACCGGAAGAAACCAAGTGCAAATTGAGTGAGTCCAGCAAAGAATGTAGCGGTAAAAGCGAGGCGCTGGTACTCTACTTTATTCTTAGGATCAATCTCTTCTTGAAGCATACTCCCAAGCAAGAGAGACACCACGGCCACAGGTCCAATAGCAATATCTCTTGAGCTCCCCATGAAAGCATAAATCAGAGGTGGGACAAAACTACTATCTGCAACAATATATTTTAGTTAATTTAATGATCATAATTTTGCATGTACGTACTATATTTACTATAGTTACTTACATAGCCCAAAATTGGGTTCCAAATTAGCAAGTTTGGCATAACCAATGTCCTGAATGGTGGGGCATGAAATTAGTTAAATGATTGATAAGAAAATCAAATCAAATCAAATCAAACTTTTTTAATTAATTATTGGATTCTTTTATTACCTGAGGAATGCAGAGACTAGCAATGGTGAGTCCAGCAATTAGATCACCTTTGAACATGGAAAGCTTGTAACGTCTACCCCAATCAACAATCGGGAATATGGCTTCAATACCGAGCAATAATTTCCTTGATTTTGATTGGTCCTTGAAAGGTCGCAGAGGATCGTCATGAAAGAAGGTCTCCTTGAAGGTGAATTTGAACTCCTTGAAAAGGCTTTGCTTAGGTGGCACTCCCACCTTGTATGGTTCGTTATTTGCATGGCGACGCGAAGAAACTGCACTTCCGATACCACCCTCGTCCTCAACGCGATTGCTACCCATTGCAGCAGGAGAAAGAGATCACCTGAGATGAAAATAAAAAACAAAAAGTAAGTAACACCATTAATGATCAAATGTCCATTGTTTTTTCAGTACAATGATTTACAAATGAGAATAATAATGTACACTGATTTCACCAAAAGAATTTATCACTTTGAAAGAAAGAAAGCTACAATGTCAATTACCAGGAACTAGTATGCAAGAAGAGCTAGCTGAGAGATATTCAATGAGATAAGATCAAGGAAATTAAAGGTTATATATATATAAGGTGCTAGAATCTAAAGTCAACTGTATAATTAAGCATGAAGGAAGAACATGTCGTCCCAAATAGAAATGAATCTAGATCACATACAAACTACATTCAGATATATATTTACCTAAAAGATTGGTTTTGGATATGAGTAGGATAGGAAAATAAAATATAATATTGCTGAATAATTGTAAGAATAAATAAGTTCGTGATTAATACTAATAACTTTGGGTGCGAGAGTTGACTTTAACAAAAGATATATGGCCTCAAAAAGCTTATTAATATTAGTCTACTGCCTCCCTTTCATTTTCTTACATTTAATTAGTTTGCTAATTACTTTTGGTTTAAAGTCACTAATTAAGATTCCCCTGTAATGAATAATGATGTCGTCTCTCACTGAATAAATAAACCCTGATCGATCTAGAGCACAATGTCTGGTCACCACGCTCAGCCGATCATATACGTGTATTGACTGACTCTTCACTTTATTGAAATGTCAAATAAATTGAAGGAAAGTACTAGTATTAAACCTTTAATAAATTAAATTGGCAATGATTTAATTTGGAAACAAGTACTGTAACAACTTGTGTAATTACTACATCTGGGAGGAGAAGATTTATAACAATGTGTATCTACAACTGCATGCACTTTCAAGCATTCCTGATATTTAACACACAAGAAGAAGGGAAATTCTATACAGAAACAGAAAAAATTTCCACAACAATATTAACATTATAGGGTATTTTCAATGGAAGAAGCCATAAGAAAATTTGAAAATTTAAGGGAAAAAAGGCTAAAAATTCAAATTAAACTATTACACTACACTACATGTAAACTTTGTACTGGGAATGTTAGGATACTATACTACTACTTTTAGAATGACAGGAAAGCATTGATAAATAATAATATTTTTTAATGAGATTGTTATACTCTTTCTTGAATATATATACATTAATTATGAGCTTATTAATTTTTTTATCTGACAGGGGATACTTTACTGAACACCAAAGGTTAGACCATTAATTCTATCCTTGCTTGAGGTACTTACAATACAACCTAATTGGAATTGTCAATGCAGCTAGCAAACACTTCTTAATGAAAAAAAGATTGTTGTTTGACTTCTTTTTTAGCTTATTTATTAGTAAATTATCTTCTTCTAATCCATAAATCATAGACAAGTGGGTCCTTGGAAACTTATGTCATTTAATATGTGCAATAAGGAATGAAATGCAAAAGCACCCCATGTGCTTTGTTTAATTCTCGAAAAAGCCCTTTGATAATTTTTTATTATCACACAGCACTCAAAATGGACAACGTAAATAGGGATTGTCAATTTTTTAACGAAGGTTAGATGATGGATTATCAATTCACTTCCACCACCTGAACGCGATCATCTTCCTAACTGGAATAACTGAACAGTAAATTAACATCGTTGAAAAATGATACTAATTGTATATCATAAGTTTCCTTATGGATCAGTTTCGGCCAGTTTCCACCAAACCACGAAACTAGGCCAGAACCAATCCAACTCGCATTTGGACGAGACCCAAGTACACAACCCAAAATAAAAATAAAAAATCTATTAAAAGTCATTGATTTGACCTACTTTCTCCTCCAAAACCCATCATTTAATCTCAATCCAAATCATATCTCAAGTTTTCAAAACCCTTGAAATCCTACACTCAAACTCAATCCAAATCCCATTGCAAAGTATTCGCCCAATATTTTTTAAAAAAAAAAAAACCATTGAGGGCAGGTCAAAACCGATCCATATACACCCTACGATATCCAGCTTAAGAAATTACTAATCGGAAAGATAATGTAGAACATTGCTGTCACTACACGTACATATTTCTTACGCAAAGCTGATAGGTAAGGGTTCTGCTGATTAAGCTACAGAAATTAAAAAAAAAAAAGAAACAAGTGAAGAAGGAGACAGACTCACATTCCGTCCAGGTTCAGTGAATCTTGAACCCGTTGAAACCTTCACAGGTTCAATAATACCTTTCTTCAAATAATTAATATGATCATAAACATGATTTTCTAGCTATTTGTTTAATGATTAATTTCATTATCAAATGAGAAGGGGGGAATGCATATTACTATCCGATATCTCGGAAACCTGCAAAAAACTACCCTGTGAAATTTTTGTTTGCACCAGACTTGTGTTTTCAAAAAACCCTGCAAAATTACTTTCATTCTCCATTAATCATTGACACCGTTAATTTTTAATTTGCAGGGTTTTTGAAAACACAAGCAAGTCTGCTAAAAAAAACACTGTCTTTAACCCTATTTAATTTGCTGAAGGCACCAAGTGTGGGGTAGAAGAACATATATTTTTAATCAATTGCGTAGGAAGTCATGGATTTGTATTTTACTTAACTAACTTTTTTACTCCAGTAACAAGAAAAAGGTCATTGGATTTTTGCAATTTGTTACTAATTTTGTCCCAAATTTTTTTATCCTTCTCATAAACTTGACAAAATTTTTAAGTATTATAATTAATAATCTAATTAATTAATTTTAATAATAATTTGATAATATTTTAATATGTTTAAAATGTAAAAAAATTTACTTAATAAGTCACTTAAAATATTAAAAAGTTTGACTTTATATTGTAGCAAATAGAGTAAACATTTTCAGACGGAGGGAGTATTATTTTTATATACTACGGCGGGATCTCCTATTTGATTTCCTTGCCTTTTTTGATATTATTTTCTTTAATTTTGTCTATAAATATTAAATAAAAAATATAGTTTTACTAATTAAATAAAAAAATATAGTTTTACTGATTTAAGAGATTAAAAATGCTCTAATAGCATGTTTGGTAGTAAAAAATAGTGAGGGGAAAATGAGAATGGAAAAGGAAAAGAAACTAGTTTTTATCTACATGTTTGGTTGTCGGAAAAATAATTTCTTACAGATGTCTTGTTATATCTTTGTTTTATTATGAATATTTTCAAAATTATAAATGATACTAAAATTGTTTGCAAAATCAAAATTGTCGTAATAATCTATAGCAAATTTAAAGTACAAAATGAATTATGGAATCAAATAAAAACTAACAATAATGAAATAATGAAATTAAAAATAACTTTAAAAAAATCACTGCTATTGTATAAACTTTATTATAAATTAAATTGACTCTATTGTATATTTTTTAAACACAGAAATTATAGCAATTCCAAAAAATAACAAAAAAATATTTTATTTATGGTGAGTTCATTTGAATTTCTAAATTAGACACGCTTACTAAAATGATTCAGATAAAATAATTCTGAAAATACAAAAACAAAAAGAAAATATCTACATATTATAAAGTAAGAATTTCCTAGGATTTTTCCACCAAATTGGTAGGACATTTATATAATATAAGTTTTTTTGGACATTAAGAAAATAATATTAATAATGTTAAATATAAGTTATTTTATATCGAATAATTTTTTTTATATGTTGATAAATTAACTTAAGTTAAAATCAAAATAAAATTTGTTTAGGTTCTTCATAAAAATAAAATAATTTTTTTAAATAATTTTTTGTTAAAATGAGAAACTTATATGGATAACTCTTTTTTCTTAAAAAAACCTAATTATTTAACTTTTCAAAGAACATTGAAATGCCCCCTAAAAAGCAAAACAAACAAACAGTAAGTTCACAGGGGATATTTTCTTTTTTTTTTTAAATTAACTCAGGGGATATTTGATGAACATAGAGTTTGGATCAATCTATCCCTTGTTAGAGGTATCTAGAATTACAGCATTTAAATTATCTAGTTTTTAATTCAAAATTTGTAATGTTCGAATCGGGGGCGGACCGGTCGCCCCCCAAGAAAATCTGGAAGAAACATTTTTATAGATGTATTTGTCAAGCATATACAAATGTAATCAGTGGTGCAGTGGATGATGCACTACTTTTCCAACAAGGAGGCTTAGGTTTGAACCTCCTAATCTTCTTAGTTGTTATTTTTTTTAGTTATAATCTATTTCTCTTTCTTTCTTTCAGTTTATTATAAATATATGGACCAATTTATAAACATTAACGTGGCATGTGTACTAACAATAATTTATTAGTGTCTTAATTATAATCATCATATTTTATGATAAAAATATTTGATTTTATAAAATGCATTACAATAAAAAAAAAAGTTCTAATATTAATTTTGGTATTTTTTTACAGAACTGAGTTTATATTGTAAAAATGTTTATGTGTTTTAAGATTATTCAATATATATCTTGAACCATTTGTAGAATGAAACTCTTTAAAAAAAATTGCTAATATATTTTTCACCTTTTATTTGATAAATATACAAAATTACGTATTTTCATTAAGTTGTCATTTTATCTCAATAACAAAAAAAAATCAAGTTTACTATAAAAAAATCTCCCCCCCCCCCAACCAAAAGCCTCTAGGTTCGCCCCTGATTCGAATAGCTTCAGATTGAGCTTCATTTCCTGATTCGAATAGCTTCAGATTGAGCTTCATTTTTTTGTAACTTCAAAAATACTTTTATATCTTTATATTCTGAAAAGCTCAAATGGCCCGAAATTACCAAAAAACACAAAAACAAAGATACATCGATCTGAATACATTTTTATATTTTCGATCCCACAAAACTTCAATTGGATCTTTATATTTTCTCAAACTCATATTTTAATTTTATTCAAACCATGTTTAATATCTTTTCTCGCTTTTAAAATTTTGAGAAATGAAAAATATATGCAGACAGTTTCTTTTCAGGTGATTAAATAATTTCTTCTTCGAGCAATATATAACTTTTATGTCTAGAAGTGGGACCATTGGTGTGATTACGTATTTAAAGGACAAGATAATTGATGAATGCTTTTCCATAGAACCTGATTAATTATATTTTCAATGTGTTCCAGATTTTTTATTCTCATTTTCTCTTAAACTCTCCGAATAATTTCTCTAAAATAAGGCTGTCTTTCTTAATATATAAGAGCTTGTTTGATTGGCATCTCCCAAAAAAAACTCGTGCTTGAGAAAAGCGAGACAAACATCATTTCTACTTTCTGAAATAAATTTTTCCTCTTTCAGTTTTCCCAAACTACTATTCCAAAAGCCAAACAAATTAAACAACAAATTTCTAATATTTTATAAAAACTTACATAAGCTCTACTTTGATTGACATAAAATAATTTTTCTCTTACACAACTTATCTCACATAACAAACATGATTTGACATAAAGTCTTACATATCTTACACCTACAACCTAAACTCTTCTAAAACAATTACATCCACCTTAATTATTTTTCAAAACCACTATCTCAAAATTCAAACAAACAACATTATGCAAATCGAGATTATTTCACAAACTTCCACCACTCTCAGACACTAATCTCCCACATGCCAAACAAACAGGCCATAAGTCTTTTACCCCATCTAATTTCCTCTTACACAAAATAATGTTATTGTGACCGCTAATTCTCAAGTATGATTAATACTATAAAGAATATAAAGACCTTAAAATTTTACTATTTAGCTTGTTTCTTAAAATCAAATAACGATGCATAACAAACCAAAAAATTGATTTTTTTTTATGATATGTGGCAATATAATCTCTCAAAAGGTGATTGACATGAAATCTCACCCATGGATAAAAAAAAAAAATCATATAGATTTCCGTCAAAAATGTTTCTGATTATTAATCAGCGGAAACAAAAATATGATATGAGTAATTTCGAACTCTTTGCTTCCCTCAAGATCCTCTGAACTTAATTTTCTTAATTTAACAATTTTTTGAATACTTTCCATCATTTAATTAGTTGATGGTAACATACATTAAAAACAAAATTTAATCCATTAAATATATATTTCACCTTTGTTTTTGTACAACTTGTCCGGTCAATGCAAGGATATGCATGGATTCCAAATTGCCAACGCGTAGTGATCTCCTTCAATTCGATTCCATTAATTATCTCAACGGCAACGCATAAATATATATATCTGCATAATAATAAATCAATATATAATATAAATATAATAGACATTTAATTAATGAATTAATTTCAAAGGGGTAAATGCAAAATACTTCCCCATGCTATGCTAAACCTGCAAGAAACTACCCTGTGAAAATTTTTATTGCGCCACACTTCCTTGTGTTTTCAAAAATCATGCAAAAAACACCTAATTTGTAAAAAATAGGTTGTTTTGGATCGACATTTTTCAAGAAATCATTTTAAAAATATATCACGTGAAGTTGTCGGGACCAACTTGAAGTGTTTTAAAATTTATTTCTTGAAATATGTCGATCCAAATGACCTATTTTTCACAAATTGTGTGTTTTTTGCAGGATTTTTGAAAACACAAGAAAATTTGGCGCAATAAAAATTTCACAGGATAATTTCTTGCAGGTTTATCGTAACACAAAGAAGTGTCTTGCATTTTCCCCCTCAAGCAAGCAAGCTAGCTAGCTAGCTGTAAACACACGTACAAATACCGTTTCTTCCGCACAACCGAGGAGTCTTAAAATGATCGATGTCGATTAAGCTTTAGAAGAACATAGACTCACTGTGCGTCCAGGTTCAATGAATTTAAAATTAGCAAAGATATAGGAGGTGAACACGTCTGTCTGTGTGTGGGAAAAATTAATCTTCAATAGTTGGTGTTTGGTACAAGTGTGAGGAGGAGGAAGAAGATTAGAGGGAGCGAGAAATTTCCTTTGTTTATTTTCACATGGATGTATTTAATATTGCGTAAGAGAAATTAATTTAAGGATATATGGAATTGTTTCTTTTTTTTTCCTTTCACTATCTTCTTCTTGGAATATTATTGTGTGATTGATATCAAGTATTAATATTCATGAGTTTATCTAATTTATATCACGTGGTGGAAGCCCCTACATTTTGTTAGATTTTATGGGTATTAACCCAATTGGATTGAGCCCAATTGGAATTAAGCCCACAAAATGAGAAATGAATGAAGCTTAGAAGAATGAAAAATGCCTTCATCCCACATGGAGGAAAGTAAGAAGTTTTTTGTCATTTATAATGAAAAAAATTGTATAAGGGTAGGGCCCCTTGGGGGTACCAAGTTTTATGAGGGGAGAAGACGTAGATGACAATGGTTTCCCGCGCGCCGCCGTCCGTCCGATCGACCGGCTCGGCTCGGCACGGTCCGGGTTTGGATTGGGCTTGGGCCTCAACATAACATTATTCTTTTTTAGCCCAAAATTAAAAGCCCAATTTAAAATCCATACAACATTAGATCCGCGTACCACATCCGGTTTCTCCAAACAGCACCTTTCTGCAGCTATAAATAGGAGGAGAATCTGGCCAATTCTCTCATCCCGTTTTCTAGCAATCAAAGCAGAATCCTATCCTCCTCTCTCTATATTCTTCTTTTCTTCTTCTCTTTTCAAGTATTTTATTTGTTAAAGTTCGCTGTGGACTTGTTCTTAGTGCAAAGAAACAAGTATCCGACCGTTGAATCTTGGGAGACCACTGGGACGAACTGTTGCACCTTTGACAGCCCATAAATATTGTCTTAAAGATATTGCATTTGCAAGCCTCGGTCGATTTACGGTTCAGAATTATTTCAGTAAGTACGCTGTTATTAAATTCTGATTTTGTTTGTTCTGCGAGAATAAACTATACTAAGGTTTATAATTAGAGTTAATTATAAATAATTATTCTGTTGGAATAATTTACTATAGTTTTATAATATAAAGTATTTCATAATATTTTATAATTTACTATAGTACTTAGAAATATAAAATATTCTATAGTATTTTATATACACAGATTGTTTTAAACATATTTATCAACACATTTTGTTACTTTGAAATTGGGTTTTTGGGAAGTTAGCTCTTTGTGATATGCAAATAGACAATTTACCTCCTTCTCAAATGAAATAATATGCAATTTAACTTTTTGCTAGTGAATGTGTTGCACACATACTCTATAATGCGATCGAGACTTTATTTTCATGTAAAAAATGATTAATTTAACCTTACATTTGACAACACATGGAGGTATTTGCGTAAATGGACACTTTCCCCCTCTGTGATTTGCGTAAATGAATACTTTAACTTCCTGTGATATTGCATAATGGACATTTTACCACCGTGTAAAAATGTAAAAATCAAGAGGGAGGCAGTGCATTTCTTTTATAAAAATACAGGGAGGTATTTTGCCCTTTTATTTTTCACAGGAAGTTAAACTGCTTATTTAGAATAACGAAATGAGTTAATTTGCTATTCTGAGTTGATGATACTAATACTCTCTATTTTTATTTTAATAACACAAATTACATCATTTCATATTTTTATAGTGACAACTACCAGGAAAATGAAGTATCACAAATTAGGCATGCAACAATTTTCTTCTTCTTCTTCTTATTGTTATTATTATTATTATTACAATTGTTGTCATTATTATACCTGTGAAAATCAATATTATTTTGATAATATCAAGTTGTGGTAATCACCTAATATATATATATATATATATATATATATATATATATATATATTAAATTACATAATATAATTCTATAGTACTGCAATTCTGTAAAATAGTAATTCTTTTTAAAATTGCCTATTGTAAAATTTGGCGATCGTTACTTCCTTATAAATAAAACTACGTTTCATGGGGCCAACCTAATTAATTATACTTAAATCTCTTATTATCAGAATAATGGTTTAAGCCACAATGTTTGCTTTTTCTGTGTGGGACGATGAAGGATCAATTAGAGGATTATGTAATTGTATTAACCCATTTTACATAATCAATAAGGATACTTGGATTTTGAATAGGTTCGATTGAAGTTTCTTTTACTGGTGTGTGGAAATTTTTTAGTCCTTGTGGCGAAAAATGTATTACACGATCATAAATCGTGAAACAGGGATCCACTATATTAAATGATGTGGCGCATTTCATACCATAATATTTAAGAATTTTTCAAACGCCTGATTTGATCTAAATAAGAATTTTTGGGTTCAATCATCAAAGTAAACAGGGTAAGATTTGTTGGTCATCTTTGAGTAAATAGAGAAGCCGTCGGCTTAGAATAGATTTTAGCTGCAGCTATTGACTTAGGACTTTCCACAGCCATACAAAGTTTTTCGTCGACAAGTAGGGTGTCGCATAGCTGACCAACGGCCGCTTGATAATTTTTTTAAAGATTTAAAACGGTCTTTAATTTTGTATCAATTATATTAATTAATAGGTTTGATGTACGACTTATGTTACTTATCTAGATAGTAAATTTTATGTAATTTGTTGAAAGTTAAGTAAAAGTGAATAGTTGGGTTAGTTCCCACGGTCTGGAGAACTCAAGTTCAAATTATCCTTGGAAGAATCTCACACGTAATATGTTTGACGCATCTCGAAATATATTAAGTCAAGTCTAAGACTTGTATATTGAAAAAAAATCAGATATTTTTTATTACTATCAAAGTATAAAAAGGTCGATCCGTTTATCCAACAAATATAAGGGCCCATTTGGATGGATGGATTTTAAATAAGAGGGATTTCAAATGAATGGATTTGAAATTCCAATGATTTGAAACCCATTCATTTGCAATCTCTTGTTTGGATAAATTTTTTTACAAAGGATTTAAAATCCATTCATTTAAAATCCATTGTTTGGTGTATATCATTAGTCTTATTTAAAATTCTCAATCGTGCCTTATAATTTGCTCTATGAGTTAATTCTTGTTTTTGATTTCGGGATAAAATCGTATAAATCGATTTGGGGCAAAATTATAATTTTTGAAAATTGAGGGACCAAAAGTGTAAATTTGGATTTCAGAAAATCTGGGGCCGAATTTAAAATATTAATTTTCTGAAAATTCTAGACTGAATTGGACCTTTGGGTTTTTCGAAAATCTGGGGTCAAATAGCAAATTTTGAAAATTAAGGGACCAAAAGTGCAAATTTGGATTTTTAAAAATCAGGTGCCGAATTGAAAATTTTAATCTTCTGAAAATTATGGACTGAATTGCAGTTCTGATTTTTTTGAAAATATGGGGTCAAATTGCAATTTCTGAAAATTAAGGGACCAAAAGTGAAAATTTTGATTTCTGAAAATCAGGGGCTGAATTGAAAATTTAATCTTCCGAAATTAACTGAATAGCAATTCTTGGTTTTTCAAAAATTTGGGGTCAATTGTAATTTCCAAAAATTGAGGGACCAAAAGTGCAAATTTTAATTTCTGAAAATCAGGGGCCGAATTGAAACTTTTTATTTTCTTAAAATACTGTACTGAATTGCAATTCTTGATTTTTCGAAAATCTAGGGTCAAATTAAAATCACTTAAAGTATACAATGTGGACTTTTTTTAAAGTGGATTTCAAATGACTAGTTTTAGGAGGAATTTCAAATCAACTTAAAATTGGCCTGAAATCCATTGGACTAAAATCCAGGATTTCAAATGAACTGATTTAATTTTGTATCAAAATAACATGATGGATTTGATAAGGGATTTCAAATCCACCTAACTCAAATCCATCCATCCAAATGGGCCCTAAAATTATTCACTATCAACAAATACCAATAATATCCACTAACAAGACTAATTACACTTATGATGAAATTCGAAACCAAGACGTTAGGACGTAGACTTTGCTATCAATCTACACCCTCTTGATGTATCTTTTTCAATGAATGAACAATAACTTAAAAATACAAATAAACATTAATTCAGAAGGAGAAGGAATTTGTAGTTGTTTTGTTAAGACATTATATTGCAAAAGAATGTCGTGACAATTTCAATAGTTGTTTTGTTAAGTTACTTTTATTTGTTTTCCCGGGCTTATAGAAATAATTAATTTGTTTATCATTGTTAACGAATTTTCGAATCAAAATAGTTCGACTCAGGACTCTAAAATTTTGGATCCGTTCCTGATCCCTGAATATTGATGTTCAAATTGGCAATCGCGAGTTTATTCAAATAAAAATTATTCTGAATAACAATATATATTTATGATTCATGAGTGACCAAAATTTCCAGGTTTATTGAAATTTATGAAGTAAATTGAATAGGATATGCAGTGTAAAACGAATCTCAAGTCAATTGTTTGAGCACGCGTTTGTCAAAAAGCGCACCGTCTTCCTGTTACGTTATCTGGAGGAAGCTACCGGTTGATGGATGGGACCCTGAGAGCGGCATTGACTTGCCAAGTCTTTAAGGAATTCATAATAACAATGAAAACAAGAATTACAGACAAAATTATATTCCTATATATATGTTGATGTTGTCTAAATCTAATACTCCCTCCGTCCCATTAATTTTGGTCCCTTTAGGTTGGGCACGGAGTTTTAGGCACTTTGTTAAAAAAGTAAACTTTTTTAATTTTTGAGAGAGAAAGGGAGTCATGTTTTGGGACGTCCCAAAATAGAAATAGGAGTAAGAAAAGTGGGACGGAGGGAGTAGAATTTAAAAAAATTCTTCCTTGTAAATTTGTAATGTCCATGGATCAAAATTTCGTTTCGAGTGTATGTTTCAGTCAGCTAAAATTTTAGAAACTTTTCGAGACTTTTCAGAAATATTTCGGAAACACTAACAAAAAACTGTAATAAGAGTTACTAAATTTAGATAATAATAGATATTTAAGGCAAACAAATAGTTTTGGAATTACATCTTATTTTTGTTTCGCTTGATTAAAAAATGGAAACCTTACGATGTTTTCGATGGAAAAAATAATTTTTTTGATCCATGGTAATGTCTAGCTCAAATTCGTTTTCTTTTAATTAACTGAAAAAATAAAAATGTAAATGATTTGTAATTCTATGATTTTGGTATGTACGTAGCCAACCTTGTGAATAATTTGTCTCAAGTGTAATGCATTGCAATTGTATATATTTAGTTTTAATTTCGTTTGTAATCAATTTTGTAAATATTTTATTCACTTTTTTTTACTACTAAGCATAAGGTGGGTGTGTGACTTTAACTTACTAATATAAACTAGAACCTATGGGCTAATAAACGTATAACATAATTATCAAATAAAAATAAATAAATCAAGTATAATTTACACAGGATTTTTGGCATTTTACACCCTGAAATTATAGGATTTTGGCACTTTGCACCCTGACTTGAAAGTTTTGACACTTTGCACCCTGAAAATATAATTTATTTGGCACTTTGTACCCTAGTGTGTGTTTTAGTGAGAAAATTAATTGATAGAAGGGTAGAATAGTTATTTTCAATTTTTTTTTTCACTTTGCACCTTGGCCATATAGATTTTGCATCCTTAAAATATAGAAGGTTGGCATTTTGCACCCTAAAATTATAAAATATTAGCATTTTTCATTCCGATTTAAAATTTTTGGCACTCTGCACTTTAAAAATATAATTTGTATGACATTTTGCACCCTAATGTATTTTTCTTAAAAAACAGACTCATGAATGTCGGCGATGTAGAGATCAAATGGTCATTTCTATGTACAACAATCATAAGCTTGTTATTCTAAATTTATTTTACTTTATAATATCCTATTTTAACATTTTCTCTCTGTAAGATTTAGATTAAGAAAAAGACATTGTCTTTATTTTATTTTCAATTATCCTCAAGATTATTTACTTTAGATCTAAAATACACGTTTACATATCTAACATATTATTATATTGCATGTTATTTACATAATTTAGATTATCATATTAAGTCGAGGTTGAAAATGCCAGAAATTATATTTTTTTGGTGCGAAGTGCCAATATATTTCAGAGTGCAAAGTGTCAAAATCTATACTTTATGGTTTAAAGTGCCAAAAATATTCGAAAATAACTATTATACTCTTCAATCAATTAATTTTTGCTTCAAAACACACACTAGGAGTGCAAAGTGTCAACTAAATTGTATTTTAAGGGTGTAAAATGTCAAAATTTTTAAGTTAGAGTGCAAAGTACCAAAATCCTATAATTTCAAGTGCAAAGAGTCCACGACCTTTCGTAATTTGAAACTCTAAAGGAGAAGGTTTTTGTATTTCACTTGGAACTTGTTTTCCGTGTAACAATTTACTTTGTTTATTTTTCTAGAGATTAGTTAGTACTATTTTCTATTTATAAGTGTGCTTTTATAGTTTTTACCATATCTACTATATTTATGATTTTTTTCTTTTAATTTTAAATATTTCATGTGGCATAGTTGATACGTATTAGGACCATGTCTGAGTCGAATATTTGTGATTTTTTTCATTAAATTTAAATATTTCATGTAGCGTGATTGATACGTATTAGAACCATGTCTCAGTCGTACTGAATGTGTTATCGCGTGTCCAATATTATACCACGATCATTTTAAGAATATTCATGCATTACATAAATAATGAGAACTAAATAAAATTTAAAAAAATTAAAACCAATGACAATAATACATATCTTCATTAAGGGACCACTAAGTTTAGTAGTTACCTAACAGAAGGCACATACAAAGAATGACCAACCCCACCTGGACCTGATGTAAATGTAAGTCCACATTAAACTTTTGTGTTTGCTAATTTAGTTGGGTTAAATAAAATGGATTTTCGAAAATCAAGTAAATAAGTAACAATTATTAAGATAAGAATTTTTTTGGGTCTAATTATTAAACTTACATTTTTGTGATCCGTCCCTCAAAATTGTGTCTTCTATCAATTCTTACTTCAACAGTGTGCATCATGAATCCTGTTTGACATCATGTTTCCTTGCATTTTTAAGTCAACACCTCTTGGATATTTCAGACCAACTCAATTATTAGGGATGAGGAATTTTCATTTAATTAAGCGATATTTTATTCGACCCAAAGAAAAAGAAAAAAAATAAAAAGGTAGTAGTAATTATTGCAGATTACAAGTTGTCAAAAGCCTAGAAATTATTGCAGATTGAGTTTGACAAATGGAGGGACTTGATTTGGTTAGCCCTGGACTAGTTCTCGATAACTACATTAATTTATGAGTAAAATTTAAAATTATCCAAAATGTCTACGTTTTCTTAACTCTTGCATAAAACTTCATAATCCTTACACGAAATAAAAGGGGGGAAAAAAAAAAGACGAAGAACAAAAGTAAATAATAAATGTAATAGGTGGCTTGAATAATTTGAATCCGATTGGGCCAGACCTCAAAGAAATCCGACCTCCTTCAACCACCGAGACAATCATTTGGGGTTGGGGTCGTACGGGCTAGTTAATTTTGAAGTCTTCGAGTCAACGCTTATTGCTAATTTTTGTAACAAAAACAAAAAACAATAATTAAAAAATAATAAAACATTTTAAAGACAGTGAACTTAAAATTCTGGGTTCTTGACATTTAAAACCACAAATTCACTATTTCCTTGCTTAAATTCTCATCTTTAAAAGTCTATTTGACCCTATCATTTTCTGTGAAAGATAAAAAAGGATGTGTACAAGTGGGTAGCCCAAATCCATGAATTGACTTGATAAAAGAAAAATGCAGCTATTTCTGACTGGGTCGGCAAAATGGTTCATAGCTAGGATTAATTTTATTTTTTTCCAAGAGTTTTATTTTTCTCAAGCCGCATCTGACATATTATGTAGAAATTTCTCCCGAACACAACTTGATGGGAGTAAATCTAAATTTCTTGTTCTTGTTTGAATTTAATGGTTCTAAGATAATTAAATGAATGTTAATTTACTTTTGATTGGGCCAACATCGACTTTAAATAAAGTACATTTACTAAGACAATATCAGAGCTCAAAGAAGCAACCCAACCGGACCATTTCCTGCCCGACCAGATAAATCTGATTTGTTATTAATTCACCGCAGTGTTTTTTTTTCTTTTCAAGACCACATTTATAAGGCCCAAATCCAATTTATGGTACAGGTTGAATAAATGGTATCTTAAAAAATGATTATGTAACTAAAATGTATTTTCCAAAATTAAATAATAAGTAAGATTTAACGTAATTTATTTATACTAATACTCTTTCAAGAATTTAATGATAACTATATAATATTTTATAATCGAATTAATATAATTTAACAGGAAATAAATTTAATTGTATCAGATTTATAGTGTTTGGCGAACTAACATAGAATGAAGGCTGCATACAATAAAGCGGGACATTTATTGAAGCAAGCACAGCCAGCAGCAGCAGCATCCGTTTTTCACCATCTCAATTCTTCAGCTCAATTTGGGATTTTTGGAGAATTAGGGATTTGAGTGTTTAATTTATTTGTATTATTTTTATTTTTAAATGTTATAGGTTTAGTTTGTTAGCCGTTTTTAGCCTGCACCGCCTTTTCTCTGTATAAATAAGGGTTCGATCCCTTTGTTGTACATATACATTTATTTTACAGAAATACAATATACACATTGTTTTTCTTCCAAACTTCTCTCCAAGATTTACACTAATTCAATTACAAATTTTATTCCAAATTATGAAATTAAAGGTTTCTAATAACATTTAGGCAAGAATTTTCCCAATAAAGCATAATTATTTTCCCAATTAATCAAGGAATAAAGTAAAGATCCATCTAACATAGAACAACTATTTTATAGGATGAACAAATTAATTCAAGCATAAAGTGACCACCCTGTTTTAGAAGGGTATAATTACTTGATACAATTGTTGAACACTCAGTTTTTTTTTCCTGAGCTAAGCTTTAGATTATACTCCTATATAGCACGAGTAGTTGTTAGTCCATATACCTTGCGGTTAAAATTCATCACCATATTATAGATAGGCAGATAGTTCTTGTTCAACTCCACAAATAATTGCATGGTCAACAAACTATTTGATCCGGCTTGATGACTCTTACCTACAGTCCGGTCTAGGCCTAGTTCTTTGGCCACCCGGTCCAAACCACCATACATCCCCAAGAACGGGGTCATAACCTTCAAATCATAAAAAGCCTCTCCAAAGAAAGTCTCTACGAACCACATGAAATCGTTGAGATTTTGAGGTAAACCTTTTCCCATCAAAAGTTTAATCAAGAAGCCAAAGTCATATGATCCATGGAATGTGACCCATGTCAAGTTTACGGGCAACCTACGGATCCGCAGAGACCTCATATCCAACAACATGGCCTTGAATTTCATGGCGAAGATACGAGAGTCAATTCCCATTATTTTGTTGTAGGATAAGTCAATGCCCTGGCGACGTAGTAGAGAAATGGACTCTGGATTGTGGAGATGAAGGTCTGGGTCAAAGTCGCGAAAATTGAATTGCCAGACGTAGGAGAGAGGGGTGGAGAAGTTGGAAAGGTTGCCGTGAGCTTCATAAAGGGTGAGACCAAGTTGGATAAGTTGTAGTGCGTCAACGTTTTGTTTCATGATGGAGTAGAACAAAGAGGGTGGGAGGGAGGAGTACGAGTATTTAGGGATATCGGTTGGTGGGTGGAAGATATTTCCCGGGTATGCGATGTCGATGGAGGCAAAAGAAAAATGAAAAATTGAGTGTCGGATGAGATTGAATTCATAGTCGAGATTGTTGTGCCAAACTTCTCGAACTATGACAGGAGACGACGATGCTGCCATATTTGGATTGTTCACTAGAAAATTAATTAAAATACAAGTGGGGTTGATTCATGTTGAATCGTTGATTTGTATGAATGTATTTAAAGACAGAATTGGTAATTCTATGGCAACAAGGAGACGGATTCGTTTTCCGAATACAAATAGAAAATAATGAAATTTGAAATTTAATTCAATACATAGATGGATTAGGAAACCTTGTGGTTACTTTATCTGATAATTCTGTTTGATATTAACAATCTTCAATAAAATGGATAAAGTTGAATAAAAATACGGTCATTATCGTTATTGAAATAAAGTAGCCAAAGTTCAAAATTTTACTCCTAGCTTTAAGAAAATATTGTCCCGAATAAATTTTGTGAGTATATATATAAGTACTCTAGTGTTAAATTATATTTAAACTAGATTTATTTTTAAAATTTAAATGAGTTAATAAATTTTAATCAGGCCACACACAAGATCGGTTCAATTGTGTTCTTTCTGACTTTTGAAGTCGAATTTAATGAAGTTTCAAAATCTATTAAACGATAAATATTCTTAATTTTTTTATATGTATAATGACCCAAATCCGAAAAAAAAAAATTATTGGTTGAACTCAATATTTAACCTAGTTAATTAGATTGATTTCTTGGCCGTACGTGAAGGTTAACTGGGTAGAACATATATACTGTAAACTATATAAATCGTTTAGGGGATAGAGATAAAAGTTGGAAATAAATCAGTTTTAAGATTATCAAAATGTGAATACAAATCCTAACTAAATTAACAAACCAATTTGGACAGTAAAGGAAAAATAATTAATTAAATAATCGAACAGATAAATTTAAACAAACTTATCTCACAATTCTGTATAGTAACAGAATTGATCCAACCAAATCGCAGAAATGATTCTGCTTGCCTTGAAGAAATTATCGACCCACTTCCGGTGCAATTGGGAATCACGAACACTTCTTCTAGGATAATTTGGCTACATAATTTGGCATAGTAGCAGAAATCCCACCTCGAAGAACACTCAGAAGCAAAATAACCAAAAGATTTTATTTCTAGAAATGCTTTGTTTTCGGAGATAGAAGAGAGAAACGTTACACAATTCAATTTTCTGTAATTTTAAATTAATTCTATATTTTAATTCAAAATTTCTCCAAAAAGATAAGTCCGAGACGAGACAATTCGCCCAAACGACCCGACCCGGGTCGGGCGGGCCAAGCGGGCGGCGGCTGCGCGCGTGTGGTGTATTCATATGATCCTCTTTGTAAAGACTTATACCAAGTCTTATACACTTAGTTCATATATACTAGTACACACAACTATAAAAAGTCAATGTGGGACAAATGAAGAGTTTGAAACTCTTCAACTTCCTCACAAGGCTTTTATAATTTGCCAATTAGGGTGAGTTTGGCCCAGCGGTGGGAGCTCTGAAAAACACTTCTAGACATTCATTGTGATTTTTGAAGTGTTTGGCCCCAATTATAGAAATTGCTTTTAGTCAATCGTGATTTTAATGGTGTTTGGCCCTCACTATCATAATCACTTTTGGGATCTCCAGAAACTAAAAATCAACTTATTTTAGAAGTAACTAAAGTGTTACTTTTGCAAAAGCTATTATCCAAAAGTAATTATTTTATAATTGAATTTTATTATAATCAATTATTGCTAAAATCCATTTTAGAAAAATTAATTCTCCTATAATTAATTTTTCAATCGTTAGGCCAAACTCACCCTTAGTCTTAGACCAATGTGGACAAGCCCACATACAAATTATCTTATTTGAAATAATTGTTTTTCCCAATTTATATATATTTATCTATGGATTCCAATCTTTTAATTAGGTATTCATCCATATAATTACAACAATAAATAAATAAGATTGTTTAGTTAAGGTCTTAATATTTAGGTGTGTAAATGAGTCGAGTAGTATACACCGTTACATTGTTCAAGATTTATTTAAATTTTGAGAGAATTGTACTTGTGGTACCAAATTATATATCAATTCTCACTTGCGGTACTATAAAAATTGAGGTCGACACATTTGATTCCACAATTTAAGAAATCAATCACTTTTGGTACCATCGTTAAAAATGGACATTAACTGATGACGTGGCAGTTAAGTTTTATTGCAAAATTGATATCATTACTTATGTTAACTGACAATTATATCCATGTTGACTGACAATTTTAGCCAACATTGTTGCCCAATTTTAAAATTGGCTCGAATAAGACACTTGCGGACCAATTTAGAGATTTTGCTTATTATATTTACATATTTATTTAACTTATTTAGTTTTATAAATAATATTAACCGACAAAATAATATTTTAATATAAATCCGGCAAAATATTAATTAAATCTAAAATTTATGTAATAATATTAATACATTTAATATTTATTAAAGTAAAGTTATATATTATAAATAAAATAATTATAATTTAAAAAAAAAAATCCATCCCTACCCCCACCCCATCCTCCCCTAAAATCACCCCCCCATCCCATCCCAGGTCGCCGCCGGCTTGGGATCGTCCGTCTCAGGCCTCTGGTTGCCTGGGATGGGGTATAATTATTTTATTTATAATATATAACTTATTTTTAATAGATATTAAATATATTAATATTATTATATAAATTTTAGATTTCATTAATATTTTGCCGAATTTTTTTGTATTATTTTTTCTGTTAACATTGTTTATAAACCTAAATAAGTTAAATAAATATGTAAATATAATAATTAAAATCTTGGTCCGTAGGTGTCTTATTCGAGCAAATTTTGAAATTGGGCAATAATGTGGACTAAAATTGTCGGTAAATTTTAAAATGTGGGGTTATTTTGACAACCTGAAATGTTAATGGTATAATTGTCGATTAACATAAGTAATGGTATCAATTTTGCAATAAAATTTAATTGACACGTCATCAGTTAACGTCCAGTTTTAACGGTCGTACCAAAAATTGATTTCTTAAATTGTGGTATCAAATGTGTCGGCCTTAATTTTTATGGTACCACAAGTAAGAATCGATATATAGTTTGATATCACAAGTGCGATTCTCTCTTTGAATTTTGTATAATAATGTTAAAGTTTGATTTAATTGTTAAACAAACCAAGTTCAAATAGAGTATCGAGTAACTTGATATTTTTATATATATTTTATTGATTTTCAGTTTATTAAGTCGAGTTTGAACCGAGCTTTTAAGAAAAAATAATGTTCAAATTTTTTTGACTTGTAAAACGAACCACCTAAGATTCCATTGCTTTATTTGTGATTTCTCAAAATACACTGAATTCAAAATTATCAAAAAAAAATAAAAAATTATGTAATTCAAAATTGTAACATGATATATAATATTAGGCAAAATTGCAATAAACGTTCCAAACTATTTAATGATTTTGGATTTTCGTTTCAAGTTATATCACTTAGCCAAATTCATTCTATATTTTATATTTTTTTGGAATATTATCCCACTTGCATCTTGTATTCTTACGTGCAGAGGCGGAGGCAAATGGGGGTGCAGGTGGAGGAATCCACACCCCCAGCCTCCAAGAAAATTTGAATATACACTCTAAATTCTCTAATTGACTCTAAGCACAGATCCATCAAAATAACTTCGGTAATTTGTAATTTTCTAGGCATTCTCTTTATCTTTTCTTGCTTAGTTTTTTCCTAATCTTGGCCACTAAAGTAATTTTTGATTTATTACAAATTACAATTTATTTTATGGTAACCAAATTCTCACGATTTTGTAGGATTAAAATTCTTTTACCTAACCAAATTAAATTGAACACCAAAATTTATGCAACCACGTCAATTATATTTTATTTAGACTTCCTGTGATATATATTCCATCAACTTTTCTCAGTTTTTTTTTTCACATTTCTATTCTAATAATTCATTATCTAAATATGTCATTCCAAGAGATTACTTTATAAGAGACCTAGTCTATTTTTTTTTTTTTTTGAAAACCTACTAGCTCCACATCTTTAATTACCATGAATCTTATATACTTCAAAAATAAAGTCTAAATTAGATTTTTTTTTTTTTAAGTTTCTCTTATATGTTTCCTTGATTCTTATTTGTTATTAATTTCTTGACTTATATTTGAGTGACTTGATTGGACTATTTTAGAAATAGAAATAAACATTATATTAATGATCCACCATTTTCAAATATATTTGAGTTTAATAAATAAATTTTTTGTATCCATGGATGTATACCATGAATAAGAATAAAAGTAACCTTTAGTTACTTAAGAAATGATGTCCTTAATGTTGAAAATTTTGCAATTATTATGATCCTCTTTCTGAAATCCATCATTTTAGAAATTGTCAATATATTAAAGAGGATTTGTTTCTCAATGTAACTATTTTTATATAATAATTAATATTATAAAATAGCAATGATGTATCAACTTAGTTTCGCCCCTCTCGATTTCAAATCCTTGCTCCGCCCCTGCTCACGTGTTATGCCATGACAAATTTCAGGATAAACAATTATATAAGATTGCAGAATTCGTCCCAAACTATATCAACAAGCGGACTTCCGTCCCGTAATTGAAATTACATGGGAAAAAAAATTCATTCCGAACTAATTATAAATATTTGTTATTTATTAATACAAAAAATGCACAAATTTTTCCTAATGAACTAAGATAAAAAAAATTCTCAAAAGCGCACGAAAATTTAAAAAATTCATACTATTTTTCTCTTAAAAAAAATTTAATGGCAATTTACTTTCATGTGATATTCATAATATTCAATTTACCTTAAATTGCTTCTTTTCAAATTATAGGGGGTAAATTGAACATTATGAATATCATAGGGGATAAATTGTCATTAGTCCCTTAAAAAGGTAAAAGATGAATCGTCATTTCCATTAAATTAGAAATTTAATAATGGACAAAATTCATGCAAAATGACAAATTGTGAGACGAAATCCAGTGAATTAATATAGTTTGGGACAAAAAATAAAAATTTATAATTAGTTTGGGACAAATTTTACAATCTTGTATAATTGTTCATGGTAAAAAAATTAGCACGTTTTGACACATAAACAACCATGTGGCAAGTGAGACCATATTCCAAAAGAATATAAAATTACGGGATGAAATTGACTAAGTGATATAATTTAGGACTAAAATTCAAAATTACTTATTAATTTGAAACGTTTTCTGCAATGTTGCCATAATATTACTCAACATTGACCAAAGTTTCTATGATATAATCACACTTGTGTATGTTGCTCAAGCTAAAATGGGTCGGTTAAAATGAGTTGGATCAGGTTTTCGAGCATTGTTATTGGCCCATTTTGACTTTCTTTGCACGCTAATTGGTAACCCAACTTAAGCCTAAGAAGAAGTTTTGGATATTAAGCCCAATACTATTATTTCACATACAGGATACCTTTTTCTTTCTAAATTACGGTCTCAGTAAAATAAAATTAAAAATTCATCCGATTAATTAGGTAATTCCACCGGAGCAGAAGAAAAGAAAAGAGATAAAACAAGGAACTAACTAACAAAAACGTTTTCTATAAAATTTTATTAATTGTTTTCCCTTACATGTTGTTTAGCTTACAAACTCTACAAATTTATTGTGTTGGCCAATAGTGAATGAAATCTCCAGATAATAAAAAAGATAATGAATCTGTATACAAGTTTAAAGGATAAAGTACACCTCTATATTAAAAAACAACAAAATTTATAATCAAGGAGTAAAGTAAACATTCATCTAAAATTAATAGAACAAACGATTTTATACTATAGTTGGACAAATTGAATAATAATTTATAATATAAACCTTCTTCTAAAAGGGTTTTGTATATAAAAAAAATTAGAACTTTAGAAGATATAAAATTCAACAACGTAACTCATCTCCAATTCTCCACCATTAAAATGTATATACAGATCTATTTCGTCTGATCATGTGCAACCCTATATGTTAATCCGTACAACTTACAGTTAAAACTGGTCATATTATAGATTGACAAATACTTTTTCTTCAACTCTACAAATAATTGCATTGTCAACAAACTATCTGATCCGGCTTGATGACTCTTACCTGCAACCCGATCTAAGTTTAACCGGTTCGAAATTCGTTCCAAACCACCATACAATCTCAAGGATGAGCTCATAACCTTCAAATCGTAAATTATATCTCCAAAGTAAGTCTCTAGCAACAACATGAAATCATTGAAATTTTCCGGCAACTTTTTTCCCGTCAAAATCTTAATCAAGAAACCAAAGTCATGCGATCCATGGAATGTGACCCATGTAAAGTTAATCATTTGCAAAGACCTCATGTCCAACAACATGGCCTTGAACTTCATGGAAAAAATATGGGAGTCGATTCCCATGATTTTGTTGTAGGATAAGTCAATCCCTTGGCATCGTAGTAGAGAAATGGAGTCAGGATTGTGGAGATGAAGATTTTGATCGAAGTCACGAAAATTGAATTGCCAGGCATAAGAGAAAGGTGTGGAGAAGTTGGGAAGGTTATCCTGAGCATCAGAAAGTGTAAGGCCGAGTTGGATAAGGTGTAGAGCGTCAACGTTTTGTTTCATGATGGAGTAAAACAGATGGGGCGGGAGGGAGGAGTACGAGTGCTTAGGGATATCGGTTGGTGGGTGGAAGATATTTCCAGGGAATTCGGTATCGATGGATGCAAAAGAAAATTGAAAAATAGATTGTCGGATGAGATCCAACTCATAATCGAGATTGTTTTGCCAAACTTCTCGAACTATGACAGGAGGAGGAGGAGATGCTGCCATTATATTGTTCCCTTTAATTTCTTTTAATTATCTTGCTCTTCTTTAATATAATTGTTATTTTGGAGGATTTGATTGTTGAATCATTAATTGTATTGTATGTATTTAAAGGCATTGCATTGGTACTTAATTATCCTATGGCAACAGGGGTCCGAGTTCCTCTTCCAAATACAAATAGGAAACGATTTTGGGAAAATCCAATACGGACATGGATCAGGAAACCTTGTGCCTTGTGGTATATAAATATATATTTATATTTATCAAGCGGATAATTACATCATATACCCCTAATGTTTAAGATTTTAAAATTTACATAATCTATAGTATAGTAGAAATATTATCGTTATTGAAAAAAATCCATCATTCAAAAAATTAACACTGCAATCTAAAGAAAATCTTGTCCCGAACAAAATCTTAACTATATATATATATATATATATATATATATATATATATATATGTAAAAATACTCCATGTGCTTTGTCTAATTGTAAAAGTTCTCACCGATTGTTTTTAATTAACGAGTTATTATTATTAGCGAAAAACTCATAACTTGTATGGATATTTTATATTTTTATTAGCTCACTACCCTTGTTTGAAAGACTCTCATAAGTCAATAAGAATTATTGTTAAATTTTCAAATAAATAAGGGAGTTATTAATAATATTTATAGTTAACAAGAGAATAATTGGCAACTTTTTAGATGAGTATTTAATCGTGCGAGTATAATCATAAGTTTCCTTTGTAAAATACTAGTAGGAGTACTTCTTTTTCCTAGAACAATGTGCATTGCAAATGCAAGGGCCAGCAACAAATAAAAAGTCAATAATTAGAAACAAAAAATAATAATATAATTTTAAATAGAAAGGGGTTATCTAAACACAACCACATGTCAATTCCCCTACGGCCAGAAATTTCCCCTTTTTTCTCTAAATTTAATTACTTTTGATTAATCCATCTATATTTCTCGACGATTTTCTTGAAATTGATGTGTCATCTGTGACTATACACAGGTAATTATATAAATTTTTGCTACCAAAGTTTTTTATTGGCTCTGTGGATGTGAATTGGTTTGAGTTGTTTATTTGGATGTATGATTTGATTTGTGCTTCTTGGGTTTCATCTACGACCTCTTTGATTTATCTGGAATTTGTGAATTTTTTTTAGATAGTGAAGTTTATTGTGTGGTTGAATTTAGATTTTTATTATTTGATCATCATCTAAGATTGGATTGTTTGTGCAATTTAAGTTATATGAAATTACATCTGCTTGATGCAGCAGATTGGAGTTTTTGGGTTCTGATTATTTGTTGCTCTATTTTTAGGTGTCTCAGTTCTTATGACTTTGCTTTATGTAATTACTTCATTTGTTATTTTCACTCATGGAGTATTATTTATAAGCCATGTTCAAGTTAGTGATATTATGGATATTTACTCTTTGGTTTTACTAATAAAAGGTGAGGAAAGAATTCGATGGGAGCGAGATTGAGTTTGAGTAATCATAAAGCAAGCTCCAGTGATCTCTCTGAAGTGTCACAAAATGATGCATGCAAGAGACAAAGGACATCTTCTAGTTTCTGGGATGAAGATCCACGATTAATTCCTAACCTTCCCGATGAGATATCAATTCAAATTCTTGCCCGACTCCCAAGAGTTAATCATTTCAATGCAAAACTCGTCTCAAGAAGCTGGAAAACTGCTCTAACGAGTAAAGAACTTTACGAATTAAGAAAAGAACTTGGCAGCACAGAGGAGTGGCTCTACATTTTGACTAAGATCGATAATCATAAGCTTGTTTGGTATGCCCTCGACCCAATTTCTCAAATATGGCAAAGGTTACCTTTGATGCCTAACATTGCTGCTGAAGATGGAACAAGGAGAGGTCTATCTGGTCTTTGGTTATGGAACATGGTTGGTTCAGGCATTATTGGAGATGCCATAAGAGGGTTGATTGGGAGGAAAGATGCACTGGATCAAATCCCATTTTGTGGTTGTGCTATTGGATCTGTTAATGGCTCTCTCTATGTCATTGGTGGATTTTGCAGGGCATCGGCCATGAAACGTGTCTGGCGTTATGATCCAATTGTAAATTCTTGGAGTGAAGCAAGCTCCATGTCTATTGGAAGAGCTTATTGTAAGACAAGTGTCTTAAATAACAAGCTTTACGTTGTTGGAGGTGTTACTCGTGGTCGAGGAGGCCTAACTCCACTTCAATCAGCTGAGGTTTTTGATCCTTGTTCTAATATATGGTCCGAGGTTCCCAGTATGCCGTTTTCGAAAGCTCAGGTGCTACCAACCGCCTTTCTTGCTGATCTTCTCAAGCCTATTGCGACTGGGATGACTTCATATAGAGGAAAATTATATGTTCCTCAAAGTTTATACTGCTGGCCATTTTTTGTCGACGTGGGAGGAGAGGTGTATGACCCGGAGACAAATTTGTGGGCCGATATGCCAACTGGGATGGGAGACGGTTGGCCTGCAAAGCAAGCAGGAACTAAATTAAGTGTCATTGTTGATGGGGAATTGTATGCTTTGGATCCATCAAGCTCTTTAGATAGTGCTAGGATCAAAGTGTACGATCACCAAGATGATTCTTGGAAAATAATCGAAGGAGATGTACCCATTCATGACCTTATTGATTCAGAGTCTCCATATTTGCTTGCGGGTTTTCTTGGAAAGCTACATGTGATAACTAAAGGTGCAAATCATAACATCTCAGTTATGCAGGCTGATAGGCAAAATCGTTTTGATTCTGCTCCATCTACCTCGTCTGTCACATTAGGTGAATCGTTGCAAGAACTTTCTGAAACTGTGTCGGGATCTTCTGAGAATATTTGGAGAGTTGTTGCTACTAGGAGTGCTGGATCTGCAGAGCTAGTTAGCTGTCAGATTCTTAATATTTAGTGCTCTGGGATTGCCTTTTTTGATAGGTCAGTTTGATGAGTAATTTTATTTTTTTAACTTCAGGTGCTGTAAGATTAGTAAATATGTCTGAATGTATTATATGTCTTCTTAAAATGTACTATAATATGCAGCTCTAGTTGCAAATCTAGTATTTTAAATTGCTTGATTCACAGATGAGGAATTATATCTCTGTTTGATATTGTGTTTCAATGTTCAGCTTGGCTGCACCTTGAGAAGTATACAAAGGTTTTATCTATCTTGTCTTGTATTCTTACCTGACAGTAGGGGGTGAACAAGTCAAATTTAGTCGCGGTATATGTTATTCAAGCTTGGTTTAATCTTCATATCGAGCTTTAGATTATACTTAAGATCGGTTTGGTTTTTAAACAAACTGAGCTTTAATAAACTATAATCGAACACGAGTTTAACTTTAGTAGCGTGATATACTTATATTTTGTTATCTTATTAGCTTATGTCAAATTCCAAACGAGTTTTATTACTATAACTTTGTTCAAGCTTGTTTGAATTGTATATTAAACCAAATCCGAGCTTTTACCAATCTGATTGAATCGAGTAAAGATTAATTTGATTTGACTTCTAGTCCAATTTACCAGTATTAACTATTAGGCTTTGATATCTATTCTTGTCTATGGAAGTACAGTGTTATTTAAAGCCTTGTTTTTTCTTTTTTCTTTTTTCATATAGGTTCATATAGGTTCGTGATTAATCTTGGTTTCGAATGGCATCCAGAATGAAATTTCATTATGATGGTAATTGTAGACTTGTAGTGCACCAAAAAGTCTGCAAAAGTTTCAATCAACTTTGGCTAAATCATTGGAAAGTTGCTGGTTATTCATTTATTAAGAGACTGCAATCCATATTGCTTACATCAAATTCATAGTACTCTATAGTGACTACTAAAGCTTTACTAATGGAGTACAATAAAACTCTGTTCTTGGCACTTGGTCAACTGCCTTTTATTTATTTGCCTAAGAGAAGAGGTTTCTCAACCTTTTTGAAGCTTCAAGTATATTTTCTCTATGGCCAAATGCAGTAACCCTTATAAACTCTTTCCCTGCTGGTCCGAATCCACTGCCCGGAACTGTTATTATATGTGTTTTCTCAAGAATTTCACTAAACACGTCCCAAGAATTTGAACCCGGAAAATGTACCCAAAGATAAGGAGCATTAATGCCTCCGTATGCTCTTAATCCCACAGATTGAAAAGTCTCCAACAATATTTCTGCATTCTCCTTGTAGTTATCAACAAGAGAAAGTACAGCCTGAAAAGAAATATTGCAACCAAGTATTTTTCAGAGTGACAATGTAAGCTATAATTTTGCATATTTAGTCTAAATTTATTCGGGACAAAAATAGTATTTCGACTCTTGATTTTGATACATTTAATCCCAAAAATATTCAAATTCAATCCTTTATTTTTCAGGGTCTAACAAATTTGGTTCATCATCATATTTCCGGTTAAGCACAATTATTCTCTAGTCACCTTTTAGTCATCCATCTTTTGGTCTAGTAAATTTGCTTTGGAACTTAACACGCTTTACAGGTATCTAGCTCTAAATGATAAAAGATCTAATGCATTGATCTTTAGAGAAATGATAAAATCTATTGAAGTTAGGACCAAATGTGTCAGTTCAAAAAAATAAAAAGGACCATCTTTGTCATTGCTTGGAAGCTAGAGGACCAGATATGCAATTATGCCGCCTGCAAAATTACACTTGAGTTGGGTACTTACCTTGAAGCCATCTGAGGATAAACTAGCCAGCCCACCAGCCTGAGCTATCCTGGAGGCACCATTAAAGCAGGTGCATACAATACGATTGAAATCATTTATAACTGGAAACCCGTTCGCATATAAGAGTTCCTCGGGAACTACAGTCCAACCAAGACGAACCCCTGTGAATCCAGCAATCTTCGAAAAGGATGAAACTTCAATAGCAACCTACCCCATGTATGCTTCTAGATTAGGAACAAAGATTGAAAATGGCTCGATTTAGAAATATTATCATTATAAAGAGTAAATATACCTTTTTGGCTCCAGGGATTTCATATATTGATCGAGGCCTATCCTCTGTGATATAAACAGCATAGGCTGAGTCATACACAATGATTGATCCATTCTCTTGTGCAAATTGCACGAGTTCTTCTAATTGCTCGTAAGTCGATGCATGGCCAGAAGGATTGTTTGGAGAACAGAAAAAAATTATATCTGTGCTGGCTGCTTTTGAGAGGTCAGGAAAGAAACTATTCTGTGGTTCACATTTCATGTATTCGACATTTTGATATGTCCCTGATTCTTTCTCAACATCACCCGCCTGGCCTATTATGACGCTTGAATCTATATAAGCCTGTCCTTAAGCATGAATCGTAAGTAAATGATGCCATGTCTAATTCTTCACAACATGTTTACATTTTAATAATAAAGGTCGATGTATTACCGGGAAGATTGGATCCTGGACAGCAATGGACATGTTGGATCCGAAGAGCAACTGCATGAGAAATACATACAACAGTTATAAAATACTCTCTCTGCAAGCAAACCTAGTCCTTCTAGTGGTGCTTGATACCTGAAGGCGAGATATATCACACTGTGCACCGTCTGAAACAAACACTTCTGTGTCCTTTATGCCCATGTTTTTGTAAAATGTGTCTGATATTGCTTTTCTTAGTTCCTACAACATTGGACTTTAGTTATATATCTGGGGATCAAATGAAACATTATACTATAAATATATTGCATATTAAGGCTTTAGTGAGTTGATTTATTAGACAAAGGACTATGCAAGGCATAAAAAAAAAAAAAAAGAGAGGCTGTTATATGGGATTAACGGGTGCAAAATACCTTAAAAAATTTAATAATTGTGTTTAGCTAGAAATAAAATCTGATGTCGATTAAGCACTATTTACCTTGCTTCCTTGTTCAGCTCCATACCCTCTGTAACCTTTAAGCGTTGAAAGACTGTGTGCATACTGCAATGTAGAATGTTAGGGAGCAAATTTTTCAAAATCCATAATGTCAAAACTCAATACGTTTCCCTTGAAAGATTAAAAAAAAAAAAAAAAGACGCGTACAGCCTCACATGTTTAAACAACCAACATTAGAAGCAAATTTCAATACATTTTTCCTTAAAATCCTAGATTTCTTCTTTTTCATCCAAATCATAATTATTTTCTCACTTCAAAATTGGAAACCTTAAAATGCACGAACCAAATAAGTCCAAACAGGGCCTTGACCTGTTTACTCTTTACAAAGAATTGAAACTAATTGCTGCAATATCTACTTAAGCATAGTACAACAAGAATTTTTTTACTACAATCTTCAAGTTGAGGTTTCAAATCATGATAGGTGATGTATTTCTTTGATTCATATTTCATAAGGGAATGAAGTATGGCAGAAATAAACAAACCTTTGAACCAGAATAGACAAAACTTACATTAGCCATGCTCGAAGCTACGACATCTGGTAATGGCTCTGTGGTGTCACCAATGCCGAGGCTTATAACTTTTGCATTAGGATATTCTGTAACATGTTGAAGTTCGCGTGCCGATATCTGTAATGGATTTGGACTTTAGATTTGAAATATATAAAGTAAATTTTAAAGATTTCCAGATTATCATTTCATTTAAGTTAAAAAAAACATTTTTATAAAATCATAAAAAATGTTAGAGAAGAGGGGAAGTTCTCATTATCCATGAAAAACAAGAGGGATAAAAAAGGAGAGTCTGCAGCAGTTGATGCAACGATTGAGGATGACGATTAAAGTGAAACCAACCTCAGGGAACAAATAGTTATATCGCAGCCTCTCCATTTTCGGATTTCTAGCAACTTTTGTAGAATAACTCTTACCTGCATGAGCATGAACCATACAATTTCAAAATTACTTTGCTCATGAAAGTTTGGACTCAACTTACTACAAATGTGATCACATACCATTTTCATTCTCTTGTACCGTGATGCTGCATGAAAACCAGTTGACATTATAACGCATTGTTAATATGTTATGGAAACAAATGAGAAGAGATAATAAATTGGTTTTTAAAAAATAAAACTCAAATCTAATGCATTACCTAACTCTAGGGTGCAAAAAGCTTTTGCAAGTCATGAAACTAAAAGACAAAAAGTTGATCATTTTTTTTTTTTTTAGCTAACTATATCTATACATCATACAAACAACCGAAATTTATACTTGTGCCAAGCAACTAAGGAAAGCTTGTGTCACTCTCAATGTAGACATACCCATGCTCAAATTTTATAATTAGTTGGTCAATTAGATACGTGCAAGTGTGAAATCAAGTGCCTCAGGCAATCCATCATAATCTATGGTCCTTTTTTCTCCAAAGTAGTTGTTGGATTGTGGCATACATGTAATTTACAACATGTAGACTAGACCAAGGGTACCTTTTAGACAGCTCTTTACCTAATATCTTTCCTAAATATGTTGTTTTGTAAACCCAAAAATAGCAACAAAAATTTAGTGATCTGATCTGATGCTATTCATTATTCAATTATTCTTCAATATATCACAGGAGAATTAAACTTGGTAAAAACTAGATTGGCAATATTTAACTACCAACATGAGCTTCTAGATATTTGCATGCCTTAATCAGCATGTATAAGACCAAAGAGTTTCATATTTTCAAGAAATGAAAAAACTATAGGAGTTTTAAAAAAATGGGAAATTACTCTGCATCAAATTAAGTCGTTATATTAACTGATCATATAGTTTGCAATATGTCATCCAGTTCGATAATAGGTCCAAAAATACTAAATGGATTACAACAATCATTCAAGAATTAATAATTCAATGATGCAGTGATCTATTATACTCCTTATATACCCCAGCACAGACCTGTAACCGACAAAGCCCCGTTTCCTACATGTTTCCTGTGCATTTCTCAAATTTTGAAATGTCAAAACTGTCTTTGTTTTACATTTCCATGCATCAATGGAATTTATGATCTATTCAAGAAACATAAGTGACCTGATTTTCCACACTTGTTTTCCACATTAATAAATTATTGTATAGGCCTAAACTTTAAGCAGAGTTTCTAGTCCACTCTCACGTGTTTAATTAATAAAAGATGTAAGACCTGCACGATTTCATTTACTTGCCTATGAAACCAAGCATGCCTGAATCTTAATTTGAAAACAAATATATGTGGTACAACTTCCTACTCCTTTCACATGATCATGACAGTCATAAAAACCAATTAACTGTATCTTGACCCAAAAACATGGACAATATCAGAGTAAGTATATCTACACTACACTCACACTTTTCCAGTATGCTCTAATTAATATTTCCCACAGTATATAATTAAAACTGGTATGGTCAACTCATACATGAAGATTTATTTTTCTTTCACAAAAGATAAGAAAAAAAGCCATGCTTTTCGAGTTATATTAAATTGATAACTCATCATTTTATGAATATTTTATCACTATAGACTCAAGACAAGTTAAATGTCATATTATAAACAACAATTAATAAAGAAGCACGGAAAGTGACACCATTAATTCAGAAAATAAAGTTATGAAGAAACATTCAAATAAATATCTACATATGCAAAAATCAGACTTGATCTTTTCAAATAGAGTCACCAAAACCTTCAACGGAAATATGCATTAGATGTATTGACTTTTTCCAGGATTCTACACAAAGAATGAAACTGAATTAACAAAAGGGTTCACACTTCACAAGCAATCTCAGCAGATGGCGTGCATTATTTTGACCAGTTTGCTCAAATCATATAAAAAGACCCTGTTTTGAAACTCAGAACTGATTCAAAATTGGACACGTATACAGATACGGAGTCAAATTATTAAAAAAAAAATTGCATAATGCATCAAATTCCTATAAAACATTATAATATCCCTATAGTGAATATGTATTCAACAGAAGTAGCTAAGGTAGCATGGACTAAAAAGAGTCTAACTTAAAGCTGTTCGCTCAAAAAATTAAAATTAAAATCTACAGTTATAACGGAAACTCAAAACGGGATAAAAATAGTTAAAACAAAAACTTGGTTCAACTATTTTGCAATAATCAAGTAATCACATAATACCTCATATATATCAAGATAAAATAGCTTAGAACTACTCTTTGATTTGAAATTACAAAGGGATATATACTGAAAATTTGCATCTAAAGTAAAATATAAATAGAAAATATAATTTAAAAATACCGTGGGTATATTAAATATTAATTCTCAGACAACGAAAAATAAAGAATTTCAAATTTTACAACATTACACAATTCTTATACTCCATGTCCACTAACATAAAGTCATATGACATGTTTGTTTGACATCTTTCAAAAAATATTTGTGTTTGGGAAAAACGAAACAAACATCATTTTTATTTTCTAAAATAAATTTACCATCTTTTAATTTTTTCAAACTATTCTCCCAAAAGTCAAACAAATAACAATTTTTTTATTTGAAGAAAAATCTACACAAACTCTACTTTGATTTTAGGTAAAGTAATATATCTCTTATACAACTTATCTCATATAACAAACATGATATGATATAAAGTCTTACACATCTTATTCCTACAACTTAGACTCTTCCAAAAAAACAATACACATCTTATTTATCAAACTAGTCTCCCAAAATCCAAACAAATAACATTACGTAAATCGATATTATTTCACAAATCCCCACCACTCTCACAAACTACTCTCCCAAATGTCAAACAAACATGTTCATATATTTTTGTCCAAAAAACATGAGAAATTTGGACGTCCACACCGATAAGGAATACATAAACTTTTCAAAGATCTTTTTAGTTCAATTCAGATATTTAGAATGGAATTAGACCGTAATTGTCTAGATTTAAAATGTGGGATAAAATTGTCCCATTAACATTAGTTGTGGGACTGTAAATGTAATTTAATTTTTGGAAGTCCCAAAATTGGAGATGAGGCCAAGATGTAAGGACCCGTTAGACATTTTTAAAGAAGGTTCTGACTCCCTTCATTATTTCCTCTCAGCTTCTTCTTTTCTTTTAGATTTCTCTTTTCATAACCATCTTCAACTCGTTTCGTTTAATTCCAATTCTCATATTTCTCCACTCTCATTTAATAAAATTAACATCGTCCATTAAGTTACTATTATAATGAGCCAAGCTAGTATTTGCAGTGAAACCTCGTGTTAAGTAGTCATGCATTATGATACAACTAATAAAATTAAATTAATGTTAAGTTTATTAAATTAAACTTAAATCTAATTTTTTTTAAATAACAGACAAATTAATTTTTTTTAACAATGTTATTAAATTTCAAAATATAAAATGTTAAGTTTATTACATAAAAGCTACAATTATAAAAGTAATAAAATTAAATTAATGTTAGTTTTATTAAATAAAAGTTGCAATTATACAAGTAATAAAATTAAATTAATGCTGGGATTTAGAAAAAAATTATAATAAACAAAATTAAATAAACACACAAAAAAGGGGTTGGAGCAAATATCGCAATGGGTTCAACCCCTCCCCCAGTCACTTTTCTTCATTTTTCCCCACCCTTTGCGTTAATAGAGATGCCCTAAACTAATTCGGCAAGACTTTTAGTTGGTTCAATTGAATGGAAACTACTAATTCGATTCGAGTAAATATTTATTTATTTGCCAACGAACCATGCATATATATATATATATATTCTTAGTAAATTAACGTCTATACTTTGAGAATAACAAACAATATTGCCATCAATGAAAACATGTTCACGACTTACATCATGCATATACATATTCATATATTTGTGATATGATGAAATATATCAGTGGGAAGAACTTTTTGTGAAAAATTCTTTGTGAACTTCTTAAGTAACTTCGAAGAAACTTGGTAGCTAGAAGAAAACAACCAATTTTCCAAGTGCATGAATGTACGTTTGTTTTTATACAGAAAAAATAAGTTTTGATTTAACATTTCATTTTCCTTTAAACGTCCCCCGGCACGGGGTAAGCTTTTTTTTTTCTTCCTTTTTTTAGGGGGCACGGGGTAAGCTTTGGAATATTTAAATTGGTATTATTCAACACCAAGTACAATTAAATACTCAGAAGTGTTGTTACACTATTAAAAAAGGTGATTTCATTAAGTATAAGCATATATATATATATATATATATATATTTATGGTTTATATTTTATAATCTTTAAAAAATAACAAATGCAATTGTTGATGATGTCTATGCTGATTCCAAATTCACAAATTTTTTTGTTTTGATACAATGCCATACTCTTTATTCAAGCGGAAAAAGTGTCCCATATATAAGTTATTCTAAAGGCAAAATTGCAGAGAACATTTCAAGCTAATCAGTGATTGTGGATTTTTGGATCATCTCATCGAATTTTATCCCGTTACTTAATTTTTTTTGGAATTGCATCCCATCATTAATTATGAATCGAAAATTGCGTACGTGTCCGTTAAATTACCACATGGCTGCTTACGTGTAATGGCATGATAAATTTTAGCAAGAACAATCATACAATATTGCAGAATTCATCCCAAACTAATTACAAGATTGAACCATCATTTTTATTAAATTAGAAATTTTATATTGGGACTAAATTCATGCAAAATGGTAAATTAGGGGACGGAATTCGGTGAGTTGATAAAATTTGAGATGAAAAACCAAAATTAATAATTAGTTTGAAACAATATTCTGAAAAAATATTAAATTATGGGACGAAATTCGATGAATTAATATAGTTCAAGACGAAAATCTAAAATTACTTATTAGTTTTGTACGTTTTCTAAAATATTATTTCACTATAGTGCTTCTAAAATTACAAACACGTACGAAAATATTTATGGTGGTCATAACTGAAATTTTACTTTAGTCTCATGATTTCACATTACACTGTTTTCGTTTAACTTTGGGCAACGTTTTCTCACTTCTCATATTCTCTCTCAGTTTTATTTAAGCTACCTTTTCCGGTTTTCCCCATTAAACCGAAATATAGAGATAAAATAAAAGAATTAAAGCCCAATACACTTGAAAGATCAACAAGTCAAGGCCTGAGAAAGACTCGGCCCAAGTAGAAAGACTCGGCCCAAGTAGAAAGACTCAAGCCCATTAGCAACCAATTCAGTTATGCTGCCTATAATTAGTATATTTTCATCTATTATTACAGCATTTTTTTCACTTTCTGGAAATATAATCAAAACATTGTTCATATGTATAGATTTTAATATATTAGTAATTCACATTTCATGATGCCCTTGTTTGCAAATATATGTTTCTTTATAAATTACATTTAACACAAACACACACTTCACATTTCATTACAAAAAATTTAAACTTTAATGATAAAATAGTAAATGACAAAGTGATAAGAATTTAAATATTGTCAATAAATGATGTATATAGATGTAGTAGTGACAAAAAATATGAAAAAATTGACACTATTGATATTTAGTGATACCCCAAAAGTAACAACTAAAAAGTTACCACTAAATTATAGTGATGGTCACTAGGAAAGGATGTCACTAATTGTTAATAGTGACAACTTAAATTCCATACACTTGTCACTAATAGTCATTAATGACAACTTAAATATATATTTTGTCATTATTGCACTTATCACTATTGTTATTGCGAGTCACTAAATATATACAAAAAATGACAATGTCACTTAGTATTTTGTCACTAAAATTCATTTTTCTTGTAATTGTAATGTAGCTTTAAAAAAAAAAAAAAACACACACTTCACACTTCACACAATTATTTATTGGCAAAAATTAATGCAATAAGTTGGATATTACGATAAATTATATATATTCCGCTGATAGTATAGCCACCGGGACAAAAATTTTATTCTCAACATATATTATGTCATTCTTTCCTTTTTCGAATTATACAATTTTAGTCATAATAGGTCATCACCTATTTGTCATTTATCATTTTTTATTTAAAAATAAAATTATATTAAAACCAATTACATCCGAATTCCCATCACCAAACTAAATTATTTTAGGTTTGATATAACCTAATTTAAACTCAAAGATAAAAGATTTAAAATATTGATTAATATATTATACTCCTATATTGTTTGATTGTAAAGATAAATGTATATATATAAAATTAGATTTATTTTTCAAAAATATATATAAACATTAGATATAAAAATTAAATAAATGTATCATGCCTAATAATTTTTTATTTATTTAATCGTAAACCTAAAATTTGTAGAATAAATTTGCAATTTTATGATTTGTTAGCCATGGCAAGTTTTACTTTTTAGGATCAAGTACCTGAGAATTTTCCGACCCATTATCTTTCGGGTCAAGACCCGAGAACAAAATAGCCCTTTTTCTTTCCTCTTTTACACGGGAAGTACTACTTCATTAGCTTTTTGCTAACGCTATGCTTCATAACTCTATAAATTCACCTTCCTACTATCCTGAAATTTGAAACTATTTTCCCTCTGTAAAATATTCTGCAACTTTTATTGAGACTTCACTTTGCTTAACCGGTTAGGAATTAGGGTTTAAGATATGGCTACATTCGGCAATACCGCAACTAATCCAAACCCCAATCGTTCCACTGAGGTGATTGAAATTTGTTTACTCTTTCACTTTTCGAGTTGTAAATATATTTTTCTTTGTTATTCGAATTTTTTGTTGAAATTTTTGTGAAGGTGTCACAACCGCCGACTGATTCAGTATCAAGCCTATGTTTCAGTCCCAAGGCAAATTTTCTGGTAGCTACTTCTTGGGATAATCAGGTATATTTGTTTGCTTTAGTTTGTTGTTATCTTGCATTGCCTGCTGATGAATGAATTTTTGAAAGAAAATTCATGAAATTAGCATCAGTTTTGAATCTAACTTTCACTGTGAACACCTAAATATTTCTTAAAGTAGTTTGTTCTTCAACATGCTTCTTTTTAAATTCCATATGTTTCCTGAAAGTTTCCGAAAAGTAGCCGGAAATTTGAAACATACCATGAAAACAAAATTTGAATCCATGTTTAACTCTAGTACTGCTTCAGAACACTGTTTTTGTTTTATTTGTGGGCAATATGAATCAGTTTTGGTAATCAATTAGATATCAATCCCTGAAAATTAGATGGGCGAGGTGATGACCTAGTCCGACAGACAAGCATTATTTGTAGCTTCTAATTGTTGCTGACACGGTACATATTAGGTACGATGTTGGGAGGTAATGAAAAATGGAGCCAATATCAGCACTGTTCCAAAAGCATCGATTTCGCATGATCATCCGGTAATATTTCCGTGTATATAATCCTCTGATAAACATCTGGTGAATTTGTAATTTCACACTGTTCTTAACATTTCGATTTTGGCAGGTTCTATGCTCATCTTGGAAGGATGACGGGACAACTGTTTTCTCTGGAGGCTGTGACAAGCAAGTCAAAATGTGGCCATTACTTTCTGGTGGCCAAGCTGTAACTGTGGCCATGCACGATGCTCCTGTTAAAGATCTTGCATGGATCCCTGAAATGAACCTCTTAGTCACAGGAAGCTGGGACAAGACACTAAGGTGAGTTGGTATGATATGCCTTTCATAATTACTATGTGAAGTCAGCTAACAGGGAAGCAAGTTGGGAAGAACTGCATTCCGATAAAATAGGCTTCATTTTATGTCAAATCTATATGGGCATGTTGACTAAGATATCTTCCTTTGTGAATCATGAAATATCTTTTTCCATTAGAATAACCTTTGGCACCTTTTTATGCATCATGACTGTGATATGATCGATTCTCAGTGAATATAATTTTTGAGTTCTGTTTTTTTTTAAATGTTAATTCTTAGTCTATATATCAAGACTTTGCTGGATTACTTGCTTTATTTTATCTTAACAGCAGCTATGCACTATTCACATTCTAATGATATATGGGATTATTTACGTTTCCTCTCATATTCGAACTATATCCAGCTTTGCAATCTGATTTGTTGTGTCTGACTTGTATCTTTCTTACAGTATTAAGACGTGAGATTCATTTGGTAATTGATATTGCTTTTCAGGTATTGGGATCTGAGACAGCAAAATCCAACTTGGGTGCAGCAACTTCCTGAGCGCTGCTATGCACTTACTGTTAAACATCCTCTCATGGTAGTTGGTACTGCAGATAGAAATCTTGTGGTGTTCAACCTGCAAAATCCTCAGGTTTTTGATCTTCTTTTTCATGAATATTGGAGATCACTTAATTTTTTTTTTTAATTTAATCAAAAGTATACATACCTAAGCAAACATTAGGTCTGAATGACATTATATTTTGTTGTCCTGTCTGTTGAATGTTGACTAAATCATGTCCTGTGTTCCATTCTTTCTAGCTGTTCCTTGAAAAAGTCAACACAGTTTAACATACTCAGATGATATGAGTAATAATTGAGTTTTTTCCAGTGAAAAAAGAACACTGAGCATATATGGAGCAATATTTTGGAAATTGTTAAAAATAGACGAGAAAGATATAAGCAATTGCATGGACTTAGGACAGAACCAGTCCAACAATGGTGAAATGAATTTTTCTTAGTAATTGGATGGTGTAAAAGGAATGATATCCTTAAGTTGGTTCCTTTTTATTTATCCTGATTACTGCTGGATCTATTCTTTAAAACATGCAAAAAGGTTGCTTTCATTTATTGTAAGTTTGATAGCTGAAGTGCTTTGAGCTCTTAACGTTTACACAAGGCACCGGCAGGTAAAAAAGTTAAACCACGGTCCTTTCTTTAATACGGTAAACCAATTGATGATATGGATTTCAAGATTTTGTTGGAGTTTCTTTACTATGATAGAGTAGTTTCTATTAAAGGAGCTCCCTTTTTGTTAAGGAAATACTGAGATTTATGTCATCTCTAAGTTGATTCATTGGTTTATATGCTCCAGTTAATCTTGCAAAATTAGGTTAACTCTTTTTGGGAAAAATGACAATACAAAATTAAGTCAAAAGTGAATGCTTTTTAAGTTTTTCTACAAGTCTTCCCATATCTACATTGATATATTTAATTCAAGATCATGTTTATGTCTGAAATGATAAGCAAATGTGATGGTTGATAAAGCTGTGATATCTTAATTAATAAGCAGTGTGACTGATTGATAGAGCCTTTGATGTCTTGATTAGTATGCAATGTGACTGATGGATGATATAGCCTTTAAACCATCTTATTGGTTGATCTCTTTACTTATGGCCATCTATGTCTGTTTCCCATTTACTATTTCTGTGACCTGGGCTATATACCAGACTTGCAACCTCTTCTTTATAATATGCATTGTGGTTATGGATACTATTCTTGCACAATTGAAATTTTTCCGAGTTACACCATATAGTCTTTGGTATTTTAGTTTCTTTCATACCCCTATGTGTCTGAATGAACGAAGGAGTTGGACTGATATGTATTTTGAACTTTACCTATTATCTAACAAATGATATCATGTGGATGAAATTTATGAGTTATTGTTCTGCAAAACATGATTTCTGCTTTTGAAATATGGCAGGCTGAGTTTAAGAGAATCCAATCTCCCTTGAAGTACCAAACGAGGTGCCTAGCTGCATTCCCTGATCAGCAAGGATTCTTAGTAAGTTTCCCAGTCCTTCAGTGTTAGGATTCTTAGTAAGTTTTCCAAGTATATTTAGAATTAAGTAGTGAATAATCTTGTATCTGCTTAAGTAGGTAGGTAGCTTGCCATTTTCTCATTTAGCATGATTGACACTTGTTACGATATGGCATAACACAATTATGTCAAGAGGTCAACCTCAGTGCAGAGACAATTGATTTTTTTTATGCATGCACCTTCTAGAATTAATCCATGTTGTTAGAGCTAATGAATGTCATTTGTAACAAATTTTGATATCATTATCACACTGAACTCAGCATGACAATTCCCATTTATTGATATTCTTGCACGAATTCAACAAATATAAAGTACAAGGATGAGGGAAAACAATATTTAAGTTAATCTTCATAGTTGTGCATATTGATAGACATTATCATGATTTCAGTTAATTCTAATATACTTGGTAACTCCCAAGTTTATCGATGTATAAAATAAAGCTCTTTGATTTTCTTGGCTTACTATAACTCGAATTTCTCTCCTGCCTAAAAACCCTTGTTGTCAGTCATAGAGGTGCCAATCACTGCTCGATTTGTAAAATACAAGATCCTTTTAAGCTGTATTTTTTTTTATATAATCTAGATGTATTTATAATGGTATTCATCATAATCTCATCACATGTTGCCTTACCAGCTGCTTCACTAAATTTACAGTCCCAACTATCTACCCCTCCCCTTGTGTTATTCAGCAATTCATCATAATCTAATGACATGTTGCCTTACCAGCTTCTTCACTAAATTTTCAGTCCCAACTATCCCCCCTTCCCCCTTCTGTTATTCAGCCAAGAGTAGTAGTCAAGACCCATTTAAAATTGTTCTCATGATTGTAACATGGTAATAATTAGGGAAGGCGTATTTTAAAGACAATCATAGTGTCCAAGCCAATTGTCACACTCTCTTCCTTGAATCATGTCCACGACATATTTTAAAGAAATCAGTGTCCAAGAATCATGTTTTTGGATGCTACTTTTTTCAAACTGTTCCTTTTATTTGTCTTAGTTAGATATTAAATCTCATTTTGAAGATGCATAGGATGTTAGCTCAATTAATTTTATTTTTGAAAATCTATAAGATTAATCTTTCTTTGATTTGTCCTAATGATTAGTCTGGCCACTTTTTTTTACAGTGAATTAGCACATCATAATACATATTTTGCATTGTTGTAGGTTGGCTCAATAGAAGGAAGAGTCGGTGTACATCATCTTGACGATTCACAGTCGAGTAAAAATTTCACTTTCAAATGTCACAGAGATGGCAATGACATTTACTCCGTCAACTCGTTGAATTTTCATCCTGTAAGATGTTTTATTTAAATTGTGATTCTCTTGGTTTACTTGCTGGCTTAAATTGTGATTTTAAACAATGTTAGTGATATTAATTTTTAATTAAATCTTTTAAAGTTTTTAGACTCACCCTGTAGGAAAAAATTATCATAATGAGTCTTTTGTCAATAGGCTATATTAGAAAATGTAAATTCATCGGGCCATCTAAGACTAGTGATTTAAAATGTCATAATCACGGTGAAATAAAGTTTCTTAGCTCGTTTGAGTTGGAAGTTATTCAATTTTAGCAATTCAAGCATATATCCCTATGGGATGAATCAAAGTGTAGTTATTCTTGAACAAGGAAAAAAACCCCAGTTTTTCACGGGTAAATAAAAAGTGATGCCTTTGTTCTTTATTAACTGATTTGCCAAGCTAGCTTGTGGAACTGAATATCTTTTGATTGTTTACTTCTCTGTTCACTCTTATCTTGCATTTCTGGTAGTTTTACCTTACGAAAAATATTGTGACGATAATAATCAGCAATCAGAATTTTTCGTAACTCGGTTAGAAATTCTCAATTAATGACAACTTCTAGCTTTCACGCATTTTGTAACTTCTTGAGAAAAAATTCCAAGTTACTGCAACAGATGTTTCTCTTGAGCCAGATTTATTGATTATGATCCTACATATGCTAATTTTTCATTTCATAATGGTCCTTTATTATGATTATTATGATCTTTGCCCCCCTCTCTGCTAAACAAATCCCAATGTTTTCCACATTTCAGGTACACCAGACATTTGCCACGGCAGGATCTGACGGAGCCTTTAACTTCTGGGACAAGGATAGCAAACAAAGGCTTAAGGTAGAACTTACTCTTCTGCTTTAATGATCACATTGTTCTGGAAGTAAAGCTTTTAATATTTTTTTTTTTTGGTACAAATAAAGCTTTTAATATGAGACCCTTCTCAATACTAGTTTTTTTAATCATCTAGGCTATGATGAGGTGCAGTCAGCCAATACCTTGCAGCACTTTCAACAATGATGGTTCAATATATGCATATGCGGTATGCAGTGACTATTAGTTTACTAAATATTTCATTCTGAGTTTTATATATTTATTTGCAATTATGAAAAAACAGAGCATTGAGAAATGTATATCCAGCTTCAGTCGATGTGTGTTATCAAAGTATGATCTTTCATTTGCAAATATATTGCACCGTCTCCTAAATTGTTTACTGTTTGATGTTCAGGTGTGTTATGATTGGAGCAAGGGAGCTGAGAATCATAACCCGTCAACAGCAAAGACCAATATCTACCTACATATGCCACAGGTACCTTCTTTTGCTCATTTATTAATCTTAAAATTTAACGTAATAACCATTCAAAAAAGGTTATCTACATCCTAAAGATCCGTCAAATAAAAAAGCTGTTGAACTAAGGAAAAAAATAGACATTATCATTAGCAGTGATAAAACCGCCTCTATCAGTACGGAGCTACGGTAGGGGTATTATTAGGCAAAACTTAAGGGAGAAATTAGGTAATGGTAATTATTGATATTTAGGCAGTTTCTTGTAATTTCATCTAACTTAAGTGGGTACGTAAGTAATTATCCCTTTCTTTTATTGAACCACGTCTCTTTAGCGATCATAACAAACAATAATTTGTATTTAATGCCATCTCGCGCAGGAGGCTGAGGTCAAAGGCAAACCACGAGCTGCCACGGGTGGAAGAAAGTGAAGTTTTTCACCCCATTTTCAGAGTGGGGAAAAGAAACTATTATACATTACATCAACTTTTGGTTATAATTTCCCTTAGTTACAAATGTCCAATTTTCAAAGCTGTTATATTATCTTAAGTAGGAGATATTGACGATGTCGTTTCCATTAAAATTAGTAATATTTCTGAGTCATTCTTTTCTGTAATCTCTGTGTGATTGTGCATTTTGTACGTTCCCGTTTTGTATGGAGATAGTAGTTTTTATAAGCACTGAGTTAGACAAACTTTCCATAATCCAATCTATCTGGATTCGGGTCATCACACCAAATTGCCATCCTTGAATCTGATTATTTAATGATCTCTTTCGTCATCTTTGTGTAATCTGACGCATGTGGCGATGTTAATTAATAATTAGGCTAAATCACTCTAATCGCCCTCAGGTTTAAACATCCATCATAAATAAAGTGTTACACTTTTGTCCCTCCTACAAAATATGTGTTATACCGATTACTTTTTGACATTGAAATAGATTTGAATAGAGTTTTCGATGTAATGATTGATGTAATAATTTATCCACCGTCTAAAAAAAATTGTAGTATATCTTTTGAATTTTACTGCTTTAATATATAGTTTTATATGGGGCTTTTGGCACTTTGCACCCTGAAATTATTGACATTTGGCACTTTGCACCCTAACTTAAAAGTTTTGGCACTTTGCACCCTGAAAATACAATTTAGTTGGCACTTTGCACCCTAGTGTGTGTTTTGAAGAAAAAATTCATCGATTGAAGAGTATAATAGTTATTTTCGAATATGTTTGGCACTTTACACCCTAAAAATATAGATTTTGACACTTTGCACTCTGAAATATATAATATTGACACTTTACACCCAAAAATAATATTTTGGCATTTTCAACCCCGACTTAATATGATAATCTAAAATATGTTAATAACGTGCAATATAATAATATGTTATATATGTAAACGTGTATTTTAGATATAAAGTAAATAATCTAGAGGATACTTGAAAATAAAATGAAGACAATGCCTTTTTTTTAATCTAAATTTTACTAAGAGAAAATGTTAAAATAAATTATTCTAAAGTAAAATAAATTTAGAATAACATGTTTATGATTGTTGTGCATAGAAATGACCATTTTTATCTCTGCGTCGCTGACATTCATGAGTTTATTTTTTTTAAGAAAAATCCATTAAGGTACAAATGTCATACAAATTTTATTTTTACGGTGCAGAATGCCAAAAAAATTTAATCGAGGTGGAAATGCTAATATTTTATAATATTAGGGTGTAAAATGCCAACATTCTATATTTTAAGGGTGCAAAATCTATATTGACAAGGTGCAAAGTGAAAAAAAAAATTGAAAATAACTATTCTACCCTTTTACCAATGAATTTTCTCACTAAAACACACACTAGGGTGCAAAGTACCAAATAAGTTATATTTCTAGGGTGCAAAGTGCCAAAATTTTTAAGTCAGGGTGCAAAGTGCCAAAATCCTATAATTTCAGGGTGCAAAATGCCAAAAGCCCGTTTTATATGCGAGGATTTTATTGCTTGCAACATAATTATATTTTCTTTTTCATTTCTATTTTTCTTATAAATACTAAAACTGTTGATTTTTTTAATTAATCGGTAATTGGTCTTTAATTTATAGACAAAGGTGTACATTACAAATTTCCATTTTTCTTATAAGTTTCAGAAACCTTCTCTATAATTCAATTTGTAACTAGCTTAACTCTTTTCATTTCAAATTAATTGACGTATTTGTAAAATTTTCATATTTCGAATTATTTGTTATATTTGATTTTTCAATGCATCTTTTTTCAATTCTACATTTTCTTACTTCTAGGTTTAATTTAAACAGTAAACTAGAGTGCATAAAGAACAATGACACTAGTTAAAAAATCATTAAAAGGGTACTTTGACATTTTATCTTAGAAATTAGTTTATTATTGAGTTTTTTAATTCGTGTAAAAAGCCTAATTATTGAGTTTCTTAATCCGTGTGAGGGTACTATTGTTAACTTGATTCTCAAGTCTCTTAAATTACCAAAGATAACTCAAAATCTTCTAAATGTAGCTAAAATCAGCTGATGCAACTTTAGTTCATGCAGAGAAAATCTTTTCAACTGTCCCAAATAAATTATTGGATGTAATTAAATTTAAAAACAAAAAGCGAGAGTTGAGAATATCATATTTATGGATAATGGCATTAATTGATGTATTACCGACCAACCAACCCATCAGAAATATGAATGACGCTTTTCTAGTTCGATCGGAAATAAAATAAGAAAGGGTATCGTATTGCGTTTGCAGGAGCAGCAAACTAAATCGACATCTCGAAATAAAATAAGAAAGGGTATCGTATTGCATTTGCAGGAGCAGCAAACTAAATCGACATCTCGAGAATCGAAACGTCAACTCAAATCAATCCAATCTCAAGTTATGGTATCATTGAAACATTTTTTTAATCGATGTGCATGCATGGTAGAGTCTTATCAAAACTCAAACTTACCTTACCTAATAAATTTATCATGTTAAATTCAACTATGGGTAGATTCGACTCAATTGACAGTCTCACTCATATCATACATTCATATTTAATTTTTACATCACGGACTCTCCACAAATTATAAACTAGAACATTTGTCATCATATATGTGCTTATATATGTATGACTCCAAAATAAAATAGGAAAACCCATGCAAAACATATACTATATAGCCTATAGGTTTTGAATATTTAAATTCTCTACCATCTTCAATTACTGAGCCAAGACAGATAAATTTTTAAAAAACGAGTAAGCTAAACTGTCGTAGTTGCAAGAATTTTATTCATACAATCATGCAGAAGATAGTTCTGTAAAAATGATCCTGCTTATTAATTTAACAACCTTTGACTATTCAATACATAATATTTGTCAAAATGGTAAAATTGAAAAATAAAATACATTCGTGCTTCCACAGCAATTCGGATTCAATTGCACCTGAAATGGACCTATAGAGATAAACACTTGCTTCATCAAAATTATGTGGAATGTAACAAAAAATCAAATCATTAAACAAACACCAAAAGTAGAAGTGAGAAATCAAGAAAACAAAAGTATATACAATGACAGAAAAATATCAATCAAATATGCACCCATGATTGATCTGTTGTGTTCAATATCATCTTGGCCCGGATAATTCATCGGGTCGGATATTAGACGTGGAGTCGGTAATTATCCAGTCGGTGTTAGGTTGGTAACTGTGATTGAACTCTTGCCTGAACATTTCTTCCTTCTGCCACTCCTCCCACCTCTCAGCCAAGCCATCACCTTCGAGCATCCTAACCACTTCCGACATCTTGGGACGCTCGGATGGAGAGCCTTGTGTGCAGAGGAGAGCTACTTGGATTAACTGCTCCACTTCTTCATCGATGTAATTACCTTGTAAATCTGCGTCAACCAATGTTTCCAACTTTTTCTCCTTGAGAAGTCCCTTCACCTGAAATTATAAGAAGAAATCAACGCATGTTAATGTGAAGTATTATGACATATGAAAACAGATCGAGAGCACGTGTGAAGAGATAATGCTTACCCAATCAAGTAACATGACATCATCGTCATTGGCAAGACGAGCGAGATCGAAAGCTCTCTGCCCAGTAATGAGCTCAAGAAGCATGACCCCATAACCAAAAACATCTGTTTTCTCCGAAGATTTACCGGTGGAAAGGTACTCGGGAGCTATATGACCAATTGTTCCACGTACAGCTGTGGTCACGTGAGTATCTTTGTAGTCCATGAGTTTGGCCAACCCGAAATCACCAACAACTGCTTCAAAGTCTTCATCCAACAATATATTCGCAGCCTTAACATCACGATGAATAATTTTTGGGTCACAGTGATCATGCAGATAAGCAAGTCCCCTTGCGGACCCCAGTGCTATTCGTTTTCTTTTTGGCCAATCAAGTGGGGGTTGTGATTCAGGTCGCTCTGCAATAATGCATCAACAAGCTCATAAGAAATAAATTCAAACATGACAAGTATATCTTGTAAATTAATCCTTCATATCAAATAATGAGCAGAATATCCAAACTAACAAATCTCGACTCATATATATCTAGATATGCATGAAACCAAAATAAACAAATCCATGAAGAGATATTTAAGCTTTTACCTCTTAAGCAAGATGCAACACTTCCATTAGACATATAAGGATAAACGAGCACCCTCTCTGTCGGAGTCATGCAAAAGCCACGCAACCGAAGTAAATTTCTATGCACTGCCATGCTGATCATTTCTACTTCTGTTTGGAACTGAAGCTCTCCACCTTGAGTGCGTTCTTCTTTTAGTCTTTTAACGGCCACTAAAGAACCATCGGCTAAACGGCCTTTGTAAACTTTACCAAATCCACCTCTGCCAAGAATGTTTTTGTTGCTAAAATTATCTGATGCAACTTGTAGTTCACGCAGGGAAAACCTTTTGAGCTGTCCCAAATGAACTTCTGGATCCTCCTCAGCTGCAATTATATACAAATTAAGTGAGAATTGAGAATATATGACCTGTGATGAAAAATTAAGATATTTTTTAATCCACTTACCAGGAACATCAAAGAAATGATCCTGAGGCTTCTTTCTACGGTAATAAGCAAGGGCAATTGCAGGAGCAGCAAATAAAAGGGCTGCCCCAGCAGCAACCCCTCCTGCGATGGCTCCAGTAGCACTGTTGCCAACTGTAATGGTAATTTATTGATAAGTCTGAACTGCTCTTTCAGATGATAAACTAAACTCTATAATGTCGTTTCTACTGTGACATTAAACTCGTTGAACATCCTAGCGCATAAGTTCAAAAACGCTGACACATACCCTAATTCAAAATGTTGTGGTAGAAAAGTGATTAGATGAATGCATGGAACACAAATGTAATCTTTCTGTAGCAATATGCTTATTCTTGACAATTTTTAAAGCCATCCATGACTTCAAATTTTGTATATATTATACTTATCAATCCAATGATTTAAGGTTCCATTTTTTTCTGAAGCAATGGACAATGAGGCAAGTACAAGATGATAAGGCAAAGAGTGTAGACGAACCTTGAGAAGAAGATGATGTTGTCGGTGGAGCTGGAGGAGGTGGTGATACAGGAAGTTGATCCAAACTATTACCGGCAAAACTGATATAGGGGATTTGTTTGTTAGCAATAAAGCCAAATTGAATATTATGTCTGCGTTAATAGAAGGCAAAAGTAATTGCATAAACCTGATAGGAGTGAAAAGCTGAAAGGATCCATTCACTGGAATTCGTCCTGTCAGCCGATTATTTGAAAGATCTCTGCATTTGTGAAAGATGGAATCTTACAATGATGGACCCAAAGAAAAGAAAATGAAAAAAACAGCAGACAACAGAAGAAAATTTATTGAATTGCTACTTACAGGACTTGAAGTGTAGTGACAGTTGTCAGAGACATGGGAATTTGTCCAGTCAAACTGTTATTGTTGAGCCTCCTACATAGCTCAAAGGGCAACACACATCATTCAGTATCAAAAAGAAGACAATGCCTAATATGTAGAAGCCTATGCAGTAGATGCTATTGTTACATTTATCAACATTTTGTCCACTATTTAAAAAAAATTATATCAAAACTCAGGCTGCCTTTGATTTTATATCTTGCAAATTCCCAACTTTCTTTAGTGTAAAGGAGTTAAAAATGCATATGCATAGTCAGTTCAGGATCTCTAGTCGGACAATGATATAACAATTGACCAATGTCCACTATAGGCAGTTGAGTCCCGAAATTTTCCAGCTACCTACTTTCATTCAGAAGTCACAGGCCAGTTTGGTCTTTTTTGTTTAGCCATTTCAATGGTTTTTTCTTTTTCTTTTTTTTTTTTTTTTTTTTTGACATATGGATAGCCAAAACAGCAAAATGGCCCATGTTAAAAGTCCAAAATATTATAGAATAATATAGATACATACACAGTGCAAGCGCGTCACTCCATTTTTACAACTTACCAAAAATATTATTCTTCCTCCAATCATTCTAATTTTACCAAATTAAATATTTTTATAAATTACATAACATTATTCGACACTTATATCCTACTTTTCACAACCCTAACAGCCATTACAAGTTTTCAAATCCACAAATATAATTTTAATGACATTTTGAAGTTCGCAAATGCTATCCAAACCAAGTTTCAAACGCTTCACACAAAAACCAAGAGAAGGTTCAAAACACTGCTACTAAACACCAAATCACGCAAACATGTTAATAATACATTTAGACCGGTCCAAAATGCTCTGAGATTAATCCTTTTGTTTTTATGAAGTCAATGGTAGTATTCAACTTTCTATATTCAATGAAGTATCATTTAAAGTTTTCAGTAACATTTACCACAATTTCAATTATATAAAACAAGAGTCTTCTATTCCATGTCAATGCTATTATGAATAATGTTTTGTATGTAAACATAATAATCCACTCAACTTCTATTTGCAAATAGCAACAAAGATCACACAATCATCTCTGGTTAAAGAAGTAAATAACTAAATTCTAACAAACTTAAAACAGTAACATTAGAGCAAAAACACAAATTCAAACTTATTGATTATAAAGGAACCGCCTATGTGCCCCTCACTTAATTTTTTAATTCAAATGTAAAGATGCGATTATTTCAGTGCTAGTAAGATAGAAATATGAGAATTATTTCAAAAGAAGAAGAATAGAATAAATGCTTTCAACAATTCTATTCTGCACTTTTTCACTGATGCAGTACATATTCTACTCAGGAAGCAGGACGGAAATCTTGGGAAGAAGTAAAAGACAAACGTAAAATAAGAAGTTCAACAAGAAATACATACAAGAAACGCAGCCTCTGAAGCCTGCTCAATGTATCAGGGATTGGCCCACTCAGGCTGTTCAGATAAAGATCCAAGCTCACCAAGTTTGTTAAGTTTCCAAGTTCATTCGGGATTCTCCCACTAATATTGTTACTGTAGAGTTCCCTGATGAGAGTGAGAAAGGGGGAGAAAGTGAGTCAGATAAATTCTCTTAGGAGATTGGTGTTGGTCCACTCTGGAATTAAAAATTTCAGGGATTAAAAAAATCTCGTTAAAAAGCATTGGTGATCATCTAGACCCTATTAAATTGAGTTGCTTCAAAAAAGAAGAAAAAATCTTATTTTCAAATGAGTTCATTTTAATCACAGATTAATTGCCTACAAATTGAAAATTCTAAGAAATATAAAACATATGCCAATATAGTATATATCTGTTCGTGTGAAGGTCCTCGTCTCTACTGATGATGGGCACTTTAAAATAATATTAGGGAAAAACTAGGACCATTACTTTTTCTCTTAACTTTTTTATCTAATAACATACTTTCGGTTTTTCCAGACCCTCAAGATTGGATGTAACATGATGAAGTATAAAATGGTCTTTGATGGATGGAAATTTTTAAAAAGCATAGAAAAACTCAAATACACAGAAAGTTTACAGACTAAAACCAAACAGTCACTGGTATGAGCATATTTATTTCTCTGTTCTCCAAGTTCACACAAATTAGTAGACCATTCAAAAACATTGTTTGAATTTTTTTTTTTTTTTTTTGTTCCAGCAATAATATCGCCTGTGAGTTTTACCATCTAAGCAAAGTACTTTGTACATGCTAAACACCGCCCACATATCTATGCACCTAGGTAACGTACAAGAAAGGATGTGAATAATCCCAAAGTCATCCATGCAGATAGATTTATACACAAACCACAATATAACTCTATTTCCTCGATATCAGAACATTCCCCACATAGGTTTAGCAATTTTTGCAGGGATAACTAGTATGCCAATGTTATAGCTTAAATTATAGGAAATGCTGATGCACAATGTGCAAGTAGCAGCTATACAGACCTTTGTCCCTCATCCCCACTTGACATGCTCTGGATATTACCCTCTCTGATATCAAGGGTAACGTTTCAATATACTGAATTATGTTATTCTAGTTTACTGTCTTTGCTCCTAAAGTTCTTTTATCACAAAAACACTCCGAAAACTCAACTTTCATCACATAATGTATAACTTTGACTTCAACATAAAATAGGCTCACGAGTACTTTTATCCTTGAATAACAAAGGAAAATACTAAAACCTAAGGTGTCGTGGGTAAGGCACTTTGAAATAGAATCGAAGAGAATCAACAAAAATATAATGAGTAGAGTTTTGATCTGCAAATATATGACTTACAAGTATTGCAAATTAGAAAGCAGACCAAGCTGTGAAGCCAGTTGACCAGATAAATTTGCATTGCCAAGATCACTGGGCATAAGAGAACCAAAACAATACATAATCTGATATTGCTAAACATGACGAAAATCAAGCAAGTCAACTAGAAAGAGATATAAGCAGGCCTACACTCTTGTAACACTATTATCGCTATTGCATGTAACGTGAAACCAAGTGCACGGATTGACAAGGGTAGGATCCCAACTCTGAAGAACATTGTTAGGATCAGCCAAATTGCTCCTTAATGCATTCAAAGCATCACCTGCCTCACATAAACATATTTCTTTAATCCACAATTGACTATAAATAATCCTAAAATTTCACAGCAACGCTAAAGTAAATTACAACTAATTGAAGTCAACGTCCAGTCGTAAAATCATAATTCCCCAATTCGATAACTAAAACTAAAATAACAACAAATTAGCAAAAAGAGAAAATACCTTCGGCGTTGGGAGTAACCCGCGAAAATCTCGCAACCACCAGAATTAAGCAAATTAAACCCCAACACGAGATCTCCATGTATAATATATTTTTCCCAAATTCACCACCTAAAAACCTAGATTCTTCATCAAAAAACTCTACTAAATCACCAATTCCATAATCCACAATACATAACCGTTATCAATCAACACAAAAAAGTAGAGATTGAAAACTTCAGGTGGTTTTGCTCTTCTTCTTTGTTTTTCAATCTGCTGATGGAATTTGATATTTGTTTAGTATATTCAGGGTTGAATGTTCAACAGGGTTGATTTTTGAAGTCTTTGCAGAGAGAGAGAGAGAGAGAGGGGGATGGATGCTTTAGTCAAAGGTTCTGTATTCTCTCTGGCTCTTTGTTTTCTTCTAGCACATTTACACACCAGAGAAAAGGAGTGGAATTAGTATTTTATTCCTTAATTAATTCATCTTTTAAATAAGGCTTTTATGGAAAAAATGAAAAAGAAGGTTATGTTCAACAAATTTTATTTTACTTGCTCAAAATAGTAATATACATTTGTATCATTGATTTTCAGATTTTGTGGTAGGGATTTTATTAATAGATATTTTTTTCTTTGTTTTTCGAATGTTTAATTACTTTCAAGACGTAACGATCCATTAAGAGGGAATCTCTTACAACAGGGATTTGAACATGTATTTGCTTATTTATAAGAATTAGTCTCTTCCATCGTATCGTTTGCATGCTGATTTTATTGATAGACATAGCAGTATTTGTAATTTGGTATGATTGTTTTACCTTTTCTTTGTAAATGTTTAATTGTAAATCCGAACTCTATCACAATAATCTGAATAAACTGCAATTGCTCACTTGAAAATTGTAATTAAACCCAATATTAGATAGTTTAGTTAATTTTTTAAAAGTTTTTGTAGACGAAATAGTTCTTTGGTCGAATAATTTATGAATGGAAAGATATTTTCAGTGTTTTTTCCTTTATCTACAAACTACGTGGACTTGGCTTCTATGCGCCTTTTTGTTCTGCATCCCTTTTTTTTTTAATACTTATTTTGCATCCTACTTATTAATAAACATTGCATTTGAATGTTCATAAAGTAAAATTGTAACAAACTAAGTGATTTTTTATTTGCGTAGTAAAATAACTCGCTAATTTGACTGATTCTTATTCACTTTATTCAATGGGGTAAAATATAATTTGTGTTACTCCTTGTCATTTATTTTTTACATAATCGTCTTTTGTGTCTTTTTCTCTCATTAGTCTCCACTACGGAGTATTTGTTTTGTTTTGAACTTTTTCAGGCGTTCAACGGCGGCGCCAAACTCATGTGACATGCACATGCATATTCCTAAGGCCATCTCCAATGGTTCAGGGCTAGCCCTGGGGCTGCCCCTCCGGGGCAGCCCCAGGGCTAGCCCTGAGCCCTGTCGTCGTCTCCAGTGGTTGGGGCTCCGTGGGGGAATTAATTCCATTTTGAAACTTTGCCCACTCTCACCTATTAATAATTTTATTTAAAATATCATTAAATAATTAATCATATTATATCTATATAATTAAAACAACACATTAATTAAAATAATACATTAATTACTATAACACATTTATTAAAATAAAACACTAATTAAAATAACACATTAATTAAAATAACACATTAAATAAAATCACATTAATTACAATAACACGTTAATTAAAATACAACACATTAATTAAAATCACATTAATTACAATAACACATTAATTAAAATACAACACATTAATTAAAATTACATACAACACATTAATTATACAAAATTAACCATACACACATTAAATAAACCATACACCAATTAATACACCAATTAAAAATAACACATTAATTAAAACAACACATTAATTACAACAATATACAACATTAATTAGGTTTAAATACACAACATAAATACACAACAATACACAAAATAAATACACATTAAATAGGAAAGGAAAATCAAAAAAAAAAAAAAGAAAGGGCCAATCAGGTGCCGCCACTTGGCGGCACCTGTTTTAAAAGGGGCGCGTGTTTCCACGCGCCCCTCATCTTCAACAACCCCGCACTCGCTTCAGCGGGCTGGGCGCAGGGCTCCGCCGAGCCCTGCGCCCAGCCCGTTCCACCCCGTTTCCCAGCCCCGCCCCGACCCCGCGCCGTCTCCAGCCGTTCTCCGCAGCAGCCCCGCCCCGGCCCCGACCCCGCACACCACCGCTGGAGATGGCCTAAGTGCATTTTCGTCCATTCACTTGAGAATATTACACTTAAGTCCCCTGAAATTTGTTTGTATCGATTTAGTCCCCAAATTTTATGGAAAAATAATAGTTTCAAATAAAAAAAATTATTCAAAAAACTGTAGTTTACCATAAATCGGACTAGTGAACCAAACCCAGTAAAACAAACCATGTCAATTGTTACTCAATCAATTAAGGAAAAATATATTGTTTTTTTAAGATGAAGGAAAGAGATATTGTTACTCTGTTAAGTATTATGTTATTAATTTAGAGGTACCAAAATGATAAGACTTCTAAATTATTTTATTGCGTTCTAGAGTAAGAGTTTATATTTTCCATAAAAAATTCTCAAAGTTATGGTCAACTGATTAATATGATTAAATTTATAAAAATTATAATAAATAATTTAATTAATATAATTCACTAATAAGTTGATAATATCACATGACAATATATATATATATATATATATATATATATATATATATATATATATATATATATTTAAAAAGTTTAATACACCACAAATGTGAATAGTTTAATAGAGCAAAAGTCAAAAACACCCCCTAATGCTTTGTCTAACTCCCAAAAAAATCCCGTGTTATTCTAACTCCAAAGCCCTCATTGTGTTTGGTTTTAAATACCACACTCAACCCAAGTATAATTTTACTTTTAACTTTTGGTGGAATGATAAGATTACCCCAATGTGTTTGTCTTTTTTTTTTTTAAATTATTTATTCTTTTTCAAAAATTAAGTATATATTACTTGAGTCGATTGTGGTATTTAAACCAAATACAGGGTGGTTTTGGGGATTTAAAATGACACCTGGAGGGTTTTTTGGGAGTTAAACAAAGCATAAGGGGTGTTTTTGTCTTTCGATGTCATTGGTAAAATTATCATATATCTTTTATAGGGGGTGTATTTGACACTTACTTGAGATCACAAAGGGGGTTTTGAAAGTTAAAATAACACGGGTATTTTGGGAGTCAGACAAAGCATAGAGGGTGTTTTTCGCTCTAATTTAGTATAGTATGATAAGTCACTTAAGATATTAAAAAGTTTGACCGGATATTGTAGCAAATGAAGCAAAATATATGGGATTGAGGGAGTATTATAAAATAATAATTTCAAATTTCTATTTTATAGGGGGAAAAATCTTTTTCTATCCATTATCTACGGTCCTATTTGGAAGGGTTGTGGCTCGATTTCTCCGATCTTGGTTTAAAGAAAAATGATTTGAGTGGTTTCAGTGGAGTCTTTGAAACCCCATTTAGTTAGATTTTGAATGTTAGGTATTGTGATTTTGAAAAAGTTGATGTTGATGTTTTGGAAAAAAAAAATGTAAGTAGTAGGTGTCAAATCACTATACATTTTTTAAATAGTAACAGGGAAAAATAAGTAGTAAGTGTCAAATCAATGTTTAATAGATTTCAAAAGTTTGGGTGTGAGTTTTTCTTTTTTTGTTTCCCAAGAATTTTTATCATTTTCGAGGCGCATCGGGCCTATAAATGGAAACATCTCCGAACAGGAGTTCGATGATTTGTAGTGACTAATCCATTACACTAGACCAATCACTTGTTGGTGTTGGGTATGAGTTTGTGATGAGTTTCGTATATTTTACCAAACCCCATTTAAAAGAGTTATGACTCAATTTTGTGAGGCCGTGCAGACGAGCCATAAATCTTTCAAAAAGGCCCTACAATTTTTTGAAAAATAATCATAAGAAGACTGAGTATTGTTTTATCTTATCGAGGAGGGCATGACAATTCTTCTTGTCATAATGGTAAAACTAAGCCTCGATGACTTTAAAGGTTTTGGATTCAAGTCTTATCTAAATAATGAATATTTGTCTAATTTCATACTAGGTGTTAGTTGATTATTCAGTTTAATTTCTTAATTTTACTCCTTATATTTTATTGATACGATCAATCAATATTATGACGCAAAAATTATTTTGTGTTTAGATACAATAATGGTTCAAATAATTCTACTTAATTACTAAAAAATAAAAATTATATAAAGGTGGTTTTTTTAAGTAGATGATTAAGCATTCAAATCTATATCTATACTCTATACTAATATATATATATACTAACTCTAAAAGTGTGAATAATTTAAGTTTTTTTCCTTTTTTGTGAAGACAAAAATGCCCTTATTCAAGTTGTAAAGTAAATTAATAAAATATAGTTAAACATGAATCTTCCTTAAATTTTCTCATAAAAAATTTGGTGGGAAAATATTTTAAGAAATTTTGTAACTTCTTTTACTCCTAACCAAGCACCATGAATATGGAAGGAAAATAAAAGTATATTCAAATTAGACATGAATTATAGTTATTTCCTACATTAACTCCAATAATTAAGAAATTAATTCTTACATCACTTTTATAATTTCATTATTGTTCTCCTATAACACATAAAAAAACACTTTTTTTTTTAATAGTTGCTAATATATATAAAATTATTATAATGTACTATCAATATGTTGTTATGTAAAAAATATTATTTGTATCATTTAAAGATTTAGTACAATATGTCACTCCTTAAAAAATTCAAATTCTCTTAAATATCATAAAATCTGTTAAAGTAGAATCACATCTTACCTATGAATGAACAAAAATGTTCATGACTTAGTGAACTAAGTACTCTTTATTTGACATGAGAAACATCACCTCAAATTTTCATGGAAATCTTTTTGAAAAAAATGTGTGAATGAAGTGAAAAAAATGATGAAAATCAATGAAAATTGGTGAAACCGAACAAATAAATATTATGTAATTGATGAAAACATGTGAAATCAATTTGGATGAAATTTATGAACACTGGTGAAGTATGTGAAAATATGGGTGAAATTGGTAATTAAAAATGCCAGTAAAATCGATAAATATAATTGAAGTCGATGAAAATTCGGGTGACATTTGTGAAAACATGGGAAACAAATTGGTGAAATCAGTGAAAAATGGGTGAAATATATGAAGAATTTGTTAAATGACTGAAAAAAGATTAAAGTCTGTGAAATCAATGAAAATTCAAGTGAAATTGATAAAAAAAATGTGAAATTAGTGAAATATAAGTTAAACTGTTAAAAATAAGTAAATTAAGAAAAAGAAAAAAAAAAGTTTAACTAGAAAAACAGTCTGAACTAAAGCACTAGATTTTTTTTTAATAGGAGAAAATAAAAGAAATCGATGAAAAATAGGAAAATTATAGACAACATGTTATAATTGATCAAAAACGACTAAATCAGTAAAAAAAAATATGAAACCAGTCAAATTCAATGAAAATTGAAGTAAACTAAATAATATAATAAGTGAAATGGCTTAGATCGGTAAAGAAATATCTTTCAAATGTTATGGTAAGTGAAATAATTTGAGATATGCTTAAAAGTAATTGAAGATGTATAATTATTTGAGTTGAAAATTAGGTAAATTCATGTGAAATCGATGAATATTCAAGTAAATTCGCAAAAAAAAATTGATGACATCGGTGATACGATGAAATTACATAAAAAAAATGATCAAATATGTGAAAAACGGGTAAAATCGGTGAAAAAGGTTAAAGTTGGTGAAAACATGTGAAAATTGATTAAACTGATAAAAATGAGTGAAATCAATAAAATGAAAAAAATCCACCAACAAAAACAAAGCCAACCTATTAGAAAAATGGTTTAATCCTAAAAAAACTAGACAAATCGATGGAAAATACCCACGATGAGGTTAATAAATTGAATATCAGTCATTAATATATGTTAATTTATGACATAATGAAGTTAATTTTACTCTGATTTACAACAAAATACAACTGAAATTAGATAGACACGTACAACGTATGTGCACTTTAAAACGGTGAAAAAAATGCATGTGAAATCGTAAATACATTTGAAATCGATAAAAAAAATCAGGTAAAATTTGTGAAAAAATGATGAAAACAGATAAAATCGGTTAAAATACATGTAAAGTTGGTGACAATATGTTTTTTTTTTCAAGATGGTGAATACATTGTTACATCAAACACTATATCGAATCGAAACAATTTAAATGATAACAAAGTGAACTAATTACTAGTATTAAACTAGAGAAATGCTAGTATGAAACTAGAGAAAATACCCACATTTGTGGGAGTTGAACCCATGACCTCCTAGTCATGGAGCATCATCCTTAGCCACTTGGCTAAGGCCTCATCGGCAGTTGGTGACAATATGTGAAATCAATGAAAATTAATTCGAATGGAATTTCTTAGAATAATGATGCCAGTAAAATTGGATAAAGTTGGTGAAGAAAGGGTCAAATCGGTCAGAAAACGTAAAGTTGGTAAGAACTTATTTAATCAATGAAAATTTAGGTGAATAACATGTGAAATTAGTGAAAAAAACATGCAAAATAGGTAGAAACGGGTTAAAATGATAAAAACGAGTGAAGTTAGTTAAAAAAAAAGAGTTTAACTGGTGAAATCGATAAAAAATGGTTTAAACTAAAAAAAATAAAAAGAAATCGATAAAAATGAGAACATATGAATCGATGAAAATTGGGTGAAATTTGTAAGAAACGGATAAAATCAGTAAAAAAATCTTGAAGTCGGCAAAAACATGTTTAATTAATGAAAACTTTAGGTGAATAACATGTGAAATCAGTGAAATAAGAGAAAACGAGTTAAACTTTAACCGATTAAAACAAGGTGAAATTGAAAGAAAATGGTTTAAATCGAAAAAAAATTCGACGAAAAATGGAAAAATAATGAAATTGTTATAATCAATGAAAAAAGCGAAAAAACCCCAAAAAAAATAAAACAGTGAAATCAGATGAATTGATGAAACTTCGGGTGAATTTGGTAAATGGTGGTGAAGTTTGTGAAAAAACTGGTGAAACCAGTAAGAAAAATGCTCGTGAAATTGATGAAAGTTCGGGTGAAATTTATGAAGAAACGGATAAAACACGTGTCATCGATGAATAACGGATAAATTTGACATGAAAACTACTATGATGGAATGAACTAAATAATGTTCTTATGATCTTATTTTAAAACTAATTTTATAAGATGTAATAACTACATCAATCATCATTTTATATTTTATTACACCTATTCAAAGTCATCATTTTTTTTTATAAATCATTAATAATTAATAAAAAACAAATTTCATAAGAAATAAATTGATCAGTCATAAATATATGATATATTATGACATAAAATTGGCTACTTTTTTTCTAGCTTACGAAAAATACCCATATAATTAAAATTAGACACGTACTACGTAAGTGCGCTTTTTTTTTTTGGTCAGACAAAAGTTTGGGTAGGTTCGGCTCCGGTCGCCACCACGGGCCAGGGCATGCCTCAGGAACCAAATGTCACTTACAGAGGTTCTTACAGATCGCCCACCAACACAGTCCTCACGTCGACAGTGGAAATCGAACTCAGTAGTAATAAAAGTCAGTTACCAAAAATCACAAATACATTGGGGGAAAGTGAATAGGGCCTTTCAAATTACAAATTTTCCCAATTTTGCAAGTTTACGAGATTGGAGTAAGGAATTAGATGCTACACGTCTAGCAATGCACGAGTACATTCTCTTAATGACACGTGATTTTATTGTCTATTAGCATTGTCATGATAGATTTTTAAAAATAGAAGATAAAATAAAATTACACACATATCAGTAGAAAAATACACTCGTACTTTGAACAACATGGAGCATCTAAGTTCCGGAATTAAATGTAGGGAAAACAATAGGTCAAAGTCGCAATAGGACAACTAGTACGGGGTGGCCCCACTAGTCGCCGCCTTAAAATTGGAAGCGGAAGACAGTGATGGTGAAAGCTGGTTTCATTTTTCCCGCATTCAACATTTTCATGCATTAGATATATATTATTATATGCCAGTTATATACCTTCATTTGTAAAATTGACGCCAAAAAGTCAATATATAATAAAACTGGTTACACGGTGTATAATTGAATCACAATTTGAGACAAACTTGAGGTACATTAAATTTGGCGGGATATTCTTGCATAGACCTGGTCTATGAGCTTTTTATAGACCTTGTGGTTGTAAATGAGCCACATCATACATTTTGAGAGTATGACATCATCAAAACGTATGATGTGGTTAATTTACAACCACAAGGTCTATGAAAAGCTCATAGACCAGATCTATACAAGAATTTTCCAAATTTGGCTGGCGCTTTTTTCCCCCCCCAACCCAATGACATCGAGGTCTTAGAAGTGATGTGATCCCTTTCGACCACTTAGTATTCATAACATTCAATTTACCTTAATGTAAATTGTAAACTAGCATTTTTGATGTTTTTTCTCATTCTTTTCTTCAAAATCAAACAAAACCAAAGAAAATAGTTTTCATGAAATTCATTTTGCACACTATTTTAGCAACCATAACAGTTTGAGAAATCGGATTTTCCTTGACTTTTCAGTGTTTTTCATTTTCCACACTTATACAAATCCTCAAATCAAACATGCCTTTAATCGTTAAGAATTCAGCAATTGATTTTTGGTTGAATGTCTTTCTGGTTTGATTTTGTAGCTAGCAGCCTAGCACTTTCAAGAATTAAGGAGGAGTCAGGTAGATAGATTGCAGGAGGAGGAGATGCCCTAGACCTAGACCTGGAGGAGATCTCTAATATAATTAATGTTTCGGTTGTCTAAAATTATTCTAATTAATAGGAAAGCTAATTAATAGTTTCTTCTTTTTTTTTTGGTCAGTATTATATCAAGACCTGACAGCCGATAAGGCCTTAGTCAAGTGGTTAAGGATGATGTTCCATGATCAGAAAGTCATGGGTGAATGTGAGTATTTTCTCTAATTACATACTAGTCTTTTAATAGTTTAAAATACTAGTAATTAATTTATTTTGATATCATTGTGAAGTTTCGATTCGATATAATGTTTGATGTAACATATATATTCATCATCTCAATCTATAAAAAAAAATATCAAGACATGATATTAAGATGAAAGAATCACAGAAAATATTTTAATCTCACGATTGCAATATTGAGATCAGATCAGTTCCTTTTCACAGAATTGAATTAATAGTATCAATATATCTGGATAAGATGCACTTCCACTTTTCCTTGTACTCCAGTCCAATTTGACACCACTTCATTTTTCATGGTAATAGCAAATGGCTAATGTGGATTTAGGCCCATATAATGTGTTAGCCCGATAATTTTTCATGGTCTCTCTTACTATCAATTGAAGCCCACTTAACTTATAACTGGACTTTCTTAATATATAAAGGTTTCTCTTTGATAGAAGAAATTTCCAGTATAAATTGTGGAGAGCTAAACTTGCACAGTACTAGTGTTGAAAATTGAAGTAATTAACAACATTTTCAACTACGGAGGATTCAGAAAATTGCATCAAATTTATTTTCATTGTTACATACGACAAGCTCTAATGTTCAAATTACTTTGGATTTTCCGGTTATCAAGTTTGAGTTTATATATCTTATCTCGCTTTAATTATTAAATTAACTAGCTGAAACGAGTATTAACCACACACATAACAAGGTGACGAGCTCAAGTAATGATAAATGTAATTTACATATATTTTTTAACTTATAACGAATTGTTACGGACAAGCGTTTAAAGAGTCCAAAATATGTTTGAAATTTTCAAATTACATTTCAAATTAAGTTGTAAACTCGTATCTTAAAATGCATCTGACGCATATGATCGCTAGCTTTTCTAAAAACAATTAATTATTTCCTTCATTTTTTTATTTATCGTTTTGGAGGAATCACACACAAATTAAGAAATATAATAATTATTTTAGTCACATTTTCCTACAAATACAATGATTGTAACAAAAGTGGAAATGTTATCTTTTATCTCAAGTTATAATCATAATTTTCAAGTGGCACGACAAGTGATGTAAATTGATGCCGATGACATTATATTACTTAAATTGATAAAAATGACATAATAAATAATGTGTATTATCAAGATATCGCAACAAAATATCAATTTTAAAAATCAATAAGGGGGATTTTTTTTCCCCTATATATTCCCTACTCAAATCATAAATTTGCATTTCCATCACATCTTTCATGAATTAGAAACTGCATCAATAAATTAAAGTTGTTGTTCCATTTTCATTCGTGGACATTTATTGAACCACTATAGTTGCTCAGTGGGACAAAGTTATAAGAATATTCGGATTGGGAATACAAAAGGATTATATAATATATCATATATATATACTAGTATTTTATTGTTAGGATGTCGACAAATTACACGTGAGTCAACACAATTTCAAAATTGAAAAATATATATATATATATATGTCAATTTTTTCTCAAAGGAGAGCGAGACTTGAACCTGATTTAATTAATTAGTTGCACTATATGGAGATGGTCTCTTTCAATAAATAAATCAATCGTTAAGTGTTTTGTTCTTTTGTTAATAGAGCGAAAATGTTATAATGTTGGAGAACGGGACCCTTATATATCATTAAGAGAAAATGAAGTCAAGGTGCCATTATTATATGTATATAATAAGTGCTAATAAATTAAATTTATCTCTATAAAAACTTTATAGATTGATAATAACTTTGTATTTAATTTCTTAACTTGAATAGCAAGATAGAGTATATCGCTCGGATGTAACAAAAAAAAGTATATCGCACGGTAATCAAACATTATTCATGGAATGAAACTGTTGATGTCGTGAATATAAATAAATAAATTTACCCGTTTTTTATAGTGTCTTTCACATAAAAATTTAAAAGTTTCTATTTTCAGAAAATAATTATCCTATTCCATTAGTGGACAAGATTTGCATATATGATACCATACAATGGAACACTTCATAATTCTTGTATCACTAAATACGTAAATGCATATTTAATACTACAATTTAAATATTTGTTGTGATCACCGTCAAATAATTGGACAAAAATGGCCACCTGTCCCATCTTTTGGAATTATTTTTATCACTTTTTCCTCGCTTTTAAAGAAAAAATTATCACATTTTATCATCTTTTAAGGGGAATATAATAACGTATCCTTCACATTTTCACGTAATTATATTTCTTTTGTGCTATATACCCGATGTGGTCCTTTGTTGCTTTACCATTAATTCTTGTTTTACGTAAAATGTTATTGAGTTACTTTAATAAAAAAATAAAAAATAAAGTTTATTGGCAGGTCTAACTTTTTAGAGTGTGAAGTCACTAACAAATACTACCATTTAAGTAAACTTTGCAATATATATATATAATTTTTTAATTTTCTTATAATATAATTACAATAGAAACATGTCACAAAATGTAAGAGGGTGAATCACACGTGGATGACTATAGTTGTGCGTATATAAAATATATTTTCGTATATATTTATCATTAGTACAATTTTTTTTTAATAAAATGCCTATTTAATAACAGAAGTACATGTATGGTTGAATTTCAATAGTTACATTAGTTAGCAAATTTTATTCACATATGTACTAATTTTTTTTTTTATGTCCTGGCCTGTTACATAAAATTACCTAAAAAATACCTTATTATGTAAATAAATAATTTGATATTACTAATTATTGACTACTACTTTTAATGGAAAAAATATTTAAAAGTTTCATTCTTTAAAATCTTACCCAAAAGGCCAAAACTAAGTTATAAAATTATTGAAAGGGAGGGAGTATATATAAGTCAACGTACTCACTTATCAGCAGAACGTAACACTAATTGACACAAAAGTGTGATGTAAAATACTAAATTCTTGTCATCTTGTGTGACAAATCATTTTTTACTCTTACCATCTGTAACTTTTATTACATAAGATACAATTACCACTAACACCGATAAACATTAAGTAAAGTATTAATTTTCCCTCTATGTATGATCATGAACTAATATATACAAACTGATTATAATTATTAGACCCTAACCACCCCAGCCCGCTCACAGTTGAGGAACCCCAACCCATTGTTTCGGCCTTCCATCAACGTAACCCTTCTTATTCTTCTTCTTCTTCGGTGAGAAGTAAGGTTGTTTGGACTATTTTTAACCAGAAATTTGCATTTTCGGTATCACAGGATAGATCATGCAATTTCAATATCATTGGACATAAAAATACAAATTTGATACCAATATTCAAGTTTTCATTGCAACTTTAATACTAAATCCATTTTTTCTCCAAAGTTAATGACAATTTATTACCTATGATATTCATAATGTTCAATTTACCTCCATGTGGTTTGAAAAAGAGCATTTTACCTCCTGCAATTTTATAAAAGTTTTACATCGCCTCCCTGATATTTTTATATGTGGCACTTTACCCCTTGTGTTATAATAAATGTGCTAATTTACCCTCCCCCTTGTTAATTATGATAAATGTGGCAATATGCCCCTCCCCTCCCCTCCCCCAAGTGTTACAAAACACTTTTCATGCTCACTCTCAATTTTGGCAAGTGAATCACACTCTCCGACTGAAAGAGGCAAATTGCTTCTTTATATTTTTTACAGGGAAAAATTTCTATTTTTCAAATCCAAGGGGGTGTAAATTTATCATTATGCATTTTAATTATTGCGGTAGTTAAATTGTCATTAACTCCAGATAGAACTTGAGCTTGGTATAAAAGTTACAATGAAAACTTAGATTATTGTATCAAATTTCCATTTTTGTGTCCAATGATACTAAAGTTGCAAGGTTGTACATCATGTGATATAAAAAAATATAAATTTCCCATTTTTCACCTTAAGAAAACTCAGGCACGACATGATTCAAATAGAAGAAATGTTTTTATTTGTCATTTCAAATAACACCAAAATACTTTTTGAAAAGAGAGGCAAATAAGCCTATGCCGTACCGCGGAGGGATATGGGATGCGTGTGGACTGTGGAGGCACCAGCACCCCCTTGCCAGTTCAGTTTACACTATTAGTTTTTTGTCCATTTATTAATTACTTCATCTCAATCCCCTTAATCGAATATGTGCTACTTCTTCTTCATTTTAAAAATTTTGCCACTTTCCTCCTATGATTGAAAAAACATGACATTGTCCCCTATAAATTGATAAGTAAGTGCACTTTGCACCCTGCTCAATATTTTGTTGGATTTCAAATAATAGAAGTGTAATTATGGGGTTTAGTGCACTAATTTGAAAGTTTTGAGGGGATAAATGCACATAATTTTATTAATTTAAGTTATTAATTATTTTCATTTCAAATAACAATTTCATAGAATTCCTTATCTTGGTAACTACGTCTTACATTAATTTTAGACTTAGGGGGAAAAGTGCACTTACTTATCAACTTCTAAGGACACATACAAAATTTTCAATTATAGGAGAAAAATGCAAAAATGAAAAAATTTATAGGGGTGATGTGCAAAAATCCCTTTTTATTCAGTCGTGTAGCCCAATTCAACCCTCTAGACTTACCCAACAATCAACTAATTCGAAATAAGGCCCAACAATATTTACCTACCTGTTGAAGTAGACACTAAATAAGAAAAATATTATTTCTACTAGTAAAAGTAATTTTTTGGTTAGCTAAATATTTAATAATGTATGTTATTTTGTAAAACCTTTTTGGAAGTGTTTTTAATGAATTTTTTTTTAATGATAAAATCAACTAAAAAGAACATTGAACAAAGTTGATATACTAACTCAATCATACATAAAGTTGATAAAGTTGATGTCATGGAAAAACTATACAGTGCAGGTTACTTTCATTTCAAGTTACTCCATATGTTTTTTTGATTTATAGTATTTTTTCTCATAATAAGAATCTGATTATATATTTAGTGATAGATACACTATCTCACTTGATTTTATATATATCATTTATATCCATTGCTATAAAAGTTATTGACATATTAAAAAATAAAAATATTCTTGAAAATATCTATTTAGACAATCTTTCTGATTTTTTTTGTCTAATAAATAGTGGATCACAATTAAGATGGAGAAATAATGTATAGGGTACATGTCATTTCCAATATGGTGATTTCAGTAAGATTCGTTTCCGATCGAGAGTCGCAAGTCACTATAAATGCATTTTCACTTCAATCCCGCCCCCTTAATTTAAATTTCTAACTCCGTCCCGAGCCGTATGCATGGCCAGTTCGGGCAACATGGGTTGGATATTGAAGAGCAATTAAATTTGGGACATCCTCCCTCCCATGCTTTCCATACCTTAGCAGAAATAAGAAACTAAAATTTTTATTTGAAGACGTCTAATATTATATTATATTATACTCCCTCCGTCCCATTTTAATTGTCGTTTTAGGTGTTTTCACACATATTAAGGCACCTACTTTATTGCCTCAATTTTAGGAAAAAAACAAATGATATTCCTAAAATATCCTTACATTATCTTTCTTCCTTTTTCTCTTATTCTCTCTATCTTTCTCTTTCTATCTCTCTTGGAGTAATAAAAAGCAAAGGGCAATATGGAAAAATATGTCATTAATAGTGCATTGAAACTCTAAAGTGACAGATAATTTGGGACAAAAAAAATTCTCTAAAACGACAATTAAAATGGGACGGAGGGAGTATTGTCTTGGCAAGTACACCTCGAATTGACAGCGTAGGCCACAAGTAATTTCCCGAAAAGGCAAGTTAATAATGAGGGTAAATGCAAAATACTCCCCTTGTGTTATGCTAAACCTGCAAAAAATTATTCGGTGAAATTTTTATTGCGCCAAATTTTTTTGTATTTTAAAAAACTCTGAAAAAAAACTTAATTTGTAAAAAAAAAATGTCACTTTGGATGGACATATGTCAATAAACCATTTCTAAAATACTTTAGGTTGATCCCTATAATTTCATTTGATATATTTTTTTAAAAAAAAATTGCATTTTTGATACATAGCTATAGTTCAATTCTTACTTTTGGTACTGAGTTTTATGGGTCCAACACATTTGGTACAGAGCTTTAACAAATTGTGACACATTTGGTACAACTGTTAAAAATTGTCGTTAAGTGATGATGTGACAGTTAAATCTAATTGCATGCAAAGTTGATGTCATTACTTATGTTGACTGATAATGTTACCCTATAATATTTCAGGTTACCAAAAAAGTCCCACATCTCCAAATTTAGTGACGATTTTATTCCACATTGTTGCCAAATTTCAAAATTGACTCGAATAAGACTATGTGCGGACTAATTTGAATATTTTACTTATTTTAATTAAATAACTAATTTGATTTATGAATAATATTAATAAATAAAATAATACCAAAATTAAGAAAATATATTCTTTTTAAATATAAGATTTATATAATAGTATTATATATTTAATATTTATAAATAATAAATAATTTTAATTATAAAAAAATTCTCAACCCCACCCATCCAAGCCAACTAGGGCTGTGCAAACGGTAAAACCGAACCGAACCGTACCGAATTTCGGTATACCGACGGGTTCGGTATTCTGGAATCTAGTACCGTTTGCCAAACCGAAAATTTCGGTTCGGTTCGGTAAATTACCGATTCGGTACGATTCGGTTTGATTCGGTAAAAAAAAACCGAAAATTTATTAAGTCAAAAATAATTTGTCTTGAAAATAATAATTTGCTTCCTACCACTTTCACCATCAAATGAAGTTCAATAGAAATCATAAAGAATATATCAAAACCCCCTGTCCTCGGTATTCTCTACAAAAATTACTTTAGCATAATTCAAGTTTGGGGGTTTAAATGCAATTAGAAACCAATTTATTGAGAAAAAAATAAAGAGGAACAAAATTGGGCATTTAAAATTTGGATTGTACCTTTGTAAACTACAAATCTGGGTTGAGAGAGAGATGGTGGAGGCACGGAGCAGTGCGACGGCGCGGTGGGATTTGAATTGAGGAAGAGGAGGATTTGGGTTTTGCTCTAGGGCAATCCATAGAAGAAGAGAGAAGAGTTTAAGAGCTGGTGGGAATCAAAATAAAGGTGAATTTGTCATCTTCAATTTGGAACGAGCAGGGAATTTGCTGTAACTTTCAGCCTTTGACATTTAGATTAGGAGTAGAATAAAAAAAAAAAAAAAAATTCGGTATTTCGGTTCGGTTCGGTAAACCGGCCGGTAATACCGAAAACCGAAAGGGAACCTGGTTCGGTAATTGGGCGCGTACCGTTTACCGAACCGAAACTTCGGTTTCGGTTCGGTACGACCGGTTTACCGAATCATGCACACCCCTAAAGCCAACCCACCTAACCCAATTCCCAGGCCGACGGTGGCATGGGTCTTCGGTCCCAACCCACCACCGGCCTAGGATCTTCGGTCCCAGGCCACCGTCGGCTTGGGTTTGGTCCTAGCTCGCGGTGGCCTGGGATCGAAGAACCGAATCCGACATCGGCCTGGGAATCGGGGTAAGTGGGGAGGGTGGGGGAGGGAGTGGGTGGGTGGGTTGGGTGGAATTTTTTTAAAATTATAATTATTTAATATTTTAATAAATATTAAATAATTTTTTATTTTAATAAATATAAAGTAGATCAATGCTATTATATAAATTTTATATTTAAAAAATCATTTTCTTAATTTTGGTGATATTTATATTAAAGTATTATTTAATTTATCAATATTGTTTATGAATCAAATTAGTTCTTTAAATAAAATAAGTAAAATATTCAAATTGGTCCGCATGTGGTCTTATTGAGTCAGTTTTTAAATTTGACAACAATGTGGACTAAAATTGTCATTAAATTTGGAGATGTGGCGCTTTTTTGATAACCTGAAATGTTATGGGGTAAAATTATCAGTCAACATAGTAATGACATCAACTTTGCAATTAGACTTAACCGCCACATCATCACTTAACGGTTGTACCAAATGTGTCACAATTTGTTAAAGCTCTGTACCAAATGTGTTGGACTCTTAAAGCTCAGTACCAAAAGTAGGAATTGACTAGCTCAGTACCAAAAATGCAATTTTCTCATTTTAAAAATTATTTCTTGAATTTTTTTGATCCAAAACGACCTATTTTTTACAAATTGAGATTTTTTTGTAGGGTTTTTTAAAATACATGTAAGTTTGGCGCAATATAAATTTCACATGGTAGTATTTCGTAGGTTTAATATAACACAGGGGATAACTTGCATTTTCACCTTAATATTGATGAGTTCCAATATTATTGCTACATATATATCCCCAACTTGATTATGCCTAAAGACTTTTGCCCATGTAAAAACAAAACCATTGACCTTGAGTTCGTACTCTTAAAGCAGCGCATGTAATGTTCAATTTAACATCAAAGACAATTTTTAGAAATATTTTGTTAACATTAGAAAAAAATTATAAACAAATAATTAAATCAGAAATAAAAGAACTTCAAAGCAAACAAAGAGTTATAATTAAAATTATACATCATGTTTGCTTCCATTAATTCAAAATTGAAACGATAAGTTTGGCCATTTTGCATGTAAAAGAAATTAGAACCTCAGTTAATAAAAGTAAAATCACAGATGCAATTGATTTTAATTTGGATATCCACCTGTATATAGTTGGAACAGTCGGGAAACGATTTTATTGTTATCTATAATTTCAGCAAATATACAAAGTTGTTTGTGTTCCTTCTTAAAAGAAGTTCTAACTAAATGTGACATGTATGTGAGATAGAAAAAGTGGCTTAATATACAATACCAACCACTGCAAATGTATATAATTACTCTTAATTTGTGAAGATAGATAGAGAATTCCATGATTGAGACTGCATTCGTGTCCCTTACGCAATGGTTTATTCCTATTATTCATGTGGTCACTTCGAATCCCATTTGGAACTTGGATAAAAACATTTTCATGAGTATGTATAAGAGTCATTTGTGGTCAAAGTCCTTTTTTTATACCAATCGGACGAAAATCATACTGTAGAATAAACGTATGTTTCAAAAATCATACTTCTGTCAATTTTTTAACGGAATTGCCACGTGTTCCATTAAGTCGCCTTGAGAGGGAAAAAACTAACGTGCGAGGCACGTGTGGTATGAAAAATGAAAATTGTCATGTTCTATAGTATGAAAAATGTTACCTATTACATTTTATTAATTAGACAAAGATATACCAACAGGTGATTGGTCTAGTGGAAGGGACTAGTCACTACAAAGTAGCGGACTCAGGTTCGAATCCCTGTTGGAAGAGGTTCCCACATTATGTGTCCGACGCGCCTCGAAAGGGATTAAACCCTTGGGAAACCAAAAAAAGAAAATTAGACATAGATATATATTCATTCAATTTCTTTTATTAACCACTCAAGCATTTGTTGTCCGGTCTCACCGAGTAAAATTATTTGATTTATAAATACTTTTCTACCTTTTTTTTGGGTAGACTAGTCAAGGATAATTTGACTTGAATTACAAACCAACCTAATTTGAAATATGATATTTCACCTTCTATAATTGTATCAAATCAAATATCATTCAAATTACTCAACTACTCGTGTGTTAAACTTTTAATATGTTCCAACTTAAACATTGAATGATTTTATTAGGATCAACTTCGACGAGTCCTAATATTTTTTTTCCAAGTACACCCATTTGCTGATGTGAATGTTGATTGATTTATTGATAAAAACTTCATTCTAATGTGAGACCTACACGTAAAATATAATACCTACTAAAGGTCGTATGTCCCTTTGGTTAGTATGCATTGCAATATTTATTTAGATTAAAAAGAATGGTCAAGAACAAACAAATTAAAGTTGATTAGAGTTAAAATTGAAAGTGAGGCAAAAATTCAATTTTCAAACCATAGAATAAGCCAAAGTCAATTTTCCATACCAATCGAACAAAAATCATATTTTAGTTTCAATTCAACTTAACGGACACGTGGCACTTCCGTTAAATAACTGACGGAAGGGTGGTTTGGTATGATTTTCGTTCGATTGGTATGAAAAATAGATTTTAGCATATTTTATGGTATGGAAATTGAATTTTTGCCCTAATTTGGAACTTGGATGGAAGCATTTTCATGAGTCTGTATAAGAGTCATGTGGTCAAGACCCCTTTGTGCGCAGAGTGTACAACAGTAAGGTGAGATCCCGAGGCTTGGTTGAGGCACATCCCGCAGTTTACATCTTTCATGGTTCTAAAAAAATCTAGGATTGGTCTAATATAATCTCTGAGTGGAACAGAGCTTAATATATCAACATCATCACTCTACTCAATGCATATATTTTAGTAGCAAATTAATGTTTAATTTCGTCGTAATGATTTTGATAAATGCAGCAATGATGATTTATTTTAAGACTGTCCCTAATAACTAGAAATGAAACATATGTACCAACTTAAGTTGTAATTAGCGATAAACTTTTAAAATTTTTTTTTTTTAGGTGATAGCGATAAACTTTTTAATGACAGCCTAATAACAACATAACTTTTCACTATGATTGCTGCAAATGATAAATGATATATTACGTATACGGTTAAAAAAATAAATTGAAATCTAGTAAAGGAATATATGTATGGAAATCGAGGCGATCCAATAAAAAAATTAAGACTATTCAGCGAGCATGTAGCTCAATGATTAATATCAAATCAAATTATTCGATACTCAGTCAATCTCGTTCGATAAAAATTCATTTGAGCTCTTTCTTTCATGAATCAAACTAAGATCAAATACAATTTCAAACTCGTTACAAAATTCAAATCAAGTTTAAACAATGTATCGTTCCTACTACTCGGCTCGTTTTACACCCTTACCAATGATGAACTGAGGCCCTAAGACAAAAGGTTGTGGGTTCAATTTTCACTAATATTGAGTTTTCTTTTAGTTTAATAAGTTCCTCTTATTTATAATTTATTTGTAATCCAAAAAAAAAATTATAATTCAATATATATATATATATATATATATATATATATATATATATATATATATATATATATATTGGTTTCACAAAGATCTATGGACATATTATATGATAACTTCTCCCAATAGGAATTGAATCGCAATTTTAGAATTATATAGTGGCTTACACTAAAACAATCACATATGGTATAATTATTATTCCATTAAAAATAAATTCGCAAGGTTGTTAAAATGAATTATGGGCTGGATCCCACTATATGGTACATGCACTTCCAATAAGGAATCATGATCTCTTGAGCCAGTCTGCCCAGTCAAGTTTCCTTCATCATGCCTGCAGGAAGGATGAATTAAAAAATGAGTAAATAAAATTGTAAGAAAAGAATAAGAAATTAGCTAGAAGATTATGTTAGTACATGTTTTTGTTTCACGACAAATAGTGAAATTAATTTAATTAGAAAATAAAATGTAAATGTTTTTAACCATTAGAACTTTTTCTTTAAATATAATAATGACTCATGTCGTTATATCAAAAATCTATTTAAATCGATGCATTCACTATTAAAGTACAAAATACATTAATTACCAAAATTAATAGTATTAAACTAGATGGATTTTGACTGTTGGATTTTGAATAAGTTGAAACTCCATTTGGATTGAATTGGAATGTTGGGTTTAGGGGGAAAAAAAAGTAGGTGGTTGGTGTCAAATCAATGTCTTATTTAGTGAGAGTTGGGAGAAAAAGTGGGTGGTAAATGTCAAATCAATATTTTATAGATTTGAAGAGTTTAAGTATGAGTTTCTGAATAATTTTTTTTATGATTTTATAGATTTGATGAAAACTTATTTAAAAGAGTTTTGGCCTGAATCAAGGCCAAAACCCAACCACATACACGGTAAACCTCTGCATCTTGAAATCTCTATATTTAAAAAAATATCCAATTATTCTCAACGTTTAGACAAGAGATAATATATTCTTGGTCAGACAGTGAAGTACGTACATCAAATTGCAAGAAATGGTTTGGTACTAAAAAAATAAAAACTGCAAGAAATGGATAAAGACCTGTCGCACCGAAAGGGATTTGGTTTGTTCAATTACCCGTGCCGTGAATGATGAGTGTAGTATGCAAGTTGGCATCGTCTCAGAATTGTAATAAAACGAAGGACTTATTAGCTTACAAAATACAACTTGTGAAGCTAGGTCCAACCTTTATTTTATCCATAATTTAATATTATAATATAAAATGAGAAATATTTGCAATTGATCTACATATTGGATAAAAATGTGTCAATCAAGAGTGTCACGTTAATGGTTTTTATATGGGTTGATGATTTCAAAATCTTTTTTATTGTTTTTAAAACATTTGTTGGAGACTTCAAAAAATATATTCTAATTTATACAAAAAAAAAATACTAATTTAATGGTTGTTAGGTGAATCAACTTATACACGTCCATGTTACTCACATGATGATTAGCATATTGAATATGTTGAAAATATTTCAAGTCATTGTAATTATAATGTTAAATTGAGACAAGAAAAAAAATATTTAACTATGGCTGTGTTTGGATGGGTTTTGGTCTGGTCTCGCGGATTTTGCGAGACCAGGCCAAAACCTTTTCAAATGAGTTTTCGCCAAATCCATAAAACCATAAAAAACCTATTCAGAAACTCACACTCAAACTCTTCAAACCTATAAAACTATGATTTGACACTTACCACCTACTTTTTCGGTATAGGAGTACCTACATAGTGGGTAATGCATATCGATCTTCTTTGCATGACATGTGTAAAAAGAGGACCCCTTATGTTTAAATATATACCACATGTTAAAGTTCACTTTTTACACATGTCAAGCAAAGAAGGCCGATATGTATTACCCACTATGTAGGTACTCCTAAACCTACTTTTTCTCTTAAATCTCACTAAAAAGACATTGATTTGACACCTATCACCTACTTTTTTTCCTAAACCCCAACATCCAAAGCTCAATCCAACTATCCAAGTGGGGTTTCAACTTATTTTAACCACAGAACCCAAGAGCTAAAATTCATCCAAATGAAGTCTCAAAGATTTCATCTAAACCACCAAAATTAATTTTTTTAAACTGAGACCCATGAAACCGAATTAAAACTCATTCAAATAGACCCTACGAGTCCAGAAGAATTTAAGACTAAAAAAAAAGAAAATCGTATTCGTGAAATGTCATCTAAAAATCTTAAACAACTCGATACGTAATCAATCAACTAAGGGAATGGAGATTAATCTACAAGCCGAAGAATTAGGCAGGCATCAAAGAGAAAATGAAGGGATCGGTTTTCTAATTTCTGAAAAGAAATATGGAAATATATTTCATTAATTAATAATACAAATATAATATTAATAATTGGATCTATTCGATAGTGGAAAACATGAGGGAAAAAGAAATTAGAGAGGGCCAAATGTTATGTCGTACCTGCCCGTGTAGAGTAGAAGAGAAGAGGGCCCCATAATTTCCGAGGAATTAATGTAGCCAAAAATGACAGCTGCCACCGAGTGCTCAGCTGCTCACGGACCAATCACGGGCTGCCCGTATCCTTTTCCTTCCTTCCTTCTCACCCATGATTAGAGAGAGAAAGAGAGAAGAATCAGTTTCACTTTCCCAGTCCCACTATTCTCGGCTCGGCTCGGCTCGGCTCGGCTATCATCCACTTGCTGCTGCTCCTACATTATTACCTTATTTTTATCCTTCTAGTTTTATTCATCTTATTCACTACCTATTGATTAACAAGAATTGGACTAAAGATAAGATCATACTGTATATAATAATTCATTTGAACAGTATTTAATACCAAGTATTCAATATTAATTGTTATATAAAATCAATCTAATAATCCACTACTTATAAAGATATATCATATATCTAGCTAAATTTATATAATATTTTATATAATCTGAGTTCAAAATTATTATACATTATTAAAAAAAAATTAAGAAAAAAAAAGAAAAATGATAAAAAGATTAATTTATATAATGATAAAAAGAAAAATAATTAATTTTAATTTTTAAGGAACTCATAACAAGCTCGATTAAATCTTTTCTATCAAACCTGAGTTGGTTTTATAACCTAATTATATTGTAGTATAAACTTAAGTTCATATACTATAACATTTATTTGGGACGCCGATTATTGGAATAATGTTTTGAATTTCACTGATGTGTTTTTTTTTTTTGCCTTTTTCCTGGAAATATGAAAATTTCCTCTTTATATATTTTCTGAATTTATCTTTTTTACAATAAACTGAATTTTCTAATTAAGTAGATTCAATGATGTAATCCTATTACATATATAATTTCTTACTTGTATACTCCAGATAAAAATACTTGAGGAAATTGTAAAAGCAATTAATGCTTTACCCTTTCTCTGCAAAATAGAAGGAAAATAAGTCAAAACGTATTATAGCTCATTTTGTCTAGTGCCATGTTCTTTTATCCGTGCTTCAATTTCCATGAACGTAAGCAATTGTACCTTTACCCATTACAAAGAAGTTGAATGTTAATAAACTTTCTCGAATTTTAGAAAAAAAATTAAAAATCTACTCCATAAAAATTAAAGTTAAAAAATTTATATAAATATTACTGTATATAGTTCCATAAATACCATTCATGGAAAAAGTCGATATGAGATTACGCACTTTGTCAAATTTAGTTGGGAGAATTTACGAAAAAAATGATTTGTAACTAGAGTTGCTGACAAAATGGATTTTTTAAGATTCAAAAGTCAAAACTAAAATTATAAGAATCGTTTTGTAACTAATGTCGCTGACAAACAAGTCCCTTTACTAAAATTTAATCTCATAACTCTAGTTTAGTTTGGCGAAAATAGTAACATGTGGATCATGTAATTTTCGCAATTTGGCTCCACAGCTTGGCTCGGCTGCTATGAAACTTTGAAGCAATGCTGAAAAATATAAGTTAACCGATAAACAAATGTAAATCTTTTTTATTTTTTGTGCGCAGTTGTGAGTAAAACCTCACTCTTATGCAAGAAAAGCTCGATCACAACTCTCTTCTCTTCTCTTCTCCTCTTGTCTGCAGATAAACTCCCAAACAAAAAAGTCTTCTTCGAAACTCGTAAATCAAACAACATCCCATAAATGTTAATGAAAATGAAAGAATCTTTTTTGGGCTTTATTTTAAAAACAAGAAAACAGGACAAACAGAAATAGTGAGTGATATTTAAATAGTGAGTGATATTAAATGGACCCCCAAGACTACCTTAAAATAGAATCCATCACGGGTTGCTTAAAAATAACACCTAAGTCTTTTAATTCCTTATCTATAAATCAAATCCCATTTCTCAACATAATTTGTACATTTTTTTTGGGTAGGGAGGTCATAACATTACCATGGCCCCTGCAAAACAACACACTCACACTGTTTTTCTTCTCCTCTGTTTTTTCATCACCAAATTAAGTCCTCTTTTAGCTCAGACGAAGCCAGTTTTCGCCTGCGATTTATCCAATAATCCGGGTTTAAAGAATTATAGCTTCTGTGATCCTTCATTGGACGTGGAAACCCGAGTTTCCGATTTAGTGAGTAAGCTAACATTGCAAGAGAAAATTGGATGGATGGTTAATGGTGCAAAGGGAGTGAGTAGGCTTGGGATTCCGAATTACGAATGGTGGTCTGAGGCTTTACATGGAGTCTCTTATGTCGGGCCGGGCACTAAGTTTTCGGGCCTGGTTCCAGGCGCCACGAGCTTTCCTCAGGTCATTCTCACTGCTGCAAGTTTCAATGTATCCTTGTTTGAAACCATCGGAAAGGTAATTAATGTGTGTGTTTTTTAAGATTGGAATTTATTTATTTACTAAATTTTCAACATTATTGTTTCATGAAGATTTGGGATATCCCCATGGATGAGCGACAAACAAGTGTGTATGAGAGGAAATATTTTTTGTCCAAATATGTTTATCATCCAACTCCAATGGATATAATCCATTGCTACTCCAATGGATATAATCCATTGCTGTAGGATGAATGTAAAAATTTGTATTTTAAAGTTTTTTATTTTTTCGAACTAGTTTTGGGATTGGGCAAAGATCCTTGGTTTTTTTTTGTTGTTGTTGGTAAACAGAAGTAGTAGTTTACATTTTACAATGGAGGGCAGAATTATTATTCATTTCTCCATAGTCCATGATAATATGATTATTCCCATTATTGCTATTAAGAACCGTACATGAGATTTTCTGATATTTATGATTATGATTTTCATTTTTTGAAAATAAATTCATTCTCTTTGGATAGTGATGTAAATCATGAAAAATAATTGCGTTTCATTACATGTATGTCACCATCACATTATTTTCTTATAAAGACAGTTAACTAAGTTATCTGCAGTCGGCAATTAAGATTGTATTTAGTGTTGTACTTATTAAAGCATATCTATCTTAAAAAAAGTAGTTCTGCTGATTGTACTAATTACAAAATCTATCCAAGATTAAAGTAATTAGTTATTGCTCAATGCCCAAATTATATGAAGTTACTTTTACAAAGTAGTTGAACTCATTATTAAAGTCGTTCAATCATCAAAGCTCACTGCTATCTTGCTTTAGTCTTTAATTAGTTATGAAGATAACTCTCAACAATGAAATAAAGGTTGATTTACCAAATATTTGTAAAAACTTCCAATTCATCTTAAAAATTCTAAAGTTTGAAATTTATTTCATTTTTTAAGGTGGTTTCAACTGAGGCTAGAGCGATGTACAATGTTGGATTAGCCGGATTGACGTTTTGGTCCCCAAACGTCAACATTTTTCGGGATCCCAGATGGGGAAGAGGCCAAGAAACTCCGGGAGAAGACCCTTTACTTGCTAGCGAATACGCTGCAGCATATGTTAGAGGTTTGCAACAGAGAGACGATGGTGATAAAAATCGACTCAAAGTTGCTGCTTGTTGTAAACATTACACTGCTTATGATCTAGACAATTGGAAAGGGATCCAAAGATACAGTTTCAATGCTGTGGTATATACTACTACTTTATAATGAACCTAAACTTCTAAATTTATACAAAAATATTCGGAGTTTTTATTCAAAAGATATTTTTTCTTGTTGTATTGATTTAGGTAACACAGCAAGATATGGATGATACATTCCAGCCACCATTTAAGAGTTGTGTTCTTGATGGAAATGTAGCTAGTGTGATGTGTTCGTATAATCAAGTTAACGGCAAGCCGACTTGTGGCGACCCCAATTTGTTAGCCGGTGTGATTCGAGGAGAGTGGAAGTTAAATGGGTAATATATATATATATATATATATATATATATATATATATATATATATATATATATATGTATGTATCTTTTTTGGTGGGTGACATTTATGAAAACATATTTATTTAAAAATATGTTGCTTATGTTTTTTGGTGCTTTAGGTACATTGTTTCGGATTGTGATTCCTTAAATGAGATATTCAATGCTCAACACTATACCAAAACTCCAGAGGAGACTGCTGCTCTGAGTGTGAATTCAGGTGTGTAGTATGAAATTTTGGTAGCAAATGTCTTCTTGGCCTTTACAATATTTGGCTGGTTTTTATTGATTTCAAGTGACATGATGATCACATGGATAGACATTTAGTATTAATTACTTAACATGCGCAGGTCTTGATCTTAACTGCGGATCCTTCTTGAACGACCATGCTCAAGCCGCAGTCGACCGCGGACTACTGAACGAAACGGAAATCAACCGAGCCGTCACAAACAATTTCGCGACAATGATGAGACTAGGATTCTTTGATGGCGACCCGAGCAAACAACTATATGGAAATCTCGGCCCCAAAGACGTATGCACCACGGAAAACCAAGAACTCGCCCGTGAAGCAGCCCGACAGGGGATCGTCTTACTTAAAAACACCGAAAAATCACTGCCCTTATCCCCTACTCTCATCAAATCCTTAGCCGTTATTGGCCCCAATGCTAATGTAACTCACACGATGATCGGCAATTACGAAGGCACACCGTGTAAATACACGACACCATTGCAAGGCCTAGCGGCTTCCGTGGCCACAATGTATGCGTCAGGGTGTGCAGATGTGTCGTGTGGTACTGCTCACGTAGACGAGGCGAAGAGAATAGCGGCCACAGCTGATGCTGTAGTTTTAGTTGTGGGTTCGGATCAATCGATCGAGAAAGAGAGTTTGGATAGAGTCGATATTACCCTTCCGGGACAGCAACAACTATTGATTTCCGAGGTTGCGAATGTGTCGAAAGGACCAGTGATTCTTGTTATAATGTCTGGTGGTGGTATGGATGTTCAGTTCGCGAAAGATGATCCGAAAATTAGTAGCATTCTTTGGGTCGGTTTTCCGGGAGAAGCCGGTGGAGCCGCGATTGCCGATGTAATATTTGGACATTACAATCCAAGTAAGTTTTCTTGTCTATGTCTCCATCAATATATTACAAAGTCCTATGAAATTTTCTAGCCAGTGCTTAGCATATGTTGAAATTGTAGGTGGGAGATTACCAATGACTTGGTATCCACAATCATATGCAGAAACAGTGAACATGACTAATATGAACATGAGGCCGGATCCTACGACAGGGTACCCGGGTCGTACTTATCGTTTCTACAAAGGACCGACTATCTTCTCATTTAAGGATGGATTGAGTTACTCTCAATTCAATCATGAATTAGTTAGTGCACCAAAGGTCGTTTCCGTGCCATTAGAAGAAACGCACGTTTGTCGGTCTTCGGAGTGCAAATCGGTGGACGCTTTGGAGGAGAATTGCAAGAGTTTGGGCTTCAGCATTCATTTGAGAGTGAAGAATGTTGGAGAAATGAGTGGAAGTCATACTGTTTTCTTGTTTTCAAGTCCTCCTGAGGTTCATAATGCACCACAGAAACATTTGTTAGGATTTGAAAAGTTGCATTTGGTAGCACAAGAAGAAGGGGTTGTGAAATTTGAGGTTGACGTTTGCAAGCATTTGAGTTTGGTGGATGAAAATGGGAAAAGGAAAGTTGCGTTGGGGGAGCATGTTCTTCATGTTGGGAGCTTGAAACACTTGTTGAATGTGAGGATTTGAAGAAATTAAATCAAAAAATTCTACTTTGATTGGATTGGGGAAGAGATAATTAAGTCACAATTAGTCAATACAATTGTATTTGCTTCTTTCTTTTGAAATGCAAAGAAACTTTGTGTCATCATAATTTGTCAAAGGAAAAGAGCTCATCTCATCATTTTATTAAAGTTAATAATAAAATGTTATTGCAGCAGCATTTTCTTTTCTTCTCTTTTCTTTTCTTTTTGTTCACACCTAGAATTAGAGTATTTTAATTTTTAAGTGAACTTTGATATTGTGTTTAAACTTATTCTATATATTTTACATAATTAACAATCTTTAATAATAATTTTAATACAAACTAAGTTTGAATAATCTAATATTTTCATATGTAATGTTAGTGTTTAGTTTATTGACTAGAGTAAAAATCAATTTTAACTTTAAGAAGCGATAAGTACTATAGTAGAAGAATTTTGACAATAGTAGAAGTTCAACTCAGGGCCTCTTCTCTTAGTTCTGTAGCCTGAACTGCAATAGAATAATTGGTCAAAAATATAAATTTCTCAAATATTAACCCTTAATGTCAATTGATATATCTGCCTATAAGTGACCAATTTTAATGGCCTAATCTGCATCAATTGGTCAAGAATTCAAAATCTTGGACCGAGCTCTTCTGACTTAAGAGAATCACCATAAGCTATATGGGCCAATTACTGGGCCTTAGGCTGCCCGGCAGGATAGAACATAATCTGGACCAGAACAATCCAATTCTATCCAACTATTTTTCATTTAACTGAGTTGTATGATCATACTAGTAAAAAAAATACTCCAAAAAATTGTATGATTATTATTTCGGTCACTTAAATATTTATATTTTAGAAGACCTTTTATAATTTTTAAAAACATATTTTGTAAAATTCTTAATAAAAAATATTTTGAAGTAAAAACTACTCTAAATCAAAAATTAAACAGACTTAAAAGACATTAAATTTTCGATATTTTCTTCGTATATAATATCATTCCTTGTGAGAACTTTTAAGATTTCATAATGACCTTTGAATGCTTATTAAATAGCATGAGGTATTAATCGGTGGATTAACACATGCTATTTTGCATGTCTATCACTCCATTCTTTTATGCCTGTACAATACTCTATTTCCCAATTTTATTTTATTTTGATTTCCTCCATTTCCCAATTAGAATATACTAGCCTACTCCTCGTGCTATGCACAAAATGATCAAAAGAATGATGAAACAAACTAAAAGAAATAATAATATACCTGCATCAAATTTTTTATACCCCTTAACGAAAAACTCATGTTCATTTTTATCCCAGTGCCTAATGTCCACTATTTATGACTAAAAGTATGTTAATATTGAAAATATATATTACTTTATAAATGTTGTGCCTTAGAGAAAGGTATATTGATGCTTCTAAGACTCGTGCTTTAAGTGTAGCTTATTACCATTGTACTGTGAGTTTATGACTATCAAAAATTAAAAAAAGAAGCAAGTAAAATTTAGGAGTAATTTTAGATTAATAGTGATAAATACACAAATAAACAACTAATGGTTATAAATACGCAAACACATAATAGGAAATGAAGCAAGTAAAATTTTAGATTCTTTACGAACTACGTACATCTGAACAAATACATCAATAAACAATATTTGTATATGAAAATAAAAGCTATATATATATATATATATATATATATTTCAGTTCAAACAATTCTTTTTTGAGATAATTAAAATATACATAACATGAATTTACTATAATGTAGAGTCAAGTTAGAATTAATAATGTACTCACTAAGAAAGCATGCACAATACATCTATATTAATATATCCCTAGATTATTTTTAGGTTTGTACAAATATAAAGTTTTCGATTAATTTATGATTGAGCAAAAGCTCTAACAAAAAAGAGCAAACCTCTCAAGCTAGACCATCAAAGTAAAACATGATTAGTCCAACAATCAAAAGTTGCGAAATAAGGATAAAATTATCATAAAAATTTACGTACATTAATCACATCTAAAATAATAATTAAAGCACTATATGATTTTTCTACGTTAATTTCAAGGCCCTTACTCACATCATAAATACAAATTTAAAATAAAGAAAATACAATTACAAAATTATGCAGAAACTTGAGTCCTAGCCACTTAGTCGTGGCTAGTTGTTGTTGTTATTGTCGTGCCTTGGTAGCCTTCTTCTTGGCTTTTATTATTTATCTACTTGAAGTTCTCGTTATGGATCACTATTGTCAAGATGCTTCCACCCATTGATAATTTGTATAAGCAAGATAGACCTAGCAAACTATAATAACATATTAACCTCGTTTAATAGAGAAAAATCAAAGGATCTATAACATAAAGAAATTGTGATATTACAATTAGGCACTTTAGAAAGTAATTTTTTTAAAGATAACTTTACTTGTAAAATAGTGTATCCATCATGTTCTTTGAATTCCCACTGTCAAGGTGAGCAATAGTTAGTTAATACCCGAGTATTAGCATCATATAATAATACGTCAGTAAATCCATAACAGATGAGATATTTATACAATTTTTCGTGAAGCCTGGAGTACTTATAACAAAATGGGAGCACTCATGAACCAACATATTGTAAACTCGAAAAATGATATAACAAATTAAAAAAATATAACATCAAAATGCATAATTGATTAATTATTCACCTTTTAATTTTATCATGATAGTGAGTTTCATATAACAGTGAAAATGATGAAATCTTAAATACTACTAATGCGAATAACAGTTTGAATAATGCACTGGAAATTTGGCAATATATGACAACATGTAAAATTCAGATTACCTTTTTACAAATACATCTTGAGAAAGGTAATTAAATGCTACAACTTCATACATTTGAGATGGTGTAAAAGAAGTTTTGGTCTGATTATATTATTTGAAGATTTTTATATATGAATAAGGATTAAATCAAGGAGTTAACGTAGCAATTATTAAAATTTAAACGCCTAAAATTAAGATATGATGCTTAATGTCAAACGCAGCACCCCTCTCTATCGTCCCTAATTAATTGTATTTTCCTTACAAAATGCAGTTGTCCTTTTAAAGCTCTAGTGGTACGTAGTTATGCATTTTTTTAGTGCTTCATTTAGTTGACTAATATTTTTACTTGGCTTATATTACTCCATATTACTACATTTTAGAAATTTTCTAAATTGATTTCTTGCATCTAGCTAGACTATTTATAAATATATAGGTACTTTTGTTAATATTTACAAAAACTAAACTATTTTTTATATATGTGTTTACATTTAGTAACTGTTGGAATACTTAATATGAACGCTTGATTTGGGGAAGACAAAAACTGACAATAATTTAAAACATTCTTAAAATAGCAAACATCTTTAATAATTTATAACAATCAACCACAAAAATTTCAAAATAGGTACTCTAAATTATAGAATTAAATATATGCCAACCAATAAACTTTTTTTTTCATGGGATTTGTTTCCACGTTCATTTGCATTAAATATGTTATTTATAGGCTAATATAAAGGTTACAATATTTAGACTCGTAATAAATGGAAACTATTGTTAGTTTTCCAAATTTAGTATTATAGTGATTAAAAATAATTCAAAAATACCAAAAATTAGAATTTCAGTCCAAATTGATCAATTTCATAGAAATCAAATTTCAAGAAAACATAAAATTAAAATATCGTCAAATATAAATAAAAAAATAAAAAAGAAAATCAATAATAAACCTATTTATGTTTTAGATCAGATGAAGCCCTCATTTGATAATACAAACCTATAATATATATATATATATATATATATATATATATATATATATATATATATATTAATTTCAAAATAGGTACTCTAAATTATAGAATTAAATATATGCCAACCAATAAACTTTTTTTTTCATGGGATTTGTTTCCACGTTCATTTGCATTAAATATGTTATTTATAGGCTAATATAAAGGTTACAATATTTAGACTCGTAATAAATGGAAACTATTGTTAATTTTCCAAATTTAGTATTATAGTGATTAAAAATAATTCAAAATTACCAAAAATTAGAATTTCAGTCCAAATTGATCAATTTCATAGAAATCAAATTTCAAGAAAACATAAAATTAAAATATCGTCAAATATAAATAAAAGAATAAAAAAGAAAATCAATAATAAACCTAATTATGTTTTAGATCAGATGAAGCCCTCATTTGATAATACAAACCTGTAATATATATATATATATATATATATATATATATATATATATATATTACTAAAATCACTTTGCTTCAATATTTTCTGCAGCAAAAACTTCAAACATCTTCATACCTATAAATAAAATTAAGAAATCATTATCAATTCCATAGAAATCTAATTTCATAAAAACATAAAAGTAAAAATCGTCAAATATGAATAAAAGAATAACACAAAAAATCAATCACAAACCTATTTTTTGTTTTAGATCAGATGAAGCCCTCACTTTGCTTCAATATTTTCTGCAGCAAAAACTTCAAATTTTTCCATACCTATAAATAAAATTAAGAAATCATTGTCAGTTCCATAGAAATCAAATTCCATAAAAACATAAAAGTAAAATATCGTTAAATATGAATAAAAGAATAAAACAGAAAATCAATCACAAACCTATTTCAGATGAAGTCCTCACTTGATAATTCTCGATCTTAAAATGTCTATATCATTAAAAAATTAAAACAAATTAAATCCAAAAAAAAAAAATGCATGTGATCAAATTATTAACAATATAGAAAAAAAATGCGTGTGATCAAATTATTAACAATATAGAATGGAACTACCATATGTATTAAAAAAAAACTGTCGAATGAGTGGAGAAAATGAGATGAAAGCTTTGGAGCAATGCAATGTGTTTATACTAAAGTCATTTTTAGGTATATATAGATGAAAGATTCTTCTTTACATATTATCTAGAGTTAATGCAATTAATCAATTAGCCTTAACCGCAGCTAAAATTTGGGCCATAATAAAGAATTTAAATAATTGCCAACTCAAAATTTTCAAATTATCATTAACAATTTCAAAATATTCTGAAAATATTTAAATTTACCATTAATGCTTACTTGCCAAATAACTAACTATTTTATGATTAAAAAAAATTCAAAACTCTAAGAAAAGAGAATTGAGTCCTAATTGAGTCAAACACCATTCTCCTATATATATATATATTAGATTAGATAGTACAGGTATACAAGAAAACAAAAACAGAAATGAAATGAGTGGCCATCTATTACCTTTCAATCTAATTGATTCAAATCACAAAAAAATTTATGTTTAAATTTCTCTACCATTCTCAAAAGTCTAGGGCTGTCAATGGATCGGACTCGGATTCAGGCCATTTCTTTTATTCGGATCCGAATCCACTTAGATCTTGAATATTAGTAATCGGATCCGAATCATATGGATATATCGGATCCGGATAAATTATCCGAATCCGTTTAGCACATTTAAAAATAAATTTTGTTTTTTTTCGTTTTGCTCCAAATCACTTGCAGAAGATGGAACATATGTACCATTTTATTTATTTCATCGAAACTATTGCCTGAAAATTGTAGAAGATGGAATATGGTGGGCTAATATAAACGATAAAAATTAGATCAAAGGAATAAAACAAAAATATAAGTAAAAAGATATAAATTGGGATAAAGAAGAAGAAAACTCAATATCGAGAAATAGAAGAGAAGACAAAAATTGAAGGATGCATGGCTAGGTTTTTTATTTATCTTATTAAATAACATAAATTAATATGTTGTAGGCATAATTAGTTATCAGGCCAGTCCAACATCTCTCATGCATTTCTTTATAAGATTATTTTTAATATAGTAAAAGAATTTAGTGGAACATATATAGTTTAATTTTTATTTTGATTTAAATATATAATATATAAACAACGTATAGTAATATATATCGGATACGGATCTGTAACGGCTCGGATCAGCCTAAATCCATGTTCGCTCCATGTAGTTCGAAGTACAGATCTCCTTAATCTAATCAGGTCCATCAAATCACTAATCGAACAATTATTCTAATAAATCGAACCGAATTCGGATTTAAATCCACCCATTGACAGCCCTAACAAACAAACAAACTCAATTGAGACTAATTTGGTTTTTCGCTGAATAAATTCCTAGTTTTGACCTTTCTAATATTAAATAAAACCTGAATCCTATCGCCCATAAAGAAATTGGATTGGATAAAAATAACAAATATAAGATTCCGAAGCCTTGCAAAAAAAAATAACTCCAGAAGAATTGACCAAAAAGATCATTGCACAATATGCTGTCACTTAGATCCCATCACCGTTCTATTTAATTCAAATACTTTGGGGAATTCAAAAATAGCCTTTGTCAATATTTTATACGTTCTTTTGTTTTCATCATTCGCAATTTAATCACTGACTTCTCATGAAATATATAAGATAGAGGGGTTATCGATGATGATTGTTTACAACTACAAAGTGTTTAATGTCTATTTCATTGTATAATTGTCATTTATCATGTATTTATTTTGTAACATTATTTTAGAATTAACTAAAACACAGATATGCTTTTGCATTTCACTCTTAATTCAATTATTTATTTTATTTGAAATTGAAAACAAACTCTCCTTTCCCAAATACAAACTAATTAACTTTCTTGTTTGCAGTCTCCATTATTTTTAAGGTTGATACCCATTGGTACAAGCTAAGTGGCAAATTGCATGTGTTGATTCTCCCCATCTACTTGCCAAGTTGCAATATATTACATTTCAATCAACATTCTAGGAAGCTCTTTGATTTTAATATTGTTATTTTTTATTTCATTATTTTATATTTATTACTGTCGTGCTCTATTGAAATTTGTGATTATATATATTTGATAATATATGTCAGAAAGATAGTGTTCGGCTAACCTTAAGAAAATACTCTATATACAATTAATAGTGTTGAAGTTAATAATTTTTTAAGGCCCAAGAGTCTTATGCTCTAGAAATTTATAGGTATTAATAAATAAAACCTTTTTTTTCTTAAAATTGAAAATGAAAGATGTTGAGAAAATGTGTTTGTTGGGGTTTAACTTTTTAATGCTACTTTGTGGATTGTAAAACCATTAGATACGGAGTACTTTATAATTTAAAAATGTGAATGTACGAATTTTGATTTATTTATAATATTAATATAACATCTTATCAACTTGCTACGACCTCATTGGTTAGTTATTAGTAATTACCATAACCAATTTATGAAATAGTGATAAGTGGTTCTGATTAATCAAATTAAAAGGATTTGGTTAGGGACAGCGACAGGCCACTACTCCACCTAGTTAGGACTTTTTTTTAAAATATAATAATAATACTCCATCTATTTTATAGTTATAAGAGCTAAAAGAAAACTTTTTAAAATTAATAGTGTAACATCGTTATATCATAAAGGATATTTTTTCAAAATGAAAAGTATACTGAAAAAATAAATCTATTTTATTAAGGATATCGTCAAAAGAAACATGAGCAATGAAATTGGTACAAGTAAAATACATTATATTCATCATTCCGATAGACTATAAGTAATTCGTGCATAGTTGGTTTGTATTTTGTTAAGTGATTATTATCGTATTCCGGGTATTATTAGGTGATTAATTCATCGAATATATACAATTATAAATTAATATATGTTCTACGGAGTCTCTAAAGCAATTTAGCTAATTATGCAGCTTCATTATACTCCGTATTATGCAACTTTAATTGGTACCATATATGTACCAAGAAAATATTTAAAAAAAAAATTATATTGTATTTCTGTTCATGTAACGCGGAGTCTATAAGTTATTTGTTTATCTGAATTAATTGACGATGCGCCAGGGTTGGTCCTGAGTTTTTTGTGGCCCTAAGCCAACTCTAAAATTGTGGCCCTTAAGTTTTCAATGTTAATAACTAATATAATTTTTTATAAAAATAAAACTATTAATTAGAAAAATAAGAAACAATAATAATGTGAATAAAATATAATATCACTTTGTGAAAAATATCGGTAATACGAGACACACTTCTATTTAATAAGAAACACATAAACACTAATTAAACTTGCATAACAAATATTTTTCAATCAACAATATGGCTAACCGATTTGATTTATTTTGTGACAATGGTTTATCAGAAGTAAGACTTAATCAATTATAGCTTTGAAAATATTATCTTATTGTTCCAAAAGGTGAAAATATTATCTCTACAACTGCAACTGTAACGAGAATACTTAACAATACTCTATAAGCAATCCATCTATTTGAGAAATCAACATTATATAGTTTGCAAATAATTCGAGTTTTTTTAGTTCTTTTGGTAAAGTATATCTTAAGACTCTCAACTCAAATAATTAAGTCAATACCATCTATATCATAAGTATCATTCAAATAATATTCAAGTTTGAAACAATAAATACTTAAAAGCCATCATCAATAAATTTGAACATCATCAAGTCGAATAATTTTTTTTTTGATATATTAATATATATGGATCTCTTGGTCACATGATTCACAATTCCAAAATTTTAAATTTGCAATACAAAGACTCATTTTCTTACTTTTTTTAATGGGGTTTCGTTGATTTAATTGTCAATATATTGGGCCTGATTTCTTTAGCTATGCATTTGGACTTTTCATACCAGAATCTTAGCTACACAAGCAAAAATAAAAAAAAATTAAAGGCAATTTGAAGATACAAGGATTCAAACATTGACCTCACACACAGTAATATTTGTATAAATATTACATACGTACATATAAATATAAATATACATATATATAAGAATATTTTATAATTGGAAGCCCTCGTTCACCGGTGACCCTAAGCGACCGCATGTGCGACTTACGCTAAGGGCCGGCCCTGCGATGCGCTCAACTTTCAATGGTTGTAGCATTCACTAAATTTTGACAGGATCTTCCACTAATTATATTGGTCAGAAATTTTATATTAGTGCATGCCTTACTATTTTGAAAAATTATCAAAAAAAAAAAATTATATTAGCACGTATTTTGAAAATATCACTACTTTTTTTTTATTATTAATAAAATTGAAAATATTGTAACTTTTTATTTACCTTGTAGCCCTCTTCCTTTTTAAATTTTTAGTTTTAGTTTTCCTAATTTACGTATTTTCAAAACGTTTATGAAAACTCTTCATAAAATTTCAATTATTTAGTAAAACAAACATACATATGAAACAAATTTTTAATCCATGGTTAGGAACTCCTAAATTCATCTATTTTTCTATTTGATTTGCAGGTTGACTTTTAACTTGTAAGAGATAGGCAATATGTATAGCCGAGTTTAATAGTAACTAGGAAAGTGCACGTACGTTGCACGTGTCTAGTTAATTTTATTGGTATTTTTAGTAAGTTAGTGTAAAATTAATTTTATTATGTCATAAAATAAAGTAAATTAACCATTTTCACCTATTTAATTCATTAATTTAAATCATTTTTCACCGATTTTATTCATTTTTACCAGTTTAGTTTTGTTTTACCCATTTTTATCAATTATAACTTATTTTCATTGTTTTTACTTTTAAACTATTTTTCTACCTATTTCACCTTATTTTCTCAGTTAAATTTTTTTTATTGAATCAAACGTTTTTATCATATTATCCGTTTTCACCTATTTCACACATTTTTTTCACTGATTTCACATGTTCTTTTCACCAATATCACCTGAATTTTCATTGATTTGACATGTTTCGCCGACTTTATTCATTTTTTCACCAATTTTACCTGATTTGCACTATTGTCATGTCATTTCACCGGTTTCATATTTTTTTTCACGAATTTTCATCGATTTCAGGGGTATTTTGTTTTATCATTTTCAACCAAATTTTCACCAACTTCGCCAGTGTTACCAATTTCACCCGAATTTTTATTGATTTCACATGTTTCAATGATTATATTTTATATATCTATTTCATCATTTTCCACGAATTTCAACCATTTTTTCATGAAAAGAATTACATAGAGGTAATGCATATCTTGAAATTATTGAATATTCTTCATATTTTATATTCTAGCCAAAGTAAAATTACATAATTAGCTAAGTTATAAGTAATTTTTATTCTTTCATAGTAAGATGGCGATTCAATTCTAATTTTTTTTGTTACGTATGATATTTAAGAAAATTTCATTGTAATTATTTATATTTAGAGTGTTTATGACTTATGTTGTACTAAATCTTTAAATTAACATTTTCTTACATAAATAAATATTGATGTTAAAATAAAATAATTTATATATATATTTTAAGGGCTATTTAAAATAATAGTGTTTTCTTAAGATTAAAATTACAAAAATTTGTGTAAAAGAGAATTTATAAATTTTAGGAGTTTATGTAGGAGATAAATATAATAAGACTTCATGTCTAGATATACCTTTTCAATTACTTTTATTTTTTTATATATTTATTTTTTAATTTAATATCACTTTACAATTTAAATATGAATATCTTCACAAAAAATTAAGAAATATTCATGCTTTTATAATAGTAGAAATAGAGATAATACGATCGAATATTGGCAAGTGTTTTTATATTATATTATTTATATAGTTACTCGCTAGTGTTTTATTTGATTTGAGAAAAGGGTTATGATCATCAAGCTCATTGATTCTTATATAAAATTTAACTGCAGCAAATGTTAGAATTATTTTTTGATCATAAAACATCTAAGTTAAAAGAATCTACATGTTAAACCTTAATAATTCTTTATTCTTCAATTTGCATTCATATATTTAGGGGATGTTCGGTAGGGTGTATGGGATTAAGGTGGATTAAATCGGAGTTGAATTAAAGGTCATAATAAAAATACATTTGGTAGATTTGATGAAGTCATATTATATTAGAGGAATCAATCGCAATATGTTTGATGGAGTTATGAGTTTAAGCATATATTAATATATTTTCACTACGTAATTGAACATATTATGTTAGTTAAGATATATCAATTCATCGAAGCCATTTGTATAATACGTATAAGAGTGTGAGCTGACCACGGTTTATTCAATGTTTTAGTTCGAATGCCTCCATGTTAATTGTAAATTGATATAGATTTTAGTTTATGATTTATTTATGTAGAATGTGTTTCCATTTTCAGAGATTTAAGAAGAATTTACGATATGTTAAAATAGGTAATATGTAAATTTGATGTTATAAGTGATATTTCACATAATCCATATTCGCCCGGATTAACTAATCCACCCATGCCTGGTGGATTATAATATAGTCTCAATATCGGGTCGTAAGAATTTAAATCATTTCCCGGTATTAGAATAATGTCACCAAACGTATTATTAATCCATATTAACACACATAATATGAGTAATACTCCCTATTAGATCCTACCAAACGGCCTCATGATAAGTGATTAATTCTTCTGATAGATCAAATGCAGAGAAAAATTTATGATACTAATAATATAACTATACCAACAAGTAAATAAAGATCATCTGATGAATGTTATAGTTCCTATTATATATTGAACTCATGTATGAATCTCCGTTAGAATTGGTTCTTAGAACGCACCTTAAAAAATTTAAGTCAAGTCTTTAACCTGAATATATATATATTTAAGAAATGAAAAGGAATAAACCCTTAATTATAATAGCATTAATAATAAAATCTATCAATATATTACTTTATAATATCATATTTCTTTCCAATAAAATGCTTCTACATACTACCTTAAAACTTGATTAATACTTGTTAAATCCAACCTATTGATGAATAAATTCAACCCTCTATCTCGCACTATTTTATTATTTTGCAATCTAGCAAAAATAGAATGATTAATTAAATAGTTGACGAAATTGAATTGGCACATCTCTCATTTTATTTCCCTTCTTAGGAGTAAAATATTGTTCACAAGTGCTACAATTATTTGATGAGGCGAAATGGTCCCCTCGAGTCACGTTAGTTAATGATAAACCAAGGTTTTTTTGGCAAAATTGATAATGCATTATTATAATTAATTATTTCCTAGTGGGCTCCGTTGCGTTGTTGAGGCGTCACACATCCGTTAATTTTCTCATACATTCAGCCAATGACCTTCGTTTGCTTTAGCCAGTCGCTTTCCGACACGTGTGATAGCATTGATTTCTGCGCCATCTGTTTGTCTTACTAGTTACTCCTATGTTTTTTTCTTTTTTGTTTTTTTGGTTCATAAAGGAGCATCTGACTCTTATGTTTTAAATTCAATACAAGTTGATATTTTTGACATTTTATAAAGCAATATGATATTACCCTTCACTACCAAAAAAAGTCTTTAATGTTATTTATAACACACACAAGTAAATAAAAAGAATAACTTAAAAGTCTTTGCAGTGAGATTGACCCTTATTGTACTATTTTCCTCTATTATGAATATCAAAGTTATGAAGAAAAAATGTATTAATTGAAACTCTATTATGCCCCAGTAATGATCTGAGTTTCCGGATACCAACTGAAGCCGTAACAGATTAATGAGTACTATGCAAACACAAGATTAATATCACAATTACGAAGAAAAGATGCATGAGCAAAAACCCCAGAAATAAACTATCGGATTCATTATCAATAATCAACTTCCAAATATAAGTCCAACAGTCTGACTTTTATTGCAAATATAAAATAACTAAGTAAAAATAAATTGACTCCTCAAGAAAATGAAATAAACAAGAAATAACAGCTAAAACTTTAAGTAAATAAAATAACTTAAAGACTACAAAAATATTATACTAAATTTGGCCGTTGATATTATTTCGAAAAACAAAGGTAATTTATGCTGGTACATATGAAAGTTGGAGTTTTTCTTTTCTTTTTTAGACTATGGATGCATTCATACATTAATCATTTCATCAAAATATAACTACCAATTACAAAGAAAAACTTCAATAAGTATCAAATTACAAAGACTAGTAATAAGATAGAAAAATACCCATATAAGTGGGATTCAAATCCAATACCTCTAGATCTTGGGGCCTCAATCTGACCACTATGGCTCATTAGCAAGGTTAGAGTTAATTAACCAAGAAAAATCATTGCTTTATTTTATTGAAAAATAACATTTCATTGGTTTATCTTATCGCAATTTAGAGTGGTTAAATTTTGTAAAAACAAAATTTAATTCATTTAATTGAAAATTTTATATGACTACTTAAATTTATGAGAGCATTTTATCATTAAATAATACATTATTTTAGCACTTTGCTCTCTAAAATTAAACTTTTGGTACGTTGCACCTTTATGGAATGTAAAATGCCCATTGTTTTGCCAAAACATATGCAATTCAATGTTATAATGTGCCAACAATTTAATTCCAAAGTATAAAGTGTTGAAAAAGTGTATACTTGAGGTGTAAATTGCCAGTTACTTCAATCACGAAAATCTAATTGTAATATCAGTAAAACTTGAGGTGAAAAAACCGAAACGTGGGATGGACACTTATCTAAAAGGCGCACTGATGGGCAATAGTAACCAGTAAAAACTGAAAGAAAAAAAGATCGGTAATAATCATGGGGAATCGTAATTATTGTAGTAGATTCCACTAATGAGAAAATTGCATGTGACATCTGACGATATTCCAGAGAATAAAGCTGTCGTACTGTATTGTAGCAACAAATGGAAAGTAAAGCAGACTCGGGAGAGAATCGACTGTGTTTCGCCTAACATCCAACACACAACTATACGGCTTGGCTTGGCATCCATTTGGATTCATTTTATTTCATTTGTCACACAAAACATTCATTATTTTAAAGTTTTAATTATATTAACTATATACTATATAGTATATTTTTATACTTAGGAACTTGTATGGAAGCATTTCTATGGGTCTATCTAAGGGTCATTTGTGGTGAAGACCCCTTTGTGCGCAGAGTGTACATCAGTATGGTGGAATCCCGGGGCTTGGTGGAGGCATATCCTGCGATTTACATCCTTCAGGGTTCTAGGGCAAGGGTTCTGAGGGTCCAGGATTAGTCTAGTGTAAGCTTGTACACCTGGGTTATAAAAAAAAAAATTCAAGGTGATTGGGTGACAACACACTTATTTCACCTGAAGAAAACGAATCATTGGTAGCGATGAATCGTGCGCACATGACATTTAATGTACAAATGAATCTCATTGACACAATAAAACAGGTTAGTGTGAGCTTATCAATGCAGTTATGCACTTTTCAAAATTTCAAATAGGAATCCATTTTTTGAAAGATCCTGGCTTTCGTACTTTGGTGGGTTTCCGAGATCCTTTCGATGACCTAAACCAAAAGAATTTTGTAAATGTAAACGCATATTTTGTATTTGTGATTGTTAATTAAACTAAACACATGTAATGCATTTGCAAGTATTTCATAAAAATAACGAGATCAAAATTTCTTTTATTTACCAAACACATATAAAAGTATTAACTCTTTCAAGGGGAAATTGTGTTCTTAATCCAAATAAAATAGAGTCTTGGGCATTTTGGTTCTACACTTTATTTTGATCCCCATAAGAACACTGAATACTTTTGATACCAACTTTTTTACAAGAAGTGCAATACTAATAATATCTATCGAACCGAAAATGGTAATAGAGATCTTTATATAATGTAAAGTGCGAATAGTTGTATAGTGTGGAACCAAAATTGTAAAATATTTTGAAAAAAAATCAAATGAACACTTCTATAAAACGTGGGACCAAAATTGATGAAGACTGATCCATTGAACTAAAAATGTAATTTTATCTTTCTTTCTACAAGCCTTTCTTTATTAGAAAGATAAATAAATTAAAAGAAAAAAAGAGAGACCAACAAAGCCATTCAAGCCATCATAAGGGGAAGCCAAGCCATCACAAAAATGCACATATAGCCGGCTCAACTACAATTTGCATGGCCAGATTTTTAAGCAAACAACACAACACAAGTACACAACACATTATTTATCAAAAAAAAAAAAAGAAAAAAATACACACACACACACAACACCATAACAAATTGCTATTGGGTGTGTGGCTCATTAGGGCGCGCCACGACAACTCCACCTCCGCCACTTATTTTCCTACCCGCCAACTCCTTTGTATCACCAGGGGTCACCATTTTATTACATTAAAACTCCGAAAAGACAAAATTACCCTTCGTTACACTACCCATTGCATTCAACATAGGAGGGCATAACCGTCAATCCATCGTCCGTCGCTTTCATAAGAAAGTATGCATTGTCCAAATCAGTGGTCTGCTGCCCAAACCCGGCCAAAACAACAATTATTTTGCTAATGTCATCAAGGGGGGCATTATTGTATTTAACTGTAATAGTCAAGATTTTAATCAAAATTAGCTCTATTTAATACTCCATTACCATTAATTAGGTTCCCTCTTTTTTCTCTCTCTTCTTTTATAGAATTTCAACTTTAGTTGTTGTGTGCTCTCTTGCCCATTTTCTCTCCTATTCTTTTCTCCTCTTCCCCTTTCTCTCTCTAATCTAGATTAATAAAAGTTTTGCAATGGTTTGGGAAAGTTTGCATTTTTGCAGATAGTTTGCTGAAAAATGGTAATTTTACTTTGCTTTTTTCTTTTTCTTTTGTTTTCTTGTTAATCCATAATATTCCAATTCTATTTATGAACTGTAGCCATTAGTATACTTTTTGCAGTAAATGAGATTGTGTCGATTCTGTACAATAATGTGTGTGCCGGTCTAAATTTAATAATTTTCTTAATCTATAGGGAATTAATTGTAAGAAATGTTTAATCATTTTTGTTTATTATTACCCTTTTCTTTCATTAAATTTGGTTTATGAAGATTTACTAGTAATACTATGTTCTTTTGGGAGTTGATAGTTCAGGAATTTAACATGAGCTGCTGCAAGTTTATAGCCTTTTCTTATGAATTGAATTAATCACCTGCTTCCTTTTTTTTTTTTTTTTAATTTAAAATAAGAACCCTAATTTTGTGATTTATAAGCTTGTGATAATCTGAGCAGATAGGGAATTTGTGATTGCTCTATGTTTTTCCCCCTTAAATCATGTAATATTGTCTATTATAAGCTTCAGAGAAGGCGTTTGACTCTTTGCTCTTCTATTTTTATCTTTGGTCTGTTAAATCTTTAGATCTCAAATTTCCTTTGGTGAAGGACTCAGAACTGATAAACAAAAGATAAAGTGAAGATTAATTGAGCTAATAAAGGATCAATTTTAGACCAATAAGTGATAATTAAGACCTAAATTCTCAGATTTGTATCCTAAAGTCTGAGATAAGTCAACTTGTTTCCGAAAGCTATTGCCAGTTATTTTACTGTTGTGCTTGGGTTGTAATTTGACAGTGTCCTTTCTTGTGAATTAACCTGGATGATGGTGTGAAACTCGATAAAATGATGACTGAATGCTCATCTTGCTTAAGTGCATTAAAAATCGAAATGTCTAGTTATCTAAACCTTGTAATTGTATGCGAGGTCTCTTCATCCTTTTCTGATTATGTTCTGAAATTAAACAATTTATTCTCTTCTGTCAGGTGGCTGAGTCTTAGTGCCTGGAATTGCGTGTCTAATTATACCACACTTAATGCTCAAAATCAGTTTTCCTTCATGAATACGGTGATTCTCCGAAGTAGTTCATAGAATGGATAGGTCTGATACCTCAGGTTTCGTGAGTGGTGGAGGTAGTTTGTTCGGATTTGTTTCTCTTGTTTTTTTCATTTTAATTTATGGATTTACCTACTAGTATTAAGTAACATTCTTTTTAACGGTCGACCCTTCGAACAAGTAGAATATAGTATTGGGATTTGATTGATCACGCCTGTAAAAATGTATTCATCTTTCTATGGCAACTTGCCAAAGAATGGTAATATCGGAGATACTACTTTACGGTTGGATGGATTTGGATACGGAACACGTGAAACTGCCTGCACATTTGGAAACAGTCAAACTAGTAGTGGTGCTCGAGGTACTTGCACAAATGCTCCTGACGACGCCTGCAAGTTAGTGCTTGGACTGGGCCCAACTCCGAGTGCATATTCTGACGAGTATTCCCCTTCCAGGGGTAACAAAAATAATCAAGGGTTATCATCTCAACGCGATTCAATTCTGAAACTAGGCCTGTCCGGTGGCGTTGATGGAATTTCCAACGTACTCGACTTTTCAGTTTCAACTCAGAGTCCTTACGATGCACTTCCTGTTCTTGATGAGGGTTCTACATCAGCCAAAAAATCAGGGGGTTATATGACAAGATTTATTCTTAACCCAAGAATGGAAAATGCCGAAAGTGCAAAATCTCGTGGCCAACTGAGTGCAGAACCTTCTGCTGTCTCTAATTACTCCATGAGCGCAATATCCGAGCCTGGAAGTGCGACATTATCTTCCGATCAAAGCGGCGGCATCAATACGAAAAGATGCAACTTCTCCGGATGTATAAAAGGAGCACGAGGGGCTACTGGTCTTTGTATAGGCCACGGAGGCGGACATAGATGCCAAAAGCCGGGATGCAACAAAGGCGCAGAGAGCCGAACGGCCTACTGCAAAGCTCACGGAGGAGGTAAAAGATGTCAACACTTAGGATGCACTAAGAGTGCCGAAGGAAAAACCGAGCACTGCATAGCCCATGGTGGGGGAAGACGTTGTGGATATCCCGAAGGGTGCACCAAAGCCGCACGTGGTAAGTCGGGGCTCTGCATAAAACACGGTGGGGGAAAGAGATGTAAAGTTGAAGACTGCACACGTAGTGCCGAGGGTCAAATTGGTCTTTGCATCTCACACGGAGGGGGAAGACGTTGCCAGTTCATCGACTGTAACAAAGGTGCTCAAGGAAGTACCATGTTTTGTAAAGCACATGGTGGGGGGAAACGATGCATATTTGCTGGGTGCACCAAAGGTGCCGAGGGGAGCACACCGCTATGCAAAGGGCATGGTGGCGGTAAGCGTTGCTTATTCGACGGTGGTGGGATATGTCCGAAAAGTGTACACGGGGGTACAAACTTTTGTGTGGCCCACGGTGGAGGTAAAAGATGTGCGGTTCCGGGATGTACGAAAAGCGCGCGTGGAAAAACGGATTCGTGTGTTAAACACGGAGGGGGAAAACGATGCAGTGTTGAAAACTGCGGAAAGAGTGCTCAAGGGAGTACGGATTATTGCAAAGCGCATGGGGGTGGAAAGAGATGTAATTGGGGTGAAGGGAAGTGTGAGAAATTTGCTAGGGGGAAAAGTGGGCTTTGTGCTGCTCATTGTAGCCTTGTGCAGGGGGGTCGGGATATGAACCGAGGAGGAATGATTGGGCCTGGGCTGTTTAACGGGTTGGTGCCTGGAGGTGGATCTACGGGTAGGGGTAGTTTGGATAATACTTGTTCGTCATCTGGTGTGAGTGTGGTTTCGGACTCTATAGAGTCGCTGGAGAAGCCGGCCAAAAGGCAACAACTTATACCACCACAGGTATTGGTTCCTTTGTCTATGAAGGCCTCATCGTCTTACTTTAGACCATTGGGTTCTGAGAAGCAAGTTGAAAGGAACAGTGATTTTGTGGTTCCTGAAGGGAGAGTTCATGGTGGTGGGCTGTTGTCTTTGCTTGGAGGAAATCTGAATAATGCAATTAATCACAATAATAATAATAATAATATTCAGTTGTGACTTTGTGATTGATGTATGTATGTATGTATGTATGTTGTCTTAATAACAAAGTTGTTTGTGTAATTCCTTCCAGCGGTTTTTGTTTTGAATGTAATTGTGAAATTAAAAGAATTGAATGTTGAATAAAAGTTGTAATTAATTTAATTATGCTAAAAGCTAATTAATTCAGGTCATGCTTGTGACTTGTGAAATGAAAGAATGGAATTTATGAATGGAATTCCGGTCCGGTCCCGAAGTTGTTCCCCGATAGCAAAAGTACTAATCTGATTGGAGTCCTTTTGGATGATGGGATTTATTCAGGTCACTACAGAAAATAATAATAATAATAATAATAATAATTCCTCAACAGCAGAGTTGGATTGGATGTCATGTAATGTGAGAATCCATTTAGTTCCATAAGTATCACTTTTACTTATAAGTTAATTTTAATCTATCTTTGTAATTAATTTGTTAATGTATTCAATCAGTATTATGATACAATACAATTAACCGTTTTACTAACTCATAAAAGAAAAAAATATATAAGAGTAATTAACCCACAAACCAAAAAAATATAAAGAAAATTTGTGCAAACACTCTAAAAAAGAAAGTCTTAAGAATTTGTTGATGGCATAGACGAAGACCTTCTGAAAGAGTTGGAAAAAGAGATATAAGCCAGAAAATAAAAACAACAATTAGCTAGTTTCTTAATTGCAATTATTTACAAGGCAAGGCAATGATAAATTCATCTTCATCCCTTCCCTTGGTCAGTTCGGTTATATAATATAAAAGTTGCTCCCGCTCTGTTACTTCACATCCTCTTGTCTTGGTCTTGATCTTGATCTTGATCTTGAATCATTCAGGTGAACTGTCAACAACGCACATGAAGATACTAATTAATTTACTGCGTTTATATATATATCGAATGAATGAATCTTCAGTTTAATTCTCTGTTCTTCGCATCCAAACTTGAACTCAATATTTCGTCAGGATTTACTTCTTAAGTGCATTCTTTCTTCCTATGATTATGCCCAGACTTATTCATTCAACATAATAATCAAAATCGCTCAATTTTCACAAAACCTAGAACTCGCGCGCATTCTTCTAGGTTTTCCACTGTTGCTTCAAATTCAGTCTGAATTGTATTTTTTTTGAGAATTTTAATGTCGGTTAATCAGCAAAACCTAACCTTCTTTTAGATTGAATGAGCACGTACTAACTCTACATTCGATAATCAATTGCAGCGCATATGGATCGAAAGAAGCGTAATTCCAAACCTCCTGTGGACGAGCCGAAGTTCGCCGTCGACCGCCGCTACAGTTCAATTCGCTCGAATTTCTCAGCGGTGCCGGTGAAGATCGAGGAGGATGTGATCGTTATAAACGGAATTCCGGTGCCGAAGTCCGGTAAAAGAGGCAGCGCATCTGCTTCGAGACCGATTTCAACTTCATCATCATTATCTGGCGGTAGTGGCAGCGGGAGTGACAATAGCAAATTCAAGTATGAGGTGCTTCGTCTTTGGGAGAGCTTCCGCACATTCCCTTCGGATAACTTGCTGGTAAATTGAACTCTCTCTCTCTCTCTCTCTCTCTCTCACACATTTAAGCAAAAAGTATATATATATTATATTTTTTTCTCATTTAAGCAAAAAGTTGGAACGAAAGGAAGTTGTAGTTGTTTGTTTTCCGCTTTCCGATTTCTACTTTTCTAGTGATAGGTATTGGGCTGAATACGACTTTTGTTTACTTGTGAATGTTTTGCAATTTGGTAACTTTGTCACAGATAGACTACTACGAGTTAAGTGGATCAAGCCCATTATCATATGGGCCGATAATGACTGGGTCTATTACCCAATTTAAAGCAGAAACACCGCTGTTGTTTTCTCCATCAATGCGCTCTCCTGTACCTGCAGCCACAATTCACGCCAAACCAATTTCTACTGCTCTGTCCAAGTCTGATTGGAGCCCTGAGGATGATGGAATTCAGGTAGTTTCACCTTCTATTGTTGTTTCAACTGAGAAAAGGAAAGATGTTGATGATCGTATAAACAAGGTTCTTTATGAGAATAATAGTTCAAGGAAGAGGTTGCCTGTATTTGAGGGAATTTGCTCTGATGAATACTTGATTGATTGATTGATTTGGGAATCGCCTTTGCTGAAGAACCCACAACCTTTTTGTTTGGTAAAAATCAATAGGGATTTACTGTGCTGTGGTTCAAATGAATAATGGTTACTGTTTCTGTTTACAGAGCTTTTCTTTTTTAGTTTTTCCAACACTTGATATGATATGGGCTGTAAAAAGTAACAATGGGGATATTTTCCAATATATAGACGCATTTTTGTGGTATGTTCTAATGTTCAGTTACATTTGATTCCATCTCATGGCCACAATTGCATATTTTTGGTATTTCAAGTTCATGTTTGGTGCAACAAATATTTATTTATTTTCGTCAGGTTTTTTAGTGGTTATAAAAAACCAGTATAGGAGTATGTAAATATATTATCAAGATATTATGATATAAATTCAATTTATGTCAAGTCATTATACTTAATTTTTAAATTTAAGGAGAAGTTGACTCCATGATTTCATTATCACTATATATAGTATGCAAAAACGAACTTGAACAAAATGATTTTTCTTGTTGCACCACATCATTAGTTGAAGTCATTTATGCAATGAATTGCACAAAATAATATCTCCAATAATTGTGCTTAGTTTGTATAATCCAACATGGGTTGGGTAAGAATTTGACTTACCAAGAATTCCTTGCATCCCAACTAGAGAAATACCCAAATAGTAAAAGTCGAATCACGATCTCTTGATCATAGGTCTCAACTTTCATATTGTCTCGCCTTATTGAGATTAGGTCAAACTTCAACTAGGATGAGGTCTGAGTACAAACTTTGGTCAAAGATTTTATATTTATTATTTATAATAATATAAGTTAATCGTATAATATTATTTGGTAAATCCAGTAATCACAAAAAAATCAAATCTCAAATTCTGAAATTCACTAACTATTGGTATTACTATAATATATATATATAGCATCTCAATAGTTTATTAAATGGAGTATAAATCAAATAAAGTTTGTGAAAAACTGGTAAATGAATTTGTGAAAGTGAATCGAAATGAAATCGAGTGAAAAAGTAGGCCGTCTTCCTGTGGTTGGGGCAGAGGATGGGTCCTTTGATCCAACAATAGCAACAGGAGTGAGGTTAGAAATTAAGAAATCAATCTCTACAGCTCTGCCCAAATCTAATTGGAATCCTGAGGATGATGGAATTAAAGTTACTCAAACTGAGGAAAAAAGAAAGAATCACTCAAACTCAAGAGAAGAAGTTGATGCTTATATAAACAAGGTTCTTTATGGGAAATAATTGATTAGGAATTACTAACTTAATAAAGGTGAAGAAACCACACAGATTGATTTATTGTATAGTTGAAAGAAAATAAATTGGGATTTACTTTGCCTGGAATTCATTCAGTTTTTTGGTAGTTATTATATATAGAACACCCAATATTATGTCAGCCCAACAAAATAATTAATGATATTTTAATCACAGAGTTTGATCGGATAAATTGCAGTAACAACCATTAACTTAAATAGAAAATTAATTTCGAAGAATTATAATAATAAAATTCATAATAATGAAGATAAACTTTTTTCTTTCCTTTCTAATAAAATTCATAATAAGAGTGCAAACATTTTCCCAATGTATAGGCGCTTTGTTTTGTGACTAATTTCCCCCAAAAATTCATATATATATTCAACAGAACAGTCTCTTGAAAAAATTGGAAAAACTTTCTTTTGGTATTAGCCATATGAATATAGAGCTCATCAGCATTTGCAATGAATTTCTGTTTTATGTCCAATTTTACTACAACTTAAGGATTTTTTATTGGAAAATTACTTGTTTGGACTTAAGGAAATTAATCTGAATGTTGTTTTCATGAGTTATGTATTTGTTAATATTGGAGAGGTTTTGTATGCAATCTGTTAAATCTAATTCAAGTCATGGTTAATATGACTGTGAAATCAATGGAAAATTAGTATCTACACCGGTGGATTTAATCCACCCGGGTGTTGGATGAGTGCCACATGAGCATAAAAGGACAATATTTTGTACCGAAATCAAAGAACGTTAGTTAGATTGAAATGCAAAACAAAAGCAACATCTGTGTTCTACTTAATTGACAAAAAAATAGTATAATATAATATAATACTCCATGTTATTTTTATTATTAGTACGTATGAAGTTATGTGTGTTAATCATTGACACTTATCTACTTCTAGGTTGTAGTGATACTATAAAAAACCCGTTTGTTTGACGGGAATGTAATCTAAATTTGGTAATCTGATTTCCAGGAATTTGATTTCCAGAAATAATATTCCATTATAACGTTTGGGTAACATTTGGAATTTGAGCCAGAAAATTAATTTGACAAATTCCTTTTCTCATGTTTGGCAACAATAAGAAATGAAATTCATATTTAATAAGTTCACAAAAATACCCCTTACACATAAACTATATAAAGTATATAGTATTAATTATACTTTTATATAATTAATATATATAAATTATCAAAACATAGCTTTAACACCGAAACAATTAAATCATTGATCAAAACACATTTATGTTCTAAAACAAACTATATATGTATATATATATATATCAATCACAAGAAGTAATATGTGCTATAATGACAAAAAAAGAGTTGAGCATAAAATTTGGGAAAGGAATATGCTAAGTTTTGGAATTGGCCATGACAACGGGTATAAACTATATAAATTGTATAGACAAACTCACTGTAAGTCCTATAATTGATTATAATAATTAACCAATAGATTCAAAGCAAATAAACAATCACATAAATTATTGAAATCGGCCGTGACCATGGAATAAAAATTATATGCATAGTATAAACAAACTCACGTTAATTCCTATAATTGTTTACAATATTTATCAATAGATTCAAAGCAAGGATATAATTATAAAAACCCTTGCAAGAATTACGAATATGATTCATCTAATCTGATGGAGATGGAGATGGAGAAGGAGAAAAACCCAGACAAAAGAGAGGAGCGACTATGGTGTCAAAGAGAATTCGTGAGAGAAAAAGAAGAATTAACATGGGAAAAAAATGGGGCAATAATGCCTTTTTTTTATTTTTAGTATCAATTCCCTTAGGAAAGAAATTAGAATACCATAGAAAATATGGATTTCATATTCCTAGATTTATGTTGCAATATTCCTAGTTCTAAGGAATATATTTCCTTTCCCAAAATCTAAAATTATTTACCAAACTTAATTATGTCTTACCAAGCAATCTGATTACCAAATCTAGATTTCATTCCCGTCAAACAAACGGGTCCTAAATGTTATTTTTCATGGAATAAAATGTCAAAACACAATCATTCACTAAAAAAATTAGTAATATGCTCTATAAAAAAAGATGAATTAATTGTCTCTTGTTTATTAGGTTACGTAATTTAATAATTTAAATCGCTACTATTTTGCAATTATATTGTTGGACACTAGAAAACACCTACTGATCATATTAATTAAGAAATTGAGGTTGACGATTTTTGTTGCTGCGTTGATCAATGACTTTGGGTAATTCACAAGAAGATTCCAGCTTTAATTAATCTGAATACATATAAGTTTGTTTTTTATTTCTTAATAATTTGCTGTACAAATTTGGATGATAAATAATGATGATTATTGTGCATATTGTTTGTATGGATACTTGGAGTAATTTAAGGAAGAATTTGTATACGAGCTGAGCTGAGCTGAATTTTTAAATATGGGAAGGGGTTAAAATTTGGCTACTAATTAATATTTTTCTAATTTCTTTTAGCAAATGTTTACTTACCTTACCTTATATGAAGAAGTCCTATTATTAGAGTCCCAATTTGATTAGGAATAGAATTAATAAGATAATTCCTTAGTCCAGAGTATATATATATATATATATATATCAATCTCATATACTTGACAATTTAATTAAACTCTCTAAAAATCTCGCATTCAAAAAAAAAAAAAAAAACTCTCTAAAAACCTCAGGTAAATTAATTAATTAGTAATGCAGATGTCGATGATATTAACTTTTTTACTAGTCTTCCTCTGTTCTTCGGGTTTAGTTTATTTGATTTGTTTTTCATATTTTCTGTTTGATTTCACACAAAGTTTTGCTTTAATTTTTTAGATTTTGAAATCTATCTAAAATTGGATTGTCTTTATATATCTATTAGGTTTACTATATTTTTGTATTGATTGAATTTTGAGCATAAACATATCAATCAATAGAATCTCTTGAACAGTGACTAATGAACGCGGAGTCAAAACACGCATCAGCATCAGAGAAGTCAAATTCGCGGGTGGTGCAGTTGAAGGTCAAGATGGATGCGAGCGTTAATGATGGTATTCTTCTTCCGGTGCAGATTGGAAGTACAAACTCGAAGAGTAGTGATTGGAGTCCTTTGGATGATGGAATTCAGGTCATTAATTTCTCAAGAGAAGAAGAAGATGTTGGTGCTCATATCAACAAGATTCTTTATGGAAAGAATAATACTAATACTAATTCAAAGAAAAAGAGGCTGCAAGTGTTTGAAGAAATCTGCCCTCAAGATTCTTGATTCACAAGACAGGATATATATTGTTGTATTTGCTCAACTACTAGCCACAAATTAAACTTCTATTAGGGATTAATTAGTTTACACTTATTTCATAAATTTTTTTCTAGTGAATTTGAGTTAAAATCGTCAGCTAGCTAGCAAACAATTAATATGTCAAAAACTATTGTTTACTTTTAACAACCATTGAAGTAGTTACATTACATGATTTATTAACCGATCGATTCTTTTTAGTGGTTGATTCCTCCTCATATTGATTTTAAAAGATAAAGAAAATGTCGGAGTTGCTGATTACTCTTTTTCCTTGAGGTAAACTCATGAGGTCCCAAAACTTCAAATCTGATGTGTACGTAGTCTGGCCTGGGTGTTCACTTTCATACATATATAGTTCTCTTACTTAATCTCAATTGTTTATTGATTGTAATTTGTTTATCTGATGTATACTAAAATAAATTGTCCCTAATTAGACCACTAGAAAGAGTAAACATAACAGAATATCTAAAGAAATATTGTGAGACATCGCCCATACTTTAGGATACTAAACTGTATTTTACCCATTATTAAATCAACACTCTAAAGATGAAAAGCAATCACTCTTACAATTTCTTGATGGCGTGACATAGACGAGGAATATATGAAAGAGTTTGAAAAAGAGAATATGTGCTCCTCTTGATGATCAAACGGTTCATACCTCAAACTTTAAAAAAAAAAAAATAGAAGTTGACTTTTAAAATATTCTCATGTCATTCTTATGGCTGATTTCACTAGTTTGTCTGTGTAAGTTATATATGAATAAAAAAGAATTCCACATTCGTCCTGACTCGCCCCGAGAAAATCTCAAACAAAACTTGGTAAGATTATTTACGTAAATTATTTAAATGCTTACTTCCTAATATAGTAAATGGTGATATAATGATAACTTTAAAAGAGGGTGTATATATTAGTATGAGTTCAATACAATGAAAAATCGAGATTGGTGTTTACTTTATTGTTTGGTTGTTTTGATTTGATAGATATTAAATGTTATGGACTTTGTCTTTATACTGAATAAATTGATATTGTTTTGTCAATTGTATATTGAGGGGAGAAATAATTTGATTTGCTCAATGCGGGGAGAGGTGTGTCAAAACTTATAAACCAAAAAACTGAAAGCTGCAGTTACTTTTATCATTCCGGCGCCGTCGAAGATGGGGAGGCCACATTCTTGTGCGGTTAAATTTGTTTTGCCTATAGAATGGTCTGAAGAATGTTCATATCTTCCAAAGAGACGGTCGATTTAGGCTAAAACAAGTAAGTCATAATTCATTACCTTAAATCCTAAATATGCATGCACAACTCAATTATATTGAGATATTATTGACTTCTCTCTTGCTCATTATGCAGGTATCAGTTCAACATCGATGGTGTGCATATAACCCCAACTAAATTATATTTGTAACTTAGATGTACAAAGTTATTTGTGAAGATTATAACTCCTTCCTCTATCAACTCTATAGATATTTAACATCTAAGGTTTTTTTTTTATATATAAATATTGTCATTTTACATGTTGGTTTTGTATGTTTTAACCATGACGTACGTTACACAATTCTAACAAAAAAATATGCAAGGTATTTGACAAAAATATATTTAGTAAGAATCCATGCATAGCACGGAGCGTATACTAGTTTGTTTTATTTTATATTTTGAAAACCTAAAACTGGTGCATGCCCCTGTTTCTAGGTTTTACTCTGTAGACATTGTTGCTTGATCATGAATTTCATTGTGATTAATTCTTAAGCATTTCCGTTATTTCAATGTCGGCTGAACGGCAAAACCTAATTGTTTTTAGATTGAACGAGCACGAACATGAAGCGCAATTCAAAACCTCTGGTGGTCGATCCGAATTTGGGCCGCCGCTACAATATTTTTCGCTCGAATTCCACGGCAAAGACCGAGGATGATGTGATCGTTATAAACGGAAATCCGGGGCCGTGGTTCGGTGATATAGGCAGCAATTCATCTGGTTCCATCATCACCAACCGGAGGCCGACTTCAACAATGGCAAATTCAAAGTGTGAGGTATATCGTGTTTGGGAAAGTTACGAAAAAAACATTCCGGTAAATTCATCTCTCTGTTTACATTGGTATGTAGAAAGAAGGAAGTCCTAAAATAGAAGTACACAATTGAAGAAAAATTGGAATGAAAATAGTGCCAATGTATTTGGTGTCGAGTGAGAATAAACACAGAAATTTTGTGATAAGGCCATGATGAAATATTTTATGGGCCGATGAAAATTGGGTGTATCACTCAATTAATTCAAAGCGCTTACTGGATCTAAGTCCATAAAATATTTTATGGGCCGATGAAACTTGGGTGTATCACTCAACTCAATTAATTCAAAGCAGAATCAGAATAAGAATCATCGATCACGGCCCTATCCATACTAGAGTTATCTCCATCAATACGAATAATAATGGGCTTAATTTCCCTTTCCTATACCAGAATTCAGGTCATTTTGCCTTTTAGTTCTTCTACTACATTTACTTTGTTTCTGTAAAAATTAACAGGGATTTACCTTATAAATTACTTGCTATTACTGCTGATTCAAATGAATAATGTTCACTGTTTCTGTCATAGACCTTTTCTTTTTTAAGTTTTCCAACACTTGACTTTAATATATATATAGACACATCTTAATTTGTTACATTCTATTCTATTATCTCATGGGCACAATTGCATTCTTTTCGTATTTCAAGTTCTATTTTATTAACACATATTTTTTTTTCCAAGTTTTCTTATTTAGATATTATGATGTAAAATTATTTTTTAGATTTAAGTTAATACTTGCATATAATTATTATCTCAATCATTACATAAAGTATATTATATGACGCGCATAAATACATCATATATCAATATCTAAAACTCACTAACTAACTGTTATTACTATAATATACCCCATCATATACATATATATATATATATATACCCAATCAATAGTCTATTAAATCAAATCGAGTTTTAAAAATTGAACGAAAACCCTAATTTAATTGAAATTCTTTGCAAATAATTATCTGAGAAGTGGGTAAAAATATTGTATTATGTACAATGGAAAAGTGTTTAAAGAACTAGAAGTATCACTTCTTAGCTTAAAAAACATTTTGGATTGATAACAATATCAGTATGAGTTCCTTCTTCTCACTGTACGTAATCAATTTTTCATTATCATGTACTTAGCTTGTAAAACTTATATCTAAAAGTATTGATCGATCAATTTTGTAACGTTTGCCACTGAGAGCTCTCAATATTTGCAATAAATTTCAATTCTCTAATTAATTTTACTTTAACTTGAGGATATTTGATAAATTTAAAAAAAAAAAAAATACTACTTGTTTAGACAAATATACTTTTGAGTTTTGAAAGAGAAAAAAGCCCCTCGAAAGAATTTACACCAGCAAGGCCTCCTCCTCTGGAAAGCAGTGGCAGTTTATGGGCAAATCCATCCCATCCCCCAACATGGATTGGGCCGGATTTTGACACACCATAAATTTACTACATCACACATTCACAATGTCATTTCTTCTTATCCAGATCGGATTTGGCCGAATTCAAAGTAATTACATGACAATTGACAAATACAATACACTAGTTTTCGAATTAGATGTAACTTTTTGGAGAGTAACCAATCATAAAATAAAGTACAATACACTTGTCTATGGTTGAATTAGTCAAAAAAATTCCGTCATTCCTGCCCTATAATAAATAACTCAGATTCCTTTATAATTAAGCACAATTAAAAGCCACAACTCTAGTAAGGTTTATGATTTAAAGGGTGTCTTAAATATAGTACAGTATATTCCTGCTATCCACGTGTCTTATTATTTTTGTTTTGTTATCTATTTTCCTTCTTGTACATCACTTCATTTTCATAAAAAGAAAAAAAAAAAAAAACTTTTTTCTTCTCAAAATTAACATTAAAAACAGAGTAACCATGATGTGGCACCACAAGTTTTAAATTAGGCAAACTTTTTGCTTTTAAGTTTTTATCTAAAATTATTGTCTGTCCATCAAAAAAATGTTACATAGATCCTAGCTACTTCAGTGGATTTAATCCATTGCAGCTGGATGTTCTACACATGGGCATGTGAAAAAATTAGTACCTACCCCGATGGATTAAATCAACTGGGGTGTTGGATGAATGCCACACGGGCATGAAAGGATAATTTTTTGTCCTCTCATACCCATATGTAGGGCGTCCAACCCCAATAGATTAAATCTACTGGGATAGGATGTAAGTAACCGAGCATGAGAGGACAAAAAATTGTCCTTTCATAGTCGGCCATGTGACATTCTTCCAGCACTCCACCGGGTTAGACACGAAGTTTCCCAAAAAACAAGATATTTAATTTAAATAAATGGAGTATTAAAAGCACTCATTTAATCTTATGCCCTTTTTAACTTTGTTTTCTTTAACCCACCTTTTTCCTTTTGGTTAATCTAAGCCTTAAATTTCCATAAGTCAATGGAGTTGGAACAGAAGAGAAGCATAGTTTCAATCTAGATATGGATTAAAACCAACTAATTAGGCAAAAAGGATAAGGAGCTCAAATAATGATCACCAATGTGATAAAGATGGAGTTTCTTTTGCCACTAGAATAGAAAGTGGCTCCCAAAAGAGACGTGACACTACTATAGTATATCTATCTATGCATTCATTAGAAGAGAAGAAGATATTCATCCAAATATCATTTTACTTCTGTTATGGCTCTTAATTAAAGATTAATCTTAATTTGGATATATACTTTTAATCCCCTCATGATTAATTCATTTGAAGTTTATCATATTAAATTTAACCAAGAATTTTTACCTGACTACCAAAAAAAGATTATTGGTTATAATATTTTGACTAATGAGTGACATCAAGCTAGTCAAGGATTTGAGCGGGTCCAAGACGGATTGATTCTATCAAAAATGAGTATGATTTGGTGGGTCTAATTACAATAAGGTCATATCAAGACCTTTTAATGCGGAATTTTTTTTTTTTTTTAGGGATAAAAATAGCTTTCACTAAACTAAGAATTGAACTTCCGAGTTTATAATATCCAAAATGAAAATAGGTAAAGCATTAGAACTAAAAGTACAAGTTTATTCATTATTGACCATATATATCAAAATAAGTTTGCCCCTTCACTAATTTTTCTACAATCTAAACAAATAAAGTAAAAAGTTATATGATAAAATGAGGTCAACCAATAAATGTTTGACCAATTTTACCAGTTCTAATTTTGACAATTAAATGTTCATCTCTAAAGTCTAAATGAGTGTAGAATTCAATTTTGGAGTCTAAGTTGTTAACATGTATTAGTTGAATAATATCCAGTTTATTTACTAAGTACAATACATTTACTATTAAAATAAATTTATGTGTAAACTGAGAGCATAGATTTGACTGAAAAATATGCGGGTTATAGTTTTCCATATAACATGATTTTTTTAATCATGTATGTGAATATATATATAAATATAAAATGATTAGGTGAACTTTATTTTATTCTAATGATTTTAGGAAAATAATGATATGATTTATCTAAGTTTTGTTAGGAACAAATCATTTCATAGTTTAGGATGCCAATGGCCGTACGTATTTATTGGCAACTCCAACACGTGGATCGTTGTCCAGTTGTTTGGTAACCTTTCGTTTCAATCTTCAATCATATTTCTGCTTATATATTTGTGTTCGATAACATTTATACTCCAAGTTTCTAACTAGTAAAGTATCAAAAAAAGAAAAGAAAAGAAAAAGGTCTCTAAATTAGTTCATTTATGTTAAGTAGTTGCATTAATTATCATCCATTTTAATTTGTTAATTACAAATATTCTTGATAAACCTAGCTACGTCGAAATGCTAATCTAAAAAAATCCCAAGATTTCAAATTTCTTTTGAGAGGAAGTAACCAAGAAAGTAAATTTGATTCAATATTTCAATATAAAATAGTAGTACATATTTTTAGTTATTATAAAAGATATTCAAATATAGTCTCGAGAGCTAATATTTGTGTTTCATTTTCACTAGTCATCACTTGGACGCATATATTATTTTGGACATTTTTCTGTCATTACAAGGGGAAAAAAAGTCCTTCTCACACAATAATGATGCGGCTTTAACCTTGATTAGAGAAGAAATTCCCGTCCTTACCTTAATGTAAGGGTCCATGTCACAAAGTATTGTGTTGATCGAATTTAGACATATTCACTCATGTCGTCGCCCTAAGCTATTTCGAGTTGGGAATCTTACTGTTACGTATGTTTTCTCTATTTAAACTATAAATGTATTTTACTTATTAATTTAAGCAGAAACCAATTAAACATATATAAGATCGAGTTTGAGTTAGGGCCATGGGTTTGGACCAATTTTGCCAATTACACGATCATTCTTATTAATAATGTTACACTCAACATCAGATTCAATGGCGAGCTCAATAATTTAATGATGTCAAAATCAAACCAAACCAAGCAAAAGAAAAGAAATTAATTAAACTCGTAATCAGGTAGGTTGTCATGATTATTAAAAATCATTTGGTTGTTTATTTGGCCATCAAATTGACAAACACCAAAACTAAAAGTGAGAAAATTCGGGTAAAAGTAGTGCGGTCAATTGGGATGAAAACAATAGTGAAAATATAATTATTGGTGGAAGAACGTTCATTCATTGTGAAAGATTATGACTGCGCAAGAGCATTGAATTAATTTCTGAGCTTTTTTTTTTTTCCAATTCCAATAAAAAAGACTTAATTTGATAATGCGATGATGAAGTCATTTTCCTCTGTTACACATGATTTTTCTAGTCTTATCTAGTCTCATTATGTATGTATAATGTATTCCCCACAACAATAGGTTCTAAACTAATTGCACAAAATTTCTACACAAAATGCCAATTGAAAAATTGGATGGCACTGGCAAAGGAAAATTCAGGTCACATAATTTCAGGCTATATATGTGGAGGAGTGTATAAATATAGATAGAGACACTATATATATATATATAATTGTGGGACTAACTCATGAGCAGAGTTTCTCCTTTGAAATTAACCTTTTAAAAAGAAATTGTAAAGTTGAATTCACATCTTACATCATATTATTTCCATTATTTCATATGTTGACATAATATTTTTTACTTTGAAGTGCCCCCGTAAGTATTTCAAAGAACCAACTCATTGAGTGAGTTCCATATGAAGATCGTCTTGATCAGTCAAATTGCGCTTAGATTTGGACAATTAATTAGAAGATTTTAAAATGCAATGCACTTCCTTATTGGATTTAACTTGATAAGCACTAGCTTTAATTACGGGAAAATTGTTTTTTGGTACCATAGGATGATAGGATAGGCTAACTTGCACTTTTGGTACCATTACATATGAAAATGCAAATTTGGTATCATAGGATAGATTTTCATTGCAATTTTGGTACCAAACCCAATTTTTCTACAAAGTTAATGGCAATTTACCCCTTGAAATTATGTAAAAACTTCACATCGTCTCCCTGATATTTTTATAGGCGGCACTTAATCCACTTTTATTATGATAATGTGATTTTTACCCATTGTGTTATGATAAATGTGGCAATTTATCCCCCTATGTTAAATAAAATAGTTTGCATGCATACTCTCAATTTCGGCAAGTGAGTTACAATCTCCGGCTGAAGGGGGTAAATTGCTTCATTAATATTTTACAGGGGGTAAATTGCTTCATTAATATTTTACAGGGGGTAAATTGATTTTTTTTCAAATTATAGAGAGATAAATTGAACATTATGTATTTCATAGATAGGATCGAAGCGGTTATGCGGGACCGCATGAGACAGTTTTGTGAGCGGGGTTTTCTAGAATTTGAAGGCGAGAACTCCTTTCTGTACCTACTTGAGCCGGATGAAAGGAAACTTTCACGTCCGATTTTGAAGGGGGGGAGATCCCTATGGTACCAAAAAAGCAAATTTCCCCTTTAATTACTAATCATTTGGTCATGAAGATCCTTCTGGTAAATCCATAAAATTAACCCTGTTTAATTGTCATTATCTAGATCAAATCCCCGATGGCCTTAGCCAAGTGGTTAATGATAAGACTTCATGACCAGAAGGTCATGAGTTCAACTCCCATGAATGTGGGTGTTGTCTCTAATTTAATACTAATAATTAGTTCACTTTGATATCATTGTAATAGTTTCGATTCGATATAGTGTATGATATAACAACGTATTTACCATCTAGAAAAAAAAAAAAAAAAAAGATCAAATCAAATACTCCTATTAAATTTAACTCTTAATTAGTAGAAAAGATTAACGTTACAATATTAATAATCTATGGAATGGATCAAAACTGGCCCATGAAACTTTAGCTAAATACCAAATTCCTACCATCCACGATCGACCTCATTAAGAGGGAAACAACATCAATCGAACAAAAATAGGATAAAACTAACCTAGCAAATAACTCAATAATTAGAACCCCCTTAATTATAGTAATAATTGATTTTAGGGGCACTCCCATTTGGTGGCCCTTCCCACCTAAGTTCAAATGGCCTACAAACCCAACTTATTCCATCATGCCACGTGGATGGCATGAGAGGTTGATGATATAAGCATGAAGTGTGATGATGACCCCACAATATAAATTAAACTCTCTCTCTCCCCTTCTATATATATATATATTCTTATTCTTAAAAATATACTCCATGATTTTCATGACCACAGGTAGTACGGGTTCATTTGTCTCGTTTTTAAGGAAGGTTTTCGGTAATCTGAAAAGCAAAACAAATCACATCATTTTAATTTTTGATAATTAAATTATTGTTTTTAAATTTTCAAAAGTAATCTCATCTAGAAAAAATTCTCTTATCTCTTAGAAAATCCAAAACAAATCTTTACTTTGATTTGACATTAAAATAACCTATATTTTACACTACTAATCTCAAATATTTGACATAAGTAATTTATCTCTTAACATTTATTTGGACGGGGTCAATAAGCAATCAAAAAGTCCATGGCCTAGGATGGCAACCTCCATTGCACTTAGGAGGGGCGTCCGCCTAAAGTCGGCCCAAGTGATTGAGCCTACATCATAATTTTTCATAGAAGGGGCATGCGTCCGTGCGGCCCTTTGGGAAAAAAAAAGGTAATTTATTTCTAACACTATTTTTCTCTTTCTATAATCTCTAGAAAAGATTTGTTGTTTCTAAAACTTGCACGTAATATTTATTTCACCTCAAAAAATCCAAAGAAACAATACAAAGAAAAATGAGAATTTTTTTAAAAATCTAAATTAATATTCAAAACCACTTTCAGAATTGTGAGATACATGCTTTACGTTTTCTTTTCATATGATTGATATTATTTGAGGATTAATTTTATTCATTCATCACGTAAACGTAATTAATTAATTATATGTCAATGTGTAAAATAGATATACCCCACCCCACAGCCAAGATCTAAAACGAATTGAGTTCCCTCCAATGGCAACACAGATATTATATATATTATATATATCCCGTTACTTGGAAAGTATCCAACGTTCATATGTATATGTACTTGCTAATTAGTAATTACTATTACCCGCCGCCGCCTTGGAGTGGGAAGGCAGCACACCACCCAACAATTAATATACATGCACTGCACAAACCTATATACTATATATATATATAGGTATTTAATTAGAACAAATTAATTTATTTATTTATGTATATGTATGTATGGTGCCTCTGATCATCAAAACACACACCATAATTAAGCTCCTTCCATTTCACGTCAATCCCTTTTCTCTCTCCTCCCATCTATATATATATTTCTCACTATAAATATCGATCACAAACTTGATCAATAGTACGTTTCTTATCCACCATTCATTCAAATTTCAAATTAATACGTACACAATATATTATATACATATATATATGCACATTCCAAAAATCTTATAAACATAATAATATATATATAGATTGATAGATAGATATTGCAAATAAAAACTATTATATATAAGCTAGCTAGCTAGCTTGTAGTGTTCAAAATCTTAATTTCTGATCTTGTTGATTAATATATATATATATATATATTAATTTGATGGGGGATAACGGCCATTTCAACAACTTGCCACCCGGTTTCCGATTTTACCCTACCGATGAAGAGCTTGTCGTTCACTTCCTACAACGTAAGGCCACCCTTCTTCCTTGTCATCCCGATGTCATACCGGATCTTGATCTCTATCCCTACAATCCTTGGGACTTGGATGGTACGTAGTATTTTCTTATAATTAATTAAATTAAACGTAACTCCATGTAGATTAATAATATATCTGACATGCATGATCACTAATTAATTAATTTTGTGATTGAATTAATTAATAATGTTGTATATATATACGTACGTACGTGTAGGTAAAGCAATGGGTGAAGGGAATAAGTGGTACTTTTACAGTAGGAGGACACAAAGTAGGATTACTGGGAGTGGATACTGGCAATCTATAGGAGTGGAGGAAGCAATTTATAATTCAAGTGGTGGTGGAGGTGGACAAAAAGTAATTGGGATGAAGAAATATTGTGCTTTTTACATTGGTGAACCTTCGGAAGGTGTTCAAACCAATTGGATAATGCAGGAATACAGGCTCTCGGATTCTACTTCTACTACTACTAGATCATCATCATCATCAAGAAGAAGAAATTCCAAGATAGTAAGTCTACTTACAAATATATAAAATTAATTTTCGTACGTTTTTAACTGTTATTTCATATTAATTTGGGGTAATTAAATTTAATTACCTGTATTAATTAATTGGTTCTTTTTTTATATATAGGATTATAGTAAATGGGTCATTTGTCGAGTGTACGAGCGAAATTGCGACAACAACGATGATGATGGGACGGAGCTTTCATGTTTGGATGAAGTTTTTCTATCACTAGATGATCTTGATGAAATTAGTTTGCCCAATTATAATTAGCTAGCTAGGTCCAAGCTGGAAAACAAAAGATCGAAGAAATAAAAAAAAAAAAAAAAAAAAAGAAAACATATTGGCTTGGCTTGGCTTGGATCTAATTATATTATATATGTCTACCTAGCTAGCTAGCTAGCCTTTTTCTATATATAGAACATTTCAATTCCAAAAAAGGTTCGTTCAGTTCTTATTAATTAGCTATATAGGAAATGTATTAATTACAAGTGTAAAATTAATATTGTATTGTTTGAATGGAAATTTATGATTTGATGCATGTATATATGGTTTTGGATAATGTTGTTCTAGTAGTTTATTTAAAGGATAATTAGTAATCAGAAAACGATGGATGGATATGATGTTTATTTTGTAATCCCCAAATTAAGCCAAATCAAATTTTATTTTAACTAGATTAATATGAGAAAATGCATGTCACGTCTACGTGGGTTTAGATTAAAAAATCCATGCAAGTGCAACCACAAGAATTAAAAATTAAAATGGCGAAGCAACTGATATATATTGGCCTCCTTTAATTTCCTTACGGATGGATGGTCGTCCAGTAGTACTCTACTGTTGCTTCAAAATTCTTACTTAACAACACTACTTTACTTGATGGTTTCTTATTTGATGATTTTGCTCACGTGGAAGGATTATAATTGGTAAAGAAAATTGTGCTTTTTGCTCACTTTAATTTACTGCCCGGGTTAGCTTAATTAATTTAATTAATTAGGATTTTTTTTTCTAAATTTTATTTTATTTGATCCATGGTCCTATATGTATATATCATATGCTGAATCTTTTTAACCCTTTTTCTGCTATGATGGCTTTTTGGTAGTTGTCTTGTATCCACAAAGCTAAGGAAACAAACAACACTTTCTTTTCTTTTCTTTTATTTTATTGGTGGCTGGCTGGCTGGCTGGCAGGCTACTTAGATTAGATAAGCATTATGTCATTTGTGATGCAAGCTTTTTTACATACCAAAATACTAAAATTTAGATAGATAGATACAACAAAGTACATTTTACAATTATTAATTAATAAATGCATTGTGATAAATGTAAAGTCAACTAGAAGAGGACCGACTCCGAATGTAATACTTTTAAATTGTATCGAATTCTCATGAAACCAACTTTTTTTTTTTTCTTTTCCCTTTAGCTTTCTTCCTTGTCTATATATCATTTCTATATGTAACTTTCCTAATTCTTATCTTTGATGTGATTACATAAAAAGGAATTAATGGAAGACTGACTATGTACGTACATCCATAATTCTTCGACCTACCATTAGAAAAACCATACATACATACCACTTTACATTACTTTCTGGTTAAGATTACTTCTCCTAATTTTGAATTAACAATTGTGGGATGACAGATATGCTTTTTCTAGTTCCTAGGTTGAAAAAAGTTCCTGTACCAGCATGCATGCCTATGTTTTTTACAGTAGTTTTCTAATATTAATCTGAGATTATTACATATAATATGAAATTTGGAGAGAGAAAGATATATGCATTAAAATGAAATAGTAGAAGCAAGAATCATTTCTGGATTATAACTTAACCAACCCCTTCCCCAGATCCATCTCACATCCTAACTTCTCTATAGAATTAGAAATTTATCATCAGTTCAAAATAAAAGATTGGGTCATACAAAAAGTTTTATCCAAAATAAAATTACTCCCTATTATTTATACAATGATTGCATGTTCCATTCCATTCCATTCCATGTATAAATGATAAAACTATTTCATTGCTTAATTAGCTCGTAAGCACTGAACATGCAATCATCTCAACCATACAGAGCACATTTACAAACAACCCACATGCAATATAAATATTTAGAGAGACAGAGAGAGAGAGAGAGATGTGAATGTGTAAACTGTAATGCACACTTAATTGTGACCAAAGGCAAGTCCCATGTACATAGTTTGTTTTCATTTTTGAACTTTGCTTCGAAAAGACCAAATAATCAAATTGAAAGTCATTATGATTGCACAAGACATGCTTCTCGACTTGTTCATAAAGGCTTTTTTTAGTTTCATTGATAGAGACACAAAAAGGGGAAAGAGAGGAAGGTACACAAGCCAAAACTTTCTAATTTGCTTGTGTAGGGATGGATGATAATTCTTTAGTAAAATATTGAGCAGCTGCAAATAGGAAAATTTCTAACTATGAATCATTGTTGGGACAATACATTTTGCTTTTGAGTAAAGCTAATTATTCTAAACCATGTTTAATTTCCACATCATATGTCAAAGGAAAAACTCAATTTAAGTCAACAGCACTTCTTGGGTTAAAAGTAGATCAAATAGAAGGGATTGGCATTCATGAGATAGAAACTTGTGGGAAGTGGAGATACCACTTGTAGCACAAATTGACAAATATCAAGTGTATTGTTGGGTCCCTTTATGTAACTTTCACCATAAACTCAAGTTGTTCAAGGCATATATATATATATATATATATATATATATATATATATATGAAATTAAATGTCTCATAACCTTCGAAAACTTATCATGACTTGCAGCTCTTTTATAATAAAAATGTCATTATCCGCCCCAACTTATTCTGCTCGTAGTTTGCTTCTATCTTGAAACTACCCTTTGTGGTAATGATATGAGACCACTAATTCTTGCTTTTCATGGTAAAAATACCTAAAAATATCACTTTTCTAATGCTCATCTAAAGCTTCGTGCCAAACCAAAAGGGAGGGGGGAAAACAAAAACGGTGTATGAGTCCTGAATGTCAGCAGTGCTCAAGGATGAAATACCTTTTCGTGAGAAAACCTATAAAGCAGATGGACTTGAGAAAATGACTTTTCTAGTAATAAGATGCTATACACAAGTCTATGAAACCCATATAAGGTGCAGTCAATCTTAAACAGAACAAGTTAGGTTCACAAATTACTCGAGCAACTTTGACCACTATGCATTTCACTAACCAAATATAGCTCTAATTGAATGCTCAGTTTGAAGTCATATGTTCATCCTTTCACAAGACTGAGCAAAAAGAGCTTGTGCTCGATACTAGTTGTGAAGAGAAATAATTATATTTAGCTGTTTTAATGCTCCCAATGTTATTATAAGTTACAGTTACATGCTATCAAATAATCAAATTGTCTGCCTGGCTGATCAGTATGCCAATTTCCTAGCCCCGGTATTAATCATTTTATACAGGAAGCGGCCAACACCAATACTGGTAATAATACTAAGGAGGAAATACAATTTGAAGGAAACCCTTTACTTTAGCAAGATAACTAACATACCTGGTATGCAATCAAAACAAAAAGCCTTTCCAAGAATTTATCATCTTGAGAGGTGCCCCACCCAAATTCTTGCATATGCAATCTTCAATTACGAGCAAATTGATCAACAGCCAAAAAGTAACTTCCTACAACGACAAATGAACCAATTCCACAACGAGCCATCCGCAACAATATGCCATTCTTTAGTACATTTCTATCTGAGGGGTGGATCCCAGTTAGCCTCTCAAATCTTTTCCCTGGTCTATTCCACTTTAGAAATTTCCTCTCCATGGTTACATACTGCAGGAAACAGCCATTCAATTTTTACTAATTGTTTGTGTTTTAATATAGAGGAATATATTACGAAAATATCGTGACAATGTTGACCCAACATTAAACAAATGAATTGTGACCTGATCAAGTTTATGATCAACAAAAGGTTTGGGTTACTGATACATCACGGTAAACAGGACTTTTTAAATTGACAGTGATTCAGAAGAAAAAGCCAGAAAACCATCTAACATTTAAGAAAAGAATTTTGAATTATCAAATGTAATTTAGTTCCATAAAGCTCTGGGAGCAAACCCTTCTTTTGGCATACCTTGGGCAGAACAGTGCATTGTGATCGACTATGGGCTGTATCAAAACCATGAGAAGCAGCTGCCGCAAATGAACCAGAAACTCCGGCCGCAAGACTAACAGCCATTGGAGACAATGGACCAACTTCTTCATCATACCTGAAAATCATCATCTTCAGTGAAGAAAGAAAAAAAACAAGCAGGCCATTCAAACACAGCATGACACTTATCTCCTCGATATTTCACAAACAGTAGCACCTCACAATATGATAATATACACATATTCTATTGCACACCGATTTTACATTATTTTCACATCACAGATGATCATCCTAACATATATAGCCAACTGAGCCCAACATTGAACATGGGTGCAGGTAATAGTGAAGGATAATTTACAGAAAAAAACTACTATCTGAACAAAGTCAAGAGCTAAAAGAATTACTATAACTTTCTGTTTTTTGTTTCATATCTTCACTGTCAGGTGGTATCTCCACACACAAGAGGTAATTGTTTAATGAGGAACCTCTGCTTAAAACAGAAACATAAGACTCCTTTCAGTTTCATATATGTATGTTCAATTCTAGTAATAGACACAAAGTGGAAAAGAGGTAAATGTAGAATGACGAACCCCTTCAAATTGAAAGATAATATATTACCATACATTTTCATATTAAGACCAACAAAAAGTGCCTAAATTCAACAATTGAAGATTGACGAGAAGATCAACACTCAAGAGCAAAGCATGAGATATTTCTCATTTTGCAAGAGATATATCACCCTGCCAGTATCTCAAATGGAACAGCAAATAAACAACAAATGATGTCAGCCATGAAAAATTGGGGATCGGCAATTACAGAACAGCTTAATTCACCATTCTCATTCTTCCAGATTTCTGGGTTCAGCATGCCACTTCCAGTTTTAGCAAACAATCTATCCTGTTAAATCTACATCACATAGGATTTGGATTGCAGAGGTCCGCTGAATCAGAAAGAAATGTTATCCGTTATCAACTAAACAAGTCATACTTTAGGATTGGTTTCTTATGACTGCCATATTTTAGTTCAATAAGGCTTCTAAAATGACACAATCTGATCCATATCTTAAACTGGAGTTCTAGTGTTCCAAGAAGTAGAGCAAGTATTTCAGAAATACTGGAAACATGACCCAAGCTGAAAAAAGCACAAATCACTCTTCTTAGTTGTTTGTCTGGAATTGCTAAAGTATTACCTAGAGAAATAGAGAATAAACTTTAGCATCTGATTAAGAATTTCACATTTTTCAGAACTTAGTAGGAATTCTGTGTTAACAGTTTTTTTTCACCAATTTCACAATTTATAACATAACTGCTCGAGAACTAAGAAACAAGATTATTTGCTTGCAGCTTGCAAAGAAGTTGTTCATTCCTGTTAATTCTGATAGTAAACAACAGCAAAAACTTGATAGGAGATCCAAAGACCAAAAATAAACCTGGGTATGGGGTCCATTCCTACTGCTTTCCAGTTTAGCATTGCTTGGTGTAAAAATTGCCAAGTTGAGAAAAATATGCCACCAAAAATTGAATCTCGGGCTACTCCAGATCTAACACCTCTCCATAGAGCACCCCATCCCTCCAAAGAGATGATATCTGATGGCATTCTAACATAACTGACAGCTGGTGGTTTCCCAGATCCCGTCATCGTCCATGGATATTCTTTCAAAGCATCCAACATATTTGCATGTCTTGAGGGCAAGGTGGACAAGAGGCTGACAGAGTTACTCATGGCCGCCATGTCCAGTGAATATCTGGGCAGTAGTCTTGAAGTTAAATGAGCAACTTCGCTCTTGTATGGAGAATGCTGAACACGAGAAGCAGACGACACCTGGGCACGAAGTTTAAGAAGTTCAAATGGAGAGCTTACAAGAGACTCAATCGCGCCAGCAGCAAATCCAGACATTAAAGCCTCAGAGACATACACATAATTATCTTCTCGACCATCTGATGAAAGAAGTATGCATGTGAGCATGGCTTATCTCTAATATGTACAACAGTACTCGGTTAGAACATAAAAAAACAGAATAGATATGAGTCGACTTTTATCGCCCAGCACAAGAGTTATTCTGTACATCTGTCACATGTACATAAATTCGTAAGAGCATATGCAAGCTATCATGCAGATGATGTTAGTGTGCAGATATTAGTACAGTGAGATAGCTACAGTAATTCGCAATATATGGAAGCTTACATTGTTTCTAACTTACTTCTATTTTTTATTTTCATCAAATGTTATTCAATTTTGATAAAAGTTGATGGTAATTGAAGTATCCTTGAGGTTTTATACATCTAAATCCAGTTGGTAGTTAGCTCACGATCATCCTACTCGAGACAACAGGCAAACTTTGGGCATTCATTCATATTGCAAAACTTGTAGCCAGGTACTACTAGTTGTGTTGCCTCCCCTTTACTTCCCAAAATATTTTTCCGAAATCTATGTCTTACTTCATAATATTATTCACAGCTACTGGATATTCTTAAGAGATGTATAAATATGGATATTCTCATTGCAAGTCTATGTCTATAACTTCCTCTTATTTTGTTTTAGTCTCTTGATAGGAAATGTCAAGATATAAGCATTACACAATTAATAACGGTTTCTTTATCATGAAAACGGAGAGCTGAAACCAGTGTAGTGAACTAAAGCAGGCTCATAAACAGAGAACATCAAAGAACAAATAACTGCACAAAGTAGTTTTACCTTTGCAATATGCTGTCAATATCTCGTAAATACCAAAGCGAAATCCCAGACCTAATGTACTTCCAATAGTCAACCATCCAACACCATTATACAAACCTAAGAACAAAATAAGACGTATCGGTTGATCAGATTATGGGGGAACCAATTCTGAACGTCAATATCTTTTAAATTTTATGATAATGGAAAAAAATTATATGGTTGCTAGTAGCAAGAGCAATGGAACAAAGGTAGCAACAGGGACCAGTTAAACCTCAAATCTCATTTACCGTCAATACACTTTGCAGAATTTGATCTATCAAGGATCAAGAACAGAAACACTATGAAGCATGAGTTTGCAAGCAATCTAATTTTCACACACTGGGAACCATTTGAATAAACACGAAAGCTATATGTGTGAATATTTTAGATCTAGCAAAGAAGAATTGCTTGCACATTCTTGTTGGCCCATTGACATTTGACATATGAAAACCCCACATTTCCAGATTTTATATTTGTTACTTCCTCCATAAACGTTTGAATTCAATTCCTGAATTTAATCAGGCTCCGACAATATATGTCAATTTCTAGACTTCTTTCTCTGTTTTAGCTGAATATTTTTTGACTATTTGGAGAAACATTTTCATGTTTGCATGCAAAACATGAATGTAAATTGACATTAATAAGATCCTAGAAACAAATATTAAATCTCAGTTACATCATCTTAAGTGTGATGTTCCAAAGACAGAAGCACCAACAGAAAATGTCAAACAATTTTAAACTTTTCCCAGCTCTCTTTGCTAATGAATGATATAAAAAGTGGGAAACCAATATATTACCTGAATTTCCAGATATAGCTCGAACTCTGTTAAGAACAAAATCCGCTGTCAACGGCTGTCCAGAAATGGAGCCAACCTGTATTTAATGGTCCAAATAAGCACAAGTATGAATGGTAAATAAAATACTACGGAAGGGTGAGAACTGAGGATGGCCACAAATTCAGCAGACAAGTACAAGAACGAAATTCAGACCTGTATCAGGACTTTGATAGTATCAAGGGGGTAAGTGAGAGCAGTGCCTAGTGTTACTGACGCAGCAGCAGCCACTGCATGGACTGCAAATGTCTTCTTCAACAATTCATCCATCTGTATGAAATGCATGATTTCTTTACTTGAAGTTGCAAAACAGATCATTTCTCAAAATATCCACCATTCAGAAAGGTAAGATTTTTTTGATAAAACATTTCAGAAAGGTAAGATGTCAATACCTTTAAGCAATCTTATTCACCTTTCCTTCCATATTATAGTATGGCGTGCTCTAAAAATGCTTGGTCTATTCTCAAAACTTATAAACTTAGAGTATGCAGTATGCAAATCCTAAACATGAAAGTAATAAGGCAGTCAATGGAAGACCCAAATTAAGTTCACATGGAGTCAAATTTCACAATTTGATAGTTCTGTAAACAGGGAGGCCCGACATACTATGGGGCCCTATTTTACAAAACAGAAAAGTATGTATTATCAAGATTTATTTTCTTACTTTTACAAATGTCAAAGTTCTTATTAAGTATTTACATGTTTTGCTCTAACATATTTATTATAGATAGATAAATTGACAAGAAGTTTAAAAAAAAGTATAATATTTATGCTCTCGCAACTATGTTACATAAAAGGCTCCTCAATCTTAGGCGTGTGCGTTCAGTCAAACCATACCGTAGCAATTTCCGGTATCTAGACTAATCGGTAATTTCAGAATTGGTACCGCATGACAAACCAAAAAAAATCAGTTCAGCTACCGAACGGTTCGCTACTAAAAAAATGAAAAGTGTACTTTTGGGGAAACTTTCCAGTAAATTAATTTTAAACACTGTAGCTTGACCCAAATTCAATGAATCAAGTTACATATCAACCCTAACTTTTAAGCTAATCCCATGCCACTCCAAATCCTAAATATAATGTCTTATTGCAAAATTACAATATCATTAAGAATTTTACCAAAATGTAGATACAATAAAATAGAAACACCTGTGAAATTGTGCTATCAATAAGCATAGATTCTTTATCATTGGACACCAGTAATATGAAGTAATCATTTTCAAAACATCAATTACCTAAATGGAGCTTATATAACAGAGACAAAGAGAATTTCAATAGAATGTGTATTGTTATTAAACAAAAAATCCAGGAAGGAAAACAAATTAAGAATAGAAAGGAACCTTTACCAAGAGATCAACGGCCGACGGAAGGAGAACCGGAAGAGGCGGAGGACGACACTGGCAGCTGGCTTTGTGCCAACTTCAGCGCAAGTAACAGAAATCAACTGAAGAAGTGGAATCCAAAAATGGAAGCATATGGGCTAGGGCTTTTTCACTAATGTAAGGGTTTTTGAGGATTTCATAATAATAATGCCTTGATTTGACGGATGTAGATACTCTGTACCATTTTTGGTATATCACTCGCCATTAATTAATTGACACTTGCACATATGACAATTATAATAATTCTCACATATGCATGTGTCAATCAATATAATTCTCACATATGCATGTGTAAATCAATTAGTGGTGATACACTTAAGTGGTACACCAAAAGTGATACAGAGGATATTGACGCTGATTTGACATTGATAATTTTTTTAGTCATCATTAGTAACTATTATTATTATTAAATTAATAGAACTTTTAGTAATTTAACTTATGACAATCTGCAACGACAAAAAGTTCAAAATATTATTGCGAGTAGTTGATAATTTGCAACCTTAAAATGTCAAAATTTAATTTCTAGATGAAAAATAGCAAATGTAAATTATTTGTATTTTGTTGATTATAATTAGGGGTGGGCGTTGGGTTCGGATAATTCAAACCCGATCAGTCCCATTTTTCTAATACACGAACGAAACGAGTATTTTTTAAATTTTGGTATCAGAACTTGAAAACCCATATTTTTTCACCGATTTGAAATTTATATCTCCAATCCCGAATACCCGAGTTCGTCTATATCAATTTTTTAATTAATTATATATCAATTTATTAATTAAATAACATCATCTGGCGAAGAACTTTTTTACTTTACCCTAATATATTTTAAATCCTACACTAGTTATTAATACATTAAGTTCATCACAGTTGTAAAAATCATCATAGTCTCTACGGCTCTACTACTTATTCTTCCCACTTATGCAAAAGCATACACTAATTTTATTTTGATTTTTTTTGCTTTACAAATTTAATTACTACTACTAGTAGTATATTACATACAAAATTTTAGAGGGAATTGCATTTTTCATACAAGACTTTTGATACCTTTATATATTTCATATCATACATTTCAAAATGACACATTTGATACCAAAATTGACCAACATTTTTCACATTTGGTTTAGCCGTTAATTTGTGGATGAAAAATATCACGTGCGTGGCACATGCCCGTAAAGTGAAAAGGAGGTGAGAAATGCAATTATTAAAAATTGGGCAAGGGTTTTTTGCAATTTCGCCTTTTTCTTCCTCCTCCAATACAATCGCCGGCTTCCGGTGGCTGTTGGTCGAAATTGGTTGAAGGTTTTTGTTCATCTTGTTGTGGAGAACTCGTACACATAGATCTTTTCAATTCGAATTATGGGTTCTAATTTTCGAATTTCGTAGGTCAAAATTTTTTAAATTTAAAATCGTGATTTCTCCTTCGACTCTCAACCAAAATTCGTGATTCTTGTTGCAATAGTTTGCCATGACCATGTGCATCATTTTCATGGGGTAACTATAGTTGTCGTCGACGGTTGAGCTCCGCCCAAGGTTTTCGGCCTAAACCCTAATTTTCGCGAAAAAATGTGCCTCCCCGGAGCTCCACCGTCGACGGCCACTGCAATTACCCCATGGAAAATGTTTTCCACGACAAGAGGAACAAAATCCCTTAACCAATTTCGACCAAAAGTCTTCGGAAGCCGGCGATTGTATGGGAGGAGGAAGAAGAAGGCGAAATTGCAAAAAAACCCTGCCCAATTTTTAACAATTGCATTTCTCACCTCTTATTTCACTTAACGATAGGCTTGGCAAATGGGCGGGTCGGCGCGGGTTCGGGACGGGTCGAAACGGTTCGGGTCTTTATCGGGCCTGGGTCGGTCCTCTAATCCTCATCTTTTTTTTTTCCCTCAAAAATCCACAAAAAATTGTTGTAACATGGGTTGAAAAATGGGAGTAATTAATGCCAAGATTTGAAAAAATAAAGTTAACATACAAATTATGAAACATTAATTATATGATTTGAAAATATAATTTTTATTATTCTCTTATATCTAAGAAATATAAAGGAATAGAAATCTAAGAAATATATTGCGTAAAAATAACTAAAAACACCCCTTCGAAAGTTTATACTAATATTTTATTAGTCAAAAGTGACCATGAAATTGGTATAGAAAAGACCAACAATTTTAAGATATTTTAATAATTTAATTTTTTTTCTTCGAAATAATGGGTTAGTAATTACAAAATAAGAAAAGTTGGGTCTGGGCCTTCAATCTTATGATAACAAACAAGATATAATATGATTTTCTTTTTGGAATTAAAGATAGTAGCAAAGTTGCTTTTAAATTGAGCCCAATACTTAATTTTCTTTTGTTTTTACAAGATCCATTAACAGACCCATTAGGAGGCCCATTAAAGACCCATTAATTATAAAGCTGACCCAAGACCAACCCAACCCAATAAACATAAAAATTAATGGGTTGGGTCTGGACTGGCCTGGACGGGTCACGGGCCGGTCCGTGGGTCCAGACCCATCTTGCCATGCCTACTTAACGGGCATATGCTACACACGTGACATTTTTCATACACAAATTAACGGTCAAACCAAATATGAAATTTTTGTATCAAATTTGTCATTTTGAAAGGTATGGTATGAAACGTATAAATGTACCAAAAGTTTGTTATAAAAAGTGCAATTCCCTCCAAAATTTTATACGAAATATTGTAATTTAATTTTGTTAGGTGCGTGAAGATTGATTATTTAAAATAATATGGGACAAATAATCTCGTTTCATAATTTGGGTACCCACTTTCGAGTACCCGAATTACGAGACGAGTTTAGAATGAAATGTATTAATCCCGAAATTTATTATACTCATATCTCTAATCCAAAACATGCCCCAAAACCCGCCTCGTGGCCAACCTAATTCTACTGTTATAAATAAAAAAAAATAATAATAATACCTATCGATGTAACAATTTGAAAAAAATTATTATGATAATAGTTATAAGTTAGTTTTTATTACTACTAGCCACCGTAGCAAGAGGTAATCGCGTGCATAATTTGAAAAAATATATAGATATTAGATTTGACATAAAAAAATATTGATAATTAAAAAATTTCAAATGGAATTCTAATTGAAGATGAAAATTTCAGAATCAATAAAGTTGTACCGAACTAATCTAACTTTCAATTATAGCCTTAAACTTAGAGTTAAACTACCAATACCATCTATTATTTAGTTCTTAAAAATGAAAGCTATAAATATAAACTGTAAAATATACGGAAAATTCTTGTATAGACCTGGTCTATGAGATTTTCATAGACCTTGTGGTGGTAAATAAGCCACATCATACATTTTGAGAGCATGACATCATCAAAATGTATGATGTGACTTATTTACCACCACAAGGTCTATAAAAATCTCATAGACCAGGTCTATGCAAGAATATTCCAAAATATACATAGCATAACAGAATACATAAGAATACATGACATTAATATTCAATAATTTGAAGTTTGAACCAATCTCCTATTTGACTTAGCATTCTGACATTTCTACTCTCAAGGAAGTCATATATACTCATTTGGCTCCAAGTAATTACAGAATCTATCGTAAAAATGTGTTAGACTGAAAGGTACATATACCTTATATGTCATATTGAAAAATATTTTAATGCTACTAATATTCTATTGTCTGACATTTATCGCAAAAGTCACATTTGCTTATGAAAGTATATTTCAGTTTAAATCATATTAAAAAATAATTTTGTCTAGAAGACTAATAAGTTGGAAAAAAACTCGATATTTTTGTTAGAACATAGTAGTAATTTGACCTTCCAAATTGCAAACGTGTAAAATCTTTTAAGTGGGAGTAAAAAAGTAATTATCCTCACTAATTTCTGTTTCCTTTTCTGGTATTAACTTTCCTAATTGTACCTTCTTCAAAAAAAAAAACTTTCCTAATTGTACCCCTTAAAAAAAAAAAAGAAAAAAGAAAAAAAAGATTCTGCTTACACTACACGCCAAAAGAAACAAACAATACTTGTACAGTTTTACCAACAAATTCAAGAAAAGGTCATAGGCATATAGCTCTATCGAAGGGAAGGAAATTTTCTTTCAATATTTTCAGTTTTTGAAGACTTGACTTGGTATTATTAAAACTCAGCGAGTGAGGGAGGTCCAAAATCAATGGGGCACGGAAATTCGAAACATGACGGCGCCAATGTTGACTCAACTGACAGTTCTGGTTCAACATCCTCGCGAGTGCAGAAACTCCGGCAGCGCCTCCACCTCCACCGCCCACACTTCCGCCGCCGCAAGGACTCCGATTCGGATTCCAACTCCCGCCTACGGAAACTACTAAAGGAAGAGGACTTCGCCGGGATCGCACTTCTCCGACTCATCGGCGTACACCTCGTTTACTTCTTAACTTCGAATTCAATCGCAAATATATGAAATTTGTATTTGTTGTTTGTTGTTTGTTGTTTGAAGGCGGATATGAAATTCAAGGACAAGTGGCTTGCATGCGTTTCTCTTGGGGAACAGACTTTTCGCTCCTCCATCTCTAATCAGTTAATTTTTTCGTCTTTTTATTTTAGTTTTGTGTATTTTTCTCCACATATTACTACTGTCATGAATAATTGATCGAACCAAATAACGCGTGAAATCTGTATAAATAGTCCCTTTTTCCACAATTCACTGCCATGGGGATAATAAAATCAACAAAGCAAGTTTAATGTAGCTGTGTCTGATTCTGTATAAAACAGAACATGTCATTTGATTCTGTACTTCATGTTCACATTATACCTTCGCTTTAATAAAAAAATTATCAGTAATTCAGTCATAAATTAACAGGACTTTCCTTGAAGCTTATTTTCCAGGTCTTAAAATTGATCTTTGATGCCAATTTGGAATTATAAATTTATAGTTGTTTTCCATTATTTTTTTTAAGGATCCAATCTTATTGCTTTATGCATATTTGTTTAAGTTTCATTTTGTTTAGGTACATTTCTTAATTTCTTCATGGATGGAAAGTCTGATCAAAATTTACTTCGCCAGTCATGTCCTATATTTCCAGAAAAGCCCTTCATCTCGTGACTGGAACTTTTGCTTTGGTTTTACATTTACTTTTCAACAAGTTTGCATGCTTGAAAATCCAATGTCATTTCATTATCTTACCATTTTGATCAAACTTCCCTCTTTCTTTTCTTGTTATACTCTTTTTATCTAGCTCTATGCAAGATAAATAACTACTTATTATCATTCTTTAACTCAACTGAAGGCAAACAGAAATACCGAATTTTGTACTTGCATGATACACAATACAGAAAGTTCAAGAAAGATTATAATACAAAACATTCCATTTATATTATCAAGAAGTTGTTTGGAAATAGTTTCTAAGAAATAGGAGTGTTTGTTTGGATAAATATCACTCATGATATGCAGCAGAGAACACAACAAAAGTTTCTTCATTGGTTTTTAAGTTATGCATTCTACCTTTTATTTTCATACACTCACACCAATAATTAGAATGGTCGAATTATTGTTTTTTTTTTTTTTTTTTTCTCTCATGAAAAAGTAAGATGTCAAATATTAGAAATCACTATATAGTCATGGTTTCAAGATAACCTCAATCTCCATAGAGATCATTTATCTTTCCACATGCATTGATTGTGTTCTAATTTTTGTGCAGCACCGACCTACCTGTCTGGAATTCTGTGAGTATTACAAATATTATTTTCATTTTACGCATGACTATTCTGTTTAACTTCATGTCGCTTCATGTCTTTTTTTCCCTCAAATATATACACAATTAATAACTCAATATTCTTATTCTGAACTTTATGACTTGAAGCCTTTGACAACCACGGTTACGAAATTCATTCTTAATATGCTATATGATAGTTAAATTTTGATTTTTTGATGACTTTTATGGCATGAAAGAACTGCTAGGTTTTTTGAAGGAGTGGATATTGATGTATGTGTATTACAGATTGATGATCACCTCGTTGTTTTCCGTTTGACCAAAGATTCTTTAGTAATATCTCAAAGTAATCTTTAGATATATATTAGAGTAAAGTGTTCTGTATCTTGTAAGACGTTTGTGTGCCGGATTTTGTACCCTGAAATTGCTGAGTACCGGAACATGTTGCCCATCACTACACTGTCATAATAAGTATCATAAAGGGCTTATAGGTTTGACATAGTGTCTAATTTCTCTTTTATTCAGAAAGTACCTTGCCGCTGGATAGTCTTGTTAGTGATATCATGGATAAAAGCATCTCTAATAACGGGCTTTACAACCTAGTCTATTTTATTGTTATGTTGATTTCTTTTATTACAATATTTTCCATAATCTAATGAATGGCTTTCTCTACAGGAGAAAAAGCTTCTTTTGGAAAGAAACGGGGCACATGTTGCAAGGATAAGTGTATTTGAGGTGTGTAATATATCTGTTGTTGTCGACACGAGATCATGAATTTTGACTCAATCTGGGGATAAGTTTTCATCATCTAACTCTATATATCCCTTTCTCTCATGTTTTTCCATTCATTTTGATTTTTTGATTTAGAATAACTAATGATTCTTTTGAACCATATCAATGATGTTCCAATATTCCTATTTATGTTATCTGATTTTTTTTCCTTCTCTTGATGCAGACTAATAAAATGTCCAAGAACAATCTTATTGGTTTTTGTGAAATTGACCTGTATGAATTTCTTACTCGGGTGAGTTACACTGCTTTTAAAGGTTTTATTCTTATTATTTTTATCATTTTCCAGGAAATTTCAAGCAAAGGCAGAATATGTTTACAATGTATTTGTTGATGCATATGTTTTTCCTGGAAACTGAAAAAGTAAGTAAAAGGAAAAATTTATCCGGTTAAGAAGGATTAAACATATAAACTTTTCCCCCGACTTCCATGTCTGATTTTTTTTTGATCTCAGATACCCATTTCATTTTTCTTAGAGGAACGATTTAGGGAGATACTTCTGTTGGAAAAATCCGTGGCATCACAATAGACACTTTATGTTGGATAAAGGAATGAAAATGAAAGAGTGAAAAATAAGATATCTTTGCCTTCTATCATTCCCCGTTCCCTGTGGTAGATATATATCATTGGAAATTTCAGCAAGTTTCTTGTGTTTGACATGAGTGTTCATTGTACTTGGAGTAAGCAGCGTTTGTAGTGGTACATGGCTAGTTTTGGTGGTTGATAATATGGAGAAGGTGACAATAGTGGCTATGAGGCTGGTTAGGGGGCTTTAGTTGGGGATACATTTGAGTTAGAATGACAAGAATTTTTGAGAAGTGGTTTTTGTGGCCAGGTAGATGGAATATGCACGTAATAATGTACCTTTTGGTCGCTTTAAGTTTTCCTTTTCTTTTAACATATGATGGAATATTTCCAAATAATGTTCTTAAACTAAAATGTCCAAGACAATGATGTTCCTGAGAAACAATCTTATGACAACTTTGGTATGCTTAACAAGTTAAAACCACTCTTTGATATGTCTTATACTTGATTATCAAATGTGATTGCTGGGCTATGGTTACCTCTTTCTATTAATTTTTTATTCTCTCCTTACCATCTTGCAGATTCACATGAGTATTTAAAATTTTATAATGCATTTCCTAGCTATAATACCAATTGTTTTGCAGGATTCGGATTCTGACATCGAGGTTTTTGACTTATTAGATCCAACATCCGCGGCAGCAGTTGTTGGCAATATAAGTTTGTCATGTTCCATTGAGGTGCAAATATGTATGATATCTTTAATATCTGCTAAATATGTAACCTTTCGTTTGCTTTGAACTCGTAATTATAACATCTGTAGGATCCTATGGAAACAGAGAAGAGTTTTGTAAAGCGCATTTTGTCCATAGTGGTATGTTTTATCTCTTTACATCTAGTACATTGATATTACATGTATCCTTCCTCGCTAAATAATATTTTGATGAAATGGAGTTGTTGCTAGGTTTTTTTAGAATTTTAATATTGCATATTTAGCCTTACATAATATTAACTTGATCCGATTTTACATATTTAGGATGCATGGGGTATTGAGGTTTTGTGTGCCGATACTCCCAAAAATTCTGGTTTTAGCATAATGTTACTGAGGAACTTCAAGATCACTTTTCATCTAGTTGATGTGTTAATAAGTTTACAAAGTTGTATAGTAAAGTAAGCAGCTGATGTGTAGTAATGTGTAAAGATATCCTCTGCTTAGAGATCGATGCGTCATTATCCCCCAAAGGGAATTATGTATAATTCACATGGCAAAGTAGATGATAAGAGGGTGCATTTTGGGATGTGAATTATGTTGAATAATGATCCTTCATTCCTTCCTCTCACAGTATGGATTCTTTCCAAACATCATATACAATTAGAATGCTCCATCAGTGCACATTTAATTTTACTTTGAATCAGGAAGAGGCTATAATATAAAATAAAGTATTTTAAATCCAAGAACATTTTCCTCTTATTTGCATGATTATCTTTTTCTTTGTGGTAATACTTAAGAGGCATTTATCTGGTGTTCTTTTTATTATACAGGATTATAATGAAGATGGAAATCTCTCATTCGCCGAATTCTCCGACTTAATTGATGCATTTGGTAATCAAGTGGCTTCTAACAAGGTTTGCATCAAAAATTCACTTTGCTCCATTTCAGGGGCGGAGCGTAACCGGGGGGGGGGGGGGGGGTCCCCCCTCAATTTTTTTAAATATGTATGTATTTTCATGTAAAATTTTAAAATATTGACCTTGTCGTCCAACTGAGGTTCGGAGTTGGAATCCAGGCTCGTCCATTTTATGCATTTTATTTTATAGTTAAATTCATTTTAACCACCTGTTTGTCCTAGGGGTTTATTTCTTCTAAAATCTGTACAAGACCTCAAGTTCGACCCCTGCTTCATCTTTATTTTTTCATCGTTTATTTATATTAGTTTAATTCATGTGTTATGCACAACCTAAGATTAATTGAACAATCTTTGTTTATGCAAGTTTGAAGTTCTCCTTTATTTATTTATTTTTTTCCCCAAGGAATAAGTTCTCCTTAATCTATGGTATATTTGACATTTTCATGTATTGTCTAAACAACATTTATTTGTTTTATATCCTACTCTATTGCGTCATGAACATTTTGTATTTAGTGTTGAAGAATTTGTTTTCTTAAAAAAATTGCTAGTATAATTTTTTTTTTTTGTTGGATAAAATTATATTACTTTATCTTAATTTAGATCTTGTCATTTAATCATAACAATTTTATCAAAACATCGAAAAAAATATCGAGTTCATTTCCAAAAATCTTCGCCCCCCCCCCCCCCACCAAAGGGAAATCAGTCTAGCTCCGCCCCTGCTCCATTTGATATTGCCTCCCTTGAGTGACCAGTGGTTATTATAGTTGTATTCGATATTTAGGTGTAACTAATAGGTCACATCATACTTTCCTACTTTCGTAGTTCTCTTAAGTGAATTTCACATTCTTCCATCTCTTTGCTGGTTTGACACGTGAGAAGGGCTTGTTGTTCTCCTAGTGGCCAGTTTAAACTTGATCTCATCTGCAATACATGCCCCTTTATTGGCACTTTAAAATCTTAAAATCCTCCTATTTCTGTCTTCAGAGAACCAACAAAAGGAGTATCCTTTCTTGTATTTCATTCAATCCCACATATTGACTTGACAAAAGAGTTTTTCTACATGGTCAGAGATACACTGATCTAAAAAGATTGATTTCTTGACAATCTAGTCTGCATTGATCCTACCAGTTATCCCCATACATAATCAGAAATATGTGGCATGTGAGGACTTCAAACTCAATAGTGTATTCACATTTCCCAATATGCATTTCTCCGATCAGAGAACTTGTCAGATCATAAGAGGCATTCTACAATGATTGCTTTAGTTGAATCACTGTCTCTTTCTTTTTAAGAATACAGATCCAAGCATTTAAGTTAATTGATATAGCCTGAGGGTGTTTATACCCTCTTTCCTCTCTTGGCGGCTTTGACTCATGTCTGACAAGCCAGCCGCCCCAAACCTTAAGATTTTAATAATTTTCTGCAAATAAGTGCTGTATCAATGGATTACGTCGAATAGTGGACCAAACACAAACTGCTTTAAGGTGGAGTATCTTATTATCATCTTATTTTTAATCCTACATTGTTTTAGAAAGAGGAGCTTTTCAAAGCTGCTGACGAGAATGGGGACAATGTTGTCAGCATGGATGAGTTGGCTACGCTTCTGGCTCTTCAACAAGAAAAGTATACCTTTAATATCTATTAACTTGCACAAAATCTTTCTTTTTTTGTCAAATATATTGTTCACTTCATGTAATACTCCACAACAACTCTGATTTATCCCTAAGTCGCTCTCTGTTTCATCCTGCTTGGGTCTTATGAGGTAGAATAACTTGTGCCTTTAATAACAATGTATCGAAGTATTTCTTCTTATCCTTAAATGTTCTAATTTAATAGATTAGTAACAACGGACAATATTAGTCAGCTGTGTTTCTTATATAGATGACCTTTGTTCATAGACAATAACTTTCTCTTTTCGTAGTACACAACAATTCTTCTGATTCATTACACTATGGATTTATCTATTTCATGGGCAGGTTCATATAAGTAACATCATCATTCTCTTTCCTTAAACCCCTTGGATCATCTTCGGTTTAGATTATGGATTAATTCACGGGCAGGTTCATATAAGTAGCATCATCATTCTCTTTCCTTAAACCCCTTGGATCATCTTCTGTTTTGATTGTAATATTTGTGTATGGATTAATCTTAATTTCAAGTTCCTATTTCATACATCATATCCTCCTGACTTGTACTTATCCCCCCTTTAGTTGGTTCGCATAAAGTTCAAACTACTGGGTTTCGTGGGTCAGTGTGATTGTGTATTATATCCATAAAAAATGCCACAAGCATTTGGAGTTTCCCTTTAGCTTTACATTTGAATATAAAAAATTGGTTAGTTAGGTCAGTACATTTCCTATTGATATCATGGTATTCCTTGCTTATAAGATGATGTTCATTTTTTAAGGTTGAAAAGTTCATCTATGGTTTTTGGTTTGGATGGTTTTGTAATTGGAAGCATTCTGTCCCATTTAAAAAATGTACCTTGGGGAACTTTGCTTAGCATATTGATTTCTTTGGCATTGGTGAAGCCGTGCGTGGATATATTCCAATGAAGAGCCATGGATATACATTAAATCCCTTATCCACTGATTATCTATGGATGTAGTTACCAATAACCAAATATGTCAAATCTAATATTCATGGTCTCCACTGCTGTATTATGGAGCTTTCCATTTGAGTTATCTTTTTCCGAAGCAGCCCATTCTGAAAAAATAAAACTTTCTGATATCTCATGAAAAGTTTCTCACTGCTCTTACTTTTGGCTTTACCTTTTTTTTGAGTGCAGTGATCCGCTCATTAATTGCTGTCCTGTCTGTGGTGAAATTCTTCAAGTGTCAGATAAGTTGAATACTATGGTTCATTTGACCCTGTGTTTTGATGAAGGCACTGGAAACCAAGTTATGACTGGAGGTTTCTTGACTGATAAGCAGGCTTCAAATGGGTGAGGACCTGTTAAATCTTCGACTGTTTCTTGCTTATAAATATGGCTTATATTTACCTTCTGGCATATACATAACACAGCGAGGGTGAAAAATCTTAGGAGTAAAAGGAAAGAGGAAATAGAATTTTATTGTAATGAAAAGAGATGCAACGAATGCTAGAAGTACCTGACTCTCATATATCTTCCATGGTCCCATTAGTTAATCAAAGTAAATCAAAATGCACATCCCATTTCTTATTGACTAATCTACAGAAATTATGTAGCTTTGCTTGCATAATGGGATAAGGATTCATTTACTTTAAAATGCCATGTTTCATTACCGTTTACAACAATTACTGCCTTTGTGATGGATATAGCTTTTGGTTTTCATTTGATTGTTTAAAGATCAGTATTTTCCGTATAGGTGGATGTTCAAAGTAAGTGAATGGGCTCATTTTTCATCCTATGAAGTTGGACTGAGGTCTGGATCAAGTGCTTCAAATATTCTGGTATTTTGCCCCCTCGGGTCTCAGCTCAATTGTCTGGTTATATCTGTGTGACCAGAAGGACTTCTTTTTCCTTTCATTGAATTACTACATTTGCACCCCTAGGAATATTTATTTTTAAATTTAATTATTCACTGCCTTGTGCTGGATATTTTGATGCTCCAAGCTATTATTCTCAACTAAGAGATAAAGTCTGACTAATTAAAAAAAGGCTGCTTGTTGTCCGCTGTGATTAAAATCCTATGATACAGGACTTTTTATTCATTAAAAGCAGTACACCATATTTATATTAGCCCCCCTGGGGCATTCTGTTTGTTGTCAGGTTTTTGATCGTCGAACTAAGAGATTAGTGGAGGAAATAATTGATTCCAAGATTATTTTATCTATGAGAGCCATTTATCAATCTAAAGTAGGACTCGGACTCATGGACAAAGGTTGGCTTTAACGTATCAGTTCTGATGAGCCACTTTGAGTAATAACATTTCAGTACTTAGGAATCATTTATCTCTCTTTCTTTCATCTTAATATGTTTGGTTATTTTTTGGTCTTAATGAACTTTCATTAATTTCTGATACTTCACTATATATAGTTATGTAAAGCATTTTCTTGTTGAGTGGCTTAGTTCAACTAATTTATTCACCTTACATGTATCCATGATTTGCGGAAAACCCTCGCAGGGGCGAAAGAACTCTTGCACAGCATCTCAGAAAAACAGGGCCGGAAAATGGAGTCTGCTGAATCTGCTAAAGATATTCCAAAATTTATCGATTTGTTTAAGGCATGATATTTTTTGTTTCCTGAACACCACATAGCTTTATTTTCTCTTTACTTCGTGTTTTGTCCTTGGGGTATTAAGGTTTTTATATTTCTTTATTGCTCTATGAAACTATTCATCTAACATCCCATTTGACTAGTTTACCAGTTTTTGGAAGTCTATTAAGAATACTTTATTATTTCCACTTCACACTTCCTTGATGAAATTCCAGCAAGCATATAAATTCAGTCATGTCCATGTGCATTTCCTTCTTCTTCTTTTTTCCTTCGACTGCATTTTTATACTCGAGACTGGCTGAGTACAGATGACAATGTGCTTTGATTTTTCTTTTTTTTTTTTCTAATCAAGATGGAATTTGGAACGTATAGCTTATGATAATATAATTCTGACGGATAAAATAATAGCTACAGGGTCAGTAAAAAGTTTAAGCAATGAATGGTATATCCTTGGTCTTAAATCTCATATCTAAGATAGTATGTAAATCTTCAGTCAAACATTACCAAACTTCTATGCTCTTAAACCTATTTTGGTTTGAATAGAGAGAGACAAATCTTCTTGATAGATTGATTGATTGATTGATTGTGTGATCTCAGATGACCACCAAGAACCAACTGTTTATGTGCTGTATCGCTCTCTAATCAGCCAAATGGTCCACTTTGACTTTGGAATTGAATGCAGAATCCCATGTAGGCATGCACCAAAGAAATATGTGTGGTTTGGAAGCATTACTTACAAAACAAGATCTCCGATAGTTTAGAAAGCAGCTGCATGGACTTCATAGCTATTATTGCATGCAGATTGTGCATATATTTCTCTTTATTTAGTTTAATTGTTATTGCCATTTTTGACATTAAAATTACAACCGTAAGTTCTTACATTTACTTCTGCTTACATCTTGGCAAATGATTTTCGGAGAATACTTAACCTGATTGCGACTATTAATTATGGTGCAGGATCAAATAACTTTGTCTGAAATCAAATACCCTTTAGAGAACTTTAAGGTGGGTCAAGAATCTGACTCTGTGGTATCAAGTGACATTCTGAATTTTTCTTATATTATATCGGTCCGTCTTTACTGCTAATACTTGGGGAATTGGTTAATTTGGTTTATTTGGTTTATTTTGTGAGTTCTCAATGATATTTTAAAGCTGATTTCAGTTGTTTGCTGGTTTGTCTCTGTTATAGTAAGATAAATGAAATTAGGTCTTCATGCTTCATTTTCAACACAACATATTAAAAAGATGCAGCAGGAATGAAGTTTGGGTGTAAAGAAATTAATTCCATAATTTCTTGCATCCGCCACAGTTTTACTCTATAATTCTAATTCAAAAGAATTTCCATCCTCATATGCAAAATCACACTATTCTATTATACTTTTTAGTGAATGTGACATAGAATAGCTTAGTCCTTCATGTAAATTAAGTTTAGTTGGGTGTCGGGGACTATTTCGTCTCCTTCCTGTCGAAATAGCTCACATTTATCCCTGTGTATTCTTATGTCACTCTGAGTGGTTTGTATATTTATTGCTTTTTCAATAATGAGCTTTTTCCTGGATGCAGACATTTAATGATTTTTTTATAAGAGAATTAAAACCCGGGGCGAGGCCGATCACTAGCATTGAATGTGATGATGTTGCAGTTTGTGCAGCTGATAGCCGGTTGACGGCTTTTAAAAGTGCTGCAGATTCCATGAGGTTTTGGATTAAGGTATAAATATTTGTCTGTCAAGACAACCTCAGAACTTTTCTGCGTATGTGGTGTCTGTGTATGCCTCTGTCTGGTCATTTGATCAGTAAGTCTGCAGAATAGTTCTTAAGCAATGTGCTTAGTCAGTAACACAAGTAAACATGTAAAGCATTGTAACTGCTTATAAACTCGCTACATACTTAGTGATGGTACGGAACCTTGAGATCAATTTTTCTCATTCTGCTTTGCATCTTATTACGTGTTCCTTCTCTTTCATAAGCATGTGTGATAAGTTTCTTCTGCACTTCATCGTAACCAGAGGATATTGGGTTAAGTGGTTGTGTCTGATGTTTATAAACAATTTATATCATCATTTTCCAAGTATGCATTTCTGCTATATAGCATCTTATCTTTTGGATTTTCTTGACAATAGGGTCGAAAATTTTCTATACGGGGTCTTTTGGGGACTGAAATGTGCTCCAATGCCTTCAATGATGGGAGCCTGGTTATATTTCGGTTGGCGCCACAGGTTCGCTACTGTCATTCTCTCTTTATTCTCGAGCTTGTTAGGGTTCTTTAAAAATCCTCTATTTTAGTTGCTTGTGGATTTCTTTTTGTTCTAGAGCATAATTTATTTTCTCAAATATTTTCCCAATAATGAATCCAGTATCTCCAAATTATTGCAGGACTATCATCGATTCCATGTTCCTGTTTCCGGAATTATTGAGAAATTTGTGGAAATACCTGGATGCTTATATACGGTAGCTTCAAATTTCTTGAAGATTTAATAAATGGTTTACATTTGATCCATCCTCCTTTTTCTTTTTTTTTTTTTTTTAATCTTCAAGGTTAATCCAATCGCCGTGAATAGCAAGTACTGTAATGTTTTCACTGAAAATAAGCGTGTTGTGTCTATCATATCGACGACAGAATTTGGAAAGGTTTGTCTTTTCCCGCTTTTCTTGCACTGTTTTCTGTGAAATACTGTGATATTAAAATTCAATTGTCATTTAATATTGGGTTAGTCATGTCTGGTTCTTCTTTAGATGATAATACCATATGCCATTCGATCATTGGTAATCCTAATGTTGTGAGTTTTATCTTTGAAATTGGTCTTATAGGAATATGATGTTGGGGAATTCTCATAGGTAGAGCATGTGGGCTTACTTAGAGGATTGTCCCTGGCTAAAAGAGTGCAGAGTTATTAAATTGAAATTTAAATATTACAGGTCATCTTTACGTGGAACTTATAGGATGTGAACCACGTACCCCTACTTCTCTTTTTCTCGCAATAGATTGTCTGCTGAGCAAAAACAGTCACGTTTCGCTCAAACCCGAAAAAATTGTCTTCCACTCTGATTTATCACTCAGTACAATACTATAATAGTTATGATCTTTCAAATTTCACCACAGAAAAGTATCCTATTATCTACCATGGTTAAAAGTGTATATATTTATTTTGAGTGCAGGTAGCATTTGTTGCTATTGGAGCAACCATGGTTGGAAGCATCACTTTTACAAAGAAAGAGGGTGACTTTGTCAAGAAAGGAGATGAGGTTCACTCTAATAGACTTATGGCTCATCTCTTTTTCATATTTAATTTCAATGTTTAATTTTATTTCTCATCTCCTTCATCTATGTGCAGTTTGGTTATTTCTCATTTGGTGGAAGTACGGTAATATGTGTCTTTGAAAAGGTTAGCATCCAAACTTCCGTCAAATAACGTAATATCATTATACATTTGCTTTATCCTAATATCATTATACATTTGCTTAATTATACCTCGAAGTCACAGACTGCCAACTTGTTAGAAATATGCATGTTGACAAGCTTTTTATATTAAATTATTTCTTGTTTAAATGAATATTACCTTTATTAACTGGGAAAAAGTCCACAAGTAAGGAAAAGGTCTTTGGTATATCCCAGCCTTATTTATATTAAAAAGAGTAGTTTACAAGCATTGAGAATTTGAGGGTAGAAGGAGAAACGGGAAAGAGTGGTTGTTTGGATTTGAGAACATCTCGACATAGTAGTAATTCCCTCTCTAATTTAAGCATATATGTTGTAGAACTTATGTTTAGTTTCAGTTACTTATGTCTCTATTGTCCTTCTGCTGGTTGCCTTCATCTTATGTTCCCCTTGTAAATTTGGTTAACGTAACAGAATATGGTAATCCCAATTCCTCAAGAAACTAAGCTACTGCTCTTTTCTTTCACAAAATAACTGATTGGTTAACATTATTTGTCTGAAAATTTTGCCGAAAAATTGTGATGATCCTGGAATTTGCTTATAGATCATTGAACAATGTCCAAATTTATGTGAATTTTTGCAGGATACAATCAAGATTGATGATGACCTTTTGGAAAACAGTGAAAGATCACTTGAGACCTTAGTTGCTGTTGGAATGAAACTGGGTGTTTCCACTATGAAACTCACTGATGAAGTGTTGCCAAAGATGGAAACATGTGTTATAGGGGCATGAGACTTTCTGCGAGTAACGGATGACTGGCAAGACATGTATATAATTATAGTTTCAGTATTCTCAATTTGACATGATTAGTGATCAACGTGTCTTTCTCGCCCCACTAGACATTCATTGTGCGATAAAGATAAACGTGTTGTTTATATATATATATATATGGATGTGTCATTTTCAATTGCTATAAATTGCTTGCTAATTGAACAAATGATCATCTAGATTCATAAATTTCAAATTGTTGGCAGAAACAAGTAATATTTACCATAAAAGAGGTATAGGTTTCTACAAGAAATAACAAAAATTTCTCTAAAGAAAGAATGGAAAGAAACTGTTGAAAATCTCTACAAAAATATTGTTGGTCTACTATGTCGTCTCTCTCCGCTTTGTACATATCAATCATTGGGGGTTTGTCAGATAAGCTTTTTAATGTGTTCTCGTGTAACCCCCTGTGTTGTACTGATAAGGGTTTTGTTGTATCTTTGTAAAGCCTACCTGTCCCTGCATCCCATCTCTTGCATATTGCTGCCACATTACTTGTTCTTCCATTAACAGTTTTTGCTTTTTCTCCATCTCTGACATCTGCACGAATGCTGGTGGTGCTATGGCAAGGGAGGCGGAAAAAGGGTCTATATTTGTAGATGAAATAGTTGCTCCCCCATCAGACCCTGGTGGAGCAGGCAAGGCCAACATCGATGGCCTTCCGGCTGACCCAAGTGCAACACTACTAGCACTTCCGGTCGCCACAAGACCCGATGAAGCCACCGCATGAGTTGTAGCTCCCTGTTGGTACATGCCATCAAGCATCAACGTATCAAAGCCTCCGGGAAGTGATGCCTTCTGGTTTGACAAATGGCTGGCAGATTGAACTAATGCCATTTCCCAGTCTCCCGATGAATCCTTGAAGGCTTCCCAAGGAGTAGTTGTACTTTCTGGAGCAGTTGTGGCTGGACCCCCATCGAATAAAGCTAAGGCTAATGTATTGCCATGTTCTTCTATGGTTGGTGCATTTTCACCTAAGTTTAATAAATCACCTTCTTCTTGAGTCTTCTTTTTCTCTTCTTTTGGCTTCTCCTCCTCCTCTTCTTTCTCCTCCTCTTTCTCTTCTTCCTTATTCTCCACAAGTTCTTCCGGTGGTGGTAGGGCCTTGATTGCATTCATATCCTCTTCTGGCTCGGGTTCCGGCTCCTTTGCTTCTTCAACAGGTTCTGCACTCTTGGCTCTCGTATTTTTCGCCATGGCCGACTTTTCATGAATATATTCATCCATCATATCAAGTTTCTTTTGTGGGATTTTTTCAACGTCGGGATAGTCAGAAGATCGAGCTATTCCAACAGTTTTGCACCAACTATAAAAGTCATCGAGCTCATCGTATTGCTTGGAAACACGACAAAAGATCTCATGAACTCGTACCATATCGGGTACTTCGAGCTCCATGAACCGCTCAATTAAGACTCCCATGATTTCTGTTATGTCATAGCATAGTTGAAAACTTTCTTTGACTATGGGGTAGAGGGCCACAGTCACAATCCTGTTATTCTTTGATGCCCCTGTGTTGGAATTCAGATACAAATAGTTAGACACAGAACAGAAGAAGTGCGTAGTACGCCTAAAAATGGTTATGGTAAAATTGGTCAAGACCATGGGTTGTGTCATGATAGAGTTGGGCCCAATCCAATCCAACTCAACCCAATTGATACTTTTTCTACTGTGGATGAGTTGGGTTGCTTAACATTTTCAACCAACCCGTGTTGGCCCAACACATTTTCAACCTGACCCATTTTTTACTCATACTAAGAGGCTTGGGTTAATCCAATTCATTTTTTTATAGGCCTAGACCCAACCAAACCCGACCATTTGCCACCCTTAGTTTAACTCGAAAATTGTGCTAAGTTGAAATTGGGTTAAGGTAGGGTTCAATACCACAACTTAAACAAGACACTTGTTGGCTTTACGTGCTTTGTCAAAACATATTGACTTTTTATACCGGTAAAAAAATAGGTCGACCCAATTCATTTTGTAACGAGAGACCTTGACCCAAACCCAATCTAGTTCACTTTTGTAATAAGCAATTTGAATAAACAAAACTACCTGTTGGTCTACATGCCAAGAATCGCTCAAGAAGCTGCATCAGATGATGAACCCTTGAGAAAATGCGTTCAGTCTTCATCTCGCTCACCGGAGTGGCCCTGACCACCATGGCATTATTGGTAGCATCGGGCCCGCCGGTTTCTTCTTCCTCTTCGGTGTGATAGGCGTAGCCGCTACGCTTCCCCCTGCGGCCTTGCATCTTGAACTCGAGTTGCTCGTCTAAGTATAGAGCGTAGGTGCGTACGAAAGCCGAGTAATCCCATGCATTGGATCTTCCGGAGGCATCCCGAAAATCGGACATGTTGAGTAGGCGGGTGCCACGCCTAGTTGCGAAGAAGATCTCTTGCTCGTAAGCAATATCGCCATCCAAAAGCAAGCGGTGGATGAGCATGAGTGTTTTTAAAGCCACCACCCAATTCTTGGTCTTGTTGAGGCGCCTCGCAATGGTGGTAACACAGACATTGACGTGGGCCCGTTGGTAGGTTGTCAGGCTTAAGATTTCGCGTACGTAGCGCTCATCAGGCGGGTATTCTTCGTGCCTGGTTGCTTTTACGATGGCTACGTCTAGATCTGTTATGGAGTTGGTTCCTACCTTGGCCAGGCCAATGCTGGTCTTGTCCTTCACTGCCCCAATGGCTTTTCTTAACTTGCTTGGAGCCATGCATATATATATGGAGGTATTGTATTGTATTAGTAAATTTTCCTCAGCTCGATCTATTATATTCTTCTTATGATCTTGTCAACCTGACAAAAATTGAGCCAAAATTTTTATGATCATAATCATGAACTCACACAAAGCAAGATTAATCTAAAGATATATCAGAAGAAAACTGATGCATGGACTTACTTACGAGTTATTTGAATTCGGAATGTGAAATTTGTTTGGCTATATGATCAGGTAATATTATATATTGAGATTATGTTGTAGAATAAGCAAGAAAGGGTAAAAGAGAAAAGAATGAACTTGCAATGACACTTTTCTTCTCCCTTTCTCACCCCCTTTTTTCTCTTCTTTTATCTCTCTCTAGATCTGCCCTTTTTCTTTCAAATTCATGTTCTTTCTTGGTTGGTATTGTTTTACTTTTACCAAAGATCATCCACAATTTTACCACAAAACACGGATGCCCAATGGGTCAATGAGCTAGCTAGGCGGTAACGATTTTATTTTATTTTGTGGTAGACATATAGAAGTATTACATATGCTACTATTATTATTAAAGTCTAAAAACTCACTATATATGTGTTTTTGCACTTAATTAATCACGAAGAAAAAATAAATATATATATTTTGGTTATGTGATAGGTATTTGAATGGGATGGCTAGTTTATATTATACTCAAATTATTCATAGACAAATGGATTCAAACAAGACAATATTTTTATCATTTTTTTTAATTAACACAAATATGCACGTTCACACATTTGACCATATACTAATTATAGGAAAGTTATAATTATCCAAAAAAAGAAAAAAAGTGATAAAGTTGAACTATTTATATTATGATGTTTTGAACTTTTTAAAGATAAAAAGAAATATTATTAAAATATATATTATATAGGAGTAATTTGTAAAAAGAAAAATTTAAGTAAACCCGATCAACCTACCCAAGAATAAGCCGAACAAATAGATCCAACGGCTCACACAAAGACAAGGCTCAACCCCGTACTAGTTTATTGTACAACTTGCTGCACCTGAAGTTTCCTCTTTGGATACATATCCAAAAAATATAAAAAAGTGAAAGTTCCATTCCATCTGCCGCACTTGAAATAATTCGCTAGAATTTTCGCAGGTCCTTTTTTCACATCTACGCAAGGTATTTTCAGATTTTCTCTAGCTCCTTTTGAGTTTCTGCTTAGGTACAATCGGTTTTCTACTCTTCAAATAATCTTAAATTGACGTTTCGTTTTAATTACTTGGCACCACATCTGAATAAAATTCAATTTTTGATATTACATGTTGAGTTTGTTTGCTATCATCATTCAATTACTCTTTTAATAGGTTGTGTTGCTCGGGTTGATTTTTGCTTTTTGAAAGATCCAAACTTTTAGATTAGGTAAGAAATAGGAAGTGAATGATGGAGTTGGAGTAGTATATTTATACGACTTTTGAAGGAACTTATTTATGACGACTAAATATATAAAGTGGTTAATCTTATTAAAATAACGAGACATTCCAATTTTGTTCCATATGTATGGATTCTTAAACTACTCATTCTTCAGTTACTCTATGGAGGGATGATGAGATGTAACACAATTCTGATAGTACATGTGGAAAATTGCTCCTGTAGTTTATAATTGAGATTTTGTTTGGGGGTATAAATTTTAATACAACTTTTTTCACATTGAACCTAATTCTTGAATGACTTGTTGGAGATTAGTTTTTCTTTCCAATCGATCTGCAGACTTAATAAACAAATATTAGTTTTCTTTCCCAACTTGAATTGCAGACATGATAAACAAATGCAATAATTGTTGTTGGAGATGTTTTGTCCTAGAAAAAGGAGACTGAGATTTGGCTTAGCGTTTTGTGGTTAAATAAGTGCTTACTTTTACATATTGGAGAGTTTAATCATTTTAAAGTTGGTTATCTGGATATGTCCATTAGGTATATTAATTTTCTTGTTTGTCGAAAACGTCAATTACATTATAATTTTCAGAAATAAACATTACGGAGAACGACTTTTGTACTTGGCGTGAATGGTTTGCAGTTAAATTATTTTCCTGATACTACCGTTATATATCACCACCTACAACTTTTTTGGTACATATTAGCTTGTTATATGATCTGTTCATCTGATTTAAATCGGAGTTGGGTCTTTCTTTACCATAAAGTATCAATTGCAAATTATCAGAATGTAACATGAATAACCATTTTTTGGTAACTAAACTTTGTTGCCATTTCTTCAATGTGCTTCATTCTCGTATCTCCCACTCATTTTCTAGGGCGAAAATCAGTTTGAAACATGTCAGATGATGTTGAGTATCGATGCTTCGTTGGTGGCCTCTCATGGTCTACATCTGATCGAGGTTTGAAAGATGCATTTGAGAAGTTTGGACATCTTCTTGAGGCAAAGGTATTGGGATATTTTATTGTGTTTAATTTCTTGTTAATATTGTATTTATATATATGTTTTGTCGGTGACAACGTTAATCATAATGCTGACTAGGCTTTTGTTTATCATCTTCTAGCTAATTAATGTAAGCGCTATTGATATTATTGTGGATCTGTTGGAGGTTTTATTTCCTTTTTAATGCTGAGGAAAACTTTCTATGCTAGCGAAGATCAATATCATCTTTATTATGGTTATGTATGTTCTTATTTCTTTTTTAGTGATTAAAGGAACACACACAATAAATGAGGAAGAAGAATTCCATCCCTATGCCCAATCCTTAATGATGAAATTAAGAGGGGTTAGATTCAACCAATTTGGATAATAATTTACTTAGTCGGGCGTATCATTCTGCCTGTTTGAGTTCTTGGCGAATGACGATGAAAAAGTGTAGTTTTACTTGACCTTTTCTAGAAATATTTTGGAGAAACATGAGTTTTTGACAGTATAATTTGCGACCATTCCGGTAACAACTGTACAAGTTTTCTTGTTATCTTCTATAAGAACAGTTCATATTAAGATTATAAGATATATCAACTAACTTTCTTCCTACTAAGGGAACCAAATCCGACTTCTCACTTGGAAGACGTTATCAATGTAGGTGGTTCTTGACAAGGAATCTGGGCGCTCTCGTGGCTTTGGATTTGTCACTTTTGATGAAAAGCAAGCGATGGAAGAGGCCATTGAAGCTATGAATGGGATTGATTTAGATGGTCGAAACATAACTGTTGATAAAGCTCAGCCTCAAGGTTCAGGAAGAGACAATGACGGTGGTCGCTCACGTGACCGAGGACGTGATCGTGATCGTGATCGAGGACGCGAGTATGGGAGTGGGCGAGGAGGCGGCGGTGGTGGTGGAGAGTGCTTTAAGTGCGGCAAACCAGGGCACTTTGCTAGGGAATGTCCTAGTGATGGGGGAGGTGGTAAATATGGGGGCAGGGATGATCGATATGGTGGCGGTGGTGGTGGCGGCAGAAGTGGTGGTCGTTATGGTCCTGATCGCGGTGGTGATCGATTTGGAGGACGTGACAGGGATAATGGTGGTCGTGGAAGAGGTGATCGTTATGGTCGTGACCGTGCTGGGCCATATGATCGCCGAGGTTCTGGGGGCTATTGATCTGGGTAATTTACTGGTTTGTATTATGATAAAGCAAAATGTTCTGATAATATGTATTCCTATGGTCGACTGCTTGTGATGGCTTATGGGCTTTTCCTATATTTTTGACAGCTAGAAGACCTTGAGATCCTGTGGCTACGGGATGGAGTTGCAATGGACATTGAAGTCTTCTCTAGGCATGTTAGCGAAATGGGTTGAACTTTTAAAAGTTCCGAAATGGCTCTAATATCTACTATGTTGTGTTCCTAAACGTTCTCTACTTTTGTTCAATGGGGTCCTTTTGATTGCTTGATGTGCAAAACCGATTCTGATCTTACAATATTTGAATGCTATTACTGCTGCTGGTTGTCTGCTTTCTTGCTTACACTGCCATTAAGTGATGCTGGATTTGTAAATTTTTTTCGTTCGTTGGGAACTTACATCACACGTTCTGTATGGAGTTGTATGGTTATGGGAACGAGGTCAAAACTTGGAATTGCTGATTATAAACACGGCCCTATCACCGAGTGTGCTCCAAAAACCAAAACATAGAGACCATGTTAGAGGCTATACACCTTTTCTTTTATTCTATACTCTTAACGATTTAATGGGAGTTAAACCGGGTAACATATCTTGTTTTCTTTTTGTTTTGTTTAATCTCTTCTAGATTTGTGCAATATTAATGTGGTTAAAACTTTTGGCAGGCTACCTGGTCATTTAATGGCCTTTTGGAAAGTTGATGAGTGGCTTGCTTGTGCTAGTTGGCTTACATGTAATCATAAATAAACTTGAAAAAGCTTTTTGGGTTGCGATAAACATCAATTGTCACTCTTGTATTCTACAAGATGGCTGAAGGGAGAGTCGCGTTCCTCTTAAAACACGGGACAGTTTTGATAGATACTCTTCTCCAAGAGTTGAGCAACTGTCGTCTCCTTCTTTGTTATGGTCCTGTCTCTTGGGAGAAGGTTCTCGTTCTATTTTGTTCGGTCCAGATTTTTATAGCTGAGATCTCGGTCATGTCTGTTTCAAATTGCGATAGCGTTCGTGGTTCTTATCTCCCGCATCTCACTTTATTGCCAAGTTTGTTGGACTCTGTCCTGGATAGAAAGAACTCTTGGGCTGATTTCAGTTTTCTGTTTGTCCACCGGCGTTTGCCACTTCACTTTTTACTGGAAGATTGGGCGAGAATTGGAAATTTAGTTGTTTCCCTCGGTGAACTTACTCGAGATAGGCTCATGGTTGCAGTTCATTTTTCGTTTCTTTTTTCCTTTTTTTTTTTCTTTTTCCTTTTCTTAGAGTGCTGGGGTATTATTCCATTGACGATGTGTTTGCTTGGGTCCTATTTTTAATTACACGTGCTAACAAAAATGAATATGTCCATCTGCAAACTTGTTGAGCCAAGATCGTCAGGTCTGATACGGGTTGATCAGTTGACATGCTAGATTCGCTTCACTTTAGTTTAGAGTTAATGGTAATTTATTCCATATGATATGCATGATATTCAACTTTTTTTCTTGTAATTTGAAAAAGAGCATTTTATTTTCTCGTATTATGATAAATGAAGTATTTGACCCTGCTGTGTTATAATGAATGAGGCACGTTACTCTCGTGTTATAATTAATGGGTCACTTTACACCCATGAGTTATGATAAATGTGGCACTTTACTCATTTATGATAAATATTGTATTTTACTCTTTATTTTACAAAAATATTTGTATGCATGCTCTCAATTTCGGAGAGTGAGTTATACTCTTCAATTGAAGAAGGTAAATTATTCCTTTAAAATTTTCATGGGGTAAAGATAAGAATCACATAAGGATAAATTGAACGAACATTATGTATATATACCACAGGGTGACGTGTACTTGGTTTTTAGTTTATATTATACACATAAGATTGTCCACATGTGTTAAGTCTTTCCAAAATGCAATTGTAAACTCCGGAGGCGGCATTTTGTGATTTTCTTCAACTTCATTTGTCAGTCGTCCAGTTACAATCTAGGTTGTTGGAGCTAAAAAAAATATTTAGCAAAACCTGAGTCTGCATTGATTCGGCTAAACATGATTCTATTCCGCAAGAAAAAATTTATGAAATTAGGTAAGTCGTGCAACTATGCAAGTCAAGTTATGTCAGAAAACAAAAAATAGGGCAAAATAATTGTTTTTGTTGTAAATAATATATATTAGTGGGTATTCCTATTTAATATTTGTATAGTTTAGGGACTTATCTTGTAATTACTACCCACTATCCCACATCCCAGATATTGTGGGTTTTGTAACTCCCCATGTAACAATTGGTTATTTAATAATATCTCTCCCCTCCCCAAATTAGATCCCCCAATTTTCTATACGTATTGTTTTCTCTGTATTCTTGTTTTTCTCTTTACACTTATTATCACCATTGTTCATCAATCTCTTCACATGAAATCACTAAACCAAATAGATATTTTACAACACGTTATCAGCACGAGTTTGCTCTATAACTCGGTTTTAAGGTTATACAAATATATCACAAAACAAGAGAGAAAAGAGGAAAATACTTTGAGAGGTAGATTTTCGGATTTGCACGCAGCAGCTTCGGTTTTTCGATGATTCCGGCCTTCTCAACCGTTGGATCGTCTTCAAATTTGAACCGAAGGTTCATCACACAAGGATCTTAATTTTGACCGTTCGGATCGTCATTCCAGTGTCTGAAAATGAAACGACAGCCATCAGAAGTTTATGGAAAAGTTGAAGGAAATAGCCTTAGCCTCTCTCTGGTATGATCAAATTAACAAACAACTTTAACCTTATTAATTATATGCTTTAAATCTGAAAAATTTATGAATCTAAAGCATGTTCTAGGGTTTAAGTATAATTATTGTTGCAAAAAAAGGTTGAAGTTGTTTATCTATTCGGCAAATTAGATGGGTTATGTTACTTCATTCGGTACTCTAATTATGTGATCTAAAACTTATGCTTACCTTTAGATTCATATTTTTGGGTTTTGGAATACATGAATTGCATGCTTTATTAATTATGATTATTCTATTATATCCATGTAATATATGGCTTGAACCGATTCATGTAAACAAAAAGATTTGGTTTGATTTACATATTGTTTGTGATCATAATTTTGGCTTCAACTTTGTCTTTATTAGCACGAATATTATGGTAATGCAAGCATGATGAATTCAGTACATTGATTTTATATACAGTAGCTATATTATGATTTTATTATTGATATGGCTTGAACTATGTGAACATATGTCTTTAAGGCATGCTTCGGGTATGTTTGTTTATATATTGCTATGGATACTTGGATTCTACTTTATGTGTAAAATTGGTATAATATACATGTTATGGTGGAACTTCTTTTGATTTTAAATCTTGAAATTCGGAATTTACATGGAAATTCTTGTATGATATGATTTTTAGAATTTTCGGAAATATGTTTATACCGAAGTCGTAATTTTCAGAGCATGTTTTTCTAGTCCGATTGACTTGAAACTTTTATTGAAGTATTCTCGTATGATATTGTAACTGCATGAATTTTTTCAGATTTGTTGGATATGTAATTTGTTCTGAAAAAATTGTTTTCTTTGAAAATTAATATGCGATTTCCCGTTTAAATATTTGGAATTATGTAACTTTCTGCATATGCTTAGAATCGTCTTGAAAATAGCTTTCTAACCATGTGTCCAGATTATTTTTTGGATAAGTAATTAATAAGTTATTTGAGCTTTAAGCCTCTGCAAATTACTTGAATAATCTGGAAATTGTTTAAAAGGTAATATAAGCATAATACACAAGCCCACTCTAAAATTTATTCTCATTTTATTCATGTTTTGTGTTTGATCGTTGAAGAACTTGATGGTGGTAATTATTGTTGTGTTTGGGCCTATCAATTCCGACAAAGAAATCGTGCAAATCAATTATTTTCGGCAAATTTGCGATTTCTTCATAAACCGGGTCAAGAAAATGAACTTCAAGGTCTTTTGGATCAGACCCAAATTTTGAGATTTTCGATCCGGTCAAACTGGATCGTGTACGGATCATGGGGATACGGTCATACCCGAACTGGTTGTGATTCGGTTTGGGTGATACGGTTTTGGTATACGACCCGGTTCGGGTTATTTGGTTTTAAACCCGACTCGGTTCTTTGTTCGGATCTTGGTTTAAGTTGGATCGTTTTTTGTTTAACTTGCTCCTAAACTAATATGGTCCTGATTAGGACTGATCATGAAAAAAAAAATGTGTATTCTTATTTGATTATATATGTGTACATGTGTGTACATATAGATAGTGTGCCTATATATTCAATTCAACAATTATTGCTTTGGTATCTAAATTGAAATTATGGTTATAATTGCAAGTTAAAATGATTAATTGAAAGACCTTATTTAAAAAAAGTTAATTGAGGTTAGTGAAATTGTTATTGATATGTTCACGTGTAGTGTTCTAAGCTCATTAATGAATATTGGTTCAAATTTAATATTTCTTACCTTATGACATGATATGAACATATCATTAATACTTCTGGATATGAATTTTGAAAATTCATTCAAACCATTCATCTTTATATTTGCATTTTATAAATACAAATTTGTGGATTACGTAATTGATTGTTTAATTTAAATGTGAGTTACTAATATGGAATAATGTTTGATCCTATGACATTTCAGTCCCAAGATTGCAATTTATAATTTAATTTTGGTCGTTTTGTTTATTTATCATGATTTATTTCATGGGCATAAGTTTATAAATTGTATGTTTTATTGGTTTGTTGCTTAATCTTATGCATGTGATGAATGATTATATATGGTTGGATGATAAATAAATGAAAGTGAACTTGGGATTTTGCGATATTGGGACTGGGGTTCCCTTGGATTAAAACCACATAGTTCATTTCGAATTAAGAAATGGAACCAAAGGGGTTCAATTAAATTACTTATGGGAGGCTATATCCCCGTAAGAAACTGAGCATGATAATTGTTGGGGACAATTTGCTAACTAATACCCCAAAAGGTTGATGTTATGATTCTGATCAGAAAACAGTTGGATGAGGTCATTAGGTTGGACTACTCATCAATTCAGGATCATCAAAAGGTTTTATGTAATATGTATAAACATTTGGACATTCAGTTGTTGGTTTTTGAGATGTTTTTATTATGGGTGATCATATTTTGAACCACATTTAAATTTGAACTATGTTTGGTTTATTTTCGACCACATTTTGGGTGGCTTTATTTTAATCCGATTATTAAGGTATTTAGTGGTATTAACTCGATTTACTTTTTCAAGTAAATGTTTAAATTGGAATATATTTGGTTCCTAGGCATGACATGTGGGGAATAATGTCTGGCTAATACTGCAACTACGCACACTATCCTAAGGGATAAATCATTAATATAATGCCTAGTAAGACCTCTATGACAACAATATATGGCACATATTTGATAGATGACTTTGGATGTCTACCTTATGTTGTCAAATGGCACGATTTTAGCCATTACAGAGGTTATGTATGCTCCACGTTTAAGGAGAATGTTGTTGAGTTTTAAAGATATTCGAGTTAATGGTTACCACATTGAAACCACTGAGAAAAAGGGAATAGAGAATTTGTGCATTACCTCTAATTTGTACAACCAAAAGCGTACTTCGAAGAAATTAGAGGAACTATCGACTAAGTTATATAGACAACATTGAGTGCCCGAGGCACACCTTGTCGATAGCTCGAAGCCAACTGACTCGACCATGTATTTTTCTATCCACTAACAAATAATAAGGATCTAGTACGCAGTGATAACTTGTGTGTACCATGTTATATTGGAAAAATGGATCCTATGTCAGCTTATGCAAAAACGAGTAATGATTCCCTCGCTTTCTTGGAGCGTAAATGGGAAATATGTGGACACATAAACCACCTTCTGGACTTTTCAACGACTATTGCATGTCCTTGTGTATTGAAGTAAAACATCTGGTAGCACATGTTAGTACTTTTGAGGCCCACTGCGACCCAACTTCTTAATTGGTGTTCGGGTATACATCAAACATTTCCCGTATATGCACATTTGGGTGCGCAGTATATGTGCCGATTGATCCGCCACAGCGAACTAAAATGGGACCTCAACATCGATTGTGCATATATACGGGGCTTGTATCGCCATCTTTTATTCGATATTTGAAATCCTTGACAGACGATCTCTTTACCGCATGATTTGCGGACTGTCACTTTGATGAGACTGTCTTCCCGCCGTTAGGGGGAGGAAATAATGTTCACACTAACGTTCAGGATGAACGGCGTGAAGTCGTGTGGAACGACCCCACTGTGTCTCATCACGATCCCCTTATAGCAATCAGAGAATCTGAAGTATGCATAATAAACGAACTTCAGAAAGTAGCCAATAATATGCCAGACTCATTCTTTGAATTGGCTAAAGTGACGAGATCTCGTATACCAGCTGCAAATGTGTCTGTAAGGATAAATGTCCAAGTGGGACAAAATATGGGAAAGCTATCAATCCCAACTAACCAGTCGTATCTCCCAACCCATAAGAGGGGGAGATCAATTGGATCAAATGATCTGCATCCCCGAAAGCGGGCGAATGCATAATTGTTAAATTTGGTTATTACCGATAATAATGGGATTCCACCCGATCCATCTCATAAAATAGTTTCGGACTATGGATCTGTCTTGGAGACGACGTCGGGGGACGCCTCGACATCAGTATCCATTACCGAGAATAGGAAAATCTCGGTTGATTATTCATGCATGAATGAGGTGTGACTACGGGATGAAATAATCATCAATGATGTGTTTGCTTACACAGTAGCTACTGAAATTATATCAAGTGATGATATTGAGCCTCGATCGGTGGACGAGTGCAAACAAAGGGATGATTGGCTGAAATGGCGCAATCCAGGTTGAGTTTGATTCATTATCGAAAAGAGGAGTGTTTGGACAAATTGCTCCTACACCTCCCGGAGTTCTACCCGTGGGATACAAATGGGTATTTACAAGGAAAATTAATGAGAACAATGAGATTGTGAGGTACAAGGCTCGTCTCGTTGCACGAGAATTTTCTCAGCGACCTGGGATTGACTTTGAGGAGACATACTCTCCTGTGATGGACGTTATTACGTTCAGATACTTAGTCAGTTTAGTAGTATCCGATGAACTGACTATGCAGCTCATGGATACGGTCATATCGTATCTTTATGGGGATCTAGATACGGTTATATATATGAAAGTACCGGAGGGACTTATGGTACCTAAGACAAGTAGTTCTAGACCACGGAACACGCTTTCTGTAAGGTTGAGGCGTTCACTTTATGGCTTGAAACAATCCGGGAGGATGTGGTATAATCGCCTAAGTGAGTACTTGCTTAAAAGGGGATACGTGAACAACGATATTTGTCCTTGCGTGTTCATTAAGTGGACAGGTTTTGGGTTTGCTATTGTTACCGTTTATGTCAATGACATGAACTTGATTGAGACTCCCGAAGAGGTTAGGGAGACAACCCAGCTCCTGAAATTCGAATTTGAGATGAAGGATCTCGGAAGGACTAATTTCTGTCTCGGGCTTGAGATAGTACACTGTGCTGATGGGATTTTGGTCCATCAATTAAATTACATCCAAAAGATGTTAAGACGCTTTAATGAGGATAAAACTAAGCCATCAAGCACGCCAATGGTAGTTCGATCATTAGATAGGTCAAATGATCCATTTCGTCCCGTGGAGGATGGAGATGAAGTGTTAGCACCTGAGGTGCCATACCTAAGTGCAATAGGTGCATTATTGTACTTAGCTCAATATACTAGACCTGATATCGCGTTTGCGGTAAATCTACTAGCTAGATTTAGCTCAGCACCGACACGCCGCCATTGGAATGGCATAAAGGACATATTTCGATACATTTGTGGTACGACTGACATGGGTTTGTTCTACCCCTATGCGTCACTAAAGAACGCAAAGCTTGTGGGGTATGACGATGCTGGTTATCTATCGGACCCGCACAAAGCTTGTTCCCAGACTGAGTATGTCTTTATAAGTGGGAACACAATTGTGTCTTGGAGGTCTACAAAACAGACTTTAGTTGCCACTTCGTCGAATCATGCCAAGATTTTAGCACTTCACGAGGCAGTACGTGAATGCACATGGCTTAGGGCCATGATTGGGCATGTTCGAGGTTCCTGTGAATTGGCTACCACAGAAGATCCTACGGTTATATTTGAGGATAATGCAGCCTGTATCGAGCAGATGAAAACGGGTTTTATTAAAGGCGACAACACCAAGCACATAGCTCCGAAATTTTTCTTCAATCAGCAACAACAAGAGCTCAAGCAAATAGTGATCCAACAAATCAGAAATTAGGACAACTGCGCCGACTTATTTACTAAGTCATTACCGAAAATCACTTTTGAGAAACATGCTAAAGCTATTGGCTTTGCGCAGGTTATCTGAGCTCGCTCCATTATAGGTTTAAGTGGAGTTAACTTGAGGGGGAGTACCGTGTAGGTATTCCGTATCCAGAAGATACCCGGGTGCCCTGTTGTACTCTTTTTCCTTCGAGCGGGGTTTATTTTTTCCATAGGGTTTTTGTTGCCCGCCAAGGTTTTAATGAGGCAACATTTGTTGGTTGAAAAGATTATGCATTGTACTATTTTTCCTAACCGAGATTCTTTTTTCCCACTGGGTTTTTATTACTCGGAAGGTTTTAACGAGGCAACATGAAAAGCATAATAATTGCTCAATAGGAATCCCCAAGGGGGAGTGTTGTAAATAATATATATTAGTGGGTATTCCTATTTAATATTTGTATAGTTTAGGGACTTATCTTGTAATTACTACCCACTATCCCACATCCCAGATATTGTGGGTTTTGTAACTCCCCATGTAACAATTGGTTATTTAATAATATCTCTCCCCTCCCCAAATTAGATCCCCCAATTTTCTATACGTATTGTTTTCTCTGTATTCTTGTTTTTCTCTTTACACTTATTATCACCATTGTTCATCAATCTCTTCACATGAAATCACTAAACCAAATAGATATTTTACAACAGTTTTTAAATTCTGAAAAAAGCTAGTAATTTATGTTTGGAGTAAATGCTTTAAAAATAACATAATAGCAATCAAAACCCAAAGCAAAAGCAAAGTTAAGATGGAACTTTTGCTGCTAGAATACAAGTACTTTGTTAATAACCATAAAATCTCCTTTGCAAATAAGCTTATTCTTCTCTCTCACCCGCAGTGTAAAAGAGCTTTAGAACATATGGGCCTAGACATTTCTTTTCTTTCGGAAGCGAGCGAAACAATGCCAAGACTAAATCTTACACTGCATGATAAAAGATTTCAATTTCGTTTCATAATCTATCCGTGAACCAGCCCAGCCTGCCTTTATTTCACATAAAGTAATTAAAAAAAAAAAACGTAAAAAACGTAAAGAAGGTAAGACTCAGAGTTGATAATCACATTGATAGACAGCCGGAGCCAAGTAACTTTGTGAAACCAAATGTGATTCCCATAGCCACCCAGCCTCCAACCAGCACCCTAACACATGACCTCAAAGCCAAGGTAGTTGCAGCCGCTACCACCCCTATCCTGACTTTGGAGTCGGTTATAAATGCAGCTCGGCACACAAAGAAAACGAAAAAGCTGATGCAATTGCAGCCTGAAAAGGGGCTCGGGAGTCTTTTCTTGTTTGCATCCATTCTACTATTACCTCTCTTTATCTGGGTTAACTGAAACAAATTCTCCTATAGTCATGCTACAACCGCCAGCTAACAGTCCGTGAGGATCATAAGTGATGCAGTCGATACCAATCCATCATAGGCTCCAAGCACCGCTGCACGTAACCATTGAGTAGTCATGTTCCTCTCCAATACATGAAGGTTTTGGTCTGCATTGTCTTTTGGTATCATAATTCAGACTTGGTTTCGGATATTATTACTAAATTAGAAAACATCACGTTTACTTACAGAGAAAAGCTACTAAAAGCTCTAGTACACAAGCCTTGGTCTTGGTGGGTTTTGATTTAAACATGTTGAATCTAATACTAGGTGCATAATCTTTAGTAGCCCTACATATACTACCAATTCTTTAATGAGTCTGCTCTTTAGATCCTAAAAGATATCACAAGGGTGTAATCTGATTTGAGCTCCACATGTAATTATGAGGGCGAAAATTTCCCACATTTAACTTTAAGAACGCTGTATCTAGCATCCAGAAGTAGACACTAGATAGATTTTGGGCAATTTCAAGAATTTAATTGACTAATGCATATTTTAGGAACTACTTTCTACAAGGTAATTATATGCTAGTGCCACATCTCACAAATGGAAACAGAAGGAACAGAATTGAAACAAAACCTGAGAAATCAAATAGGAATAACGTAATAAAAATTAAAACCAGATACCCTCAAAAGGCTCAATAAACCATCAAAACCACCATTAAACAGACAAGGAACTCCATGACACACGGTTTAATAAATGAATTACGAATCTAAATTTTCTTTGTTGGCTCACTCTTAAATACTGGAACATGTTTCCCAACATTATGGAATTACTAATACGGGTCTGAGAAGATTCTGGAAAAGTGATTGTCTGTAAGGATCAATTACAGATGAAAGAAGCAAACACGTGATATTTGACTACCTAAATATCAAACTAAAATAAAAATTCTTTGAAAGAATGACTGACAAAGTTAAGTAATTAAAGAGTGGTGATGATGATGATGATTGATGAGTTAATATTAGTAGGAGTCAAATTTACATGGAAGCTACATTTTATGCACTGGCAATATCGCCAACTTTACAAAATAAATTGAAAATATAAAGCTATTTAATTAGGCTGCATCGCGATCACATCTTTTATACCACCAAATAAATAAAATGTTGGTTCCCACAATTTGAAAACCAAATCACAAGACAGTGCCACAATAAAGAAACAAAGATACATTATTCTATAACAAAAACCCACATTTTACAAACAACTTGTAATGTGTAATCACAAAAAAATGCAGAATAGAATCACTGGTTAACAATTACAATGACCACTAAACAATAACACAGAACAAAAAAAAAAACACCACCAATCTGCATCATATGAAAATAACAGCATTAAAGCTACATCTAGTCACTTCTCAGAAAAGGAGAGCTAAAGAAGTCGTAGAAATTGTCTAACCTCATTACTTTGGTAGATAAATAGTAAAGGATTCAAATGAAACATCAGACACACTCGTACATTCTGCAGATCATTTCATAATTGTTCCAGAGGCAGAGGCCTGATATTGGTCTAGAAAGCATCAGAATGCAGTTAAGTTTCAAAACTGGACCAATCTTTGGAGCTTTTGACCCTCTTAACATACTTGAGACAATATCGGTCAAGCTCTGCATTACTCCTCCCATCTGGCAAACTTAAGCTGCCCTCATATTTAACAGAATTACGAGTATCAGACACATTAAAAGCAGATGCCGATGCCTGACTTTCACTCAGAAAAGTGTCCGGAGATGGATTGCTTACGAAGGATTTGGTGCCAGTTACCCTCTTACCATATTTCTGGAAACAGCGGTCTTTCTCTGCAGCGTAACTCCCATTAGGTAATATCTCCTGGGCTTCACAAGTAACTCGACAACCAGTCCTATGCTTTGCATCATCTGGTCGCCAATATTCTGGTTCACAGGCCACTGTATAGTTATCAGAAGAGCTGCAACCTCCCGAATCTCTCACAAGGCCATCTACTACTTTGCTAACATTCTGCCTAAACCTAGTGCGCTTGTAAGTAACAGGGTTTTTCCCGAATCTATTAACATGGATACAATAAAAAGTTTGATCATCATGACCACAAATTAAAGCCTCGGGTATATATCTAATGACATCAGTTTGAGAACCGCTCTCATTGGAGTGAACATAAACACAGGCCTTGAATGCATCAGTTGAACAACTAATTTTAGTATCATCCGAATGTGACTTGAGCTTCAATTCTTTTAGCTGACCAGAACTAAATTCAAAGGGCATCGGGTTCTCATCATTCATTCCCCATATTTTCCTCTTTTTGTCTCGCTTGAAAGTCAATAGCGTTAGCCTTGATCCATTAACTTCACTACAAGGACCATTACTACTAGCATCATCTGAATGTAACTTGAGCTTTAACTCATCTGGCTGGCTAGAACCAGATTCCAAGGCCATAGTGCTCACATCATTCATTTGCCACATTTTCCTCGTTTTGTCTCGCTTGTAAGTTAGGAATATTAGCTTCAATCCATTAGAATCACTACAAAAACCATTACTAGTCCTAGCATCATCCAACATAGCGTTTTCATCATTTATTTGCCATATTTTCCTATCTCTGTCTCGCTTGTACGTCAAAAGTCCTAATTTTAATCCATTACCATCACTACACGAACCATTCCCCTCAGTCCAATTAATTATTTCATTCTCTGTACTAGTAGGACACACTCCACGCCTCTGACCTCTACCGTGATCTCTTCGTAAGCCAGACCTCTTATATGACAAACCGTTCCAGTTCCTAATTCTCAGAACTGAAGCACTTGGATTCAGCAAGCACTTACTCCTATAAATTCTCAGCGAACTATTAATAGTTCGATGCGATTGAATCTCCAAGTTCCCATCACCCACTTTCTCAATTGCTTTACCGCTGTCATAATTTCCACCCTTCCGCTTCTTCTTCAACGACTGCACCTTTACCCTGGCCGCCATTTTCACCTTCTTCTTCACGTGAAATTTCACATCCGTCATCAACTTCTCCAATGTATCTTCCTTACAAACAGCCTTATTCTCACTATTCCTGCAAACCTCAATCGAACACCTGAGCGGATCAGGAACCCAACAATCGACACAAACCCTAAACCTTCCCAACCCTACCCCCGAATAACACCACGGTGTGCAATTACCATAAACCCTAACACAATCCTCATGAATTTTACCTTCACACACGCTGCACTGAACAATATCACTTGAATTCTCCGTTATCTGGAAGCAATAAGGGCACGTTTTTCCGGAACGAACATTTTTGCGGCATCTCCTGCAGAGGAGGACGATGCGCCAAACACTGTCCAGTGGTTGGAGCCGATCTTTAGGGTTTGTGTGGTTAATTCGGCGGCCGCAGCAATGACAATCGGATAAATTGGGCCGGTCTCGGGTCCTCTTATCGGGCGGCGGCGGCGGCAGGACGGTGGTCGACGAAGAGGAACCGCAATTTTCTTTAGGTTTGGGCGTCATGGGAGAATTTTATGCTTGTCAAAGTTCTGTTTAATTTCTACGCAGTATGGGAGAAAGATCTGACTCAGGGTTTCACAAATTAGAAGAACAATTGTTGCAGCTATTTTTATAAGCATCACCTGCTGCCTACTTCCTACTTGCCTTGGATTAAAAAAAAATGTACTATTATATTGATGCAGCTATAAAATTTAAAAGTCATAACAATTTCATGAATTTTCTAACCACATGGAAATAATAGGATATGAGGGTGAACATTGAGAGTTTGGGAATTTGTACTATCCCCGACAATCTTGTTGACCCTTCACAATTGTTAATAGAGACACAATACAAATATGTTTCTCCACTTTCAGAGTATATTGTGTGAAAATGGATCTTTTTGGCTACGATATGGATTGTGTGAAAAGCAAGAAATTTGTTTTGTGCGGTCTCTTAGAAAGAACCCTCACAATGCTAGTTGATGATCGCGCATTTTACCTTGGAGATTCGGGAGAACTTTCGAGGTTCCTGTCATGTGCCGATGGCTTCCCCTACTCAGAGGTGGGTTTGACCGGGTGCGGGGTGGTTCGAACTTTATAAAGATGACACTGATTGAAGGAGTCAATGAGGAGAGAGTTTTATTACTCAGACATAATTATTGGCTCTCAGAGAAGGTCTCTAGTGAGCTTGGCAAAGGAGGCGACGAAACTGGAAGTGGATGTCGATTCAGAGGTGGTATGCCGTTTGGTAATGAAGGAGTCCACGTCGGAACACCCTTTGACTTGATTTAAGGATTGTAGAAGTTTTCTTATGAAGACTTGGGATATTTAGCTTCGCTATGTTAGAAAACTAGCGAAGTCTGTTGTGGATGCACTAGCTAAGAGCGGTCATAAAGTCTTTTACTATTTAACATTCACTAACATAGCAATCATAATTAATCAATAAAGAAAACAAGAACCTACAATAGGATAAAATATTGTTATTTAGATGTTTGCGATAATTAATCAATGATGTCTATATTCATCATTCAAAATAATAGTTTGACATTTTGTGGAATAACTAACCAGCCCACAAATTATTTTCTCTTTCTAACATAAATCAAAACACTTTAATTAGTGCTTAAATTTCCTATGGTTAAGACAAGCACAAAACACATTGCACCATAAAAAAAAAAAAATCATAAACTATCAAACAATATGTGCTTCTTCAATGTATAGTAAACAAGATTAACATCACTGCAAACAATCATGTGTTAAATTCCATGAAACTAGTATAGTAAAGCTAGAAAATTAATTGTTGAGCAAAATCAATGATATAATACTGACAGAAAAAGGATCGATATAAGTGATGAAGAAAATAATATGCAAAATTATCAGCAATGACAAAATAATGTAAAACTAGCTAGTTCTGAAAGAAAAGAAAAGAAACACGTACTAGTGCAGATTAGATCATACAAGATACAACTGCACCCTGAAATCAATAATTTAACCAGCTCGTTGGATGTACACATGCAGATATCATGAGCTCAATCCACCACAAAATCATAAACTTCTATCATGATATGAGTTTAAGTATTTTTGAGTTTGTTTGTATGTGGCACTGCACGTCATGTGCACATTTAATTAATTGATATGAGTGTGTATTTTAGTGCAAGAACTCTATCATGATATCATTAATTATATGTTTTTTCCTTAAAAATGATATACGTTGATCAATATTTTACGTACATAGAGATAGAGAGACTAATTAAAAGTTTAATTGGGGTGGGACAGTAACATAAAGTAGACCGGCCGGCATGATGCCATTATTGTTTTTATTTTAATTTGTTTCTCAACTGATGATGTCTAGTAGTTATATATGCGGCTCAAATCTGCTGTTACAGATTTGTGTTTCATCTCTTGTTACATCGTTCGATTTTCGCCACGTGTCCATACGTGAATGTGCTGTTGTTAAGGCACCGTTAATATCTTTAGTTACTTATGGACACGTGGCGGAAATCGGACGGTGTAATAGGAGATGAAACACCATTATGTAGCAGCAGATTTGAGCCGAAATAATTATGAAGCTTATGTTGATCTCCTAGCTATAATTAATTTCTCTCTTCCTAAGGTTGAATATCATAAGTATATATTGCACTGTTGATTTCACTATCGATCATGCATGAACCCGAAAATCAATAGTCCAAGAATCAGAAGTTCAAAATCATCAAAAGCACTTTTATAAATATGATCAGTACATTCTCCCAGAGTAGAAACAAGCAATTATTAGATATTCATAGAAATCAACCGGTAATTTAAATTTGGAAAGAAATTTAGATAACTACCAAATTCGAATTATTTATGTATTCTCAAGAAGTATATCCACGTTGCTTCCAAATCCTGCAAAAGCAAATATTGTTGTTGGAACTTAAGAGAAAATGCAAGAAAAAACATAGAGTGTACATTAAATTGTCTATTAGGTTATGATCATAAGTCATACAACCATTTATACATGTGAAATGTGATCACGCTGGTTGAGAGAATCTTGTAATCGGGGGATTATGGTGTGCATTCATGGGAGTTTTCTATAATTATCTGCCCATGTTCCCTAAAAAAATGGGGATTATGAGCTCGCACATTTAGATCATGTCTCGCTAGGTTTGAAAAGTCGCATTTGATATGTACTCACTATGCATGCTTTGGTTCTCTCTCCGGGGTACGGTTCGCGGAAGGAATTAAGGGTTTACACCCTTGTCCCCCAAGTCTAGAGTAGCTTGAGAAACTATACTCTCGCTTACGGAATCGAGTTGCAAACCGACTCGCAAGGACGTGGATCTTTGCCCTATATCAGTTACATTTCTTTTTTATCTTTTTTTCCTTTCCTATTAAACATGTGTTATGTCCCCACATGGTTTCTTTCAAAATCTAATAGGATTACTAAAATACAATAAATAAGATAAATTGTAATTACCTTAACAATATTTTTATTTATATTTTTTTAGATAATGAATATATTCATACATTAATCTTCAATCATTACATCATAAATGTTGTCAATATCTATCAAACTACAAAAATAAACTAATTAGAAAGACTAGCAATAAAAATGAATATATTCATACATTAATCTTTAATCATTACATCATAAATGTTGTCAATATCTATCAAACTACAAAAATAAACTAATTAGAAAGACTAGCAATAAAAATGAATATATTCATACATTAATCTTCAATCATTACATCATAAATATTGTCAATATCTATCAAACTACAAAAATAAACTCATTAGAAAGACTAGCAATAAAGTAGAAAAATACCAATTTAACTTGAAGTTGAAATTGATTTGATTGTTGAACGGATAAAGATAAGACAAATTTTGATAAAGTGAACATTTATTAAATTTGAGTAGTTTAATAAAGATAAGTATGCTTAAACAACATAAAAAAAAAGGTAATAAAACCAACACAGAGTTTTGCCAATTAAATAATCATATGACATATATAGGGTATTTTTGCATTTTAATCAAAAAAATATAGAGTATTTGTAGTCAGATAGATTATTATTATATATATATATTCCAGTTTTTAATTTTGAATAGAAATTTCGAGGTATATATAATATGACGGGCGCGAATTTCATTCTTAACAGTTTTGATCCACACTCACAACCACACACACACATTTCCCCTGTAACTCCGCACCCAGTTTATCGTACGTAACGTAACAGAAGGAAGCAAAGTGTTTAAAAACACTACCTCAGATTTGCATCTTAATACTGCAACAATTTCACAATCATTAATTTAACAAAATTTCATCAAATAGAATATTTTAATTTAATTACAGTGAAGTCATGGTTGGTACTGTGGACGACGTGTTATTATCCAATGGAGCTCCGAATCTGGAGAATCTTGAGCCTTTACCCGAAGATTTCGATCCGACGGCCGTCATCAAGGAGCCGGTCCCGGCAGCAGTTGACATGAATGGACATGCAATAGTCGAGGATGACGAAAGAGAAATCGTGTTGGGACGAAATGTGCACACGATGTGTTTGGAGGTGACGGAGCCCGATGCGGATGATGACGTCACAGGAGAAAGGGAAGCGTATATGGCCAGTATTCTGGCACGGTATAGGAAGTCCTTACTCGAGCGAACCAAACATCATTTGGGTAAAATCTATTTACTATATACCAGAATTAATGATTTTCTCTGCTATTGTCTTTTTTGGATATTTAGATCTATTGTTTAATTAAAATGGCGGTGATCATAGTGGATGGTTTCTGCGAATGAATTGAATTTCGATTTTGTGGTTGTCAGCACAAGTCATGCGTTGGTTGATCCTTTGAATTAGGTTTTTATTCTCTTAATCCAAGCTAAAAATGAAAACAGACTATTGCTTGTGTTTAGGGATTTCTACCCCTTATGAAAGGCCTATTGGGCATTTTAACTCCCTATCATATATAACTGGCATATGCAATGTTGCAAAGGTGTTCAAATTTGCAGTTGGGGCTCAATTTTTCTATGAAAAAATGATCAATTTAACCCTCCCTTCATAACATCTTTCCTTCACTTTACACCTATGTGATATGCTTAATAAGTTTTATCCCTGAGGCATAAATTGCCCTTTAAGCATTTCATAGTGGGTAATTTGCTCACATGCCTTTGTATTTCCAGTTTTAGGATTCGACTATGTATGTCCACTTCCAAAAGTTTATGAATTGAGGTCATAGACTTACCTAGGCAAGCCTCATTTCTGGTTGGTGTTCTACAATGAATAACAGACACTCTGTGGATGTCCTCGAAGCTACTATTACAGAATATGATCTTAATCGTATGTGACTTTTGGGGGTCAGAGTGAACTGAGAAAGGAAACACATGCAACTAATTTCCTATATATCGTGTTATGTTGGGTTCAACTAATATTTTGAACATAGAATCTAAGTGCAACATGCATTACCATATTATCTGCTGTCGAAATGAAACCTAGGATTAGTTAAGTGCCAATCTCATACATTACCATGTCTAATCCCATGAACTCCGAGATTGCCGTGTGGCATCAGGTGGTGACCAAGTATTAGTTGAAGTCAAATAAATTAAGGTAAATGCAGTTCTCTTTGTTTTCCTTACAAAAAAAATTTCACTGCTCTGGCACCAAAGATTGGAGTGAACTAGAGGAAGGTTGATTTGTATAGTTTCAAAAGGAGTGTGAATTGGTCAATATTTGGGTTTGGTCAATATTTGGGTTGATTGATTGTTTTACACTTTTACTGCACGACTTTGTTCAGATTTTCACACCTCTCTCAATCTTATCATTGTATTGTCATGGATCACTACATATTTTTTTTCTTTGTTTTCAACCTACTTGAAGGAGTTCTATTCTTATTCAGGAAAGATGAAGATATTAGTGAAATTCTGCTTCTCACCAACTTGTATTGTCATTCACCATTTCACATTATTGTGGTTGTGATGTTTTTCAAAATCTATTGCTCTCAAACTGGCATTCTTTTGACAGGTTATCCCTATAATCTTGATTTCGAGTATGGTGCATTAGCACAACTGCAACACTTCTCCATCAATAACCTTGGAGATCCATTCATTGAGAGCAACTATGGTGTCCATTCTAGACAGTTTGAAGTTGGTGTGTTAGATTGGTTTGCCCGCCTATGGGAATTGGAGAAGAATGAGTACTGGGGATACATCACAAATTGTGGTACAGAAGGCAATCTTCATGGAATTCTAGTCGGGTAAGTTGTAATAAGCTTTAGTTTTGATATACTGTTCCTTACCGCTCTATAATCACTTTGTCTCAATCTATACTGGAATGTTTATCTTGACAATTTGCAGGAGGGAAGTTTTTCCAGATGGAATCTTGTATGCATCAAGTGAGACGCATTATTCAGTTTTTAAAGCAGCAAGAATGTACAGGATGGAATGCGAGAAGGTGGGCACTTTGCTCTCGGGTGAGATTGATTGTGAGGATTTCAGAACTAAACTACTCCTTCACAAAGGCAAACCTGCAATCATCAATGTGAATATAGGTATCGATATCTCATTCCCTTCACCCCCCAACCAACCCAAAAAAATCACACACACGCAAAGTGCGTGACAATTCATGTTAAATCTTTTATCTTTGTTTGGTTAGTACTTTCATTGTCCTTGAGAATATTGCAGGAACAACTGTAAAGGGTGCCGTGGATGACCTTGATCTGGTGATCCAAACCCTTGAAGAAACAGGATTTAGACATGACAGGTTTTATATCCACTGTGATGGGGCTTTGTTTGGCCTCATGATGCCTTTTGTTAAACGCGTAAGTTTATCTAGCTTTTCTAATGGAATTCTCACTATTGTAGTGGGAAGATGATTCACTATGTATCCGTAGTGCGATTATAGAAGTGCACGATAGAAGTATTCCACAATAACTTAAGATTCTTAATTACATGATATGGCCTTATTGTTGCACATTCTGCTGAGGATCAATATTATGATTTTGGATACGCAGATGGAAATTTGAAGTGGTCATTCTTTAACACAACCTAACCTTCTCATGTCAAGATAAACCTCTATAGAATTGGAAGCATATGGGATCCTAAATGGAGCTAAAAACCAAGTGTATTGGCATGAGTTAGCTTATTCTCCCTTTAATTTTACTCTTTTTATTTTGATACAAAGTTTTAGGTTAAAGTTAAAAAATGAACTTCTTAGATATCTTTATATTTAAGCCTTTAAAAATAGTGGTTCAGAATAATGGTGTCGTCATTAATTTATGTAAGATGGCACATACATTCGATTTTTGGAAAGAGTCTTGTTTGGGGACATCCCAAAAATGAAATAGGAGAAAGAATTCACAGTTGAGATACTCTGGTAATTAGATCACAATGACAATCACTCGAACCATTATTTTTATAATGAATATTTTGCATCGACCTCATAATGTAAATGAGAGAATGCATTATTTATACTTAGGATAGTTTATTCAAGATAAAACTATCGTATTAATTGTTAGAGTCGATATTATTTACTTCAGGCACCAAAAGTTACTTTCAAGAAACCAATTGGAAGCGTGAGTGTCTCAGGGCACAAGTTCGTTGGATGCCCAATGCCATGTGGCGTCCAGATAACAAGATTGGAGCATATCAATGCCCTGTCAAGAAATGTAGAGTATCTCGCCTCCAGGGATGCAACTATCATGGGAAGCAGAAACGGTCACGCTCCTATCTTCCTTTGGTACACCTTAAACCGCAAAGGATATAAAGGTTTTCAAAAAGAAGTGAAGAAATGCCTAAAAAATGCTCACTATTTGAAAGATTGCCTGAGAGCTGGCGGAATAGGAGCAATGCTAAACGAATTAAGCAGCACAGTTGTGTTTGAACGCCCTCATGATGAGGAGTTTGTTCGGAAATGGCAACTTGCATGTCAAGGAAATATTGCTCATGTGATTGTAATGCCAAACATTACTGTTGAAAAGCTCGATGGGTTCTTGAATGAACTGATTGAGAAACGGGCAATGTGGTATAATAATAATAATGGAAAGCTTCAGCCTCCTTGTGTTGCATCTGATATAGGTCAACAAAATTGTCTTTGTGCTATGCACAAGTGAGGTATCATCTAATGTTTAATTTGTTGTCTTCTTTATCAATTAAGATGGATCAATAACCACCTTTATATTTATTTACTAGGTTGAAATATAATATATATAAATGAGACCCAGGATTTTTTAATTATATTTTTTGTAAGATCCCAAGTATAATAAACTACCAATACAAGAAAATTTGTGAAGATTCTTCACAGATTAATAAAGGTTGTCAAAGTTTATATATGTCTGTTAATTATATATGTCTTCTTTATCAATTAAGATGGATCATGGATGGAAAATTAATTTTGTGATTTTATTGTTTTATCAATAACCACCATTTATTTACTAGGTTGAAATATATATAAATGAGACCCACGATTTTTTAATTATATTTTTTGTAAGACCCCAAGTATAATAAACTACCAATACAAGAAAATTTGTGAAGATTCTTCACAGATTAATAAAGGTTGTCAAAGTTTATATATTCCACTCTATTATATATTTTCTTTCAATCAAGAGAATCATTCCACTAGTGTGAACACATTAATTTGATGCTTAAGTTAACCTTTTAAACATCGAAATATCTTTCCACGTCACATGTTCGTTATGTTATAATAATGAATCAATTGGAGATGAGATATATCTTTGTATGTCATATAATATAATATATTCTACAATGAAAAGAATTCTTGATATTTCTTATCAATTGTTTTGTCCAATGATTGCGTGACATCGGACATTTAAAAAAAATAAGCATATCCTTGACATGTTTAAAAAAAAAACTCCCTAATCTTTAATTAGTTTTGTATCTCTTTCCCAAAAAAAATCGAGGGAATTATACTTTTCATACCAAATTTTTGCCTACGTTATACATTTCATATTAAACTTTTTAAAAAAACACATTTGGTACAAAAGTTTGACAACTTTTTTTACATTTCATTCAACAATTAGTTTTTGGATGAAAAATGTCACACATCAAGCACGTGTCCATTTAAGTCACCATTTTTATCTATTCAGGGGATATTATTTATAAATGGGCAAAAAATAAAAAGGTAAATATTGGGAGGGGTAATTACAATTATTGCCACCACTAATTCATCTCTCTTCACCTCCAGCACCACAACCACCGCCCAACCCTTCCCCTCTTGATAATAGATCTTTACATGAGTGAAGTAGTTGGACTAGTAAGAAGTGTTGTGATTAACTTTGAAAATTCATATGAGGGCCATATGTATATTTTTCGTCGAACAAAAATTAAATAAAATTATTTGAGGCAGTAAAGTACTTAATTTGTACATATGGGTGGTAAAGTACCGCAATATGTAACTTAAGTACCACAATATGTAACTTTGGGGGATAATATATTTGTCAACTTTTTAAAGTGAATTTCATAAATCATATGAAAGTTTTAATAAATTTTGAAAAGAAAAGAAAAAACAGGGGATTTATTTATTGATAATCTTTTAAGTTAAGGGGATGTTTTTTCATCATTTGATGGGGTAAAATTATCATTTATAATTGAGAGGGATTTTTTTGGTAATAATATAATAAATACAGGGATTTTTTAACTAATAAAAATAAAAAAACTTTTTTTAAGTTAGAAAGGACCCAAAGGGTGTTGTCGAATTTCACTCATTAAAAAGGATGAATTTATCTTGAAGAAAATAAATTATTTTAACTTAAAATAAATATTATCTCATATACTCTTCATCCCTCAAAATCTCATTTTAGACGGACCAAATTAATTATAGATGAATAAAAAAAATGTATTGGCTAAGAAAAAAAAATGCAAGATATAAAAGTGCAATTATAAATGTAAGACTAAAATGCAAAATATTTCAAAAACTTAACACCAATAACGCATATATTAAAACTGCCAATTTTTGAACTTACAAAATCCTTTATATATTTACTGAAACTTTTCAAGTAAATCATTTTCCTTAATGTTTTCCTTATTTCCAAGGGAACCATACCGATCCAAAATATTCCAATCATACTTAAGCTAGAACTTAATAGAGTCATCCTAAATCATTTTTCTTTTTGTTTTCCTCAACTCGAAGGCTTTAAATGATGTGATATTAACTACACCTATAATATGAACTCGGTGTAGGATTAATTACAAAATATTTTCGTAAATTGTGTGACTTTTAATCAAAACTATTACAAATCATTAATCTTTAAATTTCATTTTTGCTGAACTCTAACAGAACGTGTAATCAGTCGCATATAAAATATAAAAGTTTCTGCTACTTTTGACCGACTTTATATTATAAGAAAAATACGAACTGAATGTTGGTATTTTGCATAATTATATTATCACTAATATAATCTGAGTTGTTTTTAGACCTAATCAATACACAGTTAGAATTAACAGTACACAACCAAAGATAATAAAGTTATGAATTCATCAAAAGACAAAAAGCTAATATAAGTGCAAGCAAATTGTGTAAATTCAATTATCAAACAAGAGAATGCAATAACGTTAACTTGCAAAAGCATATAAATGCAATTCCACAGGTACTTATTTTATTGATCCCACGAGTCTCCATAACTCAAAATTTCATGTGGCTAAGGAGTTTTGCACAAGCACAATTAGTTTGTAGCAAAGCAAGAGACAACAAAACTGAATTACTTGGTTCTGAAAGACCATCGAGCTTAATCCGGGGCTAGCATACCAATCATGTCTCGTTCTGTTATTTAAGATAAGAAAATAGCTTCGTCGCGACCTGTATTCAGAAGATATTTCAGCAGAAAAACATTACATCAAAGTTGATATCCTCAATAAATAGGTTAAAAGAAAATTACACAAAGGCTTACACATTTGTCAACACAGCGCCAATAATCAAAGTATTGTCCCGTACAATGCTTATGCCCAGATTCATCACCTTGAATTCGTTTAGCACACGCCTGTCACAAAGCGCAGATTAATATTTCAGCACAACCACGTAATACATGTATATAACGGAGTATATAATATACAAAGTAATCCATATGGCGTATCGTGTAGAATCACAAAAGCAACACATGTTATACCTACAAGAGGGAAATGGAAGAAATGCTCTGAAATTGGATATATAACAACCTAAATGAGGGCGGTGGGGATAAAAGGCCTCAAGATATATTCATCCAGACCTATCTTTAATTTATTGAACCACCAAAAACATAGCTGCTACAGCTATAAAGACAAGCTCCTTGATCATAATACAACTGGGATGCTCGATATGCAGCTTGTTCAAATTTCAACAATGACACTAAATGGAGATGGGAAGAAGATTTAATTCAATGATCCAAACATAAAAGGACTCATGATGAAATGACAAAGGTGACGAGATGTCTACAAAACAATTTCCTTGTTTTGAAGTACATTGGGAAGTTCAGCAAGTAAATTATTCGACTAAAAAGAGTTCAGGGTACAGCCAAAATCACATAGGCTTAAGCCTATAAAGAAAAAATTGCATCAAAAACCAATTCAGTAGTTTTTTTTGTATGTAATAGGCTCAAGAAGAAGCATAAAAGAAGAAACTAAAAATCCGTGAAGCAAAGCAAACTCGAAGTACCTTATAAATGTAATGATCAATGATTTGAAACATAAATCACCTGATACTCTTTAAGTGGCCTGGTGCAAGGTGCCTTGCAACGGTCCTCAAGTTCCTTCTTTGGATCAACAGGCTCCTCGTCAGACCTAAATGACAAATCAAGTTCAGTAAACAAGTGAAGAAATGTAGGATACATCTTCAATTCAGCTCAGACAGACAGATATCTTGCTGTTTGCCTACCGTTTTGCTTTAGGTTTAATAATCTCCTTAAATATGTAGATAATTTTAAGCTTTTGAAACCTCAACAGTATTGAGACAAGAAGACAATGCATATGTTCTATAAACATGTTAAGCCTCTTTAAGCTAAAGGATTATTTACAGCCAATTGAACCTAGTGAAATGATAACATTCAAAAAACCCAGATTAGTGGAGCTGACTCACCATCTATTGCATCTAAAATCATAAGACCTAAGTCCTAACTCTAACTTTTCAAAGCATATTAAGTCATTTTTCATCCTATTGTAGCATATCCAAACAGGTTCCTATTAATCACAAACAGGTTATTGCGACACCTAAAACGGATTCAACTGAACACAACTATTCAATTTAATCCAGATATCTCCACACTCCACAGATAAATTACAGAAACATGAGCTGCCTTAAGAAAACAATAGTGGCTGAAAACCATATCTTCTCAATCTAATAATAAAAGAGCTTAAATCCATTACATCTCTAAAACAACAATGCTGAACAATTGTTTTAATGGAAAATAAAATTCAGTTATATGAAAAAAACTGAGTAATAACACTTACATCTTTAGAAATTCAAACAATGAAGCAAAGAAACCTGCAAAAAACGATTACGATAACTCCAGTCAGTCTAATTGAGGAAAAAAGCATAAACCATAAAAATATAAGAAATGGAACCCTGGATTTGGAGATCGAAGGAGTAGACATAGATCTACAAAGAGATATGCGTGAATCGGTGTGAATTACCGGAGGATGAGAGGTGGCGGAGATGAAGGGAAGCTTCGGGAAGGACGGAATTGTTTGACTATTGAAAAAAGGGCTTGGGGGAGTTGCCAACGTCAATTAACGTGCGCCAAGTGCGTAGGGTGCGCCCTTCGATTATTTCATTACTTTTTTTCTTTTTTTTCCAAGGGAAGATTATTTCATTAAATTTGAAGTCATGAAAATTACTGAATAAAAATGGGGATGACCCGCTCCAATAAAAAACGAGTTATGATTCGGCTCCAATTTTAAGCAACTGGCTAGCCCAAGTTAGAAAAATAAATACCGATTTAACAATGAATATGATTTATGATGCTGTCATTTCTTTTTTCTTTTATGGAAATATTAAGAATCATTCCACACCCAAAAAAATGAAAAAGGAATGCATAGTTCAAAAATCGGATAACCTCCCCGTCCCTTCAGCAGCCAACTGCATTTTAAATGGCGCTTGCTAAATATGATTAGCTAAAATTAAAAGGGTGATTTACACTCAAATTCCGGGATTTTTGCACTTTACGCAATCGAAACATTAGAAATAGGCATTTTGCACCCTCCGAAATTAAATTTAGCACTTTGCATTCTTGAAATATAAAAATTGCAGTACTTTGCACCTTCGTTTATTTTCAGGTAAAAACTCAAGGGCAAAATAGGTAATTCAAATGTAAATCTTTGGCACTTTGCACCCCCAAAATAAAATTAGCACTTAACACTCTCTAATTAAGAACAAATCAACAACTTGCACCCCCGAAACACAATAAATTGGCACTTTGCACCTCAAAACACAAAATTAACACCCTCAAATTAAAAAAAAAAAAAAAACTCAAACCCCTCGTTTTTTCCAACAAAGTTGACCATTGGGTGAAAAAAATCTAAGACAAAATAGGTAATAATTTATGGGTCTTTGATATTCTGAAGTAGACAATGAGTCTTTGAGAAGTTTACTTGTACTTTATATAGTTATTTATGGATATGTATACTGATGAAAAGAAAGATGGAGAGCGAAATGAGTATTCTAGTATTTATAATTGTATTTTGCAAAATTTAAAGGAAAAAAAAAAGAATTACCTATTTTGCCTTAGATTTTTTTCACCATGATGGTCAACTTTGACCAAAAAAATGAGGTGTTTGAGTTTTTTTTTAATTTGAGGGTGTTAAGTGTTAATTTTGTATTTTGGGGTGCAAAGTGCCTATTTATTGTGTTTTGGGGGTGCAAGTTGCTAATTTGTTCTAATTAGAGAGTGTTAAATGTTAAATTTTTTGGAGGGTGCAAAGTGCCAAAGATTTGCAATTGAGTTTTCTATTTTGTCATTGAGTTTTTGCCTGAAAATGAAAGAGGGTGCAAAGTGCTAAATCTAATTTTTGGGAGTGCAAAGTGCAAAAAGCCCTTCATATTTGGGCGTATGACAAGAAACTCCTCATTGTTTTAAAAATTACAGGGACACCCCCTATGGCATAGATCTACTTATAGAAAAATCCTTACGACGTTAAAAATAGACGAAATTTGATGACGTCGGCAAAAATTTTATTGATTTTAAAATTTATCACTGGTCGAATATAACCACATGGGGTATTTATGTGAAAATATTATAACACAGGGGATGTATTTGAAAGATTACAGGAACTTCAGGGAGTTATTTGTAGCCAATGGTCATATTTTAAAAATTAGCATTTTGATGTTACTGTTGGTCACATATTTTGGCTATAATTCAAAATGTTCACGTGTTGGGATGATACACCTTCAAATCCGCAACCATTATGGGTGCATTCTTCACACACCTTAAAAGTGAACATTTTTTATGTGTCCAACTCGTCCGAAAGGGATTAAACCCCTGGGAAGCAAAAAAAAAAAAGGTCATTTTTTAAAATATAACCGGTGGCTACAAGTAACCCCCTAAAGTTATTGTAATCTTTCAAATACACCCCCTATAGTATAATATTATTACATCGACACCCCATGTGATAATATTTGATTTGGGATAAATTTGAAAAATCAATAAAAAAAATTGCTAACGTCATCAAATTCCGCCTAAAGAGTTCTTTTTTTTGTAAATAGGCCACACCAGAGGGGATATCCCTGTAATTTTTAAAACAGCATGGAGTTTCTTGTTACTACTCATCCTAGTCATACTATCTACTTTTAAAATATAAAATAGCTATTATATTTTTTATTTTGTATTAATTGAATATAATAACTATATATATATATATATATATATATATATATATATATATATAATAACTATGAGGCCGTTTGGAAGGACCTAATATGGGGTATTATGTCATATTATATGAGTTAATATGGGCTAATACAACGTTTGGTGGCATTGCTCTAATACCGGGTTAAATGGATTAAATCCTTACGACCCGGTATTAAGACTAGATTATAATCCACCCAGGCATGGATGGATTAGTTAATCCAGGTAAATATGGAATAGGTAAATATCACTAATAACCTCAAATTTACATATTTCATTTTTAACATATCATTAAATATCATAACTTCTTCTCAAATAAATCACAAATTAAAATCTATATCAATTTACAATTAACATGGAAGCATTCAATCAAATCTGCCAAACATGTTTTTAATATGACCTTGAATCCGGCTCCAATCTATTTCACCTTAATCCCATACACCCTACCAAACGGCCCCATAATATATGTAAAGGAGATAACTATTGAATAGACAAGAATGAACTCCTAATTAATTGTCGTCTTTCTTAAGTTTGCCCTACAACCACAATTCCATAAATGTTAAAGGTCGATAATTTTACCTCATAAGTCACATATCTGAAGCATTTTTGGGACTTTTTCGATCCAGTTGCTAAAATTAACAACACGCGAGAGCCATAAATCTCAGAATATAAATTCAAAAAAATATCCGAATTCCAGAATTATCCCTCGGTACCATCTAAAATAGTACAAACCATAGGTGGGCTTATTGAATTCAACCGTTTTTCCATAGATTCACACATTTTCACTGATTTCAACCATTCTTTTCTCGATTAATTCAATTTACCTGTTTATTAAAAGTAAGATTTTCTGTAGATGACATAGTCATGCACCGTAAAAAGTTTAACGTTGTAAGAGTGTTATTGTAATGAATTCAATGTCTTAGAGGAACTTTGTGTTATTTCTCAAACTTGAAAGATGATTAATGTAATTACTCTCAACCTAAGTGGTAGTTTAAGTAATTAAGTACCCCAAAAGTCAAATTACATATCGAAAAACATTCTAGATATTGTTGATGGGTAAATCTTATGAGATTATTTTCTTTCGGTATGACTTTGAAAAATAAAATACATTGTAGAAATATTTGACGTACTAATATAATTTATGAAAGATTTCATAATTTTTCTAAATTAATTCTAGAACAATTAAAAATACCATCATATTAGAGTGAGAATTTACTTTCCCGAGATTATGATTACAAATATAATTACAATTCATTAATTATATGACAGTTCATGCAAATAGATCGAATAGTCGCCATGCAATAATTTAATTAATGTGACTAATTAGTAAAATGAGTAATTTGGGTTCATCTTTTCTCACTTTTGTAGAGATTCGTTTCCCTATTTTCTAGAAAACATTAGTTATAGTCTTATAAAGACCTGAATCACAGTAACACCAAATAAAGTTTGAAAATTTACGGACTTTCCATTTTCTTATTTCAGTCAATTAAACATTACTACATCTCTATAATTAACAAGAGAAATCAACGGAGTCCTATTTTTTTGTATTTCTTTCTTCTCTCTATCTAGGGTTCTTGAAAGACAAAATTTATAGAGGTTGAAAGTGAGATTAATTAATATAAAAATTAAATTAGGAGAGAAGAGAAATTAAAATGGGATCATGGGGCGAAACAATTCATGGATTGAAACCTACACTATTAATGGTTTTAATGCAAACAATATTATCTCTTGTAAACATTGGCTACAAATTGGCTGCAAATGATGGGATGAGCCTCCCTGTTTTGGTGGCCTACAGATTTATGTTTGGTGCTGCTTTTATTGCTCCCATTGCATTCTTCGTCGAAAGGTTTATTAATTAGTTCTCTTTCTTAATTAATTGTTCATAATTATATCTATCGTGATGATCGATAAAGAAGAATTTGAATTTGTCGTAAATGATGCATGTTAACTTAGTTTATTTTGCAGGTTTTTCTCACTAATCACTATGTTTTGTACTCATGCATGTATTCTTTCGTAAAATTTGGGGGTGACTATTAAAATTGTATGCATGAACTTTGATTAATTTTCTATCTTATGTGTCAAGATTTCATTTTCTTTGTATGTTTTGATGAGTTAAATATAATATTATGTCTGAGAACTTTTTTAATTATGTTTCAATTTGATTGACTCAAAAATAGAAATACTAATCCAATCTATGTGAATGCGTTTTGATTTGATGTTATTACAGGAAAAAGAGGCCAAAGTTAACAAAGAGAGTAGCTTTATACGGATTCCTCTGTGGTTTATTTGGGTAATTAAGTTTTTAATTTAGACACACACACAGACATACTCAATTGGTAATTTCGTGCATGCATGTCTTGTTATATTATGTTGATTACAGAGGATCATTGGGGCAGAATCTATACCTGAAAAGTCTTGCTCTGACTTCTGCAACATTTGTTTCTGCCATGGCCAATCTTGTTCCAGCTGTTACATTCCTTACAGCCATTTGTTTAAGGTAATTAATTCACCAATTAATATATATCTATATATACGTATATGTACAAATTCATTCATTCATATCTATAACGTATTTATTCATTAAGGTTGGAGAAGCTGGAATGGAACACACTGGCTGGTAAAGCAAAGGTGTTTGGAACATTATTAGGAATAGGCGGAGCTATGGTTTTCACCTTTTATAAAGGTCTCGACTTGAACACTTGGAAAACCGGAATTAACCTATTGGAAATAACTTCATCTCATCGAGCAATTCCAAATACTCAAAGTGGTCATAACCTTTTTATCGGACTTGTTTTAGGCTTGGCTAGTGTTGTCAGTTACTCATCATGGTTGATCGTTCAGGTTAGCTCTAATCATAATCAGTTTGGCCTTATATATTTTCGTAATGTAATCTGAAATTATTTTTTTATTTTTTATTCTTTTTGCGTTTAGGCTAAGGCCGCGGAGTTGTACCCGTGTCCTTATTCTATTACTGCTATGATGACAATTTCGGCTTCAATTCAAGGTACTGTTTTTGCTCTGTGTGTAGAGAGGGATTGGAGTCAGTGGATTTTGGGATGGAATATTAGACTTCTAACAGTATTTGTTGCGGTGAGGTTCTTTTTTTCTTTTGGTCTATATTACATACAATATATATATAGTTGGTCAATATTTTTTTTCCTTTTTTATTTTTCTTTCCAATTTCTATGATTCTGTGATTTTAATTATTACAGGGTACTTTGGGTTCTGGATTAATGTTTACCATAGTTGCGTGGTGCGTTAGGATGCGAGGACCTCTCTTCGTGTCGATATTCAACCCTCTACTCCTTGTGATGGTAGCCATTGCAGGAAATTTGTTTCTTGAAGAGAAGATATACTTGGGAATGTATGTGTTCTTATCAGTTTCAAAACTTACCATTTCGACCTGAAATTAATCTTCAAGGGGATTTATTTGATAAAAAAAAATTATTGAAAAGGTTTGGTTTAATGCTGATCTGATGTTTATTTGTGCCAGGGTATTTGGAAGCATTTTTATTATTTCCGGACTATATATTGTATTGTGGGGAAAAAGTAAGGAAATTAAGAAGTTGACTCAATTGACACCGGAAAATGAAGTCGAGGGTAGTATTGGAAATCCACCTCCATCGCATAATGGCAGCACAAAGGGTCCACCATCGCGTAAGGGAAGTAGCCTTCCCGGAGAGGAGGAAGAAGAAGAAGAGAAAAGGGATTCTCATGCTAGCTCTGAAGTTCTATCTGGTCTCTACATTTATCCTTAAAGGGATTGCTCATTATCTGATTGCCTTGAATTTTTGTTTAGAATAAGATCATTAATATATTGTTTTTGAATTATTAAATTCATCACAATTAATATTATAAATACAAACTCATACTAGATTAACAATCTCAACTATTTTTATTAATGATCCCTGACTTGCACAATTTTGGTACTTCAACCCTATTTCTTAGTGTAAATCTTGTTGGCGGTCCAATTGATTAGTTAAACAATTGCACTTATTTTAGTATTCTGAAATAATCTTTACCTCTGGTACCAAGGGTAAAATATTTTACTTAACCAACATGTGTTTCGTCTAGTGGAATGGACTCACTATAAAGTAGTGAATTCAGATTCAAATTCCTGTTGGGAGAGGTTCACATTTAATGTGCCACAAAAGGGATTTACGACTTGAAAACTTAAGTTGATGTATGTCTGAGATTAGTTTTATGTTTATGACCATGTGATTAATTTTATGTTTTCGCTTGGCTTATAGCTAGACTATATTGTCTGTTCGAAATCATACAGAAAAATAAAATAAAAATTTTGTTGTATACAAAATTGGACTAATTAAAATCGTGCGATTTTAGAGTTTTTACAATTCTAAAACATGAAAATTTGCTGAAATATTTTTAAACAAATCCAATGAAAAGCAGCTGGATGAATCTTCGATCACATTTTGTTGTTCTATTTTGATGTCACATATTTACATATATTGATTAATATTCATATTTAAATTAGTGTGAACCCATACATTAACTTATAATGTGGATCCAACATGTAACATTAAATATGACAAAACAAATTCATATAGAAGATATTTTAACATCGAAAAGAATCAAAATCTCTCATAATATGCTTCAGAATCCTTCTAAAATTTTTTTTTGAAGTTACTAGTATTAATTTAAGGCACATCTTCTACTGGGAATGGTGTAAATGAGTCACGGTATTGTCGAACAACATATTGTACAAGTTTGGTTCGTATAATTGAGCCTGAAATTGTGTTTTGAGTTTGGCTTGATTTCTGAACTATGCGAGCTCAAATAAACTTTTATCAAACGAGTTCAAGCTAAATATCGTGTAGCTTAATACTTTTAAATGTGTTTTTGTAAATTTTAACATAATGAGCTTCAAAAGTTATCAATCGAGAAATCTTATTGAAGTTTGATTGATTTGTATGATGATGTGAGTTCAAACGAGCTCGAATCGAAGAACGAATATTATGAGAGATTATTACATATGATTATTAACATAATAAAATTATTATTTTTGACGTTAGATATTATAAATTTATGAAATAGTTGTACAATCATATTTATTTATAATTTAAATTAAATCCAATGAATCTCTATGGAGTGTCATCCTAAACCATATATATATATATTATTTCGTTGTATCAAATGCGTGATACAATAAATAGATGAAATTTATTTAAATAAGGTATGAAGTCAATTTCTCTTTCAATTACCTGTCTCGATAATTGAGTCTCCACAATGAACAGTGTTGAATGTCGACGGAAAGAAGTGTGACGACCAATCCATTAACAACACACGAAAGAAAAATGAGTCCCTCCAAAAAAGGTGAGTGCCCCAATGGCCCACCCACCATGTTCAGAATTAATTAATATGGTCAAATTCTCAAAAAGCTATCCGATTGGGTATAAAGATATACTAGCAGTAGCAGAAAAGTGATTGGAAAATGGAGAAGAAGAAAATGAGGATAGTTTTAATGGCCATGGTTTTGTTGGTAATTTCAGCAAATATGGAGGGTGTTAAATCAGACGCTGCTGATTGTTACGATGGCTGTTCTACGGCCTGCGTAAGCTATTTTCCTGACGGTAAGCAACTTTCTTCGACTCGTATTTTTTTTTTTTTTTTTTTCTTTTGCAAGATCTTCGTCTCCTTGTATTTCCTTGTTGATAATTTAATTAATTCAGATCGGCGTATGGCCCGGTGCGATCGCAAGTGCCAGATTAGGTGCAGTCCAGGTATTATTTTCCCCCAATTTTTATATTACTAATTGTTAGGATTCGTTTGTTTGTTGTTACAATAGGACTGATGGGAAATTGGTAATTAGGCAAAAAAGTTTGAGCTAAGATTTGGCCTCTGTTTGATTGATTAGTATAGGGTTTAGTTTACTCACTCCATCTGTACTATTAAGTGATTCAACGAAATTTAATTGTATTTTTAGTGAGGAAAAATAAAAACACACCAAAATTTAAGCTCATTGATGCTAGGAAAACATTTTCCTTGTTGATGTTTTACTTACAAGAATTTAACAACAAAACATAGCATAAGTTTTCAAATCTTACATTAGGAATAGCACAAGACTCCTTTTGTCAAGTGCTGCATGTTCTTAAATAAAATCTGACCTTTCTTTCTTGCTAAACCGCATTTTCCGATATGCTATTTGGCATCAAATTAGTGTGAATGAAGGTAAAGTCACAAAAGCTGTGTCAATATTAACTACTTCTAGATAAAAATAAAAGTGATACCACAATCTTCAATCGGTGAGCACTGTATTGATGATAAATAAATAAAGAAAAAGTTCCCAATAAACTAACATAGTCAAGAAAAGGATGAATTTAATCTATTGTTTGTTCTACTGTGCTTGGTTCGTGTATAAAACTGATTGAATTTAGATTGTATTACTTTCTTTGGTACAAGACTATACTTGTACAAACTAAAAAAAACATGAGAAAGGTGTCCATGTATTCAGCTTTTTAGACGAGAGTATCTAAACACTTGTTTCGGGGTTAGTCCATATGATGAAATTTTGAGAACCCTTTTATATTTTTGTTACATGAGGACAGGTAGCATTAGAAAGGGGACATATGCAATCTCATGTTTGGGTTAGATGTATAAAACATCTCTAATCTTTCTGAAATTAAAGGTCCTTTGCATATGTACCATTGTTAAACGTAACTAGATCTCTTGAAGTTATAAAGATGTTTTTTTTTTTCAACATTGGTATTTTGGTAGGACTTGAAGAAGCCAATGGGGGTTCAAAGTGAAGAGTTTCAGAGTAGTAGTTGTGTATTTGCCGAGCTGAGACATCAATAAACTGAGAACAAAGTGGCTTATATGTAAGTTGTAACTACTGACACAATGTTCGTAAACCAGTCAGTGGCTGCTTATTTTCTATCTTACATTCTGATATGGGATTTGACTTCCTCTCTGTATTGTTAATTACACGAAATCTGCAGCTTGGTGAAATGTCAATAATAAGAGATTGTCATATTAGTTTGGGAAAGAAATAGTCATATAGGGTGTATGCGGATGGATTTTAGCCTGGTTCTCCCAGGTTTTGCTAGACCGAGTCAAAATCCTTTTAAATGAGTTTTTGCCAAAATGCAGAAAACCATCAAAAACATATTCAGAAACTTTTTAATACCTATAAAACATTAATTTAACATCTATACATTAATATGATACACGTGTTTTCTAAAAATACCATTCATAACAAATTGGAACACATTTTTAAACCCAATAAAACCTACACGTGGTTTCTAAAAATCCAACACTTCATAAGTAATTGGAACGTAATTTTTTTTGAAATAAAATTGAAATGTAATTTTAAACCCATTAATATTTTTTTATAATTTTTAAAAAGAAAAGATATTTGTACAAATTTCCGTACAAACAAAATGTACATGTTTGTTGTTCTGGACCATTTTAGTCTTTAGATTAGATCAGTTGTGCTCATATTTGTTTACAAGGTAAGCATTATTTACTTATATATGGATACTTGTACAGAGCATGAATTAAAGTTTTTTTGTGATATGTTTCGGTCACTAAATTTTTATAAATTTTCTATTGAATTTTTTATTCTTTTTGAAAGTTTTTGAGAAATATTTGGAAAAAGATTACTTCCTCCGTTCCATTGTTTTTGCTCTTATTTTCTTTTTGGGATGTCCCAAAATATAACTCTCTTTCTCTCTCAAAGAATAACAAAAGTTAACTTTTTTAACAAATTGTCTAAAACTCCGTGTCAAACCTAAAGTAACCATGTCCGATAATCATTTATGATTTTGATAGCAGTCAAGCTGAATCTAGATAAATAAATAAGTCGATTTTAAAATCTGGAAAAGACATTTTACTCTGAACTTTGTTATAGGGTAGAGTTGAAGGGCCTCGTAGGCTGGCCGGGCTGGGGGCGGGGTGGGGCTGCGAGAAAGGAGTAATCTCCAGTGGGGGCTGGGGACGGGGCGGGGCGAGAACGGGCTTGGCGCAGGGCTCTGCGGAGCCCTGCGACCAGCCTTGGGGTCGCGTGGGTTATTTTTTAAGTCAGGTGCCGCCTTCCTTTCCTTTTTTTTATTTCTTTTAATTGTTTCTTATTCGTTATTTTATAATTGTAAAATTAATTATTTAAAGTAATTTTTAATAAAATTAAAATTTCCTCCTAATTAAATTAAATTTGTAGAATTGAATTATTTAATAAAATGTGTTAGTATATTTATTGTACATATTTAATAAATATATGTAGTCATCAATTTTTAATTTGATTATTTAATATAATAAAATTAATTTTTTTAAATTAAAATCATTAATTATTTATTAGAATTGTAATTAAATTTAATTATGGACAAATCCCTACTAAATAAATAGCCCATTTTATTTTATTATCTTTTATTGTAATTAAAAATTTAATCATTTAACTACAATTTTGGTGATGGCTATATTTTTTAAAAAATACGGAATTAGTTAATAATAAAATTAAACACTTATACAAATAATTTAGATTAATACTTAATCTAAATTATTTTTAATGATTATTTTATCTTAATACATAAATACAATATAATCAATATATATCTCATACATGAATATGTATTTGTTTACTCATTATGATGATTTTTTTAGAGTATAATTATATTATTATTAAAAAATTATTCATATATGCTATGACTACTAATTGATCAAACCAGATACTATACTTTATTGGCGTCCTCTTGTTATAAAATAGTATCCATGAAGTCTTTGTTTATGTTGAAACAAGTTTCTCAAACACTGAAAAGTATAAAAATATATTTACATTTGAATATTTAACAAATAATATGAAGTGAATTGAATATTTTATTTGTAGAAAAATATGTTACAGAAATCAAAATATTGAGATTAAATTAATATTTTTGTTCTATGTGATCAAGAAAATTAAGACCCATCCATAGGAGTATAATTTTACTAAGACGTAGGGCGCGATTTTTAGTTTTGCCTAAGGCCTCCAAAAGTCTTGAGTCGGCATGATTTGATCTTTGTTAAATCTGAACTTATGTCATAAAAATGATGCTTATGCTTCATAGTTTGTGGTTTATTATAATAGATATTAAATCCTCGAAAGATCTTTCAACAATATAACTGTTAATATTAGGTACATGACGTACTTAATTTTATTGTATATATGTTAAATAATCCACATGATCAAGCCTAGCAATTTTCCCTCCAAATTTTGAATTGGTAATTTTTTATTTATATTACTTAAATTGTTAATATCAAGAAAAACAATCGATTGATGTGATGTCGAATTCTAGATCATTTTTTGGTACTGATGTCGAATTCTAGATCATTTTGGAGATGTATATGTGTAAGTATGCAACAATTCTCATAAGAAAAAAAAAAAAAAAAAGGAATCGTGTGTCTGTGTATGTACGTAATTAAGTTCACCTAAATTTGTGTAGTGTAATTAATTAATGAAGAGAGTAATTCCAAAAGAGAGGGGTAAACATATTGAAAAATAAGCAGAGATATTATTATGTAGTCGAATTGTTGAGATTTACATCAGGAAAAATTAAATGACTAGTGAACAAACAAACAGGGTGTCAGGGCGGGAAGCGTTACAATAAAATTTTCTCTCCAAAAGTCTTCTTCATTTCCTTCTAACCAGGAAACTATAAATTCAAACCTTATTCATCATCACTAATAAATATACTATATAAATACTAAATAAATATATATATTCCTCTCAATTGTAAATTTATTTCATGATTCCTCATTCAAGTTCACTTCCATAGAGGAGTTGACGTAGGCAATGACGTTTTGTATAAACCTTTATTTGGGATGATTCAATACAACGAAATTTACTTCAAATTTGTTCACACCAAAACATCACCCACAAAATATGTTATGTATTAATTTGAATTGTGATTGAGCATATTTTAAAACAGTTTACAGGTTGTTGAACTTGATTTGAGTTAGTTTTTTTTTTAAAATGGTGAATACATTAATTGTTACATCAAGAATCGAAACTATTACAACGATATCAAAGTGAACTAATTACTAGTATTAAACTAGAGAAATGTTAGTATGAAACTAGAGAATTACCCACATTCGTGGGAGTTGAACCCATGACCTCCTAATCATGGAACTTCATCCTTAACCACTTGGTTAAGACCTCATCGACTTGATTTGAGTTAGTTGGTTAATGGTAATTTAATTTATTTGATACTCGAAATATGCAATATACTTCTTTGTTGAAAAGAAACAATTAAAACACCTCAACCTGATACTAAAAATGAGGTTAATCGTTTCCCTTAACATTTCAAACACTTTTAGAATACAATTATATATATATATATATATTGAAAAAAAATTAATTTAAATAATATTAATTAAGTTTGATAGTATTTAATTTGGTCTTCCTTGCACCGATGGAATTGCTAGAAAGGAAGTCATGCAAATGGGAGAGGTATATGGGAGGCCCACGTGTCGCCGTGCACCGTTCCACCACCATACCATAAGATTAAGTAGATGATCCGCTAAGCCCACAAAAAAATAAAATTTACATTACATTTGATTTCTCACGTCGGAAACTAGCAAAATCCTCGTTTTCTTCATCCAAAATAAAATAAAATAAAATTAAATTAAATCCCCCAACCCACCTCACTCACCCGCCATGCAAACTCCTCACATTTAATTCAATTCACTGATTTCACTCTCTCTCTCTCTCTATATATATATATAGACCTCCCTCTAGAATTAACCACATTTATTTTCATGTACATTTCAATTTCCCCATTTCCATAGCAACAAGTCTTAGACTAGACTAGTCGATCTTGTTGTTTGCTTTTCCTTCTTCCAATTGCTATTATTATTATTATTATTATTATTATTATAATCATATAGTAATTAATTATATATTAGAAAATGGGAAATAAGTTTTGTGATGTATTACAAGGATTAAAACCAATTTTAATGATGATTACAGTTCAAATATCGTTGACCGGGGTCAACGTGTTCTACAAATTGGCTGCTAATCGTGGGATCAGTTTGCAGGTTGTAATTGCCTACCGCTTCATTTTTGCGGTTCCCACTCTTCTTCCTCTTGCCCTTATCCTTAATAGGTACCCTACCACCTACACCTACCTAATTATTTATTACTAATATTAATTATATACTATTAGTGCACGAGTTTTTTATTCCTCTTTTTTGCAGGAAAAAATTAAACAGGCCAAAATTGACTTGGAATATTGCCTTTCAAGGATTCATATGTGCATTGTTTGGGTAAGTATTTATATCATCGAAGATATCGAAAATTTTCTATTTTTGAATCAATCGAAACGAAAATAAGATGTATTTTTGAAACTCTATATTTGTCTTGAAACTTTGTTTTTTTTCTTAATTTAGTAACTTTTTTCATAAATTTTCCTAGTTTTTTCGAAACGTTTTCCGAAACTTTTGAAAAAGTTTCTACCAAAACATATATCGAAAACGAAAATTTAATCCATGATATATATATATATATATATATATTATAATTAATTAATGCTCGCAGGGGATCAATGGCCCAAAACTTATACGCAGAAAGTTTAGCGTTAACATCAGCTACGTATGCCGCGGCCACGAGCAATATCATGCCTGCTATAACTTTCATCTTCGCAATTATTTTTGGGTTAGATTTCATCAATTTATATTATTAATAGAGTAATTCCTTAATATTAAAATAATGAAGAAATTACTTACTCGTGGATGTTTAGGATGGAGAGGGTAGGGTTTAATACAAGGGCAGGAAAAGCAAAAGTGGTTGGAACATTAATGTGCATTGGAGGAGCAATGGTTTTGACCTTTTACAAGGGTTGTGAAATTAATATATGGTCAACCCATTTTGACCTCTTGCACAAGAATCAACATACTGATACTGGTGGACACGTGCACCACAAGCCCATTTATAACTTCTTGGGCCCTTTACTGGCTTTTTTTAGTTGCTTCTCTGCAGCTTTCTCATTAATTGTTCAGGTCAGGTGAATCTATCTTTTTATTTTTATTTGATTTGGAAATTGGAATTGGAATTGTTTTTATTTTATATTATATTAATTACTCAATCAAAATATATGTTTTTTTTTTTTTATTGTTTTGGGTTTATATCGTAGACAAAGTTGAGTCAGATATACCCCTGTCATTATTCAAGCACTGCACTTATCTCAATAATGGGATCTCTTCAAGCTGTTGCTTATGCTCTTTGTACGGAAAAGGACTTTAATCAATGGAAGCTTGGATGGGATCTCCGCTTTCTTATCGTTGCTTACATGGTATCTACATTTTCAATTCTTTGTTTCATAGTTGTACTAATTGTATCCGATCCTCACTTAACACTTTAAATATAAACAACATTTTTTTATAATGTGACAAGTGAATATTTAGTTAAGTCAGTACAAATGAATAACCTAACAAATTTGAGAAGTGAAATATGTGATTAAGTTTCAAGCTAGCAATGAAAATATATTTATAATGTGCTTTTATAAGGACATTAGTAATTGAGTTAAATACATTTTAGGTATAAATAGAAAGGGAAAAAAATGGTTTTGCTATTACTATATATATTAGAAAAGTGCACGTATATTTATTAGAAAAGCACGTATATTTCACATGACTAACTAATTTCATATCTTAGTTGCATCATATATATGTTATATACAGTATGTCGTTTCTTTGAGTTGTTTATGAGTTAATATCTTAAATAAAACTATTGAAAATCAAAACTCATGTACGTTTATCATCAAAAGAATTTCAAATGATATTTTGGAACTTGATTTAACCTACAAATAAAATATTAAACATGATTTTACATTTTCAGGTAATCTATAAGAATATTAACTCATAAACAACATTCATCACAAAGTTTTGATTTAACCTACAAATAAAATATTAAACATGATTTTATATTTTCAGTGGTAATCTATCAGAATATTAACTCATAATTCTCACAAATCCTGAAAGAAAAGTTGTATATTAATGATAAGACGATAAACAACTATATAAATAATTTTATTGTTAACAATTATTTTAATTTACGTGCAGTTTTCTATTATATTATAGTACTAAAAGTAGAATATTTTAATTGAATTTATGTATGTGAAACGTGCGTACATATATAAACATTTGATTAATTAATTGAATTTATGTATGTGACACGTGCGTACATGAACATTTTAATTTAATCAGAACAATATAATATAATATATATAATTATATATATGCAGGGCATTTTGGGTTCGGGAATAGTGTGGGGATTCACGATGGCAAGCGTACGGATGAGGGGGCCATTGTTTGTGTCCGTTTTTAATCCATTGCTGCTCGTCCTGGTTGCGTTAGCTGGATCTTTGCTTCTTAATGAGAAGTTACACTTAGGAAGGTACACATATTAATTTCATTTTCATTTTTTATTTAAATACCTTTGTTCACATAATTTAAACTTGTTGTAACTAATAATATATATATTTTCCACAAATTACAGTGTCCTAGGAGCTGCAATAATAGTAAGTGGACTGTACACGGTGCTATGGGGGAAAAGTAAAGAAATGAAGAAAATAGTTCGATTGGTACCATCAAAAACCTTTTCAAAAACAAATGATCAAGTCGACAGTGAGACTGAAAGCTCCAGGGGTTTTAATCATGGTAACGTCAATGTATTGGCTGTCACTCCAAATTTTGTGGCGGAGAATGAAATAGTACACGATTTTGATGACGAGGAAGATGAAGATTTTGAGGCCAAGATACCAAATCCGCACACTGTGAAGGTATAAATGTAAAATCTTTGAGAATGAATTATTATCACATTTTAGTGTCATATATAATCTAGTAATAAGTGCCTGAATTTGTAATTTGTGTATGACCACATATGTACTTATCAGTAATATGTAGCACTAAATTTTGCAATTGAAGATCTCGGGTGGAAGTCTTTGAGTAGTAATATGTCTATGGATGGCGTTGTGTATGATATATATATATATATATATACATAAAAAAAATTATAATAAATTTATTAAATAGAATTATTAATGTTTATGTAATTTTAAACAGATTTCTTTTTCAGATTTTGTATTAAATATTATTTATATAAATATATATTAATTGATATTTATTCTTTCAAATTTAATATAAAATTTAATTTAATTTATATATATTACATGTAAAATCTAATTAGTTTAAAAGATTTTTTTTTGAAATTTAAAAAATCTAATAAGTTTCATTGATATTTATTTTTCAGATTTTATATAAGATATTATTTGATTTATTTATATTATATGTAAAATCTAATTAGTTTAAAAGATTTGTTTTCCGTAATTTAAAAAATCTACAAGTTTAAGTGATATTTATTTTTTCAGATCTAATATAAAATTTTATTTAATTTAAATATATTAAATGTAAAATTTAATTAGTTTAAAAGATTTAATAATAATATATAAAATTTATTAAATAGAATTAATAATTTAACTATTTTTATAATGGGGGAGTGAAATGCTTCAAACTTGTGAATTTGAAATAAATTTGTCGGCTAGAAAATATGTGGGGCAAACTTTGCCAGTCATCTGTAATTAGAGGATCAATTCTGCAAATTTTCCATCAATTTCCATCCAAAATTGGAATTTTCGTAAAAAAATTGACGGAAGTACCAAATGTATCGAGCCCTGTTAAATTGGCATTGCAACTTATGGTACCGTGAGTTTGAAGTAAGTTCACTTATGATACCAAAAGTGAAATTTTCTCGAAAATTAGCCTTTAGATAGTGTACAGATTGAATGTTGTCACAACTTCTCTTATAAATGTCAATTATTGTACGCAATGAAACCTATCAAAAATTAAAATGTGAGGATATAATGTTCTCTTTCATTATCAACTATTTCGAGAAATTTCCCAAAAGAAAAAAAAAACTATTTCGAGAAATTAAATAGATTCATAAGACTATGTTTGGTTTATAGATTTTGAGTAAAATGCAAATAAATGAGAAATGAAGCTCAAAGTTGCGTCATTGAAGATAAGATAAAGAAAATTCCTTAACGTTTGAAATTCAAGAACTAAGCATAACCTAATTAAAAGAATCCCAAAATTATTAAATGCATTATTTCTTTCAAAATCCATCAGAAAATAGTAACTCAGACATTAAATAATTTTAAACTAGCCTAAACCTGTGCTATGCATGGAATTATATTAAATAGTTTAAAATAATAGTTTGTATAGCTTAATATTAATAATTGAACTTATTAAGGTTTAATTTAAAACTATTAATTCGTTCAAAATTCATTATGATATTAATTACTAATTCAATGCAACAATAAGAGGCATTGAAGACATTTATTTTCTTGGGTTGTCACCACTAATCTATTTGACGCATACAAAACCCATATCCAAAATCAATCCAAATACATTTTTTACTTTTCAATCTCAACTTAACCTATTAATAAACTCCAGTATACATAATAGCACTATTTTGTAAAAATTCAAAAATCACAGTTTTTTTCCAATTTATAACCTGCAGAGAGAATCTTTCTCGAACCAAACATAAAGTCTTGAAACCAAAACAATAGCACTCCAAATAACACCCAATGATCATGATAATTCGATCTCTTTTCTTGAAATTTAGATGCATTATAAATGATTAAAAAGATGATACAAATGTAATTAAGTACAACGATTTAACTAAAAAGAGCTAGTGTATGATGAGTGGACATGGCACTGTTGAAGTTAACAATAATGCAGTCATATCGAGCGAGCGAGCCAACCATGTGACGAAGAAGGGAAGCACGTGGTCATGGACTCGGGAGATAAATTCAGGCCACTGAATCTTGGACTTTTTTCTTGTCTCTGCAGTAGACTAAGTTTCGTTGTCTGAATTCAAATATGTCAATGTTCACGGGATAATTTTTCAAAGCTACTCATTCTTCTTGTTTGTTGGCTCTTCTGCAATTGCCTTTTTTCCATAAAGAACTGACATGCATTTTCTGGAGCTATCATCAAAATGAAAGATAATCAGATAGAAGTTAAAATGAGATAGAGGAAACTATTTTCTAGAATTGTTTACGGAGACTTGTATATCCCTGAATAAGAAAGAGGGCAGGGAGAAAAACAGGTTGTACTCAATATTCACCATTAGTAGACTTTTAAGTTAGACATACTGTTATCTTAGTACATCTTAGTCATGATGAGAAGAACTGTAAAATAGGGATGGAGCTCCAGGAACTCAACATTTAACCAGGGCCGGCCCTGAGCGTAAGCCGCACATGCGGCCGCTTAGGGCTACCGATTTACGAGGGCCTCCAAAAAAAATAATACGTATATATATATATATATATATATATATATATATATATATATATATATATATATATATATATATATATATATATATATATATATATATACGTGTGTGTGTGTGAAATGTATAAACAGGGTATATGGCAAAGATGGTAAAGTGCTCATCCAATCCAATTAGTATGAAAGTAAGTGGTTCGATTCTCTAATCTCCATATACTATTTAATTTTTTTTTTCCCATTTGTGTTTGTGGAACTAAGATTTTAGTATGATCCAAAGGCATTATTAAAGAAATCAGGCCCCATATATTCACAATTAATTCAACGAAACCCCATATTTTTTAGATATTTGATCCATAAATTAAGATAGATCATATTGTCTAAATTAAAAAGTAAAAAAAAAAAAAATCTTTATATTGTGATTTCAAATTTATTTGGCGGAGTTGTGAGTCGTACAACCAAGGAATACATTAGATGATAGGAATATATCAAAATCTTTTGTTCGACTTGATGATGTTAAAATCTATTATCTATTGTATTTATTGTATCAAACTTGTATAGTATTTGAAGAATGATACTTATAATATAGATGAAATAGACTTATCTTCCGAGTTGAGAGTCTTGAGATGTATATTACCAAAAGAACTAAAAGACTCGAATTGAATTTCTCAAATAGATGGATTACTTATAGAATATTGTTAACTATTTCCGTTACAGTTGCAGCTGCAGATAGAACATTTTCGAAGTTATAGTTGATTGAGTCTTACATTTGATCAACCATTGTCACAAGAGATATTGAATCAGTTTGCCATATTGTCGATTGAAGAATATATGGTAAAGAAGGTTAATTATGCAAGTGTAATTAGTGATTTTTCTTTAAAAATGCTATGAGAGTAATATTTAAGTAATATTTTACTAAGGGTTTATGTGTTTATGTTACATTCACGAATGCAATCATTTTCTTATTAAATAAAATTGTGTCTCCTATTACCGATGTTTCTTACAAAACGAGATTATATTTGATTCATTATTTTTCTAATTTATAGTTTTGTTTTTAGTTTAATATGTTAATTTACAAAAAAATTATTAGTTATTAACATTATTAATTGTACATGAAAACTTAAGGCCACAGTTTTAAAGTTTGCTTAGGGCCACTAAAAACTCAGGGCCGGCCCTGCATTTAACCATATCTCGACATATATTTAATATTCAATAAACTACATCAATACATTATTGTAAACAACAAGAAATAAATCAACATAAGAGAAGTTATGAATTTGTGTTTTGCAGAAAAACCTAAAGCACATGAGGTGTTTTAATTTCAGAAAATGTTCCTTTCATCTTCACAAACCAAACATAAAAGAAGACCAATCCTTAATTATAAGAAATATAAAAGCCAAGGAAGGTTTTATAGATAATGAATCTACAGGTGGATATGTATAGAAGCATGAATCATACTGATTTTGAAGGCAAGAATTATAATTTCGGTGTAAACAGTGTAGTAAACAGTGTAAACTAACTCTCCCTAACTAACTAATAAATTGCTGACATGTGTAATTATATACAAGAGACTAAAAAATAAAATAGATACATAATTAAAACACAATGTACAATCGGGTAAAGCTAATAATCTAAAAATCCCTAATTCCCAATTCAATTGCTTCCAGCCGCTACATCTTGAATCTTCCAAGTTCTCCAATATAGAGGAAGTTAATGAAATGGATAAATTCTTCTGCCAAAAAAAAAAGAAATGGGTTAAATTCGACTTGATTTCATTTACAGTTCATTATAAATATAAATATCAGGCTTTAATAAAAGCCCATCATGGGGCGCATATATTGCAACTAGGGCTGTTAATGGGTCGGATTCTGGTCGGATCAGGCTCGTCTAGATCCGACTCCATTTATATCGGATCGAATCCTGTCGGATTCGGATCTTGCTCGGATTGTGCTCGGATCTAGATTTTTCGAATCCAACGGATCTTGGTCGGATTTGGCCGAATATCGGATATTTTTCAGATCCAATAAATTTGTATTTAAAAAGTTAAATTGATATTTTTTTCCTAAAAAGTTTATTATCTTTTCAATTTAATTTAATTTTAGCTCACATTTTCAAAGTTTCTTTACTATATTCATATTTGTAGAATGAATATATTGGTTTAAATAAATTTATAAACGAATTATAAATTACTATCTTCTTAAATTGACATTGAAATATTATTAATGATACATATTTTTATAAATCATTTTGTATATATATCTTTCTTTTTATTTGTTGTCGGATACGGATCTTTAACGGATCGGATCGACTTAAATCCATATTCGCTCCATAAATTTTGGATTTCGGATCTTAATAATCGGATCAGGTCCATCGAATCTTTAATCGGACAATTATCCTAATAAATCGGACCGAATTCGGACGGATCCGGATTGAAATCCGCCCCATTGACTGCCCTAATTGCAACTGAATATTGGAGCTTGAGGTGAATTACTCAAAGGCCCAAAGCCCATCTGAATTTAGTTTACTTCTTTTAACATTCTACTCAAAGGCCCAAAGCCCACCATATTTACTACTCTGTTTTATAGTTTTTATTTTAAAAATATCATCGTCCCTTACATAAATAATAAATATCTTTATTAATTTATTAAAATAAAATTATATTTTTATTAATAATGAATCCGTTCGTCCATCAAATAATATTATATTTTAATTTATTCATTTCTTTTGTTTTCTTCGGTTTAATGTGTCTCAAAACTTTCTTTATTTTCATCTTGTTTCTCTTTATTTTTGTTTCAATTTGTTTTCTTGATTGTTACAATTATTTTTTTACTTCTATCTCAATTTTTTTCTTTATATTTTTCTGAGTTTTAATTTTGGATAATTATCTCATTTATTTTCGGTACGAATTATTATTCAAAATGTTGAGTAATTTTCATTTAAATTCTTTCTCGCAAAATTCAAGTTTAACACCAAATAATATTAAGTTTTATTTTCTTCATTTCTTTATCAAAAAATAGAAATAAAATTAACCACCAAACAATTTTATGTTTTAATTTCTTCATTTTTGTTGTTCCCTTCAATAATAAAAATGAGATGAAAATGAAGAAAAAAAATGAGATCGGAAAAAGGAAAGTAACAAAATAAATGAAAAAAATAAAACTTAATGTTGTTTGGTGGATGAATGGATTCATAATTAATAAAGATACATTTTTTTTTTTTGATAAATTAATAAAGAAATTTATTATATATGAAAAGGGCGGGGTCTTTTTGGAATAAATACTACAAACTATAATAGAGGGGATGAGTGTTACAACTGATACTTTATGGGTAATTAATACCACTCTCCTACTTTAAGGAGAGAAACTGTATTTCAGGCTTCTAAAATTTAAAAAATGGTTTTTCTATCACAAAATATATTATTAACTTATAAATACAAAAGGAATTTGATTCGACCAATTTTAAGTTAAAATTCACTCCGCAAGATTGTGTGATGCAAAGTTGGTGCCTTGAGACCACCATGCTTCTAATCATCTGATATACATGCCACCATATTTCCATTTAGTCCAAATATTAGCTTCTATTATCGATCAAGCTTGAAGACAACAACTTTCAAAATGAGAAAATTACACTTTTGATATCATAATTTTACATACTTTAAGGATACATTATCAAATTAACTTTAAAAAATAAATGCATTGCATGTGTAGTGTGTACCATAGTTTAAAGACACGTGACACATTGCATACTTCCGTTAATTTTGGGACGGAAATAACATAATTACGGTTAACTTCCTCCCCTAAATCACTTTTAACGATATATCTTTCACAACAGTAACTTTTTGTCGCTCAAAAGTATTTTTTTAAATAGTAAAGGTAAATATTACAAATAAAAAGATATACAATTAATTCCCCACTATACGTTCATTAATATGCCAAATAAATAATTTCGTCAAATTAATGTGTAGAGTTGTAAAATTATTAAAAGAAAATGGAAATTGAAATAAGAAATAAAAAAGTTGAGAAATTTCCCCAACTTTTTCACTAGAGAACATATATACTTCCCATGCGAGTTAATTAGTAAATGTGAATGCTTTTTAATTGGCTTTTAACCAAACAACTTTAGCAAACGACAACGAGTTAGGAAGATACCTAAAAGTTATATGTTCAATATATTTGGCATGCAAATTGGACAATCCAATTTGGCATGGAATACGGAAATCCAACCTTACTTTACTAGGCAGAATGTTGTGAGTGATACACCACACAAGAAATATCTTAAATTATGAATCTTATGGGCCGTTTGTTTGGATTTTCTCGAAGTGTTTTTCGGAGATTTTAAAAGAATTTTTGTGATGTCATTTGCTTTTGCCTTTTCTTCATTTGAAGTTTTATATGAATATAGTACAAATTAATCTTGAATGTGATAGAAGTCTCAAGAAATAAAAAATAAAATTACAGTTTTTTTAATTTATAAGAAATAAGAGATATGAAAAGATTTCCTTTAAATCCAATAAAATTTTAAATTATGTTTATTTGAAATAATATATATATAATTTAATATTGTAACAAATATTTCTTTAATTAGGGAAACAAACAAAAAGAATATTTTGAAGTAACAAATAAGTCATTAATGTTAATTGGTTTAGCTAGTTATGTGATTGTTCATATGACCCATTAATGATCCGCAAATGATCCTACTAAAAACTCATATTTTTACAAAACACAACCCAACATCAACTCATTAACAAAGAAAAATATATGGGTTAAATACTAATTTTTTCAAAGAACTAAGGGTTAAATATTTTGGCAATCTCAAATTACCATTAAAGAATAATGAATCTTTTTTTTTTTTTATAAATAAAAGAATAAAGACTTTAAATCACTGAAAAAAATTTAGAAAATTTATACTGTTTCTAATATTCAATATAAGTCAACGTAATTGATGTTAAAAAGAAAAATAGTAAGTGATGGCATATTCTTTAGTTAATTTTTTTAGAAATAAAATTGATAATTTATCATTCATATGAACTCCACTCAAAATTTCCAAACTATTTAATGCGCGACTCATTATAACCAACATGTGATTGGTCTAGTGGAAGGGACTAGTCACTACAAAGTAGCGGACTCAGGTTCGAATCCCTGTTGGGAGAGGTTCCCACTTTATGTGTCCGACGCGCCTCGAAAGGGATTAAACCCTTGGGAAACCAAAAAAATAAAAAAAAATAGTGATTAAAAAAGTTTTTTCTTTTTTTTAAATTTTTAAATCTCTTAAATGTTGATCGTTATTGAACTTGAGCTCATCGGATACTATAGTTGCGAAGTTTTGATCCCTTTAATTTCTTATATAATTAAAAATGTCGGGAAAAACAATAGAAACTAGACACTCTAAAGTAGGAAATTATATATCTGGAGAATTCAACCCCCCTTTTTTTTTTTTTTTTTTTTTGAGGAAAAAAAAGTTAGAGTAGATTAGATCATATTATTAAAAAGTTCAACTGCCCCTTGTAGTTACATGTGTCGTATGACAAAATATTAGTTAGTTAGATTAGATTTATTAATTTGATGACATGCGCTTTTATAATAATAAAATGTCGACTGGTTGATTCTTGGACTGGCCAATTCAACTTCTCTCGAATTAAGTTTGCCTTGGTTACACTACATTTTTAGTGAAAATCTATAATAGGTTGAAATATAATATATATATATACATATATAACTATTATTTTGTCAAAATCAAAATCCTCGTCACTAAATATATTTAAAGGTAACAACTTTAATATTCATCACTTAATTTTTAATATTAATAAATAAAATAAATGTACCAAAAAAAAAAATTAATAAATAAAATAAATAGTGATGACTGCAAAGTGCTTCATGCTTACACAGCTATTTTATAAACGGAGGGGGGCGCCGGCGATTAAAGAAAGATTATAAGAGAAGGAGATTTCCTGAAAGAAAATCAAAATTTATTTTATAGTTTATGTTATCGTATTATGAAAGTCCAGGGAGTTTGACGTCTGTTTTCTTTTATTTATTTTTCCATCAAGAAATAAGATATAGTAATTTTGTAACTCTCGAAATTGGTATTTTCAAAGTCTAGCACATCTTTTTGACTTATTTCAGCAAATAAAATAATATTTCGTAAAAGAGAAGTTAGATCTTTTTGTATAATCTAAATAGTGATTTGAAAAAGATTATGTTAAGATCTTCAAGATTTTTTTTTCAAGGAAGTTTGTATTGAAGGATTTTGTTAACATAATAAACTTTTATATATAGAATTACTATAAGTTATGTTGTATAAAAATGTTCAGGGTAAAGGTGGAACAAGCCCTTTAATCTATAATAACATCATAATAATAAAATAAGGTTTGAACACAGATACTGAGAGAAAAATTGCACAAGATTGTAATTGTAATAGTAAATTGGTTCTCCCTTATTTGGAAATAGGGCAACTTATCTTTTTAAGAAAAACTTTACAAATAATAAATATAAAGACGTTACGAGAGTTTATGATAAAGACGTTACATAAGTTACAAGACTTAAATGGTAAGAATGTTACAAATCTCTCCTTTATATAAACTTCGTGTAGAGCTGTGTAATCTCTTAAAATCCTTTGGGTACAAAATTTGCACACCTCAATAAGAAAAATGAGTTTTGACAACTCAACATTTAAGTGTTGTGGTGAATATGAATATTTTGACATCAATCTAAATAATCGTGATTGAATATTATCATAAATCATAGCTAATTAGTTGAAGTCATGATGAAAACATCCCAACCATAGTAGAAGCATCCACCATGATCAAAAGCCATGGTGTGGTTGAATTATTAATTTTCATTTTTGGAGAGGTAGTTGCTATTTATTAATTTATATATTAGATTGTGATAGATTTAGCAAAAAATGCTATAGATTAACTACTATATAATAAATGCTACACATAATATCAAATTACAGTACTATTAACACCGTTTTATTCGTTATAATGTATTTAGAACCTCTGTACTATCTTTGACATTTTGATTAGATTAATTGATAATAAAATCTTTCACGTGAGTAGGTGTATAAATGTTTCTTGTTCAACTAAAAACTAAAGTTTTGATTAAAAAAAAAAAAGCTAAGAGTTTTAAAGGGGTATTAACTATTAATTGGAGTATTTTTAACGCAAAGAACGATCATTTTTACGGAAATGGCAAATGTTGCAATGGTCAAAATTCTGGTTCGTTGATTGTTGATTGACAATTTCATAAAGTAGCATATAAATTGATATTAATTACTCAAAGTTTGTCAAAGTGGTTGCTCACTTTTGAGCTAGACCACAGGTTCCACCGTCAATTAAGAGAAATAGAGAATCCATGCTTAATTTTTTAGCATATTTTTTTAAAACTAAGAGAAAATAAATTACTTTAAGATAGAGAATAATTTTGTGAAATGTGCATGATTTTTTTTAAAGGTTTCTAAATATTAATTTTTATCTTATTATAAGCGTTGTTCCATGCAGGTTGCATACTTAATTTATATAAAAAAATTATTTTTGTGTGAAACTTTATGTTGAAACTTAAAGTCAAAGTTTACCAGATTTTATCGGTAGTATAATAGCTATTTTATTTAGAAAACTAATTGCATAATGTGTAATTGTAAGATAAATTTTGAAATTGAGATGCGTTTGTAATTATTAAAATATGTAAATTTGCATATTTACCAAACTTGATAGGGTATAGACATTCAGAAAGAATTTAGGGTATAGATGTAATTATCCCTACTTTGAGTTAGTATAGCCATGGTATGATCCACTCACAGGAATCACGCAACTCTAACCCCACAAAGTTTTGTAACGTACGGTTGTTAGTTGTTACGCATTCATTGATTTTTTTTTTACTTTTTATTTAGGAAAAAATTGTTTATCAGTCATTCTACTTTATTTGGAAAAGTTTCACTAAAAGATATAGGCTCAATGTTTGGAGTAATTTGGTTGCATTAATATGATATTCATGACAATATATTTGGCTCATTGGCTGTATTTTGTTTACATCGTGAAAAATATCTTCAAATCAGAAATTTATACGAATACAATCAAGTTATCCAAAAAAAAATAACCCTCAACCAACTAAAAGGCATAATTTGATTGTAAAATAAAGGGTGAAATATAGTTTCCCCTCTTAAAGTATGAGGTGAGGGTGATATCAGTTACCCCCTAAAGGCTTAAAGTATCAATTGTAACATTTACCCCATTCTGTTATAATTTTATAGTTTTTATTCCAATAATACCCCCGCCCCTTACATAAATATCTATTAAAATAAATTCGTCTCTTTTTTAAATATGAATCCATTCATCCACCAAACAATATTATGTTTTACATTCTTAATTTTTTTTGGTTTCCTTCGGTTTTATGGTCTCAAAATTTTCTTTATTTTCATCTCACTTTTTTTTTTTTAAATCTATGTTTCAATTTGTTTTCTTTATTTTATGTTTCAAACTTTTTTTTTATTTCTATCTCAATCTATTACATTTTTCTGAGTTTTTATTTGGTCATAATTATCTCATTTATATTCCATACAAATTATTATTCAAAATGTTGATTAATTCTCCTTCAAATTATTTCTCGCAAAATTTAAGTTTAACACCAAATGATATTATGTGCTAATTTCTTCATTCTTTTAATAAAAATAATTTTTTTTATTAATTATTATGAATTCATCCATCCATCCATCTACCAAACAATATTATCTTTCAATTTGTTTCCTTCGATATAGAAAAATGAGATAAAAATGAAGAAAAAAAATTGAGACTATAAAAAAGGAAGAAGAAAATAAAATATAATGTTATTTGGTGGATAAATGGATTCATAATTAATAAATATATAATTTTATTTTGATAAATTAATAAAGAAATTATTATTTATGAAAAGGGTGGGAGTATTTTTGGAATAAATACTATAAAATCATAACAAAGTGAGATAAGTGTTACAATTAATACTTTAGGGGGTAACTAATATCACCATAATACTTTAAGGGAAAATTCTTATCCAAACCTGGCTTGGCCAAATCCATCCAACCACCATTACACTTGCTTTGTGATTGGTCACTCTCCTGGGAGTTACATCCAATCCCAAAGCAAGTGTATTACACTTGTCATGTAGTTGCTTTGGGTTCAGCCAAACCCGGTATGGGTAAGAATTTCCCTACTTTAAGGGGGGAAACTGTATTTCATCCTAAAATAAAATCTATAGAACATATAATGTTACTTTTTTTCTCTTCAAGCAGAGTAAAACAAAGATAAAAATAGGATGTTTGCGGTTAACCACATCATCATAAGTGAGTATATGTATAATTCTTATAGTTAAAAGAATTGAGGATAAATATTTTAGGTAACTCGTCAATGAAATTAACGTTTTTGAGGAAATGTTTTACTTAACCGTTTCTAGAAAAAAAATGTTATTTGTTAAGTATGGTATAAAGTAAAATAAAATTAATTATATATTGAAGACTCATTATATTGCATACAAATACAACAAGCCTAACATGTGTTTGTAAATTCATTTAAACTCATATTCTTTATAAAATTTGGATCAAGTTAAAGATCGAAATACCACATTAACCTATTTGCAATTGGGTCACACTTACTCGAGGATCCAAACACAGACAAAATTATTTTCAAGTGCAGGTATTCCTGAATATAAAATAAACTCTACATAATTAAAATAGAAATGAAAAAGTCAAGAAATCCCATATTCTATTTTTTTTTTTTTCTATTGGTAGTTGCTCCATAGCCTTGTTCTTGGTCAGTGGCCAAATAAATAAAATAAAATAAAATAAAATAGAAATCCTCATTCATTCATTATTCTGCCCACTGACCTAACCAGCACCAATAATAAAGAACAGTTGTATTCATATTTCATAGACCTTTTCTTTTCCTCTACTTTTGATTTTTCCACTGTATACTACTACTACTCGTATTATTGTATTAAGTTTAATTTATCCTCAATTCATAATGGTCATAGCCCCACCCCCATCTCTTCTCCTTCTCCTTCTCTTTCTAGATTTAATCCCATCTTAGAGTCCGGATGAAAAATCCTCTTATTCTGTGTGGGAGTGTGTGAGAGAGAGAGAGAAGATTCTTTTTATATACAGTATTTGTCTGACTTCTGTCCCGCTTTTTTGTTTTCTTGATCCTGTTGTTTGAGAAAGTTGTCTCAATTTTTAGGTCTCAAATTTACTACTTTACATGCCGTGGACTTGGGGTTTCAAGAATTTGTTTTTTTCTTTTAGGTACAGATCTACGATCTCATTTCCTTAACCTTCATTCTTTTCATGGTAAATTGAATGCTTTTTTTGGGGCTCAAGATATGTTTCAATTTCTCAGGTCAATGCTTCATTTTTAATTCTTGATCTTTGGTGGGTTAATTTATTGTGTAGAAAGAGGATAAATCTTGTGGATAAACTTGAGAATGGGTTAAATTTTTCTGGGATTTTTCATTTTCTTTTTAAATTTTGTGTTTTCAGAGAAGTAGGTGGGATTATGTGTTCAAGACTTGTTATGGAGGGAGATGAAATGATTATTATTTTTTTCTTTCTTTTTTGCAGGTTTCTGAGCTTTATTTTAGTAAAGTTTGTGGTTCTTACAGATCTCTGAAGGAGTTGCAGAGGTTATTTCAATCCTTTTAACAGGTTTGGAACTTGGTGCTTAAAGATTTGTTTGAACTTTAAACTGTACTTTGCATTTCCCTTATTCAAAACTTAGATCATTTATAAGCTCCAAATACTATGCTTTTGTTTCACAATTTAGAGTTCTTAAACATTCACTTAATTATAAGTCACCACCGAAGTAGGCTTTTGAAGAGGCCAGTAGTCAGATATAATCACTTTAATGCCCTGGTTATAAAATGGATGAAATACTTCACTCTTCAATGTTTGTAGATTTTCTGTATATATTTTTGGTTCTTGTGTTTGGATACATGCATTTTAAATGGAAAATTTGAGGGTTTTTAGTAGAAAGTAGATCTCATTTTGCTCGTTTATTCATTATTTTTACCCTGCAAATAGAAATATGAAAACTTATTTCAATTTTTCATGTGAAACTGTCCTCTTCTCCTCCCCATAAACGACCTTTCTCCCTATCCTTTTCCTTTTTATCCTTTGCAGTTTATCTTTATTTCTGAAAATTGGTTCCTTTCTGCTCATTAACAGCCGAGTTCTCGTTTCTCTGATACTATTAGTAACCGAGTTTGCTTCATACTTAGCACTTGAACAGTTGAATAAATGTCGTTCAGAAGTATAGCTCGGGATATAAGAGATAGTTTTGGGAGCTTATCAAGGCGGAGTTTTGATGTGAGGCTATCCGGTCATAATAGAGGAAAATCACACGGTTCTTTCCATGATATAAGTGATGACCAGCCTTTGATAATTCAGAGTAGTCATTGGGCTAATCTCCCACCTGAACTACTTTTTGATGTAATTAAAAGGTTGGAGGAGAGTGAGAGCACTTGGCCTTCTCGTAAGCATGTGGTTTCTTGCTCTGCCGTTTGCCGGTCGTGGAGGAGTATGTGTAAGGAAATTGTTAAAAGTCCCGAATTATGTGGGAAACTTACTTTTCCAGTTTCATTGAAACAGGTAATCCTCGATCGTTCATATTTCTCTATTTTTTTTTGCTATACGATATACTAATAGATATATGGTAAGCATATACTGAATCTTTGTTTTTTTGTTGTACAGCCAGGGTATCGTGATGGACCTATACAATGCTTTATTAAGAGGGACAAGTCTAATTTAACTTACCATCTTTTTTTGTGTCTTAGTCCTGGTGAGTTTCTTGTGGACCTTTTGTAGCTCCTCTTTGCTTGTTTATGTTTTTATAATTTGGTGTGTAACAATTATACCAATTTTGCTTTGTTTTCTTGAAAGATTAATAGGTTTTACCAGTAACTTTTGTTACAGAGATTTGATGATTTATTTTATTTTATTTCCACAAATGGTTAAAGGAGATCAAGCGGTATTTTCTTTGAACTGATATCCCCGATACGCCATATTGGTTATTTCGGAAACTTCTATTCTCACAGTTTTATAGTTTTTCCTTTATTACCTTCTAAGAAGTTAGCAAATAAGGAGTTTCTTCGGTGATTCATTCCTTACTTAAATACAATTTTGTGAACCAAGATGCTAATTTTTTAATTTTTAATCGTTAGTATGAATCTGCTCTATTGTCGCACTTTAATTCATCTAGAATGCCTGCTGGTTGTAACTGTTCTTGTTAAACATATTCTTTAATTTTTTGCAGCTTTGCTAGTTGAAAATGGGAAGTTCCTTCTCTCTGCAAAAAGAACTCGTAGAACTACTTGTACAGAATATGTTATCTCTATGGATGCTGATAACATTTCCAGATCGAGTAGCACTTACATTGGAAAACTAAGGTAGTATTTATTAAAATTTATTTTCACGTGTAACCTGACTCTTATGTATTTATATATTTCATCACGCAACACATATTTGGCTAATGCAATATAGATGATTATAAATACTTTTTTGTGAACGTCAAATCACTTCGCACTTTCATCTTCAAAACAAAGTGTCAATCAAACTTTGCCAAAGAGGGGTACAAGATGATAGAGAATCATCTCTACATTCTCTTCTTGATTGGCTTGTACACCATGTGTTTTTGGCCATTTTGTTGGAAAAAATATTCACGGTCCTTCATATTAGCTCTCTTTTAAGAACTCATTTGGCAGTAGCTATAGATTAATGGTTAAAATATTAATTATGTCCTTTCAATTAAGGCGGAAATAATATTTGGACTTGTTTGGTTAAAGAGTATAAAGCATAAATTGTTGGTAAATTAGTGAAATGAGGCAAGATTTTCACCACCTAAATTTATCGTAAGACCTAGAGATTATATATTATCATAGAGTTGGACCTGTGATAAATTTTATTTATGATGATACTTTTTGTCGATTTTCATAAATATTAACTCTTTAATTTTACTCCTTGCAGATCAAATTTTCTCGGAACAAAGTTCATAATATACGACACGCAGCCTCCACCCACTTGTTCACACATCCCACCACCCGGTAGAACAAGCCGCCGATTCAACTCCAAGAAAGTGTCTCCGAAAGTACCAACCACCGGAAACTACAACATATCCCAAATCACGTATGAGCTAAACGTGCTCGGAACCCGGGGCCCACGCAGAATGCACTGCATGATGCATTCAATACCTGCCTCATCCCTCGAGCCAGGCGGTGTCGTACCCGGTCAACCGGAACTTCTCCCAAGAGCCCTCGAAGATTCATTTCGAAGCATCTCCTTCTCGAAATCTCTCGACCACTCTACCGAATTCAGCAGCTCGAGGTTTTCGGAAATCGCGGGATTGTCAAATGAAGGCGATGAGAGTAAATCAAGACCGTTGGTTTTGAAGAACAAGTCTCCGAGATGGCACGAACAGTTGCAGTGCTGGTGCTTGAATTTTAGAGGTCGGGTGACGGTGGCGTCTGTGAAGAATTTCCAGTTGATTGCTTCTACACAACCGGGGCCCACGACTTCTCAGCCGGGCCCATCGGACCATGATAAAATTATACTCCAATTTGGTAAGGTTGGTAAAGATATGTTTACTATGGATTATCGATATCCCTTGTCTGCGTTTCAGGCGTTTGCGATTTGCTTGAGTAGCTTTGACACCAAATTGGCTTGTGAATAGAGGAGAGGACTGGGAATATTTCCAGGCTGAACTGGGTAGAAAAGTAATTTTACTTCCCTGTTGTTTTATCATTTGTATATTTTCCTCTCCTGATGTAGGATTTCTTCATCATATTTCTATTTGTTTGTAATCTGTTGTAGTGAAGATTACAAGGGCGTAAAACAGAAACTTATGAATTTGTAATTTTCCTCAATTTTCATTCTTCAGAATTTGGTTTAGAGATACTTCTGCTCTGGTTCATAAACTATGCATCTCATTTTGTGGATCATGAAAAGGAAATAAATGTTTTGATTAACTACATATAAAAGATTAAAATCCCATGAGCTTGAGTTGGATCAATAAGAAAGTCATTTTAAATAATACTAATAGATATAGTATGTAATACTTTATAATTTGATACTTGATGGATTCATATTGTAAAGATCCTTGTCAACATTGTTGGGCACTAGTCCAAAATGTCTAAGTCCATGTTGACAAGTAGAAGTAGGTCAAATCTTTATTAATCATTCAAACAATTCATCCACAATCAATGAGGATATATATTCTACTACAACATGTGAATTGCAAAATAAGGGTTTCGACCAAATAATTGAAAGGAGAATAATAATAATAATAATGTGGGTTATCAATTCAATAGTTTGTTGGCCAGAAATATAGGCAAGGAATTAATGCATTTATCCCAGCTAGCTATTTATTATAGCATATGGTTGGGTTGTGCCCATCAATATTCAATAATACCCTCCTGCTGCCTGGTGGTGGACCATTTGGTTTTGGAAATATTTTTTTATTTGATTTGATTTGATTTGATTTTAAAAGCAGGCGGATGAATTCGACACTCGTCTATAAAAGTTAAATGATAATTACAAGTAGTAATTTATAGTATGAAATTAAATCAAATCATTGGGTATGTTCAATTTGTCCATTTTAATACGGTTTGCAAGAACTTTCACCATACAACCTCAATTATAGATAAGCAGCAAACACAAACAAATACTAGTACTAATTTATATTGGAAAATTGGCATTTGATTTGAGTAATGACAAGTTCATTTGAATTAGCGACTTTACATTTTTCTGACGAATGTTTTGGCGTTGCATTTAGTTCTACAATGCATTATCACGTGTCTTTTGTTTTTTTCCAGAAAAAAAAATAAAAAAAATACACATGTATTTTATACACTCGAATATATAGAGATATATATATTAAATAAATAAAACATGGTCTGCCAGGATCACACATGATACCTAATTTGGTTTAATGAAAAAATAAAATACTACGTAAATTAGTGCTTAATCCCACACACAAAAAGGAAACAAATAAATGATATAAGAATTTGCATAAAAGATGCTAAATTAGGTGTTAAAGGCGAATCTAATTCTTTTGTACTTTCCAGATTTTTTTTTTTTTTTGGTACTTTTCCAAGAGTTTAAGCCATTTTAATTTTTGTAATTATCTGTCCCTTTTCATTAATTTTTTAGCTTTTATTCATGATTTTGTCAGAACTTGACACTGGCTAATTTAATTTAATATCAAGTATTACCTGGCTTACTTCCCTTTCTTAGGCAAAATCCTAGTATTTATAGTTTATTCAATTATGAAGAATAAAATGGACAGATTAAGGGGACAAATATAAATGATTGGACTACCAAATGTCAAAAAAAAAAAAAAAAAAAAATTCTGAGTCAAAGATTATGTATCACTTCATATTTTAGTTGGTGTTATATTTGTGTCCCGTTAAATTCTATATCATAAATTATTGGCTCACCTATCCTTTGTTATAAAAATAGTTTCTCAAAAAATTCTCAACTGCTCAAATAAAGATTAGGTCAAAGAGCAAATTTAAATATAGTTTTCAGCCAGACGTCTCAATTAGAATCTATATAAATTTTATATCAGAAATATTGGAGTAGTAATTTAGAATATGTTAATAATTGTAATATTCTTTATTTTGAGAAAGTTAATAATATATTGAAAATGTGATAGTTAATTCATTATGTCGACAATAATGTTGATTACCATAAATGCTCCAAAATATTAACCATGGACTAATATTTTGATACATGTCCCCCTAAAAATCCATTAAAAAAGAAAATATAGAGTAGTTTGTATTTAAATATGTTTCTTTAATTTATTATTTATTAATTTTTCAAAATTTTCCCAATTTTTTTCAAATAATTTGGGATTTTAATAATACTATGAAAATGAAATTTTATTCAAGATTTTTGTCTTCATGAATAAAATATACAAATAATAAAGGCTGTAATATAATCCAGCTCAATATTGGCTTGATTATTATTTGAGTTTCAGAGTTAATTTGAGCTGGCATCAATTATTTATTTATGATATGTAAATAAATGTGGCTAACTCAAAAATTGTTGATACTGTCATAGTATAACAAGCCAACCAACAAAAATGGCACACTTGTCTTCATCAGTCTTATTTTCAATCTAATTTTACGTTGCTTGTTCTATACAGCTTCTCTTCTCGTGAGCCTTTTAAGTTTCAACTTTTTCTTCTTTCATTTTTTCATTTTACCTTCATTGGATTGGTGTTTCAATTCCTTTTTTTTTTTTTTTTGGTTTTGTTTAAAATCATTCAATTTTAAGCTTGTAAATATGCATATATACACACGTACACCTGTAAAGCATCAAAGGTACCATCTTTTTATGCATTAAATTCGTCTTTCTTGAATTTTCTTCACATCCATTTGAATTATGCTTTTCATTGGCCTGCAATCTTAATTTTTGAAATTTACATGCCCTTTTGTTAAAGATCTGTTCTTTATGCAATTCCTGATCTGGGTTTACTTATTGTTTGAGAATTAATGTGTTCCTTGGCTTTCTATATTGATTCATTAATATGCTTGAATCGAGTTATAAGTGAATTTTCAAACTTCTCGACCCTTTAATGAGAATGTGGAGATTTGATTTTTTGCAATGGGCGTTGTGATTCTTTTAGGTGCTCTTGGTTGGTTTTTGAAAATTTGTATTTTCTAGGTTTTGTTTGGCTAATGAAGCTATTTCAATATAGTTATTTGGTTCATGAGAAAAAAAACGTAGGATATTAAAGGGGTGTAATAAGATTTCGTAATTTGGATTAATTTGTGGACTTCATAAACATATATTTATTGCATATTATTCAGATAAACTCAGTGATTCTGTTTTGGTTTTTTTTTTTCCTCTTTCTTTTCTGGTTATGCATGAATGTTGTATTTTGAATTTATTTAAGAACTTTGAGAAGACTTGTGATAGTTTGAGCAATGCCTTCTTCAGATAATCATCGTTCCCCTTTGCCTTTTGCTTCATTTCGTCGCCCAATTATGTCTCTAAGGACCGATCAAATTCATTCAGAAACGAGCAATGATTCGCATATTCAAGGCCTAGATTTATTCCAAAGACAAATTTTCACTCGGTTTCACGATCTATCGGTGGTTGATCCAAATGAACTCCTCTCCATTTCTTGGATTAACAAACTCTTAGATGCATTTACTGCCTGTCTTGAGGAATTCCAAGGCATACTAACCAGCAACAAAGCTTTGCTCTCGAAACCCCCTTCAGATAGACTTGCTTCCGAATTCTTCGACCGGTCAATAAAAGCAATGGACATTTTCAACGCAACCCGAGATGGCTTAGAAACAATTCGTGTATGGCAAAAACATTTAGAGATTGTATTAAGTGCTTTGGATAGTAAACAAAGGATGATAGGTGAAGGTCATTTTCGTAGAGCAAGAAAAGCTTTGATGGATTTGGCACTCCTGATGCTCGATGACAAGGAAAACGGTTCGGTTCTTTCACAAAGGCACCGGTCTTTTGGTCGTAAGGGAAAAGATCACATCCGTCGATCTTCCGGTCACTCTAGATCTTTATCATGGAGTGTATCCCATTCTTGGTCAGCTTCAAAGCAACTCCAATCAATAGCAAGCAACTTGGTTCCTCCTCGTACGAATGAGATAGTTTCGACTAACGGTATAGCTTTACTTGTGTTCTCCATGAGCTTTGTTCTCATGTTTGTTCTATGGGCTCTTGTGGCTTCAATTCCTTGCCAAGACCGAGGTGTGCAAATTCTGTTTACAATCCCACGTAATTTTTCGTGGAGTACGCCATTGTTCTTGCTTCAGAGCAGGATATTGGATGAGTCTAAGAAGAGGGATAGGCGTAATTCTAGTGGATTGTTAAAGGAAATATATCAAATTGAGAAGTTGGTGAATCAGATTACGGAATTGGTGGATTCTGCTCAGTTTCCATTGTCGGAGGAAATGAAAGAAGAAGTGAAAGAGAAAGTGCAAGAGTTGTCGTTGGTTTGTGAAGTATGTAAGAATGGATTGGATCCGTTAGAGCGCAGGTTAAGGGAGGTTTTCAGAAAGGTTATGAATTGCCGTACAGGGGGTCTTGAGTTATAAGGCAAAGCTACAGAAACTTAGAATGTTAATCAGTCGAGCAGTGTTTTGTAGATCTTATGTTGATTATTATGGAATCATTATTGCATTTCCAGGAGAGGATTATTTTAGATTTGTAGACCTTATACCTTTTTGTAAGAATCTCCAACGTAGTTTGGTCAAACCCAGAATGTTCACATGTAGTTGGATGGGTTTAGCAAAGCAAGAATTCTAGCATAGTTATGTTTAAAGGCTTCTATATAATAGCCTTGGCTTTCATTTTGATTTGTTTCTTATTTTTTCTTGTAAAAAACTTTATACTTACTTCTTATGTATTCTTCAAATTTTATTGCATGTAAAGATTAAGTTACCTGTGAAGACAAGAAAATGTTTCTGCACCTGCACCTGCACATGACTTTATCAAAAAATTGTTCGAAATATTTTTGGTATTTGAAGAAGAAACAAAAATAATTTGGTAGCCAACATGAAGCCCATTTGTGTGGTTCAAGTACATGGGTTGCCATTAATTAGACAGCTCTCTCTGTTGTGTTGCTTGGTAAGATGAACATGTCATGAGAGGAGAGGACAGACTGACTGGCATTTTAATTTGAATCAAGTGATTTTCATTGAAAAATTAAAATGAGTAAAATAGAAAATTGAAATGGCTTAATGTTTGTTTTATCATTGAAAAAAATAAAAAAATACTTCCCTTTATCGTTGTTTCGTTCGTTATACACACTAAAGTCACAATATTACAACAGCCAAGGATTAATGACACTCTAAAATTGATACAAAACAGCTACTTAACCAACAAGCACAATGCTAGATCAAGTGAGTAATTAATTAGTTTTATCAAAGTATTCTTATTCTGCACCTAGAACAAGTTTAGCTTATTCATGATATACTATCAAATTAACGACAGATTTGGGGAGATGCTGCCACATAAACCATAAACATTACAGGTCTAAACTGCTACATTCTGCTTCCTATACAAGAAAAAGAAAAAGAAAAAGGTACTCCTACTTGATATGTAGTAGTAATTTATGCAAATTAACATCCTCCTCCTACTAGCCCATGCCAGAACGTCTTTTTGCGACATTTCTGGAACCCCATGGGGGAAACAAAGAACTAGTTTCATCTTCGTCAAACAATTCCTCGGAACGCACTCTCCGGAGAACACTTGGCGGTCTAGGTCTTCGCTTCTCTACGACTGGGATTAGGTTCTCAATAAGCTGCAATTATATACCCCAATTAAATGACAAAATTAATACCAAAAAAGGTATTTCATCTCAACACCAAAATATATCCTAGTCAATAACACTAGTTCAATTCCTGTGTTGAATATTGATAAATGACCAATAGCAAGAATATCATCTTGCAATCTAATAAATATCCTTCAGTCAAGATTTTCTCGGAATCATAATGCATTGAACTACACAGTCTAGGTAATGTCCGTTTTCTGCTATGCAATGAATCTACCAGGTGATAATTATTTTAAATATCAAATCAATAGTTGTGACAAATATATACAGACTCAATGCTTTGGTAGAACAACAACATAGCTCTAGATGAAAGAATCTGGAAACTTCGCTTCGAATAGATAATATGAACCACATCTAATCTTTTGACAAAATCTATCTAGATCTAACGATGTCTCTGAGATAAAACAGGCATAATCAAATATATAAATTTTAGCAGTACTCAAATGATCAATTGTTTTCTTTCAAACATGGAAACACAGAAGAGACATGAACTGGAAACTAAAAATAGCAACTCTGCTTGAAAGATCGCTAAATTGTGCATGTTCATACAAAATAAATAGAATGAGATTTATCATGAAAAGTAAACTACACGATAGAGAAAAAAAATAACCTAAGTGTCAACTATCACAACCTTAAAGGTCAACGAAGACTGATAAATCATTTGTAATTTAGTAATATTAACAAAATCATACCTGCTTACGTCTCACCTTAATCATTTCAGCCTGTGGAGTAAGAATTTCAATTAGAACCTTCCTCAATATGATACACAACAGGAGACAGTTATGTCACCGTTAAAGCAATAACTAGTCAGAAACATCGGTATCCATTGCACACGATGAAGTCACATACTGAGTGCAGTCTGTTTTGTGCAAATGAAGACGAAACTAAATGTTTATGACTCAGCAGGATATACCTTAGAATGCCAAAATACAAAGATACACAAATAAAGGATAACAGCATAAACGATAATATTTCGGATTAAAGAATCAGACAACCTGCTGTGCAAGAATATTATGTATTGGAATACCAAGAAGTACAACAAAATAAATGGAGAAGGTAGGCCTTCAAAATCCCAAAAAAGGAGGATAGAATCTTCGAGTGTCGGCAGAGAACTCTTAGATTTGCATTTGATCTTCTTGAAAGAATAGAGATCAATACAATTCCTAATTCTCAACTTTCCGCTCTTTGGGGAGTACCAAAGAACCAACTTTTTGAAATAATAATAATACTATAATTTATGTAACAATTTTCAATCAATAGAAATAGAATTAGAATAGCATAAAATATTTTCCCAATTTAAAACTATGAAAAAGCAAAAACCATACCTCCTCTTTCAGAAGCTTTGCATTCTCCTCCTCCAGTTGTATCACCAGTGACTCCAACTCCACAGTATAAGCCTTGAATTAAAAAATAAGACACGCTTTATTATGACAAGAAATAAAATTAAAAGTGGCAAAAAAAATAAAATAAAAAATTAGAAACCTGCTTTCTCTCCCTAGACCTAGCAGCAGACTCCCTATTTTTAATCATTCTTCTCTGCTTCTGCTGCGTTGCCTTGTCCAGAGGCACTTCTTCTACAACCGCCCTTCGCTTCCCTCTCCCAACTCCTCCTCCGCCACTGCCGTTCCCAAAGTCCATCCCAAACCCTCCATTCTGCACGCAAACCGCCGCCGAGCCAAATTGAACCGCCGGCACCCTAACATCCTCCTCCGCCACCGCCCCAGCCTTAGTGAGAAAGTCCTCCAGAGTCATAGCCGGCTCGACATTTCTCCCTCCGCCTCCGCCTCCGGCACTCACGATATCCTTCCATACTTCCTCAACCGTCTTATTCCTCTCGGCGACGGAAGATCCTCCGCCTGCGTTGTTCTCCGGAGCAAAGGAATCGGAATCGGAGTAAATGTTCCTGAGTATTTCCTCCATGTTCATGGAATCGAAACCACGACTGTGGAGATTTGAAGGTTTAGAGGAGGAATGATGACGTGGAAGATCCGAATTGGGAGGTGATCTTGACGACATCACCCTCGACGACGCCATCTGTATTAGAAAATACCTGCCCACCGATTTTCTCGGGTTTTATTCTGAACTTTTCCTCTGAAATTTTTCCGACCAAAATTGTAATCACTTTTTTTTTTTTTTTTAATGCATAAAGTTTGAAATTTTACGTATATTTCTGTAGTGTATGCAAAGCTAATGTGGATAAAGAGATGATTAATGCTGCTGATAGAGAGGGAGGCAAAAGATGAAGAAGATAAAGACAAAGGGGTGAGGTATAAGTTAATGTCAGTTTCACACCGCTCTCTAGGAATTGGATTGGAAAAATAGTAGTATTTCTATTAAAACGAGTAATTGTGGAAAATGACCTTTCAACAAATTGAAATTATAAAAATGACCTTGTTACAATATACTCATACCAACCTTATTTTCAAAAGAAGCCCTTTAGAAAAGAAAAAGAATAAAAAATCCATAATTAATGGGAATAAGTGAAGAAGTAGCAGAATTAAAAAACCAACTAATTATAATAAATAAAATATTACAAAAAGAAGAGATTATTAAAGATAGTCATCAGAATTATCTAGAAACAATAGAACATAGATTTTTATATAATGAAATTTGGACAGAACAATATTTACAAGGAACACATTTACCAATATAATCCTATAGTTTAATAAAAGAAGAACATAAATGTTCTCATGGATATAATTTTCCTCATTTATATCATACATTAGACCCACAATTAAATAATATTACTGACATGATAATGCATTTAATAAATTACACTACAAAACAAAAAGATATTCATGACAATATAGTTATTATACAAGGACAATTAGGACATTTAGTTAATGAAATAGAAATAATTAAAAAATACAAACCAGAAATACTTGATAAACAAATTCAACAAATTTCACCTCCAAGAAAATTTACTTAAATAATGGAAGAACAAGTAGAAGAAATTAGAAATATGATTGACCAATTAAATATAGTTGAAGAAGAACAAGGGAAAAAACAAACGAGTTTTACAAATAATAATGAAGTAATTTACGGGTATGAATCAGATGATTCTATCCCTGCATATATGGAAAAAGGAGAAGGTAGTCAAGTAAAAGAGGAACAAGAAGATGATGAAAATAATAAAAAGCGAAAGTCTAGTAGGTTTGAATGGATCGATGTTGATCCAGAAAACCTTAGGGAAAGAAGTGGCTTTTACCAAAGAAAACAAGGAGGATTCCGAAAACTACCAGATGAATATACACCCCGTTTACAACAAATAAAACAAGGAATTTTAGATGTAGATTGTACTATAAATGCAGAAGCATTGATACAAGAATGGGCAAATCAAGTAAACTTAATTCTACAAACAGATGACATATTTAAGAACGCCTCGATGGATAATATATGGAATTATATGTTATTTAAAACAAAAGGAAATGTGTTTCAATATTTAAGTGATTACAAAGATATTAGCGAATTAAAAGAAGCAAGTCAAAATAATGTAGAAAAATTTTATTGGTCAGTAATAGCACTTATATGGAAAGAATTTGTTGGCCAAGACCAAATAAATTATGCAGAAAAGGTAACAGAAAAACAAAATGAAATAGCAACCTGGCATATAAATAGTATGACTATTTGTGATATGTGTTACTACGAGAATTATGTTTGTGAGTTTTCAAAAAGTTTTTATAGAATAAAGAAAGAAAATCGGGTAAATATGCACAAATTATTACTAATAAAGCTACCATACCCAATAAATAAAATTTGCTTGAACAAATTTAATGAAGGAGTAAAAAATGGAACTGTAGCAGATAGTATAGGAGGAGCAGTTCTTGTAGGACGAGAATATATAATAGAAAAATGTATACAACAGAACGAGACAAAATTAGTAAAACAAGTTAGCAAAGTTTGTTGTGAAGGTAATCCGGGAGTACCACAACAATACGGTTGTAGAGAAAATAAAGAAGTTAAAAATAAAAAGAAATATCATAAAAATAAATACTATAATAAAAAGTATAAATGGAAGAAATGACCTTTTCGAAGATTTAAAGAAGAATTTTATAAAAAACCAGAACGATTTTTTAGACGAAAGCAAAATAAAAAATATTGTCCAGAAGGAAAAAAGAAATGTAAATGTTGGTTATGTAAAGAAGAAGGTCATTATGCAAATGAATGCCCAAAAAGAAAAAACAAAGAACAAAAAGAAATTCTAAAAATTGCAGAATTAAGAAGTTTAGAACCGATTGAATCAGATATTGAAGATATTGAAGATATATATGTTTTACTAACTGATTCAGATTACGAAACAGAAAATGAAGCAGAACCATCTGCAGAATCAGAATAGAAGAAATCCAAATTCTACCTTCATAAAAATAGAAATAAAAGGTTACTATTATTCAGCTTATATTGATACGGGAGCAAGTATTAGTTTTGCTTCCAAAAATATAAAAGGATTAGTCTGGAGAGAAACAGAAAGACCAGTAAGAATTATGATAGCAGATGGAAGTACACATAAAATAGAATTAGCAAGCTATTTTAATAAAATAAAAATTTTAGACAAATCAAAGACTCCTTATATATTTATGGTACCATCACTATATAGACAAGAATCAGGATTTGATATTATTTTAGGAAATAATTTTCTTAGGTTATACCATCCTTTTATACAATGGTTAGAATACATAGAGTTAAAGGCACCAATAGGAAGAATGATAAAAATTCCAATCATAGACAACTTCGAACGAACAAGGATAAAAATATTACATGTTCTTCACGAAACATTATTTTATATGAAAGAAAACGGTAAGACAAGTATTGAGCAAAAAATAGAAAATCTTTTAGAAGAAACTTGCTCAGAAGATCCTCTAGATGTAAAAATAAATATTAATGAAGAACAAATTGTTATAGAATTAAAAGATCCAAAACAAGAAGTAAATGTTCCAAATAGGATACCCTATTCAAAAAGAGATATAGAAGAATTTACAAGAGATTGTAGAGAATTATTAGATAAAAAGTTAATAAGAGAAAGTAAAAGTAGACATGCCGCTCCAGCATTTTATGTAGAAAATCATAAAGAAATAAAGCGAGGAAAAAGAAGAATGGTAATAAATTACAAAAAATTGAATGATGCCACTATAGGAGACGCACATAAATTACCTCGAAGAGATTCAATAATGGAAAAAAGTAGACATGCCGCTCCAGCATTTTATGTAGAAAATCATAACGAAATAAAGCGAGGAAAAAGAAGAATGGTAATAAATTACAAAAAATTGAATGATGCCACTATAGGAGACGCACATAAATTACCTCGAAGAGATTCAATAATGGAAAAAATAAAGGGAATGACTTGGTTTAGCTCTCTAGACGCTAAATCTGGATATTACCAATTAAGATTACATGAAAATACAAAGCCATTAACCGCATTTACTTGTCCCCCATAAAAACATTATGAATGGAATGTATTACCATTTGGGTTAAAACAAGCACCTGGAATTTTTCAAAGATATATGAGTAAAAATTTAGAAGGATTAAAGGAAATATGTCTTGTATACATAGATGACATTTTGATCTTTAGTAATAGTTCCAAAGAAGACCATTTAAGGAAAGTAGCAATTGTACTTGAAAGATGTAAACAAAAAGGTTTAGTCCTAAGTAGAAAGAAAGCACAAATTGCAAAACAAGAAATTGAGTTTTTAGGAACAATAATAAAATCAAATGGGGAAATAGAATTACAAAAACATGTTTTAGAAAAATTACACTTATTTCCAAATAAAATAGAAGATAGAAAACAACTACAAAGGTTTCTTGGATGTCTAAATTACATATCTGAGTTAGGATATTTAAAAGGATGTGCTAAGGAAAAGAAGAAATTGCAAGAAAAAATAAGTACTAAAAAACAATGGTTTTGGGAAGATGAAGATAGTAAAATAGTTGAAAAAATAAAGCATATTTCAAAAAATTTACCAAAATTATATAATCCGACCTCTAATGACTATTTAATTATCGAAACTGATGCCTCCGAGGAAGTATGGTCAGGATGTATGAAATGTATACAAGGTAAAACGCAAAAAAGTGAAGAAATTAAAGGAACAGAGGTATACAACTTAAACAATGAAATCAGCTCTACGAGCAAAAGTACACATGATACTGATAAACTATTCATAGAAAAAGCAACAAATAAAAATCCCGAAATATTATGCAGATATATATCTGGAACGTTTTCCGAAACAGAAAAAAGGTATCCAATACATGAAAAAGAAACATTAGCATGTTTACGAACATTCAAAAAGTGGAGAATTGATCTGTTACCCAAGGAGTTTGAACTTAGAACGGATTCAACATATTTAACAGGATTCATTAGATATAAGTTACAAGCCAATTATAACCAAGGACGGTTAATAAGATGGCAGCTTGAATTAAGCAGATACCCAGCAAAAATAAAATATATAAAAAGTAGTAATAATATTATTGCAGATACATTAACAAGGGAGTTTGCAACAGGAAACAACTACTAATGGAAGGAGCAATAGCAACACTAAAGAACCAAGCGAAACAAATAAAAGGAAATATTGAAGCAAAAATTCGTGAATTACAAGAAATAGAAAAAGCTATACAATCGTTAGACGCAACATACAAACCATCAGAGTTTAGCATGCTAAGCGTGGTGGATGAACAAAAAACAAAAGTAGAAGTTCCCGCAGAAATTAAAATTCAGGAAACATCTTCATCAAAAAAGTATTATGTCATCTTCAACGGACCAGCCAAAGGAGCGATCTTTGACGAATGGCATAAAGCATCACTGTTTATCAACGGCCACAAAGGAATTATTCACAAGGCGTACAAAACTTTCGCAGAAGCAAAACTTGCAGTCGAAGAAAACAAGGCAATTTCTGAAGGCGAAGTTAAAGCTCAACCATTAAAATCAGCATTAGTCAGTCCAAAAACAACAATGGCAGATCAACCATCATCTTCAATGAAGAAAATTGGCAAAATAACAAGGCTCACACAGGTACCTACAAGACAGGAACATATCCAACTTAAGCAACTAAGTAAAAAAGATTTTCAGGAACATCTAGAAATGCTATACAAATGGACAGATGAAGACATGACAAAAATTTTCTATCCAACAGATAAAAGAATAACAGGACCCAAAGCAGTTATTATTAGTGGAGCAAGTCCATTAATGACGTACAAATTCTTCCAATATGGATTAATTGACACAATATACATCGACAAAAGCAACACAATACTTCAAGAATTCAGTCAAGGGATTCAACAAACAGTAAAAAATTATCGAAGATATTTTGGAAAGGATAGAGAAGTATACTTAAAAATATACAGCTCATATCCCTATTTTAATGAAAAAGACGAAGTACAAGTGCCAGCATATTCACTTATCTACATGGGAGTATCTAACGGAACGTATCCAATTCGTGACCAACCAGTTAAGGAAGAAAAAGGAAGTCATCAACTTATAAATGCCGGATTAGTCCATGGAGTTGTTTCTATGCTGCAACGATTAACCGAAGAATCAAAGATAAAGATAAATTACAAGAATGAAAACACAATGATTTATTCAAATTTTAAGGATAAAATTAGAAGTGATGAATTCAAAACATTTATGGACTTTGAAGACGACGTGATGAAAATCCAAGGAGTATTCAACAAATTATCTGTGGAAGAAAAACTCCAATTATGTGATACATTGAAGGTTTTCAAAGCACACAAATGTGACCACTGTATGGACCAGTCCAGTGAAGAAGAAACTGAAGAAGAAGACAAAAGAAGAATAATTGAAGGTTAGAAATTAGAGGAAGAAAATAAGAGAAGAAAATCATTAAAGGTTAGAAACTAGCAAGAAGAAAATAAAGGAAGAAGACAAAAGAAAAAGGTGTCGGCAAAGAAAATAAGTGGGAGTAATTATGTAACATTTTACTTTTAAATCGGAAGTGGAATCTAGAATAGGCCATTATGTAAACACCATTATGTAAATAGACTGTTCTGTAGGCCCTAAAATAAATCCTTATCACCTTAAGTGATCTGGATGAGTGGTGGAAGATATATTCCCCCGCCTATAAATAATGTAATCTACTTCAGTTGTAAGGTGTGCAAAAATTAATAAAAGAACTTTGTTTCTAAAATTTCTTCTCTCAATAAACAAAAAATCTTGAAGTTTTTTAACTTCTGAATAGGATTTTAATTAAAAAGAAATCAACAATATTACTACTACTAAGGAATTCAGATACCACCAGCAAGGAACTCCGAAGGTCAAGATAAGCCAAGACATAACAGGTATGTATGATTTAGATTTAGTTTCGAAGAATCCATTTTTACAATATCATATATTAGGAGTTTTAAATAAATCACGAATTGTTTCAGTACTCATAGATACATGAGCATCTATATCACATGTTCATCCAAAATATGCAGTAACTAGATCTGAAGCACCACCAGTTATTGTAGAAACTGTAAAAGGAGAAAAGATATGTAATGAGAAAACTACTATAGAACTTCTATTTCATGAAGAATTAAAATTCAATCTTACCATTTATATAGATGAATGCAATATAGGAGCTGATATACTATTAGGAATTGATTTTTTAGAACAATTAAACTATGAAATTCATTCACAGCACCTACAATTACAAGGAGTAAAAATTCCAAGAATAAAGCTACCTAGTTACGAAATGAATTTGCCACTATGAACTCATCAGTAGAAGAATTCGATAGGCATATACAATTATTAGAACAAGAAGAAACATTTGGAATATTTTCAGCACAATCAATCATTGAACATAAGATAGAGAAAACTAAGAAAGCAAGACTAGATCTTAAGGAAGGACAACACTTTAATACATCAATATTTGAAAAACTAAAACGAAAAAATATCGTTTATCACGGTTTATTCTCTCAAGAAGTACCAATAGATATAAAAAGTACTAGAGGAACTATTGTGATCCCTATAATTGATAGTGAACAAATAGCAGCCAGAATTGAAAAAATTAAAAATAAAGAAGACAGAAATAAAATAGGATATATTCAAATTGCTACCATACAAGTATTAATAAAATCAACTTTCAAAGAAGGAATTGATTCACCAATAGCCTTAATAGCCTACGATCGAAGAATAAAAGACATTCAAGATTCAGTTTTGGGTTTGACAATGGGAAATCTAGCATATAAAACATTGAAATTTAATTTAGGAATTAAATACGCTATTCCTTTATCTACAAAGAATTTAGATAACAGTATTTGTTTAGGATACAAATTTGCAAGAGAAAAATTAATGGAAGAAGGAGATCAACCATTTAGCTTAACATATATGGTAGAATATGCTCTAACAAATAGCCATCATAGTATAAGTTTTCTCGACCAAGAATCTATTTATTTAGAAGGAATAGTACAAGTTAAAAAATTACCAATAAAAAACATAACAATGGAAGGAACGAGTGATCAAATAAGACGATCGATATCAATGGAAGGAACGAGTGATCAAATTAGACGATCGATATCAATGGAAGGAACGAGTGATCAAATTAGACGATCGATATCATTTAGGCCTTCTTATCTAAAACAGCTACCTCTAGAACAGCCAAAAAATCTTATAAAACCTGAAAACAAAGAAGAAAACGAATATAAGAAGTTAGAAAATAAAATTTCAGATTTAACTAAATATTTAGAAGAAAAATTATGAATGATAATCAAGAAAAAAGTTGCGAAGAAATATCAAATTTAATTAAACATTACGAAGAAAGATTAAATTATTTAAGAACTACATCTCTTAGTACTAAAATGTATAAAATAAACAAAGAAATTATAAGAAAACTGATTAAAGAAGCTAAAGATTCGTGTACAACATGTAATTATCATACTAAAGAAAAAATTTCTAATACAAATCAAACATCCGCTGCCTCTGACCAATTTTTGGTATCAGAGCTGAGTAACGAAACTGGAGAAAATAGAGAAAATACAAGAGAAATTACAAAGAATTAATAAGGAAATTGAACATAATAAAGCTATTTTAGCCTACGCACAATTTCTAAGGCTTCAATCTTATGCCCCAGATATAATAGAATTTAAAATAAATATATTAGAAAGACGAAAAACTGATTTCGAACATGAATTGCATAAGCAAAATGTTGGATAAGGATGAAGATGAAGGCACTAAAGAAAGTTTGATAAGGGAGGTTTTGATGCATTCCAAAACTTCGTAAAATTGGCTAAGTATGGAGTAACTTAGCTGATAAACTTATCAAGGAATTTTGACTAAGTAATGAAGACATCAGAAGAGTCAAAGTTTCAAGGTCCAAGACTTCTGATCTGCTGAAGTAAAGTTATCAGACTAGTGAAGATCAGCCGACTCAAATCAGATTTGTTCAAGTTTGAGATCAGCCGAGTTCACCATCAGACGTATACTTCTGTCAGCCAAGTGAAGAAGATCATGAAGTGTTCCCAACGGTAATAAATGCCCCTTGGTGTAATAAATGCTGAAGTACGAGGATATTTAAGACAAATGATTGAAGAAAAGCTTCGCATCAGCCGAGTGCATTTAATGCTGCATTTAATGCTGCCTGCAGAATAGTACTGTTTACAGTACGGACAGACTGCAAAAGAGCCGTTCGCGGATTTTAAGGACCAGTACTCGAGGAATTTGAATCCTGTCTCTCTTCAACGGACATTTTTCAATCCTCAAGTATAAATAGCTGCAAGAGACGAAGAAGAAATAAGCAACACACTTTCTGAGAGAAATTTCCGAAGCAAAATTCTTTAAGTCTCAAGAACAGCTCACTCATCAGCTGAGTCATTTGTTGACGAAAGCAGAGTTGAAGAATCAAGAAAAATACATCTTCTGAGTGATTTTGTAACCAAGAGTGTTGTGCGGAGTTGTGATCCATCTTTGTGAGTGATCAAACTTCAGAGGATAGGTTTTCTGTGTGATTTCCTATTGCGAACTTGTGGTCGTTTCATTTGTTGTTCGACGCAAGCAGAGTATACTGTAAACTTTGTGATTATAGTATAACCCAAGATCTGAGTGACTTGGAAGAGTGGACTAAAGGATATTTAAATCCATATAACCACTATAAAAATTGACTGTGTTTTTTTTACATTGCTTTTAAACTTGCATATTTTCTGTTTGCATAAAAACACGTTAAGTTAACTGTTTGAAAAGAAGTTAAAAGGAGTTTATAAAACTGGGGAAACATTTTTCAAACTGCTAAGATTACTTGTGAAAAACACTTTGAAAATCCGCTGCAAGTACTCTAAGTATTAAAACTGATTTCTGCAAAATCAGCTACGTAACTATCAGACGAGTGGTCAACAAGACTGTTCAAAGATTTGTTCGCGAACAGAATTGTAACTTACTAATCTGATCAGCTTAGTCTGTTCAGTAAGAGTAAAGTTTTAAAGTTAAATTTGAAGAAAATTTTTAAAGAGGTTTATTCACCCCCCCCCCTCTAAACCTCTTCTGACCACTTGGGACCAACAAGTGGTATCAGAGCAGGTGGTTCATTAGAATCAGCTGCCTGATCAACGAGCTTGATCCGAGTGTTTTTCAAAGGTTTTCAAAACTTTTCAAAAGAGCATCTTTTTGAAAAATAAAAACTTTTTGAAAAATGGATTGTATCAGCCATGTTCCCCACATTGCTGGTATGTCCTTTGAGGACTGGAAAATCAGAATGGAGATTTTCCTTGCTGCCTATAATGACAACATGCATACATGTATCATTAAAGGTCCATTCAAATTCACCAAGACCATCATCGTAGATGAAGCTCAAATAGTGGTGGAAAAAGACTTAACAGAAATGACAGCAGAAGAAATAAAGCTGTTCAACCTGGACAAAGTCGGAAGATTCATCATGACCAAAGCCCTGGATAATGATCGGTTTGACAAAGTCAAGCATTGCAAAACTGCAAAGGAGATGTGGGATAAGGTTCGTGACATGAGTGAAGGCAATGATGCCATTAAAGAGCATCAGCTCAGTGTTGCCTTGGAGAAGCTGGACAACTTCAAGATGAAGTCTGGAGAAACCATTGATCAGATGGACACCAGATTCACCAGAACTCTGAATGAAGTTTTGAAGCTGGGAAAGACTTTCACTGACAAAGAAATCACTGTCAGAGTACTGAAGGCTCTACCTCCCAAGTTCAACATGAAGGTGACAGCAATGGAAGAATCAAGAGATCTGGGCAAGATTTCTCTTACAGAGCTGTTCTCCGTACTCAAGGCGTATGAGTATAAACTGCCAAGGATGGGAATTGAAGAAACCTCAACTTCAGGACCCACAGCTGCACTTGTTGCTGCTGAAAACACCAGAAGACCAGCACAGAAAAGCAAAGAAGTGGACTCATCTGATGAAGCCACTCTACTCAACAAAAAGGAGTACACTGCTGGAGATGTAGCATTATTGATGAACAACTTCAAGAAGTTCTATAAGAGAAAGATGAAAAACAAATACAATCATGCTGCTTCTACTTCTAAACCTAACTTTTCTTCTCAGGATAAAGAGGATTATAAATCAAAACTAATGTGTTACAACTGCAGGAAATTGGGACACTTCATAAGAGACTGTCCATATCCAAAAGCAGAGAAGTACACTGAGGAAGAGAAGAAAATGAGAAAAGAAAGAAAGCATCAGAGAGCCAAGGCAATGATGGCTGAAGCAGAAAAGCCAGCTGCCGTCTACTCATCTGATTCAGACTCAGACTCGTCTGATGAAGAATCGTCTGATGAAGAAAAACCTGCTCTCCTGTGCCTGATGGCAAAGGAATCTGATGACTCTGAGGATGAGGTAACTCCTCAAGAAAATGAACTGTTTAATTCTCTAGAGCAAATGATGTTGAATAATACTACTATTGCTGGAGAGTTTGTTAAGCTTAAGGAAGAGATGAACTTGCTAAAAGAGCAAAATAGTTCACTGAAACTTTTAGCTGAAAAGCCAAAAGAATCAGCTGAATATAAACAGCTTGAGCAAGAGCATGAATCTCTGAAAGCTGAATGTGAGGTATATAAAGGAAAAATCATGGAACTTGAGAAAATCATTGAGTCTCATGATAAGTCAACTGTTGCATCCATGCATACACCTAAGAAACAGGAGACACCTTTAGAAAAGGATAAACTAGAGTTGAACCATACTGAAAAATTCATATCAGCTGACAACAGTAAGGTCATTCTGTATGTTCAAACTTCTAAACCTACCTCATCTGAGAATGTGTTAAAGGAGAAGAAATCTCCTAAGGCTAAAAAGAGCAAAGAGCCTAGTGTAGGAAATCAGACTAGTAAGACCAAACAGCAGAGTCCTAAGAAGTCTGCTGATAAAGCTAAAGTCAATCAGACTAGTGGTAAAACTAAGTCAAAATCAAATGAGCAAGCATCTAGTAAACCAAAGAAGCATAAGAACAAGAAAATTCAAAATGCTTGGTATGGAAATGAGTCATATTATGTGCAACCTGCTGCATATCATCCTATGTATCATGCACCTCAATTTCCTAGTTACTATGCACCTTACCCTGCTCACCCAATGCATGCATATCCTGCATATCATGCACCTTACCCTGCTTATGAACATTATTCATATCATACTGATCATCAACATGACTTATCTGATAACTATGATAAAAATGAAACTGTTCATGCTCCTAAAACTCAGAAACCTAAGAAGCCTAAGACTTCAACATCTTGGGTTGTCAAGGGTGGAACTAATCCTTCAGGACCCTCTCAATAAGGGTACCTAAAACAATTTCATTTTTGTTTTGTAGGTTAGGATTAGGAGTAGGAGTAAAGTAGAGAAGATTTGGTACTTGGACAGTGGTTGTTCAAGGCACATGTGTGGAAACATACATGAGTTGACTGATGCAGTTGCTGTGGATGGTCCAAAAGTCACTTTTGGAGACAGCAAAGAAGGCAAGATTAAAGCTAAAGGAAGATTAATCAAGGGAAACATAGAGATATCTGACGTCTCCTATGTTAAAGGCCTGAAATATAATCTGCTGAGCATAAGTCAATTTTGTGACAAGGGATATTCAGTCATCTTCTCAACAGATAAGTGCTACGTTGAACAAATTGGTACAAAGAAGGTAATTTTATCTGGAAGACGACAAGGAAATATCTACATAGTTGACTGGAATTCTGTTGACAAGAATTCAAGTGTTTGTTTGGTGGTATCTGCACCAAGTGAAGTCAGTTGGCTATGGCACAAGAGGATGAATCATTTAAACTTCAAGACCATAAACAGATTAATCAAGAATGATCTGGTAGAAGGGATTCCAAAAGCAGTCATGAGCAAAGACAAGCTCTGTGATGCATGTCAGAAGGGTAAACAAATCAAGTCATCATTCAAAGAAAAGAAGCACCAATCTTCTGGAAGAATATTGGAGCTGTTGCATATGGACTTATTTGGACCCATTGATCCAGTCAGCAATGGTGGAAAGAAATACTGCCTAGCTGTTGTGGATGATTATTCAAGATATACTTGGGTGATTTTCATGAAGAAGAAAAGTGAAACCAAGGAACATCTTACAAATCTGATGGAACTGATCCAGAATGAGAAGAGTATCAAAATATTGAAGATCAGATCAGATAGAGGGACAGAGTTTACAAACTCTACTGTTGAAGAGTATTGTAACATGAAGGGAATACATCATGAGTATTCTGCTGCAAGAACCCCTCAACAGAATGGTGTTGCTGAAAGGAGAAACAGAACACTAAAAGAAGCTGTCAGAACCATGATAGCTGAAGCTAAGCTGCCACAAAGATTTTGGGCAGAAGCAACAAATACAGCATGCTTTACCCAAAACAGATGTATGATCAACAAAAATCAGAACAAGACTCCATATGAAGTTTGGAACAATAGAAAACCAAACATTCATTACTTTAAGATTTTTGGTTGTAAATGTTTTGTATTGAATAATGGGAAAAATCACCTTACTGCATTTGCAGAAAAGGCTGATGAAGCTGTTTTTGTAGGATACTCTACTGTTAGTAAGGCTTATAGAGTTTTTAACAAAAGAACATTACTAATAGAAGAATCTATCCATGTAGTATTTGATGAGCCAAGTCAATCTTCTGAAAAGAATCAAAGTGTAAATCAAGATCTGTCTGCTGATTTACAGAAGTTAGACGTTGGAAGAAATGAAGAATATGTTCCCATCATACTACCTAATCTAAGTTCAGCTGCTAACTCAAGTGCTGTTCATAATCACAGTGCTGATTGTCTAACAGACGAGTTGCAAACAGCTGACAGACCAGAGACTGTTCAACAGACGGCAAATGTTCAACAGACTACTACTGGAACTCCAACAGTAGTGTTGCAAGATCAAGACAGAGGACAACATCCTGATTTGCAACCTGATCTCAGATGGCTCAAGAATCACCCTCCTGAGTTAGTCATTGGTGATCCTTTAGATAGAGTGAAAACAAGAAGAGCAGCTGCACAAGATGCTATGTTTGTCACATTCCTATCTCAAATAGAGCCTAAACAAATTGAAGAAGCTCTAAATGACTCCTTCTGGATAGAAGCTATGCAAGAAGAGTTGAATCAATTTGAAAGAAATGAAGTCTGGTACTTAGTTCCTAGACCAAGTCATCAAAGAGTAATTGACACTAAGTGGGTATTCAGAAATAAGATGAATGAAGATGGTGTTGTCACCAGAAACAAAGCAAGACTAGTGGCCAAGGGTTATTGTCAAGAAGAAGGAATTGACTTTGATGAAACTTTTGCACCAGTAGCAAGACTTGAAGCAATCAGACTGTTTCTTGCCTATGCTGCTTACAAGAACTTCACTGTCTATCAGATGGATGTGAAGTCTGCTTTTCTCAATGGAGAATTGCAAGAAGAAGTGTATGTTGAACAACCTCCTGGATTTGAAGTCTATCAAGAAGAGGACAAAGTATATCGTCTGAAGAAAGCCCTTTATGGACTGAAACAGGCTCCAAGAGCATGGTATGATACCCTATCTGATTTTCTTTTAATTAAAGGATTTCGTAAAGGTAAGGTAGATAAAACCTTGTTCACAATTGAATGGGAAAATCATATATTACTTGTGCAAATATATGTGGACGATATTATTTTTGGTTCAACTAACCAACAGATGTGTGATAAGTTCTCCAAGCTGATGCAGAATAAGTTTGAAATGAGCATGATGGGTGAACTTAATTACTTTCTTGGATTGCAAGTTAGACAGTTGCCTGATGGAATATTCATCAGCCAAGCAAAGTACACAAGAGATCTGTTCAAGAAATTTGGTATGGAAACTAGCTCAACAGCTACCATTCCTATGTCTACAAATCTTCGTTTGGATAAAGATGAAGATGGCAAATCAGTAGACATCACCAAATACCGAGGCATTATTGGTTCATTGTTGTATCTAACAGCAAGCAGACCTGATATAATGTACTCAGTTGGAGTCTGTGCAAGATTTCAATCAAACCCCAAAGAATCTCATCTCTTAGCTGCCAAGAGGATATTGAAGTATGTTAAAGGCACTCAAGAATTGGGATTGTGGTATCCTAGAGAATCTGGATTTGAACTAGTTGGCTATTCAGATTCAGACCTTGCTGGCTGCAAGATTGACAGAAAGAGCACAACAGGTGCCTGTCAGTTCTTGGGCAGTCGTCTGATCTCATGGATGAGTAAGAAGCAAACCTCAGTTTCTATATCTACTGCTGAAGCTGAATATATAGCTGCTGGAGCCTGCTGTGCACAGATACTTTGGTTGAAGCATCAACTAGAAGACTACAACATCAAGATCAGTGGAATTCCAATCTACTGTGACAATACAAGTGCAATTTCTCTTACTCAGAACACTACAAGTCATTCAAGGACTAAGCATATTGAGATCAAGCATCATTTCATTAGAGATCATGTGGAAAAAGGCAATGTAATGATTGAGTATGTTCATACTGATAATCAGATTGCTGACATCTTCACCAAACCTCTAAGTGAAGTAAGGTTCTCAACTCTAAGAGCTGAGTTAGGATTACTTAATTTGGAAGCATAAGCTGAGGGGGAACTCATCAGAAGACTGGAGTTCAACAGCTTAGTAATTCGTCATTATCTTCAAGGATTAACTCTCAACAGACTAGTTAACTTATGAACTCTTAAACTCAGGGGGAACGTGTAAGACTAGCGGTACTTCTGAATTAAAGATGAAATTTGTTAATGTCAGTTAGTTGAAGTTATGTTTTCATCAGAAGACTCAACTATTGAGGATTGAAGTTATTTTATCTAGCTGGATTGACAAACAGCTGAGGAAGGTTATCAGCTATTGGCATTCTCTGATAACAGCATTGTCATCAGGACAGTAGTCCATCAGATAAGTGTTTATTATACTCATCTGATTACTTAAATAAAAGCGAACTATTTAAAAACGTTTTATCCAAAACACGCTTTTACAAGTAAACTGTCGGGCGGTACATATTCCCGCTCCTCACTAAAATATCTTTTGAATTTGAAAGGTCGTAACTGACGCCGCACGATCAGCACTGACAGAAAAACGGATCTAACGGTTGGCAGATATCACGGAAACCGAAAAACCCCAACTCTATAAATCCTCATCTGATCAGTCGAGTAGCTCTTTACGCACCCTAAACTTTCAAAAGCAATTGTGAGAAAAACTTAAACAAGTTTTCTGCAAAAATCCTTTCCTTTTCACTAACTTTCAACAGATTGAAATGGCTGCTGAAGGAATGTTCTTAGATTATGAGTCCTATTATCAGTCTGGTACAAGTTTGATGAAAGAATTGTTGGAGAAATTCAAATCGGCACAGTTGGTAAATTTCATGGAGTACAATGAAGGAATAATCTGGACTGACCAGGTTATGGAGTATTATGGAACGGCAAAGGCTGACTACAACAAACTAGAAATCAAAGCGAAAGTGGGTGACAAATCTGTTGTCATCACTCCACAAGTTCTTCATGAACAGTTTGGTTTGCCCAAGTCTGGAAGACACGAAGTTACCGTACTGACTGAGGAGAAGCACCAACAGTTTTGGGCGATCTGCGCCAAGGAAGGAGAAATGTTGTCTGGCAACATTAAAAAGAAACAGCTGAAGGATGAATATCAGCGGATGGCTGATATGGTCTCGAAGCTGATTGAGAACTGTACTTTTTCTCTAGATGCTGTTACAATGAAGCGTTTCAGCATCATGGCTGCCGTATACTATGGGCTAGAGGTAAACTGGTCCATTATAATTTGGTATATACTTGCTGATTTTCTGGAAGTGAAGAAGGGAAAAGGCCCTTACACCAACCACAGAATCACTTTAAGTTACCTCTTATCAAAGTTGGGCTGTGTCATGACAAATGGGAAAGAAATTCACAAGTCCAAAGCAATGAACAAGTATCTACCTGTTCAGAAGAGGAAGGCTGATGAGCCTGAACGAGAAGAAGTTGAGGAACCAAAGGAGGTTCCTGCCAAAAGGCAAAAGAGATTAGTCAAAACAGCAAGTTTGGCTGTTGAGACTAAAAGGAAGAGGGCTGCTGATGAGCCCAAGAAGAAAGAATCTAAGCAGATGGAGAGAGTGACTTCTGCTGAAGCCACTAAGATTGTTGAGAACATTATTGCTGATGTAAGGACTGGATCCCCTGCATCACCGTCAAGAACTCCATCAGCAGAGAGGCCTGCTGAGGATATTTCTCAAAGGACAAGAAGTCAACTGAGAAGTACAGCTGCTACCACTTACCGTGAAGGTAGAACAAAGAAGTCTGCTAGAAAGCAGATGACATTCATTGAAAAACCTACTGATCTGGAAAATGTAGCTAGGGAGGATCCTGAAGCTGCTCAAAGGCCTATTGAAACAGTTGAGACTGTTGAGACTGACAAAGCTGATGAGCAACAGCCAAGTCAAGTCACTTCAACAGCTGAGGTTGCTCAACCTCAAGAAGATCCAGATGTTCAAATCATCCATCCTATAGCTGCTGCTCCCATATCATCTGCTGGACCAGCTCCTGTTGATAAAGGCAAAAGAAAGATAGTGATTAAGAGAAAGAAAATCACTAAAGCTGACAAAAGAGCAAGGGAAGAAGCTGAACGGAGGAAGCAGGATGAGCTTGAAGAGAAGAAAGCACTTGAGCTGAGCAAAGCTCAAGAAGCAAAGGATGAAGCCAGAAGACGCATGTCTGCAGAAGAAAGAAAAGCTGCTGAGGATGCTGAAATGGCTGCGGTGATTGAATTGAGTAAAGTTGATGCCTATGGACCTGTCCATGGAGGTGGCATCAAGATTGGAGAAGGTAAGACTGAAGAGGACAAAAAGAAAATATTGTTGCCTGCCCCCAAAACCAAGTCAAAAGACAAATTTGAAGTCAGAAAAGCATTTGAGATAGTCTATGCTGATAAGGAGCTGTTCAAGAAGTTTGAAAAGTCCTTGGCTTACTATGATCAGAAGCTTATGTTGATGACTCTGTTCAACCAAGAAAAGCCAAGATATATTAGTTGGAGAGACAACAGGCTGAACAAGTCAATTACTGAACTTCAAGATATGAAGGAGTTAGCTGATGAAGAACGATGGGTTCTAAGTTGGCTGAAGACAAACTCCATCCAAAAGGCTCTTGATCCAAGCTATGTGAGAGATATCATGCATAGCTATGCAAAAGGCTTTGCATTGGAGGAAGCCAAGAAAATCAAGAGCACCTTGCCTGAAAAGAAGAAGAAGTCTGAAGATGCTGAGGAAAGAGCAATTAAGTTTGCTGTTATGGCTGCCCTGAAGAGATGGGCTAAAAAGTCAAAGTATCAGCAAGGCTGTTCAAGTGATTTGCCACTACTGCCTAGTGTCCAGCAAATCATTTTTGGCAAGGAAGTGCAACCGTTCTATGAAGTGCCAAAGGGGAATAATGCTTTTGTTAACCCCTGGATCATTGTGAGGCAAATCAGACAAACCACTTGCTTCAATGATGATGGCACTATCACCAACTTAGTCTATGATGATGTTACTGATGAGCCTAAAGCTGCGGACAAGCCTGATGTCAAGTCTGCTGATCAGACTGAAGACAAGCCTGCTGATCAAATTGCTGATAAGTCTGCTGATCAGACTGAAGACAAGTCTGCTGAAAAGGCTGCTGATGATCCCCTGGCCATTGAGTGGAAGGCTACGGACTCTGGAAATCATCAAGACGAAAAGATGGAAGATATTCCTGTCCACCAGGAAATTGATGAAAGGGATGTAGCTGCTGCTTCTGCTTCATCAGGTGATAAGCACTCATCACTGATGGAAGCAATCCAGATGCTGATGGAAAACCAACTTAAGGAACTGGAAGACAAGCACAAGCAACAGCTATTAAAGGTTAAGGAGGAGCTGAAAGCAGAGTTGGCAGAAACCAACAGAATTCAGCTGGAAACTGTTCAAGGATCAACAGAAGAAATCATCAAAAAGGAGATCAACAGTATTCCAATTCCTCAAGATCATTCATTGCAGTTAGTGCACAGTTTGAGAGAGCTGAACCAGAACGTGGAAGATGTGAAGGGTGATGTGAATCATCTTCACACTGCTTTAAAATCAGCTGAGCACAAGATTGCTGACTTAACTGCAACCTTCATTAAAGTCAGTCATGAAGAGAAGGAAATCAATCTGGGAATGTTGCAAGAAGTTGCAAAGGCTGCACAGGAAGTTCAAAATGAAATTGCAACTATCAATCTCAACATTGACTACTTCAATGATAAGACTGATGTCATCAGCACTGACCTTCATCATCTGACAGCTAGTCATGACGTGGTTAATCAGAATCTAAAGGCTTTGTGTGCTGGAGTGAAGATTCCAACAGTTGCTCTCAACCCTACTGTTGAACCTTCTAATGTCATCAGAGTTGATGATGACAAAAAGGGGGAAGATAAAAGGGAAGAACCAGCTAAGGAAACTGCTGCTGAAGAACCAGCAAAGGAATCTGCTGCTGAAGAATCAACTAAGGAAGAAACTGCTGCTGCAACCATTCAAGCCAAGGAAACTGAAGACACTACTGACAAAGCTGAAGTGCTTGGAAAGGTAGAAGAAGAAGAAAAGATAGAAGAAGAAGATACCAAGTACAAAAACACTGAATCTGCCAGGAAAGCCATGGAAGCCTTGAAAGCTCTACAAGAGCAAGAACTTAAGGAGAAGATGGAAGCTGCCAAAGCAATTCTGGAAGAAGAAGTTGATGAAGAAGATGATGATGAAGAATCATCATATGAATATGAAGAAGTGCTCGAATCTGATGAAGAAGCTGATAGTTAGAAATTGCAAAATCCATTGTAATCAGTTTATTTTTTTCAGAAATCTCATCTGATGAACTTGTACATGTAACTCATTTTCAATATTAATGAAAAGTCAAGTTCAATCCAATAAACTTTTTCTATCTCAGAAAATTTTGAGGATTTCAATCTTTAGTTTAGGTATTCAACAGGTACTAAGCTGAAGTTTTGTCATCATCAAAAAGGGGGAAATTGTTGGATAAGGATGAAGATGAAGGCACTAAAGAAAGTTTGATAAGGGAGGTTTTGATGCATTCCAAAACTTCGTAAAATTGGCTAAGTATGGAGTAACTTAGCTGATAAACTTATCAAGGAATTTTGACTAAGTAATGAAGACATCAGAAGAGTCAAAGTTTCAAGGTCCAAGACTTCTGATCTGCTGAAGTAAAGTTATCAGACTAGTGAAGATCAGCCGACTCAAATCAGATTTGTTCAAGTTTGAGATCAGCCGAGTTCACCATCAGACGTATACTTCTGTCAGCCAAGTGAAGAAGATCATGAAGTGTTCCCAACGGTAATAAATGCCCCTTGGTGTAATAAATGCTGAAGTACGAGGATATTTAAGACAAATGATTGAAGAAAAGCTTCGCATCAGCCGAGTGCATTTAATGCTGCATTTAATGCTGCCTGCAGAATAGTACTGTTTACAGTACGGACAGACTGCAAAAGAGCCGTTCGCGGATTTTAAGGACCAGTACTCGAGGAATTTGAATCCTGTCTCTCTTCAACGGACATTTTTCAATCCTCAAGTATAAATAGCTGCAAGAGACGAAGAAGAAATAAGCAACACACTTTCTGAGAGAAATTTCCGAAGCAAAATTCTTTAAGTCTCAAGAACAGCTCACTCATCAGCTGAGTCATTTGTTGACGAAAGCAGAGTTGAAGAATCAAGAAAAATACATCTTCTGAGTGATTTTGTAACCAAGAGTGTTGTGCGGAGTTGTGATCCATCTTTGTGAGTGATCAAACTTCAGAGGATAGGTTTTCTGTGTGATTTCCTATTGCGAACTTGTGGTCGTTTCATTTGTTGTTCGACGCAAGCAGAGTATACTGTAAACTTTGTGATTATAGTATAACCCAAGATCTGAGTGACTTGGAAGAGTGGACTAAAGGATATTTAAATCCATATAACCACTATAAAAATTGACTGTGTTTTTTTTACATTGCTTTTAAACTTGCATATTTTCTGTTTGCATAAAAACACGTTAAGTTAACTGTTTGAAAAGAAGTTAAAAGGAGTTTATAAAACTGGGGAAACATTTTTCAAACTGCTAAGATTACTTGTGAAAAACACTTTGAAAATCCGCTGCAAGTACTCTAAGTATTAAAACTGATTTCTGCAAAATCAGCTACGTAACTATCAGACGAGTGGTCAACAAGACTGTTCAAAGATTTGTTCGCGAACAGAATTGTAACTTACTAATCTGATCAGCTTAGTCTGTTCAGTAAGAGTAAAGTTTTAAAGTTAAATTTGAAGAAAATTTTTAAAGAGGTTTATTCACCCCCCCCCCCTCTAAACCTCTTCTGACCACTTGGGACCAACACAAAAATTAATATATCATATAGAAGGTAAAATAACAAACAAAGAATACTAAAATGAAGAATAAGAAAATAAAAGGCAATATTGCAAATACCACTCCTACAGTAAAAGGCCCCTGGAGGTCATTTTTAGAATTTAAACTTTCCAAAAGGTCAATTTTAAAATCCACTCTATTAAAACTGATTTTTTACGATAAATTAACAATAAAAAGTTAATAATAAAATAAAATGTCCTTTTACTAGCTCATGCTATGATATACGGATAGTTCAAAAAAAATATAAAATATTGTATTGAATATATGGATAATAAAAATAAAAAAATAGATACATATCAAATACACTAGTTTGACATCAAGATACTTCGGGAAGCTTTTTTTGTAATATTATGGATTAAATTTAAATTATAATAAAATAATAAAATCTCTAGGACTAAACATAAACGGCTAATAATACTACTCAGTCTCTTATTTAAGTCTCTCTCATTGGTCATAAAATTTAAAAATGAATTTATTCCATTGTTAAGAATGAATTATGTTTGATTTTATAGTTATATAACTTTTGTTTATATTAAATTGAATTATCTTTTCTTCTATAGTTTGAATTGAAAGATCTAGTTGCTTATGTGTAAATTTACATTATTTTTTTACATTCATATCCATGCTATATCGTATTCAATAAATTTCAAAATTTTATATCATCATATCCATATCGTACTGTATGCGTATATGTATCCGTGCAACATAACCCTCGTGTTATCATTTCCTCTTTCTTTCTAGGAGTGACATATGAGTGGGTTTGAACTAGTTTCATCGAAAACATAGGGTACTTTTGGTGCCACAACTATTACTCGTCGGCATTTCGACCTCGTATTTTTTTTTACTGGCAAGTTTGGTTCCACAACTTCAATATTAGTGGCAATTTTTGTGTCAATTGAGGTCCAGTTCCAAAATTGGCCTGAAATCTCCATTGTGCGGGCCAATTTTTATGTCATGTGGCTCACACGTGGGGATTTCGGGCCAATTTTGAAATTGGGCATCGATTGACACCAAAATTGTCATCGATGTTGAAGTTATGACATCAAATGCGTCAACCCGAAAAGATACAAGGTAGAAATGCCAACAAGCTATAATATGGCACAATAAATGCAATAATCCCCATATTAATGTTTACCAATGAATATTTTGATCTATATAATCATATTAATAATATGCAAGAAAAAAAATCTTAAAACATTTAAATGAAATAAAACTATCTTATTTCATCATAGCATAAAGACATGAATTTCAATTTCAGGAAAAAAAATGGTTTATAAATTAGTGTCTAACATGTATTTTTTCCTCTCTCTTAGTCTACTTCTTGTTGTGGTGAATTTTTCTTATCTACTTAAGTATGAAATGTGATTGATGTTATATGTTAAGATTCAACAATGACGGAACTAGAGAATTTTGGTTTGGGGGGCGAGATTTTTTTTAATAAGTCAATAAATTTTTTATGTTGTGATAAAATGACAACTAACAGAGAATAAAGTAACATTGTATTTTTATTCAATAAAATGTGAAAAAATAAACTAGTAAAAAATTTATCATATAGATTAACATAGGGATTATTACATTTTGGGTGTCACAATTATAGCTTGCTGGCATTTTTGCCCCGTATCTTTTCGGGAACGCATATTTGGTGTTACAACTTTAACATCGGTGGCAATTTTGGTGTCAGTTGAGGTCCAATTCCAAAATTGGCCCGAAATCCTCCACGTGTAGGCCACATGACATGATAATTGGCCCGCACAAAGAGGATTTCGGGCCAATTTTGGAATTGGATATCAATTAGCACCAAAATTGCCACTGATGTCGAAGTTGTGGCACCAAATGTGTCAACCCGAAAAAATACGAGGTAGAAACACCAACGAGCTATAGTTATAATCCCAATAAAAAAGTAAGAGTTAAAGTGTAGGAATAGTGAGAATATACACACAAATATAATTTGTCCCATTTTTTTGTGCTTAATTATTAAATAATTCTAGAAAAGGTTTTTCTTTTCTTTTTTAAATGGTTTTCTTTAGACTAACGGCATCTCTAATCGTTAGGCGGAGAGGGATGGGGATTTTGAGGGGGAAAAGAATTGTGGTTTCAATAGTGGGGGAAAGTGGGGAGGGGAAGGAGAGTGGGAGGGGGAATGAGAGACAAAGGGCAAAAGCTTGCCCTCTGGCCATCTTCAATGGTAAGGAGAAGGGGGATGGGGATTTTTGGGTTTTTCTAGAATTATGGTCTTCAATGGTGGTGGGGGGGGAGGAGAGTGGGAGTGGGAGTGGGAAAGAAAGGGCAAAAGCTTGCCCCTCCTTTACCCCTCGGCTCTCACACGCTACATTTTTTTTTTCGTTTTTTGTACATTTGGTGGTTTTTATTTTTATAAATTTTGTGTATGGATTAATAACTTTTATATTTTAAAAAATTAAATCTTTACAGGAATTAGATTTAATTAGATATTTTAAATTTGTATTTTAATTTAGTTAAAATGTACAAATGAATCAAATTATAATTTTTTTTATCAAATAAATGAACTTTAAAATGATTAAAACTCGAGTATAACTTGATATATATAAGTGATTGTGATTTTTTTTATAATAATAATAATTATTATTATTATTGCTACTACTAATATTATTATTACTATTATTAATATTAAAATATAATATTTTATATAAGTACGATTTAATTTAACAAAATTACATATTAAAAAAGTTAAACTTCATAATAGAACACTTAAAATATTTAAACAAATAAGAATACATACTAAAAATCATCGACCGTGCCTTTCCCACAGATGGACAATTAAGTCGTCCCGAAGTTTACGATTGGCTACTACCGATTGTATTGATTGATGGCGCATCATATAATTCACCACATCTTGGATTAATCTCTCGCGTTGGTCCTGGATAAATATTAGCACGGGCTCTACGAGATGTGGAAATGTTTGTATCTTCGTCTTCAGACTCGGCATCATCGTATTCATGATGTTCGACCTCCACCATCATATTGTGAAGTAATACACAAGTAAGCATAATATCGCTTAAGTCCTCTGTATGCCATCCTCTTCCTGGCTGACTGACCATGACGAAACGAGCTTGCAGAATTTCGAAAGCTCGTTCAACATCCTTGCGATAAGATTCTTATTATTGTTACTATTATTATTATCTTTATCTTTCACATTATTATTATTATTATTATTGTTATTATTATTATTATTATTTTTGTATTATTATTATTAACATTTTTGTATTTTTATTATTATTTTATTTTATAATGATAATTTTTGTATTATTATTATTATTATTATTATTATATAATTATTTTTGTATTATTATTGTTGTTATTTATTATTTTTATATTTTTGTATTTTTATTATTGTTATTATTATTTTACTATTATTATTCTATGTCCCAAACTGATGAACACGATTATTGAGTGGGAGGGGGAGGGGGAGTGGAAGTGGGAGGGGGCATTTTTGCCCCAACTGTTGGAGATGGCCAGACACCCTCCCCCCTCTCACAATTGGAGATGACCTAAAAGACAAGTGTCATACATAAAATTTTGATCTTACTCTCAAAACATCTACCATCACACTTTTGTTACTAGCTAGGTACATCTTATACATGCTAATACCGAGTTACATCTTTTCATATAGTTTTATAGACCAAACAATCATAATTACGTGATGAAATTCTTTAGTCCAAGAAGATTCAGTTTATTTTCGAGTCTTTTGTTACTTTATTTGCTTCGACTTAATTTGTAATAAAAACTTATATGTAATTTATAATTCAGTGGCTGACGCCTGACTGCATTTTCCTCAAAAAAAAAAAAAAAAAAAAAAAAAAAAGGAGTAGCAGACAGCATCTAAGAACAATCCAATTACTCACATATAGTCAGTCATATACACATCAAAATAAAATGCACTAAATTAAAGAAAAGCAAGAAGCGAAAATGTGTCAGTATTTTACCATAAATCTGAAATCTAAAACTTTCTTGGTCTTTTAGACTGGGCTGGCGATGATGGAGCTTCTGATGATCTCCCAGGTCCCTGCACGACCAATTTACGTGTCGCTATATTAGCCAGAGACGAGATGAACCGTAGCAAATATAAATACGAAAATGAGAATTAGGGCCGAGTATACCTTCCGTTTCTGATCCCTTTTGCCAAATCTGTCCCCTGAAATTCAAGAATCAAATCTATATAACAAACCTACTAGATATTCAGATACCTAAGAAAAAACAAACATAGTAGGTAGAACAAAGAGTTTAAATAATTGTTGTCACATAATTACCTCCAAAAATTAATGAATCAGGGGTAAATGTTCGATCAAGATCTGCAGCTCGTAATGGTCGCTGTTCAATACAATAACATGATATACATGTGAAGCCAGGGAAATAAAAGACATACACAATAAGTTAAGGGGCAACATTAGACCATATAATCTGCCTTAGTTTCTATTTTATTTTATTTTTAATTTTAACCTACCTTAGTTGGTGTACCAGGAGTTTCACTATATGAACCATCACGATATGATGACCCTTCTGCCTCCTTGTGTTGGAACTGGGAAATCAGAAAGTAATAATCATGAACAGCAGAAGGAAAATGAATGTAAAAATCTATATCCTCAAAATTATTTCCGAGTGAAATTTGAGGATTATTAAGATATTCGGCAGTGTAATATTAGGAGCAAGTCTGGGGAAAAAACTCAAAACACACCAAAGAACAATGTAATAGTAGTAATTAGTAAAACAAAAAATGAACTTTAAACAACCTGTTTCTGAAGATTAAATAGCGTTAATATTTCCAATCTCAGTTCAAGATGCTCTGAGCAAACCGCCTTTGTGGGAACTTTTGGTTTTAAATTCACCTGTGAAACATAATGTATATCTGCTTAAGTTAACAACTAGTTTACGGTGAAAAAGAGAACAAAAAACTTATAGCTATTCTTTACATTAATGCTCATCAATAGGTTGAAGAGATCATCAACAAAATGAGATTAAAATGAAATAATCAGAAGGTAAAACGAATATGAATGGAGTATAAAACACTAAGTATCTTTCAAATAATCATGAAATTAGCAACATTAAATGCTAACATGTACAAAACAGATGATATATAGAGGTCAATCAAATAAAACAGATTAACTAAAATGGTCTCAGCTGAAAATTTTGTTACCTAACAAATGTTCAATAACAAATACGCCAAAAGTACATGAAAATAACATTTTATAGTGTAAAGGATAAAAAAAGTAACCCCAAGATCTTGTAAAGTCTGCTCAAGGCGTTTGATAGTCCGAAGTCCGGCCGATGAACTAGCAGCTTGCACCATCTGCTCAAGGGCATATGTTCTCAAGTACACATGCAACTGCATAATTTATAGATTAGTACTATTAACAGCTCCTCCCAAAGAATGCCATCCAGTAAGCAAAAACAGAAAAGGAAACAGACAAACAGACGCAAAGGTTTTGCCAGAAATAAATATAGACTCATCTCCGCGAATAGAAAAAGGGAAAATAAAAATCCAAACAAATAAATAAACATCCATGAAACAATAAAGAAGATGATGGGCCACAACGATCTTTAAGCTCAAGATAGCATAGACCACACATCTAGAAGACAAGTTAACACATTTCCCCACTTCAAAAAAAAAAATAGCTTTACGGTACAGAAATTCATCTTTCCAGGGGTGGCCTATTGCTTCATTGGCCACCTTATATTACATGTTTTGACAACGTTATTTATCACCTATACCTGATCAGACCACAGTGGTATTTAACTAATTTAAGCACAAACTTAAGGAGTAGGAGGTTACAAAGAAAATATTTAGTTGTATAAATTAGTTAGCAGCAAGAAGCAAATACGAAACTAGTGTAAAAAAGAAAAAGTGATTTGAGGAATACCATGCGGAGAGAAGCCATAACTAAAGCAGTTTCAGACACTGAATTTGTGACAATTGAAGAGGTAATCTGAGAATTTGCAGATGGAGAAACAATATCAGCAGTAAAAGTATCAACATCAATGCCGACTGGAACATCTGATATAACTGGCAACTCTGACTCTTTGGGAGCCTGGAAAAAAAAATTCCGCATGAAAAAGTACATGTGCATAACTGACGAAGAATAGATGGTGAATGCAGACTTTCTTCAACTATTTTAATGCTTTGTTTGTTTAAGAGATTATTTCTTGAAAAATTGAGGTAAAGTGAAGAAAGAAAAAAAGGTTGTTTTCTCAGTAAGTTCGGTTGTTATTTTGATGGTCGTGTTGGGTTGTCTGAAGGAACAGGATAACCTCAGAAAATTTACTGAATACTAAAACATAAAACAAGACAATTACTCATAAATGTATTACTTAGAACAATTTAGTTCTTTAAATAATAAGAGGGATTTCAAGAAAGAAACAGTGTGGCACGTGACCTTCAATTTTTTATGGGGGAGGAGGGGCATACCTTTATAGTCTTCCGAGCAACAGATATTCTCTTCGCTTCAGCAAGAACCTAATAATGGCAATATTGAGAGTAAAACAAATCTTATGCAAAGACAAAGAGGAAAAGGGAAAAATTATCTTCCAGTATCATCTGTTTATATCACATGGAATACAAAAACAATAATCAGACCTCAACATCTCTGCGCTCTTGCTGCTTTGTATGAGAGAGAACCAAAGCCAATGCACGTTTACGCTCTTTTTCTTGAGTTTCATTGTAAGGCTCCTTCAACATTGAAGGGAACTTAGATATCAAGATGATAACCATTATAATTGAAATTTTCATCCCCTGTTGCTAAAGTAGAAACACATTTATCAATGTAAACACCTGACTAATGAACCCTACAACATAACAAACCTTAACGAGTGGATGTCCAGCAATATCACTTGGGGATGGAGCCCTAACAATCAAGATAATCCGAGATACTAGACAAACAAAATTCAACATAAGCATCAGAAACTTCTTAAAGATCACATGATCATATAACATAAACTAATAAATCGTGCAGTAGTAATACACTCGTTTAAGATAATCAAGGGATCTACCAATGTCATAAATAGTAAAATACCACTATAATAACGATGCTTCAGTTCCTCCACAGTTCTTGATGATGGGAATCTGTCAGCTATCACAATGAAGCGGAGATCAAACTGTTCACACATATCAAATAGTTGATCTGTCTCTTCCTTGGTCCATGCCTAATGAAACAGAACAGAAAATAAGAACCGTGAGCTGCACAATGACATATCAAAGGAACTAAAAATATATTAAACACATCGAGTAGATCAGCAGTAGAATAATTCTGAAGAACCTATTGAGATATATATTTTTCACACATAGTTACCCTGATTTTCATGTTCTTGTGACTTAAGGGTTTCTTCAATTCCTTATCCATTGAATATTTACATAATTTTGGGAACCAATTTTAAAAGTTTCCAGTCTAACAATTCTAATTTGAAATCATAGTTTTTACGCAACGGGTAAATGATGGTGCTTTTATCTTCTGATGACTGAGGTATAGATGCTCCGAGACCACTATAATTATCATGCCCTGATCCACGTCACCAAGAAAACTGGCGCAAGCTCTCGAGGAGTTCCCAACAGTACGCAAAGCTGACCCAATATTACCAATAAAGTTCATATGAAAGAAAAAAACATATCTATCACTTTGACATCATATTGATGCAAAATCTGAACCAATAGTGGGCAATGGATGCAAAACAGAGTAATCGCAATAATTCTTCTAGTTGATAATGTGTTATGAAGAAAGACTAAATTAAAAGCAAAACCATTTTCTCAATACGTACAGGATCACTTAAGTACTTCTCATACTCCTCATCAGTGTACTTGATCACATCAACGGACTGCATTGCATTTGCATCAAATAAATTAGAAAGCTAAGCACAAAATTTGGACGAAACTTAAGCTGGAAGAGTAACATAGTCTACCTTGTTATACTTTGCAAATGAGTAATCACCTGTGGGCGGAACACCATTCACAACTCTAACCTACAAACAATTCATCAATCTCCAATTCCTGAAGAAAATTCCTAAAAAGAATCATACCCAATGGTAAAGCTGCAAATCGTCTTTCCTAGCAGAACTTGTGAAAGGAAGCCATTGCCAAGTAATCTGAAAGTGAAAAAACTTCAAATACTAAAACCGTATATGAAAACATGCTTCTGAGTTTTGAATAACAACACGTAAAATAACCTTGTCATTTTGCGATTTTCGTTTCAATTGATTCACGTCAATGGCGGGCATCAAAGGCACCATCCCTCCTGTAAGTGCGTAAACCTACAACAACATTAATTTTCCAATTGCATTCACAAAACATACAAAAAAAATTAGAGAAAAATGGAATCAAAGTGATGCAATAAAAACCTCTCGTGAAATGCCATCAGGTTTTCTTTGAGATTCTTTGGGTGGCTTGTATTTCTTCTCTTGTACAGGTAATGCATGCTTTGGTAATCCCAATATATCCTTTGCATCCATCTGAAGATGAAACACACGTTTTTTGTACAGACGAACCAGAAAGAAAAAAAAAGGTGGAATACGAATTGATTGAAAGGAAAAATGATTTTCAACAAAAAAAAGTTTGTGTAGTCCTGTTGTGTTGTGTCGACACGTAAAGCTGAAATTAGTGAATGTTGGGCTAAATATATTTGAGTCGTCCAGGCCCAGCTTGTATATATTCTTCAAGTTTAAATTTGAATTTTTTTTTTTAAGTTTTAAATTATTTTGAGTTTGCTTTCCACGAAAGAAATTCAAGCGTGTTTTTAGCAAAGGATCTCGAGTCGAATATCGAGTTATATTTTGTCAATTCTTAGTTTATTGAGCTGAATTCGAGTCAAACTTCAAATTATCAAATGAAAACTATTAATTAATTTTATTTAATATGAATAGGGAATTTAACTCAAACTAATTTTTATAAAAGTTCATTAAAAAAAATGAACTATTATTTAATGAATGAACTTGAGCCGAATATCAGATGGCTTAGATATGAATTTCGCATACGCCATGATTCGCATGTCCCTTGTATCTTTGACAACAATTGATTTGGTTGCAAAAGAGCAGGAAAAATGGATAATAAAACTTGAGCTTCAAAATCAAGTGTAGGGAGAAGGGATATACTTTCTTGCAACATTAAGTCACCCAATTGAATAGAAAAACTTGCTGATCAAATATTTCTCTCTATTCTATCACGTTTCCTAAAAATGTGTAGTTTTGTTGTTTTATATTACTATTAGTTTTGAATATTTTGCTGTTGGTATAACTGAACTAATCCTAATTTGTGGAATTTCACTCAACGTTATTGATTCAAGAAGAAGGTACAACGGCAGCGACAATATGTAAATGATGTTTAGATATATTGAATCTATAAAGTATGGTCGTATTTTAAAAGATACATATATACCTTTTAAAAAATGTTATCTTGTGTTGATTATATAATTATCAAATTGTAAATTGTCTTCTTTTATACATAATAATGTGGATTTACCAAAGATTTACTGTGTTTTCCATATTTAAAAGACGCGTCAAACACATAACGTGAGAACCTCTCCGAAGTATTATGACTAATCTATTCCATTAGATCAATCACATAGTAACATTTTTCAATGATATAAAGGACTAAGGTGTCATAGAATTGAACGGGAAATAATTCCAGCCATATTATGGAAGAGAGGGAAGTTTGAATTTCAATTTTTCAACCAAGGGCCAAAATATTGGGGAACTTGTGCAAACTGGCAGAAACAAGGGGCATTAATTAATTACGGAACCTCCAGTCGAGGTATTTCATTATTTCCATTTCGTGTCATACATTTTATGCCATCTCCAATGACTTCAGTCCAGCTTCTCCTTTTTCTTTCCTTTTTTCACCCCTTTCCCTTCTCCTTTTCATTTATATAGCAAATTTAATTATATTAAATTAAATTTGAATTTATTAAATAAGAGACATTTTTAAACTAAATATTAACTTTTTTAAAATAATACACAAATTTAAGAATTTTTTAAAAAAATTATTAAATTAAATAAGAGTACCATTTTTAAAACTAAAATTAACTTTTTAAAAATAATACACAAATTAACTATAACTAAAACTAAAATTAAATAAGAGTTACATAATGAAATAAGGTTTTTTAAGCCCCTTGCCTCACCACTCAAGTGGTGGATCAAAGACTCAATGCAATATTGCCCTTTCCACCCCTTACTTCATTTCAGTTCATCGTTTTTATCCCCTAAATCCAACTTCCCGTATCTCTATAATTATAGGAGATGGCCTTAGGGTCGGTCAGTATAGGTTGAACCAAGATTTTTTACCAGATATAATGAAAACTAAAATTCAAACAAATGAACTATAAGAAGGGCGACATTGTAAACCTAATGACACAATAATTAAAGCGAGTCACGGATTATTTCTAATAAATCAAGAGTTTCGGAAAAAATTCAATAGAAACTGATTCTATCTGTAGAACTGGAGTCCATAGATCAAGTGCACAATATAGTTTATAATCTTTCATATCATCGAACTAATTATACCCCAATGTTCCCAATATACTATATATACATTTTGCAATAAGAAAAGCTACTTGGCATTACCATGGTGTACAAACAATAATAAATAACTTACCAATTCTTTCAATTTTATAAACACATTCTGCCCCATTAGAGATCCGAAATGAATGGTTGGCTTAGTCAAAGTCGCCACCAAAGTCTTCTCCATCTTCTTCTCCACCATACCCCCCCCAGTCATTGTCATCTGGTTCCCCTTGGTCGGCAATGACAACATTAATTGGTAAATCAATACCCATATCTTCTGGAGGATCTTCGAGTTCCTCAGATTTGGATTCCACCACTTCCATTGATTTAAGGTTAGCATCACTGAAAAACTCAGTGTATGGCTTGGAAACCTGACAAGAATCCAACTAGTTTTATGGCAACTGCTATTGTAAAACCAATTCCAGAACAGTCTTGCAGAGAACACAGCTCGAGCATTTCATGGATGTTTGGGTCTTCTAAAATGGGCCTTCCCCAAATTCAAGAAAAGGGCAACTTTCTACAACAGAAATGTCTAATAACTAATAATTCCGAGTGCAGAATATAGCATTCATAGCAAGTGGACCATTAGCATGAGGAAAGATTTTAGCTTTAGTGAATTTCTAGTCACTTACTGTATAATTACGTTGTTTCTATCACCAAAGGGGTATTGCCAAGGATTCACTAATTTAGAGAAGGGAGTTCAGATCAATCACGAACAGTTGCATTTAAAACCTCTGCCTAATGATTTTAGAGAACCATTTATATGAGTGCAATGAATTGTCTCATGAATTTGGAATTTAGAAGTGGATCCTTAGATTAAACTTGACATAAATGCATGTTAACCAGCGGTGCTGAAAAATAAGGAATGAGAAGAAATCAACTATTCAAATAATTTGCCATTTAAATGGAATACCTACCTTCATTAACACATTTCTCTGCTCTGCACTTTCAACTAAGTTCTTCCAGTGGTCACTACCTCTTTTCAATGTTGACGCAGAACCCACAACCTAAAATCATAGAAGAGAAAACTCGATAAACCCACAAATCCTGAACTAGTCTTGGATTTTTAACATTAATTAAGCCATACCAGAACAGAAGACCTTGCTCGAGTAATGCCAACATTCATTCGTCTAAAATCTTTAACAAAACCAATGCCTTTATCTTTATTTGCCCGAACACATGAAAATATAGCAACGTCTTTTTCACGTCCCTGAAGAGTTTTTGTCAACTCAATAGCATTTAGCAAGAGTCCAAAAGCCAAATATGGCCCAAACAAGTGTCATAATTTGGTAGGTGATGCATATAATTTGACAGTTAGAGAAAATACCTGAAATCCATCAACAGTGTTGATATCTACAACTTTATCAGAATCCACGCCAAAAGTGGTACGGAACCTTTTTCTAATGAGCTTGACTTGATGTCTGTACGGTGATATAATTGCAAGACGGGAACTTGTCTTTAGCTCTGGATATCTACTCACCAATTTACCATAAATCAGAAGTACAAACTCAACCTCGTCTTCATTTACCCAAGAACCACTTCCTGGTGGTTGCGACTCCTCTTTCCCTTCATGTATGTCAAAGAAGCAGAAGGGCCCAAAGCAGCGAAAGTCATGCCATGAGCGCTTTGTTTGCACTACAACATCAGGTCCATCTTCCAGTGATTCATTATAAAATTCCCTAGAAGGGAAGCTCCTAATCTGCATCAATATTCAATTCAAAAATTAGGAAAAATCAAGATCAAAATGAGTTTTGTGTTACGAGTTCTTGCCTCTGTTGTTTCTATATTCTACAAATTTTCCTTTTGTGATTAAATCTGAATGTTAGAGAAGCCATTTCCTAATATTTAGAAGAGTCCTTTACAAAAAGTGTCACACTTCTCCACAATTAGAAAAAGGAGGCAGAAGAGAGAGAGAGAAAAAATGGCAGACCTCTGGATGCATACGATATTGGGTCTTTAGCATCTGTACTGGATATCCTGCTTGCTGGAATCTTTTAAATAAGCTCATTCCATATCTACAGAATTTTCAGGGAACATCTTAGATGGTTATATTTGTATTTTGGTAGAAAAAATACATTTGTTTGATAGAATGCTGCTCTTACCCAAATTTCTCAGCAACAGGAGAAATAACAGTGGCTGGCAACTGAACTGGATCCCCCACCTTGAACAAAAGATAAAATATTTGAAGACAGACGCCATCTTGCCCAAAAATATTTAACATATAGGACATAAACAAACAAACTTAGAAACACATTTAAACTGCAGAAAATTGCTTCAAATAAAAAGAGCCAAAAGCCCCATTAAAAAATGGATCAATTACATAAATAATCACAAGCTCCTTGATAAAAGGTTGGTTCTGAAGGAGAACCACCATAAGCGTACAAATGTTCACGCAAATGGTAGTATCTTCATCATAGTTCAATGCATATATATAGTATTAAAACATTATAGAACAAACAATAGTTCAACCAGCTGTTACTTTCGCTTGTTAAAAGATGCATAAAGTTGGAATATGGATAGTATAATTTGGAAATCAACAAAGAACTTTCTTTCAGATGACACCTATTGTTTTGTGGTCATATACATTTGTATAGATCTGTATGAATTTTATAAGCTACTGTCGCGTGAAAATTTAGAGAACTCTAGATAGTAAAAAGTGCTAAAAAACAATTCATAAATTATACAATAAAGAATTAATGATCTTAATCTTAGATTGTTTATCAATGAAATCACCTGCTACAACATACTGACATTATAAAAATATATTCAGATTAAAATTGGAGAAACCACAGTATGATCCACTGATGAAGGCAGCATATGTTCCAACATGTTATAAAATCGTCACAAGTGTGACGTGCATAATTATGAGATCCATCCCCAGTATTTTGAGCAAAACTTCCTCTGTTCTACTTTCCTACTCTAAAAATAGACTTGAGCTCTCCAGGAACTTGAACATTAAAATGAACCATAATAAAAAAAATAATTGGTATTTCAATCCTTCAAGTATATAATTAGAATTATTCCGATTCAGAGTTGGACGAATTTGTCATCAATTCTTGGATTAGAAAACTAAGTCCTTTTCCATTGTCAAATTTATTTTAAATATCTGAGTGAGTATCCGAGTGTCCTAACATTATCTACAAAGTTGACGAAAGTGTCCAAAAGCCTTGGATACTCCTTTCCAAAGCCTTCTGACCGTAGCCCTGGGACCTAGATTTTTGATAAGTGAAGAGCCTATATATACATAAAACGACGCCGCATTCCAGACACCCAAACCTAATATTGAGTGATACGGAAGAACATGTACCAGAAATACTTGTTTGCATCCATTAGCAAGTGGAACGAGTGTTGCTGGCTCCACCTATATAGTAAACAAAAGTAGAATGCCAGTCAGAAGTCAGAACATTATGAAAATTAGTTTATAGCATGCAAACAATTTAAAAGTGGCAAGGTGTTTGAAACATTCTTGTCATAAAATCATTAGCCAAACTGATAGAAAAAAATAAAAACAAATGAATATGATTACAATACAATTGTGTACATGCTACAAATTACAAACGGTTAAAATCACGATGACTTTCTAGAACGCAACATCACAATTGCTTAACCCACATTAATCATACTTTTAAGATTATAAAGCACAGTAGCTTACAGCTTGAGCAGCTTCATCAATTATAACTACATCAAATCCACGATTTAATTTGCTAAAAAGAGCTGATCCACTGAAGCTCAGGGTGGAGAAAACCTGGTACCAACAAATAATAACTAAGTTATCATGGCAATATGTTTCAACTGAGCAACTTATTTATGGATATAACTTCTAAAAGAGGTAACCACATACAATGACTGCTTCATCCAGTATAGAAGCACGGATATTGTCTTTATCCTTTGCCACACCTCCATGATTTTGCTTATCACCAGCTTGAGAGTCACCTCCTGCAAGTTTTTGTTCAACCTACAAACAAAAGAAGCTTTCTTGTGACATCTTTTTTTTTAAAAATTAATAAGAATATGAAGCAATAGTTAGGCAGTCTTAGGATTTGCGAAAGGTCATTTACAAACCAAGTAATCCATGGAAACTGCCTGGACTGAATGGTGAGGTTTAAGACCTATGCGGACAATTTTAGGACTGTATGCACGATCGCTTTCATCGCGAATGCCTGCCATGTAAGCAGAAAAGCAGCAGCATTAAGAACCAAATAGAGAATCCTTGCCTGTAAGCAATGCATAAGCAATGAACTGTTATTTCTGTCTACTAGTAGTTTTTTGTTTAAGAGATTAGAAAGAATATATAATATTACATGCCAAAATCTAATATAAGTTAACACTATCATCCACAGCCAGAGTCACATACACTTGATTGGTGCAAATTGACCCCATTCACCTCCTAAAATATTCAATTCCAAAATTATTGATACATTGGTCTCTGTAAATGCATTGAGCAAACAAAACTTTCAATACAAGCTGGTTGAAAGTTGAAACTCTAAAAGAGAGGCTGGAGTGTCAAATTAACTCGTGTGTCCCAGTGGTACACAATAACATGTAAAATGAAATTGAAAAGTGAAAGGTACAGAAGAAACTTTCTGGGTACATGAGGATCTAAGAATACATGTGAGATGTGTTGAGACAAAAGTGTCATTTCGAATACTTGGCAAGTTGGCATGTGGATTACTAATGCACTTCTGCTATTGTCCCTGTGCCAGTGAACCAAAACAATATTCAGCCTTTATCCCTTCGTCCTCCTTGTTCCGCTTAATCAGTTTAGAGTCTTGAACAAATTATTATTTAAGATGATGTTCTCTCTAGAGGTGATGACGATTTTTTTTCTTAGTTCATTTACAGGTTTTTCCATCAGCAGTTAGCACCTTTGAAATAATATACTATGAAAGAATACACACAAACTCTTGATAACACCTCTGGGCCATTATAAATAGTGACGACCAGAATAGCAACACCATTAAGAAGCAGCATAACCACCTCTAGATAATATCAGAAATGCTAAAACAAACATAGCTCACTGTAAGAGCATATTATTGACTGTTCGATAAAAATCTCCAAAAGTAAAAAAAGAAAAAAAGAAATAAAAAAAAGGCATCTTCCATGTGATTGAAAGTGGACTATATGAGAAAGATTAAGGCAGTTATAAGGTTTTAAGGAAGAGGAGGTAGTTTATTCTTAAGGAAGGAAAGTAAAGAGTAGAACTGGAGCATGAGAGGAGGAGGTTAAATCATACACTTCCTAAATCACATGTTTACTACTGTTGATATTCAAGTAGTTGGTGGGAGCGACTGAGCAAAGAGACAGTATCGTTATTTCAATGAGATCAAAATTGTACTCATAAATCCATTCCGTCTTCTTCCTCCCATCCCTGTCTAGATACCATGAGAAATTACTTGTCCTGACGGAAGATTTAAATTATTTTTGTATCTCTTCAGGATAGTTTAATTATACTAAAGCTTTTACAGATATTACATTCTTTCTCCAAAACTTGTGAACACTATGACAGTCACTAGAGGCAGGCAACTATAGACAATAAATCAAGATAAGGAGCAAAATATCCTAATGAGATTCCAGAGCAGATCAATAAAAGATATAAAAAAATTGGACAAGATAGAAACCTCACCAGTATTAAGAACGCGCAAGACAATCTCATCAAGAGCCGAATTTGACGGGGCGCATACTAGAACACGAACACGATATTTGCGGCTGGAGTTGACCACTTCGGGTTTCTAAATTAAGTTAATTAGCTTGAGGACACATGGTTGCAATTAAGTTTAGAATCAATCTATTCATTAATGAAATGACACTCACCATTTCATTGCCAGATGTTGGGAAAAATCCATCATCGCCATTTATAGGCATGATCATATCTCGAGGGTTAATACCAGCCAACCATGGAGATGCTTTATCCCAGTGATTGTATCTGCAAATAAATTTAACTATTGAATTTTCCATGAAACTCTCCAATGCAGTTATATCTAATAAGAATGAAATTAGGATGAAACTTTTACCACTGCATCTAAACAGATAAGTTTACGGAGAGCGAGAAAGGAGGAAGAAAAACCTTAAACAATCTCGACATACTGCTTTGATTAAATAGCAAGTAAATTTGATGATGCAGTAAAGTATTCCATGATATTCAGAATGGAAAGTTCAGAAACGAGTACGTAAGATCTGAACACACATAAGACATTTGTTTGGGGTCAAATTTAGATGATTTCGTATAAATACTGGAAATTTCAAGAAAAAGATACAAAAAATTCTCTTTTGCCGAACGAACTCTTTTTTCAAGCATGATACAGTAAGGAAAGATTAAGTAACAACTCCTGCAAAAATAAGTAACCTTGTAATGTTAAGTGGTGTCCCATATTTGAAGTTCGGACCGTCAAATCGGAAGTTCATTTTGATATTGTATGCTTCATCATGGTTTTAATTTGTTGTATTTGTTTGGTACTAATAAGTGTCGACGTCGACATGGAAATTAATGTCATCCTTACACCATATACATTTAACAAAGTCAATTTCTATATCAGATTTTAACGCGAGTTGCTTTGTACCACATTGATTCAAACGGGCAAGTTCCCTTTGGATTTCCTCTGACCATGTGTCAATGTACTAACAATTAGTCACTTTATTGTTGGTCAATAAAAGTCATAATCATCTGGCTTATGACTAGAGAAAGTATAGGAACTCCAGGGTTCAGGTAAAGAAAAATTCAACATGTCTATGAAATCTTTAAAAAATACCAAAATTGATAAATATAAGTGCGCACACAAGAACATAAATGGATGTATACGTGGATACATACAAACAGAATAGCGTGTGCATATGTATTAAAACCCACACAAAGTACTATTCCTTCAAAACTGTTGCACGTAAGTAAACTTAGTTATATTATCAAAAAAAAAAGTAAACTAAGTTAACTAACAGCAAAACATACTTTTCTTGAATAGGCAGTTCTGGCGCACGTTTTATGTCATCTAGTTTTCCCCTGAATGTATGAAATATACTGAGTTAGCATACATAATTCTGAATAGGACATTGGATGAGCAGTTGCTCACTGAGATTACCAGCTCTAGATGCATAAGCAATAACGAAATAAATTATAGAACGGAAAATGCTCACTTGTTGGTGTGCACCCTAGCTGGAGTAGCATGCAGAATGGCACTAAGGAGTCCAAGGATGGTTTGTGTTTTTCCTGTCCCTGGGGGACCCTAAAAGCAAGTATTCCGTTAAATAGACATACTTTATCAAACACCGTAGAAGTAAATAGCACATGCATAATTCCTGGGTGTTTCAAAGTATGCTTTATAGTTGGTGAGATAATGATGATGTTGCACTCCTTGGATAATCTTAGTCAAGATCATAATTGAATTTAATTGGGAATGTATCAGGACAAAACTGAAGGCTGGAATAAATTTAGGAGCATAGATGAACAAGTCAAACCTGTATCAAAACGAAGGTTTTACGTGAAAGACCTGCCTGCAACAAAGTCAGGATACAAAATTTCAATTAGTAAATGCTCTACACACTAGAAGATAGCTATACAATCTAATATTATAATATTATACTGCAGATAGCTACTGAAAGATGACAATAGTCCTGAAAAATGAGGGAGCGTTGCTTCAGAGCTCACATACATATATGGCCGCTATCTGAGATTTATTGTGATTGCATTCAATATACTCAGTTAAGGGTCTCGATATTTTCCATCCACGATCATCATTGGTGTGATCAATGTCAGCTGCAGTTAATACCAAATCCTTGAATGGGAGAGAGCTAATGGACCGCATAGCAACATATTCACGCACTATAGTTGATAGGCTGCAAATCTGGAACAGAAGATGATAATGAAAAGAAACGGTAATTAGGAAATAAATACTGCAGATCTTTGTTAGCAATACAATGTACGAGGTATTTGTTCAATTACTGAACCAACAGCAATAGATAAACATCAGTACCAGTGTAAACAAGAAATTTCAATATCCCGTATCTTAATTGCATATACTATCGATGCATGTATCGACCATTTAAAGTGTCAAAGCACCACACAGTGTGGCATTAAAAGAACATGAAAACAAAATTGATAGCATAACAATTTCTTTAAACTGAATTTTCTACCTTCATAACAAAAAAGAGTTTCCTGACTTCAGTAACAAGAGGGACCATATTTAGCAGTCTTGGGCAAGTTCGAACATCATCGGTATTGTATCTGTTGAATTCTCCACTTAAATGTAACCGAAGTCTTATCTTATCTTGTTGGCGATGCTCAACTAATGCAAAAGCATATGTAGTTGGTAATTGTTTGCCCTCACCAAACTGCAAAGATAACGAAATCATTTTCAGATAAAATTTATGGTAGACACTTCAACAAAAAGTATGAAGTCATTAGTAACATTAAGCACCTTCTTAGTCGAAAGCAATACGAGATCATTCTGAGATATCGACAATGCATCAGAGTCATCACGTATGACCAAAGGTAAATGAAAACCATTGATTTCACTACATTCTGCTATGATTGCTGCCTGCCATTCAGTTTCTGCATGTTCAACGAGAACTCATCACGTGTATTGACGAGCTAATGCAAAATAAATCAGCAAAAAAACTATGTAAGTGCCGGAAATATAAAGAAGAACCTTCTTCCTGTTCTTTTACTTGAACAATCTGTGCTTTGACCTCTTCGAAAAGCAAAGGCTCAAACGTATCAAGATATTCATCCACATCTTTATATGTGTTCTTCACTTCCTTCAATTCCACACCACTTCCACTCACATGCTTTTTATCGGAATTTTGCTTCTACAACACATATGCAAATATACTCAATTAGAGATCCAAAAAGTACAGAATTTGAAAATACTATACGTCCGAAATTACTCTACAAACATTGAATTAACCAATACAAAGAGAAGGTTAGAGGGGATGGGTCGAAAGGAAATTACATATTCATTGAGGATGCGAAGGTAATCCCAGCTGAGGACAATTTTGTAGAATCGAAGAATACAATTTTCCTCTTCGAGCTTATTCTTGTCCACCGCCATTGAACCAGAGAAAGAGAAAGTTATTGTCTATGGGGTTTTGTGTTTGTGAATGAACTGGGTTTAAGGCAGAATAAGGGTTCTACGAGAATATTTAGGTTATGGTTGGGTCGGTTATTTGGGTATCCGACCCAAACATGATCGGGTTTTCCCCGGTTGAGAGTTGGGACGGGAAAAAAAATGACCCAATTTTCCAATTCGAATCGGGATCGGGTGTAGAAAGTGAACCCGACGGATTTTTAATAAAATAAGAAAGGAAATCACAGAAGCTTCCCTCAGTTGAATTCGGATGATATCAAGATGTTCAAAAATTTATGGAGTGCCCGACTTCATAATCGGTACAAAATTTTGCTTTGGAAAATCATCTTTGATATTCTCCCCACAAAGAAAAGGTTAAATAGCTTTATTCATGTTAACGACATCGAGTGCCCCCTCTGTGGTGATGAAGCTGAAAACCTTGACCATCTCTTTCTTCGGTGCCCATTTGCTAGAGCAATTTGGTTCAACTCTAGTTGGAGCTTGAAAGTTGAATGTTTCGCTAATGTGCTGGTCCGTAATTGGATTGCAATGTTGCTTGATAAAAATGCCAACTTGTTCCCATCAAATGAGATCAGGGAGTTTTTTCTCATTTTTTCCGCTCTCACTTTTGAATCTATTTGGTTTAATCGTAATAAAGTTACTCATAACTCCCCCTCACTTGATTTGCAGGTTTTGATCCAGAATTTGGAAAAGAAAGCTAAAGAGCATGATTCGGCCCAAAAATCTATTTGTGTCGCTACGGCTCTCAATTTCTCTTCCAAAGGCTGGCGTCCCCCAAACTTTGGGTGGTTAACGGTTAATACGGATGCATCCTTCAAAGATGAACTCAATGAAGCTTCCTTGGCTATTATTATCCGTAACCACAAAGGTTTAGTCCTCTTTGCCGAAACTTTTTCTCGTCCTGCTCCAACGCCCTTGCGGCTGAAGCCTTTGCGATTGTTGTGGCGTGTTCCCGTATCCACGATGTGAAGGCTAAGAATGTCATTTTTGAAAGTGATTGTCTTATTGCTATTAATGCTATTTTGAACCAAGATGGGGATATGGATTGGGCAATTCGAGAGCATGTTGACGAAATTAGAAGATTTTGGGTTTCTTGGCCCAAATGGCGTTTTAAATTTATTGCTCGTGCTTCGAATTGTGTGGCCCATAATCTAGCTTCTTGGGCAGCTGGGTCAAAGACTTGGGAGAAAATTCCCTTACCCTCCCTCCCCCTTTGTTGTTTTTGTGATGGAGGCTCCCCATGTGTTGATGTTGTTCCAAACCTTTACTTTTATTAATATTATATTTTATTTTATCAAAAAAAAAAAAAAAAAACTAATTTGCATGGAACGATAATAAAATGAAAAAATTGCAAAAACGTTTCAAATTAATTAATGATTTTGAATTTTCGTCCCAAGTTATATCACTTAGTTAAATTCGTCCCGTAATTTTATATTTTTTTTTGAAATATCGATCGTCTCACTTACCACATGGATGTTTGTGTGTCATGACATGACATATTTTATCATAAATAATTATATAAGATTGCAGAATTCGTCCCAAACTAGTTACAAATTTTGATTTTTCGTCTCTCAGCAAGCTGACTTCCGTCCCGTAATTGAAATGACATGGAAAAAAAATGTTCCACATGAATAATTATTATTTATTAATACAAAAAAAATGTACAAATTTTTCATAATGATCTGAGATATGATTTTTTTCTCAAAAGTGCACGGAAATTTTAAAAACTCATACTAGATTTCTCTTAAAAAAAAGTTAATGGCAATATACTTCCATGTGATATTCATAATATCCAAATTATCTTAAATTGCTTCTTTTCAAATTATAGGGGATGAATTGAACATTATGAATATCATACGGGATAAATTTCCTTTAGTCCCTTAAAAAAGTAAAAGATGAATCGTTATTTTCATTAAATTATGAATTTATTAGTGGACTTAATTCATGCAAAATAACAAAAAAATTCGACGAATTAATATAGTTTGGGACGAAAAATCAAAATTTTATAATTAGTTTGGGACAAATTCTGCAATCTTGTATAATTGTTCAAGCTAAAATTTACCACGTCATGACACATAAACAATCATGTAGCAAATGAGACTATATTCCAAAAGAATATAAAAATACGGCATGAAACTGACTAAGTGAAATAGTCTAAAATAAAAACTCAAAATCACTGATTAGTTTGAAATGTATTATGCAATTTTACCTAATAAAATTGACCCCCACATAAAACAATATAATGAGGTAATATAAAATAATGTAAATGGGCAAAAGGGGAAGTATAAATGTTATCAATGTTGCTCTCAAAAAAGAAAAAGTACTATGGGTGAGTTTGGCCTAGCGATACGAGAAGCAATTATAGGAGAATTAATTTTAGTATAATTGATTTTGGTAATAATTGATTATAATAAAAATTAATTATAGAATAATTGCTTTTGTATAATAGCTTTTGCAAAAGTAACACTTTAGTAGCTTCTAAAATATGTTGATTTTTTGCTTCTCGAGATCCCAAAAGTGATTATGATCTTGAGGGCCAAACACCATGAAAATCACGATTGAGCAGAAGTTATTTTTATAATCGGGGCCAAACACTTCAAAAATCACAATAGAGATCTATAAGTGATTTTAAGAGCTCCAACCGCTAGGCCAAACTCATCCTATCTATGTTAAGAGTTTTCTTTTTGCTCTATGTTAAGAGTTTTCCTTTCTGCTTTTTCAAAAAGCATTTCAGTCTCGATGCGAAGTTAGTATATATTTTAGTATTTTACTTTAATTACATAATAATTTTAATTTAATATAAAGTAATTTATCTGTTAATACTATTTTTTCTACTTCCTATAATCTCAGCAGTTCTTTAAAAGTTAAACCTATTATTCATTGTGTCTCTACAAATTCAAAAAAAAAAATTTGTTTTCCAAATATAAGATAATCTATAATATCTCAAACAGATTTTTAAAATCTCTCTTAAAAAAGAGAAATAAGAAAACCTTATGTCCTTCAAACTTTCAACCATATTTGTAGTAGTTATTTGTTGAAATAAATATGTAATTGGTTGGTTAAACTTTTCTAATTTTATTTGAAGAATGTTAGTCCTGTTACCCCGTAGTTATTTTATGTTAATAATTTGTTTAGAATTTATGCAAATTATAACTTCAACTATTAATTTTCACTTTTTTTTTCCAGCTAAATGTAAAGGTCGTTGGTGATATGTTGTGATTTGCTTAAGCTAAAACAAATAAAATGTACTTCAATTAAACGAGAAACATTAGGGGTTTAATATTATAGATAAATTGATTCACATGGAATAACATATAAGTAGACTCATTTACATAAAATAACATTTCACATAAACCATGACATTTTTGTATTAAGAATGTGATGGAGGCAACGAGATTTTCTATAAAAACGTAGGAGATATATAGTCACTTTTTTAACACAGAAAAATAAGTACGGAGAACGGGTGATAATAATGTACTCCTACGATTAATTTCATATGGTCCAAGAAAAAATGATTTGACTTGTTAAATATTACGAATATCATATAAGTGTAAAATGTGATAGACTACAAAAGTATTAGAAGAAAACTATCATGATGTGTCCCCTTAGGTATGTAATCATCCTAAAAAAATCAGATTCTTAAAATTCCCTTGGAGTTTGCATAGATCGATTTTGTAATAATTACAAAAAAAGAAAAGATATATATATATATATATATATATATATTAATTTGTTTTATTAAGAAAAGTAAGATTTGTGATTAAGTTATTGAGTTTAGACAAAATAACTACGGGGTAACAGCACCAACATTCTTCAAATAAAATTAAGTTAAAAGTAATTACTTGATAATATAATTTGTTATGTTAAGTATTTTGTGGGCCCTTACCTCATGGCCTAATTTTACTTGCCCATAATTCAATGGTCACGGATTGCACGTAAGTCTTAATGGTTAAGATGTTTAACTACAAAATAAAGTTTACGCTAACATGAAATAACCTTTTTTCTCCTCCAAAGAAGTCGGTTCACCAGAAACACAAACAAGTTCCCACAAGGCTATTACGGTCATTTGAAAATAAAGAAAATGATACAAGAATCAATAGCTTTGCTCCATTGGTCAGAAATTCCTGAACTATATATAAAGCATCCCACAATTAAATTAAATAGAATAGATAACTCATCCCATCCAAGAAGGAATTAAAATCGAGAAACCAGATGGAATCATCGAACCTAACAAAGACAGAAATTAACGCAGTTTTGCAGCTGATTCAACTCAGCCGCAGTTCTTGCGATGATTTTCAGGTCTACTACTGGGTTAATTTTCATGGAGGAAAAGAATTAGAAGAAGAAGAAGAAGAAAATAATAATAATAGTAAATTAGAAGAAAGCGTTGGTGAAACCGTATCATCGACCCTGATTATCATAAGTATTGTTTGGAGGATGCTATTTTGCCCAGAAGAAAATCCAAATTTGGATCAATTCTCGATATCTACAAAAAGACTCGGCCTTTGATCAAGAATCGTGTTCAAAAGAGGGCTAGGATATTTAAATAAGCGATATAAATAGAACAAATTTTGGGGAAATTTTGATGGATTTGTACATATTACGTACTAGTATTTAATTTCATCTTTAATTGTCTTTGTTTTTGTAGTGTAATTGAAATTAAAGGCCTCTATTGTAGCTAGACTAATTTTAATTAACATAAAATTGTTTCAATACATCCATAATTAGTTTTATAATTTTTTTTAAATCAATAAAATTTACCCCACGACCCTGTTTCTTTGATACGCCATTAGATTGCAAGATATGATTGAATTTTGAATCAAAATAGACGCTTAACTAACGCATATTACTTAGAATTATAGTCACAAGTTAATTTCAAAACAAATTCGAATTATATTAGAGACACCACATTGAGAATGACCTATATCATTTGCACTCTGATGTCCCGAGTTGTATATACACAAATATGGCTATTAAACTATTTTAATATCAAACTATGGAGTTTGTTTTTTATTTTCAAAAACATTGTTTTAAGTGCAGGTAGACACCATTCCTATACGGAACATATCTCCTTTTTTCAAGATAACATGAAGAGGCTAATTGACTTTTTTTTTAATACATTATCAGTTATTTTATTAATTGTCACAGTATAAATAAATAATCACTACATTAATCATAAATCATTTCAATGACTATTAAAGTATAAAAAAATTACAAATAAATAATCACTACCAAATACTGATATTAAACTAGAGGATAATTCACATTAGTGGATCGTTTCAATAACTGTCAAAGTCAAAAAAAATTACAAATAAATAATCACTACCAAACACTAGTATTAAACATTTTAATTACTCATATTAGTGATAGTTGAACCTAGAACCTCTTGGATCATGGAGCCTCAATTTTGACCGTGATTACCACTAGGCTACGGCCTCGTTAGCTGCGACTAATTGATTTGGTACCTTAAACTAAGAAAACTAATTTAATTACCTTAAGCATTTTCAAATATGGAGTGGACAAAGCAAATTTTAGGTGCAACAAATGCATGTGAATTTTATTATAGATAAGAAAACATCTAAAAAATATAATTTAACAGCGTGTTAAAACATAAGCATTCTCAAGAACACTACAAATATATGATGCACCATATAAAATTTACATAAAGTTGAATAACAAACTTAATTAGCATATGTATATAACTTAGGAGTGTGACACAGATCTCTAGATAATCCTTAATATTATGATGCATATTCTATAAAACCTTTGGACTACGATAGGTTAGCTAGAACCATTTGATTCTTCCATGTTAAGATATTATGAACTATGCAGGATATTGTATTCGCACACATTTCAATTAACTTTAAGTGATTTTGAGTAGTTCAAAATGAAGGATAATTCTTATTAGGTCATAATTATCACATGCATTTGATGGACTATAAGGTTCGTGAGTCACATCATTATCTCAAAAATAATTATTTTATTCATAAGTTACAAGTGATTATGAAGCAACAAATTACGAACCTCAATATCAACACGTGATTGCTTTAGTGAAACGGACTAATAGATTCAAAATAGCGACTCAAATTCAAATCGTTGTTCAGAGAGATTAATCCTATATAATACTTCTGAAGCGTTTCGAAAGGGATTGAACATTTGAGGAGGGGGGGTTAAGAACCTAAAGTTATGTGCATAAAAAAACTAATAAGCTCTTAAATTAATTAAATTAAAACTATAACAATACAAAATAAAAATAAAAAGTGAATTTTTTATTTTTTATTTTTTTGATTAACATGAATGATTTTTCTTTTTTTTTTAAAAAATTAGTATGAATGATAAGGATACCAATAATGGGGTAGTAACCCAAAGTGGGGACTCAAGATTGGATATCTATTGACAGATATTTCTATAAATTATGTATAACGCTCATCCAAACGGATTAAGCTCTTAGGAGGGAGAGAAAAATGAGTTCGGGTGAGTTTGGTCTAGTCCCTAGAGGTTTAAAAGGCAATTATAGGAGAATTATTTTACTAAAATGAATTTTTACAATAATTGATTATTATAAAAATTAATTATAAATTGTATAAAAGCTTTGGTAAAAGTAACAGTTTAGAAGCTTCTAAAATAAGTTGATTTTTAACTTCTTGAGATTTCAAAAGTTATTATGATATTGAGGGTCACACACCATGAAAATCATGATTAACCAGAAGTAATTTTAAAATTGGAGTCAAACACTTAAAAAATCACAATAAAGATCTAAAAGTGTTCCACCACTAGATCAAACCCATCTTTAATCTTGGGCTGACAATATTCTTAGAGCACATATTGTTGTTGCTAGAGCAACTTTTTCATTATAACTAATTTGCCCTTCATTTATTATAGAAACTGAAAACAAGAAAAATAATCTACATATATATCTCTTTTCCTTAGCGTGATTTGAAGCTCAATTGAAAATCTAGGGCCTGTTTGTTTGGCGTTTCCCAAAATTATTTCGTGTTTGGGAAGTGTCAAATAAATATGTTTTTTATTTTCTGAAATAATATTTTCATCTCTTAATTTTCTCAAACTACTCTCTCAAAAGTCAAACAAACAATTATTTTTCTATCATTAAATAACACATATACAAACTTTACTCTGATTTGACATAAATAACTTATCTCTTATACAATTTATATACATAACAAATATGATTTGACATAAAGTCCTACACATCTTACACCTACAACTTAATTCTTCCATTCCACTGGTATATAATTAGATTCATGCACAACGCCTTTCATGCTGGTATATAATTAGACCAAAAGTTAATTTTAATCATGATAAATGTAATCATGTAGTGAACAATTAACTAGAGGAAGATTATACTTTATAACAGTAAGTAATAAAATACTATATTTTTTACCCAAACGAATGGGTCCAGGTTGGGTTTAGACCTCGCGATTCGTACCCAAAATCGATTTTTTTTATTAATATTAAACCCAAACACCTTTACCCAAATGAATGGGATCAGATCTAGACCTGGACGCGACCCGTACCCGAATAGATTCTTTTATTATATATATATATATATATATATATATATATATATATATATATATATTCTCTAATACATACACGGTTGAGATAAAAAAAAATTCTTCCAACATAGTCGTTGTTTCTCTTACAAAAAATTCTCTCATTTTGCTGCTATGCCACCGTCTCAGTCTCATATCTTTGTTTATTATATATAAGCCATGATTTGAGGTTTATTTGAAAAATAAGATTAATGTCAATTTTAATTATTAGTAGGGATATTATTATCAATTTTTTTAGGGGAATAAGCAATGTTATTCAAAACCGGACTGGACCGGCCAGTTCGATCGTAATCGGAGGTTGATCCGATCCGACTTATTCCCTAAAGTCGCTTGACTAAAAATCAGACTGAATCGGTCCGAAACCGGTTTAGATCGGTTCAACCCGATTATAAATTATGCCTTTTTTTTCGATTTTTAAATTTTTTTAATGTTAAAATAAACTAAAAATTCTTGTAGAAAGTTGGGATTTGAACATCTAACCTTTTGCATGAAACATAAGGGCATCTCTAATGACTAGAGGGAGATGCCCTCGAGGGTATGTGGGGGGAATGAGGGGAAAAACTCAACTCTAAGGGCATCTCTAATGACTAGTGGGGAGGTGCCCTAGAGAGTATATGGGGGGAAGGGGGAAAAAAATTCATCTCAAATGACTAGGGAGGGGGAGAGGGTATACGGACTAGAGGGACCCTGGAGGGAGGGGGAGGGGGAGCTTCTCCCATCCAAGCACCCTCTCTCACATGTTTTTTTTTTTTTATTTGGTTGTTTTTTTTTTATCTTTATTTAAAAATAAAAAAATCCTAAAATTTGTATATTATTTGGAGATAATTATTTTTAATTATAAAAATATAATTTTCATTTCATTAAATTAACTCTATTATTTTAATATTGATTTGTTTTAATAATTTTGGGGTTGTATTTATCACCCAAAAATAATTCTTTCTAAAAATTTAAAATAATACGATACAATCATGAAATCATGTTCGACTAAAACATAGATGAATATGACGAAGATGATGAATTTCCTTATATGAATTAATTTAATATTTGATGTAATTTTTTATTTTCTAAGTTCCCTAATGTACTTTTGATTTTAAATTTATTTTTGGTGTAGTAGTAATAATAATAATAATAATAATAATAATAATAATAATAATAATAATAATAATAATAATAATAATAATAACAACAACAATAATAATAATAATGGAGAAGGATAAAATTTATTATTAAATGGGTTTGATAGAATGAGGCATTAGAGATGACTAATTAAAAAACTAGCGAGAGGGGGAAATGGAGGGGGTATTCTCTCTCAGAGTCATTAGAGATGCTCTAAGGGTATCTCCATTGGTTACACGGGGCTCCGGCAGGGCGAGCCCCGAGCCCCCATCCGAGCCTTGCCTGGTCGTCTCCAATGGGGGCTTCAAAATGGAATTAATTTCATTTGAAACAATGCCCACCTCACCTATAATTATAGTTTTTTTTAATATTAATATTAATAATACTAATAATAATTTTATTAATATGCTTAACTTAATAATAATATTTAAATATTAAAATTAAAGAGAGTAAATAATCACAAAATTAAAATTCATACATAATAGGAATTACAATAAACAAGAAAAGAAATACAACAAACAACATAGGAAACAAGAAAGGAATTATAATAAAATGTTAATTTAAGTTTCTTAAATTATAATATTCTAAGTTAAAACTAATTAAAGTTAATTTTTTAAAAATAATAAATTTCACACAATAAGTTTCTTAAATTATAATATTCTAAGTTAAAACAAATTAAAGTTAATTTTTTAAAAATAATAAATTTCACACAATAAGTTTCTTAAATTATAATATTCTAAGTTAAAACAAAAAAATTTTGAAAATAATAAATTTCACACAATAATACATTAATGTTAAGTTTTAAAATTAAAGTAAAGTTGAGTTCATTTAAATTTACATTTTTATTAATTAAAACTTACATTTGTTCTTAAAAAAAATTTAATGTTACATTTTGGAATGAACATAATGTTTCTCCTTAAAAAAAATAATGGTCCTCCTTCATGCTTTATACTACTAGAAGCTCATTAAAAAATGATCTTCAAACCAATGTGGTATAATAACTTAATCTACAAATAAAGAATTATCCCACATTGGTTTGAAGAAAGTGTTGTGGTGTACTTCTATAGTATAAAACATGAAGATAAATACAAGTAGATGCATAAATTTTTACTTAAAAATAATTAGTTTTAGTTTATTAAAATCTTATAAATGAATTAAAGAAAACAAAAATAATAAGAATTGGGGCGCGTCTGGAACACGTGCCCTTATTTTGGGCGCTTTCCAGATGCGCTCCCCGGGCTCTAGACAGGGCTCCCCCTGCCCCCCAACCATAGAAGATGGTTTTTTCACGGAGCCCCGAGCCCCCCCGACCCCTCCAGCACCATTGGAGATGGCCTAATGACTAGGGGGAAAGGGCAAAAATGATAGAGAGACCTTGGAGGGGGCCTGGAGGGAAGGGGAGGGGGAAGCTTCCCTAGCCCAAAACCTCTCCTTCACAAGCTACTTTTTTTTTCTCATTTGGTTCTTTTTTTGTGGTTTTTTTTTAAAAAAGAACTCCTAAAATTTGTGTATTATTTGGAGATAGTTATTTTTTATTATAAAATATAACTATTAACACTATTATTTTAATATTGATTTGTTTAAAAATTTTGGGGTTGTATTTATCACCAAAAAATAATTCTTTCGATTTAATATAATACGATACAATTATGATAATTACATATTGAAATCAAACATGTTTTTTTAAATACGATTACGACCCTACAAATTATATTAAAATCAAATATATTTTCTTAAATACGATGGCTAATTAAAAAGAGGCCGACGAATGAGATATTATGAAAATGGATTACTCATACATGACCCCTAATACAAAAGAATATTGGCATGAGGTGATGACTGAAATTCACGAAAAACGTCGTCGGGCTCGTTTATTTGGAGATTCGTCGTGATGTTCGACAAATCTAGACGGTGGCGGTAGCAATATCAACGGCATCAACAATGGTGACAGCTAATATGGCGGAGATGATGAATTTCCTTATATGAATTAATATAATATTTAACGTAATTTCTTTTTTTTTTTATGTTCCCTAATGTACTTTTGATTTTAAATTAATGTTTTATATTTATTTTTTTGTAATAGTAATAATAATAATAATAATAATAATAATAATAATAATATTAAGTAGGGAGACTGTGAGAGTGGGGAAAAATTATTAAAATTTATAATTAAATGAGTTTGATAGAACGAATCATTAGCGATACAAAAAACTAGGGGGAGGGGGAGAGGATATTCCCCCTCCGAGTCATTAGAGATGCCGTAACTTCCTTACCACTTGAGCTACATCGTTTTTGTTGAACTATTAGTACACAAATTTATAAATTGTAGAAAACTTGTAGCCAAACTTATTTATAAATTAGATTATGATAATTAACTCAAATTAACATTTTACACATTATCAATGAAAATTAATACTATAATATTATTTTATTAAAATTTGTTCTATAAGATATCTTTCCAATATTATTTTTTGGATAGCAAATTTGAAAAATATTCTAAGATTTTATATATTTTAATTAATTGTAGGATTATGTTTAAATTTTATGCATATTACATATACATTAAAATTAAATATATTTATTATATTCTTATGACGTCATTCGGTCCAACCAGTGGTCCGACCATTAAAACCAGTGATCAATCGACTCACCGGTTCACTATCCGGTTCGGTTCTGAAAACATTGGGAATAAATGTGTTTTTATGGTATTTTGGATTTTTGATTTTTTTTTTGTGTGAATTTAGTTAAAAAGAAAGTCACCCACTTTGAATTAGAAGGGCAAAATATTTGAATTTTTCTCATAATGCTATAGAGTATGTAGGTAGATTAAAAAAAAAGGGCCTAGTTTCAGGTGGGGTCCAATCATAGTCTGGTTGGATATGCATTGGGTCCAGATCTAGTAATATTAAATTAAATAAGATATTGATTGGGTCTGGGTCTAGTCCAGACCTGACATTTGACTGGCCTATGTGTGACATCATTAAGAACTAATACTATAACATAAACTTGAATATATGTAATAAATCATTCAAAAACCAGCTCTTATCTAAACTTCTCCAAGTTATTTTCATAAACTAAATACCATATCACAATTCACAATTAATAGACAATAAATTATTTTAAGGTAACTAAAAATAAAAACAAACACAAGTAAATCAAGCAATTTTAAATCCAACTTAACATGTTTAAATAAGAATTGTAACATCAATATTTAACAGGAAAACAACAAAATAAAAAATCAACCACCATATATAAAAAATATGGATCTAAATCAAAATAAACACCAAATATCCAAAATTACATATGATAACATAATATCAAAACAACAATTCAAACTAAGAAAAACACCATGACAAAACAATAATTTTAATACTATCTATAGAAAAGAGAAAAAAATGGGATAAATTTTGTCACCTAAGCCATTAATTTTTTGTAGAAAACCAGGCAAATACCTGAAATTGGAAAAAAAAATGAGTCTATTTTTTTTTCTTCTGGAAAATGGTGCTCAAATATATATCTATAATTTACTGTAAGAAAGTGTTTTAGGTTTTTGTTGATTTTGTATGGTTCAAATTGAAAGAAGAGAAGGATCGAGTGAGAGTCTTTTTTGAAGTCTACACATGAAAAGTTAAAAATACCTTTATTTTGTTATAAGTGGACCAATGGTTCAATCGGTTAACTGGTTCAACGATTTTACAGATTTTGATCGAATTTTTATGATTCGAATTGGGAAAGAACATCACCATAGTTTTGGAGTACTTAACAAACCGAATTGACAATCAATCGATGATTGGTTCGCTGATTCGATTTTTATAACACTGCTGATAGCTCATTTGGCCTCACTGTTGAACAACAAAATTTCACGTTTCAAAGTCAATTTTAAGAATTTGAGTGTTTCGGCTAAAATAATCAATTTTATTTTACTTATGTGTGTGGCGAAATTAATGTGATGTCAAATGTCATTTACACACTTGGTGCTAATTTCAATTTCCCGCTTTTAGCGTTTCTTCACTTAATTCCCAAAGTTTAATTAATATTTCACATTTTTAATTCTTTTTATTAGACAATCAAATGCAATAAGATAGTTTTCTTTAATTATTTAACCTATAAATATACACTATAAAAAACCTATAAATATTTAATGTTATATTATTGGTTGATGACATATATATTCAATACCCTAAGTTTTATTCATTGTTAAATCATATTATTGTTTAGTTACTTTTTCTTATAAGTTTTCGTTATAGTATTATATTTTGTTGAAAATATTTTTGGATATTCTTTGGCATGTGAATGATTATTAAATTCAACAAAAGTCTACATTTTTAGAATATATTTTTAAAAAATTGTAACCATATGTTAATCAATTATAATAAAAGTATTAATTTCAAAAGTAATTATATGAGAATTAACTATTATAGAAGCAATTATATAATCATTAGTCCAAACTCGCTATAAATATCTCACATAAATTGAATATTAAGATTAAGTAATCTTTCTAAGGTAATAGACAAGTTTTCCCCTCTTGAGTTAACTTTTGAGGCGAAATAGACCAAAATCATATGTGCTCAATTAGACTCATGTTTATTATCTAATAACTTATTAGAACATCTTATTAGAACATCAAGTTAATGTGAATCACCTATTTATATGATGACTCGTCGTTATTCACTATTTGGTTTTATCTTTTGCATTCACGCTTCGTCCAGATTCCAAAGGCTTGATTGTCATACTTCGTTTCGATTTATCCTTGATTGTATGTTGAGCACTTACTTACATACCGCAATTCATATTATATAATTAAAAAATATTTAGGGTCTATTTGGAAGGATTTTGACTCGGTTTCGTGTGTCCCGGTATAAAAAATATGGTTTGGGTGGTTTCGAGGAAACCATTGATACCTCATTTTGATTGATTTTGGTTGTTGGGTTTTGTGGTTTGAATAAATTGAAATCCCACTTGGATTGAGTTTAGATGTTGGGGTTTAGAGGAAAAAATATGTGGTAGTTGTCAAATCAATTTCATTTTAATGAGATTTGGGGGGAAAATAGGTGGTATGTGTTAAATCAATTTTTTTTAATGAGATTTGGACGAAAAAGTAGGTGGTAGGTGTCAAACCAATATTTTATAGGTTTGAAGATTTTGAGTGTGAGTTTCTGAATAGGTTTTTAATGGGTTTATGGGTTTAGCGAAAACTCATTTGAATGATTCTTGACTCGGTCTCGCGAAACCTGCATGATCGGCCAAAAATCTATCCACATACACCCTTAGATTAATGAAAACGATTTCATATTTTCTTGGGCTTATAGGGTTAATACGAAAGTAGTTTGACTGTATTTGGTCTCGATTCGTACTCAATAACTTGTTTCAGAGGTCTCGTTCAAAACCTTTGAAACTCGATTTGGATAATGGTTTCAATGGAATATTGATATTGTAAAATATTATTAAATAATAGTTAATGAGTTTTAAAAATATGAGATTTAATTTGGATTGATGTTTGGTTGTTGGAGTTAGGGGGTGAAAAGTGAATGATGTGAGTCAAATCAAGAACTTTATAATATTTGAAATAATATATTATATTGTGTAATGATTAAAATGATAAATTATTATTATTATTATTGTTATTATTATATTTTATGATTATTGAGACGTGATTGTAATTATTATGATATGTAATGAGATAATTAATATTAGTTGTGATTATTGAAAAGTGATTTTAATTATTTTATTGTAATTATTATAATAATCAATATTATTATAAATAGAATGTTAATTAATGACATAATTAATAATTTTTTATGTTGAAATGTATACAATATTAAAATGAACTTTATTTTTGTCATCTAATATAATTGAATATAACATTTAAAATTATAGTTAGATATTTTAATAACAAATGATAAATAAAAAATTTATAATGTAAAACTCAATATTATGATAATTTAATTGATATCATGAAAATATAAATTATGTAAATATGACATATATGAATAAAATAAATTAAAGAAAGCATAGGAAAAAAAAAGAAAAGCAAAAGCAAATAGCAAAAAAATAAATAATTTATTAAAATTTAGACAGTACTGCTTGGCTTGGGAAGGTTTCGGTCTTGGGCCGAGCTCCTCCCAAGCCCATTGTCAAACAAAGTTTGGCCCAATTTAGCTGAAATCAAATTGGGCTAAACCAGATCCATACATTCCCATATATTCTCGACACATGAGAAAAGGTTTAAGAAAATACCATAAATAGAATAAATAAAAATGAAATTAAATGCACGAGTAAGAAACAAATGGGCTTATCCAAAAATGAGAATAGGCCAAGCCCAATGTAGACCTTGCCCAACTCAGTGATATAAGTGTACAGAGTAGGGTTCCTTCTTTCCTCTTCTCCTTCTCTCACAGGCAAAGAGTCAGCCTCGGGCACAGCAACATTCAGGTACTCGCCGCCGTCCTCTGCATTTTCGATTTCGTTTTCATTTTCTTAAGCTTTGACATCTCTCTAGATCAGGACTCTTTTTTTTTCTTTTTTTAAAAATTATTATTGTTGTTGTTTCAGAGTGGAAAATGTCGCACAGGAAGTTCGAGCACCCAAGGCACGGGTCCCTCGGTTTCCTCCCGAGGAAGAGGGCTAATCGCCACAGGGGAAAGGGTAATCTCATTTTTGTTCTCAAATTATTAATCTCTTGAAAATGTTTTTAAATGAATTGTCTCTTGGTCATTTTTGTTGAATATATATATGGCTAAACACCTAGTTGCTTTCGGCTCTCAGCATTTACTTGCCTTCCAAGACTTGTTAGTACCCCTCTTAAATTTTAAAATTGCATTATAAACAAATAAAGTTTGAAATGTAATCAAAACTTTTTATTATGAATCTGTTATTCCATTCCTTATAAATTGAATTGGTTTCAACTGATAACTTATCAGATTTACTCTGCCGAAGTTTATTTTTATCTTTACATGTGTTATATAATACTATACAGTTATTGCTTTTGTTGTTCTTTTGGTTTTTAGTTTTTTTTTGCTCTTTCACTAGCATCTTAGTTTCTATTATTCTTTAATTTGCGCTGTGTAATGCAGTGAAGGCTTTCCCTAAGGATGACCCCACCAAGGCCCCCAAGCTAACAGCTTTCTTGGGTTACAAGGCTGGGATGACGCACATTGTCAGAGAAGTCGAGAAACCTGGATCAAGTAACTCATTTTATTTAATGAATTTTGTACCTAGTCCCTGTTATTACACATTGCTGTTAAATAATTCAATATGCATGTGGGTTTCTTTACCTAAATAGTTAGGTTGAGCCATGTGTTACTTATAATTCTATTTTTATATTTTATTTCAGTGCTGAAAGGTTCACTCATCTTAATACTTTTTGTTTTATAGTTTTCCTTCTAACAAATTTTTTGCTATCATTTAAAATTTTGTTTGATGCTCTCTTAATGTGCATTCCTTGTTACATTTGTTGTTCAATATCCATGCTAGATTATGATTATTATATAAGATTAACTTGTGTATTTCCAATTTTTAAACCTTGCTTAGCAATTCCTTGCTACTTTCTTAATACCCTTTTTGTCTCTTCAAACAAGTTAAGTTTGTGTTTGTTGTTTGCCTGATGCTATATCCAGTCACGGCTATGAACTAATTAGTGGAAGCTTTTGATTGATGATTGCAGAACTTCACAAGAAGGAGACATGTGAGGCAGTCACTATTGTTGAAACACCACCTATGGTTATTGTTGGAGTTGTTGGATACGTGAAGACTCCTCGTGGTCTTCGCTGCCTCAACACAGTTTGGGCTCAGCATCTGAGCGAGGAGATTAAGAGGAGGTTCTACAAGAACTGGTGCAAGTCCAAGAAGAAGGCTTTCACCAAATATTCAAAGAAATTAGAGTCTGATGAGGGCAAGAAGGATATTCAGTCCCAGCTTGAGAAGCTGAAGAAATATTCATCTGTCATTCGTGTGTTGGCTCACACTCAGGTACTAACTTCCCAATTTCCTTATTCCATTTTGTTGCTGAATTGGAGTATTTAAGTGTTATTGGTTCTAATTCTGATTAAATTTTATGCATCCAATGTAGATAAGGAAAATGAAGGGACTGAAACAAAAGAAGGCACACTTGATGGAGATCCAAGTAAACGGTGGGACCATTCCTCAGAAGGTTGACTTTGCATATGGTTTCTTTGAGAAGCAGGTCCCTATTGATGCTGTCTTCCAGAAAGATGAGATGATCGATATTATTGGTGTTACAAAGGGTAAAGGTTATGAAGGTGTTGTAACGCGTTGGGGTGTGACCCGTCTTCCGCGTAAAACTCACAGGGGTTTGCGTAAGGTTGCATGTATTGGAGCATGGCACCCTGCTAGAGTTTCATTCACAGTTGCAAGGGCTGGTCAGAATGGATATCATCACCGTACTGAAATGAACAAGAAGATCTACAGGCTTGGCAAGGTTGGAAAAGAAGAACACACAGCCAGCACTGAATTTGACAGGTTCAAATGTTATAAGCATTTTAATCGTATTACACGCCTTAAGGAGGTGGGAAGCTAATTATTTTTTTGAATTGTATGGACAGGACTGAGAAGGATATTACTCCTATGGGTGGATTTCCTCACTATGGTGTAGTGAAGGAAGATTACTTGATGATCAAGGGTTGCTGTGTTGGTCCTAAGAAGAGGGTTGTTACTCTTCGCCAAACACTCCTCAACCAGACTTCTCGTGTTGCTCTTGAAGAGATTAAGCTCAAGTTTGTGGACACTTCATCCAAGTTTGGACATGGTCGCTTCCAGACAACCGAGGAGAAGCAGAAGTTTTACGGTAGGCTCAAGGCCTAGGAGATATTTAAGGAGAATTTTGGATAATACATCTAAATAATTTTAAATCATTTTTGCTTGAGTGATCTTAGATTGTTATATTTATAAGTACAACTTGAAGCTTGTGTTGTTGGTTTTGAAATTTGGGTTTTAGGACGTGGTTTTTATTGCGACTCATCTATCTAATTGCTTTGAGTTTTCACATCTTTTTGTGGTTGGGTTCTGGGCAATTTCATGTTTTAGGATTCCTTCATGCATTTTTCCTTTGCTTTTATACTTCATTAGTTATTACTACCAGAGTCAAATTTTTGGTTCTTCTAGGTGATTTAATGTTTCAAATTTAAAATATTAGTACATGTTGTATCATATATTTTTCAAGTTATTTATTGGAATAGATTAATTATTATAATTATAAGAATTCATTAAGTTGATTGATCAGATTTAACAAGAAATAAAAATTATGGGAAGTGGAGTGGTTAGGTTTTATTTTCTTACTTCATTATATTTTGTTGTCGTGTGATGTTCCTTGGTTTTAAAATTATAATTTGGCTTATAATTATTTTTCGTTAAAATTGCACAAAATGTCTTAAACTAATTAGTGATTTTGGATTTTCGTCTTAAATTATATTACCTCATCGAATTTCATCTCGCAATATAATTTTGTTTGAAATTTTGTCTCAAACTAATTAGTAATTTTGATTTTTCGTCTCAGATTATATCAACTCGTCAAATTTCATCCCATAATTTACCATTTTGTATGAATTTAGTCCCAATATTAAATTTCTAATTTAATGAAAATGACGGGTCAATCTTATATAGTTTAGGACGAATTCTACAATATTATATAATTATACATGTTAAAATTTACCAACACGTAAGCATCCATGTGGTAATTTAACGACAAATGCGCTTATAATTAACGGTGGGACGATATTCCAAAAAAATATTAAATTACGGGATGAAATTCGCCAAATTGAATAGTTTGGGACAAAAATCCAAAATCAGTAATTAATTTGGGACTATATTTGCAATTTTGCCTTGTATTTCATTTAAAGTACTTTTTCATACTTTCGTTAGAACCTCTCATTTCCTCTTTCCTTTTTCAGATTATACGTGGGTATCTAATTTTGAGGTGAAGATTATTTTATGTGTGTGGGTATATTTTTTATGTGGCCAGAGCATTTGCATTTATTCTTACTTTGTTCATGCATTTGTTGACATAGAATAGATAGCTTAAGGAGATGGGACCGGGACACGTAAAAAAGAATAAAGATGGAGAGATAATGGTAAATGGGCTATTTCTTAAACCTCAAATATATATATATTATTATATCATATAAAGGGCTAGCCCCTTTTGCTACAGTATTAATTATGGTCGTCCAAAAATTCTTTTTCCTTTTTTTTTTTTCGTGCGGGTCCAAAACGACGTCGTTTTGGGCGCATTTTTTTTTTTTTTTTAAATTTTCTTCTCTCACAAATAGGCCCTTTCCTTTTTGAATAAAGCATTTTTCATTTTCTCTTCCGTCTTCTTCTTCTCATCTTTTCCAATTGAACTCCGTCTTCAATTTGAGTTGAGAGATAAATAATGCCTTCTTCATCGATTTCTCTCTCAAATTGAACGCGGTGTTACAATTGCAGAGCAATTTTTCCTTCCTTCGCCGCTTGCTAACATCGAATTGGTTTCTCTGCTCTCAACAAAATGTCTCAATTTGATGCTTCGGAAATTGGGCCTCGATTTAAGGTGATTTATTTTAAATTTTTACTGATTTTGTTAAATTATTCATATGTATTGAAGGCGGTGAATGTTGTCGGTGGATGACTCGGTTTGGGCCATAATTATACATTTTGGATTAATACAGTTGGTATCCTTTGCACATTCTTCTAATTTTTCACTAACCTGAAAAATAGCTGTCAGTGATCAATATTACCAGTTTCCTTTCTCAAACCTACCAGGCTTCCGATCAAAAAACCGTCGGCGGAGTTTCCAAGCATCGCATCTGCTTGAGTTGGAAAAGGTAGCTTCTGGACTTTTATTTTCTCGAATATTTACTTCCATAATAACCTGGTCCACTTCTTCCTTTTTAGTTGCTCATTTGTTTATGCAGTAGTCTCACATTTTAGAACAATTAAACAGGATCATGATTTAGTACAATTATTTTCTCTCATTTAATAAATACTATCAGATTCCGTTCTTTAATATTGGTTTAATAAAATAATCACATTTCCTATTGTTGAAGTGGACTGCATATATGATATACATGCTTTGATGGGATTTTTGGGGAATTTATATGCAAATGATGCTTTGAGGATGAGATTTGTTCAAAAGACTTCGGTTTTTAGAGTTCACACTACAAGTCTATACATGTGTTTGATGATATGCCTTAATGAGGTTTAATATGTAACTGTATCTATATGTTCCATAAAATATCCTAAAGCAATTGAATTGAGAACATAAATGCTTACCCATCATACATTAATGTATTTAAGATGTCTTAATATATAAAATAACTGGAATGTTTATAGATATCCGTTTGGCTTATGGTGATTGTGCAGAGATAGATATGAGTTCCAATGGATCTTCAAGATCTCCATCTTTAGTGTCATTATTTGGTATGTTCGCATTTTCATGAACTAAGCTTCGACATATGTTCTCATATTCTTTTCATTTTTTATGATATCCCACAAGCAATCATCTAATGTATGTGTATATGTCTTCGTTTTACTTTACAAATTTCAGGTCAAATAGGCATACAAGATTCCGTAATACCAGAAGATGAACCCAAGGCACATATTTGACGTTCGTTTAAACTAATTTTGATTCTTCATCGAGGATTGATGTTTTAGTTTCTGTATAGAAATATGATTGGATTAATGTTCAGTTTGATACAATTTTGGCCATTTTCTTTCTTATATTTTTGTTCTGTCATGGAGTTATGTAAACGTGAGTGGTCATGTAGAGCTATAAGTGTGTTAAGTTCATGGATTTTTATTCATTTTGTTAAGGGATTTATATAGTATTTGCCAAAACAGAAGAATATAACAATTCTTTCCAATATTTATTTTAAACATTTGTCTAAATTTTTGTGCATTTGTTGCATCTTAATGTTTTGCAAATGGTGAGCCAAATAATTATCATTTATCTTGCTTCCTGTGATGCAATTATTTTGAATGAGAACGTCATTTTCTATAATTTTCATGTGTAGTATATGCGGTCACTAAATATTGTGTTTTCATCATCTTCTTTCTTAATTTTCTTTTTCTGTTGCAGATATGATGTAATTTTTTGAAGTTCACATTTTGTAAATTCTTTTATATCAAATGAGATAGTTATATATACTGAGATGAGTTTATGTGATATCATGACATTTGGTACTTTATGTTTTCTTTTATGGGTTTGGCGTTGTTGTTTATCTTAGTCTTTTACTTTCAATGGTACGTTTTATCAGAAAACTTTATTGAGATTCTGGGTTTTAGGCACAACAAAGACGAACATATGACATAACTATTGCATTTGAAATTGAAACTTTACGAGATTCTATATTGTTATTTGTTAGGGGACTTGATCATTCAAAATCTGGAGAAGTGGATAATAATACCATTTTTTTGCCTGTAAGCAAGAGAAAACATATGCTTACTTTGAATAATTTCGTGTTCAGTGTCCTCTTTTTTATATTTATTATAAAGCTTATCCACATATTCTTTACTTTCGTAGAATTTTACTTGGAGAATTTCTACAGATTGTTTTTCAGATTTGAATAACCAGATGTGTGAATCACTTAGTGCTTATAATATATGATGCTTGGGGTATAAGGTGAAATAAGTATGTAGATGGACTAAAAAAATAATTGAAAAGGGATACCTACGTTAAAATCCCTCAACCATTTTGCTACTATGGATTCAGAAAGAATTGTTAAACTACGGATTTTTATTTCTAAACAGAATTTTGTTAAACAAAATGGTAAATTATGATGTTCAACTAGTGCTCCATTACATATACACTTTTTTAAAGGCTTGAGTGCTCTTTCAAATGTCAGAATTGCAACTTCCCTTCGAGTATTATGATGTTCAACTAGTGCTCCAACAAATTAAAATGTCACTCTATTTTTATGTATTTATAGGATGATAATGTTCTCTTATCCCTAGAGAAGTGCAATCTGAAGCTTTATATGTCCATAATCAAGGTAAATTATGTTTCTATGTTAGAGTTCTCTCACAGAACAAGTTGACAACCATGATAATAATAGAGCATTTTGCTTTAATCAAACATATTAAAAAGCAGGCAAAAGAGCACTGGGCGGCCCTATCTATTTACTAAGAAAACCAAAACCAAAAATAAAAAATTGAAAGCAGGTCACTCATTTTGGACGACGAAACCCAAAAAGTCAAAATGAATAGATAAAAAAAAAATTGAAAAACATTACATGGTAAAGAACTCGAGGAAGTCAGAACAGAGAATGCAAGAGATTTTAATCCATAAGAAATGGAAAGAAAATTTGTAATCCTATGTCAGCTCATTTATGTTATACGATGAACAACATATTAATTCACTCATAATTTATCTAAAAAAAAAATTCTATGCTGACATATATAGTTTTTAAAAATGCAGTTAGAAAGTATAGGTTTAAAAAGGATGACACATACTAAATTGCCCTTTCAAATGGTAATTCAATATAGAGCTATTGAAGCACTTATAAACTCATTTGCTACATTTATTTTCTGATCGTAGATTATAGGCCCATCTTCTAAATTTTCCTTATGATGAAATTGTGATGGTGCTCAGGGAAGTACAAGAACACTATGAGGACCTTGGTTTCTACCAAAAGAGTATGTTCTCATGCAAAGGAGAAAAGTCTCATATTTTTATTTAAAAGTCAGTTAAGAATACTTAAAATATGAAAACTCAGAGGTTAAGAAAGATTTTGAAGAGGCTTTGAGAATTGAGCCCTGTTTAGAAGAGCCCTTAAATGTTTTGAATTCTCAGTTTTGGGTTGGATTTATAACTTGGGAAAGTAGATTGCTATTTAAAAATTTGATTGCAATATTAATAGCTCTCGGTTAAATTGCAGTTAAAAGTAATTTAAGATTGACGAATTTGTAAAAGCTACTCATATTCAAATCCATAGTCACAAGTTTGTTTTTTCACTAAATCGCCGCTCCTCTAACTAGGATTTACAGATTTCTAATACCATATCGAACTAAGTTATTCATATTCGAATCCATGGTCACATTCAAATTCTGTAATAACTAATTACCAATACTTTTTATTATTCATAGGTTGTGATTATTTGTAATCGCTTTGTGGAATTATTTCCACCTTAAGTACATTGTAGTGTACATCTAAGTAATGCTACAAAAAACTCAAAAGTAAGTTTAATAAAAAAAATATATTAGCACATGTTCCTCAAGTTAAATTTTTTCTTGATTGATATGTTACACTAATGTAAGGGGCAAAGCACCGCGCATAGCGCGATGCTGAACCCCTAGTATATATATATATATATATATTCATCTTAGTTACAATAAAATTCTTGTAACAACAGTTTGTCGGATAATTAAAAAAAATTTAAAATCAAATTGAATTTTTGTCGACCAGAGATACTTGTTAACTAAGAAAAAAGCACTAAACATAACAAACATGATTTTTAACATTTGTTTCCATTTCATTTTGAGCAATCATAAATATATATATATGCTCATGATCAGTCAATTGAATTTACTAGACTGTCTAGTAGTAGTAGTAGTATAATGAATGGACGTGACGTGACATGGTGGAAATGGTAAATGAATCAATAAAACTTTATAACAGAGGAATGCAAAAATCCCCACATTAGTGGCTCCAGCTCCAGCTCCTCCTACCTTTTCTTTTGCTTTTGCTTTTCTAATAAGTACTGGCAATTGCTTTTTTTTTATACTTTTTTCTTCTTCTTCTTCTTCATCTTCAACAACAGCTCCCACCCCATGTGCATGATAGTGGGAACACTTCACTTTGTAAAATCCTTCATTCTCTCTCTCTCTCTCTCAAAACAAAAAACAGAGAGAGAGAGAGAGAGATAAGAATATAGATATTTGGGTCATACGGTGAGACCATCAAATCCACACTGCTTCGATATCACGGCTTGCCTCCTTGGACTTATGGCTATTGTACAATCCACCGATACCTGCCATGCAAAACTCCAATGAATGATATAGAAGAAGAAGAAGAAGAAGTATATTGCAATCTTTTCCAATTCTATCTAACAACATATTAGGGCCTTGATTTGATCCAAATCCAATGGTCCGTAAAATACCTACTAGGCATAGGCATATGCATAGGCAGGGATGATGAGATCATAGACTAAGTATAATTTTTCCTTAATTGCACTAATAATTTTTCAACATTAGAATTAGAATTATGCACTATGTAGGATAGATCATAATACTAATACTAATACTAATAAATATACAGATCAATAATTTTCAAGATACAAAGTCAATACAATACACATCTGTTATGTCAATGACTTTCAACTATTCACTATGCAAAAACATGAAAAATCCAAATATGTTCCAAGTGCTACAAAATTATACTAACTAGTATTTCTAATATTGGTTGCGCCGTAATTGTGCAAGCTTGATGGATTCATTATATATTATTCAACTTTTCAAAGGAAAAATATATTACGCCTCCACAATTCAAAAATCCCAAAAGACCTCTCCAATGATCCAACTAGTTCCAAAAAAAAATATCCCAAAATTCAATCTAAATTCATTTTTAAAACTTGAGCATCTTAAGCTAAAACTCATCCAAATGTACCTACATCTATAAACTGTATTAAGAAAAAGAAAAAAGAAATTACTCCTACTTCAAAAGGACCAAATGCAAAAATGCAGAGCCGCAAACATTAACCATGAAAACAACACTGTAAATTCACAGTCTTCTTTTTGAAAAAAGGGAAGACTCCTCATTCTCACTGCAGCCGGGCAAGAATCTCATTTTTTGGTAGTACTCTCACTTTATATACTTTATTGTTAGGGCGAGGGTATCGGCTTTCTTGTGGTAGTCCCTCGGTTTTAAGTCCCTCGGTTTTAAGCCAGTAGCAAGTCCAGGTTTAAGAGTGAAGAGTACCTTTACAGCAGAGGTCACCTAGTCTCATTCATAAGAAAAATAATCCAAGACCATTATTGCTGATAAAAGTGATTCCATTCTACCTTACATTCAAAATTTCACATAACTAGAAAATATTGAAAAGGGAAATAAAACATAGTAAAAAGGTCTCATGCCAGCTCAATTTAGCAAAAAAGTTGGGACAACGCGCACGATAGCAGACCCCAATTGTGGGCAAGCCGACAAAACAAAGCTAAAATGCACAAAAAGCAGAGACCATGCTCCATATATATTCGTCGAAAAAACAAAAAAGGGAAATAGTAAAACATTTTTCTCGATTAAAGAAAAATAAAATAAAATTATTAATTGCTGCGGTGACGGTGAGCTAATGGATAACTCAATAGATCAAAATTTCCATACATCTTGATCGACAATTTCAGAGTAGTTTATATTCAATATAGTGTTGATTGCAATTTTTCCCCAAATGTTTCTGAAAATTCCTAATAAATATAAGACGAAATTTTCCTAATAATTTCAATCCACGGGAAAAAACTAACCTGTACACCTGGGGAATTAATACCCAGAATCCGGATCCTCGCCCCGACATCACCAACGACCCGCAACTCGACCCGGTCATACAAAGAAGCATCCCTCACCAAATTCGCCGCATCGGCTTGAAGCAAGTTGACCCGGTCAACACCAATGGTAACCACAATCCGTCTCACACTGTGAGCGGGTTGACTGAACGCGGGTACATTGCCCCGACCAAGGGGTATACCCCGGTACATGACAGTGAACCTGGAATCGGTGTACTTGATTCCTACCTTATTGTCGTTGGAAGAAGAGAAGAGCATGCGTATATTAACTGAAACGACGGCGGAGGAGGGGGTGGTGGGGTTAATGCCCATGTATTGGACGCCGACTTGTTGGAGTTCGAATTGGGGTTTTCTGGGTTTGACGGCGAGGATGATGACGAGGATTACGGCGAGGATGAGGAGTGCGAGGAAGGAGAATAGGAGGAATAAGCAGCAGCAACAGCCACGGAAGGAGGCGGAGGAGGAGGAGGAGGAATTGGAGGTGTTGGATGGGTAGTAGTGGTGGTGGGAACCGTTGGTGGCGGCGGAGGTGATGGGTCTGGAGGTCATTTTTTTTTTTTTTTTGTTTGTTGGGAGAATTAATTGGGAAAAGAGTGAAGGGTTAGCCCCACCACCATACACGGCAGTGGCCACCTCTTTCTGCTACTTTTTTCTTATAGTAAATAAATATAAAGTACTCACAAGAGTAGTAGTATTATTTAATTTGATTTGAGCTTTTACCTATGTAATGTTTGCTTGCTTTCTTTTCAAGAGAGGAGGACTTTGCTTGGCAATGAGAAAAGGGAAAGAAGAAGAAAGCAGCAGCAGCAGCATGTGTGAGTGTGACAGTGATTATGATTTAGTGCTTTATCAAGTGAAGGTACTATCAATTTCCTATTATTATACTGTTACTATATATATATATATTCTACTCCCTCCATTCGTTGCTTTCCAAATTAATTGGCACATTTCTCAAATTTTCATGTTTCAAATTACTTTATCACCTTTTCAACGTATCATTTTTCAAATTATTTTTAAATTTACACAAATAAGTAATTATTAATAATTATTTAATATTTTATCTTTAGAAAAGGATTAAATATTAAGTATATTAATTTGTGTGAAAAAATCAAATGTTTCTATTAAATTGAAAGGGAGGGAATAGAAATTATGTCATAATTGTATATTACTCATTGCACTCAAACATAACAAAAACGTATTCTTCTAAAGTTTATGATGTTGAATTGCAAGACTTTTAACAATTTTATATTTCAGAGACATATGTTGAAAAGATGATTTTTATCCGAGCTATATCCCATATTTATTAATTATTTTTCAATGAACAATTTATCTTCTTTTTCTTGGATTGAAAAATATGCATAATAAAAATGACTAGGCAGTAGTATTCTTTTCTTCTTCTTCTTCTTTTAATAGGAGTATTATATAGAAGTATATTAAAAATAAGGGCTTGTTCTTTTTGTTTCTTATTTTTTAAGATGAGTTTTTATCGGATTTTTCATAAGATTGAATATTTGCAGATTTGATGTGAGTTTTGCGATTATGTTCTTTTGAATTTTCATTTACTCAGATGTGAAATTAAATCTTATAAGGTTAGGTTCAAACCATCGTTAACCCTATTTTTGACATTTTGAAGAATAATTTAAAATTAAAACCTAGTAAAGTGGGTGTTGGATTGTACCTCGTCACTTGACTGTAAAAAAACATGTATGTAGTTTATCAATTGGATCTCGAATTTGAAAGAAAAAGAAGAAATTTGAGATGAATAAATATGATTTATCCGCGGAAGAAGAAAATTATGGAAGATTCATAATTATTGTCTTAAATACAAAGGGTAGAGTTACTTTCCTTGCATGAAATTTTTTGATAGATGTTTATCGATAAACATATTTAAGAGATTTTATCGCTTAATTACATTTTTTCTAGAGTAAGAGACTAAAAGAATTAAGGGTGTATATGGATGGATATTGACCAGGTCTCGCGGGTTTCGCGAGAGCGAGCCAAAACCCTTTCAAATGAGTTTTCGTTAAACCCTTAAAATCATAAAAAACTTATTAAAAAACTCACACTCAAACTCTTCAAAGCTATAAAATATTGATTTAACACCTACCATCTGCTTTTCCACCTAAAACTCACTAAAAAAGACATTGATACATACCACCTACTTTTTCAATTGGGGTTTCAACTTATTCAAACCACAAAATTCAACAGCCAAAACACATACAAATAAGGTCTCATATATTTCATTGAAACCACCCAAACCATTTATCTTAAACCGAGACCCGAAAAACCGAGTCAAAACTCAACAAAATAGACCCCAAGTGTTTGAGAGACGGTGAACCTCCATTTTAAAATAAAAAAAGGTGCTTTAGCTATATAAAAAATTTCCTATAAAGAATATAAAATAATGAATTTATTGGGCATAAAAGCATAGTGAATTTATATATATATATATATATATATATATATATATATATATATTCTTAATTGTTTAATTACTCAGATACATTAAATGAGAATCTCTCTCGATAAAAATTCAAATTTGAGTTCATTATTTTATAGTGATAAATAAATTCCCACTGGACCAATCTCCATAACCCAGGTTTGTATTTATTGTGATTCGATGTCCTCCACATATGAACTGGGCCCAACAAGGTATTTAACTTTTAATGAATAACAATTTGACTTGGTTAATTTGTCGAAATTTCTCGAATCCAAAAGAGTTCGTGGGCCAACTTCAACCCCCTCTTTTACGCAAATCCAACAAAAGAAGTTAATATTATCTGATTCCACATTAGTCATGTGTGAGACCAATTGGAAGAAAATCCAAGAAATGTGACTTATAGATAAGGATGTACACAAGCATAAATCAAGGTCATGACATTTATCAATGTTCATAGATATCTTGTTTAAGAAATACTAAATATATAATTATAATATAGTCATAAATGCATTAATTTAAATGCTACATGACATGTAATCTAGAATGCATTCTTCAAATGATATATTTCTCTTTTATTCATTAATTATCACATCAACGTGTATTTTCTAAAAATAAAAAATAAAATAAATTTGACACATGTCATTAGAAAAATATATGCACGCAGTGCACCCATTTTAACACCTGGAACCAACTCAACTCAAGTATATGCTTCAAATAAATCAAACAAATTAATGTATTAGCTATTGTTTTAATGGCAAGGGTTGAATTTGGTACATCCAATGATTTATGGATTTTTGGTGAGATATTTTCCCCGGCATATGAAAAGAAAATCCTGGATGAATTTGCAAAGTTGTAAATAGAAAATATGTTGAATAGAAGCTGCTTTATATTTTTATTTGGACAAATAAAAAAGCAGAAATACTTTTTTGTGGAAATTCATAATTTTTTTAATTCCTGAGCCCCACCTCCTTGATGTTTTGTCTTGGTTACAAAATTGGGACCCTTCAAAAGTTTTCAATTTTACATAATAGTAAAGACTTGCATATGCCCCCAAAAATTGGTAAATAAGTGCACTTTGGCCATGATCATTTCCTCCGGTAAACTCAATTGGTATAAGCTTTATTTAGGGTTCTAGTGAAATAACCATAAAATTTTAAGATATCAGGCCATCTCCAATGACTCCTCAGCCTAAGTCCAGTTTCTCCTCAGATTTCAAGTCCAGCTTCCCCTTTATTTTTCATAGTCATTTAATTTTCAATGACTCAATCTATCTATTTCATTTAATTTCAATCCTCATTTTTTCTCACTATCATTTAATAATAATAATAATAATAATAATAATAATAATAATAATAAATTGTATTTAAGTTTCTTACAATGTTATAAATTTACATATTATAAATGTTAAATTTCTTAAATTAAAGCTACGTTCTTTTAATATTTAGTTTTTAATAATTAAATTTTAATTAAGTTTATTAGATAAAAGTTACATTTTTAAAATTAAAATGAATCTTTTTAAAATTAATCATAAATAAAATTCTTTTGACAAAAAAAAAAAAAAGAATTTACAGATGTTGTATTAAGTTACTGCTTTGTATTGTTTCATATGCATGAGTTTGTATTAATGTGATACTCTACTCCTATTTTTTACATAAAGAACGGGTAGTTTTGTCTACTTCAGAAAATTCTTTTCACTCTCACATTCCGTTTTAGATGACTGAGTTACAATCTTTAACAGAAGAACTTAAATTGAACCTTTAAAATATTAATAAGGGGTAAAATGCTATTTCACCAATTACAATTTACAAATAATAAAATAAACATTAGGATAAATTACGGGAAAAAAACCCTGAAGTAAAGTTTAATTACAAAAATCTCTCTCACGTGTTGGGTATTACAAAAATCCCCCACATTTTTGTCACCTTCTTAGAATTATCACCTAGCCCCTGAAAAGTAAGTTCAAATTTCGCTTGTGGGTTATTTATAATTTTTAGTATATTTTATAAATTTTAAAACAAGGATGCTAAATGTTATATTCTATAAATTATAAAAATGATAATTATATATATTTATTATCAAAATAATTGACAAAATATATAAAAAGTTTCAATAAATATTGCAAAAAAAGACTTATTTAAATATTTATGAATAGTTTAAATTGTATAACAATAAATTAGATAGAATTTTAATAATAATAGCTTATAAAAATATAAAAAACTTTTTACACATTTAGTTAAATGACTTGATTATTCTATATTAGTAAAAAAATGTAAAAAAATAGATATATATTATTAATAAATATGAAAAAAATGATTATTATTTTCCCAATATTTATTGAAATTTATGGGCAATTATTTAGGTAGTAAATATATAATTCTTACTTTTATAATTTAAAAGATATAATAATTAGCACCCAACTTTTAAATTTTATAAGATATTTAAAAAATAGAAAATAACCCATAAGGGTAAAATTGAAACTTTTTATGGAAAAAAGGTTAATTGTAAGAAGGTGACAAACTTGAATGAGATTTTTGTAATATCCAGGGGAATTAATGTATATCATATATCATAGGAAAACCAATAGGTGATTGGTTCAGTTGAATTATTAGTCACTAGAAATCAACGGAATTAAAAAAAATACTCCATCATAGCTAAAATATCTAAGGGCCCATTTGGATGGATGAATTTGAAATGAAGAGGGATTTCAAATGAATGGATTTGAAATTCCAATGATTTGAAATCCATTCATTTGCAATTTATTGTTTGGATAAATTTTTTTACAAATGATTTAAAATCCATTCATTTAAAATTCATTGTTTGGTATATATCATTTGTGTTATTTGAAATTCTTAATGGTGCCTTATAATTTGCTCTATGAGTTAATTCTTGTTGTTGATTTCGGGATAAAATCGCATAAATCGATTTGGGGCAAATTTATAATTTTTGAAAATTGAGGGACCAGAAGTGCAAATTCGGATTTCAGAAAATATGGGGCCGAATTTAAAATATTGATTTTCTAAAATTCTAGAATGAATTGGAACTTTGGGTTTTTCAAAAATCTAGGGTCAAATGGCAATTTTTGAAAATTAAGGGACCAAAAGTGCAAATTTGGATTTTTGAAAATCAGGTGCCGAATTGAAAATTATAATCTTCTGAAAATTATGGACTGAATTGCAGTTCTGATTTTTTTGAAAATATGGGGCCAAATTGCAATTTCTGAAAATTAAGGGACCAAAAGTGAAAATTTAGAGGCCCGATTGAAAATTTTTATCTTCCGAAATTAACTAAATAGCAATTTTTGGTTTTTCAAAAATTTGGGGTCAAATTGTAATTTTAAAAATTGAGGACCAAAAGTGCAAATTTGAATTTATGGAAACCAGGGGCCGAATTGAAACTTTTTATTTTCTTAAAATACTGGACTGAATTGCAATTCTTGATTTTTCGAAAATCTAGGGTCAAAATTGCAATCCAAAAATTGAGGGACCAAAGGTGCAAATTCGGTTCCTGAAAATCAGGGTCCGAATTGAACCGAAAATCTGGGGTTAAAATTGTAATTTCCGAAAATTGAGGGACCAAAAATGCAATTCGAATTTCTGAAAATAATAGTCGAATGCAAATTTTAATTTTTTGAAAATTATGGACTGAATTGCAATTCTAGGTTTTTTTGAAAATCTGGGATAAAATTGCAATTTTTGAAAGTATACAATGTGGATTTCAAATTACTAGTTTTAGTAAAGAATTTCAAATCCGGGTTAAAATCCATTGTACTAAATTCAAATGAATGAATTTAATTTTATATCAAAATAGCATGATTATCCAACCAACCCAAATCCATCCATACAAATGGCCCTAAATCTCTTTGTCTTTAGTAACTTGAAGCTAAAAAAATTTTGTAGCTGTAAGGAGACCAAGAATAACGGAGACGATGTTGTTTTTCTTTTTTGGACTTTGGTGCGATGTCTATCCGGCAGACCAGTCGAATACTCACTCATTTCTCTCTCCATCTTTCTTTTCAACAATATAACCATAAATAACTAAATAAAGTACAAATAAACTTCTCGAAGATCCATTGTCTACTTCAACATATCAATGACCCATAAATAATTACCTATTTTGCCTTAAAAAAATTCACCTTAATGGTCGACTTTGCCGGAAAAAATGAGGGGTTTGAGTTTTTTTTTTACTTTGAGGGTATTAAGTGTTAATTTTGTATTTCGAGGTCCAAAGTGCCTATTTATTGTGTTTCGGGGGTGCAAGTTGTTAATTTGTTCTTTATTAGGGAGTGTTAAGTGCTAATTTTATTTTGGGGGAGCAAAGTGCCAAAGATTTACGATAGAATTACCTATTTTGCCCTTGAGTTTTTGCTTGAAAATAAACGAGGGTGCAAAGTGCTGCATTTTTCATATTTCGAGGGTGCAAAGTGCTAAATCTAAGATTTAGGGGTGCAAAGTGCCTATTTCTCATGTTTCGGGGGTGCAAAGTGCAAAAAACCCAATTTGATATGGCTCATGCTGCCTGCTTTAGTCTCTCTTAGAAGATTTGATTCCTCTTCACGGCTGGATTTTAATTAATTCAGATCAAATCTGAATTTGAATTTACTTTTACCAACCCTTTCTCGCTAATTATAAGATTATGCCTGGGCATCACCCAAGTGAAACAACAATTTCAGAGTACTGTATAACCTTGCAGAAAGTAATAGATCAATTTGATTCCATTTTGGTAGACTTGTCTATGATCGAGGATGGGAATGTTGTAGACCTACTACAACTAAAGAATTCTGTTTCTGCTGGTTCCTAGCAAGAGAATCACACTGGGTCTGGTGGAATGTGAAGATGATATGTTGCGTATTAAGGAAAGACTATTTGAGAACCATCCAAGTTGTTGGTATGGGAGGCATTGCCAAGACACAAAGCATCTACATTGACCCACTTATTGACGAATAGTTTGATGGACGACAATATCTCAGGGATATGCCGGTGTTGAATATAATTGGGTCAGGATAGCATTGAGAAATCAAAATTTATCTGAGAAAACTCAAGAATCATGGCAACATGTTGCAGAGAATTTAAGTTTCGGCAATACCTGGAACTGATGATCATTTCACACTCCACAGAGATATTATCTTTGAGTTATTACCATTTGCCACAACATTTCAAAGCGTGTTTCCTTTATATGGGAGTGTTTCCCGAAGATAAAGAAATTCATGTCTCCCGCCTCATCAAGCTATGGGTTGCTGAGGGATTTCTAAAACCAATTGGAATTAAAAGCCTGGAAGAGGAGGTGGCAAAGGATAATTTAAAGGATCTTATTGACATAAGTACTCTCATTATAGTTGGCAGGCTAAAGTTTGATGAGGAAATAAAAACCTGTATCATCCATGATCTCTTGAGAGATCTGTGCATTAAAAAAGCTGAGGTAGAGAAGCTACTCGTGTTGTGATTATTAAAAATGATTCTTGTTTACACCCTCAAGGCATGAAAAACCAGCATCGATCGTGTAAGTATTCAGTTTTGTGTTTTGGCATGCCCCAAGTTTGTTACCAACTCTCATGTCCGTTCTCTTCTACATCCTATTCCTGGTGAAAGTTACTCCTTGAATTGTTTACTATATTCTACAGTGAATTTTACACTTCTTTGAGTGTTCTATATCCTTCAATGACTTCCCAATTCAAATAGTAGAACTAGTTTATTTAAGGTTCCTTGCTTTTAATTGTAACAAGAGCAAGCTATCTCCATCCATATCCAAAATTGTGTACGCAGGGTTTGCTATATCCCCTATACACAATTTTTCCGTACCATCAGTTATCTGGAATATGCCACAACTGAGGCATATCGTGTTTGAGAGATGTATCTTGTTTTGCCCTTCCGGTGCAAGAATTGATGACTTTGACAAATATTTTGGTCCCTCTTAAGTTCCTACAAACACTTATGGATGTGTGCAACTTTAGTTTTACCAAGGAAGTCTTTCAAATCATGCCAAATCTGAGAAAATTGGTTATTTCATACACTTATGACTCCTGTACGAAATGGTCGTCCTACGATTTCAGTAGATTTGTCCATCTACAGCAACTTGAAATATTAAAATGCTGCTTTGATGTCGACTCTTTTGATGTACTGAGGCCTTTGAAATTGAACTTTGCTTTCCCTGAGAGCCTCAAGAAGCTAACTTTGAGTGGCTGTTCATTACCTTGGGAGCAACTGACAATTGTTGGTTCATTGCCCAACATTTAAGTCCTAAAACTGAAAAACTACGCCTTTCGTGGACGTGTGTGGGTACCAAATGATGGGGAATTTTGTTCATTGAAGTCTTTGGTAATTACTCAGAACTTTTTAGAGGATTGGGTAGCAAATGATACTCACTTTCCCATCCTTCAGCATTTAAGTTTAAGTGACTGCTCCAAATTGATGGAGATCCCTTCTGAAATTGGGGATATTCCAACTCTTCAAATGATCGAGTTGTTTAGATGTAGCAGTTCTGCAGTTGATTCAGCAGAGCTAATAAAGGAGGAACAACAGAGCTATGGAAACGATGATCTTTGTGTTCGCGTGTGATGATCATAATCATATCGAGTCTCTATATGGTTACTCCTTTCGGAAGGTGAACGTACCGTTTCTGTATCATTTGCATATAATTACTGTATGTACATGGATATGCTAAACATGTTTACTAACTCGTTCTTTTTTCTTTTTTTATCCATTGGCTGCAGAGGTACAGGTGATCGTGAATCCATCAATAATCTTAAATCATCATCCTAAATTGAGAACGTACAAGTGTTTGGCATTCAGTGATGGGTTACAAATGTCCAATATGGCAAACTAGACATGTCTGGTATTTATTCAAATAAATTTAACTGTTGTGATGATAACGAGGCTACATTTTTTCTGATGATTTTGAATTTGGTTTGTCGTGTTCATTGTCTTTTTGTAGACTACATTACATTTGATAATTTTTTTGTGACACCAATTTTATGACTTGGAGAAAATTGTTTGGTTTCAGATCAACTGACCCGACCGGACCTAGACGGATCCTATCCCTAATCCACCCGTAAGTTTTTCCATGATCCACCCAATCACCGGATGTTCGTTTTTATTACCTAAATATCTCTTTCTATAGGTTCTTACTTCTTGTTAATTCATCAAGATGTTATGAACCAGTCTGCTGATAAAGGAAACGGAAAATTCTTTTTCAAACCTGACTTGATCAAATCCATTCAACCACAAATTAAATGTATTGCACTTGTTTTTTGATTAATAATTATTCTCTTGAGAGTAACATCCACTCCCAAATCAATTATATTGTATTTGTCTTGCAATCACTTTACCCTCGGTCGAACTTGGTCTGGAATAGAATTTTCCTAGGAGTACTTGGTCTAAACTCAATTAGCCCCCATTTCAGCCAATTAATAAATTAAGGTACACTCAAATAGTCAACTTGATCACATAAACAAGCTTTTATTTATTTATAGATTCTAGTTATGCCAGTTTATTTTCTAATTAAATAATCAAGGAAGGAGACATTTACATACATTAAATCAGTAATTATTTCCAATGCCAATAGGGTTAGTTAACGGTAAAGTTGAGATTACATGATCTAAATGTTCAATTCTCATTACTACGGGTTTCTTTTTATTTTATTAGTTATTATTTGTACTTTAACTTAATTAATTTGATTATGATGTAATGAAGATATATTATTGAATATATTTTAACGTAATGGTGATGTATTTTCACGAAAAAATCAATTTTTGCCAATATAATCTGTAATTAGCACAAGAATATGACCACAATGCTATAAGCTATTCAAGCATAATAGTTGATTTATAAAAAATAAAAAATAAAAAAAACTAATTAGTTGACGAATTTGTGAGAATGGTATTTATAAGTAAAACTTTTCATACAATTTCAAAAATTCTTTTTTTAGGTTAACTAAAATGAAACTACAAAATACTTTAATATTCAATATTTTTCTTGATTTACATTTTCTTTTTGAAATAGTTGACTATAATAAAAAACTGATTATAAAAGAACTGATTTTATAGAAATGCGCGCTTTTGCCAAAATTTACATATTGTAGCTTTTATAAAAAGCATTTCTTTTTCATCAGAATAATCGTCTTTTCTAAAGAAACTGATAAAATAACGCTAATCATTCAAATTATCATCAATTTCAGTTAAGTTTGATTCAAATTACCATGCCAAGATATATGCACATTTTTCAATACAATAGTCAACTTATTGAAGACTTGTGTTACCAAATTTTATATTTTTTACTATATATACTTGAATAATCACCGATAAAAAACTAAACAATATTATACAACCTAGCTAGATGCAGAATGCAGGCAACATTATATTCATAGTAACCACCAAGTCTCCGTAACTTAAGTAAATAGAACATGTATTGTCATTTAATGCTACATATATGTCTACATAAACCTTTGCTCAGTCATTATACAAAGATTAGCGATATTGTCAGAGTTAAAATTGTTGCTACCAGAGCAATATAGGTTGTTATAAAAACTAATCTTTTGTAATTTCTTCATTTGCCCCTTATAGTCAAATGTCATAAAAACTATATTTCTCAATCCCCATAAAACTTTATTATTCGATTGTCAACCCTATCTTCTCTCTCTTATTAGTACATTGTTAATTTCTTTTTTCTTTTTATGGCATATTTTAACAAGGAAATAAATTAGTTCTTTTAATGATTTTTGAGATATCCACATCATGACACAACTACTGAATAACACTAAGTATTCTTTTAGCATAATTATAAATAAATAAAAACTGGTTCTTTTAGCATTGGAAAATTACAGACGAAACAAGACACTTCATAAACTGAAAATATTTTATCTGATGATTTTTTTCCTCCCAATTACCTAAATTATATATCAGTATGGCACTTCAACATATTTTTAAATTTTCTGTTGATAGACTACTATTTTGTGTGTAAAAATTAATTATTATTTTTGAGTTGTAGACACGATTTCTAATTTATACATAGCTTCAATTTATAATCACTACTAGAAATATGATAAAAGTTGATAAAATATTAAGTGGACTAAGATACTTCGATATTTCTCTAATTATTGTTATGCCAAAACTATATCATATATATATTGAAAATCATTTTTTTATAACGACAAAAATGCTTATATGATTTGATATTTCACAATGTCAATGGAAAGAATAATAATTTTAAAAAATATAAAAAAAAATAATGAACTGAGCTCAAATAAATTTTTAATAAACGAATTTTAATCGAATTATGGATCGTTAAATTCTATTCCACCCATAATCGTGTAAAGTTGGTAGCTCATTTTCAAATAACATATTTCTGTTCTAATTTCTTCAACGATTTGACCATATATAAGAAGAAAAGAAAAAGTAAAGTTGATCTGAAGTTTTTTAATTAAAAAAATAATTTCATATTTATATAACTAGGAGTATTATACAATCCATATTTACAAATATTTGATTATTTTCATATTTAAAGATTCATAAGAAAAGGTAAATTAAGTTAATAACGTACCTTGGGAGTATTAATAAGAGAGAAGATTGAGCTACCAATTAAATAGTAGGTATGAGGATCGAGAGAGATTTTGTGTCCTTTGACTAAAAGGGGTAAATAAGAAAATTATAAAATATTACTTTGACAGCATAAATTCTTACTCTAACAATATCGCTAGCGCCTTATACAAAACCAAGCAATTAAAAGGAATTAATTTACAGAACCAAATATCTCAGATCCAAATCTTCTTGGAAATGTAATTAAAAGAAATAACTAATTAAAGTAAAGGAAACTTTCAAGTCCTTGAGTTTTACAACAGAGAGGCTTCACATGGATCTGACTAATCCAGAATGAGTATCCCAAAAAATTACATCTTATTTTCTTCAGAAAATTAAAAGATTAACTATATATATAAAACATATACTATAAATTAGTATCACAAAATCTACATGTATTTAACAAAAATGTGTCTCTCATCAAAGCTTTTAGCCCTGTTTGTTTGAAAATTTAAAAATGATTGTTTTCATATTTTCTGAAAATTCAAACAAACAATATTTTCTATATTTTTTATAATTGTGTAGCTTTTTGAGATTTGTGTCCTTCCAAACAATCAGCTTTTTTAGAAATGGACGAAAAGTGATGACATCTTAAACAATCCTTCATTTGATATTTTCAAACAAACAAACAATTCCCATGCATGACTTCATCAGATTCCATCACGAAGAGTCCCGGGTCGAGTTACCCGCGGATTCGAGAACCCAGCTGGTTTTCTCATCAGTAGAGGTGCCATTATTTGATGATGTTTGGGTATCTTTATTGATGAGAGAGGAAATAGCTGCTGCAACAGCAACCCTAAACTTAGGATCAGAAGTAATTTCACTCACATTTTCAGCCATTGATTTGTTACTATTAATCCCTTGATGATGATGATGATGATGATGATCTAGTAGTCTATTAGAACAAGGAAAAAGTTGGCTTAAAACTGTACCGTTTCCATTAAAATTTCCCTGTTTAGGCATCAAAGAAGAATACCCTAATTGGGGCATTGAATTTGAAGAGCTAGCAGCACTATTTCCATTTCCATTTCCATTTCCATTTGTGAGGTCAAGAACAATGCCGCCTTTAGTAGGGTCATTATAACTAGGGTTTGGCATGTAAGGAGTAGAGGGATTCATTAATAAATGAGGATTCATCATGTTCTGATGATAATTAGAGAAATGGGATTGGTTTAAGTTGGATGACAAAAGACGATGACTATCGTTGATGAAGGGATTGTTTGGGTCGAGCAACATACAAGAGGATGCAGCTGATGTTGTTGATGCCATTGATGTTGCACCCACCGGAAGTGGATGATTGTGTGTTCCTTCGTATGTTGTGATTAAAATCGACATGTCGTCTAGACATCTTTGGACCTGTTTACATTTTAATCTCTACGTACATTAATATATACATATACATATATATGTGTTTAGGAAAAACAAAGAAATTAATAATCCATCAATAAATTAAACTCAAAATTAATTTGACGTGATTGTTTAAAAAATACAAATTAAGGTACAATATAACATATACTACTTAAATTCTAAAGCTTGCAAAATATTGACAATATACTACTTATAATTATATATATTATTAAAAAAAATACAAATTAAGGTACAATATAACATATACTACTTATAATTATATATATGGATTATATAAAATTCTAAAGCTTCCAAAATATTGACAATATCATAAACTATATATATTAATTCACATGCAATATATATTTATCTTCATAATATATGAATTTGTAACAATACTAATTATATATATGAAATTTAAAGTACGTACGTACCTGTTTCCTCACGGGGCATCCTGGAGCTACAGTGCAACGATAGTAAGCTCGAGGGCATGGATTTCCTTTAGCAATCTTTTGTCCATATTTTCTCCATTGACATCCATCGTTCATCTAATTTAATTATCAGAACATTAACATATTTATATAAAAGTAATTAATTGATCCAGAATCAATCAATTAAATTAATAATATTGTAATGTAATGATGATTTGAATTTTGAACTTACAGTGGCTGCTTCACATCTTGCCCTTACAGAAACCCTAGCTCTTTTATTAGGTGGCGATGAGATATTGTTCATAATTCCTTGCAGATTATTATTGTGTAGCTGATTCTGATCATCTTGTATCGGCGGCTTAATTAATCCGGTGGTCATCATCCTCGACTCATGATCATCCATATTGTGATCTGATCTTCTTTCTACTACTCTCCTTGAACCGCTTTGCACTCCCAAAGACAAACTTAGTTCATCATCATTTTCTAATTCTTCTTCGTGTGAAATAATATTATTATTATTTTTGCTTAGAACAAAATTTCTCCCACTAATTTTATTATTCGCTGCTTCTTCTTCTTCTTCTTCTTCTTCGGATGGGTGACTAATTCCATTTAGCGAGAAAATTACACTTGATGAGTCCTATATATATCAAATTAAAAACCTAATTTAATTAATAAAAGTATCCGATATATATTAAAATTAATTAATAGCTCATGATATGTATATATACCTTATTGTTTTGATTATTTTGTTGAATGATAGCAAATTTGGTTTGGAGAAGAGTGTAATCTTTCATGGTTTGGTTGACCGCATCCCTCAAGACTTTGTTCTCCTCCTTCATACGATTCATCTTCATTTGCATAATACATAACTGCATATTACAAAGTAAAGTAGACATGAAAATTAGTTAATCTATTAATTAATCAAAGGAAAATAAATCTGGCCAATACATATTATATATATACACCTCTTCTGAGTCGAAGCTTTTTTCATCAATATTATTATAACTAGGCTTTTTATGATCATCTAATTCTTCTGAAAGCGTGTTGATCGATTGTTCTTGTGCATCATCATGATCTAACTTGAGGGAAAGATCGAACTCCATTGTTTCCACTTTTTCTTCTGTTTCAAATTCCATGGTACGTTTTCTGTTTTTCTTTTTTTTTTTTTTTATGGGAAGAGTTTGATAATTTCTTGCTATTAATTATAGCTATGAGTGTAGCTTGCTTTTGAGGCACACAAGTCAATTCCCTCGTCTGAAATTTGACAATACAATACAATACACTAACTAGTACCTTTAACTAATTATTTAATAGTACTAGCTAGAGATGCAATTAAGGACGCAATTAAGTTTTGACTTTAACCATTACTATTTACATTCTTAATTATTACTATTTGTGTGCCGTTAGGCGCGCTCTCTTTATTTTCTGATCGTTATCGTTTATAATGACTATATAGTCCTTACAGTTTGCTTCTTTAATTTGGTCATAAATTATATAATCCTACCAATTGCAATTCATCCATTCTCACTATATTCAAAAAATATAGGAGTAATTTACTTCATTCCTTATATATATGTAGAAAATTTGTTATCTTATACTGCATAACATGATCAGTAGATATTTAACCAAAAAAAAAGGTTTCCCCATTTCCCTTAGCCTTTACACGTATTTTTTTTTATGTTAAGACTAAATCTAATTAGTTTCAAATACACAAAAAACAAAAAACGTCTCAAAAAATTCCCAAAATCTCTGAAAACGCTCTTAGCAAACACAAACAACTACAAAGGGCACTCTTCCAATTTTAATTAATAGAATGATGTTTTGATTAAACAAATACTAACTAGTAGCAGTCATTAATTAGTTAACTACTAAAAGAAGAAGATTAATTAATGCTGACATAATTTAATTTGATCATGAAATATGAGCGAGCCCAGTACTTACTACTAGTATAATATATGATATAATATGAAGTGTGGAACCTTGGGATCCGATCTGGAAATAGTCAACTAGGAGACCTCCGATCCACACCCCTTTCCAGTTTCTACTCTTCTGATCGAAGTGATTTCCTTATAGTATTAATTAATTATTTATCAATCAATTTAATTTTCCACCACCTTCTCCCATGTTAACTTGGACAAGATTTCAAATTATTAAAAATGTTATAGTATAAGCTACCTTCTTTAGGTTATTACTATAATTTATGATACTCGATCATATAATAAGTTTATTTATATATATGCTTCATTTCTAATTAATTTCTTCAAGCTGGATCACTTTCATGTTTATTTAAGATAATCGATTAATTAATTTATAATAATAATTTAGAGGTTGAAAAGTAGTCTAGGATCAACCACCACTTGATTCCAAAAGTTGGATCATTTGTGCTCAATGTGTACATGTACATGTTTCACTATATATATATATATATATATATATATGGTGAAAAAATATACTTTAACATGGAAATTAATGTGGATTTATTACTTTAACTTTTTCATCAATTGTTCATACTACAAATTTGTCAGAGTTTAAAAGTTGTCCTGATTGCTTACAAGTCAACAATTACATTACAAGAAATTTGTATCTAGATCTAGTGATAATATCTAAAACTGTGTATTTGTGATAAGATATCTCTTTAGTGATGACATATATATTTAGTTATGCTACAATAAAATTTAAAATGAAAATAATTAAGATTCACTAGATAATTAAGTGTATGCCAATTATATTTGTCAATCTTAATAATTAGTGATAATTTTATTCTGAGAAAACAATTAGTGATAATTTAGTGACAGTATATATTATCACAATAATCCAACTATAATATTTCAGTAGCACTATTTATTATCAATAATGAAATGTTAATTTCAATTTTTATCACTAATATGTCTAGGGCAACACTAAACTTATTTACAATTTTGTTTAATTGTTTTTTCTTGACTCCCCATCCTCTCACGACCTATCTGGAATTATTTTAATATTTTTTTAGGACAAGATTTTCCAAATTTGATTGGTGATCCAAGGATTGACTTTTTTAACAGAGTGGACTCGTGCAAGAAGAGCAAGCGTCGCCGCAGCTAATTCTCTCTCTCAAACTTGCATCGAAAGCAGAACCGGCACGATGCACTTTTAATTGAAGATGAGTAAATACAAAAACACCCCTATATAATTTTTAATTGACCAAAAACTCCTTCTATGTGATACAAGACATCAATGTGTTTTAGTGCCATTATTTTTCATGATTTGAAGAGAAAGTAAAGTGACTCTAAATAGTATTTTTACTTGAAATTAAATGACTATTAAAAGATTTGACAACAGCTTCTTTGTGAACTTCAATAAATTGGAGATAACCGCATACATGTTCCCTTGAAATAATAACAACTAGCCTAAACCCGTGCTATACACCGAATTATATTAAATAATTTTGTATAATTAATTATATGACAAATTAGTAACATGACATATGAAATGAAAAAAAGATTATCTACAACCCTTATTAACGAATGAGATCATAAAGATTAATTTTAAATATTATCTCTTTGTTTTAAAACAAAAATAATGTACTTACTACTTAACGGTTCTTTAAGGGATTCCATTTTTTCTTTTAAGGTAAAAGATTAATTATGTTTGTACAATATTTTGAGTCATCCTTCTCTCAATTTGTGACCTTCTACTCACGGTCTATGTTTTGTAATTATAAAAAAGTCTATTTTCTAAATATCTATCAATTCTATCTTATGGAGTGACAAACAATGTCATCCGTCTATACACCTACAATATTTACAAATGACTCTTCGACATTGATGAATCAAGCAAATGTACTGCAGCTGAGCCAAGCTTCTTGTTCCATGTTACCTGATCCAAGTTTGATCCTAGCTTTTGATTCCAAATTATTTTCAATCCCCAGCAAGAATCGTTGTAGTGATACCTCAGTTTAACTGTGTTGGATATTTGACAATCTCATTAAAATCTGAGAGCTCCACGTATTGAACCTGTCTCAAATATGACTGCAACAAACACACCACCAATGAATTGTGCTTGCGTGCAATAAAACTTTGTAATAGATAACAATGAAAAGCTAATGAAAGAATAACCAAATAGGCAAATATACATACTTTGTATCAGATTAGAGATGCTATATATAGATTTTGATTCACTGAAACTTCTCGGCACACCAAAATTTCCAAAGGTAGAGAAATGGTTCATCACGAAATCTCATATTTTTGTAAACTTTGCAATTCGAAGGGCGGAGAAGAGAATCTTTTACTAACAGCAAAGATATTTATGAGAGGGTGTATACAAACTCCTAACAAAACTATGATAAGCATATTAGAATTTTTTTTTTCATGCTATATCACTTTCTCTAGCTATAGGTTGAATAACACTTTCATTTGTCTCTAAAAAACTTCTAAATTGGTCATTTTTTAGCAAAAGTCAAATCTTTAAACAGATAATAAATTTTCATTTCTAATTCTATCTATCTATAATTCTAGAATTAGTCTTCTTTCAATCTATATTTCTCTGATGTATTTCATTAGACAAAACAAACCACTACACAACATCATCCCATCACCACCACCATGTCATCATGTATTCACCAACGTTTAGAAAAACAGTGCAGTACGTAAATGATCTTTAAATAAAAAAAATAACAAATAAGTTCATATTTGTTAAGCACACCAAAATATATTGTCTTTACATTCTCTCAGTACTCATGGATATGACATGTAAAAAATATTAAAAAAGAACATCACAATTTTTAAAAATATCCTTTCCATATATAACAGAAAAAAGCTTTGCCTATTTGAAAAGCAATTAACAACTAAATAGAAAAAAGATAAAGAAATATCATCATATTCAAAATGATCTTAACAACAATTAAAATATACGTACTACATAAAAATCTATACTTTCCATCTTTAGATTAATGATTCAATTTAAGTCTTTCTGATCAAACAATAATTCGTTCATAAAACAAAAAAGTTTGAATTAAACCAGTGGGGTTATTTTTACTTTTTTAGATTATATATATATATATATGTACACAATCAATCACTTCAAGATTTAAAAATAAATTTATCATTTTCATTTTACAGCCTCAGCATTTGATCCAACATTTCACCTTATGATTACTTTAGAGTAATAATAGAAGGAAGTGGGTTCTTTACCTGATCTCTGCACACATATCCTATCTTTCATTTTCACCAATGTGGCGGGTTAAGGAACCATTAACTCTTTGAGTACAAATCATTATAAAACTGAAAATTAATGATGTGAAGATAAGAAATATATCAATATAATTACCCTAGCTAGCAAGAATGGTGAGGCAAGAAGAATCAAGGTCAAGGCATCATGAATTATATTGATATATTTCTTATCACAGGATAATGATGTGGGTTATGATGTTTTTTTTTTTTAAACCAATCAATTTTTTAAACTGTCATAAAAAGTATGATAGAGATAGTAGGAAAAAGAGACAGAAGTTACAAAAGTTGAAACATAGAGGTAGTGGGAGATATGGTTTCTGAAAAGAAAAAATGGGGTGCAGTTATAAATTTTTTTGAAAATTAAAAGAACGTATGAAATGATATGATGGAGTTGTTTCACATAAACTGGATATTTTTTATAAATAAATAAATTCAAAAAAAGGAGAAAAAAGAATTTCAGTCAAAATTGAAATCTTTGACCAAAGCACCCCTTAAAATAATAGTAAGTTAGATTAGATTAGATAAGATAACCCTCTATAGTTAACTCTTAATTTTTAAATTGGTGTAATGAGCTGATAAAATTATAACACGTAAAGTTTTTTCCTAGCTAATAAAAACATAGTAAGAGGTTTTTGTCAATTAAAAATAACATAAGGGGTATTTTTTGTATTTCAGCCTGATGTTCTTATAACATGTAGCTCTACATCCACAACCAAAATGATAATACTAAACTTATAAAAGTATAAGATATTTTATATTTATTTGAAGGATTATTAATATAAAGTACAAATTTTTAAATTTTATTTTTAATAGAAATTATATAATTGAACTAAATAGTAAATAAAGATAATTTTTATGATTTGAGTTCACTTTTTTTGTCTTTCATAACAAAATAACAAATAATTAGTCTAATGTTGATGAAATATATTTAGTTTCAAAACTATCATTATTCGAATATTAATATTTAGAAAAACAAGAAAACTAGAAAACAAAAATCTCATCTAGGGCTGAAAATATAAAATCAATATATTCAATACTCGGCTTGAACTCGTTCCGTCATACAAGTCAAATAAGTTTGAACAAGATTTCTCCTTTGATAATTTTTGAAGGTCGGTTCCAGCTTGACTCGATAAGCGAAAAATTGAGAAAACACGTGCATCTAAGAATATAAAGCTATTCGATCGGGCTCGTCGACAAAAGCTCATTTGAGTTTGATTCATTAGAAAATCAAATCAAGCTCAAAGCACAATTTCAAGTTCGATACAAAATTTTAACCAAGCTTAAGCAATATTGTGTCGCTCGACTCATTTACACCCCTACATTTACAGTCCATATAGCATAGGCCCACCTAATTGTAGGTTTTCCAGGATGCATGGGGCCTATGGCTGCAAGAAGAATAAACTGGATAACAAAATGTCAACCTTATATAGCCAATTAATTTAAAAAAAAAAAAATTAGTTTCAGTTTCTTTTTTCTCCTAATTAAGTGTCATTTTCCACTCAATTATTCAAGTATGTATAATATTGTTTGAAACTCATTACGCGACAACTATCTTTTGTTTGTTCTTAACGTGAAGATACTGATCAAGGTCTCTATCATATTCCTCGCCAAAATTGATCTACTAAAAAAATACTAGTATATATATTAATTTTTTCAATTTCAGAGGGGATATATATATATATATATATATATATATATATATATATAGTTGACCCAGCCAACATTAGTTTTGTAAGTTTATCCTTGATTCTCATATGTAGACTACAACAAGAGGTAGATTAATGAACACGCTAATTCTAGTTTTGTGGCCGCCTAATAAGTCCCTATAAAACAAAATCTATTTTGACAATGTAAAATACGACGAATAGTCTTCATTTTAGTCATTGCATCCAATTCCCTTTCCTTATCTATCTATCTATCTAGGACTAGGAGTTCGGGAGGATTCTATTTCTTTCTAATGTTACAAACAAACTCAAGAGTAAAGTTCGTAACAAACCTCCCGACGGACCACCTAAAGTAGTCGAAGCTAGTGCATTGCATGATACAAATCAAACATTCCAAGCTAGCTAGCAAGCAAGCAAAAGTGTAAAATGCAAAAGTGTAACATTGCATTGCATGATAGTAAAATTCTTGCTTTTCTTTTTCTATTTAAAATCAACCATAAACCCTTTGTTTGACATAAATCCCCTACTAAAGAAAAATAAAAAATAAAAACCAAAACTGTTAATAATATCCAGAGACTTTGCGCAGAAGCAATGTCTTCTCTTTCTCCTAAAAAGAACCCTATCTCTATTTTCTCTTCTCAAACTTTTGAGCTTGAAGAACTCATCATCAGAAGTCATAATGAACCCATCAGTTATTCCTATTCCACTTCGGCAAAAAATTATCAATGCATCTGCTGTTTTTCTCTTCTTACATCAACAACCATGCATCAAAAACGCCTCTTCTCCATCACACAAGGAAACTTAGCAAATCAAGATTCAAGCTTGGTGTCAGCAGATGAACTCAATCCAGAAGAAATACCAGCAGCAATTCCACCAATTTGTGAGCCTAATGGCAACAGAAAATTGGTCTGTAACCCATGCAGGATTCCAAGGGATAGTGGTTTTGAATTGATATACTGCACAAAAGACGAGGACATTAGTATTTTCACCAAATTAAACAGACAGACTTTTCGTAGGGGTTTTAGTCCAGAACGTACCTTGGTAAAATCCCTGTAGAAAGCACTAATTTCCTCTTCAGTAAGACCACCCTCATCAGCATTTTCCTCCCAGCCCAGTGAGCGTAAGAAAGCAGCCTCTTCCTCTTCAGATACTAAACGTTCAGAGCTAGGATGTTTCTTCCGATTTCTATCATACTTAGGAGCATCACCATTGCAGGTTATTATGTCACTACCACTCTCCTCAGACAAATGGTCACTTAATGGGGTATTATCACCAGCAAGAGGAGTCTCCATTTCAGCCCCTTTATCCGAGTAAGTTGGTGATGCAGCAGTGCCATTGTCCAGACCAGACGAGGAGTTTCCTTCGACTGAGACTGAATCAGAAACAGAAGATGAGTTTGACAAGGATTTTTTTCTTACCGAGTTGAAAAAATCATTTCGACTCTTAGCTTGAGAGGTGGGTCGTTTCTCAAGCACAGTCACCACTGGCTTACGGTCAACAACAAGGTTTTTTGGTGGGCCCCTAGTTGAAGGGGATGGCGCAGCAGCAGTAGTAGAACTTGTTACTTTGTCACCACTTTTTGGACTCAATGTATCCTTCACAACAGGAGTGACACCATTTTTTTCTCGAGCTAGCTTAAGAACTTGTAGCTTTCCCACATTAGATGACTTTGAAACATCAGCAGCCTTCACAGGCCCACCACGAGGAGAGTGATTAACAGGCTGCTGGCCCACTTTAGTTTTCTGTTTATCTGAAGGAGTCGATACCTGGAGAAAAGTTTAGACAAGGTAATAATATAATGTTGCAACTGGCTATAGAATAGTGCCAAAACAATAGAAAGCCATCTACCAACAGTAATCAAGTTCCTAACAATCAAGGGCTAACCAATATTGAACTTCAAAAAACTGGATTTCATATCACAAGCACTACCATTTGACGTATTGATACGGATATCTATTAAGTTTTTACGGCTATCTTGAGCTAACTAGAAAATACTTATCCCAACTAGAAAGTACAGACTTTTAGATACCCTTCAGTTCATAGAAGAATGCTTTTTCTGTGAACATTCTTGCTTGAATCTACTTGACACGAATTAAGGAAAAGCGGAAAAATTTAGGATATCACATTTTTCATTCTTCTAGAATACTACCTTCAAAGCAAGTTACCTTCCCAGATTGCAGTCAATTTTTTATATCAAGCAATCTCAAAAGTATACACACATATTCATCCTAATAGACATCAGTTCTAGTTGTGAAACCCGCCGATTCAGTTGGTTTCAGAAAGCAGGGTAGAACAATACTTCCAGAATACAAGTATCTCCTTCCGGTACCAGCCTAAATGGGTAACACTTTAAAACAAGAAAAATAAATATTTTAAATAGATCAAGAAGACACACTATATCCATTAACAGACCGTACACTTTAATGGTCATTCAATTCATATTTGTTTGTGGGGGTTAGCAATGATAATTCAAATTTCAGAAAGACCGAGTCTCTACCAATCTATCTGAAAAGTGATGCTGCATGAATAACAAAAGAAATCTTGGAAGACATGAAATTTCTATTGGCTGCAAACTTCTGTTAAGAAGGTTAAGTTGTTCTGGATGTGAAACAGGAGTATTTCCTAACTGAGATGTGGTTAACTCGTCCAAAATAATAATAAAAAAAAGGTACATGAATCTTAGGAAAGGTGAAGAATAAACACAGGTTAAACGGCAGAGTCGAATGTGGGTTTTGATGTACATGGAAATTTAATTAAGAGGTAGTTCATTGGCTTTACTCGTTTCACAACTTATATAGAGATTTTTTCTTTCTCTTTTTGTTCACTGGGAATTGAAGAGGGGAGAAAGAATAGATATCAAACGATCAATTTCTATTTCTTATTATAGTGGAGTTTGTCATCAATATTCATTCATTGCCGTAATTACCTTGACTTATCGGATATGAAGTAGAAAGAAAATGATACGCAGTTTCCTAATATATGTCTAAAGAATACACATGAACAATAAGGCAACCAATTAACACACATATACAATAATGTGAATTACAAACAATTGAGTTGTATCAAATAATTTGCCCAACAACCGGAGCACATGAACAATAAGGCAACCAATTAACACACATATACAATAATGTGAATTACAAACAATTGAGTTGTATCAAATAATTTGCCCAACAACCGGAGCAGATTAGAGGGTCATCAGTATCAGTGTTCAAGGTTTCTTAAGTCTGATACATTTCATAATAATCTTTCTTAAACTTATCACTTTGGGATAAAATGAAACTTTTGTAATCTTTCTGTGTCGAATTTCTTCGTCCATCCAAAATGTGTACCTTTTGATTAGAAGGCTAAGATAATATCAACATGATTGAATAAGGAGTACACTAATAGTTTAAACCATTAATTATAGGATTACCATCGATGTCTACATGAGGAAATCTAGTTGACTAACAAGCCAAAAGCAGAAGATATACAACTCGACCATATTAAAGGCTCTCATTTAGAAATAATTCCATCAGATAAAGTGAATCCCTGTTTGTATACCCTTTATTACCAATTTCACAAGATACGGTCATCATTAAAGTATTAAACAGCTATCAGAAACGATTCACCCAAAACAGGTAAGATCTTTGAACAAGTAACATAATAGTCTTACTGAAAGGCACAATTTACAGTCAGTTGCCACATAACTGAAGTTTTGTTTTATATCTCCTAATTCATCCACTTAACACATCAATCACACGATTCTTCAATATTAATTTTTTGTATAATTAATTTAAGCAAAAAAAGATTTAGGAATAACAAACTTGGAATTCAGTATTATATGGAGTACTTAGAAGCAGGAAAATTTATTACCAAAGTTTTGGGCATGGATGGAGTCACAGGAATTAATTGCCTAGACTGTTTCACCGCCAGCTCTTCAAGTCTCTGAGATCCAACAAGTACCTAGAACAAAACAAATAGGATGCATCAGCAGTCACTTTATAGATCATCTCCCAGAACAAAAGGAGAACAGAGCATACCTGGGGAGCAGTCTGAGCACGACTAGGACCCTGAGCCACAGCTTCAGCCATGTTGAGATTTGATGTGCCCAAAGAACTTGAGGAAACAGCTTGCTGCACAGACGAGGTTGGAGTCCCGCTACTTCCAACTAAAACAGGAACCTCTGCCAAAGCCGATGTCCATTTTTCACCACCAATCGTAGCTGAGGTCCCTATAGGTAAGCTCTGTATGGCAGAACTAAGGCCAGGAGAAGGAATTCTGCCAAGCTCTGCAATGACTTCTCTTTCCTCTGCTCCCAATGACGGGAAATCTCTCTCAAAGGTTGCTTTATTCACCCCAACAACAGGACTTCCCTTAGTAATCAAACCATTGACGTTATTACCACTTGCATTGCTCGAGCCAGTCGCAACTTTCTTATGCCATGTTTCCACACGTTTACCAGAAATCATAGACTGAGAACGCCTCATTCCATCTCTCTCAAATTTACTTGACAAAATGTTTTCCGGCGGGTCTGAGAAGTCCCGATGCCTACGATCGCCCAAAACTAACTTGTCACTATCACGTGTATTATAAGCATCTTTCTCCCATCCCCTGTCACGTTGGTTCCTACTAAAACTACTATAAGACCTCAAATTACCAGAACCATTACTACTAGAACTCCTCCGGAAATATGAAGAGGTAGTTCTGTCGGTACTAGAAGGTCGTCCAAAATCATGACCGTTACTATTCACAAATGACTTATTTCTCACAATCCTAGATGCAGCATGATCATCTAAAACAAAAATAACACTGTTAGAAACTAGTTGAAAGAAAATGGTTACAGATGTTTGATACAAGACGTTCACTTAAAGATAGCGAACTTACCTGAATGAGATATGGAGCTTCCAGAGTTTTTCAACCACTCGGGTACTAATGCTGGCTCACTTTTTTCCATAATTAGTGCTAAGCATTATCATCTACAAAGAATAAATGGCAAGTAATCGACTCATCTCTTCGAATTAATGGCAGCCACGTGCCAAGCTGAACTATCTCCGTATTTCAACAGCAAAGAAAATGAATGTCGATTGACAAAAAGTTGGTCCAATTTTAACACTAAATCTCAAATTTCTAAATATGAAATTCCACGTCAACACTCCAAAACAACTAATCAAGATTCCGACAAGCCAAGACAAAAACCTTGTATAAACTCTTTACGGAATATAAGAAATCTGAATTGTCCTATACAGGAAGACTATGGTTCCTTGTCTTTCTTTCTGTACAATTCATTAATACTCAGTCAAGCCAATCAGAAGCACGACCACTCAATTGATCGAAAAATTCAAAAATCCCACCACCTTTTCAGTGCTAAAAAACAACATTAACAACAGCTTCTCAAGGCCTCCATGCTCAAGAAAAGCAAGCCAAGAGAACCCTCATATCCCAATAAAAAGCAAATTCGATGAATGGCAGTTTCAATTACCCTACTCCATGCATATGTAACCCCAGAACAGAGCAATTCCCAAAGAAAAATTCGTGCCCAGGTGAAAAAAAAACTCAGAATTATCAAACCCTACACCCTAAAATCCATCCAAACATAAAAGACCCAGAAAAATCCTAGAGTTTGAAAAGTCAAGTAACACAGTGAATTACCAGAAAATCAGAAACAGTCTATATATAACAATGACTCAGAAATTAGACTGGACCCAATCTTTCCGGATTAAAATAATACCCTAAAATAGCCTTGTGTACTAGGGAAAGAGAACCCTAGTCCCTGCCGCTCGCCGCCTTGAGTTGGTGCTGTTGTTTCGGAGTCTAAAAATACAATTGTATGTGTTGGCGAATTTAATGGAGATAAAAACCAAACGCCGTGAGTTTTCCCAGTCTTCTGGATTATATGTTTGTATGTGTCAATCTTGAGATGGTGAAGATTTTTTTGTGCGTGAATTTTAAGGAGATAGAGATTTTGTATGTATATGTGTTTGATGAATTGTGAGAAAGTTGTGTGTGTGTGTGTAATTGTTGTGAAGAAAGTCTGTTATATAGCCCTATTTTCTATCTTTGTGATTAGTAGAATAGAATTCGAGACCTATGCGGATTAGGAGACTATCGATATTGATCCTACCCTGTATCTATACCCAACCTATATACGATTATACATACACTTTTATTCTACTAATATTAATATAAATATAAATATAAATAATAATTCAATTTTTATTTTATCGCCTTTGAATATTCAAACAACACTCCCACCATGACTTGGGAAATACTAGTATATAGTTAATTTAATAGGGCCACCAGCATATAAAACTATTTATAAATTGTTTTCTTTCTTGTGATATAAAAGTATAATTGTAAATATATATATATATATATATATATATATATATATATATATATATATATTCAGTAAGTAAACAATACTATGTGTAATCTCGTGTAATTATTTATCCGTTGGGTTAAAAACAAAATCAAGCTATTCAAAATTTACTCAGATTTAAATTTTAAATCTAATTTAAGATTAATCAAAAAATCAATTATATATATATATGCATCGAAATTACTAACATGAATTGTCATATAATTTTTCAAAGAAAGTTGATTCAAGATCTAAGTAGCTTGACTTATTTGATTTAAATTAAACTCGATTGTAATTTTAATACCGATAAAACAGATTAAAGCTTCCAATTCTTCATAGTTCGAGTTTGAAATTTACCAACTACTTATTCCTTTCATGGAGTTAAGCAATATGATGTTAGACTATGATTATGTTATTTACACCCTTATCTCCAAACAATTAGATATAAGCAATAAAGATAGGACGGACATTTCCATATTAATTTTGTGGAGTTTTGCATTTAAGTTGGGAAAATGATATTGATAGGGAAAGAAACATAATATTATGAGCTTAAGATTATTTGATTCATCTCATGTATATAGCATGTAAAAAGTTATAAATATATATTGAACAACCATCTAGGTGGAAACTATGGTGAAAATATATATATATTATAACTTGGAGATTAATTTGATAAGGATTTATGTCGATTATGTGCCTGTTTTAGAATCATAAATCCTCCTATCATTCCTAGTTTGGGTGGATATGGAATTTGATTTCTAAAAGTGACATTTAAATTAAAAAAAATTATCTAATTGTTTAATAAGGTCCATCAAATATGCGATTTAATACTGTCTAAGTTATGTTTTATTATCAATATAATTAAATGTTCCAAAAGTAACATAGTACTATAATATTATAGTTAATGATATATATATATATATATATATATATATATATATTCTCTTTTTGTCTAAAATGGTGCAATAAGTTCTGAATTTTTGCAAGAACTGATCAATGCTCGCTAAAGCCCACTCGATCGTCCAACTATTTGGACTTTAATTAGGCCCTATTTCAACACCAATCAAACACGACCAATTAGGCCATCTCCAATGAACTGAGCCCTGGGCCAGCCTTGCTCCAGCCTCGAGCTCTGTCTGGTCGTCTTCAATGGCAGGACTTCGTAATGGAGTTAATTCTATTTTTTTTCTTTGTCCACTCTCACCTATTAATATGTTAAATGTAATTACTTATTATATTTTGTTACCATGGTAAAAATTTTAATTTTAAGGTTGATGGCAAAAAATTTGTGTTTAATTAGCAATTGATTGTTTTTATGATTTTCTTACCATACATAATAAAATCATTGTGTTGGCATAAATTACGGGTTTAATTAGGTAGTATTAAGTGAAGGTTTATACATATAAGTATATCATAATTATATAAAGTAACACATTAATTATATATCGCATATCACATTAATTATGCAACTAATTAAGCCTCGTTAATTATAATCAACAAACAAATTTTAAACCTCATTAATTGAAAGAAAGCGTGTATCTCATTAATTGGAAGAAATGCGTGTACCTCATTAACTGAAACAAACAAATTAAAAGAAATTTTAAAAAAAGAAACCAATCAGGTGCCGCCACTTGGCGGCACCTGTCTTCTTCTCCAAGAAATCCACTCACGCCCCGTTCCCTTAGCCGGGCTCCGCGCAGCCCTCGACTCCACCCGTTCCAGCCCGTCTGCCGCCCCGCCCCGAGCCCCGCTGCCGTCTCCAACCGTTTCTCCTCCAAAGCCCGACCCCGGCCCGGCCCCGGCCCCAGAAGGCTCCATTGGAGATGGCCTTAAGCCTACGAATATTCTTACCCAATTCGGTTGAACTCAAAATAATTTCATGATAAAGACAATATGCTCATTTTGGAATTGAATAAATTTTTTGAAAGAGTTATCAATCACAAAACAAATTCATTATTTTTAGATAGTTGGATTAATTTGGTCAAGTCAGACCCAATAATAATTTTCCACCAGCACAACTGTGTTCTTTTAGAAAAGCTACTAATGTGACGGAATCACAAACTACTATACAGGGGATTTTATTTTTTGGAGTAATATTTATATTTACTTAAAAGCTTTTCATACCATTTTTTATTTTTAATTGGTTATACACTTGGGGCACGCACTTTTCAGTAATATAGGTTAGAAAAGTGAGAAAAAAATAAAAACAAACTACTATACTTGGACATCTCCATTTTGCACTTTTATTAAACTTTCTATTTAAAAATAAGTCATTTTGGATCAACATATTTCAAGAAATAATTTTAAAAATATTTTATGTAAAGTTGTAAGGACCGACTTGAAGTATTTTAAAAATTATTTCTTAAAATATGTCGATTTAAACGACCTATTTATTACAAATTGGACATTTTTAGCAGGGTTTTTTAAAGCACAAGAATTTTGTGCAATAAAAATTTAATAGAATAATTTCTTGCAGATTTAACATAACACATAAGAATATCTTGCATTTTCCCCCACTTTTTTGTTATTCAAATTTCAAACTCCTTAACCCATCCTTTTTCCACCAACTAATGCAAAGGTTAGCTTTTTCTATCTGTGACTCATTCCTTTTATAACATTTTTCTTGAATTTACTCTTAGTGCTATGTATATTTCTCTGATGAATGTCTTTTGTTTTGACATATATATCTTGGCTTTTTTTTTTTAATTTGCTACATTTATTTTTATATATATTCATTTTGCCTGTGTACGTATTGTACATATGTGCAAGTGTGACGAAGATAGATAGATTAATTTGAAATTTTCCATGATTGTTTGGACAATCTCTCAAGCCGTGAATCTTGCTCGATTAACCGTTGTCGAGGTCGACCACATTTGCCATGAGTGATGGTTTAGGTCATACTATTATATTAGCATCCTTGAAATTAAGTATGTACTTAATTCTCCAAATTGAACTTCTCAAGGTTATAGTGAAAATATGGTGAGGTTAGAATATTAAATATTTTCTATTCATTAATCTCAACGGGAATTTGAAGTTTGTATGTCAATGGGAAAAAAAGGGTCTATAATTTGTCAATTAACTGACTTATTAGAAAGATTAGAGGGGGGTAGGGCCTGTTTGTTTGGTGTTTGGGAAAGTAGTTTGGGAGAGTAGTTGAGGTTTGTGAAATAATCTCGATTTGCGTAATATTGTTTGTTTGGGTTTTGGGAAAGTGGTTTGAGAAATAAAGTGGATAGAGGTTTTTTTGGAAGAGTTAGGTTATAGGTGTAAGATGTGTAAGACTTTATGTCAAATCATGTTTGTTGTGAGATAAATTGTGTAAGAGATATGTTATTTTATGTCAAATCATAGTAGAGTTTATATAGGTTTTGTTTAGAAATAAGAAAATTGTTGTTTGTTTGGGTTTTGAGAGAGTAGTTTAAGAAAATTGAGAGATGTAAAATTTATTTCAGAAAATAAAAAACATGTTTGTTTGACATTTCCCAAACACGAAATTTTTTTGAGAAACGCCAAACAAACAAGCCCGTAGACTTTTTCCTACTCTCTATATGATAATTTTAGTGATTTGCTTAATCTTATTGAGTTTATATATGAACTAATGAAAGAAAAGGCACAACATGATTCCCGTGAGTAAAAGTATCAGGTCGTATACACATGACATGACATGTTCTCGAGCAACACAGAATTTGAAGATGCCCAACTCTTTTTGATTCTTTCGTGTATAGTGAAGACACAGAGCAACAGAATATATAGTAGATATTTTTCTTTATTTAAAATAAAGAGGACCCTCCGAATTCATAATGAAGTTGCAGAAAAATTGAAATCACGGTGGACATTAAAAATGTTCATTGCCATATCCTACGTACAGTACGTAGGATATATGAACAGATAATTGATAGGATAGTGCCCTGCAAGCCAGTTCAATTAGCTTGTAATAGATCTATCTTGTATATAACAATCTTTGATTTTATAATAATACGCATGTTTATTTATATATGTATAAGGATAAACAATGGCCAAACTTCATCTCTCGCGAATACATTTAAGCGATTGGTTGAAACCCTGAGATCACTCATGACTATGGGACTATACACTTCAGTACTGAGTGCACTTATCATGAAACAGTCTCAAAGGTCGTGATCTCGAAAATGTTCCAAGTCATAGATTCATATCGAGACGGGGTATCGAGTGAATCGTCAAGACTTGTACGATTATGCATGATTCACACGGAGTGAATTTGTTGTAGTTTCATGAACAAGGCATTTGAGGCCAATGCATATGACTAGGTGATTCGATGGAGGATCGAATGCATCGAACGACCCGAACAGAGAAACCCATTGTGGAAGCGCATGACGCATATCGGTGATGGGATGTTTCTCAAAGGATTATAATAGTGTACGATTTAGTCCTATGACTTGAGGTGCTAGGGCGAATTCGGTGCATGAAAGTGCGTACTTAGATCTAGGTATAGGCCACTTAGCTTGGTCATAAAAATGCCTAGGTTGGGTGCGTATGGACATGTACGCGAGTGGTTAGTACCAAGATGGAATCTGTTGACTCATCGTAATGGATGAGAATATTTCCTATACGATTCTTAGATAATGTTTCCAATGAATCTACGGCCGTAGTCGGTGACGGATTTGGAAAGGGGTTTCCAAATTAGGCAGTCACACTGGAACGTTATCCTGAATTAGAAAGTATAGTTATCGAGACAAATTTAGAGGTGCCGATCAATTCACACACCCTAAGTCTTGATCGGGAAATTGGTCGACAGAAGGACCGTATGTACATGGTAATTATATGAGGTGAGGTTCACTAAATATCAATTCACCTGATGTTGGGCTTCATGGGCTTGTGGCTAGACATCGACCATGAAGTGTGGGTACTCCTGAATTAGTAGAGGAATTGATTCTAGGAGTGGTCAATTAAAGGTAGTTTAATTGATCGGAGCAATTTATTGTTCATAAATTAAATCACGAGGTTTCGTGAGCCTGCTGCCAATTGATGGTGAACCCAGAGGGTCACACACAATACAATTGGACGGTGACTGTTCTGTAGGAATATAAAAGGAATTAATTGATTTAAAAGTAATTAAATCAATTAAGTGAATTAAAGTGTTAATTCAAGTGGGAGATAAATTAATTAATTGATTTAATTGATTTAAATGACAATTGATTAATTAAACTAAATATTAATTAAGTAATTAATTAATATGGGCTGGATATTTAATTAAGTAATTAATTAAATTAAGGTGGGCTTGCAAGAGATGGACTCCTAAGCCCATTAGGAATCTTGTAACCCTAGGTCTTGAGGAGTGCTTATAAATAGAGCTCTGACAGAACTCAGAGAACTAACACCTAAGCAAAAACCTTAGTCTTCTCTTGCCCTAAGAAATCCGCCCCACCCTGCGCCGCCCAAGCCCTAGCGCCGCCGCCGTGTGCTGCCGTAACACCGCCGCACCGCCGCCGTGAAAGCCCTAGCGCCGCCGCCGCATATCTTCTCCCTCATTCCTTTTGTGCAGAATTTTGATCTGTCAAATAGATCTGCACAATCCTTCATCAACAAACCTCTTAGATCTAGTTCTGATCCTAAGACTAAGAGGTGTCATCATAATCCAGTTGGTGTGGACTTTTCTCTGGAGGTGAGACGCTTGGATCACTCCAGTGAACCAGAACCTTAATCAGAGTTCAGAATCAGAGTTGGAGGTTTCCACCACCTTGCCTGTGGTGAGGTAAAAATCGAAAACCCCCTTTGTTAGATTATTTCTGTGCTTTGTTTTGTGTCTTTCGTATATATAACTTGGAGATATTATTATGGGACCTGTGGGTGTGCCTTGAAAAATTTTAATTTCCGCACTTTGTTGTATTGACAATCGAGGCATATCCCAACAGTGGTATCAGAGCCAACTCCATTATTATTATACAAAAGCCTGAACATAATTGTGTTCACCGTATATGTTTAATTATATGTATGAGAACACGTGATAATTATGTTCTGTAAGTTGATTCTTGCTTGTTATGACTAGATCTATCAATGAGTAAAACTGCTTTTCAAGATCTGTGCCGTTTTTATAGTTTTTGAAAACTTCAGGACTTTTGGGGCAGAAATCGCAAATCAGGGTTTTTGAGGGCTGAAAATTCAAAATTTTTGAAATCTGAAAATTGGAAAATTCTGGACTGTTCTTGCAATTCTGGTCGCACGGTTTTTGGGGTCGTTTTGCAATTTCTGAAAACTTAGGGGCTGTTTTGCAATTACCGAAACTTGAGGGGTCAATTTGAAAAATCGAAAAATTTTCAAAATTCAAAATTTTATTTTCTGGAATCTGCCCAAATCTGCCCAGGGGTGTTTTTGTAACTTTTTAAAAGTTTTGGGGTCAAAGTGCAATTTTCGAAAGTTGAGGGGCCGAAAATGCAATTTTCAAAAGTTGAAAAACGGATTCTGAAAATGAGCAGAAAATTAATTTTTGTTTACCCGGATATTTATTTTGTCATAATTAGTAGTGACTAAAAAGCAAGAATCATAGGAAGTTAGTTTTAAAAGGATGTTTTAAAATTAAGATAGAAGAAAGTAAAAGATGTTTACATGTTTCTTGCTCTACGTGAACTGTTTACGTGATTTTCGATCGAGCCGAGCCTTGACCTTAGGGTAGATGTGATTGGTTTAATTTAATGTTTGGTTTTTATTAGGGCCTGCGAGCCTTTTATGTTTTTGGGCCAACTTTGAGCCTTTGTAATAGAATAGGGCTTTAATGCTTTCCTAGTCTAGGATGGAGGCCCGTTACAAGCAAGATGGGAGCCCAAGGAGATATGAAGGCCATGTATGCATGGTGATTAATGTAATAGCATAGGCCTGTTTGAGAACCCTTTAGATTGACCAATAGGACCAACATCATGGCTCGATGATGGTCCACATAGGAGGCTCCCGATCGAAAACATATTGTGGTAGAATGCATGCTAGGCTTGTATGGTTTTTAATTTATTTGTCGATTTATATTTAGCTTGTATGTGATGCGCGCTAGAATCTAGATCGTAATAAAAGAATAAAGCATAACTTACACGGTGAGATCTCGAGGAGAGTTAGTATAACTTTCAAACCAGAAATACCCCTCTCGAAATAAAATATTAAGTCATATTGGGTAAACTATAAAATGAAGTTTTATAGATCCAAGCCTTCCATCAATAGGGACTAGTGTATGTTGTCTACTTATCGATAGAGGTGATCCAGAGTCTGGCACCCGAGTCGAAGAAAGGGACAATACGCGAAATTCCTCGATTCTTGTTTTTAACTAAACAAGACAAGGGTGGGAACTTGTCGGGATGTGAAAATCGACCGATAACTAGTTACGGGGATTTCATGACCGGGCCTGTTGCTCATCAAGATTGACTGGGTCAGACTTAAACGAGGAGTAACATCTATGATGTAGCAGTGCTAGATAGGTGCGAAAATCGAGACAAAATAGCTTGAAGGTTGTGGAGTAACACAATTGGTAAAAGTATACCTACCTGGAGAATTACTTGTATGGCCACGAGTCGTGGGTGCAATTAATTGCTGCTGGGACGTCAAGACCTACTAGGAAATAGAATTTCCCGAGCAATCAAAGGGGTGATTGTTTCGACAAAATAGTGGGAGAACTTTTTCGAAACTAAGTCCAACTTCGATAATTATAAGTATTAGACATAAGATCAGTTAGCTTAATGTTGTCTTCTTTCCTATTGTAGATATTAATTACAATGTCTAAGAATCCATTATCTGTTATCCTCGACGCAAACAAATTGAATGGTTCAAACTTTGTCGACTGGCTGAGAAATCTGAGGATAGTCCTAGACTCCGAACGTCGCAGTTATGTGCTCGACACACCCATGCCTGCTGCACCCGCAGCACGAGCTACTGAGGAACAACGAACCACCCATGCTAAAAGGGTTGATGATGATCTTCAGGTTCGTTGCCTCATGCTAGCTTCGATGTCAAACGAACTGCAGAAACAGCATGCTGCTATGCCGCTTGCTAGAGATATGCTTCTCCATCTCCAGCAGATGTTTGGGGAAAGGTCTCGCGCTGAAAGATTCGCGACCTCTAAAGAGTTGTTTAATCTCAAGATGGCTGAGGGAAGCAGTGTAAAAGATCACTGTCTGCGTTTCATCAACTTGGTTGAAAAACTGGGGCGATTGGACGTGACTTTGCACGCTGATCTTAGCACTGACCTCCTTCTCCATACGCTGCCCCGTTCATTTGACCAGTTCGTGTTGAACTTCAATATGGAGGATAGAAACCTCGCTCTTCACGAACTGACCAATTTATTGGTAACGGCAGAATCGACTCTCAAGAAAGAGAAACCTGTAATGATTGCACACCAATCGAAGGCTGCAAAGCCTAAGAAAGGTAAGAAAAAGAAGAAGGTATTTTCTTCAAAGGCAGTCACCAAGGTGGTCGAGAAAAAGCGCAAAAGCCCAGAAGACGAATGTTTCCACTGCAAGAAAGCAGGGCACTGGAAAAGGAACTGCCCAGACTACCTAAAGATGAAATTGGTAGCCAAAGGTATTTTTCTAGTTGAAGTTAATATTTCTATTAACTGTGCATCGTGGGTGTTAGACACCGCAACAGGTTCTCATATCTGCAATGATTTGCAGGTGATGGGAGCAGTAAGAACCCTGAAGCCCGGGGATAGAATCCTGCGTTTTGGAAACGGAGCTAGGATCGCCGCCGAGGCTATAGGAGACGTGGAATTAGTCTTAGGGAATTTTACTTTAATTTTAAGGGATTGTCTGTACGTACCAAACGTTATTAAAAACATCATTTCTATTCCTATGTTAGACATTGATGGTTTTAATTTTTCCATTCAAAATGGATCTTTTTGCATATTTAAAGGTGATTTAATGTATGCTCGTGGTACTTTGATAGATGGTCTATATTCCCTAGAACCTATAAATTCCAACGTCATGCACATTCAATCTAGAAAAAGGAAATATGATAATCAAACTCCACAACTTTGGCACGCTAGACTTGGACATATTTCCAAGAGTAGGATTCAAAAGTTGGTTTCCTCTAAGGCTCTTGAAATAAAGAACTTAGATGAACTCCCGACTTGCGAATCTTGTCTCAAAGGAAAGATGACCAAATCACCCTTCACCGGGAATCCCGAGCGAACCAAACAGACATTGGATCTTATCCATACTGACGTTTGTGGACCATTGAGTGTCAATGCGAGAGGTGGATTCTCTTACTTCGTAACATTCACCGACGATTTTAGTCGTTATGGATATGTGTATCTTATGACACACAAATCCGAAACCTTTGAGAAATTCAAAGAGTTTCGAATGGAAGTAGAGAACCAACTTGGACATAGTATTAAAGCACTTCGTTCTGATAGAGGTGGTGAGTAATTAAGCCAAGAATTCCTTGATTATCTAAAAGAGAATGGAATTCTCGCCCAGCGAACTCCCCCTAGGACGCCCCAACTCAATGGAGTGTCCGAGCGGAGGAACCGGACTTTGTTAGACATGGTTCGTTCCATGATGAGCTTTGCTGACCTTCCTTTTTCGTTTTGGGGCTTAGCCCTATTAACTGCTTCGAAGATACTAAACATAGTACCTTCAAAGTCAGTGCCAACAACGCCGCACCAAGTATGGTATGGTAAGGCACCCGTGTATTCGTACTTACGAGTATGGGGATCTTCTGCGTATGTAAAGAACAAGAAGGGAGATAAGCTAGATAGTAGATCTAGTTTGTGCAAATTTGTGGGGTATCCAAAGGAATCCATTGGATACCTGTTCTTCGATCCTAAAGAACGTAATACGTTCGTATCTAGGAACGCCCACTTCTTGGAAGAGGATTTCCTCTCCAATCGAAATGGGACAATCGTAGAACTTGATGAAGTCCAGGAATCGGACCCATCCCCACAAACAGTGGGAGCTGAACCAGAATTTACTGAACCTACTAGTACACCTACTCTTCGAAGGTCTGATCGAATTCGTAAGGAGCCAGAGCGATTTGGTCTCATTCACGAAAACGAGAAAGTTGATGTTGATCCAAGGACCTATCAAGAAGCGATGTCTGACATAGATTCGGGTGCGTGGCTCGAAGCCATGCAATCCGAAATGGATTCCATGCATTCCAACAAGGTTTGGACCTTGGTCGATCCACCTGAGGTAACTATCCCTGTAGGATGTAAATGGATCTTCAAGCGTAAGCTTGGAATGAATGGAGAGGTAATTACTCATAAAGCTCGCTTAGTGGCGAAAGGGTATTCTCAAAGGCCTGGTATAGACTATGAGGAAACCTTCTCTCCCGTGGCGATGTCAAAATCCATTCGGATATTACTTGCTATAGCCGCGTGGCATGACTACGAAATATGGCAAATGGATGTAAATACCGCCTTTCTCAATGGAGACATTGATAAGGAGATCTTTATGCAACAACCTGAAGGTTTTGCGTCCAAAGGAAGTGAGCACAAACTGTGTAAGCTTCAAAGGTCAATCTATGGCCTCAAACAGGCGTCCCGAACCTGGAACATACGATTTGATGAGACAGTCAAAGCTTTTGGCTTTATCAAAAACGTATATGAACCTTGTGTGTACAAAAGGAATAGTGGGAGCTCAATACAATTCATTGTTTTGTACGTCGATGACATTTTGTTAATCGGAGACGATATCAAGATGTTAGCGCAGACTAAAGCGTGGTTATCCGCGCAGTTCTCTATGAAAGATATGGGAGACGCATCTTACGTATTGGGAATACGTATCTATAGGGATAGATCGAAGAAGATGATAGGACTCTCCCAATCTCAGTACATCAACACGATCTTGAAGAGATTTAGTATGGAAGAATCTAAGAAAGAATTTGTTCCAATGAGACATGGTATCTCTCTTTCCAAGTCTATGTGCCCTACAACCGACGAAGAAAAGACGAGAATGTCTATCATACCTTATGCCTCTGCTATAGGGAGTATAATGTATGCAATGTTGTGTACTCGACCAGACGTAGCACACGCTCTAAGTGTAACGAGCCGCTATCAGTCAAATCCAGGCGAGAAGCACTGGACTCCTAAAGTACCTGCGAAGGACTAAGGATATGTTTTTGGTCTACGGTGGTAGTGGAGAACTGAAACTTGAAGGATTCACTGATTCGAGTTTCCAGTCTGACGTGGATGATTTCAAATCCAACTCTGGATACATATTCCGCCTCAATGGAGGAGCGGTCAGTTGGAAAAGCTGTAAACAGTCTGCCACTGCCGACTCAACCACAGAAGCAGAATATATTGCAGCATCAGATGCAGCAAAAGAAAGTGTATGGATGAGAAACTTCGTCCAGGAATTGGATGTTGTTCCTAGCATTGCTGAACCTGTAGTCGTCTTTTGTGACAACAACGGGGCAATAGCTCAAGCAAAGGAGCCGAGATCACACCATCAATCCAAACACGTACTGAGGAAGTACCACGTGATCATAGAGATCATTGGTAGAGGAGATATGCATATGGAGTATGTCAAATCAGAAGACAACATAGCTGACCCACTAACTAAGCCACTTTCGCAAAAGGTGTTCGAGGGACATCTAGATAAGATGGGTCTAAGAAACGTTTGTGAATGGCTTTAGGGCAAGTGGGAGATTGATAGGATAGTGCCCTGCAAGCCAGTTCAATTAGCTTGTAATAGATCTATCTTGTATATAACAATCTTTGATTTTATAATAATACGCATGTTTATTTATATATGTATAAGGATAAACAATGGCCAAACTTCATCTCTCGCGAATACATTTAAGCGATTGGTTGAAACCCTGAGATCACTCATGACTATGGGACTATACACTTCAGTACTGAGTGCACTTATCATGAAACAGTCTCAAAGGTCGTGATCTCGAAAATGTTCCAAGTCATAGATTCATATCGAGACGGGGTATCGAGTGAATCGTCAAGACTTGTACGATTATGCATGATTCACACGGAGTGAATTTGTTGTAGTTTCATGAACAAGGCATTTGAGGCCAATGCATATGACTAGGTGATTCGATGGAGGATCGAATGCATCGAACGACCCGAACAGAGAAACCCATTGTGGAAGCGCATGACGCATATCGGTGATGGGATGTTTCTCAAAGGATTATAATAGTGTACGATTTAGTCCTATGACTTGAGGTGCTAGGGCGAATTCGGTGCATGAAAGTGCGTACTTAGATCTAGGTATAGGCCACTTAGCTTGGTCATAAAAATGCCTAGGTTGGGTGCGTATGGACATGTACGCGAGTGGTTAGTACCAAGATGGAATCTGTTGACTCATCGTAATGGATGAGAATATTTCCTATACGATTCTTAGATAATGTTTCCAATGAATCTACGGCCGTAGTCGGTGACGGATTTGGAAAGGGGTTTCCAAATTAGGCAGTCACACTGGAACGTTATCCTGAATTAGAAAGTATAGTTATCGAGACAAATTTAGAGGTGCCGATCAATTCACACACCCTAAGTCTTGATCGGGAAATTGGTCGACAGAAGGACCGTATGTACATGGTAATTATATGAGGTGAGGTTCACTAAATATCAATTCACCTGATGTTGGGCTTCATGGGCTTGTGGCTAGACATCGACCATGAAGTGTGGGTACTCCTGAATTAGTAGAGGAATTGATTCTAGGAGTGGTCAATTAAAGGTAGTTTAATTGATCGGAGCAATTTATTGTTCATAAATTAAATCACGAGGTTTCGTGAGCCTGCTGCCAATTGATGGTGAACCCAGAGGGTCACACACAATACAATTGGACGGTGACTGTTCTGTAGGAATATAAAAGGAATTAATTGATTTAAAAGTAATTAAATCAATTAAGTGAATTAAAGTGTTAATTCAAGTGGGAGATAAATTAATTAATTGATTTAATTGATTTAAATGACAATTGATTAATTAAACTAAATATTAATTAAGTAATTAATTAATATGGGCTGGATATTTAATTAAGTAATTAATTAAATTAAGGTGGGCTTGCAAGAGATGGACTCCTAAGCCCATTAGGAATCTTGTAACCCTAGGTCTTGAGGAGTGCTTATAAATAGAGCTCTGACAGAACTCAGAGAACTAACACCTAAGCAAAAACCTTAGTCTTCTCTTGCCCTAAGAAATCCGCCCCACCCTGCGCCGCCCAAGCCCTAGCGCCGCCGCCGTGTGCTGCCGTAACACCGCCGCACCGTCGCCGTGAAAGCCCTAGCGCCGCCGCCGCATATCTTCTCCCTCATTCCTTTTGTGCAGAATTTTGATCTGTCAAATAGATCTGCACAATCCTTCATCAACAAACCTCTTAGATCTAGTTCTGATCCTAAGACTAAGAGGTGTCATCATAATCCAGTTGGTGTGGACTTTTCTCTGGAGGTGAGACGCTTGGATCACTCCAGTGAACCAGAACCTTAATCAGAGTTCAGAATCAGAGTTGGAGGTTTCCACCACCTTGCCTGTGGTGAGGTAAAAATCGAAAACCCCCTTTGTTAGATTATTTCTGTGCTTTGTTTTGTGTCTTTCGTATATATAACTTGAAGATATTATTATGGGACCTGTGGGTGTGCCTTGAAAAATTTTAATTTCCGCACTTTGTTGTATTGACAATCGAGGCATATCCCAACAATAATGGCAATGAAATGCCACAAATTTGTTAATTGTTAACGGAGCATAATATTATACAAGCCTTAATATTTTTGGGTTTAAAATAGGGATAAATTGGTCGAATTAATTTAATCGTGAGATGATATTTTTTAAACCATATATGCCCTTAATAGCTTATTGTTTGCATAGCAATAAAATTATTGATTTGACATCTATAATTATTTTTCTTTTTCAAATTCCAATAACTAAACATCAATTCAAATCACATCTCAATTTTCGAAACCAACTAACTATTAATACCCCCTCCAATCGTTTTTTTTCTTTTTTCTTATAATTTCACTATTGGTGCAGAGTTTTAATCACTTTCGTGGAGTTTTAGGTGAAAAAAGAAAAAGTGAAATTTGTAGGTATTTTTATGTGTACACACTTAAAAGTATACTTATATTATAAAAGAATATTTTCAAGAAAAATTAAAACCTAAAAAAATAGTAAAATTAGTAAAAATTTAAGGAGTATTTCACTATTTCATTTAAACAATTATCCTATGTTGCAGGATATGGATACGCCGATACGAATATGACACAATACGGATACGGCGACGCGGATTTTTAAAAATTTACTGGATACGAATGTAAAAAATATAAATTTTTATATTTATGCATATTGAAATAAGTAATATAATATATGTATATATTCATACATATTGAAATAGATCAAGTTAAGTTTCATAAGTACTAAATTGCATAATTTTTAGAAAAATAAATTATATAGTAATTTAATACTATTAATTATACATAATGTTCATTGTTTTATTATGTTATATAAAATGTGTCCCGTTATAGACCAATTATCTTGTATTGCAGTTGTATATAAGACAAAGTGTGGTTTGACCTCTTACATTGTTCTTATTAATTGTGGTGACTTAGTAAAATTCAGAATATAAAATGTGTTTGGTACGTCTAAATAAGTATCCGATATATGTATCCAATTTTTCTTTTTAATCACATTTACCGACACGCCACGTAGAGTGTCGACTACGTATCCCACGAATATTCGAGAAATATCGTATTCAAAAAATATATGACACGACATTTTATAATTTTTTGATGTATCCGTGCATTATAGCAATTATCCAAATAAAGTTTGAAAGTTTGGAAAACCAAACCAGATCGTTTGGGGCCAAACTACTTCATTCATTCTATAAGCCTAATTTCCCCATTCTTTTCTTTTTGGCGGCAGGTTCTTGGAAAGTCTTAAAAAGCAATTATTCACCGAATCCGCCACGTGGACCGCGTCAATCTTTCTGCAATTTTCCTCCCTGTCCCCTTCCAGGCCAATATTTTAAACTCCAACTCGATTTAAGAGATGCTACATGGTGGGTATTGCATTATGGGTCTCTATGAATGACACATGTCCAAAATGAACCAATTCCTTTTGCTTTTATATTAAAAAAGTAGTCTACTTTAGACATGTGTCATTCATAGAGACCCATAATGCAATACCCACCATGTAGCATCTCCTAAACCAACTCTCCAACTCTTAACTCCGGTCAAACCTCACGAAAAGCTGAAAGGCAGAGCTCAAGTTAATTAAACCAACACTTACGCCGTCTCTTCTGAATCTTCACGAACAACACACACACGCGCTACATGTACATATTCTCAGAAATGTGGTTTGTACTCAATAGAAGCAGATGATAGTGAAGAAAGATGATTAACTTGAAGCACAAAAGGCCGCCGCGTGGCCCGAGGCTTGACCGACGCAACGCGGTAAAGAACATAGACTACGACGCGAGTAGCAGCGCGTTGACCTCACCTTCCTCCTCCTCCTCCGATTTTTCCAGCCGCACAAGCTTTCGCTTAGAAGGTAATGATGGAGAATTCGATCAGATTATTCGGTATCTCGGATTCTCCGGACCTGAAGATTTCTCGATTCCTATGGCGGCTTGGGAAGCTCGAAAGAATACGTCGCCTTCTGCTCATTTGAACACGCCGAGGTTCGGTGATCGGACTGAGTTGGCCGATTTTGAGGCTAGGGTTAGGGTTTGTGATGGTGAAGCTGAAGTTAGGGTTGAGGAAGAGAAAATTAGGTTGTCGTTGACTAATGGTGGTTGGGGAATTGAAGGTTTTAGGTCTCCGAAATTGGTGAAACAACAAGTTGTTGATTTGGATGATTTTGCCAATAAATTTGGTGCTAGGATTGGGAATGGTAATGGTGAGGCTAAGGATGGAGCTCACTTGAATTTGGACAGTCGTGATGTCAGTGCCGATGGGGTGAGTGAAAATGGAGTTGAGAATGAGTTAGATTGTGAAGTTGGTTCGGGAATTAAAGGTGTTCGGCCACCAAAGTTGGCGCCCCCACCAGCGATCACACGATCTGTGATGGTGGACAATACGATCTCCACTTGGGATATATTTCGATCATTTGGTCCGCAAGATGATCGAGATTTGAACTCTCCACGAGATGTCATTACTAATTCAATAGATGAAGCTAAAGAAGAGGAACCTGATAGAAGACATATTGGTAGAAGCCAAGAAGAGAATGAGGAGGAGAGAAGGATTGGTTTGGACTCGTGCTCAGATTCATCAAATGATGACATTGTTGCTGATTCTGTGGGTTTGGTTGGTGAAAATGACCATACTGTCTCACCAAATGGTTCATTTAGGTGCAATTTTAAGTCTTGGCAGAAGGGTGATTTCCTTGGAAGTGGATCATTCGGCACAGTATATGAGGGCTTCACCGAGTAAGTGTTCACTTAACACACCAAATTTTTATGAAGAATTCGTGGTACATTTATCTAACAAAAAAGAATAACCATATGAATAGTGACAATTGTGCTTACTTAGCGATTTTCATGTTTTATGCTAAATGCTAACTTGCATAAGCAGTGCTCATGCTTTCGGTTTGACTTTAAAGTGGAGGGTCGTCTGTTGGTTGGTGCTTTTTTATTCAGAATCATGACATAACGTGCTGTAGATTTTTCTTATTGAGAATAATAAGGCAGAGATTCATCGTGAGACTCTAATAGTAATATGTTTATCTTGTTTTTTGAGCTTCAGGGTAGTAGCTCACATTGACTTGTATTCCCATGATTCATAGAATGCAAAAAAGGTTACTTTGTTTGACTTCTGATAGAAGTACATAAGAAAAGACTTCGCACTACCATTTCAGGTTACTGTCAGAGTGGGAATTAAAAGTTTGGAGTCTATGAGTAGGGTTATTAACAAGGGCTAATAATATTATATGAGAACAACATAGTGCATTTACTTGACCAGTATCTAAGTATTGGAAGTCTGATATTGTAGAAATAATTATGTGAAACATTTGGAATGGCATTAGGATGTTATTGTAGTAATCATAAGAGACATGTAATGAAGATTAATTAGTTGAAAGTAAAAAAAAAGACACTAATTTCGGCATTTTTTAATACACTATTTGATAATGTTAATATTTGCTGCAATTACTCGCGACTTATCTGCTGGCTGTTTTATGTTTAAACATCTGCAATGTGGTATATCACTTTAGAGTATAGGCTTATTCAGGGAGGAGCTTTAAAAAGAATACACAAGATCAGGTCTCTACGTAGTCTACTGAGATGAGATTTATCACTTAAATCATCTTGTTTACAGAACAGAACTACAGAAGCATATTTTTGTTGAAACAGATTTTTGGCTTGATTGAAGACATGATAAGTATAGTATATTCAATCATGCCTCTATTTATGCAGAAGCCCCTGTAAGTTTAATTTAATTTACAACGAGTTAACATATGATTTTGTATCTATGCTTGATACTTCATATGATATTGAATATAAGATCATGCTCTTGTGTAGGACACTCCCATGGCTCCTATCAGAAAGTTTTGGAACTTGTTGAAGAATTTTTTGGTTCATAACCTTTTTAGATTAGTCTTAGGTTAGTCGATAGAATTAATTATTTCCTAAATCAGTCATGGAATTCTCCAGTATCAATAATAGGAGATTTCAACTAAATCAGTCGGTTAATCTCTTCATATAATATGGCTGATTTTATTAAATGAGTTCGTTATTGTTTCCATTTCTTTGCCTTGTTTATTCCCTGTAGTTTCCTTAGATACTGTTGAAGTAAGTATATTCTTATTAGAGCCTAGAATCGTGGGGAGATTAGGGCATACTATTATTGTGATTTCCTTTCCACGTGTACAATAATATTCTTTCCATATACTGATACCTGATTCTATTTTTCTACAGAATATTAGTTCCTACAATCACATAATAATTATTTTGATTTCCTTTCCATGTATACAGTAATATCCCTTTCATATACGGATACCCAATTCTATATTTTTACAGGACATACTGTCACATAGCAACTTATGAACCTCTGTTTTAGTGGATGCGACCAGCTTGTTATAGTGGTATCTATTTCGAGATTGACAATTAATGTATACAGGTAACGCCATTGTCTAAATTAGATGGCCATTCCCAGTGATTCCAGACTCCCATTGCCCTTAGACTCCCATTCTCAGTGATTCAATCTTCCCATTCTATTTAATTCCAATTCTCATACTTTTTCAATCTCACTTAATGAAATGATAATAATAATAACAAATATATAATAATAATAATAATAATAATAATTAAGTCAATAGTAAATTAAACATTGACATTAATGCATTAATAATAACTAATTTAGCATTGACATTAATAATAAAAAAATTAATAATAACATTACAACAATATTACAGTGTGATTAATTTTAGTTTATCGTATTTAAATTATGTAACAGAAAATTATTTTTAGTCCACTAGCCGTATTTAATTTCAATGTATTTAATTTCCATAAATCATTTTCTCCAATGTGATTAAATTTCAAACAATAAAATAAATTAACATTAAGTCTATTACATAAAACTTACAATATTACAAGTAATAAAATTAAATTAATATTAAGTTTATCACCATTTATTCCACAAAGTTCTAATTCTCATATTTTTCCATCTCATTTAATAAAATTAATAATAATAGAGCTAAATAATAATAACAATTAATAAACATTGTACGTAAATTACAGTATTAGAAGTTATAAAAGTACAAATTATACAAGTAATAAAATAAAATTAATGTTAAGATTTATAACTTAATTTACAATATTAAGTTAATCATAAAAAATAATTTTTTTTAACATAATTAACATTAACTAAAAAAACAAAAAAGAAAAAATTGGGGCTGGGCGCTTTGCCCAGCACGAGTGTGAGGTGTGTGGGTGGTACCCACCTGAGCCACCGCCCAACCCACCTCTCCCCTTCCTCCCCTCTCCTAAAAAAACTGCAATTTTTTCTCCCCCTCCTCCATGGACTCACCCTCCCCACTGATCAATTGAGATTCCCGAAGCTCTCAAAATATAGTCTTGGTGGAGATGTTCAGCCTGTTGGATTAAATAATTCAGGGAATTGGAAAATTAGTACGAATGAGTAATTGAAATTAATGGGTTGATAAGTAATTGAAGTACTAAAAAAAAGTTTTTTTAAGGTGGAGGTATTAATTCTAGTTGACACATAAAATGAGATCAAGATTACTCAGAAATTTAGAAACTGTATAAAATTTGACGAGATTTATATTCTTTTTGTACCATTTATCTTCCATAAATTACCCCAGGAGATGTAGAATCATTATCACACATTTTCCTAGAAAGACTGCAGAAAAGTAGATAAAATGTTTGTATATATGATAAGATTATGAGAGAAGTTGCTATAATGATTTTATGTGTCTTACAATAATTTTCCTTCAATTGCTGCAGTGATGGGCTCTTTTTTGCGGTTAAGGAGGTATCATTACTGGACAATGGTAACCAAGGCCAGCAAAGCATTTTTCAGCTTGAACAGGTCAGAACAATTAATAAAAGTCATGTTGCTAAAGACTGATACCTGGATAACTTGTATTAGTGTAATCACTCTTATGTGACCTTGATTGTCCAGGAGATATCTCTTCTAAGTCAGTTTCAACACGAGAACATTGTTCACTACCTTGGTACTGACAAAGTATGTTATTACCATTATTAGAAGATCTCCATATATCAACATTCTTATTCTTTATTTAAGATGGCTGAGTGGATTTCATATTTTCCCTTCAATTCACTACCTGAAATTTTTTTATCAGGATGACGCCAAACTTTATATCTTCCTTGAGCTTGTAACTAAAGGTTCACTTGCAAAACTGTACCAAAGATATCAACTACGTGACTCTCAAGTATCTCTATACACAAGGCAGATTTTGAGTGGGTTGAACTATCTTCATTGCCGAAATGTGGTCCACAGGTGAGACATGTGGTCTTATTATGAAGGGTTTCTAGTCATTAATAGTGCTTTTTTTTCCCCTTTTTAAGGGGCCGGGGCTTCTTATAATCAGTTTTTTTTTCCCTTTGAGGAGCATCTTATAATTCACTCCCTATATTTTGAACTTTTCTGTATCATATGAGCTTACCTGCACCTGCAGAACATATATTTATGTCTTGAAAGTTCTTTTCCTGATATGTTTGTTTTTCATTTTCTATGTCTAGTAGTTATCTCAATTCTGAATTTTTTTAGCTATACAAATATTTCAAAAGCTGGAAGTTTGAGAGACTCTTCATGGCCGAAGCTATTTGTAGTGCTTCGGGAAAAATGGAACTGTTCATAGTTCATACAGATTTTTGTGAAATTTCTAGACTCTTGCTTGTAAAATTTCTAGATTCTTACTGAACTCTCTTCTCTCTCTCTCTTTGTGAAGGGATATCAAATGTGCCAACATATTAGTGGATGTCAGTGGTTCAGTGAAACTGGCTGATTTTGGTTTGGCAAAGGTTTGTCTTTTAAAAATAGATAAGTGTATCCTTTTCCGATATGCATTTTGGGATTCATATAAAGCTTCCTTTGTGTGTTTCTCAGGCAACAAAGTTGAATGACATCAAATCTTGTAAAGGGACTCCATTTTGGATGGCCCCTGAGGTATAACCCTGAGCACCATCTTGATTGCTCATTTATCTTACAATTTGACTGACTCCGATTTGAACTTAAAAGCCATTTCCTTTGGTTCAAACTTATTCCATATCTGATCAAGAATAATAATATGAGAAGATGAATGCTTATTTATTTCCCCCCAAATAAATATGAGCACTAGACCACTAAATGTTTTTTTTCCTTGTTTTCTCTTTTGTTCTCTGCAGTTGTGTGTTGGAGTTGAGTAAATATTTCTGTAGATTAACAAAAGACATTCATACACTATAATGCTAGTTGGGTTCCATATCAACTAAGATAAGAAGTTGACAATTGACAGTTAAGACCTAAAAACTCAAAAATTTCTATTAATTTGAACAAAACACTGAACCCCAACGAAAAAATCAAAGACTATCCATTAAATCAGCAAAATGCAAAAAAAAAAAAAAAAAGTCTTCATAATCTCTTGCAATAATATACGATGCATCCAATACCAGCCTAGCATGTGAAGATAAACTTCCACTCTTCTCCTAATAAATCATTCCATTCTTTTCCTCCCACGAGCTCACCATTATTGACCATTGCATCAATCTTCGTGACTCTCTCCTCTCCGGTCATACCCTAACTATGTAGTATCTTAAGAGCCAACACCATCTAGAATTCCCAACCTCATTGGGAAAATTTGTCATGAGTCGCCTTAATCATTGAAGGATGTTATTATTTCTATTGAAGTTTAAAATTTGAGTTGCATTGTTTAAATTTGCAAAAAATGTATTTCTTGATACATCTTTTGGTTCCACTTACCATCAACTAATACTTCTTCTCTTGATTTACATTCTGACACATGAATCATAAAGAATACCTTGACCTGAAAACTAACACTCTATTCATCCTGTCAGGTTGTGAACCAAAGGAACCATGGCTATGGTCGTGCTGCTGATATATGGAGCCTAGGTTGCACTGTGTTAGAAATGTTAACTGGTCGAATTCCTTATTCTCACTTGGAAGGGGTATGTGCATGTGTTGTGTTGAATCATTTGATGCCTAGTTTCATTGTGTATAACTGATTTGTTATAACAGATATTGTAATAGCATTGATGCTTTTATCTTGCGTTTCCAATTATGGCATGTTCTAATCTGTAAATCCGTGAGAGGGAACTTCAAGATTCTAAATTTGGTTTGGTATTGCCATATTGAAATGTCTTCCAGCTGTTGAATGGTGATTAGTTTTCTAAGAAATGTTCTGTTTTGTTGCCTGACAGATGCAAGCTTTGTTTAGGATTGGCAGAGGTGAACTTCCTCCATTACCTAATACCTTATCAAGAGATGCTGAGGATTTCATTCTCAATTGCTTGCGAGTTAATCCAGACGATAGGCCTTCTGCTGCAAAACTATTGGAACATCCATTTGTTAAGAAGACACCTTCGAATTTCCCTAGTCCTGTATCTCCACATTATAACGCCATGCGGTTGTAGTAGGACTTATTGCTATTCAGTTGTTGAAGATAGTGAGGTAATTACTAAGTACATGTAAAATCTTATCTATTTGCTCTTATCTGTGCTTGGATTATTGGGTCTGAGATTTCGTGTTTATACACCATATGCATTACGCAGTTGAGTGTAGGCATAAGAACACCATTCTCAAGCTTAGGCGCCATGTCGTGTAGTGTCAAGGCATGAAGTACTAATGTTTAGATAGGAGTTGAACCATGCAAACTTTAAACTTCAAATAATGAGACGGTATAAGGATAGAAGTGTAGACGGTACAGGGCTGTCAGTTCATGGAGATCCAGGTTATGAATTTGGTTTGCAATTCAGAAAATCTTGTCCTGAGCACAAAATGTAACTTCTAAACTTGCATTTGTTAGAGTCAAGCCAATAGTGCTCTATGGCTTCTTTAGAAAGCATTTGGTGCTGTATTAGTCATAATACAAGAAGCTCACGCCGAAGCTTTTTCCTTATGTCCATTGAATGTGCTGCGGTGCCTCATGACATGTGATCAAACTCACACTATGGCACTACCATCTCAAAGTTCAATGTAAAGCCTCCTACCGTTTCTGTTCAGATTTATCTATCTATACTTTGGAGATAAATCACATTAGAATCAAATTAATGGTTATTTCTATTATTTTTGTGGTGGGTTAAGGTTGTAGAATCAACTGAAATTTAACCTTTTGCATTTGTTAGGAGGCAAGTTTGGTCCAGATCAGGTTTTCCAAAGCAAAAGGTTTTATATCAAGAGTCATTGCAACAAGTGTATTTGAGGAAAACCCAGAAATCATGCTTGCATCTTCAAGAGGTCGTGAAGCTTTCCAACAGTAAATGTGTATCCAGAAACACACAATTTGCAGGTGGCTTGTATTAGCATGAAGAATATGTTCCGTTTGATAACTGAAATTCCAGACAAATATATGCATTTGAAATTGAGGTGATTAGAGCTAGCTTAGTTAATTTTATTTTCCGGAAAAAGAAATCAGAAAGAAGGCATTGCTACTTCAAATTTGTTTGATTGATCAATTTCTGTATTGCTGGAGGTGTTGCTAGAGCACTAGAACGTTTTTTTTTGGTAATAGGGACATCTGTAATTGTAAATAGCGATTTATTTTGTAAATACCTCATCCAACTCTTAAATGTATGCATCCATTTTGTATCTTTGGTGGTTGAATAGAATAGACTCTATTATGCATGCATGACATGATTTTTTTATTTTATTTTTTTGTAACTATTCGACTAAACTAGAATTGCTTCATCCATTTATATCTTTGGGCCTAGCTTTTTCTTTATCAGAAATCCTCACACATGAGGCCCTCCCGCAAGAATAGCAGCTTTTTTCTAAAGGTTGTCTTAAAAAATGAAGGATACAGCAAGACTGACAGCCTCAATATGAAGGGATATACATGGTCTATGAGATTTCTATAGATCTTGTGGTAGTAAATACATCACATCATATATTTTGAGACAAGGCCGGCTCAAGTGCTAAGCAACTTAGGCCGGCGCCTAGGGCCCCCGGTTCGGAGGGTCCCAAAATTTATATTTAGGCCTTTAGGAAAATTAAAATATTAAATATTTTTAATTTTATTAATTTTATGTACATAACATGTATCATGGTTCACTTGGTAAGACTTTCTCATAATTAGTGGGAGGTCTAGGATTCAAATTACAATATTGAGTTTTTTTCGTATATTTTGAATGTTTATGTTATTTAACTTTTATTTTTGTAATAATGTTCGTCTTTTTTATGTTTCTTTCGTTTCCTTTTCTTACTCAATGATTTCTTGTCAATTTTTTTCTTAATTAGTACTTAAAAAAATTCTTTCATAATTATTATAAAAAGAATACGGTTTTTTTCTTTGAAATATAATTTTTCGGCTTATTACTTTCTCACTTAGTACATTGCAAAAAAAAATTTCACCCCCAATGAAATTGGTCTAGCCCCATCCATATTTTTATATGTATTTGTATCTTTTTCTTAGTTTTATATATGATGTATAACTTTTTCTGTACATGAAAATATATAATTAATATAGTTAAAAATGTCATGAAATGAAATAAAGTCAAGCAATCAATTATGATATTTGTAAAAGAATGAAATAGAGTTAAAAGATGTACATATAATTGTAAAATTTGCTTCGGCTAAAATAATATTTTTAAAAGTTAAATAGGTTTGTTATTTAATTATCTTTCTAAAAATAATATGTTAATTTAATTATATATCTAAAAAATAATATGTTAGAGAAAATAATATGTTAATATTTAATTAATATTTTTGCCTTTAAACAAATAAATTGATTATATATTTTTATAAGAACGGGCTCCAAATTTGAAATTCGCCTAGAGCTCCCGAATGTCTAGGGCCGGCCCTGTTTTGAGAGCATGACATCACCAAAATGTATGACGTGGTGCATTTACAATTACAAGATCTATGAAAAGCTCATAAACCATGTCTATACAAGAATTTTCCAATATGACATTATACAGCCGGTTATTTCTCCCTAATGTAACTTCTACTAAAACATGAACTAAAATTATGTAGTAGTAATTTTTATTAGTAGGTCCATAAATAACTAACAAGAAAAAACAAACCCCTTTCATAAAAGAATCTACATAAAAGAATCTACACAAAGTCATTCAACTTCGACCCTATTTTTTTTACTTCCCTGCTAAGAGAAGTACGAAAATATAATATCCACCCCCATAAATTTGATTTTTTGGAGAGATATTAATTATGAGTTTATGATAATTTACTCCTATGTGATATATATGATGTTCAATTTACTTAAACTAAACGTAATTTAAAAAATAGCATTTTACGTCCTAAAACATAATTTAAGTTTCACACTACCTTCATGATATTTTTAAACTTAGAAAAAAATATACAAATTGACAAATTTATCCCTCTTATATACTATATTAGTATACTTTAACCCAATCAACCTATAAATATGACACTTTATCCCTTGTGTTTGACACTTTACCCCGTGTATTATGATAAATGTGGTATTTTAGCTTCAAATGTTATGATAAATGTGATACTTTTACCTCCATGTATTATGATAAATGTGTTATATATTTTACCTCCATATTTTGTCTTTTTACGCAACACTTTTCATGTTCATTCCCAATATCGGACGAGTGTGTTACACTCTATATTGGAAGGAGGTAAATTGTTCATTTAAGACTTTCACAATATGATAAATTGAACATTATGCATATCACATATGAATCAATTGGCATTGCCCCATATAATTAATTATATGCTATGAAGTTTTGTTCAAGAAGTTGTTTTGATTCGAAAACTAACTTTATTTCATTTTGAACACTTAATTTTGTGGTGTAGCATTGTTTGTAGAAACCCATTAGACGTGTAATAGTATCTTATAAAGATAGGTGCATAATTTACCATTTTTGAAAATTGGGTGTCTTGTGAATAAATATATATAAATATACCTGTTAAACAGGTAACATGTTAGGTGGCAAATTTAATTTCCAAACCCGTAAAAGAGGGGAGGGTATTCCCTACTATTTTCTAGTAATAACTTTATCCGGTCGTCAAATCCTATTCCATTCGTACCTGGACGTATATATATATATATTCCCACTAATTTTGCGAACAAAACAATAAGATTACAGTCGTCATTCATTCACAATTCACATTTCACATCTTCCTTCATCTTCCTTCATCTTCAACAATTAACCAACCTAAACCCTAAGGCAGGACAGGACAGGACAGGACAGACCCACATTCTATCAATGAATCTCATCAAGAAGCAGAGAAATGGTTCGTCGAATGAATCGGTGAGTTATTTTGAACATCTTCCTAAACCCCTTTGTCAAGAAATTTTCGTCAGAATACCCGCTAGAGACATCATGCACTGTAAGCTTGTGTGTAAGCCATGGTACAAGATCCTTGGCGAACCTAGTTTCGCGAATTTATATGCTAAGAGATCACCTTTCAGCACCATCATGGTTCGCGCGGTAATCTATTCAAGAAAACCACAGCTAGGCTTAAGCAACGTCGTAATTCCCGGGATGCCATGGAAAAGTAATGAGGTTTGGTATTTGGTTGAATTTTCCAACAACGGTGATTTTGTTTGGACAGGGTTTAAGCCAACAATACCTGCTTCCTTGATAGAAAATTCTAGTAGATTTGACGTTTCTAGCTCTTGCAATGGTTTACTCTGTGTAACCGTGCATACACCTGCGCTTGATATAGTTTGTATTAGTAATCCCGTTTTGGGAGAGTGTTTTGCACTTCCCCAACATGAAAATGACCAACCTGGGGAGAACACTAAGTCACGATATATACTTGGTTTTGTTCCATCCATGAACATATTCAAGGTGGTGAGGATTGTCTCTAAACGTTGGGTGGATGGGATTATAATAAAATGTGAAATTTTAACGATAGGTGTCGATAATACTTGGAGGGATTTGGAAAATGTCTTTATTACTTACCCTTTTTGGGAGAAGACGATGATTTGTCATTACGGGGTGTTACACTGGATTTCCCAAGTTGATACCTCGTGCGGAGTTTATACTTTTGACCTGGCCGAAGAAAAAAGGGGTCAAATTTTGAATCCCCCTGGGGTGGTGGTGAATTGGAGGACTATGTTTTTGAAATTATATGGTAATCAACTTTGTCTTGTTGACAACACTGATCAAACTGATCAGATTACTATATGGACGATGAAAGAGTCTTGGACAAAAGATGTCGTCTTGAAAAGTTGGTTTCCTTCTGGCATCAATGGTAATTCTCTTGAGATTGCTCTTGTCGGAAAATCACGAAATGGAGACATGTTTTTTGTAACCTCTGATTCCACCTTCTATAAAGTTACGGATAAAACGTGTTCTGAAGTTGGGGTTCTACTTGTTGAAAAAGATACTGGAAGTTTAGAGCTATACGAACCAAGCTTTTTGTCACTCAAGGAATTTATGGTGAAGGGCACTCAAGAATGATTACTAGTCCTCCATCAAATTTTCATTAGGAGCTTCTGGTACTACTCTATTTTTTTTATGCATTGCTTTCAGTTGGAACCTAGGAGTATGTTTTATAATTTTTCAATCATGATCTATGTGATGTTTCTTTTATTTTTTTGTTTGTGTTGTCTTGTGGATTTGGATGCCTTTTTTTTTTTTTTTTTTTTTTTTTGTAGCCCTAATTATCTCTTTTGTGCAAGTTAAAAAATGGTGTATCTTGGTTGTGGGGTTTGGAAAATTTTGGTAGGCTCATTTTTTGGGTGCTGAATGTATTTTTGGTCTTTGACATGTGTTGTTTTATGAGCAACGTTAATGATTTTTGTCCGATAACGGGTTTTCAACTAGCACTCTAATAGAGTTCCCTTATGAAAGATTAGCATTTAATAAGGGAATTTGTTATTTCCCCTTCACTTCTACTATTTACCACCCACACGAGCAATACTTTTTTGGAGTCGCAAGAACAATTTTGGCGCGAAAGTTTTGTTTTTTGCCGTTCTCATATTAAGGAAAGAAACAACAAATTATATGCTAATATCAAGTCTGATGAGATTTTTATAAAACAAAATGACTAAGGTTGAGTTCAATTACTCAAAGGCTAAGCTATGTGATGTGATGAATAATTATGTGGTTAAGGTATTTTTTTTTTTTTTTGATATAGTCTTTATTACCTCCCTCGCCATCTCCCGCTCTTATCTTTATCCGAGATGATGCCACAATCCAGTTTGGATATAGTAAAATCTACACATTATGTTTTCATACTTAATGTGTTTTCGGTTACGATGGCACGTGGATATTTTTACATTTGCTCTTCTTTATTGTTTTTAAATGAATTATTTGAGACTGCATCACCGATAAATTCCATAACTTATGGCTCTGCTGGAGCTATTAATAAATTATGTTTGTGATCTTCTTTTCTTGTTTGATTATTAAGTTAATTTTTCTTTGTGTACAAGTACTTGGTGCATATATACTGCATTCTAGTATATGATCCAAGTATATTTGACATATAATATTATATACCAATTCATAATGATATAAATTTAAAAATAATCTTTTTTAATGTAGAAATCATGTTCGAAGAGGGAAGCATAGAAGCCAGAACCCATGCAGTAGGTTGGAACTTCGCCATGGATTCAAGTGCTTTTGGACAGGATATGAAATGATAGAACAGCCAGCTAGTAGACTGTTGTCTTTAAGACATAATTTTATCTTTGATAGTGTAAACTTTTGCATACTTTGTTCTTGATATTCTAAATTGAGGATATGTATTTATCAATGGAAATTGTTTTTAAGATTTATATATTATATATGTATACTGGTTGTGGTTTTGGTATTGTGAAGTTGGTAATAAGACTCAACTTGGTTGAGAGTTTTAAGTTTAAACCAGAAAATCTATTCCAAAATTGAGAAGTTTGATGACCAAAAATTGTTGAGGAGTTCTATGTTATAGTTTTGATTTTAGGCAGTCTTGATGTTGTATATAACTTTTATACCGTAGGTTGTTATATTATAGTAAATAATAAATTTTAATAGATTCATGATGTTGGCAAGTTAATTATTGGATTGATATTTCAATGAAAATCCTTCTCCAGCTCATTTTGGTTCTTTTTCTTTTGTGTTTTTAAATTTTTTAAATACAAAGTTTTGATGGTCTTCTTTTAGATAATGTGAACATGTAAGTAGAGTATAAATGAGCTGGGTTTGATGAAGTAAATATGGTTTATTTTCATATTGAAATTGTGATTGTATTTATAATTGTAAATTATACGAATTACTTTTAGAAGGATTTATATCAAGCTTAATACAAGACAATCTTTTTATGATTGAACTCGAGTTAAATTTTGAGTTGCTAGATTTGATTTTCAATGCAAACAAGAGTGGTAATATTTGCATCTCAACCAAAAGAAAAAAAAAAAAGAAAAAATATTGGTAACATTTGAATTATAAAAAGAAGCCATTTTCAAACCTGCTAAAATAGAATTTCCTGATCAGACAAAATTAATCTTCAATCTAAATATAATACTAGATGATGTTATTTTTTCAATTCAATATTAATTTCCTATAAACACGTTTTTCATAAGTTATTAGAGTAAAATACACCCCTCAATTTTTGGTAATTTCTTGTCAATGCTTTATTTTCTCATCCCAATTTGCTTGGTTCATTGAGAAGAGCATCGAAGTAAAATGTAAATTCAAACATTTTGTGATGCATCAATGCCAAAGAAATGAGTGGTTTTTACCCTAAACTCAATATTTATGAACATCTTCATTTTCAACTATTGCTCGGACATGTGCCTGTAACACTAATTACTAGCATTAGCATACCATACAGGATCTCACATATCTCGTGAAAAGATAAAGAAACTGATCTATTTTTTACACAAAAATGCTCAAATCTACAAGTAGAAAGTCATGTACATCAGTACATATAATATACTTTAACATGTGATGGCTTGCAATTCAAACATCTACAATCGATTTTTATTTTCATTTCAGTATACAACACTCAATAGTAGATAAAGAATATACAAATTGAAACCTTTTCATGGCAAAATTTCAATAACCCCACAGGGTCGGAAACTCAGCAATTTTCGCCCAATATTTCAAAACATTTTTCTCTTTCGGTCCCAAACTTTACAAAATTACACTTGCGGTTCATTCTTTCAACATATTTTGCATGTTTGATCCCATAGAAAATAGTCAACATTCAAAAATTTTGGTCCCATAGGATTATTCTGAATATTTGGTCCTAAAAGAGACAATGAGGTCACAAGTGCAAAACTTGAGGATTCAATTTTGTAAAGTACAAGACTAAATATGTAGAGGGCCCAACCAGTAGGATTAAGAATGCAAGTTTCCCAACCTTTTTAGGCTGGGACGGTTTGCCGTCCTTTTCTTGAATTTGGAACCACCCCTTTTGAAGGACGGTATCCTTTGTAAATGTCAGCCGCCACACCACAGCACAGGCAGTTTCAAGAAGATCATTCCTCATCCGTGCAATTTTTTATCCTGTGTACTCTTTAAACTTTGAAACAGAATTAATCAATGCAAAGAGTTCCTGAGCACAGTACTTTACTTCTTCCTTGGTTTTTCAACTTTGCCTTGGATGTCTTCAACAAATCATGTCAAAATGAAAAGAAGAAATACTCTTGTAAAAACCTTGTCCATGAAATATAGTACTATTTCTATATGGGCATTTGAGGTGTAAGGTTGCCAATTGCGTAGTTGGTGTTGGAACATAGATGAAACAAATGGGCTTACCTGCGAAAAATTGCAACTTCTTTTTCAACAACCAACATTTTCTAAATCTCCATTTCGACTTCCTCTGCCATTTTTCTAGCTTCTGTTGCACATTCTAAAAACATGTTTATGTGCTCCTTTTCTCATTAAGTTCAATTGAGCTTCAATCTACGTAAATCAAAGCATTGAAGAGTTTTTCAGATACCATTCCTTCCTATGTGCTTTATGCAACTGCCTTCAGAGGTATCAGCAATGAGAATAAGAGAATTAATCAAAATGAACAGTAGGTGCACATGCCAGAAAAAGTCCATTCTCAAATAGCAAATCAGCTACTAGTACTCGCTCCGTCAATGTGGGATTGAAGAACAATAATACGATTTCTATTTTCCATGTCCTTAATAGCCATTTCACCTGACTGTTGACGAAGAGAGATCATTTCTTCCAATTTCCCCATCGAGCTTGTTTTTACGTCCTCAGCAAAAGAGGCAAGTGCAGAATTCAACAATACTTTGTAATCTAACCCCAAGACCTCAGACGGTGTGGAACCTGTTGTAAATGAACATAACGATTTATTCACTCTAAGAACATAAGGATATATATACAATTACAAAGGATCTATCTAAGGTAATTAGCCTACTAATTAGTCTACTAATTAGCCTATAACTATGCTAATATACAAGGTAACAGAATATGTAATATTCTGTAACACTCCCCCTCAAGCTGGAGCATAGATATTAATCATGCCCAGCTTGTTACAAAGATATTCAATTCGAGACCCATTTAATGCCTTCGTGAAAATATCCCCAAGTTGCTCTCCGGTCTTCACATGTCCAGTAGAAATTAGATTTGCCTCAATTTTCTCACGAATGAAATGACAATCAACCTCAATGTGTTTAGTCCTCTCATGGTATACTGGATTTGCAGCTATATGAAGAGCAGCTTGGTTGTCACACCAGAGTTTTGCTGGCATCGAATGCTTCAACCCAACCTCATCTAGGAGATGATGTATCCACAAAATTTCGCATGTGACCTGTGCCATGGCTCTGTACTCTGATTCTGCACTGGACCGAGATACAACATTCTGTTTCTTGCTCCTCCAAGACACTAGGTTACCACCAACAAAGACACAATAACCTGTAGTGGACCGTCTATTAACTTTCGACCCAGCCCAATCAGCATCTGCAAAACACTCAATGTGAGTGTGTCTCTGATCACTATACAATATACCAAGACCAGGAGCTCCTTTCAAGTAACACAAAATCTGCTCCAAAGCTTCCCAATGTTTCACTGTAGGTGCAGTCATAAATTGACTGACACTACTAACCGCATATGCAATGTCTGGACGAGTCACCGTGAGATAGTTTAATTTCCCAACTAATCTCCTGTACCTTTCCGGATCGTCAAAAGGATCACCATCATCTTTTGTAAGATGTACGTTGGGAACCATTGGTGTACTGCATGGCTTGACTCCCGTCTTTCCAGTTTGTTCGAGTAGATCAAGTACATACTTTCTTTGAGATAAGAAAATCCCTTTTTTGCTTCTTGTAACTTCTACTCCTAGAAAATATTTTAGTTGACCCAAGTCTTTTGTGTGAAACTTGGTATGTAGAAATAACTTGAGAGAAGAGATGCCTGTATCATCATCTCCTGTAATAATGATGTCATCAACGTAAACAACAAGAAGAATAATACCAACTTCTGAAAGTCTGTAGAAAACTGAGTGATCACATTTACTCTTCTTCAGTCCAAACTCCTGGACTACCTCACTAAACTTGCCAAACCAAGCACGAGGACTTTGTTTCAAGCCATATAATGATTTCTTCAAATAACAAACTTTCCCATACTCCCCCTGAGCAACAAACCCAGGTGGTTGCTCCATGTACACCTCATCATGAAGATCACCATGTAGGAATGCATTCTTTATGTCCAACTGGTGTAATGACCAATCTCGAGAAGCAGCAATAGATATAAATAGGCGAACAGAGGTGAGTTTGGCCACTGGAGAGAAAGTATCCGAATAATCTACCCCATAAGTCTGAGCATATCCTTTAGCCACAAGTCTAGCTTTAAGTCTTGCTACAGAACCATCCGGATTGACCTTCACTGCAAATACCCACTTGCATCCCACAGCTTTCTTGCCTTTAGGCAAATCCACCAACTCCCATGTGTGATTTTCATCCAGAGCATGTATCTCCTCAAGCATCGCATTATACCATCCAGGATGACCCAAAGCTTCTTTAACCGTCTTGGGCACAGAGATTGAGTCTAAAGAAGCAATTAAAGAACTAGACGCAGGGGATAAGTGATCATATGAAACATAATTAGCCATGGGATAAATAGATTTAGGGAGAGTGCACTGACGTTTACCTTTACGAAGACCAACGGGAAGGTCAAGGTCAGTTGGAGGAGAAGGATCAGATGACGAATTAGTTGGTGCAGGACATGTATCATTAGTCTTTCGTCTTCTGGAGTAAACTTGAACAATAGGCGGATGCACTGAAGCAGGCGGCTGTTCTAAAGAAGCACCATCAATTGTTTGTTCAGTAAGAGCACGTGGATATGTAACTTGGTAGTATAGCCATTCATCGTCCTCCCCCTGACTTGTGGAAATCGAGTGTGAAAAGAAGAATGGCGTAGTTTCAGGAAATACCACATCAGTAGATACTAGGTATTTGCTGAGATCAGGAGAGTAGCATCGATACCCCTTCTGAAGACGAGAATATCCCAAGAAAGCACACTTTAATGCTTTGTGATCCAATTTGGTGACAGATGGTCGTACATCTCTAACGTAACAGGTGCTTCCAAATACCCGTGGTTCTATTGGAAATAATGACTTATTCGGAAACAAAACACTGTAAGGAATATCACCATCAAGTACTGTTGAAGGCATCCGATTAATCAAGAAACAAGCAGTAGAGACAGCGTCAGCCCAAAATGGCTTAGGAACCTTCATTTGGAACAAGAGAGCTCGAGCTGTCTCCAATAGATGTCTATTTTTTCTTTCAGCAACGCCGTTCTGAGCGGGTGTATAAACACAAGAGGACTGGTGGAGAATTCCATTTTGGGTCATGTATGTCTGAAAAGCAGCTGACATGTATTCTTTGGCATTATCACTTCTCAATATTCGTACAGAAACATTAAATTGATTCTTGATTTCAGCACAAAAAGCACAAAAATGAGAAAACACTTCAGAACGATTTTTCATAAAATATATCCATGTCATTCGAGAAAAATCATCAACAAAGGTAACAAAATATCGAAACCCAGTTTTAGACATAACAGGGCAAGGCCCCCAAACATCAGAATGTACTAATTCAAAAACAGACTCGGCCCGTTTATTAATTCTTGATCCTAATGAGTTGCGGTGATGTTTAGCAAAATGACACGACTCACAATCTAACAAAGATGCACTATTAAACTGAGGACACAACTTCTTTAACACCGGTAGAGAAGGATGGCCCAACCGACAATGTGCTTCAAACTGAGAAATGGCACTAGAACAAGCAATAGGACGAGGCACCCAATCATCAAGAATGTACAAACCATCTGATACATGTCCTTTACCAATAATCTGCTTCGTCATAAGATCTTGAAAAAGGCAATGATCGGGAAAAAATGAGATGAAACAGTTTAGATCTTTTGTAAGTTTACTGACAGAAACCAAATTAAAGGCAAGTTTAGGCAAACTTAGAACAGATGACAAGGTAATGGCTGAGGTTGGTTTTACAGTTCCAGATCCCACAATATTATAGGTTGACCCATCAGCTATGGTAACAGGAGAGGGACCGTTATGTGATCGGAAAGTAGAAAAAGTAACTGGATTACCTGTCATATGATCTGTGGCCCCTGAATCAATCACCCATTTGTTTGAAGAGGATATAAGACATGTTTTACCTGAATCAGCAAGAGCAGTAACTGAGGTTGATGCTTTCAATGAATCTTGATATTGAGAGAACTTATCAAATTCATCTGCTGAAACCAAAATTGTTTTCTCAGAAGAAGAATTAGGAGCAGCAGTAGTAACATTAGCAGTCGGAGTCCTCTGATTGCGATTGTGCAATTTCTTACAAAATCGCTTTGTGTGGCCAGCCTCATGACAATAGTAGCAAACAATACTGCTTGAACTAGTGTTACGATTGTCATTAGCCTTGTTTCCTCCTCCCTTGTTATTGTACCTCATTCCACTATCAGTTCCCCCTCCTTTGGCAACCAGGACATTATTCAGTTGTGCAGATGGAGTGTTCTCAGTACGCAACACTCGACTAAAAACTTCTTGGAGAGAGGTGATCTCAGAACTAGAGAGAATTTGAGATTTCGCTGTCTCAAATTCAGAGGGGAGACCATCTAAAAAACTCATTACAGCCATTTGTTCTCTCTGAGCTTGTTGTACCTTAATATCAGCGCTAAATGGCAGAAGCATATTTAATTCCTCGTAAGTCTTCTTAAAATCCATGAAGTAGGCTGTAAGTGATTTAGCCTCCTTCTCGGGACGATAAAATGCCCTGCATACCTCAAAAATACGAGACATATTCCCTTTTCCAGAATATAAGAAATCTAAGTAATCCATTAAGTCCTTAACAAACTCACAATGATTAATCAGACCCACAACTTCACTATCAATAGAGTTCCTAATTTGCAAGAACAAACGGGCATCATCTCGCAGCCAAATCTTTTTAGTTTCATCAGTAGGGGGTTCTTGTAGTAGATGGTCATCCTTCTCAATACTACGCAAATACACCCTAATAGTTTTACTCCATTCTAAATAATTACTGCCATTTAATTTGTGTTCAGTAATTTTGGACATTGCCGGAACAAGTTCAGTCACATAAGCCTTTTTGTCCGACATTTCAAAAAATTATGTTCCACAACCAATTTGAGCACTAGACTTAGTCAAACACCAAAGACAATAATGGCCCGCAAAAAAGAAAATCCAACAAATCGAAAGAACCCAGCAAAAGAAATCTACTTTCAGCAAATATAATCAACCCAACACCAAACCGCAACAAAGCACGTTAATTTCGGTAAATTAAATACCTGGACCACTGACCGGCGAAAAGAAAACCCACCAGAAACACCGGAATCACACCGGAAATTACCTTGCGACACCGAGAAGACCAATCGGAAAGCAAACGGAGCTGTCACGCGCCCCCACGCGCCGGCGCGTGAGAAGTGTGCAGCGGAAAGAATAGGCGCGTGAGCCTCACGCGCGGCCCACCCAGTCACCGGAGATGCGCCGTCCGGCCGGAAAAGACGACCCGCCCCCTTCTGTGGCGGAGGTGAGAACACGGGTTCACCGGAATAGTGACCCACAAAGAAACCCTAGCAAAACCCTAGGTTTTGCAAAATTTTGAACTGAAGGCTCGATACCATGTTGTAAATGAACATAACGATTTATTCACTCTAAGAACATAAGGATATATATACAATTACAAAGGATCTATCTAAGGTAATTAGCCTACTAATTAGTCTACTAATTAGCCTATAACTATGCTAATATACAAGGTAACAGAATATGTAATATTCTGTAACAGAACCTTTAGCATCCAGCTGATACTGAAAGCTATTTCCAAGCTTCAACCTAGAATAAATATTCTGGCTACAATAATCCAAAGGAAAATGAAGTGATGTTTAAAGCTGAATAACTAAACCTTAGAAAGCAAAATATTTGCAGTTCATCTCATACTAAGATCAAAAGTTTAATACTAATAATCAAGCAAAGAAAAATGAATAGTCAAAACTACATCCATAAAACTCCTTTTGCGGATTGATTAAATAAGTTGGACATTTTGCTTTCCTTGGTTCCCCTTTTGTTCAACTTGACAAAAGTATAGTCTACTAACATGGTTTCTGGCAAAAGCAACAGATGAAGTCCTCTATCAAGTATCAAGTGTACTAGTACTTCATCCATTATGAAGGATCTATGTAACATAGGTCAAAAAGATTCTCGAAGATATGTGATTAAACATGCAAATAGATATTTTTTGCTTTCATATAGCACCCACAACTCAATAATTCCAAAGTCTTCAACAAAACCTCAATTCATTAATCATGCTATAAACATTTTGGTCTTATCCAGTAAAATTTGCAGATACATTACATTACAATAGTACGTTAGGCTCAATGAAGTATCCTATACTATAGCATTGAATAACAAGCAAAGAATGGATGAAATGGAAACCTCTTAGTAGCTTGGTTGCAGTCCATCACAAACTGCTCCAGCTCCTTAAACTTATGCGCAATCTTAGAATCAAGCTCCCACATCTTCTCCTCCCACCCATTCCTGGCAGCCTCATTCTCCTCAATATCCCTCTCCATAACCTGCAGGTCCTGCTTCATCCTTTCAGCATCTCTCAAATTAATCCATTATTCGTCAATCTTCCTCTTCAGCTCCACATTCTCCTCGCAAACCCTCTTCCTCTGCTTCACCTTATCCTCCAAAGCTTTCCCTTTCTCCAATTTCTTTTTCGCATCCACCAATTTCTCATCCAACCGCTCCATCAAGACATGAAACTTCATAATGTACTTCTCTAAATCCGCCTTATTCTGCTCCAACACCTCCTTCGGACTTGACCCTGCAGTCAAACCCTCCAATTCCTTCACAGTTTCCTCCAAGCCCTTCACTTCCTCCTCCACAACGTCCTTCCACATATTCATCTCCCTCGCACACTCTCCATCCAACCATCGCCTCGTCTACCCCAGTAATATAAAACATGAAGGTTTTTATAGTCAACAAAAACTGTTGATCATCCTCGAAACTCGACACAACTTAATTATATACTCTTTATATTTAATTGTCTGAACAAGCTAGTGAATTGCAGCAAGCAAGTTGGGCCAGGAGTGTTGGCTAGGGGCACGCAGGGCTGGTTTGTTCAAATTGAAGGGGCATTTCAGGAATTTCAACACGTGGTTGAGATCTTCAACGAGTTTGTACGGAGTAAATCCGAGTCGCCGGAGCATTAATTTTAGGGTTTCGGTATAGTGTTTTAAACGAAGGGGGGAAATATTGGGAGGCGTGGTACGAATTAATGGTGCGTAGGGCGGAATGCTGGTAGTACCGGTCATATGCAGTGGAGGGGAGGCTACTGCAGAAGCTGGCTTCGGAGTCTCGGCCGGGGTTGTCGGCGGGGTGAGTCGGAGTGGGTGGTTGCGGAAGGCGGTGTGGGGCTATGGATTCTGTTTCGAGGAGGCGGGCGGCGTTTCTCATCATCGTAGACTGATCGGAAGGATTTGTATGTATTCAAATTTTATTTTGTATTTTCATATTTCTTCTTCCCGCGCTTCATCCTATTAGATTTGCATAGAGTGAATTTTGAAATTAGCGATAATGTAGGGGGCATTTGGGAAATGGGAAATTTATTTTCATTTCATTTACAAATTATTGGGCCTCTTGTTGGAATAACGGTTGGCTTTCAGCTTGGACTATTGAGCTACTAGTTTGGAACTTTCTGAAAATTTCTGCTTATTTTCGGACTCGCATTGGATCTGAAAATTTCCAAATTTAATATATCGAGTTGGATCTTAATGCTTTCGAATTTCCTGGATCCATCGGCTGATCGCCACACTTAAAGTAACTATATGACAAATACAATTCATTTGCTTTGAGATTGGATAAAACTTCAAAGAGAGTGATCAAATCACAAAATGAGTACAATATATATATATATATATATATATATATATATATATATATATATATATATATATATTTTTTTTTTTTATTTCCCAAGGGTTTAATCCCTTTCAAGGGCATTAATGTGGGTACCTCTCCCAACATGGATTCAAATCTGAGTCCGCTATTTTGTAGTGATTAGTCTCTTCCACTGGACCAATCACCTCTTGGTAAAATAAGTGCAATATATTTACTATGCAACATTGTAACCGAATGAGTTTGACCAAGTTGGACAAAAAAAAGTTTCCCATCGAACCTTGTTCAAATTCGATCTAACTAAATCCCCACTTTTAAAATTATCCCCAAAACATTTTTATACCAAAACTCATTGCTATTATTCAACTTAACTAATGTTTTCACACTTTTTTTTACGAACCTAATACATCTGCTTCAATTGAATTAATAAATCACAATGAGAAAAATTTATGTATCAAAATTAATTCACTTGTGAATTTATTGATGAAATATTAACTCATGTCTAGCTAAATAGATAAAAAAAAAATATAAACTATCATTAATGTTATTTATAAAAATAAAACACATATGTATCACTTTTTTATTTGTCGAATTGATTTAAACTTATACGCGATACAAATGTTAAAAAATTACATGAGCCTGTTTTTTTGGTATTTGGGAGAATTGTAAAGATTTATGAAATAATCTCGATTATGTATTGTTATTTGTTTGAATTTTGAGAGAGTAGTTTTTGAATAAGGTATGTGTATGTTTTTTTGGAATATTTTTTGTTGTAGGTATAAATCTTAAAGCATGTTTGGTTTTTTTTTAATCGAAAAAATCGTGTTTATTATGTGAGATAAGTTGTGTAAGAGATAAATTACCTCACATCAAATCTAAGTAGAGTTTGTGTAGGGTATTTTTAAAATAAGAAAATTATTATATGTTTGACTTTTGAGAACGTAATTAAAGAAACTAAATTAATTTCAAAAAATAAAAAGAATTTTTGTCTCGCTTTTCATAAACACAAAATAATTTTGGAAAATTCGAGACAAACTAACCCATGACAAATCTTTCTAATCTAATTAAAGTCTAGTTAATCGGACGTCTACGACTTATATAAATTTTGATTCACGACATCATTAATGGTGATAACACCGCGCTTTTAAGTTGATCGTGTGATGTATTGATCATAGCGTCCATTTAAGAAGTGAAATTTCGTAGCCCATTTAAGACTCGAAGCCCAACATTTAGTTAAAAAAACCAAACTTATGACGTCACATTAAAAACCTTTTTTAAAAAAAAATGAAGTACTATATAAAAGTACAATCCCCTATTGCCTAAAGAAACCTCACTCATTCCCTCCAATTCTCCTCTGAAACCCTCCCCCTAAATCGCCACCCAGGATAACAGTAAATTAAACTCTAAATTCTAAATTCTATTCACAAGAGAATGGGTAAGGACGAGGATGAGATGAGGGGTGAGATAGAAGAGCGTTTGATTAATGAGGAGTACAAGATTTGGAAGAAGAACACCCCCTTTCTGTACGATTTGGTTATCACCCACGCGCTCGAGTGGCCGTCGCTTACCGTCGAATGGCTCCCCGACCGCGAAGAGCCTGCCGGAAAGGAATATTCCGTTCAAAAAATGATACTTGGGACCCACACCTCGGAGAACGAGCCCAATTATCTAATGTTAGCTCAGGTTCAACTCCCCCTCGAAGATGCCGAAAACGATGCCCGTCATTACGACGATGACCGCTCTGAGTTCGGTGGATTTGGATGCGCCAACGGGAAGGTTCCTCTTTATCTTTTCTAAAAAAATAATAATAATAATAATAATAATTTCTGAATTATAGTTTCAATTACTCTTTGTGTTGTTTTATTTAGGGTTTCTTCGGTAAATATTTAATCTTTTGCATATTTAGAGTATAATCTGTAGAAAAGATTTGACCTTGGTCATAATTATATACTCATTGTTCTTCATAGTTATGCAGTGAGTATGTCCTTGCAGGTGCAAATAATTCAGCAAATTAATCATGATGGGGAGGTAAATCGGGCTCGCTATATGCCCCAGAACCAATTTATTATTGCTACTAAAACAATCAGTGCAGAGGTTTATGTGTTTGATTATAGCAAACATCCGTCCAAGCCCCCTTTGGATGGTGCTTGTAACCCTGATTTGAGGCTGAGGGGCCACAATACTGAGGGTTATGGTTTATCATGGAGTCAGTTCAAGCAAGGTCATCTCCTGAGTGGCTCAGATGATGCCCAAATATGTTTGTGGGACATAAACGCAACTCCAAAGAATAAGTCTCTTGATGCAATGCAAATATTTAAGGTATCTTTTTATATTCTTGGTCATATGTCTTTGACATTTGTTATTCTGTTTTTGTACATTGAGATGCTTGGTTTCCTTGCTAACAAGCTATAATACGTGCTAAGTGCAGATTCATGAAGGTGTTGTTGAAGATGTAGCATGGCATCTCAGGCACGAATACTTGTTTGGTTCGGTTGGAGATGATCAATATCTGCATATATGGGATCTGCGTTCTCAGTCAGTCACCAAGCCCATACAATCTGTGGTTGCTCATCAAAGTGAGGTTGGTTTCGATATCTTGATTCAGTTCAAATGGAGAAAAAAACTAGAATTCTCTCCATTGGTTGCTCACTTAGAATGTAAAATCGAGCTTGGGAAAATATTGCCTATACTTTCTGGCCCAATGCACCTGTTAAATATTGTAGTCATGATGTTGAATTATTGATTTTTTTATGTAGTGTATGTTCAGGAAACGTCAACATTTTTATTGCTAATCCCAATATCACTCCTAATTAAAGATACTTAATTTTCTCCTGCTATGGTGTTACAATGGTTCAAAGTAACATGTTGATATGATCCATTATGTTAAAATAAGAAAATTGTACATGTCTTGTTTGCATAACGAGTTTAAAACTCGAAGACAAACACACTCACACTCTCCCAATATTATAATGTATTGTGTGATTATCTGATAACAGTTTGAATTTGCTCTCTTTTTTTCTTTATAGGTAAACTGCTTAGCTTTTAATCCATTCAATGAGTGGATCTTAGCAACGGGATCTACAGACAAGACTGTCAAATTATTTGACATGCGAAAGATTTCTACTCCCCTACACATCTTTGATTCTCACAAGTAAGTCATCTTCCTTGCTTTTGCTTTTTGAGCGATAACTGTAATACCCTCGTTTGTCTTGATGCCAATTCCGACATCTGCTTCTACTTGTCAACAGGGAGGAGGTTTTCCAAGTTGGATGGAGTCCAAAGAATGAGACCATCTTAGCTTCTTGCTGTCTTGGTAGGAGACTTATGGTCTGGGATCTTAGCAGGTAGCTTCTTCAACCTAAGCACCTTTATTTTTCTTGTTTGAGACTCTTTCCAAGGAAAATGTATTACACAAAACTTTGTGATAGTCGACTCTCCGGGTCTGGCCATACCCGGTCTCCGCCCTTGTATTTATATGTCGAGCATGTATCTAGTGAATTAATTTAGTTGCTTAAATTAATGAAAGTTCAAATATTTACATACCTTATTTTCCTTTTTTTGCCCCTCATAGGATTGATGAAGAACAAAGCCCAGAGGATTCTGATGATGGGCCACCAGAGTTGTTATTTATTCATGGTGGGCATACCAGCAAAATCTCCGACTTCTCGTGGAATCCGTGTGATGATTGGGTTATGGCTAGTGTAGCCGAGGATAATATACTTCAAATTTGGCAGATGGCCGAGAATATCTATCACGACGAAGATGATCTGCCCGGAGATGACTCCACTAAAGCTTCTTAGTTCTGGAAGTAGGAGGTAATGTAGGATATGATAAAGAACCAAAGTATGTAGGAGGATGGTTTGCATTTAAATTATTTTGGTTCTTTTAATTGCATATGTATCATCAAGTTTGAGTTTCATCTTATTAGGGGACATCAAACTGCTTTTCTATTTAGGACTGCTACATTGGTTTGTCTTCAGGAAATGCTTGTTTATGAATGAATGATGCGCAGGCGTTCTAATCTGCTTGGATTATTTGAAGTTCAGTGATTATTTATGTCTCTAAAGTACTGAGTTCGTGTTCGATCTTAACATGAGACAAGAGTATTGTTGCTCAATCACTCCATTAGGATAATTTGATTTTCTTGTGAAGTTTTATATTGGGCTGTTAGATATATCCAGAGCAACTTTTATCATTTCCTGTTTTGTTAAATTGTTCTTTTTTAAGTCGAGAGCTAGTTGAGTCACATTTAAATTTTTCTTTTTTAAGTCGAGAGCTAGTTGAGTCACATTTAATTTCTTAATTACATACCCCGTAATTAATTTTGGAAAAGTGAATGAAGAGGATAGCACTTTGCGCCCTCATGTTTGAATTTGAGGGGAACGAGCTCCCTAGATCCGACGCATCCAACAGAGCCATCTCTTTCTTACTTATAAAATAGTAAGTTTTATTTACCCTATTTATGAACACTTACATCTATCCCCAAACAAAATTTTAATGGATCTATTGTAATTTCTTTTGCAAAAGTTGGTGAAAAAACTCGTATAATGAACAAAAAGACACCGAAATGCATTCCTTTTTAAGAAATTTGAACAATAATGTTAGACATATTCATGGATCAAAATTTTAATATTTTTCGTTGAAAATATGGGAATGATTTAGTTTTTGAATTATGAATTATATGAAAATAAAAATATAGTTTACTTTTGGAACTTTTTTTTTTATACCAAGGATTTAATCATTTTCGAGGCATGATAACCTCTCTCAACACGGATTCAAACTTGAATCGCCATTTTTGGGATGTTAATCCCTTCTACTAGATCAATCAGGTCTTTTGAAACTCTTTGTTTTTTTTTATCTTAAAGCTCTTATATTTTTCGGTTTAGTAATTTATTTACAATTTTTCATAGGATTTTTAAAAACTGGTGTTTGCATCAATACTTCGAGGTTAATCATTTATTTTTGTTTATTTTGATTTGAAGATGTTTTTCATTTTTTATCCGAACTCTTGTGTTATTTTTTCTTTTGAGTGTATCAAATTTATATATTGGAATGATTTGTAAGGAAACCTCCAAAAATGAGTTTTTACATTTTTATGCAACTCCCTGATTTAAAGTCAACAACCAATAAAAGGAATTCTAATGTGAGTTGGGGGCAAAATAGGAAATGATAAAAGTTGATCTGGCTATATCAACCCCCTTTGTATCAAATATCTACAAGCTTCGACAAGGTCTAATCGAATTAAAAGAGACTTATTTTTATGGTAACAAGAAGCTACGGACTCTTATTGGTGAGTTGGATCTCTCGTGCCTGACCTAATTTAATTTTCTGGTTATTAATTAAAAATATTGGTTCAACTCCATATTCAGATAATATTTTAGTTTTTATTTTTTATTTATTTATTTTTTTTGGTTAGTAAAAGTTTGGGTGGATTCGGCTCCGGTTGCCACCACGGGCCAGGGCATGCCTCAGGGACCAAAGGTCGCTAACAGAGGTTCTTACAGATCACCCACCAACACAGCCCTCACGTCGGCAGTGGAAATCGAACTCACAACTTTCTGAGGGGAAGGAGCTCGTTCCTTACCAACTGAGCCAACATTATATATGAGCTATTTTGCGTTATCTATACTTATTATTATATAATACTGATAAATTTCGTAAAAGCACTTAGAAAGTTCCAAAAAAGAAAAATGGGATCCAACGCAAAATTATACACCCAGTGAATAAAGTTCCAAGCCAAAAATTTCAAAAGAAAACAAATTAAGTCCATCATTCAAATGTAGCGAGTATAAATGTGGGCTCACAGCTCACTACTACTATTAAATTCTTGATAGCTTAATTTATCGGAACCATGTCTTTAGAAATTTTCTTCTATATCAACAGGAATACAAGTAACAGGTGGCATGCTTACTAATGTAGAATTTTTACAAAATAAAGTAGTAGTAATCTTTATATTCAGGAAAAATGGTATTGTTGTTTATAATTTCTAAAGTGTGAAAATTATTGAATTTGCCTCAGTATATAGTTTTTCTAGAACATGCATGCTGGGCTTTTGAAATTTTGCGAGTCTACAAAATGTCAAAATATGGAGAATATTATTTCTACTGTTTTTATCTTTTAAGCAACACGCGGTAATCTTGTTATAAAAATAATAATTTTTATTTATTTTGGGGAAATTTCAAAAGTGGCCCTATAACTATAGCTCACTAGTGGCAAAGAAATCGTATAACTTTTCGGGCTGATAAAAGTCTTGTAACTAATATATTTTGGCAATATAATCCTATTTCGGTTCGATTGCCGACGTGAATAATTAACCCCCTTGTTGCAGTGAAAAATTAGCCCCGCAACTATTATTGCTGGCAAAAAAGTCCTACAACTTTTCGGACTGACAAAAAAGTCATGTAACGAATATATTAAGTCATGTAACAAAAATTACATGCTATTAAGTTCTAACACAATCTTCATCTTCATCTTAACATTAAGTTTTGATGTAATTTTGAGATTAAATGTACCTACTTTTGAGCAAAATATTGAGCTTAATTCCAGTTCATTTGTCATAGTTATTTGATAATATGAGAATTTTTTAATTTTTTTCTGAGAAAAAAATTAAATATTTTGTTGTTGAAGATTGATTCTTGTCATGCATGTGCCTTGTTGCAATTTTGGGCACTATGATGTGATAAAGAACCTCATAAGAATTCATTTTATCAGTCTAGTTTAAACTTTAAAGTGGCTGGGGCAAGGAGGGGGGGTTGACCGCCCCCAAGAAAAATAAGGAAACCTATTAGTAGTATCATTTAGCAAATATGTTAAAAAAGTTCATTTGACCTAATGGTTGAAGTAGCCCAACAATATCCCTATGGCGTTGTAGGTTAGACATCCAGTTGATACAATTGTAACTTGTTTTATAATATTTCCAGAAGTATATTTTTATCAGTTATGCGATTTTTTCTTCATTATCATGATAAATGATATGATGAACATATTAATATTAATTTGGTCACATGAATTAACGTACAAGGAAGTTTTAGTATTGATATTGGTACTTTTTATAGCATTGTTTTCTTTACAAAATTGAACTTATGTTGTAAATTGTTTATGTGCATATCAATTCCTCAATTTTTTAATGGACTTTTGAAAAAATTCTAGCATGTTTTTTCCCCTTTTATTAGATAAGCTTTAGTGTAATTTTATTCTAAGTTAATTTTTATCGTTTCATTTTTAAACATCGGAAAAAATATCAAGTTACCATTAAAACAAACCCCCCCCCCCCCCCCTCCAATGGATATAGTCTGACAGACAAGTTACCATTAAGGAAAAAAATAAAAAAAAAGGCCCCTCCAACGGATATCATCTAGCTCTGCCACTGCTAGTTTGATTATAGTATTTCTATGTTATGTTGGCAAATTTTGGTGCTATTTGAATACCTTTAGATATTACAGTGAGTTTAAATTAATTCTTATATTGGAGATACCACATTGGGGAGAAACTTGTACTCTATGGACTCGTTTGTTTACTCGAGAATGACATATTATTTGACAAGCTAATTCCTTGAAATCAGATAATATTGTTTGGACAATTTTTTTGGAATCTGGGAAAGGAAATATGATCCTATAAATCAGGAATCTTGCCATTAAAATGTCGGAATGTAAAACCCAATTTGGTTCATTTCCTGAGGGATTTGATACTAAAAATAAAAAATACATTATTACCCATGTATTCTTTCTTAATTATGATAGTTTTATTCTTCTCCCTACGTAATATTTCTCTGCCACATCCATTGTTTTTTTGTTTCTTGCATTCTTTTCCTTCTTCAACTACTTAAATCACATATTAAATTTTCAAGTTCCTTTACCTACTAGTTGAATCCATTGAAATAATATAAAATATTGTTTAAATGTAAATTGATTTGAAAATATGTATATAGTTTACATGCCAATCCAAAGCTTATGCTTCATAGCACATTCATTTCAAATTGTACACTTAATTTTCTTATGCTTTTGAAAATGTTAACTTATTTATAAATATTATCACACAACATTTTTTGTGATGGTTACATACTTGGATTATATGATAACTACATACAACTCTCCTCTAACACTAATTTCTTTTATGTTCTTTAATTTTTACTATATATTAATTATATTATATGATATAATTTATATTATTAATTGATATATAACTATACATATTTTTTTCAAATCAATATATTATTAATAATACTATATAACAAATGGTGCTTTAAATTGATTTTATTTAATCTATGGGTGGGGGTATTTTTGTGAACTTTTTAATTATGTAATCCATTATTTGCCATTACCAAACCATTGAAAATGAATTCAATTAATTTATTTGCTACAATCCCAAGTGATACCTTAACACTATAATGGAATCATATTTCTAGATATCAGATTACTAAAAATCAAATACCCAAAATCAAATTTCATTCTTGTCAAACAAACGAGTCCTATGTGCTTTCCAGTCTAAATTGTAAATACATATCTTAGTAAAAAATCTATCTATACTAATTATAAAAAGAAAGACATTTTCCTCTCACATAATGACGGTTTCTTCTGTTAATTTACACAAATTATCCTTCAGATTTTGCACTTAACTGTCGAGCAATAACAATTTCAAGGTTAAAACTGGAAAAAATGACAATATTTTCACAGTTGTTATACCAATAAAGTAAATTCCATTTTTACCCCGTACGATTACAACTTCCAGAATTGACCATACGGGTTTCAAAGTAAATTTGTTTCGGTAACTGCATAACCACTATCATTTTTTTCCTTGCCTCTCGGAGAACTCATTTCTATCTTCACCCCTGCTAGCCGCTCCCACTCCTTCATGTCATTTTATCTCACACTCCATTTATCCTCATTTTCTTTCTACTTCATGGTGAATTTCTGGTTACTTTCAGATTTTATTATAAATTATAAATTTATGGGTTTGTCTTTTCTCAGTTCATTCAATTAATTTATAATTTTTTGTGATTGCAGGTCTTTTTCCTTCTCAATTTTGTCCATTCAATTAATTTTAGATGACTCTCATCTTTACGAAGATTTCAGTTCCTACCTATAATTACTGAATATTTGCATTTTAATTCATCTTCATGAAAGAACTCACCTTTTCATAGCGGGGCCCTATTTTCCTGAAGGATCCTTCTTATTGTCATTCCATCATAAATATCCCTGGGGCGGATAGTGGATTGCAAAAGAAGAGCAATAACTATGCGAAATGTGGCGACCCGGTAATTCTTCAATACTAAAATTATAATCTCATTGTAAAGGGTTAGTTATACAATATTCTTTAGGTGGAAAATAAATAATTTCACATACAATGAGTTACTTCAAAAGAAGAGCAATAACTATGCGAAATGTGGCGACCCGGTAATTCTTCAATACTAATAAAAATTATAATCTCATTGTAAACGGTTAGTTATACAATATTCTTTTAGGTGGAAAATAAATAATTTCACATACAATGAGTTACTTTTAAATAAATTTATGCACGCGAGTACCTCGTGCCACAACGGCTAGTAAAAATAAAAAGAAAAAGATGATATTATACACAAATTCCATGTCTCAGGACGAAGAGGTCATGGGCTCAACTCCCACCAATACGAATTTTAATCTAGTATAATACTAGTATTTTATAATCCCTTCATTTTTATTTGTTTTTTTGGTAAAAAAAAATATTTAATTTTATTTGCCATTTTAGAAATTCAATCTAAAATTAATTATTTTCTATTAATTCTACCTTTCTTGTTAATTATTAAAATTAATGTTGTAATTATTTGATTAAATTGATGTTTTGGAGTTTTTCCTTAAAAAAAATATTTATTTATTATATTTCTTCAAATAAAATAATCAATTGTTAAAATAATTTATGATGTAATAATTAATAATAAAAAAAATTCGAAAAAACGCATCGTAGTCACTTTCACGCATGTCCATGTTGATAACAAAAACTACACACGTCTCGTCACCGCACTATTCCCACTTCTTCTGCAGAAGTCCAACCGAACGCTGAACTGTTTCTGTCGCGTGTTTAGTACTCTTGTTCAGGCGCGTGAAACCGCCCATATCACACTCTCAGCAGTTAGTACCAGTAATAGCATAGACTAGAGTAGCGTAGAAATGACTCTACCCAACGAATCACATACCATGTTTCTCTCCCATCTTCTTTTAAGCTTTTTGAAGAAAATAATATATTCTTTAGTAATATTCTTTTCATAGGGCCCGTTTGTTTGAAACCATTTATGAAGTTATCACTCTTAATAATTGAAAAGGTATACATGTTTCAACTATGTTGGATTCCATTTTGAAATCAAATCAAATACTACTTATTTAAATTCTCGTTTAGTTTCGTATTTGTAAGAGTCTTTTTCTTTACACAAAATATTAAATTAAATAATTTTTTAAGCACAACGTAATTAAATTCATTAATTAGATTATTTTCGAACTAAATTAATTTAACAATTAGCAACAATTTTACATCTATAGAAATTAAATAAAATTAGATATATATTGTTTACCGGTTCAATTTAATAAGCACATTTTAATTCCATTCCCATGCATAGCCGACCTTTTCTTTAGGTACATAAAAGAATCTAATAACCAAGAATAAATGAAAATAAATAAAAATTATATTGCCGACTTTAAAGCAAGCCAAACAGAGCCTCGTTAAATTACAACTCTGTGCACAGGATGTACCGATTAAAGAAGAAAAGAAAAAACAGAGCTCTGTATTTCTTTCTTTCTTTTCTAATAACATTCACTGAAAATTTTAGAAATGCCCGCGCTCTGATTTTTCCCTCGATCTGTCCGTAACTATTTTTATCCCTCTCTCTTCTCTTCTTTTCAGTTTCGAGCCCTAGTAATTTTCTCTCTCTTAAATTCCTCCGTCCAAGGAAAATTCTCCGGTATGTTGACATATCTCGATATTTTATCAATTTATGGAGGATCTATGGTAATGATCATACTTTTCTAATAATTAAGTAGTTGATAATTGTTTTCTTTTATGCTTGATTAATTTTAAATTGGACTATAATTTTTACTATTTAATTATCCGTCGCTAGCGTGATTCTTATCTCTTAGCACGTTGTTTCGTGTTCTGGATGCCTTCTTCACATGTTATCACTTAGTATATCTCTTGCTTTAAATATACGTGTGTATGTATATATATGTGCTTCTGACTTTTGATTGATATTTTAATGTATATATTTTGTAAAGTTTGATTTTTAGTTTGCGCGCACACACATAAATAAAAATAAATTAAGGGTGCATTTTCGTCTCTGCTGGGATCCAGATTTGGCTTTGCTCAAATTACGAGGTGGGTATATGCTATGTTTTTCATTTTTTTGGTAAGTTTCTGAATTAGAAATAAGGGAATTGTTTTGACCTTTTTATTTATTCACTGGAATATTACTTGTGGACTACTTGGGTTATATGGGCGACTGTTGGAGTTTTTTTTTTTCTTTCTAAATGTATCTTCAAAAGAATATGTAGGTTCTGCTGATCTTTGCTATTATATTTGTTTTTCCGAAGAACTTTTATTTCAACCTTTTTTTCTGAGGTTTTTGAAGAACATACACATGGTGTGACTTCTTCTTTCCATTTTTAGATGCTCGTTTAATGTCTTGTGGTGGTACTGATTAGAATTCTGAGCTGCTATTGGTGATTTTGGCATTTTGGTCGATTTGAAATCTAGTCTTTCTAAACCATTTATGGAAATATCTAGGCATAAGCTTTTATCTTTTGCATGCCACGATCTTGTTACAAAAAAAAAACATCACCCTTCCCATAATTTTTTCTATGCATATATAACATACATACGTTTTTGTAAATATATACTTGTGAGAGAGATGGTTAGCTAACTTCACATCTCAGATCCTCATTTGTTTTTTTGACGGAATGCAGCTGAAACTTGATATGTGGTAATTTATGTTCTTATTCTATCTTATTGTACACAATAAATGTTGCTGTTAATGTGATCTGGGGATGGGTATAATGATATTCTGGATTTCAGTTGCTTTTGTCATTACATTTTTTGCAGTTTTATATGGATCTAGGCAGAGACACCTGATTATGATACGTTCACTTCTCTATCATTTCAGGCACTGATGTATACTTCTGATTAATTGATCCCATATTTAGTAGGGAGTACTACTTTCTTTTGTGTCTCATTCTTTCCTCTGCTTTTAGTTTCTACCTGAACTATCTCCTCCCCCACTATTTTTAAACTCTGCTGTTTTTTTTTTCCCCAAATATTCGAGGCTGATAAGAAGTTTACCAGTTGACGAGTTATTCAATTGGTTGTGTGGATTACATTGTAAGCAAGCTTGCATATACAAAAAAACCTCCGTTTCACCTAGATCTATCTTTGTCTTAAGCTCTTCTGCCTATCGCACTGGGTCCTCTCATGTAAGCTTGCCAATTTTTCCCGTGGTTTACACTTCATACTGGAATGTGTAAAATGAGAATTAGATCTTGATATATTATTTTATCCCCTGGCTTATGCTCCCATTGTTTTTTTGACAAGAATACATGCTCATACATATTGTGGAGAACTTTAAGATTTGTTGACCATTGTCTTATAATAGTTGATAAATGTTGTGTACTGTTAATTTTTTTTAAATATATGTTTTCATTAAATAGGAATAATTCTTTTGATGGAAATAAGAGAATATACTCAACTGCAGACTTCTAATATGTATTTTGCTTACTAAATGATGTGATCTTGTGATTCATTCTCAATTGAGATTTGTCATACTTTCTAAGAGTTTGATATTTCTCTACAGTTATTAAGAAATGGCAAAAGGATCAAGGGGTAGACGTGGGATTGCTTCGCGACAATGCAGACCAACACCATATCCCTTGCCATCCTACGAGGAAATGGATGGCATGCAGAACAATTGCTCCAAAATTGTTAAGAAAGACTGGGAAGATACTACATGTTCTGTGTGCATGGAATGTCCCCACAATGCTGTTCTTCTCTTGTGCTCCTCACATGAAAAAGGTTGCCGTCCCTACATGTGTGGAACCAGCTTCCGCCATTCCAACTGCCTTGACCAGTACAAGAAGGCATACACAAAAACTTTATCTGACAACTGCCCACGTCACAATCTACTTGATAGTCAAACTATCGGTTCATTATCTAGTAGGTCTTTTGAGAATTGCGAGGCCACAGAGCTTGCTTGTCCTCTTTGCAGGGGTCAGGTGAAAGGCTGGACTGTTGTGGACCCTGCACGAGAACATCTCAACGCTAAGAAACGGAGCTGCATGCAGGATAACTGCTCGTTCAGTGGAACCTACAAAGAGCTTCGGAAACATGTGAAGGCAGAGCACCCTTCCGCCAAGCCACGTGAAGTAGACCCCACTATAGAACAGAAGTGGAGGAGGCTGGAGCGTGAACGAGAGAGAGACGATGTTATGAGCACCATAAGGACATCAATGCCAGGGGCCGTATTCTTTGGTGATTATGTGATAGAAGGGAGTCATTATGATTTTGATTCAGATGACGAGGATGGTTTTGATGCAGATGCCATGGAGCGAAATGAGGGCATGGAAGTGGGAATTGATCGGAATCTGATGTCTGTGTTTCTTTTTCTGCAGGCATTTGGTTCTGAAGGTAATGTATCACATCATAGAGGTATGAGGAGGCATGAGAGGGACTCCAACCAATCATTGGATGGAGGTGCTGTGAGATTGAGTCGTGAAAGTACGATAGGTGCTTATGATGAATCTGATCATGATACTGATAATGATGATGATGGCAGTTATGGTACGTCACTGGCTGGCCGTTTACGACGACAAGGTAGAGTACTTTTGGGCCGTTCGGGAAGGAGGAGAAGGCATAGAGAGGTGAATGGAAGTGGAGATGGGTTGTAATGGTGTTACATATAGTTTGGTGAAATATTTAGGTCTTAGTCCACGGGTTAACTGTACTTTGACTTTTACATTCACAAGCACATTTATTACTCTCAGTTTGATGCTCCATACTTCAATGGATTGTATAATTTGTTACGTCCTAATTTTACATGACCTGTGATTTTAATTATTGGCATTCTTCTGTGTACTTACTAATGCAAAATGTGAGTTGAAGATATTGACGACGTGTGTTGTCTGACCTCTTCGATTTGCATGTTTGTTTACTATTGAACAGCTCTAAACTTGTATATATGCCTGATTTCAGTGTTTAGCAACAAGTTGATTTGTCCTAATATTCACCTACTAAATAGCCTCAATTTTAGGGAAAAAATAAATTATATTCTTAAAATATCCTTATTCTTTATTTTATCTAACCATTAACTATTTATACTTTACACATTTTTTCTCTTATTTTTTCTTTTATTTTCTCTCTATCTTTTAGATGCATTAAATAAGGACAAAATGAGAAAATATGTATTTAATAGTGCATTGAAATTCTAAAGTGACAAATAATTTGAAACAAAATTTTCTCTAAAAAGACAGATATATTGGGATAGAGGGTGTAATATTTTTTCCGATTATAACGATTCAACTTTGACCAGTATTTGGAAAAATATGAAGAAAAATCTGTTCTTCTGAAGTGTGAATTAATTGCGAGTTTAGTCCTGTGGCAATATCTTTTAAATATTTTTGAAATTTAATTATTTTTTGGGAATTACAGTAATCAAAAACTATGGATCTGTTTGGGTTCTCTGAAAGTATTTTTAAAGAATTAGGGGATTTTTTGAAATAAAATAGAAAGTCGTCTTTTCAGTTTTAGAGATAAAATTATCAAAGATGGAATTTTTAAGAGTTTTTTTTTAGGAACGAAGTATTTTTAAAAGTTGAAAACATGTATATTTCGCTATTCTCAAACACAAAATAATTTTTAAAAAAGTCAAATAACATACCCAAATAAACGGACGTTCAAAATTTTAAATCCTACGTCCAAAGATTCTAGAATGAATTACTTCATTAAGAACTAAACACAAACAAGACCGAATAATATAGGCGTCAAACTCTTGAAAGCTTCCACTGCTAAACCTCAACCTATCAGTTAGAGAGACTATGATTACCCAACTTCAAGAGAAACTTTTTTGTTTGACAAATAACAGTTGCCACATTTTCAATTAACCCCATCTTCTAATTTAAAAGCACTTCCCTCCAAAAAAATTAATTATTCCATTACTATAAGATGGGATAAGAGTATCAAAACTTATCTTCAAAAGACAATGCTACACATTTTTTCTTTTAATTATACCTGTAGGAACACCATAACAAACTGGAGATGCTCCAATAAGGAAACCAAGATTACAAGCATCTCTAGCTTGACCCATAAACGAGCCAATTCTTGGGCTATGTTTGCATTTTAAAGGCTTACAAGCACATATAGTACACTCAGCCGAAGCATCTGCCCTTTCTCTCAGCCACTCGTTCAGCATTGCCTTCCCGAATCTGTCAATATCTTTGTCCGTAACTTCCCACAGATTAGCAATAATGACAGGCGAACCCGCCAGCAAGTAAGAAATGGGAGCCCCTTGTGGCATGTAACTTCCTTTCAGATAAAGAGAACCACTACTACATCCCATAAGCAAAGTAGCAGCACAACTTTCTAGTTTCTGTATCTCGTGCCCAGGAATATATTGTGTTCCTGAAAGGCAAAGGTGAAGAACAAATAAGTACAGAAAAACCAGATGGATTTGTAAGTTAGCTACAGAGTGGATTGTTTGATCCCATACATACCGCTTCCATGGCCAAAATAGATGAAGAGGTCATGGTTTTTCAAGGCCAGACTCAGTTCGTCAATTGTGGGCACAGTTCCAGTTCTTCCCTGTATATAAAGTTTATCCAAATCATTAGGTGGAAAAGAATATGGATGTTCGAAAGAAACTCGTTTTGGATAATTGCGTGTATATCAAATAAGTTCAGTGTTTACCTCTATGTTTTGATCTTTGAACCAACTCTCAAATTCGATCTGTGTTCTGCTGAGATCTCCATCTGGATTCAACAAATAATATGAATCTAGAGGGTCTATTAATGGAAATGCTGGAATAGTGGTATCAATTTGTTTTTGGTTTTGGCAACATCTGTCAATTGTTGCGAAAATGCTACTGACGGAAGGCATTCGGTAAACCTCTTGATTTCTCAATATTGGAAGATTCTCCCATGGAAGCATCTGCAGAGAAAGATTATGGTTCAACTTTTTGAAATGGAAATTATTTGCACATTAACTGGGAAGAAAATAGGAACTCAATAACTTTAAATAGACCAGTTGCAGAAGAGGCAGCAGAGTTAACGAAATTGTAGTTAGAAATATAGAACAGTCATGAGAGATGAGATTACATTTGGATTGAAGGATATGGAGATGAATAATTTGTAATAGAATTTCAAATGACTCCAATAATGAATGGGTTTCAAATTTACTATTTTAATTAAAATAATATTACAAAATAGTTTAGGATTTGAGATTCATACATAACCAAAATGATCAAAATAAGTGATGAAGATTTGTTACTATAAATTTGAAAAACCAAGTTCTATGAAACCTAAAGGAATTACAATCACTTATTCTCCGATACCTCTGCCCTTCTGAGAATTTATCTACATGACATTAGTTATAATGTCAAGTCCCTAAAAAGATAACATATGGACTACAAGGAATTTAATTAACCAAGGACGCACCTGCACCTCAAAGTCCAATACCAAAATGATTGGGTTTCTGCTCTCAGATTCAACCTGGTCAAATTTGTGAGATGGTTCGAACATTCTTTTATATAATAACTGCATAGTATTTTCGGTTTCAACAGATTTTCTTGTTGATACATCACAACTCAGGCCAACATAGCATTTTTTGCTTACAATATGCTGCAAAGAAGGTTCCTCGTCTCCAAAAAGGTTCTTTTGTATGGAATCAAGATAGTTGTGGTCTGGCCACTTCCCCAAAAGCAAATATTTCCAAGTACCCAGCCACAAGTCTTCCATATCCCTGATATATTAAAACAATTCAATATTGCATAATATGTAATTGACAAGAATAAACTGATGAATCTTTTGTAGTCTATATGCTACAAAAACAATTCAATATTGCATAATAATTCCCTTTTCTATTTATCTTTTTTTTTTGGGTGGGGGTGGGGGTGGGGGTGTGGAGCAGACCAGAGCAGATGCCAAATATGCTCACATTAAAACTTACCGCAAAAATTTGTTGAGGCATTCATCAAGTCTGTTCCTTTGCATCCACCATAATGATGTATTTTCTTTTATATATTCCAAGAAATAATCCGAGGATGAATAGTAATTCCCTTCCAATACATGTCTAAAAACTGGGGCTATTTCATCAATCACAGAGGACACCCAGGGACACTGCCACTGCTTGACAAATTCTTTGCAGTTGAAGACAACTGAGGTCGAACTACCATCATCATCTGAAGCTTCTTGTAAAAATGAAACAGAGAATAAGCTCAACAGGAGCAAAAATGTCAGAAAGTTTTACAAAGAAAACATCATATTAGCCGGATATCGTGAACTAAATACCTTCCAAAGTTGTATAAACAGGCAGAAGTACAACATGCTGATTGTCTGAACTCAGATGGGATAACAGAATCCATGCCGATATGGTGGGGGAACAATGTAAGATTGCGGTAAGCAAACCAGCATCAGCACCTGCAACTAAGCTAATGCAGATGACTGGAGTTGCTGGCAAGCCCTGAAAAAATCTTAGAACAAATTCTTCCAGATCTTCACAAGCATCGGGTGCAAGTCTGGAAACGAAAGGGATGAAATTAAAGAGGTAAAGTGGACAACTTTAAGTTTAACAATTCTTTCTCAATTTTATCAGACAAACCTGAGAGTACTAAGTGTTTCCGAGAAGCTTGAAATTGAGTTTGGAAGCAAGGAACCCTGATTAAGGAACAATTTTGAAAGGTAAAGGTACACAATACAGCAGTCAGCAGTACATGTAATCTAAAAATTCTTGGAAGTTTACTTCGAAGAGAGAATATGTATCTATATAATAAAAACCAAAGCATAAAACAGGTACACAAACAGCCAAGTCAGTCACGAAGGACCACTTCTACACAAAAAAGCGAGAATCACTCACCCATTGACAACATAATACTGCACTAGCAATTTTAGATAACACGAGAATAAATCAATGTTATAAATTGCATATTAACTCAGTAAAATTGCACTATGCAACAAAATTCTGCAAAGTGTAAGACTGCAAGTCCATAATACATTCACTAAATAACATTGGTTTCATTTATTTCCTTGTTTCTCTACAAATGGTCAAATTAAATGCATAAACTTGCCTCCGCCTCTACACACACTCAAAACCAAAAAAACAATCATCTATGAGGTGAAATCACTTCCTCTCACCATCGTACTGGATACCGTTAACACCCTAAAAGTATGAATGGCATAAAATATTGTGATTTCATTTTAATTTATATTCGAAGATCTCACAAAAAACAAGGTTCGTGATTGTAGTCTACCGTTTAACTGGATAGAATTACATAGAAAAGACATAGTTAAGAGTGGGGAACAACATTCCATTTCAATCATACTGCAGGCAAAACTCCTTGCTAAGACTGAGACCATCTATTCCTTTTTATTTTTTTAAAATTTTACTATTTCAAACATATTCAGTGAGGAGGTTGGAGCCTCAAAAGCACTGATGAGAGGAAGATCCTTGGCCCCCTTTCATTCTCTAAAGGGTTACAAAATGATACTCCTTTGAAGTCATATTATCCAAGTGAATCACTCTGATATGATAAAAATAACAAGATAATGGGGAAAATGGAATGGATTAGACTGAAACAGTCATATGTTAGTATTATGATTTCTGGAAAGAACAAGAAAGATTGTACTAAGTGTGAGAACCATATAGCCAGAAGAATAGTACAAAAAATAAATTGTGACAAAATGAAGTTATAACATTGAGATAGAGATTTTAAAGGTATAGTGATCCAGAGTGGACATACCAACTGTTTAACACTCACAGCAGTATGGAAAAAACAGTTTGGGGTGTATGAGACAGGAGTACATACGTGGAAACTATATATAAATATTGAATGTCTAACTAACCAAAGGTCCTAAGCTGTTAGAGAGAAGAGACATTTTAAATTTTTAATATTTATTTTACTCCCCCTTGCATGTAGGTGATATTCTTTTTTATTCAAGCTTAACGCGTACAACTCTTTTACATAAAGGGTGCCGTTGAGTTTCGACCACACCTCTTCTTGGCTTGGCGTGAGTCTGATAACTTATCAAATGCCCAAAACATCGTAAGCTGTTAAAGAGAGGAGACATTTTAAATTTATTTATTCTTAACAATGAAGAAGATGAGTTTAACATATATCATCAGGATTTGAGGCTCTGTTCAAAACTATAAGCACGGTATCTGCGATTCTGCGTGACTTATAAGTAAAACATTGCATCTAATTTTTCGTTCGCATGTCTCGAACTGGTAACACACATAAATAGGACTAGAAATATGCTCCATCATACAACCACCAATTTACTATAATTGCAAACAGAACATTTCCAGAACTCAAATACCTCATCTGAAGCAATTGGACTTTGTCTTTTCTGCACCATGCCGGCGTGGATTTGTTGGTTAAGATGAGTTCCAAGAGAAGCTTGATGGAAGAAGGAAGCCCACTGACTTTCAGAACCTTCATCACTTGGAGATAAAGAAAAAGGTGTCACTGAGGTAGAAAGTACATATACAACTGCAAGCAACCTGGAAATCTGATGAAACATCATAAATGGGTCAGTTAAGACTGATCCAATCATCAGTCGAGAAAACTGGAAGGTAAAAAACTAGGTTTCTTAAACGTGTGTTGTATTAACCGAAAGCCTCAGAGAACTGTTTTATTCTTCGCAATGATTTAATCAGGATCATTTGCACAGGCTGCCAATTCAAAGTTAGAATCTGTCTATCCAAGGAAATTGCCAACTAATAACATTAAGTGGTAGCAAGATTATGTAGGGGAGCCAACAATAACTACGTCATATTACGCATTAAAGACACGGGGAGAAATTAAGAAATCTAAGGCCAAATCAAATATTAACATCACTGTCATGAGCTTACTGGGAAAATACTCTGAACAAGAGCAACTAAATAATTTAACTAGTAAATCAGCAAACTTACTAAGATAAGCTTCAATGAAGTTATTGACCGCAACCATATGCAGTCCCATAAGATCTTTGACATAGAACTAATTTAACTCAGAGAGCATTAGTAAATCACATTCTTTAAAGCTACTTTTAAAATAAGGAACCCGAGCTTTAGAGACCCCGATGGATATGGTAGGTATTAGGTAATAATACAAAACAGTAAATGGGAAACAAAAGAAGAGCATGGTCTTGCCTTCTCAAAAAGTGAAGGTACTTCTCGACAAAGTATGAAGGCCAACTTCAACAAGGACACAATCGATGTTGTCCCAATGCATGAGAGCTCACAGCAAATGTTACTGCCAGACAAGGAAAATCAGAGCAGTCAGACCAAAGGCATCTACTACCAAAATTGCCATATTTTCAGTAGAAAAATAAATTGAAGCTAAAATTGTCCAGTAATTGATAACCAATTAATAAGTTCACATTGCTGAAAACCAGACAAAAACTAACATCATAATTATTTTCCAATAACCAGATATGGGGCAATACCAGTGAATCATACAAGATATGTTATATTCTCCAGTCCAATTTAATATACTCCTATATATATACATAAAGTAATTCAAGAGAAATTTAAGGACTGTCACGACCAGGAAGTGGAAAATTTACTTGTATGGCCAAAAAATGACATATAGCTGCATAAGCACACAAAATATAGTATATATACCTGGTACCCTGATAAGGATAACATCTTAAAGCAAACCAGCAAATATAGTAAAGAAGTGCTGCACGTTCGACTGCTAATACATCTCCAGGAAATTGCTTTCCAGTTGACTCAATCAAGAAAATTAGGGAACATGAGGAGTACTTCGAACAAAATGAGTTTCTTCTGAACAGAATTGATACGCTCTGCAATAGAAGTTTGTTTGCTTCTTGATAGTCACCACAAATGCTAGAAAATTTTCCTACAAAACAGAAAAGGTCACGAATTTTGAGAAATAAAATCTTGAATGTCAAATGAGACTTTTAAGAAAAAAATTATGACGTATTGCAAACAACACAAAGCTGTGATACATTTTTAATGATTAAGAAAATGTAAATAGCAGGCAATATAGCAAACAACACAATTCTGCGTGCATGTTTAGTGAATGAATGCAGCAAAGGGGCAAACTGTTTAATCTACTGGAACAAAATATAATTAGCATCTAGGCTAACTATGAATGGCAGCATCTACGGCGGAGTATTCTCTCACCAGACAACCATTTTTCTACTTAGCAGTCCTGCAACCATTCTCAGCCTACATGTGTGTATTGAAGGTTAAACTGTGCTTTCTATCTCTCTTGAGGAAGACATTCTTGACAACCTCTGCACCAAGGAACGTGCAATTTCTAATGCAATGTAGTAATGCAAGGGTAGATGCTATTCAATCAGATTGTGACATCTTCTAGAGCAGAATTCATTTTAAGCTTGCCGTCCACAAACAAACACCAAGTAGAATTGATTCCCGTAGTTGCTTCAAGTTATACCACCATGAATTAGAAGGATGTTCAAGCATTGTACTGCATAATTATATGGTATAACTTATTTCAATATGCCATTGATATTAGCGCAGCGTTTCTGATAGAAAGATTTGAAGGTTCAGATCACAAAACTAATAACATGAGAGTGAAAGCTTATCAGAAAAAATGTAAAAAGATATCATGAGCGAAAAACACTTGAAAAAGACCTCTGGCAGGATCCCACTATACCTATGCTAATGAGTAACCTTAAAGAAAGTTTCCTGTATACAAGCTCCCAATTCATGTTTATGAAGGTATTTAGACTGCTGCAGTGAACAGATTTGATGTGAAAACAGTGCCAACAGTTCATTTTGTTGCAAAGAGATGTGATGTCACTTTCAAGATCAGCAACAGAGCATTTAGCTTCAGAATCAGAATCAGGAACACTATGATCAGAACCAGTAGTAGAAGTAGACATATGCTCAGTGGCTATCCCAGCAGTGGAGCCAATCAGTCTGTCATCTGGTGCAATCTCACGGGTTTCTACTAAAGAGCGATAGGTGGACCGAGTTATTCTACGATTTTGGGCGCCTACCATGTCCTGTCTCTGTGTGATGGGCTTTTGTTCCTTCTTTGTCCTTCTAGATCTTTTAGGTTCAATTTTAGTTTCAAGCTTGACACTTGAAATAGAATCATTTGGGTCCACAAGATTGCTTGCACAACTAGAATTTGAACTCTCTCGGGATATGAACTGCTCAGCCCTAGCTTCTTCAGACATAGAGTTGGAAGTCCGCCACTCAGAAAGATTTAGCTTGTCTAGGGCTAATTTATACAAGCTTTTAGCATTAAACAATTTCTTCGTAAATAAAAGTTCTCCAGTATTGCATGAACTGCTCAAGAATAAATCTGCAATATGCTGATTAATGGAAATTTCCAGCATACAGACACATCTTTCACAGGAAATGATATCTCGATTGTCGGTTAGGGTTTTCTTAGCACAGGACAATTCCTTTTCAGCCAAACACCAAAGCTTTTGTTTGCGGTATAGTTTCCCTGATAAGAGAGATAAGGCAACAGTAAGTTGTATTTCCACAATATAATTTCCTACCATGTCTGGTTAATTCATGGATGATTGAATATGAAAAGACACATTTCAGGACATACCCAACGTAGAAGAAAAAGAAATCTCAAAAAGTGGCAATCCCTGAAACTGGGAAACATTCCTACCCCATTGTAAAAGCATTTCAGCCTCAGATCCATTTCCAAGAATCTCTTGAATAACTCCAACCTATGATAGACAAGCAATTCAGATACAATATAAAGTGATCATAACAACTTCAGAAGAAAGTTTCAAAAAATTAGTTTTGCATCAAATTCAATACCTGTAATATACTTTCAAGGTAACAGCTAAGCACATTCCAAGGAGTAAGAACGCAGCCTTCATAATCACAAGAAACTTTAGTGACTACCAAATCTTTAACTCTGAAGGTTTGGATGCCATGGTAACTCTTTTCGATGATCTTCCCATGTTCATCAAATGTCTGAGTCACTTTCTCCACTGAGTATTCAAATTTTTGTTGTAAGAGTTTACCACGTAAGCGATGGGCTTCTTTCGCATATAAAAGAGCCTATAATATATTGAAGACATTGTTAAAATAATAAGTTTTGTTGAACATCAGCAGAAGCAATTATTTATCAGGAGCAAGATCATTATAGGAAGTTCCAAAGTATCTACAGTATTCCAATTGTAAACCTTTTTGTGCATGTATTCCAATTGTAAACCAGTCACACGTGATTATTGATGATAGAAGTCACATAAAGTTGCATCCATAGCATGTTAGCTTGACAATAGAAAATTTGAGGGTTAGTTTTATCGCATTTGCAAATGCAGGATATTTACTCAGCACCTAGAATATGCCCCTACATTAACAGAAAGCAAGGCATGTTTAAGTTGTTAGGGGCAGTGCCTTCGCCTCAATTTGGAGATCTTTTACTAATTTTAATCTTCGCTCAAACATAGGATAAAATTAATTAGCACCACCAAAAAGTAACGAAAATCAAGATAATTCTACTTGTGAATCTCGTAAAGCTGGAAAACAACTTTCTTCATCAAGATGATTACCCTTATATTTTTATCATGTATGGATTGAATGTATGCATTAAACGATCAGGATTGTTTCTTCTTTCTTTCCTCGCTTCCATTTCTGATAAACTAAAAACACTCAGCAAGCAAAGCAGAAGTTGTAAGACCTCCAAGGGTTATTCTCTCCTTCAAATATTATACAAGTCGTAAGCTTTACGAGAACTCCCGCCTACGTATGTGGTCAAAGATCATACTTGCTAATGATTATAACATCTTATAATTTTACTTGCAAAGTAAAGTTAAATAAATAATGTTAAAGTAGCACTTTAGTTTAAGTCACCTCAATCATTTGTCCACTTGAAATTAGTCTCTTAGACAAGTCGTAATAGAGATGAGAAGAAAGAAAGATTGGGCAACTGGATAATGGAACCTACAAAAAGGAGATAAGAAGAGATTAACAAGTGAGGCAATATTTGCAACTTAAAAGTGGGCCACAATCCACATTAAGTACTAGAGGAGCTTACATGGGAAAGAAGATCAGAAGCAGCTTGCTTTATCTCATTATCAATGTGATGGAATCCAACTACTAGGGGATTCAGTTCCTCTGTACACATTCTCCAAAATTCAGCAGAGCTACACAGTTGACTCTGATGCCTAGAAAAAGTTTTTATAAACATATGGTTTACAGGTGAAACACAGAGAGCATGACTAAGCCTTTTGCCTTTCCAGAGCTCAGATACAGTCTTAGCCAAAGGGATGTTCTTCTGGTTAAACAACTTGATCACTACATCATACAAGCTAGGGTGTATGTCCAAGTAGCCCTGGAGTAAGATAAACATAGAGGAAAGTAACCATGCAATATGTTAAGATCTTCATATATAGGACTCCATAAACATATATAGTAAATCTTACCTTTACTGATAACAAATCGATGAGCTGATACCACAAATAAAGCGCGTCTTCACACTGCTCATCTGCATGGTTATGATCTGGGCTCAGGCAGAGTTTCACTGCAGAGTGAATATCTTGAATAAAGTCACTGTTGAAAGAAAAGTCGTTAAGCATCACTAGCAGGGCAACATTTCCTCAATCATCAACTATATATGTCTAATTTGCTTGTATAAATTTATTCAGTGCTGAGGACTAGCCTTCTATTGGATAAAACCAATGAGCTGGACACTGCCTCCTGGGTACAGAGTGCATGCATTAAATAAGCATGGATGAGGAGATGATGAACCAGAGAACTGCAGCTTTTTTTCGCATCATAGAGAGGCTTCTGTTTTTGCAGATATACATGTCAACAAAACAAACTATAAAGAACCAAATCTAGGTCAACTTTAAATAAATCAGTAACAAACAGCTCACCAATGTCAAAATTGCATCTGATAGACACTGAATACAATCATCCAGCCGTGCTAATCCATGAGCTCGTAGTAATTTTCCCTTTTCAATGAGAATTCTGGATTTCTTTATATTAGTCTCTTTTGTAACATAAATCTCTTCTAAAAGGATATCAATTATTTTCATTTGCATTCTGCTACAGAATCTGGGGTTCAGGCGACTCTTCTCATTGTATGCAACAAGCTCCTAATAATTTTCGAGCTAGTCATATTAATTGTTGACAGAAAATGGCATCATATTTCAAGTGGATAAAACAATAATCATAAGGAACTAGCAACTGTGTGCATGGGAGAGAGGGAGCAAAGGCGATATGTGTGTGTGGGGAGAGAGAGAGAGAGAGAGAGAGAGAGAAACCTCTTCCAATAACTTTCCAAGTGCCCTGGTAGACATTCCCGTAGATGAAAGCAAAGAATACAGCGGTGCGCCATGCTCTGTCTCTACATTTTTCGACATTAAATACTCTACCTGGGAACCAGGTCACAATCATATAAGCGTAAAGTGTGACCTTGAAAATAGCAAAGAAATTCAAAGAGACATGAGATTTACCTTTACCCACTTCTTAACCAAAGATGCCGGTGTTGGAAGTGTTGCAATATGACTTTCTGCAACTGACCAGCATTTAAAGCTTTCCTCTATGATGCCATTTATCTTGCACATACTTTCTTGATTAAGTTCCAGAAGAAAAGCAATTTTCTCAGATGCCTCCTCAATAAAATCTGCAATGGCCTTTTCTGATAGATCCTCATGAGATACATGTGATTTGTCCGCGTGCATTTTACAAAGATTGACAAGATAAACCCATGATGCTTTACAACATAATTTTAAGGCTTTTACACCCTGCATACAAACATAAATATCCAATATTGTTAGCTAATATTCAACATATAAACAAAAATACATTATATCAAGATTTCTACAATAGGAACATGATGGATGTCATTTTTTACTAGTGTAAAACAATGAAAAGTACCCTCTACCTTACTGATGCACTACTATATACACATGGAAAAAAAAACTTTACATTCTTTGTCCTAGTGATTCATAAGAAGTGCCAAAAGACGGAACCAAACAGCAAAAATAATGACAGTGTAATATTTCCTGACAACTCAAGGATCATAACAAAAATCAATTTCCTTTTACTCGTGTTAAATAAATCAAATAAGGAATGGAGGAACTACCTCACCAACTAGTAATATATGTTCTTTAAAACAGTATATATGTATATAGCTACTCAATCAGAACTCACATAAATACAAATACTAAAATATAAGTATTTATTCTTATGTACAGAAAAAACAAATTCTGTGAGAGAGAAAATAAATTTATAACACTAAAGCAAGATCACCACACTTGTATCGGTCACAAAAACTGACACTAAATTAAAGTAAGGTACAACAAAAGACAACTAAAGCCAACAGAGCTAATATGCTCCTGTCAACATTTAAAACGCTAAAAAGAAAGCAAGAAATAAAAATTGGTGGAAGGAAAACTACAAAAACAACTAATATAAGAAATGTATTATGATAAGAAAAAGAAAAAAAGTTTGGAAAATCTATTCTAACCAAACAAATTGAGATGAGATTTAAAACAGAATCATTAAATACAACTTTGAATTCAGATCATCAGGCAAGCACATAAGCCATAACGTTAATGGGGGAGGGGGAGGGGGGGGGATAGCATGGAAGTTCTGCAAATATATTTAATTATTGAATTATCAATTGTTAATACCTCTTTCAGCCGTTTTTCCCGGTTCAAAATGACACTTAAATTGTTAAGAGAGACATAGAGATACTTAAGCCTCTTGACTGTCACCCCTTCGGTTGAGATAACATGCTTTACCAATAAAGTACTCTCCTGCATACATATCAGAAGACGAGCAGTTTGTTGATTGAAAATATAATAGCTATAACAACGATGAAATTAACAGTTACGATGTTAAACATTTTGATGGACACGGAGAACCTTAACATTTTGGTTAGTTTTGAATGAAAGCATAAGAGCAGCCACAACTACAGCAGATATCACTCTGTGATTGTCGCCAGATGTCTCTCTCTCTCTTTCAGTTGCACTGAATCCATAAAGACACATAAACCTTGAGGTCAAATTCTCATCTAATACAAGAATCTTCATAATATGCGAAAGTCAAAAGCTTCATGCAAAGACAACAAAATTGATATAGTGAAGAGGAACAATTGGCATGTGTTGGACAAGAAGTCAGGTACCTCAGACTTTGAAGAAACATATAGGAAAACTGATGAAACACATCAATAATACCACTCAAATCATCCCAAGAGAATGCATTATCTGCCTCAGAAAAAAATTCTTTCCTGTTGGAATAGATGGAGTCAGCTAGTGATTGACAAAAATAATTGAGAGCTTCCCAGTAAGATGATGGGTGTGGCATTCCTTCCGGATAGGAATCCTTGTCTTTGCCACCAAAATCCGAGTGGCCTTTCAAAAAATTAAGATGCACGGACACTTGTTGGAGCCGTTCCTTATTATCAAACAATGATCGGAGAGCAGATCTAAGTGGAGCTTTTCTACAACTTTCTAAAGTCTCTCCGTTCGTCTCATTATTTGTTGAGCTTGCTAACAATCCAGCCACGTAAAGCCTCAGGATAGAACTGATGAATGGAAAACCCTTTAATGAAAACATATTAATATTGTTAACTAAGCACAAGAATATTTGAGTTCATGTGAAGTGCCATATACGAGGAACCTAATTGAAGAGAAAAATAAGTACCTCTTGAAAACCATTTGCTAATCTATTCAGATGTTCTGCAACAGGACCACATAATTTCATAGTGGCACCATGACATTTGTTTGCGCAGTAGCAGACAAGTTCCAAGAAACCTGCAATTGTTTTTTCAACTCCGACCTGACAAGTAACACTAAAACATATTTAGTTACTTCACTGGAAGTTGATATGACTGAAGCAAGTATTAGTACTTATGGAAAAAGCAAACTAAAAGAGACCTAAATTACTAGCTATTGCTGTTTTAAAATATACTTGAAAATGTGGAGTTAGAAAAGAAAAGGTTAGGCAACATAATAACTGGATCAGATCGTAGAAATAACTTCCAACTTGGACTGGGGTGAGGGCTATCCTTTAATTGGCATAGGATTATTGGTAGAAAGAGCTAATGTGAATAAACACTTTTAGATTGTCCTGATATTGAGATGAAAAGGAGCTAATACAGACAACTCATAGATACAAAAGCAACTTAAAAACTTCTTAGGCATTTGTTTCATGTTGAAAAAGTAGAAATTCAAGCTCCAGGCTCCAGGAGCCAAAACCTTTTCACTAAGTGACATCAACTATACATCCTCGTGAACAGAAACCTCAAGTTACTGTTTTTTTAAAGATTCAATTGACCAGATTAGCCTACTCTGTGTCATTGATGTGTATTATTGAAAGTATCACCTTCTGCTCCGTCACACCAAATGCCATGAACTATGTGTTGACAAATGTTTATATCGCAACAATAGTATCTGTCGCAACAACCACACAAAAATTGCTCCTTTTCCCATGAACTCTACAATATAAGTATGGCTAATCGGCTAATCAAATATTAAGGTGAACCATAAACATGAACTTCGGAGGTAAACATTCCTTGATGTTACCATGTCAAATAAAACCAATGACCCAAGAGGAAGACATGTCTCCAAGCTTATCCCAGAGAAGCAATATTAGAATTGAAGGTTTCTCCTTTAAGATAGTGTGGGATGTGTTAAAGCACAATAAATGTTTAAAGAGGATAGACTTGATGATGGAAGATGCAAGTGTTGTATAACAATGAATCGCCCAAATGTTTGAATGCAGACAATCTACACGTTGAGAATTATTAAACTGCAAGAAATTCATGAGAAGTAGAGTTGCGTACTATTTGTTATTAATTGGTTTCAGCTCATCCCAAGTGCACCTAGAAATAAATAAGCAGATGCTCATAGAGCGCTGAGTTACCTTGCAATCAGCAGCCATAAAATCCCAGACATATTTTAACACATCAATAATGATATCAGTGGAAACCTCATCTCTCTGAGAGAATATAGAAGAGCAAATCTTGTGCACAAACTGTGATAAAAGAAATAAAAGAAAAGAGAACCAGAATATCAATGTGAATAAAAAAGATCAATCATGGAAAACCAAATAGACTTAATTCCAGGTAATTACTTCACCTTGTACATTTGATCTTGGGAAGATGATTTTTTGTACTCTTTAAAGGTGACTAAGGAGAATTCACATATCAAATCCACATCAAAACATTTTATATCCCCAATCAACAACAGAGCGGTTATATGTAAATTAGTCACCAAGAAATGGTGGAATTTCTCGTAGTCCTTGCCGTCCAACACCCTGAATGATACGAGTAAATCCCATAAAATTAACTATCTAAAAATATAGCATAATGACTCAAAGTGACTAAATAGAAGATTCTACTAATATATGTGATTCCAAAAAATACACAACTTAAAGCACATTTACAATACACATAAGCAAAAAACAGTGCATATAATCATACTTGAACCAAGGTTCGGATTCATTCACCAGGGAAATGACTCTCCAATAATCAGAGTCCGTCTTACTCCTCCGCTTCAACGCACATTTCACTAATGTCACAACAATCTCCAATATTAAAACCGCAATTTCTCGATCCACACTCAGCTCATCCAGTTCAGGAACCAATCGTGTCTTCGATTTCCTCGACTTACCCTTAGATGCACCCTTAACAATTTCATTGAAACTATCAAGTACGGACAACCCCTCAGCTTCCGCCTCACTATACAACTCCCAGTTTTCCAAACAATGTACATACCGAATCCTCTGCATCAGAACTGAGTGAGGTTTTCCAGCGAGCTCCGGCGCAATCAAGTCAAGACAGTCGAGGCAGAGCCGGTATGCGTCTAACAATTCTAGGGCATAAGTTTGGGGGATTCTAGGGGATTCGGAGAGGCGTTTAGGAATGAAAGAGAGGGATTTGTGTAAGAATGATATGAATTGTTTGGCGAGTGCGCGAATTGCGTGGGAATCGACTGGAGGTTTAGGTTTTGAAGATTTTCTTGTGTGTGTTTTTGCGGTGGTAGTGGAGGGCTTGAGGAGAGGGGTGAAGGGGTGGAGGTGGGCGGTGAAGAGGCGGTGAATACCGGTGAGGTCGGTGGAGGAATGGATTTTGGAGAGGATAGTGGCCTCCGTCGTGGCATCGGGTGCCATTACTGCGACGGTGCGGAGAAGACGTCGGAGTTGGTACCGTGAAGTGTTTGAGAGAAGATATGGGTGGGCGGGAAAAAGGCCGCTCAAATGAATTTTCGCAGGTCAAGCCCTGAATACTTTATACTATTACTTCGATTTATTAATTACTACTTTGTTTTTTAAATTACGGAGTATTTGTTTTTTTTAAAAACAAATCACCCTTTTTAGAATGTCTATTCCATTAAATTTTGGGCTGTGAGTGACACTGACAAAAATGGTATCTCATCTTTGGAGGCGAAAAAAACCTAAAATAATTTTTATCCTTTTATTAAACATACAGGTTATTTAAATTTTAAGCAATTACATGTTTATCTTCTCAAGTAATCACTTTTGTTCTCTCTCTTTTAATTGTATAATCCCGTTGTTTTCAATTATTATTGTTAACTTTAAGTTTGAGGTGTGATGAGGGGTACTTTGGAATCTTTATTCTTGGAGTTCATGACTAGATCAAAGACCCTAAAATCCGACTCTGAGCTCATTGAAGGCATAATTTCGACCTTGAGCTCATGGAAGACCCTAAAATCCGACCCTGAGCTCACCGAAGGCATAATTTCGACCCTGAGCTCATGGAAGACCCTAAATTCCGACCCTGAGCTCAGTGAAGGCATAATTTCGACCTTGAGCTCATTGAAGACTCTAAATTTCGACATTGAGCTCATTGAAGGCCCTGAGTCCGACCTTGATGGCATAATTCTGATCTCGAAGCTTTGAACTCCAATTAGCTCAGTCCGATCGCCAGCAGAGGGGCTCATGGTCGAATTTATCATTGGGCCAACCCCAGGCCCAAGCCTTTGGGCCAAGAAATGCTCTCCTCAACTATAAATACCACACCCATTTATGAAGGAAGGGAGATTTTTTCGGGGGGCTGCTTCATGATCGGAGCCTCCTGCTCGAATTCCCACATGAGTTAGATCAGATCACCTTAGTTGTATGTATTTAGCCTCTAGCTTGTACGGCATCCTATAATGCTCAAATAGGACCCTCAATACTTGTAATTTGTACCCATCATGATCAAAATATACTTTATTGATCTTCTATCTCATATCATAGTGTATCTTGCATGCTCTATTTTATTAATTTGATCTCCAACGAAAGCTCGTAAGATCAAGCTGGAGTTCGATACAAGGCCATCTCCAACAGCTCTCTTAAATTTCAGCCTCTTATCTTAAAATATAACTAATAAACAGTGTTATATAATTTCACTTTTTACTCAGCACTTCAACAACTAGTTTATATTTTAAGAGACTACTTTTTAATAGGGGTGGCAAATGGACCACCCGGATCGGATCCTATATGGATCCATAATGATGGATCCGTTTAGGATTCGATCCAAACCGGATCCTGGTGAAAAAAATTCGGATCCACCATGGATTCGAATAGATCCATTGTGGATCCATGACGGATCCACAGTGGATCCGTCATGAATCCGTCATGGATCCACAGTAGATCCGTCATAGATCCATGGTTGTGGATCAAAGGATCCCATAGAATCAAAAATTTTATTGAAAGAGTGAAAGTGTACTAGTGCAACTAAGATGGGAAGAAACTAAAACTTATAAATTGTGGATCCATCATGGATCCATGGTTGTGGATCAAGGGATCTTATTGAGAAAATTCAAAAATTCTTACTAAAAGATTGAAAGTGTACTAGTGCAACCAAAATATGAAGAAATATAAAGCATAAAACATATAAATAAAAAATCACACCGTCAAAAATCCAAAAAACTTCTACAAGCAATCAAACCAATTTAAAAACTCCATGACATGTAATCAAACCAAGCTTCTCAATTTGTGACTCGAGCTCATTTAGTAAAAGTTTGGTTTATTTTACATGTTAAATAAGCAAACTATATGTGTTTGTTGTGTTCTGATTTTTTATTCTTGCTTGTTATGATAAATTAAATGTTCGGATCTATGCAATTTTCAGTTTTGGGCCAAAATGTAATTTCCAAAAATTTGAGGGCTTATTTGCAAATTGCGTTTTAAAAATCTGGACAGAAAGTAAAATTTTGTTTTTCTGCAATTCTGGACCAAATTGTAATTTCTGAAATTTTTCAAAATCTGGACCATTTTGCAATTTACAAAAGGTTAGGGGGTGTTTTTGCTATTTGCGTAAATCTGGGGTCTATTTTGCAATAAACAAAAGTTTCTGGAAATTTTGTTAATTTTTTGCTTTCTGGTCCGATTTGCATGTTCCATAAATTTTGGGGCTAATTTATTATTTTCGAAAGTTGAGGGGTCAAAATAGAAAAAATAACGTTTACTCTTGAACTCATCGAAAAATAACTTTTTTTTTTTGATCCATTAGTGGATCTAGAGGTCCATTGATAGATCCATCACAATCCATTACTTATATGTGTAGATCCATATTTGATCCAGATTTTATAAGATTCGATCCAGATCCGATCCGAGTGAAAATTTAATGGATCTTTACGGATCGGATCCTTTGGATTTGGATCGGATCCATATTGCCACCCCTACTTTTTAACAACCATATCATTTCACTCAAATAGCTAGTTTATATTTTAACAAATAACTTTAATTATTATTTTATATAAATAATAATAATATATTTATAATACTAATTGATTTTTATTTCATAATAGAAAAAATAGTTTTTTAAAAAATATTAATTTTTAGTATTGACATTTAGCGATGCCCCAAAAATTATAATCAAAATATTATCACTAAATCATCATGACAACGTTAATTATCGCTAAAGAGGTTCCACTATTTGTCAATAGTGATAAATTTTTTATAATGATATTCAAATTATAAAATTTGAATTTTAAAATTTTAATTCAAATTTGTATGCATTTGAATTTAATTAATATGTATTTGAATGTACAAGCAGTATGGATTTAATTAGTACAAACTATGAATTTAAATTTATTATTAATTTAATTAGTAATGCCTCCAATTTATTATTTTGCATAAAAGTACAAAAGTTTTTGTACTTTCCTACAAACAATTGCATATAGCAATTTTAATTTGGCCATGGGTATTTGGCAAGTCAAACTTATAAAATTTAGCAACTCCTAAATTATAGATGTGCTCTTGGAGAGCACTTTTTATCAAAATTTTAGCAAAACTCTTAAACTTTAACCTTTAGCATTGCTCTTGGAGATGGCCTAAGAGTTAAAAATTTAAACTTTTGTTGTATCTTTTAAAAGTGATGGTTCGGAATTATTGATGTGAAATCATTATTTTTAGGCAAAACAATGATATCATTCATTATCCATATTAAAATAATCTTCAGTTCCTCTTTTTTTGTTTAAGTAAAAAATATATTTTCATGAAATTATATTGTTTAGATTTCTAGTTTATGCATCCGAATCTCAATTAAATTGGACCATTCTTTTATTTATAAGTATCACACCGTACAAGTTTAAATTATAGTAACATTTATTATTAAGGTTGTTAACGGGAAAATTACCTTTTTCGAATTATATGATAGGTCTATTTGCAATTTTGGTACTATTAAATATAAAAATATAAATTTGATACTATATGATATATTTTCATTGCAATGTTGATACCAAATCCAATCCTTTTTCAAAGTTAATGATAATTTAACTCCTATGAAATGCATAATATTCAATTTACCCAATCGTGGTTTAAAAAATAGCATTTTAGTCCCTGAAATTTTGTAAAAGTTTCATATCGCCTCCTTGATATTTTAATAGGTGGCGCTTTACCCATGTTTGCTATGATAATGTTACATTTATCCCCCGTGTTATGATAAATGTGACGATTTACCCCTCTATGTTACAAAATAGTTTTCATGCCTATTTTCAATTTCGGAAAGTTAGTTACACTCTCCGGCTGAAGGGAGTAAATTGTTTCATTAAAAAGTTTACAGAGGATAAATTGCCATTAAATTTGTAGAAAATTTGGGTTTGATATCAAAATTACAATGAAAACCTATCATATGGTACCAAATGTTCATTTTCGTATTTAGTGATATAAAAAAAAAATGCAAGTAAGTAAGAATGATTCGGTTTATGTTTTCTCTACTCAAGTTCAAGGAGCTCCTATAGAGTGCCATTGCTTGCTTTTAAAGTTTTACTTTACCTCCTATTATTATATGGAGTAGTATTTTGTTGTACTAGTTCATTTCTTAGAAGATATTAGTTGATTATTGCAAGACAATCTTAACTTAACTTGATAAAAATTAACGATACATGCTTATCTCCATTTTATTTGTCCTGGATCAAATAAAGTTATATATGCTGCAGCCTGCAGGAGGTTGGTTGCTTTGGGTAGGTCTGTTTCCGATGAGATTAGACCACGGTAGACAATGCAAACAATTAATTCATTAAATTTGGGGCTAGCTGTATATATATAATTACTCCTCAATTTCCTATATTTATGTAGATGTTATGCTGAATGATATATTTCCATGATGAAATGAAACATATGCTTGTCTTTCCACTCCATGATTTTTTCTCATGATCAGCTTATTCATGGAGAGAGAGAGAGAGAGAGAGAGAGAGAGAGAGAGATCCTGGACTTTGTTTTACATCTCAACTTCTAGCATGATACTTTTTGCGATGAACTTGTCCAAACCAGTTACAGAGAGTCTACCTAGCTCAAGAGTGGATTTGTCCAAAATCTAGTGGAGTGACAAACATTCTTGACCAAAACAGAAAGCAGAAAAGAGAAGCTATATGGACATCACAAAAAAAAAAAAAAAGTGGAAATTAAACCTCTGTGTGAACTAATGTAGTGTCTTTTGGAATAATTCCGATTCATCTTCTCAGCCCTTTTATTTTGGCATCTTTCTCCAGCTGTTCTAACATCCTCCTCCTCTCAGTTATTTTTTTTAGCTATAACAGAGAAAATGGGTCCAGAAGTCAGTGAAGATAAATTTCATGAATGCTACACATATCTCAGGGAGAGAGAAAGAAACAAGAATTGGATGGAATAACACAACAGACACAATGTCTTGGAACAAATAAACATAAATGTGTATTTGTATTTACTTACATTCTTTTCAACTGCTTGGATAAGCTCATCAGTATCTTGTAGTTGTTTTTCCATAGTTGAACACTCTCTCGAATCTGATGGAGATGTGACCAAAGAGGCATTGCCAAAACTAGTGAGCTCATTCTTTGATGAAACCGCCTCTACATTTTCTGGCAGGTCATTCTCCAAATTCTCATTCTTGACAGCCTGAGAACAATCATATATAGGAAAGTTAGAACAATATCTAAAAGCAGGTGTCTTCTACTACACTCCATATTACATCTAGCATCAGTGGAGTCTATAGGACGTCCTCTTTCTGCAAAGTAAACATAAGGAAAGAAAGATAAGTATGGAGTTGTATTGAGAGATTTAGTCATTGCAAAGCTTATCATCCTTACCTTTGACTTATAATTTAAAGTTAATGGTTCAACTTAACCAAACTAGAACGCTGACATTTGATTTATAAGAAAACCTAGCTTAACTAAACAGATCAAGCATTATCCTCTCAATAAAAAACAATCATGTTCATAAAGATTCCAAATAAAACCCAATCATCCTCACCAAGATGCTTCCATAAATAATTTGGTTTCTAAAGTGCGCCAAGTGGATCAATTGCAATGTGGAAATGAGTTTAATGAGACTCTTTTAACTTTTCAAGAAGTTGCTCTTCAACTTCAAACTTTGACATTGACTTGATAGTATAATTCTCATTTCTTTTTCATTGTTAAACCATCTGATTCCCGCTTATTTTCATAGCTAAGATATACATTTACATCACAATATTATTGTCGAATGAGCCATCAAATCAAATAACATTCCACAGTCGAATTTTGTAGTAACACACTACTGCAAGTACCAATTTCGTGGTAGTCACTCAAGAAAACAAATTTTAGCTCAAGAATCCGAAAATATGAAAATCAAATTCGAAGAAAATAAACCATGATATAGTACTAATTAATCTGCTGTCGCTTTTCATACTTTCTCTCATTTCTCTTCATTTTTTCACGACTTCTACTAATCAATAAACACTCTAATCAATACTTTTTACTTTAATCAATAAACAGTCTAATCAATAAACATTATTGGCAATAAACACACACTCTAATCAATAAATATCACTATAAGCAATAGACACTCTAACCAATAAACAGTATAATCAATAAACCAACAAACACTCCAAACAATAAACACTACAAGTATAATCAAGTAACACTCTAATCTCACTCACACTAGACAACATATACACACACAGTCTTACAAGTGCGTCTCTAGATTGGTAGATGGATAGTTCGTCTTGAGGAACAAAACCCTTTTCAGATGCAGCTTCTTCTTTTGTCCCTTCACCTTTCTTTTCTTCAAACGCCATCCCCTTCTCATATTCTTTATCTCTAGATTCAAGCTTCAACTCCTGCACAAATCTCACCATATTAACACCAAGATATGGCCAATGCAAAACCCCAAGAAAAAACCCTAGAATGTGTAAAAAAGATTAAGCAATCTATTTACATACAGAATCAAGAACTGACAGAATTGGCGTTTGATCAACGGTTTTAGTGCTTATATCAATTTTGGATTCTCTTTTATGAGATGATCTTCCTCGAGGAGGTGGAAGCTGAAATGGGGTTCAAAATAACCAGTTCAGAATTCCATTCAAGGAAAAATGCAAACAATGTTCTTAACATATCTTAAATCTCACCATTAGATCAATTTCAAACTTTTCTTCCCTTGAATTGTGCACCTCAGACACCATCGAATTCCTGTATTCCACACAAAGCAAAACAGGCCAATTATCGAAATCCCATCAGAAAATTTCTAATAAACAAACCAAATCTTACACTCCCAAATTATCAAATCATTTTATACTCACGTTTTATTCAATGTAGCAGCAAATGAAGCTGTCACCATCGAGGTCGATTCCACACTGTTGATTTCCTTTGTTCTCACTACATGAGATTCTTTCTCCTCTGGTGAGCTTACTTCTTCCTTTGCAACCAAATCTCTGCTCTCCTGCAACTCTTCAGTCACCACAGGCTTGAACTCTAAATTCAACTTCACGGACTCGGGGGCAGGCTGTTCTAGCAAAATGTCGGTTTTACCCCCAATTTCATATCCATTTTCGGCAACAGATCCCGGGATTATCTCATAATTAGGAAACAAAATCTCACTTTTTGGAATCTGAACCATTTCTGGCTTTGCAGAAACAGGGCTACTTCGGGCACCATAGCTTGGATTCTCCAATACTTGCCTAGGCCTCTTTCTCTTCGGAACTGAAAAAAAGAACAGGATTTTAGCTGAGAATCTAACCAAAGATGGTCTAAAATTATGCTAAGAAGCATTCATCAATACTTACGGACAGCTGAAAAAGGGGTAGACTTAGGTCCTAATGCTGGATCATAAGTCGAACTAGAGTTAGAGATAGGCGATGAAACACAGGACTTCGTATCGCTTCTCGATCTATTGACTTCTCTTAAATCCTCTTTCTTTGAAGAAGGACCTTGTGATGATTGATTCAAATCAGACAACACTTCAGCAATTTCTAGCTCCTGCACAAGTACAAAACATATGTTAAAAAACCAAGAAAACAGAGAAACCTGAATTTGTCAAGGAATTTAAAAGGTCTTTAATTTAAACACTGACAAGCTTCTTTCTCATAGAAGCTTTTGAAGAAGACGACGACAATGGCGGTGCTGGTAATGGATTTGTCCAAACCAGTTGCAGAGAGTATAGCTAGCTCATGAACGGATTTACAGAGAGTCTAGCTCATGAATGGATTGACCAAAACTAGTGAAGTGGTAACATTCTTGACTAAAAACAGAAGCAGAAAAGCGAAGCTATATGTATATCACTGAAGCTCCTTATACAAAGAAAATAGTGGAATTAAACTTCTGTGAGTTAACTAATGAAGTGTTTCTATATATTCCAAAAGTTTCACTTCATCTTGCGAGCCTTCTAAATTGGCGACTTTCTCTAACTGTCCTAACTTCATGCATTTCTTTCTCATTTTTTGGTATTAGCTATAAGCAGATAAAAATGGGTTCAGAAATCAGTAAAGATTATAAAATTGTGATTGCTGCACATATCTCAGGGAGAGATTAAGTAATAAGAATTGAATGGGAATAACACAACACACCCAATGTCTTGGAACAACTAAACATAAATGTGTATCACTAGCAACATAAATTTAATCATAAATATGTTTACCTTCTTTTCCAGTGCTCGGATGTGCTCATCAATATCTTGTAGTTGTTTCTCTGGAGTTGAACACTCTCTTGAATCTGATGGAGATGAGACCAAAGAGGCATTTCCAGAAAGAGGGAGCTCATTCATCTTTGACGAACCCCACTCTACAGCTTCTGGCAGGTCATCCCAATCATCAGCAGGCAATAAGTCATTTTTCTCTGAATCCTCATCCTTGACAAGACCAGCCTGAGAACAATCATATACCGTAAAGTTAAAACAATATGTAAATGCAGGAGTGTCGTGCTTAACAGAACCTACATGAGATCCTCTTCCACAAAGTAAACATAAGAAAAGAAAGATAAGTATGAAGTTGTTCTGAGAAATTTAGTCATTTGAAAACTTATTGTCCTTTGACTATATTATAACCTTAATGGTTCAACTGAAGCAAACTAGAACTCTGGTTTGATATTTTTTTTTTATTTTTTTTTTGAAAAATAGTTGTTTAACTATACAGATCAAGCATAATTCTATCAATTAAAACTAATCCTGTTCATAAAGATTCCAAATAAACTCTGAAAAAATACCGACCCTATCATCCTCACCAAGATGCTTCCATAAATAATTTGGTTTCTAAAGAGCACCAAGTGGATCAATAGCAATGTGGATAGGAGTTCAATGAGACCAACAACCTCTTTAACTTTTCAAGAAGTTGCTTTTGAAGTTTAACTTTAACATAGACTTGATTTTTTTAAACCATCTGATTCCCGCTTATTTGCACATCTAAGATATTCATATACATCAATATTGTGAGCCATCAAATCAAACAGTCAAAATTCTTAGTAACACGACACAGCAACAATGAGCAATTTCGTGGTAGTCACTCAGGCAAATACAAATAACTAAAGAAGTCGAGAATACAAAAATCAAATTAGAAGAAAATAACCATAATATAGTACTTAATAACCTGCTGAACCTTTATTCCTTTTCTCTCATATCTCTTAACCGGTTCCTACTTATACTAATCAATGAACGCTATAATCAATAAACATTCCAATGAATTAACACAATAATCAATAAACACAACAAACAATAAACACTCGAATAAATAGCTCTCTATAATGAATAAATCCTAGAATCACACTCACACTCGACAACACAAACACGCACACACTTACAAGTGCGTCTCTGGATTGATAAATGGGGACCTGGTCTTGGGGAACAAATCCCGCCCGGATCGGAATTGGTTTGCGGAGGGTTCCGTCGGGTCTTTGGGTCGGGCCAATGAGTAGTTCCTCTTCTTTTAGGGTTTCGCCCAGTTCAGCCGCCAATTCGTCTCCTCCAGTTGCGTTGCTCACCATTATTATGTATATGTATCTTTGATATTCAATTGTTCGTTGTGGTGATTTGAGAACTTTTTATTAGGTCGAATTGAGGTTGGTTAGTGAAGAGAATGAGAGAAATGAGAAATGATTATGGTGGAGAGTGTTGGTGAATGGCAGTTGTGAAAAACTGCATGAGGTTTTAGAGCTATGAAGATGATTGGTTCGTTTTGCGAGGGGACTAGAAACAGGTTCCCTTCCTTCTTATTTTTCTCCATCTATTTTGGCGCCAAATTCTGGGCAAGAATTGAAAGAGAATTTCCTTTTCTTAGGAGAGAATTGCATTTTTGGTACACAGCTATAGGCTAATTCCCACTTTTGATATACAGTTTTATGTGTCCAACACATTTGGTACACCTCTTTAACAAAGTTCGACACATTTGGTACAACCGTTAAATAAATTGCAAAATCACCGTTAATTCCGTTAGTTCGACACATTTGGTACACCTCTTTTACAAAATTGACATGTGCGCAGCACATGGCTGCCCAAAAAAACAAGTTTAATGTCATTTATAGTTTAATACTGGAAGAAGAATAAAATATAATAAATAAATTTATCAAGTTTCAATTTTTAAAAATTATTTATAAGAATAGTTTATTATTTATAAAAATTATTAAAAAAATATGTCTTTATTATTTATATGACATGTAAAATATAATAAACTATATAATGTCATTTATAGTTTAATATTGCAAGAAGAATAAAATATAATAAACAAGTTACTTTAATTTATCATATTTAAAAAAATATGTATTTATTATTTATATGACATGTAAAATATAATAAACTATAATGTCATTTATATTTTAATATTGGAAGAAGAATAAAATATAATAAAAAAGTTTATCAAGTTTCAATTTTTCCTTTTTTTTTTCCTGGGCAGCCATGTGCCGCGCACATGCCAATTTTGTAAAAGAGGTGTACCAAATGTGTCGAACTAACGGAATTAACGGTGATTTTGCAATTTATTTAACGGTTGTACCAAATGTGTCGAACTTTGTTAAAGAGGTGTACCAAATGTGTTGGACACATAAAACTGTGTACCAAAAGTGGGAATTGACATATAGCTGTGTACCAAAAATGCAATTCTCTCCTTTTCTTAGATATATTTTATATCATTAAAATTGGTGTTTGTGTTTCTCAAAAAATAAAAGTAAAAACTGGTGATTGTGAATTAGTTGTAATAATTATTATTTTATATGGAAGTGTATTATTACATAAACAATTTAATTTTAAGAAAGAAATCTTGTTTGACACATTTTTGAGAAAAAAATAACTAGTAAATATTTATAGGAAATAGAGGATCGTCGTAATAGTTATTCATTTGTCTAGTTAATAGATATTTTTAGTAATTATGCACTCGTTTTGGCGAGTAAAATGTGTTTCGAATATATAATAACTTGCTTCATTTATCCAATTTGCTATATTTTATAGGAAATTAATAATATTTTTTGAGTTCCATTTGAGTAAAGGGGTTAATAGTACTTTTGATCTTTTTTATTATTAACTTTTTTGATAGTGGTCTCTTATTTTTGCTTTAGTCCCAACTATGAATTTTTTTTTTCACTTTAGTCCCTACTATGAATTATATGTTTCACTCTGGTCCTTATCAAGTGGTTCAGATAACACGTGACATGCACATGAAAAATATTTAGGGCATTTTTGTCAGTTCACTATTGAGACTATGTGAGATATTGCTTAATTGGTGATCACTTTTGGTGTCTGGAGAAGATTTTGGAAGAAAACTTAGTTTTGAACGAAATTGACGATTAAGTTGGATTAGAATGAAAGTCTATTTATAAGAGATTAGATATTTAGTTTTAAAGAAAAAATAGAAAGACGAAATTATCCCCGTTAGTTTACTTGAAATGATGTAATTGCCTTCATGTGCATATCACATGTTACCGGAATTGTTTTGGACCACCTGAAAATGCTTAAATTGAAACAAATAATTTATAGTAGGGACTAAAGTGGGAAAATAAATTTAAGAGGGATTATTCTGTAAAAAAATAATGATAAGAGGCACCAAAAAGTGATGTTTATTAAAGTAAAGCTTTAACCTCGTATGTTTTTAGTTTTAAATATAGAACGATTTTAAAAAGAAATATATTTGGTGTGCCGATGTGATATGATTTTTCTTTTAATATTATAAATGGTGATTTACATTCAAATTTTATGAGATTCAGTTATATTACAAGGAATATCCTGACAATTAAAAAATTACAAAAAGACATAAATTACAGTATTACACTATGCGTTCATATGCTAGATCGAACAATATATCCGCTCCAAGATAGCCCGATTTATGGGTTGTGACATGGGCTAATAGAGGAGGAATTATTTAGTACAATCGCTGCACCACGTCATCAAGTATACGTGGTTTAATAATCCACATCAAGTACACGTGGTGCAGCCCACCAATACACTTGGGACATGTGATTAATAATCTACATCATCTATGTTCTGGCAATGTGAACACAATTTTTTGAATCTCTATTTTTTAGGAACATGGTTAAAACATGGGGTGATCAATCCACATGTCCGAAGTGTATTGCTGGGCTGCACCACGTGTATTTGATGACGTGGTGTAGCGGTTCTACTAAATAATATCATAGAGGGCAATATCAGTTGCAGGTGGGGTGTGAAGTGTAGAATGGAAAAGACTAGGTTCTTATTCTTTTGGGGATTCACTATTTGAAACAAACAATTATCAAAGCAAAATCTTTTGGAAAGTAAGGAAATCTCACACAATACTTGAAATTTTCAAAGCAAAATTCACACATTTCTATATTTACGAAATTATTCATTCATCATACTCCAATTTTCACACAACACCTCTATTTGATTTTTTTTACACATAATATTTTCTCACTCCTAATTTCTCCTACTTCGTTGAACCTGCAACCAATCGGCAAACTAATTAATGAGATTAATTCAATCTTATAGTTTTCTAAGAATCATTGAACATATTATATGGAAACCACTCCCAGCGAGGATGCGAACCAATCACCCATTGGTGTTTGGTAATGACTAGGATATGTAAAAAAGTGCACCAGACATTCCATGCATTGAGAAGGATTTGAATTGAAAGGCGAATGCATCCTAAATTACTTTCCAATTTCTCCAACAGTACTACGAAACAAAAGAGATACAAATGCTACTGATTTCTGTTTGGCCATATTAACAGAACAGTCCTAGTTTCTTGCAATTGTCTCAGGTTCATATCAAATCCTAGTGGCAGTCATAGCTCAAAGGTATACTGACTGTTACAACACCCCGCAAGAGTTAACTTACAGAAATAAATCAAAAATTCTTTAAAGAATCAATGTTGCTACAACTATATGTTTCATTTTTTACATATACATTTTTGGAAATAATATGAATTTTTATTGTGCTTTTATGAAGTACAACGAACCCTTCAGATCTGTTTATCCGTTGGTGCTGCTGCAGCCAATGCTTCGCTTTCACCTTGTGCGAGATCATTCACCAATTGCATTAAAATCACTCCCTCTTACCCTCTTCGATTTCTTCTTCCTCATCTTCTTCTATATCAGAAGTGTCGCCATTGTTTCTGTCTTGTTTGACCAAACTGATACTACCCTTTGGAGTTTCTCTACACAAGGATTCAGTTTCTTCCTCATCAATCTCCTCTCCCTTGTCCGAATATGCATATCTGGCAAGAATAGTTTCCGAAATATATATAGGAAGTTATCGAAAGAATTCCTTAGCAGTTCAAGTCAACCCTACACAGAACTCAGCTATTATTTTTTATTCTCTCTATGACTGCACATGAATAAAGATTCTTTCTAATGTATTTCCTGATGAAGGGAATTATGTTTAATATGGTAAAACCATGTTTTACCAGTGAGTCTTCATAAATTTAAGGTTAACTGAGTTTCTAGAGAAGTGTAGCAACATTTTCTATATAGATTACTCAAATTAGACCATAACTGTATTACTGACTAATCTCACTTCTGCATGAAATACTCCAAAAATAGAAGGGCCAATTTAAGTAAAATTTCAGATATACCTTTTGGAACTTTGGGATGGAGCCCAGAGGTAGCAGATAACACAGAGTAAGGCAATTGCAAGAATGTCCCAGAAAGCTGTGATGATCCAGGCACTTTGCCATCTTTCATTGAAGGGATCTGATGCTTTAAAGTAAACCTGCAGGATCAAGTTCACTGAAGTTTGATTGACGGGTTCAAATTGAAATGACAATTAGGGGATATCAATAATAAAATTGGTAGAATAATTTCTGTCATGTGCAGAGAAGAACATAAATTGGTTCAGAGGATTTTGCCATCCTAGTGATAATGAAAATTTATCTTCATTACTGTAACAAGATGATTTTAGGGATAAGTTGGCGCTACAAGAAGAACTTCACACATAAAAACAAAGAGTCTTTGTTCTTCAGTCTAAAAGTGAGTTCTACTCCATGCAAGGCATATGAGGTTTAAATTCAGGTAGCTCGTAGCAAAATCAGAGCCAATAAAGGAATACAGCGAGAATTTTCTCGGGAGAGAAATGATTTCAAGTGCTCAATTCTATCCAATGACATCTGACAAAAGGAAAAAATGTGCACCAAATTAAGAGACTATCAAATGAACTGAGCACATACCTCATATCCTATCCATATAACTGAAAAAATAACCGTGACTGCTAATGTGTTCGAAAATTTTCTATATATGTCCAATTTAACAGAACTCCTTTTAGCCTGAAAAAGAAAAAGAAAAAGAGTAAAGGATCCGGGCATCCAAATCATTCACTAACTGGGAGTAAGATAATTAAGAGTGAGATGTGCAATACCTGTAGTTGCTCCAGTGTTTTAGAAAGAGAAGTAAAAATCCACAAAATCAAAAAGGCATCCAGAAATGCAACAGGAAGGACAAGAAAGACTCTTGCTCTTCCAGCTATGTCATTTATGGTTCCCACATACTCTGCAATATTGAGCATTTCTGATGCCAAGAAGTAAGTGACTCCAATGAGAAGCACCTTTGTTGTTAAACCACCAAGGGTCGGCCGGACTACACCATAGCCCATTGCAACAGAAAGAATAAGAATGCGGGACAAAGTTCTTCTTACGGCCCCAATTGTCACAACCCATGTAGTAATTCCAACAGGCCTTGTTCCAGTGTTGTTAAAGTATGCATAGTCAAAGTACCAGAAAGTCATCTCCAATAACCCGAGAGCAATAACAGAGGTGATGCAGTGCTGAAGTAACAAAACGTCATTCCAATATCTAACATACTGGAAAAACCAAATGGCACAAAGTATTGCATAAGCGATAGACATGAATATATAAAATTTCATCAGAGGGGACATTCTACCAGGTAAATAGCCATCAGGGTTTTTCCACACTGTCCTTCCTGTCACACTCATCCCTTTGAGTTTTTGATCACATGTAATAAAGAATAAATTGTACATTCCAGTCTTTTTAATGTTCACTTCCTTATTCTTTTTCATATGGGTGGATAACATGTTTCCTCTAAAATAAACATTCAAAACAACTGGCCAGTTATTATCAGTTGCTGATGGTGTTCTTATTACTTGTCCTTCTTTGCAACCTTCTAGTTTGGCAAGATCAGGGGTGCAACAAATAGACCTCTGGCCACCATAAGCAGATCCACCAATATTATCACGATCAGCTGCCTCAAAAATTATAACTTGAATCAACCCACTATTGTATGCCATAGTTGGATGATGGTCTGCAATATCTTTACTCCTCAAGAATGTGATATTCTCGAATCTAAATTAATTCAAATGGATTATTAAAATGTCATTGTGAATGACTAATTTCATAAAAAATAAACTTAAAGTACATGCTTGCGGCATTAGCAATTTCTCCAACAAAAATAGAAAGGACATAAACAGAATAGAATTGATCAAGTTCAACATGCACACATAGATGGCTAGACAGATAAAGTGAACAACTACCTACTTCCTTACAAATAATACTTGAAGGTATAACAGTACACAAACAACAAACACTCATAAAGAGACAGATGCACCAAACAATTGACACAAGAAAATATAATTATGAAATTTACATTTTCCTTCTACAAAAGAAAGAGAAGGGGAAAAAACAAAGAAATAACGTTTCATAATGATAGACGGATCCGTAAACAAATACATATTACACACCACTATTGGTTATTGAACTTTATTTGAGAGTCCAGAAGTAGCAAATACATACATAGAAATGCAGATCAACCATAATTTCAGAAAAAAAGAATGTAATTCAATACACTCACTTCTCCCTAAAGCTATCCAAGCCATTCTCTATATATTAATTGTCAGGAACAAAGAACTCTAAACAGCAAAAAAGCACTAAACCTGAGAAATTTACCTCTTATTACCGATTAGTAGAAGACTCCAAGATCACAACTTGACCGTTAAAAACCTAAATCGAACTTAGCTCAATGCAAGTTACCAGCCTGTTCTAAAGATTAAAATAAAGCCTACTACGAACACCAACAACATAACGAGACAAATGTAAAAGTAGATCTGATTAAATATCACTAATTGTTCATTGATTCCATACACGCACATCCAAAATTTTGACAAATGGGGAAATATAGCAAAATTTTACCGAATGTAAGAGCGGCCGTGGTGGTCGGTAGTGACGGGGGAGGCGGCGATGCCTTCGCTACCACCGGAGAGGAGATAAGCATTGCCGACTTCTCGGAATTGATCTCGGTTGTAGATGTGAATTGAGGCTTGAGCTGATCCAACGGTTGATAATAGTATCAATAATAAGTTAGATATGAGAATGACGCACTGATTTGAAGCACTGCTCGCGAATCCCATGGAGGCGCGAGACAGGCGATTATTTCGTCTAACTTTGTAGAGAGAGAAAGAGAGGAGAAATCGGAGAGTTTGGTGGCGAGGTAGAGTGATAGGGACTTAACTAGATTACTGGAAATTCAGAGGCGAGGTTGATTCCCACGCGCATGGGTAGAGTGTGAGGTGAATTTTGATATTTTGACGTAAAATGGAAGAAAGAAAACATAATACTTACCCTCATCCCCAATTCTAAAATAAGATTATATGATAGGTGATATTTCTTGAGATATGTCAATCTGAGTCTCTAAATTTTAAAAAAAATAGATCTAGACCGTTAATATTTGTGCAACTGTACAAATAATCATGATAATTTTGTATATGTACAATAAAATGTTATACAGTCACAATGACGATAACACCCTTATATAAAAGAAAAAAAATATTAGCGTAAAACTAATTTTTCTTCAAAACAATCTCCTGTTCCTCTCCACAATTTTTTTCTCTCAACCACCCGAATCCTTCAAAAGAGATCAATCACCCACTCTTATGCCAATCAATTGCATAATAAAATGGCCAGTTCTTTTTGTCTCCGGCAGATCTTATTCCGGAGCGGCGGCGCGTTTAATTTTAGCACAAAAACTCTCGGTTAGTCAATTTTCAGTATCAGTAGAGAGAGAGAGAGTTGAGAACTGATCGTGGGAACTATATGAATTAAAACTAGATACATATGTTTATTAATAAGGGTAAACTTGTAATTCACAAATTAAACTATTAAAAATTAAATTAAATTAAGTCACGTGTCATTTTCTGACAAATTATCTCAAGGAAGGCTTGAATCAAAGTATCTCATATTAGAAATGCCCTACTCCTATTATATATGTACATCTTTTTAAAACAGAAATTGAAATAATGAAATATGCTCCTAATATACCCGATAATTCTAATTTAGAAATAGAAATAATGAAATATACTCCTAATATATGTATGTATATATACTCGATAACCCTATTCTCAAATATGGGAAAATAATTTAAAATAGTTAATTTGATTGTTCTTTCATTTTTTGACCTTTTCTTTTGGGATGTAGAAAATTTGAATGAAGATAGAAAACATTTTGAGCAAACTTGGATATTGATGGATATACAACTAAGTTCAAGAAAGAGATCATTACCAAACTCAAGCAATACACAGTAACCCAATCAAATTTCAATAAAATCAAACATCTTTAAACTCATACGCAAACCATGCAGTTTTTCTTCATCATCCTTGGAATAAAAGTACTAGTAATTGTTCAACGAAAAGTATGTAATAAGATAATAATTAATTAATTAATTAATGAGCTCGGGATAACTTCTTATGGGGACTTCAAACAAACAAAAACCATCACCATCATTATCACCATGTGTATAAGGCTCCTGCTTCATCTTAACCTCTTTTCTTGTTACATAATCCGAAGACTCTGGTGCCATATTAATGTTGTTCGTCGAATTGAGTTGCTCCACTCCTAGTCCAATTTCATTGTAAGGAATTAACTTACATTTGTTGTAGATTAGGACATCATCGTACATTGGTTTCTCGTAGGCCATAAGAACATTATTATCTTCAGTTGCAGATTTGCGGCAGTTTGAATTAGGATGTTGTGAGATATGGTGGAGCTGATTAAAGAACCTTTCAATTGGTGTTTGTGTGTGTTGAGGAAGCTTTGATCTTCTTTTCCTTTGAATGTTAGTGGTGTCCCAAAGACTAGATGATTTTTCTGCAACTAAATGTATGGAACAACAATACTTGACATATTTGATCATGATGATCATCATCTATATCATCTATATATTATTAAATAAAATATATAATAGCCAATAACAACAAATAATGATTAGAAGATAAGTTTAGACATATATATATATATATATATATATATATATATATATATATATTAGTAAAAAAAAAATACAATTCGTTTTACCTCGTGCATACAAATTACCATAAAGTCCTACTCCAAATATGCAACCAAGTATTCATACTTGCTTAATATATTGAAATGACCAATGGACTATTGAAATTCTGACTTTTACTCATAATATAATTGTACACATGATAAATATAATACACTTGTATTGTGATTAATTATGACTCCTAGAATAAAGATAATAATAGGATATCAGAAGAAACGTGCAAATATAGTTATTTCATGGTTGAATGAGTTTGACCAAACCATATCAGACATCAGTCGATCCTTTCATAACTCTTCGGCTAAATGAATGTTGTATTACTCAAATATTAATGACGGGTAGTACTACGCTTGTGTACATCTTTTAATTAAGTAAGTATATTGATCAATTTTCAAATCAAACTAAATATTATAAAATAACCATGCAACCTAGCTATGTCAAACCTATTCAATCGCAATTCAAGAATGAGAAATACCATGCTCATGTTTTTTGGGCATGTCATCCACCGCGAGTGAATTAAGTGAGAGGTTGAAGCTTGGTCCATTGCAAAATTGGTGATCTTGTGAACTGCGAAGATTATCATCAGCAACAATAACTTTTGATTTTTGTGATCCAAACAAAACAAATGGAAGATTTTTATGTGGCTTTGAGGTAGAGGGTTTTTTTGGTCCGTTGTACAATACTCTGGATCTCCCTGCAGCAGCAGGAAGAAGATTTTCCACAACTTTCTTTTGCCTTAATCTGCCACATGCATAACACATTACTGGCATTGAAGGATCACTTTTCCAAGTTGAGGAGCCTGCAGTTATATATACATTATGAGAAAGATTGAATGCACATCTCTGCTTCATAATCTTTTCATTAATTTGTAGCTCCCTAAAAAATTGTTATGCATATCAAACCAAACTTAAATGCATATACACCTTTTCATTTGATAACATTTTATTTATTAGAGGGGTGGAAAATGTCAACAAGAATTGTTAAAACTACCTAGCCAAAAGTTATACTTGTATATATATTCTTAAAAAGAAATATATATATATATATATATATGTATATGTAGTATGTATTTAAACAAGTTTAAGAGGTTCACTGCATATAATTTAAGATTACTTATAAATGGCTTTAGGGCTCAAAGTGCAATATTTTAGTAGATAAACACACACTAATTATAATTAAAGTCAAAATAACAAATTGTAAAGATCATTTAAGTATTGATTTATTTATCAAAAAAAAAAAAAGAATAACTCATTGATTTACTTTAAAACAGTGTTAAAGACACACATTACATAAATCTATATCCGATTAATAAAATTTTATGAGTAAAAATCGTTTATTAGTAATGAAAAACTAGAAACCCTAGATTCAAATTTAAGGAAAATTATAGATGTGCCCAAAATGAATTAGCAAAATAAAGAGCATCATTGTATTATAAGTGAATTGGAATACAATGATTTCTTGTTCTAATTTTTTCCCCTTCTCACCATATAAAATCAAGGCAACCATTGTAAACTATTTTTTTTTTTTTTTTTTTGCAACCATTGATAACTCATACACACACGCCAATTGCCTCACTCATACATGAAACATACTCAAATGCTTCACATAAACCATGTTCTCCTATAATAAATAAATAAAAGTTCAAAATCAAAAAGGGCATATAAATGAAATTAAAAAAAATCAACAAATGAGCATCTCAAGTTTACTAAGTCATATAAACTACCTAGATTTTGATTGCTGATTATAAAAATAGAGATAGATCTAGGACATTCGAATGCTAAGCTTCCCGGATATATATCCTAATTAACTAGCAATAAATTTCATTTGATTTGATAAAAACTCACATGCAAATCCACATTTGGAACAAGGCCACTGTCTTCTCATGATTTCTGATTCAGGCCAGTCGATGAATTGAAGATTATAAAAAATTGAATTTCAATAATCTACATGAGAGTGAGTGCTTTCATTTGTTAATTTTTTAAAAGTTTTAGTTGAACAAAAAGGACAAAAATACAAAGTAGGAAGCAATAAATCGTATTTACTTTCTTGAATTATGCTGACTTGTATAATTTTGCATTCTTTTTATTTGGTGCAATATAATCATGGCTCTATCTACATAGATGGTTAGTGACTTGAAAAGATTTTTAATTTGGACATGGGCTAAATTGTAAATTTTAAATTATATTCCTCTGTCTCGAAGTTTTTACCCTGTTAGATAAGTGCAGAGTCAATTTTTGAATATTTACAATTATGATGTTTTTAACATTCCAGAAATTAATATATGTAGTGTTAATATAATATTATTAAATTATTATTGAAATAAATTGACTAAATTATTTATTATGATCTCTTTTCTTTTAAATTTTTTAAGTTGATTGTTAACTAGGATTAAAGAACTATGAGGCGGATGGAGTATAATTAGTTAAGCGATCTTAAACAAACGTTATTACTTTCATTTATTAAGAAAAAAAATACGATATCAATATTATATGTAGATCGATTGATCATTGTGAAATTAGTACTAAGATCAAGTTTTTTAACAAGAAAACATGCGGTGTACGAAAAAATTAACGACGATACACACTTTGACCATTTCACATTTGGTGGAAATACAAAATTGGAAACAACATTACTTTAACTCGATATTACTTGATTGATTGATTGATACTTTAACTCGATATTACTTGATTGATTGATTGATACTTGTAATTTTGATACCATCGTTTTAATTAAGTAGTCGTATTGAGCATAAAAATTAATGACAACATGCTCTTTTTCCTTTGTAAAATTGACGATAGTACCGAAGTGCAATCATCAATTTATCATATTAAGTTGTATTTAAATAAATAAATCTAGTATTAATACTTATTAGTGCACAACTTTTTGATTGGTGTTACCTAAAATACAGTTTTTATTTCAAATAAATATAAAATACCTTTCTTTTGTCATGGAACTTATTTTCTAGCTTATATTATTTTTCTTTGAGGTTTTCAAAATTTTCTGATGCTCTTTTATGTGACTTAACATTTAACATAATTACATTATTAGATTTCCTCATGATAACTTTTTTTAACATTGAATTATCTGATATAAAAAAAATTTGTTAGTAATTAATTAGTTCCGTAATCCTTACTACTGAGAACATAAAATAAAACAAAAGTTGGAACAAACACATATACATGTTCATATTTTTGTCTAAATGTGATCATACTAAAATATTTAGCCATGATGTTAGACCCCGTTTTATTATTACAAATTAAAAAAATTTGATAACTAAATTATAAGTATGAGATTCCCTAACTAGCTTAATAATCCACGTACAACCAATTAATAAATTAAGCCAATAATGGAAAAATAAAATTTGATATGGGTAGAAATTGAAATTACTTGAATATCGTGGAGAGAGAATCTAAATGTAAGAATAGAACGATAAAAAAGCTAATGTAGATAGGCGCAGAAACGAGTAAACATGAACGTCATGTACATCAATTTGTATTCATCAAGAACAAATGGTTTGGTAGAAATAAAAGCAATGAACTAAAAACAAGCAAACCCAACCACCACTCATCTGCAATGTTGCTGCTTGCCATGTGTACTAGCTTTGTACAACCATTTTAATTCTAGCTTTTAAAATTGTTTTGGAACAATTGACATTTTAATTTTTTCTTTTTCACACTTTCCATCATATAATTGAAATTTCAAGTTTTACTACAATTACTTGAAATGCGTTTGAATAATATCCTTTTCCGATTGGGTGGTGAGAAATGTATGGGGTTTATATAGGAATTCAGAGTAACATATGACAGCCTATAGAATCTATCCTCATAACTATTTATCTATTTAAAACAGAGATTTTTTTTTTAACTATATTTGGATGAACTTGGTACTCATAAAATTAATTGTGGCGATATCTTTTCAGAACAAAGTACTTTGGTTCGACGTTTGGTTTTTTATTATTATTTTTGTATAATTGGTTGACACTTGACAGGAGAAGGAATCATTTTTTATTATGTGTAATTTTATAATCTTATTTTTACAAAATTAAATCTTTATGTACTCATTTCTTTGCTGTTTTTATTACTCCTAGTATTTATTTGTTTTGATGAGTTCTCTCATATGGCTCATCGTTCAATTCATTTGAATTCATTGGGTTTTTTTTTCGCGTTCGAGAATTACAATTAATTTAAATTAATATTAAGAAATTCTCCGCTCTTCGGGGATATCCTTAGCACAATAAAATTGATCGGTGGAATCATATTACACCAAATAAATTAATCTTCTTAAGTTTAATTTGAAAACTAAACCAACACTTTTGATTAAAATTTAGGAATTACATTTACATGAATTAAGACTGTTTTTATTTAATATAAGTAAATAAAAAAGATGTAATCTAAGTTTTCTATCTTTCACCACCAAATCTTTCCAACCCAAACAATTTCTAGCTTAGTGCAACCAAATCCCCTCACTATAATTAATAATCACCACCAAACAAATATCTATATCTTTGGAATGACGAGGAGAGGAGTTTACAGGGAGAGAAAGAAAAAAAAAGTAGATTATAAATTTAGGGTAATTATAACTATCTAATTACCACAATTTGTCATGCATATGCTACGTACACAAACAATTAATGTTAAAAGAAAACATTAAAAGGTTGGTCTTCTAAAAAGAATAGGTTAGAAAATATCATGAAATATACAGTACAGGTGCTTTAAGTAACCATGGCAATCTCAAAGGAATATTAAATTGTTCTCATTAAAAAAAAAGAATCAAAATGATTAAATCAAATAAATTTGCATTAATTGTCGATTCCAGTATGATGATTAAAATAAATATAAATATCTTAAAACATCGAAATTAGATTTTCAAAATATTACCAAAACTCAGAACTCACGAGTTACAATTTATCCTATATGTCAAGTAGATGTTGCCATGTTCGTAACCGAGTTCTCGATGATTAATATCTATAATATTATCATTAATGATGCAAATTTGAAATTCACATGTTTTGACGATAAAATAAAATAATTGGTAACTTTGATTAATAAATAAATATTTAACGAATAAAACTAATGATAATATTCTTGGTAATTAAACCGCATTTAAACCTAAATATTTCGTCCACACCCTTGTTATTATTATATAGTATAAACTTAGCATAACCAAAAACCAAGGAATTCCTACGACGAGACTTCTATCTACTCTCATAAAGGTAAGAAGCTATGTTCTAAGATTAAAACAATGGAAAATAAAGTAGATATATATTGTGCATAGACCAAATAATATTATAGCTTGGCGAATATATTTGGATTGTTAAATTACTTTAGTTTAGTCAAATATGACATGTTAATTGATTATTAATTCATTGTATAATTTTCTCGTTAATTTTTTTTCTTTTTCTTATTATAGTAATTAAAATTATAGTGTCAACAGTACATTATGAGTTTTCACCGTGTCTTTTGGCTTTGGGTTATATATTTTACAGACATGTCTACTTCCGACGACATTAATAAAAGTACGGATAGTAGCAACAAGAAAGGTAAGGATCGAAGGAGCATAAATCTTTTGCTTTGTACTAAGTTCAAATCTAAGCAGAATAATAATAAGAGCCCTAGACCCATCAAAACCATTGGCCTATGCTCCGTTATTCACGAAGCCTCCTCGTCCGAAGAGTCTGATCCTCCTCCAACTAAAGGTCAACTTAATTAATTTTCAGCACATTATGATTTCCATCAAATTTTTGAAATTATATATATAATATAATAATGTTTACGCCTGTGTCGACATGTGCGTTAAGCAATATAATTCATTGACTCAAAATGCAGATAAGAAGGGCAATGCTGAAGAACTAAAGGATACCGCCGCCAAGTCAGACACAAAGCTAGAATAAATTATGAGAATAAAAGATTATCTTTATTTTAATATTAGTCTCGTATACTTGTCATATACTGATTAGATCCTTAAATCAGCAATGATTGGATTTTTCAACATCTCTTGAACATATATATACATGCACTATGTAATTGAATAAGGTGTAACTTGCACAAAGAAAATAACAAGTAAAATATTTATGCAGTGAATTGTTTACAAAAATGATAACAACATAATATATCCAATTAAAATCTTCATTTTCACCACTATTATTTTTTACACAAAGTTCATTCAACTTAGTTCACTTGTTCAAACATTTTCATAATTCATTAAGCATCAATATAAAAAAGATCTTATTTCATATACTTTAATATATCACGTCGTATATTGATATTAATGTACCAAACTTATTATATGTTGTAAGATAAAATTATGCATTAAAATGAGATCATAGTGAAATACTTCCTCATGTCTTGGTAAACCAATAAAATATTATGCATACATACGTAATTTTAATTTATTTATTATCGGGGTTCAATAATTAATGATCAAATTAATATAAATTCAGATATGCTCCGTATATTCGAACTACAAAACTTATCAGTCGAATAAGCCCCATCAAAATCATTAATCATAAGAAAATATCAACCATCTCGACCGAATTCAAATTAATATCCACTCCATATTAGTTAAGGGAAAATTCTTGCCCAAGCCTGGCTTGGCCAAACCCATCCAACCACCAAGCAAGTGTATTGCACTTGTTTTGTGATTGGTCATTTTTTTGGAAATTACATCCAATCCCAAAGTAAGTGTATTACACTTGCCTTAAAATAAAATAATTGTTGCGTTTAAAAGCTCAAAATCATAAGCCCATTGTATATGGGCTTTAGAACGGTTTCGAGTAATATAGCCCATTTTCGCTGATGCACTCGGAAAAACAGAACATGGGTATTCGCGAGCACCGGAGTCTCCTTTAAAATCACAAGAACGACGCCGTAATGGCGGCCGAAGCTATGCTCACCAAACCAACCGCCGTGTTTATGGCCTTCGGTACAAAAGGAGACGTTTATCCCATCGCTGTAAATGATCTCTTTTCGTTTTCGTATTTATTTTATTCTGTTTATATTCAAGTAGACATTTCTGCTTACAGCTTACACAAGTAGCGTATGGTTTATGTTTTTCATGTAGGCAATAGCTGCAACGTTGGCGTCGGATCAGCCGCAGTATGAGGTTGCATTTGTAACTCATTCAGCCCACGAGGTAAGATGCCTGTAGTTATAGTCCGATAATTATTACCTTTTGCTATTTTAAAATGATTTATAATGTGGTTCAAATTTAGGAAATCAAAGTATCCTGTTGTTAAATGTGCTGTTATTTATTTGATGCTTGGGATAGTTACAAAAACCTTTTATCTTCTAGCTATCAATGAACGAAGCTATATATTCAATAGTTAATATGCGATAGTCTTTGGAGTCTATGGTAAATTACATTATGAATATATTTCTGCCTCAAAGAAGACAAGAAAGTCATTTGCGAATGGTGGAATCTGCAGTATCCCCAGTAAAGCTTAGTCAGATTAATAAGAAGTATAGTCCAATATGGAATGCAATATGTCAAGTAGCAGAGGATGTAAAGAATGACGACTTCGCAGCTAGCCCAGTGAAACGGATACAAGGATCCAAATTTAAAGGATATTGCCTCAATTCTATGCTGAAAAAATTGTAATTTAGGAACTGTTGCTATATATGAGGACATAGAATTGAGACTTTGGGGATTAAATTTTGATTTTATTCGGTGAGATTCCAATTATCCAATTTTTATTTGTTAGTTCTTTAATTCTTGAAGGAATTCTAAGTACTTGATGGCATGCTGCCAAAAGCAACTTCATGTAGTTATGTTGAAAAGATTACAATACATAATGTGCAGGGAGTAAATGTCCCTTAAAATGAATTCTTGTGGCAGCTTTGAAGCAATTACTGTTATAGCAAAATTAGCAATAGGTTTAGCAGTCTGAGTCTGACTGCAATTCATTTAAAGGTTGTGATGCAAGAATCATTCCCTTATTGTATCTTTTAAAGTTCAACTGAAGTAGTATGACTTTGACAGCTGTATTCTATATTCATCATAATAGTTCTTTTTTACTCTGCTTTTAGAACCTAAAAGGTCATCTGGGAGCAAAAGGAGTTGTGTATTATCCAGTTTCATCACCACCTGTTTTGTCTTCTTATCAAGATGCTGATGCTGCAGGTTTTGCATGCTTATTTCATTATTAAATCAAAATAAGCAAGTTTGCTGTTTATTATTTAGAAAAGCTATTGATCTTTTATAGAGCTGTAAGCTTTTAATTTGTAGCAAGCAAGCTTGCTATTCCTAATTAGAAACACCATTGGTCCATATGGATCTAGGTTGCCTCAATTTTCACCCCGTTGAAATGGGGCCAGACCCCATTTGTATCTAGTCTCATCCAAAGTCAAGCCCAAGCCAGTTTCAACTTCTTTATGCAAACCTAATAAACCTAAACCTATCAAACCATAGACTTGACACCTGCCACCTAATTTTTCACTATAAAAGTCACCGATTTAACACATACCAAACCCCAACATCCAAACTCAACCCAAATCATATCTCAAATTTTTAAAACTCACAAGACCTAACATCCAAACTCAATGGAAATGTGTATCAAAGGTTTCACTAAAACCACTCAAATCTATTATTCGAAACCAAAATCAAGCGAAACCTAGCCAACAATTACTCATGTGGACCCTATATTCTTAAGTATTCCCTCTTAGGTAGAGTGGTCTGCGTTTATGGCCAATACATAGGTGAATATCCTTTCCTGAGGTCAGCATATTTCATAAGTTTTATCCTTTAAAACTACTTTAATTTTACTAGGCTCCGCCGAGGTGCCCTTTCCTCTGCAGAAGAAAGAAATCACAAGAAAACACAGACAGGAATGTGTTTCCATTGTTGATAGGATATATGGAGCACGCCCGATCATGGATGGTGATCTTTTCATTATAAATTTCTTTGCACTGGTAAGTGGTAACCTCTTAGCAAAATTGTTTACTCTGTTTGATGCTCTCTTGGATTTTGTTGGTCTTTCAAAATGATGAATGGGAAAGCTGACAAGTAATTGGCTGGATGACCTGCTTCAGTCTTATGACCTAACTACTTTCCGTACATATCAATTTAGATTGGTCTTTGTCGATAATCAGGCATGGAAGGCAAGTGACTATATTGGCCTGTGCAAATAATTTTTTACATGCATGGCTCATAGCCATATTGGAAAAGGCTTGATTTGTAGTCACTGAAATTCATAATTGTCAAGAAGTTAAATATGTGACATTATTCAGCTTGTTGAACTTTGAAATTAATTGGCACTCGGAAACCTATATGGTTGCTATTATTTGAGCTAGCATATTTTCAAACAATATCACCTAGAAAAATAGTCCAAGAAAAAAATATGTTCAGATAAGTAAAGAGTCAATTTGAATTATAATGCAGCTGAACCGTAGTGTTCCTCATATTAAGTTTTATTTGACTAATGTTTAGGAAGGTTGGAGTCTTGCAGAACTCTTTCATGTTCCTTGCATCATAGCTGCCCCTTATGTTGTTCCATACAGGTAAGTTTGTTTCATTGTTTGTTAAATTTTACATTGGCCAACTTTATTTACTTGTAACGATGGGCTGTGGTTTTCCTTATTACTCATTAACTTGCAACATATTCAATCAAGTTCTCGAACTATGGTTTAGTTCTTTTGGAGGTCAAGTTCTTGCCGGAATTTTAAGCCCGGCCTTAAGCCTATTGTAATGTGTTTTAGTCTCATATATAAGCCACTTGACATCTGAAGACATAACTTAAATCCATACAAAGTCCTTGTTATCCAATCAATAGATCCAATTATGTAGTATATGACTTCAATATAGATATCTTTACTAACCGATGTACAGTATAGTTTCCTGATGCAGAGTATTATTGATTTTGCTCCCTTATCTCCCACCTTCCTCTCTCCTGTCTCTCTCTTCCTGCGTCTGTCTCCTCTCTTGCACACATGCATTTGGTTGCAGAGAGATGCATGCTCTAGTCCTCCACATGCAGGGACAAGAAAACATCATCTTCTATTTTATTTTTATTTTTTTTGGCTGTGTGATACTCAGATATGTCTTGAGATATACGGTTTCTGCACTTCACTAATGATGCTCCCTATCATTGAAGAGAAAAATCCTGATTTTCTTTTCATGCAATTCAGTGCGCCCTCTTCTTTCGAACGGCAATTCAGGAAAGAACTTCCTCTTTTATATCAGTATCTCCGAGAAGCCCCGACTGATAAGGTATGCGTTCCTATATATTTCTCATTACAATATCTTAATCATATATCAGTTGATAAATTTAATTTTTGAGTTTCATTACTTCCAAATTTGATTTGTTCTAGCTCTTGCGTTGTTCTTTGGTTTTCATCATAGTCAATATTATAATGTAGTCTTAGGGTCAATAAATTATATGAGTAGCTTCAGCTCTTGAGCACACCCCATTGGCTTTTGTTATCTAATTATTTCTGGGGTTTGAGTGTTGGTGTGGAGAGGGGGATAATTTTATATTCATTTAATTAGGTTTCTACTTGAATTACATTTCATTTATAGATTGGGTGGGAAGATGTTATCCATTGGATGTGGCCACTTTTCACTGAAGATTGGGGAACGTGGAGAAGCTATGATCTGCAGCTGAGTTTCTGGCCTTTTACGGTTGTTATTACAACCAATTGAAGTTCTTGCAGAAGTTATTTCTTTAATTGAAATAAGAATGTAAATGCTTATTTACTAATTTCTTCCTTATTTTCCTCATGCACTGTTCTAAATAAAATTCAGGATCCAGTAACCGACCTTCCAACATGGCATGATAGAACTTCGTCTCCTCTGCTACTGTAAGAATACATTCCTAAGAAAATTTGATCTATGAGAAAACTTTCTAATCATATCTAGTAGTCTACGGGTATGGTAATTTAGAGGACATCTAATCTGTTTGCTATGTTTTTCCCCAAAAATATAAAATATTCATCAAAACTGTATTATTTTGGTCTTCTTTTATATCTGTTCACCTGGTGATAACGCTTTATCCTCTGTGAGTGACTGCCATAACATGCTTTTTATAAAATACAAGTTAACTAGTTAAGTAGCAATGTTTCTTCATAGAGTTAATTGCTAACTGGTAATCTGCCATATTTGAATCCTTTTTCCCTTTGTCTATTATTCACACTAACTCACTCTTTTGTTTCATGTTTTTCATTGCTATAGTTGCGTAGTTTCTAGCTGTGAACTTGCTTAATCAATTATTTATTGTTTACTTGCTTGATACTGCAGGTATGGATTTAGCGAAGAAGTAGTTGAGTGCCCTGGTAATTTTGTAAATATTGTTTTCTTTTTAATTGTTAGTTCCACACAATAAAAATCGCAACGTCGTTATCTTTGAGAATCATGTTCCTTACTGGTGTTTTCTATGTATATTTTATTTCTCCCGAGTCTGCTCTGCATCAATAGTTTTTGTTTCCCATAAATGGTTTATTATGGTATATCATTCAAGCAAAAAGTAGCAAGCATTGAATAATGATTGAGAGGAGGAAAACACCGTGTTCTTCATAAGAGATGTTTACACCCTTTATATGATCAACTTTTTGTGAAAGCAGCTGAAGGAAAGGAATTAATGAATACTCCTGCACTCTACCTCTCATCAATGCTGTTCAGATAGAAACTACGTTGTTTAGGAATTAAATCAATTTTTTTATGCAACATATTTTGTGGTCAATGCATGCTTGCTGGGCTTGTTGCCTGTACTTCCAAACACATTTCCTTTTTCCTGACTGTGAACTTTGACTACAAAAAATTTGAAAAGAATATGATACCATCAGTTGCTAAGACATATGTGGTTATGGTATGCTGATTAGCTATTCTAGTTTGTTTCTCAAATTGATGATTTGGTTGAATTCTAAGATATTTTATATGACTTTGATATGAAATCTAAGCTTGAGATTCTTTGGCATGTTTTGTGAACTAAAGGTTCTGGAAAAATAAATAACTTTTCCATGGATAAATCTATGGAACTAGTTTAGATTATGTGAGATCAGACTGATCAGTAAAGTTTTCGTCTATCTCATGTTATGATGATAGCCAGGTCGGGTGACCCATCAGCCTGCCATAACCTCTTCTCTCTCCCTGCTCACCCCAGTTCAAGGAGAAAAGTAAAGAGAAGTAACAGATATTAGGTATAACAGACGAGTGTTCCCAATCACGATGAAAGCGCAAAGTCTTAGGCTTGTCAGTCTTATATAGTTATATCTGTCTCTTCCATTAGTTTGACCTCCCATATCATGTTTATCATTATATAACGTACTTAATTACCAGATAGTATTTCATTATGATCTTGTATATTTATATTTAAGTCGGTTCTATTATGGTTCTTCACTGCATGTACTTTTGCTCTAATATAGGTTACTGGCCATCAAGAGTTCGGGTTTCTGGCTTTTGGTTTCTCCCTGTTGAATGGCAATTCTCTTGCAACAGATGTGCACACATGAGAGAATTGAATGTCGAAGATGAGTTGTGTTCAAGTCATGCAAAGTTAAAAAGTTTCTTGGATTCTTCAATAGAGCAACCTGTTTTCATAAGCCTGAGTTCTGTTGGTAGGCGAGTCTATATTTAGAGGTTGAACTGTGTTTCTTAATTTGTCATTTAAATGCAGAACTTATTTAGAGAATTCTCTTATGTGGTTTCGTCCGTCTAATTGTATTTGTGTGTTTTAGTAAATTATAGCAAAACGTGTTGCATGTTCTTTCTTTGAAGAATTGACATATCTTAATTGAAAAAAATTTAAGAGCTAGAATTTCTGTCACTGTATTGTGATAAACTTTCTCTTCATGTATATATAAGCTCGAAAGTAGTTAACTGACTTGCAAGGAAGACATTTATGAAAGTGGATTCATCCACTAATGCATGAGTGTTCCTTTGTTTCATAGTTATGCTTGCCAAATAATTGCATAGTAGCCCACAATTCAAAGATAGTGCAATTTATGGCTTGATAGGGGCTAATATTAGTATTTTTCAATCGCAGGGCTTCCATTACTCCATTAGTAGCTTAGTTTACATGTTCGATGGTTTGATTTTGTAATATTTTGTTTAGTCCTTTTTATTAAGACTTAATTTATTTCATTCTAAGTAAGTTCTCTATCTGCAGCATGGGTTATTTGAGGAATCCTCAAGCATTCCTTCAGGTCCTTCGAAATGTTTTGGACATCACAAATCATAGAATTTTATTGTTCTCGGCTGGCTATGAACCTTTAGATGCTGCAATCAAAATCCTGGCCCAGACAACATGTTCAGCTTCAGAACAAATGCAATCTAATGAGGATCAGACCTACCTCTTTGGCACCCAACTCTTATGCTTTTCTGGGTGAGTACGTGTGAATTTTTCAGAAATATACTTGCATAGTATTAATATATAAGGATCCAGCTCTCCCTTGAAACGCAAACTTTGGTTGCTGTTTGTGAATCTATTTGTTGATCTTTTGTTACCTTCACCGAGAAGATTCTAATTTGATCCATTTAGTGTAAAGTTTGTTTCATATCACTTTTCCTTTGTAGTTTTGTCTAGACTCGAGATGTTTCATCAGACTGAAATCCAATTTTTTAAATATGAACAGTGCTGTTCCATACAATTGGCTATTTCCAAAATGTGCCGCTGCTATCCATCACGGAGGAAGGTGATGTTTCTTGGCTAACCTATACTTCCCATTCAACTCTCATATGTTCTGTTGGAATAACACATTGTTTTTATCTTTGTGATTGTGATTTCAGTGGATCCACTGCTGCTGCTCTACATGCAGGGATTCCTCAGGTTTATTTTGTCCTTCAGCTATAAACTTCTGATATTTACTTTTCATAAGTTATTCATTAATAATTCTCGGAGTAGTACATTTTGTGTCCAGCTGAGATAATTTTCAATTACTATAATGGATTATAACTCAAGGCAGCGAAGCTATATTCCATTTAGTCTGTTAAATATTCGTTGACTTCAGAAAAGCTCAGTCTGTGGGTTCTTTTATCCTTTTGTTGTTGTTCTGATTGTGTATTGATACGTTACATGTGTGCTTAATATTTAGCTGCACGCATGATCAACTTCCACTTTTAGAGAAATAGAAAAGTGCACGACTAAATGATGTCTGATGATAGGTTATCTGTCCATTTATTCTGGATCAATTTTATTGGGCTGAGAGGATGTTTTGGCTCGGGGTTGCCCCAGAGCCAGTAAAGAGTAACTGCTTGCTCCCAGATAAAGATGATGAGTGTTTGATAAAAAAAGCTGCAAATGTGCTAGCTGGAGCAATAAATTGTGCATTGGCTCCAAAAGTGAAGTTGCGTGCATCACAAATGGCTAAAAGAATTTCCACTGAGGTAGTGCTTATCATCTAGACTATTGGTGCATTTCATGGTGTTCAAGAATTTATCGATTTTATGAAAATTTAGAGATAAATTATGGTCATTTACAATGTCATTGTGCATAAACCATAAAATAAGGGATGCAACTCTCTTTTTTTCTTTCATTCCCAGGATGGAGTTTCAAAAGCTGTGCAGATAATTAAAGAAGAAATGAACTGCGGTAGTGCTACAGATTGATGGTACATGTTTTGTATTTATGCTGTTTTTATTTTGAAATAAGGTGGGTTTTAACAAATTACAAGAAAGAAGAAGCCCAAAAAGTTTAAAATAATTCCTTAGCCCTTCCTTGATTTTCTGTAAAATGGAGAGTGTATAGTAATAATTGAAAAATGAGTAAAACATAAAACCAATTCAGTTTTAGCTTCAAAAGGCAGGTGCCAAAATTCCATGTTTTGGATTAAGAGATGAAGGTTAGTTAAAGGTAAGATTTGATTAGTCTTAACTTTTCTCAAGAGACATTTTTTGGGCCTGTGATTATGGTATATTTTTAATCATAACAGATAGACCCAAAAAAAGATTGATAATGTGTAAAGTCAATAATTTGATATAGTGAGCACTGATTACATATATTTTTTGTTTCAAAAAAAAAAGAAAAAAGAAATTTGATATAGTGAGCACTGATTACATATTTAAATATTTTGAGTCCCGTGGAGAGAAAAAGTGAAGTTGGTCTTTTATTGAAAACAAAAGTTTGTCTTATATTGGGGTATAAAGTACACTAATGAATTGTGAGCGCACTAAATTATACTCCTACTACTATTTTTTTTTTTAACTTTTTCTTTCGTTTTGTACGAGTAAAAAACGAGTAAAGTTAGAACTAACAATGTCATTTTGCAGTAAGAGCATCTCCAGCATTGTCTTTTATAAGTGGTTATTTATATCAAATTATACATGATGAACAGTGTTTTAACTATTCAGTAATAGTTATTCACTCCAGCAGTCATCATCTACAATTTTAAAATTGTTATATTTTATTCTTCTTTCAATATTAAATTATATAAATAACATTATAAATAATATTTTATTATATTTTCACGTAAAATATAAATAATAAATACATGTTTTAATGTTTCTTATTTAAATATAATACATTAATAAAAAACTTTTTTTAAAATAAATGACTTTAAATAACGATTTAATAAAATATTTAATTCAAACATACATTTGGCAAGGGAGGTGGTTGGGGAGATTTAATTTGATGATGTGGAAGTCTTGTGAATTTATACATGGGCTTTTATACATACAAGTTCAATCATTTAATATACATAGTCTTTTATTTTTACAAGTTACTGCTGGAGTAAGATTTTTAAGTCTGGTTATGTATAAATTCAATTTTAGCTCTTGGATGAGCAAAAAACACAACTGCTGGAGGTGCTCTAAGAGCATCCACAACAGTCTCCTTTTTAGCTCTTTCAAGAGCTAAAAACTCAATTATACATGACAAATTCAATTTTTTGTGTTCCAGCAGTAACTTGTATAAATACAAGGCTATGTATAATGCAAGTTTAGACTTGCATATATGGATGTCCTTGTATCTTTATAGAGGACATCCATGTCATCAAATTTATGTTCCAACCACCACCAATATTTATTTGTGTATAAAATTGTGAAGAAATTATTTTTAAAATCAGATTTTGTAAAATGCTATATATTTAAATTTATAAAATTAAGTTTAAAGACGTTTATTTCACATAAAAAAATATTTATTAATTTATTATATTTAATGAAAATCATTAAAATATTTTTTATTATTTATATTTGATGTATATAATGTAATAAAACATTATTTATAATGTTATTTATAATTTAATATTGGAAGAAGAATAAAATATAATAATTCTGAAATTTTAGATGATGACTGCTGGAGTGAATAACTAAAACTGAGTAGTTAAAACACTGTTCATCATATATAATTTGATATAGATGATCATTTATAGATGACATTATTGGAGATGCTCTAAGACTCTTCTTTTAGAACGTTAAAAGTATATTTATTTGTCAGCATACACTACAAGGAAAATGAATTTTAGTGACAAAATATTAAGTGACATTGTTGAAATTGTCACTTTTGCATACATTTAGTGATAAGAATATTAGTTTTGTCACAATAATAATAGTTACAAGTGCAATAGTGACAAAATATATTTTTAAGTTGTCACTAATGATTATTAATGACAAGTTTATGAAACTTAAGTTGTCACTATTGACAATTAGTGACACCATTTCAGTGATAACCTAGTGACAATTGTCACTATAATTTAGTGATAACTTTTTAGTTGTCACTATTGGGGTATCATTAAATGTAAATAGTGACAACTTTTTCACATTTCTTGTCACTAGTGTGTCTATATACATCAGTTTAGTGACAATATTAAAATTCTTGTCACTTTGTCATTTACTATTTTGTCACTAAAATTAAAATTTTTTGTAGCGATAATACTTTGTCAACCAATCTCACGTGATTGTTACAGGCGTTAAAGCAAGTGTCGCAAACGATCTTTTACCGAAAAAGCTTGTCTGAGTTTCTACGGTAGGGTCTAATTATTCTTTCTGAGTTATTACTTTCTATGAAAAAGGTTGCAAGTAAATGAAAAAAGACATAGCTATAAGATAGGCGTAGTATATTAGTACTGAATTGCGAAAGTTGAACTATTACAAGGAGGAAAAAGAGTAGCTCTAACCACAATGTTTCCTAGATAATGGACCCACCATGTTTACCGAATGATTTAGAAACTTGGACGTCTCCAGTCCAGGATAATGGACCTATTTTTATTCAATTGATCTTTTGATAGTTTGATATTTTTAGATGAACTATATATGCATTTTTCATTTTATAGAATTGAACTTGAATTATGTATAGCCCTACAAAATCCCAAAATGAATCCTCAAAGCTAATATGATGAATGAACATGATTGTCCTTCATAGAGATAGTGGGTTGGTTAGCTCAAAATTTATTGCATCATGACACATGGCCCCCTTTTGTGATGACATTCTGCACAACCCCATAACTTAATTTTCAAACATCACTGCGGATCCAAAAACTCTTTTATACTTTTTAATTGAAAATTTAAAATAATGACGGTAAATAGAAAATGAAAAATCGAGTTGAAAATTGAAAGAATCTCATATGATTTCAATTGTTAAAAGTTCGTCTCATTAATTCATTATACATAATAATTTTAATTTGAACAAAATCCATTTTTACAACATTTGAAATTTAATTTAAGATTTCGCATAAATGTAATGTATTTAAAAATATCAAATTACTCAAATTTAACACATATATATATGTGAGTATTTAATTCGATTGAAGCTTGTTTATTATTTAACTCAACTCAAATCATTAGAAAACATGTCTTCAATGTCTGCGCATGCAAACCACTTGCCACTTTTTTTCTCCCAGAAGCAGGCCCTCACTCACAACTCTCTTGTCCCTACAGACCCCAACATGATATAATTTCTATTTCAATAAATGGTACTTCATTTGCACTTGCATTATTCCCAAACACACAAAGTTGTCTCATAAGATTGGCACTGTGTAACTTTTATTTTATTTAGAAGAAAAGAGAGAATGGCTCAGGGAAGAGGCAGTGCACTACTTGTTGCTATGGTCATGGTGGTGGTGGTTGTTTTCCATTGTGGAGTGGTTCAAGCCGCCACGTTCAAGGTGGGAGACGGCGGTGGTTGGACCTTCAACATGGTTGCTTGGCCCAACGGCAAACGCTTTAGAGCCGGTGACACACTCTGTAAGTTTATAATGCATGTTCCTTTTTTTTTTTTTTTTTTTACTGAATTTTATCTAAGAGTTATAAATGTTTTAACTTTTTGATATCTTATTGAAATAGTGTTTGAAAATTAATCGTGTCAAATAATTACTTTAGATGAGAGAATATATTTTAGTTTTAAGAAGGATATGCATATTAGGTTCATTCACCCCCACCCCCCAAAAAAGAAAAAGAAAAAGAAAAAGAAAGAAAAAAGTGCCTGATCTCGACTACCACTGGTTTGTAATTACAGAAGTTAAATTGCACAAAATTAACTTTCGATTTATAGAGGGTGGGAGGGCTTCCAAAGTAGGTCGTAGTCAAAAAGTTCAATGTGATATAAATAGTTTTGGTTATTAGTGTTAAGGATTATATTGTAATGACTAAATTAAATAATGTATATATTCTTCAATCTTTATCTACCCGAAAGAACACCAATTAGTAACCACATATTTTTTCTTCACCAGTCTCTCATTTTAAGATATGGGAAAATGTTATGTGCAACTTTTTTAACCATTTTTGCATTTAAAAAAGAAATAAATTTACTGAAAATTCATTTTATTTAATATTTATCATCATCATTTCTCACATATTGACTAGTTTGGAGAAAACATTTATTGTACTTGCAAAATATATAGTCTAACCATGGATCATGGATCCATCCTAGATCCCGATCTTATACGAACTTATATGCGTGCGTATGTGTGATGATGCATATTTTTGTTAAAAATGTTGCAGTGTTCAACTATAACTCTGGAATTCACAATGTGGTGAAGGTGAACAAAGCCGGGTACGATGGTTGTTCCACTCCTGGTGGATCCACAATGTATCAGACCGGAAAAGATCAGATCAAATTAGCCAAGGGACAAAATTTCTTCATATGCAATTTTCCAGGGCACTGCGAATCTGGAATGAAAATAGCTATCACGGCAACATGATTTGATTTGATTTGTTACAAGATTAGTGTTTAATTTTGATCTCTACTAGTACTATGATTACTTCATCTTGAGAGATGTAATAGTATAAATTAAATAAGGAGATCTAATAAAGTTTCAGTGGTTTGGTGTGCTATCCCTTCTTTGCTACATGGGAATTAATCAATTATGTAATTCTTAGTAATTATAGTAAATTATAATAAAAGTAGGATAAAATATAAATTACACGTAGGTTTATACAGGCTAGTTTCATATTTTTCAAATGTTGTAAATATAGATTAGTCAAGTTTTGTCAGAATATCCGTCCAAAGTTAAATTTGAATTTAATATTGAGTTTAGAAATAGTGCTTGAGCGTATTTTGAATGTTAAACAAATCAAGTTCGAACGAGTTTTGTCAAACTAGCTCGAGTCGTGTACTTAAACTATCTAGTTGCGCTAGACCAAGCTTATAAAAATAATATTGTTCAAACTTGTTTGATATGTATGTCAAATTGAGCTTGAACAAGCTTTTGTTACATAAGCTTGAGTTAACTTCGGATAGTTTGATGTGATTTCAGTGCTAGACGTAATTCACTAATGAGTTTACAGATTGACATTAAAAGTTTTGAAAACCAAACCGCGCGAGCTTCTAATTTTTTTTTTTTAATATTGTACTGGAGTATTAATGAAACAATGGCTTAGGCATCTCCAACCGACAAGCTTCAAACTTCCCCGTCCCCCTCCCCTTCTATCGTGAGAGCTTCCCCCATCAATTAATTCTAATTCGGACTCTCCTCCACTATTAATTAATACTCCCTCCGTTTTTTTATTTGTCGCTTTGACAAAAAAAAATTGTTTATTTTTATTTGTCGTTTTATGATTTTTTTTATCTAGTCATTTTAGGATTTCAATGTAAATTAATGTTCTTTTATCAATTATACCCTTCATACTAATACTTGTCATTAATGTTAATTAATGCTAAAATTATTTGATTAAAAGGGTATTTTGGAATTTTTGCTTCGAAAAAATGGCTATTTATGACATTCCTTAATTCGTGTGCAATCCTTCAAAACGACAAATAAAAAAAACGAAGAGAATAATAATAATAATAATAATAATAATAATAATTTATTTTTTGGTACACAGTAATAATAATATCCGCAATAATGATCGTGTTTATTTAGATGTTTAAATATGAATACAAGTGTTTGAATATAATTTTGTTAAATTAGATAGTATACAATTTAAGTTATTTTTTTAATCTTTATACTCGGTGTTGTAATGTAGACAAAATTAAGATTAAAAATTAAACTAACAATGTGATTAAATTAAATTAAAGTTCAAAAATTCAATTTTCCATATTTGTATACATATTTTAGGATCGATCACAAATTTTAATTTTCAAAACTAAAACTAATCATGTTATTAAATCTTACACACTACTAAAAATACAATGAATTATTTGTACGCCTGAGTTTGAGATGCCACTACATCTTTAACACTTTGGGAATTTACTTTTACCTCTTATTTTTCTTTTTTCAGAACTTTTTAGGATTTTAATGTAAAATTAATGTTCTTTTATCAATTATATCATTCTTATTAATACTTGTCATTAATGTTAATTAATGCTAAAATTATTTGATTAAAAGGATATTTTGGAATTTTTGCTTCGAAAAAATGGCTATTTATGACATTCCTTAATTCGTGTGCAGACAAATAAAAAACGGAGGGAGTAATAGTAATTTATTTTTTGGTATACAATAATAATTAATAGCCGCAATAATGATCGTGTTTATTTAGATGTTTAAATATGAATACAATCGTTTGAATATAATTTTGTTAAAGTAGATCGTATACAAGTTAAGTTATTTTTTTCCCTTTATATTCAATATTCCGTAGTTGTAATGTAGACAAAATTAAGATTAAAAATTAAAGGGCGAAATACAGTTTCTCCCCTTAAAGCATGGGGATGATATCAGTTACCCCCTAATATATCATTTGTAACACTTACCCCGTTCTGTTATAATTTTAGAGTTTTTATTCCACAAATACCCCCCACCCCTTTTATTAAAAATAAATATTTTTAATAGTTTATCAACAAAATATTGTCTCTTTATTAATTATGAATCCACTCATCCACCAAACAACATTATGTTTCAATCTCTTCATTTTTTTTTGTTACCTTCCGTTTTGCAATCTCAATTTTTTCTTAATTTTCATCACATTTTTTTCTTTCTTTATGTTCAAGTTGTCTTCACTATTTTCTATTTCCTCTATTTCAGATTTTTCTATCTCATTTTTTTTCTTTATATTTTTTCTCATTTTTTATTTAGTGGTAGTTATCTCATTTATTTTTGGTACGAATTTTTTGAGTAAAATCTTGAAGGAGAATTACTCAAAATTTTGAATTATAATCTGTAACAAAAACAAAGGAGATAATTATCACCAAATAAAAATTTGAGCCAAATTGTAAAAAAAAAATCGAGATCTAAATGAAACAAATTGAAATGGGAATAAAAAAATTAGAAAATGAAGTTAAAATTTAGACAAGAAAAGCGAATGAACTAAATATATGAAGAAATTGAAACATAATATTGCTTGGTGGATGGATGGATTCATAATTAATAAAGAGACAATTTTTTGTTGATAAATTAATAAAAATATTTATTTTTATAAAAGGGATGGGGGTATTTTTGGAATAAAAACTCTAAAACTATAAAAGAGGGGGATAAGTGTTACAAGTGATACTTTAGGTGGATAATTGATACCACACTCATACTTTAAGGGGTAAACTGTATTTCACCCAAAACTAAACTAACGATGTGATTAAATTAAATTATAGTTCAAAATTACCGTATTTGCAATTTGTGTATAATATTTAAGGATTTCAGACAAATTTTAAATTTCAAAATTAAAACTAATCATGTTATTAAATCTTACATTACTAAAAATACAATGAATTATTTAGTTAAAAAAAAAAATACAATGAATTATTTGTACGCGTGGTTTGAGATGCCACTATTACTTTTACCTCTTATTTTTCTTTTTCCAGCATTGAGAACTTTTTCGGGTCAAACATGGATCAAAATTTTCATCTTTTATGTCGAAAACATCGAAAAGTTTTCGTTTTGAATCAAGCGAAACAAAATAAGATGTAATTCCGAATGTATTTGTTTGCCTTAAACTCTATTATTTTTTTAGATTTAGTAACTTCTTTTACAATTTTCCTTAGTATTTTCGAAAAGTTTCCAATATTTAGCCGACTCTCGAAACGAAATTTTGATCCATGGTTCGACAGACTTTTATCACTTGGACTTGGAAGTTGGTGAAACTTGATAATAAAAAATTCCTTCATGGCCCATTTGGATAGAAGGATTTGAGTTGGATGGATTTGAAATTTCTTGTCAAATTCATCATGCTATTTGGATACAAAATTAAATCCATTTGAAATCCTGGATTTTAGTCCAATAGATTTCAGCTCAATTTTAAGTGGATTTGAAATTCCTCCTAAAACTAGTCATTTGAAATCCACTTAAAAAAAAGTCCACATTTGTATACTTTCAAGAATTGCAATTTGATCCCGAAATTTCAAAAAACCTAGAATTGCAATTAAGTATAAAATTTTCAAAAAATTAAAATTTGCAATTCGGCTAGTATTTTCAGAAATTCGAATTGCACTTTTGGTCACTCAATTTTTAAAACTTGCAAATTTGACCCCAGATTATGAAGAACCCATAATTACAATCCGGTCCAGAATTTTCAAAAATTAAAAATTTCAATTCGGACCTTGATTTTCAAGAACGAATTTGCACCTTTTGGTCCCTCAATTTTTGGATATTGCAATTTTGACCCTAGATTTTCGAAAAATCAAGAATTGCAATTCAGTCCAAAATTTTAAGAAAAAAAATTTCAATTCAACCCTGATTTTCAGAAAATTTAAATTTGCACTTTTGGTCCCTCAATTTTCAAAAATCAATTTGACCCCAAATTTTTAAAAAACCAAGAATTGCGATTCAGTTCAGAATCCTTAGAAAATTAAAAAAATTCAAATCGGCCTAGATTATCAGAAATCCGAATTTACACTTTTGGTCCCTCAATTTTTAGAAATTACAATTTGACCCTAAATTTTTGAAAAATCCAAAATTACAATTCAATTAATTTTGGAAGATTAAAATTTTCAATTTGGCACCTGATTTTCAGAAATCTAAATTTTTACTTTTGGTCCCTCAATTTTCAGAAATTGCATTTTGACCCCATATTTTCAAAAAACCCAGAACTGCAATTCAATCCATAATTTTCAGAAGATTAAAATTTTCAATTCGGCACCTGATTTTCAAAAATCCAATTTTGCACTTTTGGTCCCTTAATTTTAAAAAGTTGCCATTTGACCCCAAATTTTCGAAAAACCCGGAGTTTCAATTTAATCCAGAATTTTCACAAAATTAATATTTTCAATTCAACCCCAGATTTTATGAAATTCGAATTTGCAATTTTGGTCCCTCAATTTTCAAAAATTATAATGTTGCCCCACCTCGATTTATGCAAATTTATCACGATATCAACAACAAGAATTCACTCATAGAGCAAATTATAAGGCAAGATTGAGAATTTCAAATAACACAAATGATATACCAAACAATGGATTTCAAATGAATGGATTTGAAATCCTTTGTATAAAAATTTATCCAAACAAGAGATTTCAAATCAATGGAATCTCAAATCCATTCATTTCAAATCCCGCTCCATTTCAATTTCATCAATCCAAATGGTCCCTCAGTTTCCTAACTTTAATGCATAATAATAAATGAAATCTTTCTATTTACCAGAAAGGAACGACAAAACGAATTCAAAGTAATAAAGTCAAAATAAGATATCAAAGATTATTAGAATCTTATTCGCTCGGTTGTAATATATCTGAACCTAAATTTTAAGATATCCATCCACAAAGTCTGGATTTAAATGTACAACTATATAAGGACCATCTGGTTTTGAGTGTTTCCCGAAGAGTTGTTTAGAGTGAAATTTTAAATATATATAGAAAGAGAAAAAGATGTCCGGAGAGAAGGGAAATGCAATTTTTGTTACGATAATGGTTTTGGGCCTTATGGTTGTTCATAGCAATTTGACCCATGGCGCAACTTACACAGTTGGAGATTCAACGGGCTGGACCTTTAAAGTAGCTGGCTGGGAAAACAGCAAGAGTTTTCGAACAGGCGATATTCTTGGTATGTATTTGGAATCTAATGATAATGACTATATTATTTATTTGAATTTAATTTGGAAAAATCAAATAATGATTTTCATAAGCTACGAGAAATAAATTGAAATAATAATTTATATATTTATATATATATATCCTTTGAATTTGCAGTTTTCAAGTACAGCACAAGCGCACACAATGTGGTTGTTGTGAATAAGTCAAGCTACGATTCGTGCAGTGTACCAGCAAATGCAAAGACATTCACTTCGGGGAATGATCAAGTAACGTTGGGAAAAGGGCTCACTTACTTCATCTGTGGAATTCCCGGCCACTGTCAAGCTGGAATGAAGATAGCTATTACTGCTGCTTAGTTTAATTAATCAATTCCAAAAATTAGGATGAGCTATATACTGTCATAATAATTCAGATTGTAGCTATTTTCGGATTATCATTATTTATCGAGTTTATTCAATTAAGTTGCTCTATTATATTTTTTAAGAATTTCATAACTATTTCCATTCGTTAAGCGTAATAAAAATAAAGTAGGCATTATCTAATTTTTATGGCTTTAATTTATACTATTTCAACTCAACTAGAAAAAATTTAAAAAAAAAATACAATTTACATATATATATATATAAAACTAATTGATCTACAAAATTGACACCAATGCATGCTGCGAATGTATATAAAACATACACTTAAGTAGGGGTGGGCACGAGGTGGGTTTGGGACGAGTTTGGGGTTAGAGATATGGGTATAATAAATTTCGGGATTGACACTTTTCATCCTAAACCCGCCCCGTAATAATTCGGGTACCCGGATGCAGGTACCCAGATTATTGCGGGACGGGATTACGGGTCCCATATCATTTTTATTCATCAATTTTCATCCACCTAACAAAATAATATTACAATATTACGTAATTATATTACAATATTACGTAATTATATTTCATTATTTTCATTTTGCTAAATCGTATCACTTTTAACTCATTATTACATAAAACATATCATTAATTCATCATAATGACTATTTCAAATATATCCAAATATGATCAAAAAGTGAAATCATATAATGAGCAAATGATAAAATACGACCCACATCGAGTCTCAATAAGAAAAATTCAATCAAAATACTATCTATAGTTGATACCAAAATAATTTATACAAGCCAACACTTAAATTACATGATAGTTATAAATTTTTAAACAACTAAAAATCTAAAATCATACAATGACCCATAATATTAATTACTAGTAACTAATGTAAGATTTAAAAGGAATATTAGGGTAAAGTTAGAAAGTTTATTTATTATATAATGTTAATTAAAGTAAAGTGTATAAATTATATAATAATAATATTATATAGGCGGGTTCGGGTATTTGGGGTTGGAGAGACCAATCCCAAACCCGTCTCATATTCCCGTAATAAAATACGCGTATTCAAGTTCCGGTACCCAAACCCAAAAAATACTCGTCCCGTTCGGGTATTTTAAAAACGGGATGGGTCAGGTTTGAGTTACCCGAACCCAACGCCCACCCTTACACTTAAGCAAGAAAACAATTAAACAAAATAAAAACAAACAAGTGAAAAAATACTTAAGCAAAATAACACCTAAACAAAATACGAATTAATTTGAAAAAATACTTTATTATTATAGTAATTATTATTATTATTGTTATTATATAATTATTATAATGATGAGAGTGGGGAAGAATTAAATTGAGATTAAATAAAGTGAGAAGCTCCACGGTTGAATTTGGATAAACAAGAGGTGGGGACAGGGGCAGCTGGGGAGCTCCGGAACTCGACCCCTAGCCCCTAGCGTTGGGTTTGCCAGTGAGGGTGACTACCCAAATGATAGTCAAAATTGTTTTCATTTCGATTAATAAAAATTTAAAATATAAAAAGAAAAAATCGTGTCTTCTATGGAAATTTACGCAGATTTCAATTCTTTATTTTTTTTTCTTTTTTTGAGAGGCACAATAGAAGTATTTTAAGTAACAGTCATTTGTACACATTCCATAGAATTACAAATAGATAAACGTGTTCATATATATATATTAGGTAAATCATGAGAATTGATTACCAATTATAATAATAAATAATAAATTATCATGCATATATGGAAGGATAATTATGACAAGGATCTTTTAAATAATGTATCAGAAATTGGATTACAAGTAATGGACTATATAAAGTCCATTTAGTTTGGAGTCTCTTCACAGGTGTTGCTTTTATATTTGTAAATCTTAAACATTGAGTAAAATATATAATACTATTTGATTTTCGTAAGAAATAATAATAATAATAATAATGTCTGGAGAGAAGGGAAATGCAAATTTTCTTACAACAGTTGCAGTAATGGTGTTGGGCCTTGTGCTTCATACCAATTTGGGCCACGCAGCAACTTACAAAGTTGGGGACTCAAACGCCTGGGACTATGACGTAGCGGGATGGGAAAACGGCAAGAGATTTAAAGCAGGCGACACTCTTGGTATGTCCGATCCAAATTCACTTTCATCATACATATTATTATTATTATTATTATTATTATTATTATTATTATTATTATTGCTTAAAATTCACAACAAATATAAATTAAAGGATTTTTATCTAATTAAAAGTTTTGTATTTAATAAACTCAGTTCACATATAGATTTAAACCAATGCTATACTTTTTTTTTTTTTTTTTTAAAGTAAAGAATGGATCTATCGAACCACAATTTTCGACAAATGGATTCCAAAATCTAAATACAAAATCCACTTATTCGGTTTTAATCCAACAAATTGGTAATAAACTAATTTATAAACAATTGTCCGATCCATTGATCTAAATTCAACAAAAGGATTTGTTCTTGAATTAAGGAAAATAAAAATATTGAGTATTTTGAAACTTTTTATTTGGCTTCAACTCTCTCTTTCTTTTTAGTGATTAATTACAAAAAATATATATATATATATATTACTTTTTAAAAGTTTTCAAAAATTTATTAAAAAGATTTGTAATTAACTGATTGAAACTTATTCTATATAAGCGAAATTTTGAAATATGAACCATGATCCCATTTTAATCAACATACCTTTTACCCACCTTTTGTTCAAACTATTTTAATGATATTGACTGATTTTAGTTGGTGTAACTTTCCGAATTTTGCAGTGTTTAGTTATATAGGAGGTTTACACAATGTTGTTGTAGTGGACAAATCAAGTTACGACACGTGTACCGTTCCAGCAAATGCAAAGCCATACACTTCAGGAAATGATAAGATAAAACTACACAAAGGACCCAATTACTTCATATGTGGAATTCCCAGCCATTGTGACTTTGGAATGAAGATCGCTGCTTATGCTGCTTAAATTAATTAATTAAGTATAAGTTAACCTTTTTTTTTTATTTTTTTATGAAGTACTGTTAACCTTTTAAGGTTAAAGAAAAATAATGTTGATAATTATGAATTGGAACATAAAAGGTCTTTCCCCCCTAGTTTGCTTCAATTTGTACAGGTAAACATATAAAATTGTCCTGAGGATGAGCTTTTACTATTATTCCAATCAAATTTGTGTCATTATCTATTCATGAGTTAATTATTTCTAGCAATGCAGCCTATAAATAGAATAGAAATGAAATTGAAACGTAAAGGAGCATGCCATTTGACTTTGAGGAAACAAATGTTTCATTGAGTTTTGTCATGGATTAAAGTTTCATTTTGTAGGTGAGTATTGATATCTAAAAATTGAAAATGTTGTGAAAACGTTAGAAAAAATTATAAAAATCAGGAAACACACTTATCGTTAAAACAAATCCAGAAAAATCATGTTCTTATTTGTAAAGCACAATCTAACTTGAAATAGAAGTACAAATTGAATGCAAACATTTAATAATAATGCATTAATGCCCTTTTCAAATCTTGTTGTAAACTAAAAGAAGATAAATTGCTTGTTAATTATTGAAAAAATAATTGCATTACAGACTAAACAATGAAGAGACATAGGACTATCGAAGGTGAAATCTATAAATTATAACCAAAATACTGATCATATTTCATAAGAATAAAAAAATAATATAGAATTAAATCAATAAAGTTCATAATCACAAAGTACTAGTAGTTCAAAAACAAAATTAAAAGATGCAATTGTCTGTAAAACTAAAAATTCTAAATTTTGATCCATGAGTTTGGTGTAAATATTGAATTATTTTATTAAATATATTTTTATAATAAGTGAAGTTATCGAAAATTATTCTTAATGTAACTGATTTTATAGAAGAGAAACTGCTAAAAGGCTAACTTTGTTTTTTTTTTTTTTGTTGATTTTCATATGTGAACAGTTAACAAGTGTTTAATTAATTTCAGATATTCAAACATCTTTAAATATTACAGTAGATCAAAATAATTTTCAATTTTTTTCAAGCAATATAAAAGGGATTCTATAGTATTTAATTTATTTTTCATTGATATGAATAAGGAGGTCTAGTATGATGGCGCAACTGAAACCCCATGACCTAGAGATCAAGACATGAATTCGAATATCATATATATGATGTTTGAGTAATTATATTCTAAGTTAATACTAGTCTTATATTAATGATCAAAGTACGTAATAGATATGTAGATATAATGATTTAATCACCATATATTCTACTAAAAATAATATCAATTATCTGGTGCAATATATATAGGATATATGTATATGTATATGTATATGTATATGTATATGTGACTTTGCCATCACAGAGAAATTTTGAAAATTAAACATATATACGCATGAAAAACAATTGATCATACTAATAATTTATCGACAAACTCGTAACCAGAAGAAATTTATCAACAAACTTTAATTTCAGAGATTCGGCTAATAACTTATAAGTATTATTAAAATATATTTTGTACCTTTAGTTGTGATTAGGTCAGTCCAAGTTTCAAGTACGTACTCCAATTAGATAGCCAAATCCTCAAGACACAAAATCCAAGTGCCACCGTTGCATGTTCATTTAAATCTTCTTCTGCAATACAAATTAATCGAGAATATATATAATTAAATTTATCTTTCTTATAAAATCAAAGATCTAGTTAGAGGAGAAATAGTTGGGAAAAATCGATCATTCGAATGGAGTACTACATACATTATATTGGCTTTGTAGTATGTTAGATCTTGTGAAGCCGTGCAGGATACAACATGAAATGTAAATAAAAGAGAATGAGATCGATGTGAGAAAATGATGGATGGACATATTTATAAGTATAATAATGAACGGGTTCGTATAACTGGTTTGTTTGTACATGTACTACTATATTGTACTACATATTTAGGGGGGAAATTACGTAAAAAATAATTGTACTGAATTTAGTATAGTACGTTCACATATAGATAGAGGGGACTATTTATTTATTAGTCAAATATTTGAGCTGCTTTATTTGTCAAGATTAATTGATCCATTATCAAGACCCTTTATCCAAATTAGATATATTTCCATTTTATTTCCCCAAATCAAATAGAATAAAAGAAAATGTACGTAGTTAAATAACAAATTATTTGATTTTCAAGTATTCAAGAGTTTGTCTAGCTTGTACGTAGGGGAGGAAAATTGAAATTGTTTTACGGGAAGGAAAAAAAACGCCCATGTATTTTGTCGCAAAAATATCATTATATCCATTGACTTTCCTTTTAGTTATATGCTGTACATTTTTATCAAATATATATTGTGCAACTTATACTTGTCAACCTAAATCTCTATCTTAAATATTTCATTGAATTATGAGGCAAAATATATAGGACAATTAGTTTGTAGAATTTATTTGCGACTCAACTCAACACATATAATTTGTAGATACTGTATAAAATTGAGGACAATTGACATTTAACCCCCAAAAGTTCTTAATGTTTACACTAAATCACCTAGATTTGAAATAAAACAACAATGCCCCCTAAATTGTCAAAATCTTTGCACTTGCCCGCCTGTTCAAATTTTCAGAAAAAAAAATTCCCACCGGAAGATATCAGATGATATGCACGTGCATATTTAAAAGGGTAAAGTCAACATTTTGTGGTTCCCGATTTAAAGAATAGGTCAACTGTGGTTATTTACATTCTTACTTGGCAAAATTATTTGAAAAAAAATAATTGACTCCATTATTGCTTATATATATAGTATATACACTTCTGCAAAATGGAACTCCTTACTCCTCTTTTTACATATTGGAGAATGGCAAGAGCTGAAGCTAAGATTTTTTTAAAAAAAAAAGTTGGAAAATTGAGACAGGGGAAACACTACAAGAATTATGTGTTTTAAAGGCATTAAAAAATGTCACATAACCGGTATTGTGGTGGCATTTATTCATATAATGGCATTTTAAAGGAGTGCCATTTACAACGGTGTAGCTAAAAGTATAATGCCATAATATTATCTCTTTAGTAACATAAATAAAATGTCACGCGAATTAAAATACTATGTCATTATGAAATGTCACAAGAATTAAATAAATTGACATGATAAAATACCATAAAAACTTTATTCTTTGACACTTTGTAATGACATAATAAGGAAAAATAGTTGCAATTCAAAATATCGCCATAGGATATTTTTGTGTCAATTCAAAATGACAGTAATATTACCAATACTTACTGTTCTAAATGACATAAAAAATATTATTACAGACATTTTAAAATGCCACTTATAAAGTTATTAATGACTTCATGTAACACCACAAAAGATAATTGAAAAAAACGTTTTATAATGCCACCATATATTTAGATCAACGACACTTCAAGCCATGATAATAGAACCTATTCATGGCTAAATATCAAATTTTCATTTAATGCAAATGTAATAATATATGAATAAAAATCACAAAACATTAACAAAAAACACACAGCCAACTTATAATTTGAAATATATTAATCACCAAGTAACTAATTCAATACAATAATGTGTCTTAATTTAAAGGACGACTACTTAATATATTAATGAAATGAAGAAAAGAAACATAGTTTCAATAAAATGTCAAGTACTTATAAATAAGTATCTTCTGAAACCATCTTCATCATCCACAAAGGTGACAATCCTTGCATCCTTCAAAAAGCATTTCAACCATCTATAAAAGTGAGAATCTGTCTTTTAATACCTGCATATATGGCACAACAATATAAGAAGTGTTACTATTATGTAAAAACTTAGTTTTTTTCTAATTATTAGAGCAATAATACACTACAACAAAAATGATCTTTGGTGGCATCAAGCTTGATGGCATTATGAAGAAAATGTGAGAAAAAATTAATACAGTTACATTTTTTAAAAATGTCAGGAATTATAAATGTTAAATATACTATTTAGTGACATTTTAATATATTATGACATTTTATAATGTTACATCTTGTTATGATAGTGACATTTAACTTTTAGTCACACCGCTACAAGTGGCAGTTTGGTAAATGTCGTTATATATAAAATGTCACTAGCAAAGTGCCACTTGTAGCGGTGTGACTAAATGTATCAATGTCATAATTATAGTTAAAAGTGACATTATAAAATATCACTATAGTATAAAAATGTCACTAATCAGTCAAATTAACACTTATACTTTGTGGCATTTTTTAAAAATGTGACTATATTAATAATTTGTGACATTTTCTTTAAAATGTTATTAAGCATGGTGCCACTATAGATCATATTTGTTGTAGTGATATATCTACCAGTATAGAAGATATACAATGCAGAAGATATGTAGTGTGTATTACTATTGATCACAAAAATGAAAGTTCAAGATAAGGATGGTAATAGTCTCATATTACGAGGAGCTTGTAACTGTAAGTGTTGCATTTTCATCAATTAAGCCTTCCATCGGATAGTCCCTCTAAAGGAATGATTATGTTCACAAAGTTTATTTTGAGCACTCTAGAAAACACTATATTTCTTTATGCAAATCAAGATAATTTATGTGATCTATAAGAGTTTTAGAAAACCCAAAGTCCTACTATTTAAGGAACTTAGTACCTACTTTTACAACTAAGGATAGTGAAAATTCATAGAGTTAAGTGATAAGGTATAAATGAATAAGCCAAAGGAAAGAGTAGTACTAGTGTAGTTAAAGAGAAAAATGTGTTCTTACTTTTTAGGATAATTCAAATCATAGATGGTCATCTATATGCAAATAGCATCACCAATGAACAATTTGAGAATCGATAATAGTAAAATTGATTGCCTTTATACAACTCAACAAATATTTTTTTATATTTTATCAAGTCGTTGAATTTATGCATCTCCACAGCATAACCCAACTTCTCACACAGATCATACAAATCCAACCCAGCTATGCTACTTAATCTTGGTTTGGTGTTGATTAGTTTGTTATTTCTACCTATTGGTCTCTAAATGTTTACCCCATTCATATTTAATTTGGCCCTATCGTGTTAGCACTCATGGATATTGACTTTCGTGGTAAGCGAAAATTGATCCATCATATTGGATTTTATCCATCAAACATTGCACAAATATATTGACTTGAAATAATAATACTTCTAATTTATCCAATCAACCATTGCACAAATACATTGACCTGAAAATAATAATACTTCTAATAATTACAACCAATCGGGATGTACAAGACATGCAATAAGCCAACTTAAAAAACAAGTAGACACATGCTTATGAGAACCCTGTGCATTGACCTCTTAAGCTTCAAACACAAGCAAAATAGGATCCAATTAGCTCTAAATATGAACATGTCCTCCATTTTTTAGAATGAAGAACACATAACCGAAAAACATACATAAATATTTTTAAATTAGTTGACTACGTCAGATAAAATATTAAACACACGACGGAACAAAAATTAAAATGGAGGAAAACTTTGCACAAACGAAGGAACACAAATACGCATAAGAGAACATCAAGGGTGAGTTTGACATGGCATTAGGAAAGCTGGTCTTCATGGAACACATAAAAGATCCAGATTTGTACAAAAAATTATATATTCGTACCAGGGGGAATTTGATCCAGAGAAGGGACTCTCTTGTAGCCAACTTGTGCTGCAAATCAGACGAACTAAGTGCACACTCTGGGAAATTGTCAAGATTGTTACTTCTTCTTTCTTGATGGTTGTCACAACCTCTTATGACTTCCTTTGTTTCAAAATAAACAAGGATTTAGAACCACTCAAAAGTAAATGAAATTTTGATTCATGAATTCCATATATGTATACCTTCAGGTGTCTTCAACTAAAAAATATCATCTTCACTATCCCATGACCTTTTCTTATGATGACAGTGCCATCTCACTAGTAAATTATAAAATTCGTCATCAAATTGACTATACTGAGAGTTCATATTAGCAATACACAATGGAAACTGTTATAAGTTTATAACATGCTTACATTTAACAATAGCTCAATCTCTTGGTGAGTTGTCCAGACACGAAACAAATGGTCTAAAATATCATTTTAGTTTCTCAACGTTTCTCTAATATGATGCTAAAAAAAACCTTTTTCTTATGTGAATAGCATCACAAGATAGCTGCTAAAAGGAAAATCAAATGCACGACTAAATCTCTATCCTCATAACATTATTGAATTGCCTAAAAGTGATTGATTACCAAGACTTAGAAATCCAAAACCAGAACACTGGGTAAAAATGTATCTGAACACATTAAGAGGATATAAATAGAGAATGTCATAATTTAGTTAAGAAGTAAAATCAGCAAATGCCCTCTGTGCATCTGCTTCTTGCAATGGCAAAAATTTATAAACAGCCACTTAATCTAACAAATATAAAAATTCTAAACGAGTACACACAAAAGTAGAGTAAAATACTTTTGCAAAAAGTTTCACACAGTTAGTTGAAAATAAAACCTGAGTTAGGAAAATACACAAATCGAAGGTTTGAATCATACCGATTTGGACGAAAGTTGATGGGCAAGAGAAATTCGTCGGCCCTGCAGCAATTGAAACAGAAGAAAAATAACTGGAAAGGAAAAAGAAAGAGTTTAGTGAAAAAGTGAAAAAGTGAAATAGTGAAAAAGTGAAAATTGAAGAAAATGTGAGACAAATTAAAGAGAGAGATGCTATACCTCATTTTGTGTGCTTAACGAATTAGGACAGAACCGATGAAACAAGAAATTTAGCGGAAACAAAGTGAAGGAAGAATAAAATTTAGAGAGACAAGAAGGGGAAACCACCATAAGAAAATATTGGGGCAAAGGGTTTCTCATTTGGTTAATTTTCTTTTATTCTTAATATTTTCAGCTATTTTATATAATTTTTAATTATTTAATATCACTAAAAAAGATAAAAATATTATATTACGTTAATGCCACTAAGTCACTAAGTTAGATGGCATTTTTCAAAAGTCATGTAATTTTGGTATTTTAACTTCTTTTTTTTTTAAATTGTGACCTTTTATAGAAAATATCATTAAAGCTTTTCAATTTAATGTCACTAATAACCAACTAAGTGGCATTTTTCACAATCATGTAATATGATATTTTAAGACTAAATCATGTCATCAATACATTCTTGTAAATTATGACATTTTATGAAAAAATATCACTAAAATTCTTAGCCAATGCCACTAATTGACCAACTAAGATGACATTTTAAAAAAAATATCATCTAATAGAATTGGCATGACGTTACAAATTAAATGCCGCTGTTATTAACAAGTCAATGTCATTAGTTAGCTAATATTGTGACATTTATACAAGATGTTAACTTATTAAATTGTTGTGGCATTTTGAAAGAAATGTCGATCATAAAATGCCACTAAAATTGATCTTTGTTGTAGTGAAACACGAAATCGCCCCACTTCTTAGAGCGAGCACCTGATCAGTATGGTAACTTGAGAAACAAAACTGCAGTAAAATATACTTCCACAGAGATATATTCATTTGAAAAAGAACATATATATATATATATATATATATATACAATTGTTTATTTATCTATTTAGTTTCTTATAAAATTATATTTTTAATAACTTAGTCCCTCATAAAATTGTTTTGATATTTTAATTCACCTTGAAACACCGGATATTAATTAAAGTGAAATACATAATTAAATATATATAATGTGAAATAAAATATACAAGAGAAATCACTCCATAAAAAGGTTAATGATAAGAATAACCATTAATTAATTGCACTTACCTTTATATATATATATAGAATAGGATAAACCAGGTTATGATGACATAGGTATGATATCATCAAATAATAAATTTAATGTAACTTTTAATTATTTATGTAATAATAAAGCAATATTTGGGTAAGATTATCTTTTAACTTCGAAACAGCAATATTATATATATATCTCCTGCTGGAAATCACTTCTGGAGTTATATTAATTAATTTAGAAGGGGCCCGATACTTACGGTTCATTCACAGTTTGATGTCATTTTCAATCATGATAATGATAAGATCATAAGATATACTCGATCCATATATGCTCCGAGTCCGAGCCGAGGTATCCAATGCTCAAACATACCTAATCATGAAACTTCGACCCCTGGCCCTGCATTAATATTTACCAACACAAGAGTGCTGCTAGCTGCTGCTTTAAACATCTCCAGTTAGTACTATAATTACATATATATAACTGCAAAATGCACTCAACTTTTCATTTCTATATTATATATATATATATAGGGTTGACTTGTAATTTTGCAATATTTTAATGCCCTATTAGCCTATCCCCAATGAGAAATACTATCTCCATTTCCCTCTTTTTTTTCTATCGATCTCATTTAATTACAAATTATATCATTCTCCACTCTCACTACTACTACTTATTATTATTACTATTATTACACCAGAGATAAATTTAAAATAAAAAGTACATTAGGGTACATAGAAAAGAAAAAAACTTCATTAAATATTAAATTAACCCATATAATGAAATTCCCCATCTTCGTCATATTCGTTGCCATCATTACTACTGCTGTTGATATTGCTATCACCACCGTCTAGACACATATGATTTCAATATGTAATTGTCATGATTGAATCATATTATTTTAAATGACTCATTTTTAAACAACTACTATAATGAAATTAATTCATAAGTTTTTCACAGATAAAAAAAAAATAGATTGACAAAAATAAGTCATATACATAATAAATATTTATTTGAAATAATACAAAAATTATTGGAATTTTAAAAAAAAAATTATTTTTGGGTGATAAATACATGCAACCCAAAATTATTAAAACAAATCAATATTAAAATAATAATGTTAACTAAATCAAATAAAATTTATATTTTTATAATTGAAAATAATTATCTCAAAATAATATACAAATTTTAGGAAATTTTTTTAAAAAAAAGAATCAAATAAAACTAAAAAAAATAAGCATTTGAGGGAGGGGTTTGGGCTGGGAAGCTCCCCCTCCCTCTAGACCCCTCCAACCCCCCACATACCCTCTAGGACATTTTCCTTTGTGTCATCCATCTCCAACAGCTCTCTTAAATTTCAGCCTCTTATCTTAAAATATAACTAATGAACAGTGTTATACAATTCCACTTTTTACTCAGCACTCCAACAGCTAGTTTATATTTTAAGAGACTACTTTTTAACAACCATATCATTTCACTCAAATAACTACTTTATATTTTAACAAATAACTTTATTTATTATTTTATATAAATAATAATATATTTATAACACTAATTGATTTTTATTTCATAATAGAAAAAAAAAAATTTTTAAAAAAAATTTTAATTTTTAGTATTGACATTTAGCGATGCCCCAAAAATTATAATCAAAATATTATCACTAAATCATCGTGACTCGTTAATTATCGCTAAAGAGATTCCACTATTTGTCAATAGTGACAAATTATTTATAATGATATTCAAATTATAAATTTGAATTTTAAAATTTTTATTCAAATTTGTATGCATTTGAATTTAATTAATATGTATTTGAATGTACAAGCAATATGGATTTAGTTAGTACAAACTATGAATTTAAATTTATTATTAATTTAATTAGCAATGCCTCCAATTTATTGTTTTACATAAAAGTATAAAAGTTTTTTGTACTTTCCTACAAACAATTGCATATAGCAATTCTAATTTGGCCATGGGTATTTGGCAAGCCAAACTTATAAAATTTAGCAACTCTTAAATTATAGAAGTGCTCTTGGAGAGCACTTTTTATCAAAATTTTAGCAAAACTCTTAAATTTTAACTTTTACAATAGCTCTTGGAGATGGCCTTAGTGTGAGATGCCCTTAATTCCTCCACCCCCACCCTATTTTGAGTTTTTTTGAGAAACTATAATACGTATGTATTATATTACACTTATTAATTAGGAAGTACGTTTCAGTATATATTCCAAGATGCATATATGGCTCTTATTAATTATAAATCAAAATTAGATAATTAAGTTACGAACTATATCAATTTGACGTAGGTATACTCGTCAAACTATTCTATTAAATTAATATTGATAATTAAGGTTAATTTGGCTTATCTTTAATATATATATAGGTAGGTCCTGAACATAAATTATCAATTAAATTAAATAATTAGTGATCGATTTCTTCATTTCGTTAGCTAGTAAGTATAACTACTACATTAAGTTAACAAGAAAAAAAATTGATTTGTGCAGTCAGTCGGTGCATGAATGATCTGAAATCATCAGGAGTTTTAAACAAGTAATACTGATGTGTGGGATTAGACTAGCTAAGCTAGCGAGTACTACTTTTGTTCTGGCTAATTAATAGCCAATTCAAGGCTTAATTATCTATATATATACTTTTTTTTTTAATTTTGGGTAATGAAAAAATGCAACAAATTAAGAAGAAAAGAATGATGATATATATATATATGAATAATAATATATCTCAACTTAAATAAAATGAAATTATCTCCATAAATAAGGTACGCGCGTAATAAATTAAGAGCAGACTCACAAGGTACAGCAAGCAAGCATTTAATTACTAGAAGGGGTATGGAAAAAGAAAAAAGATATATTAATTATATTTAGGAGTAGTGTATATATATATATATATATTTGTATATCGATCTCAGCTGCTTCATGACGAATACGATATGGATATAGTGATGATCTTGAGGAGGAGTTCTCAAAGAGAAATTTACAGTGCTAGTTTGACAACCTGGCCTCCTCCCCCTCCGCCTCCGCCTCCGCCTCGATCGATCTTATTAATTACTATATATAGTGCTAGTGGGACTGGGCTGGAGGTGGACAGAATGCCAAAATAGCTCTGCAATATTTCTCCTGAAAAACCCTACAGATGTATATATATATAGTACTAATAATAAATATAATTTACTCGATCGTACGTATGAGAAAGAGAGAGAGGAAGGGAGATGAGATGATTAAATGAATGCAGACTTAGCACTATATATATATATATATATATATATATATATATAAGAACTAATTAAGAAGGTGCTGCGCGGTGGCCACTATATATCAACTTTTCATCAATATCGATCATATAGTCTGGTAAGTAATTTGAATATTGACTAAATTAAAGAAAACTAAATGATTTTTTTTTCTTTTGTGTGTGAAAAATTAATTAAATGAATTTTGGAATACTTTGATTTTAGTATTTAACTTTCAAATTTCTATATGAGTTGCATATATAATGACTTAATTTTAACTAAAATTTGAATATATATATATATATATATATATATATATATATATATATATATACTTCCACATTGCATGCTATATGTATAAATTAATTCAAAATACTGACATGGACGACATACAAAAAAATATTCAAATTCATTATACATTTACACATAATTAAGTACTTTTAAATACCATAAATTAAATATAAACTTGTATGTGAAGTGACAATAATCCAACAAGCCCTTAATTATTAATTCCCACATGATCATAATGTACTTATTAAATAAAAAAAATCAACGGCATTTTCAGTTTTGGGCCAGTATTTCTCATTTAAGATGAAAATGTTGATTTTTCGGTTGAAATTTCACCTTTTGTCTAGTAGTGTTAGAGAAGTAAATTAATGTGCACACATGCAAACTAGCTAGTTAAATTTCAATTCTAGTTCAAATTCAATTTGGTGAATTAAGATTATATGACTTTTTGGAGAACAGTACGTAGTGGGCTTCTTTTCCAGAAAGGGGCCGAGGGGGGGGGGGTGCATGAGCGTGCATGGTGTTTGTACGATCTGTGGGGGCGGCGTGCCCTGCCAAATTAAAACTTTCTTTTTCCTTGACCCAACCCAAATCATCACTTTTAATTACAAATTCAATTCAATTACCAACTTTAATTCCAAATAATTACCACTTTTTTTTTTGGTCGAATTATAAATAAAGATAACTAATTAATAAATTAAGCTACAAAAATGTAAAAAAGTTACTACAAAAAAAAAATATATATATATATATAGTAAGTGGTATTGTTTGACCATGGAGTTGTTGTTTATGGTGATTGCTGTTTTCATGGGCTTTTTTGACTTGCTGCAAATTAAAAGGAGATCTAGTGCAAACTGGAATTCCCTTGTCTCCCACTAATTACCACCATGTAGTTACAATGTCAACTTCGTTTAGCAACAAGAAAAAAAGTTGAAACATTCCAATCATATGTTTAGCCTTTTTGTCAACTAGTTGAATAATCTACTACTTCTAATATATAGGTTTATAATTATAATAAATATATATTGTATATGTGAATAACCTTCTTAATTACTGGGTTTACACATAATTTATAATAACATTTCTTTTATATATAATGAATTTTAAGTTTTAACTATCCAAACTAGATTTAAATTTACCCTGTTTTCAAAGAGTTTTCATTGGTAGTGTGGAATATGTGCTTGTTAATAAAAAAATAACTTAGCTAATGCAATTCATTGAAACCTCTTCAAACTATTCTATTATGATACTTTGCAATGAACGATCATTAATCCGTTGTCGTCCAGCGGTTAGGATATCTGGCTTTCACCCAGGAGACCCGGGTTCGATTCCCGGCAACGGAAGTTTTGACCTTTATTCTAATTTTTGTTAAAACTTGCACTGTGTTTCCTTTACGAAGTTTCTCCCAACAAGGAAACTATCTACTTATGGATCTGATGTTAACCTTTTTCTTTATGTTTACTACCACAAAAATTGTGGTTTTAAATTTATTAAACATTATAATTAGCGCTGCCAAATCTGTAAGAAAGCAAGGAATCAATAATGTTTTCCAATAGAAAATGGGAAAGACTGAATGTGTTTTTGTAACAAGAATGAGTCTTTATTTTGCATTACTTTTTTCTTTCTTTCTGTATATCTCACTCATGCTGTTATCTACCATCTAGAGCTGTGGATAAAGATAATGGATTCTCGGTCCATATGTACGAGATTAGGCGTCTAATATATATATATATATATATATATATATATATATATATATATATATAATGTGATATAGGTAAGGTAACATTAGAATGGCCTATCTATCACCATAGTCAATCTTGTAGAGTATGAGATGAAAGTATGCAATATAAAAGTGAAAACAAGGAAGGAAGGAAGGAAGGAAGGGGATGAATCAAGAAAAGAAAAGACATCAACTTTTCTTGCTTCTTCCCGTCTGTGTTTTGTTTCTTGAATATTAACCTCAGTGTAAGTGTAAAGACAATTTTATTTGTAGAATTGTTATCTAGGATAATATATATAGGAGGAGAGGAGTAATTGTTTTGTGAATGTTGGCATTAATGAACAATGGAAGCAATGAGACTTCTTTTCTACTTAATTCCCAGTCCCACATCATTTAGAAGCAGCAGAAATGCAAGAGGCAAAGTAATATAAAAACCAAGGCCCAACATTAGGAAACTCATACCTTTCTCGGCCTTTTGGCTAAGATCAAGTGTAGTATCTGTTCTTATCAGTTTAATATCTGATATGTGGGCCATCGGCCCACACGATATTAAATTAATATTTTAAGGGGGAAGGCCCATCAAGGCAGCTTGCTGTCTGGGCCTTTGCGCGTCGCCCATGTGTTGCACTATTGCACGGGCCTGGCGCACCCCACCAACAATAGTTCAACATTTATCTATGATGGCTTGTCGGTTGTTTTCAGTAACTGAGATACTAAATTATTATTTCCTTCTCACTCTCTCCGCTGTCCAAAATTGAGATACTAATAACATTAAATCAAAAAATAAATCCGAGTCCGAAACGCATATTCTTCACATCAAAATGACTTGTATGCCAATCGCCACAGCAGACACAATCGCCAGATGCTTCCACATCAATTCACTGGCTGCTCCGTTACATGAAAGTCCATTGTCATGATATGTGCATTGTGTTTGATTCCTAGTCCAAAAATAATTCGAAATAGCCAAAATATCAGAGATTAAGTGATTATATATGTAAAGACCAAGACTCTACTTGGCTATAACCAACAGAGTGAATATAATGAATTGAAGTCTTTATGAACGGGTGTTAATATACCTTGAGGAGGGACAGAATGACACAACATAGTCCGTGGATGAACAAGTTATGATACTCGTAGGATCATCGTAACCAAAGCTATAAGCTGCCGGACAAACTGTTTTGAAAGTTCTTGAATAATTTGTAGGCAAACAAGCCATAGGAGTGGAGAATGCTCCCCTACAACAATACTCATCTGTATTAAATGCATTGCAAGCACTTTGGCAAGCTATAGTCTTCCCATTAGATTTCAAAGAAAGATCCACTGGACAATTTACTCGTAAATCGCCATAGCAGCCAGCAGAGCTGCAGTTGCCTCGACCACTTATCGGTTTTACTATCACGGGTAAGTTGAATCCGTCGACTAGGCTAACATCGTAATAATCGGTATCTCCAAGGGTGAATTCTGCGATTGAAGCAGGTGGTTGGCCGGGTCCGGTGCACTGGAGAGCAGCTCCGCAGGAACCGGTTTGGCATGTTCCGTTACCGTTTTTGTCGAAATTGCAACCGGTTCGAGCCCATATCCGACCGTTCCAAGCGGGGGGAGCTGTGAAGACAGCGGATTCGGTTGGTTTTAGAACAAAGCCTCCACCACTGAAGTTGTTGGGGGTAACTCCGGGCCATATGGTTTCGTTGCAATAGTTTATGATGGTAAACTTTGTGCACCTAGCTAACTTAATTCCTGAGGAAAGAAAAGATATACTAATGTTAGTAACATTATGGGGGGAAACATGCTCGTTTTGATATTTTAACAGGCAAGAAAATACAACAAAACTACCCGATATTCGACTTCAATTGGTAAAATATTGTTTGGGGTCAGGTTGACATAACAAAAAACTTGTTGTTTAATCTCGATTCAGTAAGCTAGAAATTACAAGCTTCTCGTACTCAGATTTACATTGGACTCGAGTACAAGCGGTTTCGAACTGGGATTGTTTAATAAGCAAACAGAGTCGAAATACAATCTCTAGTTGAATAAGAAAATTAAATCAAGTTTCAACAGCATGTTTTTGACTCGTTTAGACTCCAACAGACACAATATTGTAATCGCAATTATAACAGCACCTGAGGCTATAACAAGCAAGGACAAGAAGGCTCTGGGGAATATGCTGAAACTGAAGGCCATTTACTTATAAACTAACTGGAAGATGACAGTGGAGTGGAATGTTTTTATAGTATTTGGTAACATTTTTAAAAGGGAATGTAAAAGAATACGTGTTGAAGAGAGTGAACATTCTGAAAATATGGCCATTCACAGCTACAAAAATTGCTTCCTTTCTTCTAAGATAATCAAGAGATTCCTTGCCTCCTGCAGTATTCTACCCATGTCTTTTGGCACAATCTTCTCTTTTTAGCTTTTGATTCTTGAATTATTTAGTAACTTTATTTTGTAAAATTCTAGTACTAGTAGTATTTATTTTGGCTCGACTGAACTTGGATTCTTTGAAATACATTCCACTATCTTGTTATTTGAATAAAACTTAGAACAAAACAAAACAAAAAAATTAGAAAAAAATTAAAACTTAGAAGAGAAATCAATCAATAAAATCTACAAGAAGAGCGCTTCATTTGGGGTTGATTTCCACGTTCTCCTAATGAAATTTGAGTGATCTTAATTTATTTGTAGCTAAAAGAAAAAAAAGGGCTTGCTTGGTTATAGTTGTTCACTATTATTGGACTGAAACCATACAGAGCGTTGCTGTGTTAATGTTTTAACTGTTATTGGTGGGGTGCGCCAGGCCCGTGCAGTAGTGCAACGCATGGGCGACGCACGAAAGCCCAGACAGCAAGCTGCCTTGATGGGCCTTCCCCCTTAAAAAATTAATTTAATATCGTGTGGGCCGATGGCCCACATATCAGATATTAAACTGATAAGAACAGATACTACACTTGATCTTAGCCAAAAGGCCGAGAAAGGTATGAGTTTCTTAATGTTGGGCCTTGTTTTTTATATTACTTTGCCTCTTGCATTGCTGCTGCTTCTAAATGATGTGGGAACTAACAGAAGGATCCGTATTCACAGCCTCTATACGTACGGTATGACTATAATTGTGAGTGTGAGTGAGTGACCCTTAAAAGGTTAAAACAGTCCTTTCTCCAAGGTTTTGCAGTAACTGGAAAACATGGCTAATATTTAAAATACTAGAAATAGTCATTCCTTGTGATTAACGTACATCTTGCACAAATGGTAAGATCAAACTGTCTTCTCTTATTTTGAGAACCAAACTTGTTTTTTTTTTCTTTTTCTTTTTTCTTTTTCTGGCCTAGAAGTTGCGAATGAGAGTAATGGCGTCCACTCGATGCAACACGATGGATGCACACATCCAGCAGCATATAAACTTGACAACCAAATAGATTAGCATACAATGGTAGACTTTTAAATGTCGTGCACAAACAAGAATTAATTAGTTTGGTACAGAAGTAGTTAAGAATTTAGCGGCTAATTAGGGGACAAACTAGCTACACCCTCGACTCATACGCATACAATTTTTACTTGAAGTAGTCATCTATTGAGGAAAACATAGCTACATTGACTATACTTAACTGAATATATAAATTTTAAAGTAATTTGGATTTTATGTCTCTCAAAAAAAAAAAAATTAATTTGGATTTTATTGCTTAGGGGAAAAATTATTGGCTAATCATGTATCTTTAATACACATTAATGTCATGCCAAAATTTAGCTATATCCTAAATATGTTTGGATTCATAAGTGATAGATAACAATTCTTGTGAGTAGATAACATTTGTTTTTGGTCTTCCATTGGTATCCATACTTGAGGTCTGATTTAATTTATTTTGAGGCACTATCGAAAAAATTAAGTTGACATTTTTTTCAGCAGAAAATATAATTAATCACACAATTCCAATAAAAAAATGCACTTGTAAACTCTTCAAAGGTAAACTTTTTTATTACTCCAACAAATTTGTGAAGATGGGTTTAAAAAGATCATGCAAGATTTTGACACTTTTAGGCCACTTTTTAGTACTTTTGCAGCTCTATTTTGATTTTATTCATTGTGTGAATTTGTATGCCCAACATTTATTGGCTTGGAGTAAAATAAGTGGTGGAGGTGGTGGTGAGATGGTTGATGAGAAGATTTGATTTGTTTAGAGGATGGGGTTTTTTGTGTTTGTTGACAATCGACTTTGATATATAGAAAAAGGACCATTTTTGCTTTAATATCTTAAAACAATTGTTGTTGGAATGGACGGAAAACCTTTCGTTCCCACATCGTCCAACGATTGAGAAATCTCAATTGGAGGTGGACTTGTTTGCCTAGGTAGATCAACTTGATACGCAATATTGTTCATACAATTTTCACTTGAAGTAGTCATCTATTGAGGAAAACATAGCTACATTGACATGCCTATTTTTATAGGCATATTGATGCTATATAGTATATAGGGTTACATTCATCCCACACCAGTGGATTATATCCATAGGTGTTAGGATGATAAATACATGTTCATAAGAGGACACATACACACTTGTCACTCATACAGCATCCCAGTGGATTGAATCCACAGAGGTAGACTCATAATTTCCTAGTATATAGTACATTGACGGCAATTCTATAACTTTAACTGAATATATATATTTTAAAGTAATTTGGATTTTATGTTTCTAAAAAAAAAAAAAAAGGTAATTTGGATTTTATTGTTTAGGGGAAAAATTATTGGCTAATCATGTATCTTTAATACACATTAATGTCAAGCCAAAATTTAGCTATAGCCTAAATATGTTTGGATTCATAAGTGATAGATAAAAATTATTGTGAGTAGATAACATTTGTTTTTGGTCTTCCATTGGTATCCATACTTGAGGTCTGATTTGATTTACTTTGAGACACTATCGAAAAAATTAAGTTAACACTTTTTTCAGCAGAAAATAAAATATGAGTTTGCCAGAAACTAACTTACTCCACTACATATATCCCTTTGATGTGAATGTATAGCATTTGTTAATAGCTATCAATCAAAAGATATGTATTTAATAATTATAAATATATTTGATTGTGATTAATTGAATTCAGTCAAGTCAGCCAGAGTAAAGCTTGACTGAATCAAGCACAGACAGAACTTTTCGTACTTACCAAAATGATTCATAATTGGTATTGTCAACATATATTAATTTCAAATAAGCAAATGCACCATTTCATCATTAATACTCGTGCATTACACGCTTTTTTTCTTATTCTCATTCCCAAAATTCGTTGTTAATATGGAAAGAGTAAAAAAGTAAAAGTGGAGTTGGGTAACAACTTTTTATAGCAAAATAAAAAATCCTTCTCAGATAAGAAAACCTTCCCTTTTCTCGTTTGAAGGTGAACAGTAGAATTGGTCGGTAGTAAAAGCCCTTCATCAACAATAAATCGCAGATAAATTTTCACGAAAGAAAAGACATCCGATAAGCAGAATGTAAGAGGTCACAATTAGGACAAAAGAATTGGACATATCCATTCCAAATATCATTACAACTGTTCACAGTCTGTCCCTGTGATCCAAATCGATCATCATAACTCAGTTGCTTTCCAGACGGGGGTATCGAACACTCATGTAGGTCAACTAGGCTGCAAAATTGAAGAGTTGATAGAAAGTACATACTCAACTTGGAGCCAACTTCCTCCTAACAACTCTCTTCCTCCGAGCCTTGGGTGCAGGAGCTTCACCCTCCATGTTCGAGTCAGTTTGTCCCTGTTTGATTCCGAGAAGCCCAAGCCCAGATACAATAGCATTCTTTGATATGAACCACTTTGAAGACTGGTTGACTCCTTCAGATGGTCTATTGTAAGCTTTCAATAGATCATCCGATTGAGCTAACGGATCTACCTCAACACCAAGCCAGGCCAACCTAGATGTCTCTCCTACTTGAACATTCAAGACCCTGCACGCGTTTCAAAAGCCAACATTTTATCCATGAGTAGCAGTAGACGCAGCAAAGCAAAACATTTGAAATGCGATAATTAAATTAAGGGAAAAAAAATATTATTTGACTCGGCATTGCACAAAGTTCTAGTACTACTGGTTGGATTTATTCAAGATCTAACCAAGAAAAAAAGTCTCACTAAGCGTGGCAATTGGTCGGTTGGTTTGGGCGTGTCAAGTGTATTTCTTCAATTAGACAATATGAAACATGCACCAGAATACAAGAAAACACATGTATAAATTTAGTTTAAGATGATCTAACTTATATATATAAATAAATAAATAAATTGTACATTCTCTTTTGGCATATCTTTTACATTTAGATAACATTAAATGACACTTATTTGGTTAAAATTTACAAGCTTAGAGAGAAAAAAAAAATGTTTCCAAATAAAAGCTCAGGTTAAGTCAGGTCAGGACAAGGGCGGGTATTGAATGACCAACTCATCTAAATCATTCAATATGGTATCAGAGCTCAAGCCAAAGAGGTCCTGTGTTCGAATCTCTCCGCCACCCATTTCTAAATTCCAAGTGTTAGGCTTGATCAAAATGTATACCGCCTACAGGTGAGGGGGCGTGTTAAGTGATGTATTTTAAATGATTCCTCTCTCTAACAGCTTAAGTTTTTAGATTAGTTGGTCATTCAATAGCGGGAATATCAGAGTTGCGTCAACCTTTGTAAGTTACTAACTGAGTGTTGTTTATTTGTTCTACTCGACTTTTACCCAGTCAAACCCACTTTCGACCAGTACAAATTTAACTCAACCCAAACACAACCAAAGAGAAAAGAAGAATTTGGTTCGGATGGCCAGGTCGGGCCGACCCATAAGTCAGGACCCTATTGCCGCCCTTATTCCCACATTAAACCATGCATGCCACCAGCAAGAAAGAACTAATCCGAGGACCCAAATTTGCTATAACACCAAGCCAAAAACCTTGAGCCAATTGCAAACAATAATCCAAGAATATTCAGATCATACCTCAGGGCCGTGCTAAAAAACAGAGCTACTCCAATAACATCAAAGTAACTGGTCACTGCTCTGTCAAGACCAAACAAGAGCTGATATCTTATATTAGCATAAAGACCGAGAAAAGCTCCATAACCAAGTGCATTTGTGCTCACAGATGGAACTGTCACAGATAACCTACAGTAGAATAAGGTAGCTCAAAACTTAACTAAAGAAAGATGATAGACTAAAAACAGCAAGGACTATATTAAATTAAAGTTGTTCTACCTTCCCTCCTTTTTACTTGCGGCAAAGTTTGAAAGAGCACCCTGTGCAGCTCCTGCCGTAAAACCCACCATACACAATTCTGCAGCTTTATAGAAGAACGAATGAAGTCTTTTTTGGAAATCAAATTCTCTAAATGGATAGCTCTTCTCAAATATATTATTTGGGAGCTTTTGTAGTGTATTTTGCAAATCAAATTGGAAGGTATTTCCATATGAACGACAAGGAGCAAGTGACCAAACAACAATAGCATTGCAAGCAGTCACGGTAAGTACATTGATGAGGGCAAGATCCCATTCCTGTTTAATCCTGCATGGAAATTACATATTTTTATTGAGCTGACGAGGCAACTAAGCAATCAGTCAGTGGATTCAATTAGTTTGAGATATCATGTCTAAAATGATACCTCTCCTTGCGATTTTTTATCTCCCACCAAACAGAGCAACCAATTGTACTTGCCTGCTCAAGCAGCAGCTTGTATAAAAATGCTGGATCTGCAATCATTCTGGTCAGACAAGAAAGACTCAGAAATCAGGCAACTATTTTATTAGATATACTCTGGTCACATGCAAGTTCTTTCACTGAATATGCAGCAGAGCCAAAATATCCACTAGTATATTACAAAGAACACAAATATCAAATAATCAAACAGCTGCATCATGTATCAAAAACATCCGCAGACCATTTCTCATTAATTACATAGTCATTAAATGCTTGATTAAACAATTGGATTTGTTGGTAAAGTTCAGTTCCATCTTGAAACAACTCTGATCAACATATTTCTTAACAATCCAAATAGTGTGATACCTTTTCAATTTGTTTAGATGTCATCGCGCTTCTCTTCCACTATATAGAGATAGAAGCTAGATTCTCGGGGCTGGTTTTTTTTTATCTGACATTATAATTTTTTTTCCAATCTTTTTATAAGCATCATCCATAATTAGCTTATATTCTATGAGATGCGTGTATAAACTTTCGCACAAATTTATACATTGCACAAGCATATTCAACCAAGTTACTCCAACTAAACAGAATGTTTAAATAACAAAATCAAATAAAAAAAAATTATTTTACCAAGCAGAATAAGCTTCACTAGAGGGCTCTAATATGAAAATACCTACCAATACAAATTTACTGAAGGGATCTTCTCCACATGACCACATGTAATATTCATCCATATATAAAGAAAATAACTCAGTAAGAGTCCGCAAACAATTGGTCAATAACTGACGATATCATCCATTTCAAACAGCCTGAACATTATGAAACATTAAATGTTCTTAACGGTAAACTTTTTTTTCTCCTGGCTGGCCTAGGGCTTGCTTTCCTTTTTCTCGTGCATTCAGTATCAACCAACTTAAAAACTTATGTAGCCTAAACATACCTGAAATAAGTAAATTCCAATTTTTTCACAAGGCCAGAATTAGTATTTGTTAATCAAAAAGCGAGAGGGGACATATAAGTGCCAAAGGTGAAAGAAGGCGAGTTTAACTAGGTAATACCTTGATGGCACTAATCTAGTACTTTGATACGCTAGACAAACTAAAAGTTGGCATATGCTTACTAATTTCTCTTCTGAAGTAATGCCAACCCTCATCAACTAGTGATATTTTCCTAGTCACATAAGTTGCCAAGAAAAGAGTATTGCCTACCTTCCAAAGGGGTGAAAATAAATGCTTAGATTATTCCAGCAGCTTTGAACGTCATAGTTACAACATCTTTTACACTCTACTCTTTATTATGTTCCGTTCTTTATTGCTATTAAACAACCAGAAATGGATTTTAAAGAAATTAATACAAGAAAGCTTTTCGAGAGCAAATGTCTGGTATTTGGTTCAGAAAGATGTTATCTCAAATTTTAGTACAAATATTACTAGACTGCTCAATGATACAATGCATAATACATGCCAAGGCCAGATAATTCAGATCTTAAGCTATGAAATACTTTAATTCTATTAAGAGAATATAATTTCTTTATTTTATAAAAAATGTTCAACAGAAACCATTAAATGAGTTCTATATTTAGTGATTGTATGATAATAAACTCACCTGCCGATAAATGCCCTCGACAATCCTTGTGGAAGAGATCGAGAAATGAACCTCGCAGTGGTAGGTCTGGCATTCATTGCCAAAAATTTCACCATTTGAGCAGAGCTGACCAAGCCCTAGAGGCAGTTACACATTAGAGTCAAGTTCTGAGGTCATCCAGTAAATGATGGAAAAAATGTAAAACATACCATTTCATAGGCTTGACGAAATCCAGCAGGCAAATCCATCATCGTCTTTTGCCACTCATTCAATACAGCGTCAACAAATTTCCGATCAAACAACTGAATAAACAAATACCATTAATCAAATGATATATCCGATAAAGTAGCTGGAACAATTACCAAGGGTGTGTGTCTGTGAGCGTTTTGTTACCTCTGCCATAATGATCCTTCTCCTAAACAGTCCACCCTCATCTCCTTCATCACCCTCGTCAAAATCGTCAAAGTAATCATCATCATCACCACCATCATCCCCTCCATCACCACCACCATGACTAAGACCCTTGCCCATATTACCACCTCCTCCCCCAGTTGAAAGCTGCCATGTTGCAACAATTAGTATTTTTAAATTTAGGTAGTCAACCGAAATACCATATCAACATGGATTCTCAATACAGTTTGCATACAGCTATACAAGTATACCAACAGAAAGCTACTTGATATTGCGAAAAAAATGCTAACATGAAAAATATTGTGCATTAAAGTTATGTTTTTATTTATCTAACTTAAACTAGCGTTTTTCCAGAACCTAGAAACCTGATAATCAAGAGTTTCTAAACTTACGTACTAGTCATTCAATGGATAAGACAGAAATTAGCTTAGTTTTCGAGCTAATGATAACTAATTCCAATCATACACAACAGGTATCTACAACAATGATACCTCGGGACTAGACTTGGTTTGCTTTTGCGTCAAATCGAGCTTTGATTTTTCCAACGTAACCGCACCAAGTGAACCGTACTGCCCCTTCATAACGGGACCAAAATCAGCCGCAGAGCAGGAAGAGGTTGGAGCATCGGCCGCCGGAGGCGACGCCTGAAAACATCGCTCAAGGCTTGCGATAGCATCACCGTCAACCACCGCAGATGACGAAGCCTTAATAGTAAGAGAGCACTTCCTGAGCTTTCCAGCTGCCGAAAGCGAAACTGATGATCGGAAAACTGTGGTGGTTGGAAGTGAGGGTTTGGATGATAAGGTATTGGAGGCTGGTGCCAGGGGCATAATTTGGAATACTGAGTGCGACATTTTTTTTATCTCCTTTTCCAATGGATAGAATTTCAAATTGAAGAATTAGGGTTTACCTCTCATACGAGAAATAGAAATGGAGATTTTCCTTATTTGATTTATTTTTCTTTTTCTCCAGGTACTTTTTACTCTCTCAATATGAGAGCGGAGAAAGAAAGAGAAGACAGGATATTAGGTGTGGGTAAGGTTTTGATTGATACAAACTCAATTGAAATTTGAAACTCAGAACTGAGTCGACTCGGCCCCCAGGTGGAGTCTAAAAATAAATCTAAGTGGAGTGTATTATATTTGTTGATTAAAAAAAATGTATTATTTTATATTGAATGTTTTGATTGACAATATATTAAACATTTTCCATCTGTTGTATATTAGTATATCTCTAGTATAGTTTAAATTTTATATCACATATATGATATGTGTGTATATGATTTTACAATTATTATAATTCAATTTTTTTTGTCATGGTTTCAAAACTACATGGACCTGTTTATTTGAATGTCCAGATAGTACTTTACGGAATTTGGAGGATCTTAAGATATTCTATATTTTCATATATTGTTTGTTTGAATTTTTGGAGACAAAATAAATATTAGTTTATTTTTCAGGAAGTAGTAGATTATAAATATACAAATAAGAGTTATTACTTACCTCCAAAAAAAAAAAAATAAGAGTTATTACTCAATAAATTTGCTATATATATGAGATAACTAGAATAAAAAAATAAGTTATTTTGTCAAATTCAAGTATGCTTTTAATTTTATCATTTTAGAAATAAAATAATTTTTTGAGATCATACAATCATAAAAAAATTAAGAGATAAGCTAATAAGACAAAAAAAAAAATGTTGAAAGATGGGCCTGAATTCATGAGGCCCAGTTTGAAAGATATTCCTTCTGCTTTTTAGTAATGTTCAAAAATATTCTTTTTAATTTCTCAATCATTTAATCTTACCTTTCTGAAGTCAGCCTTCATCTCCTCGTCCCTTTCTTATATCAAAGGACTAAGGGAGGAATAAAAAGAACTTCTAAACAAAGAATAATTTCTCAATTAATGCAGTTCCAAAAAGCCATACCTTTCTTTCTTCCCTTCACAAGCCATTCATTAATATAAAACTTGTTCATCGGTCATTTCTCATTCATCGATCGCAAACACATCATATATATATATATATATATATATATACGTTAATTCAATTCAATTAATTATTAGAAATGTCAGCTCGCCGCCATGGTGTTATTGTCAATGGTGTCCAAAGAACACGAACGTACCATTACTACTGGTGCCGGAACTGTCAACGTACGATCAGAACCACCACTTCCAACCCCGTCGAAATTCTATGTCCCCACTGTCTAGGTCAAATCAGGTACGAGTTAGACGTTTCAAGGCCTCGACCTTTCCTCGTCGATACCAGGCCAGAACCCTCTCCACGTTCACGACTACTTGACAGCTTAGCACAAGTACTGGAACTGGGTACTTCCACCAATCAACATGACCAACAACAACATAATCACCAAGCTTGGGTATTGCTTCAATTCATAGGCCATGATGAATTAGTACCCCCTAGGCCCATTCCCCCTTCGGAAAACATACTCCCCATGCAAGGAAGAAATCATCCGACTCCGATGAGGAACTTTCCTTTGGATGATGATGATCATCATCATTTCATCCAAGAATTGACGACTCAAAACGACAGGCCCGGCCCACCTCCGGCTCCAGAATCAACCATTGATTCCCTGCCAATAGTGGAATTGAGCTCCGATCATTTGAAAAATGACTCGCATTGTCCGGTTTGTAAAGACGAGTTCGAGGTTGGTGTTAGAGTCAAGGAGCTACCGTGTAAACATTATTACCATTCCTATTGCATTGTTCCCTGGCTGCAACTTCACAATACATGCCCCGTTTGTCGACACGAGGTGCCAGGGTTGTCGACGAGCAATAACTTCCAAGGGCATTTTCGAGAAGAAAGGAATAGGATGAATTCTGAAGAATGGAGATGGGTGGATCTGTTCACATTGAGGCCTTTCAATTTGGTATTAAACTGGGCACAATTTTGTGTTGATTTTCTTGATGAGAGAATTAATGTTTCACATGGAGGTAAATAAATTTAGTATATACGTACATCGATCATATATGCAATAAATTTAGTATATGGACTTGTGATTACCAATGGTTGTGTTTATTATTTGGTAGATAGCTCGTGGTGGCGCATCAATCTTTAAGGTAATCATATATATAAGGTAATCATATATATAAGTAATATGTATATAAATTCCATTATTTTAAATTTATGGTTGATGAGAATAATGAGGACGAAAGGAAGCTATTAAAATAGGGCAGGTATGTGCATTCTCATCCATATTACAACTAACAATATGCTTGCTTAAGTGCTAACAATTATTAATGTAAAATATATGAATAGCTAATGATTTGAAAATTCTAAATCTTTATTCTCCAAAACTAAAGCAATCTGAAAATCAATCAGTTATTTCAAATTCATTTATTTTCCCTCACGCTAACTAGTATAGGGACCAGTTACCTAATACACGAATCAGTTTTCATGATGTATAAAGTTTCAGCTAGCTGGAAGCTTGATAGATCAAGAGCTGCAATTTCATGGCTGGCTAGCTAGCTTATTGATTGTAAGATGGGAGAAAAGTTACTTAATTTTATCAAGGGATACCTCAACTAGATCAATCAATCAACTGCCAACTATTTAGTTTCTATTTGAACAAATTGTGAAAGAAGATTGTTTAGTTGTACATGAAGAAATCAATATATAGGATCATTTGGTTAGAGAAAGAAGTGATTGTGATTTTCAAATTGATTTTAGATAATATTGTGATTTGTTGTTTTCTTCGATGCAACGAATTGATGTTAAATACTTAGCACTATAAATATGTTCTGGTTTGACTATGGCTTTGGTTTTCCTCCCACATCGCTTGAGGGAAATATATAGAAGGCAGGATTTCTATAAAAACCATGACCCAATAATCAGTCACTCATACCTTTCTCGGCCTTTTGGCTAAGATCAAGTGTAGTATCTGTTCTTATCAGTTTAATATCTGATATGTGGGCCAACGGCTCACACGATATTAAATTAATTTTTTAAGGGGGAAAGCCCATCAAGGCAGCTTGCTGTCTGGGCTTTCGCGCGTCGCCCATGCGTTGCACTACTGCATGGGCCTGGCGCACCCCACCAATAACAGTTAAAACATTAAACACAGCAACGCTGTCTGGTTTCAGTCAATCTTGTAGAGTATGGCCTATCTATCTCACCATAGTCAATCTTGTAGAGTATGAGATGAAAGTATGCAATATAAAAGTGAAAACAAGGAAGGAAGGAAGGAAGGAAGGGGATGAATCAAGAAAAGAAAAGACATCAACTTTTCTTGCTTCTTCCCGTCTGTATTTAGTTTCTTGAATATTAACCTCAGCGTAAGTGTAAAGACATTTTTACTTGTAGAATTGTTATCTAGGACTATATAGGAGGAGAGGAGTAATTGTTTTGTGAATGTTGGCATGAATGAACAATGGAAGCAATGAGACTTCTTTTCTACTTAATTCCCAGTCCCACATCATTTAGAAGCAGCAGAAATGCAAGAGGCAAAGTAATATAAAAACCAAGGCCCAACATTAGGAAACTCATACCTTTCTCGGCCTTTTGGCTAAGATCAAGTGTAGTATCTGTTCTTATCAGTTTAATATCTGATATGTGGGCCATCGGTTCACACGATATTAAATTAATTTTTTAAGGGGGAAAGCCCATCAAGACAGCTTGCTGTCTGGGCTTTCGCGTGTCGCCCATGTGTTGCACTACTACATGGGCCTGGTGCACCCCACCAACAACAGTTACAAATTTCCGTCCTGCATGAAATAATGTTTTGATTCCAAGTAAGTTTTGTAGAATCATGAAGGAGTTGAATTTGTCTATATCATTATTTTTAAATGGAATGTTGGATTTACTAATTTGAAAGTTTTTTAAATGGAATGTTGGATTACTAATTTGAAAGTTTGGTGTCCTGTAAGTGTATAAACAATACTTTGTATTTGAGTCCGAATTACTATGAAAGTGGTTGGTATTACGATTTAATCATATAAAAAACCAAATCAATTGGAATATATAAATATGTTTTTACGCTTTTTAAAGAATGTCCATTTCTTAGTAACATGATTAGTAGATTGTTGTATCAGGCTGAAATTTTCCTTACTATTACATAAATTATGAAATGAATCAAAAAAAATTCAACCATTACTTCTAATTTTTTCTGTCATAGGACTCGGATCATATATCAGATAACAATCACAAAAAAATAAAAAACTAAGAAATGGTTGAATCAAAAAATTGTTCTCAACACAGACAAGAACTTGGCTATCTGAAGCTTCTATTTCTTAGTACTAAGATACAAAAAAGTACTCCCTAATTTTGTTCTCCTAATTTTTTTTTTTACATGGCCCAAAATATAACTCAATAAATAAATAAAATTATTTTTCTCAAAATTATCCTCTCATATAAAGTAATGATCTAACATCACTAATTTTTAACCACTACTTTTAAGGATATATAAGTAAAGCCACCCAAATATATCTTACCTAAAACTCCATTAAAAAAGTAAAGGGAGTGAAAAAAGACGGAGGTAGTATTATAAAAACCCACAAAAGGATGTGGACAATAGAAAATTAACATAATTCATTCCTTTAAATATTAGTAAGTATATCTCGACTGAGTTTTGTACACATCAGTAAGTCTGAACAGTTAACACAATTCATCTCTTCCTCCTTGCAGATGTTCAGAAAGCACCATATCATTTTACAATTATATATATTAGTTCTTTCTGGTACCTGCAAAGGAGAAAGCATTCATTCTTTTGGGCAGTCATTCCCTTTGGGCAAGAAACATCTCACAATTACATAACCTGTCAGTGTCCACATCGAGGCCTGCCACCGTTTGGCTTTGACCTCTAAACTAAACTTTCCTCCCCACCCGTGCACAAAACTGTAAGCAGCAATCAAACGGGTCCCCAAAACTATATTCAGGTTGAAATCAACATCTAGGATTACTTAAATAGAAGAAATGTCAGGACTCCGATTAAGTAGAACCATGGTATCTCCCAATTGCAAGCTGCAAAATTACATATTCTAAATCAGATTTCTTAAAAGGAGCTACATAACGAAATTACTTAAGATAGTGTTTGAATAATATTAGAAAACACAAACCAAGTCCAAATTCCTTTTATCACCCCCACCCCCACCTTTATAAGAACCGGTGTGTACGTAAAAGAGAGGAGAAAAGATGGAGTACGAGGAAAGGAAGTGCATTAAAAAAGGAAAGTAACTATATAACAATAAGTTTTGCTTAAAAAAACAGTTATAGCAGGAGGTGGAGTCATTCATGATTAATTTCAAAATATCAAAGCTCTTTGAGGTTTGGAACTAACGTCATACGATCTAGAGACAAAGCTTCAAATGTATTTATCTATTAACCATCTTTCTGGTGATGCATGTTATCCATTATTTAACAATTTCGTATTGTTTAAACTATGTCCATTGATCAGATCAATTACCATGCGAAGAATCTCAGAGATATACTGAAAGATAATTTGCAGTACCAACTTACATGACCCACAAGATGCAGAAGACGATGAAACATGTGGTGGAGACACCAAACCTTTCCTACTCCTTTCGTTTAGACCTGGAGAACCATATGCAACGATGGGCAATGGAGAAGGACTTGGTGAAATCTGATGTGAGGAACCTGCTAGGGGTGATTCAGTGGAGGCAGGAGGAGATCCAATAGGAAACGTTTTGTCACGATGAGTGATTGGAGAAGGACTTGGTGGATCAGTAGAACCACAATGTGGAGTGAATTGAGCTATTGAGGGTGCAGGAGAATTAGACGTGGGAGATAAAGAATGTTGAGGCACTTCCTGTGGACTCGGTGCACAAGGCTGGCTTGGCCAAGATGGTGCAGAGGAGTAACCGTTAAAACAAGGTGATTGTGAATGATGAGAGTTGGGTGATAAAGATGGAGAATAAGATGGTGCGGTGGATGGTCCAGAATCATATAACTGCTCTGGAGATGGAGATGGAGCTGGAGATGCACAAGGAGTTGGTGTTGGGGAATTAAGTGAATGATTTAGAAATGAAGATAAGCTAATTTCTTTAACTTTTCCAAAGACCGAATGATCAAGGCCAAGATTTTCTGTAGGAGGGGAAGCAGTAATTATTTGAGCCAACTGTCTCAATCTCTCTGGCAGCAGCGTTCCTAGATCAGATGCAACAGAAGCTTCAACTGTAACAGGGGGAAATTTTGTTGACCCGTCCTTGTTTGTAACTTGTATATACAACACCTATAACATAAAATGAAACATAAAAAATAATCAAAAGGTTCACTTGTTGAGGTGTGATTGGTTAAATTATAATGCAATTCAAATAAAATGACAGCAAATGTTCCGTTAGCAAAAGGGATCCTGCTATTGAACGTTATCAATGATGAGAAATAACAACTTTTTTTAAGAAAAAAAAATGGGAAATTCAAATTTGGATACTTATTAGAAATAATAGACCTAAATCCACCCACCGCTGCTACAAGATAGCAGTATGTGGATTATGATCATACTCTGTTTGATTTGGAAAAAAACTATTCAAATTGACGTGCAACGGGGTAAATTTGATAATGAATCTGAATTACAACAGGTAGGACACAGTGATAGCTCATGAAGAAAGGCTGAAGATATCATTACCGAAGGCCAAACCTCAGAATAAACTTAGTTTCCATGAACAAAGTAATGAAATAATGAATGTCTAAATGATAGAGAGTTGCATAAAAAATCATTTACCTCATTGGGCATCAGATGCAATTCCGATTTTAGTTGTTCCTTCAGCTGCGGAAGATTTTCCTTTATATCATTAATCGTGCTATTGAGAGAAAAATTGAAAAGGACCTGCGGTATATGCAAGATCAAAGCAGCTCGCTCTGGAATTATGGTAATACCATCAGGAAATTTCAAAATTTCAAATGAAGAGGGCTCTCCAAATATTGAGGATGTCAATGTCAAATTGGATTGTTGAAGAAACAGATCTATTAAGGACGACCTCAACACACTCAAGTACACTGGACTAATTGAACTATTAATTGAATCAGGAAGGAATCCAAACACCACATCAGTCCAGTTGGCTAATTTTGCTGGGTGCATTGACAGAACAGCAACCTACGAAAAATTAGCCATTGGCAAACTCAATTGTAAATCAATGAAAAAAATACTCGTGGCAAGCTCCTTTCTAAATCAATGAAAAAAACACAAGTATACTCTATAAAATGTAAAGTTGAAGCAAACCTTCAAGGAGGGGACACCGATCTCCCCATTGACATCATATTCTAGTCTTGCAATATATGGAACAAGCTCTGAAACTGGTTTCCGAAGCTTGAAGTGTGCTTGCACACTCGCTGAAATAAGAAAAAGAATAATGACAAAGAAGATGATCAAGACCGTCATTGGAAACATCCAATGCAACACCTGAAAGCTACAAGTCATAATATTACGCTTCTTTCCTTACAAAACATAATGCCTCACAAAGATTTGAAAAGGCCTAATATAATTCAGACTTTTCACATAGAAGAGATCATTAATAGCATATGTTATACAGCGAAAATGTAACTCTTCAATATCTCAACTCGTTGCATTTTGTTATAATTGTTAAACTATGTTTGTCCACAATTCTGCCACAACCAATCAAAAGTGATATCCTAGTTGGACAGGAAAATACATGCCAGAGAAAAATGATGCCACAAGTAGATCGTGTAGATAATGTTTTCTTTAATTCTAAGGTTGCTTAGTGGCCTTGGATTCACTAGCAAATAAGGATGCACATTTGAATTTAGACAGAGGAAATGTCCTTGACCAAGAAAAGAGAAAATATGCAAAATGGTAACAAGCAAATGAGACACAAGAAGACCAAAGATGCCTCTACTCAAGAAGACCAAAGATGCCTCTACTCCCAAGCAGGAGTCCTGACACAAGAAACCTACTCAGTTCCATTAACGTGGGGGACTAGCTTAAATAACTGTCTAACTTTAGCTTAGTCCAGTGTTCCTCAAACTAAATGAGATACTTTGGCAAAGCATCAATTGCTTAAAGGAAAAATCCATAACTCTTAAATGCAAAACAACCTAAACATAAAAAATGTATTATCACTAATGTTCTGAATGACGTTAACTTATCATCAAGCTACTTCAGTATAGCAAGATATACTAGGGGATTAAAATTTTAAATGTTCACAAGGTTGATAAGCAAAAATTAGCTATCAAAGCCCTAATGAATCATTTGGACTTTTGAAGCAGCCTTGACAGCTCAGTCCAATATAGGTTTTCAAGGAAAAGTAAACTCCAATTGCTTATATAACATGAATTTAGGGCAAAAATTGAGCAAAAGTATGACACCTCCAATATGCTCCTCCAGAAAAACAAAAACAAAAAAAAATATCAAAATTGAAGCGGCAATAGTAACTACGCTTGGGACTAATCTTCAAAACCACCAGAGAAATAATCTAATTCAAAGATATCACACGAGAAAATCTAATTCTAAAGCAACACCGTCATTCAAACCCTAAGATGAACCAAACGGGTATAGAAAAATTATACCACTGAGCTTGATTGAGTCTTTAGCATCAAACCCTACGTGCCTGTAGTGAAGAGGAAGAATCCAGAAAACAGCGGAAAGAAAAACGGCGACACTGAATATCAAAACGACGGCGCATTTAAAATTGAAGAGTGTGCAAATAGACATCGAACATCTCTGACAGAGGAAGTATCTAGAATCACCACCACCGCTGCCATTAGACTGCTGCACAATTGGCAGTCGCTGATTATCGCCTTTCCCCATTTCCAACACAGCATACTAACTTTCTCTCACTAGAAATTGAATGTATACTTGTATAGAGACGCAAGTACTTGAATGGATTAAACTGTTTAGACTTTGATTTGCTCTGATTTTGTTTCTCTCTCTAACAACAAGTGTGTGCAGACTGAAAATATGCCTCTATTCTCTTTCTCTCTCTCCGCACAAACACGAGAAGGAAAATGAACTGTAAAACTCCTTTTTTTGTTTTTTTCTTTTTTTTAAATACTGGTGATTAAAACGAGAATTTCACTGTCAACTTTATTTTTTTCTTCTTTTTATGCTATATGTTGATTTACAATTTTAGGTGGTTCTATAGAATATAAATGTATATGAGATATTTTATTTCAATCATTAGAAAAAGTTAACAATAAATTTGAACCATAATTTATGGTCAAAATATTCAATGATGACGTGATATTGGACATTTAAAAAAATAAACATATTTTAAATTATATACTAATTCTTTAATTAATATGTTTAAAAGACCTCTCTAATCTTCAATTAATTTCAGATCTCTTTTAAAAAAAACTTGAGGTAATTACATTTTTTTATACTAAACTTTTGCCTACTTTATACATTTGGTACCAAACTTTTTAAGGAAACACGTTTTGTACAAAAGTTGGACAACTTTTTTACATTTCATTCGCCCGTTAGTTATTGGATGAAAAAGGTCACGCGTCAAGCACGTGTCCATTTAAGTCACATTTTTATCTCTTCAGGGGATATTTGTAATTGGATAAAAAATACCTAAAAAGGTAAAAATTAATAGGGGGTAATTGCAATTATTATTGCCACCAATTCCTCTCTCTTCACCTCCGGCACAAGAACCACCGTTCAACCCTTCCCCACTTGAAAACACATCTTTACATGAGCCAAGTTGTTGGACTTGTAAAAAGTGTTGTGACTAACTTTGAAAATTCATGTGAGGGACATATATATATATATATATATATATATATATATATATATATATATATATATATATATATATATATATATATACATATATATATATATATATTTCGCTGAACAAAAATTAAATAAAATTATTTGAGGCGATAAAGTGCTAAATTTGTACATATAAGTGGTAAAGTGCCACAATATATAACTTTGAGGGATAAGATTTTTGTCAATTTTTTAAAGTTGATTTCATTAAATAATATGGAAGTCATTGTCAATTTTTTTTAGAAAAAAAAAAAACACAGGGGGTTTATTGTAAAATTTAAAGCTACGAGAGATTTTTTTTCATCATTTGACAGGGTAAAATTATCATTTCGAATTGAGATGGATTTTTTTTGTAATAATAAAAAAAAGTACAGGGTTTTTTTTTCTAATAAAAATAACACACAATTTTTATTTTAGTTAGGTAAGACCCAAGGGATGTTGAATTTCACTCATTAAAAAGGGTAAATTTGTCTTGATGGAAAATAAATTATTTTAACGTAAATTTTAAAGAGACACGTGTCACCAAGACAAATGATATCTCATGTGCTCTCCATCCCTCAAAATCTCATTTTAGACGAACACAATTTACATGCCCTTTTGTATTTGAAATTTTTAATTAATTATAATCAAATAAATTGTGATTAACAAAAAAATTCAACTATTTTTCTCTTGAGAAAGAGAAAATTGAACTAATGAAATTAGTGAATCTTAATTTAATATAGGTTCGTTAGACGAATTATTCAGACTTAATTTGACTTGGTATTGTTTGAAGAAGAAAAAAGCATGATAGAAAAATTTCACGAAAGATAACAAAATATTTTTGAAAAATCTCACCTAAGATAAGTAGTTTTACAATATTTAGGGCGAGTTTAGTCTGCCCGTGAATAGGATTTTTTGCACTTTGCACCCCCGGAATATGGGAAATAGGTATTTTGCACCCCCAAAACTTAGATTTAGCACTTTGCATCTTCGAAATATGAAAAATACAGCATTTTGCACCCTCATTTATTTTCAAGCAAAAACTCAAGGGCAAAATAGGTAATTCAATATAAATCTTTGGCACTTTGCCACCCCAAAATAAAATTAGCACTTAACACTCCCTAATTAAGAACAAATTAACAACTTGCTCCCCCGAAACACAATAAATGGACACTTTGCACCCCAAAATACAAAATTAACGCTTAACACCCTCAAATAAAAAAAAAACTCAAACCCGACGTTTTTTCCAGCAAAATTGACCATTAAGGTGAAATTTTTTTAAGGCAAAATAGGTAATTATTTATGGGTCTTTGATAAGTTGAAGTAGACAATGGGTTTCGAAAAGTTTACTTGTACTTTATTTAAGTATTTATGGTTATATTGTTGAAAAAAAATGGAGAGAGAAATGAGTATTCAAGTATTTATAATTGTATTTTACAAAATTTAAGTAAAAAAATGAATTACCTATTTTGCCTTAGATTTTTTTCACTCTGAGAGTCAACATTGACGAAAAAAATGAGGAGTTTGTGTTTGTTGAATTTGAGGGTGTTAAGTATTAATTTTGTATTTTGGGTTGCAAAGTGCCCATTTATTGTGTTTCGGGGGTGAAAGTGCTGATTTGTTCTTAATTAGAGGGTGTTAAGTGTTAATTTTATTTTGGGGGTATAAAGTGCGAAATTCTCAAATTTTGAGGGTGCAAAGTGTCAATACTATTGAATTACCTATTTTGCCCTTGAATTTTTGCTTGAAAATAAAAGAGGGTGCAAAGTGCTGCATTTTTCATATTTCGAGGGTGCAAAATGTTAAATCTAAGTTTCGAGATTACAAAATGCCTATTTCCCATGTTTTGAGGGTGCAAAGTGCAAAAAACCCCGTGAATAACATAGAAGGGACTATATTTGTATGGTTAATCTCACAATAAAAAATTGTAATAATAATACGTAATTTGTGCAATTTTGATATTTTTATAAACTTTAGTGATTGAATGTCACAAAAGCAAGGGTACATCAAAGTAATTTTCATTTCAGTAATCAAAACAATTTTAATATTATGAATTATGATAAATATTGACAGAATCTTGAGTTAATTACATGGACCTTCCCTGAAATTTGATATAATTTGTGTCCAAGCCCCTCCAAGAATCATAATTACAATGACCTTCCCTAAAGTTTCATAAACCTTACAAAATCCTAACGGATACTAACGGAGTTGGATGAAATGACTTAATTGCCCTCGTAAATTTTAATTTAAAAAAAAAAGAAAAAAATTATTAACAAAATGTCCTATTTACCCTTGCCCTGATGCACAAAATTACAAGAACCCCCCATGAGGTTTGGTGTAATTCGCCTACGATCACCTTCAAGAATCATAATTACAATAATGACCTCCCATGAGGTTTCAAAAACCTTGCAAAACCCTAACGGATACTAGCGGAGTTCGACGGAATCTGTGAAATGACATCATTGTCCTCGTCAATTTTAATAAAAAAAAATTCGATTAACAAAATGTCCTAATGGCACCTCTCCTCCCAAGTCGTGCCACCGACCTGGATCTAAAATTCTAGACTGGTGACAAATTAGAAGGAGAAGCCAGGACAACAACACGACCTGAGATGAGAGGTGCCAATAGGATAGGGCGGGTGGGTGGGGGGTTAGGGATGGTGATGTGTTTTTTATTTATTCATGATTAATATATATTAAAATTATTTATTGATTTAATAATATTAGTAAATATGTATATAAGTATTATTTTCTATTTTCTATTAAAATATTTTATTAATCCTTATTATTATTGTACAAATAAGAAATATTAAAAATGATTTTATAATAATTATATTACTAGATTGGATATGAGTATTTTTTATTTTTGTAAAAAAAAATTGTTAAAGGTTTACGATTTTTTTTAGTACGGGTTATTTATGAACATGTGATTATTTTTATTATGTCTAATAATTTTTTGTTCAAGTTTTTTACTTCTTATGATTGAACACAATTCATTAATTTATCCTTGTACTTTAATTATAATTTTTTTTTAAAATTATTAAAATTACGGGTTAAATTTAAAAATTGAATGTATTTACATTTTTATTAGTGTTCTACATTTTTTTCTTATAATTAACCATAATTCATTTACTTTAATTGTTTAATCACAATTAATTATATTTTTATTTTAAGAATATAGATATACTAATAAAATTATTATAAGTTTCATGTAAATTTACAACATTTCATCTATTCATAATCATAAACCTTACAATGAACACTCTCCCATATATAAAACATAACCAAGGGCATAATTGTCCACGAAAATTGTTGCAGTAATATCAAAGGTAAAATGGGGTTTCAATAAAATTAGGGGGATGACGTCAGCAAAAACTAACGCATGTAAGATTTTTGAAATCTCGGGGAGGTCGTCGTAATTATGATTCTTTGAGGAGATTGAACGCGAAACTACACAAAACCTCAGGGGAAGTTCCTGTAATTAACCCTTTAATTTTTAAATTAGGGAGATGACATCAACAAAAACTGACGGATGTAAGGTTTTTGAAATCTCGAGGGAGGTCACTGTAATTATGATTTTTGAAGAAGATTGAACGCGTATTACACCAAACATCAGGGAAAGTCCCAGTAATTAACCCTTTAATTTTAATTAGCTCTCCCAACTGGTAACAAGCTTACACGTAAATGTATAGAGTTATTTAGTTTAAGAGTGAGAACATGGGAGAAAATGCCTTGCAATATTTATCGGAATTTACAAATTTAAATCTAAGAAATTATTCCTATCGTACGTAGGTAATAACTCTAAATAATGAGTAGTATTTTCCCGAAAATAATGATGCTTTACCCTTGTAAAAGAGTACGTACTTAATAATGAGTTGGCTACCCTACGTTGAGGAGAAGCAAAGGTGAAAGAGAAAGCAAGTGTGTAGAAGAATAAATTTGTCACAATTTGCAATTCATAATAATGCATGTGCCAAAAAGCGAAATCATTTACCATTCCATCGCGAATTATTCTACTATTAATACTTCAATTTCAGTTATTTGGAGATTAGTCATTGTTGTGACTTTAATTAAGTTAAGCATTAATATACTATCATTATCAATCAAATAGGCAAATAGCTGACCAAATTCACTCATCCACGTTGTATTGTTACTTTTGTATTAATACTATTCGTATTTTAAAAGTCATTTGATTATGGCATATGGAATTATACTCAATTTGATTCCATAACAGATTAAGAGATAGTTTTGGCAGCGCGTTACACTAGTGGAAAACCACGATTGCTTGTCTAACGCATATTGTTGATCGTTTGGCTAATTCTTTTCGCTTTCACGATTATTGTACAGAATGTGACAATCCCACATTTTACATAAGTAGCCATAGAGGTGCTTTTGATTCACCGCAACTTTCACAATATATATTTTTCACTATTATCCTTTCTATCTTATAGTTCCTCGTCTTCTAATATATTCCACTTTTAAGTTATTTTCTTTAAAAATAAATCTAAAATACATATGATCTTTTAATGAATGCGATTTATATTGTTAGAATGGAAAAGAACTACTATATAACAAGTACTTCTTTGCTTTAGGTAATAATGAGATGAATATAGGAAAATTCTTGCCCAAATCTGATTTGGTCAAACTCATTCAACCACCAAGTAAGTGTATTGCAATTGCTCTGTGATTGGTCACTTTTCTGGAAGTTAAATCCAATCCCAAAGCAAGTGTATTACACTTGCCATATAATTAGTTTGGGTTCGGCCAAACCCGATCTGGGTAAGAATTTCCCGATGAATATATTTTTCATAATAAACAATGTAGAAGCTCAAATTGAGGATTTTAAGGTCTATTTGGATGAGTTTTGGCTCGGTTTTGTAGGTTTCGGTTTAAAAAAATTGGTTTGGGTGGTTTCGATGAAACCTTTGAGACTTCATTTGGATGGGGTTTGACTCTTGAGTTTTGTGGTTTGAATAAGTTGAAACCTCACTCGGATTGGGTTTGGATGTTGGGGTTTAGGAGAAAAAGTAGGTGATAGGTGTCAAATCAATGTCTTTTTAGTGAGATTTGGGGAAAAAAATAGGTGGTAGGTGTCAAATCAATGTTTTATAGGTTTGAAGAGTGTAAGTGTGAATTTCTTAATAGGTTTTTGATGATTTTATGGGTTTGACGAAAATTCATTTGAAAGGGTTTTGGCTCGGTCTCGCGAGAGCCGCGAGACCGGGCCAAAACCCATCCACACATAGCCTTATGAATTATTAACTTATTGTCTTATTTTGATGTTACGAAATTTTATATATGATTTTTATAACCTTTTTAATTTTGACAATATTTAAAAAATTTAGTTCATTGATTTTTCTTTGTAAATTGTATTCATATTATATATTATATTATGATATGAGACAACTTATTATCCCTTTGTATTAATGTATGAGTGGAGGATAGGACTTATATATCCGTAGAAAGTAAAAGTAAGTTGAACATTATACTTCTAGGGTCTTTCTAAAAAATAAACATATGTTAAATTACATACTAACCCTTTAATTAATATGTTTAAAAAGATCTTTTTAATCTTTAATTAATTTCATATTTTTTTAAAAAAATAAAAAAATTGAGGGAATTGCACTTTTTATATCAATTTTTTGCATGTTTTATACATTGAGGGGCACATGTATATTCTTGGAAAATATACATATGCCCCTTAGTTTTTATGAAAAATATACATGTGCCCCTCAAAAATAAAAACTTTAGCTTCTCATATCTCTGTTGTAATTTGTGAACAACTTAAATATTAGTAAACAAACACAATATTCTCTGTCTTTGGTGAAAAATAAATTATTTTTGGGATTTGTGTTCGGTACTTGCACAATTGGTATGAATCTAAGGCCTGAAAATAATTTTTGATGCTTGCTTTATTGACCATGACAATGAACTTTTGGGCAGAAGAATGGTCAGCAACTTCAAAGCTCAATAAGCACAATGGAGGGTTGGGCGGTGGTTGTGGTTCTAGAGGTGAAGAGAGAGGGATAAGGGAATTGCAATTGCCCCTCCCAATTTTTAGGTATTTTTTACTAATTGCAAATACCATTTAAGAGAGAGAAATGGTAACTTAACGAACATGTGACATTTTCAATCCCGAAACTAACGGTCTGATGAAATTGACAATTAAGACTATCTGTGTAAGATCATTTGAAACATTTTTAAGGGAAAAAATGCACTTTATACCGCCTCCCAAAACTACATGTTTTGAATTTTACCACCCCAAAGTATAAAATAAGTACACATGAAATCCGTTGCACTTTCCCCCTCAAATAATTTTATGCCAATTTTGATCGCCGAACAACTCATATATGTGACGCACATGTGTATATTAAGGATAGTAAATTAGTCAAAACATGACGTGCATTTTTCTCTCTCTTTACAAATAAAATATTTTTCTACTTCACTTCAGATTTTTGGTTCTTTACATGAGCGAAGTAATTGGAGTTGAAAGAAGTATTGTAACTAACTTTGAAAATCATGTGAGAGGCACATGTATATTTTTCGTCGAACAAAAATAAAATAAAATTATTTGAGGCAGTAAAGTGCATATTTTGTACGTATGGATGGTAAAGTGCCACATATGTAACTTTGGGGGATACAATTTTTTTCAATTCTTTAAATTGGACTTCATAAATCATATTGAAGTTTTTGTCAATTTTTTTAAATAAACAGGGGGGTTATTGCAAAATTTTAAAGTTACCAAGGACTATTGGTAATCTTTTAAGTGTAGGGGGTATTTTTCATCATTTGATGGGGTAAAAATGTCATTTCGACTAGAGATGAATATTTTTTGCTAATAAAAATAATACATATTTTTTTAGTTAGACAAAACATAAAGGGTATTGTTGAATTTCACTCATTAAAAAGGGTAAATTTGTCTTTAAAAAATAAATTATTTTAACTTAAAATTTAAGAGAACACGTGTCACCAAGATAAATGTTATCACATGTGCTCCCTATTCCTCAAAATCTCATTTTAGACGGACCCATACTTCTAACATAAAGAATTAAGAGTGAATTGCATTTTTCATCATCCTTGTGGATCGACTTTTAATTGCACATTCATCCCTAAAATAAAATTCATAGCAGATGCATGTCTCTTATTAATGTAGTGTTTCACGAATTCAATTTTTTCGACTACTACATGACGGAGATAGCATCACGTGCATGAATTCGAGGACATTATCATTCCTTCACCTAAAATTATAATTCCCACTTTATATAACATTCTATATTGGTTCGGTTTCGTTGTTGTAAAATATGTATTATTTGGATTTTAAAATAGATTATAGCATGTTTTTACCTCCCTCCCAAAAAAAAAAAAAAAAAAACTATAAATTGAACAATATTAACTACATATTTACCCCAAAAATTACATAGTACAATATAACCACAAATGTATTCTTACTTAAAAACATAGTACAATATAACTACGTAGTATAAATATTTAACTTTAAAATGTGAAAATAAATCTTATTTACATATTAATTAAATCCTATATTTATTTTGAAAATATTTATGCATTTTTATTAAAATTAAATCAATTTACATAAGGTTGAGGGTGGTTTTTTTTCATTTATATAAATAGATTGAAATTTATTAAAGTTTAGGGGCTAATATGCAATTATGAACTTCTACACCTTGTCAAAATTAACCCCAAATGTGAAAAATTCTCAAATTTTCGAGCAAATGGCCCGTACATGACACTAGCTCAAGCCATTATCAGTTCAATTAATTATGTTTATTGATACTTTAACAATTTTAATTTTTTAGGAGTAATTATGTAGTTATTAATTTTGAATTTAGTCAAATAGTCAAATTCATAGTTTTTAAGAATTGATATGTTTTAAAATTCATAGGGACTTCTGGAGTTATAAAACATGTTTAAGAGGGACCAGAATGAAACACTATTTTATGTTATATAAAGCGATAATTATACTATTAGGTGAAGAAACAAAAATGCTCTCCACGTAATGCGTGTGCTTTGCACGTGAGGCCGTCTCTGTCATTTAATAGTCGGAAAATGAATCAACAAAACATTACATTTATAAGAGGGATGCATTTGCTAAAAAAAAATGAGGAATGAAGATTCAAAATCCAATCCATAAGAGAACAAAAATGCTATTCACTCAACAATAAATCCATTTTCACTGTTGACAATTCAAGTTATAAATATTATAGACATGTTGTATAGGTTATACTTTTCAATAGGTCTGTTGTTTAGTCTTCAAATAGGGTGTCCATTGTTATAAGTATTCATTATATTTTCTTCATAAACAAATTTAAGCATGGTATATACAGAGGCGGACCTCAAGTTATATTTATACTATAAATATGTAAGATTTAATATGAATTTATAGTTGGTGAAGTGGTTAGTCTACTTCATGAAGTAGCTAGGTATCAGGAGTTTGATTCCTCTGAAGAGCTGAATATATTTTAACCTCTTTGTTGATATTTAATTGCCCTTTTTGGCCTAATAACTTTTTTTTTTTTTTTTTATTTCATGGAGATTAAATTTTTTTTTCTCTCCATTCTTTGTGGAGATTTAATTGCTTCCCTCTCTTTATGAAGAATAATTTTTTTCTTCATTTTATGGAGACTAAATATTTTCCTCCATCTTGGCCAAGTGGAATATATATATATATATATATACTTCTTTTTATAAAATTCAATTGACATAAACACATCTACTCATGTACAAATATATTTATTTTTTCATTTAACCCTAAATTTTATTTAGTTTTTCCTTTTTAAAGTATTCAATAATTGACGTTTCTTATGGATTTTGTCTTTGTTCAAGATTCAAGTTCCTTAGTAGATATAATTTTATTGAATTATGAGATCATAATTATACTATATTTACAGAAGTCGGAATATGATTTTAACAGTATATTATACATATTAGTTGGACATTCGACATTTATATGTCTTGGTAAACAATATTTATTTGTTTTTAGGTCAGCTAGATTGCATCTTAAACAACTGTTTTGAGTGTTTAAAAATCCGTATTCTTGAAATATGGAAAATATATTTTTTCACTTATTCTTGAATAAAATTATAGTATTACTTTACCATAAATTAATTTTTTTGTTATTTTATCAAACATTGAAAAAATACCAAGGTTTTGTTACAAAAAAAAAAAATCTTCGGTCCCCCATAGAAAGTCGTATAGGTCTGCCCCTGGGTATATAGAACTCTTAATATCTATTTACTAAAAACTATTATAAATAATACTACTATAATAAACAAATGTTTAAAAGAAAACGAACTTGTTAGATTTGTATTATGTATTTTAAAAACAAAATAGAGGCGCCAAAGGCTACTTATTAATTAATTTATTACATTTAAATAAATCCAAAAAAATTGTGCATATCCCTGGTTGTTTAAGTCTTCGTAAATCTTTTGCTTCGGATGGATAACATATCAAATGGCAATAAGTTCGAACGCTATAACTCAATGGACAAAAACACATGGTGGATTGTAGTTAAAAATAATACAGTATTTTCGAAAAATATCGTACCGTGAATTTACCAGAAATAAAAAATGTGACTGAAATAATTAAATTTTCTAGAAGATTTTCGGGGGTGTCCACGTTATAAAGGCACAAAATAATGTGACACACTTTGGCAAAAAAATGTAGTTTATCGGCATTTTTTCAACTGGCTTATCAACAATTCATAAGGCTTGTTCCAGAGGCAAGGATGGATGTTCGAATTCCGTTTGAAACTTTGATGGAAGCATTTTCATGAATTTGTCTTGGTGGTTCATGATTAGTTTAGTGTAAGTTTGACATCTGAATTATGAAAAAAAAATATAAATGGCAATGCAACTGGACGGCACGAACCTCTCTTTATTAAAGGCTACTTATTAATTAATTTGTTACATTAAATAAATCCAAAAAATATTGTGTATATCCCTCATATTTAGGTCTTTGTAAATCTTTATATTGTACGAGCCTCTCTTTTTAGTCCAAAATATTGTATCATAACAATTGATTTTTGAATGAAATGGAACTATCGTTTTCTAAAACAAAAGGAACAATAGAAACTCTTAATTGTTCTATTTGTTGTGTTAATTTATAAAGTCTTTTCTCTATCCAATTATTTTTATTCCATTATCTACAATATTCAGTTAAACTTTTCAATATTTTAAGTGAATTATCATGTTAAATTATTCATATTTGTGGTATATTAAATATTTTAAATATTAATATATACGGTGTGATATGATATGATCAACTTATTAGTGAAATATATTAATAAAATTATTTATTATAATTTTTATAAATTTAGTCAAGTTAACTAGTCAACTGTACAAATGGATAAATAAAACTGGGAAGGAGGAACTATTTTATTAGACAAGTGGTATAAATATAACTCATCATTTTTACATTTTCATTTTTTTTTAAATGTACCAAAATAAAATTCTTTTTTTGTAATTTTTTTTCAAAAAATATTATCTCTTATAAAAAGAAAAATACTCATACATTTCACTTTCTTCAACTCTTCCTAAATTTCGCACAAAAAGTAAAAGGAGTAAAAAAAAAAAAAAAGGAACAAAGTGAGTAAATACTACTACTATATTTGTATAATTTTTTGTAACGGGATGGAATAGTTTGAGTTAACTACTCCAGTATTAAAAAAAATTCAAAAGAAGAGATGTAACTTTGTAATTTATGCTCCGACTGAACGGTCGAAAATTTTAAAAAAGTTCAAATCTACTATTCTAGGCGGGTTTTAGTTTTAGCTAGTAATAAAAAATTGAAAACTCTCTTCTGCAGCTCCTTTCAAAATTTGAAAAGCTCCCTCTCTCTTCACATAATATATACCGCGCCTTGCATTTCCTCCCCTCCTGTCCTGTATCTCTCACACACACATACACAGAGTACAAATGCATCTTATTGAAGCTTGAATCTAAACATTTTCCTGGGCGAAGCTAGCAATCCATCAATCTTCCACTTTGGTGAGCTCTTAGTTTACGTCAAGAACCCGTAAACACATTCGGTACAGTATTTATGTGTTTAAATGAAGTCAATTTACTCTCTAAATTGTTCGGATTTGGCATTTATTTAACTACCCAAATGTTGAAATCTGCTTTTATGAAATTTATTTTTATTGAATTTGTTGGGAGTGGTTGTTATGTGTGGAATTATAGTTCATATGAAACTATTTCGTGATATCCAATTACCCTGATGTAAAATTCAGCTAAATATGCTTATATAAAGTAATATTGTTTCATTTTCTGGGAGTGCTTATTAAGTGTTTGATTATATTACTCAGAGAATGGAGTCGCTGCCTGATGCTCTAGTCCAATGCATTTTATCTCTAATAAGCAACGCTAAGGATGTGGCATCCTGTAATTGTGTGTCCAAGAGATGGAAGGACTCAATGCCTTATTTGACGAGCCTTTTTTTCCCTCGAAACATTTTTGATAATCTTACAAATGGCTATACTCCTGATGCTATTATGAGCCAAATTATCTCATCAGTTGTTAAACTAGAGGAGCTTGTGATTTATTGCCCGTTTTCAAGTTTGGGTCTTGCAATGTGGCTATCTACGACAGGACATTCCCTGAAGAGCCTTGAGCTGAGAATGGATAACATATCTGAGCAACAAAACCATACCGAAATCCCCTCCAAGTTGGACTGCATTAGGTCTGCATGGAATTTGGAATCGCTTAAACTTTGGGGGGTGCTAATGATTCATTCTCCAAATTGGGATGTTTTCCATAAGCTCAAGAATCTTGAAATAGTCGGTGCAAGATTCGAGGAATATGCACTTTCTAATGCACTCCGTGCCTGTCCTAATTTGACCAACTTATTGCTTCTTGGATGTGAAGGGCTAAACTCTATCTCAATAGATAATCCTCATCTTGAGCAGTGTAAGCTTGATTTTTTCGGAGCTGGGAACTGCTCGCTTATAGTGAATTCATCGAAACTTGAATCTCTTGAAGTACAAGGTTGTAGTTTGATCAGGGTTTTGGAAACTCGATGCTTAAAAAATCTCTCCATTGCCAACAATTCAGGTACTTTGAGATTATTCTATGCAGACTTATGTTCAATTTCCAGTATGCCATAATGCTTTTTTTGATGATTCGATTAATCTATGTTGTTAACCAATTCTTTTCATTGTCTGATAATAGGACGAGTTTATTTGGTTGACTTTGGGAAACTTGTGGCATTGGAGACACTTTCCATTAGAGGTGTACAATGGTGTTGGGATGCTATAAGCAAAATGCTTCAAATGGCTAGTGAGGTTAAGCACCTCTACATGAAAGTCGAGTTCACTGGAAATTCTGATCACCTTCTACCCTTTCCAGAGATTGATTTAGTTGACTTCTTTAACGGTCATCCCAAACTGCAAACCTTTGATATTCATGGTGCAATGTTTGCTGCTCTTTGCCAAAAGAACAGCCTAAAAAATGTGAGTCCATAAATACAATGGAAATTTCATTTTAATAATCCTCAATGGGATTCTTGATTTAAGGAAGTAGTTTTTTCCGCGAGGAAAAATTAAAGAATTAATGAAGTTGTATTGCACATATTGCAGGTGGACTCAAGGTTTTTGATTCCCTGCCTTGAGAAGGTTGTGGTCACGGTAAGATCACCACTAAATGCTGAACAGAAGATGAGTACATTGGAAACATTGTTAATGTATTCAAAGAATTTAAAGAAGATGGCAATAAAGATTCTTCAAATGAAGAGCAGCCATAGCAGTGCAGATGATTTCTTTGAGGACATCTGCAGATTTAGATACATGAATCGCAAGATTGTTACAATTGAATAGAGTTTGTTTGTTGAGCCTTTTCTTTTTCATTTTTTTTCTTCCATTGGAACAATTCATTGGTGTGGGGGGGGGGGTCCTTCAAAAGACAATTGTTGTTTTACAAATTCTATAATTTTCTAGACATCTGCTCAAATGAATCATTCTCTAACTATTGAAGTGTTACCTCTCCTTTTAAGTGCTATCATATTTTGTTTTTCCATGATAATGTATTGAAAACTATTCTATTCTCCATTGATAAACTTTTTTTTTTTTTTTTTTTTTTTATTGTGTGTTGTTATTGAATAAATTAGAACTATTCTGCACTGATTGATAAACTTGATTTTTGTTTACACATTTATTGTTCAATACGAACTGACAAACTAGCAATATTCAAAATACTGAAATAGTCAAACTTGACTAATATTCAGCTCCAGTCAAGCTCTATGTGCAAATACTTGAGTTGAACTTGTGTTTGGCTTGATTAAGGTTCATAATGATTTGCTTCGTTTAAAATTCAATTTAAGTTCAAAACAATCAAGCTATGAAAAAATTAAAACCAGACTAATTCACCTTAATTTGGCTCTATTACATCCAGACACACATGCCAACAAGCAATTCAGAAAGTATCATGAGCATGAAATGAGGGCAAGGCATTAAAAACTTTTCTACTATTATTTTTCGATAATTTGAATCACTAATCCTTTACCTCGTTCTCTGAAATAAAGCGTGAAGCTATTACATTCTAGTCAGAATTTCCATCTAATATACTAACAAAAGCACAAGGTTATGCCTTAAAATACCACTAAATCGGACAAATCTAAACTAGCCTATATATCTAAATCAGCTTTTTCTTTTGAAAATATTGCTTCAAGAATGATATCTGGCCAATTGAAACAAGAATGCAAACTCCCAATGACATGAAACTGAACCAAGCTACCCGAGAATTTGTTTTTTCACTCACATCTCGCATATCGGCTTCTCTGCACAGAGTTATATACGAAGAATAGGAAAATAGAGTTAACAAAAGAAATTGAGTTACAAAAACAAAAGTGTACCTGCTTCTAAGGTACAAGAGATTTTCATGGATGGCCTCTACTGCTGCTTCTAGCTTTCTTAGCTCAAGCTCAACACCCTATCATACATCAAAATAAGTAAATCGTTTCTAGACCACAAGGAACAACCTCATAAGCTTTCAGTTTCATTATGAGTCCTTCATTTTCTCAAGTTATTATGAACTTTAGTCGCCATCAAAACGCAAATACATTTAATTGACGCTAATAGCAATTTTTTAAGCAGCACAAGTAAATGACACAGTTGCATAGAATACATATAATTTGCTAAAATGATTTTTTCTTTGCAGCTAATCTGCATGACTGCAGAATACTAAATGCTTAAACAAGGAGGTTGAATATGAAATTAACAATTGCTCGTAAGCTTAAAGGTTCCACCTCAATTTTTTCTTTTCTTGCAACTGATTCCCAGTCCTTAGCTGCTATACCCGTCTTCCAATCAATGTTAACACTTATATCACCGCCTCCTGAGTTTTGGTTATCAACCCAGAAACAAGCCAAATAGTTCCCGGCCTCAGTAGTTGTAAATGCGAATTGACCATGCGTGACATTTTTCTTGTGATAGAGGGTATTTCCATATGGTGAAGTGACCTAAACCAGAAACATAGAACCATATTAATTGCACTTAAAGAAAAAAATAAAAATATTTGGCTTGTTTTCTGAGTTGTAAACATAGAACCATATTAATTCATCAGTTCTTATGTGACGTCCAGTGTGACAGAACAGCAACTATTCTGCTCAGATCCGAAAACCGGCAGTACCTATGTCCTTCACTCAATTGTTCTGATTAAAATGAGACATATACATTGCGTATTCTTAGGCTGTGTTAGCAAACTCTAGTAAATAAGCTGAAGTTGGAGATTGTGAGTTTGGTTCAATATAACCAGAAGCACCTCAAGAGAAGCTTCAAGCTTATAGGCTTAAAATAAATCCGCTTGCAAACACTAATTAATCACTGAATTCGAGATAAGAAAAGATCATAATCTGTTTGCAAAGACAGCCTTATAGGTGCCCGTGCCAATATCCCAAATCATTGAGGCATTGTTACTTATTAGCCGAAAAGCATTACATTTCACTTTAAAAAGAAGCTTGCCTTGCATTGCACCTTATATTTAAGAGCCCCATGAGATTCTAAGTGCCTTGATGCGCCATGACACTTAACTACTATGGAAGAAAACACAATACGTACGAACAGCATACTTATTTATATTATCTTTCAACATAAACCATGTGTTAAACTGAAAATAAATAATGTTTTGACTTAAAACTTAAAAATAAACATTCTCATCTTGTTGCCTACCATACATATATGCTTGAATTTCTCATCAACACAAAACTATATATATATATGTTAAAGATCATTAATCACCTCCTTTCAATTTTTATTTTTATTTTTATTATTTTTCAAATGAACCCAAACCAAATATTTTCAATCGTTACAAACAATGCAATCTCAATCACGAAATAACTGTAACCTGAATTAACTTATTCTAACACATTAGTCAAACATGCACGCACCGTATGTAGAATTTTCTTACTTCGAATCTTAACATCTCAAACGGCAATTATATTTTTATACAAATAAATATAAATACATATATTAAGTTGAACGCAATAGACTCCTCCGCAGTGCAATTCCCTACAAAATAATTAATGCATGTCATAAAGGTGAAAGAAACCTATATAACCTTCACGGAAATGGTGGGGTTGGGATGGACATGATGATGATCGGAGATGACTACGAAATCTGACAAAACGACGACGTTGTTCTGGATTTCCTCGGACACACATTTGGTGCCGGAGGCTGCAGGCATATTCAGCCATACTGCCTCGCTACTTTGTACAAGATACAGCAAAATTATAAGGAGCCTTCCCCGCACGTTACCACAGCACGCCACCATTATTTCTTATCTCCAATTTCCTTCCTTCTGTGTACAGTACATCTGTACATGTATCTACGAATTGATCTCGTAGAATGAAATCTTTTCCAGGTTCCGGAAACCAGGAGGATTTCGGATTCTTTCTGATTCGGATTTTAATTTCGCTTCTTCTTTTTCTTCTTCCCTTTTTACCGTGGTTTTGGGCCTTTTGCATGTGGGCCCATGCTCGAGCATTTTTAGTTCAAAGTTGGACCAATTCTATATGGGCCTTTACTCACAATACGATATTAATTGAAACTTTTGTTCATCAAGTTAATTTGTTTCTTTTAGTTTTCAACTTACAAGACCAAGTGCCATTCATCTAAACTTAAACTGAGTTTGTTTCTAAAAAAAGATGTTTTTATTAGGGTGAAGTACCTACACTATCCAATCCACGAGCATGAGGTTTAATTTAATAACCAAGTGCCATTCATCTAAACTTTTCTTTTGATAAAATTAATACCCTAAGGGATAAATGTAATTCAACATCTCAAGGGTAATTGGAACGGATATGAAGAATTATTTATGTAATTATACTAAACATCAGGATAATTTAAGTAGTACTTCGTTTCTTTCTATTATTGATATTGATAATTTCATTAATTTGAAAGAGTAATGGAACTGCCAGTTTTTTGCTTAAAAGTGTCTAGTCATAACATGAAATTTAGAAATTTGTTTGCAGTTCAAGTTTCAACGGTCATAAACGTCATTGTGGGTTCATGGCACCAACTTTTATCTAGTCTTTTTCATGAAGCCAAATAAATTATTCGCCAAACTCATAAACATAAACTGCAATATATATATATATATATATATATATATATATATATATATATATATATATATATATATATATATATATTCCAATTAAGCGAGCAGTGATAACTTTTTTCTAATTGGAAGGGTACGGTGGGTCGAATTCAATAAAGACAGCACGTACAGCCATTGGCGGATTCACATAGGGGCAAGCGGGAATTTTTTTTTTATATATATATATATGTATTGTAATTTTTTTTTAACAAAAAAATTAATATATTAGTCCAATAGTCTAAATATAATTTTAAGTCCAATTAATATACCCACTTTAACAATAACTTACTCTTCCAATTGTAAGCCCTAATAATATTGCAATCATTTTCATTTGTCTTCAATTTACATTTAATGGCGTCGATATTGTGGATCACTAATGACTTATCTCAAGCTTTACAAAGAAAAGATCAAGATATAGTGAATGCTATGAAATTAGTCAAATTAGTTAAAGATCATCTTCAAGAGACAAGAGATGATGGATGGGAAACTTTGTTGGAGGATGTTACTTCTTCTTGTTCTAAACATGAAATTGAAGTTCCTTCAATGAGTAATGTTTATGTTCCATATGGGAGGCCAAAGCGTATATTGAACAAGTGACTATCGAACATCATTACAAAGTTGAGAGATTCAATTCGGTGATAGATAGACAATTGCAAGAGTTGAACAACCGTTTCAATGAAGTAAACACAGAGTTGCTTCTTTGTGTTGCATGCTTAAACCTATCAAATCACTTTGAAGCTTTTGACAAAGGAAAACTTGTTCGTCTTGCCGAATTTTATCCAAATGACTTTTCTTTTCTTGAGCTATCAGCTCTTCCCAATCAACTTGAAAATTATATTAGGGATGTTCGATCAAGTGATGATTTTTCTAGTTTGAAAGAGATTGGTGATCTTGCTAAGAAGATGGTTGCAACTAAAAGACATGTCGCATTCTCGATGGTTTACAAACTTGTGACATTGGCGCTTATTCTACCCGTTGCAACTGCATCAGTGGAGAGAGCTTTTTCGGCTATGACGATAGTAAAGAATCGACTTCGTAACCGAATGAGCGATCAATGGCTAAATGATATTTTAGTTGTCTTTATAGAGAGAGACATATTTAGTAGTATTTCAAATGATGCTATCATGGACCGGTTTCAAAAGATGAAAAATTGTCGTGGTCAATTATCTATACTACTATTAAAAGTGTGAATGTTTTAAGTTTTTTTCTTTTTTTGTGAAGACAAAAATGCCCTTATTCAATTTGTAAAGTATATTAATAAAATATAATTAGACATTAATTTTCCTTAAATTTTCTCATCAAAACTTTGGTAGGAAAATATTTTAAGAAAATTTGTAACTTCCTTGCATCCTAACCAATCACCATGAATATGAAAGAAAAATAAAAGTATATTCAAATTAAATATATATCAAGTCTTATCATAGTATTTCTTACATTAACTCCAATAATTAAGAAAATTAACTCCTAAATCATTTTTACAATTTCATTATTGTTCTCCCATAACACATAAAAATAAAAATAAAGACTATTATTTTGAATAGATGTAGGAAAATTATTTGTTTTATTTAAAGATTTAGAACAATATGTCACTTCTTAAAAAAATCAAATTCTCTTAAATATCATAAAATATGTTAATTAAAGTAGAATCACATCTACCTATGAATGAACAAAAATGCTTATGACTTAGTGAACTATGTAATCTTTATTTGACATGAGATACATTACCTCAAATATTCTCTTCGAGAAAAACGTGTAAAATAAATTATAAAACGGATGAAAATTCAATGAAAATTGGTGAAATCGATCTAATAAATTTTATGTAATTGATGAAAATATGTGAAATCGATCTAGATGAAATTTATGAACACTGGTGAAGTAGGTGAAAAAATGTGTGAAATCGGTAATAAAAAGTGCAGGTTAAATCGATAAATACATGTGAAATCGATGAAAATTCGGGCGACATTTCTGAAAAAATGGGAAACAAATCGGTGAAATCAATGAATAATGGGTGAAATTTATGAAGAATGGGTTAAATAATTGAAAAAATGTTAAAATCTGTGAAAAAGTGTTAAAATCTATGAAATAATGTGAAATCAATGAATATTCAAGTGAAATTGTTAAAGAAAACAATGTGAAATATAAGATAAACTGATAAAATAAGTAAAATTAGAAAAAGAAAAAAAAAAGTTTAACTAGCTATAACAGGGTGAACTAAACCAGTAGTTTTTTTTTATTTTTTATTTTTTGAATAGGAGAAAACAAAAGAAATTGATGAATAATAGGAAATAATGGATAATAGGTTATAGTTAATCAAGAACGAATATATCAATAAAATATATAAAACAAGTAAGAATCGATGAAAATTGAATTAAAATAAATAATAGAACAAGTGAAATTGTTTAGATCGGTAAAGAAATATTTTTCAAATGATAAAGTAATGAAATAATTTGAGATATATATAAAAGGAATTGAAAAGTGTATAATTATTTGAGTTGAAAATTCGGCAAAATACATGTGAAATCGATGAAAATTCAAATCAAATTCGCGAAAAAAATGGATGACATCGGTGAAACGATGAAATTACATAAAAAAATGATGAAATATATGAAAATCGGGTAAAATCGGTGAAAAAGGCTAAAATTGGTGAAAACATGTGAAAATTGATTAAGCTGGTAAGAATAAATGAAATCAATAAAATGAAAAAAGTTCAACCAACAAAAACAATGTCAAACCTGCATTAGAAAAATGGTTTGAACCAAAATAAACTAAAGAAATTGATGAAAATACCCATGGTGAAGTTAATATATTGAATAGCAGTGGTTTATTTTATGGCACAATGAAGATAATTTTACTCTGATTTACAATAAAATACCAGATAAATTAAATATACATGTACAATATATGTGCACTTTGAACTGGTGAAAAAAATGAATGTGAAATCTTAAATACATTTGAAATCGATAAAAAAAAGGGGTAAAATTTGTGAAAAATGGATGAAAACGGGTAAAGTCGGTTAAAATAGAGACAAAGTTGGTGAAAATATGTGAAATCGATGAAAAGAATGAAATTTCTAAGAAAAATGATGAAGCCAGTGAAATCCAATAAAATTGGGTAAGGCTGGTTAAAAAGGATAAAATCGGTCAAAACGTAACGTTGGTAAGAACATATTTAATCAATGAAAAATTCAGGTGAATAACATGTGAAATTAGTGAAAAAACATGAAAAATAGGTAAAAAAAAAAAAAACTGATTAGAATGGTAAAAACGAGTGAAATCAGTTAAAAAAGAGTTTAACTGGTAAAATCGATGGAAAATTGGTTAAGAGATCGACAAAAAAATGAGAAAACAATGAAAAATGTTATAACCGATAAAAAAAAGGATAAATCGCTAAAAAATAAACCGGGTAAACAAAATTTAGACGGTGTGAAAAGTTTGGGTGGTGCAATTTGTAAAGAAACGAATAAAATCAGTCAAAAAGGCTTTAAGTCGTAAAAACATGTTTAATCAATGAAAAATTTAGGTGAATAGCGTGTGAAATTAGTGAAATAGGTGAAAACGAGTTAAATTTTATCCGATAAAAACAATGTGAAATCGGAATAAAATGGTTTAAATTGGAAAGAAGATCGAAAAATATGGAAAAACAATGAAAAATGTTATAATCGATTAAAAGAGGAAAGATAGATAAAAAAAATTAAACAGTGAAAACATATGAGCTGGTGAAACTTCGGGTGAAATTGGTAAACAATGGTGAAGTTGGTGAAAAAACTGGTGAAACCAGTAAGAATAAATGCTCGTAAAATCGTTAAAATTTATGAAGAAACGGATGAAACATTTGTCATCGGTGAATAACGGATAAACTTGACATGAAAACTACTATTATGTAATTAATGCACTAAATAATATTTTTATGAACTTATTTTAAAAAACCAATTTTTTTAGATGTAATAAAAATAAATCTCACTAAAATAAATTGGTCAGTCATAAATATATGATATTCTATGACATAAAAATGGCTAATTTTACACTAATTTATTGGAAAAAAAATTTGAAATTAAAACTAGACACGTACAACGTACGTGCACTTTTCTAGTTAAAGTAAATATGTAGATATTTTAGGTTCTTATGTGAATAATATAAACTTTATGTTTAACTGTTTGATTTTTTTTTTTTTTTTTGTGTATAAGTTTAGCCCCCCTGACCCAAATTCCTGGATCCGCCAGCATATGAGTTTTGACAAATATGACACCGCTGGTCCACTTCACCACTAGCTAGATTCCCAACTATGGAAAAGATAAGATGGGGCCTATCTTCATTATATTTTCTATTTAATTAAACCCTCCCTTGGATAAATATCAAATGTCAGTCAGTATTGTTTTCAACTTGTAGTATATCTATTTGTATTTAATTTAGAGTGATTTTTCAAGTTAAATTCACATATACAACTAATTTCACATAATCAACGGTATTTATAATATGATCTCATTAAGCTGAAACCATGTTCTAAATAGTCCCCATTATCTTAAAATATAGTTCAATATTGACGTTATAACATATGATAGTGATAAATTAATTAATTAACTGTTGATTCTTAATAACCTGAAGCGGAAATAGAAATATAATTTGTGGGGGCGAGAAAAGGAAGCTATATTAATTGTCTACACACGCATTGTAATATCTAATAATTTAAAAGGAACAAAATCATTCCTACATTTCTTGGGTTGATTAGGGATGTTTGCAATTGTTTTTCCTTGAAGTAGTAAAGAATCAAGATACATGTAGTGTTTCATTCTGCAAACTATGGCTATAGAGTGTTGCAAATATGCAAGTCCTAGCTAAAAAAGGACAAAATAGTATGATTTAAACTTACTCTTTTTTTTAGATGATAATTATGTCAAAGAAGTAAAAAATTATAAGTTACACTTCTAAGCACTCAATCAATCATACAAGCTAGTCCGGATCTCCTAAATCAATTGGTAATGCCAAAAATAATATATGTTTTATAGTTCATTGAAAAAAAAATTGAAATAACACAAATGAATGTATATTATTCATCAAATGGAGCCAATTCCCACAATCTGATCCTTAAAGTTTTAATTAACTCTAACACAGTTTAAGATAGATAAAATTGTGTAAGGTGAATAATTTTATATAAAAAAATGAAATTTCATAGACCGAATACTTAGCTCTTTGTAAAGTGAAACTTTTTTCTCAAGTGTTGCATTAGCATATGCTTTGCATTTCCTTTATCTCCCTAAACAAAACAACAAAGCATTAGTCCCCAGTCCCACTACACAAATAACGTCTCTTTTCATGTGACAATTTCTCCTTTTCTCCACACTATAAGTATTTCAAACCACCCACACCGTCACTATTACACAAAGCAGGGACAAGAAGAAAAAAAAAATGGAAGCACTTTTCTCTGAATTCACATTCCTCTCCGATCAATCCCTCCTAGACAAAAGTTTCGATCCATCCACCATTGAAGATCTCATGAAACTCTTCGAGATCGAAGCGTACAAGGCCTGGGCCAATCTCGAGCTCGAAAACGAAAACGAATACCAAACCGCTGAATCCGAGATGAAAGAAGCAGAGGAGTATCTCGATTCGGCCATGGATCGCGCCATGGACGAATTCCGGCGATTCGAGGAGGAAATGAACAGTGTTTATGAAGCTGAGCACGATAGTTTGGTGAGTGTGGCGGAGAGCGCGAGAAAAATGGGGAAGAATTTGGAAAAACTTGCTGATTTTGCTTCTAAAAAGTATATTGAAGCTGCTGTTAATTCTGCTACTGCTTCAATGAAATCTGCGGTGAAGGCGATTTCTAATAAGTCGAATAAGGTTCATCCTTCTTAGATGTAGTGATTGAGTTTTTATTCTCTCCATTTCGATGAAAACTGGGGGGAAATATCATGAGCCCTAGGTAATTGTTGATATCTGATTCTCATTTATATATCGGTAATCTTTCAGACTTTATATATGCATATGAAATAATATGGTTCAATTTCCAGATTTATGCACCAAAGTTCAAAGTAATATGAATTTCTAGAGTTATATTCTTCTTCTTTTGGTTATTGCCAAAATGATTATTTCCTTTTTTCTTATATTATTGTTTTCCTTTTAGCTTTAGCTTGTATGGACTGTGGATCCAAAGCAGTGCGTCGATGAATTATTTTTCGCCTTGGTTTTTGCTTTGCATTATTGGAAGAGAGTACAAAAGATTGAAATGGGTGGTGGCCATGTGGGTAGGTAAAGAGTCAATTTCCTTTGTAGGAGTCTAAACGAAGGGGGTGTGTTTAGTCACGATTGGTTTTGTTTCACTGGTAGAAGATAATCCTTCATTAAAAAAAAAAATAGAAAATGGTAGAAGATAATGGAAATGTATGTATGAGTTTATGACAGCTCTGTAATTTAAAGATCTTACACTTTTCTTTGTTTTTTCCTTTTTTTTTTTTTTTTGGAGAGAATGGGGTGCACACATCGATTACAAAAATCACATAAATCAAAAGTATCGTAGGTGACTCCAAAAAACCGAACACACAAAGTTAAATGAGCATTATCTTCTTAGCGATTAATATTTATTCCTTCTAGTTATAATTACCTATATCTCCCTAAGGTTTGATGAAATTATAGGCCCTATTTGGAGCAAAATTTTTGTCTAGACCTGTTATTTCATAGATCATACACAAAATTTTGTAAATATGTTTAGTAAATGCATTACTTTTGTTCATAGTCTAGGCAATAATTTTCCCTATGTGGAAGGATTTTTATTTGGTTTTTCATGTTTCGGACTAAAAAAATAGTTTGGGTAATTTTGATGAAGTCTTTAAAATCTTATTTAGTTAGGCCATCTCTAATGGGGTTGTCTAAAATGAGATTTCGAGGGATGAAGAGCACATAAGATATCATTTATCTTAGTGACATGTGTCATCTTAAAATTTTAATTTAAATAATATATTTTTATAAAGACAAAATTACCCCTTTTTAAATCTCTCTAAAAACAAATTTGTCCTTTTTAAATCTCTTACTTAATCGCTTCTTTCAAAAAAAAAAAGTTGGTCCCTTTTATATATGCATTATATCGCTTCTTCACCAAATAAAGCATGAATGTGCATCCACGTACCTTATCACTACCAAAGCCTTACATTTATCATTACATAGATATTAGAAGATAATAAGCACCATTTTCCCAGCAACCTGTAAACTCATTATTAAAACCCAAAATAGGAACAAAATTAAAAGTAGACCTTAATCGGGAAATTAAGAAACTAAAAAATCCAAACTTTAATTTATCAAATAAAACATGAAAAGCCCAAATATATCTCAATCGGATTAGGGAGTAGATTGGGTGAAGGGATTTGTCGGAGCGGAAGAGGAATTGTCGTCGGAGATGACGTAATCAACGCGGAAGATCACCTTGTTGATCCGAGGAACTAGGGTCTGTAAACGATTCGAAAAGATTGGGAGCTGGCAAGAATACGAATCTTGCAAGATGACATCCTGACCTGGACCAGGTGATAGGGAAGTTGTTCGTTCAACCGATCGAGGTTGCTTACCGTCGAGAAAGCGTCATAAAGTAGACAGGTCAGCCAAACATTCATTCATTTATTTCTTCCCCGTTGACCACGACGACTAAAACAATGCGAAAAATTTAGACCCGAAAAGGCGAAGGGCCGGTGGTGAGAATTTGGGAAAGATGGACCGATCGGATAGATTAGGAGTGGCGATTTTGTTGAAGATTTAGAAGGAAGAAGACGTAGAAAATAGATGATGCAGAGAGGTTGAATAATACATATTTATGAAAGGGAAATTTGGTCATTTTCGATGGGGCAATTGAGTAAATTTGGATTTTTTGATTTTTGGTAATTTCAGATGCCATGTTCAATGCCACATCATCAAGGGACATTTTGACCGAAATTTGTGGATCAAATTTAAGATTAGACTTTTTTTGTGGTTAAAATTGGGTATCTTATATACACCATTGTTTCATAAAATCTTATATTAGAAAAACCCATCTCTAATGACTCATAGGGGGAATACCTCTCCCCCTCCCCCAGAATTCTTAGTCATCTCTAGTGACTCATTCTATCAAACTCATTTAGTTACAAATTTTATTATTTCCCACTTTCACTACTTATTACACCAAACATAAATTTAAAATTGACATTAATTTAAAATCAAAAGGTACTATTCTTGATTTGGACAAGTATCATATCCCTAGAAGATTATATGATCCGCCGTCACCAGATACGAACAGTAGATGTCGATCGCCAACTTCTAAATGACTCACTCGAACATGTGTGGAACACACAAAGTCAAAATTAAAGTTTATATTTCCATATGTGATCGTATTTATGAAAACATATTTGATTTCAATATGTATTAGTATGGTTGTAATTGTATTTACAAAAACATGTAATGATTGTGCCGCATTATTTTAAATAACTCTTTTAAAACAACTAGTATGACGAAATTAAATTCATAAATAAAAAATTAAAAACAAAAGATTAGATTGACCAAAATAAATTATATGCATGAAAAAGGTAATTATTTTGAAATAATACACAAATTAAAGGATTTTTTAATATTTTTGGGTGATAAATACAACCCCAAATTCGTTAAAATAAATCAAAATTAAAATAATAATGTTAATTAAATTAAATGAAAGTTATATTTTTTTAATTAAAATTATTATCTCCAAATAATAAACAAAATTTAGGACTGAGGACCAAATAAAACAAAAAAAATGGTTTTGTCAAAGTTTATTAAGAAGAGTTCTCGCTCGGTTGCGCGAGACCGGACTAGAACCTTTCCAAACAAGCCCATTGAAACCTTCCAGTTGGTTTCAATAAAACAACCACTTAGGCTCGATAGCTCATCCAAAGCGAGTTTAAACCTTATGAGGTAAAAAGTTCGAAGAAGTTTCAACCCAAATCTCAAATTTTCGCCGAACCTAAAACCTACACAGCCCTATTTGAGATCCATAAAGTTTGATTTGAAATTTGTCATCTATTTTTCACACAAATAAAGTTATTAATTTGACATCTACAACATATTTTTATCCTTCAAACTCAAACAACCAAACTTCAATCTAAATCATATCCTAAATTTTCAAAACCCATTAATTAATATTTAATAATTTTTATTTTCTCAATATTCCATTAAAATCATTATCCAAATCGAAATTTAAAAATTTCACGAACACTCCCAAACTAATTTATGAGAACAAAGTGAGACGAAATTCAATAAAACTACTTTCATAATAATCATTATGCTTTAAGGATTGATGTCATCTTTAAATTTTAATGAACTACCTTTTTTTACCGTACTTTAATGTAATTATTATTTACCTAAGATTTGACCAATGGTTTAGACAAAACTACCCTCTCTGTGGCTGCATTAGTTGAGGGGTGTCATTGTAGCATTATGCCAAACATATTTTAATTTCATAATTCATTTTCCTTAAAACTTCACCATTTTATACAAAATTAGTAGGATAAACCTTTACATCCTGATTTTATGTTACTAGAGCGACATTGTTCGAAGATTTAGCTTTTTTTTTTTTTTCTTGCCAACCAAAATAATAATTATAATAATATAAGTTACTCAATTTCAAATTGCAATATCAGTTTATCACGCCAACATAACATCGGAATCTGTTTGCCATTTAATGTACAACTCAATAACTTTATTTAATTTATTTGCAGACGTTATATGTATTAATGGAACAGGTGATACTAATTAACAGCACGTGAAACCTTTGCAGAGAATAAGTAGATAAAATCATTAAAACTTAATGTACAGCCAATTTATTTTTCTATTAATCAAATAGAATACCACCTTAAGTTAGGTGTATCACTTATTTAATTCGAATGCGCATTTTATGAACACCTATAAATTGAAATTTGAATCTAAATCTGAATCCAAATAAAGATAGCCGACGTAAATTATGTATCAGGAAATAAAAAGAATCATAGTGTACCGAAATAATATATTTCATAAACTTAAACTAAGGATTTAAGTCGCTATTATTTTCTTTTCCAAATAGCAAAATTACAAGTAAAATTTACTACTTATATGATATGTATCTAAAATATTAACAAGTAATTAAGGTCCGATTATTTTGGGAAATTAACACAATAAATGGGCCACCTCTATAAACAATGCAGCCCAATCTATGTCAATCCAACAAAATCCAAAGAAATAGTCCACTTCTCAAAAACCAAACGCAGAAGCAATCCACAAAAGTAAATCTGCACCATTCATTGAATACGCGATGAGGATTGATCTGGCCCACAATATTTGTTTCCTTCTCGTAATCGCAATCCCATTTGTATTATTTTCTTTACACGCTATATTATCCATTTTAATTATTACATAATAAATGCAAAATAATAATCTTTTGTATTAAAACCCTTTGTTCACCCTGTTTCATTTCGTGTCCTCCCCAAACCACCTCTTTTTTCTCGAAGCAAAGGATCTAATCTCTCTATCTGATCTCATTAGAGATGTCTAAGGTATTGTTAATTAATCCATGCTCATATTTCTTTGTGAATTTTTTCAATTTTTATTGAGTAAGAAATCGTACTACCGGAATTTACTAACTTTGATTATGACCTTAATTACTTGCTCTCTATCAAACGGTTGGGCGGATGACGATTTGTTGTTAGTTTTCTTAATTGCAATTTCATTAGTTCAAGTATAGTCTCTTTTATTATGTCAGTTGATGGGCTGATTTTTTTTTATTATGTTTTTGATTGTCCAGGAATCTAAACTCCCCAAGGAGGGTAAGCTTATTTTCTTTCTTTCTTTCAAATTTTTTAATTTGTCAACTATACGTGTTAGTTTCGATGGTTGATCATGTCATGGTTATTCGAATTGAAGACTTGCTTGAAATATAGCAGTTTCATATGTTTTTATTTCAACTACAAGAATCATTCCATTTGAAACAAATTGGGTATTAGTTCTTTTGTCTTTTGAGCTATGAACCATTTTTAAGTAATAGACTTAAACAAATAGTAGGTACCCTTTTTGATCTCTCAATAATCTTAGACTCTCATTTCCTGCTCTTTAGAAGGCAAGTCTGATTCTCAGAGTACGACCTCTGCTGGACAAAGAATAGGGACTCCCGCTTCAGCTGGAGGAATGCCAAATCCATTTGATTTCTCAGCTATGACGGGACTGCTTAATGTATGTAACTTTCCTATTCCTATGTAATGTTTTTTTGATTGACAAGTGTTTTGGTTAACGGCGAATTCATAGCATGCTGATCAAGTGAGATCTGCTACACGCCAATATAATTCCTTCTTGGTAAAAGAAATTTGTGTTGGAAAATTTATTAGCCCTCAGGAGCTCATGGCATAGGAGTTTTCCAACTTAAGAGCTAATAGATTGGCTCATCTTCTTTGTCGTTTAAGAACTATTTTCTCTCCCCCGTAGGAAAATTTGAACTAGTAACTTTTCTAAAAGATTCTTTTAACTTCCAAAAGTGAAAAAGTTCCTAAAAAAAACAAAAAAGGAAAAATTTTCATCCAATATCAGAGCTGACATTGAAAAGGATGAGGTGTTGTATTATAGGTCTTATTCCATTTGATTGCTATGATGTTAGTCTTCACTGAATTTAATACTTTTTTGCCATGTAAATTACTGTTTTACTAACAGTGATGAGTCAATCTAATATATCTTTTTTGTTTCCTAATTTGTATTGCGTTTGTGTGCAGGACCCAAGCATCAAGGAATTAGCAGAACAGATAGCAATGGATCCATCATTTAATCAGATGGCTGAACAACTTCAGAAAACCTTTCAGGGTGCGCCTGCGGTTGAAGAAGGCATCCCCCAATTTGATCCACAACAATATTATTCAACAATGCAACAAGTCATGCAAAATCCACAATTTATGACCATGGCTGAGAGGCTTGGTAATGCATTGATGCAGGTAGTTCTTGGTTCTGCACTCCTGTCTTCTGGTAAAATATTTTCGAATTTTTTTTTGTCATTAACATACGTATTATTTTCATTTTTCTTCAGGACCCATCCATGTCTGGCATGCTTGAGAATTTGACTAATCCAGCCAATAAAGATCAACTTGAAGAAAGAATGACGCGTGTCAAGGATGATCCATCTTTGAAACCTATTCTGGAGGAGATCGAGAATGGTGGTCCTGCTGCAATGATGAAGTAATTTTTTTTCCTTGATTTTTTATGTTCACGATATTTACAAGATTTGGTACTTCTTTTTGTTGATGATATAATAAGATTTGTTTAGTAGTAGATGTCCGTGTCAGCGAAGTTGGGGGCTAGGGTGACGCGGCTGTACAAGCATTGGGAGTTCATTTTCTTATGTCAGTAAAGAAAATGAAAGGGCTATATTCAGATAGTTCCTCCAATTTTAGAATAGGCAAACTTCCAGAGGATCAATATTCTTAATAAATATTATATCATGCTACGCATTCTTTGGCTGTTTCCAGATTATATCACGGTTCTCATTGGTCTTTCTGGGCACCAAATCGTAGGTTTCTTTTATGCTGATGAAATAATCTTGCCTGGACTTACAAGCCAAATTGAGAGTCTCGAGTCTTTGAGTACTCAATCTAGGGATTTTTTTTTTTTCATAAAATCCACCAGGAAGTAAATTCATAGTTTCATCTCGATGTTCTAAGAACATCGGCTTACCTCTGGAACCTGAAATCATAAGTGAAAGAGTAACTGGACCATAAAGAACTTGATTCTGCACTTCGACTATGTTCTGTGATTATTATATGCTTCCACGAATGTTCGGCTGAAGAAAATGATCTTAAGAACTATTTATTGTACTTCTACCTCTGCTTGATAAACCATGTCGTGTAGTAGTTTTCTTTTGCATTTGAAGAATTGATAGATGATTATTTGAAAAGCATCCCTTCTATGACAAGTTCCACAGTTACTTATTTGTGACTACTTTTATTGTAATGATTTTTGACGTCATTTATTTTAAGATATAGCGCTCATGATTCTTTGTTTGAAAGATAGGTTCTGTGTCCAGGATGATGCCGCCTATAGTGCTTCTTGTTGAAGCAGAATGACCTCAACTTTTGACTTTGTCTCCTAGCAGTATCAACATATAAATTTGTACATATCCAAAACATAATCTAGAATGAGATCTTCATTATCTAGCCCAACTTAAAGCGTGCCTATAAGAAATGATTCGATAGTTAGTACCTGATGAATCCATTTTCATCTAAAGAAGCAGCCAGTGATGGAGGAGAAGAATATTAGACATCTCACTTTATCTATTATATTTTGTGCCCCCCACCCAAAAAAAAAAAAAAAAATTAAGGAAGAATTTCCACATTTGATGATTTTGAAATTATCACCATATATCACGCAGGATTTCTTACGCATTTCATTCTAGTCAAGCCTCTGGCCTGTCATTATATGTCAGGAAGTAGAAAGAATTGCAAATCACCATCCAGCCTATAAATCTATGAACTCTATTAGTGTAGAACTAGGTTTCTTGACCAGGTCGACTGATCCTTTTTATATATGGCATATCTTTTTCTCTCCCACTGTTTAAAATGTGCTTATCTTATGTCATGTTAACATTTGTTAGGTTATAATAATACTGAATACAACAATTTTTTGTGTCCATTTCTTATTGATTATTATCAATGCCTGAGCACTAAGTTATTCTTCCCTTTTTTTTTTCTTACCTGTTATTATTTATGCTTTCAGGTACTGGAATGATAAAGAGATTCTCCAGAAATTGGGTGAAGCTATGGGATTTGCTGTTGGAGGAGAAGGTGCGACATCTGCTGGTGAAGACGGAACGGAAGAAGTAAATGATGAGGAATCCATTGTTCACCACACGGCTAGTATTGGTGATGAAGAGGTACTCCATGAGTAGAAATAACCTATAACAATTACGAAAATAATAAATTGGATGCTTGTAAAGACATCTAATATGCCAAGTGTACATATGATGGCCAAATCAGCTTATCTGCTGTGAATGTAAGTAATTTGTTCTGAAATCTGAATATATTTGATTATTAGGGCTTGAAGACCGCTCTAGCTGCTGGTGCTGATAAGGATGAAGAAGATTCTGAAGGAAGGACTGCGTTGCATTTTGCATGTGGATATGGCGAGGTATTGTAATTGTGCTTTGTTTGACCTTATATATCTTTTCCCATGGATGCAAACTCAGCCTCTAAGCTTCCTCGTTGGCTTCTTTTCAAGTTTGGAAGTTATTAGAGAATGAGAGATGGCTTGTAGCTGAAGTTCTTCCCATCTCTGTTTCCTTATTTATCTTTTGTTTGCTACTATTATTCATGTCTTGTATGCCTTGATTGAGTAACTCGGTCCCATTCCAGGATAAATGCACTCAAGTTCTTCTGGAGGCTGGGGCAAAGGTGGATGGATTGGATAAGAATAAGAACACTCCTCTGCACTATGCTGCTGGTTATGGCAGGAAAGACTGTGTGGAGCTTCTATTGAAAAATGGCGCTGCTGTGTAAGCCCTTTTCTGTGTTGGAAATTCTTGCTCGATTTACTTTATATCATTCATACTTATTTAACCCTTGCTCTTTGGTTTCTGCAGCACTCTTCAGAATTTGGATGGAAAGACACCCATTGACGTTGCTAAACTAAATAACCAAACTGATGTACTAAAGCTGCTTGAGAAAGATGCATTTCTATAAGTTGATCTTGCCATGTTACGCGACTCTTGTATTTTTCATGAGCAGAATACTTTTAGCATGTCAACTTGATGTGTTGCTTTAGTCATATTTGCTGCTGTATTGATCGTATTATTTATGGGTTTTCTATTCAATTTTATGGACCCACTCTGCCCATTGTGTTTGATAGTAAAATGTAGATTTGGTTTTCCTGAATAATAGTGTGCATTGAATTAGGAAAGTTGAGTAGCAAAGTTATTGAATTTAAATTTTATTATGCAACTATATAACTTTCGCTGGGGTAAATACAGTGAAAAGGGTTACCATAAATTAAATAAGACAATGTATTTCAATTACAAGTGGGTGATATTTGATCAATGTAGTAAAGATTTATCTTAAACTATAGAATGCAATCCTCCGATATGGAATGGTGAATTATTATCTTTAAAAGGAGATGCAGATGAAGTACATTGTTATTAGAAAAGATAAACACAGAATATATTAAAAGAAAAAACCTTCATTGCAAAACTGAAAGGAGTTTGATTGGAGGTAACTTAGGGTCTATTTGGATGGGTTTTGGCTCGGTTTCGCGAGTCTCGGTTTAAAAAAATTGGTTTGGGTGGTTTCGATGAAACCTTTGAGACTTCATTTGGATGGGTTTTGACTCTTGGATTTTGTGGTTTGAATAAGTTGAAACCCCACTTGGATTGGGTTTGGATGTTGGGGTTTAGGGGAAAAAGTAGGTGATATGTGTCAAATCAATGTTTTTTTAGTGAGATTTGGGGGAAAAAATAGGTGGTAGGTGTCAAATCAATGTTTTATAGGTTTGAAAAGTTTGAGTGTGAGTTTTTGAATAGGTTTTTTATGGTTATATGAGTTTGGCGAAAACTCATTTGGAAGGGTTTTGGCTCGGTCTCGCGAGACCAGCGAGACCGGGCCAAAACCCATCCACACACACCCTTAAGTTTCAAGTATTTCAGTACAATTCTTTTTTATTGGTAAGAGATGATATTTTAAATTTCAATCATATTAGTATTACCATCAAGAAAAGAACTATCAAGTGTTTGATCTAGTGAAAATGACTAGTCACTAAAAAGTAGCGAACTCAAATTTAAATTCCTACTAGGAGAAGTTTCCATTTAATGTGTCTGATGTGTCTCGAAAGGGATAAAAAGAACACTTAGGGAAATCCCCAAAAAAAATCATTAAGAAAAGAATAACAAATTAACTCAATGAGGTATTTTTAATAAGCAATTGAACTCCATGTGATAAATAAATAGTAAAGTAACCTTTTATGTTTTGTAAAAGAAGCACACTCGCTCCCTTGTGATTTTTATATTTTTACAAGGGGACAAAATACATATTATGCAATATCACAGGGAGGGAGGTAAATGTTCATTTATACATATCATAGGAGGTAAATTGTCTATTTACACATATCACGAAGAGGTAAAGTGAAGTGAATAAGTTTTCAGTGTTGTTTAAATTGGTCAATTTTCACATAAAAATAAAATCTCGGTTGCATTATAGAGTGTATATGCAACAATTCCACAAGGTAAGGAGTTAAATAGCCCATTAGACATATCACAAGAGTTGAGTTACCTAAACCTCTCGATATATGCTCTCCAAAATTATTATTATGAATTTTCGAAAAAAGAAGAAGAAAGGTACTAGTAGGAATAGACGGAGTGAATTTTAATTTTTTTTTTAAAAGTTTAAATTTTAAAATAACCCATCTAAAATTTTAATTTAAAAAATGACCCAATTTTTGTTCTTTGTGCTCCTGGAAAGCCAGGCACAGGCAACGAGCTGCGCCTGGGCCCTTCCAGGAGCACATGAGAAGAACACTTGATGTGTCCAAATTTTGTACCCGAGGGCAATTAAGAGATTACACTAAGTTGCATAAATAAGAGATTTGTAACGTCTTTATCATAAACTCTCGTAACGTCTGTAACGTCTTTGTATTTATTACTTGTAATGTCTTTCCTGAAAAGACTATTATACCCCTGTATGTACCTATAAATAGGTCGCCCTATTTCCGAACAGAAAAAACTCAATTCACAATGACAATTACTATACAATTTTTTCTCTCGATATAAGTGTGCATACCTTATTTCATTATTGTGATGTTGTTATAGATTGAAGGGCTTATTCTATCTTTGCTCTGAACATTTTTATACAACATCAACACTAATTGGTAACGGGAAAGAAAAAAATTATGACTAAAAAATTCAATCGGATCTTCTTGTTGTGATTCATTTGTTGAAGCCCTGTGTGTTGATTCCAACTCCTCATGACCCCTAGCCTCATTATTTGGGTGGAAATTTGAAGAATTTCGGGGATTTTGGGACACTTTGATAGAGGTTAGGGTGGCGGTCACAAGGTGGTAGTGGGGTGATAGCGGCGGTGCTCGATGGTGGTGGTGGAGTGATGGTGATGAAGTTAGAATATTCACTCAAATGGTGAAGAGAACGGAGAGCAGAAAGAGAGAAGGAAGAGATAATTATAAGATTTTTTTTTTTAAAAAAAAAAGGAAAAACATGGACATTTTCATATTTATTTAAATATGGACACAAACATATTCTTTCTCAAAAAGGAAAAAAGAAAAGAAAACATAGATTTTGCATATTCAGTTGTCCAACTCAAACTGAACTTCGCATACTTAAATTCACATATTTGAGTACATCCTTAAGAATATTAAAACTCTACAATTAGAAATTGAAACATAACATAAAATATTTATTTTGGTTGTGAAATCCTGAATTCACCGGTGACCAGTCTATTATTATACTCTTTAGTATGTATACATAAGTGTTGTCGATATTATTAGAGGAACAATTGTTACTTGTATACTTAATACATTTTTTAAAAATGCCAAATACTTTCTAATGTTCTTGTTTTGCTAATTTTTTAATGTTAGTGAAATTTTATAGTTAAATCTTTTTATAATAAAACATTATGAACATATGCTATCGCGCTTCCCCTTTCTTAAAGATTGAATATCTATGTTTATGTTTCTCAAAAAAAAAAAAAAGGTTGAATATCTATGATAGCTTCTTCATCTTTCTTGCTCAACCGACAGCATGGCGTTCCGTTAAAGAAAATAAGTGAAAGGATGAACATGTATTTATTTGATGTTGAAAAGTGATCATGAATTTAATTTTAAGAAATTAAGAACAACTCTTAGAATGTAAAACTAGACTTCAGGTGAATAGAATTTGATAATTGAATTTTTTTAATTTCTATTAGTTTCAACCAAAAATAAATAATTTATGCTTTATAAATTATAATTTATATGTGTTATTTATGCATGTAGCCTACAGTTCTTGTCTAATTTTTTTTTTTTTTTCCTCCATAAAAATTATACTACTCAAAATTACTCTCTTAAATTTGCAAACTCCAAATTCCAAACACATTTAATTATTTAAACAACCTTTCATCCATAATTTTGATTTTATATACATCTTTGATCTATATAATTATGAATTTTTATACGAAGAAATGTTTGGAGAAAAAAAAAAGCATGTAACAAATATGAATAGTGGTATCCAAGTTTTGAGATTACTTACTAAAAGTGTGTTTGCAAATATTTTTAAAAAATATATATTTTTTTTTTGCGCTTAAAGCAGTTTGATAGTAATTGTAAGTAGGTATTTCTGCTACTCTTCTTCAACTGAAAAGCAAATACCCCTACTTTAGAATAAAAATACTTATTTATATTTTTTATTTTTACTTTAAGTAACTATTTTTAAATTTTCAAAACATTTGCAAACACGGCATATTGGGCATAATAAAGAGGAAACTATATTATATATATATATATATATATATATATATATATATATATATTTTATTTTTTATTTTTTTTAGGGTAATTTTTTTTTTCCTTTTTGATATAGCACCAATAAAGTGCTCTGCTAATATAGCTAATTAACTGAACGCGCCAATTACATGTCGGAACCTTTTTGGCGATGAAGGTTACGAGTTGTAAAACAAAGAAAGAATATATACAATTTCCCAAAGCCTAGCGCCCTAGGGTTTACTTCTCACACAATAACACGCTGATTTTGCACAGATATAGATCTCTAATCCAATTTTACCGCAGGTCATTAATATAACAACACGTAAGTTAACTGGGGAATTGTTGGTTATTTAAACCTCGTTGCTGCGTTGTTTTGCTTGCTGAACCTTGATTTTGCAGGGGACAAATTATTAATCATTTTAGAATTAGTGATAAATATGGGCAGAGACAGGGACATATTTCGGTCTCCGTCATACAGGAGGAGGTACACGCCGTCTCCGTCGCCGGTGAGGTATGGCCACCGGCCCCGGAGAGATAAAAGCCGATCCCCTTATTCTTATAGCAGGTGATACCCTTTTACTTATTCTTTCTTGTGTTTTGTGAAACATATATATATATATTTTTTTTTAATGAAAATGCAACTTATCACTTATGAACTTGTATAAGGTGAAAAGCTCGTTCTTTGCTTTACAGGAACGGAGACTGGAGTGTGAAACTTTTATTATCCATACACTTTGGTTTTTAAGTTTCTTAGCTATGACTTTAGTGGGGGAAATTTCAAGAACATTACAAAACATAGTTATGATTATAAAGATGTAAATTAAAACAGGATGACCAGTCTGAATTACATTAGCATTTGGTGTACACTCTACTGTTAATTAAAACTGAGGCTATTGATGTTCAGTAGTGGATTAAATATTCCAGTCAAATGTTTTTACTTCAGATAATCAGAGTTCAATATTCTGCTTAATTTGGGAAAAAATGGAACATTCTTGAATACTGAAGCCTTTATTAGTTAAGGTCTTTTCAGTTATCATGGATTTATTCAACACGAGTCATTACTGGTTGTGACGACCAAGTTTTTGCACTTTCACATGTAATAATTGCTCATCTTATTGGTTTTATTTGTTTTAGATGATTTAGCAGATGCTTATGGATTGTCTAACTTTGCTGTCCTAGTGCCATGTTGCTGCCTGTGAGAGTTTTCGCTTTCAGTCAACACCTTGCTATTCTACATGCATATGGTTGTTGAGTTGATGATTGTCTTGCCTGTTCTTTCATGAGTTTTGATTATGATCTGCTAAATTGTAAATTTTTGGGGTTGAGTATTCGGGCACTGTGAGGTTTTCCTTAAAAAATATTTGAATTTGAGAGAGAGTCTTAAAAATATAACATGAATGAGATAGTCAACGTTGTTTGAGAAATTTTATAGAAGAAACAATGACTTCCCTTTGCCTGGGAAGTCAGCAGGTCATGTTTGGCGATGGGGTCATTTTTCTGGGCCCAGTGTGATATTAGCGATTTCTATGATAAAAGATGGAGCACAAAGTTTATTCTTTGCAATATATGAGGTAACTGTACATGTTTCCATTACTAGACCGTGGCTTTGGAAAATACACAAATGTCAAGAATGTGGTGGCCATATTTTCTTTTGAAGCTCAATTGTTTTATTTATTCTACAGGAAACGAAGTCGATCATTATCTTCTCGGCGCAACAAAAGTCGCTCCCCCACTCAAAGACGTCGTAAAAGCCGATCTTTGACACCAAAAGGTCGTAACAGTCACTCTCCAACACCAAAGCAGAACAAAAGAAGGAGAAAAAGAAGTACCTCATCATCTCCATTAGTTGCCTCTCCTGGTGTAAGCATTGTTATGAAAGAGATGAAAGATTCAACCGAAAAATTAAGAAAAGTGGAAGAGGACAAGAAAAGGTATAAATTGAAATTTCCTTTTTTTTTTGAATTTTTTTACTGGTAGGGTGTACTCGTTCATTTGGTTGATCTTTCTATATTTTCCTTAATCATATATAGACGAGAGAATTTTTAACCTTTTGTTATTACTTTATATATAAATGATGTAACTCTAAATGTAGTGAGTTATTAGGTTCAGATATAGATGAAGAATAAGATATATTGAGACTGGTAATTGCATAGGGTGAAGATGTAAGTACAAAGGTCTCTATTGGTATTCCATCTGAGAGAATAGTTGCAGTTAGGAGTGATCTTCCTCACAAGGTTTTGATAGAATTGAAAAAAAAAAATGAGAATGACAGATTTTTTTTTTAGTTACCAGTTATTTGATGATATTTTACGCATGTACAAAGTATGGTACAATTAGGGGCTTATGTTGCCTTTATTACTCACTTTTGTTTGAACCATAGGATCCTTGTCTAAATTGGATGATCTCGTACAGTTTAAGACTCCAAGTATGCTTATCCGTTCATCGAAATGATAAGATGAGATACCGTAGATCCCACCAACCATATAATAAATCAATTGGATCAGTATTTTCTTTTTCAAGAAATATATTTATATGGTTAGAAATTGAATCAGGAGGCAAAACAAAATCTCAGTGGTGCTATAGTGTATCTTTCACAAAATGAGGTTAGAAATTGCAACTCGTTATAGGATTTTCTCCATATCCATGTAGCTTTCATCAACCATCGATGAACACTGAAATTGAATGCCTTTTGAGAGACTTCAAATACATATTCTTTATTTTGGATCACAAAGGGTGTAGTGTAGTACAAATAATCTATTGATATGAAGGTTAGAAGACTCAGACATGGCTTTCCCGTGAGTTTTTACCCATTTCACTTGTATCAGGATACATTTAGAATCGTATTATGGTTGAAAGTAGTTCCCTAGTTGTGATTGGGAGCACATACGAGTATGCATTTATAGTTTTTGTAATTTTTCTACCATTTCTATCTATCTTGCCATCTCTTCTTATTTATTTAGGCTTAGCTTTGAAATGTAGGTGATTTTGTGGAGAGAGAGTCTACAGTTGGTTCTTGATTATTGTGGATGTTGACACAACTAGATACTGGATAATTGTGGCACCTTATTTTATCCATTATTTCTTTCTTCTTATTTCCCTTTCCTTTTTTTGGGCTGAAGGATCATTATTTCTATATTCTACCTTCTCTCTCTCGTGTGTTTTAAATTGTTGAAAAGGTTGCTTGCTTGTGAATTTTGCAATACTGCATTGTTGCTGTTTTGGCATAGTAAGGAGCCGTAAGCTTAGAAACATATTTTGTGCATGTATCTTTTGTCAGCTACACGTCTTTAATCACGAGTTCAAGTGGGCCTTTTTAGTTTAGTACAAAGCATACTGATATTATGTTTATTCAGCTTATCTGTTAGAGCTTTGCTAGACTGAATTTTGACTCTGCAACTATTTTTTATTTTTGTGCTCATCATGACAAGGTCCTAGAAAAGGCGACAGTATTCTTAAGTTTATGTTGTAATTGTGTCATAAATTTCATGCATTGTTGCTTTTTCTCCTTTTTCTAAGTGTTATCAAAAATCTATGTTGTGGTGTTTGGGCTAGGATTCAGTTTTTTTTCTTTATAAGTTATGATTCAGTTCAGCTGTTCTTTCCCTATACTACTCATTTGAATCATGCAAAAGTAATAAGAAGAATCTAGAATGATGCTAAATTCACCTTAAACACGTGCAAAGAGATTATTGCAGTAAAATTTGAGTCATGGTCTAACTTTCACAATAGCTTGTGATAGAGCAGAGCAGAAGAGAACGACCCATGTAGCGTATTGAGTGGGGAGGTGTTTTATTTCTATCACACGACATTTTCATTTTATATGGAAATAGAAGGGAAATTGAGGATTGTCTATGATCTTGCCGTTCTTTGTTAATCTCTTCTCAGAAATATTCTTCATGGTAGAGAATTACTGGGATGCTGAATATTGAGAATGAATTGTGAAAGAATAAGTTGCACAAGTGTCATTGGTCAAGTAAACATCATCAAAGCATACATTTGTGTATCTTGACACCATTGCCAAATTTGTTTTGTTACTCCTACCTTATGGGCTAAAGTGTTTCAACGTCTAGCATTGCAATTGCTGCATTGTTTCTTGATGCTCTTTTCCACAGGATTAGTTGACCGAAGTTTTTGGTATAATTTGTTGTGACGAACCATATGGGTACCTCGTTAATCTTCTGTTCACAAGATTTGAAACTGATAAATTTGGATCAGGAATCAGATAGAGGTATGCTTTAAAAGCATAAGCATGTGTGTTATAATGCCTTTTTCGACTTGGAGGTTAGTTTGTCATTTATTTTAGTTATTGACGACATATTAAAAGACCATCTTTATTTTTATAAGATCATTCTATTACTACGTAATTTGATGAATTAGAGCACCATTGATCCCTTGAGTGCTGAATTCTGCTGTGGCTATTTTTTCTTTAACATGTTACGGTTTTCCCAGGCGTCAACAGGAGGCGGAATTTAAACTAATAGAAGAAGAAACTGCAAAGAGAGTAGCAGAAGCAATTCGGAAGAAAGTTGAAGAGAGTTTGAATACTGAGGAGATCAAGCTTGAAAGAGAAAAGCTTCTAGAGGAAGGTAGGAAGAAACTTGTTGCTGAGGTAGCCGTAGAACTTGAAAAAGAAAAGCAAGCAGCTGTCATAGAGGCACGACAGAAAGAGGCAAGTATCTATCATATTGTTGACTTTGACTGCTGTTGTTGGACTGATGGATTTGGAGCTATAAACTTCAAATCTATTTTCAGATCCTTAAAATTAGTACTATGCTTTCAACCAAATTGATGGATGTGAAATCCTTCATCCAAATCCTTTCTCAATTCCAAACCCTTCAACCGCAAATGAAGCCTCAAGTTTTATTTGAATTGAGAGATTTTGAACCAAGTATTTTAAATTCATAATACAAATCCATATCACTTCGTTTGGATCATATATTTCCAATACTTTTCAAATCCTTAAGAAACTTGTTAAATGTTAATATTATTCTTGTGGTGGTGGATTTGAAATCCACTCATATTAGAGTCAACTGGATTCTTTACTCCAAATCCTTAGATCCAAATGCACTCAATGAATTGAAGATTTGATGGTCTAAAAGCAGGTTCTTTGTTATTATAACTATGCTCTCACCTTATTGTCCTCTAGCACTTTTAAGTATGGTGATTTGCCAATCATAACTCATGAGAGGTGGTCATATGATGGTTCTTATGATCCATTTGGGTGCGTTTCATAGTTGTGTTTGTGTTCGATTAGTGCTTGGACATAGTTTACTGGTAAGTGCACTATGATTAACTCTCAAATATGCACAACAGGAACAAGCAAGAAGAGAGAAAGAAGAGCTGGAAAGAATGCTGGAAGAGAATCGAAGGAAGGTTGAAGAAGCTCAAAGAAGAGAAGCTTTAGAACAAGAAAGACGTGAAGAGGAACGCTATAGAGAATTGGAAGAGCTTCAGAGACAGAAAGAAGAGGCTTTGCGAAGGAAAAAACAGCAAGAAGAGGAAGAACGAGCAAAACAGATGAAGTTGTTGGGCAAGAATAAATCCAGGCCTAAGGTATCATTTGCCCTAAGTCTGAAATGATAAATAACATTATTATCTGATCCTGTTTTATTTTACTTGTGTATTGGTGCGATTGTTTGTAGTAATTTGAAAGGAGTATTCAGTCCAGACCTTCATAAAGGCAATATAATTCATGACTTATTTGTTTTTAGTCTTCTTTCATTATTTTTGTCAGTATTTTTGCATATTGCAAGCGTGCAGTTTTTAGGCTAATCACAACTCACACGTTTCACGACACAATCACAGCACTGTTTTATCGTTATCTTAGGTTAACTTAACTTAATATTTTAGGGTGTACTAATAAATAAGAGAATATTTTCTGCATGAAATGATACAATTTGTTATTAAGAAAAATGGAAATCATAGAATTTGTGTTTTTATCTTTTGCTCATTTTTATTTGCCTTGCCGTTTTTATTTACTAAAAATCCGAGAACCAGTTATTCAATCCACGAATGGAACTTTTGTATCATTTTGTGTTTGATATTCTGAGATTATCACTTTTCAGAAGCTATATTGGTAGGTTTTGCACTGATTTTACGAGCATGGATTGCTGTAACTGAGTTGGGATAGAAATATGGGATCTTGTGGAAGGGTTTGGCCAATTTCGCAGTTTTGTGAAACTAGGCCAATTTTATTTGTGTGATTCATGTTGACTCCAACTAATATATTTAAATTTTATATATATAAAAAAAAATTTGATGCAACACCTATCACTCATTTTTATCCAATAAAATTATTAATTTCACACCTATTATCTTACTTTCTTTTCTCCAACCCCAAAATTCAAATTCAGTTTAAATTATATCTCATTGTTTAAAAAATACTACGTTCAAGCTTGATATTAATGATATTTCAAAACTTTTGATGAAATTATTTATTATTAAAATTAAAATTAAGTGAAATCGAGTCAAGACGGAATTTTAGTGGAGATATATGATTTTATCGATTCGAAGATTATGGTGTGTCATTTTTGGTGGGGAATCAGGAAATAATTCATTGGTGCATGGTGGTGGTTGACGTTTTTAGTCTAGTTAGGGGTGTTCGCGGTGCGGTCTATTGCGGTTTTATACTCGCCCAAATCCGACCCATTATTTGCGGGTTTTTAATACTTTAGACCAAACCCAACCCAATAAGTCTAGAGATTGCACTTTGCGGTCCCTTCGGGTTGGGGCGGGTTGGGGCGGGTTTTGCGGTCTTAGCTTTTCCTATTTTAATGAAGTTTTTTTTTTTTTTTTTTGTTTGGAGACTTTACTTTAATTTATTATCACTTACTATTTCGTTATTGTTCTTTTATCTAAGAATAAAATTCTGGAATGTTTCATAATCATATGAACAATACTAATTTTTCATAATTTTTAGCTTTAATCTGTTAACATATTTAAAGTCTACATTCGCTATATAAAAAATTAATAATTATTACTCGAATACAAAACCAAACAAGACTTTTTCAAACAATAAAGAAAAATAGAAAATATTTCAATTATTAAAGTTGATATTGCTGGTTGTCAATCGATAAACTTTAACTTGGATTGTTAATAAATTGTGTCGAGTAATTTTAGGGGACAAATTAGGCTTTGGGGTTGAGACAGTAAATTAAAAGTATGTATGTGCTTACATTATATTAAATAATAAAACACAATTTGTTATTTTATATACATGCGGTTGGGTGCGGTTTATGCGATTTTTTAAAGTATAAACCCAAACCCGATCATAATTTGCGGGTTTTTTTTCACGAAGCCCAAGACCAACCCATTCATCGTTCAACCCGCGAGTTGCGGTCGGTTTGGGTTGGGGCGATCGGTTAGGGCGGTTAGACGATTTTATTGAACACCCCTAAGTCTAGTGACCTTAAGACTCCCAAAGGCCCAAACTTAATCTTATCCATTTCCATGTTAATAAGCGGTTCAACGGTGATCTAGAGGAATAGATGGAAAAAGGATATCCATCACCCACACTCGTAAAATTGCAGTTTCATAGTTGGAAATTCTTACCCATTGGTCGAACTCAAAGTAGTTACATGATAAGCGAGATATATTTATTTGGAATTTGGTGAAACTTCTATGAGAATTGTCAATAACAAAGCAAGTGTAATATGTACTTGTTTGGTGGTTAAATGAGTTTGACCAAACTAGGGCTGGATAATAGTTTTCCTATTTTGCCCCTAAGATATCTACTCCATCCGTTAATTTTTGACACGGAATTTTAGGTAAAAGTTGAAAATGTTAAAATTTTAGGCTTCTTTGTACATTCGTGCTCTTAAAACTAGTGGTATCAAATCAATACTTTGTGAAAGAGTATTTTTGAGAAAATAATTTTACATTGGAAAATGAAGTATTGTTTTGACTTTTGAGACATCCAAAAAAAATATATGAGAAAAATAAAAGGACGGAAAGAATACTATTTACATCCTTCTTTATAAAGAGAAAGCTTGTTTTGAATTCACAAAACTTAAGAGGTTTAATTGAATTAACAATAAACAATAACCCTACTTTCCAGAAAAGGAGAAAAAAACAATATCCTTACCATCCATATTTGAATAAATCTGTAAGTATAGTAGTCCCGAAAAATTATAGTCCAAGTTTAGCTTAATTAAACTCATCCAACCACTAAACAAGTGTATTTATAGCCCCCCACCCACCCACACATTTATGCACACCAAGCTATACAAGTTTTTTCTAATTAGAAAAAGAAAAGTATACATGCAAAAGATGACACCCATCATTAAGGTATGATTGCATGACGTGGGACCACAACCGACGTTGTTCAAATTTATCTACGTGTCTTGTCTCCTCTCATCTGGGTCCCACACCTCTCAGGATAACGGAGACTAGAGTTTGTTGGTGTGGTACTAACTCGCATTTAATCCTCCCGCTTTCCTTCATCTTGGTCGTTCAAATCATTTGATTAATCTGAGACGTTAATCTCGTGAGACTGAGGATCAATCCGAATTGACTTTGACTAGCTTTTTACCGAAACGCAATAATTACTAATGTGTATTGTGATCCGATAATCAGATGCTCAAAATAGGGCGTGACTACACATCCTCGTTGTGTTTAGTTTCCAAATATGTATTTGGTATACACGCGCTATGGTCGAGCGTGGTGTTGATATGACGCGAAATAGGAGAATCAATGAGTGGTTTACTTGTTATTCGGGTAAATGGGTTTTGTATTCCGGATCCTCCAGTGCTGCTGACAACTTGAAATTAACGGGTATCAAGTGGAGCCTTATGTGTGTAAGTATATTATACATTTATCGTAACATGAGTGTAATTTGCTCCCTAAAAAAATACATAAATGTAATTTGCAATTTTGAGTTTAGATGAGTAATTAACAAAAATGGCATTTTCAATTTCCAACTTAAGCATTATTTCATTTCTCTTCGTCCATGACTAAAGTTCCTTAGTTTGACGGATCGCCATTGTTATTTTGTACATGTAAACTGTTTTAATAATAACATGAAAGAACACTAAATGCTAATATTTAGAATTTTAATGATATCATAACTGTCAAAAACAGATTCTCAAACACAAAAAAAAAAAAAAAAAAAAAAAAGAAAAGATTGTCACAAAAATCTAGCTATAGATATTTCGTTGAGAATGCACCACATATTCTAATGTGTGGCTGAACTTAATTATTCCTAATTTTATTTGTATTTGATATCTGACATTTTCATGCTTATGCTATTGTGATGTTAATTAAGTATCCTAGAAATTCTCCAAAAAAAGTTGATTCTGTTTTTGTTATATATAGAAGGCCAACTATTTCCTATTTATGGTAATTTGCCTTAAATTATTTTTTGTTTAAAATGAATTATGTTTCACAAGAGGAATTTTAGTAACATGAGTCTTTGTTAGTTACATGGATTAAAGTTTCATTTTTTTTTATATGTTTTAGTCAGCTAAATATTTAAAAAATTTCAAAAATACTAATTTTTGTTTAGAGATTGAACACAAACAAATATTTTAGGAATTACATCTTCTTTTTATTTATACTAATTTAAAAACAATTTTTTTTTTATATATTTTCAACGAAAACAGTAGAAATTTTGATCCGTTCAATGGTTAAAGTACGTTGCACATGTCAAAGACAACTATAATCCCTAGTCACCAATAAACTAAAATTTTGGCACCTTAAGAATACTTACTTTATTGTTCATTTTGATTAACTCACTGAAGTAGGAATGGAGTACACTCTTTAATAAGGATCCTAAGAAATGGGGAACTTGGTATTTTTTTTTTTTTTTTGGTTTTCGATGTTTTAATTCATTTCGAGGCATGTTAGATAAATTAATTGAGAACCATTTCTAATAAGGATTAAACATGAGTTCGCTATAGTAATAGTATGTAACATAAGAGTGCTTTCTTTAACTGACATATATACAATTTTGTTTTATTTTTCATTTATTTAAATTTACCTTGTTAAAAATCATGAAATAAAATAACACATGACATTATTATAATAATATAACTCAAAGTGTTGGGTCAAGTGGAAGTGACGTGCGACCCCCAGAGCCGAGACTCAAGTTCGAATCTTACTGGAGACACCATGCTGGGAAGGACCTAGCTACTATACCATTTGCACTATTCGGTCCGAACTGTAAATACACATTCTAGTAGATAAAAAAAAATTATATTAATATATATACTCATGGATCAAAATTTTAATTTTTTTTGTTGAAATATGAAAATATTTTTATTTTGAATCAATGAAAACGAGTATAAAGTATGACTCTAGCTCTTATTTTTCTTAATTAATTGATTTTTTCAATATTAAAAATACATTGAAGTTGAAATATTAATCCATAATTGACAGCTAAATTTCCTTAGAAAGTTACACGTTACGAAGTTTGTCATTAAGTGAGGTATCCCAACCCCCAACCCCATTAATTTCCCTCAGTCTTCCTCCTATAAATCAGCAAGTTTTCTGAACTAGGGTTTTCACTTTCATGAGGGAAACCACTCCCCCCCCTAAAGTGAGAATTAAGAACTAGCAGGCAGTTAGATTACATATATATGTAATGGAGATGAAGCGTTTAATTTGTGGGGGATGTTGGCTGGCTCGACGCAATATCACATTTTGATATATATTAATTCATGTGATCAATATTGCTTCGGACCAGGCTTCATTCCTCTCAAATCCGTTCATCGATCAATCGATCGCTCGCTTATATATGTATACAACCCAAATTTCCGTTCATCTTCTCTTTAATTAATTTGCTGTACGTGTGTGGCCTTATATTTTTTATCAAGCTGATAGATCTCCAGTGCTAATAATATTCTTCTTCATCAATTTAATTTTCCCTTTTTTTTTTTTTTTAATTTGGATTCAGTAGTTTTGGACATGCATCATGTAATTCTGGGCCGGGCGGGCTTGGGTACTTGAAACAGTTAATTTGAGCCAGCTGGTTGCAGCACTAGTACTGGTAGTGGTACTGTAGCTAGCTATGCAAACAAACATCTGATCCCATTAATGTTTTGTTTGTTCAGCTTTTCCTTTTCATCACTTAAAATTTTAATTTGCTTATAATTTTTCTTTCTCTCTCACATACAAATGATCGATAGTGACACCCACCAAACACGGTTGGTCGTTCAGTCAAATGAAATGATTACCATATCATCATGCATCAATTATAGAGTTAGTTAGTTAGTTTTTAATTTAAACTGTCAAGGATATCAGATCCACTGTTTTTGTTTCGAAACAATTTGCAATGTAAAAGGCAAAATTTCATTTCTATACCACATAATTTGGTAAATTTCACTTTTCAAACCAACCTCGTCAAAAACGTACAAAATCTTTATTAACGTTACAAAAAAATTCTGAAAAATGTGGAGAAATTAATAGGGTCGTACTCGCGATTTGAAATTTATAAGAAAAAGGATTTCGCTATTTAGATTTTCAAATGCAAAAATTGAACGATTCACTCAACAAAATCTGGAATTTATTTTGTGTATGTGATCGCGGTGAAGAGATGAACAAAACTCCTCTCCATTTTCGGCAAACAACTACAGGAGGACGGTGATCGTGCGTGAAGAAGAAGGCAGGGTCACATCACAAATGTGCCAAAAGGTAGGGGTCAATCAGAATAATCGTCAAAGTTTAATAATTCTCATTAATCTTAATATTATACAAAAAATATTAATATTTTAAATTTTTATGGCCACATGGCAATCCCATTAATAAAACTAATGGAAATATCACTTTTGTAACCTATGTTAGGATTTCGAATTTTTTGCGAGTTTGGTATAGTCAATATCTATTGTATGAAAAATAAATTTTTGTCAATGTACAATTACCAAAACTTAATAAGATACATATATGCAAAGATTTATTATTTTTAGTTTTATGTTTATTTTTAAATCTAGGTAATCAAGAATTAATGCAGTCGTCTAATTGATTAATCTTTTTTGAAAATGATTACTTAAAAATCAGATCACAAGTTTAAGTGGAAAGTTTGCCTGGATCTGGTCAATATTTTGATTGAATAAAATACTAGTATGAGTAACTAAGAATCCTATGGGTGACGTACCATTGTTTTTATATACTCCCTTCCTCCCATATTTTTTCTTCCTTTAGGTTTGGCACAGAGTTTTAAACAATTTGTTAAAAAAGTAAATTTTTGTTATTCTTTGAGAAAGAAAATGAGTTATATTTTGGGACATCGATCCCAAAAAGGAAATAAGAGCAAAAACAATATATGGGACGGAAGAAATATTTTACTAACACTTAATAGTACTCCGTACTATAGACTAGGGCTTTGAGAAAACCAATCACATTGTTAGGTAAAAATAATATCTCTCTCTTTTTTTTTTCTTTTTTTTTAGGGTAAACAAAATCTCTAGGGCTGATTTTTTGGTTTTGGCATTTAGTAATAAATTAAGAAAATTAACGAGAACCCATAAAAGAGACTTTTACGCGAATCCAGAATATCTTCAATACTATAAGACTTGCCATATATATCAAGTTATATCCAATTAATTAAGGAGTGTTTATACATAATTTCTTATTAAAAACATTCTTTTGAGACATAAATTAGACCACAAACACATTAATTAGATTATTTGAACTAATCAATATTGGTCACCGCACAAACAGTGGTTAGAGTTTCAAATTATGATTAATTAAAGTAGTATATATATCGAATAAATTAAAAGTAGATGTATATCATGTTTAAGAATAAATTGCAATTTCTATAACTTTAGCTCCACTGGTACCCAATTATATTCCGTTAGAGAGAGTGAGAGTGACTAGCTAGTTCTTAATTAATTTGTTTACTTAATATATTTTTTTGTAGAAAAATTCACTTAATATATATACATGCCATTTGCAAATCTATAATAATAAGATCTTAAACTATACACATATATATATATACACATTTTTAGTTATACAATATACACATACTCGATCTTGTGCATATAATTAAATTAAATACATGCATTATATTATACATTGTAAAATTTACACACATACCCATATATGCTTTTGTGTGTCTGTACATGCATATTACACACCCTCTCTCACATGTACACCTAATGAATTATTTACTAATTGAATGAAAGAATCAACCTCATGCGTGGAAAAATACAAAAGGATCATTACATATATGTAAGTGTGGTTGATATAAGGGCAGAGCCAAACAAACAAGCTGAAAAAGAAAAATGAGTGCAGTTAATTAACAATAAATGAATGAAAGGGACAATTTCTGTGAATTGGAAACGTAACCGATGAATTTAATGAAAGTTTTGGTGGGGATATGAATTTAAGGCATTTAATTTACACACTGAACACTATGACATGCATACTGTATTAATTTTGAAGCATCTCTATTTATTGAGAAAAAAAAAAAAGATTAATTCCCTGCATTGTGGTTAAGTTAGAAATAATTCGTTGTGCCTAATTAATGTGCATTTACCATTATTGGATGTGTAATCTATGTTTGGCTCGTATTTCGTTTAAATGAATGGAATTTGGCTATACTTTAATGGATTTCAACTTGTTTAATTCTAAAAAAAAATAAAAAAAATAAAGATGGAGTTCAACTTGAGTTTTCATAGTTTAAAACTTTAAATGGTACACTAGATGTACAACATGTAAAGGGTGTAATTTAAAATATATAATCTAAATTTACACTAACAGTAATTTTACTGGATTATAGCAACCAAAAATAAAATAATTAAGAAAGTAATATTTAATTTACTTGATCTGGGAGCTAAATAATATAACAATTCCGTGTAATTTAAAATTTATCCTAATAGTAATTTTATTGGATTATAGCAACCAAAAATAAAATAAGAAAGTAATATTTACTTGAATTGGAAACTAATTAATATAACAATTGAGATTCTATATATTACTAAGACTAAAGCTTTCAATTAACAATGTTCTTGAGATAATATTTACGAGAGACAACTACTAAAGTTCACACAGTTATATACTTGATACGTAGTCTCCCTAGATATATCAGTATGTTGTTTGTTATTTGCATTAATAACAACAAACTACCATGAACCAAAAGAAATAGCAAAATTTCAATAGAAATAGAAATATAACGAAGAAAAGAAGAGAAGATAATATATTCCGAATTATTGGCCCGACAATTGGATGTAGAAGTAGCCATATTATGTCTTCTAATTATAGACGAATTATAAAAAAGGGGCATATTGTATGGATTGGACTCATTTCAGTCCAAACAGCGTGACATTACATTTAAATTTAAAAATGTACAATCCAAATAGATGCGGATCAAAACGAGCGGCTACAAGATTTCACATTAATAAAATTTCTCTACAAATTAATATCCTTTGAAGCGCAAGATCCATATCATGATCGTGTCATGTCAATCAAACATACAACGGGCCTGTGTGATCTTCCTTTTCTAAAGTCTCATAAGAAATGGATGTAGGCCAGGCCAGGTGCTTTTGCCGGGATAAATATGATTTTAGGGTGTATTTCGTTTTGTTAAAAGATTATGGGGTTGTGAGCTATAAATGTAATTATGTAATTGAGCCAAATTGTCACCATTTCAAGATACTGTCAACCTTATCTCAATTTGGAGTTCTCTCACAATTCAACCCGTATTTGCATTCCCCACAACCCGACCCATAAAAAAAATGGCCCCACCTCCACCATTTTTCAACTTCTACTGGTACAGAAATGTACGACGACGCTCGAAGCGACTCCAAAGATGTTTCCAAGCATTTTTCAAAAAATCTTTCAATTTCGCACAAGACTAGACAATATGCAATTATTGACATACAACATTCTTCAGCTGGCATCTGCTCTTTCGAGGTTTATTTAGCTCGATTCTTTCATTTTCATTTTCATTTAGTTATCAAATGTACTCAATGTTTGTGATATTCTTATCTTTTAGTAAATGGGCGTCGATCTGGGTGTTTTGTGGATTGAAAAGGTATTGTAAACCTAATTTGAACTGAATTTTTGCTAGAATTTCTTAATTTTCCTCATTAAATTGAATTAAGCTCTGAACTTAGTGCGTGAACTAATTGGGATTTTGTGATGTGATAAGATAATGTAGTCCTTTCTGTTGAAATTTTGTATATTTCTATACATTTTTTTGAAGTATCAGTAAATTTTCCTTTCATGTTTTGTGTGTGTTGATGGTACGGCCATCACATGGAACACCTTATTCATATGCTCTGTTATGGAATGACAATTTTGCTTCCCTCTTGGCTTGGATTAGTCACTACAAAGTAGCGGACTCAGGTTCGAATCCCTGTTGGGAGAGGTTCCCACTTTATGTGTCCGACGCCCCTCGAAAGGGATTAAAGCCTTGGGAAACCAAAAAAAAAAAAAATATATATATATATATATATATATATATAACTGCAACGTTTTTTGTAGAAGATTGTTATATTAATTTACCCCATTCCCATTCTGGCGTTTGAGATAATAATAGGGGTTAAAAAGGTTAATTATGAGTCCTCATACTCGGTTTATCAAGATTGATAGAATGTCAGAAGTCAGTTTATTGGTGTTTATCAAATTTGGAATATTTGTCATCAAGCTTAAACTAGTGCCTTTCCCCCTTAACCTTTTGTCTGGAGGCCAGCTTAGTAAATTCCACTAATGGTTGGTGTTCATTGATTCCAGAAAAGGGCAATAGTCTTAGTTATTGTAAGAACTTTATAATTTTTACTATGCAAATCTTTATTACAATTAGCATTTTTGTTTTTCCTTTCAAATATGCACGATGACACAATAGTTTAAGATTATTGCATATGCCATTCAAGCTACTGATAACATCAGTTTATGGAAGCATACGACTTTTTGTAAAAATTACGTCACAATAGTCGTGTTGAAGAAATAATTTGTGCTGCCTTTCATTCACTTGTAAGATATAAATACACTGTATTGGCATGCTCTTTGTTTCTGATCTTGCAAAACATTTTTTGGTTCAGTAAGCATGTTTTTAGTATGGAATTTTGGTGAAAGTGATTAGTAATTGCTCACTTCTTATATAGCGTTCATGGAAAATGAAATCTTACATTAGAATTTTATAAAGACATGCATAGACCTTGCACTAGTGATCAGCAACATCTGGGATTTGAATTGGGTTCAAATGTATTATATCTGACCATGCATTTCTCATATATTTGGATGAAGTTCTGAAATGCATTCCCACACTGCACTGTTGCATTTAAGGCCACTGCCAAACCTATATGCCACACTCTTTCTCCCTTTTCACCCTTCCCTTTAGTCATGAATATTGCATATTATCATCTTGTTAGCATGCACTTTGGCTTCTTTGCTAAATTTGCTTGAATTAAGCAGATATGTGGTGTCCATGTGACTTTTGTTTGAAATTAGAATTGGAGAAATGAGCCTGCAACGTTCATAGCAGTGAATTTTTGCTTGTTTGTTTCAAAACAATACGAGGAATATTACTTCAATTTCTGTACATTTGCACTTGCTTCTCTCTTGATCAATTTGGTGGCTTGAGCTTGTAGGCAGTTATTATACAAGCATGTAAAAAACTAAGTCCCACAATAATTTAGGTTGATAATCAGTATCTGAAACACTGATTTCAAGTTTCTAACGATTATGCAGTTAAGCTATGAGGGGATTTTGATTGCTTAGGAAATGTGTGAAGAGTGTGATGAGATGATGAGTTTCTTGACGTTTATATGGTCATTAAAGAATAATAATTCTCAACAATCTTTACTTTAGCCCTATTGATCAATTCATTAATCAGTTATTTTAGATCCTCGTTGCATCCACCCTCTTAAAATATCTCCACAAACTGCATTCTCTCTCCATTAGTTTAATGGTTTTCCCAAAGTACCCTTTGTCAACTAGGGGTTCCTGTGTAATGTCTCTAATAACACGGGCGGTGTTTTTGTTATACCCATTAGTTTTTTTTAAAAGTAAAATAATATTTTTCAAAATTTAATAAAATAAATTTAATGTTTGGCTTATACAATTATATCCACTTGAAAAAATAAATTGGGTGTAAATAGTAATACATACCTACTTGAAATTCGCAATAAATAAAATAAAAACACTTTCCATTAGTTTTGATTAATGGTTGTGAAGATGAGAAGGTGTTTAAGTAATTTCACAAACGGGGGGTTTCCTGTAATTTGTCCTAAACCCTTGGGTTATTGATGTAAACTATCCTAAAAGACTCATTTGAGTTTTGTTCACTATACAGTAATATAAACGAAGTTTGACCGATATCATTTGAATGATGCTTTTGAAATTCGATTCCAGTTCAACTCAATAACTAGAAGAGCCTGCCCCAGCCATTTCTTTTAATATATTTTCCTTCTTTTTTACGTAACAAGTTTTTGATGGCTTAAGAAGTTGTTAAGCACCTTGGCCTGAGAAGTTCCAGCGGTGCACTCTCATACTGGTGGCTATTGTAATCCTGATTCCCACTAGTTTGATGGCTAGATATGAATTCTTCCGACCGTTGTATTTCTACGACAGGTAACTGGTCATCTATTAAATGGACCTGGAGGGTTTTATATACTAATTTCTGGTCCTTTGGATAATTTTTTGTTCAGTGTTCAGAAATATTTGGCTGTTTCTTTTAAAAATGAAGCAGTAATTAAGGATGGAATCTTAGTGAACATGATTAGTAATGGCTCACTTCAGATATAGCGTTAGTAGAACATGAAATTTTATATGAGAATTATATAATGACATGCATCGACACCTTGCTCTAGTGATCAGCAACATCTGGGATTTGCATTGGGTACAAATGTATTTTATCTGACCATGCATTTCTCATATTTGGATCAAGTTCTGAAATGCATTCCCAAACTGCACTATTGCATTTAAAGCCACTGCCAAAACCTATTTGCCACACTCTGTCTCCCTTTTTTACCCTTCCTTTTGCTTCCAGATAGCCTAACTCATACCAAACAGAAGAAGATGAAGTGTTACCAAATCTATGAAGAGTCATCCTCGAAGCTTCTCCATCTTCTCTACTAAGCCTCAGCCTTTCTTGGACAGCGTCAATAACTGCCTTCCCTCCAGCATGTATGCAGAAATGCTCGAATGCCTTTTTGAAGTTTGGTATGTATATTTCTTTCTTTCTTGTAATCAGTGACCAGCCATATAGGAATTGTTCAGAAAACGGTAAAACATATGGTCCTAACTCTGTTATATTTGTTTTCAGCGCATTCGCCGCTACTCGTAAAATGGATCTTGATAGAGAAACTCCCACATATCCAGTATCATCACCTTTCTGGAAAACAGACTGGTAAGATTCATCATCTGATCCCATATGTGTTCTAATGAGATTTTGAAGTTTGTATTTTGATTTCAATTTATCGTTCTTCTTGTTTGATAACAAAACAGCCACTCCTCCCATTCGGAATAATGTGTTGGCTAAAAGCATGGACTTCACTTTACCGTCATAGCCACTTGAGGTCACTGCTTCCATGCTAAGAACCAGAGCTAGTGAGTTCTCATGGACTTTTAACAAGTCTTTTGCTAAACTGATGGCCACAAGTCCGGCACTGCATCCCATTCCACTAAGGCTAACACTTTTTACATTGCTTCTGAGTCCAAACTTGTTTATAATCATAGCTGTGATGGATGGTGTGGGGCAGAAGATGCTGCAATTTGATACAAGTATATCGATGTTTTTGGGATTTATTCTGTGTTTGTTGAGGAGGTCTTCTACTACCGTAAAAAGAATTGTTTCTGTTTCTTTTAAGGTAGAGCTTAAAGATTTATTAGGTGGGATTTGATGCAGTGAAAGAGGGAAACATGAGTCGGACCCAATGCATGATCTCTCAGCCACCTTGGCCTGGAAATCTACGGCTCCTCTCTCGTGATAACCACATATTTCCAAGTGTTCAATCAGTTTGGCAGTTGGGGCCCGTAGACTGGCAGGCGGTTGGTAGCAGCAGAAGTCTATTAGGTAAATGCAACGAGATCTTGAAAAAATGAAGTAAATGGTTAAGAGCAAGGTAGTGGCTGCAGCTAAGAGTTGTAAATAAGCCAAGGGAAAAGATTGAGTGATAATTTTTGTGTATTCACTAAGGCTGAGGTTTACCGAAGTGGACACCATTTCAGTAGCTTCTTTATGGCTTGGTGCACTTCTCAGGTTTGATTTACTCGTCATCTTCTTGTTATTTATTCCTCCTATCTTCAATTTGTTTGGTAAGTGCAATTCTTGTTTTAGTCATGAATATTGCATGGTGGGATCTTGTTAGCATGCACTTTGGTTTCTATGCTAAATTTACGTAAGGTGGGCAAAGGTGTGGTGTAATTGGAAGTTTCTACGACTACTCAATTAGAATTAAAAATATGTAAAATTTAATTAGTTTGTTTTGCTTGCTTTCATTTTTGTATATATATGCACATACTTGCCTTCTCTTGACCAGTTTGGTGGATTGGAAGCTTGTAAACTTTTATTGTGTAAAATATTTTGTCAATTACTACTTGGTAAATACCAAATTGAGTTTGGGAATGCTTGATTCCATGATAGTTTATGATTATTTGATTGTTTTCACTGTCCTTCCAACGTTATTAAACAAAAATAATACGTGTACACACGAGATTATGGGTTGGGCAAATTTTTTAATTAAGAAATAAATAATAATATCTTACTTGAGAGTATTAAATGAGGTTGGTCGAAATTACTACTGTCTACCTAAGTTGTTAATCTATTTTTCAAGTTTATATGTACAGGTTGGAATTAATAGAATACGCTTATTGACGGGATTGATCTTCTATTACAATTTGATTTCACGTTTTAATGTCACACGTGAAGATTTGTTAACAATTTGATACCGGAATGTGATAGATAATTCTTTGATTGACCTTGAATTTTTGGTGCAACCATCTTTGATTGGTTTGTCGACGTCAAATAATTTACCTATATTATTAGGAGTATAGCCATAAACAAAATCACAACGATTGTGCTGTCATCTATCATTTTGGCAAAGACAAGTAAAATACCAATCAAATGCTTCCACTTAAATTACAAACCACGTGGATCTGATAGTTGAGTAATTCATTTTAATTTTCTCGATATCATCATTTACTACTATTTAAGTGCATCCCAAAAACACTAGTAAGTCTCTTAATTCACTCCAATTCACTTCAAATTAACCTAAAACTAAATTTACATTATAAATTAATACATTCCATAAGATGGAGGTGAACTTGAATCCCCAAGCAGCTGACGCAACTGTATTCGATGGAGAAGGTGGGGCGTATTACGCATGGACGAGACCGGCGGCGCTTGTGCAGGGGAAGGTGGGCGCAGGGAAACTTGTGCTGCAGCCTCGTGGTTTCGCTCTGCCTCACTACGCAGATTCATCCAAAATTGGTTATGTTACTCAAGGTACGTACCTATGTATATATATATATATATATATATATATATATATATATATGAGAGAATTTCACTTTTCATACCATAATTCAACCTACTTTAGGGATTTGATACCACAATTTTTTTTACCGATACATTTGATACAATAACTCAAAACTACTTGTTAAAGTATATTTTAAAAATGAGAGATAATTATTTGAGTTGACTTCACAACATTTTGAACAACTTTATGTCTTGATCGAATATAGATTTGTATGTAAAGTTTTTATTCGAAATAACAAAATTAATATACCGTTGTAAATATATATACTTATTATTTTTTCCTCATTCAACGTAGATTCTTATAAGATGTCAAATGACTGACTAGTGTTGTTCAAATCTCATGAATTGTAATTTTATTGAAACAAACTTATTTCATCGATCAAATTTGAGTTGAAAAAAAGTCGAATTATTATTTATTAGTGATCTTTTACATTTTTTGGGTGGTTGGAAATAGGTGACATAACATTTGTATTAAGTTATAATTTTGAAAAAAAGTAATTATTGTAAGAGAGGAAACTTATTGGTCTGAAACATGAACAACAACGATTTTTTGTGGATTTCTTTTTTAAGGAAAAAAAAAGAAGATAAAAGACTAAAGGGTCGGATCCTAGTAGAAAATAGTAGCTAGAGTAATTCTTTATGTGAAATGTTTAGCGTATGAAGTATATATTTTGTCAACAGGTACATGTACTGTTGGGCTAATATTACCAAATAACTCGAAAGAAGAAGTTTTGGTAGTGAAAAAAGGAGAGGCTATAATGGTACCTATGGGTACTCCTTCATGGTGGTTCAACGGTGGTGATTCCGTCTTAACCATAGTATTCCTAGGCGAAACTAGCCAATCCTATACTCCTGGTCAATTCGACTACTACTTGCTAACCGGATCCATTGGACTCTTGAACGGTTTCTCATCAGAATTTATAAGTAAAATCTATAAAATAAATGAGTCTGATTCACAAAAGCTCGCAAAAAGCCAAACTAATCCATTGGTTGTTAAGCTTGACGGTAACATAGACATGCCTAATCAATCAAATTGCAATAAGTTAGGGAAATACGTCATTGATTTTAATGATGGAATGATCACTTCAGAGAATTTTTCTTTGATTGATAAAATTGGGATTAGTGCTAGTTATGTGAAAATTGAGCCTGATTCCGTGTTCGGGCCTTGTTATAGCACAGATGGTTCTTACCAAATAATTTATGTTATTAAAGGAAGTGGTAAGATTCAGATTGTTGGTTTTAGTGGTCAGCAAAATTTGGATGCAAAAGTGGAAGAAGGTGAGTTATTTGTTGTGCCAAAGTTTTTTGCTTTAGCCCTCATGGCAGATGGAGAAGGATTAATGGAGTTGTTTTCGGTCATCACATCTTCAAGGTATTATTATTATTATTATTTTGGAGAAATTAAAAATTGTATGTAGTCGATCCAATCATTTTTTTTTAAATGAATGATTTATCGTTTATTTCAACCATGAATTAATGGGACATTTTTCTTTCTAATACCTACATATATATAGGCCAGCTTTCGGACATTTGGCCGGGAACTTGTCTGCTGTATCTTCGTCAGTACTAGAGGCCTCATTGAATGTGGACACCCAGTTTGTCAAATTTTTCAAGTCCTTGGATTGAAGAACACGATCGACAAAAATAAAAACCCATTTGTATTAGTATTTCATCATGTGCACTGCACTGCTGTGCTGGACGATCGATAGAGAAGTATAACTGTATTATAATAAAACTGTACTCCCCCAATTAATTTTATTATGCCACATATATGCACATCTACAAGACTTTCTTTCGTATATATATCATACATACTAGTGTTTGTTGCCCAGTGCTGGCGTTATAATTGAATATATCCATGTAAGCTTAATTCCCGTGACATGTTTAACCGAGCATTGGATATATCCATGTAAGCGAAAGCATGTTTAACCCTAAGAAGAGCCGAACATGTCTAAACATGCTGATATACACATACCTACATCAATATAACATCTATATATATATAGTTGAAACTCGATTTTATGGGATAGTAAATTATAAGCACTATAGATGTGAAAATGGCTTATTGCAATGCTGAAGAGACTATAGGCCAGGCCAGCTTAAATAGCAAGTAGAGACTAAAGCAGAACAAATAGATCAGTCAGCATATTTAATTATGAGCAAATTCAAATGTACATATTTTATTCAAACAACAAATACCCTTTATCAAGACAAAGAATATTGTGATTAGTAATCAAGATTTTATAATCACTCTCAAACATAGGCCACACATAAGAATTCATCATATTCTGAAAATGATGAACAAAAGCATCTAGGTGACTTAATGCCTTAAAAAAAATCGCTAGAAAGTACAGAAACTGCAATAGCTCGATCACTATCAAATACTTGAAAAGAGAAATACGAACCTCAACATCCACAACCAAGGCCATCACACATCGGAATTACTAATCTTAATGAGCAGTCTGCTTAGGAAAGGCAAGGCAAATTCCTCCACCTGAAAGCCAATGAAGCTCAACCGATTGCCCAAAATCTACTCTGTAGTTGCCGAAATTAAATAGGCAAAGAAACTTCCCTAACCTAAAATCCAATAAAAATCAAGCCAATCCCCAAATTCCATCCAGAGCTGGCGAAAGTTAATAACGGGGCAAATGAATTTCTTAAGGCACCCACATATACAGGGGCGGACCTAGACAGCTTTGGTTGGGGCGGCGATATTTATTTAAATAGCACTCGATATTTTTCAATTACTGTGATAAAATGACAACTAATTGAAAATAAGTAATACTGTATATTTATCTAATAAAATGTGAAAAAATATATGAATAATTTTTTAAAGAGTCCCATTCAACAAATGGCTCAAAATATTGAGTAATCTTAAAACACATAAATATTTTTACAACATAAATTCAATTCTGTAAAAAACAAATGATATAAAAAGTATCAAAATTAATATGAAAACTTATTTTTCTTTATTGTAGTGCATTTTATAAAATCAAATATTTACGTTAATTTTAGTACATATCACCATATTACTGTTATATATTGATCCATATATTTATAATCTAGAAGAAAGAAAGAAAAATAGCTTATAAATTATAACTAATCAATATAGTTTATATTTAATATAGAAGAAAGATTTATATATAGCTTGGCCTATATTTAATATAGAAGAAAGATTGATATATAAGTCATAACTTAAAATAATGAAAACTGAAGTCCAGCCCCTGCACATATATAAACAACGAATAAGAAAAAGAAAATCTAACACAACATTGGAAAAAGCCAAACACACAACGCATAAGCGTTAAAACACCAAATTTAAACATAAAAAATACACCTTGTTATATCTGGAATGCAATAAACACCGAAAAATAAAAAAGGATAATTATTTAAGTGCAACAATGAGCATAGAAATTAATAATTTGATTGATTATCTGATAATTGCAGTTATCATTTCTTAAGAGCAAGTCCATTATGGTTCTCCACAACATGAAAAGAAATATCGGATATACAGCAAAAAACATTACAATTCCTTGGTCAAATGAGTGACTGCACGGAAGGAGTTAACTTACAATTAACAATTACTAAATTCTATAAGTCCATAAACTCAGAACTTGCATCTTCAAACATGAGCTATAAATTCCTCCTGCGATATTTTAGAATTGTTAGTGATTAGACACTTCCATGTACTAAATCCTTCTCATGTTCAATCCATTACAATCCAAGAAGAGAATCAGAAACACAGAGGAATCCTCCAAATCAAAATAAACCCTTTAGCATCACCAAAAATAAACTAAACATACGAGTGAATTAAAAAGAAAGGAAACCAATACTAACCTGAGAATACAAGCAACAGGAACAAACCTGCAAATGAAAAGAAAGGCATTATTATGATCAGAAACAATCTAAATATATGAATCAATAAAGAAGAAAGGTAAATTAAACCAACCTGAGAACACAGAAAAGCAGAATAAACCAACAAAATAAGAAAACAAAAAAAATGGAATATTAAAACATATAGAAATAAAAATAACCCAAAACACAAGATTGAAATAAAAAGCCTACCAAAGAGCAAAATCCACTAGAAAACAAGAACAAGCACAGGCAAATATGACCAACTGAAATTTTGTGGATATTAAGAGAAGTAAACCTCCATATGCAAATGAGAGTTCCATAGCAGGAGAAACTATTTGACAGGGGCAAATTAGGAAAGCAAAGGAGCATAGCAGCAATGATAACACCGGAACTAATCTGTGTATTGTACTGTTCTCCTTTTATTCTTCTTTTGGACTTTCTCTGATACCCAGATTCCCAGAAACGGTAACTCCTTTCCACTTTCACTACCCACCAAAAATTCTCCCATTTTCATAACGAATTCTGATGGAATAATATATAGTTGTAGGACTTGGGAAATTGGTTCTACGATCCATACAAGTCATTGGGATATCTCTTCAGAAGTCAGAGTATTTCCTTTCTTCCTCCAAACCAATTTTTCTTCCCTTTTCTCATCAGACTTTGAGGTGAGTTAATGGTGGACTTTAAGGATTTATTTGATAGAGTGAATAAATATGATTGAGTAAAACAAAAATATAAGGCGGTAAAAATTGAGGATATATAACATCGGGGAAATTGGAGAAACCCTCGTGGACGCAGGAGGAAGGAACATGAACAAAGTAGAGAGGAGAAATGAAGCAGCTGGACGGAGGAGATGACACAGGCAGGTCGATGGTGTCGGAGCTTTGCTGGGAGAATATTTTTTTTTTTTTTTTGATATATTAGCAGAGACAATTCACTAACCAGAAAATGGGAGAAGCAAAACCCAAATATTAAACGGGCCCCACAGTGAAAGGCCGACAACAAAAATAGCAGCCCAAATTAAAGCAAAAACAAATTCAACCCAAGCACAAATTTCAAGACTACACCGTTGAAACAATAAAAGGGCCATAATTAATTGAAAACAAAAATGAAATTTACTGTTCATAAATCCACACTACTTATTACTCCCTCCGTTTCATTTTAGATGTCGTTTAAGGTTGTTTCACAAGGATTAAGAAATTATTTAATGCTCTAGATTTTAGAAAAATTAAAGGATAGTTGGACAAAATTACGCTTGAAAAAGATGAGTAAAAAGACTCTTCATCTCTTCACTCATAATAAATGCATGGTTATTTGTTTTGAAAATTGGGAGATATTAAGTATAGTACTTAGGATTAAATAAGGGTAAAAATGTCAAATTGCATTTAAATCTATCTTGAAATTATAAAGTGACATGTATTGTGGAATTTTTTTCTTTCTCTAAAGTGACATGTAAAATGAAACGGAGAGAGTAGTTATTAGTATTAATTAATATATGCCTTTCTTTCTGAACCAGTCTATCAAATTAAGACCAGTTGTTTTCAGTGTGACAAGATTAATTATGATAAGTATTTTTTGGCAGTATTCTCCAAAAACAGTCTAGTTTTTGGCTTGGCAGCAGTCTACAACGCAGAAGCATACACGCATCTTGAAGCCATTTTATTTTAATGCTCTAGGTTTTTGGTAATGTACTCGGATAGTGAAAAAAGGTTATTAGTAATTAATTCGCATTTTCCATACAAAAATTACTATAAATAATTCATAGCATAGATGTCTTTATTTCCATATATGAATGAAAATATACGGTTATATAAGATCAACATGTCAAGTCTAGTGGAAGTCACAAGCCGTCCAAAATGTTAATTTTCGTCAGGAGAATATCCAATATATCCATTTATAAATCCCCTTAAAAAAATTATATTTAGTTGATAGAAAGTCATGTATTAAAATAAAACGTATATGATAATAAATGTTTATTTGTGTCAGTGAGAGCCGCATTTAAACGTGCATTTGTTAGTATAAGTATGAGAGAATTTCACTTTTGATACCATAACTCAACCTACTTTAGGGATTTGATATCACAATTTTTTCTCCCGACACATTTGATACCATAACTCAAACAACTTGACACATTTGATACTTCCGTCAAATTGGAAACGGAATTGTCACGTGATTGTCACGTGGCCGTTAAAACTTTGCACATTTGATACCATAACTTATGTTGACTGATAATTTTACCCCATAACATTTCAGGTTACCAAAAAAGCCCCACATTTCTAAATTTAGTGACGATTTTAGTCCACGTTGTTGCAAAATTTCCAAATTGACTCGAATAAGACCACGTGCTGACCAATTTAGAACTTTACACATTTGATACCATTATTTATGTTGACTGATAATTTTACCCCACAACATTTCAGGTTACCAAAAAAGCCCCACATCTCCAAATTTAGTGACGATTTTAGTCCACATTGTTGCCGAATTTCCAAATTGACTCGAATAAGACCACGAGCTGACCAATTTAGAAAATTTTACTTATTTTATTTAAATAACTAATTTAATTTATAAACAATATTAATAAATTAAATAATACATTAACATAACTATCACCAAAATTAAGAAAACATATTCTTTTTAAAAATAAAATTTATATAATAAAATTAATCTATTTAATATTTATTAAAATAATTAATTATATAATTAAAAACTATTTAATATTTATTAAAATATTAAATAATAAATAATTATAATTTAATAAAAAAATCCCCACCCCACCCAACCCACCCCTCCCACTACCCCCAGATTCCCAGGCCGCCGCCGGCCTGGGTCTTCTGTCCCAGGCCACCGCCGGCCTGGGTCTTCTGTCCCAGGCCACCGCCGGCCTGGGTTCTTCGATCCCAGGCCACTGCCGGCCTGGGATCTTCGGTCGGCGGTGGCCTGGGACAGAAGACCCAGGCCGCCAACGGCCTTGGAATCGGGGGGTAGGGGGGAAGGCTGGGGAGGTGGTGGGTGGGGTGGGGATTTTTTTTTTAAAATTAAAATTATTTATTATTTAATATTTTAATAAATATTAAATAGTTTTAAATTATATAATTTATTATTTTAATAAATATTAAATATATTAATTCTATTATATAAATTTAATATTTAAAAAGAATATATTTTCTTAATTTTGGTATGTTAATGTATTATTTAATTAATTAATATTGTTTATAAATTAAATTAGTTATTTAAATAAAATAAGTAAAATTTTCTAAATTGGTCAGCATGTGGTCTTATTCGAGTCAATTTGGAAATTTGGCAACAATGTGGACTAAAATCGTCACTAAATTTGGAGATGTGGGGCTTTTTTGGTAACCTAAAATGTTATGGGGTAAAATTATCAGTCAACATAAGTAATGGTATCAAATGTGTAAAGTTCTAAATTGGTCAGCACGTGGTCTTATTCGAGTCAATTTGGAAATTTTGCAACAATGTGGACTAAAATCGTCACTAAATTTGGAGATGTGGGGCTTTTTTGGTAACCTGAAATGTTATGGGGTAAAATTATCAGTCAACATAAGTTATGGTATCAAATGTGCAAAGTTTTAACGGCCACGTGACAATCACGTGACAATTCTGTTTCCAATTTGACGGAAGTATCAAATGTGTCGAGTTGATTTGAGTTATGGTATCAAATGTGTCGGGAAAAAAAATTGTGGTATCAAATCCCTAAAGTAGGTTGAGTTATGGTATCAAAAGTGAAATTCTCTCGTATAAGTATAAGAGAATAGTTGATCACTGCTTACACCAACAATTGTATATTTTTTAATTCTCCGTACGTCCCAATTTTCTTGCTCCCTTTATATTTTGCACAATGTTTTATGCAATGTTAGATTTCTCTCATTTTTCTTTTTTTGCCCTCCTATAATCATTAAATCACAATATTGATTGTGGCTATATATCTTTAAAAATATCGAATTAGTTAAAATATAATTAAACACTTATTCAAATAATTTAAATTTATACTTAAATAATTAAATATTTAAACACATACTAAAAATATATTTCCGTGTTTTTATCGTCTATTTAATCCTATTTCTTATATTTTTTTTCTTGTTTGTTGTATTTCTTATTATGTATCAATTTTAAATTTTATGATTATTTGCTCTCTTTAGTTTTAATATTTAAAAATTGTTAATAATTTAATTATATTAATAAAAAAATTATTAGTATTATTAATATTAATATAAAAATTAAAATTATAGGTGAGAGTGGATAAAAAAAGAAAATGAAATTAATTATATTTGAAACCCAACAATTGGAGACGAAGACGACCAGAGCCCCGAGGGCCCCCAATTGAACAGAAAAATTCTTGCATAAACCCGATCTCTTATAGACCATACACAAAATCTTATAAAATGTTTAGTAGATGCACTAATTTTATTTATGGTCTATGAAAAATCTGATCTAGACAAATATCTCCAATTGAACATGCCCTTACTTTACCTTTTCTCAACTTTTAAAAACACGAAAATGGAAAGCAATATGAACCCAACTCCTTAATACTACTAATAGCATCTCCACTCTGAGTGGCCGCCGCCGCGCTCCTCGCCACTGTTCAATATGCAAACAAACCGCCGCCTCCTCCTCTGCATCACATTCTCACTCTCATCTCTCATCGTCAACTCCCACTACTTCCCCTCCAACCCCTCCTTCACCTCCCAATCTGACTGGAAACACGCACGCGCCACTTACTACGCCGCCGCCGACATCGACGTAGTCGGCGGCGCCTGTGGCTACGGCGACTTAGAAAAGAACGGCTACGGTAAAGCCACCGCCGGCCTCAGCACTGTACTCTACGAAAAAGGCCAGATCTGCGGCGCGTGTTTCGAAATCCGCTGCGTTGAAGATCTCCGTTGGTGCATCCCCGGGACTTCAACTATCGTCACCGCCACCAATTTCTGCGCACCTAATTACGGATTCGAAGCCGACGGCGGCGGACAATGTAATCCCCCAAATTCTCATTTCGTCCTTCCGATTGAATCCTTCGAGAAAATAGCTATTTGGAAGGCTTCGAATATGCCGGTTCAGTATAGGAGAATTAGGTGCAGAAAGGAGGGAGGTGTTCGATTCACGATTGGCGGCGCCGGAATATTCGTTTCGGTGTTGATTAGTAATGTGGCGGGAGCTGGAGATGTGGCAGCGGTGAAAATTAAGGGTTCGAGGACGGGGTGGTTCCCGATGGGGAGAAATTGGGGGCAAAATTGGCATATAAATGCTGATTTGAAGAAACAAGCTCTTTCGTTTGAGATTATGAGTAGCGATGGAGTTACGCTAACGGCGTATAATGTTGCTCCTAAGAATTGGGAATTTGGGCAGAGTTTTGAAGGTAAGCAATTTGACTCATAGAAATGGGGCTTGTAAATTTTGATGGAGAGTCTAAGGCTCAAGTGGTTATTTTGAAGATTTGTAGTCTTTTTTGAAATTGGAAAGTTTTAATTTTTATTTAATTGTTTGTGTTTCTTAGCATAGATAGCTAGGTTTCTTGTAACATTGTTTGCAATGGTTTATTGTTTTGAATCTGAAATAGCTACAACTACTCACTGTAAAACAGTTTGCTATTTGAATCTAAGAAAATATAGTTTCACCTATATTTAAGTTTGGTTTGATTTGATTTGGTTGGTAAAAGAAACCAACTTGAATGGAATTATGGAGCCAATATACAAGGAAAGACATAACCTCTTTGGATTGATTCTATTTGCTGAAGAGCTAATTCTATCTTTCTCCATAGCTTGAGGGACGAGCTGCAGCCTCGATTCAGGTGGTGTTTTCAAAAACTTAAAATAAGTTATTTTCAGCTTTTAAGAAAAAAATAAGCACTTTGATAGTGTGTTCTTCTACTTCTCTTAAAAAAAGCTAAAAAGTACAATTAAGCTGAAGTTGGTGGAGATGTGCTTTTAGCTTCTACTTTGATATTTTGAGAGAAAAAAATGGACAAAAGTAATTTTTTTGCAAACATTCAAAAGTGCTTTTTTGGATTTCTTGGCATAATTTGCAAACACCACCTACTTTTACTTCTCTACAATTTTTAGCCTTTTTTTTAGATTATAATAATTAAGCACAATCACAATTTTTTACAAACACCACCTCAAAGTCCAATTTACTGGCTTGAAATTGGGCTGCAAGTGAATGTTATTGTGAGGCCATCTCCAATAGCTTCCCCTTGAAGGGATGGAGATGGACATCTCCATTGAATTGATTTAAGGGCAGGTTTCTTGAATACAACCATCCATTGCTCAAAGGGGTGGTGGTGCAGCCAATGATGTCTTGCCTCATCCTTGAATCTTGAAGGCAATGATTTTTATTTTTTGTTTTTATTTATTCTTAGTTAATAAATTTTTTTTTTAAAATAAAAAAAATTCTTTAATTTATGATTAATTTTAAAAAGGTTAATTTAAATTTAAAAAATTAACATTAAAAGAACGTAACTTTGATTTATGAAATTTAGGGTTTTTTGCACTTTGCACCCCCGAAATATGAAAAATAGGCACTTTGCACCCTCGAAATTTAAATTTAGCACTTTGCACCCTTAAAATATGAAAAATGCAGCACTTTGCACCCTATTTTATATTTAAGCAAAAACTCAAGGGCAAAATAGGTAATTCAATTATAAATCATTGGCACTTTGCACCTCCTAAATAAAATTCACACTTATCGCCCTCGAATTAAGAACAAATTAGTAACTTGCACCCCCAAAACATAATAAATGGACATTTTGCACCTCGAAACACATAAATAACACTTAAGACCCTCAAATTAAAAAATCTCAAACCCCTCATTTTTTCCGACAAAGCTGACCATCGGGGTGAAAAAAATCTAAGGCAAAATAGATAAGTTTCCGATCCGATTGAACAACCTACAGTTATATACATATTTACAAATTAAATGCCATGAATTTGGAATGATTATATCTCATAACAAATTAACAACCCTGAATTATAGTTTGTACAAATTAAACGTGCTATGCAAAATAATTGAATAAGTAAAACTTGGTAAGTTCAACTTTGCCTTAGATCTTTTCACCCTGATGATTGACTTTGCCGGAGAAAATGAGGGGTTTGAGTTTTTTTTTTTAATTTGAGGGGTTTAAGTGTTAATTTTGTGTTCCGGGTTCAAACTGTCAATTTATTGTGTTTCGGGGGTGCAAGTTGCTGATTTGTCCTTAATTCGAGGGTGATAAGCGCTAATTTTATTTTGGGGGTGCAAAGTGCCAATTTCTTAAGTTTTGGGGGTGCAAAATGTCAAAGATTTGTAATTAAATTACCTATTTTGCCCTTGAGTTTTTGCTTGAAAATAAAAGAGAGTGCAAAGTGCTGTATTTTTCTTATTTTGAGGGTGCAAAGTGCTAAATCTAAGTTTCGAGGGTGCAAAGTGCCTATTTCCTATGTTTCGGGGGTGCAAAGTGCAAAAAACCCTGAAGTTTAACATTAATTATTTGTAAATTTAATAACATTGTAAGAAACTTAAATACAATTTATTATTATTAAGTGATAGTGAAAAAAAATAAGGATTGAAATTAAATCAAATTGATAGATTGAAGTCATTGGACATGACTATGAAAAAGAAAGGGGAAGCTGGACTTGTAACATCCACAATAAATTTTGGTGAGAAACTTGGCTTATGCACTAGGCCTTGATTCCTAGTTTGTTATTTGGAAAAATAAACATCGAGTATTTCAACAATATTGTGAAGATTGGAGTCAAATGTTAAAATTTGTAATATTTTGGATACCAGCAAACATAGACTAATAACACAATATTTTGGACGAGAAGTCGGTATCAAATTTTATTACATTTAAATAAAAAAGTATCTTGGGGAAATGGTTAATTATAGAATGTAAAACTAGATCAGGTATATAATAAATGGATTAAACTTGGGTAAAATATCAATAACTTTCTATTATTTTTAAGTAGATCGAAAAAAAAAATTATATATTAGCTTTTCCTTCAATGTTCTTTTCCTAATAACTTTTTTAAAAAAGTTATCGAAATATTTCTAATATTTTAACCAATACTTCCACGAAAACCAATTTTTAATCCATTGAATATTGATACATGAACAAATTTCTTGCTACTCTTATTCATTGCTATTATTCAATTATATTCTTCCCGCCACCCCTCTGCCTTCACCCTCAGACTCTCTAAAAGTTAAAACTCCATGAAATGGGACCGCCACACTTGTCAAAAGGCAACAATGAGCACCCTTCTACAACCCCTCCGCAAATCATCCCAATCCCCAGTTCAACCATTATTATATGCCGCCGTTTTCAAGTCGTTCACCGGCAAAAATCTCCTCAAACAAGGCCAACAACTGCACGCCCACATAACCCTCCGCGGCCTCCGACCCACCGGTTTCCTCGCCGCCAAAATGGTTGCCATGTACGCCAGCTCCGGCGACATTTCCTCCGCCTCCCTAATTTTCCACGCCGCTCAAAACCCAACTCCCATTCTGTTCAATTCCATCATTCGCGCCTTTAGTTTGTACAAATTATCCGAGGAGACACTGAATGTGTTTACCCAGATGCGTTCTTGGGGTTTTCGGGGAGATTATTTCACCTACCCTTTTGTTTTAAAGTCTGTTTCAGACTTGTACTTTTTCCAATTCGGAAAAGGCATTCACGGATTGAGCATGAAAGATGGGTTAGACATTGATTTATACGTGGGGACTTCTTTAATTGACATGTATGTCAAATGTGGTGATTTAAGTGATGCGCGTAAGCTGTTTGATGAAATGCCTTTTAGAGATGTGTCGTCTTGGAATGCATTGATTTCAGGTTATATGAGGGATGGGGCTGTTAATTTAGCCCGAGAGTTGTTCGAGGAAATGCCGTTGAGAAATATTGTGTCCTGGACAAGTATGATTTCAGGGTACACTCAGAACGGGTTTGCGGGTGAGGCATTGCAACTGTTTGATATAATGTTGATGGAAGATTCCGAGGTGGAGCCTAATTGGGTGACGGTTATGAGCGTTTTGCCTGCGTGCGGGCAATCATCCGCGCTTGAGAGGGGGAAGATGATTCATCGTTTTTCTCAGGCGAGGGGTTTGGACTCACACCCTTCAGTGCAAACAGCGCTTGTTGGGATGTACGCTAAATGCGGTAGTTTACCTGATGCTCGATGGTGCTTTGATAAAATAAGACCGAACGAGAGGAATTTGGTTGCTTGGAATACAATGATTACTGCTTATGCTTCTAGTGGGCGTTGTGTGGAGTCAATTTCGACTTTTGAGGACATGATACGTTCTGGGATTCACCCCGATGGCATTTCATTTACGGGATTATTAGCTGGATGTAGTCATTCTGGTCTAGTGGATGTCGGATTAAGATACTTTGACTCTATGAGTTCGATATATTTCGTGGAAAGAAAGCACGAGCACTATGCTTGCATTGTCGATCTTTTGGGGCGTGCTGGTAGATTGGTGGAAGCATATGACGTTATTTGCAGGATGCCAATGCAACCTGGGGCAAGCATTTGGGGTTCTTTACTATCTGCAGGTAGAAGTCATCGCAATTTAGAGATAGCGGAATTAGCTGCTAAAAGGTTGTTCGTACTTGAACCTGAGAATAGTGGGAACTACGTTCTACTCTCGAATATGTATGCTGAAGCTGGCATGTGGGAAGAGGTGGACCATTTGAGAGCACTATTGAAATTGCAGTGCGTGAAGAAGAGTCCCGGATGTAGTTGGATTGAAATCAATGGGAAAGCCCATTTGTTTCTTGGAGGAGATGCATCTCATGAGCAAACAAAGAAAATTTACACGCTTTTGGAAGAACTTCCTGAGAAGATGAGGGCAGCGGGTTATGTACCGGATACTAGCTTTGCGTTGCATGATGTCAGTGAAGAGGAAAAAGAACATTCTTTAATAACACATAGTGAGAAGTTGGCAATTGCTTTTGGGCTACTTAATACGAGCCCTGGCACAATTCTTAGAGTAACCAAGAACCTTAGAATATGTGGGGACTGTCACACGGCAATCAAATTTATTTCTAAGATATATGGAAGGGAGATAGTTGTGAGGGATGTAAATCGGTTTCATCATTTTACGGAAGGTTCCTGTTCTTGCGGAGATTACTGGTGAAAAGGAGGGGTCGTTCCTAAAGTCTTTTGTCGAGTTTCTGCATAATTAACTAGTCTCACAAATTGCTGCTTTGGAGTAGTTTTGTCGATTGAGGAATCGCAGATAGATTAGGATTTTGAATCCACATAAATCGGTGTTGGAAACATATTTACTAGAACTGGAATTGACCAGTGCCCTAATTATTACGCAAAGAAAGAATCTGCGTTGACATATATAATTTGGGTGACAGATAACTTTAGTGAAATGTTTCAGTGCACCCAAGAAAACAACAAACTGAACTGAACTGAACTTATTATGCAGTTTGAATATTTTGGTTGGAGCCCATGAGGGAACAAATGAAGCTCGCCTTACCATTTCCTTTATGATAAAGAGTAGTTAATTATTAGTGCTTGCAAGAACCTTATTTTTTTGGGTTGCCTATGGATACAAGAATTGGGTTGGATGGGAAACATGTTGGATCATTATACTGCTGCTAACATTGTCGTGTCACAAATAAAATTTAGTACTCCATTTTAATTTAAATATGTGTATTAGTAGTAGCATTACATAAAAATGACAATTATTTGTCAAATTTGTTGATTTTTAAAAAAAATCCATACAACCAAAGGGTACATCTTAACAAAACTACCATTTGAAGCAATAAATATGTTTATTTATTGTTGGGGAGGATTGGTGCAGTCGAGTTTACAGACACATATATTAGGTTCACCTTTAGCACAATCAGACCCAAAATAATATAATCTACCCCCAATCTCATCTTTGCACAAATCTCTACATTTCCCTGTATAACAATTTTGCAAATGTAATCTAATCGTGCACGTCTTCATTTGTTGCGCTTTCATCCCTGACAAAATACATAAATCACAAACAAACAAAAAATAAAAATCACAAATTTTAGTACTGCTTTCAATTGGGGATGTAAATGAAAATAATAAACAATAGACGATAACAAGAACTTTTGCAATAAACTAATGAAACATACGAGGTAGACTGGAGAGTAGGATCATGCAGAATATTAGAATTGTAGCAACTCTCATTGTTTTCATTTCTTCTTTTTTTTTTTTTTTTTTTTTTTGGTATGATTTGTTTAGAAACATGGATGCTCCACTTTATATAATGGTTGAAATTTAGATAAACAATTAATACGAAATCTTTATTGTTGATATGAAACGAATTAGTAGGTAATACAGAATGAATGCAGCATTCAAAAGAATGGCTACTAAATCTTGAGTGGGATTACGTAAATTATGGAAATCTTGAGTGGATTACGTAAATTATGAAAATCTTAATTTACCCATAGCTGCTGATATAGCCAGAGCAATTCTCCTAATGCCAGAACAATTTCTTGTTAGTTGTCAATATTACCCTCTATCAGTATTACTACTCTTTCCACAAAATTCAATTTTCATCCTCACGTCTCCAATAAGACCTAATTTCAAGAAATAACTATGGAGTATGGATGGTTGACCAACACCTCACCCATAGCCACCGCCGGGGGCTTATTAGTCCGAGCTCAAGGTGCAAAACGACAGAACCAACATCAAAGATCAAGGAAACAATTTATTAAGAAAATGTTTCCGATAAAATTAATAAAATTTACTGTAATGTACTTTGATTGTGGGAGATCTACTACTATAACAATGGGTCATAGATTCGAATCCCTAATCGGGTACAACTCTAACAAATTTAAGGAATTGTCTAAAAACATGGTGGAATTGCTTTGCCGTTTTCTGGGAAGGAGGATGGGTATTTTCTTTTATTATCTTTTTTTTATTAGGATAATTAATCAAGGGGTAATATTGACAACAAATAAAAAGTTGCCCTGGCTATATCAGCAACCTTTCCTGATATACTGATAATATTCTGTTAGAAAATATTTTTATGGATTATGGAAATTCGCAATTTTATCTTTTATTCGACTGTTTCTATGAGAATGAAATCTAATTTTATTTATTTGGCAAAAACTATGGATCTTTTTGTTTGGCGTTTTCCAAAATTATTTCGTGTTTGCAAAATGTCAAACAAACATGTTTTCTACTTTATGAAATAAATTTTTCATTCTTAGACTACTTTATCAAAAACCAAACAAACAACAATTTTCTTATTTCTAAACAAACATACACAAACTCTACTATAATTTGACATAAAGTAACATATCTCTTACAAAATTTATCTCACATAACAAAAATGATTTGACATAAAGTCTTACACATCTTACACCTACAACCTAATTCTTCCAAATAAACATACACCAACTTTATTACGCAAACCACTTTCTCAAAATTCAAACAAACAACATTACGCAAATCGAGATTATTTTACAAATCTCCACTACTTTCCCAAACAGTAAACAAACATGCCCTATGCTTTATGATTTATGATTTCCTTTTCCGAGATATATGAAATGTACAAATGCACAATTAAAGTTTTTTTCGGATATTGAATTGGTTATATTATCATTGTCTACGTATATATGCACTCACGAAAATGAATAAAAAGTAAAAAATAAACTATGTGCTTATGGATTACAGTAAAACATGACAATTACCCAAAATGATCAAAAGAGAGAACATAAAAACAGTTAATTGGGGTGAGAGAGGCTCGAACTCTCGACCTCAGGATCACTCAACAAAGCTATGAGACCTACGCGCTAGCCAACTGCGCCACCACCCCTTTGTGGAAGATTCTTCCCTGGACCTGGTCCAGGAGTTAACTCCTGGACCATGTGGTCCAGGATTTTTCCTTTTTTTTCTTTTTTTCTTTTCTCTTCTTCTTTTCTTTTTCCTTTTCTTCGTTAATAACTAAATTATCTTATACAATTAAAAAAATATTGACATATTTTGTGTTGTAAATTTTTAATATGATGTTTGTTTCTATTAAAATTATTATTTATATTTTTCACGCATTATTTCTTCTTTAAAAATATTTAATTTTTAAATTAATTCTATTAAAAAAATATCAATCTTAATTATTTTATAAATTATAGCACAGAATGACACAATGAATTTGCAAATTCACATCTTTGGAAATAAATTAAATTATAGCTACAACAACATTGAACAATTACGAAAAATACATAATATATATAAAAAAAACTACCACTACAAGAAAAATATAATTTAGTGAGAAAATATTAAGTAACATTGTTGAAATTGTCAGTTTTTGCATATATTTAGTGACAAAAATGTTAGTTTTGTCACAATAAAAAAAGTGACAGGTACAATAGTGATAAAATATATTTTTAAATTGTCAGTAATGGCTATTTGTGACAAGTGTATAAACTTAAGTTATCATTATTGACAATTAGTAACACCCTTTCAGGGACCACTACAAGAAAAATGAATTTTAGTGACAAAATATTAAGTGACATTGTTGAAATTATCACTTTCTGCATATATTTAGTGACAAAAATATTAGTTTTGTCACAATAAAAATAGTGATAAGTACAATAGTGACAAAATATATGTTTAAGTTATCACTAATGGCGATTAATGACAAATGTGTGGAATTTAAATTGTCACTATTGACAATTAGTGACACCCTTTCAGTGATAACCTAGAGACAATAAATATTGTCACTATAATTTAGTGACAACTTTTTAGTTGTCACTTTTGGGGTATCATTAAATGTCAATAGTGACAACTCTTTTACAACTCTCGCCACTAGTGTATCTATAAATATAATTTTAGTGACAATATTTAAATTTTTGTCACTTTGTCTTTTACTTTTTTGTCACTAAAATTTTTTGTAGTGACAATTTAGTAACAACAAATATTGTCACTATAATTTAGTGATTTTTTTCAGTTGTCATTTTTGGGATGTCACTAAATGTCAATAGTGACAATATTTTTACATTTCTTGTCAATAATGTGTTTATGTACATCATTTTAGTGACAATATTTAAATTTTTGTCACTTAGTCATTTAATATTTTGTTATTAAAATTTAAATTTTTTGTACAATATTATTTTGATAGAAACAATATATTACTATAAATTTGCAACACAAAGTATATAAATGTGTTTAATTTATGTAAAAAAATATTAGTTATAAAAAAAATAAAGAAAGAATGAAAAAGAAAAAAAAAAAAAGAGAAAAACAAAGGAGAATAAATATAGACCACACGGTCCAGGAGTTAACTCCTGGACCTGGTCTATAGAAGAATCTTCCCCCCTTTGTTTACTACTGCGGATACTATAGATTCTCCAAAAAAAAAAAGTTTATACAAGAAATATTAATAAGAAATATATAACCAAGTTCCTTTTTAGAGTATTTATACTTTATAGCATTGGAATTTTAACATCATGATCATAAAAGATTCAATGTGTATCTACAATTAAAGTTTGACTTTATTATTATTATGTAATAAATGAAGGTTTCAAACATGAACAGCTTGAGCATGATTAATTCTCAAGGACTTCAGAACTCAATTGATGTTATATTTTTTTTCATGTTTTTAGTATTTTTTTAACAATTGATATTTCATGCAAATATTGAGACGAGTCGCAAGTGATTTTGGCACATGTTAGATAATTCAGTTACAATGTGTCTATTTCAATGTGCATGTTCATTTTACATTATACAGTACATGGAATTTCTCTAAAAAATGAAGCATTCCTAGTTATTTGAGAAACAGACCAATAACGAATAAGGAAAAAAAAAAAAAAAGAAACAGACCAATAATAGCATAGAGTAATTACGTACTCGGTTAATACACAATAAGAATATTTGTTATAAGGTATTTGTTAACAAAACTAACATGTTAGAATATTTGTCAAATTATAACTTAAACATGGTTGTAGTTTGCATATCATGTTCGTAAGACATCCACTCAAAGTATTCAAAATACAAATTTCAATCTGCTGTCTAAATTTTTTGCAATCCTCAATTTTCTGCAGATAATTGCAAACAGACTACAACCAGCATGAGGCAAGATAATCCATAAGTGACGAACTCTAAATTAAACAGCTGTGGTGTCTCACCCCGCACAATGAGCTACTGCGATAGAATTGATCCTGACCCACACAATGAGCTACTACGATTGCATTGAGATCAAATTTCAATTTATCATATGAAGGCTGTGTTTCACAAGAAAATATATTGCTAAACACTTAGTCGCAACTATTTGAAGATACACTATAAACAAGTAATGTTTTGTACAAAGAGTTTATAAGTCAACATGTAAAGGGTTATTAAGTATTGCTCAGATGCTTTCTAGGTGTGTTACTCTATGCTGTCACAGGAACTACAGAATAAGTACAAGAGACATTGTCAACATTGGTGCCGTTTTCTTTAACCTTGGTCCGTGATATCCTCCAAGTCTGTAGTAAACTGACCCTGAAGTGAAAGATGAGAATAAAATAAATTAATAGGCACGAGAAATCATTGTGAACATAACCAACTTGTTTACTGTAACTCAAATAAGAATTTCTGGTTGACCATGTTTCCAGAAAAAAGATACTTTCGAGAAAGGACAAGCACGACTGAAGTTGATACAAGTTCACAAAAGGCGTGCAGAATACAGGGCACATAAATATTTAAAAGCACAGTGGTTTACCATTCATAACAGAAGCAAATTTAGACCCATCAAATGAAGGATTAACAAGATTTGCTCTACACCTAGTCACGCATACATAACAAGCATGCAGCTCATTTTGGTTGAAAAAGTTGGGCTTTGGGATAACAATGGGTTGTCACTGTATAAATATATTGCTCCTAAGTGAACAGAATACTTGTAATTTCCTAGAATAAGATTTTCAATAATTTGTCCATGTCCATAACAGAAGTTCCTTTAACTGCATGATAGAAGAACTATGAGTAAAATAAACAATACCTTTCTTCTAGAACCTCCCTCTTTGCAAGCATAAGAGTCAAAAACACTGGGACCATAGATGCACATAAATGCTTAATTGTGTGCCCACTCACAATATGGTGGGTCAAATTATAAATGGGTTTGTCCGCTGCTTCTTCTATCTTTGCTAGGAGATAAAACCCTGCAATATTGCAATGAAAAGTTAGGCAATGTGTGGTAGTACTCGTCAGTAGGAACTGTGGCAATTAACAAAACAAACCTGCTGCCCAGAGCCAATATGTGGAATGTGTATACATAGGAGGCAATAAGATAGCCATTACTGGGATTGCTATACAAGGCACAAACTGAACCAAAGCATAAGGACGTAGATCATCGAAGAATCTACAATCAATATATAACTAGTTAGCATCCAGGAAGCAATGTTAACCATCGATTTTTTCTCTAATTTGAATAAATAATACCATTTCATAACTACAAGTATCTAGAACACAAAAGCAATGGTGACAAGCAGATTGCTTTATCCCCTACATTGAGCAACATAATATATAATTAACAACTATGAAAATCTTCTTGCTCAACAAAAAGGCATACTTACCTCCAATACAATATGCTGACTACACCCGCCAAGAGGAGGGGAATAATGGAAAAAGTTCCCTTGCGCGCATCTACCCTCTCAATAATAAAGATAGCGATGATAGAAGTAAATGCCACAGTCATCTATTAAAAATATAGTTCAATTGTCAAAAACTACTAGAAGAAAAACATAGTTAATGAAAGGAAACGATACATGCGAGGGTATATTATTGCCCGCCAATTTTGAATAGATCATAGTGATATACATTTGCAAGTGCTTCATGGAGATATCAAGGCAAGTGAAATAGCACATGCATGTAATTGGTTGGATCTGGCCAAATCCTGGTCTAGACTAGAACACTGCTACAGCCTACAAGCAACTAATACAATTTGCATAATATATGCACTCACCGGGAGGCGGTCCCACACAAGGCGAGCATCATTAGGCTTGAGGTGATAGTAAGAGGATCCAATAGCAACAGCTGCTACGCCAATGAAAAAGAATGTCCAACCGCAGAGCTCGCCTTGCAAGCTTTTGGAGTACATGCATCGAAGTAATAGTACAACCCTCAGAAACAGGTCTATAAGAAAACATCAAATGTTTAGTACTTCACCAGTTCACCTACCTTAGCTTGAAATAGTTTCCATAATAGCAAAGCACAAGCCCTATTAGACCAACAACTAAGAAGGGGAAATTCGATATCACATTCAATGTATTTGGTATTCCTGAAAAAGACGAAACAAGCAAATTAACACTTAATCACTGTTAATAATAAAAATTTATACACAACAAGCGTCCTCATAACTGTTGCTCACGTCAATAATTATCTGGTTAAGTAAAATGGTAAAAATAAGTCCCAGATACAAGATAAAAGTTTCAATTAGCAAAATTACCATTAAAATACAACACAGATCAGCATACTGGAGTATAAACAGAATCAAGTCAACGAAGAAGTTCAAAAAACACTCAATAGATAACTTCAAAATGGAAGGAAAAACATGGCAATAAAGAAAATCACCAAAGTAATTGCGCTGATCGGCGAAATCGTGGTATTCTTCAGATTGAGGAATTGCTGGAGTAATTAGCATTAGTACAACAAAACATATTATTGCAACTCCCCATGCTAACGCCGTCCGTTTCTTCATCTTCTTCCTGTGAAACTACAAGCAACAAGGATCGAGAAGTGAAATGATTAATCGCTTTAAAGTCTGGAGGAATTTTATTTCTGGGAATGGGGGAGTGTTTTCCCCGTTTTCTCCAATTAGGGATTCGGTTTGTGTATTTGAACAGAAATAGTTAAATTACCAGGGCCCTTCAAAGATGTAATAATTTGGCAATCTAATTAAGTGATAAAAATAAAAATATTACTCAAAAAAAAAAGTGATATAAATAATTCTGTTTGGATTGTTTTATATATATTTTTCAATGTTGGTCAATTTGATTGCAAATATGGCAAGAGGAACGTGACACTGGATATTGGGAGATTCTTTACTCGTATCGAACTTGGTTGAATTTAAAGTATACGGTAAGTGCAATACAATAATCTTAAAAATCTCATTGAATACTTTGTGTGGGGATCCCGGCTCGAAAAATTGGAGCCCCAAATGTGTTAGACGAAATGTGTGGCTCGTTAATAGAGAACCCGGAGGTAGCCAAGATCTAGAAAATGGGGTCTACATTCTTGTTTAAGAGTATCACCAGTGGTATACCCATCTGGGAGTCCAAATTAGTTTAGGTCCAAAATTTGCAAAAAATACCTCACAGTGAAGGACCTAAAGGGAAGTGCAAAATGCACCCAAAACCCATTTACTTCCAATTGAACCCAAATTTGAGCCCTAAAAATTGATGAACTCATTTTCAACATCCAATCATAAATTGACACGTATACGATGTGAGAAAGAAATCTGATAAGAAATTTCAACAAAAAAATCTTATCTGAAATCTCAGTATCTAATCATAAATTGACACGCAGATAAAAATATTATCACAAAACTTTTCATAATATAATATCAAATTTCGATTCAAATGGATAAAAAAAGCATATCAAAGATAGAATAATGATTACATAAAATATAAATCCGCACTTGAAAAAAATAATGAAGACACCATCACTGAGTTAATTGTCTACAATTAATAATTATTAAAAAATACCAAAATTTTGAATTTTATTTATTTTTTCTTTAGTCCAAAATTACTTTTAATTGTATTTTTAAATAGACTTTAATTTTAAGTTAGTGAAATAAATTTAATTTAAATTGATTTTAAAAATGGGTTCACACTTTTGATGTCTATTGCTGCAGAATTTTTTTTTTTCAGAGAGTGCCAAACACTGTAGCAGGGTGCAGATGAAGAATTTTGGTCCAATATTTGGGTATACCACTGATGATGCTCTAATGTACTGTTTGGTTGTCGGGAAAGTGAGGGAAAGGAAATTTTTTTTTCTATCATTGTTGTTTGGATAGCAGGAAAGGGAGTTTTTATTTTCCTTCAACTTTCCTGCGGGAAAATTTTGTGAAGAAAAAATTTCCCCACAAATTTGATGCAAAAGCACCACTTTTACCTAAAATATTATCAGTTACCCCCTGTTTACAATATTTTATTAACAAATAAAACGTAAATCCTATCTTGAAATAAAAAAATACAAATATATATATATATATATATATATATATATATATATATATATATATATATATATATATATATATATATATATATATAATGTAGATATATGAAGATATATCATATATCTACATGGATAGATAAACATTCCCGAGTAAAATATATTCAGTTATTCTAACTTTTTTTATTTGATTCAATTACTCAATTTGTACTTTTTATTTTCTAGGGATTAATTTGATAAGTTTTATTTTGCAATTACTTTTAATATATTTTATAATTTTGAAAGTATCCATAATCAAACAAAAATATTTATCAAAAATATTATATTTCAAAATTTTCTTGACAACCAAACATCTGCAAGAAAATAATTTTCCTGACAACCAAACATGTAGAGGAAATTATTTATTTTTCTTTTCCTTTCCCTACAATTTTCCCTCACTTTCTTGACAACCAAACAAGCTATAAGTGAATAAATGACTTCTGATTATTCAGCCTTGTCCAGACCCAAAGAAGAATTTATCAAGAGTGGAGAAGACCTAATCAAATCACTAAAAGTAGCACGATAAATGCCCACTAAGGGTGAGTTTGGCCTAGCGATTGGAAAATCAATTATAAGAGAATTAATTTTACTAAAATTGATTTTGATAATAACTGATTATAATAAAAATTAATTATAGAATAATTGCTTTTATATAATAGCTTTTGCAAAAGTAACACTTTAGCAGCTTCTAAAATAAGTTGATTGTTTGCTTCTCGAGATCTCAAAAGCGATTATGATCTTGGGGGCCAAACACCATGAAAATCACGATTGAGCAAAAGCAATTTTTATAATCTGGGCGAAACACTTCAAAAATCACAATAGAGATCTAAAAGTGATTTTATGAGTTTCAACCGCTATGCCAAACTCACCCTAAATATAATCCGCATAAATGAGGTGAGAAGTGAACGGGGCAGTATGAGCAATTTTAACACTTTTGAAGTTACCAAACATCAGTTTGCTTAATCATTAATTTTCAGAGAAGCTCCGCGTAGACAAGGGTTTTTTGCACTTTGCACCCCCGAAACATGGGAAATTGACACTTTGCACCCCAAAAATTTAGATTTAGCACTTTGCACCCACGAAATATGAAAAATGCAGCACTTTGCACCCTTTTTTATTTTCAGGCAAAAACTAAAGGTCAAAATAGGTAATTCAATTGTAAATATTTGGCACTTTGCATCCCCAAAATAAAATTAGCACTTAACACTCTCTAATTAAGAACAAATCAGCAACTTACACCCCCGAAAAATAATAAATGGGCACTTTGCATCCCAAAACACAAAATTAAGTGAAAATCAGCAACTTTCCGGCAAAGTTGACCATTGGGGTAAAATTTTTTTAAGGGAAAACAAGTAATTATTTATGGGTCTTTGATATTTTGATGTAGACAAAGGGTCTTTGAGAAGTTTATTTGTAATCTATTAAGTTATTATGAATATATACTGATGGAAAAGAAAGATGGAGAGAGAAATGAGTATTCTAGTATTTATAATTGTATTTTGCAAAATTTAAGGAAAAAAACGAATTACCTATTTTGCCTTAGATTTTTTCACCCTGATGGTCAACTTTGACGAAAAGAACGAGGGGTTTGAGGTTTTTTTAATTTGAGGGTGTTAAGTGTTAATTTTGTGTTTTGGGGTTCAAAGTGCCCATTTGTTGTGTTTCAAGGAGCAAGTTGCTGATTTGTTCTTAATTAAAGAGTGCTAAGTGCTAATTTTATTTCGGGGGTGCAAAATGCCAATTTCTCAAGTTTTGAGGGTGCAAAGTGCCAAAGATTTACAATTGGCCCTTTTATTGTGTTACCTCAACAAAATACGTCATTTCTTGTGTCATCATCTTCAATTTCAGTCTCTATCATCGATTTTTTTAATTAACGCCGAAAATCATCAATTTATGTCTTATTTGATCGAAAAATTAAATTGTTTGCCGAATATCACCAATTTATGTTCAATTTGATCAAAAAATTTAATTTTAGAGTGCCAATTAAAATTTAAGAATTTCATATTCGTATTCCAATTTGCAACTCCAATTCATGTGGTAGGTCTATAGCTTCAATTTTTGATGAAAAACGATTAAAGTTCGTTTCCCCGATAAATCAAAAATGCCTATTTTTATTTATAAACAAATAAATAGGTCAAATTCACATTACATTTGCCTCAAATTTATACAAATTTCAATGTACAATTCTAATCTAAAATAAAAATTAAAGTTATAGACCTATCACGTGATTTAGACTTGAAATTTTGGAGTCATAACATGAAATTTTCAATCTTAAAGTGTCACTCGACAAATGATATTTTTTGCTAAAAATAGAATTTTCAGTCAAATTGGACATAAATTGATGATTTTCGACGATAATTAAAATTTTTTGATGATATGGACTGAAGTTGATAACGACGACATAATAAATGACATATATTGTAGATGTACCACAATAAAGGGCAAATTTTGAAAAGCAGCCTCTTTATATGGTCAAAATGAATTTTTTTTTTTATTTTAGAATGTATTTTAGATTTAAGAGGGAACAATGTGTTACACTACATTGATAAGAGGGACGAATCTCCTATGAAAAATTTAAGAGGGATGAACGTATTACACTATATTGATAAGAGGGACTAATGTGATACACTATATTAATAAGAGGGATGCATCTGCTACGAAAAATTTAAAAGGGACGAAAGTGATAAAGTCAGACCATAAAAGTAGGGGTGGGCATTCGGTATCGGGTTTCGGGAACCCGTCCCGTCCCGGTCGAAATTTTTTAGTTTGGGACGGGAATTATTGTGGATATTCGGGTTTTGGGAAACCCGAAACCCGACAAACTAAATCGGGACGGTAATCGGGAAATGTTTCACACCCGATCGGGAAAACCGAATCTCGAATTTCTTATTATACAAAATAAATTATCCCTTTCAATTCTCTTTTCAATCAATCTCTTACTCCTAAACCCAAGTCTCATCACCTACCCCATGGTCTTGAAATTAATAATTCATAACCATAAAAAAAATATAATGCTATGAAGGAACAAAATAAAGAAAAGTGTGCTACTTCTACCATATAGGAATTTCAAATTACTATTTTCGGGAAACTCGAATCCCGATCCCGAAAACCCGATATTTATCGGGAAACCGAAATATCAGGACCAAGTCAATTCAATCGGAATTCGGGTAGTAAAAATCAAAACCCGAATTACCCGAAATCCCGAAATCCCATCCCGATCCCACCCCTACATAAAAGGAACCAAAAGCGCAATTCCCTCAAAATTACACGCATCACGTGAAACGCGTGTGCTGAAACATTCCCGGTTCCGTTGAACCCCCAAAAGAAAAACTAACCCAAAAACCCGTCCCCACCACACTACCTAAACTCCTACTATAACACCCGCCGCCGTCTCCTCCTTTCCTTACATACTAACGAAAACCAATAAATTGAAAAACCCTTCCTCTCTTTTTCCTAGGGTTTCCTAACTCGAAGTACACGCAGTGAGAGTGAAAATGGCGCAGTCTCTCGAACTTTTGCTTATTCAATTCCTGATGCCGGACAATGACGCTCGGCGGCAGGCTGAGGACCAAATCAAGAGATTGTCCAAGGATCCACAGGTGGTGCCTGCGCTTATCCACCACCTCCGGACCGCCAAAACCCCCAACGTCCGGCAACTCTCCGCCGTACTCCTCCGCAAGAAGATTACTGGACACTGGGGGAAATTGTCACCGCAGCTCCGCCAACTCGTGAAGCAGTCTCTGATTGATAGCATCACCATGGAACACAGGTGATATTTTGTGTGATTCATTTTCGATTTCACTGCGTGGATATGAATTTCTTTGTAAAAAAATGTTGCTTATTGTTTAATTGGTTATAGCTCGATAATTTTGTTGTAAGTTGCTTTTGGTTGGAATTTTGACGGTGCTTAATTTGAATAAGTTGTTCCTCATTTGAACTGGTTCTTGACAAAGCTGGCTTCAAATCCTGGTTTGATATGTCCAGTGCCTTATGTACTGAATGTGACGTCCTTTTTCAATGCATATTTAATAGGAACTATTGTACATCAGACCAATGTACTGTTCATCTGCATTGATCAATCAAATGATATATTAAATTTGATTTAAGTTTCTTGTCATCTTTCAGAGTTTAGAGATTATGTGCTCTATCAGACAAATTGTGATTCAAATTTGAATTTTAAGTATTGTTCCTCTTGGACATGTATTTTATCTGGTTGTGAGAGTCTGATAATCAGAATGACTCACATCTTTACATTTTTGGCAGTCCACCAGTGAGGCGAGCTAGTGCAAATGTGGTTAGTATCATTGCAAAATATGCAGTCCCAGCTGGCGAGTGGCCTGATTTGTTGCCATTTCTATTCCAGTGTAGTCAAAGTGCTCAGGAAGAACACAGAGAAGTATGTGTTAGCTATTGCGTTATTCCTTCTCACGGCCCATTTGTTGTGTTTCCATTTGTATGTTCCACTGTGAATTTTCTAGGGTTTCACGTTGACTGTTGAAGTGATATTGGCGGGTTTTTATGATATGGGCGTGTTTTTTAAGTCAGCTTCTCTAAGACATGTTATATAAGAAGGCATTCTGATTATATCCTTGTGTCAACAACAAGCCAAGATTTGAAGGCTGGATTACACACTGAAGAACTGAAATTATACTAGGCCCTTATCTGAAAGCACAATGTTGGATCATTTTTCTTGCAACACTTTTCTCTTTCTATACTTTTGATTATTTTTTCTTGCATTTCTTCTGGCCATAGTAAATAGAATTTCCAACTTTTAAAAAGAACATTTGTATGTTTAGATTTCCTTATTTTCTTCATTCTCGCACTTTTTATAGCTAAAAGTCATACATAGAAACACACAAACCTCAATTTTCCTGCAACTGATCACTGAATTAGAAGAAACTCCTTCAGCTTTAATAGCTCCGACATGCATCTTCACCATCACTTGTCCTCACTTAAATGGACAACATTCCCATGTGTGTTGGTGCACGTTTGTTAATCAGTCATATATTATATTTGAACTTTGATTTTATAGCCAGAAACTAAACATATGGTATTTAACTTTTCCCTCTTTTCCTTCCCATTTTGGAACCCTAAAGTTTGTATTTTTTCCCATACTGTTGTGTCCAAGGAGAAGTTATTGTCTTGGTTAAATGTCAAATCATGTGTTTGTGGAGGGCTCTATTAGGGAGAAGGGTTTTCTTCAAGCATATCTGCTTGGTCTAGCTATCTCATTATCAATATTCTGTTATCTTCATCTTTAAATATATTCCTTCTATGACATGCTAAGTAATTTTTTCTTAATCTTTATGGTACAAGGTGGCATTGATACTTTTCAGCTCCTTGACTGAAACAATCGGAAATTCCTTTCGACCATATTTTTCGGATTTGCAGTCTCTGCTTTTGAAGTGCTTACAAGATGAGACAAGTAATCGTGTTAGAGTTGCTGCCCTCAAGTAATGCTTTGCATGAAGATTGTTGATCATTTTTATTTTTCTTAAGATATTTGAGCAAAACTCTTACACATTTTGCATTTGTTGCATCAGGGCAGTTGGTTCTTTCCTGGAGTTCACTCATGATGAGGCAGAAGTTGTGAGTATTTCTTTATTTAGTTTTGGATACAATACTTCTTATGATTCAACCATATATACTGAAAATTACTGCAAGAACAACAAAACGCCAATTTAATACACTAGAATATGTCATGTTAATTTTTTGATGGTCATGCCAATCACAAGTATGAAAGAGAACTAGATACATTTCTTAAAAGCCTGTTGGAATTAGTGTTCCCTAAGACAATTATTCCAAATAAAAGTACAATTTCTAGTATATTTTGGCCATAATGTTCATGTTGGTCATGCCAATTATAATTATGATTGAGAGCGAGAGAGATTTATCAGAGCCTGGTGGAATTAGTGGTGCCCAAGATATTAGCGTTGTATGTTATCTGTGATAAATGTGCGGGTTTTTACTTGTCTTAGATAACTTTTTTACCTGCATTGTATGGGTGGAAGAGTAGTTGCTCAGAACTTTTTTGCCTTCTTGCTGATGCTATTGTTATTTTTCTTACTACTGTTTAGTTCGTTTAGCTGGTTTTCTTGTCAATTTCTCTAGTAGTTGTAATGTATACAACATATGTCATTGGTGACCTTATTTGTTTTTTTCGGACAAGACATATGAATTCTCTTTTTATGCTTATAAAAGTAAGTAGCATATCGGCTTATTTATTTTTGCATATTGTTTAGCACCCCAAAAACGGAAATGAGGATCTTGGTGAGCATAAATAACAATGAGAAGCTTACTCTATTTGTTCTTTTTGCTATGTGACCACTAACAAAGAAATGATCCAAAATGTTATTTGTTACTGGTATAAATTAAAAATGGATGAACTGCATTAAACTTATTTGATAAGGGGGACTTTGGACTTTGCAGTAACACAACTCCAATAATGTTTGTTTTCTTCATGGCATTCTAGCTAAACCCTCCTATCTTGCAGATCAAGTTCAGAGACTTTATCCCCAGCATTTTGAATGTATCAAGGCAATGCCTTGCTTCTGGGGAAGAGGATGTTGCTGTTATTGCTTTTGAGATATTTGATGAGCTAATCGAGTCTCCTGCTCCTCTTCTTGGGGAATCTGTCAAAGCTATAGTCCAGTTCTCTCTAGAAGTTTGTTCAAGTCCTAGTCTGGAATCTAATACACGTCATCAGGTTTTCATCTTTGATTATGATGCTTTATGCTGATTTTACATTTTACGTTTTGGGGCAATGTAATTTTTTTTAATAGAAGTGATTTAAGTTTCCTGATACATGCCCACTTTGTTTGATCCTTAGGCAATTCAAATAATTTCATGGCTTGGACAGTATAAATCAAATTCCCTAAAAAAGTATAAGCTAGTTGGACCAATCTTGCAAATAATGTGTCCACTACTGGCGGAATCAACCAACGGGGATGAAGATGATGATCTTGCACCAGACCGAGCTGCTGCTGAAGTGATTGATACCATGGCTATGAATTTACCAAAGCAAGTGTTTCCTCCTGTTTTTGAGTTTGCTTCTTTAAGCAGTCAGAATGCCAATCCGAAGTTCAGGGAAGCTTCAGTTACTGCTTTAGGTGTTATTTCAGAGGGTTGTTTGGAATTGATGAAAGACAAGTTGGAACCTGTCCTACATATTGTCTTGGGAGCTCTTAGAGATCCTGAACAAATGGTACGCGGGGCTGCGTCTTTTGCGCTTGGTCAATTTGCTGAGCATCTGCAGCCTGAGATAGTATCTCACCACGAAAGTGTTCTCCCTTGTATTCTGCATGCCCTAGAGGATGCATCTGATGAAGTTAAGGTAAAGACATCGTGCAACATGTGATAAATCTGTACTGCATTCTCTCTTTACGTTATCTGACAATTGGTTTACTTGTATTTTAACAGGTGAAGTCATATTATGCGTTGGCAGCCTTTTGTGAGGACATGGGTGAAGAAATTCTTCCTTTTCTGGATCCTTTGATGGGAAAATTACTTAATTCCCTCCAGAGTAGTCCCCGTAATATACAGGAGACATGCATGGTAAGATCTCAGTGCAAGCAATTTAGCGTTAGCAAATTTTTACTCACCACTTTCAATATATTGCTGTGTTGTTTCAGTCTGCAATTGGATCAGTTGCATCTGCAGCAGAGCAAGCTTTTATTCCGTACGCCGAGAAGGTACTTGAGTTGATGAAAATCTTCATGGTGCTTACAAATGATGAGGACCTTTGTTCACGAGCCAGGGCTACTGAGTTGGCTGGGATAGTTGCAATGTCTGTTGGGAGGGCAAGAATGGAACCAATTTTGCCTGCCTTCATTGAAGCTGCAATATCTGTATGAACTCTGTCACTTTGTTAACATCCAGAAGTTGTCATATTATGATTTTTCACTTGAGGATTTATTTAATATTTCAGGGTTTCGGCTTGGAGTTCAGTGAACTTCGTGAGTATACTCATGGATTCTTCAGTAATATAGCGGAAATTTTAGACGATGGATTTACGCAGGTAGCTTTTCCTCCATGAGTATTACATTTATACACATATATATTTCCTATATCTCAATGTAAGCATCACATTCTGGTGCAGTACCTTCCACATGTAGTTCATTTGGCATTTTCCTCCTGCAATCTTGATGATGGATCTGCTGTGGATATTGATGATTCTGACGAGGATGATAATGTGAATGGATTTGGTGGTGTATCATCTGATGATGAAGCTCATGATGAACCAAGAATTCGCAATATTAGTGTAAGAACGGGCGTTTTGGATGAAAAAGCTGCTGCTACTCAAGCTCTTGGGTTATTTGCTCTGCACACAAAGAGTTCCTATGCACCGTATCCTTTATAAATCCATCTATATTTATACAACAAGCAGACAAAAATACATACACATGAGGTAAAAATATTTATTATGATTGGATGCCTTAAGTTGTGTTTAAGGTACATTGAAGAGACCCTGAAGATTTTAGTTAAACATTCAACATACTTCCATGAGGATGTTCGGCTTCAGGCAATTATTTCCTTGAAACGTGAGTGATTATCCTTTCATGTGCTTATATTTTAATACAGCTCATGATCCTTCGTGGCTTAGTTAATGATATTTGCCTATAGATTATGGTGTGTAGCTCCTGATATGCAAGAAAATGCACTAAAGTTACGTGTCTGACACATTTTAAGGGTTCACATGACATCATGTCTCCAATAGAATCCTTTCTACTTTTTCAGATGTTAAATGATATCAGCTTTACTGATAAATTTCAACTATTAAATAAATATTTTTTCAAGCGGTATTCACATAAATTATGTGCAGGACAGCATGACTGAAATTATATAGTTGATTAGCGTAATTTTGCATTTCAGATAAAGAGTAGACAGTTGGATGTGATAATGGTTTTCATAAAGTGTGGTTTAGCTTCTACATAAATTTTGTTTTCCTTTGCATGGCTGGACTTGATATAATATCTTCCTGGTCACTTTTTGTTCTTGGTCTTAACCTTGTGTGATTATATGTAGCTTATATGGAATTTTTGGTCTCACTTCTGAATTAATTAATGATGGCAGATATTTTGACAGCCATGCAAGCAGTTTGCCAGAATCATAATGTGAGTGCAGAATAACCACTCTGTGGCACCCTTCAATTATTTTCAGTCCATTGTGCATGTAAAATATAGACTTATTGATATGTATAATATTCCTTTTATTTGTGTTACATCTATTACTATGAGTTATTAAATAATCTTTCGGTTTGTGGTAACTTGATTTATCTTGTCTCTGGTCAAATCTCTATTGTAGTCTCTGCTTTCAACTTATACGATCATTAATCGGCTTAATTTTGCAGGAAGGAATTGATAAGACAAAAGAGGTTCTTGGTGAGAACCATTGATTCAACATTAAACATTTGAAATTTCAGGATTTATTGCCAAGTTCACGATAAAAGTTAATTTTTGATTTCCTCGTTGACAGATAAAGTGATGAAAATTTATGTAAAAACAATGACTGAAGATGATGACAAGGAAGTTGTTGCTCAAGCCTGTACGAGCATTGCTGATATCATCAAGGATTTTGGATACATGGCTGTTGAGCCTTGTAAGTTGTGAAACTTGACTGGCTCTTGCATCTCTTGTTTTGCATGTCTATGCTAGTATAATATAACTTATGAGCTGCTATTCTTTTTCCCTGTTTTCTACTTTAGACATGCCACAGCTTGTTGAGGCGACTTTGGTATTGCTTCGTGAGGAATCGATTTGTCAACAAATAGAATCAGACAGTGAGATTGATGAGGATGATACTGAGCATGATGAAGTGCTCATGGATGCAGTTTCCGATCTCCTTCCAGCATTTGCAAAGGCGATGGGTCCTCAGTTTGCCTCAATTTTTTCACAGCTTTATGAGCCTTTAATGAAGTTCGCGGTTAGTAAGCTGCTGCTTAGGGTATTTCTTTTATAATGCCAACACATGCTCATTTCTTGCTATATTTCTTATTGGTTCTACATTTGTTAATTACAGAAACAATCACGCCCACCACAAGATAGGACAATGGTTGTGGCAACTCTCGCAGAAGTTGCCCAGCATATGGGAGCTCCCATAGCTGGCTACGTTGATGTAACTTTTTAAGAATACAAATTGTGCATTTCTCAGTTAGTCTTTTCAATGTGAAATTCATTTATGGGAGAATGGCACCATGTTTCAGGCTGTGATACATCTTGTACTAAAAGAATTAGGATCACCGGACGCAACCAATAGGAGAAACGCGGCATTTTGTGTGGGTGAGCTGTGCAAAAACGGTGGCAACTCTGTTTTGAAGTATCCTTCTACATGTCCAAAATACTCTATTAAATTATTTCTGTTGCCATCCTTTACATTGGATCTTCAAATCCTATCTTTTCAGAGACCTAGTTTTCACCCATATTTATTTAGATTCTTTCCCATTCCATTTATATTACTGGTTAGTTGCAAAGGCTGCCATTTACAACAGCTGGACTTATCCTTCCGACCAACCATGGTGACAATCGGAGATTGATTATTTTTCTTTTTCTTTTTCTTTTTCTTATTCTCTTGATTCTTGTGTTCCTTACATTTTTATATAGATACTATAGTGATGTTCTAAGTCGGCTTCATCCATTATTTGGGGAATCTGAACCAGATAATGCGGTGAGGGACAATGCTGCTGGTGCAGTGGCGAGAATGATATTTTCTCACCCGGAGTCCATTCCGCTTAACCAGGTTAATCTTCTAGTTCTCTTGCTTTTAAGTTTATTTCTCTATTTTGCCATGGTAAAAAAGCAAATATTCTCATTTCATTTTTCAGGTCCTTCCCGTTTTATTGCAAGTGCTTCCTTTAAAAGAGGATTTTGAAGAATCTCTGGCTGTCTACGGCTGCATCTGTAATTTGGTTTTATCATCTAATTCACTGGTACGCAAATCATAGTTGGCTAAAAGTCTCTGAAATCATGATTGTTTAAAACTATGGTTTCCTGTCTTCACACTATTTGCAATTTTCTTCAATTGCAGATACTGTCTTTTGTTCCACAACTGGTTAATATATTTGCTCAAGTTGCTGTATCATCAGCCGAAAGTCCGGAGGTTAAGATGAATATAGGCAGGGCATTCTCTCACCTCATATCACTTTATGGAAACCAAATGCAGCCTCTTTTGGGCAATCTTTCACCTACACATGCCAACGCTCTAGCAGCAATTACACATAAGAGCTGAGAGAGTAAGGTACGGAATTCACTTTAATTTTTGTACCGTTAGTTTTTTTTTTTTTTTAAATTTCTAAGAATGTGCTCAACTCCTTTTTGCAGATATTTAGTTTGCTTCGTTTAGCTGCTGTCCCGGGTTTTCCAGTTTACGGATGCAGCAGTTTCTCAATTTTTGTTTGTATACACTATGAGATACACTCATACTTGTCTCCTCCATTCTTTTGAGTTTGTGCAAATTGTGAGGCTTGGCTAGCTTGTTGCCGTTTTAGAATTATTATTTACTGAGACCAATATAATATAGTTGATTCTTTACAAAGTGTGTATATATAGTACTATATAGTGGTTTTGGTTCTTCAACAATCAACAGTAGTTTCTTTGTATTTCAAGGTTACAATAAATTAAGTAGCCAGTCGAGAGTGCTATCTATATCAACTCCTTTATGACTTTTGCAACTCTCTCTTACATATCGTATACTTTTTATGTTGCTTTTTCCCACTCTGTTTACATCTAATCACACTATATATGTTTATTATGAATAAAAGAATATATATATATATATATATATATATATATATATATATATGGCTTCCTAATTATAGTGAGGATCATCCAAGCCAAGAAAGTATTTTGTCTCTCAGTTCTGCAATGTAGTCAGCTCCATCTGAAATGTGGTTCATCTGCACAAAAACACAAATTATGCATTATGCGAATAGGCTGAAAATCACCAAATTATTCTTGACATAATTTACTGCAGATAGCGCTAGCTAATCATAAAACCTAGAATAAATGTTAACCATTTTTCTTTAAATTTTATGAAGTTATACTATAAGTGTTGCACTTTATACATTCTAAAAATGAGCAGTAAAGCTCATTACTTAGCTAATATTACATGATTATTGATTATCAAAAACAGAAAAATAATATTACACGATTATTTGAACTAATTTATATATATATATATATATATGTTATTGGGAAGATAATAAACTTATAAGGACGAGGGACTTTATATATATATATAAACAATTCCTTCTCAGCATTGATAAAGCAACTATATATATACATCTTTTAACTATTTTCACAACTTAATTGAATTGCATTACTAAGTAAGAAAGTTGCATACAATATTAAGAGACAATAATTTTAGTTATCACACAATAATTAGTAACTTTCAGAATGATTGTAGTGATTGCAATATTATCACTAGTTAATAACAATTAATGAAAAATGTACAATGAATTAGTGACAAATTATCAGTATGACTCGCACAATGAAAATTTAAACACAATTAATAATTGTCAATTAATATTTATCACCTATAGATTTATATATATATATTTTCTATAATTGTCATGATTAATCGATCATATATATTTGCAAGGAGAAAAATCAAACTAAATTATTTGAGATTTGACTGGAGTTGGATAAAAGTTGATATCAGAGTTGAGAGACATGATTTACCATTCCATATCTATTGGAACTCAATTCGAAGTCAAAAATGAAAAATATATATATAAAATACTATATAAGTTTAAATCTTTATAAAGTTGATTTCAAATATATATAATTTGAAGTTGATAAATAATTAATTATAGTATAAAAGTTACTTTAATTAATTAAATGCATATATACATATATACCTGGATGTGTAAATGGTAACAAGTTCTGGTCTCAGAAACATAAAGTGTGGAAAGACTTTTGATGCAAAAAATGTATTGGTGGTCATCCTCCTGATCCTCCTCCTCCAGTCTCTGCAACAAATTTGTAAATGGCAAGGTTCCACTTCTAGGCATACATATTTGAACTATGACTTCTCCTTTATTTATTTCGTTCACGGAAATTGTGGGATATCCATTTATAATATTTTCATCATTTTCATTGACAACAATGTCATTATTATTAATCTTCTTCTTCTTCTTCTTCTTCTTTGCTGCTGCTGCTAATTGAACATTATAATTAATATAATTTAGTTTCTTGGATTCCAATTCTTGTATTTCATTCTCCATTTCTGGGATGTACTTGAGTACTTTATCAACTATAGATGGGGCACTCCATGATCTCTTCTGTCAACACAACACAACACAAACAATTAAATTAAATTAAAACTAGCTATATTAATAGGTAAAATTAATTAGTTAAATGAATACGTACCTTTGATCTTGTGGAGTGAGGCAACTGCAGCAATGCACGTAAAGCAAGATAAGATGCATTAAGCTTCATCCTTCGTATTCTCTCCTTAGCATTATGGTCCAACTTCTTCTTTACAAATGTGGACGAGGATGATGATGTCCCTGCAGCTGCTTCCCCCGCATTTAATTGATCATTAATATTACTAGTCCTCAATATCATCATCCTCTTCTTCTTTCTAATTTTCATGGACAGCCCAGTAGTACTACTTGGTACTACTGCTGCTAAATATTGCCCTGATGCTGATGCTGATGCTGATGCCGATGCCTCATTAATACTAGTAGTAGTAATGTTATTTTCCTCCTCTAATATTACTTCTTGATTATAAAGTGCCCATGCCCCATTAACATTAATCGATGAATCATCATCAATATTATTAAGACTTGACATATGTGTTTGTATTAATTATATTATTTCTGACTAAACAACAACTACTAAATTACAATTAAGTACTACTGGGATCGAGATTATATATAAAGTTTTAGGCCAAATTAATTATATTAAAGGTACGTAGTAATCTCGATATCATCAATACATATATAGTACGTTAGTACGTACTATACATGTACTACATTGATATTGATCATATTCTTAATTAGATCTCTTACTTGTACTTCCTTTGGATCATCGTCGGAGCTTTAAACATCGGACCGGGATTCTCGATCCGTTGGTTGGTGGTATGTACGTACCTTCAGCAACACCCTACCACAAAGTACATGACAAATTAATTAAGCTAATTAACCCACCTTATAAATTTCATATATTGATTCTTCCCAATTACGAACTTCCAAAACCCTAGCTACCTACCTACCTATAAAATTTGTTTAAGTGATCACAAGATTTTCATTTACTTCTAAGCTGGATGATCGATGATCACAAGTTTTTCATTTACAAGGAATTATAAATATATATCAACAATTAATTAATAATGAAGATATATATATAGGATTTTTAATTCAAAACTTCTAGTTAATTAGAGATCTATATATATATACATATATATGTAGTGATAAAATGTAATGAAGAGCTGGCCGGGTGAAAAAATTTATGACATGAAATGAAATGAAAGGATAGGAAAAATTAAAATGAAAGACTAGAATCAGTTGGTACAGAGAAATTAACTAATCTGGAGAAGATGAGAGAGATGGGACTTAGCTAGGAGTAGTACATTTATGAGTTTGAGGTCAAGAAAAATAAATACTACAGTATACTTAATTAGGTTATCTATATATATTACTAAAATCCAAAAGTCAATTGCAAAGAGGATAATGGAGATTTTTTGACAAGTCTAATTTTGTGGGTATATATATATTTATATATATATATTGTTTGCTTTCTTATGTATGTAGTACAACACATGGAAACATATAGTACAATATTGCCATATATCAAGTACAAGCAGCTATAAGCTAGCTCTTCATCACTTGCAATGCCCTAGTGCCCTAGATCGAGAAAGAAACATGAATGTATAATTGGTTGCCCACTATGGAATGCGCGCAGAACCAGTTCTTTAATTAGCTATTTAATTAGTGTCACAAATATATATAATTGGAGCCATCTACTTACATTATTTTTCACATAATATAATTAAATGTTACTTTAATATTAAATGCACATAAACCAAATAATAACCATCACGTTAATCTTAAGAATCCATGCTTGAATAGTTGAATTAATTAAACGAAATATACATATTAATTGTTTAAGTTTAATCAATTTGATTTTCTTGGAATATTAAAGTTGCTTGATTTAGAACTTAATTTATTTGTTAAAAGAATCATATTCCAAATTAGGTATACCATTGCATACGTAAGTGCACATTTAGTACCACAATGTAAATTAAGTTTAGGTACAATGTTCATACCTCCGTCAAATAATTGGACGTAAATGGACAAAATTGGTCATGCACACCGCACATGACCGTTATCTAGTTTTTTTTAGGAAAAATAATCAAATTATTTCATCTTTAATTTGGATGGAAAATTATAACGATTCCCTCACGTTATCACCTGGTTATTTTTACTCTAAATTAAAGACGAGATAACAGTCACGTGTGGTGCACGTGGTTGATTTCATCCATTCCAGTCCAATTATTTGGCTGAGGTATAAACATTGCAACTAATATTTAAATTGTGGTACTAAAATTGCATTATGTATGCAGTGGTATTAATATTATAAAGTGATCTATTATATTACACCAAATTTATAATTATATGATACCAAATTTATAATTTTCTCTTAATTTATTTAATTATTATATTTGTCCATCAATCAACATGTTTTAATATGTTATGGTACTTTCGTATTCGAATTTTATTCTCATCAACACCAGTTTCAATACTAGTTATAAAACCCTTGTTGAAATAAAACTCTTACTTTATTTATTTATTTAGCTAGTACATAACCGGACTGATCCCTATATGTACAATCGCCGTAAATTAATTGGATATATGTGCAGGGGCTGTTAATTTGGATTCAAGGCTAGATCCGTCAAATAATTGAGTTTTGATCGTGTTTCAGATAAAGTCCATTAGCACAGCGAATAAAGCCCATGTTATTTGGGCCAGGGATATTGTGCCACAACACAATACAATCTTCTATTTATTATATATTCCAGTTACCAAATTTCAAAACCCGACATTTTTTCCGCTCATGTTCCTCATAAAACGATGCGTTTCGACCTCTACCCTCTTTCCATTGACCTAAAGCCATTTTCGCGGTGACTCCTCAGCCTAAGTCCAGCTTTCCCTCAGCCTCAATTCAGCTTTCCCTCATATTCCAAGTCCAACTTCCCCTTTTGTTTTTATAAGTATCTCAAATGACTCAATCTATCAATTCCATTTAATTTCAAGTCTCATTTTCCCCACTCTCACTTAATAATAATAATAATAATAATAATAATAATAATAATAGCAATAATAATAATAATAAAAATTAAACAATAATAAATAATGAGCAAAAAAATTAAGAATACTTTTAAATTAACTTTACACTGACATAAAAATTGAACTTCAAAATCGTCGTAATTATAATGATCTCAAGTGTAATCCAACATTTATTAATTAATTAAAGTTAAAGAAAAATGTAATTACTAATTAAATTCAAAAAAAATTATTTATTAATTAGAGTTAAAGAAAAATATATTTATTAATTAAGAAATAAATAAAAGAGAAAAAAACTACTTGAAAGAAGAAAAAAAGAAGAGCTGAGTGAATCAATCTTCCCATTCCAATTAATTTCAATATTCATTCTTCCCCACTCTCACTTAATATCAAAATTTAAGGATTTTTTTAAATAAAAATATTTTTTATTAAATTAAAATAAATTAAATTTGAGTTTATTAAATACGAGCAACATTTTTAAAACTAAAATTAACTTTTTTAAATTAATACACATATTTAAGGATTTTTTTATTAAATTAAAATAAAATAAATTAAAATTGAGTTTATTAAATAAGAGTTACATTTTTCAAACTAAAATTAACTTTTTAAAAATAAGACACAAACTAACTAAAATTAAATAAGAGTTACATTTTATTTAATAGGATGTTTTTAAAGGATTTTTTCTTGTAAAAAAAGTTTATATATTAAATAAAAATAAGAAATAATTAAAAATAAGAAAAAGGGAACCACAGGTTGCTGGGCGCCGTTGCCTTGCCTCACACCTCCAGGCAGTGGATGGCCACCATCAAGGGAAAATTGCATCGACAACCCCTTTAATCATTTTAATTTATTATTTTTACCCCCCTAAATCCAACTGTTCCCCCTTCCCTCTCCATAGGAGATGGCCTAAGAGCCATTCACAACGAGTCATAGCTCAGGAAATTAAAAGTATCTATCCTTCTTTATGATGCTGCTCTCTGTCTTCCTTAATTTTTGTGAAATCAATCAATGGCATTGGCCAGGTAATTATTATCATATTATCAAAATTGTCTTTAAATTGTTGCTTAAATAATGGTTCTGTAAGTATCTTGTGAGCCCTTACTGATGTTATATACCGATGCTATGCAGTTAGTTTTTATATAAGTGAACTGAACTATACATTTTGTAAATGTGTCAAAAATATTAAATATCAATTTCAGGCTTATTTTTGGGAGGGAGGAAAACTCAAGTGGAACTTGTTTTATAGAAACTTTACTGGATTTGAGCTGGTCAAGAAAACAAGTAGAAAGAAACAATAATTATTAACATGACATGTGTTGAATTCGGAGTTCTGCTAATTGTTCATTGGCTTCCAAAAATTGTATATCATGAAGGCTCTATATTAGTCACGTTAAACATTCATTAATTTGTAGTTGTCTGTCTTTGATGAATTTAGAAGGAATTTGACTTTACTGGGAAATTTATAAGACTGACAATCTCCAGCTATGGATTATTTGAAGTATTTTACACTGAGGAAAAAAATAGACAATTTCCAAGGAATTTCAAAGATAATTTTAGTTTGCTGTTGTCTGCTTTATGAGTCAATTTGTGAAGTATGTGGTTTGAGAACAAAATGAAGGCTATGACACTCTTTTATTTCACATGGGAAGATTTATCGGACACAAATAAGAAGCGCGATGACCAATTCTATTCTGCATTTTGAGTATGACATCTGTAATGACTCCATATATATATATAATCACTACAAAGACAAATTAATTTATGAACCATGTATATATATATATATATATATATATATATATATATATATATATCTGTATTTTGAAGTACGTAGTATATGGCCATTAGAGCTACGTATACGTAGAGTATAATAATGCTAAATGTATTGAGTTGCAGGATTTATCATGCTTTTTTCTTATCTTTGATAATAATTTAGGAACTTCCATGGAAAGATGACAACAATTTTAAGCATAATCAGGCTCAAATTATAGAATATCCTGATGAATCTACCATTAAAGAGAACAGTAGATATAATGTAGAAGCCTCACGCTTTCTGGAATGCATGTATGTACATCTTTATACAAACCTACTCTACTACTATAACAAAAATGCATTTACACAACTCTGCTAGGTTTCATGTAATTAGCCAATAACCTCTATAAAAAAGGAAAAATTAAGAACATTCTTCTAGGATGCTAACTACTTCCGAGCGTTGTTCATCGCTCAATTCAGGCGGAAACTCAACAAGAAACTTGAGCCTGAGGTCTCCTCTCCTGCCACTTTCTTTGGGCTTGGGCATGCCTTGTCCTGGTATGATCTTTTCGTATCCAGGAAATATTATGTCCTCTATGCTTAGATTTATCTCTCCTCCTCCTAATAGAGGGACAGAAATTGTGCATCCCGTGAGAGCCTGAACAAGAGGGACCTCAACTCCTAGCTCTAAATCGTCACCTTCCCTTTTGAATATCGGGTGCCTTATCTCATCAATGGCAAAGATTATGTCGGCTGGGAGTGTGCCTGGTCTCTCGTCTCCCTTCCCTTCAAACGTGATCTTTGTTCCTTTTTTCCAACCGGGCTTCACTTTAATCATCACTATTTCTTCTTCTTGAACAATTAACCTGTCATTTATGAATTAAACTAGGTCATGTGACACCTCTTATATCATAGCTTGTAACACTTAGTTATGTTCACATTTCCTTTTTAAGTTAATTGAAGTTATTACTGAATTCAGTGCGCGCATAGTGGTTCATTATATTCTCATTCTCAACTTTCTTGTAAAAAGGATGACAAATTAAAGGATATAAGCTATAGTGAAACAAGAGTCTTTCAGCATAGGAGGCATTGCTTCAATGGCAAAGCTGAGGCACCAAGACTTAAAAAACTCGAGTTTGAGTCCCTTTATGGTTTGCTGGTGTAATCCATCGATATTTGATATAATGATGCAATTCATTTCTTACTCCCAAAAAAAAAAAAAAAAAAGAGGACATGATTCTTTCATACCCTGTGCTTGAGATGGCATCCCTTGTGATCTTGATCTTCTTGACACATCCATGGCATAACTCCTCAAGGGTGCATGCCAGTTTCTTCTCAATGGGCTGAGGTTTTCTCCGAGCAGCGGATTGTGAGAACAAAATCGGGGTTGGGCTTCTTCGGCTTGCTATTTTTGTTAGAAAGGCGGGGTCTTTTGGTGTGGTTGGGGTCGATGGGGTGTTTCCCCCAGGCGCAAAAGAGGTATAGAAATCCATTGGTGGGAGATTTGTGTTTCTCCAGCTTGAACTTTTTGGACTTGGCATTGGGCTGACCTTGCTAGTGGTACGCGAAAGGAATGTGGGGTTAGAAATGTGCAACTCTTCTTCTTCTTCTTTTTCTTCATCATTATCACCATTTTTATCTGTTGACTTCTTTTTCTTTGGTGTTTTTGGATCATGGTCTCCATTGGCTTCTTCTCTCTTTTTGATGCTAAGTGCCTGAGATTTATTCATATATGATCGATCATCAATGTCATAAGCTTTTATAGGTTTTAGATCATAATGAAATACATTATATATATATATATATATATATATATGTATACCTACCTTATAGGCTTCAACAATGGAACTGAACTTGGCTTCGGCTTCGGCTTTGTTGGTGGGATTTCTGTCAGGGTGCCATTTCATTACAAGAGATTTGTATGCTTTGCCAATATCTGAAAGGGATGCAGATTTTGGAATTCCAAGAATTCTGTGAAAATTATTATGTGTTTGTGAATTTGAAGGATCTCCCATTAATTAAGGTTGCAGAGAAGGGGAGAGAAAGAGCAAAAGGCCTGGATGGGAGGAGAGATTTTGTGAAATGGAGGAAATGAGAAAACTGTCCAAACAATTGTTAGATATAGAAAAACCAGACATCATATTCATGGCAGCACGTAACATTAATTGACATAAAGAGTATGTGAACCCTCCTATGTTACACAAGTTATATATATTTAATTATTTATACATACATTAAATTAATAGATTCATGAATGTTTCAATTCTGATCTAATTAGTATCAATGGCAAAAATAGATTCTCTTCTCCACCAATCATATTTACATAATTCTTTTTAGTATTACCACCAACCAATATTCCAATATAGATGGATAACGTGATGAGTTTATTTGTAACCATCTTTTTGGGAAATTTAACCTTACTATGAAAGTGCACGTACGTTGTACGTGTCTAGTTAATTTCATTGGCATTTTTTATAAGTTAGAGTAAATTTAATTTTATTATGTCATAAAATAAAGTAAATTAACCCCTTTTTTTACCTATTTAATTCATTAGTTTAATTCATTTTTCACCGATTAACCTTTTTTTTAATCGATTTTATTTATTTTTACCAGTTTAGTTTTGTTTTACCCATTTTTATCAATTATAACTTATTTTCATTGTTTTTACTTTTAAACTATTTTTTTACCGATTTCACCTAAATTTTTTTTATTGATTCAAACTTTTTTATCATATTATTTGTTTTCACCTATTTCACACATTTTTTCACTGATTTCACATGTTCTTTTCACCAATATTACCTGAATTTTCATTGATTTGACATATTTCGCCGACTTTATTCATTTTTTCATCAATTTTACCTGCTTTTCACTATTGTCATGTCGTTTCATCGTTTTCATATTTTTTTCACGAATTTTTATCGATTTCAGGGGCATTTTGTTTTATCATTTTCAACCAAATTTTCATCAATTTCGCCAGTGTTTATCAATTTCACCCGAATTTTTATTAATTTCACATGTTTCAATGATTATATTTTATCAATTTCAACATTTTCCACGAATTTCACTCTTTTTTCATGAAAAGAATTACATAGAGGTAATGCGTGTCTTGAAATTATTGAATATTTTTCATATTTTATATTCTAGCCAAAGTAAAATTACAAAATTAGCTAAGTTATAAATAATTTTTATTCTTTCATAGTAAGATGGCGATTCAATTCTATTTTTTTTTTTTGTAACATAATGATATTTAAGAAAATTTCATTTTAAATATTTATATTTAGAGTGGTTATGACTTATGTTGTACTAAATATTTAAATGAAAATTTTCTCACTTAAATAAATATTGATGTTAAAATAAAATAACTTTTATATATATTTTAGGGGCTATTTAAAATAATAGTGTTTTTTTAAGATTAAAATTACAAAAATTCGTGTAAAAGAGAATTTATAAATTTCAGGAGTTTATGTAGGAGATAAATATAATAAGACTTCATGTCTAAATATACCTCTTCAATTACTTTTATTTTTTTTATATACGAAGTATTTATTTTTTAATGAAATATCACATAATTTAAATAGGGATACTTTAATCTTTACAAAAAAGTTAAAAAAATTCATGCTTTTATAATAGTGGAGATAGAGATTGCATGCATCGCTGCTATCAGGCACCTACACTTTTGGGGGTCTAGATGTAATCTATATTTGAGACAGACCCTATTTTTCAAGAAAATAGCCATGCAACGAAAATAACTATTATTTCATATAATAAATAATTATATGTTTATAAAATATAAAATTTCGCTTGTGTGAAGTGAAAATTCAATCAAAGAAACAATTCTTATGAAATACATAGAGAAGAAGACATCCAAAAAGTAAGAACAACTAGAAGAAGAAGAATTTCTCACGGAGCAAACCCAAGTTGACCTTTAATTGATTAATTAGTAATGATTCGGATTCCACGTCACTCCAAACAGCCGCCGCCCGCCTCTCTAACCTTTCCAAAGAAAGAAAGAAAGCAGGGAATTTTGACCAGTTTTGGTCCGTTCTCTTCTTGTTAACTTTTTTTCTAAAAACCAATGTTTTTAAAATCGGACCGGAAATAGAACCGACGAAGTAACTGGTTATTAGTTTTACTGGTCGGATTGGTCGAACCAATGGTTCAACCGATATGACGTAATAATTATGTAATAATTATATTAAAGTAATAAATAGTTATAAATTAACAAATTATAAATGAAGGAGGAAAAAAATAACTTATAAAAATAATTTTCAACATCAAATTCTATATAAAAATATTTTCATTTTATTAAATATCTACATAATTTTTTTGATATAAACTAACAAGTTGAACAAGAATAAATACATATATTATTGTGGTCGTGTTCATGTAATGGGCCTTGTTATGGGCTTTGGCCATCTCTATTTCTTTGAATTTTAATTAATTTGGCACAACAAACCCTATCACAAACCATTTCACCCCCAACTGCCCTTGTTAATTGAAGCAGCAGCCACTTTTTTTTCCTTTCAGATCAGCAGCAGCCGCCACTTTCTTCTTCTTGTTTTCTCATTCCTTTTCTCTCCAACCCAACTTCTCCTTCCATTTTTATTCTTCTCCACATTCACTTTTTTTGTACCACGTATATTCTCCTTATCTTCTCATCTTATTAGCACTTGAAATCAATAGCAGAGAAAATAAATCAATGGCATCCTTGTTTCAAAAGGGATAAAAAAAAAAAAAGAACCGCGGTTTTTATGGTCGAGCAGTTGCCGGTTATCCCGGTTTTCACCGGTCCGAACTGGTTTTCTGCACTTTCGGTTTTGAAGGGTGAATCGGACCGAAGAAGCTTCCGATTAGCGGTTGAACCGGTCCGACCGGCCGGTCCGATCCGGTTTTAAAAACACTGCTAAAAACTAATGGATCCGACATCAAAGAACTTTCTTTCATAAAGAAACTTCCCAGTACCACCCTTTTGCTTTTTAATTTCCTCCCCCTTTCCCAAACCATTACTGAGATTGAGAAATAGAGATTAATCCAAAGTGGTGTAATTTATTCATTCCCATCCCATCTTTTCATGAAATGAAGCATTACAATTATTATTAATATAATAATATTATTATTATACCAGAACCAGAAAGGCTAACTCTAACATGATGAAGCCAATTTTCTTGATTCTGTTTATTTCCCTTTTTGTTTCTTCCTCTCCAGTTCTCTCAAACTGTCCCCTGAATCTTGATTACGTTCCAAGAATTCCATGGAACGTATCTGAATGCAGTGATTATACAATTCCCAACAATCCCACATCGGTCAGAAGAAGTTGCTGCCAAACCCTCCTCTCCCTATATGGAATAGCACTCTCACAGCACCTGAAAAACACTTCACTTTTCCAACTTCCCAATCTACCCACCTCAATCTCTTGCCTTGATGATTTCCAATCAAAACTCACTTCTCTTTCTTTACCCTCTAATTTGGCATCCCTTTGTTTTGACCCTCTACAATTTGTGATCACTCCTAATATATGTGCTTCCATTCAGTCAACTCAAGATTGGGTCAACACACTTGGCCCTTCAACTCAATTGGACTCTGCTTGTAGACCAGATGTAGCTGATCTTACCTCATGTGGTTCTTGTCTGGCCGCCGGTCTCCATGTTCAGTCAGATTTGATTTCAATTGATGGCAACAAATCCCATTCCGTAAATTGTTTTTACTTTACTGTTCTATATGCTGCTGGCATTGTTAATCAGTTGGGTCCTGAAAGCATTGGTGCTGTTTCATGTATATTTGGACTTTCGGTTACTAGTTCTCCAAAGGGTTCTTCGAGTAAACGCCATTTGGCTCTTGTTTTCGGGTTGATTGGTGCTAGTTTTACTGTTTTCTTGGTGTTTAGTTTGCTTGGATTGTACTTGTGGTGGGATAGGAAATATAGAAAGAAAAGTGAAACAGGAGAAGAGGAAAGGGGTTCTAGGCAAAGAAGGCCTAGTACGGTTTCTTTGTGGTATAAAATAAGTGAACTTGAGAAAGCGACTGATGGTTTTTCGCCTAAGAATTTTATAGGGAGAGGAGGGTTTGGGATGGTCTATAAAGGGACTTTGGCTGATGGGACTATTGTTGCAGTTAAAAAGATGATTGAATCGGATATTCAAATGAATGCCGAGTTTTGCAATGAAGTTGAGATTATAAGTAATTTGAAGCATAGAAATCTTGTGCCACTTAGAGGATGTTGTGTGAATGAAAATTGTGGTCCTGGAGAAAGTGAGAGGTACCTCGTTTATGACTACATGCCTAATGGAAATCTCGATGACCATTTGTTTCCGATAAATGGAAAGTGTAAAGCACCATTGACATGGCCCAAAAGGAAAAACATAATTATGGATGTGGCTAAAGGATTAGCTTATCTACATTATGGAGTCAAGCCATCTATATATCATAGAGATATAAAGGCAACTAACATATTGTTGGATGGTGAAATGAGGGCTAGAGTTGCCGATTTTGGATTGGCTAAGGAAAGTAGAGAAGGGCAGTCTCATTTGACTACTCGAGTGGCTGGTACACACGGGTATTTGGCACCCGAATATGCCCTTTACGGTCAATTAACTGAGAAAAGTGATGTTTATAGCTTTGGAGTTGTTGTTTTGGAGATAATGTCTGGGAGGAAAGCTCTTGATTTATCTTCGGGCTCCCCTCGTGCTTTTTTAATCACGGATTGGGCTTGGTCGCTCGTGAAAGCAGGAAAATCCGAGAGAGTATATGATGGTTTTCTTTTGAAAGATGGAGATTTGGTGAATGAGAATTTGAAGAGGGTAATGGAGAGGTATGTTCTTGTTGGGATTCTATGTGCTCATGTTATGGTGGCTTTAAGGCCGACTATTTTGGACGCCATTAAAATGTTGGAAGGTGATATTGAGGTTCCTATGATTCCGGATAGGCCGACTCCTCTTGGCCATCCTTCATTTTTTGGCGGAGGCGGTAATACTTTTAGTGTTTCTCCGACTTTGAGTGGGTTCGAGTTACATTCTCGAGACATGCTTAGGTGATGAATATAAGAGATGCTTTTTGTACATATTTTTCAATTGCTTAGAATTATTTTAGTAAAATAGAGTTTGGACACAATGTTGTTCGATTCAATATAAACTCGTTTACATTGTACAAATTTTATAGGACCCGTTTGTTTGCGAGGATTTCTTGTCTCACTATGATGTACCACACTTGTGTCTTATGGACCGTTTAGAATTATTTTCACAATATCGTCTTCATACAATTGATCTGCCATTATAACAATAAAGTTAAGACGCTGGAAATCACTCCGCCAATTTACAACCTTAATTGATCAGGATTCTGGATATAAGGCCATCTCCAGCCGAAGGGGGGAGGCAAGCAACAGCCCCCCCTTCGGCTGGAGAAGAGCTCCCCCCGGAGCTGGCAGGCAAGCATCCGGGGGGAGATGCTTGCCTGCTGGCAGGCAGGGAGGCAATGGTTGCCTCCCTGCCTGCCAGCAGGCTCACGCGCATACCCCTTCCTTCCTTTTTTTTTTTTTTTTTGTTTTTCTTCAATCAGTTGGCTGCTTCAATCTGCTGTGCCGTTTCTTTTATTTCTTTCTTTCAATCAATTGGCTGCCTTCAATTGTTTTTCTTTTATTTCAATCTGTTGGGCCGTTTCTTTCTTTCCTTTGTAGTGTATTGTAGTGTATTATTGCAATGTATTATTGCAATATTGCCTACTGTTTTTTGTCTTATTGCATTCCTTCCCTTCTTTTTTTTTTTTTTTTTTTTGTTTTTGTTGTTGTTTTGCCTAAAAGTTATAAGTTAATTGTAGGACAAATTTATAAGTTATAAGTCCTGTAATTTAAATGTATAAAAAAGATATAAGTTAATTCACTATAGGTCTCGTTTGACAAATTTAATTTACTATTATTAATTTCTTTTAAGTTGAATGTTTATTGTGATATTTAACATTATCAAATTCTTACTCCATTAGATTATATTAAAATTTTATTTTAATTCTTTAAAAGTTATATAATTATGTTTACTTTAACAAAAGTGAATAAGATCTGAATTTAAAAATACAAATTTAAAGATCAATTAAATAACTTAACAGATGTGATTGCTAAAATAAACTTGTAATTCTAAAATAGCCCATAAACAACTTAACAAATAGCCCTTAAAAATTATGTTTGTTTTAGTGTGTACTAATTGTTTTTCTTTTCAATCTAAGTGCATTAATAATAATTGTTGTTGTTTTCGTGAATTATGTTTGCTCGTTTTTATTTTTATGAATGACTTATTATTATTATTATTACTATTATTATCATTGTTGTTGTTGTTGCTGTTGTTGTTAAGTGAGAGTGGGGAAAGTTTGAGATTGAAATAAATATGTTGAATTGTTGGTTCGACTGGAGATGACTAACTTGGCAAGGCAGGCAGGCAAGTAGGCAGGCAGACAGGCATGTTGGCAGGAGGGGGCTATTGCCTGCTTCGGCTGGAGATGGCCTAAGCCGAAGGGAGGAGGCAAGCAATAGCCCCCCTTTCGGCTGGAGAAGAGCTCCCCCCGGAGCTGGCAGGCAGGCATCCGGGGGGTGATGCTTGCCTGCTGGCAGGCAAGCAGGCATTGGTTGCCTGCATGCCTGCCAGCAACTTCACGCTCCTCTTTCTTTTTTTTTTGTTTTTTATCTTATTGGCTGCTGCTGTGCATCCTTCTTTCTTTTTTTATTTCTTTTGGTTTTTTTGGTTGTTTTGCCTGTTGCTCCAGCGTGCCTTTCCTTTCATTTTTTTTCTTTTTTTTTTTTTTTTTTTGTTTTGCCCAAGTTCCAGCGCCTTTCCTCCTTTTTTTTTTTTTTGGTTGTTTTATAAGTTATAAATTAATTGTAGTAGAAATTTATAAGTTATAAGTTATAAATCCTGCAAGAATGTAATTTAAATGTATAAAAAGATATAAATTAATTCACTATAGGTCTCGTTTGACAAATTTAATTCACTATTATTAATTTATTTTAAATTGAACGTTTATTGTGATATTTAACGTTATTATTATTATTGTTGTTGTTGTTGTTGTTGTTGTTGTTGTTGTTATAGTTAAGTGAGAGTGGGGAAAATTTGAGATTGAAATAAATATTTTGAATTGTTGGTTCGGTTGGAGATGACTAACTTGGCATGACAGACAGGCAAGTAGGCAGGCAGGCAGGCATGCAGGCATGAGGGGGCTATTGCCTGCTTCGGCTGGAGATGACCTAAATCAATTCTTACAAACTGATCTTTTGGATCTGAGTTTGTAAACTAAAAAGAAAATTATATTGTAGTATATCAGTGAGCAATCAAAAATTGGAAAGACATTATAACAACTCAAAAAGTTGAATTGATTTTCGGGTACTTTGATCCTTGTAGTTCCGTTGATTATTTTGTTGAAATATTCAATCGATTTTTAATAACTACTTAAATGTTTCAACTAAAGTTATTCGATTAAAATTGGCAGTTTAAATAATGATAAACTCAACGAAGAAGTAAATAGAAGTCAATACTACAATTTTGTGGATAGTCTTCGTGTCCTGTTTTATTATATCTTCAGATCCAATACATTATTTGTATAAATTTGATCTCTAACCTAGCCACCCGCAAATTAAAACGGAAAGAAAGATAATATCTCTTGGTTTACAGCGTTGACATTATGCTATATATGTAGAGCACGTATATCTGTCTATGCAACGATTGAGATGGAGAAGAATGTATGGATAATCATATGTGATGCGGGGTTATGGAGATTGAGACGTGACATTTAATTATGAATGTGACACAAGTGTGGTACATCATTGTGTGACACGAAATCCTCACCCTCTGGAAATGGCATGCAGTTTGGTAATGTGATGATCAGACATCACATAATATGTTTGGGTTCATTAATTAATTTACTGTATTTTGGGAAAGGAATTAAATTCTCCAAAACTAGGAATTTTGCCTTCATAAATTAGGAATGTGAAACTCAAGTTTTCTATGGTATTCTTAGTAAAAATTAAAAACACAATATTTTTTCTAATATACTTCCTATATATATATGTGTGTGTGTGTGTGAGCGTTATTTACGATAAAATTAATTAAATCAATTATAAATTTTGATGTATCGTAAGTATATTATATATTTAAATCAATTATAAATTTTGATGTATCGTAAGTATATTATATATTTAATCAACATTAAGAATAATCAATTACACCCTTGAAGTTATATGATATTACATGATCATCCTTTCAAGTTTCAATAATTACAAAAACAACATTTGAAATCTTTAAAAGAATTAACTTAACATTGAATTGGAAAAAAAAAAAAAAAAACTTAACATAAAATACTTTTTACCCTTTCATTATACCTATAAAATTTAGATAAATGATAAAATTATATTCAAACAGTTGTTTTTATGTTAATAATAATCATAAAGATAATAATAATTTTGAAAATTAATAATAACTCACACAGTGAATAATAATTATAATATCATTAAACTTAATCTTGAAAATGAATTATAATAATAAGTTTTTATATGTATCTATGTACATGTATCAATATTGACGCAATTTAATGTAAATATCGTATATCTACATTTTGTCCCAATCGTACATTTAACATTTATACTATATCATATATTAAATAAAATATAAATATTTCAAATCAAATTTTAAATTTGAATAATGGATAAGGGTTTGATTATACTATAATGTTGTTAAATAAAATCTATACATGAAAAATCAAATTTCAAATATTTATGCGTTTTGAATAAATTTTACTTTCGTAGACAAATTTATAAATTCAAAATTAAAACTAATAATGTTACATCTTTAATTTTAAACAAAATGTTATTAATTTTTATAATTAAATGTATGTTCTATTTCTACTTAATTAAATTAAACAAGATGTTGTTAAATTATGTTGTTAAATTCTTAGTTAGTTTTTTCAATCTCTATTTTTTTAATAATAAATATTTTTAATTAAAAGAAAAAAATAAACAAATAAGAAGGCACTAGGTGGCGCCACCTGGTGCCTTCTTGTAATGAAGTGCGTCCCAAAGGTAGGGTTGTGCCCTAGACTGCTGATAGCCTGGGGAACACCTGTGGGCTGGGCTCTTGGGATGCCGTGGATGGTCGGAGACCGTCTAGGGCAGGGGTGGAGGGCCATCTACACCCACCCCCTAGTAGGTTGGAGATGGCCTAAATGAGTGTTTGTAAATGTTTTTAAAAAGTATTGTTTTGCTTTTTTTTTTGTGCTTAAAACACTTTGATAGTGTTTGCAAGTAGGTTCTTCAACTGAAAAGTAGGTAAAAACAGGTTGACAAGAAGTAGCTAAGGAGATGCTTCTTCAATCGCTTCTTTTAGGTGACATTTTTGTAATAATTTAAACTGCTTTTTTTACATATTTGCAAACACTCCATGCTTTTAAATAAAAATACTTATTTTTTACTTTTGCTTTAAGCAACTGTTTTTCTATAAATATAATTATTTTTCTTAAAAATATCTCCACCACAACTTTCAACCACTACTTTTAAGTACATGTGTATAAAAATACCTAAAACTTTCACTTTTTTAACCTTTACCTATAACTTCGTGTAAAAAAAAGAACGAAGAAAATATGAAATGAACCTTTAAAATAAAAAAATAAACTATCATCCAATTTTTTTTCAGAAATAAAATATAAAATTCCAACATTTAATTGGACAACTATAGAGCTTTATTGAAAGGATCTTTGATCATTCTCTTCACTCACTATGCTTCATTTTTATTGGAATGAATTCAACTGTTTGATTATGTTATTTTAAATGTATTTTTTTCACATCAAATTAAGATAAGGTTTAAAAGTTATGGAATTTAAATAATAAATATCTTGAGAATGAAAAAATGTTATGGTGTCGGGAGAGTTCTTCAAAATAATGAAATATATACCACAAATAAAATATGCCATGTCAGAGAAGTTGAGAAAGTCAGCAACCACTAGTACAGTGCCACGTCAGAGTTGTGACACGCAACCAACAAGGTTAATATATATCTACAAAATTAAACTAATGCCCACCTACTCTCAAATAAACAATTTAAAAAAAGCGCATATTACATATACACCTTCTAAGGTTTTTATAATTACAAATCTGTCATTTCATTAAAACATTTAACAAAATTAATACTCAAATTTTTAAAATGACCAATGATATATCATATAGGCCCAATAGAACTTTATCTCGTCAATCATATTCAAACTAAGGTTTACTCAATATTTCAAAAATGTAATTCTAATTTTTTTTAAGAAACATAATATCTTTTTTGTAAATAAATAATTAAATTCTTACACTGAAATTAATTAAAATACTTTTATAAAATTTTCTTTGTAAAGCATGTCAGAATGGTGGATTTTCTAAGATAAACAACAATTTAAAAGTATATTATTAACAACAATTGAAAAGTATATTATTAATATAATTTTGAGTTTACAAACATGCCCTTCAAGGTTTCCAACATGTCATATGCTTAATATAAAAATAGTATTTTTATCTAGAAAACTTAACTAATTACAGACGATGTATATGTACGATAAAACCTAAATGAGGATTATAATTATTGAGGTGTATATGTAATATTCATAAAACTTTAAGGGGTGTATTATATCCCTAAAAGGACACTCCTCCATTTTTACTAATTTACCAGAATCCGGTACATAGGTGAACCCTACCAGTCTACCACACTACGCTCGAGTTCGCACAGTGCGCTTCAGACATTCATTCATACTAATACAAAGAATCACTAAGAAAGAAAGAAATAAACAAGAAAAACCCATTAAAGATTCGATATTTGACTGTGGTCTTGTTCAATGGACATACTTTAATCGTTCATCCATCTTTTAAATTGACCAGAAAGTTGATCAAAATTCGAGAATGACGACCCCCTTTAGATCTGGGTTTTTCTTTTTGATCCTTCTAGTTTTCTGTTTTTGTCTTTCAACGCCTTCAGTTTCTGCCCAGAACCGAAGTCCCAAGAATGTGCAGGTGGCTCTTAGAGCCAAGTGGTCTGGCACTCCAATACTTTTAGAAGCCGGGTATGTTATTTTCTTTAACCAATGTGTAGTGTAGCTTTTTAGAAGGATTTTTATGCACTATTTAATTTCAGATGGAATTGTGCTAATGTACGGTGAACTGTGATAGTTGTTTGGTTGATTTTAAATGCTTTCTTTGTGAAGAAGAAATTGATCAAATGATAAGTGCCAGATGCTAGGAGGTTTTAGCTTTTAGTTTTTATCAGGTGATCAGTACCTTTTTGGTTGTAGTTGTATGATTACTCGTAAAATTATTTGGAGAAGATATGCCAAGTTCTCAGCCGGAATGTCTTATGAGACTTATTGATGAAGGCGGAGTTGGGGAAGTAGATAGGAAGGGCTTATAAATATTAACATCTTCAAAGATTAAGTTTATAAGGTTAAGTTTTGGGTAGCAGGAATCATTTCATCAATCATCAGGCTTCGTAGAGGTTCTGAATGTCCAAAGTATTATGCTGCTTTAATCAAGTGCTAATGAAAAGTGAATATTCGAGAGTCAGATCATTCAGGTTTGTTACAGTAAGTTGGTGAGAGTGTAATGTTTTTATTATTTTAACTTTATGTACTGTTATATGGAATGCTCCTCCATTAAGGATGGAAGAGCCTCTAAATATCTTATTTCTAGTGACACTCCTTGTCTCCTTGTGTTTAAACTGCTCACTGTTTTTTTCAATCAATAATCTTTGATTTGGTATTGTGCTTAATAGTTCTGTACTTCTGTCAGTCAACTTGCCTTATACTTCTTATGTAAGAATTTTATGCTAATTTCTCATTTGTTTCAATGAAATAGCACTAAGAATGACAGAAATAATGCATAGCAGGGGATTGGTGCTTATAAGTTTTATTTTCTTTTTTATTCCACAACTTGATTTTTCTAGTGGAGCACATGTAAAGTCATATGAGAAGTATATAATTATATAACACTAAATATTTTTATAAAATCAATGTATCTCAATATCTCTGAAGAATGGACCTTGGAAAAGTAATTATGGGCTGTGGTAACCCTGTATCCTCTTTGTTTGTGGATCTTGACACCTTGGTTTCACTGGGATTCTAAGTATACTTGGACTATTTTAGAAAGTTCAAGTTTGTGTCCTGGTGAATGCTGAATTACTACGTTTGTGGTTTTGGCCTCAAGATGATAACATATGAACTCAACTTTATAAACAGCTTTAACTATGACATTAAAAAGTGAAACTGGATACCCCCTTTATTTTATGTCAATATCCTTACGTTGGATACCCCCTTTATTTTATGTCAATAGATTATAAGCTAAGGTTAAGTATGGTTTTTAAGTTAGAATTTGTATTATCATATAAGAATTAATTTTTTTTGGAAATAGTTTTCTATCTAAGATAAATACTGTTAGAATTAACTTTTTTGTTTTCATTTCGATTATACACCTTTTTCCGCTTAGAATAAGATTTATAATTAAAACCGAATTTGTAATTTATGTTTCATTTTTCTATTTTAGTTTAAATGACAATCTGATTACCTCAATGCCGTCTCTCATAAGTGAGCTGTACTATTTATGATTTTAAGTTGTGATTCTAGTGGGCTGTGAAAAAAAGTAAGTTCTTCTAGTAGCTTTTCAATGAGTGGATGGATTAAGAGGATTAAAGGAGAAGAAACTAGTTTTCTAACCAAACAAACCGGACATGCAGATTATGTTAGACAGCACTTTGATATGAAGAGGGCACATATTCTCAGTTAGAGATTACAGTCACTCTTTCTTGTGTAAAAATACGATCATAGATTTCTTGGCAAATGTTTGATGAGAATAAATAAATATATAACTTCCCTTGCAATTCCTTCTTGGGCCGTTTACTTTTTCTCATTATGACATTTGGTTTTTGTATTCGACAGGGAATTGCTATCCAAGGAATGGAAAGACTTATTTTGGGATTTCATTGAATCATGGCTAAACTCTTTGAATGAAGAGTCTGATACTGCAAAAGATTGCTTGAAGAAAATTTCCAAATATGGAAAATCTCTATTAGGCGAACCTTTAGCATCAGTTTTTGAGTTTTCCCTTACCCTTAGATCAGCATCTCCTAGATTAGTGCTGTATCGCCAGTTAGCTGAGGAATCTCTTTCTTCTTTTCCTCTGTCTGATGATATTAGCTCACACACCATTGAAGGAGGCAATTTTGAAACAAATGAAACAAGGAAGTCTGAAGCTTTCCTTTTGGGCATAAATCCTAGCAGTCCTGGGAACAGATGTTGTTGGGTTGATACTGGAGGGTCACTGTTTTCTGATGTCAAGGAGTTACAGCTGTGGCTGCAAACTCCTAATGATGTGTAAGTCTTGCTCTATGTTAATCTCATGGAAATACCTTTCAGAAAAATAAAAATGTTTATCTCATTGAGTTTCTCTAATAAAGGACTTGTAGACATGAATTATCAATTTTGTTCTATCAAAATACTTTTCTTGTTGCCAGATCGGAAGGTGCATTTCAGCAGCCGGAGATTTTTGATTTTGACCATGTCCATCCACATTCCTCTGTTGGTAGCGCCACTGCCATTCTCTATGGAGCTCTTGGGACTGAATGTTTCAAGGAATTTCATCAAACCTTGGCTGAAGCTGCTAAAAAGGTGCCTATAAGTTTTACCTAGACATGAATTTTCCCTAATTTATTTCGCTGACTGAGAACAGTTTCTCTTATCTTTTGTTGGTTCTCGAATTAAACGGGTGTCATTTATTGTTTTTAAAATATGGGATCATTTGTCGATCCGACTGAAATATAAGATCCAGTGAGGGAACTTAATTAATGTTACTATTTATGCTTTATTTTTTCTGTTTTTCTTTCTTTAGTATGATTACGAACATTATGATCTTGTATTAGTTGAACTTAATGAAATGATATACCAGCACTGGTTTGGTTGCGTGATAAAAATATGAAGGAATTCAATTTGCGAAAAAGTGAGTTTTGTTGATTTTTTTCGAAACTATCAAGATAAAGTTCAGCACCTGCACCTGCACCTGCACCTGCATCGGCACTATAGTATGCTTCTTATACGAATTACCATATCATTAAGTATAGTGCTGATTTGTGTAAAAATCTTATGTTCACATGTACACTTGTCACACTTGTCAAAGTAGTCAATACAAGTCCAAATCAGTAAAGAATCCTTATACAAACTAAGAATTCTAATTTCTAGTGGGGACAGAACAAGCGATCTCGGATGCTGATTGGAGATTGCTGTGAAGTCCAACACGATCTTCAAAGTCCGGTCTTCGATGTCTTTAAATACGTGTCTTTGACATTGAATGATTCTTCTATTTATAGGAAGAATTTTCACTTGGGTCGACCCGGATATCCAAAGGGTGTTCGGGTCGGGTTGTACGGAAAGCCCTGTTATAAACGGGTCAGACTAGCTTTTGTGACGCCACTGTCGGTGATCTGTGCTTTGATCCAGGCCATTGGATGATTGAATATGTCCGCACAGCACTATGATCGGATATATTGTACCGATCTCCCCATGCTGGATCGTTCTAAGCTTGATTGGAACAATCCATGTTGATCGTGGTTTTTTTAGAATAGTTGACTTGACTTTCACCATGCTTAATTAACTTTTGACTTTCTCCATCCTCATAGCCAAATGGGCATACGAAATATAGTATATCAATTGCTAATATTTTTTCAATCGTCTTTTAGAAAAAAACAATGATGATGTTTTTATTTGTATTTGAAACATATTTAGATGAGTGCATCACATACTCTAATTCAGCTAACTTGCTGAACCAAATGAGGTCCACAGAGACTTATTCAATATTGGGTGTGCCATCCTCCATCAGAAGCTGGGAAATTTTACAATATTCTCGATTGTATTTTTTGTAAAAGTTATTTGTCTTCCTTTTATTGTGATATATGATGGAAAAGAATTTTCAGTTTCTCGATTTTGTCATGATATCCATTGTTTTCTGATGAGTTTTATAAATCTCTTAGGAAAAAGTCAAGTATGTAGTCAGATCTGTTTTGCCGTCTGGGTGTGAATCAAAAAGTGGCTCCTGTGGGGCCATTGGCACAGGAGAACCTGTAAATCTTGGTGGCTATGGTGTGGAGCTTGCACTGAAGAATATGGAATACAAGGCAATGGATGACACCACAATAAAAAAAGGTTAGATTTCTCTAGTCTTTCTATGAGTCTCTGATAATTCAAATATGTGTACATGAATGTTTTAATCTGCCCTTGGCAATGTCGCATGCATGTTAAAAGTTGATCCATGCTGTTAAAATTTTACGACCATATTCAAAATTTATCTCTTATTTTAAAACCTAATTTCTCTATAATAAGTAATATGCCTAATGCACAATAGCGAGATCATGTTCTGACGGAGTAGCATTCACTTAGAGAAAATGACGATGTCAATTACAGCTGATTCAAATGAATATATTTGTAGTATTCCTCTGCTTTTACCAAGCTGATTGATGATTTTTCATTGCTTCATATTTTCTTTCGCTATTTCTGGTGCTTTCTATTGTTTACTTCTCACTGCTAATAGTTTGGTCACCTAAAGTTCATAAAGGCACAGAGAAGCTGGCTATTGGTACCGAAGAGGTTCCATTAATATTGGTGGTCAAAGAGTCAACATCAAATTTAAGGAGTTCTTTTTTTCTGCCTATTTTTTACACTCTTGTATTGCCTTTGTTTCAATTTCTTTTTTGTTTGGGCCTGTGAAGTTTTCTAAGCCTCTTTTACTTCTTCATATATGTACCTGAAATGAGAGCAGCTAAAACCACATAAGCATGCTCCTTCACTCCCCTTAAAATGTAACTACTCATTGGCAATTGACGTCAGTGTCACTACCCCTCTTTCTCTCCTGGATTCCTTAGGATCAATTTCCATTCCCCTCACTCCCTATTTCTCCGTCTGGCCTGTCCTTTATCTCTCTCGCCATCTTCAACATTCTTATGTTTCCTCTACAGTTAGTCTCCAAGTGATACTGTACCCCAAAAAAAAAGTCTCCAAGTGATACTACTTTGATCAGGAAACTGCTTTTGAATAATTTCATATTCATTGCAGGTGTTACTCTTGAAGATCCACATACTGAAGATCTTAGCCAAGAAGTCAGAGGGTTCATATTCTCCAAGATATTGGTTTGTTCTTTCTCTCGCCAACAGTGACCAATTAATTAATAGGCCAAAAGAGTAACAAATGAAAGAAAAAATTATATAATCCGTTTATGTTATAATTGACTGCAGCCCATTTGGCCAGTTTGATGATTTGCAAGAAATGCTCTTAATTTTTACACATTTATTTTTACTCTCGAAGAGGAAGACAAATAATTTTCATTGGCTAACTTTTAAATTCCTTGAAAATCATTAAGGAAAATGAAGAGGATTAGATGCTTTTTTATGTGTTTAAATGGAAGTGAGTAATGCATCATACACCCCCGTAGCCAGTCAATGTAGATTTAAAACAGGTGCATTCTCATGCAGGAGCGCAAACCGGAACTAACGTCTGAGATAATGGCATTCAGGGATTATCTATTGTCATCTACAATCTCGGATACACTAGATGTTTGGGAATTGAAAGGTAACTCTCTTATTAGTTAAAGCAATTATGATAAGATTTGAAAAAAGAAACTATTTGACATACTTTGTCACTTCACCACACAGATTTAGGGCATCAAACTGCCCAGAGGATAGTGCATGCCTCTGATCCTTTGCAGTCAATGCAAGAAATCACTCAAAATTTTCCAAGTGTTGTTTCTTCGTTATCTCGCATGAAGGTATGCAATTTTGCTGCATATACTGCTGTAAACCGATTTAATATTTCTTAGTTTGTGTGATTTCAGAGCAGATACGCAATTTGTCAAATGATTGTGTATATCAATATTTTGCAGTTGAATGAATCTATTAAAGATGAAATAATTGCAAACCAGCGAATGATTCCCCCTGGGAAGTCCCTAATGGCTCTGAATGGTGCCTTAGTCAATATAGAAGATCTTGACCTTTATCTGTAATGTTTCCTTCCTAAAAACTTTTCTATTTCCTTTGTTGCTTTCTACTATGGTATTTTCCCACTCTTCCATCTATATCATTCCTTTTTAATACACCGGGTTGTAATTTTATATGTATATTACTTATATTTGTATGACTGTTAAAAATTATATAATACTCTATTTTTAATGTTTTCCTGATTCCTTCAAGTCTTAACTGTTCTGTTTTGCTGAGAGAGAGCAATATTTGTTGATTGTATAATGTATTTTTTCATCTTGATGCCCTTATGTAAATGATTTACCATTGTATTTTCTCTCACTCAATGTCCATGTATATCTCTAGCTACTGAAGAATTGGAAAATGAGAAACATAATTGTATTTCATGAATGGATTACGATAAATCTTTTTTTTTAATTAATATTCTTGCCTTATTTTTTATTTCCATTTATCCATATCTCCTTTCTTAACTTCTTTCAGTCCATCCTAATTATTTTGTGTCGATCAAGTACAAGACACAAAGAAAAATAGAATTGTCTCTACCAGGAATGAATCCTTTGACCTTAGGAACAGATAACACCTTTTGGATGTTCTTTACAAAACTTGACCTTAGAAAACTCATTCTTGATTCGTGATTTTTATATCGTTGCATTTCTTAGGCTGGTTGACATAGTCCATCAGGATTTGTCTTTGGCTGATCAGTATAGAAAACTGAAGGTAAGACATTTTTAAACTTGCTTTACAAAATTAAAATTGTTAGTATGATCTATTTCTCTCTCTCTTTTTAATATTATAACCAGTTCTGAATGTTGATAAAATCCTAGGTTCCTCCAAGCACTATAAGAAATTTCCTTTCGGTTTTGCCTCCTTCCGAATCATTTGCATTTCGTGTTGATTTTCGGTCTCCCCATGTTCACTACATCAATAACTTGGAAGTGGATCCCATGTACAAGCGCTGGAGAAGCAGTATAAATGAGGTATACATATTTCTCCAGATCAGTATATATATGCCTTCAGCTAAGTTCCTTTTAAGTGCTCTTTTCATCCTTCAGTTACTAAGATCCCTTACGTGCCTTCCCCATCCTTGGTCATAGATTTTGATGCCAGTCTTCCCTGGACAATTACGTTACATTCGTAAAAATCTGTTCCATGCAGTTTATATCCTGGATCCTGCATCCTTTTGTGGGCTTGAGGCAAGTTTTCCTATTTTATGTTTACACCTTTAGGTTTCAGCATGTGCTTCATATTGATTGCTAATGCCCTATAATCAATCTAAAATTGCAGACAATTGACATGATTGTTTCCTTGTTTGAGAACAATCTCCCGATAAGGTTTGGTGTGATATTATACTCTGCAAAATTAGTTGAGAAGATTGAAGCCAATGATGGTGAACTTCCAGCTACTCATTCAAAGGATGATACTGGGGAAGACATGTCTAGTTTGGTAATTTCCTTAGCTGAGTATATATAGTTTGCCGCATTTTTTAAAATTTCTTTACTCTATGAACAACTTCACTTTTATCTGAAGAATTTTAGAAGTCTTTTAGAAACCTTATAAAGTTTTTGTTTCTAATTTGTTAAATGATTAGGATGTAGTTTGAATAAAATGTTTTCCCTTTTCATTGTATATGATAAAGAAGCATTTCTATACTCCATATGAAACTCATAGGCGTAAGTTTAATCTTCCACTTAAAAAAGGACACTCCACAATGAACTACAAAATGAATAATTACATATGCATGCTAGGAAAGGTAGAAAGAAAAGAAAAATTATCATTGATGCTGTTCATGGAATGAATTGGGAGCTGAACATCATATGTGGCACTGTTTGTAACTTGGGGTTATCATTCTTTATTATCCTAATGATTTGGTGGTTCTGTTTGACAGATTATACGTCTTTTCATGTACATCAAGGAAAATCACGGGAACCTGATGGCTTTCCAGTTTTTGAGCAATGTATGAGTTTGATATCTTTGCTCTTAATGTCTTCTTAGTCTTTGTTACAAGGAATGGCCACTCCCCCTACAATGATCTTTCCCATTCATTCGTTTGGCTGCGCTCGAGAATTGAAGCTGGAATGAATGCAATGGCATCTTCTATTTTTAATAATTAACTACTGTGATACACTTATATGCTATCTAAACTAAATATATATTAATATTTGAATAATATTTATATCTTATAAACATGATATATTTAAATAATACTCCTAGACTCGGTGAGAAAGAGAGTAAAATTGACTCGCAACAACAACATTAATGTTTTTCTTATTGCATACATTATATTTTATACTCCTATACTATGTTATATACAATGACATAATAATGTAATATACATATAAATTATATAGTCATATACACATGCATAAATTGTTTAAGGGTACAGATGGAAGAAGACGTTTTGATTTCCTATTATAGGCCATCCAATTAAAGTAGTAAAGTTCATTCTCCTAGGTTAATGTGGGACTGAGTTTGCCTTTTCTTTTGGAAAAGGAGCGTTACTAAGATCATTCATTATTTTTCTGGTTCTGCCAAAGTAGTGGGAAGGCTATTCCCTTGTAACAAGCATAACACTATTGGTACATGTACCCTTGTCATATCTAGATCAACTTCTGTTTTTCACTATTGTAGATAAACAAATTGAGAATGGAGTCAGCTGCAGAAGATAGTATTGAAATGCATCATGTTGAAGGAGCTTTTGTAGAAACAATACTGTAAGACTGTTAAATTGTGCACTACAAAATATATGGTATCGTCCCTTCAATTTTTGTCTCATCTGCAAGGCATATGTGATGAGGTTTTTACTTCTTATGGTTCAACTAATACTTATTTTCTTGTTATTTAAGCTCACTACATAGTTTTATGAATTTTCTTATATCTTACTTGAAAATTTCTCTCTTTAGGCCAAGTGCAAAATCACCACCTCAAGATACTCTATTGAGACTGGAGAAGGATCAAACCTTGAATGAACTTTCTCAGGAAAGCTCCATGTTTGTTATCAAGCTGGGTTTCGCTAAGTTGGAGTGTTCTCTCTTGATGAATGGACTTGTCCATGAAACTAATGAGGTACATCTTTTTTATGTTATGGTAGTGTAACTAATGCTATTTGAACCTTGTTATTTTTGCGGCTCCGTTACCTTATTGAATGACCAACTGATCGAAAGCTTAGATATCAGAGAGGGAAACATATAATGCTTAATGATATGAAGAATTGTCTTCACTCCTTTTTATCTGAATGTCAAACTGTTCCAGAATTTTGCAACAATTAGTTTATACTAGTAAAAGATATAAATTGTACTTGGTAGGTGTAAATTGCAAGAGGCATTTAATTTCTCTGTATGATCTTTTGTGTGGTTGCCACTTACACTGTTGTGCCCTATTTTAATCATAAAGTCATAGTCTATCATTAATAGATGGTGCCAATTACAGTTGTTATTATAATATACAGAGATTTTTCTGTATGTGCCATTGACAGGAGGCGCTTATAAATGCCATGAACGATGAGCTTCCCAGAATACAGGAGCAAGTTTACTATGGACACATAAATTCTCAAACTGATGTTCTGGACAAATTTCTTTCTGAAAGTGGTATCCAGCGTTATAATCCAAAGGTACATCATGTTGAAATTTCTTCAGCTAATGTGTTCTTTGTATAAGTTGTGTAGAGGTTTGAGTTTTTTGAATGAATGCATTTCTGTTGATAAATCCCTTACAAATATTAATCCTGTAGATCATAGCAGATGGGAAGGTCAAACCAAAGTTTGTATCTTTGTCTGCCGCTATTCTTTCAAAGGAATCTGTACTAAGTGACCTCTCCTACTTGCATTCAACTGAAAGTAAGTTTACGTTAAGCTAAATCAAGAAAGTTCATCCTTTAAGTTGAATAAAATCTGCGAGTTTAACATGTAATTTCTTCACTTTGGTTCCAGCCATGGATGACTTGAAACCTGTGACTCATCTTCTTGTTGTTGATATCACATCGAGGAAAGGGATGAAGTTGCTACGTGAAGGAATACGTTATCTGGTAATATACGTCTGCAGTTGGTTAAACAATCTCTTAGTAGTGTATAAGATAGTGATCGTGTTTGGTAAAAGGTCTTGTATAAAATAGCTTGATAAGTTTGCGTACCTTAGTGAAAAGTTTTATTTGATGAACTTTATTCATATTATCCCTTCATTACTATTTATATTTTTGTGACTGTAATGCTTGCATTACTTTGCAGATTGGTGGTTCTAAAAATGCTCGCATTGGTGTTTTATTTAATGCTAATAAAGATGCAATTTTACCAAGTCTCTTTCTCATGAAAGTCTTTCAAGTAACTGCGTCCTCATATAGGTTTGTTAAGCTCTTAATCATCGTTGCTGATTTTTCAGAAATTTATGCCAAAAACGTTGTTGGCAGAGGTTCTCTCTGTGAAATATTGAAATGTGGTTTATATTTCCCTGTTCTTTCTTAACGTATTTTCCAGCCATAAGAAAGGGATTCTACAGTTTCTGGATCAGCTCTGCACTTTTTACGAACGAGAGTATATTTTGGCTTCTGGGGTTGCTGAAAGCTATCAGGCACTAAATGATGAGGTCTTCAAGTTGGCAGATACAAATGGATTGCCATCTAAGGGCTATGAATCTGCACTAGCTGAATTTTCTGCTGAGAACGTGAGGAGTTATTCAAACAAGGTGTGCTTTTATTTTATCAGCAAAGCTTTCACTTGGATTTAGAAATTGTTTATTCAATGAAGAACGCTAGTTACAATTTTTCATATCCTTGATATGCATCTCTCTTTCTTATAAGATTTCTAGCTATAGTTCGTAAAATATTTAAATTTCTGAACCATTCCTACCGACATTATCTACTCATGCACTTGCAGGTGACTCAGTTTTTATACGGGCAAATGGGTCTTGAATGTGGTGTTAATGCAGTAATTACCAATGGGAGAGTGAGTTTTCTGTTCACTTCTCTTGATTCAAACTCATTATTTAGAATTATCGATGGTAATATAGTAATTCTCAGTGTGATTCTCATATGTTTATTGATTAACAATTTTTTTACTTCACAAGTTTCTCTTTTTGGGATTGAGTTTGGGTAAATATTGTGATGTCTTATAGTACCAATAATATGTCGTTTTTGTATTTGATAGGTGATCCGACTCTCTGATGGCAGTACATTTTTGAGCCATGATTTGCATCTTCTCGAGTCCCTAGAGTTCAAGCAACGGATAAAGCATATTGCTGAGATTATTGAAGACATAAAGTGGGAGGAGGTTGATCCTGACATTTTGACAAGGTTATCAAATGGAGTTTTATTAGCTTGCTTTTTATATGATAAAAAATATTATATTACTCTTCACAATGTTATGTAATTATATATTCTGATGTTTTTTAATACCTTCATTCTTATTGTCGATCTTTAAACTATATATAGAAGTATGAATACCTTGGGTGTTATGAGTTTCTTCACTTTTTTGAGCGGACAAAAATATCCCGTTTCAATTCTATTTTGACATTTTAGTAAAATGGAAAATCATGTAAATCAACTCAAGATGTAGAATTAGCTATAGAGACATAAATAAGCGACCCAGTCTTTCCTGTATTATCTCCTAAAAATTAGTCCTAATGCTCCTAGTATACAGAAAAACTCCATGTGAAAAAGCTAATGTTCCACATTTGTAATTTTTTGCTCATGGAACATTTCTCTAATATTAGAACTCCAAGGGGAAAGAACAAAATTCTCTTGGATAGCTGCAGTAGTATTGGTCAAGATTTGATTCTTACCCCCAAGGGTTGCAATTACAAATTTGGACTATATTATGTAAACCTTTGTCATTTTGGTAGTTTGACACTCTCCATGAACAGAATAGTGTTTCATATAATTCAGAGATATTAGTAAAATATGTAAACTCTTTAGAAGCTTGGACATGTGAATTATGAGAGATCGTTGGCATACATGTGAATTCCTTGTTGGCATAATTAACTTGTATTAGTTCGAGCTACCCAACATCGAGTTTTCCTTCTTTTATTTTTACCCTTCTCTTTTTGCACCTGCTAAAAGAACTATTTGATTTCCCCCCCTTATTGCAGCAAATTCATTAGTGACATTGTTATGGCCATCTCATCCTCACTTGCTATGCGGGATCGAAGTTCTGAAAGTGCTCGTTTTGAAATTTTGAGTTCAGAGTACAGGTACACCTACTCCTATATAGAAAATTATACTATTAGTTTTTTGCATAAATAATATACATGAAATAAAAAAGTTTTTCCTTATGTAATTTGTGCAAAATTTTAATTTTATTGTTCAATATTTTAAACATTTCTAAGTTATTTACCTTTGTACCCTCCAAGGAAAATATAAAACAATATATACTAATCTATTTTGACTCTAATTTATGCTAGTGAAGATGCATATACAAATATCACATCACATCTATATATGTTAAGAGATATTACATCCAAATCAAGGACATCTTTGTCAATACATTTGTATAGGTAGTGTGTATATTATCATGTAACATAATCGAATACTAAAAATAAACTTTATCTAGTCTAATCAAGCATGAACATAAGTCCAAAAATCTCTCTTAATTTCTGATTGGAGATGGGTGTTTTCAATTATAGTATGTTTTCAATTATAGTAATACAAACAATTGGGCCTAAAGCTTTTTTATTTACTAAGATAATTTAGTTCTGCTTTACTGTCCACAGTGCTGTTGTGTTACAAAATGAGAATTCTAGCATTCATATTGATGCTGTAATTGATCCCCTGAGTTCCTCTGGTCAAAAGCTCTCTGCTCTTCTTCGCATTCTGTCGAAGTACGTTCAGCCAAGCATGAAACTAATACTCAACCCTGTGGTAAGTTTATACTTGAAAGTGCGTGGAATTTGTAACCACTCCATGTTTTGATTTACAATTTTTGCAATTTCATGCCGAGACTTCATACAATCTAGAGAGACTAAATGTGCTTCGGATGTAAGGTGCCATTTCTCAATCATGAACCCAAATGTGCTGTTAAAATGCAAATGATGGCATGGAATTTTAAGCAACAATAGAGCTAAGATAATATTAGACCTTTATCTTTGATGTTATACATCTTCCTCAGGAATGAATTCGGAGAATCCTTTTCTGTAAGTACTGATGCCATATTTTGGAGTAGTTTTCTAGCAAATAAAGCCTGTAAAAATTGATGGTGGAGAAGTCCTAAGATCTACTTTTGTTGTCAAAATATCAATTCCTTGCATCAATTGTCAAGTTATTTAGATATTAACTGTGTTTTTAGGTTGAAAATACGGGGTATTTTAAGCGGCAGAGTGGCCTTGCTGCCACGATCTGCTGAGATTCAGCCCTTTGTTGCTCCGATTCGTAATTTAAAAAAAAAATACTGTACTTTTTGCTTCTTCTTTACCATATATTTGGACTTGTACTTAAAAAGTATTGTTGTTGGTGTACCTGCAGAGTTCTCTAGCGGATCTTCCTTTGAAGAATTATTACAGATATGTAGTGCCTACAATGGTATTCCAAATGACTTTCAGCTTATAAACCTTTTATATATAGATTCATTGGCTTCTATCCTCACTCTTTCTTTACATTTCAGGATGACTTCAGTGGGACTGACCGTATAGTGCATGGTCCCAAAGCATTCTTTGCCAACATGCCACTATCTAAAACACTCACAATGAATCTTGATGTTCCTGAACCATGGCTCATTGAACCTGTTGTTGCCATGTAAGTTTCTATTTATTTAATAATTGCAGTATTGTCATGTAAACATATTCTCGAGATGCATCAAATATCATACCAAAAGATATTTTTGGGATTTCTTATTTTTTTCGGTTTAAATTATGCAGCCATGACCTGGACAACATATTGCTTGAGAATCTGGCTGACACCCGGACATTGCAAGCCATGTATGAACTTGAATCTCTTGTTCTTACAGGTAATTTTTTTTTTTTTTTTTTTTTTTTGAAGTTTTGTAGCAGTTCTACATACTAATTGAAAAAAAATTATGACCAGGTCATTGCTCCGAGAAAGATCATGAACCTCCGCGGGGTTTGCAGTTGATTCTTGGAACCAAAAATAGTCCCCACTTGGTTGATACCCTTGTCATGGCCAATCTTGGTTACTGGCAAATGAAGGCCTTTCCTGGGGTGTGGTACTTGCAGCTAGCTCCAGGTAGAAGCTCTGAGCTTTATGTTATGAAAGAAGATGGCGAAGGAAGTCAAGATACGACACTGTCAAAGCGAATCACTATAGATGATTTGAGGGGTAAATTGGTTTATATGGAAGTGATAAAGAAGAAGGGCATGGAACGGGAGAAACTGTTGATTCCTTCTGATGATGATAGTCATTCGAACAATAAGAAAGTATGGAGCTAAGATTTGATTTATTCTGCCATCTTTTCTTGTATGTTATGTAATGCCTTCAGCGGTGCTCGTTTTAATGACTTGAATGATGTATAATTAAAGCTTTTATCCAAATAATTTATAGGGAACTCAAAACAGCTGGAATTCAAATATCCTCAAATGGGCTTCTGGTTTTATTGGTGGAAAGGACCAGTCAAACAAGGGTGTCAGTTCCTCGGTGATCCATCCTTTTGCCTTCTGACTTCATCACACAGCATTGAAGCACAATTATTATAGACATTCATATATACTTAAGCTTGCATAAAATCTCATTGCCTTGTACACTAATTTTTTTAGCAGATAATAAATAGAAATCTGTATACCACTGATGTTTTTGGTCATTTTCTTGTAGAAGCCTGGAGTTGGTGATCGTCATGGGAAAAAAATAAATATATTTTCTGTAGCCTCTGGACACTTGTAAGTTATTTAGTATATGTACTTCTCAATCTCTACTAGTTTCTTTATCCCCTCTGTGAGATCATTTGAAAAACCATCTTTGAATTGACCACCAAAAAATAATATCCCTTAGGTACTTTCATGAGTATTTTGTATCTGGCAATTTTCTGAAATAATTTTTGGTTATTATTTTCCTTCATACTTTTTATCCTTGTCTACAACAGTTTAAAAGTATAACAAAAATAAAATTGGTGGTTTCTCAAGTCGAAAATCTCGCATTTGTTTCCCTTGCACAGTATGTACAAGTTGTTAGTTAATTAGCTGATTTCCTGTTCCCATTTACTTTAATTGCTAGTCATTTCTCACAGCCATACAAACTATTCCTCTGCAGGTACGAACGTTTTCTGAAAATTATGATTTTAAGTGTTCTGAAAAATACGCATAGACCAGTGAAGTTTTGGTTTATAAAGAACTACCTCTCTCCTCAATTCAAGGTTCTATTCTTTGTTCATTTTTTTTCTTCTTTATTTCCAGTTTGCTATTGGGACGCATTCATTAAAAATGTTATTTTTGTTGTTGAAGTCTTAATCTTAAATAATAGTTATCATTTTCTGCAGGATGTAATCCCTCATATGGCTCATGAATATGGTTTTGAGTATGAATTGATCACATATAAGTGGCCTACATGGCTTCATAAACAGAAAGAGAAACAACGAATCATATGGGCATACAAAATCCTTTTTCTTGATGTCATTTTCCCTCTTGCTTTAGAAAAGGTACTACTCTGATTATATTTCAACTACGGAATTGTCATACTTACTCGAAAACAAGTATTTCAGCAGGTGGAGTTAAAAAATCTTATACAATAATATTATTCCTGCAGGTTATATTTGTTGATGCAGACCAGATTGTGAGGGCAGACATGGGAGAACTTTATGACATGGATTTGAAAGGAAGACCTCTTGCCTATACTCCATTCTGTGACAATAACAAAGATATGGATGGCTTTCGATTTTGGAAACAAGTAAATTCCCTCTACTTATGAACTCTTCATAATTCCCTTGACCTGTAGAAAATTAATATGGGCTTTTGAATTTTGTTGGACAGGGATTCTGGAAAGATCATTTACGAGGAAGACCATATCATATTAGGTATATGTGCAAGTTTTTGTAAATTGAAGTCTATTTTCTCGTTTTAGAATGTAACCCTTACAATGTGGGATGTCTCTTCTATAGTGCTTTATATGTCGTTGATCTGGTCAAATTTCGGGAAACAGCAGCAGGAGATCAATTAAGAGTATTTTACGAAACACTAAGCAAAGATCCAAACAGTCTGTCCAATCTTGATCAGGTAAGTAATCAGATTCTTATGTTACTTCTACTTTATTAACTTAAAACATTAGTACTTTATGTCTGTCATTTTATTGGTCTTAGTTTCAAATTGAAAATATGTGAATGTTTTAGGATCTTCCAAACTATGCACAACACATGGTGCCCATATTTTCGCTTCCACAAGAGTGGCTATGGTGTGAGTCATGGTGTGGTAATTCAACGAAATCGAGAGCAAAAACTATAGACTTGTGCAATAATCCCATGACAAAGGAGCCCAAGCTTCAGGTGAAAATCCAGCTTCATGATATTTTTATTGTTTTCGTAATGTATTCAATCCAATCGCAATATTTCCATTGCACAAATATTTGTCTTCTTGTAGGGAGCTAAAAGAATAGTTACAGAATGGCCAGATCTTGATTTAGAAGCTCGGCAGTTCACAGCCAAAATATCGGGTGAAATTATTGAACCCCAAGAGCAGGCAAAACCTCCTCAACAGGTGCAGAGCACAGACGACGGTACTTCTCAAGAAGACTTGGAATCAAAAGCAGAACTGTGAACATTATATCCTGAGAGTCTAATCTTGTTGATAGTTCCGTTTTCCTCTAAAATTATCGCTTCATGCACGTTATATATTGGACATGGAATTTATTTGGGAAATCCTAAGGGAGGGAAAACTAAGAACAATCGAGCGAAGATAGATAGATAGATAGATAGATAGATCATAGTACTATAAGACAAGTTTTTTGAACTCCTTTATAAGTCATGGTCCTGTAAGAATGGGCACTGAATTTTGTCTGTAACATGATATGATATAATATGATAAAGAGAGTCTGTGAAAATTATTTTGTTGATTCGGTTAGTACAATCAAAGTCCATGTTAAATGGGAAGTTGAACTCTCTTCTTCATTCTTGCGTTCTCTACATGTCTAATATGGTCTTTTCTGAAATTTTTTGAATTACAAAACATGCATATGCATGTATTATTTATTTATCATATCATATATTGCCCTCTTAAAAACTCAAAAGTCAAATTATTTTAAAAAATTATTCAAACAAATTAAACATTAATTTGTTTGAAAAATTTCCCATTTTTCTCATTTATCACTTCATAAAAGTAGATATTTGAAAAGTTTGGATCATAGTTTTACATTAACCTTGTAAATAGTAGTTTTAAGTACGTACAGTACGGTCGATTCCTGCAGTTTGGAGCTATTATCACTTTGCATACTAATATGGAACATATAATAATTTTATGATGTGCATTATATTTTTTGTTAGATTGTATAGACAGACGAATTGGTACTGCAGGTACATGCACCGACTATATTTATGTGGAGTGTTTTTTTTTCTACTAAAATATCAAAATAGCTTTAAATTATAATGTGTGGTGTTAGATATTGCCACAACTAACAGCATCATTTAAGCTGTGAATGATGGAACGTATATGAATTGATCAATTATTATTATTATTAATAAGAAATGTATGTTGTTATGTGATGTGTGTTTGTGTCTGTATCGATCATGCATTAGAGTTAGAGATAGAGAGAGGGTCCCTATTATTATTATTATTATTATTATTATTATTATTATTATTTTAAGCTGTATATAGTGTGAATGATGGACCTACCTTTTCTTTTTTATCATCACAAAAAGTCCATCTAAATTCTAATCAATCAATTGTTGGTTGGCCACTATATATATGTATATGTACTACTACGTACTAGCTACTTGAAAGGTTTTCTTCTTGTGTAATAAATGAATTAAAATGGAAATGAAAAAACATAACAAGAATACAAAGGAAAGAAAGCATATGCATGAGGATGAAGAAGAAGAAGAAGAAGAAGAAATAAAATTAAAATTAGAAAAAGAAAAAGAAAGTGAAATTTCAGAGGAATTGAGTTTCAAGAATTTGTCAAAACTTATTGTTCCACCATTGGGAAGCGGTGGTGCTTCTTCTGGTCAAAATGATGAATCTAAAGGAAGAAAAATCATCATATCTCCCATGGATTCAAGATACAGGTAAACAATTAAGTTTTACTTTAATTATATTTAATTTGTTGTTAATTTTATTATTATACTATATAATAATTGAAATTGAAATTGAAATTGAAATTGAAATTAATTGTAGGTGTTGGGAGACATTAATGGTAGTATTGGTGGCATATTCCGCGTGGGTTTGCCCATTTGAGATTGCATTTCTACATAATAATAATAATAATAATAATAATAATAATAATAATAATAGCTCCAACCAAATTACAAATAGTACCCAACAACAACTCTACATACTTGATAACATTGTCGACATCTTTTTTGCAATTGATATTGTCTTAACTTTTTTCCTTGCCTACATTCATCCCACCACTCATTTGCTTGTTCGTGATCCAAGAAAAATTTCCTCAAGGTTCGTAATTACTACTTAATTACTTCTCCTTCATCAAAATTTATATATTCCATTCTCTTAATGTTCTTAGCTTCTTTCATTAATTTAGAATAATTAAATAACACCATTTGGGCCAAGAACCTTCAAATGGACCACCTTTAGTCAATACATACATACTTTTTCTAGTGGACTCTATGGCCCATCATGTGAACAATACCCACTCAAGTAATCTTTAAAATTGATTTGATTAAATTCCTTATATCAAGAATAAGAATATGATTTACTAGTAAGTTAAGCTGGAATTGATTCCAATAATATATATAATAGATGGCTTTGTTTTTTCCAAAGAAATACTCAGATCTACTGTATTAGCATAATTAACTCATCAGTTTTATTGATATTTGATTATGATTTGGAACCCAAAAACTTTGATACTTTGGAACAATTGAAAATGATAAAACAATACATTTATTTTAACATGTTTCTTTAATATTGAGAGTTTTCCTTGTACATAACATGCAATGATCATCATCACTATGAAAAAATGAATTTATTTTATCACACTACTATATATATTTAGAAAATTATCTATGGAATTTGGACTTGAATTGTTGCTACTTTTTTTTTTTTTTTATGGTACTGAAAAAGTGGTGAGATCAAAATTGTTTGAAGGTACCTGTCGACATGGTTTATAATGGATGTTGCTTCAACAGTCCCATTCGAGACATTTGTTTTCTTCATTTCCGGCAAACATCCCACCGGTGTCTCTTACTCCGTCCTCGGAATGCTCAGATTTTGGCGTCTCCGCCGTGTCAAAAGTTTCTTTACCAGGTAACAATCACATATACATATATATATTTACAGTATGATTTTCAAAGTCTTAACTAAATATTAAATTTTCAGGATTGAAAAAGACATCAGATTCAGCTATTTCTGGGTCAGATGCGCTAGGCTCTTGTTTGTAAGCAAAACTACTCTTTTTCTACTCTGTATAGAAAATAGCAAAACATCATGTTAACATAAGTTTAATCTGATTCTTGGTTGCTGCAGGTGACATTATTACTAGTGCATTGTGCAGCATGCTCGGCCTACCTCTTAGCCGATCGATATCCAAACGAAGGAAACACATGGATTGGATCAACAATACCCAATTTCAAAGAAACAAGCCTTTGGATTAGATACATAGCAGCTCTATATTGGTCCATAACCACCATGACCACAGTTGGTTACGGAGATATACACGCCGTAAATGCCATGGAAATGGTCTTCATTATTTTCTACATGCTCTTCAATCTTGGCTTAACCGCTTATATAATCGGTAACATGACTAACTTGGTCGTAGAGGGTACCCGAAGAACCATGGAATTCGTAAGTCTTTTAGTATGGAGTTAATGGCAGTTTATCCCCCTCTGATATGCATAATTTCCAGTTTAGTTTAGTTAGGGTAAATTGGCATTAATTAACCCCTTTTGTATGTGTACATTGCTGGGATTAATGTGAAAATTTTGATCGTTGAATTGTTTTGTTGTTTTTTGTAGAGAAACAGCATCGAAGCTGCTTCGAGTTTCGTGTCCCGTAATCGCTTGCCTCCTAGACTGAAAGATCAAATTCTTGCCTATATGTGCTTAAGATTCAAAGCTGAGAGCTTGAATCAGCAGCAGCTTATTGAACAGTTACCGAAAACTATATGTAAAACTATTCAGCAGCATTTGTTCTTGCCCACGGTCGAAAAAGTTTACCTTTTCAAGGGTGTTTCCATGGAAATTCGCTTGCTACTGGTAAGCACTTTCATATGAATATTACGGAGACAATAAGTAAAAACTAATTTTGATTTTCCTTCAGGTTGCAGATATGAAGGCAGAGTATCTTCCGCCAAGAGAGGATGTTATAATACAAAACGAGGCACCGGATGATGTATACATTATCGTGTCTGGTGAAGTTGAAATGATAGAATCATGTGAAACTGACAAAGAAAGAGTCGTTTGGCTTCTTAAATCGGGGGACATGTTTGGAGAAGTGGGATCGTTTTGTTCTATGCCACAATGTTTCACTTATCGAACCAAAACACTTACGCAAGTTCTCAGGTTGAAAACGAGTTCTTTGATAGAATCAATGAAAACAAGACAAGAAGATAATGTCACCATGCTTAAGAACTTCCTTCAGGTTTGTAACTTGTTTTAAAGTATGTATTTATAGAGATTTGTTGGCTGAGAAATCAATGTTGTTTATGGAACATTGCAGCATCACAAAAAGCTGAAGGATTTACGCCTAGGGGACTTATTTATTGAAGGTGGGGAAGAAAATGGGGATCCTAATATGTCGATAAACTTGATAACCGTTGCTGGTACCGGAAACGCTGCTTTTCTTAATGAGCTTCTTAAGGCAGGTTTGGACCCTGATGTTGGAGACTCGAAAGGAAGGACTCCATTGGTAGATTTCCTTATATCTTCACTCCTACCAATACTTGAGAGTTTTTTTATACACTTATATATATATATATATACATACTATTCATCATCAGCATATAGCAGCGTCAAAAGGGCACGAAGAGTGTGTACTTGTGCTTCTAAAGCATGCTTGTGGCTTACATTTAAGAGGTAAAATTACTAACTAAAATCGATCATTTTTATTGTTAAACGTGCACTAAGTGAGATTTGATGAATTTAGACTTTCTATGACAGATTTGAATGGAAACACGGCACTATGGGACGCTATAGAAGCAAAGCACCATACAATATTCAAGACTTTGTATCACTGGGCTTCGATCTCCGACCCCTATGTTGCCGGTGACCTTTTGATCATGGCAGCAAGAAGAAACGACTTAACAGTGATGAAAGAACTATTGAAACACGGATTGTACGTAGATTCTAAAGATCGCCATGGATTGACTGCCATTGAAGTTGCATCAGCTGAAAACTACGTGGATATGGTGAAATTCCTTCTAGCAAATGGATCAGAAGTTAATGAAAAGGTTAGAGATAAGCTTTCTTCGATAAAGTTGAATGAAATGCTTCAAAAACGAGAGGTGGGACACCGCATAGTCATGCCTGAAACTTTGGATCAACGTGTTTTTAGCACAAACGAAAAGGAGGAGCAACAACTTGGAGAAAGCTCCAACGGAATATTATTTTCGAGAATCAGTATATACAGAGGGCATCCTTTGAACAGGAGAGAAAATAGTTGCAGTGAGCCTGGGAGGTTGATTAAGCTGCCAAATTCACTGGTTGAACTGAAGAGAATTGCAGGTATATAAATTAGAATATTTTTTTATTTTCAGATTATATTTTTTTAAAATCCAAATTGTAATGGTTTTTGACAGGTGAAAAGTTTGGATTTGATGCTACAAATGCATTGCTGACTAATGAAGAAGGTGCAGAGATTGACTCTATTGAAGTGATTAGAGATAATGATAAGCTGTTTATAGTTGAGAATAAACAGGGCTGCTAATACTAAGATTAAAAACCTAGCTCAAGGAGTAGAGTAGACTAATAAAATGTCAAGTATTTCCATTTTCTTATACATGTACACCTTATTATTTACTTATTTGGTTGCCAATAGCACCGAGTTTGAACAAAATCGAGCCCAAGTAACTTAATAATTTATAGTCATCTTTTTTTTTTTTGGGCTTGTTGAGCTCAAACTCAAACTGAACTTCAAAAGTTATGAAACAATGTTCGAACTTGATTTGTTGTATACAACAAACAAATTGAGATTCAAAACAAACTTATTGAGGTTAATTTCCATGCAATCTTCTCTTCTCTTCTGTGATTGGCAGCATTTCCATCCAATCCTTGCCATGTTTGGGTCCGACAAGAATGAAACAAATATCATTTGATTGATACCTAGGACTAGGACTAGGAGTTTTTTTTTTTAAATCTCAATTTCATTTTCTAAGAGAATCTTAAGTCAAAATTTTGATCAATGAGAAGGAGAATCTTAAGTTAAATTTTGCAGCCCAAAAAACAAAAATCAAACCAACAGCCAGGACCAGGAGGTAGTGAAAATCTTAATTAATTTTCACCATTATAAGTCGCACTGATTCGACCAACACAAAATATGTAATTTATTCAACTTGGTTACATGATCTTCTATTGATCGATGATTATATGAAAAAAAATATAATACTCCTTCCTATGTGATTTGATCTTAATATATACTCCATATTAGATGTGCATATTATGTTATATATATATAAGGCCATCTTCAACCGAGAAGACAATCGGGTATGAGGGAGTCTTACTGGGGCGAGCAGCCGGGGCAGGGAGGGTTAGGGTAGGGAATTGGGCAATTGGGCGGTGGATGGCATGCGCTCGTCTATTTTTCTTTTTGTAAATTAGTTTTATATATAATAATTAGTTGTATTTATTTTTAATATGTGAATTGTAATCAATTTTATTTATTTTTAATAAAAAAAAATTGTGTTGGATTAATAAAGTGATAGTTTAAAATGTGAAACTTAATAATTCTAGATTCATAAAATTCATACAAAAAAAATAATTAAATAAACTAGAACAATTTTTGGTTAGTTTTATTTTTATATCTTTAATTTTGAAATAAAAAACATTATATTATGATAATAAAAATTACGATTTAAATTATTTTTATTTTTAAATAAAAATTTATTTTATTATTGTTATTATTATTATTAAAATAAATAAAAGTGAGGAGAGTATGGAATTTTGTGAAATTGAATTATATGGAAATTGTTTGTCCTTCGGTTGGAGATGAGTTTTTAATTGGACAAAAGAGCAATTGGGCAAAAAGGAGGTCAAGAAGGCAATTGGGCATTGAATTCGGTTCGAGATGGCATAAGGAATTTCCTTGTTTAGGCTGAAGAAGCAATTAAAATTAAGGGTAAATTATGTATACCCCTCAAGTAAGACCTAATTACAAAAATATCTCTCACGTATTGGATATTACAAAATCCCCCTCATGTTTGTCACATTCTTACAATTAAACCCTTGTCCCTAAATTTTTCCAATTTTGCACTTGAAAGTTATTTGTAATGTTTATAATATGTTATAAATTTTAAAATTTGGGTGTTAATTGTTATATCTTGTAAATCATAAAAATAATAATCATATATTTACTACCAAAATGATTGATATAATTTATAATTGCACATAAATTTCAATAAATATTACAATTTATAATACAATATAAGCTTTATAAATTAGAATATTTTATTTATAATACAATATAACTTTATTAAATATATTAATTTATCAAATAAATTCATTTAACTAATGTGTAAATAATTTGTTCATATTTATAAAATATATTATTAAAATTTTATTTAATTTAATATTTTACAATTTAAATTGCTAATTTATATAATACTTTTATTTTTTTTGCAATATTTATTAAAACTTATGGGCAATTATAAATTTTATCAATTATTTTGGTAATAAATATATAATTATCTCTTTCTAATTTATAAAATATAATAATTAGCACCCAAGTTTTAACACTTATAAGACATAACAAACAATACAAATAACACCCAATGATAAAATTGGAACATTTTAGGAGCAAGGGGTAAATTGTAAGAAGGTGACAAACCTAAGAGAAATTTTTATAATACCCAATATGTGAGGATGATTTTAATGATTAGGGCAGGGATATTCGTAATTTACCCTAAAATTAATACCTCAATCCTTTCCTTCATAAATGTGTAATTGTAACCTTTTCTAGTTCACGATCTAGAGCACATACATTATTTTTAGTAGGTCATGAACTAGATAACAAGTGGTCTCTTTATTTCTCATTCAAAAAAATATGTAGATTAGCTTCCCAACAACAATGGCCAAACATGTCAAATATTTTCAAGAAATATGATAAATCAAGGACTCATATCATATTTCTATCCCACATCAATCATAAAATTTAAAAACGAGATAATTTCACTTTTGATATCATAAGTAACCTTATTTTAATGTTACGGTACCATAATTTTAAAAATATACGTATTTAATATCACATGTTAACTGTTTTCGGTACATTTTGTACTTCCGTCAATTTTTGTATGGAAAATTCAACTGTAATTAGACGGAAAATTAACAGAATTGTTCCTATATATATAGATTGTTGCCAAATTTTCCCCCACATATTTTATGGGCGATAAATTTACCCCAAATTCACAACTTTGAAGCACTTCAGTCCCAATTGCAAATATAAATAATTATAAATCTATTTATAATTTTTATATATAATGATTATTAGACCTCTTACACTAATAAGATATAGATCGATTTTATATATAATATATATTAACTAAATAATACTTTATATAAAATCCAAAAAAAATATCAATTAAATTTATTAAATTTTTTACAATAAATTAGGATAATAGTCAGGGTGTACGTATATAGTAAGCATCTAATCTAATTAGTCAAAATATTTTAATGCTATTCTGATTTTACCCCAAGGAGTGTATTTGTAATATATTTAATGTTATTGGGGTGTCTTTGTAACTTTGTAATGAATATTGTAAATAAATTTGTAAACTTTAAAATTAAAACAAACCAATTTAAAATTTAATAAATTTATTTACAATAACACAATTGATAAATAAAGTAACAACCCCGTTTAAAATTTAGTAAATTTAGTTACAATAACACAATTCGGTAAATAAAGTTTTAATAACATATATTTTCTTACAAAATTAAATCAAACCAATTTAAAATTTAATAAATTTATTTACAATAACACAATTGATAAATAAAGTAACAAACCAGTTTAAAATTTAATAAATATATTTACAATAACACAATTCGGTAAATAAAGTTATAATAACATATATTTTCTTACAAAATTAAAACAAACCAATTTAAAATTTAATAAAGTTATTTGCAATAACACAATTGGTAAATAAAGTAACAAACCACTTTAAAATATAATAAATTTATTTATAATAACACAATTCGATAAATAATGTTACACATTTTCTTATAAAAATAAATCAAATCAATTTTAAATTTAATAAATTTGTTTTAATGTAAAAAATTTATAAATTAATTTATAATTTTTTTTTTGAAACATGAGGATAAGTTTTTGCAATTAGGGTAATAGTCAGGGAGATGTCTATTTAATTTTTCTTATTTTGTTAAAAAATATGTAAATATTGAAAATAATTAAAGACATTTCTGATATTTTACAGTTTCTGTTAAGTTTGACCAACGACCGTTAAGTGAAGGGAATGTCTTTGTAATTTTTAAAACAGGAGGGTAAGTTCTTGTAATTAGAGTTATAGTTAGGGGTGTCTATGTAAATTTTCCTTCATCATTTGTAATATATAACAATTTAAGTTTTCTATATACCTTATCAATTAAAGTTTCATCAAGTTTATTATAAGTTATTACTTATAAATCTTTTTATTTTATTTAAGAAAAATCATTAATAAGTTTTTTCTTCTTTATAATCATAGAAAAATGCTATAAGATTTTTGACTAATTAGATTAAATGCTTACAATGAACGTACACTTTTCTAATTGAAATATAATTCGTGACTAAATTAAAACACAAGATAATTCAAAATTCTTAACAACTCTGTCTCTCACTGTATATCTAATTTAGATAAACAAATTTGAAAATCATGAATAAATAATATACTAACTAACATACTATTTTCCATTTTAGCTCAGTTGTACTTGTACCCTCTCTCTCTCTCTCTCTCTCTCTCTTTCGCTTGTTAAATACAATACTACTAGAAATTCAAATAAAAGATTCTCAATCATCTCTTCCACTCTAAAGGAAAACAAACATAATTGCACCCAACAAACAAATTCCTTTTCACCATTTTCAAACCTCGATCTGCTTCTTCAAATAAATACCAATTTCTATAAAATAAAATAAAAAATAAAAACACAACCTCTTAAATCTTTATTTCCAATATTTCTTCCCATGATGAGTCATTCTAATTCTACAACTTGTTCTGTCAATGGTTTCTACAACTTTCTCACCCAAGAACTAGACAACCTCGATCATCTTTTCCTTAGTCAAAATTTCATGTCAATTAGATTTCTTCAGAATGTTCTTACATCACTTCGATCATTTCATTCCCACTTAACAGTTTTGGCCCAAAAATTACATTTACCTGTTGGTGAGAAATGGGTGGATGAGTACATGGATGAAAGTTCAAGACTTTGGGAAGCTTGTCATGTTTTGAAAACAGGGGTCTCTGGAATTGAAAATTACTATTCCTCCGCCATTAATGTAACTAATTTGCTCCATGAACGTCCTGGTTTAAATCAACAACTTTCCCGCCGGGTTAGTTAGTGTTCTGTTAATGATTTCAATTTGAATACAGGAAAGTACCATCCCTTTAATCTACTCTGTGAATTATAATTTCCGTACGTTTCCATAGAAAAAAATCTGTTTTTTGGTCATATATATATGTAATATAGATACTAGTATTTTTATTAGAAAATTTCCGAAAAGTTTTAATATTTAATTGACCGACTATCATGGAAACGAAAGTTTTTTTACTAATGAATAAAAGATGGAGAAGTTTTGAGTTTTTGATTTAATCGAAACAAAACATATAATCTACATTTTCTTAAAATATCTGAAATGTTGTTGAAAAGTTTCTAGTATTTAAATGACAAACATAGAAATGAAACGAAATTTTAATCCGTGGTTTTTATTTTTGGACATGCAGGTAATTAGAGCAATCAATGGTTGTCAAAGGGAAATGATAGCACTCCAAGAGGATAACAAAATCCTAGCAGAAACGAGAATGGGAAATCTATGTTTAAAATTTGAGGAAATGAATGTAATGTCGGAATCGAAGTTCAGTAAGTACAATGGCTTCCGAGGAGTAATATATGCAATGAGGAATGTAACGACATTGCTTTTAATGATTCTACTTAGTGGACTAGTGTACTGTTGGCCTGAAACGAGTTTTTGCCAACGAGGGTATGAAGAGATCAACTCGGTGTTTAACTCGTCTTTCGTGGTTTCGACCGCTACGTTGCATCAGAGAGTGGTGAACTCGATAAATCATTTGGAAACGCAACCTGGAATCCTTGTTTATGAGTTGAAAAGGACTAAGTTTGCAATGGATGAGTTGAAAATGGAGATAGAGAGAGCAATGGAATATGAATCGGAGATCGATGTTTATGACAAAGTTGAGGATTTGAAGAGTTGTTTTGGAGTTTTGCAATGTGGGAGTGAAGGTATAATCAGACAACTTGATGATTTCTTTGATGAAATAGTTGAAAGTAGGAAGAAGGTTTTGAACATGTGTTCTCATAGGTAAAGGAATTAAGTAGGTCAATTATGTTTCTAATATTTATTTGCACTTCTTATTTTTAATGAGTTTTGGATTTTTATCATGTTGAATGAATTTGATTCTCTTCTCAAGAAAAGTAGGAGTAGTAGTATTATTAGCTTAAGTGTAGAAACAAGAAGAATTTGTTTTTAACAAAAATAGATAGATAGCTTCAACAGGAAGCTCTAATTCTACAGATTCTTCCAATGATCATATGTATCTGATGATAAAAATATATATTCTATTTAAGACCAAAAGGTACATAAAAACATATTTAATGGAAGAAAATAGTTAAATATTTTTTAGTTTATGACTTATTGAAAGATGCTTCTACTGTCAAAAGGAAAAAGATGTGATTACACTGAAATAAAAAAGTTGGGAAAAAAAGGGAATGATGCTTCCTGCTTGCAAGACAATCTCATTCTGCACAGGAAAAATTGACAGGTTCTTGGTAAATGGCAAAACTATTAAAGATCTTTTCCTTTATTTTGAGACAACTTTTCCTTAAGCCACCAAATTAAGTTGTCTGATTTACATTTAACTACCAAATATTCTTGAAATCTAGGGAGTTTTTCTTGTATGATCTGCTAGCCAAAGAAAATGGTAAAAGAAAAAACAGCCAAATTTCAATTTATCAGCACAAAAAGCACAAGTTGTACATATTGCAAAATGCACTAAAGATGAAAATGGAAAAAGATGGGCATTTTTGAAAATTGAAGATAAAGAAGCTTGAGGCGACACTATCGATTGTTAAGTTGTAGAGTCTAATTATCGGAAGGTGTACGATGAAGACAGATTTATTTATTAAGCGTAGTTTGGAGATTGAAAACTAAGTTTTTGGATGTCCTAATTTCTCTTAAATCCATAACTCTATTGTAAAAACTTCTTTTAAGTTGTATAGTCACTGCAGAAAATGAAACAAGAACATGTATAAACTTGTGTGTTTTGGGTGTTTAATTTCTTCTTCCCTATAGCAAGAACCTAGAAATCTAAATCCAACATATATATTTACATGGAAGTCTAAAATAATGAATGTATTTCAAACAAGTGTAGTGTACTTGAAGCAAGTTAAAAAAATTAATTAATGCTACTACCAATGATAAAAAAGGTGTATTTGATGTCTTCATATATCAACTTTATTGGAAGGTGGATTTTTTCTTAAACAATTTGTATTATGATTTTTGTACGTTAGATTCTCTTTTAAGTTGTGATAGTAAAATGATTAATGATTCCACCTGTGAAACAATGATGGGAAAGTGGGAGAAGGACGATATGGGGGGAGATAGAGAAAGTGAAAGGTGTTACTTGAAGGATTCTTGGGCTCTTGCTTTTTAATTTATTTTAAAAAAAAAAAAAAAAAAGATGTTCTTCTTTCTCTTCTGAAGCTTTTGTCTGGTTCTTGGAGTTGGAATTGAAACTTGAAAGCAGTGAAACTGAGTTCTTTTTCCTGATGATAATGAAAAGCTTATCAAAACGCATACAACATAAGAGTATTTGAGATCCGACATTTTCCTCTGTTTCCTCTGCCTCGTAATAATATTCTTCATACTTTTGAATTTTATTTTTCTCTTTTGCAAATTTTGTAGAGAAGAGCTGTTCCTTACAAAAAATTTGCTTGGCAATAACCATTTGTATTGAGAATTTTGCATGCATTGCAGATAAAGAGGGGAGAGGATCTCAAAGTAAAAAAAACTAAAAAGCAACAAAGGCTGCACAATTGAATTGATGATCATTTACCATTTGTCACTTCATTATTTTCCCTCCAACACCATATCGTATGTAGTCTATACTCCGTGTCCCTTATTTTTATTCCCTTTTGGAAATGTCTCAAAAGATTTCTTGAATAGAATCAGAAATACCCAATCACATCAAAAATGTATTCACAATGGTGAAACGGATACTTTTCTAAAAATCAAAACCAAGTACACATGTAGTGACCTCAATTGCTGAACCCAGAAAGGTTACAACAAATTTTATTACCTCACATGCTAAACAACACCTCTACAATAAATTTAACAATAAAATGGAAGTTAATATGATTTCATGTATAATAGTATCATACCACGTACAAAAATAAGTAAGACATGTAACAAATGCAAACACCGAGTCAGACACTCGGATAAAACAATAGATAAATGGAGGGTAGGTCTTCAGCCCCCATGTAACATATTCACTTATGATAACCAAGATTATCAAAATTGGGACGAGCCATGGCATGATTTAGCTACCCTAATTGTTTTCACACTAAAGCAACTGACCGGCCTCCACCCACAGCATATAACAGCAATGAGCAATGCCACTTGCGGGAAAGTTTGTGTGGTATGCATGCCATGATTTGGTCATACAAAACACCCCAACACTTGGTCAGACAAAATTTAAATGTCGTTGAGATGTTACCATGTACAATGAAGGTGAGATCTGGACAGACAAAATTTTTACTGCTGACAACCCCGGATCAAATTTATACATCAAATCCTGGCATTGCAAACTGAGTCGCAAAATTTTCTACTCGCATTCTGAGCTCAACAATTTCTTTGTTTTCCTCAAGCCCCTTCAGAAATGATTTTGGCAATTTCCCATGTTCTTTCTGCACCGAACTTGCAATTTGTGCAGCTCTAAGGAGAAATTCAGCCATTGTCTCAAAATCAGACTCAAGACAACCTCTTGATGTCATTGCAGGTGTACCTGCATGAAAAAGCCGCGTAAGCTATCTCTGGATCATAAAAACCACTGCAAAATATCAATTATTAGCAAAGGACGTGATGTTGACGTACCAATTCTTACTCCACCAGGGGTAATATTGCCATTATCATCAAAGATTGTAACCTTATTGAGAGTAATGTGACAGACCTCACAGACCTTCTCAAAAATTTTACCTATACTCAGAGAACAAAGAAAAATTCAATACACGCATTCAGTCAAAAACACAGAGAACTTATAAGGTCAACAATCCACAAAAGGACAAATGCCATTCACCATACATTCAAAACTGCGACAAGGGGCAGTGAATAGGTAACAAAATGAATTGGCTATCACTATACACGAACATGAATTATGGTTTGTTAAAGAGCAACCTTCAGTAGAGCTTAAGTTTTGTGTAACAAACTAACGATCTCAGTCAAATAAACCTTCCAAGGAATTTCGTGGTAGCTTAACTAAGCACTTGGATCCAAAGAAAATGATTACAGTAAAACTATCAACTCTATGACCAGCAAAAGAAAAACTCATTAGCTCATACCATAAAAGATCCCAGCAAACCTAACATAGAAAAAAATGGAGTAACATGACAGCCATGTCCATGGCATGCCCTTCACCTAGACATCTTTTTGAGTGCTCTGGTAATATTTTGTCACTGTTCAGTTCTACTTTTCTCACTTCACCTTGTATCTTTCTCACATTTCACACAACAGAAGAAATGATCATTACCCATCTATGCAGAATGGTTTGCCACCTGATCTAATCCATATTAGCTTACACCTAGAGCCCACAACTATGAAATGCTCATATCACAATAATATCAACATAATTAGTCAAGGAAAATGAAAAATTAGAGCGGAAAGACATGCCTGTCATTCCAAAATTCCTTAGATCCCAAAGCAACATATGATTATCAGTGCCCCCAGTGACCAGTCTACAATGTCTTCTCAATAAAGCTGATGCTAAAGCCTGAGCATTTTTCTTCACTTGTTGCATGTATGTCTTATACTCAGGAGTAGTCACTTGTTTCAGCGCTATTGCAAGGGCTGCAATGTGATTATTGTGTGGCCCACCTTGCAGAGCTGGAAAAACCGCAAAATTTATCTTATCCTCAAAATCATATTTATCACTGCCATCACCTTGATTCAAAAGCATGCCTCTCTTCCTCGGCTTTGGCCCCTTCCTGTAGAAAATAATTCCTCCCCTGGGGCCACGAAGACTTTTATGGGTTGTTGAGGTAACAACATCACAATATTCAAAAGGACTTGCACATTCCTGCAAATATACAAATATTGTAAGTGTTCAAAATCAAGAGATTCAATGTCAAAAGGAAAAACAAAGGACTAAAAAATTCTGAAATAAAAGAGGAGTTACATGCAACAAAGACGACAAGATGTTGCATCAATGCTCAAGCCACCAGAACTTGAATTTGCACAAAGCGCAGAAAGCCTTTTCATAAGTAGGTGAATAAATGTTCATGACAAAGATTCCAATGATGTGGAAGAATCATTAGTTCTTGATGATAGGAAAAGGATAGACAATTTGATTAACAAAACTAATAAAGTTATTTTGCACGCTTGAATTGGGTTCAAATAATAGCATAAAAGACATATATCACTTGATCACGTGTACATGTGAAACAATCATGAGCGTATAAGACAAAGCAACTACTCAAACAAAAGAATAACTCAGTATGAGGTATTACTGCCCAGAAACCACAGGGTCGCCAAAGTGCAACTTTAAGAAAGACCTCGATAATGTCAGCAATGATTCAAAATATAAAATTGGGAGAAATAGATTATTTGAAGCCGGCAACCTACAGATTGATAAGACTTCCACATAAAGTTATAAGAGACACAAATGCAAAAACTGAGCAATGTCACACAACAAGTTCAGATACAAGCAACCCAATAAGCAAACAACCTTAAATGTTGAAGTAGGAAAACATTAAGCAACAATTTTCACCTTAGCAGCAATAAGACCGCTAATCTGAGCCATGTCACATAACAAAACTGCACCACATTTATCTGCTATCTGCCTAAACCTTGCGTAATCCCACTCTCGAGGATATGAACTCCCACCACAAATCAATATCTTGGGGCGAAAATCAAGAGCTCTCTCCTCAAGCTTATCATAATCTACATACCCCGTCTGCGAGTTCACCTTATATGGCAAACTCTCGAAAAAAATGGACGCCCCAGACACTTTCCTCCCATTCGGCAAATAACACCCATGACTCGTGTTCCCTCCAGAAGGTGTGTCCAACCCCATTATCCTATCACCAGGCAACAAAAGCCCAGTATAGACCGCAAAATTAGCAGATGTACAAGAGTATGGCTGCACATTCACACCCCAAGTTTCAGAATCAAGCCCAAATGCAGTCAAAGCACGCTGACAACAGAGTGCTTCAATCTCATCAATGTACTGATTTCCACCATAATACCGTGCACCCGGCATGCCTTCAGAGTACTTATTAGTCAAGTGGCTACCCAAAGCCTCCATTACAGCTTTACACACAAAATTCTCTGAGGCAATCAATTCTATCCCTTTAAACTGCCTCTGCTTTTCCTTTTCCATAATCTCGAAGATACTGGGATCAGCACTCCGCAAGCTCTGATTCCCCCACGCCCTGACAGCATTCCTACGCGATTCAATCTCATTTGAAGTAACCCTAGATCCTTTGGAAGAGCAAAACGAGGACGAAGAGCCCGAATCGCAGTCGCGTTTCCGCTTCAAAGTCATGGGATGACCCAAAAGTTGAAATTCAACATCTTTTTCCTCGTCATCGTCAATAACTTTATTCTCATTCGAATTGTTTCTCTCGGCATGGTTAGGGTAACGATTCTCTGTTTGCTGGTCCAACAGACGGAGAGGAACCGATGGCAGCGGATGCGAAAGTTCCCGAACCCTAGGCTCGATCTGAAAGGAAATCGAGTCATCGGCGATTTTCGAGCTCCGATTTTTGTTCGCGGAAACGTGCGATAGAAACCCTAATGATAGATCACTATTCGTCGACGTCTGAGACAAATCCATAATTTTTTCACAACTATCAAAACCCTAAATACCGAAAATAATCGAAGAATTAATCAACAGGGTTGAGTGCAACAAGAACAACAACAGACGGAGGAACAGTAACAGCAACTGTCGGCGGAGAACAAAACTTCCATACAGAAATCAAAATAAAACTTGCAAAGGAATGGAAGTGCCTCGAAAATGGGGAATTGACGGTATGAAATTAATTGTGAAATGATTATAATAATAATGCACAATCAATCAGTAAAGTTGGAGAATTTATATGGGGGAAATAGGAGCGTGGGTTTGACGAGAGGATGGGGAATGAATCTGGACGGGTTTCAGAAAATTCCGAATTTCCGATGAGTCATTTGCATATATGGCCTTATGGAAAGTTTAATTTGTAAAATTAGCTTTTTCAAATTTTTGTTTGCAAAAATAGCCTTACTTAAATTATGTTATTAATTAACTGAAAAATTATAAAATAATCCGAAATTTTGTCGCTTGTCACTTGGACGCCAAAGTGACAAGCGGCATTATTGCCGCTTGCGGTAGTAATGCCGCTTGTCACTTGAACGCCCAAGTGACAAGCAGCAGTTTTGTCGCTTGTCACTTGGACGCCCAAGTGACAAGCGGCAGTAATGTCGCTTGTCACTTGGGCGTCCAAGTGACAAGTGACAAAAATTCGTGATAAAAATTTAGAGAGTTTTTTATAGTTAGAAAAATTTTGAAATTTGAATTGGGAGTTGGAAATGGATTTTATAGGTGTTTTGTATTATTATTATTAGATTAATTGATTAATTAGTTTTAATTGTGTTTAATTAGATTTAATTGTTATTAAAACCAAGGGAAAAAAAAAAGAAAAAAGAAAAGGTTAGTTTTGCAAAAAACATTTGGGAGAAGGCTATTCAGCCAAATATCCCATTTCCGATCACCGGTTGTGACAATTGTAAACAAAGGATGGGCCCCACCCGTAAGAATTCTCTGCGGTTGATTTCGTGTGCGCCTGGTATGTTTGCATGTTATATTGTTATGAGTATTTTTACTTGTAATTACTTATTTTAATCAAAGTTCAATGACATTAAGATGGAAATTTTTTACATAGATAAGTTTTACGATAGTTGGTTCTAAAAAGAAAATTGTACGATAGTTGCATGGATTTTGTGGTTAAAATTTTATCTCATTACTAATTTTAGAAATATAATATTATCATAATTGATGATGTGATGAATTTATAATCATAGTTTTTATATATTTCAGTTCTCATAAAATATATGTAAGAATTTTCTTGTTAATGTGGTGTTTGTAAAACTTGTGATTCTATGTAAAATTAAAAGTTGTAGAAAAGTAAATGTAGGTAGTATTTTTAATGCCAAAAAGCTTTAAAAAAATACTTTGTGTGTTCGCAAAAGAATTTTAAAAATTCACTTTTTTCTCCCACTGTACATGGATATTTACAAGTTTGCCACAAGAAGCTAAAAACATCTCCTCGCCTGCTTCAACTTTTGTTGTACTTTTGGCTTTTTCAAAATCTTCGAGTACTAGCAATTTAGATGATTTACCTTGAAGACTGTCTACGGAAATCGCTGCAGAACCCTAAAACCCTAGATTGGTTGGAGAAGAATGGGGAAAGAGAAATATGAGAAGAAAACGTTTAATTTTTTATAAAATGGTCGACGCAATTTTGGAATTTATCGGTTTGAAGAGTTTGAGTGTGAGTTTCTAAATAGGTTTTTGATGATTTTATGGGTATGACGAAACTCATTTGAAAGAGTTTTAGCGAGACCGGATCAAAACTCATCCACATATACCCTGAGTGTTTGCAAGATAATCTACTTTTACTTTCATGAAGGTAATGTCTATATTGTCCCTGTCATGGACGGATCCAGCCACATTTTGGGTGGGTGGGGGGGGGGGGGTTCAAGAATTTTGGGAATTTATATGAGTTCAAATATTATATTTATTAATTTATTATAAATGTTTCATTCCTTAAAAAATTATAAATAATTCATTGGGCACTGACCTAATACAAGTTTCAAAAGTCTATGCTCATCACATCTATCGGCCCAACAAAATTTTAATAATAATGATGAATATATTTATTTATTTGTAACTTCTCATTTAAATGGCTTATTACACCCAACTTAATTTAATTAAATATCCGCTTAGATTTGAATAAAAGAAAGGGTTGTCAACATTTATGAGCTATATGTAAAAAAAAAACTTACGATGTGTAATCTTTAGTTGGTTTTTTTATTTGATTAATAGTAAGTCTTCTTGTTATTATTATATTTAGCATAAAAAAATCTTCTTGTTATTGTTACAACAAGGGAAAGATCATTTTTAACAATAAAGTTGATAATAAGTAAACATTGAAAAATGGAGAAATTTTGATAGTCATTCTTCATATATTGGATCCGTCTCTGGTCTCTGCTACACACGCTTTATCCCAATTTTTATTTGAAAAAGAGTGAATCATATTTTTGCTAATTAAAAAAATAACACATGAAATTTTGCTAATAAAAATAAGACAAGAGGAATTTTTTTTTAGTTAAGGGCATTTTTTACATTATCTCAGTAAATCATGAAAGTTGAAGTAATTTTAGAACTCCAATATTTAAACCAAACTCACTCGCGAAGTGATTGGTAAGTTTTTTAATTCATTCAATTTGTATATTCTTCGTTTAGTTTATAACTACCGACAACAGTAGCAACTATAGTCTAGTCTCTACAAACCCCCGGTTACACTAATAAGTGTGTTGTTGTGTTATATACAGAGAACATAATCTCTAATTGGTTATCAGTCAATTCACAAACCAAACCATATACCGCCACAAAAGTATTGAAACGATTCAGGCTTTCAATCATGGCCTGCTTGAACGCCACCTAGCTCCCTTACGTTTCTTTGACGCCTAAAATGGATATAGAGGCCGACCAGATACAAGATGGTCGAGATAGCATAAGCAGAGTAGTCACACACACGTATGATATTTCTATCACCTGCACAATCCATCTAACACAATAAATAAGGACTGGAATGCAAAAATAACCCTATGCTTTGGCCAATTAGCAAAAAAGCTCAATAAAAATGTGACAATCATATCATATGCCCTTCAAAGGATGCCGCGCAAAGAAACAATTACTTCCAGGAAGAAAAACTGTCCTGAATATGAGAGTAGTACCTATATGGAGAAAATCAATAGGGCTGTACGTGTACAGCACTCCAATTAAAATCTGCACAAAACCAAAACACATCAAATTTCACATTAGGGATAATGTCAATTTACCCCCTGTAATATGCATAATGTTCAATTCCACACCCCCCCCCCCCCCCCTTGATTTAAAAAAGAGTACTTAACCCCCTCTTGTGAAAACTTTAAATAAGCAATTTAGCTCCACATTAATCAAAACACAAAGGGGGGGGGGGGGGAGGGGAGGGGGAGGGGGAGAGTTGTAAAGTTCCACTTTTATCATATACAGGGGGTAAAGTACCACATTTATAATAACATTGGGAGCACAGTGCCACATTTATAAGTTGACTGGGTTAAATTATAGTATATAAGAGGGGTAGTGCTGTCAGTTCATATTTGAATTGTTTAAAAATGTCGGGGGTAGTGTGAAACTTCTATAAAATTATACGGGGAGGGGGTAAAGTACTTTTTTTCAAATAACATGGGGGTAATTTTCCATTTACTCAATGAGGTAATATACTGATAATTAAAAAAAAAATGCCTAGAGACATATATACTGTTAGTGGATAGAACCAACCAAGTCGGAATGATTCAGATTTTTTTGTTTACGAGTACTAACAAGTCTGAATGACAAGAGTTACACTGAATATTGTGTGAAATCATTCCCATTATCAAGAACCAAAGAGCCACAAAAGCATCATATAAACCAATAGGAGTCGGCCTGAAAATGCTTAAGCCAAATATACCATGGTCTTTCTTAATAAGAATGCACTCTATATTCATTTGTTAATAGTACAACAGAAAGATGAACTTACTAAAATACATCGCAATTTTTGGACATTAATACCAGGTCTGTCAGGATCCATCATTTCTAGGAGCATTCTCTTCATTAACAATGGAATAGAAAAGATTCTCTGCCATAAATCAGAGAAAAAAAATAAAAATCAACAATATTGGATACAATACAAATGGTATGAGATGTTATCACAAATGTAAAAATAAGGATAATTTTGATTAGAACAATAACAGTTCAAGGACTACCAAATGAGATCCATTAAGTTAGATGACTGCATGAAGAATTACTTATAAAATGAAAAGTACTCCGTTTCTTGGGAAAACAAAGTTCTAGTTACAGTACTTCAATAAAGATCATTTATATGCAACAACACATTTTTTTTTACCAATGATGCAATCCCTTCTCAACCATTATTTCAGAGTTATCTTAAAAAGTAAAGCAATATATATGGGATTGCTAGTTTTCATCACTAATTTTTATTTCTTCACTTCAAATACTTAATAGTTATCATATCTCCACAATGGGAACTAAGATGTTAACCAGAGAAAGTCTAGGACAGTGGGGAAGCAAAAACAACTATATTATTAATTTGTGGAATATCGTGAAGGTCTTTAGTTACCATAGGAAAACGGAGCACATTCAATTATCCAGCTAAAAATTGGCAAGCATTCAACTGAAAAATGAGTACCATATATAAACTTTTCTTGTAATATACTGTATAATGCTAACTTATTCAGTCCTCACCAGATTAGTGAAGTTTCATTGATCACTCTGCAAACCCCCTCTCTACTATTTAGGCATACATTTTCAAATCCAATATTAAAGTAGATGCATCAACTCACCAGCAATACTCCAGAAATGCCTTCCACAAACAAGCGGTTGTAGTTGTCAATTTTCTGTAAAACCTTAGTAATCTCGACTTCATGTCTTTGGTACAGTGAAATCTCAGGTGTCAATATGGGTATGAGCTTCAAACACATAGGACACTTGCAAGGTTTAAATGCAGAACAAAAGTCCCAATACTGCAGAATACAACTCCCTGTAAATCAAAGGAAACCGAAAAATGAAAACACAAACAAACACTGATACTCATATAACAGTAACTGTGTCAACATTCATAAGTAGGGTTCTAAATGGCCTAATATTTGTTTCTTATCAGTAGAATAGAAGAATCGGATTAGAACTTTGAGAGCTATGTATTCTATTTAATTAACAAAAGAAGATCATATTACAGTATTACTTATATGAACTTTTCAGAAAGGGCTCAAACTAAGTCAGATATTACACCAAACAGAACATAAAACCTTCACGCACAAATCAAAAGTATTACCAACATGTAGATACAAATAAGAATCAAATCTCCTTACACTCATTTTCGCAGAAAGAGGTATTATCCACACACACTCTTATCTAAAAATTTCTTCAGAAATTGCAGAAACAAATTACTCCAATTTTTCCGAAATTATTGAATTGGAACCAAAAAAAACTCACCGCAGTACCAGTGGCCGCAAGAAGCCCTACATGGAACAACAAAATTTCCGAAGCAAATAGGGCATACGTCATCATCCGGCGGCTTTTCCATCACTGTCAGCGTTCTCTCACCCTCCCCTGACAACGTCGTACCATCATTCGCAATATCGGCATTTCCGGCAATAGTTTCTCCTTCAGTCATCTCTCCGATGGTGTGAGAACTGGATTCGGGTTTCGGTATGGGGTTTTGGGTTTTATTAGAGAAAAAACGGGTCAGGACTTTCATTTTCTCAGAAATGATATGCGTGAAATGTATGGACGGTTTCTGAAATATTAATCCATGGATAAGCTTATAACTAATTCTAGGATTTTTCTAGCTAAGATTTTTTTTTTTTTTTTTTTTTTTTTTATATAGAGCAAATTTTGTAGCTAAGATTATGTCTACAACAAATGTCATGCATAATTATGATGTTTCCTAGAAAGTTCCTACTAAGAAAATAAAATCAATGAGAGTAATTGCAAGTCACAATGAATATGATTTACTATAAATCATAATCATACTATTAAGTCTATTACTAATTGGAATAATTTACCTATGCAGTTCCTATGTTCAGAAAATTATAGAGTTATCTAATAACTACAAATTTGAATACTATTAATAGAAATAGTTTACTTATAGCTCGTTTCAAATCAATGTTATTAAATTTGGATCGGTTCGACCGCGAATCGAATGCTTGTTCGATTCGATTAATCCCCTAAAATCAATGAGCTTAAAACTCAGTTTGAAGTTTGAACCAGTTTAAAATTGGTAAACCGGTTATGATTTTCTTTTCTTTTTTCATTTTAATTTTTTTTTAATATTAAATTAAATTGAAAGCCTTTGTAGTATGAGAAAGTTTGAACACCTAACCTCATGAATAAAACATAACAACCTTACAATTTGAGCTACATCATTGTTGTTGAAATTTTTAATTAAAATTTACAAATTATGAAAAACTTGTGACCAAATTTATTTATAAATTAAATTATGATAAATATTTCAAATTAATATTTTACACTCTATCAATAAAAATTAAAACTAATTTTAGTTTTGCGACATAATTTCTTATTAAAAGTTTTTCTATGAGATATTTATTTCCAAATATATTATTTTTAGGATAAATAGTGTCAAAGTTTGTACGTCAAGTCGATATATTATGCGAATTTGATTTTGAGTATTAGACTTGTATACATAATCATAATTTTAAAAAATGTAATCTCTTAGTTTGATGTATTTTTAACCTATATTTTTATACTTTTAATTAAATGAATATAATCATATTTTATTTACATGACCTTACTAATTAGTATCATATTACCGTTATGATAAGTTTGATAAATAATATATGATTTAATTTAAATATATTACAGTTTTTGTGTAGTTAATCAATTATAGAATAATGTTTAAATTTTATGTATATTGTATATACTTTAAAATTAAATATATTTATTATATCACCAATAAAATCAGGGGCCAATTTACTCACCACTTTATTGCCCGATCCGACTAAGAGAACATTGTTCCAACCCCTCCTTCTCTATTATCAATTGTTGCAAGTGGTATATGATGATCGGAGACGCGTTTCTTGTAATTTTAACAATCTATTTCATAAATAGGTATATCCTCTTGTAGATTACGTGTATATAATTTTTGAGCCATTCTCAAAAAAAAAAAAATTTGAGCCAATATAAATGAGAATTCTAAGACTACCTAATAATAAAAACTAAAAAATAAAATGAATTCTAAGACTACCTTCTGTTTCAACCTGTTTACAAAGAAATAATACAAAAATTCTGTCTACCCTTATCATATTTCAAGAAATCTTTCATCGTAGATAGGTAAATCTTCATCTTCATCTTCATCTTATTGTTTATTATTATCATTATTATTTATTTATTTTCGAAAAACTAATGTGGGTTTTTGTCTTTTTTACTGACCAGATTCTTCTTCCAGCAATTAAAATTGATTGTGGCTGGAAAAGGGCCTAGCTTTTATACTTACTAGGGATTTCAACTCCAAACTTTAAGTGTCAAGAAAAGTCATGGTACATATTTTATTTTTCCATCTATTTCAAATTAATAAAACAGGGGATATCAAATATGCTATTTAATTATTTAATAAAAAAGTTGCCTCTTTTTCACAAATTCTCGAGTCCTTGATTTGAAAATAGTATTATTGTTTATTGAAATCCAGGTGAGCCCGATTGTTCAAACGGGAAACGAAGATCGAATGGGGCCTCCATGGTTGAAACCAATGTTGAGAGATGATTACTTTGTTCCATGTCCAGTTCATTCAGTTTCTAATAAGAGTGAATGCAGTATGTTCTGTTTGGATTGCATGGAAAATGCGTTCTGTTCTTCGTGTATAATCCATCCATCATAAAGAACAACGTACGTGTACCAACAGGTGATTGGTCAAGTGGAAGGGACTAGTCACTACAAAATAGCGGATTCATGTTCGAATCCCTGTTGGGAGATGTGACCACTTTATGTGCCCGACGTGCCTCGAAAGTGATTAAACCCTTGGGAAACAAAAAATAAAGAACATCGTGTTCTTCACAGGTATTTATTATTCATGGGAAAAAGAAAAAGAAAAAGAAAAAGAATGGCCTGGTTAATTGCTCTGTATTTTGATGAATTAATTGAATAATTGCAGATAAGGCGATCTTCGTACCACAATTAATGTGGTCCGAGAGAGTGTATGAGATTCAGAAACTCCTAGTCATTTGCTTAATTAGACACATTACATTTTTACACCACCTTCTTCAGTACGTACCATGCATCACTGGAATTCAACCAATTAATTTTTATACAAGGAGTAGATGCATGATCTCTGTTTCTTACTTCCAGTTCCATCTCATAAACAACAAGTAAGTTTAATTTTTTTACCAGGAGATTATATATTTATTCGATCTGTTTCTAACTTTTGCTATATAATTAACAAGATCGATACAAACGGATCGGAGTTTAATTATGCAGCATATATGCATTTTAATTGGTCACCAATATTATATATGTAGCAGCTAGCTAGCTATTTACATCCATCGAACTCAAAACTATAATTAATACAGCTAGTATATATTAACGTATGTACGTACATAATAATTTCAAATTAAAGAGTAGAAAAGAAAGTGAAAAATCTATAAACTACAACACGAGGAGTGGAAATTATGAAACCCCTAGCCTCGATCCTCCCGGTGGTCAATCGACAAGCCAAATTAAAGCATATATATTTATATATATACAAGCAAAGGCTAGCAGCTATATATTTAGGTCAATCATATATATATATGCTGCGCCTTGCACGAAACTTGAGCACCCATCTATACCCAACACCAACCAAGAATAGAGTTGGCAGAAGCACACTAGCCCCCATGTCAAAACTTCTTTGAATCCCGAGCCCTCCTACGTATACGTGTGTACATAAAAATTAATTCAAGTATTCATGAGCTCTAAATTTGAAGTTACTATACAATACAATATATATCTAATCAAAATCCAAACCACCCATATTGCATTCTGAATGTCGTAATTATATATAAGTACTAAAGTTTGACATATATATATATATATATATATATATATACCGGTAGGGATAAACTCAAACTCCCACTTCTCGTAGAGTAGAGCCAACAGCAACTGCAAACGAAAATTAATTAATGGGGACAAAATAAAATTAGCTAGCTAGAGGCTAGAGCTAGTATCTAAACTGATGGAAATTAATTAAATCAGAATAATCCAATCAAAGATAGTACGTAGAGTTCAATGATCGAACTTTACCCCAAGAAGGCGCATTACATAGTAGATGCATCTCAAACCATCAGGGTCTATCAAAAACCTAGATACTCTCTTCATTAACAGCCAAGAACTCAAATCAAGAGTTTACAATCTATATATATATATATATATGTGTATAAAGAAAGAAAAAGAGATCGAAATTGTTGGACCCTACCTGCAGGTACATCATGCCCTGATGAACTCCATTGACGTATAGGCCATTATAATGCTGCACTTTTTTAAGGACCTCATCTGGATCTGGATATGGATCTGGATATGGATATGGTGGTTGTATACTTTGTGGTTTCAGGTCAATAATGAGGCAACAGCACATGGGACACTTGCATGGTTGAATCGATGATCTATACGTCCAAAACTGCATTATGCAATTTGCTGGAAAAATATATAAAAACAAAAGATATTAAAATTAATGGGAATATATATGTACGTACAACAATACATTAATTAATTAATTAGATGATTCCTGATATTTTTATATATATAAGTTTACAATAAATAAAATAAAATAAAATAAAAGAAATTAAACTTGCCACAAAACCAGTGACCGCAATTAGATCGGCAGGGGAGGGTGAAGTAATCAAAACAGATAGGGCATACATCATCAACCGGAGGCATATCTTTATTTTTATTGTAATCGTCATCCATGTCTTCTTCAACAAACTAATTGTCTTCATCAATTTTCATAAACATCCATTCATTCAATAAATAAATAAATAACCAGATTTATTGATTGATTGATTGATTACAATGAAACCGGATGGATACGTACGTGTGTTGGTACGTAGTTGGGGATTGAAGGCGGCAATTCACCGCGTATAATATATATATAATATATTAAATCAACGGTGCTGACACGTTGCGTCCTACTTGTCCATCTGTCCAACCTTAATCTGTCTCTTTCCATACTCATTGGATTTGGATAAAATCAACCATATTATAAATTCTTATCCAATGCCGAACTCAAAATAATTATACTTTTTTTTTTTCAAGGGTTTTAATCCCTTTCTAGACGGATTGGGCTATAATTTCTCAATTCTGTTAAAAATGTCTTATTTCCATGCTTACTATAAATAATACTATTATTTTTATCATTAAATTTGGTCAAAGATATCCATTAATCTCTTAATAACTTGTACGTCTGCCTGCTTTCAATTACCTTTTTAACTTCTTTATCCATTCTTTAGCCAAAAGCCCAAATTAGCTAGTATTGGTGCTAAAGAAAACAATTTGGCTGTGTCTACGTGGAGGCCCATGCAAACACTAAGTGTGCCTCAACCGCAATACTCGAATGAGTTTGCAAAATCATATCCCAACAACAATTTTTCATTTTTCATTGTTTGTTTCTCCTTTTTTTAAGTTTTAAACTTTTAATATCATTCATTTGTGTCCTTGTTTGGGAATATATAAAATTTTAGATAATTTTATATTTATATATTTTCAAAAATAGTAAGATAAAATTAATATTTACAAGTTCAATAAAATTTTACTTTTTACATAGTCTTGTATAAGTACAAAAATTTTATTACTTTGATAATATCGATAGTCGTGCCCTTGAGTTATTTATATCAAAAGAGACGATAGATTTCACATAACAGAATTAAATTGAATCATCACCTAAACTAAAGTATCACAATTACCAACGGGCCATCATCACAAGATCATTACGCCACCTTCATACACAACTGGCGGATCCACATAGGGGCAAGGGCCCCCCCTGGAATTTTTTTTTATTTTTCATATATATATGTGTTGTATTTTTTTTAACAAAAAATTTAATATATTAGCCTAATAGCCCAAATATAATTTTAAGTCCAATTAATATACCCACTTTAATAATAACTTACTCTTCCAATTGTAAGCCCCAATAATATTGCAATCATTTTCTTTTGTCTTCAATTTACATTTGATGGCGTCGGGGATCACTAATGACTTGTCTCAAGCTTTACAAAGAAAAAATCAAGATATAGTGAATGCTATGAAATTAGTCAAATTAGCTAAAGATTGTCTTCAAGAGACAAGAGATGATGGATGGGAAACTTTGTTGGAGGATGTTACTTCTTTTTTTGTTCTAAACATGAAATTGAAGTTCCTTCAAAGAGTAATGTTTATGTTCCATATGGGAGGCCAAAGCGTAGGATTGAACAAGTGACTATCGAACATCATTACAAAGTTGAGAGATTCAATTCGGTGATAAATAGATAATTGCAAGAGTTGAACCACCGTTTCAATGAAGTAAACACGGAGTTGCTTCTTTGTGTTGCATGCTTAAACCCATCCAATCACTTTGAAGCTTTTGACAAAGGAAAACTTGTTCATCTTGCCGAATTTTATCCAAATGACTTTTCTTTTCTTTAGCTCTCGGCTCTTCCCAATCAACTTGAAAATTATATTAGGGATGTTGGATCAAGTGATGATTTTTCTAGTTTGAAAGGGATTGGTGATCTTGCTAAGAAGATGGTTGCAACTAAAAGACATGTCGCATTCTCGATGGTTTACAAACTTGTGACATTGGCGCTTATTCTATCTGTTGCAACTGCATCAGTGGAGAGAGCTTTTTCGGCTTTATGTTTAACTGTTATTCTATGCATCAGGTTATGTTACATTGGCGCTTATTCTATGTGAATAATATAAACTTTATGTTTAACTGTTTGATTTTTTTTTTTTTGTATAAGTTTAGCCCCCTAACCCAAATTCCTGGATCCGCCACATACATACATATAATAATTTGAAATGATATGGCACTTAATTTGTATCGAACAATTATGCAACTAAATCATGCCGTTAATTTCAATTGTCTCTTCACGCTCTGAAAGTGAAAGGCCAGTTATAATACTTTTATTGCATTGAACATAACCTGAAACGATGTTTATAAATAAAGATATGCTCTTGAACTGATCAATATGACATCTTTATTACCACTCGGGTATCTTGTAAATTTTCTTTCAATAAATAATAAAAAAAAATCATGAATTAATATCTTTGATATATCTAATCATAAAAAAAAATTTGTTGAAAATCATAAATGTGAAGAAAATATCCATTTTTTCCGCTAATATGCTAACATGTAATATTAAAAATTAATTTTGGACTTACAAATATGCATTATAGGAATAGACCATATTACCCTAACCATTCAATATCGAATTAAATTTTGGTATTCGAGTTGCACTACTTCACAAAATATTTGATTTACTGCGAAAAGATTGACTTTGTTCTGTTTCATTTTTTTTTTCTTTTGCAAATTCTTATGTATTGTTTTCTTTTGCAAATTCTTATGGATTGTTTGGTTGTCGGGAAAGTAAGGAAAAGTGAAGGAAAGTTAATTTTTTTTTCTTCCACTTGTTGTTTGGATAGCAGGAAAGGAAGTTGTTATTTTCCTTCAACTTTCCTGCAGGAAAATTTCACAGTAAATTGCAAAACACCCCTTATACTTTGTCTAACTATCAAAATCCCCCATTTATGATTTTTTCTTATCGAAAGCCCCTTTGTTCTTATTTATTATAGTATTAGCAAAGAAATACCCTCTCAAATCATATAACAATTATACCCCCACAAAATGGCGCAAAAGTATCCATTTTATCCCAAAAAAATTATCAATAACCCCCTTTTAACTTTAAAAATTGACAATAATCCCATGTTAACTTTGAAGACTGATATAAATGCGGTGATTAAAAAACAAAGAATAACGTCAAATTAATTTATAATAAAGTTAATATCATGAAACGGGGATTATAAATACAATTTTTTATCAACAAAGAAAACGCAATTCATAATCAAACAAAAATATTATGTTTATAAACTTTCTTAACAACCATAGTTTTCTTGCAACCAAATATGTCGAGAAAAATTACTTTTTTTTCTTTTTCCTTTTCTTTTTTTTCATTTTCCTACAATTTTCCGACAACCAAACAAGCTAAGGAAATACGTCTAGCGGTTCTTTTGATATTCATCTTTTCCTTTAGCAAGGTACATGACCAATTCTTATTAATACTTCTTGAACACCATCAAATCCACGTAGAATTATTTTCATCTGCGTGAATAGAACTTGACTTTATCACCTAGACAAAGCCTCCTTGATTTCTTTATAATTTTGTATGTTTAACAAATATTTCTCTCTATCCTAGTCAAATTAGTCATATCGAACCTAGATATATTGTATAAATGCTCTTAAGAAACATATATTCTGGTCAGTCACTCTTAATTACTGAAACTCAATCAAAATACTGAAAGATACGATATAAATTGCAGGTAATAATTTGAAGAAGAATAACTCTTGTATAGATAAATAATACTAGCAGCTAATATTCATACGCACTAGCTTAGCTATTGTACCCCCAATAAAAAACTCAAGAAATAAATAAAATTTAATGCTACACAAATCCAAGGCTATCTGCGAAATGTATGATCAAGCAGGATTCATCCTGCTAATTCACCAACCTTTTCTTGGACCTGCCAGTACTCTCAATGAAGTCATTTTCATCCGTAGTCCCACTGGAAAGGTTAGTGGCATGTTTTCTCCTCTTTGAATCACTACTGTCATTACTACTGCTGCTATTTTTGTCTTTGTAATAATCCCTGATTGTCGCTTCAATAGTTTCCAACAATCGATCTCCATATTTAGTAATCTTTGCCCTGAAATCATATTATTAGTTAGTTAACACATGAGTTGGAATATTACAACTTCAAAGATATCATCTCAGAACATTACTTACTTGCCGATACCATTGATCTCTAGAAGTTCGTCTTTACTTCGAGGAACTCGTTTACTGATCTGCTGAAGTGTAGCATTTCTAACCAGAGAGATTAACAGCAAATATGTAAGTAGGATATGCATGACAAGCATCTCGTAATTTTCAAACTTATTGGTATTAAGAAGAAAAAAGAAGGATTTTCATACCCAAAAATGTGATATGCCATCACCCCTTCTCCCGCTTCCTTGACAAGAATAGTTCGAAGCATTCGCAATGAAGAATATAGTTTGGCTGAAAGGTTCTGTGCACAAACAAAAGAACAATGAATGAATATCTCAGTATACGAAAAATGTAAAGAACTGTTATTTATAACTCATTAATTTACCAAATCCACTTCAGATTGAGGCAGGCCTGGAGTATCCATCTGTAAAGAGCTTTGTTTTACTGATGTTAGTGGTCCTTTTGCCGGAGTAGCTTCTGTTCGACTTGATTTAGCTTTGACAGTAGATGGGAATCTGGAGGTGATATCACCAAAAAAATGGTGTCATTAGAAGCCAACAAAGAGGACAGTTTCATCAAGCTATTCCAGCAAAATTGGTGAATAATTTATATCGGGCAATACTCCAATATTTGCTACATTTATAAAAAATCTAGGCTTCTGAGGGCTAGAAATATATTAAGTAATGGTAACGTAGCAGACTAGCAGATCACCTCTAGAGGATCCATTCAGTTCAAAAAAAAGAATAATAGAAATGGCATGATTTGGAATAAAAAAAGAACTAACAGAATTATATCCCCAACTTCAGTTGTTATATTTGCAACATGACATAAATCTAGAAGTATATAACCTTAATCTGATTGTCAGGCCACCAACAAAGAGATTGCAAGCCTTGGATTCATTCATCTGCAGATAAAAAGTTACACCGAAAAGACATTCTTTAAATACACCAAAGCAATATGCAAATATGACAGATATAGAGGGGAGAAGGGGAGGTGGACACTGGACAGAGAGAGAAAGAGGCGGCAATTTCCTTGTTTCATTCCCCATACATGATCTTCGTCCAATAAGCTTGAGTTCAAGAAAAAAGACTGTCCTACCTTTACCACTGATGATAGTGATCCATATATATCACTTTTTTTCACATCCTCAACAAGAATATCTTCCATGACAAGATGACGCAGCACACGGGATGCTTCATTCTTGGCTAAATGTTTTCCCGCTCCATGCAAGCTCAAGGTCTCATGTCTGTGTTTCTTAACCTACGTTTTTATGTCTGAACATTGTCAAATAAAGCCTAAAACACGAGAAAGTCATCAAATGATCAAAGTACTTCTGATTATCAGGACATACAAATTGGCTTAAGGAACCTCTATAGACTTCCAAGATATGGGCAGATGAAGACTGCTGTCCTGTCATCTTTACCAATTCAACCTGTGTAGCATATTGAACAATGTTTTGTTGAAATTATGAATAGAATTCATTGATATCATATGTCAAATAAAAGTAACAAGGAAAATGACAAGCATATTCGGTATGAAAGAAAATAAAAACATGGAGAAAAGAATTAAAATCTGGAAATCTAACCAACTGCTTGGCTATCTCGGTCACATCTTTCTCAACAGAGCTTTGGTTCTTGGAACAATTATCACATGTTTTCTGGCAGTTTAGAGAATCAAATTTTTCCCCAAAATGAATAAGCTGTAGGAGACGCCGACAATCAACATCGTTCTCACAGTAGCTAACCTGAAAACAGTCGTCCAAACTTAAAAGATATAGAGAGTCTGGCAATGCTAAGAAAATTGCAACTGATTCTATCAGTACCATTCTCTGAAGATTCTCAGTGTTCGTCTCCAATAACCTTCCTGAAGGGGCCGTACTTGCACGATTATATCCAAATGCAAAGGGCGTTTGCTCAAGCACTCCTTGACTAAGCATATGTTTTACGCGAATCTGCGGAATACCCAAAATAAAAAGTTAAAGAGTTGGCAATGGTTTGTGAATTATCGTATGATTGACGAAATGCAGATATCAATTTTCTGACATACCAGATAAAGCCAGAGATGAAAGAACAGAAGAAGAAAATTATGATAAAAGAAGAAAAAGGATAGCTTCTGATATTGGAACTCACATAATCACTATAACTGTAGTATAAAACACACGATGAAGGCTGTCCATCCCTACCAGCACGCCCACACTCCTAAATATCATGTATCTCACAACTACTGTGTTAGAAACATAAGGAAATATTACAAAGCAATATATGGAAGCCTTATTTGCTTCAAAAACTACCTGATGGTAACCTTCAATGGATTTTGGAAGGGAATGGTGAATGACAAACCGAACGTCAGGCTTATTGATACCTAAAAATACCGATGTTAGTACACATTAGCTATAAGATCCTAAGGCAGCACAACAGTAGAAAGTTGTACCCATCCCAAATGCCACTGTTGCACATATTATGTTGATCTCATCCTTGCTCCATTGTTTCTGAATCATGGCACGTTGGGTGGGTTCCATGCTGCCATGGTAAAAGGCTGCTTTGTGTCCATATTCCTGAAGAAACAATAACTGTATCAGCATCTGATAATGACTGCTTGTTTCCCAATGTAACTATAGCCTAGTCTGTACAGTATCATTTGTGAAAGAAAAAAAATGCAAGAAGGAATAGAATTTTCATATCCTTTAGCTTATAATTTACAAACCTCACATATAATGGGCTTACAAGCAGATTGATGGTTTCATTGTATATATCTTTATAATTATTTCCTAATGAAACGGGGATAGGTCATGTGGTCTTTGTTACTGCATCTTTACAATCCATCCATCAACTTATGAGAAACATCAAAAGTAAGGAAATATACCTGCAACTTTACAGCAACTTTTTCACAATCCATTCTTGAAAGACAGTATATGATCCCGCATTCATCGAAATGGTTCTCTTTGATAAATTTGTCAATATCTTCTACACACTTCTTTGTCTTGGGAACAACAGAGTATCTGCAATATATGCATGCAGCATAAGCCTTTGCGATGCTGAGAAGTGTAAATATTAACTAAGCACTTACCGTAAGTTTGGACGATTGAAACTTTGCCGAAAAACAATGCAATTCATAAGACCGAGAGCCTGCACAACATCTTCCTTGACACTAATTGTAGCAGTAGCAGTCAAGGCCAAAACAGGTATAGTTGGAAATTTCTGTTTCAAGATACCAAGACCCTGCCACAAACCACAACCAGTAAAGATAAAACCAATTACTTCACAAGTGTTTGGAAGAAAATAGAACTTGTTGGCTCCGAGGAGATTGAGATAAGTCCAATTTTGTGAAGTTTATAGAACAGATATATACCCAGTCATCCAAGCAAATAAAACTAAATGTCAGAATCCATATTTATGTATCTATTCATCAACTTTAAAACTGCAAATGGTATGTCAGTCAGCTCGGCTACTCATATAAATTGTTACACGACAATGTAAAGCTACAAAAACATATAAAACCTGGTAATCCGGTCTAAAATCATGCCCCCATTGGCTAACACAGTGAGCTTCATCAATGACAATCCGAGCAAGAAATTCACGAGAATGTAGTCTCTCTAACTGACGCAGCAGGGCATCACTTCTGCAGTAATGAACAATTCAAACTCAGCAACAAACAATTGCACAGGAACAATGATGGCAAATACAGACTTCATAAAGGAATTCAGGTACCACAAATCTAATCATATTTAAATCAGCTCATGTACAAGACTGTGTCAAGCCCTAGTACAACTGCATTGTGTACAACTATCAACTTTAAAGCTCTTCGGGCATCAGTCAAGGTAAGACTTTCTTATGCTTGGTATGAACATCAGCAGTGACTCATTATGGCAAAAACATACATGGGCAAGGCTCAGATGGGGAGTAACGACTCTAAGGAAATAAAATCATAAAATATAGAAATATAATTATGTCCTGCAACATATACATCGAATTAGAACAGGGAAAGTTCCATGCTACACAATTTCTGATGATACTCTATCAACTGAACAAAGAGTCTCATAAGACAATAAGTCACATATGTCTAGTAAATTTTAGAATAAGGATATTTAAAGAAAAAGCACCTTGCAACTTATTCTCACTCTCTGGAGGTGTGGATATACAGAATCAACAAGATGATCTACATCAAGATTTCAAAATAGAGTTTTAGAACTTTGGAAAATACTCACTTGGCAACTTTCTCTGGTGTGACATACAACAGTTTGTATTTGCAGAAATCTGAATCAAGCTCTCTGAGAATCTCCTGTTGCTCCGTCCACTCCATGTTGGCACTTAGGTAAGCAGCAGGTATATTTGCCTTGTTGATTAACATATAAAAACAAATTAAGCATGATGCTATCAACATGCATGTGACCATCATTAAAGTTGGAAAATTAATGATGGGGAAGATTACCTGCAGTAGATGCATTATTTGGTCTTGGATAAGAGAAACAAGAGGTGAAATGACTAAAGTTATGCCAGGATATACCAGAGCAGGGAGCTACAAAAGAATAAACATTCACCACATCAAAAGCCAGTCTCTAGAGTGTTAAATGAACTCGTCTTACCAATTACAAATAACTGAGGATCCTTTTTATGCTACCGTAAACAAAATTGACAGTCTAAAAAGTTGATATACACACAGTAAAGTCTTACCAATTACAAATAACTGAGGATCCTTTTATGCTACCGTAAACAAAATTGACAGTCTAAAAAGTTGATATACACACAGTAAAGCAACAAATAAATTAGAGCAAAAAATGGAAACTTACATCATGTTTGGGAAAAGACAAACTAGAAATCTAACTAAAAATGAGTGAAAAGATGTAAAAGACAATTTCTACGTTATTATATTCAGTCACATGTATCTTAGTATCTCTCTTCCTCATCTGAAATACCAGATGTAAAAACTAAAAATGGGGAAAAGTAGCACCAATTCTGTCGTGGCTAAGGTGTTCATAGTTTTAGCTAGAAAGAACTCTTTTCTTTAGGCTAAAATACTGATTGTGCATATTGTAACTTGAGTACAGCTAATTTTCTGCCTGGTACACTACTGTTACATCCAAGCTGAAATCTTGAAATAGAGGTGACCTGCTGCATATAGATAATTATTCTTAAACATGTAATATTTCTGGCTGACAACTTCTGATATTAAGTGATGGAATAGATGATAAATGTTAGCATGTAGTTACTTTTACAGTTTTACCTAAATTTTGATGTCCACAATGGGCCTGAACATAATTATTGCGATACAGAGAAAAAATAAAGGTCAAGATGAAAATATGTAGCAATGACTTTTCCATAACTATTTTTGTCCAAATTATAACACCCAACATGATATAAGAAAAAAAAATGGAAATAATATTCTATATAGTCTCCTAAATCCTAAATTAGACAGAAGATGGACAAAAATAGAAACCAAATTACGCAGAATAAAATTACTAAACCTGATAGGTCAGGCTTTTTCCTCCTCCAGTTGGCATTAAAACAAATACATCATAGCCACTCATTGTAGCATTGATCACTTCTCTTTGGTTGGGGCGGAAGGAATGATTACCAAACACTTTTTTGTTGTTGGCCTGATAATAGAATGGATGGACAGAAAATTAGAAGACCATCTTTTGGAACTTGTAATGAGAGACTACATCTAATACAGACCTCTAGCTTCTTTGTCCAAGAAAATTCCCGACTACTCCATTTTTTGTCTGTTGAACCCTCCATATAATTGATCTCAATATACTTGGGGATATATGGTTCTCTCTCCACCGGGGCAGTTGAAACCCCAAACCCATTGGTGGAATAAAATGGAACTGATGATGAACCCCATCTATCAAACCCATGTGGCTCATTGTTTGCTTGAAACTGGGAATCAAGCCTTGTGGTATCAAGTCTAAATGGCATTGCTTGAGGGGTTTCGTACTGAAATGCCATTGGCGTTGCTGTGGATGCAGAAAAATGTGACATTTTTCTTTCATCATTGACTGATGTAGTCTGCAGATATTGTTCAAGCTGCTGAATCTGTTTCTTCAGCTGTTGCCTAAAATTTGGATGCAAATATCATAAAAATAAATGAAGAATAATTTCACTGACGTAAATACATGATATATATAATGCGGAACAATAGAAAAAGGGGGGGGGGGGATCAAATCAAAATCATTCTAGATATGATAGCCGTACAGCCTGTCACCATCCGGCTTTCATGTTTGTTTATGAAATATCCCAATTATCAAATTTTGACCCATATAACAATAAAATTGCGAACACATAGGGGAGAGAAGCTAACCTTTCTCGACGAAGGGTCTCTACTCTCTCTGAACTCATCTCATCGACGTTGTCTAAAAGATCATTTGATATGGCTATTAGAGTATCCTTCATATCTTGCAGATGATTTGAAGCTTCAGGACAAAGTCCAAGCTGCACCATCATTTTGGTATAAGAATGGAGAGTAAATCTTAATTGTTGCAACGAATACTTAAACTAAAGGAATACCTTACAACCATGACTGCAATTCCAGCACAACTCCGGAGGCAAAATTGTTTCCTCGTGACTAGCAAAATTGTTTTTATTTGTATGTGGAGTAATTGGTGGAATTTTAGAGACTGATGGTTGAGGTGTCGGAGTTGATTGATAATGATCGAAGACTATTTGGTCCACATCAATATTCTGAAGAAAAGACAGTGATTTACCAAATGTATCAGCCTTGAGCTAAAACACACACAAGAGAGAAGGGAGAGAAATAGCATGATTAAGCAATTCATTCATTTCTTTGCTCTAGCACTGTTGGTACACTCAGTTGTGATTTGTGAGCTTGATTATTCATAAATCATATTAGACGCATAATCAGTTTTACGTTAGTGTAATACTACAACCTTTATTTTATGTACTTATCTAAAATTACAGTAAGTGAAAAAGACAATATTTTACAAGTTACATAAGAAGAAAATAAGATGTTCTTGAGAAGTAAAGAGAGGGGGAGGGGAGAAAAAGGTTCAAGATAGAAACGTGGAACAGTTGGAAAGCAAAAGAGGATATAGGGGAAAGAAAACTAAGTCTTTTCACACTTGCTCATCATATGAAAGATAGTTTAATGTTGCCAGTCCAAAAAAACTGCCATATCGATAAGGGGCTTCCCAGTTTTATATAGTATAAATGTAGTGCCAAAAAAGCTACTTATCGTTCATCATATTGACCAAATTGTAGATACTAGGCCATTCATTGTCAGTGAACTTGTTTCCAAAACCATAAGGTCCTACAAACTAGCATCTGCTTTAGTCAAAGCTGAAATTCAGAAAGACATTGTCTGTTGAATGTTGATACGTAAGCCACTGCTAAAAATTACCTCAAGAATGTCATCCTCATCAATGACATCAGAAGGGGAGGACTTGGAGCCATTCATTGCACTTGCATGCACAGCCGAATTACTGGTAATGGTATTGACGGTTTGCTTTTGAAATATAGCATCCGTCGATGAGCAAGCTCCCTTCTGCCCATTCACCGACTTGTCTTTCTTAAACTCAAAACTCTGTGGTGCAAAAGAACTGCCGAAGGTCTTATTGGGTTCACTGATGTGTACATCAACTTTACTAAAGCTTTGATAACTATGGTCACGTCCTAAGGCGGTGCTTTTCATGTCAGATGAGCATTGTTGAGTTGTTTTTCTTGAGCTTTGAGATGTGCATGCATTGGCGTATTTGGATAGAGGAAGAGTTTTTCCAGGTTTCGCATAGTTTCTGGAAGACAGCTGAAGGCTGGAAAGATGCTGCCAAGCCTGCCGAGATTTTATATTTCAAAGTATCAATTGAAATGGAATCAAGTTGAAAGTGTATAAGCAGAATGTTTCTGCATAAAATAATTTGAACACAGATAAGTGAAAAACAAGATGTTTCATTTATATTTATAGCTCACTAAATTCTATGAAGAAATTTAACCCAAAAAAAATCTATGAAGAAAACCGTCAGCAGATAAAGGCAAACCTATAACCAAGGAAGAAGACACAAGAATTGATTAAATACGAAAACTTATGGAATAACGGAAAAGATGGTTTCCCTTTGATCTGAATGCACAATACAAAAGTTGTTACTATGATGTAATCAGCTATTGCACTAGACAATGGCCTATAACAAATTTATGCATTATATTAAGCAGGCAATAATATAAACAATTAAAATATGGAAATGGCAAAGGCAAAGGCACCAATAACAATTAAAGAAACAAAGAAAAGATATTGGTGTGGTGCATGTGGAACAGATACTCACCTTTTCAACTGGAGCATTGAACATTCTAACATCCTGAATTTGACAAACCAGAGACCTAGATTCACAGAAACAGTGTAAGGAGGAGGGAAAAACAAATACTACATGATGGTAACATGTAAATTACATGGTCTCAACATGAATATGTGGATCTTCCTAATTATCAATTCCAGAGGGGAGTCTTTACAAAGATATTTGAGGAGATGTAGTGGAAATATTAATAAGATATGCATATATATTTTGCTTCTACCGAACAAGGGATTGGTTGTAATATACCTTGCGCCCATTTCTTCAACAATTTGAGATTTTTGAGTTGGCAAGGAGAAGAGGAAGTTTGCATTCAAGAATTTATCTTGACTCGAGAAGTTATTGTGTGCATTGGCATGCTGTGACCAGTTGACTTTCGGCAATTTGTTGCCACAATTCAAATCTCCATTCGAGTTGCATCCCCTGCAGTCATAAATAAATTAATTGACCAAAAGTTGAAGAAAATTATCACCAAATGAAAACAGAAGGAAAAATGAGTATAAAGGAACGAGCCTTGTCCTTGCCTCGTGTGCATTTCCTTCACCATTAATTAACATATTCCTCCAGTTTCAGTGTTATTCATTAACACAAGATGTAAACTAAAGAAAACACAAGTTAATTAATATACAATAACGCGCGTACAAAACCTATGAAAACAACCAAATGTAATCACTCAAAATTGAGAATATTGAATTGAAATGTAATCAGACCAGTAATATGAACAAATTAAAACATTTTTCAACTCTTGCTTTGCTGCACCCTGCAACCGCTCAGCAACCGATTTCGAAATCTTAAATTGATTAGAGATATAGGGCGTATTGTAATGGCGTGTGCGTGCGAGAGTGAAATGAGTGGCCGGAGGAGAGAGTGAGAAGCTTCAAATCGAGCGGGCTTTGGAAGGCGGGATAATAACATTAAAAATGCAAATTTTAGGGCTGGCAAGTTTTTGCCCCGTCCAGATTCAATCAGTCGGGTTCCCTATCATGGTCTATATTGGGCCTGTAGTGGTATTGGGCCTATATAAGCCTACGGGTTGGGTCCTACTGTAGCCCAATTTAAATAGTTATACATTACTTTAATGATTGGACCTATACGGAACAAAAGTAATATATGTAATATTTGAAATAATGTATGTTTGAAATAATCTATATAGCCTATTACACAAAAGTATTTTCCAAAATAACTCAAACAGAAAAGTATTTCCCTGAATGTGCCTTTTAATTAAAATCGCTATTGGCAACATCGATTTTAGGTAAAATCGACACTACCAATAACAATTTATTAATCATCTCCGATAATTAAAAAAAAAAATTTTAATAAAAATCGATATTAGCAATATCGATTCTTACTAATTAGATTAATTACCAACTAATTAATCACTAATTAATCAAGGCAAGTTTTCAGAAAAATCGCTACTACTAATAGCGATTTTATGCCCCACTGAATTGGTCAACACTCACTACACCATGATAGAGCAGGGGAGGAGAAACAACAGATCTTGAAAGAATTTCCATAGGCACAAATTTCTCCCAAACAGTATCCAAACCAGATAAGGACTTGAACCCTTTTGAGATTACTGCAAATCTTGACGCGTCCAATGGTGAAGTACGAGACAGAATCTCAGCTATGGAATCCCCCGACAACCTACCAAATACAGATTCAGATTTCTCAACTTTGCTTTCGTGATCCATTTCCTCCAACTCCAAAAGTCGTCTTCTTGTTCTTGAAGAATTTTCTCTTTCTTTCTTTGCACTACGAAAACGAAAGAAAGATAGATAGATTGTTTTAAAAAAATTGCTCCTTTAGTTTAGATTCTTAGGAATTGTATCAATTCAGTGGGGCATAAAATCGCTATTAGTAATAGCGATTTTTCTGAAAACTTGTCTTAATTAAATAGTGATTAATTAGTTGGTAATTAATCTAATTAGTAAGAATCGATATTGCTAATATCGATTTTTATTAAAAAAAAAAAAATTAATTATCGGAGATGACTAATAAATCGCTATTGTTAGTGTCGATTTTACCTAAAATCGATGTTGCTAATAGCGATTTTAACTAATAGGTACATTCAGGGAAATACTTTTCAGTTTAAGTCATTTTGGAAAAAACTTTTGTGCAATAGGCTATATAGGAAAAAAACTCGATATTGTCATAGTAGAAATGATTGCTGCAATAACAAAATTTTGGAAAACGCTAAACAAAGATGCCCTTGACCAGGGCCGGCACAACCCTTTTTTGAGGCCCAAGACGAAATTCAAAATCGGGACCCCAAAAAACTTTTTTTTTTTTATTTTAAAACATGTCAACAATAATTTTCGTTTTTTTTTGTTAAAGACTTGAATTTACGATTTATTTCTTGGTTGTAAGCCAATATTTAACTTTTATATTTTGTCAAATTTCAATCTCAAAACAAAAGCGACTTTACCGAGTGAGTCTTTTTTTAAATTAAATGATTGCTTCGACGACTTTGTGTTTGGAAAATACCAAACAAACATATTTTCTATTTTTTCAAATAATTTTTTCATCTTTCAATTTTTTCAAACTATTTTCTCAAAAGCCAAACAAATAACAATTTCGAAACAAAACTTATACAAACTCTACTTTGATTTGACATAAAGTAACATATCTATTACACCATTTATATCACATAATAAATATGATTTGACATAAAGTTTTACACATCTTACATCTACAACATCACTCTTCCAAAAAAAAATTACAACTACTTTATTTTTCAACCACTCTCTCAAAATTCAAACAAACAATATTAGAGATTATTTTACAAACATTCATTACTCTCCCAAACTACTTTCCCAAACACCACAACACTTCAAAGCTTCTTCCTTGCTTGTACCTTTTCTCGTTCAAACACATCAGGTTGCGAAGGTAGCCATTATCGCACTTAAATTGCAAGCCTGCAACCTATCCACCCACATCAGCCTTCCACTCACCTATGAAAGAAGACAACACAATAAAATATTTTCCCTTTCTTTTAAGTTTCTTGCTCAATTTTATTAAATGGAGAATAAGTAATTCTGCAATCTATTACAAGAAATTAAAGTTTTCAAGTGTAGCCTTCAACGAAAGGGTGAAAGAAACATGTCAATTTGAGGTTGGAAAAATAATTATTACTACTCCCTCCGTTTCATATTAATTAGCACATTTGTCAAAAAAAAAATTTTAAATTAATTGGCATGTATGAGTTTTCAAATTAATTTTTTTTCAATTTTACCCCTTTTTTCACGTTTAAGTTGGGAAACTCAATGGTCATCACTCACTAATAGAATGTTAAAAAGTAATCATCATTATTTACCATAACAAATATATAATGATGAGATTTTTTAATTTGTGTGAAAACAAAAAATATGTTAATTAATATAAAACGGAGGAAGTATAATTTATTTCAAACTTCAGAGCAATCCCAAACTAAAATATATGAAGGAAAACACTAAACTTTCAAAAGATGCAATCAGAGATGAAAACTTTTAGAAGTAGACAACTGAGTTAAATTGAAGTATAGTTTTAATACGAAGAAAATATAGTTTTGATTTCTTATTTTTTTTAAGCTCTAAACAACAGAGTTAAATTCAAGGTTCAATTCTAATATTATTTGGTTAAACATATCAAAAAAAATCTGGAGAGCTAGAGAGACAATAGGAAAAAGAACCATAGAAGAAGACGTGAGAATAATGAGGTAAATTGTATTCGTATAAAAAGATGATTAATTAGAGATATTCAAGAGAGTGAAAGAACATATAATTAAGATGAGAGAGGATATTGAACTGTAATAGAGGTAATTAATATATTATGTTAGTTTCTAATCTAAAGGGTAAATTACGTCGTTCATAAATTTTGCTCTGAAAGCAACAATTTGTTCTCTGGCAATATTGCTAGCCATAATATATCATTACCATATAAATAATTGGATCAAATACAATTTGTCCACCTAAAATATGAGGGTGTAACAGTTACACTCTAAAGTACCACTTTGAACACTTACCTCATCAAATCTAAATAGTCAAAGTTATAGTTTTTTTGCCCAAATTAACCTTCACCTTTATGGTAGAGTATGTGCTAAGGCCATCTCTAATGACTCCGAGAGGGAATACCCTCTCCCTCTCCCCCTCCCCTCCCCCCCCCCCTCTCCCTCTCTCTCTAGTTTTTTAGTCATCTCTAATGACTCATTCTATCAAACCCATTTAATAATTAATTTTATCCTTCTCTATTATTATTATTATTATTATTATTATTATTATTATTATTACTACTACTACTACTACACCAAAAATAAATTTAAAATTAACATTAATTTAAAATCAAAAGTACATTAGGAAACTTAGAAAATAAAAAATTACATCAAATATTAAATTAATTCATATAAGGAAATCCATCATCTCTGTCATATTCGTTGCCACTATTATTATTGCTGTTGATATTGCTGCCGCCACCGTCTAGATTGATCGAATATGATTTCATGATTGTATCGTATTATTTTAAATTTTTAGAAAGAATTATTTTTGCGTTTAATGATTGTATCGTATTATTTTAAATTTTTAGAAATAATTATTTTTGGGTTTCATGATTGTATCGCATTATTTTAAATTTTTAGAAAGAATTATTTTTGGGTGATAAGTACAACCCCAAAATTATTAAAATAAATCAATATTAAAATACTAGTGTTAATTTAATGAAATAAAAGTTATTTTTTTATAATTAAAAATAATTATTTCCAAATAATATACAAATTTTAGTAATTCTCTTATTTTTAAATAAAGATAAAAAAATAACCAAATAAAACAAAACGAAATTAAAAAAAATATATATATATAGCATGTGATGGAGGGGGCTTGGATGGGAGAAGCTCCCCCTCCCCCTCCCTCCAAGGTCCCTCTAGTAGGTATACCCTCTCCGCCCCCTAGTCATTGGAGATGATTTTTTCCCCCCTTCCCCTTATATACCCTCTAGGGCATCTCCCCACTAGTCATTAGAGATGCCCTAATGGTTTTTAGGTTTTAAACCCATATCAAATTTGTTCTTAAACTCATATTGTACATCCAATTATATATCTTTTTGGTGAATTTTTTCCTTCAAACTTCTTGCAAAAAAAGTTTTCCATTATTATTTCACCAATTATTAAGTGTTTATATCCGTTGTTATTTAACCGATTCATATATTTATATTCGTCATTTTTCAATCGGTTATTATATTTTTACCTCAATCATTATTTGAACATTAGTTGTCTCTCCATTATTATTAAAAATTTCTATTACTTCTTTGAATTATTAATCGACATGAGATTCAGATTGTCATTCTAACCAATACACGTCTAATATTCCAAGTTTTTATTATAACTGTTGAAATCTGCACCAACTCGTCTATGTCATACGGATATTTCATTTAAATCGTCATTCTAATCACTATGCGTGTGATTGAGATATTAATTCCATTCCAATTATCACAACTAACAAAATTATGAACAATTTTTGTATCATTCATGCCACACGAAGTGGTGTAGTTTCGAACAATTACAGTAAAACGTGGAAAATAAAACGTGTAATGGTTATAATGACGATTTGAATCTCAGGTCATTAGGAATTCAATAACTACTATAAAATATATATAATAATGGAGAAAGATCGTAATTGTTAAATTAATAATGGAGGTAAAATATCATAACCGATTGGATAATGACGGATATAAATATAAGAATAATAGCTAATATAACTACATAATAATTGATGAAATAATAAAGGGGACCTTTGTTCGCAAGAAGTATGAAAAAAAAATTAAAAATCACCAAAAAAATTATATGAGTGTAAGCACAAAGTTGATATGAGATTAAAACTAATCATCATTAGCATTAGGGGTTTTTGCATTTTGCATCCCCAAAACATGGAAAATAGGCACTTTGCACCCTCAAAACTTATATTTAGTACTTTGCACCCTCTATTATTTTTAGGTAAAAAGGGCAAAATAGGTAATTCAATTGTAAATATTTGGCAGTTTGCACCCCCAAAATAAAATTAGCATTTAAACGCTCTCTAATTAAGAACAAATCAGCAACTTGCATCCCCGAAGCACAATAAATGGGCACTTTGTACTCCAAAACACAAAATTAACACTTAACACCCTCAAATAGAAAAAAAAAAAAAAAAAAGCTCAAACCCCTCGTTTTTCGGGCAAAGTTGACCATTGGGGAGAAAAAAATCCAAGTCAAAATAGGTAATTATATATGGGTCTTTGATATTTTGAAGTAGACAATGGATTTTTGAGAAATTTACTTGTACTTTATTTAGTTATTTATGGATATGTATATTGATGAAAAGAAAGATGGAGAGAGAAATGAGTATTATAGCATTTATAATTGTATTTTGAAATATTTAAGGGAAAAAAAATGAATGACCTATTTTAACTTTGATTTTTTTCATCCCGATGATCAACTTTGGCGAAAAAAACGAGGGGTTTGAGTTTTTTTTTATTAATTTGAGGATGTTAAGTGTTAATTTTGTGTTTTGGGGTGCAAAATGCCCATTTATTATGTTTCAGGAGTGCAAGTTGTTGATTTGTTCTTAATTAAAGGGTGTTAAGTGCTAATTTTATTTCGGGGTACAAAGTACCAAAGATTTACAATTGAATTACCTATTTTGCCCTTGAGTTTTGCCTAAAAATAAAAGAGGGTGCAAAATGCTGTATTTTTCATATTTCGAGGGTGCAAAGTGCTATATCTAAGTTTTGGAATACAAATTGCCTATTTTTCATATTTTGAGGGTGCAAAATGCAAAAAACCGTTAGCATTATAAAGGGGAAGGATATTTTGGACAGAAAACTTTATAACTTTTGACTAATGTTAGAGAGCTAATAAGTGTTAAAAATAATATTTGAGGGGTAACTGATACAACCTCATACACTTAGGGGCGAAACTGTATTTAACCTAAATAATTCCTCCACGTTTTGACGCAGCGGAACTTTGCCCAAAAAATTCAGCTTACAAAATATCATCAACCATCAGTCAGCCTCGTCATGAGCTATTACTTCTGTTTCCAACCACTTTGTTCAAACTCCGTACCCCTGCACTCGATTTCACGAGTAATTAGTAAAACTAGGGTTTTACATTCGAAAGCAATGCTGCAGGAAGAAGAGGGGAAGCCGTCAGTCGCAGCCGCTAAATTGCGAGTGCCTCACGTGCTAACCGTCGCTGGCTCAGATTCAGGCGCCGGTGCCGGCATTCAAGCCGACTTAAAGGCTTGCGCGGAGCGTGGGGTTTACTGCTCCACCGTCATCACCGCCGTCACTGCCCAGAACACCGTGGGAGTTCAGGTGTCACATGAGACAAATTGTAGATGTTTTGGTTATTTGAATTTTCCTTTTCATGTTTTGGTGCGTCATTAACGATTAACCAAACTAGAACGGAATTTGATGTTGATGAATAAATACGAAAACTATGTTTTACCAAAGGACCATAATTATCATATTTGAATTAAAGAGATTAATAACTTACTGTGCAATTGATGTCACTAGGGAGTGAATATAGTTGTGGAAGATTTCGTTAGAGAGCAATTGAAGTCAGTTCTATCTGATATGCATCCTGATGTTGTAAGTTTATCTAAATATCCATTTCAACTTGTGCTTAGTAAATTTTTGTTTAAAATATTGTGTGTTGTTAGTATGGGTGGTGATGTAGTTACTGGAATTGATATAGGTGAAAACAGGCATGCTGCCTTCACCAGGCATAGTCAAAGTTCTCTGTCAAAGTCTTAAGGAATTCCAAGTTAAAGGTAGCTAGCAGCATCAGTATTTTCATTAATTCTTTCATCATTATATAATGATCCTGTTGATAATACTGTTTTTTTTTTTTAAGAAAGCTTTGGTGGTTGATCCTGTCATGGTATCTACAAGTGGTGACGTACTGGCTGGTCCCATGATGCTAGCTAGTTTTAGGTATGTTTTTTAACCAAGTAGTGCAACCCATCTGTTATAGGTGGCTTAAGTTGTTATGACCTGTTAGTGTAGCTGATTTGTCATCTTCCAAACATACACATCATGAATGTATTAATTTCTCAGATGGGACAAATCTAATATGAATTATTAAGATCGAGATTAACATTTTATAGTATTGCTTTGTAAATAAATTCCTGAATGTTTATATTTCCTTTATCAACTTTATGAATTCAGACTTATAGTCGTAGTCGTAGATGGTCTTAAATGGAAAAACATTTTCTAATGGCGATCTGTTAGTTATTCAGCACTATATTTCTAGAATCCTTCCCATGACCTTCTACCTATCATTCTTAAACTGCAAGATACTGGATAAATTTGTAACTTTTCTGTTGATAAAAAAAAAAATGACCTAGTTGTCGGATCTTTCTGGACTCCAATGCCGTAATATGCTCTTCTTTGCATGTGGAGTATTTTGTTGGGAGAGATGGGTTGAGATGATGGCATTAGTAGGAGTTTGAAATTAACACAGGCAGAGAAAGTTTCAAACGGTTATTTTTTTACCTTGGCTCAGTCAACAAATTTTTCTAGAAATATATTGACCACATAGTACTTGCATTAGAGTGCTTAATCACGCGATGAGTTTCTTTTGGAAGGACTTCACATGTTGAGCCTATAGAAGAGATATACTTGTTTTTTTCTGCTGTTATAACTTGAAATTCAATTATATCTCAGTTTTGGCAGGTAGTGAGTGAACTATCAGGTTGAGCATCCCACTTTCTTATCTCGAATATGTTAGTCTCCTGGTGTGTTTTGTCTCAGTTGGTCTTCTGCTGCAATTATATAAATTTCTTACCCTACTTCAAAATTGATTTTTCTACCAATTCATTATGACTGCATTTCTGTTGAACTGAATTGTAAAATTTTGGTTTATCTTTTTTTCTTTTTCTTCCAAAAAGTTTTGGGTATTTTGGATTTTTTTCCTGTAAGATATAGATAAGCATATTGAGTGTTTTAAGATTGAACAACCCATTAGTTTATACACTACATTTTATTTTTGGACTTCAATTTTCATTTCATGTCTCGCATCTTTTCATCATTATATGAAATGTTTTGAGTGTTATATTTTTTTATTTTACTTTTGGTAACTGACTGAAAACTTCTGCCTCGAAAGAACAAGTGCACATTTTGTGATAATTAGTTGCACAGTAGTTTATTGGAACATCTCTTCTCATTTTTCTACACTCCAGTAGCATTAATTGGATCATGAAATCAGTAAGTGTCCCAGCCACCAGTATAAACACATAATGGCTAACATAACCTATCCTGTCTAACTCAAAATGAAAGTATTTTATTTTTCTCTGAATTAATTCACCGACGACTTAAATGGAACCATAAAATACTGAACGATAGTCACAGCTAATTGCATAAGAATCCTGTTTTGAATATTAACAAGAAAGGCCACATCAAGTACACATGGGACAGAACTCTTTCCGGCTGTTACTTTACTCAAGGTTTATGGACTGAGATAAGCTATTTAGTTGAACTTGTTTCTATGAATCTGTGGATGAGCTTATCCTTAAGCATTCATTTCTAGGTCTAAAGGCGCTAGTAAAAATTAGATATAGAGATAATTACCTTATTCTTGTATCTATCAACCAATTTGTTACCTACTTATGTGTTCTATTTCCTAATGATAGGGAAGAGCTACTTCCAATGGCTGATATAGTTACCCCAAATTTAAGAGAGGCATCTGCTTTACTTGGTGGTGTAGCTCTGGAAACAGTTGCTGACATGCGTTCTGCTGCAAAATCTATTCATGATATTGGCCCTCGGTGAGCTCTTGAAAAAACATTTAAGTTCTTTAATGACTCCTGCAATGCTTATGCTGTTATGCCACACAAGTCCCATATTTTTTCTCTACATCTCTTGACCTAAAGAAGGATAAAAATTACGTAAACACTCCTACCATTGTGCTTTACATTCACTATTTAGCTTGATGTAATTTTCCCTTGGGTTAATGAATTTCGCCTTACCGAAAAATCTTGACCTAAAGAAGGATAAAACTTATATATATAGTCTCCATATATGTTCACTGCTGGTTGTATAATCTGAGCCAAGTTAGGATTACTCCAGTCTTGTAATGTAGAAAGGAGACTACCTCTAGTTGGCTGGAAATTGATGGAATCAGACAACTCATGATTCAAGATACTTTTTCTCTTTTTTGATATTTGAGATTGTTAATCGAGCGCTCTGTTCTTTTTCCATGTTACATGAAGTCAGGATGATCTACAGTTCAACAATTCTACTTTTTTAGATAAGCTTTTTGGTGATGTTGATATGAACAAAATTTGTAACCAATCATGTCTTTTTTTCTAAATTTGGCGGTCTTGTAAGCTTGTCTTACATGAGATGATCTAGTAAACAAGAAAAACTGAACAATTTGGCCACAACCTTAATGCATAGTTTTAAGCTTCATTTGTCACTGTAGTAATAACGAATTGTGTACTAGATTTAAGCATTTATTCTTAGGTCTCCCTCTTCTCGGGCTAAAAGTGGAAGAACATTATGAACTGTTTGGTTTATAGTGGTACTTTAGTGAGAAATGTCATTAATTTAAACTCCTTTGTGGATCTTATATGCAATTCCATGTGTCAACTTCTGATTTATTTTGTTTTCCTGACGAATAACCATTTTAAAGTGTTGGTAGATGCTCTTCTTTTCTTCGTTTTATTAATTATATGAAATCAAACTGGCAAACACCGAGAAATTATGTAATCCCTAAATCTATTAGTAGAAGTTTGAAATGATGGAGTCGAATGTTTTGATGAGTAGTGAACTGACTTATTGCTGAAGCTTGGTCTATTTATTTTTTAGAACTATGAAATAGTTTATATATGGACTTCGTTATAGACTGATGAATTCTTGGTTTTCAATTTTGTTTTGTATGATTACAGTGTTTGGTTGGCTTATACAATGTATCTTGCCTAATTTATGAACATCGTCCTGACTACCCAAAGTTTCATTCTCGATTAGTAATGCATGTAATTTAAGACCAAGGATTGTATTTAACAGAAATTAGTACTTTCAGAAATGTACTCGTGAAGGGAGGCGACCTTCCTGCTTCTTCTGATGCCGTGGATGTTCTCTTTGATGGTATGCTTTCTCGATCTTTTCATGCAAATGCTAATTCAGTATACTTCTTTGGATTATATATTTTCATTGAATCATATCATCTGATCTTGTAGGTAAGGATTTCTATGAATTCAGGTCATCTCGGATTGAAACCTTTAATAGTCATGGAACTGGCTGTACTTTGGCGTCATCTATTGCTGCTGAGCTAGCAAAAGGTTCTTCAGTGTTCTCTGCTGTTAAGGTGATTGTCCATCTATATCTTCTAAGGTCAAGTTATTTACATCTAGATGATATCAACACACTGAAGTTCCCTGTCACTCTTCTCTCCCTGCATGCTCATAATAATTTCGACTCTAGATACCCTGAGAAAACAAATTCTTTGTCCGCCATTTGTCTAGATGCTGAGATATGATATTGTACCAAATAAATCATATCCGTGCCAATCTCCTTTTTATGGAACTATGTTAGTCCGATACTTCAGTCACCAGGGAATCTGAAAAATCAAGAATTCAAGACTGTTTGGGCTAACCAGAAACAACAGAGCCCTACAGTTTTCCAATTTGTATGTCTAACACCTTGATGTACAGTTGTTCCTAGTCCAAGCAACATAGGTGGAGAGCTGGAGAGGGTGAGAAAAGTGTGCCTCACAGTTGCATCCCTCTTTTAATTGTTAAAATCTTCTATACTAATACATATGTGTCAAGAAAGAACTATCTCTATCTATCTATCTATCTATCTATCTATCTATCTATCTATTCTATTCTTTCTATTCTATTCTATTCTATTCTATTCTACTATTATAAAAGCATGAATATTTCTTAACATTTTTGTGCGGACTAAAATACCCTTATTTAAATTGTAAAATGATATATAACTCAATGGTAAATATGTAAAAATAATTGAATAGGTATAATTAGACATGAAGTCTTATTATATTTATCTCCTACATAGACTCCTAAAATTTATAAATTCTCTCAATTTTTATAATTTTAATCTTCTTCTCTTATAATAGATAAAAACGAACCATAAAAATATATAAATATTATTTTATTTTAGCATCAATATTTATTTAAGTAAGAATATGTTAATTTAAAGACTTAGTACAACATAAGCCATAAACACTCTAAATATAAAAATTATAATTAAATTCTCTTAAAAATATCATTATGTTACAAAAAAAAAAAAAAAGAACCGCATGTTACTATGAAAGAATAAAAACTACTTATGACTTAGCTAATTATGTAATTTTACTTTGGCTAGAATAGAGAAATATAATTTTTTTTCAATAATATCAAGACATGCATAACATTGAATTTTCATGGAATCCTTGTCGTGAAAAACGGGTGAAATTGGTGGAAAAGTGTGAAATCGATGAGAAAAATATTTTTGAAATCATTGAAAATGTGTGAAATTGGTGAACATTGGCAAGATTTGGTGAAAATTTGGGGTGAAACCGGTAAAAAAGAGCCCCTGAAATTGATAAATACATGTGAAATTCGGGTAAAATTTGTGAAAAAATGATGAAACTGGTGAAACGACAACATCAATGAAAAGCAGGTGATATTGATGAAATATGAACAAAGTCGGTGAAAACGTGGTGAAAATGGGTTAAGGTAACCGACAAAATAAGGTGAAATCGGTGAAAAATAAATTAAACTGATGAATTAAATTGGTGAAACACGGGTTAATTTGCTCTATTTTATGACAATAAAATTAATTTTACTCTAATTTACAAACAATACCCATTAAATTAACTAGACACGAACAAAGTACATGCACTTTCCTAGTAAATCAAATATATGTTCTATTTTGCTAAGTTCCAGTGTTTGTCTTTTGGTTCTTGTTTAAGTCTGGTTTTTGTTTCCATTCATTATTGTCAAATGCACATTGTCCCTTATTCTTTTATGTTCTGTTGTTTTCAGATAGCTAAGCGCTATGTTGAAACAGCCTTGGATTATAGTAGGGACATTCTAATAGGAGGAGGACAACAAGGTCCTTTTGACCATTTTATGAAGCTCAAGGGTAATTCTATGAAAAGTACGCGTCGACCATTCGAACCAAGTGATCTTCTTTTGTATGCTGTCACAGACTCAAGGATGAATAAAAAGTGGGGTCGTTCCATCAGGGATGCTGTTAAAGCTGCTGTAGAAGGAGGTGCAACTATAGTTCAGCTCAGGTTAGCTGGAATTGAATTATCATCATTTTGTTCTATTTTTATATACTTTGGTTTGAAAACGTATTTGGATAGTACACCATCTTCGTCCGTAGGGGCAAGTAATCATTGATTCATGGTTGAAAATTTTGTTGTGTAAATTCTGAAGGCACATAATCATGGGCAGGTTGGTTCCATTTTTTGACAAAGATATAGCATCGTGATGGTGTTAAATGTTTTGACGACCTTAGCGCCCTCAAATTCCATGTAAGAAGGAAATGATAAATGATATAAGGCTGTCCATGGGCAACAAAGATTTCATTTTTTATCTTATAGACAAGGATATAATACATGTTTGATTGTACCTTTATTTCATGTTATATTTTAGACAGAAAACAGTGGTGGTACCTTTATTTCATTATATAAACTATCATAGACATAAAGCAAGTGCATATAATGTCATACCTTCTGGGGAGGATTAGTGGGAAATGCATATGACATCTATTTTCAAATTTCATATTATTACGCTCAAAAGCCTATGTATGACTGCCTGCTGCAGAACTTTGCTCTTAGTGTCTAAATATTTGCTACATTGCAGAGAAAAAGATGCAGACACCGGTGACTTTTTGGAAGCAGCCAAAGCATGCTTGGAAGTATGCCGCCACCATGGTGTACCTTTTCTTATTAACGATAGAATAGATATTGCTCTTGCTTGTGATGCTGATGGAGTTCATGTTGGCCAATCTGACATGCCCGTTCGTGTTTCTCGAACTATTCTTGGCCCAGACAAAATTATTGGCATATCCTGTAAAACACCTGAACAAGCTGAGAAAGCATGGATTGATGGAGCCGATTACATTGGTTGTGGAGGTGTTTACCCAACTAATACGAAAGAAAATAATATCACTGTGGGTTTAGATGGACTAAAAAAAGTGTGTTTGGTGTCTAAGTTGCCGGTGGTTGCCATTGGCGGCATTGGCATTTCGAATGTGAAGCCTGTTATGGAATTAGGTGCTCCAAATCTGGAAGGAGTTGCAGTTGTGTCTGCTCTTTTCGACAGGGAATCTATTCTAGTCGAGACCGAGAAGTTGCATAGAGTGATAATGGATTCAACCAAGGCTGTGAAATAAGAGTGTTGTGCTAGAGAAAGTTATTTTATGGCACAGGAAGTGTAATTTTGTAATTGATGTGCATGTGATGCAGAAATTCTAATTCTCTTTTAACATGTCAATTTGGGATTTGTTTCATTATTTTCAGGACTTTTAAGGGTGTTAATATATACAGTAGATAGCGTTCGTGCTGCATTTCTGCTGGAAGTGAATTGTGTAGACCTTAATACAGGATTGTTTTCTTGTCTAGGGAGATTTTTGCTGACTGACTGACTGGCTTGTATTTAAGCTGAAACTTGAATCAATAAATTTTTAGATATTTCAGTTTAGATTAATTTGAGTATTATGTAGTATGTATTATTCCGTCCTTGTAAATAAAAACAAAAAATTAATTGATAATCAAGTCGAACTTGTGTATTATAATGGGTGAAATATAGTTTGCCCCCCCAAACTATGGGGTGATATCAATTACTCCCTAAAGTATCAATTGTAACACTTACCCCCATATATAATGGCTTTAAAATTTTTATTCCAAAACTACCCTGTCCCTTTTATAACTACTAAATTGGTTCTCTTAATTATTTTATCAAAAAAAAAAACTCTTTATTAATTATGAATTCCTCCATCAACCAAAAACCACTACGATTCAATTTCTTCACTTTTTTTTATTTTCATTTGTTTTTTTTTTCTCGATTTTTTTCTTTATTTTTGCGTGACAATTTTTTTTTGTTTCATTTTTTCTTTACTTCTATCTCGATTTTTATCTTTGCAATTTGTTTAAGTTTTTATTTGATGATAATTATCACATTTATTTTCATTACAAATTATTATTGCAAATGTTAAGTAATTCTCCTTCAACTTTTTACTTGAAATTTTTTGAACTTAACACATGCTCGTATAATCAATTCTTCAATCTATAATTACCCTAACTTTTTTATGCGTCTATTACAATCAGAAGTTGAACCAACACATCTCATTACAAATATTATGAGCTCGTGTCAACATAGGATTTTTGCAAGCAAGATTTTGAAGGAAAATTACTCAACATTTGAAATAATAATTTGTAACAAAAACAAATGAGATAATTATCACCAAACAAAAACTATGAAAAAAAATATAATTTGAAATGGAAATAAAGAAAACTAAAGAAAAAAACAGAGACAAAAAACAAAATAAATGAAAAAATTGATACATAAAATTTTTGGTTGATAGAGAATTCATGATATATAAATAATTTTTTTATGATAAATTAATAAGTAAACAATTTATTAGTTATAAAAGGGGGTAATATTGGAATAAAAAATTCAAAACTATAACAGAAGGGGTAATTGTTACAACTGATACTTTATGGGAATACCACCATCATTCTTTAAGGGGGCAAACTGTATTTAATCCTATTATAATCCGTCCTTGTAAATAAAAACAAAAAATTAGTTGAAAATCAAGTCGAACTTGACGACTTCAAAAAATCAGATATCAAGTATCATTAATATTTAATATAAAAGCAAATATTCTTGTTTTACTAATAAAAATATATATTTGACCTTGATTTATTGCATAAGAATTTGTACATGTTTATTCAGTCTTGAGCCTAAATAATGATTCAGGTAATACTTTTTTCTCAATTTTATCACAAAAATGGACAAACAAAGATATTTGAACTTGTTTTACCATATACAATTTTGTTTATTTGGTCTTGAGACTATAGACGTTTGTTATCATTATGTAAAATTAATTGCATAAGAATCTGTTTTGAAACTCGTTCAAAAGAACAAGGAAAAAAGTACCATCAATTTCAATATCGGAAACAGAAAACCAAATTTAAACAATGCAAGTCAGATCAGGCCTGTTTGTTATCAACTCGAGAGAGACTCATTACTCTCAGCAAAGAGAGCAAAGGGCGGTGGCATATTGCTATGAGCTACTGATAATAGTCATAAAACTCACACGTCAAAATACATGTTGTCTTAATTCAATTCCACAACAATACAGAGAATCTATCAAACTGAAAAATAACCACACCAAACAAAAGTTACTATGCAAACAAACACTCAGAACTCAAAATAATCTTTTGCCACTTACCCTCATTATGTAAAATGCTCAAGACTCCAGAGCACAACACAAAAAAAAAAATTTACAACTTATTAAAACCCAAATCCCATGTAGTTGAACTTTTTACAACCACCAAAGCATCCAGTTTTGATTCTAAATCTATTTTCTACACAAATGTAGATAGGCTTCAACTGAGACGAACTTCGCCACTTGCATGAGCAGCCTTTACTTGCTTTTCATACTCATCTTCATCTTCTTCTACTTCTGCCTCATCTATATCTTCCTCTTTATCTTCATCCTCTACTCCTCCCCACCCAAAACCACTAATCGTACGGGAGGCAGGAGGAGGAGTTTTAGCTTCTTCTACAATTTTTGTTATCTCCTCCACAGTTTGAAGGGAATAAGTAGGATTTTCTTTACGATAATATGCAACTTGAGCTGCATCCATTAGTTCCCTTGGTAAATTCTTGAGGAACCATGGGTGTGACTTGATTTCTTTTATTGATATTCTCTGCACAAAATAAACATAATCATATTACACTAAAATCTGAAAGTTCATTCTGGACGCAGAAACACAGATGTATAAAAATAAAATACGTACTCTAGATGAATTCGCAACAAATATGCGAGAAAGAAGGTGCCTACAATCTTGAGATATGTGGACATAGTCGGGGATCTTGTACTGAACAGCCATTATCCTCTGGAAAAGAATGTCAAAACATATAGTAGGAAAAGCTATAATAAAGAATGTTGTCAAACATTAACAGAACTAAACTGAAAAAGCTTACTTGGATGGTTTTCCTGAAGTTCTTTGGATCTTCTTGATCTTCAAAAGGATATGCTCCAACCAGCATAACATAAAGTGTCACCCCACATGACCATACATCAGCCAACTGCAAAGAAGCCAACTAAAGTTAGCAAAAGAAGCGAAGTAAAAACAGTACCATTCGCCTACAGCTCCAGAGCAAATCAAAGCCCAGTTTCAATTAGAGGGGGGAAGAATTAACTTAAGAGTTCATTTTCAAGCATGATTTATTCATCATCATGGCAATTACTAGATACATGTCCACAAGAAAGTAGAGAACACTTCGCACAAATTAGATAATGGTTTAGAAATAAAAATATTTAAACCAAAAGGTTCAGGAAAGTAACTTTCTTAAAAATGGTATCAATGCTTACCTTTCCATCATATTCTCTTCTAGATAGAACCTCTGGAGCAATATAAGCAGGAGTGCCAACTGTCGATTTGGGCCTTGAATGAAGCAGAGATGACTAAACAACATACAAAAATAACATGGCAAGTACCTAACGTTTCATGTAACAAAGGAAGCTTATACAGCAATAAACATGAACTCCAGAGTAAAAGTGAATTTATAACCTTTGAGTAACCAAAATCACATATTTTCAGGCGTGGCGCAGGGCTTCCATCCAGAAGGGTATTTTCCAGCTTCAAGTCACGATGACATATTTGCTGCAGACCAAAGAGTAATTAAAATAACATCATTAGCACATGTGCAAAGTTCCTTTGGATCATGAAATATCCATATAAAGGCCAACTTGTATGATAATTTTGTCTCACCATCGCGTGGCAGTAGTTGACTCCAGAAATAAGCTGCTGAAAAAAGTACCTAGCCTGAAAATATTAGGAAACATGGATCAGTGATTCATGATTTACAAACTAACATCTGTTTCTCCAGTGCATCCATATTCCATTTTCTTTGAGGCAAAATGGCTGGAGAAGTTATAATACCTCATCTTCGCTGAATCGTCCAGCATTGCAGATTCTCTCAAACAGCTCTCCTCCTGCAGCATACTCCATGACAATGGCTAAATGGGTAGGAGTCAAAACTACCTGTATTGTATAATCCAAAACACCAAAGTGAGGTGGGATAATAAAGTTTCAAGTCAATTCCAGAGAAGATTCTACCAAAACTAGGCTCCTTACCTCCTTAAAACGAATTATATTGGGATGCCGAAGTGATCTATGGTTTATGATCTCTCGCGCCACATTTTCATCAATCTACGACCAAAACCACAAATGAGAGTCAATTCTTGAGAAAATCAAATGTATATGAAACTCCACTATATCATAAACGACTAATACAGCAACAAAAAGATAAGCTAAAGCATTTAATACAAGTATAAAGATTCAACACCAACCATATACAAATAGCAAACATAAAAAATTAATGGGGTGATCTGCTTGTAGAAATGTAAGTAATTCAAACCTTGTGTCCTCTTTCAATGTATTTCATAGCCACTAGTTCTTTAGTCTCCTTGTTTCTCATAAGCCTTGCCACCCCAAAATTTCCAGACCCTATATCTTTCACAAGTTCGTACTTCTCCATTTTTGCTCCTTTCTTCCCCTAAATGCTACACAAATCTTCTTAGACACAAACTCAAACACACCGAGTTTTCAAAAAAATTGAGCTTTATTTCGTACCTAGTTTTTACCCGATTGCAGATATCTAATTCCAGAAATCAAAAGCTCAAATCAGTAAGCAAAGATTCAGTATTTGGAAATTTCAGGTAAAGGTAGGAAGATTTCGGTGAAAATCCGCAAAACTAAAGCTTGATAATTCTAATCCAAGCTAGATTTCACTGTTTTTCCTTGTTGGACTTTAATTGAAGAGGGGTTTTATTGATTATGCAATGCGAAGGCCCAATTCTATAACGAAGTGTACTTGGAATTCAAATGGGGAACAAGAAAATTCTCTATTAATCACAGAACAACTTTGGGAGCTAGGGTTTTCAAATACTGAGAAAGGGGGCTGCTTTGCAGAAATTGAAATTGGTTTTCAATGGGAATCTGGAAAGAGTTGGAATGTATATGCTGAGATTTGAAGAAAATCAATGAATGCATGAGAGAGACTCAGAAAAAAGAAATTGCTGACTTATTTAATAATTTGATTACATAAAAGGGGAATAATTATTGTATTATGAAAAGGACCTGACTAGGGTTTTCTGGTGGGCCCTTAATTGTAGGCGGTGTAGCACCGATCCTTAATCAAGACTTCTAAATAAAAATATAACTACGATAAATTTTTTAAAAGAATGTTTTGCAAATGCTTCTTGAAAGTGCTTTTCAGTTTTTTTTTTTTCGAAAAATGATTTTTCAGTGTTTGTAAACTTTGCTTTTGCTTTTGCTTTTGCTTCTCAATAAAAAAGCAATTAGAAGTTGCTTTTGAAAAAGCATGTCATGACCTGCTTTTGGGGCTGATGGCATTCTTGTAATAAAATAGAAGCAGTTTTGTGATATTTATATCCTTAATATTTTCTCTTAATTCCAACAATACCCTCATTCTCTAATATATATAATTGATGCTATTTATTTTTACTTTTCGCAATTATTATATTCTTGCGGGAAATGATTATAAAAAATATGATACTCATTTAATTTCTAGTTTTAGCTTTGTGCATTGTTGTAGACCTTTTTAATCTTATATAGGGTTTTATTATTTTAGTTTGTTCGCTAATTATAAGTATTCATTCTGATTTGATTTAAACTTAGTTAATGATTTAAATAACTTGATTTCTTCATATTTATTTTGACAAAAACTTAGTTAATATATAGGTGATTTTGTTTGATTCATTATAATTAAATATAAACTTACTTAATGATTTATAATAATTTTGTTTGATCCATTTGATTTGATAAAGTTTAGCCAATGGTTTACATATATAATTATAACATTATTTGTTTTGATCTTAGTTGCTAAAATTAATTTATGAACATGCCAAGTATAGAATAAAATATGGTTTGTAATTAAATTTATTTGAAATAAAATTAATGTATGAACATGCCAAATTAAGGGTAAAATAAGACTTGTAATAAAATTCATATAAAACAAAAGACTTACTATATTCTGCTTTTCAGAAATTGCAAACACCTACTTAATTGCTTTAAGCTACTTTTTACCTTATTTTGCAAACACCTCATACTTTTTTCTAAAAGTATTTTCTAATTACTTTAAGCAAAATAGATTACTTTTCTAGATGAAGAAGCTATTGCAAACACCCCCTTAATCTATTGATAAATGTTTTTAGTTGAAATTTTCATGTGATTTAATTAAAAAAAGAAAAACTATTAGGCCATCTCCTATGTATAAGGGGGAAAGTGGATTGGGGGGTTTTTGGATTGAGAGGGGAAAAAAAGTGAAGTTAAATGTATAGAGGGATGAAAAGGGGAATATGGATTGAGGGGTGTGGGGGGCAATTAAATCGGTGAGGCAAGCCACCTTTGGCTTGCCTCACCGATCGGGAAGGGATACTCGCCTATGCGGGCGAGTGAACACACTCGCCCGCATAGGCCAGCAGGTGGCCGACACTTGTCGGCCACCTGCTCTTTATATTTTTTTTTTGTTTTTTTTGTTTTTTGTTTTTTGTTTGTTTTTATTTAATAAAAAATCCCTTAAATTAAAAAAAAAATTTTAATACATTATTTAATAAAATGTAAGTCTTATTTAATCTTAGTTTTATTTAATTTGTGTATTATTTTTAAAAAGTTAATTTTATTCTAAAATGTAATTTTTATTTAATAAAATCAAATTTAATGTAAATATTATGTTGGAAAATTTAATGTCCATATTAATTATTTTTATAATTTTCATATCATGTCAATCAAGTATTTAATTGTTGTATTATTGTGCACCAATTTGAAAATCCCTTTAAAAGTTAATTATTAGAAACTCAAATTTAATTTAATTAATAAAATTGAAACCTTATGTAATTTTAAAAAAATTATTGGTTGTCAACTATTTAATTATTGTATTGTATTGTTGTGTTTTTTTTTTTTTAAAAAAAATATTGGTTGTTATTGTTATTATTATTGTCAATCTTAAAATTATATCTTATTGTTATTAATTATTTATTTATTTCACATACGAGTTAATTTTTATTATTATTAGTATTGCTATTATTATTATTCTTATTATTAAGTGAGAGTGGGGGAATTGAGAATTTTAATTAAATGGAATTGATAGATTGATACATTGAAGATGACTTATGAAAATGAAAGGGGAAGCTGGACTTGGATTCAGAGGGGCAGCTGGACTGAGTGAGGGGAAGCTGGACTTGGACTGATCTATACATAGGAGATGCCCTTAGCTCATGTGGATTGTGGACTGGTCATTCAGTTTTCGAATTAAGGGCATCTCCTATGTATAGATCAGTCCAAGTCCAGCTTCCCCTCACTCAGTCCAGCTTCCCCTCTGAATCCAAGTCCAGCTTCCCCTTTCATTTTCATAAGTCATCTTCAATGTATCAATCTATCAATTCCATTTAATTAAAATTCTCAATTCCCCCACTCTCACTTAATAATAAGAATAATAATAATAGCAATACTAATAATAATAAAAATTAACTCGTATGTGAAATAAATAAATAATTAATAACAATAAGATATAATTTAAGATTGACAATAATAATAACAATAACAACCAATATTTTTTTAAAAAAAAAAAACACAACAATACAATACAATAATTAAATAGTTGACAACCAATAATTTTTTTAAAATTACATAAGGTTTCAATTTTATTAATTAAATTAAATTTGAGTTTCTAATAATTAACTTTTAAAGGGATTTTTAAATTGGTGCACAATAATACAACAATTAAATACTTGATTGACATGATATGAAAATTATAAAAATAATTTAATATGGACATTAAATTTTCCAACATAATATTTACATTAAATTTGATTTTATTAAATAAAAATTACATTTTAGAATAAAATTAACTTTTTAAAAATAATACACAAATTAAATAAAACTAAGATTAAATAAGACTTACATTTTATTAAATAATGTATTTAATTTTTTTTTTTAATTTAAGGGATTTTTTATTAAATAAAAACAAAACAAAAAACAAAAAATAAAAAAAAAATATAAAGAGCAGGTGGCCGACAAGTGTCGGCCACCTGCTGGCCTATGCGGGCGAGTGTGTTCACTCGCCCGCATAGGCGAGTATCCCCTCCCGATCGGTGAGGCAAGCCAAAGGTGGCTTGCCTCACCGATTTAATTGCCCCCCCACCCCTCAATCCATATTCCCCTTTTCATCTCTCTATACATTTAACTTCACTTTTTTTCCCCTCTCAATCCAAAAACCCCCCAATCCAGTTTCCCCCTTATACATAGGAGATGGCCTAAGAGGTCCAGACTTAACCCGTTTATTCAATTCTTAAAAGAAAAAAAGTAAAAAAATTGGCCATGTTTGTTTGGTGTTTATTCAAAATTATTTTGTATTTGAGAAATACGAAATAAACATATTTTCTATTTTAGTAAATTTATTAAAAAACTATACAAGCTTTAATTTAATTTGATAAAAAATAATCCATCTCTTACACAAGTACTTATCTCACATAGCAAATATAATTTGACAAATTTTTACACCTACAACATAACTCTTAAAAAAAACTTATACTTTCTCAAAATTTAAATAAACAACACTATTCAAATTGAGATTATTTCACAAACATTCACTAACCTCCTAAATACCAAACAAACAGACTTTCACTACTCTCCATACACCAAACAAACAGGCCTTTATATCTACTACCACCGTTGTCTCCTCCATCCAATTGCAAGTAACAAGCCCACTAATTAGCACTCTTGGACAAACTCTACACTCACAAAAGAAAATTGATAAGTTGCACCCTAAAAATGAAAAATATTTGACAAGTTACACACGGAGGCAACTTCCATTAATTATGTTGGTGTTGATGTTGGTGTCAAACAATATGTGTACTTGAATATTTCATAAAAAATATTTCTAACTTAAATCTCATCATAGAACAAACATAGATAACCTAACATTATTATATTTAATAATATTAGATTATATATCACCATAAAACTAGTAAGAAATACTTACTTGGATCGAAATAAATCAAATAATTCAATCAACACATGAAAACTAGAAAATGAGATCGAGGTTTGCCGAAGCAATTTTCTTAAGACAATATTTCCGAGGTTGTCACGGTGCGTACAGTTTGATTCCCGGTAGTCTCCCAAGATACAACAGTATGTTGTTCATTATTTGCACAAATAGTGAACCCATAACGAACCGAAGCAAACAAAAAATTCGACATAAATTTAAAGTAGATAAGAGAGTAATTTCTAATTATTGTCGGAAAATGATTCTTAATTGGCCAGATTAAGTCTCATAATTATAGACTCAAAAAATATTTTTTCGCAAGAGACACATCGTTTGGATTGCACTGTTTCGGTCCAAACCTCTTCAGATTAGACAGACGCGACCCCTTACTCTCAACTAATTTTATTTACATATAAAATATAAATTCCAACAATTGGACGGGAGTCAACCGAAACGTGCGCTACACCTGCATTATTGAGGGTAAAGCTCGAATACCAAACAAATTTATCGGAGTGAAAGACAAAAACACCCCATATGTTTTGTCTAACTCTAAAAAAAACCCTGTGTTATTTTGACTCTTAAAAACTCCACTGTGGTTAGTTTTAAGTACTACACTCGACCACAATAGAATTCGACTTTTGACTTTTGGCGAAATGATAAAATTATCCCTATATATTGGTTTTTTTTAATTTCTTTTGAAAACCCAAGTATATGCTACTGAATCGATTGTGGTAATTAAAACATACACATGGGGGTTTTTGGGATTAAAAATAGCCCAAGGGGGGTTTTTGGGGTGTATTTTTGGGGTTTTCATATTATAATTATTATTCCGGTATTTGGTAAGGTACAATTTTTTCATCTGATTAACCGAACCAAACACTGAGGAATTGGACTACATATTATCAAATTACCCACTCCGATCCAATATTTGGCTCAATACAATTACTCAAACTACAATCTCAATCAAAGTGCCTTGAACCAATTATGTCTTTAACCTAATCAAATTGAAACTAAAAAATTCACCACTTAATAATAAGACTTCACATCAGATCCCGTCACTCGGCGCCTCCTTCAATCCAGTCATTTCTGGATTTATTGATTTATTTTTAATCGATATGTTTTGCACTTAGTGATGTCTAATTTTTAGATCTTACTTTATGTTTATGTATAACAAATAAATAACATGAAAATTAGTAAAATAACGATGCATTTCTTTTCTCATTGTTTTGGTTTTCCATATAGTATTATTTAAAAGAGTTTAACCAAACTTAACCGACAAACTTCGGTTTTAACCGAAAACTTAATCAAGTATTTCGCTTTATTTTTCGGTTTAGAAAATGGAGAACCGAAATTTCGGTTCAGTTTTGATCAAAAGAGCAATTCTACCCGGACTATCTCAAAGCGGAAATAACCCTACCCGAATCTTTGCTCCATTTTCTATAAACTCATTTCTCACAACTAATCAGTCTACGCAGCCTAAAACCCCCAAATCCTAAAACCCTAGCCGGACTTCTCTTCCATTGCGAATTCATCAAATGGCTCTCCGCCTCCGATGCCGCCGCGCTCTTTCACTCCTCAACCAATCTCTGAACCACCAACAAAAATCAGCTTCCGTATTCCCCGCCGCCTCTCACTTGCTTCCCGCCGCCGGCGCCACCACCTTATCCTCTACCACCAAATTGACTTTGCGGCCATTCACCTCCACCACAAGCCTGTTTATGTCATACCGTGGCAAGACATTTGATCCGGCGACCGACGAGATTGGGCCGGATACTGTCCTTTTTGAAGGATGTGATTACAATCATTGGCTCATCACCATTGATTTTCCGAAGGATGCGAATCTTTCGCGTGAACAGATGATCGAGACCTACATTAATACAGCTGCACAAGTCTTCGGCAGGTTCTCTAATTTTCTCTCTGTTTATGTTTACGCCTGCGTATGTGCTGTTGTGAGTTTCCTTCAGTTGGATTAGTGTGTTTATCTTTTACTTAAATTAGAGATATGATGTGGTGTTGAGTGATTAAGAACGTAAATATTTTGTGTACGCGAATTCTGTTTTTCCTTAGTATTAGTTGATAGCATAGTTATTACTTATTAGGAGTTCCATCCTGCAAAACTTAGACTGGGTATCACTAAATTAAGCATAGTTTGTAACAATTGGTTTGAGTTTGAAAATTTCCTTAAGTCTCTCGTTTGAAAATTTCCTTAGTATTAGTTCATAGCATAATTATTACTTATTAGGAGTTCAATCCTGCAAAACTTAGACCGGGTATAAGCATAGTTTGTAACAATTGGTTTGAGTCGAAGTCTCTCGTGTGAAATTAGTTACTTTTTTTTATACGCGTATCACAGACTTTATTGGGGCTTTATTGAAATTACAATCACTATAGCGACTATAGTCGAAAGTCTGACCTCACTGTCTGCAGCTTGATACTAACTGCATATAATTTCTCCATTATCTTTCTACACTTACACTTGTAGAACTTTGTTCTTTTAATTTTATATTTTGATTTCGTGGAAGGGCCTGAGTAGGAGCAAAATGTTAGAATTTATGTAGACATTGAATGACATATTCCTTGATGTTCAAACCATGCTCTATAATTTATGTTAAATTGATTTTATTACAGTGTAGAAGATGCAAAGAAGAAAATATATGCCCTTAGTACAACAACCTATCAAGGTTTTCAGGTTGAGTGTACAGAGGAAACATCTGAGAAGTTCAAGGGTACGAATTCTGAATTACATTTTTGAAAACTATTGCATTTTTCTCCAGTGTTTTTCTAAAAGTTTAACTGTTATTAGGTCTACCTGGAGTGGTGTTTGTTTTGCCAGATTCGTACATTGATCCTGTAAATAAGGAATATGGAGGTGATAATCCTTTTAAACACAGTTACCAATTCATTGTTGACTGTTTGTATGTTATGAATAGTGGTAAATTAATTTCCGCCCTGGTTTTAACTGTGGGCAATTGCTCTGCAGGTGACAAGTATGTGAATGGAGAAATTTTTCCTAGACCACCACCAGTACATTATGGGAGACGTAATTATGGTGATAGACGTCCAAGAGAGCAAAGCTCGTATCAGCAAGGAGCGCAGCAGAACTTTGATGCACCACGGCAGCAAAATTATGGACCACCACCACCACGTCAACAAAACTACGGACCACCACAACCACAACAAAACTACGCACCACCGCAGCAACAAAATTACGCACCACCACCTCAGCAGAACTACGGTCCACCTCCACAGCAGAACTATGGACAACCACCACAGCAGAACTTTGGGAATCCACCTCGCGAGAACCAACGACAGAATTATGTGCCATCAAACCAGCAAATTTACGGACAGCCTCTAAATTTCCCACCTCAGCAAAATTACAGCTCGCCAGGATTAGGGGGAAGGAGAGGCCCCATGCCACCATGTAATGCCCCGGAAGGTGGTGGAGCAAATCCAATGCCGTCTTATGGGGGAAACTTTAATCCAGGGGGGGATGCTGGGAATCAATATGTTCAAGGGCAAAGAGACAATAATTTTGGAGCTCCACAAAGGGGAGAATTCGGACAGGTATCAGAGGAGCAGAGGAACTTCCCATATGTGCGAAAGAATTGAATAAGTTCTATCCTTATGTTACACTCTGTTGGGTGGATAGATCATAGTTTTGTAAATCTGGGAAATATTTGTGTTACTGAACTAAAATTAATTACTATGTTATGTTTGAGCTTCTTTATTAGACTTTGCTAACATCTCGGATTGGTTGTATGGGATATTGGTGTTAAGGTGGCTCATGGCTGAGTGTGTTGCTTTGCAATTGCTTGGTGTTAGGTTCAAATATCCTGTAAGAATTTATGTCAGTATGGTAAATAAATGGATCTCCAGTTTAATTCAGTTTTCTGTTGTGATTGAAATCTTCGAAATTATAAAATGGAGTAATTATTTTACTTACCTCTCTTCAGCTCAAACTTTTTGTTAAGAATGGCCTTCGTCCATTTGATCATTGTACAGATTAATTATACTTTTATTTGGTTATTAAGTAATATTCTTTTCTATCTACACTTTTCATAAAATAATGGGTGAAATACAGTTTTCCCCCCTTAAAGTATGAATGTGGTACCAGTTACCTCATAAAGTATCAATTGTAAGGCCATCTCCAGCAGTGGTGGGGGGCTCGGGGCGGGGTCGGGCTGGGGAGGAAAACTGCTGGAGACGACGCGGGCTGGCGGGGCGGGGCGGCTGGGGCTGGGTAGCGGGCTCTGGGCGGCCCTGCGCAGGGAACGGGCTCGCGTGGGGCTGGGAAGAAATGAGAGGCGCGGGTTGGTGACGCGCCCACCTGATTGGGCCGTTTCTTTTTTTGTTTTTCAATTTTGTTTTTTCTTTTGCGGCTGAGAAGAAGAAGATGTCGGCTGGAAATTGGGGCTGGGAAAAAGATGAAGATGATAATTAAATTTTGGGTGGGCCAAATGGATTTTAATTATTTAAAGAAGTGGGCCAAAAAAAGTGGAATTTTTGGGCAAAAATAGCAAAACTAGACTTGTCCAAAATATAACTTTCGGGTCCGCAGGCACGCACAAGTCTTGAAGGGCCGTGTGGTAAATCAATCCAAGATTTGCACACACCCCCCCACCCCGCGCGCGCGCGAGGAGATATCCTTCTAGTAATAATTTCTTAACCCTTATGGTTTAGAAATCATATATAAACCCAAGTTTTTTTTTTATCACACTTCCAATGTGGGATAAGTTCATTTTTTTTTCAATTTTTTCCATTATATATGTGAACTTTGAGATTTAATTTCTCATTCACCCGTATTCCGATTTGGACGTACCATATATCATTTTAATCTACTCACGGAGTAGAATATAATTCCGTCAAGACCCGACTCTTTACTCAAAGTGGGTCCCACTTAAAATTTGTCCAAAATGGTCCATTAACTTACTTTTTCCAACACTATGTTTATGAGGTTTATAAGGAACTTTATGACTATTTTTATTTTCTTTTCCTTGATTATGTTGTGTATTGTTGTAATTAATGTTGTGTATTGTTGTAATTAATGTGTTATTTTAATTAATACTCCGTATTTAAAAAAATAAAACTATAACATTAATAGATGAGAGTTTGCGTATTATGTATTCATTCTTAAGTTACTTTAATTAAATATTCTATTTAATATTAATATTTTAATATAATTAATAATTAAATTACTCATACTAATATAATTATTATTATTAATATTAATATTAAAAAAATATAAATCTATAATATTAATAGGTGAGAGTGGGCAAAGGAAAAAAATGGAAGTAATTCCCCCACGGAGCCCCAACTGCTGGAGACGACCAGCAGGGCCCCGAGCTGGCCCTGGGCTAGCCCGGGCTCCAGAGCCCGGGGCTAGCCCTCAACTGCTGGAGATGGCCTAACACTTACCCCCCATATGTTATACTTTTGTAGTATTTATTCCAAAAATACCCCGACCCCTTTCATAAATAATAATTTATTTATTAATTTATTAAAATAAAATTATATCTTTATTAATTATGAATCCATACATTCACCGAACAAATTTTATGTTTTATTTTCTTCATTTCTTTTGTTACCTTCCTTTTTTCGATCTCAAATTTTTTTCTTCATTTTTATCTCATTTTTTAATAATCGAAGGAAACAAAAAAAAAATGAAGAAATTGAAACATAATGTTGTTTGGTGGATGGATTGATGAATTCATAATTAATAAAGATTTTTTTTTATAAAGGAATGAAGAAATTAAAACATAATATTATTTGGTATTAAACGAGAAATAATTTTTTGAAGAAGAATTAATCAACATTTTGAATAATAATTCATACGGAACATAAATGAGATAATTATCACCAAATAAAAACTCAAAAAATATAAAGAAAATTTTTGAGATAGAAATAAAAAAAAAATTGAAACAAAAAATAAAGAAAACAAATTGTAACAGAAATAAAGAAAAAATGAGATGAAAATAAAGAAAATTTTGAGACCATCAAACCGAAGAAAACAAAAAAAGGAAGAAACATGTTGTTGTTTGTGGATAAATGAATTCATAATAAATAAAGAGACACATTTATTTTAATAAAGAAATTTACTATTTATATAAGGGGCGGGGGTATTTTTGGAATAAAAACTAAAAAAATGTTACATAGGGAGGGTAAGTGTTACAATTGATACTTTAGGAGGGTAACTAATACCACCCCATACTTTAAGGGGAAACTGTATTTTACCCTAAAATGGATATGATTAGTTGATTACGTAGAATTTACTTATGTACATTCATGGTAGTGTAGCACTGTAGTATAACTCTCTAAATGTGTCTCCATATCAGTCCAATAAGAAAATTATTTTCCAAGTCTGGCTTGACCAAAATCATCCAACTACCAAGTAAATATATTGCACTTGCTTTGTGATTGATCACTTTCCTGGAAATTACATCCAATCCCACCCATGTACTTATTTTGGATTCGGCTAAGCTCGATCTGGGTAAGAATTTCCCCTAAATGATAATATATTTGAAGAACATATGTAGAATTAATTTGATTGAAGATAATTCAACGGTGAAATACTAAAGAATACAGAGGAGTAAATTATAGAAATAAAATAGGAGTGAAATTAGTGATTATAAACATCTATACACATGAATACCATCAATTAGGAATCTCAATAAAGATGATCAAACCAATTTTTTCAGTTGCTCATAATAATTGGGAATCTGATTATTTCTTCTTGGAGAGTGGAGACATCTCCTTCGTCCTTTTGCTCTTTCAGGGACAGTTGAAAACATATTATAAATAAAATGTAATCATGCAAACAGGACCGCATAGCGCAGTGGATTAGCGCGTCTGACTTCGGATCAGAAGGTCGTGGGTTCGACTCCCACTGTGGTCACATATGTCCTCCTATATTTGTCTTTTGTAATTTTATTTTGGAGTAAAATTTAAATGTGCAAGAAGAGTTCTGCTAAGCTTAAAATAAGGATGAATTATCAAAAAAAAAAAAAAAGCTTAAAATAACGATTTGATGGCACTGACTTCAATATCTAATGTCTTGTAATATTTTTGTGGTTTAAAAGTTAGTTTCTAGATTGAACGACATTTTGTATCATCTAATAAGATAGGGCAAGTACCGAAAGTCTTTAGTAGGAGCAGATAATCTTTTTTTTTTTTTAATTATTTATCAGTCTTAGGTCACTTGAAATATGACTAATAAATGTATTTCTTTATAAACATATTTTATTTCGTTAAAATTTTAATAGAACCTTCTTATATCGGAGTATATTTTTTGTGGTTTCCCGATATAACCTTCTTATATAGGACTGCATTACTACTAGTTATTTGTAAATAATAAACATTGAGATGGATTTGTGCGATTAATTCATATATGTTAACCAAATATTAACATTTTATCTATTTCTACAAATTTAATCAATACCTAAAGCAATATTTCTACACACATTAAATTATATTAAAAATGAATTTACTATTTATAGTTTTATTGATTAACATATTATATGATGGATTGTTTTTTTGGATGGGTATGTTATATCATATCATATGTTGAACCTTTTTATTTTTTGTTTGTTTAATTTGTTAAGCATAAACATATGCATTTTACAAACTCACTTCCTTTCTCTCCGAGCATCAACATTTCAACCTCTGTAAGTGTAAGCTCCTCTATCAGTTCAAATGCTTAGCATTGCACCCATAAACGGATAAATTAGGTCTTCTATATATATATATATATATATATGTTTGTGTTCAGTTTGATTTTCAGTTGTGAAATAATGAGCGGATGCATAGAAATGTTTTTACTTGGCAATTCTTAGTTCTGTGTCTTATTCTTATCGAAAATTTGAAATGTCAATTTTTGTTTTCTACAATCACTAAAGGTTTTTTTAGCTTAATTAATTTCCGAAATAGCAAAGGTTGTGGTTAAAATTTACTAGAGAGCCGAAATTCAGAATTTGTTTGCATTCTGAGCTGTAAATAACAATTTCATAAGGTACAATATTCTTGCTTTGCACACTTGATTACTGAATGGTACTTCCATGATATCTATTACATTACCTTTTAATGTAACTTACCATTGGTTTATGGTTAATCGACACAGAGCAGGGTATATACCCCTACTCTATAGCTAGGCAACTTAGCCTCTCAGTTTAGGGCCCGACTATGAAAGAGTCTGAATTTTTTTTTTTTTTTTTGGTAAATGTATCTTAATTTTCTCTATTTGATAAATAAGATGTAAGAAAGGCAACAAACTTGAATAATTTTCAAATAAGCTCTTGCCCTATTTATATAACCATATTCTCAAACATACGGTGAAACTTAACTTGATTTAGTGACATTAAAATAGATTTAACCTATCAAATTAACTTTTCTATTAACATTACACATTCTCTTGAAATTCTCCTTGTGTTTGTTATGTAAGCTCTATTGAGCTAATTTATGTCAAAGTGATTAGTTCATATTATTGGTGTCAAATATCAAATGATAAAGATTACTCCTTCCGTATATTTTTATTTGTCGTTTTAAGATTTCAATGTTTTTTCTACCAATTTACCTTACTTATTAATACTATGATTATTTGATTCAAGGGGTGTTTTGTGACTTTTATTTAAAAAAATGACTATATATTACATTTCTTAATCCATGTGCAATCCTCCAAAACGATAAATAAAAAAATGGAGGGAGTATATGTTAATTAATAGAACAAGTGTTTTCGTTTTATTGAATCTTAGAATTTTGGGAAAAAAAATTATGATACTCTTATTTTGCATTAATAAATTAAATAAGCATTTAATGTAACTTAAAACTACATATACGTCTCAATTTTGTGGTAACAAACCGAACTGTTTGATAATCGTATCGAATAGTTTGGTTCGACATACTGGTTCAAATTTTGAAACTATCGTGTCAGACTAGACACCGAAAATTGGTACGATTCAGCTATATTGAATGCACACCCCGAAAATTAGAGTTATGCACAATCCGGTAAATCAATGAAACTATTCTAAAATCGAAATTTCGATACATACCATATACCAAACCGAAATTTAGATTCAGTAAATGGTACGAGCTCCATTACCGAATCATTATAAGTTTCTATTTTCGGTATTACCGGATGGTTGAACCGGTGTACCCATTTTTTTTTTTTAAATCCCAATTCCTAAGACCGTTCCAAATTTTCAATCCGAGCTTCACTTCACTCTTCTCACTTCTTCTACGGACTGCCCTGGAGCAAAATCCAAATCATCTACTTCTTCAGTTCAAAATCCCACCGCGCCGCCGCTCCACCCACCCCCATCGCGCCTCCACCATCTCTCTCGGCCCAGATTTGTAATTTACAGAGGTACAGTCCAAATTCTAAATGCCCAATTTTGTTCTTTTTCTGATTTTCTCTTAATAATTTGGGTTCTAATTTCATTTTAAACCCAAAACTTGAATAATGCTAAAGTGATTTCTGGAGAGGGGACTGAGGCTAGGGGGTCTCTGATGTATTCTTTATAATTTCTATTCAACTTCATTGGATGTTCAGAGTGGTAGGAAGCATATTATTATTTACATATGTATTCAAGACAAATTATGTTTGATTCAATAATTTACCGAACCAAACCTAAAATACGAGATTTCAGAATACCGAACCAGCCGGTATACCAAAATACGTTAAGGTTCTGTTCGGTTTTACCGTAGTAGCGAGAGCAGAAATATTCTACTTTCATATTTTATCTATTTACTGATTCTGACAAGTGAAAAATTATAGTATTTGTTAACTTACATTTGTTATATAACTATATTCATGATACTTGAAGTTTCACTATATATATATACATATATACATACACACAATACTTGTAGTATTTGCTTTTGTTAAGAAAAAGTTTAAGAATGAAATTGAATCTAAAAATTATCAGCTAATTTGTAAAAGAGGGCCCCAATTTTAAATTTCGCCTAGGGCCCCATAATATGTCAGGCCGGCCCTGGGTATATAAGTAATCTTTTATCTTGTTTTTGGTGTAGATAGCAATGGCCTCAACAGGACAGCCATCTTCTTCTTTAAAGAGAACAGCATCTAGTGAAGGGGATGAACTTATTATAACACCTCTAGGGGCAGGCAATGAAGTGGGCCGTTCCTGTGTTTACATGACTTACAAGGGGAAAACCATTATGGTGAGTCAGTTGTACATATATTGACAGTTATGCTCATTGAGCTTGTGTGGCTGTTGGATTTCGAATAACTGATCAGCTATATCTATATTTCTGTAGTTTGACTGCGGCATTCATCCAGCTTTCTCGGGCATGGCTGCATTGCCTTATTTTGATGAAATTGATCCTTCAACTATTGATGTTCTTCTCGTCACTCAGTATGTTTTAACTTTCTTTCTTTGTGATGTTTTTCACTTATCTTATTCACTAGATAATGTGGATGTATATTTTGTTGAGCTATATTATCATGTTTTTGAATGAACGAGCTCCTTGGGTTTACTTTAATTAACCCCTTGCGCAGAAGGGTAAGTTGATTGGTAGATACCCCATTACTTCACCATACTCCAATTGTTATTGGTTCATTGAGCTTGAAAATGTGTGGTTAATTACTAGCCTGTAAGTTGTTATTGTTGCGATGAGTTCTTCATTTTTCAATTTTTTAGGTGGGGTGGGTGGAAGGTAAGTATTATTTCTTATCTTGTAAAATAATATTGATACGATACTTTGTCTAGTAAGAAATGGCCTTGATGCTAATCTGCATACATCCTAGAAATCACAAGTTTACCACAAGATGTGGTTTTTTGAGTTCGTATTGGTTGATTCATGGAGATATGATGTCTCCTAAAATAACATGATATAGACAATCATCTAATCTTTTCCCAACTATTTTGTAGAACCCAAGATAAGTATTATTCTTTTATTCACCAAGTAAATAATAGATAACTCATTTTTCCATTAAAATAGAAATAGTTTTAGCTTGCTCTGTCAACTAAACTTGCTTATTAAGCCTCTTGACTGGTTTTCTCTCTGATATGTTGTACCCTTGATTATGCGGTACAAGAGTAATTTTAGAAGAAAGTTTTGGAGGAGAAAAACACAATCTGATCTGGATCTGAGAGATTGTAATGTTTGTTACCGACCTTAGAATTTTTATGTGATTGATGGATCATAGGAGCAGAACATACATTTTCTTTTGGTGAACTACTGAATTCCTCACATTCTTTGGGTTCATATCTTGATTATTCTCCGCATTTACAACTTCGATGTTTATCATGTCCATTACCTGGGATTGGAGCCTGGAATATAACTGACATTTATAATGACTTGTTTGAGTGAATACAGCCCCAATATTGAAGTGCTCTATTACTGTTATATAGGCTAATTTTTTCACTTTTTGTTTTTGTGATTTCTACTCTGTACAATTTGATTTTTCAGCTTTAGAAAATACCTATATTCACAGAAATATTATGGACAAATTTGTATCTGGGAGGAAATATTATTGAAAATATTAGTGCAAGAAAATGGAAAGGATGACTCTTTTATTGTATCAATTGTAACGTTGTATGACACATTATTTAAGAATTAATTGGATTAACTTATTAGATTTTGTAAGTTTACTGTTATAGTTCCACACATTTAGGTCATTGTATACGAATGTTGATATCACTAGAAGTTAGACTAGTTTTGAAGCATACAAGTTAAAAGTAACAATGAACCATCAACCTTAGCAGAGAGAATTTTCTCTCGGAAAAAAAAAACCCTAGCAGAGAGAAGATGAGGAATGCTGAATTTCTGACAGGAGTAAATTCTAATATAGGAATTGCAGCAATTTGGATTGGTTACATACAATGAAAATGAAAGATATAGTAACTCAAGCAGTTGCAGAGTTCAGATGGGAATTAGATGCTTTTTCCTCCTTCATACTTGGCATAGTTTCATTGATTCTTTATTGCAATTTCGTTAAACTGAGTTGTATATTTGAAGGTGATTATTTAACTACGGTGACTGATTTTTGCTCAACTTATGTTCCCACTTAATTGTATTGTGCCACTTACTGCATGCAGCTTTCACTTGGACCATGCAGCTTCGCTTCCATATTTTCTGGAGAAGGTTGTTTATTTGATCATGACTTCACAGTCAAGTAAAATTTGACTTTTTTTTTAGCTGAAGGGCTCATCTCCTTATGTTTGTGTTTCAGACCACATTTCGAGGACGTGTTTTTATGACTCATGCGACTAAGGCCATTTACAAGTTGCTTTTATCAGATTATGTTAAAGTTAGCAAGGTCTCAGTTGAAGACATGTTATTTGATGAACAAGACATTCTTAAGTCGATGGATAAAATTGAGGTTGGTTTATTTGGCATTTAATTTCTTGTTGTTTAGCGTATAAATGTTAGTTTTGGAGTTATTCAAGCTAAAAATCATTTTAACTCTGGGACAATTTCATTGTATTAGCAACTAGTTATACTTTAAGAAATAATTTCTGGACTTCTTCTTTTCTTTTGCTACTTCTAACTTCTGTGTTAAGTTGTGGTGATGTATAAAATTTTCTCGTTACCCTTCATGTGTGGTAAAGAGGTCTTGTGAAGATGATTCATTGCCTATATGACCTTTCTGCATCTGTTACATTTAACTTTTCTATCATTATTATTAGGTACTGGTTTGCTTGTACTTAATTGGTTATGAATTTGCCCCTTAAAACTGCGGGACTGGGATCTGGAATACTCGTCTTGATGATTGTGATTCATTGTTCATTTCACTTATCTCAGCCTAATATTTTTAAAGACTGATTAGTTAATCACATCCCATTATACAAGGTGAAGCATGTTAATGTTCTGCTGTTGGAGTAAATTGGTTCAGGTCATTTTTTTTTTTTTTTTTTTTTTGTGGATAACATGTATATATATATATATATATATATATATATATACCAAAAGTTATGTACAATAACTGGGCAAACCCAGAAAGTCACAAAAGAGACAAGGTCAAAACAATTAGACCAAAAAGTCCCTACAAAAGGATCAACTCATACGGATATAAAGAATAAAGGATCATGAATTTTCAAAGAATGTTGCATTAAATTAATTAGAAATCTTGAGACAGTAGTTTATTATAAGAACAATTTATTGATGTCTTCAAATAAGGCTTGTAATGTTTGAAATATATCCCGAGGAACTCCTAGGTATAATGCGGCTGTTCTTTGACTTCCAAAGTCATGTAGTCATCAGAAAAAGATAAACTGTAGAGGCTATATATAATTCTTTGAAGAATCTGTGCAGTGAGAATCGGAAGTTTTGTACTTTTACTTGGTTCCAAAAGCCTTGTGCCTTTGCCCTGGACACGATCATTTCTGTTTTGCAATTTACTATTAAAATAGTTCATGTAGAGTAGTGTTCCCTAACCTCTTTTCTAGCAATTCATGATTTTTTTAATATATAAATTAGGAAAAAATTCTGTATTCTGTTTATTCATACGAAGAGCTTTGAGTTCATGAATATAACACATTTGTCTTATATAAGACATATCTAATAGATAATCACATGTTGGCTTTCTACCATTCAATCTGTTATGAAGATTTATTAATTTGACTACTGCAGTTAACTGCACAACAGAGACTATTGTAACCGCCCGACATTTCTTGTTTCTCCAGGTTATTGACTTCCATCAGACTCTGGAGGTTAATGGCATTCGGTTCTGGTGTTATACTGCTGGTCATGTGCTTGGTGCTGCCATGTTTATGGTTGACATAGCTGGTGTTCGGGTCCTCTATACTGGAGACTATTCACGTGAAGAAGACCGACATCTTCGTGCAGCAGAGCTCCCCCAATTCTCACCAGACGTTTGCATTATTGAATCAACGTATGGTGTTCAAACCCATCAACCACGCCAGATAAGAGAGAAGCTTTTTACTGATGTAATTCACTCTACAGTCTCTCAAGGTGGCCGTGTTCTAATTCCCGCTTTTGCCCTTGGCCGAGCGCAAGAACTACTCCTGATTCTGGACGAGTATTGGTCAAGCCATCCCGACCTGCATAATGTCCCCATATATTATGCTTCCCCCCTTGCAAAAAGGTGCATGGCGGTTTACCAAACCTACATCAATTCCATGAATGAGAGAATTAGGAATCAGTTTGCTACTTCAAATCCTTTTGATTTCAAACACATTTCTCCATTAAAAAGTCTTGACGAGTTTCGCGATGTAGGCCCAGCAGTAGTGATGGCCAGTCCTGGTGGGCTTCAAAGCGGGCTATCCAGGCAGCTGTTTGATAAATGGTGCTCGGACAAGAAAAATGCCTGTGTTATACCTGGGTATGTTGTGGAAGGGACTTTGGCCAAGACCATTATTAATGAACCCAAAGAAGTTACCCTTGCTAGTGGACTGACTGCTCCTCTTAACATGCGAGTCCATTATATTTCCTTCTCGGCTCACGCAGATTATATTCAAACAAGCACGTTTCTGAAAGAGCTTATGCCTCCAAACATCATTTTGGTTCACGGTGAAGCTAACGAGATGGGTAGGCTCAAACAGAAGCTTGTTTCTGTATTTGCCGATGGAAACACCAAAATTTTAACCCCAAAGAACTGTCAGTCTGTGGAGATGCACTTCAACTCTCAGAAAATGGCTAAAAGCATTGGAAAGCTGGCAGAAAAGACACCTGCAGTTGGCGGAATTGTTAGCGGTTTGCTTGTTAAGAAAGGCTTCACTTATCAGATAATGGCACCCGAGGATCTTCACATCTTCTCTCAAATGTCTACTGGTAATATTATTCAAAGGATTACTATCCCATATTCAGGTGCTTTTGCTGTTATAAAGTACAGACTTAAGCAGATATATGAAAGTGTGGAGTCCTCAAGCGATGAGGAATCTGGGGTTCCGACTCTTAGAGTGCACGATAAGGTCACAGTGAAACAGGAATCGGAGAATCATCTATCACTGCACTGGACGGCTGATCCTATCAGTGACATGGTCTCAGACTCTATTGTAGCTCTGGTTCTAAATGCTAGCAGAGATTTACCCAAGGTGGTGGTTGAATCTGAAGCTGAAAAAACTGATGAAGAAGAAACCAAGAAAATGGACAAAATTATACACGCACTTCTTGTGTCCATGTTTGGAAACGTGAAATACGATGAAGAGGGCAAGCTATTGATCAATGTTGATGGGATTGTGGCACATCTAAACAAGCAAAGTGGTGAAGTTGAAAGTGAGAATGAAGGTCTTAAAGAACGAGTTAAAACGGCATTCAGAAGAGTTATGAGTGCAGTAAAGCCAATACCACTTCAAGGATCTTAGGTACCTCAATATCATCCTTCGAAGCAGCTGCCACCAAACAATTTTCCTTTTAATTTTGTCCATAGTTGTAATGATTGTATGTATGCACGGAAGTTACTGCTTATATTACATAGTACAATGTGGACTAAATACTAGGAAAGAGAAAAGGACCATGTTTTCGATTCATTCTTTGTTGTTAGATTGCTTCATGAACTTCTTTTCTTTTGCGTCTATCTTCTCATAACTTGGATTTATTTATGTTTCATTTTATGGTGCTTTTTCTCTGTTTTTCTTCTTTCTATAATGACCTTTATGCACCTATTTTGTACATAGAAATTTCATGCCATGCAAGATTTGGTAAATTATAGGGGTTAAGGGATTACAAAAATGTTCCTCACATATTGGGTATTACAAAAATCTCCATCAGGTTTGTCATAATCATTTTATAGTTGGCCCCTTACCTCTGAAAATTTTCTTTTTTGTCCCCATGGGTTATTTGTAATGTTTGTAATATCTTACAAATTGGGTACTAATTGTAATATTTTATAAATTATAAAACTGATAATTATATATTACCACTCAAATTTGATAAATTGTAAAATTCCACATAAGTTTCAATAAAATATTAAAATTATGTATTTATTAGCAATTTAATTTTTATAATAACAAATTAACTAAAATTTTAATAAAAATAATAGGTAATAAATATAAAAAAAAATTATTACACATTTAATTAAATTAATACTAACAATAAAATTGTTAAATACGTATATAAGATTTTTTATATATTTATTAAAATTTATGTGAAATTTTACAATTTTATCAACTCTATGTGGTAAATATTTAGTTATCAGTTTCTCATATCCGAAGAATGCTAAGGGTATATGTCCTCCTCAGTGTGGTGTCTCTGTCTCCAATAGGTTTCGAACTTGTGTCTCGCCTCCAGGGGCTGCAAATCACTACCACTTGGCCCAACCACCTTGAATCGCAAGTTTTAAATTTATTATAAGATATTACAAACAATATAAATAACCTTTAAGGGTGGTCAAATTGAAATTTTTTAGGATTAAAAGGCTAATTATAAGACAATGACAAATCTAAGAGTGATTTTCACAATATCAATACGTGAGGAGAATTTCTATAATTAGATTACCTCTAAGAGAGATTTTCATAAATTTTTAATACGTGAAGAAAATTTTTATAATTAGATTTTACCTCATTGAAATCTATAATTTACCCTAAAAATTTAACACTCCTGCTTTTTCTATTTTGTTCTACACGTAATTATTCGTTGATAACCTAGCCTAACTACCATTGTGTATTCTAATTTGTTCAACAAGAATGTGCATCTTTTGGTTCTTAGTATTATATATAGGCAAAATTCCACCTTTGTTCCATAAACTTTGTGAGTTCTCATTTAACCCCTCAGCTATTAAATATATCTCAAGCAGCCCTAAGATGCAAAAAACTAGAATATAACAGAATATTCGGTTCAACTTTAATGATGTGACTTTGAACGTTTTCTCATTTTGTCATCCAATCTTTGAACATTTTTACACTTTGTCACCCAACTTTTGAACATATTCCGCTGGCGAATGTTCGATGGAAGTGATCTGGGACTTTATCAATAGATGAGGGGATCAAGTGAAAGTTCACAAAGAATATAGGACAAAGTAGAAAATTGTTCAAATATTATGGGGGCAAAGTAAATTTTTCCTTATTTATATATACAAGTTAATTAATTAAATATAGATTTGTTTTATTATTTGTATGCGTATATTGGATGTATCATATTTTTCTTAACTAAAATTCTTCAAAGACAACGGATGATCCTGTGTCGCCCTATTCCAACATATTTGTGGATTGTTTAGACTATTTTGAAATTTGAATGGTGGGAGGGAGGCTATACAACGTTTTTCCCCTTAACGTTTAAAACTCATATTTTAACAATGTTCACCCTCTTAAATTTTAGTTAAGAATTAGAAGACAAACATGTATAATATTATTCACCCTTAAAATTTTATGATAAAAGACTAGGATTTAAGAGGGTGTTACAAGCACAAGTATTAGTAAGGGTAGTATTGTCTTTACTCTGTTAAATAAATCATGACAGGAGGGTGGAAGAGGAGAAACATGTTTTTTTTTTCCTTCTTCTCAATTTGAATAAAAGCAGAGAGAGAGAAGATTTAGTTAAGTTGAATTGGAAAATTGTAAAGTTTCAATTCGTTATCCCTCTCTTTCCCCTGAGATTTGTATACGCTATTCGTCATTGTTGGTGATCAGAGGAGCTTGCTTTGTTCACTGTTATTTCCCTTTTATAACGGTTATGAGTTTGCCATTAATGTGTTACATATTTCTGATTGTAATTGTTGATTTTAATCAATAAAAATCATATTTTACTCATTAATTTGATAGGGGTTGCATTAGAGGGTTGATGGAGATGGCTTCACACATCACGATGAAACATTATCTTTCAAATTTAAGGAATAATGACTCTTCAAAATTCAATATTTACCATGTATTATAGAATAACAAAATTTCATTGTACTATTTTTTCTACAATCGCTGCATAGAATGAACGTTTCGTGCTTACGAGGGTTTTGATCAATTGTTTATGAATTATGATATAGAAATACACAATTGTAATAAGATCATTAACTTTAGAAAAAAAGCCCCAAAACGTATAGTTATAATATATGATAAATTTCATTTTCTCCATTCATCTATCATATTTGCACGTTTTGCCCTGCATCTACATAATGTTTTTCACTACATATGTGGGTAAACTCATATCAATTGAAATGAGTCAATTTTCGATATTTATAATAAATTGAAGACACCAAAAATTAAATAAAGGTAGGCAAAATTTTATTATTGGCTCTATAAAGTGGTTGCGTTTGAAAATAGGCTCTTTATTGTGGCATTTTGATAATTTAAGTCATTTATTGTGTCACCGTCGTCAATTTCAGTCCTTATAGCCGGAAAATTCTAATTAGATCACCGGAATCATCAATTTATGTCTTATTTGACCGAAAATTTTATTTTTTGGGATTTCAAATTATAACTCCAAATTTTACAAGTCCAATCCACGTGATAGGTCTATAACTTCAACTTTATATGGAAAAAGGGTCAAAGTTCTCATCAAAATTGTAGATACTTATTTTTATTTATAAAGAAATAAATAGATCAAATTCACATTTACATTTACCTCAAATTTTCTCATACACCCAAAAATTGGTCCTTAACAAAGTTTAACTGATTTCTATCGGAACTTTAATCTTTTTTCATCAAAAATTGAAGTTATAGAACTATCACGTGAGGACTTGCAAATTTTCAAGTCTAAATATAATATCCCCAATTTTTAAGTATCACTCGACACATGAAATTTTGGTGAAAACTAAATTTTTCGGTCATATAGGATATAAATTGATGATTTTCGGCAAAAAAAGGTTCAAACAAGACATAAGTTGATGACTGCTATCGATAATGACTAAAATTGATGACATTGACACAATAAATAACGTATATTGCCAAAGTACCACAATAAGAGACCAATTTTAAAATACAACCACTTTAAATGGCCAAAAATAAAATTTTACCACAAATAAGCTACTATGCAATTAGTAATGGCAAACATACAACAATAACACATGAGAAATTATTTAGCCACTACGTCATTAAGCACATGTGGTGCAACCGACCAATAAAATCATTACATGTGGAGTAGGAATCCACGTCACCAATGTGAAGACAATTTTAAAATTCTACTATCGGAGAGAACATGGGTGATGTGAGATCTCAAATCACATGTAATAATTACATTGGTCAGTTCCACCTCGTGTACTTGATGACGTGGTGCAACAGTTATACTATATAATTTCTCCTAAAATTAAAGGTTGGCCATATTGCCAAAACAACAATTATTGTTGCCAAAGCAAAAATTTCATAATTCCTTAAATACCCTCTATTTTATTTTGTTGTAAAATGAAATTTCTCGAATGTCTCCAAAAATGTAATTAAGGAAATGAATTGCTTCTAATTTTTTGCGAATTTATCTTATGAGTAATTTAAATAAATTAATTGCTTCCATATTTAACAAGTTGATTTTTGGAGACATCGTAAGCTATTTATTCTGGGTTATAAAATACCTCCAGCACTCTTTTTTTTTTCTTTTTCCTCTTTAATTTGATGAAGAAATGAAATGCTAAAAAATACAGTTCATACTTCATATGAGAAGTTTGTGTTTACAATGACGTCATCTCTTATTTTTTTAAATATTTTTCTTCTACGTTGAAATAGAGCTTTATCCATATGTTCTCCTACTTTCTTTATCTTTATTTTTCAGATTTGCTTTTCCTAAACGCATTCTTATAAATTATAATAGTCTCTTTTTTCTTAAGTTAAGAGAAAAAAAAGTCTGTATTTACAATTGATAGCACTTTCTCTTTGAATAAAAACAATTCTTCTACATTGGAATACAAGATTTTGTTTGAGTCTATTAGCATTTGTATTCTTTTTCTAGTTGAAAATTCTTAAAATAAGAAACTTATAGATATGAAATTGAAATAAATATGCGTGAAATATTTGATTAGGAGATGGCGAGTAGACATATTAATTAAATATAGAAACAAAAATATTAAGAAATTCAATAAAAAAAACTTGCTACGTAAAACCGTGCAAGAATGACAAATTAAGTTAACTCAAATATTATTGATTCTTAAAGGATAGAATGATCAATTTTACTTCGAGCTTTGGCAATATCGCAAGCCAAAATTAAAAGGCTAAAAGAATAAATAACTAAAATGTAGTAATTTTTTTCAGAAGAATTAAAATGTGAATAACAAGTGCATAAAAGAAATGCATATGTAAGTCGTCTACATCCGCTTCACATTTCACGCACACAAACACATTTCTCAAAGCTTTATTCACACAATACATCACCCCTAATTCTATACCTACTCAATACTCATACATCTTCCACCACCACCACCACCGCCCGCGCCCTTACCTTTTTTATACACACGAAACATATACAGTTCATAATTCACGCCCAACAATCTCTGGGTTCTTTCTTAATATCCAGGTTTTGAAATTATAGTGTTCGATCATTTCTCTTTTTTGCAGCTTCCGAGGATCTAGGGTTTTTCTCGCAATTATCAAGTGGAAAATTTTCACCCTCGGTAACTTAGTAAGAGATTATTCGATTTTGATTTATTCAATCGTGAACTGATGTATAGTACATTCGATGAATTTGGCATGTCATGTAATGTTGTTGATTCTATAGTTGTATGTTTTTTATGTGTTTATTTGTTGTTTGACGCTTATTGTTTCGATATATGTATTTGTGGTTGATAAAATGGAGTATTGGACTGATTGTTTTGTGCGACTTTGTTCAATTGCACCTTTTAAGGAGATTTGATTTTCTCCTCGATTATTTAAGTATGTTTCATTCTCCTCAGGCAAATAATGGTAATACATGGTTTAGATTGGATGTTTGTTTTGGTTCATGGTTAATTCAAAGAAATGGAATAGATTCTAACTGCTTGTTGTGGTTGAGATACCATATGTCCTTTGGTGTTGCTATATGTGGACAGTAATGGCGGTTTGTTAGTTAAGGAGTTGACAATGTCTATTGGTTTTAGAGTTATCTGTCTGTTTACATAGAAGTTACTGAAATTTATACTTCAATATGCACGTGATGTGCTGATAATTTGATTCTTTATTCCTTAATTTAGTATCATCTAAAGGGAGTTACCTGATTAATGTGTAATCAATGAACTATAGTTTATGGTTGATAAGGTGGATTAAATTAAACTTGCCAACTTCTGAAAAAATACTAATGTGTCAATAATGTTCTTTCCTTTAGTGAAGCTTTATTAACTTGTAATAGTATTGAGAATTATTATCCAAAATCTCAAGGTTTCCTGTTTGTTTTGGAGTTTAGGAATGAAGAGGACAACGTACTACAATGCTGTACCGCAGATGCAAGAACAGTGGCCTATTAAGAAAGCACTCACTCTCTCTGATGTTGATATCACACACCCTTTCCTAACATTGTCTCGTCAACAAGTTGATACTCATATAGTGGTGTACATGACTCCTCAACAGCAGGATAATTTAAGAGCAGAAAATCAAGTGGGATTCAACGCTCAGGATGATGATACTGGTGAAATGTATGTAATGAAATTGAAGTGGCGTGGGAGCTACTATAATCTCATTGGGAAGTGGGGAAAAGTTGTCCGTGGAAAGGGACTTGATGTTGGGCAGGAAATTAAACTACGTTGGCTTAATGGTTGCTTACACTTTTCAGTTCCACAACAGCAAATTGTTGCTGTTGCTGTACCACCACCAGTCCGAATGGTTACAGCACCAATTGTCCAGGACCATTGGCCTATTAGAAAGATCTTGACATCATCTGATGTTGATCCCAATCATCCTTTTCTCCCATTACCTCGTAAATCCGTTGAAGAACATATACTTGTGCAGTGGCCTCCGCAAGAAAGGGAAAGATTGAGAAAAGAAGAGCACGTATCCTTGAACACTCGTGATTATGATACTGGTGATACTCATGGGATGAAACTTAAGTGGCAAGGGAATTATTACAACCTCATTGGGAAATGGGGGAACATAATTAGACACAAAGGACTTGGTGTTGGACAGGAGATCAGATTACGGTGGTCAAATAATTGCTTATACTTTTCTGTTCAGGAGGAGCAATATGTAGCAACAGCATCAGGACAAGATAATTGGCCAATTAAGAAAGCGCTTACATTATCAGATGTGGATACAAATCATCCGTTCCTTACCTTGCCAGGTAAAGCTGTCGAAGATCATATTCTCTTCTACTGGACACATCAAGCACGCGAGCAGTTGAGGAATGAACATCAAGTTGGTATCAATGCTCGAGATGATGATACGGGTGATTTGTATGTGATGAAGTTGAAATGGCGCGTAAGTTATTATAATTTGATTGGTAAATGGGGTAAAATTATTAGAGAAAAGAGGCTTCATGTAGGGAGAGAGATCAGAGTAAGGTGGGAAAGTGGATGCTTAGTTTTCTCAGTTCCTCAATGATAGAGTCAATTTATGTAGATACAGCATGATACTTTGGACCATTTTTATATATATAGCAATGAAATTTGCAAGTTCTATGTAGTGTGCCTTAATTCTTGATTAATTATATATGGTGGTTGGTCAGACAGAACTTACAACAGTTTTAATGAGATGTGCAATAGTTTTACATGAAGCTACAAATTCAGGAGGTAATGCTTCATTTATGGAGTTGTAAGTTGTTTTCTTATATTTTTTACGTTAATTACCTTTGGTAATTTTGGTTTTAGTTTTACCAAAGTCTAATATTTTATGCTACCTTTCAAGTTGAATTTTTTAGTGCCGCTTGCCTCATGACGACATTTGACACGTAGGCCCTGTTTGGATGTTTGGCATATTTGTTTCATGCTTTCAGATTTTTGAAGCGAGAATAAGCATCGAAACATTGTTTGGATGAAAATGTACTATTTCGTCGAAACACATGGGACCAATTGATGCTTTGTATGTTTGAAAATGTGAAAGTAGGTTTGAATGTGTGTTTAATGTCGGTTTTCTGGAACATGTGGAGCCTTTAGAGCTTATAGAATTTAAAGATATGATTCTGTTTTAAATGTTGTGTATTTGAAATGAAGATGATATATTTTATATTTTTAGTTTTTAAGAAAAATCGAGATGGCTGTGCTAACAGCATCTGGGTGCATTTTGGCACGACCATATCAAATTGGGAAAATTGCTTTTTTGGTACCATATGATATGTCGACTTGCATTTTTTGTACCATTGGATATGAAAATGCAAATTTGGTACCATAGGATATGTTTTCATTGCAATTTTGGTACCAAACCCAAATTTTTCTACAACGTTAATGGCCATTTACCCCCTACTAAATGCATAATGTTCAATTAAACCCCTCGTTGTTTGAAAAAGAGCATTTTCCCCCTTAAAATTTTGTAAAAATTTCACATCGCCTCCCTGATATTTTTATAGGCGGCACTTAATCCACTTTTATTATGATAATGTGATTTTTTTACCCATTGTGTTATGATAAATGTGGCAATTTATCCCCCTATGTTAAATAAAATAGTTTGAATGCATAATCTCAATTTCGGCAAGTGAGTTACAATCTCCGGCTGAAGGGGGTAAATTGCTTCATTAAAATTTTACAGGGGGTAAATTGATTTCAAATTATAGAGGGATAGATTGAACATTATGCATTTCATAAGGGGAAAACTGCCATTAACTTTGTAGAAAAATTGGGTTTGGTACCAAAATTGCAACAATGAAAATATATCCTATGGTACCAAATTTGCATTTTCGTATCCAATGGTACCAAAAGTTCAAGTCAGCCTATCCTACGGTACCAAAAAAGCAATTTTCCCTATCAAATTTCAAGTTCTTGAACCCAAAACTCATCTCTTTCACTGGAAAATACATGGTCACACGTGTTCCCAAAATACAAAACATTTAAACTTGATTCTAATTTTTAACACATATTTGTATTTTTAAATCACTTATGGCACAGCGTGTTCTTCAAAATCCAATCTTAAAAATATGTACAATTCAGTTTTCATATTTTAAAATCACAAAATATCAATAAGCAATTGACCTCAATCATCCGAACATGGTTCGATGTTTAATCTCTTTTCAAAACTCTTAAAACAATTGACCCATAATACATCTAAAATGCAATATGTTGAGATTTCTTGGATTTAAGAAACTTAATTGCATGGATCAAATTTCGTTTCGAATGTATTTCAGTTAGTCAAATATAGAATTTTTTTTGAAACTTTTCGAAAATATAAATTGGAATATGGAAGTGGAAATCAGACTGGAAACACTAAGGAAAAATTATAAAAAAAGTTACTAAATTAAGAAAAATAAGATAAACAATAGTATCGAAATTACATCTTCTTTTCGTTTCGCTTGATTCAAAAATAAAAATTTTTCAATGTTTTCGACGGAAAAGATGGAAATTTTGATTCATACTATACAGATAGTAAAAAAAGATTATGTGGTAAAAAAACATTTTAACATTGATATTGTTTTCATTACTTTCTCTGAAGTGCATAAATTCAATTTATTGACGAAAAAGAAAAGGATAACTAAAACGGCAAAGATTTATCAAGTGAAATTTCCTATACTGCCCTTACTAATCATTTTGAAAATGTTGCAGGTAAAAAGGTTACATAGAATTATAGAACCATATATCATGTATAAAACTTCGGTCCGTCTAAAATGAGATTTCGAGGGATTGGAAGCACATAAGATAACATTTATCTGGGTGACACGTGTCCCTTTAAAATTTAAGTTAAAATAATTTATTTTCTCAAAGACAACTTTACCCCTTTTTTATGAGTGAATTTCAACAACACCCCTTGTGTTTTGTCCAACTTAAAAAAAATTGTGTTATTTTTATTAGCAGAAAAACCCTGTACTTTTTTTTATTATTGGCAAAAAATATTCATCTCAAGTTGAAATGATAATTTTACCCCATTAAATGATGAAAAAACATCCCCTTAAATTAAAATATTATAAATAACCCCTCACAAATTTAAAATTTTGCAATAAATCCCCTGTTATTATAAAAAAAAAATTATTAAAAACTTTCATATGATTTATGAAGTTCACTTTAAAAGTTTGACAAAAATATTGTCCCCCAAATTTACATATTGTGGCACTTTACCACCCATATGTACAAAATAATCACTTAATTACCGTCTAAAATAATTTTATTTAATTTTTGTTCAACGAAAAATATAAATGTGCCCCTCACATGAAATTTCAAAGTTAGTCACAACACTTATTACAAGTCTAAATAATTCGCTCATGTAAAATAACCAGAAATCCTAATTGAAGTAGAAAAATATTTTATTTGTAAAAGTAAAAAATGCACGTCATGTTTTGACTAATTTACTCTTAAAATACATGTGAGGCGCATATATGAGTTTTTCGGCGATCGAAATTGACATAAAATCATTTGAGGGGTAAAATGCAACGGATTTCAAATGTACATATTTTATCCTTTAGGTGGTAAAATTCAAAATATTTATTATAATACATAAGATATTAAAATGATTTGATTTGTGTAAAAAAATTAGAACTAATTGAGATTGCCAAAATAGAAACTCCTAATCATAAAATGAAAGTGGGGTTGTGTGGGTACAAAGAATTGGGGCTGGGTCAGTGTTATGGTCCTGGAGGTGAATGAAGAGGAATTGGGGTTGCAATAATTGCAATTACCCCTTTCAAAATTTTAGGTATTTTGTGCTCACTTGTAAATATTTTCTAAAAAGATAAAAATGGTGACTTAACGGACATATATTTGGCATGTGACATTTTTTTATTCAAAAACTAACGGCTGAATAAAATATAAAAAATATATGTTGTCCAACTTTTGTACGAAATGTCTCTTTTTGAAAAGTTTGGTATGAAATATATAAAGTAGGCAGGAATTTAGCATGAAAAGTGCAATTTTCTCGATTTTTATTTTTATTTTAAAAAGAGAGCTGAAATTAATTAGAGATTATAAAGATTTTTTAAAACATATTAATTAAAGGGTTAGTATGTAATTAAACATATATTTATTTTTTCTAAATGTACGATGCCACATCATCATCGGACATTTTGACCAAAAATTATGGTTCACATTTGTTATTGACTTTTTTTAATGGTTGAAATAGGTATCTCATATACACTTATGTTCTATAAAATCTTATTTTAGAAAGACCTATAAAACTATAATGGAGAATTAATCAAACTATTCCTGTAATTAGTGTAATTACACTAATCGCTCTTTGTGTTTAAAAAATTACTTAAACTATCCCTAGTGTATTTGATTCATTACAGTTATCTCTTTACGACGTTATTCTATCAAAATAATATTTGAATCCTAGAAATACCATTTGATAAAAGAATTTGATGTGAAAAATTGTTGTAATTATGTGGATGGATGCCTAATTAAATGGTTGGAATCCATAGATAAATATTATATATATAAAATGGGGAAATTAATTTTCAATAAAGATAATTGTATGTGGGCTTGTCCCTCATTGGTCCAAGACTAATAAAGGCCTTGTGTGAAGAGTTACAAACTCTTAATATGTCCCACATTGACTTTTATTAATTGTGTGTACTAGTATATATGAACTTAAGTGTTTAGACTTGGTATAAGTCTTTACAAAGGGGATCATATGAATACACCACACGCGCGCCGCCGCCGCCCGACCCGACTCGGCTCGGATCTGGGCTGGGCTGGGCTGGGCTCGGGCGTTTGGGCGAATTGTCTCGAATTAATTTAAATTCTGTAGCTCGAATTTTAAAAATTCGAATTTAAATTCTGTAGCTCGAATTAAATTCAAATTTGAATAAATTCAGATGAAAGTGTAACGTTTCAGTTACAGAATTGAATTGATAAAAACGTTTTTTATCATTAGTGCTGCAGTTACAGAATCGAATTCAATGGCCAGCATTAAATTGCAGGCTCCCCAAGGCTTCCCCATTCGCCTATATATACGAGTGCCTTTCAGCACTGAAAAACACACCAACAGAAACACCAATCTGTTCTCTCTCACTTGAAATCCTTTCTGAAAAAAAATATTTCTGGGTTACTTTTCTGCTTTGAGTGTTCTTCGAGGTGGAATTTCTGCTACTGTGCAGTGGAGGAATTCTTGTAACCAAATTATCCTGGGAGAAGTGTTCGTGATTCCCAATTGCACCGGAAGTGGGTCGATAATTTCTTCAAGGCAAGCAGAAATAATTCTGCGATTTGGTTTGGATCAATTCTGTTACTATACAGAATTGTGAGATAAGTTGATTTCAATTTATCTGTTCGGTTTATATAACTAATTATATTTTCTTTTACTGTTCATATTGGTTTGTTTGTATCAGTTTCAATTTTGTATTCAAGTTTTTGATAATCTTAAAACCGGTTTTTCCCAACAAAAAAGGGGTTAAACTGGTGAAAAAAGGGGAAATTGGGTAAAATTGATGAAGAAATGGTTAAGATCGATAAAAAATATGGATAAAATCAGTGAAAAAATGGATGAAATCGGTTTGCCACCCTTGAAGTTATTGATTTCTTAGATGGTACCCAAAATACTTTCTGGAATTTAATATTTTTTGGATGAAATTAATGTCGGAAGGGGCACCGTAATGAATCTAATAATTCAGAGGACAGTATACATAATTTCTCAAAATAGAGGGTAATCTGAGTAATGACACTCTATCTCAAAGTTTAATTTGAGTAATTCTGCCAAACTATATTTTGCCTTTAATAGATAGGAAAATCTATCGAAAATGCAACTCGTATGTAGATTTACTTTGTGGTTAATTTGATGTTAGGAAACAGTGCAAGATAAAATATTTAGTTGAACCCTTGGGTTAGTTGTTTATTTATTTTTTCTTATTTTTCTCACTCTTTGTATGACACTTGTTAACCATTTGAGGTGACCATTGCATTGCATTATAACATAAAACAATCTTTACTCTATTGCAAAATATTTTTAATTACAATTTCAATGATTGAATAAATACTATAGTAGAACACTGATTTTATTCTGTGAATGGTATCAAATTAAAAATCATATGCAATAACTCAATTTATAATTAAAATACAAAATAAAAAATAAAAAAATTAAGAGATAATGTGAGACAAATCTACCCTTTACTAGGGAAAATTAAGGTTAATAAACACATGATTATTCCTTAATAAAGTTTTTATATCTTGTATATTAACATGTGGGTTACATATAATCATTTTCAAACATGAAAATCAAGGGAGATAAGAACGAATATATAGGAATATTTATTTAATTAAATGGGTAGTTCAATATAATTAAATAATACACAATTGCTATTCATAAATAAAGTAGTGTATATATAGTCGGATTTGCCACAGGACTGGAAATCTCGAATATCAGTGTCCAGCAGAAAACCTCTTTTTCTAATTTTGTATGGAAGAAAACGAACAAGAAGAAGAAGAGGAAATCCATATACAAATACAAATACTCATAATCACGTAGTATATATATTTGTATACAGAGAAGAATTTTGCGGCGAGGCCTAGGTCATGGGAAAATTGACGTTGCGGCGGAGGAAGAAGGCCGTTCCGCTGCCTCCTATTCCGCCGGTGATCGAGGTTGCGGCGGCTGCGGCGGCGGTTAAGAAGAAGGCGGGAGGAGCGCGGCTGTGGATGAGGATGGATCGGTTGGGGCAGTCGGAACTTATGGAATGCGATAAGAGCGTGATAATCAAGCGCGTTTCGATCCCCACTCGGGATTTGAGAATCCTTGGACCTATCTTCTCTCACTCCTCCAGCATTCTAGGTAATCTAAAACTCCAATTTTCTGTTTACTGTTTAGTGTTGATGAATTTATATGTATTTATCTATGCTTCTGGGCTTTGAATAATTGCAGTTTCACTAATTCATTTAATGGTTTGAAACCTAATTAGCTTAATTCAATGTATTCTGAATCGCGTTGTTGTCATCTATCAAAAGTCTTCCTTTTGTTTTCATACTTCATAGAAGTGGAGCTTACTTGTGCAAGCATATTACTTAGTTGCATATTATCAAAATAATAATAATTAGTTGCATAATTTAGAATTTCCATCCTTACCACCGGAAACACAGAGAAAAAAATATGTTTTTTAGTCAGTCTAAATGAAAATATAAAGTAATTTCTACTTCTGACACATCTTTTGGATTTGCAATTTTTCTAAAGCGTTTTCCAAAAATTTATGAAAAGAAAAGTTTGTAATATTTAATTTACTTGAACATACCATGAAAAGCAAATTTTATTCCATGTCCATTGTTAGTTGCATATCATGCTACATTGTAGTGTGTTCTTCATTTTCCATTATGAGAAAATACGATGTCCCAATAAGGACTTTCCTTTTATTTGAGCAGCTAGGGAAAAGGCCATGATTGTTAACTTGGAATATATAAGAGCAATAGTTACTGCTGAAGAAGTATTGTTGCTTGATCCTCTACGCCAGGAGGTTCTTCCATTTGTTGATCAGTTGAGGCGACAATTACCGCATAAAAGCTCTTCTAATCATGTGGCAGGCCAGATGGTTGCTCAAGATACTGAAATGCAATCTCCTACTGGACAATGGTTACGTGGTCCTGAAGCTGCTGAAAGTTTGCAAGATGAGCTACCTTTTGAATTTCAGGTTCTGGAAATTGCATTAGAGGTTGTTTGTACATATTTGGATTCAAGTGTTGCAGAACTTGAGAGAGATGCTTATCCTGCTTTGGATGAACTGGCTATAAATGTGAGCACCAAGAATCTTGAACATGTGCGGGGTTTGAAAAGCAACCTCACTCGATTGCTTGCAAGGGTACAAAAGGTAAAATATTATTCCTTCTGTAATGATGGAGGAAGTTTTTTGACGTTGTGGACTATAGTTGTTGCTATATAACACTCCGTGGGACTTTGTGTTGAAATGTGTCAACATATGGTGGCTTGAGATATTTTATGGATGTCATGTGTCCTAACATTAATTAGAAACATCTTCGAAGAATAATTTTTCCCCTAGTTTAAAGCCCCCTGTCTGAACTATATTTTAAATGATATTAGGTGTTTTTTATAATGCCGACGGGTGATTGGTCTAGTGGAAGAGACTGGACCTGGGAGAGGTTCCCGCATAAAATGTTTGATGCACCTCGAAAGGGATTAAGTCAGGTTCAAGAAACCTGAGTACCCTTGGGATTTTTTTTTTAATTTAACATCAACTCAAAATTACTGCCAAGGTTAATACTTAGGAGCACAAAGTTTCCATAGCATAAGCTGACTATTATAGGACAACCATGTATCCTCAATCACTGTGTTATTGAAAATTAATGTGGTCACTTAATTCTCTATGTTAGCTCAGATTCCTTTTATGTTGAATAGTTGAAGAGTATGCGCTTTTGAGAAGGACTCGCTAACTTGTTTAGTATGTTGGGCTTTAAGAGGTGTAGGATAGTCCTTATCTCATTATTTTTTTTTTCCTTCTGTTTTTATTGCTTGTGCCGTCACTTATCCCTTATCTGGACCACTGTTTCAGCTGTTAATGGAACTGCTAGATGTACCTTGTTTCATTCACTTCTTCACATCTAATGTGACTGGATTTGCATAGGAAAGTTTTACTTGTTCAACACCATGGATTTAACTACGTTATCAGACTAAGAAGCTTATCCCTAGAGTGTCAATTGTTAGGTTCTTTTAGTTTAGGATACAAGCCTATGATGTACTGTTATAGTTGGTGAGATAGCTTCCACATCACTTTCAATCTATAGTGATATACATTGGATGGATATAATTGTTGGCAGTCAGTTGTATCTAGTACGTGAAAGAGAAGAAAAATAAGGTCATATTGTCATACACAAGAATGGAACTTGCGGACACTTTTTTGGACATGAAAACCAAGAAAAAAAATTCAAAAAAGTTTTCATTGTTACTCTTTTTTTTTTAACTTCAGGATCTGCTTAACCCTTCAAGATCAGTCATGCCCTAACCGTTTAGTATCTTTAATATTCAAAGAAAATATTAATTTCCTGCTCGTTCGTGGGGATACCATTTTTCTTGAACTGACACTATTTAAGGCACACTTTCTACTTTCCAAGTGCGACGGCTCAAGGCATTCGTGTTGTATGTTTCAATTACCAATCATATGCAGAAGATTTAAATATTTATGTTTTGTACTAAAAAAAAGCGAACATGTCTGTAATGCTAGGTGAGAGATGAAATCGAACATCTTTTAGATGACAATGAAGATATGGCCCAACTGTACTTAACACGGAAGTGGATACAAAATCAGCAATCTGAGGCTTTATCTGCAGCACTGGTACCAAACAGCATTATCTCTTCTGCAACTCATCTTCGTCGGCTCAGCTCTACAAGGAGTGGTAGTTTGGTGAGCAACTATTTAAATGACCAAGATGTGGAGGACCTAGAAATGTTGCTTGAAGCTTACTTCACGCAATTAGATGGCATACGCAACAAAATTCTATCTGTGAGTATCTTCTTCTCCCCAAAGTTTTATGTTTTTTATATTGTGTCTTTTCCTTATAATAATTATGATGCACCCTCAAGGTACGCGAGTATATTGATGATACGGAGGATTATGTTAACATCCAACTCGACAATCAGAGAAACGAACTGATTCAACTGCAGTTGACGATGACAATTGCTTCATTTGCCATAGCTGTGGAAACTCTTGCAGCTGGGATATTTGGTATGAATATCCCTTGCACGTGGTATTCCACGGAGGGCATATTTGGTCGTGTTGTCGGAGTTATGACAGCTGCTTGTGTATTACTATTCATTCTTGTCTTGGGATATGCTAAATGGAAGAAGCTTCTGGGGTCTTGAAGAGCTCTTTAAACCTCAAATACAGAGAAAAATAAGTAGCAAGGGAAATTATATGTAATGCTCAAATTTCCATTATAAGGATTCATTTATCTGTTCCCTCTTCCTAGTCTTCGACACGAGAAAGAGGTATAGAAAATACCTTGTCTTGTGTCGAAAGAGTAATTATTTTTTTATCATGTTCGTCATCCTAGTCTTGGTTTCGGTATCAAGATTTTTTTCGATGTATTATGTACAATAACGTAGTGGATAAACAAAAAAAGGGAATTTCAATTTTATTTTACAAAATATGGTAATCTGGAGTTTTTGAATCTGGTTTCTGCATGTGATAAGAGTTGCTATTTCACAAATCTGTGGCAAAACCTCCTCTCATGTCAGGATTTAGGTCTAGAAATTAAACTAAGCTTATTTGAGTTTTAGATTGAGTTTGATTGATAAAAGTTTGTTTAAGTTTGTCCAAAATATTAAAAAAATTGGGCAACATTTGTCGTCTGATAGTTTTTGAAAGTTCATTCAAAGCCGACTTGACAAGTTTTTGAAACCCTAAACCCTAAACCCTAAAATTATGAATACCTCCTGAGGTAATGTCTAATTATAATAATATTTCTCACTTATTGGGTATTACAAAAATTACCATCAGGTTTGTCATCTTCTTACAATTAACATACTGTCCCTAAAATGTTTCAAATTTGTCATTGAATGTTATTTGTAATGTTTATAATATTTTATAAATGTTAAAATTTGGGTGCTAATTGTTATATCTTATAAGTTAGAAAAATGATAAATATATATTTCTCACTTATTGGGTATTACAAAAATTACCATCAGGTTTGTCATCTTCTTACAATTAACATACTGTCCCTAAAATGTTTCAAATTTGTCATTGAATGTTATTTGTAATGTTTATAATATTTTATAAATGTTAAAATTTGGGTGCTAATTGTTATATCTTATAAGTTAGAAAAATGATAAATATATATTTACTACCAAAATAATTGATAAAATTTATAATTGCCTCTAAATTTCATAAATTTCTTTCCTCAAGTTTTAAATTACATTATAGATACACATTAGCATCTTTACCGACAAGGACAGACGTCCTGACAAAATTAGTAAAGATGTGGTCAAAGGTCAAGAAATTTGAACAACTTTTCAAAGAAAATACATTACAACATTAAAGAGGGATATAGATCATAAATTAATTCTTTTAAATAAATAAAAAAAATTTAATGTCAGATTATATATACTCGTATATTCTTACATCTGATTTCATGGGGTGCTTACATAGTTATTTCTAAGAATAACAAATTTTGTATTTTATTTAATTATGGAGTTGTGGACTTTTAATAGGAATTTTTTAGCACGAAGATTGAGAATTAAAGTCAATGGAGTGAATTTATCAAAAGGAAAAGAAAAAAAAAGTCAATGGAGTGAAATGTTCTGCTGTAGATATTAATAACAGATATCCTGTGACCTATAAAATGGGGGTACATTGTCCCAATATTCCTTAGCTAATCGATAGATTATTTAGAGAATTTTATTTGCAATTTTGCACGAATATGTTTAGGAAAAATAAATAATTATGTTCCACACACTCTAGCTAAGGTCGCTTTTACTTTTAGCATTTTTTCTATTTTGTTTGAATTTCCTAATTTTATCTACGACCTTGTAATCATTGATATTATTCATTAGTGGATTTTTACCATTTGGATCCTAAAATATTATATATATATATATATATATATATATATACCTTTCTATACATTTTAATAATTAATTTTTCATTGAACGTACTCTTGAATCTCCAAATTAACTTAGAAAACATATTTTGGTTCAGGGAAAAAGAAGATAATTTCAAGTGCTTTTATAAGGTGAAAAGGATCAAATTTTCATAATTAGAATGTCAAAATACTGTGATATGTTTTATAAGTATTTTATCCCTATGTCATAGAGAAAGTTAAAAACACTCTACATAATGTACTCCCTTCATTCCCTTTTACATGTCACTTTAGAGAGAAAAAAAAATTCCACAATACATGTCACTTTAGAATTCCAAGATAGACTTAAATGCTAGTTTGAGATTTTTGCCCTTCTTCAATCCTAAATATATTTAATATCTCTCAAAATACTTACTCATGTTTCTCAAGGGTAATTTTGTTCAACTACCCTTTAATTTTCCTGAAATCTAGAGCATTAAATGAAGTTCTTAATCCTTGTGAAACAACCTTAAACGACACGTAAAAGGAAATGTAGGGAGTATCTTACAAACAACTTTAACCATTCAATTCGTAAACTTCTCTGGTTAAACTTAATTAGTTACAAAAATTAGAAAGAAAACAATCAAACCGCCACCATTATAGGGTGCTAGGGAATTGTAGTTTTTATTCATTTATGAGAAAATAATCAATGTATAATATTGGGATATGTATTTGAGTATTATTTGATGAAGGGAAGTGTATTATAAAAAAATCTATGCTCAAAATAAAATTAATTGTGTTTATACTTTAGCATAAATTTTTGTGAACATGATTGTTTAAGAAAAAAATACACCACATAAAAAACTTATGATAGAAATGGTGTTATATTATTAATAATTGCCAGAGCTTACCCTAATTACTATATATAAAGTATAAACCAGAAAATATGACACTATGAAGAATATGTAATAATAAATCAATAATAGAAAGAAGAAAAAAAAAGGTTAAATTTGTGATGTGATGATAAGAAATGCCTGTCATGAGTTGTTGCACAAATCCAACCACTCACAGCATAAGTTAATGCTACAAATCTGATTACTAGCTAGGGGGTCGGTTTGGCATCCCATTTCCTCTTTTCTCAGTGCCAACTTGTGCTATTCTTTTATTTTATTTTTATTTTTTTATGAGATGGGCTATTAAAAATTTCCAACTTCTTGCCTTAAACTTATTCCATTTATTATTCTTATTTTTGCCTGCTGATTAATTGAGCTACTTTGTCTTATATTAGGACACGGAAGCTTTATTAATTAATTATGAGTGCGGGAGTGGATAGCTTAATTAATTATATTGACTGACATATATTTGTATTTATATGTTTTTAGCCAATATGATGAGTTTCTAATTTTGAAAAACAAACATTGCATGATACGGTATATGATGTTCTTGTAGTAATCATATTTAAGTTATAAATAAATGTATGTATATTTACAAATTACAATTCCACATTAATTGTTTACACATAACATACCTTTTTTTTTTTAATTGGGTTTGCAAGCCATCTTTGACATTTTTACTAATTTCACAACATTATAATGGTCACTAGATTTACAAACCGTCTTTGACATTTTTACTATTTACTATGGAAGTTGTGTCTATATAATGCAAATCAATGCTAAATATTAACCAATTAATCGAAAATGACATGATCCCATTCCCATTTTTTTTATAACACCCTTAACAGATCCATGAAAATGCTTCCATCCAAGTTTCAAATGAAATTCGAACCCCCACCCTTGCCGCTGGAGCAAGCCCTATGAATTGTTGGTCAGCCAATTGAAAATATAATTCATTCCCATTATTAAAGTCCATCCATCATGCATGCATGCCTAGTTAATTAGTTCCTCACGGTCGTCACCTCATCAAAATTAATTAATTTGGTAAATATGATATGGTGAAATTAACTTTCATAGTAGAATGAAAACAAGAATTTAGTTATAAACAAGTGTGTGTCTGTGTGAGAATCTTTTTTTGAATGGTTCATTAAAAATTCTGAAATTTAGTTGTCAAAGGAAAAATACTAATCCAAAACAACCCCACAAGACCTTTTCACCATAATACGTCAACTCTGTGCAAGTAGTATACTATATATATATATATACATAGAGAGAGAGAAAGAGAGAGAAAGAGAGAGAAATTGAAGAAGCTAAACACACACACACAGAAAAAAGGGTCTTCTGCAGAAGAAGAACGAACCCTAAAAGCAACAAATCATTCAGCTTTGATTCTTTCCGGTTCTACATCACATTGTGAAGATCTTTAGTACCAATTATTGAAGGTAATCATTCATTTCTTTTCAATTCTCTGCGTATTTTGTGAATAATTGCACGTGCCTAAGTTTGATTTATTCTTGATTAGAGTTTTGGGGTTATATAAAATGTGGATTAAGAAAAGGTCCAACTTTTTGTGTCTGATTGTGAGAATGATTAATTAGGGAAATGAATCAGGCTTAAACTTGTCTTCTTGTTTGAGCTTTGAATTGAAAAAAGAGTTCAGTATTGTAATATTTCAGCTGGAAATAATGGTGATTCTAAGTTGCAATTGCTTTCCAGAAATTTTGAGCTTTAATTAATGAATTTCTGGTACACATTGCAAAGAGATTAATGTGTATAAGTATTTGATAAACTACATCTTCAATTTCTATGTTGATTGTTGAGTTAAAAAAAACCTGTGGTCAGAACAATGTCCGACTAGATCTAATATCTTACTCCTACGAGGTTTGGTCTGAATCAGATTGGAAAGTCAATTTCCTTTTTCTTTTTTGGGTAATTTTACCAACTTTGAAGTTCAATTGTGAATGGCCCTTATTGGTAGATGCATGTACTTATTGGAAGACTTCAATGCCATACCGATGAATATAAGTCGAATAAAGTTTCTGCTTTGATCCTGATTTTATTCTAGAGTGTTAATCTACGTTAACCTAAATGTATGATAATTGTGTTAAATGTTGTACGTTCTGCATGGCATGATGAATTATGAGCCTTTGACCTTCTTTAAGATAATTGAATCTACTATCCATGACTAGTGGATGTTACAAAATAGACCAGTCACTGTGTCCGAAATTGGGGTTTAAACAAGGTGAGTAGTGTTGAACAACAAATTGTTCAAGTTTGGTTTGATTATTAACAGAACCAAGGTCATTGAGCTTTAATTGAGCCGGACATGACGAGTCAAGCTCGAGTAGTTTGATAATGTACAAATATTTTGTTGCTTTTTAGCTTATCGAGGGTATTGGGAGTCTAGGGTTAGCAATGCGGTTACCGCTTTTGTTTTGAAATTTTTTTCCCGCCTTTTCAGCTGTTTTCAATTTTTATTTTCATTGGTTATAAATCAATCACTGCTTGTACATGGTTTTGTGTCAGTACATGTATGAGGGGGGTGAATTAGGGGTGGGAGAGCAGGTGCAGGCACGTGCGAGTGTGTTACAGTCTTTTTGGATTGTTTTGAAGTTAAATGAAACTTGCATAAAAGCAATAAAGACAATAAAAACATCTAATGCTGCGTTGTTAAACGCTGCAATCCAAGAGCCACACCTATATGAAGCTAGTTTTAATAAAGGAAGCTGAGCAATGCAAAAGAGGGCTTCCAAAATAGAGAAAATAGTTGAGATTTGATTCTTTCTTTTCTGAGCCTGCTCTGTTGACGTTGTCAAATATAAATTTGCAGTTATTGACGGTGAGCTTTCATTTGCTTCATATTTCGACAGAATCATTATTAAGTGCTTGTTTTTGAGTTTGTTTAGTCTTGATTAATGTAGCTGATATCATGAGAAAATGTGGATGATGATGAGACTGAACTTTTTGAATATATTTGTGCGAAAATTACTGAACTGATGGAGAAGGATTCTTCAGATGTTGAATCATGCTTAATTTTTCTGCAGTTTGATTAGGGCTGTGCAAAATTACTGAACAGTCTGAATCTTGACGCCTGAATAAAAATACCCTTTGTACTTGTATATTGATACTTTTACTTTTATTAAGTATTTTTAACTGGAAATAATGGTGTATGCTGTTGGGATTACTTGAAATTTGTTGAGTTTTCAGCAACTTGGAATGATCTTTTCGGTCATTGTTCCTAAATAAATTTTTGGGTCAGCCCACAAATTGAGTTCAAAGGTTGTGCTCAGTGCATCGAAGAAAAATAGTTTTGAGTGGATTTTGATGTTTACTTAAGAGAAGTGGTGCTTGTTGATTGAGGTAACTATTTTCTGTCTAATGGGACGTTATGGTGTTTTCATTTGGGTAATTCCTCAAGCTTGACTTTTTATCAGTTGAATGGTGTTAATGAATGTAAATATTTTTTTTATGGATGACTTCAATGTTATATTGAGGAGTCGGCTAAATTGCACCCTTAATTCTTATATCTATTATAGTTTGTATAACTGGAGATGAAGATAGCTTTAATCTGTGGCCTACACTTATTGATCTTAAAAGCAAGGTTGGGCATGGGGGTTGGTTTGGTGTGGGTATAATTTTTTGTATTTAGCTATGCAGAACATAGATTTGATTGTCATCCTCTGACCTTTACCATATGATTAAATTAGCTGTGTCTTTTGGGTAGATGACTGAAATTTTTTTCTCCTCTAAATAGTCACAATCTAGGATCCATTTTTTTTTCCTATCTAGTCTCTAACATACTTATACTGAATAATCTTAATACCTCTTAAATACATTTGTCATATTATAGTGTTTGTATGACTTACAGGTCTAGTTTCTTTGCTTATGGCGAACTCCAAGGGACCATCTGCAGTTAGAAGTATGATTTACAATGGGAAGAACCCTTTACTGCCCCCTAAAAGTCCATTTCCAACCATATCCCCATCCTACAGTGAATATATTCCTACTTCAACAATTCCTCCAAAAGCTCTTCCAAAGCCCAGAGACAGATATTCACACCATCAGCGTACTTCCTCTGAAAGTTTTTTGATAGAAGAACAACCTTCATGGCTAGATGAGCTTCTTAATGAGCCAGATACACCTGTGCGCCGAGGAGGTCATCGTCGCTCATCAAGTGACTCCTTTGCATATATTGACTCGACTAATGCTGGAAGCATGAATTACGTAGCTCAAGATGATAATAAGTTCAAAAATTTAACTCCAGTGTCTGCATGGGGATCTCAAGATTTGGATGTTTATAGAGATTTGCGGCAAAGTTCTTTTTATGGCGACCAAAATAATTCTACCAAAATAAAAAATAAACCATGGGATGTACCTGTGAGTTCAATTGCACCTCCTCGTGGTCTTGCATTTGCTAGAGACAATGCTATGATTACAAATGCAGATAGGAAATCATCTTTGACGAATGAAAAACAGGATCTGTTTGAGCCTTGTCCTCAAGATCCTAATGGTTCTGCTGAGAAAAAGGACTTTTCTCATTCCAAGTTTCTGGAAACAGACACAAAACGTGCCAAGCAGTATGTTAACTCTCCTTTACCCTCGTTGCCCTTTTACTTTATGAGTCTTTTTTGTTATCGATGCATGTTCATACACGACTAAGAGGAAATTCAGTGAATGGTCTGATCACATGGTACACGATGTCCATTTTCTAGGTCACATAGTGAAAATCTGAATGAGAATTTGCCTAAAACTTTGTGGTGAAAATTTTAAAAACTTCTTCTATACATGTTATACAAGGAGTAGTAATCTTGGCCCCGATCAAGGAAATTCATTCTCTGTGATTGCTTTTAAAAAATGAGTTTTTTGTAGAATCATTGCCATTTTAGGAATACGATACTTGCAACCCCCAGTTGAAGTTTTAGATCTTGTTAATAAGCAATCATGGCCTGACAGGCCTGTAGTTGTTATGTTGCTAAAAGAAGAAAAAAAAAAAGAAAATAAGCTATTTAAGATTAATGTATGAAACTTTAATTTGCCAAGCATTTTCATAATCAGTAGAGGATAATGTAACCTATTGGTATGAAAGAGTTTTACTTGGTTTATAAGTAGGTATAATACCTCCAGTAACTTGGCCTCATATTTCACTGACTTCCTTTCGATGTAATGCAGGCAATTTGCTCAACGTTCACGTGTCCGGAAGCTTCAATACATAGCCGAACTTGAAAGAAATGTCCAAGCTCTACAGGCAAGTAGTCAAATCTTGTTTGATTGAACTGTAAACTGCTCTATTCTTTAGAGTTTGTGATATTGACTATATTGTTTATGATTTCAGGCAGAAGGCTCTGAAGTTTCTGCTGAGCTCGAATTCCTCAACCAACAGAATCTCATCCTAAGCATGGAGAATAAAACTCTGAAGCAACGTTTAGAAAGTTTAGCTCAGGAGCAACTTATCAAGTATTGTAAGTTTTATTCAAACCAACTTAAAAAATGTGATTTTACGTATTATGACACTTACTTTTTGGAACATCTATTCTACCTGATAAATTGGTGTTATAAAGTTGATAGTTGATTAGCATAAGATGATTCTTCATAACTGAGATTCTGCATAATGCTCTGTTGCAGTGGAGCATGAAGTATTGGAGAGAGAATTAGGAAGACTAAGAAAGTTGTATAGGCAGCAGCAACAGGAGCAACCACAACAGCAACAAATGCCATCTAACCATCGACGTGCCAGCAGCAGAGATCTCGATCATCAATTCGCTACTATTTCCCTGAAACCTAAAGAAACGAACACTGGTCGCGACTCTGTCTCTGGCCAACTTCATATCTAGAGTGATTAGTTTGTGTGACCTAAGTCCTAACCATAACTCAACTGATGATGCTTTGCCAATGACACATAATTTTTGCCTTGCATTAGATGAAAGCCGGACTCATTCTCTATAGTCCCGTGCTATACACTTGTGCTTGCGTTGCTTGTGTTTTCCATATTTTTCGTTTAATTTTTCTGTTTCCATTTGTAATGGACCAATATAAAATCTCTGCTAAGCTTAGGCCATGTGCGCCTGGTAGTCTCAGAGGGCCAGAAAATGGCCAGTGACTCACCCGAGGTGATTATCCGAACACAATTGATGCCAAGCATCTATCTCTCTATGTCAAGTCATTAATCTGCGGTTGTTGTATTGTATGAAATTGCATAATTCTTGGGTTTATTTACTTATATATATGTTTTCAGAGAAACAAAGAAAAGTTTGTGAATTATTTAAAGATTCATGAAAATATTATTATCAGTAAGAATGAGAAAAACATAGAAGCTGCTATTGGTGCATGGAGATGGGGGCTGTATTTGGGAGCCTGAGGTAATGATGATATATGTTGAGTTGAGAGGCTTATTTATTTATAGTTAAAACTGAAAACTTGTGTAACATACATTTCTGAGATTAGGATGTAATTCTGATTTCTAATGGTAATTTGTAATGGTAATTTTAATTTTCACCCTCCAATACTCAGTCACTCTCTGGACTGTAACTTTGCTTCAGAACACTGCACCACTGGCTTTGGTTGTTCATTATGTTGTAGCTGCAACACAGCCACATGAGGTTCAATAAAAGAAAAAAAAAAAAATTACATTAAACATTTGGATCCAGTTTGTCCTCTACATTTATTCTAGGAATTTTGCATTCTAAACTCTCAAAGCCTTTGAACTTTCAAACTTTTTCATTTTTGGACGAATCTAATTTCTAATTAATTATTTACGAATGAAATTAATGAAAAAATGTTCTTTGTCTACTTCTAAAAATAAAAAATCCATTTATTATTTTTATTCTTGAAAGCCCATTTATTAATATACCTGACAGCTACCATGCTACAATTGTTTGAAGTTTTTCCTCATATTTTTGTAAGTCTATTATGCTCCTGATTCCTAAATATTAAAGGATATTCATACAAGATTAAATTCTAGAAGATTAGATTATTTTTTGCTTGTTAAATTGTTTTAATTGTTGTTTTTATATTTGTTCACAGATTGTTTAGATTATCTATGTTCAAAAAATTAAACATCCAACAACTAAATTTGAATGAAGAATTTTGACGCTTAGAATATGGAGTGCAAAGTAGTAAAATGCAGAAATAAACACCCGTCTTATCTATACTCTATACTTATTATTATTATTATTATTATTATTATTATTACTACTATTAAAAGTGTGAATGTTTTAAGTTTTTTTCTTTTTTTGTGAAGACAAAAATGCCCTTATTCAAATTGTTAAGTATATTAATAAAATGTAATTAGACATGAATTTTCCTTAAATTTTTCATCAAAAAGTTGGTAAGAAAATATTTAAAGAAAATTTGTGACTTCCTTTCTTTCTAACCAAGCACTATGAATATGGAAAGAAAAAAAAAAGGTATATTCAAATTAGCAGAAAAAATGCATATTTAGTCACCAAAGTTTAACTCTAAACACACAATAGTCACTCAACTTTCAGAAATAATATATATAGTCACTCAGGTTTTTTTTGTGAAGACAAAAATGCCCTTATTCAATTTGTAAAGTATATTAATAAAATATAATTAGACATTAATTTTCCTTAAATTTTCTCATCAAAACTTTGGTAGGAAAATATTTTAAGAAAATTTGTAACTTCCTTGCATCCTAACCAATCACCATGAATATGAAAGAAAAATAAAAGTATATTCAAATTAAATATATATCAAGTCTTATCATAGTTATTTCTTACATTAACTCCAATAATTAAGAAAATTAACTCCTAAATCATTTTTACAATTTCATTATTGTTCTCCCATAACACATAAAAATAAAAATAAAGACTATTATTTTGAATAGATGTAGGAAAATTATTTGTTTTATTTAAAGATTTAGAACAATATGTCACTTCTTAAAAAAATCAAATTCTCTTAAATATCATAAAATATGTTAATTAAAGTAGAATCACATCTACCTATGAATGAACATAAATGCTTATGACTTAGTGAACTAAGTAATCTTTATTTGACATGAGATACATTACCTCAAATATTCTATTCGAGAAAAACGTGTAAAATAAATTATAAAACGGATGAAAATTCAATGAAAATTGGTGAAATCGATCTAATAAATTTTATGTAATTGATGAAAATATGTGAAATCGATCTAGATGAAATTTATGAACACTGGTGAAGTAGTTGAAAAAATGGGTGAAATCGGTAATAAAAAGTGCCGGTTAAATCGATAAATACATGTGAAATCGATGAAAATTCGGGCGACATTTCTGAAAAAATGGGAAACAAATCGGTGAATCAATGAATAATGGGTGAAATTTATGAAGAATGGGTTAAATAATTGAAAAAATGTTAAAATATGTGAAAAGGTGTTAAAATCTATGAAATAATGTGAAATCAATGAATATTCAAGTGAAATTGTTAAAGAAAACAATGTGAAATATAAGATAAACTGATAAAATAAGTAAAATTAGAAAAAGAAAAAAAAGTTTAACTAGCTATAAGAGGGTGAACTAAACCAGTAGATTTTTTTTTTTTTTTTGAATAGGAGAAAACAAAAGAAATTGATGAATAATAGGAAAAATAATGGATAATAGGTTATAGTTAATCAAGAACGAATATATCAATAAAATATATAAACAAGTAAGAATCGATGAAAATTGAATTAAAATAATTAATAGAACAAGTGAAATTGTTTAGATCGGTAAAGAAATATTTTTCAAATGATAAAGTAATGAAATAATTTGAGATATACATAAAAGGAATTGAAAAGTGTATAATTATTTGAGTTGAAAATTCGGCAAAATACATGTGAAATCGATGAAAATTCAAATCAAATTCGCGAAAAAAATGGATGACATCGGTGAAACGATTAAATTACATAAAAAAATGATGAAATATATGAAAACCGGGTAAAATCGGTGAAAAAGGCTAAAGTTGGTGAAAACATGTGAAAATTGGTTAAGCTGGTAAGAATAAATGAAATCAATAAAATGAAAAAAGTTCAACCAACAAAAACAATGTCAAACCTGCATTAGAAAAATGGTTTGAACCAAAATAAACTAAAGAAATTGATGAAAATACCCATGGTGAAGTTAATATATTGAATAGCAGTCGTTTATTTTATGGCACAATGAAGTTAATTTTACTCTGATTTACAATAAAATACCAGATAAATTAAATATACATGTACAATATATGTGCACTTTGAACTGGTGAAAAAAATGAATGTGAAATCTTAAATACATTTGAAATCGATAAAAAAAAAGGGGTAAAATTTGTGAAAAATGGATGAAAACGGGTAAAGTCGGTTAAAATAGAGACAAAATTGGTGAAAATATGTGAAATCGATGAAAATAATGAAATTTCTAAGAAAAATGATGAAGCCAGTGAAATCCAATAAAATTGGGTAAGGCTGGTTAAAAAGGATAAAATCGGTCAAAAAGTAAGGTTGGTAAGAACATATTTAATCAATGAAAAATTCAGGTGAATAACATGTGAAATGAGTGAAAAAACATGAAAAATAGGTAAAAAAAAAACTGATTAGAATGGTAAAAATGAGTGAAATCAGTTAAAAAAGAGTTTAACTGGTAAAATCGATGGAAAATTGGTTAAGAGATCGACAAAAAAATTAGAAAACAATGAAAAATGTTATAACCGATAAAAAAAAGGATAAATCGCTAAAAAATAAACCGGGTAAACAAAATTTGGACGGTGTGAAAAGTTTGGGTGGTGCAATTTGTAAAGAAACGAATAAAATCAGTCAAAAAGGCTTTAAGTCGGTGAAAACATGTTTAATCAATGAAAAATTTAGGTGAATAGCGTGTGAAATTAGTGAAATAGGTGAAAACGAGTTAAATTTTATCCGATAAAAACAATGTGAAATCGGAATAAAATGGTTTAAATTGGAAAAAAGATCGAAAAATATGGAAAAACAATGAAAAATGTTAAAAGAGGAAAGATAGATAAAAAAAATTAAACAGTGAAAACATATGAGCTGGTGAAACTTCGGGTAAAATTGGTAAACAATGGTGAAGTTGGTGAAAAAACTGGTGAAACCAGTAAGAATAAATTCTCGTAAAATCGTTAAAATTTATGAAGAAACGGATGAAACCTTTGTCATCGGTGAATAACGGATAAACTTGACATGAAAACTACTATTATGTAATTAATGCACTAAATAATATTTTTATGAACTTATTTTAAAAAACCAATTTTTTTAGATGTAATAAAAATAAATCTCACTAAAATAAATTGGTCAGTCATAAATATATGATATTCTATGACATAAAAATGGCTAATTTTACACTAATTTATTGGAAAAAAAATTTGAAATTAAAACTAGACACGTACAACGTACGTGCACTTTTCTAGTATTGAAAGAAAAGTGTGTATCATGAAATTAAATAGCACTTCCATAATAAGATAAAAACGATCTTGTAAATTAATATAAGCTAAAACTACTCTAGTTTCAACTTGACTTCGATTGATAAATAATAAATGTCATTTGTGCCCAAATAATTGTACCAATAGTTCTAAACACATTGATGAACCAAAAAAAAAATCGAGCTACACAAACTCATCAATGTTCAACTCAATCAAAGCTACTCCCAAAGTCGAACTTGTTTAACTCAAGTACAACTCTTTCCAAGCTTGATTAACCAAATCTAAGCACATATCAAGTTTGATAAGAAAATCAAATCAACATACGTATGTAAGAAAGTTACAAAAAGATGGAGCAACGATGAACAATAGTAGAAGTTCTAGCAAGTACTGCCAAGCCCCATAAGCGAAGTACGTAAATTAAGCATGCCTGCGACGCCTCTTGTAAGTCTCCTCGTTAAATGACTCCCAATTCTTGTGATTGAGGAAGCTAATATCATCAAGCTCTGCTATAGCAAGTAAATACTGGGTCAGCTTTACAAGTTCTTGATCACTGTCTCGATTTGCATGGGCTTTTCTGAATGGTTTTATAGTCAAACCATTTTGTGGGTTCATCACAAAATTCCTTCTTAAATCGTCGAACATTATGGTGTTTCTGGGATCGTAAAACTCAGGAAAATGAGACCAAATTAAGCCAAGTGGTTTGCAATCGAAGACCCCACGAGTATCTGATTGAACTGTGATCATTGCCATATGATCGAGAAGAGCTGTAATTTTGTAGTTCGGATTATTAAGTACACCAAGCTGCCCCATTTTCAATTCAACCCACTTCATGCTGCAGAATGAGATGAATTCATTTAATTAACAGTATTCTTAAATCAAGTATTTGATATAAACATGTAAGATTCAGAAAGATTGCATATTGTCTGATGCATTGTTGTGCAGTATCTGGCATTCCATGACTATATGTTTCAATAGCAGAAGATCAATTCTTCTAGATGACAAATGAAATCCCGAAACGTAGTTGATATTATACATATCTTTTGTTCCATATTGTGGAAATGTTAATCAAGAAGATCACAGATGCAATATATTTTAATACTGGAGAAAGGCGATAACTGAGGTGAATAATGATGCATGGTTCCTTCGGCATCCAGCAGAAGCAAATATTGTAAATTGATTATTTTTGGGAATTATTAGAGTGCACTTTGGAAAAAGAACACGTACGTGGTTGCATTTTGATGTAGTGATCAACTAAAAGAGTGGGCCTTAATTATATTAAAACTCTTGCGCCCCAAAAATAAAATGACCTAGCACAAATGTTGATCATCAGACTTTCAATGGAGATGAACATTGCAGATATACAAATAATTAAAACAAACAAATGCAACTTCAGATACTTCATAAAAGAAACAAATGCAACTTCAGATACTTCATAAAAGCGTTTGAATGTGTTGATAAAGGGTTACAAATTTTAACCTGGTTGCAGACCATATCATGATATCATACTCTGCATAAACAGCCGAGAGAAATTCATGAAGATCTGTGTGAATGACAGAAGAGTGACCAACCGCAGGATAGTCAAACTTTAATAAATAAAGATTTTTGACAATGATCACTCACAAGGTCGCATTAGTTCTAAAGGATTCTCTGCTGTAGACCGGTGATCAAAAAGGGTATAATCGATATCCAGAACAAGCAATTTTTTACCTTCACGGCAGGGATTTCGGAGTTCAATCTAGCATGAAAAAGAAAAAACATAAAAATCATCCCCTCAGGAAAAAAGATAATCAGATTTACATTAATCTGCTAATAGTAAAAGCAAAAAACCATTACTAAAATTTAGAAAAATGATTTCTTAACAGTCTTCTAACTCTACAAGTAATAAGAGGATGGACGATAACTGACTTTGTACTGCTGAATACGACGTCTCAACTTCTGTTTATTGACTTCTTTATCTTTAATGTCGACAGCTTCATCTTGGCCAAGTTCAAAATCATCAACAATCTCTGGGGTGTCCACTGGATCCACAATTATATCATCTTCAACTGTACTGCAAAACCCATAGACAAGTAAGACAGTGATAGTATTTAATCGAATTGACTAAGGCACCAAATACAACTAGTTTGACATAAAGGGGAGACAAAAAAGTGAGACACATTTAGATCTACATTCATGTAATGTCCCTTTGTTCGCCTGGCAAGAGTGAATTATTTTATGAAGACTAGCTTTCCAACGGGCAAAGGGTACCATTCATTCCATTAATTCAATAGTGACAGTAGAGAAACCAATTCTTCAGTAAAGGCCATATTTAAAATAAATCAATAAGAATCCCTATTTTGAGCTGGTTATAAAGACCATAAGAAAGCTCAAAACATCATGGACTTGTAAAACATGATATGCTTGCAGAATGACACCACGAATTCAACACTATAAGTGAATCTCCATATTGTTAAGAGATCTAACAGCAATATCCTCATTTGTTTACGAGTCTCCACATTCCCCATCATTATCTTCATCTGACTAAAACTATAATCAAGCACTCAGTCTAGGGATATTTTTCTTTTGGGGGAAAGATCATCAACTCCCAGAACTTAAAAATACAGAAACATTTGAATCAAATTAAAGATATGATAACTTTATGAACAAAGAATCACAAACAAAATCAAATACCCCGGAAATCTATAAACAAAGAAAATACCCAATCATAGTCATTTTGAGGGAAGCTTTGAGCGGAATTTGCGACAGAAGAAACGAATCGTCGGCGAGTTTGGACCCGACTTTAGGGTAGAGAAGTTTTTGGCGTTTGGGCAGCACATTTGTAGCCTCGCATATACGGCGCTTGAGTTCACCCACAGTATCGTCGCCACAGACTCGAACTGTATATTCCTTGCCGCTCCACTTCACCGTCAGCGTCAGCTCCTCCTCTGTCAACTGCGAAGCAGCCACGGCGGAGGCGGCCGACGACGACGTTTCATTCGCCATCGAGAGGAAATTGACTGTGTATATGGACTTAATAGTTACTGTGGGGATTGTCTTTGGCTAATTTAATACCACTAGTGGAGGAAGAATTCTATAAAATGCTTATTTTGTGTTCTGGGTGGAAAGTGCAAAAATGTGAAACTTTGAGGGGTTGACGTGCACTTTTCTCTAGCCCTAGGGGAAAGTGTGTTACAATTTATCACTCAAAACTAGAAAATAAGCATTTTTTATTTACTTTTAAATGTAAACATAAACACACACGATATAGATTCATTATAGGTACAATATATGTGGTTCTCCAACATCACAGAATCCTTAATATCTATCCATTACACTGACACACATACAACATGAATAGCAGTAATTAATTAGCTTGTAACCAACTAAATTTTTTTTTTTTTTTTTAAGGATTGAACTTGAATTAAGGAATGTCATAAATAATTATTTTTTAATCAAATAAATTTAACATTAATGATAAGTATTAATAAGAAGGATAAAATTAATAAAATAACATTAATTTTATATTGAAATTCAAAAGCGATAAATAAATGTAAATAATTTTCTTTTATTAAAGCGACAAATAAAAAAAAAATATATACAACGTCATCTCAACTTCAACAACATGACCATTATAATCAATGCTATTGCACTTCCACGAGCCAAACAATCTTCACGATTGTTTAAAGAGCATACCATTTGTGCCATGTTATTAGAATTCCCGTCATCAGCAGCTATTATCATCACCATTAATCAAATAACCATTTTATTTTCTTATTTATTAAAATAGTTGCACTTTTCTCCTTCAAACGATTTTTAAGTCATTTTTGTTGGCCGAAAAATGCACATGTGCGCTTATGTTCTATAAGGGTAAATTAGTCGCAATACCTCTTACTCGTCCAAACATTTCATCAACGTTTATGTTTTCATATCATTTTATGATCAAACTCTCTTTCTATTTCAATTACAATTAATCTTTTTTTATTTCTGTTAAAGTTTTCGGTTCATAACATGTGAGTAAAAAGTGTTTGGACGATTAAGAGATAATGTGACTATTCTACCCTTAACAAAGACATTGGAACTTTTGGACCAACAAAAATGACTTAAAATCATTTAAAGGGGGAAAGTAGAACTGAATTTATTATTTTAGGGGGTAAAATAATTATTTTGTTCTTCTGGATGGTAAAATGCAAAATTATGTAACTTTGAGGGGATGAGTGCTTTTTTTCTCTCTTTGGCCTTATAGCCAAATAAACAGCTGCAAAATATTCAATTCAAATGCAAATTTTGTACTTTATTAACTAGTATTAAGGAAAGAAAGAGTTCTACTAAGATGGCCCAAATATGTGATAGGGTCTTCTTGGAAAAGATTGGCCCAGTATGGACCTATTCAATCTGGCCAAATCTTAGGAAACGGGCTGGATAAGTCTCGCTCCAATTCAGCCTAAATCATAATCTACACAACTTTACTTAATGTGAATTTATTAATTTGACATAATGCCTCCGGGTTCGAATAATTTAAAGTTAATAATGCATAATAAAACAAATTTAGTTAATTTCATTGTTTGATAGATGTTGAAATCAACAAGGCGATTAACACAAATTAATAAAGCTCGTTCAAATTTAATTAAATTTAATCTTGAAAAATTATTTCAAACTCGATTTAAATTAAAAACAAAAAAAATCAAACCTTATCAGTATGTTGTTTAACTTAACTCAAACTTACTTAATTACACTCTTAATACCTAACACTTCCATTTGATTTCCCATTTATTTGTTATTTTCAAATTGGAAGATTTACCAGGTTGTTTACCATTTGTCATGACTCTGATTGGTTAAGATTTAAGAGAATAATATTTTTTATTTATTGATTTCTCAAAAAAAGATATGTAGTTCTTAGACTTAATTTATTTCAAAGTGCATTCAGCATACAAACCATTTATTAGAAAAAAAATTGAACCTAATTTCGTCATTTTATGGGGATTAATCATTTTCACTAAATCAATTATTACTTGACTGAGATATCATTAAAAAAAGGACCCCAAGTTTCTAAAATCGACACCTCCATTGACTAGCTTGTGTAAAGATTATTCAGACTGCATCATCTTCTTTTGTTTTATATTTCACCTTAAATTAAAAAATATTGACTCCAATTCTTATAATATAAATTAACAGGGAGTTTGGAGGAAGCATGGTGTATGCCGGAATAGCTTGTTCTATAGTTTTTTCTATTAATTAGGGCTCTCTGCATGCCTTTAACAATATAGTAATATCCAGATACATGTTATTGACACCAATTTATATATGGAGTAATTAACTGATATTTATTTATTTCATCATATAGTACTGAAATAATACTTCTTCAGAATCAGAAGTATTATTCCCTCGGTCCCATTTATTTTGTTCTCTTTGTTACAGTACTCGATCAAACTTTTCAATCTTTTAAGTAACTTATTATATTAAATTATTCATATTTATGGTGTATTAGACTTTTTAAATATTAATACATATGATGTCATACAACTTATTATTAAAATTAACTTATTAAATTATTTATTATAACTTTTACAAATTTAATACCAGAAAAACAAAATAAATGGGAAGGAGGGAGTAATATTTATTAACTAACTAGCTGGACTAGCTTACCTGATTTGGCACGCCACCATCACGTGCCATTCTGTGACCTAGCATTTTCACATTCGGATCCGGCCTATCTCGATCTTATCCACTTTCAGTTGCTTATGATACTTCAGATCTGATCCATCCGACGGTGCAAATAACATCTCGATCCCGTTAATAAAAATCTTTTCAATCATTCAGTCTCACACAGCACACTCTACTCTCTTTTTGCGCCGTGCTTGTTTGTTGAACTGTACTGCCACTATGGGCTTACTTGACCAGCTCTGGGACGACACCGTTGCGGGCCCTCGGCCCGACAGCGGCCTTGGGAGACTTAGAAAATATTCATCTTTTAGCTTTCGATCTAGCTCCGGCAACGGTACGCCCGTTGCGCTATATATATATATATATATATATATATCTTACGCATGTGGTTAAATATGAATTGATCCATAATTATATGGTTTCGTATCAACTATTTATAGTCTATGATCATGTTTCTAGCTGGAAATAAATAAATAGTAAATATATAGGGTTTAGTTGATTGATTGTATTTGTATATATGAATTTATGATGATAAATTCAATTAATATTTAATAATGATGGAAGTTCAATTGATAAATCAGAATCAACGTAGGAGTATCCTTATAACACTTTCTTCTCAATCTCATTTTACTTTGAGATCAGAATCAGAAGTCGTGAACGGTAGAAGATCGTTGGGAGAAGAATCAGCGGATGATCAGGATGCTACGAGAGTGACAAGAAGTATAACAATCGTGAAGCAGCCAGGGGCCCAAGCAAATCAGAAAGACTCGCCGCCTGTATCCCCCGCCGGCTCCACACCTCCGGTATCCCCCTTTGCCGGTGAGCTTAATTTAATGGACTAATTTTTATTAGACATATTAAAGGTCAATAGTACTCCAGAAGAAGAAGAAGAAGAATTTTAACTAGTTAGGAAAAGGATCATGTTAATGGTAATTTGGAAGTTAATTAATTGCCTGCCAGTTTCTTCTTTTGGATAAACAAAGGCAATAAATAAAGTTTGGTGAGTTAGATAGAATTATTTTATTTTAGTGGGGGCACAGAGAATGACATTTGTGGAAAATAATATAGTACATTAGTTAATTGCATAAAGAGATAATTATATATGTCCTTTATCATTCTGAATACCAGAATCTAAGTGTAGGATCATAATTCTTTTGTAATATAAATGAATATACTAGTATTACATTTAATTTTATTGTTTCGATTTGGTATATTGATATGTTCGTGGTTAATTTTAAGTGCAGGAGGAGGAAGAGAAGCTTTTCGGTTTCGTCGTAGGTCGTCATCATTTGCATACGAGAAGGCAAGCGGAGTTGGACCGAGAAGCCCTCCTCCTCTCTACGACCTTTGAGATTTGAGGAGTTGAATCTGCAGCTTCAGTTTAATTTCCTGAGGCTATATATATATATATATATATATATATATATATATATATATATATATGTACATATGTTAACATCCTATGTAATTAAGCTTGTTTTTTAAGAATCAGGTTACTTATGTTCATTCAGTTATAAAATAATATATTGTACGTTTATAATTTGTTTTATCTTTACATACCCATTAGTCTTTAGTTTAGTATTTGGCCGACATGTAGTGAATGTTAAATTTAAATGTGAGTCTGAAGCTGCAAAAACTATTACCAATGTCATTTAATTAAGCCAATATTTGATTTCTTAAATTTCTACTCCTATCACTTAGAGCGTCTACAATCCATTTCTTAAAACTGGTTTGGGTCTATAATTTAGTAAGATTGAACTATTGTGCTTTCTCAACTTTGTAAATATAACTATGTGAAGAGAAGAAGTTGTTGCTTTGAACCAACTTTAGGATATATAGATGTGACTGTTGTAATCAATAAAAAGTTTTACCTCCGATTTTGAGTTTTTTTTAAAAAAAAAAAAAAAGGAAAATCAGAAGACTGAAAACGTCAATTAAATTGCTAAATCCATTCTGAGTACATGACACTTAATGACACGAAGCTGGATACAGGACTAAAAAACAAATTTGGGAGCTCTTGCAAATTTGCTCATTATCCACACCATGCACGATGCATACATACCCGAATGCAAAATTAAACATAGACTCATATGTAACAATCAAATAGAAATAAAATCAATACATATATACGAAGTTGGAGAGTCCAGAGAATGTAAAATGATAGTTTGATTTTATTGTTAAATATATTCAGTTTACCTTTGTTTCTTTTTTGATAAATATATTCAGTTTACCTTATTGTTCAATAAACTACTACTTTAAATATAATTAGATTAAAAAAAATTGTCAGATACCATGACATGTAATTTGTTTGCCTTATTGCTTATGATGTTTTAACATATCTTTCCATAGAGCAAAACCTGCAACTTATTATTGTTGTAAACAGATTCCAGAATTCTTATTTCATCTTTTACTTCCCTTATCCAAAACAAAACCAAAATGTAGGAGAAGAGATACATTATTCTTCTAATACTACATTAGATGACAGGAAAAGAAAAAAAAAATGGATATAAAAGGACAAGAAAATTCACTTAGTCTTCATATTCAGTCTCTTCATCATCATCATCTTCATTATTTCCTCCATACCTCCATCCTTCTCCCACATTGTCTCTTTCCTCTTCCGTTTCTTCACTATCTTCTTCCTCATACATTTCAGCTTTAACCGGCCAAGCTTTCTTCACCACATTCAAGTTTGCCGGAGAGGCAGCAACTGAGCTTTTCCGTGGAGCTTTAGAAGGAGGCTGCTGCTGCTTTAGATTCGGCTTCGCTCTGTTTTGTTTCTGAAGTTTACCATTTCCTCGTTTTCCAGCATAAGCCTCTTGATCACTGCCTTCATCCATCACATTTTCATTATTATTATAATTATTATTATTATGTTGTGTGTTCTTAGCATTCCCTTCCTGGAAATGGCTTGGGTGCTCTCTCTTTAGGTGAAGATTGAGCTTGTATTCATGGATGTAGGCCTTTTCGCAACCTTCGTATGGACAGGCAAACGGGCGTTCTGATGATGCCGGGCCTGAAGGTCCTGTGGAAGGCCTTGGAGTTTTAACGGGCTTTTCTGTAGGCGGAGTGGTATATTTGCGTACAGGATCTCCGCCATTCTGAGTAAGTGGCTATAATTCAAATTAGTATCAATATATGGCATTAAAGAGATATCAATCATATCATGGAAGAATATATGAACCTTTTCGTGATGAGATGAAATGTGATTCTTGAGCTTGTATTCATGAGCGTATCTCTTTCCACATTCAGGATATGGGCAAATATGATAATTCTCTTGTGAATGCGTTTTCATGTGTGACCTTAGATTGAAATCTAGAGAAAATGCCTGCATAACATAATATTAATACATCAGAAATGATTCTTGAAAATTCCTCAAGTGGGACCCTTTTTTCGAACATCAACTCTTCAGGTTTACTCACCTTACCACAGCCTTCATATGGGCACACAAAATCTCTCTCTCCAGTATGAATCAAAAAATGCCTCTTTAATTTTGAACTATCCAAAAATTTCTGCAAAATAAGCACCAAAAAGGAAAATATGATGAAAAGAACAAATCCTCTAATTAATACAAAATGATATACTTCCTCCGTCCCAATTATCTTTATCCCTTGGAACAGTTGACCAGTCAACTTGACTAAATTTATAAAAATTATAATAAATAATTTAATTAATATATTTAACTAATAAGTTGATAATATCATATGACACCATATATATTAATATTTAAAAGGTTTAATACACCACAAATGTGAATAATTTAACTTATGATAAGTCACTTAAAGGATTGAAAAGCTTGACCGGGTACTGTAGCAAAGGGATCAAAATAAATGGGACGGAGGTCTCTTAAACAACTATTGGTTGCTAATATAGCTTGTACTTTCTGACTGCATGAGACTATCAGAAGCCCAAGACAGGCAAAAAAACATTCCGAAAATCCATCTCAAGATAATATATGTTACCTTTCCACAATTCTCATAGTGGCAAACATATTGTCTTTCCCCATGAATGTGAGAATGCTTCCTCAAAGCTCCAGCGTCAATGAATGTCTTCCCACAGCCTTCGTAACTACAAAGGAAAAGAACTTCTGTTGTTGGTTCAGGCTCAGGTTCTACCATTTCTGGTTCTTTTGATCTCTCTTTCATGGCTTTCAATGTAGCCTCTGCAAAACAAGACAAATATTTAGTTCAAAACCAACCTGGGAATGACAAAAGACTTAAAATAAGGCCTGGAAAAAGGAAATCACAATGAATTGTGCTCAAGAAAAACAAGCTAATATCAATTAGCATCGCAGAATCCAAAGATGACATCACTTGAGAATGTAAAGAACTCAAAGAAAAACTATATCGTATGGATTTTTCTTTTACTTGTGATTATCCAAGTCACTGTTGCAACTTACTCCAATCAACTTTTACAGGCAAGACAACTTAGGCTCGCCCATACTCCTAACCAGAAAACAGCAATTTATTGGGGACAAAATACAAAAATAGATATAAGCACTATAATAAGATAATCTGGAATGTCCAAGGAAGAACTAAATTACCATTTAATAATGCCACAATGTAAATTGCAAACAGATAGCATCCATGTTTCTAACTAAAATCTGATATTTAAAAAAAAAATGATGCTATTATTGAACGAACACATTAAATTATACTAAATAGAATCATGGAACTAACCATTAACCCATTTTAAGACTAAGCACTTTCCTCCAGTTGCAACGACATCCTGTGGCACCCTACAATATACAACAAAACATAAACAGGCTAGTCGAGGCTATAAAATACATACTACTGCTAGCAAGTATGTTGTGAAACAATAACTTCCATAAGAACTGATGGAGATGCTGCTAACATTAAAAAGAAAAAAGAAAAAGCTATAAATCCTCTTCTCCACATATTGACTATCAAAATTTCATAGGTTTACAGAAGTTACATCAAGCTATGACCGTCTGCTGGAGCATAATCACAATACAATAAGATATTCCATATAAATACAAGAGTAAAAATGTCTGTGAACACTAACCTAGATTTACGAGTTAAAATTACAAGAATAAAACAAATAATAGCCATGATTAATCTCCCCCGGGATTGGTCTGCAGGGCTTCTGCCAGCAGGACCAAACATAACAGGTGAATGTGTTCTGTTTGTTTTCTAATTGAGCACTTAAGTCCTCCCTACAGTTTTCCCCTGACATATGCTTCATATTTGATAATCGAATGACTTAATTCTTCTAAATATATCATACACTACTATAATATCCTCTATAACTTGAGGAAATATTTCGGAAAAAATTCTACTAGCAGGACCTATGCGTCACAATAAGAATGAGAACAATTCTTTGATCCATTCTGGAAAAACAGAAGAAAACTTCAAAATAGAAAAAATCACGAAAAACAGGGCCTCCCCAAAGTCACTACCTTTAACTATAATTATTTATATTTTCCTACCTACAGATGATCATTACCTCTCTCCAAATAAAAAATCTGACACAAAATTCTGAAGAACCAGAAAAAGGTTTACAAATTTCCAATGCTCTACATAATCGTTCAATTAACAGAGAGAATTTTTGAAGTTTACCATTCTTTGAACCACTTAACAGCGGGGATTCTGGACTTGTTTATAGGGCGTCTGTCGAACAAATTATGACTGAAGTGAGTATCCATTGTTCTTCTCTTTATTCTAACAGCTGTTACAGTAAATCAAAGAAAATAATTTTCATCAATTTATGTTAGGGTTAGGGTTCGGGGGTATTTACAAGAAAGACTTTTTATATAGATAGGAAAAAGAAATGAATTATAAAAGTTTTGAAAGTTTTGGAGAGAGGAGTAATGGTGGTGTTTAATCTGCCATTTTCTTTTTCTCCAGACCGGTTCGGGATAACCGGTTCGTTTTCCATAGAACAGACCGCGGTTCACTTTTTAGGAGAATATAGTTATAACAATTACTATTAAATTGGTATTAATTTTTTAATCAATTTGTTTATGTGTTTTATTAAATTTTAGTGCGTGATTGTATATTCAGAAAAAGTAAATGTTATGTGGCTGCATTGATAAAAATTTAAGATTATTTATTTTCTTAACTTTATTTTATTATAAAATAAATCGAATTAACTTGACAATAAAATTTGAGTTAAAAATTTCAAATGTCGTCATTCAAACATCTCTACCTTTTAGTAAAAAAACAGATAGTAATTTTGACTTTTTTTATTTTTTTCTATGATTTACCATTATTATTCTTCATGAAATTCCTAATATTCGAACTTACATTAATTACAAAATCTTATCTATGCTTTTACAACTGGAATCCTTATGATGTACAATTGCGGTCTACAAGATGAGAGATTATTTAGTACAATCGTTGCACCACGTCATCAAGTATATATTGTACAACCCACCAATACATTTGGGACATGTGGATTGATAATCCACATCAAACCATATTCTAGTCATGTTAAGAAAAAATAGGAATTCAGAAGATTATGTTTACATTGTCAGAACATTGCCTAGAAGATAGCGGGTGTAACAGTTAGGAGAATTTGGATACTAATCCTATAAGTTCGGCCCGCTTCGTGATAGTTAATACTCATCTAATCTCAGCCCTAATCAAAATTTAAGATGGGCTTACACCTTATATCAGTTTCTCTGTAGTTTGGTGGGCCGAAGAGGGTATGGTAATGTTAACTATATACGGAGTATTTAAAAGCTTGGCCCATCAATTTTTAAGGTTGTGGTTTGTAATTAAAGATTAGCTTATAATTTTACATTCTCCCTTTTTTTTTTTGTTAAGAAATTTGGAATTTTACTTTTGAAAATTGCCTTTCGTCCGTTAAAAAATAGTAGACTTGGGAAATGGGAATACATACGGATTATATGATTACGTACGGGATCCCACGGAAAACACTTAGGGCCTGTTTGTTTGGTCTTTCGGAGAGTGGTTTGGGAAAGTGGTAGAGGTTTGGGAAATAATCTCGATTTGCGTAATGTTGTTTGTTTGAGTTTTGGGAGAGTTGTTTGGGAAAAAAAGTAGGTGTAGGTTTTTTTTGTAGGTTTGAGTTAGTTAATTAGGTGTAAGATAATGTAAGACTTTATGTCACATCAGTTAGTTATATATAATTAATTTATTGATGTATATATTATATGTGATAAATAATATTTTATAATTAGTTATTTGTGTTTTCTAAAATAATAAAAAATAAAGTAGATTAATTTTCATTTTGTTGATTTTTTTTTAAAATATTATAATAAAAAAAATTAATCATTTTATCTCACCGATGAATTCATTCAAATGACATATTAAATATGCTAAAAATTACACAATATCCTTAAAATATTAACCTAAGAGTTATTACACAATATCCAGATTAATCTACGTACGAAAATAACATATTTAGTTGTCTTCATATTGTCGAGCAGAATAAAAATTAACGGCAATTTTACAGTTAATGTCACTAATTCCACGAAGGTGAAAATTGACCTCATCTGATATTCGATCAATCATGACTGTTATTTTCTCCACGTCGGGCCAACCGCCTTCGAGTCAACAACGCTGCACACTCCCAATTGTCAACGGGACCAATATGTAATTCTGCATCACTAATCAAACAACGAGGCCTCGTGTTTTGTCCAATGAGTAAACAAACTGTATGGATTACTCAACTTTGCCAAATTTTTATTACTAGTCAATTTCAACACCAAGTCTTCTCTGACTAATCAAACTGTATGGATTAATTGAAGACCTATTTATTAACCACCATTATCTTTCTTTTCCTCTTTAAGAAAACAGAGCATGCAGAAAAATTACAGTATGCTTCATATATCTGCATTAGTGCTGATTGTAATTATTCTCTCAAACTTGTCACTAACAATAGCTAATCACTCGCCGCCTCTCAGTTCCTCCTCCTCCCCCGCCACCACCACCACCACCACCACCACCACCTTCATTCAAGCCGCAAACACCGCTAAACCCGGTTGCCAAACCACCTGCGGAAACTTAATAGTCTCATTCCCTTTCGGCATAGGAATCAACTCCAACTGCTCAATAAACTCCCAATTCGATATAAACTGCACCGATTCAAAACCTTTCACCACCACCCGTCGAAGCTACGAAATCGTCGACATTTAAAAAACAGAGTCGCGGCCCGATGCTACAATTCAACCGGCAACGTCACCCGACAGAACGCGATTTTATTCAACTTCACCGGCTCTCCTTACAGCTTCTCGGACTCAAATAGATTCACGGTGGTTGGGTTCGATGATTTGGCCGTGATCCTCGGATCGAGCGGCAAGAACTTCACCAGCGGCTGTCTTTCGCTTTGTTCTCAGAGAGCCGACTTGATAGAAGGATTTTGTACTGGAATTGGATGCTGCCAAACTCAGATACCCAATGGGGTGAACAAAACTCATTGGGCAAAATGTATGAGTAATTCAACGGGACCAATAATATGTGATTGGGCAAAACTGTGATAAAAGAAAAAGAAGACAACTTGAAGAAAATGGAAGAAGAAAGAGAGAAGAAAGGGGAAGAAAGAAAAGAAAAGCCGTGGATCTATTTTTCTGCAAGAGAAAAAAAGATGAAGAAGAAAGAGATATGGAGGAGAAGAAAATAAAAGAAACAGCTGCAGGACAGAGAGAAATAGAGTAGACGTGTCAGAGAAATAGAGTAGGTTTTTTTCTTTAAAATGGGCCGATTTTTCAAACCAATTTCTGAGAGAATTTACTGTAGATAATTACTTTGGAAACAAGTTGTGTTGTTTGTCTCGCTTTTCGGAAAAGCGAAATTTTTTTCCGAAAAGCGAGACAAACAGGCCCTTATTTTTTCAATAAATATATAAATAGATACTAAATGAAAATAGTAGTATTTTTTAATGGTTTTATGACTTCTTATGATTATTGTGATCTGTGTATTTATTGATTATTTCATTTATGATATTTAAGCTTAAAAACTAACTAATTTTTCCGAGTTACCATATAACATTAAATAGACATCTCTTGTCCAAGTATGATTAACAACAAGATTTCAATAGAAACAAATTCAGTTTGTTATAGGTATGATGTACTATTAATGTACAAATTGTGCAAACAATTTTATTTCTATGATATTTTATTATGTATTTTTTTTCATTGAAGGGAATTTCTTATCCAACTAGTTCTGGTCAAATTCTTTTTTACCAAAAAGCAAAAAGTATTATACTATTTAGCATTTACCATGTAATTGGTCATTTTTCTTGATTTGTTACTTAATTACAAGACAGCGCATTGCACTTACCATTTAAATGTTTTGAATTAGATCAAAAACCTGATTTAAATAGAATTTCCTAACTATAGTTTCCAAGTTGAGCATAAGAAAACCAACTAAAATAAGATAAAACCCGTAGATATTAAACCCACGCAAAATTAAAACCCATTAAAAACAAGTGGGCTGGCATTTAGATTTGAAAATCTAAGAAAGGCAACCATTTGAATACAGACAGATTCTCTCAACTTTATTTGTGGACTATATTAAATAATTAACCAATATTACGAATCCACAATATCAAATACAACAGTCATAAAGAAGAAAAGTTTTAGGGTATGTTTGTTTGGTTTTTGGGAGAATAGTGGAGGTTGTAGGTTTAAGGTGTGTAATCTTTATGTCAAATCATGTTTGTTAAGTGAAATAAATTATTTTAAAAGTTTGTATATTTTTTGTTTAGAGATAAGAAAATTTTTGTTTGTTTGACTTTTGAGAAAATTAAGAAATGAAAAATTTATATTAAAAAGTTGAAAACATAGTTGTTTTGATATTTCTCAAATACGAAATAACTTTAAAAAACGCCAAGCAAACAACCCCTTAACTTCTGGGGAAAAAGAGTTTCAGCAGCCTTAAGAAAGTATATATTGCTGATAAGATTATTAATATAAAATTTATAATGATCCCGTAGTACAATTTTAAGAATCTCTTTCTTGATTTCAAAAAGAAAAAGCAAAAAGCTAAAGAAATTTGGGGTCAAGAAACAGGTATTTACCCTGACACCTTTGCCTTTCTGTTTAATATAAAAATGGAACAAAAAGTAGACTTCATTCCCTCAATCTATCTTTTCATTATTTAAACCTACAAGTTCTGTTTTATACCATTCAAATCTCAATCTACTTGGTTTTTCACATAGACACAAGAAATAATAGCAAAAGAAAAAAGAAAGAAGAAAAAAAAATATGAAGGAATTTGTTTTGGAAGAAGTTGAATTAGCGACGGAGAATTTCTCTGTTACCAAAGTTATTGGCAAAGGAAGTCATGGAGTCGTGTACAAAGGCATTCTCAAGGGACAAAGCGTCGCAATAAAGAAGCAATCCTTAGGCCTCCAAAAGCTCAAAGACAATTCAAAGCTCGAAAACGAAGCACAAATTCTGTCGTTGCTTCGTAGAAACTCGTGCTTCGTCGACTTACTAGGAATTAGCCACGATTCTTTTAACAACAAAATACTCGTCACCGAATTCATGTCAAATGGTAATTTACATGACGCTCTTCACCTTTCTACAAAGTTCCTTATGTGGCCAAAACGCGTAGAAATTGCTCTACAAGTCGCCAGGGCAGTACGTTTCCTCCATGAATCGAAACCCTCTATTGTGCACCGTGACATTAAATCTTCTAATATATTATTTGACGCGAATTGGAACGCCAAATTAGCAGACTTTGGGCTGGCAATACGATTAAATAGCGATCAAGATCAATTAAATATCCCTGCTGGTACTATTGGATATTTGGACCCGGACTATACCACGCCTAGTAAGTTGAGCACAAAGATCGATATTTTTAGCTACGGAGTTGTGTTGCTCGAGTTAATATCTGGGAGGAAAGTGATTGACGTGGATAGATCACCGGCCTCAGTCGTGGAATGGGCTATCCCGTTGATTGATCGGGGCCAAAGGATCAAAGTTTGTGACCAGAGGGTTCAATTGCCAAGATACATGGAAGACACGGTCGACCAATTGCTAAGCTTGGCATCTCGTTGTGTATTGCCTAGGGAAAATCTTCGTCCTTCAATGGATGAAATAGTTGATAAATTAGATAATTTTGTGGTCGTTCCATTTTCGTCATTAATGTCGAATTGTTTATGGGATGTCATTCTCAATATGAAATTGTGTGTGACGAAATGTAAGCCCACGGACAAACTTACATGTAGTGGTGCAGACCATAATCGTGGAAGTGATAATTTGTCTAATGGGACATTGTTGGTCCGAGAAATTTTGGATGATATTAAGTTAAAATGACAGATTTTTAGTTGGAAAGAGAAATTTTATGTAACAATATTAGATGAAATGACTTCATAGTGTTGAATTAATGTACCTCCTTTTGCATCGTTAATACAAATATTTCAGTAACAAGCAATGTTCCATATACTCTCATATGCCTTGACCCAATTTCACTTGATTTTTATTTTAGAAAATTAGTTTTTTGTGATTTCAATAAATCTTTGAAATTAATACGATATGAATTATATTTGGATATTGAATTTTATGAATTTTCAAAAACATGAAATATGGTTTAATTAAGGGTTGTAAGTCAAAGCCATTAGGGGTAGAGGAGGTGGACGGGAATTTAGGTTTAGACCAATCATAATGAAGCTAGTCGATCTCATGTCGATTTTGACTCAATCTCATGAATGAATTATAAATCTAAACATAAACAATAAAATTATTTTAAATTTTAATATAAAAGATCAATCACATGACACTGATGAATATGTTGACGTTACAATTGAAAAGATACCTTAAATAAGTCAAGTTTGAACTAAAATTATTTGAAGGAATTGTTAAAGTGAAAAGATGTTGAAGGCTGGTGCAGGAGCATGCGATCCAAAGTTCCAAACACAAGATTCTGAAAAGCAGGTGGGTGGACGGGGGAATATATTTTAACAACAAAGGCGCTTAATTATTTATTAATATAAATGAATAAATTATAATAATAAATCTAATATGCGTACTTGTCATCACTTGATGATGTTGTATAAAAATGTTTAGGGCAAAGATGAAATAAACCCTTCGATCTATAACAATATCATAATTGGCGCCGTATGTGAGAAACAACTGGTCTGCATCAGAAGAGGAAAAAAAAATTGTAAGAAATTTGCTACGGGCCTGTCGAGCCCAAAGCCCGCCAACTATTTTACGGATCAATTCTGGTTGATGAAGAATTTTCCAAGAAAAATCACACGGCAAAGATAAATATTCATCCTCCAAACATTTTTGTTCTATCACCACCAAAAATATTTGAGGAAATCATTGTAATAAAAAAATCCTTCAATCACAAAAGAATTTATGAAATTCCTTCCACATTTTTTTTTTGGTTTTTCAAGAGTTTAATCCCTTTCGAGGCGCGTCGGGGCACATAAAGTGGGAACCTCTCCCAACAGGGATTCGAACCTGAGTCCACTACTTTGTAGTGACTAGACCCTTCCACTAGACCAATCACATGTTGATCTTCCACCCTCTTTGTATCAACATTGTAATTGCACTAATCTCACTTTGAGAAATGAAAGCCAATTTATGCAAGCCTATAACAAATTAATTTCTCTAACCAGCCTTTGCGATAATTTACGGAATCTACCACCGGAACAAAGGGCCGCCGATTCATCTGCCGACCAATTTCCGAGAAAATTGGTGCAAAGTTGACCCTGAAGTATCTCAACATTGCAGAACTATGCAAAGGAGTCGGTAAAATTTACACTTTATGTCTTTCAGTTAAAATTAAATTAAATTATTTGTTTACAGATACATGAAGCCAATAATAAATGAATATCTAATATTACAAACGGTAAATCGATGGTCTCTTCGCGATCAAAAAGGGTAAATTGATCTTCCCTAAAAAAGTAAAGGGTAAATTGATCATTGCTCAACGATCAAGAAAGGGTAAATCGATCATCTCTAGATATCAAAGGGTGAATCGATCATCCCTCCGCAAAATGCTAGGGGTAAATTGGTCATCCTTCAGCGATCAAAGGGGGTAGTCCGATCGTCTCTCGGCACCCAAAAAAAAAAAGACAACAACGACGACAACGATAGAATACTATCAGAATCAAAATGTAGAACAGCGTGAATCAAGTTACGCTTGTGGCTGAAATTTAAATTTATTTTCACTACATTTACTTTCAAGTGATAATATTTGACCACACAAATTTGTGTTTTACATGCAATTGTGGCTTTGGGAGGCAACTTTTGACGAACAAATATCTCAAAGAAGAATATTTACTCCTTATAAGAAAGAGCAGCTAAAGAAAATGAGCATCCCTACTCTTCACCAAATTTACAAATGAGGCTCAAACTTTTCAAAAATACCGTAATACATCAGCATGTGGGTCTTGTGCTAAAGAAAAGGAGCATCCCTATTCTTTTTCCTTCGTCCAAGTTTTTGTCGCAATGGATTTTTCTTGGCAATGTTTTAACGAGGCAGTGTTGCACGTTTATTAGCCGCATATGGAGGTATGATGTTCGTAGCTACAATGCTCAGATACTTGAATCAAGTTTCGACAATAAATGCTCGTGTAATTATTCTCGAAACTGGGGGAGCAATATTATGTGTCCAAATTTTGTACCCGATGTCAATTAAGAGATTACACTAAGTTGACTTAAATAAGAAATTTGTAACATCTTTATCATTTAAGTCTTGTAACGTTAGTAACGTCTTATCCATAAACTCTCGTAACGTCCGTAACATCTTCGTATTTATTACTTGTAACATCTTTCCTAAAAAGACTATTATACCCCTGTATGTACCTATAAATAGGTCGTCCTATTTCCAAACAGAGGAAACTCAATTCACTATTACAATTACTATACAATTTTTCTCTAGATATCTGTGTACAGACCTTATTATATTATTGTGATATTGTTATAGATTGAAGGACTTGTTCCACCTTTGCCCTGGACATTTTTATATAACTTCAGTTACGTTTCTATCTATTGTTTTCTACCTCTTATACTTTCTAGGGGAATTGTATTTGTACTAATAGATTTGTCTATAATAAATCAAGAATGGTGAATTATTTGTTAATAATATTGTAGAATTTAAATCACAAATGCAAATTTTAATAATAGCAAGGCAAGCTAAATCACTAAGGGGTTGGGCCTGAGCTTAATCACGCGAAAGCCCAACTCTCCCTTTTTGCATACTCGTTATTGGGCTTCATATTCAACCATGCCTACCCTACCCTACCCTACCCTACCCAACAACAATATCCTTAATATATTCCTTGCGGAAAAGTAATATGTTATTTCCGTCGTTTAAGTTCTCATTTCTATATTGATTGATTGTATATGTATTTTCTCTGTCATTTTCTTTTACTTAAATATAATGACTAAACTTTGTGAAGAAAACTTCTTTAATTCTATTTAATTAGTTAGATTATTTATGCATGAATGTAATCAAATTATCTAATTTCTTGCTGGTCTTAGATATGAATCGGATACTATTGTTTGTTGCGTATCAAAGAGTACGATCCAACTGTTGTATTATCAATAAAAAATTCTTCTAAAATGCATGACAACATTTATAAGTATAATTGCATCCGTTATTTAAATTTAGGTAGGTAGGTAGGTTTAAGCGCCTATCACTACATGCATGTGCTAAAAGTAATTCAATTTTTATTTTTTTAATAACAAATCAAAAAAGCAGAGTTTATTAAATAGGACTAAAAATAAAACACAGGTACACAACTACTCGATATTCGACTTGAATTCATTCGATAAAAGCCTGTTTGTTCAGTTCATGTCTCTGCACACATGACACAAACTATATTTTTAGTTCCATAACTATTGAACTCGACCTCATTAGCTTATGCATTTAGTGGAGTTCAATTTGTGTTTAACTACTTCGAACTTTTGGTTGACTAAAATAATTAAACCAAACTCAAACACAATATCAAGTCCAATAAAAAAAAATTAATCCTTCATTGAACACTATGTCATTTGATACTACTCGACTTGTTTATACCCCTACAATTCGACTGTGCAAAACTATTCCAAGCACCACAATGTGCAGATCCACAACCATGTCACCATCTCCATGGTAAATTTTGTCGGACCAACAACCTTAACCGCCAAATACCATTTGCCTGTACTAAAAGCAAAAGGTAGTATTAAATTTCCGAAGCAGTCCAAGCTGCACGATGTGTTCGAGGTTTTAGACCAGTTTGTTTGGAGCATCTTGAGCTAAATTGCTAAAGTTCAAAAACCATCTACAGGTTTGAACCAAATTAAAACAAGTAACGTGAAATGTTACCATCAAATAGATATTCATCTTTTTTCCCATTACCAGAGCTAGAAATTATGAACAAGCTGCAAATTAGATAAAAAATGTATCTATATTCTATTTCAGGTTTGAGTTATGGTAAGGGTGGGGACAAGAACACTCAAAACTCATCCCTCCCTTCCAACTCAAATAAAAAGAAAAATGTGTTGGGAATTGATCCAGTAGTATCTGATACAAATACATCTCATGAGTGTGGCCTCTTTCCCGAAGAGCTTGAATGTGATCTGCTCTTGCCTTTTGACAAGAAAAGGAGAAGCAACTTGAGGAGAGGGGCCAAATTACATCATGGTGTTCTTAATGATTCCTGCCGTCTTAGAGGAATACCATCTTGACCATCCTCCTCATCACCATGTTGCCGCCGTAGGGGAATGCCTTCCTGAACAAAACCATCCTCCTCATCACCATGTTTTGAAAGCCTTGTGGCCGTACACATGGAACCTACATTAAACAACATTTGATCAAGTTATCCCATTAAATTATTCTGTGAGGAATCAAGGCTCTATATGGAAGAGTTCTCGCTCGCTTCTTTTGGTTTCGAAAAAATAGTTTGGTTGGTTTTGTGAAACCTCTTAAATACCATTTGAATTGAGTTTGACGTTGGGTTTTATGGTTTTGAAAAAGTTGAGAACCCACTTGGATTGGATTTTGATGTTGAGGTTTAGAACAAAAAAGCAGGTGTAGATGTCAAATCAATGTCTTTTAGAGAAAATGTAGGTGGTAGGTCCCAAATCATTGTCTTTGTAGGTTTGGCTTTCAAGAGGTTTTTGCCCTGGTTTCAGGAGAACTGGCTTGAATCTCATTTAAGGTTCACCGAAACATCATGTGAAAAGGTTTTGGCCCAGTTTCGCAAGACAAGTGAAATTGGGCCAAAACTCTTCTATATAGGCCCCAAATATTAGCACAAACACATCAGGGAGGGCACATTATAGCGTTTATACTGATTCAGCACATACCATCAGCCATGTCTTTTGTTTTGTGAAGAAGAAAAGTTCCAGATAGAATAGTCACAAAACCACACATTTCCGTAACAATCTGGGTTAGATTCTGCCTGTCCCAGTCCTGCTCATATAGACAAAAGAACATTGTCAATCTAAATGCCTCAACTTTTCCATAACACCCTTTATTTATGTTCTTATTCACTCCTCACCCACAGCACACATACGCACGCAAGCATATTACAATCCATTCATTTACACGGTTTTCATCAGTAAAAGCTCATTTGTGCTCAGTTCTCTATAAATTTAACATCGTACTTCATTTGATAGGTCTTGAAACTCGATTCGAGCTCAACTCAGTAAGTTATAAGTGACAAATATAAATAATATTAATAGCATATAGCTACTCGAACCAAATCTAGCTCAGAGGCAATATCAAGCTTGATAAGAATATCAAACCAAGCTTGAATAACACTTGTTCAACTAAACTCATTTGTACCCCTACCATTATGCAACAAATTACATTGATCAGATAAGCAGAATGATTACCTTGAACATGATCACACTTGCCAATATAGTGAAGGATGTGAACATGACATAATAAATGGGTGAAACCACAGCAGTGTTGAATGTGTCAAGAGCCTACATTCAAGATTCACCAGATATAAGAAAATAAAGTACTTAATAACAACGAGATGCCATTTAAATGAAAATCATGCATATCATAGACAATCCACGTTATCAAATATTAGAAGGGAAAACACCAGAATAGATAATATAGTGACTGAGTGTAAGTTTACTTCTACAGTTCTACCCTCAAAATCTATGAATTGGAACTCTCTTTGTACCTCTAAGTTATCGAACACTTTCAAAACATATGATCTATGAACAAATTGGATGTATAAGGTGTCAAATTCTTCAGAATATGGCCAGGGCCAACTCAAATAGTTACCACTTTGTTACATCATAATGTCAATGTTTGTCTATTTGTAGCATGACTTAAAGCTTTACCTGAAGAGGTAATGGAAGAAAAAATCAGTTGACAAAATAAATCATACTTTACCTTGTTTAGGTAATTCATTTGAGTGAGGACGCAAACTGTGACAACCGTAGTAAATACCCATGTCTGAGGATATATTAACTGATTCATTCCTGATAATGTCAGCTTTAATGCAATTCCCAGTGCTTTGACACTCATGACCTGCCAAGGCATTAATCATAATAACAAAAAATAACTGTTTTATCCTTTGCTTTTGGAAAGATAGCTAGAGGAGCAAACTGAAGAGAAGCACTACATACCGACAATGAACCAACTAAGGAACAAACGGCAATGTAGAACATTATATGTGTCTGGCCATATTGTGGGATATAATGAAATATTAGAATTAAAACGATTGATATCACCAAAGCTGCATAAAACATAAAAGCTGCAAAACAGATGCAAGGTCTCAAAACTCAGCAGAAAAGATACAAAAGGACGGAGCAGTATAAAATACCAAATAGGTTCAAAAGATGAAAGTTAAGGTACCTGGCTCAAAAGCAAGATCCCAAACTTCTCTAACAGATTCAATTTCACGTTCTTGTGGAGCGTGTAAGACAATTGTGGTGGACCCCACAACACATAACGCACAACCAAGAACACCAAAAATGTGTAGCCTCTCACGTAAAATAATGTGTGCGAGTACAGCACTGCAATATATATGCTCACATTGATCAGTAGTCAAAACAAGGTAGAGTAGTTAACCAAGGTCTTTCACATAATAACATCATGCCTGATAATTATGCTGAGCGCACCAAGAGGGGTAACCAAAATGGCTGGCGCAAATGCATAAGCTGCAAAATTTGCAATTTCTCCAACAATCACTGTTGCAACAGCAAAAAAATGATGATATCATTTACAGAAGTTTCTCATATCACAGATTAACAACAGAAGATATAACCAAATGCTTTTCTGTGTGTTATCATATTTAACTTAAAAACTTAAAGAAATAAAGGAACAGGGAAAAGAGTTGTATACCGGCTGAATATGGAACTTATCATATAGGGAGGACAACAATAATATGAAACAATGAGCATGATAAGAGAGTATAAAAAAAAGTATTTTCCTCTTAATAAATCATTCCAGATCAGTTGATAATGCATTAGCTAATGGCATATTATATATGGATGTACTGCTTGCAGTCAAAATAGGCATAAGTGTTCAAGGAAGAAACAGACATGAGCGTAATGAGGAGAACTAAAAAAGGAATGTATTCTTAATGAAACATTTTAGATCAGTTAATGAGTTTTCAATGGAATGTTGCACATGGGCGGACTGCTAGCCTGTCATAAAAGGCATAAGCATTTTACTTTATTATGTGCAAACCATAAAAAAAAAAAGGTAAAATACAGAATGCCTAGACTATTTATTCTCAAGAAACCAGACAACATTTAAATTTCCACAAAATAAGTTTAAAACGAATGGACTACTAGACCGAGCATAGAACACATAAGGGCCTCATATTCTAAGTCATTTCCTTCATTTCAAGTTTAAACCAATACTCTCTTTGGGCAAACAGAGGCAAGTTGCATAATAGTCCATGCTCTGACAAGAGCCTTATTGCAGACAATGACATTATGCCCATCCAATCTGAGTGCAGTTTGTCAACCACAAAGATCAAATTCAAAGTCCTGGTCTTTTGTCAAGGATTGTTAACTTCCAAACAAGGATCAATCAAACCATTTGGCTGCAGTTTCAGTTACTAAGGCAAATTTCTAACTATTTAGACCATGTGACCTAAATAAGTAGTAAATATTCTATCCGGCATCTCTCCACATGAGCACCAGCTTATTTAATAAAATCTCCAACACATAGTCTCTCCAGTAATTATAGCATCTATACTAGTCAGTGTAGCATCTACGCTAGCACCTGACCGAAGAAAAATTTGTACATGCCCTGCCTCCAAAACCTACACCAAAGGACTTTCAGCCCTGTGGAACATCACATTAAAAAAACAAAATCCACACTCGAGAAGTTCATCACTTCGGTCACATATACCATCTCCACTATAGAAGGCAAAAATTCTCGTTTACCACAAATCCAACACCATATAAAGAGTACCAGTTCTTAGTCCGTTTACATAAATCGTATCTTTCAGATGTTACAAGGAAGATCACATGACCAATAAATTATCTGATATAAATACACTAGTTGATTTGATGTGGATGACTTCTTTAATATTAATATCACTTTGAGGTTCATGAATATAATGAGAACACTGATGGGAAAAGATTCTGAGCTAATTCCCAAGTGTATCAAGTAAAGAAGCGGTTAGAAGCAACCTGAGTAACATTATGCTCATGATAACATTAGTACATCTCATTGAAAATTTAAAGTGGACAAAGAGGACCTGAGATTGGATCCCCTGGAAATACATGTTGAAGGGGGGTCATTGAAGTATTAGCTTCATCATAAAACCATGAGAGTAAGTGCAGCGATTATATTCTTGGAGAGTATATCTCTTAATTTATTTGTAATTCTCTAGAAGAGCAATAAACATAAGATCATATCACACTCAAAATAATGGTTATAAATTATGTATATACTTAAGCCATAGCCATGTCTCAATAGCTTAATCAAAGACGAAATGGTGACAGCAGTCCCCACCCTTTTTAGCAACCTCTGTTAATTTCTGTACCTAAACTATTGTCTCTACAAAATCAAATATTATTAACACAATTACAAGAATCCAAAAGATATGCTAATCTATTCAGAAATACCCCCAGTCCACTGGTGCAGTTCAGATTTCTTGTAGTGTTCAGTTCTTTCATTATGTTAAATATTCAACACAAAGCAGATATATCCACTAAGTAAAGAATGTGTAACCTAGAATTTTGAGATACAGAATAAAACCAATCTTTTAGGATTAGCTCAAAGATAATCGGTATGGTTTGTCATCCATCAACAATGTGTCCATGCGGGTCGTGTTATGTTCTTCCATCAAATGATACTTAGCATGATCTGAGTCCTAAGTCAGAGAAATCAAGATAAATAGCTTACTTGTTACCATGCCTACCCACCATAATGGCTCGTATAGATATGAATATCCTCCAACTCCTGCAGAAAAAGTTAAAGAAATTTAACATCTGGATTCTAAAGAGAAAATCTGAAATATTCCATCAAAAAGGAAATAACTAGAGGATAAAACGAAGAAGTTATCCCACGCAAGAAATTTCAGGAACACATGCATATACACCCCTTCAGTCTGAATATGAATATGGTGTTTCAAAAGCCTGGAGTTTTTCTTAGATGATAGGTGGAAAAGTGGAAGTTTTAGGTAATGGTACCACATCATTACTGAAGGTTATGGGATTTCTAGAAAGTAAATTACCCAAATTAGGAAACTTGTAATATGGGGACAATCCAACTAAAAAGTAGAAGTTGGGATAGAGGGCACTTGCCATAATGAGATTTAACAAGCAATGTGGAAAACATTCTAGATCGGAAAACATGTGTTATCAGTATAACAGTACATACTAAAAGTTTATCATAATAACATAATGACACACCTCTTCATTGCTTATCTAATTTCTACATCCAATTAAAGTGGAAACACATCACTAAAATATTAGTGCTGCCTAAACAGAAATTGGACTCATAACATTTAAGGCACTGAGTACACCATTTTAACATCAGTTTAAGTAAGAGTTTTCTGTACATTTCATTTCTACATTATTGACTGCAATTCTATAACTAAAAGCTCAACAAAGTACGCTACTCACTGATAGCTACTGCTAGCAATGTAAAGTACATGATTCTACATTATGTTCATCTTGCGAGAGCAAGTATCTTGGGTACTATTTCAATAGATTTTCAGTGCAAATTACAATAGTATTTCCAATTTATTTCCACCTAGTGAAGGCAAACCATGATAGGCCGTTGATGCTACTAGGAAAGCTAAACGCAAGGGATCTTGAAGAAATTATAGTTAACACATTCAAAATTAGACTATACTTTTGGAAATAATTCCATAACAAAAACAAATTTCATCTTAAACAGGTGATGGTTAACAGCCTCAACTAGACTATAACATGGAAATGAATAGGCTAAGATTTATCGGGTTACTGTACTAAAACCTTCCTTATTAGGCAACAAAGCGCCGTAGAAGATTAAATTAGTAAAGCATATCAACAAAGTTAACCACCTGCATTGACTACATATCATGATTTCAAGATGGAATTAAGTTGTTCTTGAGGAGCAAAGGTGAATTCCCAATTCATATTAATCATAAGTATTACCTAAACTTAAAAAAAAAAAAAAAAGACTATCCATAGCAAGCAGGCACTCAAGATCTCAACATAAAACACAATCCCAGCATCTGACAATAAATACTTACAATTTAATTCACTATACTACTTCATTTGTCAATTAAACAGCACATCAAACACCATAAGTTCCTCAGTTACTTAATTCCAAATTTCTAAAACTGAAGTAGTACAGAGCTAGCAAAAGAAGATCAAAACGTACCAGCCCTAACGCCAGAAGCACCAGCTTTCTTTAGCCCTTTTTTCTTAACAATAAAGCTGGCCCCTATAAAGAAGCTGGAAGACAAAGCTAAAACCAAACCCTTTATATTGTCAGATGACATCCCTTTGTATGAATCGGACGTCGTAGCAGCTGCGGCACCCATCTCAGACGCCGCCATATTTAAAATTAGACAATTAAGGGAAAAAGTCCTAACTTTCACAAACTCATTGCAGTGTACTATAACAGAGTAACAAAAACGTTCACTCCTCCACTAAAATTTTGAACTTCTGGCTGGTTCGTAGGGATCTTGAAGTAAAAAATGAAATGGGATTTTGTGATTTGTGTAAACGAAGATCTGTAATTTGTCGGCGGTAGAAGCGAAGTGAAATAAATAAAGAACACTGATGGAATGGTTGGCTGTCAGTTAAGAACAACAGCTGGGAAATTCACAAAAGAAAATGATAAAAGAGAGAAGGGATTTTGACACAGTAATTAGGGGCGAAAAAAACAAGTTTTTACCAAAAGGACTTCTGACTGGAGTTTGTTTAGTTTTTGATGGAAAAGAATCGACGCAAAACCTAATTTCAACCTAATTTCTAAATGCAGTACTAATCAGAGTATTTACCAAACAAATTTTGAATGAATTTCTAGTTTTCTGACATTTCTTTTTTTTCAATATGTTGGTATCTGGGGCTGGATTGCATTTTATGTTTCTATATATTTTTAATATTTTTCACAGGAGTTAGTTAAGATATCACTATTATTAACAAGTAAAAGTAGGAAAAAAATTCTTTTGAATTTAGGTTGTTGCTTTCAAAAATGATTTTTTAGTATAATTAAGTTAATGATTTCAATTAAAAATCTTATAAAATAAATTTTGCGACGAATTACTCCAAATGTCAATTTACTTTCAGATGTGATTTTAATTTTTTAAGTCATGTATTTTATTTTTAAATGCAATTTTTATGTCGTTGAATTAACACAATTTCTAATCATTATAATACTATAATATATGTTGCAACGAATCTTGCATATTGTAATTAAAGTATGATTTCTTTTCTATGCAATTAAAATAATAATTAGATGAAAATTAATATTGACCATGATATTATTTAACTTTTAATTAAATTTAATCTCAAACTCACAATCAATGTCCATAAACTCAATTTTTCAAGTCATAAAATTTATTTAGCAAAGTTGACTTAAAAGGTTAAATAAATTACAAAAACTCAATAGAACCATTATAGTGCTTTTTAATAAGAATTTTGTGATATATAAATCCAAATTTACATGACATCTATAGTGGGAAGAGTGCAGGATAAGTTAATTCCAGTTCATCAGTCACTACATATGACACACTAGACATAACCATAATGCACCAAATTAATCATGACATGTATATATAGCCAACATCTGTCCTTGATAATACTAAAAATAATATAGGAGGAAATGCTTGCTCCAGCGGTAAGGGTGGGGTTCGAATCCCATTTAAAATTTAGATGGAAGCATTTTCTTGGGTATGTTAAAGAATCATTTGTAGTGAAGACCCCTTTGTGCGTAGAATATACAATAGTATGGTGGGATCCCGAGACTTTGCGGAGGCACATCCTGCAATTTATATCATTCAGGGTTCTAGGACAAGGATTCTGAGGATCCATGATTAGTCTACCGTAAGCTTGAACACCTGAATTATAAAAAAAACAAATAAAAAAATAATAATAATATAGGAGTATAAAGTATACCGATCGATACTGCCCATTTTCATTAATATTAATATTAATAGGGTGTAAAGTGTAAACCAATGATATACTGAACAACGCCTGATGATTCTTTTAGCTCATTTGAATTGCTTTTTATTTTTAAGAGTATTTTTATGTTTTGAAAAATGAAAGATTTTTTACAAAGTTTGTTTTCACAAAAAACAAAATTAAAAATAAGGTGTGTACTTGATGTTTTATTAATAAGAAATGGTTCCTCCATGTTCTAGTCGAGATAGTTTCTAGGTTTTTTTTTTTTAATAACAAATATATATAAGTGTTTTTTCTTCTTCTCCATAACGTTTTTCAATAAAATTAAATCAAATGTTGCGTATATTAATTTACACTATTATTCCAAGTTAATAATTAATAATGAGGAACTCATTTAATTCATGGACTCAAACCCAAATCATTAATCTAACTTAAGTTTGACGCATATATTATTTGACTCCAAACCTATTAAAACTATATTAAACTATACTCCCTCCGTCTTTTTCTTATTTGTCGCTTTGGCAAAAAAAATTATTTACTTTTATTTGTAGATTTTAGGATTTCAATGTAAAGAAAATTACCCTTCTTGTTAATGTTTGTAATAAATATTAATTAATAATGTTATTATTTGATTAAAAGAGTCTTTTGAGATTTTTGCTTAAAAAAATGACTATTTATTGCATTTCTTTCGTTTGCAATCCTCCAAAAGGACAAATAAAAAAACAGAGGTAATATTATTATGAAAAAAGTTAGGTAACATTAAAATGCACTCAAACAGAGATATTGTACTTAAAAAATAAAAAATATATAAATCTCAAATTAGTAGTCCATACTCATACTATTAATTTTAACTATGATTTCAAACTAAAAGTCAATTTCTAAATGTCAGCCACAAACACAATGACACTTATCAATATTTAAAATACATGTAAATAATTATTCTTAAATGTATAAAAACAAGAAAGGTATATTTGCATTTATCAATATGCTTCAGTTAGATATTCATGTTGTGTAACATATTAAATTATTCAAGCATTATATTTTTATAAATTGAATTTTATTCGAGTTGAGCCTAATTAATTTTACATTCAGATCATAAATTAATCCAATCTAAAAATGATACTCGATTAAAATAACATCGAATTAAGTAATCAATTTCGGATATGACTCAATTGACAATACTAGTTATTTCAATTTGAAAAGGCTTCACTCTGACTTCTTTTAATATTACAAATTTACAAGAAACGATTCTACTAAAATACAAGGGTTTTTAGCACGTCATTCTCAATTTTTTTTTTAATTTTTGCACTTTCCCCCCATATATTTGAAAAAATATGACAATGTCTCTTTAGAAGTTGATAAGTAAGTGCACTTTGGTCAATATTTTGTTGGATTTCAGAGGATAGAAGTGTAATTTTGAGATTTAGTGCAATAATTTGAAATTTTTTGAGAGCTAAGTGCACAAATTTTTATTAATTTAAAGTAATGATTACTAACATTTCAGACACAATTACATAGAGTTCCTTACCTTAGTAATTACGGGACATTCTTACTTAGACCTGGTCTAGGAGATTTTCCTAGACCTTGTGGTTGAAAAATACTCCACATCATCATTGTGAGAGCACCACATCATCACAATTAATGATGTGGAGTATTTTTCAACCACAAGGTCTAGGAAAATCTCCTAAACTAGGTCTAAGTAAGAATTTTCCAGTAATTACACCTTATATTAATTTTAGACTTGTATTTTTTTTACTGTTATCGTTATATTCAAATTTATTTGATTTGGTTAAAAGATTTTTAATATAAAGATGATTTATTTGTAATACATAATAAAAAAAAGTAGAACTAATGAAAATTTCGTGAAAAGAACTTATAAATTTGAATCTTTGTACAATAGTATAACTAGACATGTTTTTATTTTTTGGATTACTTTTTTTTTTTTCAAATTGCAAATCACATTTGGATATTATAAAATTTTGTGCACTTAACTTCCCAAAAAATTATAATTATTGCACTAATCCCCTAAGTGACGCTTTTATTCTTTGAAATTTGCTGAAAAATGACCAGGGGATAAACTGCACTCATTTATCAACTTCAAGGGGCACATATAGGTTTTCTCAATTATAGGGAAAAGTGCAAAAATGAAAAATTATGGGGGTGATGTGCAAAAATCCAAAATAAAAAAGGGAGTGTTAAATATTTGTAGCCCAGCCCCCCAATCTAAGCCCAATAGAAAAATACATTTGTAATTAAGTAATACTTTAACAAATAAGAAATGAGCTTGTCAAAATGAGATCCCCAATTCTAAAATAAGATTCCATGATAGGTGACCTTTCTTGAGATATGTCAATCTGAGCCTTTAAATTTTAAAAAAGTAGATCTAGACCGTTAATATTTGTGCAACTGTACAAATAATCATGATAATTTTGCACATGTACAATAAAATGTTGTACAGTCACAATGACGATAATACCCTTATATAAAAGAAAAAAATATTAGCGTAAAACTAATTTTTCTTCAAAACAATCTCATGTTCCTCTCCACAATTTTTTTCTCCCAACCACCAGAATCCTTCAAAAGAGATCAATCACCCACTCTTATGCCAATCAATTGCATAATAAAATGGCCAGTTCTTTTTGTCTTCGGCAGATCTTACTCCGGCGCGGCGGCGCGTTTAATTTTAGCACAAAAACTCTCGGTTAGTCAATTTTCAGTATCAGTAGAGAGAGAGAGTTGAGAACTGATCGTGGGAACTATATGAATTAAAACTAAATACATTTGTTTATTAATAAGTGTAAACTTGTAATTTACATATTAAACTATTAAAAATAAAATAAAATTAAGTCACTTGTCATTTTCTGACAAGTTATCTCAAGGAAGGCTTGAATCAAAGTATCTCATATTAGAAATACCCAAATGAGATTTAAGTTTGCACAACGAATTCTCAAAAAAGAAATGGAATGAGTTCGCAATTACTACCACAAGAAAGCCGTCACCCTCCGAGAAATTCAAATTATGCTGCTCACAATCTTGTGGCTTGGACATTTGATTCCGGTTGGACGAATCCTTCTATTTGTATTCCTTTTAGTTTAATTCATATTAATTTTTGTTGCGATGGGGATGGGCTAACCTCTTTTAGTATTTGTAAAATTGTTCCTTTAATTTGTTGGTAATGAATTGTTAATTATAAAAAAAGAAAAGACAAATCAGAAAGTTAACCTCCACGTGTCACGTGCACTAAACAGCAAATATAAAATCTGACAATTGCAGTGAAAATATAACCTACACGCACATCTGCGGCGGCGTTTTATCTCTGTCTCTCTCACGCACACACACTACAACAACAGAGAGAGAGAGAGAGAGAGAGAAAAATGTCCGTGGTTTTCCTGCTGCCAGTTTCTCCTTTCCCACCGACGTCGTCTTCTTCGAGTAAATGCTTGTCTATGAAATTCACAGTTTCTTGTAGCTCGGTTGCTTCTCCAGTTACTGTGTTGAACGAGAATGTGGATAATCAGGCTTCTCAGAGGAATGAAGTTCGTCTTGGATTGCCGAGTAAAGGAAGAATGGCCACCGACACTCTTGATCTTCTCAAGGTAAAATTGCAATATATATATATATATATATATATAAGTCTGTGATTTGTTTTTATAGCTAAGTTTTACTAGATTCACTAATTATCTTTTGCCTTTTCCTTTAAAGGACTGTCAATTGACGGTGAGACAGGTTAATCCGCGTCAGTATGTTGCTGAAATTCCTCAGGTGATTAATTTATATATCTTTCTTTCTTTTTTGAACGACATTATTTGTTACTTGAAATGTTTATTCATTATTGGTATTATGTGAGTGAGATTTTCAAGTGATTGCATTCATACATTGTTACAGAAGTGTTTATTAGTGTTGTTGAATGATGGAAAACCATTTAATCACAGCTTATTTGAAAATATTAGACATTTTCTTGTTGCACCTTTTACCCTGTTATGATGCTTCTTCGAAATTTTGCCTGTTTCTGAGGAATATGTTGATAATTGAAGACTGTTGAAGATTGAACAGGTTTAAGGAACGGATATTATACTGTAACATGCTGTCCAAAATGGCATGATATGAGCTAAACATTGTGAGAATCTATATCGTGTTGCCAACTCACGTGTAGATCATCAATTACACTTTTTACGAATGGAGAAGTTTTCTACATTTGTTTACATTGTATGCTATACCATCTTTTTCACTCAGACCTTTAAGCAACTCTTGGAATGAGCAAGCATTAGTAGTATTTTTGCTTTTGTTTGGTCAATAAGAATGAAATTAAACCCTCTGCCTCAGTGATTGACATTCAAGATTAATATAGTTAATTTTATGGTATGGTCTAGTACAAGAGCTACCTTAAGCTGAAGTTTCACTAGCTGAAAATCTGTATTAGACCGGAATAGTGTCCATTAGAACCAGTTTTAGGATTTGCTTAAAATTTTTAGGAATGAGTTGCGTTATGGTGCTTTGGTTCTAAATAAGTCCTTTGACAGAGTGGAGGGGAAAAGAAAATTCCTGTTGCCTACTGAATATAGGGTAAGTCTTTTTTGAGTTGCCTGTTTAGCATTTGGTACATATATCAACTTACTGTATAATATTTCTTAATTGCTTTCACAAAGATTTACAGCAACCTATTGGAAAATACACTATTTTGGATGTCCGCGATGCTTTATTATAAATGATTTGTCTTATTTGGTGTGCAAATATTTTTCTGAGCATTTGCTTGATTTGTTTGAATTCTGTTTGACTATACTGCCCTTTATGTTGTTGCAGATTTCAAATTTAGAAGTTTGGTTTCAGCGGCCAAAAGACATAGTGAGGAAATTGGTATCTGGAGATTTAGACCTTGGCATTGTTGGTTTGGACACAGTTCAAGAATACGGACAGGTAACAATATAAGTTCCATAGTGGGTTAATTGTATTAAAAGTTGTGCTATGTATGATAAGCTTAATAGAAGTAGAAAATATTTTATTTGCAAACAAATTCTTTTGGTTGGATTATTCATGCTAATTTCTGATTATGAATGGTTTTTTTGGTGGTATTGAATGAGAGTTCGATTTACAAATTCACTCTTAAGAATGGGTTTTGTATGAAGTGCTTTCACGTTTTGCATGCTATTTGATGAAATGCACTTCAATTAACTTAACAAAACATTTAGGAGAATAGCTTCAAAGTGTTGAACTTTTACATCCCTGATGTGATTTCTGATTCTTCTTGCAGGGGGAAGAAGATCTCATTCTAGTCCATGACGCTCTTGACTATGGCGATTGTCGTTTATCTCTAGCAGTAAGTGAATCATTTATTCTTTCTCTTCTTCTTCTACAAATTGCAAATGATTTTTTTCTTCATTTTTTCTTGTGTCTTTTGAACTTTTGTGTTTTGAAAGTAAAATCATATTGTCTTCCTCAGATTCCCAAGTATGGCATATTTGAGAATATTAATTCTTTGAAAGAGCTTGCACAGATGCCACAGTGGACACCTGAGAGACCTCTAAGAGTTGCTACTGGTTTCTCATATGTATGAATTTTACAACCACTTTGTTTCCTGTTTTTTATTCTAGCAATCATAGTCTTTTTATAGAAATTAATTTATTTAATATGCATTTTTATTTGCAGTTAGGTCCTAAGTTTATGAATGAAAATGGACTGAAGCATGTCACCTTTTCAACTGCTGATGGAGCTCTAGAGGCAGCTCCAGCTGTAAGTTTCAAACTCTTCCGGATATGCTGTATCTTTTTAGGGATGTGTTATTCGTATTGTGAAGTTATATCTCTGGCATTTTCTCTTTTCAGGCTGCTTCTCCATTTTTATTAGTTACCTTATTTTTTTCTGTTTTAAATATATATTGTTTTCCTTCCTCTCCAGTTCTATTGGTGTAATAACAAATTTTGACGGCGAGGCAAGCACTTTGAGAAGGATGAAGTGTAATTTGAATAATATAAACAATATTTATGTAAAGAATAACAAACAATAATTTAGTAAATTTGCAGTTATTAAATAAGATGGCAGTCTAACTAACCTCGCATTATATTTAGCATGTCCTACATGATATTCATTAAATTATTGGAAGTAAACATCAAGCGCTTTCTTAAAGTTCACAAGCCACTGCACTTATATATTCATGTGATGTTTGTTGATTTTATTTTGTCGTAACGACCCAACTTTGTAGATTGATGCTCCTTGTCACATTTTAATAAGTCATCAATTCATCACTAAATACTATGATTAAAGCTCTTTTTTCTGTTAAAAATATGATTATGATTTGATGTGTCGATGCTATATGATATTGCTGCAATTAATGTTCTCTGAAGCCGGCTATAATGCTTAGTGAACTAAATTTGTAGTGGTCACGTTTTCGAGAGAGAGAGAAATGTTAATTGCTTCTTTTCTCCTTATAGATGGGGATAGCTGATGCTATTGTGGACCTCGTGAGTAGTGGAACCACATTGAGAGAGAACAATTTGAAAGAAATAGAAGGTGGAGTTATCTTAGAGAGTCAGGTAACTGCTTCGTTTTGCTGATGAAATCTTGAAGCTTGAAAATAGAATCTGATTTGTGGAGCAGATTGATCCATTCATTCATAGTTATTGTTTCCCGAAACTTCTGCGACACTAATTTATCATTTCAGGCTATTCTTGTTGCTAGCAGAAGGTCATTGATCCAACGAAAAGGTGTGCTAGATATAACTCACGAAATGATTGAAAGATTAGAGGCACATTTAAGGGCTAGCGATCAGTTTACGGTAAGAAACGTGTGTTTATTTCTTGCACATGTCTCTTGCGCTTCGGTTGCTCACAGTCTCATGACAGGTAACCGCTAACATGAGGGGTAGCAGCGCAGAGGAAGTTGCTGAGCTAGTACTAAGCCAAACGTCTTTGTCTGGGTTGCAGGTCAGATCCTTTTGGGGCTATGCAAAGATATAGTTTTAAGTACCGTGTCCTTTATTAATCCAACACCTTCTTAATTGATAACATTATTAACTGAAGGGACCCACTGTGAGCCCAGTTTTTGGCAAGCGCGACTGTAAGGTGACAGCAGATTATTATGCTATAGTCATTTGTGTTCCAAAGAAAGCACTGTACAAGTCGGTTCAGCAGCTTAGAGCGGTGAGAATTTATTCTTAAATATTACACAAGGACATATATTCATGCATGTATCAGTTGGTAGGCGGTAGCTATGATTTTGTATAAGACATTTATAAACCTCAATAAAACAAGTCGGGATTTTTCTGATAGGCTAACCATTTTTTTCCCTTTTTGATAATAATTCTCACATCTTGCATGTGTATATGTTCCTATATTTATGCATGTATACCAACGGGTGTTTGGTCTAATACAAGTAAATAATCCTCATAATGTGTCGAACTCAGGTTTGACTCCACTGGGAGAGGTGCCCATGTAATATGCTTACAATGTCTCGAAATGCATAAAGTCATGTCTAAGACCTGGATACCCTTGTGAAACCATGTATCATTTAGACGCTGTTTGTTTCTTGAATTTCTGGGAGTAAATTGAGAATGAACAACAAATGGAGCCCAATGTTACGTCATTCAAACGACATTTTGCTCAGCTTTTTAAGCACTGAAATGGTAGAATAAAATATAACCTTACTGCTTTAGCCAACAAATCTCTCACTCCATCTCTATATATCTTCCTCGCGGGGCTATATATCCATTGCTTTGTTAAATTTTCAGCTAATATATTGTCTGGTTCAGATTGGAGGAAGTGGAGTTCTGATTTCTCCACTGACTTACATCTTTGACGAGGAAACTCCGAGATGGCGGCAGCTTCTTTCGAATTTGGGGCTTTAATCACATCTATTTTTTGGATTTTCACGAAGTGAAGAGTTGACACAAGCTCGGAAATTTTGAAATTCTGCAATTGTCTTGGCATTTTTGTTTCTTGCGGAATTCAATATTAGATTTAGATTCTTGGACTAAGTTTGTATTATCTTCTTGACAAATTCTGGTGTATGTATCACTAAAATTGCTTACAATATACACAATGTAGATCAGTTGTCGCGTATGAATTTTTGGTCAATTTATGTGGGGGCGTACTAATATTCTCTGTTGTTAGCTGAAATTTAATTCTTTATATTTTCTGTTTGTGATGATGGTGGTTGACTGGTTGTTTGCAAAAACTTATGCAAAAGTAGACGTTGGTTGGTGATTGTGAGTAAAATTGGTGATAATCATTTTTTAACAAAAGTTGAGGTGGTTTGCATAAATTCTGAAAAGGTAACTTAAAGTAGTTTACGGGTGCTTGCAAATGCAATGTTGAGCTTATTAACTAGTTAACTTACTACAAATGCAAATCTCAGTAAAAATATAAATATATTATAATTGTTATTATTTTAACTAATTAATCAATTTAAATGGGTTGCATGTTTTCCATTTTAACACCATTTATTGTATTTAATTGTTAAATAATTAGTTTAATTAAATTAGTAAAAACAATGGTTTGTTTAATAAGTATAAAATGTAATTTTTTAATTAAATAATAACCAAGCTTGTGGCACAATTATAATTTCATAAATAATTAGCATATAATTATAGAATTGCCATCAAATTGGAAGAGTACATTTTGAGATGCTTGTAAATTATCACCTCATTTTAAGTTAAATAGAAACAAAAACGGGTGTTGCAAACACTTGAAAACAACTTCTGAAATAAGCTCAGAAGCTGTTACAAACACCCACTAAAGTACTTTATTTGAGTAGGTCTATACAACTTCTGTTCGTTATTTAAACTAGAGTAAATAGCATTTTTGTTCATGTTTATGGACAATTTTTTGCATATTCATCCATTTTAATTTTTTTTTAGCATATTTATTCTTATTATCAATGTAGTGTAACATATTCGTTCCTCTTAAATTTTTCATAGCAGATGCGTCCCTTTTATCAATGTAATGTAACACAATTGTCCATTTATCCAAAATATATCATTTGATATCAACATACATCCTAAAATGGACGAAAATTGATGTATTTAGATGGACGAATATGTTACATTACATTGATAATGGATTTAAGATGGACGAATATGTTACTTTACATTAATAAGGGGACGTATCTGTTAAGAAAAATTTAAGAGGGACGAATGTGTTATACTACATTGATAAGATGGACAAATCTACTACGAAAAAATTAAGAGAGATAAATATGCAAAAAATTACCCATGAGGACCAAAAGTGCTATTCAAGATACTCCCTCTGTCCCAAATTATCTGTCCTTTTAGAGAAAAAAATTTGTCCCAAATTATCTGTCACTTTAGGATTTCGATACACATTAATTACATATTTTAGGTACTTTTAGAGAAAAAGTAAGAGAGAGAGTGCAAAACTTGAATAACGTGTAAATAGCTAATGGTGGGATAAATAAAGAATAAGAATATTTGAGGTATATAATTTATTTTTTCCATAAAAGTGAGGCTATGTAGTAGGTATCTTAATATGTGTGAAAACATATAAAATGACACTTAATTTGGGACAGAGAGAGTATAATATAAGACTCCATCCGTTTCATATTAATTGACGCATTTGTTATTTTCACACATATTAAGAAATCTTATCATTACATACTTTTTGATGGTAAAATATCTCAAATACTCTTTATAATGAAGACTACTTTTTAATTTTTTTTATTAGTGAGTGATGATCATGAGATTTTTCAACTTAAAAAATGTGATAAAGGGACAAAATTGAAAAAAAAATACTTTAAAATTTAAATATGCCAATTAATTTGAAACAATTTTTTTTAACAAATATGCCAATTAATATTATAATACGTAAAACATTTATTTATTCACAAATGCGCTTTCATCATCCCCCTAAAACCCACCCATAAAACCCTAGACTGTTAACTCAATTTGCTTGCCTCCTCTGCTTCTTTTCTCAGTCCACTGCATCAAACCACACGCAGTACGAGAATGAAGGCGCCGAAGAGAAACGGCTCCGAAAAGCCTAAGAATGAAAATTTGAAGAAAAGCCTCAACAAATTGAAAGCAAAAACTATTGAAGAAACTGTGAAGCGAATTGAAGACGCAGAAGAAACAGTAGCTGGAAGTTCTGAAGATTCTCCCTTTTACCCGAGTTCGGAAGAAAATGATGACGATGAGGTACTGTTGAACCCTATTTAATTTTCTGTTGCTAATTGATACTCTGTTTTTACCATCAAATTATTTTTAAGTGAGGTTTTGCTTCAACAGTTTTACTAGTATTTTAGGTCTGCTTGAAATTCAACTGTTAACATGACAGTATTACTTCGATGAATACTTGTTCCTGTAAAATAATCTACTATGAACTTTTTGAAGCGAAAGTTATTAGAAGTTTCGATAATGTGCTGCTGAATTTCAGCATTTAGTTTGTCAGCATGTTGCAGTGGTGTAATTTGAAAATGTGAAATCTTAATATCAATTGGAAATCATCAAAGTGAGTTGATTTCTTTTGTGGTTGTGTTTTCTGTAGAGTCTATCCGAGGATGATGGCTCGATAAGTGAATCTGGATCTCAAGAAAGTGATCTCTCAGAGGATGAGGTACATGTCAGTTTTGATTTGGATTTCTTTTTTCCAATGCAGAGATACCTCATCATTTCTTTGGCTTGCAATCCTAAAATTAGCACCTGAATTTTGAATCTATGAAACGACCGAGTCATAATTCTTATTAGTTCAGACGTGAACATATGTTTGATGCATATGCAGATGAACATTTTGATTCCCTGGTTGTACTTGCTTACAGAACTTTATTCCAATAACATTTTGATGGGACACTTGTTTCACTATTCCTATTGGAAGAAACCTCATTCCTTGCAAATATTAACTGCTTGTTCACACAAACTCAAATTTATACATATATTTATTCTATCACGCATGATTATACCATATGTGAATTTTGTTTGATCTTTTATATCATGTGTCAGTTTATTTTAGATAGTTCTATTGAATCTTATTTCTCAAGTTAATACTGGAAAATGGTAATGACTTGTGACTTGGCCTGCCGATAAGATTTTAGGGATTTGTTGGCTTACACCCTCTGGGCTGGTCAAGAGGATAATGAAACCTAAACTGCGGAGTACGGAGATTTACTGTAAATTCTTCTTATCTCGTACCTTGAGAATACATTTATGAATGAAGACCTACGTCAAACAGCTGCTGTCCCTTGGCCTTTTTCCCCCCCTTCCAAAATCCAAATGTCTTCATGAATGATCTCATTTTATATCCTAAACTTCCTCCATTTCTTTATTAATTTGGTTATTCTTTACTTTTCTTTCCTTCTCTTCTGCTCTTCTTTGTAAAACTAAATAAGCTAACCCAAAGAACTACTGCTGTCCCATCTTGTATGTTCCGAGTATCTCTTCTGTAAGTCTCTACGTTTAGATATCTTTTTGCTTCCTTGTTGAGTCTTAAATGTGAAATTCTAAATTTTGCTAAGAGTCAACTTTATAACCCATAACTTTGAGATACGAGAAATATTCAGGTTTAATATGACATCCCATCGAGGACAGCCATACTTATCTAATTTTTATCTTTCTCAATTTGGATCCCATGATGACTTCTGTAAATCAAATATTTTATCTAATGGCCATCTTGTATTCAACGAATATGCTGGGTGTTTTGTGATATAGTTTTATTGGAATTGTTTCTACAGTTTTTCTTGTATATATTGTTCTGAATAACTTGCCTACCTGTTGGTTATATCGTGAACAAAATATACACTTGTGTATATGCCTATGAGTACACTATGTCTGCACAGCAGTATTTGCTATTTGCCGTACTTAGTTATTAACCATTCAATTTTTTTTTGTGTGGCAGGATTCTGTTCACTCAAGTGATGATGATGAGTCCAGTGGTGATGATGATAATCCTAGTGGTGGTAATGATGATCATGGAAGTGGAGACAATGTTAGTGAAGATGAAGGTAACGACAATCGTCATGCCGAAGACAACCTTGGTGAAAGTGACGATCCCCGCGAAGTAGTTGAGGAGAGTGATTCATCTGAAGACGAGGTCTGTTTCTCATCTTTTTAGGTTACTCTAATTCTTATTATCTCTGAATTTCAAATATCGGATGAGAAAATATAGGATATTTATCCACCTTTTCGCCTATAGCTAGGAAACGAGAAGTGAAATTCTGTGCTTTTATGAGGATACTAGTATTAGCTTGGATTTACCTATTATACATGGACTGGCATATTTCTGTCTCATAAAACTGATTTAGCTGCAGCTTCTTGTATTAGTCGGGTTTTTGCTGTTTACTTAAGTATGTGAGTACTGGGTATGTAAAGTGAGGGAAAATTGCTGTTTACTCAAAACTGCTCCTCTTTAGTTGTTTAAATTACTTTGTTTTTCCTTTATGGGGGGCAAAATCAGGTTATGCCTCGTAATACCATTGGAGATGTTCCATTAGAATGGTACAAAGACGAGGAACACATTGGATATGATCGAGCTGGGAAGAAAATCAAGAAAAAGGAGAGACAGAGTAAGCTGGATTCCTTTCTTGCAAGTGTTGATGACTCAAAGAATTGGTAAACATATAATGTTAATTCTTTGTTGCATTCAAGTTCATATATGTATTCTTCCCATAAAGCTTTCTTGACAATGAATTCATATTTGTTTCTTTTTGTTTAGGCGTAAAATATATGATGAGTATAATGATGAGGAAGTGGAATTAACGAAAGAAGAGACTAAAATAATCCGCAGATTATTGAAAGGAAAAGCACCACATGCTGATTTCGACCCATATGCTGTGTGTATTATCCTCATATTATTCTTCATTTTTCATCTTTCAATTATTTCTGAATTTCTGAATCTCATTTTCACAATTTATGCATCCTCTTTCTTTGTTTCTTATTGTGTTTCTCTTGCATGCAGCCTTATGTTGATTGGTTTGCTTGGGATGGTGCTAAGCATCCACTTTCTAATGCGCCAGAACCAAAGAGGCGTTTCATTCCTTCAAAGTGGGAGAGTAAAACGGTAAATGTCTTTTGCATCTGTTGCATATTAAAATAATTATATGATGAAGCTAAAGTATGTCCTTTTCAATGAAAGGGTATAAGTTCTAGAAATGAGATGTTGGGAATCTAGCTGTTTGATGGAAGTCTGCAGTCCAATCTCTTTTAATATCTTCATAAAACTTTATTTGACCTCATAGATGATAAAACTGTCAAAATTGACATCTTATAAGCTCTTTGCTCTTATTTATTCTGAACATTTACTAGACATTTGAAATAAACTTAGTTGAAACGGCTATGTTGGTTTCCTTAACGTTGTGCATCATGATGTTTTCATATCTGTCAATCTATCTTATCTGTCGAACTTTCGGATTAGTTAGTATGACAAAATTCATCACATGATGGGAATATGATGCGTTTGTCCCAATACTCGTACATTATTTATTAATGTGTTTTTATACATATTATATGCAAACATAAATGATATAACTACGAATTTAAGGAGGTTAACCAGTTGCTTATACTCCTATCCAATTCACATTGAGTTGCTGGGACTTCAAATTTCTTTGTTCATGCAGACGTCATTTGCTCTCCGTGACCTTTTATCTTGACTTCTCTGACCATGCTTTAATAGCCTAAATGATGGAACTTTACTTTTGATACTTCCTTGTTTCTATATGTTTTTTTAACATACAGGTTCTTCGGTATGTCCGAGCCATTAGGAAGGGACTGATTAAATTTGATGACAAACCCAAGGAAGAGCCTAAATTTTATGCCTTGTGGGATGACTCAACCTCTGCAGAAAGGCAGGGATTGGCATATATTCCTGCCCCAAAACCTAAATTGCCAGGTATGCTTTTGTATACTCACCATATGAAATATATTCTCAACGTTACCCGTGGATTGGACTAGCTAAATCTAATACTCTTAAATCCTAAATATTCAAAACTGTTTCTGATTCTAATACAATGTACTATTCCAGGCCATGAGGAATCTTATAATCCTTCTCCAGAATATATCCCAACACAAGAAGAAATAAATTCATACCAGCTCATGTTTGAGGAAGACCAACCTAAATTCATTCCAAAACAGTAACTGTCCATCTCTTTGATTGTTTCAGCTGATTTCCTTTTACTTATACTTGTTACTTTGTGATAAAAAAAACTAAAATTATTTTCTCGTGTGAAGGTTTAATTCCTTAAGAAGTGTCCCCTCATATGACAAAGCTGTTCAGGAAACTTTTGATCGTTGTTTGGATCTCTATTTATGCCCAAGGGTTCGGAAGAAACGTGTACGTATACTGAAGAATGTTTTTTATTCTTGAATCTTCAGATAGAATTTGCATATGGTCTCAAGTTTATTTTTGAAGAGAAAATCTATAATTTATAGTACGATACTATGTGGTTGTTATTCCAGATTAACATTGATCCCGAGTCCTTGAAACCAAAGCTACCAAGCCGTAAAGATCTAAAGCCTTATCCAACAACATGTTATCTCGAGTACAAAGGCCATACTGGTCCTATTATGTCCATTTCTACAGATCCCACAGGGCAATGGATTGCTTCTGGTTTGGCCTCATTTCTATGTTAAGTTCTAGGAAATGCAACTATTAGAACTTGCTCTAACCGAATATTGTTTGTTAAGGTTCTACGGATGGAACTGTTCGAATTTGGGAAGTTGAAACTGGAAGGTGTCTTCGGGTCTGGGATATAGGTGAAACTATAGCTGAAGTTGCATGGAATCCTCTACCCGAGCTTCCTATATTAGCATTGGCAGCGTAAGACAAATGCTTATTTTTTACTCTTGTGGAAAATGGGAGCTGGTGTGTATCAATAAGTTCAATGAGAATTTTGCAGGGGAGAAGATGTGTTTATTCTGAACACTAAGGTTGGAAGTGGTGAACAAGAAGAAAAGATTGACGAGCTTCTCAATGTTGACCACCAAGTTGCAACAGTTGAGTCTGGTAAGTATGAATTGGAATAAAATTGCCCTTTATCTAACTTTTTTTTTTGCCATTGACCAATATGTGTTTCTTCAGATACGAGTGCATCTGTTGTTAGCTGGGGTCATTATGATAAGCATGGGGGAATCAGGTTGAAGCACTTTAAGGTATTTTTAAGTTTTGTAGTGCAATGAATTTGGAGCAATTATGCTTTCTGAAATACCTCGTTGAATTTAAGGAATTAATATTATTGGATTGCAGAAAGTAACTAAAGTGGAATGGCATCGCAAAGGAGACTATCTTTCGACACTTATGCCATCTGATATCCTTTTTTCCATCTATGAAATTCATTAATTGGTTTTCAAATTTAAAATTCTTGTGATGAATACCCTTAATTATCAATTGTAGGGAACGGTGTAGTGTAGTGGAAGCATTATGCTTTCTATATAAGTTTTTTGCATGTCGTATTACGTAATAAAATTGTACTTAACTGTGTGTTGTCAGTGGGTTTGATGCAAATCAATGGTGTAATAGTGAGTATATTGTTTGGGTTGTACATTGTAATTCCTTAACTTATACATACGTGAATCAAGATCAGTATTAATTCACCAACTTTCCAAAAGACTTACCCAACGAGTTCCATTCAAGACTAAAGGAATTCCTGTTTCAATTGCATTCCATCCTACCCGTTCCGTTTTCTTTACTGCAACAAAGAAGGTTGTTCGTGTTTATGATCTGTTAAAGCAAAAGCTTATTAAGAAGCTTGATGCTGGAGTCCGTGAAATCTCTTCCATTGCTATTCACCCTGGCGGTACGTTCTACAGTTCCTGCCCCCCACCTACCGAAAACACGTGTGTGCACACTCGGGCACGCAAACCGTTTTTGATGGACCTTGCAGGATTAATTTTGGAGTCAATTCAATCATATATTTGTCCCACTGCATGCAGGTGATAACGCCATTGTAGGTAGCACAGACGGAAAACTGTGTTGGTTTGACATGGACCTTTCAACTCGGCCTTACAAAGTTCTCAGGTATGTCGTTTGTCTTAATCAGTATTGTAGTAAGTTCTCTTAAGAATATTTGATGGTTGGTTTGCAACTGCTGGAGAAGGCTGAAGCTTATCCAACTGATATGAATTTTTTTTAGTAAAATTAATTATTGACACGATTATGAATGAGTTGAGATGTAGGAAGGGGGATAGAAAAGCACAAGTCCTTAAGATGCAATGAAAATTTGTTTCTTGTCAACAATCGATGCTGCTTATAATAGATAACATTGTTTTGCTGTATGATTACATCAATTGCGCTGTGTGCTTGTACGTATTTTAATTTGTGCTGATATTCTAGTAGAAGCTCACGTAACCCTGAGAAAGGTAATATAATAAGCTACGAACCACGATTAAGTTGTGTTCTATGAATTGTTGTGGTTCTTCTATAACTCTGCTTATTCAAATGATCAGGTGTCATCCAAAGGACATTACCAGGGTAGCCTACCATCGCTCATACCCTTTATTTGCCTCGTGTTCTGATGACTGCACGTCATATGTCTTTCATGGTATGGTTTATTCGGATATGAATCAGAACCCATTGATCGTTCCCCTTGAGATCCTTCGAGGGCATGCCACTGCTGGAGGACGAGGTAACTGTTTATGCTCTTTTCATTTCTATGTCTTGGAAGTCGGTCTGGATCGAGAACTTTATTTGGTCTTACTTCTTTCCCTGAATATACGTAGCACTTGAGTGGATCTTGATTTGTCAAATGAGACGAATACTTTCTGTAGAAGTCACTTAATTTTTAACATTCATTTGATTTGGTGATGGTGATCTTGCAGGAGTTTTGGACTGCAAGTTTCATCCAAGGCAACCTTGGTTGTTTACTGCAGGTGCTGATTCATTGATTAAGCTCTATTGTCATTAAATGCTTCATACTTGTATTAAGGACAACACGTTGCTGCCAATTCGTCTATATACGATGGGTGCAACACTAGACTTTTTCGTCTTCACCAAGCACTCTTTCATGCGTAGTGCGTGTATGTGGTTCTAGTCCCCTTTCTTTATGAATGGCATCACAAAATCAATATTGTGGAAAATTTTGTAATTTTATCGGTTTTGATTTACTCTATGTATCCCGAGGCAACATTATTTTTTCTTCATATTTGTTTTTTCCTTAATTATTAGTAGAAATACTAACCAATTGATTAACATATACCGATTTCTTTAGTTGGTTTATATTTCGGGTTATTATCCCTGTTTGCGCCTTTAGTTGTATAGCTCACGTCTTAGGCAACGTAATCGATTTTACATCATGTGTGAATTAGTTAGTTTGATTTTCGGTCTAAAATGTTTTGAAGCATAAAAACAATTTAATTGGAGAATTTAGTCTGAGGCACTCGATAAAATGTGGTATTAATTTAAAATAAACTTTCAACCAAATCATTTTCGTAGATCAGTTTCATTGTTTTCTGATCCTTAGAAAAAATGTCTACTCTTTATATAAAATACGGGGATGATAATTTCAAGAAGCAGTTCCTATTTAGGAGATTGGCACAGATTTTTTTTTTACATTCTTTAGATCTCTTGCTTTGATTTCAAATATGCATTCAATTTTAAGCATTATTATCCACATGTAATTAATTTAGTGAAAGAGATTAATTGCTTCAAGATAGCGAATCTAAGTTTAAATTCCTATTGGGAGACTCACTTTGTGTTTAAAAGGGAATAAATATTTGTGTCCAAAAGGGAATAAACATAGGAAACAAAAAAGAAGTTTTAAGCTTTATTTTGATGATCGAGTCTTGCCTTGATTTGCTATTTTTTCTGATTCGGATACGCAGCTTGGTAACTTGGTTTTGGTCATCGTAATAAAGTTATTCTGTTGTGAATGAGTTTTCCGATTATTTATTATTAGATAGTTGTTGTACTCTACGTGATTCTAGTGAAGTTAAAGATCGAATCTTGTCGCCTCTCATCGACCTTTTGACATGATTCCGTTTATAATTATGAAATCAGGCGAGTGTAATGTCTTCTGATAATCTCTAAGAAATTATAATTAGAAGACACAATATAATGAAGAATGATAGAACTAATTTTTTGCTCACATTATCAAACAAGATGTGCACCTTTCCTAATGTAATATGTTATGATAAATAAATTCAGCACTGGTGTAGTCAAAATTATAGTAATGTATAAAACAGACATGAAAACTTCCTTCTCGTGAAAACAAACAATGGAAACGGTCACACATATTCCAATTTAAGAAAAAAATTGGTCTTGTAGGCTGGATTTATTTGAAATAAAAATTTATTGGAATTCAGAATAGACGACTGTGAATCTGTTATACCCATGCTGAGGAAAGGTCCAAATGAGGTCTAAACTTGTAAATCGATTTACAAGATGAATGGGATATTCCAATATTGTAAGCCAACAGTGACGAGATATATGTACATAGCAGGAGGAAACGAAGTGGATACATCAAATCCAAGTTGAATACACACACCTCTTCATCTTTTGAGGCTTCAAAATTATACAACAAAGCTCGATATCACATTAAAAAAGTTTGAATATCACTTACTGCACAAAGTCTAATAAGACTGCATCCCAAGTCCCAACTTATAGTTTTGGGCTCATACTCAGCACCAAGATCTCTTTATATAAATTTTTCTAAGATAAAAGTTGAACGGCAGCAATGGCTGGAATTTTTTCTCGAAGTTTCTGAGTGAGAGCTACCCTTACAGTCATAACACCAGCTGCAGGACCCGTTATGCGTACTTTAACTATTGGCTCTTCAATGGATACTAGCTCTAAATCTCCACCAGCTGCCCCAGTAAGGTAAGGTCTTATTTCTTCGAGTACCTACAACAGTTGAAGTTCTCAGGTAGGAATCTTGGTTCATAATCAACAGAATATGACCAGAAATTTCATAAAATTAATTAGCACCAATGTTATCATTAAAGCCATTGCCCATCAATGTTGATATATCAATGTGAAACCAATTATCTTAAGAGTCAAAGAGTCCAGGTTGCATAAAAAGATATTCTGGAAAGTTTGGCATCATCCTGGTAATCAAGTGAATTAGGAAAACAGAATAGCTATGTACTGGAATGAACGTCTATGCACACCCCAGTGACGCAAGCAAGAATCAATGCAATTAAATTGCAACTAACCTAGATTCACTCTTCTTCTGTTATAAGATGTAGATTCCCACCTTTCAAATTAGCTAAATTTAAACCAGATATAGTATCAAATCCCCTTCTAGGAAGTGCCAATAGAAGTTAGAGGACTAAGAAACTACGACACAGTTACCAAATGAGATTTCCAATGACATATACTAATGTTGTGAATTTAAGGCATTATAAAGGAAGAAGAGTGAACCCAGTTGAAAAACAATAATTTACCTTCTCTATATTTTCTTCATTTAGCTCAAGGCCAGTTTCTTCATCTGGTATTGACTCAACGGAAACAACTTCAGGAATCTTTTCCATTAGACGTCGCTCAATTCCCAGTTTCATCGTCGTTACAGAACTAGGACAGGAGCCACAAGCTCCTTGTAATTTCAATTTCACAATATTTCCGTCAATTTCGTGCAAAGCAACATTACCCCCATCAGCTATGAGATAAGGTCTAACTTCATCCAACACGCTCTCAACATTTTCTGCTGTGAGTGGCAATTCCAGAGCTGAATCAGGGGTAGCAACTGCTTTTATACCTGCAGAAATGATGCAGAATGTACACTCTAATCAACCTGACAGTGATGATAATTTGGTTTACTGAATTTAAAACCTAGGCATGCATTATTCAGATAGACAGCTATGCATTTCCAAAATACAGAATCCTACTGAAGATCCATCAATGAAATTCAATCCACACTTGCAGTTGTTAGGAAAACAATGACAACCTGCATAGTAAACTTATCTTTGCAGAAATAGTATTGAATTGAAAAACAAACAGGACTTCCAAATTCTAACATAGTCTAGAAATAGCATTAGAATTCCAACCCAGCCTACTTTTTTTCCCCCCGAGGTTTAATACCTTTCGAGGCATATCAAACAAAAATTATAAAAATAAAGAGGAGAAGCAAACACTGACCTGAATTTCGCGAACCCCTGTTGAGACCAAGCTCAAGATGAAGAGATGAGGGCCGGCGTACCTGATTGACCCTCCTGGAAATCGAAATTCGATTACTTAACCACCCCGGAGCCTGAGGAAATCAAATTAATTTTCAAAATTAAGCCTGCTAATAGAAAAGAAGAAGATAAAAATAAAGATAATGGGAGGTTAATAAACCGTGGTGAGAGGAGGGCGGCGGAAAAGAGCGGCGGCGGAGGAAGAGGAAGGCTCTAGGGTTTGATGATTGTAAGAATATAGGGTATGGTTCATCGCCATAGCCGCCGTGTAAGTCGTATGAATATCTCGATCGGCTACTTATTATTATTATTATTATTATTTGATGCGGGAGGGAGGGAGGAATATTTCTGGTTCGTTATTTTGTGTTTCAGCTACATTATAGATATATATTAATATATTATACTAGTAGTTAGTATGTATATAGAGTAAATCGCTCTTTTGGTCCCCTTATGAATTAATTATTATATTTTTGTTCCTTTTAAATTTTTTATAGCAGATTGATCCCTCTTATCAATATAGTGTATCATATTTGTTCCTCTTAAATTTTTTGTAGCAAATTCATTCCTTTTATTAATGTAGTATGACATATTAGTCTCTCTTAAATACAAAATACATCACTGAACTCAAAATATATTCTAAAGTGGACGAAAATTAATGTATTTTGTATTTAAGAGGGACTAATGTGTAACACTACATTGATAAGAGGGACGAATTTGTTACAAAAAATTTAAAAGGGAAGAATTGTTATAAGAGGGATGAATGTAATACATTACATTGATCAGAGGGGACCAATCTACTACAAAAAATATAATAAAAACGAAAATGTAAAATTTTACCCATAAAGAGGATAAAAAATGCTATTCACTATATATGCCTGGCTTGTTCTTGTCTGTTTTGGTAACATAGTCCGTGACTATCTCATGTTTGATTCTTAGTAGTATCAAATATCTTACAAATTTCATCATTTTTTTAGTGTTTGAGAGATGCCAAACAAATATGTTATATTTTCTAAAATAAAATTTTCACCTCTTAAAAGTCAAACAAATAATAATTTTTTTATCTCTAAACTAAAAATCTGTACAAACTCTACTATGATTTGACATAAAATAACACAGCTCTTATTCAATTTTTCTCACATAATAAATATGATTTGACATACAGTCTTACGGATCTTACACATACAACCTAGCTATTTCAAAAAAATCCTACATCTATTTTATTTCTTAAGCAGCTCTCTCAAAATCCAAACAAACAACATTACGCAAATCAAAATTATTTCACAAATTTCCACTACTACCCCAAAATTACTTTCTCAAACACCAAACAAACATGCCCTAAGATTTCGACAAAAGCATGTCTTTGCTTATTTTGAGAAATTAAACATTACATTTTTATTTTTATTTTTTATCTGTTATATCAATTTTTTGTTTTTTTTTTTTTGTTTTTTTGAAGTGACTGTTATATCAATTACTTACTTAGATAGCATTCACAGGCAGCTACTGTAACTCTTTTCAGTTTGGCTCCACACACAGAATCAGATCCATCAAATCAATCAACAATGGCGAAGAGAAGTTCCTCTTCTTCTCTACTCTCTCTCTTCCTCCCCAGAAGAGACCTAATCGCCGTCATATCTCTCCTATCCCTCCTCCTCCACCACCTCTCTGCTTCCGCAGCCTCCCCCGCCAATCACCACTTCGAGGGCTTCGACGCCGATGAAGATGACGATTTTCCCCTCCGAGACGGAGACTCAGACGTCGTCGCCCCCCCTCTACGCTCCTCTCCTCCATCCATCTCCCTCTCCCAATCCCCGCCATCCGATCACAACAACCCTACTCCCGATCCCGATCCCAATCCAAAGTCCCCTCCTTCCACTACGTCGTCGTTTGATGATCATTACTGGGATGAAGACGAGTTCGAGGGTATTCCCCAAAATGTAAATCCACCAATCCCGGATGATCAAGTAGATACTGAATCTAAATCCACTGTGTCGTCTGAAACGGAATCTGATAATTCGCAATCTTTGGATGTGAAGGCTCCGATGAAGATTGCTTCTTATGCGGTTGAGATAGTGTGCGTTTCGTTTTTGATTGCGTTTGCAATTAATTATTTCACTGGGAAAAGAGAGAACGAGAATCTGGCTTTGGCTTGGGCGACTAAATTTGCCACGAAAGACTCCATTTTCGACAAGAATTTTAGCTTGTTGGGAGTGGGGGAAACGGAGGACTCGCCCCTATTGTTGCAGGAAGGTCACAATGTGTACAAGTTTTATGCTAGTGGGAGGAGGTTTTGCTCGGGATTATTAGCTACTATGGAGCTCAAGAGTAGGCATGATTTGATATCGCGAGTGTACAATATGGTTGTGCCCTGTAAGGATGAGATCACATTCGAGGTTTATATGAATGATGATGCCATGGATCAGGTGGTTTTTGCATTGGCCAGGAAGAAACTGGCCAAGACTATGCACAAAGAGTTCAGAGACTTGCAGAGGTTTGCGGGGTTGGTGGCTGTTCCGAGTGGGAGGAAGTGGGTGGCCGAGGAATTGCAGATACTGTCTGAATCGAAGGAGGTTGCTGGGGATTTGATCAATGATACTGTGCTTGATCAGGTATAATTATTTTATAGATTATGTATACAACATTTTGCTATGGTTTCTTTATATTACTTAGGTTTGTGTTAATGGTTTATGTCGTGAAATATTAGCCGTTAAACTTCGCAATTTCTCTATGCTCGAAGAACTGGGACTCTATGGAATTATATTGACTAGCTACTTGAGGAATGGTTTATATGGCTTATACGCGGTTGATTCAATGTATACTTGTTTCTTTGAATCTTTTACTTAAATTGATTATTCTTTAGTTGGATTTAAGTGGAAACTGAGGTGGGGCTCAAGTTTTATAAAACCTTAACTATATGTACGAGTTGTAAGAGTGGTACCTTAAACTGGTTATTAGGAATTATTTTTTGCTTCCTTGATCGGATCGGGGTGACGTATATTTTGGGGAAACGATGGCAGGAATTGTTTCTCGTATGCTACTATTAGAAAGCGTGGAGTAAGGAGTAGAACGAGTCTTTGTGGGAACAAAAAGAATTTCTAAGAATGTAGTTGTTTTTATTGAGAGCGGTCTTTTACATTTTTGTTTGTCTGATTAATGCCTTTTCCAGCTACCGAGGGTTGAATGTCAGCTCTCCGGTGTTCTGAAACACATTCTTTTTCATATTCCTTGTTTGATATCTTTTCTTTTTTGGGTCGCATTATTTTGTGCCTATCACATGACTTCTGATTTTAAAAAATTTGGTATTAGCACCATTGAACTTTTGGTGATACAATGTTTCTTTGGCGTTTATGAAGGTTTTTGGTGACAAAGCTTTCGAGAAATTGGGAAAAGGTTTCATCTCAATGCATTTCTCTGATCAACACTTGGGTTCCAGTAAGAAGATGTTGGTATTTAAATTTGCTCTCCCCGATGCTAATCACATGGCTGACATGACTCGTTTGGTTGCTCTTGTACCATACTACATCGACTTGATTGGACGATACAAACTCAGCTCACATGTAAGTTTACTTGTACATTTCGAATATCAAACAGCTGATTATTATATTATCATTTGAAATTATACTTAAATGATGACGTTCTGAATGCAACTTGTGGGCTCAGGCTCGATCTAAAACCGATGCAGCAAGGTCAAAAGTGGCACAAGAGATTTACAAAGAACTTCAGAATGCAAGGCAAGAAGCACTGCAGAAGAAGAAGGCTGATCAGAGAAAGAAGTTGGAGGAGGCTGAAGCTAAGCTAAGTGCTGAGGCTCTTCGCAAGAAAGAAGCTAAAGACCGTGCTCGTCAAATGAAGAAGGGCATGCCAAAAATCAAGATGTCTCGGGGGAGTTAGTTTTCTTACATCAAGTTATTTATTGCCATTTACAAAAGTCGTCATTTGGTTAACTTCTCCTTCTTGTTGTGGGAAAATATGTACCTTAGACTTTGGAAATAGGTGATGTTTTTTCAGTGTTACCACGTTTGTGGTTCCGAATTTGGACATTAGATAGGACAATCTCTTTTTCAATTTTGAGTTTATACAAGTAGCAGAAGGAATGTACGTAGCAAGTTGAGGTGGCCACTTGGCTATTTTAAGAGATACTTTAGTATGATATTAACTCAATTGTGATAAAGACTCGGGCTTTTGATACTTTGGCGGATTCCATTTTAACTGAAATTCCCACTCATACAATGTTCTTGTATAATAAGAGTACAACACAACACAACATGACCCTTTGCTCACAAAATATCTATCACATTTTAATTACATGTACAAAGCATAATTTGTTTAACACAATCTGAATCTGCATTGCTTCAGTATGAATGTAGAGTTAACTTTCTAACTGAAAAGATTCTGAAACCTTTCCCGGGAGAATAGAAGAACTGAACCCACAATTGGCCAACTGGTAACCAGTGCAACATATACAAGTACCCACAAAGATCTCTTCACAGGAGCAATTATGTTAAAGAAACCTTTCCTCCTAGTAATATCTTGTTCAATATTTGCATTTTTTTTTTCATGGGGACTTTCTTCTGGTCGAATAAGATCTTCCCAATCGTATTTATTCATATTCTCATGGCCATCCTCGGAAACACATACGAATGGGGCCTGATCATTTATATTGTTTTAGGATTCTTTGTTATAACTATATATATATATATATATATATATATTGACAATTAGATATATACAGCATTGGCTACTTCACCTTTTCTTTTCGATGGCTGGATTTCAGAACACTAAAATATTCTTCAACAGCCCTTACCCACCTAAAAAAAAGATAAAAAAGAAGACTGTGAAAAGAGTTAGAAAAGATATTAGTATTTGCAATTATGAAACATAAGTTTACCAGACACTTTTGGCAGTTAGGCCTTCAAAATATGGAAGGTGCCCTCCGTGCTGTGTGGTAGCCAAGACAACATTACTATTAAACCTGTAAGTTTCATTACATCAATTTTTCACTATTATTATTATTATTATTATATGTATATCTAAAATGATTAAAGAATCAAATTTGCTAGAAGCTCGATTTTTACTACAAACATACCGGCACTCATCCCACGGAATTGCTTCCCTAGTACAAACTGGATCATCTAAAGAGCTGATGCAGAGAAGGGGTACCTTTACACTTACTACATATTTAGAACTGCTACAACGCCTGTAAAATGTGTCCACTGTCTGAGAAAAGAGAAATCATTAAGCCATTGCATTGGACATCACATCAACCAAAAGGACTAATATTTCAGACATTGTTACCTCGTAATAATCAACAACACGAGTTGCATGATCATCAAACTCCCGTATCGAACTTGACTGTGACAGTTAGAATCGATGGTTATTTTCCCGTACGTGTACATAATAAAGATACAACTGTAGCATATATTATTAACACATACTATTTATTACTTACTCTCTTCACACTTTCCCATTTTGAAATACGAGAAAATACAGGCTCATGCCTACAAAATTCAGTATTTAATCAAATAAGTGAAGGAGAAATCAATATGGTTGATATGTAAGTAATATATCAAGTAAGTGTAACATGAACTTTGACGTAGACATACAACTGCGCATAAGCTTTCAGGCCAACTGCCAGAGCTTTGTTGTAAAACCTTTGTAGACGTCCACGGTTCATGAACCTGTCACCAATCTGGAGAAAAACAAAAGGAAAGGAGAGGACCATCCAATTTAGAGAGAAAGTAAATAAATAAAGAATAACTATAAATTAATAAAATTTGTTGCATTATAAGTACTAACCAAAAGGTCCCAAGGACAACAAATTGCTGCAGCTCCGATTATAGGTACATTAGTCTTATCCTCTCCAAGATATTTAACCTGCAAAATTTATTCCATTTGAAAATATGGATGAGCTCACATTATGTTAGTTCTCATAGAACAGCTAGCCTTTAAAACAAACCCATTATATTTATATATACATAAAAGTTCAGTCCAATTTTCAATTACTAAATAGCTAAGAAATCCTATGTACCAGAATATTAGCACCAATGCTAGTTCCAATAGCAAAGAGAGGAGCTTCAGGGTATTTGCAGTGAATATGGTCAATCACTTTTCGTAAGTCCTCCGTCCTTCCAGCATTGTATAAGTGATCAGACTGTCGATCCATATATATAGCATTCATCGTTACAAGTAAATTCAGAGTACTTGGTATTTTACCAACAACATGTCATAATATATAGGACAATTATAAGTGTATCATACATATACATGATCAATAAGATTATATATATAATTAATGCTTTCAATTATTTCTTAATTAAATTTCAAATGCATAATATATATAACGTCATAGAGATCGTACTCACAGTTATTGGGACACCCCCGAATCCTCGATGGTTGTTCACAACAACATTGTAGCCACTCTTGGCCATCTCGTGCACCAAAATTTTGACATACTGCATGTGTAATGCATTTAATAAGTCAGACAGAAACATAACATAGGAAATCTTCGTCTTTATATTGGCATGCACTGATTAGAAATCCCTAAAGTTAACTTGAATGAGAAATTATGGATCGAAAAATACGTTTCTAAATATTAAAACTTTATATAATGTGATAACTGAGAGAAGACAAGTGCAAGAACAGGATTATATAAAAAAGCTAAGATAGATAGATAGCTTACAGAAGAATTAGAAGTACTTGTCAAACCAGGAATGATGATCATGATAGGATTTCTACCATCATAGTAAACTTCATCATTCACTTCATTGGCTGTTCTCTTAACTACATATATAAAGGAAAAGGTTAAAATTAGTTACAAAAAAACTAACTTGATTAATTATAAATGAATATCAACAAGGTTAATGATACACAAATATGGTTATTTGACATTTGGTTCGAGTTCGGTCCAGAAGATTGTGTTTGAGCTATACATAATAAATCAAGTTCGAACACTTCGGTTCACGAAAAGCTAAAGTTATAAAATACATGTAACATACACAATCTCAATTAAGCCCGTTTGGTAATCAAACTTAATTCAAGCACAATTAAAAAATTCAACAAGGCTTCATTTTGATTATTGAATTTGTCTTGTTTGGATAACTTCACTTTGATGTTAGATGGACTTGAAATCCTGAAGTAGCTAATCATTTAGTGTTGTTTTCGACCAAACTGATGGATTTTAAATTACCCATTATCTCTGAATCCAAATGAAGCCTTAAAAAATCATACCAAAAACATGATAACTTATTCGATTCAGTCTGACTCATTCACTCTCCAAAACCATGGTTCGTTATTGGAAACAAAAAAGGGGGGGGGGGGGGGTTATTTGCAATAAACTATTATTTTAGAGTTTAGATATTGTTGTTCTATTAGGTCTAGAATTTGTCTCAGTCAAGAATGCTAATTGGTCGAGATAGGTCCGATCATAATTAATATGTTTGTTTTCGATCGAGTTGAAAAGGTTTCGTTTCAATTATGAGGCATGTCAACATTGGTTGTGTTACAGTTCCGCAGGATCTAATCGCTATCTACGACATTTTATTTAATGATTGTAAAATGTAAATGCGTATATGTTCAAATAAAGATTTAGTCGTGTATTCAAATATTCACATGTACAGAGAGAAACCGAAATAATTTGAATATAATGATGTAACATAAACATAAATTTAATAATAAGATTTAATCATTTTTGGCATATTAATTAACTAGTAAGGACAATTAAATGACTCATATTTGTATCATTGTATGCATATCTTGTCCAATTGAGTCGGGCCAGGTTGGGTCCGTTAAATTAATATGTTGGGACTTGCATGTTTAAACCATTGAATATGCACTTTGTTTATTTAACAAAATTTCTTTTTGTTATAGAAAGAAAATATTTTTAAGATGAAATTTTTTTGAAAATTGAAAGAAAATAAATTTATTTTTGAAAAGAAAAAATGTCGTTCGTTTGATTTTCATAGAACACATACATGCTCTCCGAAAAAAAGAGACAAACATACCGTATGTATGTTGTTCTTGATTTATGGAGGACGCAAAGTGCGATTCACTCAATTTATACGAAACCCAAAACATTCACTTAGAAAAGTGGATTACGCTATCTTATGGTTTGATGAGCTCGGTCAAATCCAGTTGGGATTAGAATTTTCGCACCGTCTTCAATGTAAAGACTTCCTTTTTTCTTTTCAGTTACCTCTCCCACATTTTTGGACATTGAATAATTTGATCATAAAAGGATGATTTTCAAATTTCTTCTGTATACACTTAAAACCCAAAAATCAACAAAGAAAGTACTAGTATGTACTATGTAAGGCAAATTAAAGAGGTTTCATTAATTACCATAATAATGATCCTTGAGGACCCAATCCAAAGCTATTGTTCCACCATCAGATGCTATAAAAATCTGTCTGGTCACTGCATCACATTAATACGACATCGTCTAGTACAAATTAAACCTCAAACCTTAATTCTTGAGAATAATAAATAATTCACCTTTTGTATTTCACAACCGGCGCAAATCCAAAATAATGTTGGTATATAGCCTGTAAATGCGGACTACATAACCACGGAGTCGATAAATACCTATTCACAATCACCAAACATCTGATAAAGTTATAAATTCAACAAAATTAAACTTCATTGTAATTCAAAATACCTTCCATGAAGAATTTTACACATGGAAACGACGTCGTGGTACAGTTTAGAGGAAGGATTGAAAGTCAACTTCACCGGCTGTCCTCTGAACCCGGTGAATAAGTCTTGGAAAAAATGCACTTCCATAAAATTATACAGAAAAACGAGTGAAATAATTAAAAATCCTAATAAGTAATGAGATATTGGAATGAGTAACGCCGCCGTGAGCAAAAGCTCGTACGGCGATCCAACCGCCGGTGGATTTACGCAATCCGTGGTCATCTGGAAGTTAATAATAAAGTAAGTAAGAAGAAAGCAATCAAATCACAATTGGCTCCGAGATCAGAAACTTGAAGAAGTGAAAATGTCTTGAAAATTAAACAATAAATATATATATGAGCATGGTTCAAATATAGTGGTTACATTTTTTCCAAAGGTCAATTTGCATTCAGCTTTCGTAACTGGCATGTAGTGTCTATATTTTAGTGGCAAATAAAATTTCAATAGGGTCATTATAATGTTATAATGTATGAGAGTATATTTTTCTTTATTGTAATAATATTTTTTTAAAGTGTATATTTAAATTATATTTCTAATTTTCATGATATCAGGATTACTAACTAAATGCATATAAAAATAATAATTTATATATAGAGCGGTTGAATGTAATTATGCTATTTGAAAAAAGTATAAAATAAACCCAATATAACTTACGGTCTTCTTTTCAAAATTATCAAGACCAACCCATCAAATTTTTCTATAAATTGCGATCGGTTTGGGTTTGATTGATCAATTTTATGATAGAACAAAAACGGATTCATGAAGGTTTAATTACTGAATCGCTCCTCTTAGCCTTATCCCCCTGTAGCTGGACGCCCATATTTGGTCAAATAATCCTAAAAATTGAGATTTGTTTTTTACTATTAAAATACTAATTCATAAAAATTTATTAGTGAAAGATAAATATATTTTAATAAAGCATGGCCCCGTTGCCATATAAATTTTAATTTTATTGAGTGGAGTCCATTTAAAGAAATTGAAAGATATATTTAATTTTTACAAGTATTATTATATATACCAATTCCATACAAAGTACAAAAGTTGAGTGGGGTCATTGCACCCCCACTCAACTTCATGTAGCTACGCCCATGTCTATGATAATGTATATTGATAAAATAAAATCGCATACACCACACGTAGGGGAAATTCTTACCCATGGCGGGTTTGACCGAACTCAACTGCAAGTCAAGTGCAATACACTTGTTTTTGGATTGGATGTAACTTCCATGATAGTGATCAATCACAAAACAAATGCAACACACTTGCTTGGTGGTTAAATGGGTTTGGCCAAGTCAGGTTTGGACAAGAATTTTCCGATACGTAGGGAGTATGTGGGATCTTACGGGCATGTTTGTTTGGTGTTTGAGAAAGTTGTTTGGGAGAGGTGAAAGTTTGTGAAATAATCTCGATTTGCGTATGATAGTTTGTTTGAGTTTTGAGAGAGTGGTTTGAGAAATAAAATAAGTGCAAGTTTTTTTTTAAAGAATTGGGTTATAGGTGTAAGATGTATAAGACTTTATGTCTAATCATGTTTGTTATGTGAGATAAATTGTGTGAGATAAATGTTACTTTATGTCAAATCATAGTAGAGTTTGTTTAAGTCTTGTTTAGAAATAAAAGAATTGTTGTTTATTTGGCTTTTGAGATAATGGTTCGAGGAAATTGAGAAATGAAAAAATATTTCAAAAAATAAAAAACATATTTGTTTGACATTTTTCAAACATAAAATAAATTTGAAAAATGCCAAACAAACAGGCTCTATATGTTTAGAAACATATTTAATATTTATATTATACTCTACTTATCATTTATATTGAATTTAATATCTAATACCTTTCAATTCATGGCCTCTGACGCTATTTCGTGGTTTTGCGACCAACACCAGATGTTTCGAAAAATCCTTTCAATTCATATATCTAGATTTAGAAAAACCTCAAATGTTGTAGGAGTAAGTCCCACTTTTCGTCTTTTTTATGAGTTAAATTTTACACATTCGTCTTTTTAAAAAAATTCGTAGCAGATGTGTCCCTCTTATCAATATAGTATAACACATTCGTCTCTCTTAAATTTTTTCAGCTATTACACGACTGAGACGGCCTCACGTGCATTACTTGAAGGGCATTTTTGTTCATTCACTAATATAAAAAAAATCTTACTTTATATAACAATATATGTTGTTTCACTCTACTCCCTATTAAGCATGTATTTTTGCAACAATAGAATGTAACTATGTTTATCGGGACTATTGCTTCAAAAATACATGTTTAATAGGGGCTAAAATGTAACATATAAGTAGGTTTTTTTAAATATTAGGTGAATGGATGAAAATGCCTTCCAAGTAATGTATGTGAAGCCGTCTCCGCCGTGTAATAGCCGAAAAAACTTAAGAGGGACGAATGTGAACGCATCTGCTATAAAAAATTTAAGAGAGACGAATACATAAAAGTCGGCCAATAAGGAGGACACAAATTGCGATTCACTCAATTTATAAAAAACGTTGATTTTACATCGATCACCTATTTTTTATAAATAAAATATTGATTTGACACCGAATACTTATTTAAATTTCGATATCCAAATTCAATTCAAATGAGTTTCAAATATTTCACCGACGAGGTCCAATTCATTTCAATGAAACCAAAATCTAGTCAAGCTGAATCAACACAAATCCATATAGGCCCTAATTATATTCTCCAAGTTATATTTCTTTTTGTAATTTTGTGTAAGAAAAAGGACATTTCTTATTTTACTGTGGCAATTTAATACTTCAATTATATATATATTGATAGTTTTAATACTTCAATTATCGTGTTTAAAAACATTTCAACTTGGAAAAAAGGGGACCAATCATTTGTCAATTTAGCTTTAGTTGTGAGTTGTGAATGGCAAAAGGGAAAAAGTCGTACTATTAGTCTATTAGTGCCACCCGCACGCCAGATATAGTCGTACTATATTATGCATGCTCTCCTCTAATTTGTGTAACACACATTTTTTATTCAATTAATGCATAATTTGATTTTACCCCAAAAAAAAAAAAATGCTTGCCTCGGTCTCAGCAAAAACTTTAAATTAATCTATGTTGAATATTGATAAAGACTTGTTCCTATTTTAATCAAATTAAGAATAGTATAATTAGTTTTTGAGATGACATAATAGTTGGACAAAAAATTGAAAGAAGAGAGAAAGGTATGGAAACTGAAAATACATAAAATAGTAAAAATCATATCTCATGTTATATTATTTATTGTGATTCAATTAAAAATTTACAAAACACTAATTTAAGTTCAACTATATATAAGACATTTGTTATGAATATGCTTCGTCTTAATTTGCTTTTATGGTTGTGTTTTTGAAAAATTATGAAGCCTCATGTTATGCATATCTCATTAATAAACTCATCCATGTAACCCAAAAATGAAATTGGCCTCTGCAGTTATACATTTTACTTAATTCTACTACTACAAACATCATTAATATTTCTATATGGACTCTTTTAACATCTCGTACAACTTGATTTAAAGCCAACAATTAAAATTATTTTTCGATCAATTAAATATTGAAAAAAGAAGGACCTTTTTAAAACTTTTCATAAATTATCGAACAACATTTAAAAATTTACAGATTAAAATATATTGAAGTAAAAACTATACTACTTAACTTAAAAAAGTGAAATTTTTTGGAAAAGTATCGTATGAATCTATGGTTTCCTTAAAAAGGGGGAATTAAATAATTTTTGAAAGTGGTAACCGGTAGTTATATAGAAATATATATCGTCAAATATGGTGGGCTGCATTTTATTCCACCTGCCCGATTGGCATTAACTATTCTCTCATGTCCAAGTGATTCGGTAGTAAGTAACAGATTCCATCAATCATTCGTTGCGAGGGCCATATAAATTTTGTCCAACTTCCTCTAGTTTTGGCTTATTAAATTCAAAACTCATAATAGTCAGACCAATTTTTCCTTAAATTTCCATGTTTGACTCATTAAAAGTTATTGATACTTATATAACTTTAATTTTACCAAAAAGAATAATTCTTCTTCTTCTTCACAACCTTGGCGGACTTCCACTTTCATTCCTTTCTCGGACTTTGCATTTCGATTCCACTAGTCAAATATCAAATATTCTAGGAAAAAATTACTCTCTTGAAAATTAGATCTTAAAAATTCAGTGGAGTTGTGGGTATTTTTCAGACTCTTGAATTTGATGAAGTGACCCAGTCATTTCTATGAACTTAATTAGGGTCGTCAATGGGTCGGATTCTGGTTGGATCAGGTTCGTCCAGATCCGGCTCCATTTATATCGAATCGAATCCTGTCGGATTCGGATCTTGTTCGGATTGTGCTCAGATCTAAATTTTTTAAATCCAACGGATCTTGGTCGGATTTGACCGGATATTGGATATTTTTCGGATCCAATAAATTTGTATTAAAAAATTAAATTAATATTTTTTCCTAAAACAAGTTTATTATTTTTCAATTTTATTTAATTTTAGCTTATATTTTCAAAGTTTCTTTAATATATTCATATTTCTAGAATGAATATATTGGTTTAAATAAATTTATAAACGAATTATAATTACTATCTTCTTAAATTGACGTTGAAATATTATTAATGATACTTATTTTTATAAATAATTTTGTATAAATATTTTTCTTTTTATTTGTTGTCGGATACAGATCTTTAACGGATCGGATCGACCTAAATCCATATTCGCTCCATGAGTTTCGGATTTCGAATCTTTATAATCGGATCAGGTCCATCGAATCTCTAATCGGACAATTATTCTAATAAATCGGACGGATCCGAATTGAAATCCGCCCCATTGACAGCCCTAAACTTAATAATGGTTGAGTTTCATTTTGGTTTGATCTAAACAAAATTTGAGAACTTTTAAATTTATTTAGAGGAATTATCTCAATAGAATATTATATGTTCTAAGATAATAGTTCTAGGTCTGAAAATTTGGGATATGATCATTTAGATTGAGGTTTTTAAATGCTGGAATTTGAGCGAAAAAACTAGACGTCAAATTTATTTATAGATCTCAAGTAGGTATGGGTCGACACCCACCCATACTCATTCCCAAATGAAATTTCATCCAATTTGAATAAGTCGAAACTTGAGTTTCTTCATTTTAAATAATAAGGGTTAATGTATAAATGTAGCGATTAAAATACGAAACAACCTTTTTTTTTATTTAATTTGAGAAAAACCCACATTACCTTTAGTCCTCAAGGGAATTTGGGAGGCAGGGAGGAGAAAAATAATCTTCAATAGTGAGGGAGAATGGAGAGGGAGAGTGGAAAGGGGAATGGAAAAGAAAGGGCAAAGGTTGGCCCCCCCAAGAATTGTCACTTACTGCCAGGGCGCGTGCAGTGCACTTGTCTTTGCAGTCAAGCAAGTGACGCCACTTGCTTGTTCCAATTCTTTTTATTCTTCTTTTATATATAGTAGGTATATTCTTTATTTGTAAAATGTAGTAACAATTAAGAGTAGTCTTTATCTAGTTATTCTTGTTCTTAAAATAATCAACACAAATTAAATTATTTTAAATTTTAGTTAATTTTATAATTTTAAATTATTTAAAAGAAAACCTTGATAAAAACAATTTTTAAAAAGCCTTAATAAAATCTCAATGATAAACTTTTTTATATTTAAATTTTTTTCTTATAAATAATTTTAACTCAAACAATCATTTTTTCTTATAATTTTTTCATTAAATTAAAAGAGTGAAAAAATTGATTTTAAAATTTGTGGATGATTTAATAAATTTATATTTTAAATTAGATTTTTCTTTAAATTTTTATTCACCTATTTGAATTTATTGTGTAAAACTTAGGTATACGGTTCAGTGATCTATAAAATCCCTTTTTGATGGAACTTGATCTATAAAAATCGTTGTTAAGTCTTTGTTGTATTAGTATTGGTGTAATTGTGTAATTTTCTTTAAATTAATTTTTATTGTTAGTTGTAACTCTATTTTATTATTATTATTATTAATTATCATTTATGTATTATTATTATTATTATTGTAAGAGTGGTGGTGAAAAATAAAAATATAAACATGCCCCCAACATTGAAGATGGCATTTCAAACATGCTACGACCTCATTGACTATTTGTTACAAATTATATATGTAAATTAGTAGGACAATTTATTCTATTGAGCTCAAATACCCTAATAAAATAGATAGTTAAACATGTCTAATTATATGGAAGTAAAAATGGAATATCATTGAATACATTGGGGATTTTTTTTTATAATTTACCCGAAAAAGGTAACCGTGTTAATATTTTAATGATTGACCGAAGACTTAAGTGGGAGAATGTTATATTTAATATGAGAGAGTTAGATATGAAAATTCGCATATACAATTTATTCAAATTTTCAGTTGAACATTTTAAAATAGGAAAACTACTAAATTTTAATTTATATTAAGAAATACATAGTTGATATCAGAAGTGTACATGAAATAATAGAAGAATATAATTACATATCAATATATCATACACTTAAATGGAATAAATACAGTATTATACTTTACGTGATCTTTCTTACTAGTCTGCTGCCGTGTCGTGTGGTATAAACTAATTTCATACTATTAAATTAAATTAAAATATTCATTAGTAATTATTGGATGTCAATGCATTTCGAAGTCTTTGAAGACTCATTAATGTGGTTATTAATACATTCCAAAGTCTTTGAAGATCTAAAAGTGAGGGGAAGTCCATTGATTTGAATCACGGATCAAACAACTTTTAATATCTTTTTTTTTCTTTTAAATATATATATATATATATATATATATAAATAATTCTTCCAAGTTTATAGAAGTTGAAGCCACCATCTTTGACCCTTCTCCGCTCCATATAAACAACTTTGCCAGTGATTTTTTTCTCTGGTGATGGATTCGCCGGCGGTTGAATCGCCGTACGAGCTTCTGCTCACGGCGGCGCTACTCATTCCAACTACGCACTATTTATTAGGATTTCTAGTTATTGCAATCGTTTTTCTGTATAATTTTCTGGAAATGCATTTCCTCCGAGACTTATTCACCGGATTCAGGGGACAGCAGGTGGAATTGACATTTAATGCTTCTTCTAAACTGTACCACGACGTCGTTTCCAAGTGTAAAATTCTCCATGGAAGGTAGTTGTACCACCTACGTTTGTGTTTACTGAAGCAAGTGATTTTTGCTTACTGTTTGGGTGATTGATTGTGTTGTGGTCTATAGGTATTTATCCACTCCGTGGTTGTGTAGTCCTCATTTACAGACTCTATTCATACATCGATTTGGAAATGCCCCTGTTGTGAACTATAGAAGGTAAAGTTCGATTCATGTCTTTAAATCAATTTTTGTGTGAAGTAGTAGTAGTAGTAGTAGTACTAATATGATGCAATGCAATATCCAGACAGCTTTTAACAACTGCCGATGGCGGAACATTAGCTTTGGATTGGGTCATCCGTGATGATGATGGTAATACTTTTTTTACCACACTTCCAATTATTTTGCGCATAGATGGTTCAATCCAGTTTTTACATACCAATGTTAGGTGGGATGAGATCTTGGAGTCAAGTCAACACCTCCTCAAATTTAGATGCAAGGAATAATTATCTCTTTTTGTTTTCTTGTGATTTGTTGACTATTACATGTTTAAGTGGAATATACTGAATATTTATGTTTTTATGTTAAGTCATGGGACTAACTTAGATCTTGAATAATTACAGGTTTGCTGAAATCATCAAGTTTCTTCATTTTATAATTACATTATATTCAATATGTAAATGTCTAGTCAAGTTGGCTATGAAAGCAATTATGCTTTTGTTAAATATAGTTAACTTTCTGTAGTTCAGTTTAGAAAGATGGCAGTGGGAATCTAAGCAATTCCTGTTATTTGATATTTAATTGTGTTAGTCCTGATTTCTAGAGGGTATGTCTTTGAGGACCATTGGCACATAATGGTTTAGATGTACTTACTTTATATTTCAGTTGACTTCATTGTCATCAGACATCAATATGAGCTTTCCTTGATTTTAGCTGATATATAAAGGTTTTACTAATAAGTATATTTATATTAAATTGACTGTCACTGTCAACAGACATCAAGAGATCAATAGTTGCCTTCCTTGTTTTTAGCTGATATACAAAGGTTTACTAATATTTATATTGGCATATGACTTTGAAGTTATCACTAAATTAACATGTTGTTGATGCATATTTGATTAAGTTCTGGACGATTTTTTTATTCACTTACTTGAGTTATTACATTTCATTTACACTAAACTAAATTCCCTTTTATTTTTCTTTAGTTAAGAAACCAAACGTTACAGTGGAGGATACCTTGCAACATGATGGTGAAAACCCAATCATAATTATCATTCCTGGCTTATCCAGCGATTCTGATTCTGCTGTAAGCTATCCAACTCTTCTTTTACTATATATATATATATATATATATACAGTATCGTCTGCTATATTTCTTCTTGACTCTTATTACTTTGTTCTCAGTATGTCAAACATTTGGCTTTCAAGATGGCTAAGCGTAGTTGGAATGTTGTCGTGAGCAATCATCGGGGATGTGGGGGTGTATCATTAACTGTGAGTACTACCTCTGTGAATATATATAGCATTTGAAATCTAATACAACTGGATATGAATGGAGACATGCAGAGGTCTTTTGGATTAACAAATTTAATATGAAAAGAAATTGCATTTTAAATGAATAAACTCTGATGCCATTGTTAAATTTAATATGTTTAACTCTTATATTGACCAATACTTCGAATTTTACTTTTGACGCCATTGTTAATCACATGTAAACAGTCTGATTGGTTCTATCACGGTGGATGGACGGGGGACATACGGACAGTGGTTAAACATCTTCACATCCAATACCCTAAAGCTCCTCTATTTATTGTTGGAACCAGCATCGGGGCTAATATGCTGGTACAAAGATTTTCAGCTATTTAGTGATTTCTTTTATGAAAATAAACTTTTCTAGGATGCTTATTGTTGTACGCATACTGTTATTAAGTCTTACTTCAAATATCTTGGACATTTTTTCTTTCAAAAGTTGTATTGCTTTTCTAGAATGCATATAACAATCCCTTCATATTCATTTGGAGAGAGAATTTTCAATTTTTGGTTTTTATTAATTTAAAATTAGGTGTAACTATTCAGAATTAAACACTAATGAGTGTAAATTCGTGATATCTGTATATGACGTTCCTGACTCATACAAAGTACTCCAAATGTGACCTTATACATCGATATTAGTGTCAAACAAATTCCTTCAAATGTAACCTTAGACATGCATGACAGTATTAGCATATACATAAGAGACCATTTATTCCCTATCATTCCTCTCTAGAATTGTACATAAGCAGCATAACTAACTTGAACTTCTCTTGAGACTCTTTTTTTAAATAAGTCTTGTTATGTAAGTAAGCTGAAACCCTTTCAATGAGGTGTTACAATATGAGTGCTCACATCTTTAACTTATTTCGTTTGTATTAAATTTTAGGTTTTCTACCTTGGTGAGGATGGAGTTAATGTCCCTATAACTGGAGCTGCAGCTATCTGTTCTCCTTGGGATCCTTTGGTTAGTTTTCTCGTGTGTGCTATTCTTAGTCCAAAAGAAGAGAGAAGGCGGAATGCTTTTGGTTATTATTTTTAAATAATTTTCCCAAGTTCTCCAAACAGAATGGCATATTTTTATGTTATATTGGTAGGTTAGTGCTGCATAAACTAGGAAGAAATATGAAATAACTCCAACTTTTTCCCAATTTTCTTTTTAAAGACGGAGAGGAAGGTTGGATTGAGCTGCATATTGGTTGCCTTGCGAATGACCCTGTTTGACTACTCTAAATTTGACTATTTTCCAGATATGTGACCGGTTTTTGAAGCGTGGATTTAAACAACCATTTTACAGCAGAGCTCTGGCCTTCGGCCTCAAACGTTATGCTTATTTGTAACTCTCTCTCACCTTCTTGTTCTGTTTATTTCGGATTACATAATATGTCTCATTGTCATCAAAAGTTGCCCCAAGTATAAGTCAACCTAGGTGTTTCAAGCGTTATGAAATACTCCTGAATTTTTCTTGATTAAGTCAGCAGTAAAATAAATATTTATGGGATTTTGTAGGAACAAAGCCGTCATTTCTCGTATTGGAAACTGGGAAGGTGTTGAAAAGGTAATCTATGTTCTATCAAAAACGTCTTGAGACTGCTTGGTTAATTCTGCAGCGCAGTTGAATTACACGGAAACTTATATAAAACAGACCCTCAAATTTTAAACCCTGTATTTGATTTTCTGTAAGAAATTTCAACTTATGTTGACTGAAGATCGAAATAGTGTCCAAATGCCCTTGGATTAAAAAAATTAAGTTTGGTTGTCAGAGAAACACAATTGAGTTCTTATAGTTGCTGAGATATGTATCTAAGCAATGCAGCTCTTTTATTTGGACATTGATGACTGCAAATATGATCATATTTCTTTCTTTCTAAATTTCAGGCGCGATATTGTCGGGATTTCGATGACTCTGCATTTCGTATACTTGCCGATTGTAAGGTAACAACAATACTAGTGTCCTTTATCCTCGTTGTTTGATGTTTGTTAACTGAATCGTTGTGTTGTCCAGACTGTGGACACATATTACAGATGTGGTTGCAGTTCTAATGTTGTTGGAAATGTAATGGTGCCCCTTCTCTGCATTAGTGCTCTAGATGATCCAGTATGTACAAATGAAGCAATTCCATGGGACGAGTGTCGGTATGTACTATTTGTACTAATGTTTAGAACTGCTTTGGGTTATGGGTAGCCAGTCTAATTAATGACGAAATTTGTAGGTTGAATGGAAACGTTGTCTTAGCTACCACACAGCATGGTGGACACCTACCGTTTTTTGAAGGGTTAACTGCGAATAGCCTCTGGTAAAATTATGGCACATAAATTTCTATTCACCAGCATTTTTGGTGTACTTGTTTTGGTACTCACCTTTTTTTTGATCTTGTAGGTGGGTAAGGGCTGTTGAGGAATATTTTACTGTTCTGCAATCCAGCCTATTGAGTAACCCAGAAAAAGAGGTAACATAAACTGAAAGAGAGGCTGTAACTTTCTTTATTATTAGTTAAGTAATCTGGTACATTGACAAGAAAAAATGAATGAGCAAAATTGCTGAAGTATTAAGTTGACTTACAAATATATGGTATGGTATCATTAACATTAATGCTTTAGAATCATCATCGATCATTTCTTCAGGTCCCATATGGGAATGTTCGAAAAGATGGCAATGGAATTCAGCACCATGAGGGTACCAAACATACGGAGGAAGATTTAATTTGTGGCCAAGAAAAACAAAATGCAAAAATGGACCAGATACCAGTGAAGTAGCTTCAGATTGTATAGGCTATCCATTAATCATTAGCATTTGTTGTTGAAATTTCATAAGTGAAACATAATAATCGCTTTCCTTTCTAAATTAAGAAGGGATTGATGATATTTTGACTAGTTTTAAGAAGTAGTAGTATATTATGGATAAAATAAATTATTTGTGATAATTATAAATATGCCACAACAAGTTCAAACCGTGACTGAAAATTACATTAGTAATAAGCTATAATATTTGTTTCCAATTTTTGTTATAATTCTCTATTTGTTAGCGACATTTCAATTTCTGGACGATTATAATTTATTAAGAAAATCAATCATACATTGCAGTACAAATACAACATTGAATAACAGAAGTCGTAAATCTTATATGAAATAATTCAATATCAACGAAATTTGGTAGTGTCATATCATGTCATTATTAAAATGCAAGTATTTTACTGCATTTCTGGGTAGATTGCATTGGGGAACAAGGGATATTTGGGACGTCGAGTTTCGCATTTTGTTTCTATTTCGATAACCCCTTGTGCACAAGATATTATATTAATATTATTATTATTATCCTCTTCTTGGTCAGTGACCAAGCAGCCATCTTTCATAACTGAAGAAACTTTCATCTGCACAAAGTCATATTTATATTTATATAAGTTTAAAATCTTATTGATTTGATAAATTCTGACTGCCAACTTTATCTGAGAAATCAATCAAAATATATACAGTATATAGGAAGGATTGTATGACAAGAAAAGAAATGATTTTGTTACAGTTACACCTACCTCAGCTCCTTTTTTTGGGATGGATTGCAAAACGGTAAAAAATTCATCAACAGCCCTTACCCACCTACAAGAGAAAAAAACATTTACAAAATTATGATTAACAAGACAAGTAGATTGAAGAAAAATGTTTTGATGACGAAATCCACATGTCTATGTTTTATACAAATATTTGTCTCATTGGAAAAATCACATGCCCAAACTATCTATCTTATGATCCCGGGACATGTATGGAACTTTCTAAACCGACACTTCACCAAATATAATTGCCAAATTACTAGTATATATAATCTTACCAAAGGCTATTCGCAGTTAGCCCTTCAAGAAAGGGTAGGTGTCCACCATGCTGTGTGGTAGCCAAGACAACGTTATCGTTTATCCTGCAAAATTTCATTATTAGATTGGCTACCCATAACCAAACGCGGTTTTCAAATATTAAAACATACCTGCACTCATCCCATGGAATGGCTTCATTTGTACATATTGGATCATCTAACGATGTAATGCAGAGAAGGGGAACCATTACTTTTCCAAGAAGACTAGAACTGCAACTATCCCTGTTATATGCATCAACAGTCTGGGAAAAATAAATGAATTAGTCAGCAAACAGCAACCAAAAAGCAGATACAATCCAGAATATTATTACCTCGTAATTAGCAAAAACGCGAAATGAAGAATCATTAAACTCCCTGAAATTACGTGACTGAAAATAAAAAATGGTTATATTTAATCATCAATGTCCAATCGCATATCTCAGGCTGAAACTTTGAAATAATTTCTTTCATATAATTTAAAATGTGGTTGTGCAGTTTCAAGGCAAAGCAGTCTCAAGGTACTATTGATAGAGAGATCGATTACCTTTTGAATACCTTCCCAGTTTGTAAGACGAGACATGACATCCTTGTGCCTACAAAATGACATAAAAATCAAGGAAAATGCACTAGGATATCATAACCAAAATTGACTTGTACCTAGAGCAGTTATTAAAGAATAAAATGACATTTAAACAAATCCAGGAGGTGACATAGACATACAAGTTACAATATCCTTTAAGGCCGGTGGCCAGAGCTTTGCTGTAAAATCGTTGTTTAAGTCCACGCTTAAAAAACCTGTCGCATATCTGGAAAATCCAAATTCAAGTAATTTAAGAAAGATACAGACAATGGAAAACTATAAAAAAATGAAGCATCCTGTAATAGATTCGGAAGATATAATTAAGTCTTAGTCAAAGAGTTGTAGGAGGAAACACACACACACACACACACACACAAAAGAGAGAGAGAACTAACCACAGGGTCCCAAGGAGAACATATTGCTGCAGCTCCAGCTATGGGGACATTAATCCCATCCTCTCCAAGGTAAAAAATCTGAAATTTAATACATTTGGAATAAATGAAAAATACAAGCACGCCTAATCTAAGACCTAAGGTTTTTAAAATATTTAAAAAATGTGAAAATTGAAGGCATGGTATTATAGATGTTTTATTATCATATTCAGAATATAGTACGAATATAAAATATATAGTAGATGTCCAAAACACTTCCACTTAATAATCATAATAAGCTGCATATAATTATATGGAAACAACAACAAAAATGCATTTTACAGAAGTTTATTTTCATGAAAAAAAAAAAAAAAAAAAGGGAATGGAATGAATATTTGTACCAGCATATTAGCCCCAATGCTGGTTCCAACGAGAAATAAGGGAGTTTCAGGGTATTGGCTGTGAAGAAGTTTAATCACTGTCCGCATGTCCCCCGTCCATGTACCATGATAGAACCAGTCCGACTGTTTACATATGATCAACAATGGCGTCAGAAGTAAATATTGGTTACTAGCATTTCAATGAAATTTGTTAATCCGAAAGACCTCTCTCTGTATGTCTCTATTCAAATCCAGTTGTATTAGACTTCAAATGCTATGTATATAGAGAGGTAATACTCACGGTTAATGGCACACCCCCACATCCCCGATGATTAAGCACGAGAACATTCCAACCACGCTTAGCCATCTTGAAAGCCAAATGTTTGACATACTGAGAAAAAAGTAATAAGAGTGAGGAACAAATTATAGCATAAGAATGGTAAAAAATAGTTGAATAGCTTACAGTAGAATCAGAATCGCCTGATAAGCCAGGAATGATAATTACGATTGGATTTTTATCATCATTTTGCAAGGCATCATCCACGGTTGCGGTCGGTGTCTTAGCTAAAGAAAAATCAAATGGTATGTAATTTCTATCAATTATGTGAATACACAAACCTACAGAGCCATCAATAAATATTACTATTTAATACATATCCAGAAGTTAATCAAATACTCAATATTCATCAGCAACATGTCCATTTGATGATATCTCCAAAGTCAGATAGATGTCAATATAATTATAATTAATAAACTAACTTTATATAACAACTACTGATGTACGTGAATTTAAATTTAATGACAATACATCAAAACCATATAAAGAATTTAAGTTAATACTCTTGCTGCAGGTCCATATAGGTTGCCTACAAGGTGTTTGAGAAAATGTATGTTGCCATTGTTTCTGAACCGCCCGCCTATGGCCATGGGTAAAGTGTTGTCAACTGTTAGGGCAGTGAAAACGGGTGGCTGCGGCGCCGCAGCGGAAGAAAAGAACAGTGTGATTGAATTCGGTCAGTTTATATTGAATTTCCAATACAGTATCAACCTAGGTAAAAAAAACTAAGAATAAGTCAACTTTCATTTTCGATTTTTAATATTCAATGACTTAAATTGTGAGATGTTTCTGGCAACTATACGAGGTACCACCCCTCCCAAAAATTGTGTGTATATTATATGCAATATGCATACACTCTTAGGTAACAACAGATGAGTAGTGTTAGAACTATATATTTTCAAATTTGATTTGATTTTGTATAAAGTTTGAAATTCTGTTTGAGTTTAGTTTACTTACTTAACCAACCAATCATTAATTTAATATTTTATATGTGTGTCTTTCAATTTTAAATTTATGGAGTTGAGTTCTAACCAAATATTAAAAGTTATCGAACGAAAAATCTTGTTCAAATTTATTTAATCTGTATGACGAATTGAACTTAAACGAGCTCGAACCGAATGTTGAATAGCTTGGCTTATTTTTAAATTTACTTGCACAATGCACATGTGTATTATAATATAAGACTTAATTTTTAAATTATCAAAAAAAAAAAAAGACATAATTTTGGGGAGAGGGTACTACCTAGAAGGTAGCTTCGAGCTAAGTTTGTTTGGGTTTGCTGAAATTTCTTTTAGGCCATCTCCATTTGAATCCAACCATTCATTGCTCCATCCCTTGAATCTTGAATCCAATGATTTTTTGTATTTTGTTTTTATTTATTTTTTAGTTAATAAAATTCTTTTTTCTTAAAAAGATTTTTATTTATGATTAATTTTAAAAATATAACTTTTATTTAATAAAATTTAATTATTAAAAATTAAAGATTAAAAGACGTACGTAGTTTTAATTTAGAAATTTAACATTATTAATATGTAATTTAATTACATTGTAAGAAACTTAAATACAATTTATTATTATTATTAAGTAATAGTGGGGAAATAAAATAGATAGACCGAGTCATTAGAGATGACTATGAAAAATAAAGGGGAAGCTGGACTTAAGCTGAAGAGTCACTGGAGATGGCCTTAGTGATTTTGAGAACGTTTTGAGATGTCATCTATTTCGGTATATTGAGAAAAAAATATTGTTTGAGATTTCTTTTGTTTTTCTGGGGATATTTAGATATTAACTATTAGAACTGACTTAAAATCTGTTTTGAGGCAGACACAATATGTGAGAACCTCTCACAAAGAAATTATGATATTAATTCACCACATTGTTGGTATATTCCTCCCACTAAGACCAATCATATGTTGGTTAGTTTTGGTCGGGTATTTTCTCAATATGTCAAATATTTGGCTTTCAAGATGGCTAAGCGTGACTGGAATGTTCTCGTACTTAATCATCGGGGATGTGGGGGTGTACCAGTAAATGTGAGTATTACCTCTCTATATACATTCTTATTTTAAAATCAATAAGTGACATGATATAGTGGAAGAGATTAGTTACTACAAAGTAGTGAACTCATGTTTGAATTCCTTTTAAGACTTAGGAGAGGTTCCCACTTAATGTGTCCAACGCGCTTTAAAAACGATTAAATCTTTGGAAAACCATTTAATTTTAGAAAATTCGTAGCTTTTAATGTGTTATTTTATGTCAAATAGTTGTTGTGTGAGTTACTATATGAGTGAATTAGAAAATGTAGAGTAAGAGTTATGATAATTTTATGTTGAATTAAAATTTTGATTATTTAGCTTATCCATAAATAAGAGAAGAAAATTAAGAGAAAACTGGTTTCGAAAATGGAGAGAAAAACTTATAGTATGATAAGTCTCTTTCTACCAAAAAAAAAAATTTGTCCTTATTTATTTGACTTTTGCATTTAGTACACAAATATTCTCTAAATAGCCCGACAAACCAGCCCTCAAGTTTTTAAGATGGAAAATGATCATCTCACAGCCCAAATTTAACAGCCCTTTGAATATCCAATATTTTATGTTTTTAAAATTAATTGTGTTACCTACTATTATTTAATGTGTATAATTGAATTAAACTTTTATTTAATGAACAAGACACTAAATCTTCAAAAACTGTAAATTAGGCACATATCTTTATAAAAAATATATCAAAATTATAAATTAGGCATCTATCTTTATAAAAATTTGTATTTAGGTTGGTGAAGCTATACATCTAATGAATTTCTTAAAACAATGTACATCTATACCTCAAATTTATCATCTCCAAAAATTAAATTTTAAAAATAAAATAAAGTTAATTTTGAAATCAAAACTGAACAACATATCACATAATTAGTTATACACGGATGATGTCAATTTATCCCTCTCTGATATGCATAATATTTAATATAGATTTTGATTTAGGATTTAAAGTTTAGAATTTTAGTGTTTATGATTTATCCTTTACAAACAAGGTATATATTGTCTTGATAATTATTTATGGGCCATATACTTTTTCTTTTCACATATATTAAAATATATGAATGACAAAAAAAAAAAAAAAAAAAAGAAGAAGAAGAAAATTAAGCCACGAACGGACGTATATGTGTGTACATTCGGTTGTGGGCTGTGAGGCGCTAGCACTACACATAGTTGAAATACCAATAGCTTGTTTGTCCAAAGAGCAATTTGTTGCTCTATGAAAAGTAACAAAAAACAAGGACCTTTTTTCTTATAAATAAATTTATTCTTTCTCTATTTTCAAGAATAGCTTTATCTCAAAAGAAATTCCTATCTTTAACAAAAAAAACTAAATAAGGTCTAATTAGATTTAATATAAAACAACATATATATATATATATATATATATATATATATATATATATATATATATATATATATATATATATATATATATATATATATATTTTACACTACTTATCTCACCAGAAAATAATTTATCTTTGATACTATTGATTAACTTGTTTTCATAATTAATCTTTAATAGTATCATAGTAGTTGATTTCTAAATAGTTACTATTTATTTAATCCGAAAAACCCGAAATAAAATAAAATTAGAAAAATCGAAGAGTTCATAAATTAAACTTGATCAATACATTTATGAAACCACTTTAGAAATACATGCAAGGCAAACAAACAGGCCCTAATTTGCATGATAACGTACGATTAAGTTAAAAGCTTGCACATATATGCTACACTACTAGACACATGAACAAATTACTACTACTACATATCTAATCTAGAACCTAAATTACAGTTTATTAATTATTGCGCGAGAAATACGGAGTACAAAGAACGTGTTAGGAAGTCGTTGATAATAATTATATTAATATATAGTATATACTCCTACTAATAATTATATTAATTAAATTGAAGTAGCATTAATTAATTGTCTGTACTATATTGGGATCGGAATGGACTGGAGGGTTTAGTTTTTTCTTTCAATTAGATATTATTATTTTTGGCATAATTCCCTTTTTCAGATATAAAAAAATTAAGTGAGACAAAAAGAAAGAAAGAATTAATGTTACGTTACCAACCATCATCAGCGTTGATGACCCAATCCAAAGCTAAAGTTGGGGTCGTCTACGGTTCCTCGAGGTCATTCTTTGAGGAATCGTTTCATCCAATAAAATTCTGACACATACTCACATGTACAACACCCTCATATTTAGAATACTTAATTTAAAAAGACTTTATTACCCTTTTAATAGTTTTAATTTAATAAATTAAATTTTAATTCTTTCATCTATCAAAAATTCCTCCCCTCTTTCATCGATGTTTCTCCCAATTTGAAACCCTTCTCCCAATTGTCCATCTTTTCTCCAAAATTTCATTTCATTTGGCATCTCCTTCAAAGCCCCCGTTTCCCTCAAATTTGTATTGAGTCCTATTCATCTTTCCAATTTAATCCACCCCCATTGCCGATTTATTAGTACTTCAGTCCTATTGCTTTCATGATGCTGATTTTTATACATTAATGTGAATGCTGATTTTTATTCAATGTTTTGTATAATAATTATGTGGCTTCATGTTTGGGCTTTGATAAATTTACGTCTTCATTTCTTATTTGAATAGGATATGTCATTTACATTTTTGAAATACTTTTGAAAGCACTTTTAGATTCTTTCGACGAGGTATTTTTTGTCTACCTTCAGATAAATTTTCCAGGATGCTGATTTTTATTCATATGATACAGTTTCTTTTGGTGTTAAAAGAGGAGTTGATTAGCCAATTAGTGTTTGAAAATATTGATGCTGCTGGGAAATTTTATTTTGCATATTCCAAAGCCGAATGTTTTGATGTTAGGAAACAAAGTGTTCAAGTCACGGGTGATTTAGTAAAATTATAGGGTGTGGGTTTGCACACGAGAGGGGTTCCGCAAAGCAAGGAAAGAACGTTTTTATAGGATTCGAGAACCCAAATCAATGACTAGATCGGGTGTCAGATGACCGATTTTCAGGGCGTTATATAGTTTTGAATTTTGTGAATACTCACAATCATTCTTTAGATGGATGCAAAGGTATATTATTAATCATCAGGTGGTTCTTCTCTATATGTTGCATTCGTCAATATACAAAATCTTTTTAAGTAATATCAGTTATCTCTTGTATGCAGATACATGTCAATTTCAGAGAAGTCTATGTAGAGTATGATGACAGACATTGGATTAAGGCCATCCCAAGTTATGAATTACTTGGAGCAATTAGCCGGAGGTGCTGAAAAACTAGTGGATATTCTAAATTCCAAGCCATCAATAAATTTCAAGATTCTAGAAGCAAATGTTGTGGTTCTAGTCATAATTATCATCGAGTTTAAACTTTTTTAATTTTTTTAACTTTTTGTTGAAGTCAGCATCAATGTTTAATTTTTCAACGACTGTTCAAATGCTATTGTGATTCCATATTCTGTGTGTTATGTAAATGGATTATTTCTCAGATTTAAATAGTTAGGTTTGTCAGCAGTTAGCCACTAATATTACATGTACGCTTTAAAAAAATGAAAAAGTAGAATTACAAAAACTACATCTATATAATGATTTCTGCCTTACTAGTGAGTGTAATCCAAAATTTCAAAAACTGCTATTCCAATTACACTCTTTCTTTCATGTAAAGACATATCTTTTAAAATAGATGACGATTATTAACCAATATGCAATTTCAATAATTTCAGAAACTTGACAAATTTATTGAAGATAGGTTGCCTCGATTTGAGATAGAAAAGGAAAAAACATGTTTTGAATTCTTCTCCGCATGCCACCGTATAAAAACAAGTTTCTACATCTCACTCATCAAATTCCAAGTTTTACATTCCTCCAAGATATTTGGATTGGCCAAAACACAAAAATCTAAATTCTTCTACCCCAAAAAAATGTACAAAATGCAAATCCATATTGCTTGATTGAAGCCAAATGCATATATACAGAAGAATTATATCTCTTTGCCTATGGATGAGTTTCAAACATTGCTGGGGAAAATGATATTTTCAAACGCTAATGCAATACGTGTACTCGACAATGGTCATTGGGTGCTTCTCATACTCAGTCTTCTCACTTCTCTTTAATTAGTGAATAATATGCTCTGAGAGCTTTCATACAATTGCCAAACCTGCAAAATTGAAGAAAAAATTACAGATTAACATACAGTTAAACACAAAAATAGAAAAATATTGTTATATTATTGACAGTAACAAAAGAGTCTAACTCATGAAGAATACAATTGGAAGTCGTCAAATTTTTGCTATCCATTTCTTGGACTTTTGGCCTCTTCTACTAGCATCTGAATCATTTTGAATCCGCAATTACATATCGCAAGGACCAAGGAAAAGAGTATTTGTGAGGGGATGACGTGTCTTAGGAAAAACGACAAATACATGGATAGAGGAGGACTACTAGTTGAAGCAAAGACAATATCTTCATGAATAGAAGAGGACCCAACCCTTTTGAAGTAAAGGCAATATTTTCATTTTATATAGACCCACACAAATAACCAAAGTCTTCTTTTAATCTCAAATAACAGAACTGAATCATACATTGAAGGTTTTACAAAATTCGAAGAAGTAGTACTTACTACTCAACTAGCTTCTCACATGTCGCAAGATCCACATCCCTCCAAAATTATAAAAAAAATGATGCTATCTGAAACTTCTTTCACTAAAGAAGATAAAACAAAACAAAGAACATAGTTCAGAATATGGATTGCCCGTGAACCAGTAGTGCAAAGATGTCTTTTACCCAAAAGGAAAAAACTTTCATAGAAATAAGAGAAGCTTTGGTGTACATTCAGATGAACTCAAATACTTAGCCACGTATTCAATTACTTTGGTGTGCATTCAGATGAACTCAAATACTTAGCCACGTGTATTCAATCACTCAGTAACTTGCTTTCATGTTTACTGAAGTTCAAGATTATCACAGTATTTACATTAACAATAAAATTCTCATATGCAAAATTTTAGGAAGCAGGATTAGAACTGCCTAATTGGATATGATGATAAGTAACTAACTCAAACATATTAAAATAATGTTGTATTGTATCCAATCCAATTGTATGATCCTTGCTTATACGTGTACCATTAATTCCTTTCAAACTTTCAACCAATAATATCAGTCAAAAGGATAAAGATACTTACTTTGGAGTTGCCGTTTTTGTGCTTCTAATTCATTCTTTCAACTACTTCAGCCATCTTAATAGAGATTGAAGTCATCCCATTTTTTATCCGGTCATTTTTCTATTAGTATAGATAATACTAACTGACTGTTGCTTAAGCCTATTTCTTAGCATCAAAGTCAAGAATAACTTATTATTGTCACTTTTTTTATATATCTGAGCTGCATTGGCACATTCACCATATGGACACTCAAGGGTCACCAGCTCCAGCAAGCACATACTAAAAACATATATATCTACAAGCTCATTGTATTCTTCCTGAAAAGTTCGGGTGCCATGAATTCGGGTGTGCCTAGCATCAAAACACATTAAACAATTACCTTCACTGTTTAAAACCTCTATTAAAGATAATAATTCAATTGATGGTACCTATGACATTATGAGCATAACGTGCCTGCTGAGAATACAACGAGTCCCTTATCACCGATTTTCACTTCTCCTTGATTCCCATTAATATATATTATCACACTTCAAGTCACCATGAACAGCTGGGGTCATGTAGTCTAGACTATTTCTTCAATGCCCACACATCAACATGCTTGGGTTTCTTCCTATACCTACACAAACATACACAAACCAACTTGATTCTCACATATTGCAGTAGATGGTTATCTAAATTCATAGTAGCTCCTAAAAGAAAATTAAACATAATGTCGCAAATTTACAGATGTGAAAATCCCGGTGATGGTATATGACTTAAATTGGATGTCAGGAAAAAAAATCAAAACCCTAGGTCTTTAATAAACGCACCTGAACGCACCACGGTGCGGCAAAAAGGAGACCTTAGTTTGGCCACTGGATCTGCACTTCTCGACTCAAATGATGGTGGAGGAGGCAAGAGGAAGGGTGGCGAGCCGGACTGAATATAGATGGAGGCAAGAGGAAGGGTGGCGAAAGAGATTCTCCGGCGTTGGTGTGAGAGGAATACAGTGAAATCGTCTGGTGAGAGAGAGAAATCTGGAAAGAGGGGTTTGAATGAGAAGGGCTTAACTGTAATTTGTTATTTTCGAATTAATTAAATCAGGGATATAATGATAATTTTGTTAGTGTACAATGTTTATTATAGAAAGTATGATATTAACCTTTATGTTATACACTATAATATTTAATAACTAACTATTGTACACTCTTGTACAAAATTGAATGGCTTAGATTGAAGATTTTAAATTTTTAATGGCTTCGATCTTATATGAAACGATTCCTCAAGTACACACTCGAGGAACCTTAGACAACCCCGCTAAAGTTCCGCCATCGGGGGTTATAAAGATTTGTCTACACCAATACCATCCACCATATATATATATTAATTATACATAATAAAGGTTATAATTAACTATCTATATTGAAAAAAAAAAAAACTAGCTCAAGAAAAACATATTATAATAAATTAATTAATATTTTTGAATGTAAATTCATCGATCATATATATATATCAGTACCTTCTATAGTTAACAAGAGGCACATTTCCGGAATAATGATGGAATAGCATCTGAATATGAGGACTACATAACCACGGAGTCGATAAATACCTATTTATTTATTCATTTATATATATTAATCAGCTGTACGTAAGAAATTACCATAAATATAAATGTTAAATGCATTATTTAATTTAAATGTTACGTTCGTACGTACCTTCCATGGAGAATTTTACACTTGGAAACGACGTCTTGGTAGAGTTTAGAACAAGGACTGTAAGTCAACGTCACCGGCTGCCCCCTGAATCCGGTATACAGATCTTGGCAAAAATGCATTTCTAGAAAATTATACATAATTACGACCAATATTATCATTAATCCAAACAAATAATGACTCCATGGAATGAGTAATGCCGCCCTGAATAAAGCCTCGTACGCCGATTTGGCCGCCATGGAATTTCTAATTAAATAATTGTATAACAAAAACAATTAGAAAGATATATATTACAAAGATAGAAAAGAAAGAAAATCACAGCTCCGATCCTGTCCGGCTTTTTATTTTGTGTGTTTTGTGCATGTGAATCTAAAATAAGTCGTACATCAGTATTTATACCATCAGTTTCACTTATAACTAATTAATTAATGTCGTGGGGGGGGCTTATATATAAATATTATATTGGTTTTTTTTTCCTTCTAATAATTTTATATATACATATTTAACGTACAATATTAAGATTATTAAATAGAGATGGCGCATCACAATAACCGGAGACTTGACTTTATTTGTTTACTAATTAATTAAGTAATCTTTTTTGGATAATTAAATAGTTATTTTGTTTAGATTTTAATATTTTTATTACTTGTTACAGTGATCAGTAATAAGGAGTAATTTTTAATTTAAATCCAGAAAAAAAAATTGATTAAACAAAGAAAGTCAATTTATAAGCACCTGCACAATTATATATGTTAATGGGGGTGTAAACACAATATAATGTATGTAGTTGACTAAACGAACCTACACCGCAATTCATCATCAAGAATATTTACTAGATTTGTATTATGTAAGCTTAAGACACATGGAATTGAAGTGATGCAAGCAAAAAGTCTTGAATTATAATTATTAACTTGCCTTCCTCACATCGATACAATCGTATATCCGTACCCAATACCCAGCAACTCACCCCGCGTCTTTAATTCTGACCCTTTATGCTAAAATTTAAGTATATATATTCAAAAAGACAAGTATATTATTAAAAAATATTTTATAGGTTTATTTGAATGTGTTTTGCAGGTCTTAATTTATTAAAAAAATGGTTTGAGTGGTTTCGTTGAAATATTTGAAACCTCATTTGGTTAGGTTTTTTATGTTGAGTTTTGTGGTTCTGAAAAAGTTTAAATCCTACTTGGATTAGTTTTCGATGTTGGAGTTTGAGAAAAAAATAGGTCATAAGTGTCAAATCAATTTCTTTTTTAGAGAGTTTGGGGGAAAAAAATGATAGGTGTCAAATAAATGTTTTATAAGTTTCAAGAGTTTGAAGACAGAGTGAATATGTTTGTCATGAGTTTCATAGCTTTGACGAAAGCTCATTTGAAAATGTTTTAGTTCGGTCTCACAAAACCCACGAAACTGGGCCAAAATACATCCAGATACAGCCATAAGATCTTCAATCCTACTTTCTAAGCAGAACTACTGAAATTACTTCGCAAAAAAGGTTCATTCAATATAAAAACATACATATTTAAGGGAAAATTATCCAATATAAGAAACATGTGTACCTACATATCATATTCAGTAGTTCAATGCACAATGGGAAAGACAGATTATTCCGTCATCGATTAGGCTCACAGAGATGCAAAACTTAGTGCTTCATTTCCCGAGAAAATCATTCTTTGCCAAATTAACTTATTTTAACTAATTCTATGACATAGACGACGACCAAACTATAAAGTTGAAACAAATTAAGCTTATGTGATAGTCAGGAGGGTGGTTGGGGGGGGGGGGGGAGTGTTAGATAATGCAAGTGAATATGTACATATAAACCCCATTTATAAAAAAGAAAAAGAAAAAGAAAAAGATGCACAAAGAACTCACTAAGCTCTGAGCGCTGGAGAAAGCAATATTATTTGTTAATTTTGGCTAGATGATGTGGGGTGAAAAATTCCTTTACGGGGTGTACAACTACTGAAAGTTGGTGCTCAATCGCTATCGATCATGTAAAGTTACGTTCGAATTGAACAATACAATAATTTGCCTGTAAAACAGAGAAAAACTAGGTTGTGACAACTCAAAAGAAGCCACTCCGAAACTTAAGTCAATATGTGAACTTAATCGGAGAGGTTGCTTTGTGAGGGGGTTGGAGGTGAGTCTAAGCAACTAACTTACGTTATATTAGGTCATGCTTTGTGTTCGCTCAATATTGATTTTTATAAGGTCGTCTCTTAGAGCGATTACAATCTTTTTTTGAGGGATTTTTCCAAAGAAGGTTGTTTGTGCAACTTTTTTCTATATAATCCCTTATGCCTAAGCTTTCAAGTCGAAGTATTAATCATACTAAATTATAAAAGAAGATATGAAGCTTGATTACAAGCATGCATATATTTTATTATCTCATGTTTAAAGCAAATGAGGTAAATTTGTCCATTTTTTCTTGTCAGAATTTAAGTCAAAATCAGTCTGAGTACATATGGGTTTTATGATAGTCATTATAACCGAAAGAAGATCCGGAAGATAGATGGTAGTAACTTAAAAAGTAATAGAGCCTGTTTGTCTCGCTTTTCCGAAAAAAAATTCGGTTTTCGGAAAGACCAAACAAACAATCCAACCACTTTTCCAATTAGTTAGCTACAGTAATTTTTTTCTCAAACCATTCTCCGAAAGGCCAAACAAACATGCCATTTTTCTACTCTATTTCTATTTCTCTCTATATTAGAAAAGTCAAAAATTGCGGCTACTTTCCCAAACAACTCTCCCAAAACCCAAACAAACAACATTACGCAAATCGAGATTATTTCTCAAACCTCTACCACTTTCTCAAACCACTCTCCTAAATGCGAGACAAACAGGCCCTATAGAGTTTCTTGTAATTATTGAAATCTCAGTGGTGTATCTGTAATTTTACTAACCTCAGGTAGTGTGGAGAAAATTCTTTAATTGACTTTACTTGACCTAGAACTAGTAGCCGTTGTGGCAGTTTAAACACTAATGCTTCCCCTCCTCCTCCTACGCCTCCGTCACCACCAACAAATCCGCACCTTTACAAACGCCAGAGTCAAATGGGTCCGCGACCCCTACCTCGACACCGCCGTAGAGAGAGAAAAAAACCTTAAACCTTTACTCTCTCTCAAAACCCTCATCGCTTCCCAACCCTCCCAAACCCTACCCCTCTCCGCCATCTCCCCCACAAAACCCCATCTCCACCTCCCCACCGCCGCCGTAAAATTCATCCAACATTACCCCTTAATTTTCAAAATATTTCTCCCCCCTCACAAATCCAACCCCTTCCCCCACGTTAAACTCACCCCAAAAGCCCTGTCCTTTCACCACGACGAAAATTTATTACTCAGTCTATCGCACCATCGTAACGACGTGGCGGAAAGGCTCGCGAAGCTTTTGATGCTCGCTCGATCAGGAAAGCTTCCATTGTACATGATTGATTTGCTCAAGTATGATTTAGGTTTGCCCCATGATTATATGTTGACGTTGTTGCCTGATTTTCCGGATTATTTTCAGATCTGTGATATGGGTTTCCGAGATTTGAGTGGTGGTGTTGTGTTTGGGTTGGAATTGGTTTCATGGAGGGATGATTTGGCGGTCTCTGTTATGGAGAAGAGAGGAGAAATTGGAATGAGGATTAAGTATTCGATGAATTTACCGAGAGGGTTTGATTTGGAGAAGAGGGTGATGGAGTATATGGATGAATGGCAGAATTTACCTTACATTTCGCCATATGAGAACGCCTTTCATTTGGCACCAAATGGAGATCAGGCGGAGAAATGGGCGGTTGGGGTAATTCACGAGTTATTGAGTTTGTTAGTGTCGAAGAAGATTGATAGGGAGATTGTGTTTTGTTTAGGAGAGTTTTGGGGGTTTGGGCGTCTGAGGTTTAAAAGGGCTTTGGTGCATTTTCCAGGGATTTTTTATGTGTCGAATAAGATTAGAACACAGACTGTGGTCCTGAGAGAGGCATTTAAGAAGAATTTTTTGATTGAAAAACATCCATTGATGGTTATGAGGAATAAGTATATTTATCTCATGAATTTGGTGTTGAGAAGAGGTAAACCGATTAGAGGTGGATTTGTTCGTTGTAGAAAAAGAACTGCTTTTTTGCCCAAAGGACGCAAAAGGAAAGTTGACGATAACAGAATAAGGAGAAGTGATGACGATGATGATTAGTAGGATAATGATGTTATACTATCGGAAAATGGTGGTGTTTTTAATGATAAAGATAATGATTTTGAAATGACGATGATAGGAAAAACAGCTCTGTGATGGGAGGTGATGATGATTTGTTAATTCTTTTGATAGAATTAGTTTGGTATTGAAAAATAAGGCGAATTCATGGAAATATGGGAATTGAGGTAAAAAAAAATAAAAAATAGGAAAGGTGCGATCACACTCTTGACTAGAAAATCATCATACTCTTGCAGGAATCGATTTCTTAATATTGAAGCAAAAGTATGGAGTTTTGGTTACAGTGAATTAAATGGATTTGATGAACCGGGATTACCTAAGTGGGGAAAAGGCCATGTCCCGTATACACACGCACTCTTGAAGAGGACAGGATATGTGAAATGAGCTCATTGTGGCATAGCCACTGGTAGTGTATGATGTTTGTTGAAGACCTAGAAATCGGTGACACCGGGTATAAGTATTTCAATCTTACAATAGTGACTCATCCTTCCCATTCGGAAAACTAACCCAAATTTCCTGATTTGATTAGGTCATGTGACTACTGCACAATATGCAGAACACTAACTAGATTGAAACATAGTGGCTAGTTTTACATGGTTATAGCAGCGGTAGCTTTTGCACTCCAGGGTTAATAGAATATAGATCTTGTACATCTAATTTTGGCAACGCTTCGACATACTTTTTATTGATTGCTAAATGTATTTTCTTGTACAGCTTTGTTTGTTACAGGACTTTTAGGCAATCTATGTTAATCTGTTCTGTATCAATGAAAGGTAAGGTCATGAATGCATTCTTTGTTAGTTTACGGATTTTATTAGTGATACAGACAAAATGAGCTGGATTTTGGGTTGTGTAAGAATAAGTGAAGTCAATAATAATGATCCTACATGTTCTATATGAAATTCAGCCGGACATGTTCCATTTGTTGTATTTTTGGGCTTAACATTTCGGGCTGAACACGACGCTGAAGATTTCATTATCAGGCCAAGCCCCAAAATCTATTAGATATTATTTGTGGTCTTAATTAAAGACAAAATGTCGCACTAAGTTGCATCTCCAATTAGGACTCTCAACAAGGTGAGTTCAGGTGGGCTAACTTCATTCATATATTGAGCCAGATTTGATTTGAGATTAATTTGGAACTTGGCCTCTGAAGTTTCTCGTCCACGGATCTTGTCCGGAACTTGTGGGTTTGGAGCCACTAAGTTTTACACTTTCAAAATTTTCACTAATGTTAGCATTAGGGCTGTCAATGGGGCGGATTTCAATCCGGATCCGTTCGAATTCGGTCCAATTTATTAGGATAATTGTCCGATTAGAGATTCGATGGACCTAATCCGATTATAAAGATCCGAAATTCGAAACTCATGGATCGAATATGGATTTAGGTCGATCCGATCTGTTAAAGATTCGTATCCGACAACAAATAAAAAGAAAGATATATATACAAAATTATTTATAAAAATAAGTATCATTAATAATATTTCATCGTCGATTTAAGAAGATAGTAATTTATAATTCGTTTATAAATTTATTTAAACCAATATATTCATTCTACAAATATGAATATAGTAAAGAAACTTTGAAAATGTGAGCTAAAATTAAATAAAATTGAAAAGATAATAAACTTGTTTTAGGAAAAAAAATATTAATTTAATTTTGTAAATACAAATTTATTGGTCCGAAAAATATTCGATATCCGGCCAAATCCGACCAAGATCCGTTGGATTCAAAAAATCTAGATCCGAGCACAATCCGAGCAAGATCCGAATCCGACATGATTCGATCCGATATAAATGGAGCCGGATCTGGACGAGCCTGATCCGACCAAAATCCGACCCATTGACAGCCCTAGTTAGCATGGTCTTTTAGGGCACATCTTCATTTAACTTGGCTCGCATGTATTTTATTGAACTAAAAATAAATAAATAAATAAATAAATAAATAAATAAATAAATAAATAAATAAAAATGGTTAATTGTCGAGACTGTTAACCAGATACTCCAAATAATATAATATGTCACGTAGAAAAATTTATAGTGACATTGATATCAATATATGAAAATTAATTCATGTCATTCTGTGAAACTATGCATAAACGTCATATCCATGAAATATTAACTCATATATTATTGAAGTAAAATATTATTTATGTAATACTGTTATCTGTAAAAATAGAACATTTTGTATATATAGATTTTTTTTGTTATTTAGTTGTATTAAACGGATTAGAACAACCTATATTTATTATTCAAGTTTAATTTTTTTCAGTCAAGTGTAAATTCACTCTTTCCCCCAACGAGTGGGAAAAGTTAAATGAAACATGACACAAGTACAATACTCTATTCATTTCATCTTGTTTGTTTCTTATTATTTGTCGTTTTAAAAGTTCAATGTAAAATTAATTTTTTTTTTTTCAGATTTGCCGTCTCATATTAATTGTTCTAGCTCCTCATTAAGAGGGGAGAGAAAAACAATTATTACTACTCAATAAGAATATTTTAAAATAAGCTCAAAACCACAAATAATATGAATTTGATAGAGTGATTTTAATTATTTGCTCAGGTTTCTCATGCTGTTAGGTTGCTATCTTTGACTCTTGCTTAATTACTAGACCTAATCAAATATTAAATTTTGTTTTATAGTATTCGGTTGTGTTTTGGTTCAACCAGCTGCAAATTAAATCCCACGAAACTGCTTGTAGCATGGCATAGATAATACTCCCGAGTCCTGATACTATGGGCATTTTGTTTGACCTTTTCTAATTTTTTTTTTAATAGCAAAACAAATATATTTTCTACTTTTAAAATAAATATATCATTCTTTAACTTTTTTAAACAAGTTTCACAAAAGTCAAATAAATAATATTTTTTTTATCTTTAATTAAATATATATAATTTTTATACCTTGATTTAACATAAAGTAACTCATCTCATGTAACAAAAATAATTTGACATAAAATCTTTTATATCTTATACTTACAACGGGCTTGCCTGCTCACAGTTCACCACTCATTAAATGCCATGTGGCAAAATCTTCACCTATTACCGGAAAGAAAAATACACTATAGGCAAAATCGAAATGACTTTTATACCCTAGAGTCTTCTTCTTCACTCTTTCATTTCTCAAACTTTTCTTTTTCTCTCTCTTCTCTCTCTCTCTCTTCTTTTTCAGATCTGGACAGAAGCTGCCATGGATTCATACATACATATATAAAGTAAATAATTTTTCAGATCTGGACAGAAGATGCACACATAGATATATGTTCTTTCACTTTGATATATATGTTTCTTTTGTCAAATTGACCCACTTCAGGTAGAGAGCTCTCTCTCTAACTTTGTTGCGGGGAATAATTGGATCACAGCTCCCACAATCCTCCCTTCTGTTTCCATTTTACTCAAGGTTAGTTATCTCTGTTCACAGCTCCTCCTTATTTTTGTTCGGATAAGTTTGAATTTTTTTTTGTTTTCTGAATATTTTTTGACGAATTGTGGATATAGGGTTTGTTTGTTTGAGTTCGAATCTTGATGGGTTTTCCTTAAAATTAATATTTTTCATTGAATTTTTCTGTTGAGATATTTCATGTCTGGGTTTCCTTGAAATCGGTTTAGTTGGTGTTCTAGTCCATTAAAGTTCTAAACTTTTATGGTTTTGAGAGCTCAATCTTGTTGTTCATGGTTTTTTAATTTTTAGTTCAGTTCAATTTTTCTTATAATTTCTTATTACTAAGGTTGAACTCTTGTGTGCTTTTTTGCTGAATTCTCAGATCCAGGTAAATTGGGATGGAATGAAGTCATTGAAACTCTGGGTTTTCAGTAATTATTTAAACAAGCTTCTTTCAGTCTTTTGACCTCACTCGTCCGAGCGGCGGCGGCGGCGGCGGCGGCGGCAGCGGCAGCGAGGTGGCGGCAAGGAAGAAGAAAGTCCTTTTTTTTTCCCTTAAGAAATTCTTTTTTTTAAATATATAATTATGTAGTTGATAATAGAGATTTTTTAACATTTTTAGAAAATAAAAAGTGAAATTAGAATAATCTTGTATACAAATAGTGAATTTATAATGAAAATGTATATTTGCAAACTAAATATGTTTAGTTTGAATTCAGTTTAAATTAGTATATATGGAAAAATATTTAGTGTGAATTCTTTCTATGGAAAAATATAACAAATCTTGTATTCAAAGAAATTAGTGTGAATTTCTACTGATGGCACAAAATTTAACAAAAATATAATATGATTTTTTATAAAAATTTGTGGAACACATAATAAAAATCTATGTTTTTATAGTAATATATGTAAATATGATTTTTTATAAAAATTTGTGGAACACATAATAAAAATCTATGTTTTTATAGTAATATATGTAAATATGATTTTTTAACATTTTTAGAAAATGAGAAGTGAAATTAGAATAATCTTGTATACAAATATTGAATTTATAATGAAAATCATAGTTCATATAAAATTGGTAAATAAAACAAATTTTAATGTTTTTAATATATATTAATAACAAGGAGGGGCAAATATGTAAATGAAATAAATGGGATTTTGTGATTTTATTATGTATTATTAATATACAGGGGTAATTATGTAAAAGCACAAAATGTGACCTGCTAACAGTGACCGGGTTAGCAGGTCACCAAAATAATAATAAAATAATTTTTGTGAGTGAAACTATGGACAGTTTTCCACAAGTGGAACTGTCCATAGCCACTCCCTACTTACAATCTAGCTAATTCTTCAAAGAAAACATATGTATACCTACTTTATTTCTCAAATCACTTTCTCAGAATTCAAACAAATAAAATTATGTTAATCAAAATTATTTCATAAACTTCAACTAATATCCCAAACTACTTTTTCAAAACACCATATAAACATATCTATATAATTTTCACATCCTCCTCGCGGTTTTTTTAGCATATATAATATGTTTATTTGAATAGACTTATCTACCCATCCTAATATATAGGGTCCCCACACAACACCCACTTTAAAGAAAGTATAAACAAATTATTATAGTTACGTTAATGGTAGTTTTGTGGAGGAAGGGATTTAACTAGATCCTGATCGATTAATAAAATTGAGATAAAGTAGATGACCATACTTAGCATTATTATTCTTATTGGCTTATTGCTAATCGTTCTATGGGTCGAATTTGGATGGATCAGTACATCTAAGGACTCGTTTGTTTGACGAGAATGGAATCTGATTCTATGAATATTATTTTTAGAAATATGATTATCAGGAATATAACTCCATTTTACTGTTTAGGTAACATTCGGGATTTCAGGAAATAATGTAACAAATTTATTTTCAAATGTTTGGTAAACTTATTGAATGAAATCCATTTTTACACATGTTAACAAAAATGTTTCATTATAAATGAAATATGAGATTTTGTTTAATTAAAATTAAAATTTAACTTTTTTTATTCAACCAATAATCATTTAATATTTTTGACATTTATCTTTACTCAACCAATGAAGTGGTAAAAAGTATTTTATGTTAAGTTAAACTTCAAATGTTGTTTAATAATCATTGAAACTTCAAAGGATGATCATGTAATTTCACATAATTTCAAGGGGTGTAAGTAATTATTCTTAATATTGATTAAATATATATATACTTACCATACTTCAAAATATATAATTGATTTAATTTATGTATATTTTATAGCAAATACAAATTAATTATATATGTGAGTGAGTGAGTGAGAGAGAGTATATATGGAAAATATTGTCGTTTTAATTTTTATCATGAATTCCAATGGGAATGGAATTAAAATACCATGAAAATTTGAGTTTCAGATTTCTAATTTATGAAGGCAAGATTCCCGATTATGGAGAATTTAATTCAATTCCCAAAAATCAACCAAAACACAAAATTATATGATGTCTGATAATCAAATTACCAAATTACATGTCATTCCATACAAACAAACACGTCATCTAAGTGGATTTAAATTCCCAGTCTTATTGAAATTTGAAAATTACTGGCCGCATTACAATTTATTGATCTCTTGTAATTTGATGCATATGATATATTCTCCATATTATTGATAGCTAGCATCATCATTTTGTCCGTTTACAATAGATCATTCATCATTGCATATAATTAGTATACCATTCAACTCACGAGCTTAAAGATTCTTCACATCGATCCTATTGAACTCCAATATAAAAAAGTTCGATTCAGACCATTTACACACATGTTTCGAAGTATATATCAGATCTCCTTGGACAATATATATATATATATATATATATATATATATATATATATATATATATATATATATATATATATATATATGGTGTTGTAATATCTCCAAAATTAATTTACATTGCATGTTAGAAGAAAATGTATGAAAATAAAATTGTGAATAATTTTAACTATATATATATAGTTCTTAAACCAACTTAGGTTCCTTTATTTATTAGGGGTTCGTTTAGATGAAATCATTACTAACTTCAGATTTTGCATCCAATAATGTAGTTTGGGCCTTGCGGATCTTCTGAAAACAATAATGTTGAAGATATTTAATTAAATAATCCATCTAATAAACCAGAGCAGCATTTAATATAAGATGTTGTTATTATGTCATGAATCATGATCAGTAGCCACAAATAGTTTTTCAATAAAATTATAAAATTAAAAAATAGACAGGAACAATTAATTAGGGTTATATATGTACGTACGTAGTAGTATATATATTTGGTAATTAACAAATTCTGATCTTTTATCATACAGATAATCATTACATGCAATAGCATATTGGAATTACCTCTCCAGACACATGACCATAAGGATTATAAAAAATATACATATTTTCGTTACATTTGTTTGAACAATTAATCAAAAGCTAGAATTAATACTCAAAACCAAAGTTTGTAAGAACCATAAAATGAATGCCAATATATAGCTAGCTAGAAGCTGTAATGAATCGACAAATCATTATAAATAAGAACATGATGCCCATGATTAAAAATCATTCACACGTCTAGAAGCTTTGACATTAAATTAAAAAAGAAAGTCATGTTTCTATAAATAAAATGTTTACGACAATGTCTGTAATGAATACAATTTCAAAGCGTGCAAGTTGTAATATATGTTGAGTGGATTTCTTGTAATAATATATAAACGCTACGAAAGATTCTTCTTATTACTTAGGAAGAAAAACACGTGGAGACGACCCAACTATTTTTCTTTTTCCCGTATGCAAAGGTAAAACCGTAAATGAAAATATCATATTGATCATTAAATTATTTTATTCAGTGTGGGTACGTAATGGAAAGATTAAGATAAAAGAAAGAACAAAAGACTAGTGGTCGATTGGGAATTGGTGTTAAAGAAAGTGATTAATTAACATTTTTTTATTATAATTATTAATTAAGTAACTTCAATGATTTAATAAACATGCATTGAAATGGTTGCCCAATTCAAGAAACTAGTTAGAAAATTTATGATTAAGATAAGTACACTGCGCAAGTTGCAAGTTGCTATATTTAATTTGTCCTAACAAGTTAATTTTTTTCAACTCAAATGATCTAAATAAGAATAGTACAATATTTGAGATTTGGAAGCAACATTAAAATATAATGTTTCAAGGTTTAGAGGTAGGAAAAAATGCATATTTAATTATTCAAGTTTAACTACAAACATATAATGATCACTCAACTTTCATGAATAGTATAAATAGTCACTCAAGCTACATTTAATAGCACAATTTCATCACCTAATTAACAAAGAGATAACATAATATCGCCTGCAAGCCTACAACATATCCATCAAATGAAAAACAACAAAATCGAGAAAAAGTGGGTGAATAAAACTTGACATATGCTACTCAATATCAACCTACAATCCTGCAATTAAAAGAAAACTTAAGTCACTTCAAACATTTTCATTTTTCTAACAGAGGCATCAATACTCAAAATAATGTAACATATACACACAAAAGTAAAATCACTAACTTAACCATGTTTATATCACAAAATATTTTTCTAGCTTTCTCTTTACAATGATTATGAAAACACAAGCTAATAACAAGTAAAAATTATCTAAAATTGAAGTTTACTAATAGGTTAATATAAATTCAAAAGGGAATTAAAAATTTATACAAGATTAATACGCTTCTAATTTTTTTTTTTAAATATAGAATTAATAAATCTTATTGTAAGTGGTGTTTTGGATAACCTAGTGCACCCTCTAAATGTCATTGAACTTTTGAAGTAAAAATTAGTAATGGAATTTATAGAGATCAATAAGGGTTATTAAAGTTGAAGGTGGTATAAAATAAAATATTAGATTTTTGGGTGAAATCATCGATGAAGAGATCAATCCGGAGAGTTTTTTTACGTGAATAACTCTAATTTCTCCCTTCAAATTTCATGGGTTAAATTATATTGTACCCCAAAAAATATGGGTTTAATGCTTGTACCTGTTACATGATGATACTCCGTTATCTGTCCGTCAGACGTTGGTGATGAATGGTGTTATTAATTGTAACTTGAATGACTATATATATATTATTCCTGAAAACTGAGTGACCATTGTGTGTTTGGAATTAAATTTTGATGATTAAATATGCATTTTTCCCTTTAGAGCAATGTATTTTTTTAGAAACGGTATTATATTAATTATTAGATCAGTTATTGTATCATAAATTTATTCAATTGCTATCAAAATATATGTTATCTAACGACTTCCTGTCCATTGTATTAATTAAGACCGACTATATAATGCAGTTTTAATCCTATATTGCTGTCAATAATTTTCGTCCCATGATTCTTTATTAAATTGTAATTTTGATTCCATTTTTTTTAAATAGTTAGCACTTTTGTCCTACATTCCATGAAACCACGCATTTAGTCCTAAACTTTTGAAGTATTTTGCAATTTTTTCCCGATATTAGACAACAAATTAAACTGGGGAGAAGAAATATTTCAGAATAATTTTTAAGTTGATCAAGAAATTTCATTTGAGTTGGGTCACAACGTATAAAAAGATCAACTTGAATAACTTTGAAATTCAACTTCAGTTTGATTCAATAAAGAACAAAATATATGTACCAATTAAGTTACTTGAGCTAGACATTTATTTAGTTAAATGAATTTCACAAACTCTTAGTCATACCAACTCATATATAAATTAATTGAACAAATAATTATATATTCAGACCCAATCGGTTGTTTATATCGAAGTTTAATTTGTGTATTAAAAAATTCGTAGAACTTAATTTGCATGCATTTTGCATGTCTCAGTCATGTGAATGATGAGTTTAGTTTTTGAAAACTATATATATATATATATATATATATATATATATATATTATATATGTTCCATATTGCAAGGTTAGCAAAAATTCTACATATCGCTCGCTTTAGTTATTTCATACAATCTATTTATAAATATAGCTAGCTAGGTCAACCAGAGTCTTTCAAATAATATACTGCATACATCAATAATAAATTTTCTCTTTAATTTATAGAATAAATTAAAAATGACATATATATTTGGTATAGCTAGCTCATAAGTTACATGTATATATATATATCTATGATATTGCCAACTACTTTGGTTATTGTTCCGTTCAATGCCGGCCACCAATAATCCATGTTTTCTTAATTAAAAGAAAATATGTAAAGTAAGCTAGCTAGGAACGTTGTTGCTTTTTCATAAATTTTGTTTAGAAAAGAGAGAATTTTACTTTTGATACAATAATTTAGCCTATTTTAAAGATTCGGTATCAAGCTAAAATAATCTGATATATTTCATACCATAAGTTAACGACCGTTAACACATTTAGTATTTTAGCCAATTATTGCCGTAAACTCTCAAATATTTTAGAGGAAAAATAGATGAAAAATATGTAAAATTGATCCCATAAATTAAAGTTTATCCCACATGTTTTTGGACCGACAAATTTACCCAACCATTTACATGTTTGATGTTTGATGCACCCAATTAGTCCCCTATATATATAGCAGTATTAATACACGATCAGATTTTTCTGTGGAATCTTATTTTGCATTTTCTTGCTTGTTAATAACTTAATATACGAGTAGACCAAATTAAAAATAAATAAATATATATAAACAACTTTGTTTAATTAGTACTCAATCGTCGGGCCAACTACACATAAAGCATAGTTATAATTATTACAGAATAAATAATAATAATAATAATAATAATAATAATAATAATAATAATAATAATAATAATAATAATAATAATGTGCATATATAACACATAACATGGCTGATCATCAGCCTCCAACCAGCTGAGTGAACATTAAATTAAAGAATTGCCAGAAACATTTCGTGCTCGATCACTTGTTGCCGGCAGCTAGCGAATTAATTAATTTTTTTTCTTGCAATTTAATTAAGAATTACTGCGGCATATATATATATATATATATATAGAGATAGATCTAGATGTATATACATATGATCATCAAAATAACTGCGGGGGCGCACATGCTATTAATTAATTAATTTAGCATTGATGAATTAATTGTTTGGCTTGGGTGGATAAGATCGATCGTTTGTTCTTTCAAATGGTTTATCGATCTAGCTAGCTATTTGTCACGTCGGATCCCAGTCATCATATTAATTCTTACCAAAATTAATTAAATATACGGATTCATGAAAATTCATCAAATCAAATATAAATATATATATATAATTAATAATACACTCCCACGGTCCCACCCATTTTCTTCTCGCTATATATACACAACTGGATCAACATAACCACAAAGATAGCATACATAATTATATATAAAAAGGAAATAATAAAATTAAAAAGAGATCGATCGATATTCTAGCTAAATGGGGAAAGAGATGATTAAGAATATTGATGAAATCCAACAAGTGTTGAATGGAAGGAGGGAGTTGCCATTGTTGTCGTTGAATCACGTCTCTTTTGTTTGCAAATCCGTTAAGAAATCGGTCCAGTTTTACGAGCAAGTTCTTGGATTCGTTCTGATTAAGAGACCATCATCCTTTGATTTTGAAGGAGCTTGGTACGTACGCACGCACGCGCGTAAATATATATATATGTATGTATGTATATATATTTTAATTAATTAATTAAAATTAGTTGTGAAGATATATTATATATGTTGTATATATAGGTTGTTCAATCATGGAATCGGAATCCATTTACTAGAAGGTGCTAGATCAGAAGAAGAAAAGGAAAAGGTGAATAATATAATAAACCCAAAAGACAACCACATCTCATTCGAATGCTCGGATATGGAGGTGATTGTTAAAGTGTTGGAAGAAATGAAGATCGAATATGCAAAGGCTGTAGTTAAGGAAGGCGGGATCGTTGTAGACCAACTCTTCTTCCATGACCCAGACGGCTACATGATTGAAATTTGCAATTGCCACAACCTCCCCGTCATGCCACTTATTTCTTCATCTAATTTGATGATCAATAACTACTCCGAATCACCATCAATCATTCCCATTCCCACCCCAATCATGAGTACTCGTACAATTATTAATTATGCACATCAAAACATACAATGCAGTGGAGAAGAAGCCTTGATGATGGAGAATTTTGCAATGGACATGATGAACATTTCAATTTAATTCATATATATCTATCTATCTATTATGCAATTTATTAATTATAAATTAAATATACAATTTGATATCTATTATGCTACGTACGTACTTTCTTCGTTGAGACCAGTCATGACCTTCCTTTGGTGAGCTTTTTTTCTTGTTTATGTAAATGTTTTTGCAATAAATTAATACAAAGATTTTTATTAGTAGTGTGTTATAATAATCAGAATATGGAGATTTATAGATACCTTTGTTCAATGAAATCAAGAAAAACATGTAGTATAAAATTTTATATACGGCCCTATCTACGAGAGACCTCATGTCATGGGTAGGGTTGGGGAAGAGGGTGTTGGGGTTGGGGTCAGGAAAAAGGTGATTGCGAAGTGAGGGTTGTTTTCATTTTGAATATATAACTGTGTTAAATTAATTATATTATTAAGAAACTATTATGTCAATTAACAATTTTTTTATCTAAAAATAACCAAAAAAAAAAAAAAATTTCTTTTCTTAGAGATTAGGAAATAAAAACATGAGTTCTAGGACAAGGGTTCTAAGGATTCAAGATTAGTCTATTGTAAACTTGGACACCTGATTTATAAAAAAGAAATGGTGAATCAAATTCTCTTTATCATTAATTTATCGATCCTGAGAATAAATGAACAAAAAGATGACCTTTGCCATTCATCATGACGATAACCTTTGATAAGTCTACATTGAATTTCACGTGTTATTGTAGAAACACTTATATAAATTATTAAGCATCTTAATCATGATCAGTTGGACATTATTTGAATCGGACACTCATTTCGAATATAAACTTATTAGTTTATAATTTATCAGATGAAATAAAAGTGTTAAAAAACTCAATCTCCTTATAACTTTTACTTATAACTAGATTTAGATTTGACTCAATTACAATCGAGCCGAGTCATTAGACCTCGAGTAAGCATGATTTAATTAATGAGGTGTTTTAATTTGCTCAAGTAATTCTAGTTCAAAAAGAAAGTAATTCTAGTTCAAACTCAGTTTTTTTTAGGGAAAGCTATACAAGACTCAATTTCAGTCAAACTAAAAATCCTTAAAATAAATACAAAAAAATATATTAGTGCACAGGGTTGTCAATGGGCAAGACCAACTCCATTTATGTTGGGTCGAGATCGAATCTAGTTGATTCTGAAATTTTCAAGTCCATATGATATTGCTCGAACTGGTTGGGATCTCGATTTTCTTTTGGATCTAGTACTTGTATGTGCCATGTGATGGGCTCCGGATGGAATATATAATTGGGCCATTCTATACATTTCTTATATTGGACCTAGGGTTGTCAATGGGTGGGATTCTAGTCGGATCATGCTCGTCAAGATTCAACTCCATTTATATCGGATCGGATTATGTTGGATTGTGCTCGAATCTATAATTTTTCGGATCTAATAAAATTTTCATATAAAATTAAATTAATATTTTTTCTGAAACAAGTTTATTAATAATTAACTTTTCAATTTTATTTAATTTTAGTCCACATGTTCAAAATTTCTTTACTAATATTCAAATTTTTATTAAATATTGGTTTAAATAAATATATAAACAAATTATAAATTACTATCTTCTTAAATTGACGATGAAATATTCGTAATGGTACTTACTTTTATAAAAATTATGTATATATATCATTCTTTTTATTTATTGCCGGATACGGATCATTAACGGATCGGATCGACCTAAATTCATATTTGCTTCATATGTTTTGGATTATGAATTTTTATTATCGGGTTAGATACATGGAATCTCTAATCGGACGATTATCCTATTAATCGGACCGGATTCAGATGGACCCAGGTTGAAATCCGCCCCATTGACACCCTAATTGGACCTTTATTTTAGAAAAATGAACTTGACCATAAAGTAATAAACCACAATTCTAAGGCCCAATTTGATCCCTACTTCTCTTGGCCCATGGTATAACACTCCATTTTTCATATCAGATATTTGTCAAACCTAGCACTCATCGGCCGTTAAACTTGCGGCGGCGGACGACACGGTGGTGGAAACATTAGGTAACTTTGTTTTATTTTTCATATCATCATATCGCTCTATGTGTTGATGCATATCATTTTCCAGTGTATATTAATCATCTACCTTCAGTATATATATATATATATATATATATATATATATGTATATATTTCTCAAGGTCCGGTACTGAATCAATTTATAGGAACATCACATCAATTATCAATTATTATATTCTTAACTTAACAGTACATCTTTTCATAGATGCCTTAATATGTAATACTCTTGGAGAAAGTTAAATTTCAGATTGGTACTTTGTAAATTTGATTTTTCAATTCAACTCCACAGAACACACTAGTGTGGTTATATTTTAGTTATTCATTGGCATATAAATGGTCTATGGTGTTTTTAGTTATGTTTATACAGATTATTTTTTTATCACATATACCTTCAGTAATTAGAAATTCAGTTTAATGCATTCTTCTTTAATATATCATTGATTTGTAATGTGTTATGTGCCAAAAGTAGTTATCTTGCCACAAAATTTTCTCTTATACATTGAATATACCACTTTTCCTGTGATGCTTCAGTATATGCTGGAAATTATATTAATATTACATCCTACTTTCCAAGTCTATGTGCATAACTGTATATGCTGGAGTATATATTGTAAATAGGAGTGGAGAGAAATCGCATGAGTATACTGTTAAGAGTTACTTGAGAGGGAAATAAGATAAGTGTTTCCGATGCTGTGGTTTGGACAAGATGCACCATTTGCCAAGTTTTTATGATCCCTAAACTGTGCTGATAAGATTATCGTGGATTTTATTCGCCTTGAGCAAGTCCAAACGTTAGTCTCACATTAGTAAGGATTTCTTATGTAGGGTCACATTTTTTGTCCTCTGCAGTATGATACTTAAAATATTGCGTTCATTCATAGCCTTTATTAAACTTTAACGAATATCATGTATCAAACTAGAAAATTCTCTTCCAGTTGGCTCTTGTAAGTTACTGCAAATGCTCTTTTGACTGTTGGATAGATTGTGAAGTTACTGCCAAACAACAATATCTTACACTGTAATTTATGATTCCAAACTTAGCCTAATAGCATTTTCGATGATGTTTCTTGAATTAGCCGTGGTTTAAAGTTGTCTTTCCAGTGATGTGAATAGAAGGTAGACTTACTCTTTCTTTTTTACGTGGACATAAAATTGATACACCTTTTACAACATACAATAAAAAGGAAAGTCCTTTATTTGAACATTAGGAATGATTATAGTGGATAGTGGATTGTATTGTCAGTATCAGACAGGACAACTCTCTAAAGTTGATCTTGATATGTTATTGAGAGAGTTTTTGGACAACGTTGGAGATATTATTTATTACTTACTATAAGACTGGGGAGTGTGTTAAGAATGTTGATATCCACCGATGATTTGATTCTTGACCAACCATGGCTAATATGTTTTACTTAAACTGATGAGCTTTCTTCTTGGCGTTGTATTTTAAATTCCCTAGTCTTTGTTTTTCCCCTGTTAATTAATGATTGACTTTATTTTTTTGTAATTTTGAGTGTAACTGCACCGAAATCTTTGATTTCAGGATATTAAATGGAAGATCAAGCAGACAATAGATCTGAGGTGATCTCAGAAAATGGATCTGACCAGAAGCAAGAAACCCGTGAAGAGATGCTTTCTAGGCACAGGTAATGTTCCTGCGTCTAACTTCTCTTACTCCTACGCCTGTTTGCCCCACTCTCTCTCTCAAACACACACACACACATTCAGAACTTTACTTCATCTTTACTTCTGGCTCTGAAAAAGGGATGTTGGGTATTAGTCGAAAATTTTATAATATAATGTTCTGTTCTGTTAAGACTATTAGTGATCAACTTTTTGAGTTGCAGGAAAGAGACCAGTGATCTACAAAACAAGGAAATTGCACTAAAAAAGGCTGCAGCTAAAGGCAGCAAAGCTGAACAAAAAGCTAAGAAGAAGCAAGTTGATGAAGAGATTTCTCAACTTTCAACAAAACTCAAGGAAAAACAAGCCGAGGAACTATCTTCGTTGGGCTATAGCAGCACTACTGATAAACAAAAAGGAAATCTTGATAATCTGGTGAAGGCCATTGCTGGAGTTTCAGTCAACAATCAAACTGAGCAGTCAAAACCCCGTAAAAGTGTAAAAAAACGTGAGAAAAGAGCTCAAGAGGAAGCAGCCAGGGAACAAAGAATACAAGAAGAGCAAAACAACATTGTAAGTGATCGAATGATTGAAAATGAAAAGTTGGAACAAAAACTCGAGCCCCTTGGATATACCATTAATGAAATAAAGCCCGATGGACACTGTCTCTACCGAGCAGTAGAGGATCAGTTGGCCCTTCAATCTGGAGGCTCTTCCCCTTATAATTTCCAAGAGCTTCGGCAAATGGTGGCTGCTTATATGCGGAACCATGTATCAGAATATTTGCCCTTTTTCCTTTCTGAGAACATGGCAGATGGGGAATCAGAGGACTCCCTTACAGAAAGGTTTGAAAATCATTGTAAAGAAATCGAGTCCACAGCAGCATGGGGCGGACAACTAGAACTTGGTGCTCTGACCCATTGTCTGAAGAAACCTATCATGATATTTTCAGGATCATTTCCTGATGTAGAGATGGGAAAGGAATACAAATCTGGCGCATTGAATGCAAGTATTATGCTATCGTATCACAAGCATGCTTTTGGGCTTGGTGAGCATTACAATTCTGTCCTCCCCAATTCATTCCAATAATTTTTGTGTTAAAAATAGCTTTGGAATGGATGGTATACGTGTGATGCTAGTGTACAATGAAGCTTAAGATTGTTTTATAAATCATTGATCATTCTGATGTTGGAGATGCTACTATACTTGTTCGCGCAGAAACAAGTTTGTTGAATTCTGTGAAAGCAGTTTGTATTTCTGATTATTTAGATGTGTTAAATGCAAAATTACCCCTCAAATATGAAGTGCAAATTAGTGGAGCATGTAACTTTTTTCTACTTTGAGTGCATATGCGTGCTGTATATATATCATCTAATTATGTGCTGATCAGTCTATTACAAGCAACGAACTAGGGTAGAAGAACTGTCAATTTATCTGGTTCGTATTGGATTTATCCAACTTATCAATGTCAACTGTCAAGTAAAGTCTGGTTATAGATAAATGTTTCTTATTACCGAACTTTAAAACATTAAAAAAATCTATCTTCAATGCTAAAAAAAGAAAAAATCTATCTTCAAATATTGTAGAAAACGATATTGATAGTATTCTAGATTAACGCCGAATTAGATAATAGTATAGCAACTCGTACCTAGTTAGATTTCATTAAACATAATGTAGTTAATATATTGAACAAATGATATCTTTAATATTATTATAAAATTTGTATTTTTAACTGATCGAATCACCTCTGTTTATTTCAGTTATAGTTAGAGATTCTTAATAATCCATTGTATCTATATGTCGGTTATAGTTAGAGATTCTTATTTCCAAATCAGATTGGACTTAAACAATTGAGAGAAGGGGATTCAGGATGCACGGTAAAAAAAATCAAACAAAATTTGCATTACAATATCTAGTCCTCGATCAAAATATTTCAAATCTGGAGAGAAGACATACACACTACATGACTTTGGGAGATATGCCTACCTCTCCTAGAGCTGGTAAAGATAGAGAAATTCATGCCACCACTCTTAACAAATTTGGTACATATGATCTTCAAGCCACCAAATACCTTGCTTGCAGTGTCCTCCAACCAAATGCGCCACTCAAAGTCATGATATTTTCACTTCAAATCGCGTTTTATCTTCAGAGCAGCAATGTCAACAAACACAGCTCTGCCTCCTTGGGTTCCTTCCATCTTTTTGCATTTGCTCGAATCTCAACTGATAAATGCAATTTTGCACGGGATCGTGAAGTTTGGCATTTGTTCAAGACGAACGTTAGCATGTATATTCAACTCCAGGGCATATTGGGCGAACTTCATGATCCTCAAAATATTTGAAAGATCAATTGTAGGGATACTTCTTACTCTTCTCATTCACCAGAAGAAATGACCACAAGGACATCGTCAATAGACCATTTACGTGGTGTTGACTTGTCCACAGGGTTTATTACTGCACGCTCTGTTGTTGCAATTCTATATCCAATCACGATTTCCCCTCGTGGCCGACCCCTAACCATGATATCATAGAAGCAGAGTTCTTCCTGGTCATAAAGATAGAATTCTGCTGGCTTTATGCACATCTCACTTCCCTGCAGATTATAAAGTCAGGTTAAGACTACCATAATTTCAACTAGCTCGTTTTATCATGAACAAGAACTCTGCAGCAAAACTCAGATGAAAAAAGCATTCCATTGGTATAAACATAAAGGAAATTCTCAGAAAACATTGTTAAAAATTAGAATATTAGCATGGCTTCTCAGCACTTCAAATTTCTCAAGACATGATCATATGGACAAGGAAAAGAACCCAGGGAAAGATAAAAGAAAGCCTTAATATTCTTCAGAAACCTTTCTTTTGTAGTTATTGTAAATAAGAAAAAACATCAAACAAGTAGTGGTGAAGAATACCTCTTCTGCAAAGAGTTCTTCCAATACCCGATTGATTTGCTTGTCTTCCGCTACCATTGCTAGCGCCATGCTCACCAGCTCATTTGATAGAACATAGTCACTAATCCTTGTCACTGACACTAGATTTCTAGTTCTAGAATCCAATATCTCACTAATAATTATCGACTTGTCTGAAGCTTGCTGCATTTCCCGAATCCATGAACTTTGGGAGAATCCGGAATGCCTTAAAGGAAGGGGCTTAGTATCTTTGTAAGGAAGGCGTTTTGACTGCAGCAATGATCCGTCAAAGCAGTTTTAGTTAGTCATCGAGAATTAAAAAACCAAGTCTACTTCAATATACAATTGTATTATGATGGCAGACTTTGAAACATGAAGGAACACAAGTGAAAAAAACAATTATCAGAGATCTGCATTTTTAAGAGGATACAATTGACATTATCTCAGACATGAGATGACAACAATAGAAAAATAATATCATTGGATCCTTAGCAACGCCAACATATCAAAAACTAGAATGCTAGGGTATAAAAGAAACTTTTAAGAAAAGGAAACCACCAGGTCATCACCAATAAAAAAATGAGCGCAAGCTAACTCCTGGGAGAGAATTAAAAAAAACCCCAAAAAAGGAAGGATAAAGAAAAAAGGTAATTGCTAATAACAAGCACAAATTAAGAAACCAAAATAGGGGAGATAGCAGAAGATCAAGGAATTGATTCCATACACCCAGCTGGAGGCAGAAAGAGAAATTACCTGTATATCTCTGATAAGAAGGAGAGTAGCAAGAGATCGTGAATCAGATTGAACGATAGAGTCTTCCACGGATTCATCTGCAAGAATTAAAATCTGTTCTCTTAGAGTTAGTATTGGCCACCGCACCCAAACCTAGCAAGTGTTTCTAATAAGTTATCCTATATTCCTATATTTCAGACAAATGACGTCTCATAACTTAAATAGTTCATTTCCAACTTGGGACATCAGCACTTCTACATAATAAATTTAGCTTAGCTGTTAGATTGATTTAGTTGATTTCTCTAGCACTTTTGTCCATCAGAACTCCTTTAAAAGCACCATATTCAAACAATGTTGCTCTATTTTAAAGGTTACAATCTGAACATTATCAATGAAGGATCTGAGAGTCAGTACGGAGTCCAAGAGAATCACTATGAAACTTACAGAATCAAATGTCTCCAATGGGAGACTCTCCAAATGACGGCGGATGACTGCATTCCCTTCACGATGGACTAGTTTTAAGTTTACCAATCCTAAAATATCAAGGCCACCATCTGTCAACTTCTTTTCTCGGTCCTTTTCAGGTACCTCATTGAGCATCCACAATTCTGATCCAGGAGACAAAAGTGCCTCCAATACCTAAAAAATAACAGGCATTGCAAACAAGTTTTAGGAGATAAGAACAAAAGTTGTAAGAAGCCTAAGGCTTATAAACTAAGTATAGCATTTTGGTCAAAAACATTTATTTCCACTATATGATGTTAAAAGGGTTTAGAAAAGCCATTCAGCATATGTGAAGCTCGAGGTATGCACATTGCGCAGTCGGCATATCCACCAAGTAGGACAAACTTGGGGTTTTGAACTTGCTCCACATTTAAGAAGGGCTTGGTCTTAGAAAGTAGATTTTTATGAAATATTGAAAGAACTTTGTTTTTAATAAGTCACATTTTCATTGTCTTTGAGAAACTATGTACATGAAATCTGGCACTGTTTGTTTTTTAGAAGTACTTAAAAGAAAATGGTGAGTACCTTTATATAAGTGGGGTTGTGACTTTAACTATGTCAAGTGGAACAATCAACCTGAAATATTCATTAACCTTACAACTTTGATCAGGCTTGTGGGCCATGCTGCGATCGAGTGGCATCAGAGCAAGAATTTAGGGCTATAGTTATTTGTGGCAGGGGAGCTATATGTGGCAAGGTTGGGATTAAACTCTATGATCGTGCCAAATGAGCAGTGCGGCTTAAAGTTTGTGCTAAGACAAGCCTAAGCAGTTGCTCAACCTACAACTTAGGCCACTCTTGCAGATCAAGGCATGTTTCCTTTTATTAGAGATTAATTGAAAGTAATATTACATCATCAATATATCATCACTTTTAGCATCTCTTTCTACCCTCTGGTCAATCAGGCACAAACCTAATCATTAGTAAAAGCAATTTGATTAAGTAGCCAGTGGTTGCTCCAACATATATAAACAAGTTTACCCATATATGTCAACCTAAGAAAATGAACTTTCTACCCTTTGGTCAACCAGGCACAAACCTAATCATTAGTTAAAAAATAAAAAACTGATTTAGTAGCCAGGTTTCTCCTAACATATATAAACAAATTTACCCATATATATCAACTTAAGATAGAAAGTCAAAAAACTATGAGAATTCAATAAGAACATTCACCAGTAAGATAAATTCGAAATTATAAGAAAATGAAAAGCAAGAACTATGCCGAAATTACCATAATCATATCATCAATGTCGCGTCGCCAACCACAAAATAAAATCTTTTCAGGGAATTTCGGAGGATCTGTCGTTCGACGAGATAGGCCTTTTCGAGCCTGCAGCAGAAATGGTGATTTATTAGAACGAAACTAAACAGCACAAAAGTAAACTAGCTAACTCATAACACAATCAAAATTAATATGAGTGTATCACTGCATATATGGGAACCCTTTATGTTACCCCAGCAGGAATCAATTAATAAGGAGCGTAGAAGCGCATACACAAGTAGGCCAATTATTATCTTCAACTAAATTCTGCATATCATTCACACACACATATCAACTCTACATATCATTCACATACAATACAATAAACATGTTGGCTTTCTCATTTCTTCCTTTTTTTTTTTAATTATAACACAATCATAAGCACTACTTATATTTTATCAAATATTTGAACTAGCTCTTTAATATAAACTGACTTAATCCCAAATCCAAAACTGAGCTTTTCGATGCATATTCTCTAAATCTAAAAAAATGCATTCTGTAACGCCCCAAACCTACAAAGCAACTAAGAGCGCCTCCACAAAGGACGGAGAAGATACGTTGCCATAAAAAATCATATCAATTAACAAGCTTGTAATGCAAACCTTATGGAAGCATCAAAAGTATCCAACAAAACTATTCGGAAATAGAGTCTTATATCCGCCAATTAATAATACACTGAAAACCATATTAACTCTGTTAATAAACAAAAGCTTCAAAGGTATAAGAAACTAATAAATAGAGAAAATAGTAAACTAAGTTAAATGAATTTACAAAAATGAAAATAAAAGAACAAATTACTAATGCCTGAATGCAAATAACTAGACTGGGGTCTACCTTTACCAAAATCAACCCAAAGGAAACTGAACATAGGAGAAATTAAGCACAGAGTCAGTGAAGATGACCTTTGGCAAAGGACCAGGAGCATATGTATCATCATCCTCGGCAATTACAAGGATTTCATCACCTTCTCGTAGAACATATTTGTCATCTGGATTTATTTTAATCTTTCCACCTTCTGCAGCAACCTTAACTCCACAAGGAATTGCATCCGGAAAAGAAATGAGTACCTCTTCAAAAGGACGACCATCCATTTCCGGCCATCTTTTGATATAGAATTCTGCATTTTCAAACCCCAAAATGTCTTCCCATATCTGTGAAGGAAGGATAAGTTTATGAATATGCTAGGACATAAAAAGTTTCTAAATATCAGCTTCTTCTTTTTTGATTTGATAAATTTCTATATATGTTGATCGCCAGAAACAAAAAGATTATTAATCGTTACTCGCAAAACCATGGAGCAAAGAATAAAGTTAAGTAAACCAAGAAAAAATACGTATGACATTCTTACATAGCGAAAACTTTAAACTAAAAGTCAAGGTCCAAAGCAGTCTAAAATGATTTTATTCTTTAGGTAAATCAATTCATCAACGATTATGAAAAGCAATCATTTTTTTGACCTACTTGGTCTTTGATTCTAGTCCATTACAGTCAGATGCGTAAACTGACGGTTTCTAATCCAATTCTACAGAATTTGGAGGTCCGGCATGCTGTCTATTTAAAAAGATCACTTATATCTTAAACTCTAGCATCAGAGAACAACCAAATTCACGATACTCTAGACTTTCAGTACACTAAATAGAGAAAATCGAGGAAAAATAAGCCTAAAGAAATCTAAATCATTAAGGCAAACAAAACAATTCATCATCAATCTAGTGACTAAAGGGAAACCTGATCTTCAACTAATGAGCTGCATTATCCTCCACACCATTAGAGAAAGAAACCCTTCATTTCACTAGCTTAAGCTGGAATAGCTCTAGATAATTTCTAAAAAGCTGCAAAGACAGCAGCCCACCCTCTCCGCAATCTCATGATCCAAAAAGGAAGCACTTTTACAGAAAAAGTATTTTACACAGATTTGTAACTTACCGACTGCTTTCCTTTTACACTGGTATCAATTAGAAAATTGCAAAAAGGCTAATTTCCTTGAAAGGGTGAGCTGTGACGTTATCAACATATCCACTTATCCAATATAATATCGTCTTGTAATGTATATACCACAACCATGAAGAAAAGAAATGGAACGATATTTATCTGACCTGTGCAAGGCCAGGCTGGAGTGCACACTGTATCATCAATCGTCCTATAACATCATGTGCAACAACTGTTTCAATAAGTTCTCCTCCAACAAGCTTCACCAAGGGCTCATTGTCAAGATCACTCATTTCCACAACAACATGGCCCCTCAAGCCCTCTTTTACTCCGGTTAAACTAAGCACAACCCTGAGAGCACGTGCATCGCTCTGAAATTGAAATTCCATAAACAATAAGCATCTAGTCATGCTAAACTTTAACTACAGTAAGACATTAGGATCAAAAGTTAATACCTGATCCGCATTCTCATCAGAAGCCAATACAATGATTGCACGTGCCTTTGAGACAGAGACCTGCACTAAAAAGCACAAGTTAAATGACAATATTGCTCAGCATAAGGGATGTTGAATACAGTTTAACTTTGAAAGAATCATAATCTCAGAAGATACATCTCAATATCATGACGTCACATGAGAAGAAATTAAACTAAAGGAGATAATGTTGGTATTGACCCTGGGAAAATGCTGATGTACCTTTTTTAAGTCAGCAAGTATAAGAGGACTACCACTTCTACATATGACCGAAGTTCCCATCAAGTCAAATTCAAGCTTTGCTATATCCATCTCCATTTCCTCCTTGTCTCTTTCAGCAAGTACAACAATAACCCCACCACCAATGCTCTTGTTTGCTATTGCTAGTTGCTTCAAAAGTGAGCCCTGTCGTAAAGGATCATTTTTCAATCTTAATTAAAAAACGCCTCTAACTAAGGATATATATAATTCACTAGAATAAAGGTCAGCGCTACTAGGAAAGGGAGTGCACCAACCAGGGTTTCTCTTAGTTTTCAGGGTTTCTCTTAGTTTTCAGGGAAGGCAGAAATTAATAGCACACTCACATAAATAATAAACTATGAAATGTCAATATATATGTGAAGACACTCAGATCTAGTTCTAACCATAACAATTCTAACATGGTTAATGACGTTTAAATAGGTCACCTTTGGAACTTTTTCATCCCTAAACTTTTGTCAACATAATTATCACTGTGGGGGAATTTTTACAACTCATTTTCTTAATAAAAGAGGAACAAATGCTAATTCAAGACAAAGTTTATGACTTTTCAAGCTTGACATAATACACTAATGGTGCACAAAGCCAGAGCTAAAAAGTTTCATCAACGACAAATCATCCCCTGATTACATTTGAGAGCCTTACCAATTTGTCACTCCATCCAAGAATGAGAATATGGTTACTTTCAATGACTTCACTCTTGCCCTTACGCAATGAGTCCACCTTTTCTGAAATAGCATCTGAAACAAGACCTAGCATCATAGCAAATATAAGCATGCCTCCTGAACTTATTGAAACTGAAACAATCCTCGGCCCAGTACCAACCCTATCAGCATGATTTCCCGAGTCTGCCACAAAGGTCCAAGAAAGCCAAAGAGCTTCAGTAAAGCTGCCGTCACTCACAGCATACAATGCCAAGCCTCCAAATCCAATGAGAAACATAGTGGCAAAGAGAAGTGCAAGCAGCTTTGCATAAGGATAAACAGAGAAGCACACATCCACCATATAGGCAATTCTTTTCTTCAACGGAATCTCCTCTTTGTTATCGTTTGTCCGCTTTGAAAGATTTTTAATTCGCGGAAGATAATCGAAATATTTGAACAACAAAAATGGTGTTATCAGAGTAATGATAACTGTGTATAGAGCTACTGCTCTATGTTCAGAGTTCACCAAATACATAGGTGAACTGCCATTTTCAATCTCCAAAACTTCAATGATATTACTACCAACAGCGTTTTTATGAGTACGTAATCTATGAAGATTGGTGTACTCTTCCTGCAATCATATGGACCATTTCTAATCAGATAAATGAAACAAGGTTTTAAATAATCATAGTTTTTCCTTTTTCCCGTGCTCTTTTGATCAGATTAATTCAATGACCAAATGCATGTCTTTTGGAGTCTTGATAAATTTAGATGTATTCAGATGAATCGAATGCCATTATACGAATATACGAAAGATCAAGAGTTCAAGATACGAAAGATAATGCTCAATAATTAAAGCCAACCTTGAGCATCAAATATTCTCTAACAAGTTCTATTAAGAACATTGCACATACCTGAAGCCTTGTAACTTCATTACGCAAGAAGATTGCATAAGATGCTGATACGATGCAGAAAAACATGAGCTGCAAGCATAATCTCATCAATACTAGAAAATCCTCACAAAAATATTGATATTTTAGTTAAAAGGATTGAAAAATATGTACTCACCAAATACATCTTCCAGGAAATTCTAGATGAACAAGTCCTCCCGACACTAGAAGAACTATTAGCAGAATCGCGAGCAACGGATAAAGATGCAGTAACCAAACCCGAAGCAGAGGAGCCTTGGAGCGATAACGCCTTCAAGTCTTTGTCGACTCTTAGTTTCGTCTTATTGGCCGGAGAAACAAATTTGCCCGAACTGTCCACTGCACCGCTATTCAAACTGTGTGGCATGGATGCGCTTCGAACCGGCAATTGAGATGACGATTGTTGCTTTTGAGATTTGGAGAGAGAAGATTTGACAGTGACGTTTCGGCGAGTAGAGTAGGGGCCGAGATTGGAAGGGAATACGTAATCTCGATCCGAGAAATTGAAGTTGAAAGCATCGCTGCTGGTAGTTCTTCCGACGGGGGAGGTGGCGGCGGAGGGAGATGGTGTGAAGGCGGAAGAGGAAGAATTGAAGGAAGGAGAGGGGGAGAGGCGGCGAACGGCGGGGAAGTGCGGTGACTGCGGATCCTCCGTGTCGGACGCCGTAGTTTTAGATTTCTTGTTCACCGGTGGCCGCTCGGGCTTCGTCGGGTTCGTACCGGGGCCTGATTGGCCGTTGCTCCCCAGCATTATGTGTGAGTGTGGGTTAGAGAGAGAGAGGGGATGTAAAATTTCAATTGAATAATAATAATACTTGACACAGAAAAGAGTAAATGAAGCTGACGTCCAGATAGTGGAGAGTGAACTGAAGTAAATTGGCGGGTTGTGAATTACTCCGTAATTGTTTTCTGAAAAAAGGAAAAACAGAAAAATAACGGAAATATAAAAGGAAACTAAATTAAATTAAAGTAAATTAAGTGTTTTTATCTATTGAAGGAAATTTAAAATTTGCATTTTATTTATTAAAATTTATAAAATTAAAAATGTAATTTATTCAAATCATACATCGTCATGAATTACTTATGATTTATCAAATTTATGTTAGAGGAATAAAAGATTGTAATATTGTGAATACTTGAAAAGTGCACGTATATTGTATACGTGTCTAGTTTTAATTTCATGAGTATTTTCGTAAATTAAAGTTAACTTCTTCTCTTTTATGCCATTAAATATTACGTATTTATGACTGATTCAATTTATTTTATTGTTTTACAAAATAAAATGGCTTTAAATATTTGTAATAAAATATAAAATGATGAATGATATAGTCAATACATCTTATATAATTTGTTCTATAATATTAGTCATGTTAAGTTTATCCGTTATTCACCGATGATACAAGTTTCATTCATTTCTCCACAAATTTCATCCAAACTTTCATCGATTTCACGAGCATTTTTTCTTACTGTTTTCACCAACTTTACCAATGTTCACCAACTCATTTTTCACGAACAAATTCTATTAAAGTACGAGGTTATGCAAGTGTTGAATAATTTATATTTTGCTTATCTAGCCAAATAAACATTAAGTATTTAGGTAAATCAAAATAATTTATTTGAAGTGCTTTTTGGTACTATTAACTATTAAATTTTTTTAACACAATAATATATTTTGTTGTTCACAGAGACGATCTAGATTCCTTCACGTTGACAAAAAGGGGTAAGTCAAAAAGATTCTTATAAAGCAAAAGCAGACTTAAATTATTTTCTTTTCTTTTTTATTACTGAACAAGAATATTCTCCATGATATTAATTATACCACTTTTTCTACCGTTCCAATCAATATAATATAACGAGCAAGAATGATAAAATCTTCTAGGAGCCGAGGCCGAGCATATTAATATTTACACAGATTTTACTCGCTCAGAGTACTCAGTCACTCACTCTTTCTTGTTGGGTAAGGGTAAGGGTAAGTTGAAGAGAGAATGAGAATACCTCCAAAAGAAACCTAAACTGCTGCCCATTATATTCATTACCACCGCTGACACAGCCGAAGGTAATGCAACCATGGGTGCTGAGGTGAAATGAGCGGTTGCTAAAACCACTCCTAAAGATGAATTTTGCATGCCCACCTGCACCAGGAAACCACTTATTTACCTACTTACTTTAATGCCTTTATATCTTACTTAAACGTAAAAGATTTGAATCTTACTTCGATGGATATTGCACGACGTTGTGGCTCCTTAAATCCCCCCAAAGCTGCAGATACATACCTGCAGACTCAAAGTTACTATATTTTACTATACAAATCTCTCTCTCTCTCTCTCTGTGATCACAAAATATATTTCAGATTAAAAACAGAAAAGAGCGGACGTACCCCACAAAGAAACCTGCAAAATGCAGCAATAGTACCGAAAGTATGACAACCCCCAACTCACTTCTGACCATTGATTGAAAACGATGCAATGGAGATAGATCAGACGATAATGATGCACCAAAGACTGAAGACTTTACCCGAATCACATTTTCCGAAAACACACTGAAATAAACAAAAACACCGACATTTTTAGAATGCAGAGTAAGAAAGTTCATCAAATTTAGAAATAAAAAATTTAGGACCTGCAAGCAAGGAGCGAGGAAGCTAAAACAGCAAGCAGTGGTGCAAAAGGAGTCGCGGTTTTTACAGCTTTGGGAAATGTGCTTTGAAAATAAGATCCTAGTAGAATTGGAGCAACCACCACCTACGCAGAAAAAGGTATAGAAATTGATGGAATATAACAAACAAAACAAAATAACAAGTTTGATTTAGTGGTGAACTCACCTGCAAGGTGCTGATGGATAGTTTAACAGCATCGACAGGAACATAAGTTCCAGCAAGAATCTTACACAAAAGAGGGGTGAGAATTACTGCTCCAGTTGTGGTACATACTGTCATTATTATAGACAATGGTACATCTCCTTGAGCGATTAATGTTACCTGCAACGCTATTTTCAGAACAGAATGAAAAGCAAGTTTTTTTTAATATAAAAATAACGGCAAGAAGAGATGGATTAAATTGTAACGAATTGGGTATACCACGTTGGATGCTGTACCACCTGGACAGCAAGAGAGCAATATCAAACCTACAGTAAGAGAAGGAGAGAGCCCCAAAAGCTTGCTAACTATCACTCCAAAGGAAGGCATAATGGTGTATTGAGCAGCACAACCGAAAAGAATCTGATACAAGAGAATTACAGATCTTGTAAAATATGTGAACCGATTCTTACACAGAACTTTCCTCTTAACCCTAATAAATGGGTCATATCATCGACCTTATTTCCTCTTACGAAGTCAATGTAGGACGGCAAAAAGAAACATTTTATGAGTTAATGAATGATCAGTGCATAAGTTTTTAACTCATATCAGTCATCCTGATTCCAAAAGAAACAGATGAAATTAATCGAGAAACAAGACATAGCGCCTGGGTTAACATTCCACTAAAAGATCGAATCCCAAAATGTGGAACAGAACGAATACTACAAAACAGCATTACTTGCACAAATTAGTCCTTTGACAAAGTAATGAATGTCTTTTAAACCATTCTGAAAATAATTGTAAGATATTACTTATTTACGTCCATTTAGGCTTTAGCGAGCATAGCATGTAACCAACAATTTAAATATTATTGGCTAATAATGCAGTTCTGAAATCTTTATAAAAAATTCATATAAAAAAAATATTAGTTCGTCTCGGAATGGAAATCAACTCAAACTCAATAATCATATAACTTCCTAATGCAACAATCTTTTTAGTGAAATGGTAAGTATACATCATTACATGAATTTCTATATTCATTTGAATCTATTCAAGTATTATTATTACTATCATCAAAGTACAAAGTAATATCAACTACTAAGACTAGTATGAAACTAGATAAATACCTCGAACTCATGACCTCTAAGTCTTGGGACCTCAGTTTTTGACAGCTAGGCTACGACCTCAACTTGATGATGCAACAAATCTCAAATGTGCACTTAATTACTTACATTACCTAATACTTCATTAAACTCTACCTACTCAAACCAAAGCAAATATAAACACATGGCAAGGTATTTCAACCGAAACAAAGTTTTAAGAAAAATCAAAATTTGAAGATTCATATACTCACAGAAAGAGGTCTTTGCATAAAAAGATTGATCAAATCTTTGAGCTCCAATGTAATCCCCATGACAAGCATGATAAACCCAAGAGTGAAGCTATATGAAGTGGGACCCAAATTCACAAACCAAGAAAAAGTTGAGGGTTTCAAGAAAGCAACGGCACCTCCAACAGTGACATAAACAGGGTACAGGCTCGCTGCAGTTGCCAACCAATTCTCCCATTTGGGTTTATCAACTGATGCTGAGTATTCAAAGTTTTCATTTTTACTGCACTTGTTAATTGAGAATCTTGGGTTTGTATATTTTGGCCCGGTTGAAATGTTTATGGGTCGATTAGTGGGGATGTGGATTCGGATTCTTTGGTGGGTTTGGTTCGAGGGGGAGATTAATGGGGTGAAGCAGAGAGAAAGGGACATCTTGATTAATGGAGTTCTTTGACCTTCAAAATTGAATCTTTTTTCCTTTGTTGTAATTTCTTGAATTAAATTTAGTTATGAGGTACATGAAAATAATCACTGAAAGCCCACGTGCAATTTCGTGACCGTCGTTCCAGAGATTCGATCATTTTCGTGGGACCGACTACAGAGTATTGTGTTTTTCATCCATGATGTTTGTGAGTTGTTTTGTTTCCTTTTGCAATCTGCATCCACCACCAAAAGTAGATTGGGTATAAGAGTGTTACATATTTATTTGTGTTGTTATTAGTTATTTCTTGTATTTTGGCATAAGTTGAATGATTTTGATGTATTGTTATATATTATGATGTAATAATTATTATTAGTTTGTTTGTTTGAAATTTGAATTTGGTTTTACATGAGAAAAAAAGTAAATGGGAAGAGATAAATCATTACAATGTAGCAAATTTAAGTTCAAATCTTTGTTGAGAAATTTTTTAACTTAATGTATTTAAGACGTCTCAAAATTGAATTAAATAATTGGAGGAGAAAAGGGAAAAAAATAATATCTACTACATATTATAGATATATGTTTCAAATAGATAGACATGGATAGATCTTAGTCTAACCGATGAAACTCCATGACCAGGAGGTCATAGGTTCAACTCCCACGAATGTGGATATTTTCTCTAGTTTCATACTATTCTTTTTCTAGTTTAATACTAGTATCAGTTCACTTTGATATCATTGTAATAACTTTTATTCGATATAGTGTTTTGATGTATCAATGTATTCACTATCTAAAAAAAAAAAGAATTATAGTATAGTTCGTAATAATTACAACCCCACTCCCTTAAATTTGATAAAGTTGCATATATTTTCAGTGAGGTTTCAATAATTAAAAAAAAAAAAAAAGATATTAGGTTAGTCTCAAAAGTTAGGTTCAAATTGGATTTGATAAGTTTTTAAAATCTATAAAATATAAATAAATCTCTTGAGCTCGAACCTTGTTTAGTATGTTAAAGTTTTGTTTGAGTCAATTCATTTGAGGAGTAAATAGTTTGGTCATTTAGAAATCAATTTAAACACAAACTCGATAAAATAATAATTGACAAATGTGTAAGTAATTGATGCAGTTAGAGATTAATGAATTTTTTCTTCTTCTTGTAATTCATTTACTTCTGCTTTCAAATTTGTTTAATTAATAACTTCACGTCAATAGAAGTTGGCATCAACAGCATGCATTAATAGAATTTCCAGTTCCAATTCAGAGACAAGTCAAGACATATATATATATATATATATATATACTTTATATGATAGTAATTTGGAGAATCTTTTCAGATGTACAAAAGTCAACTATATTGAGATAATTGAGAACTACTAGAAGCAATGAATTAAGTAACTAATAGTAAAATCACATGAACAAATAATAACCAAATTATTAATTAATTAAACAGCTAGCTAGCGTCATGAATATGATGAATACATCAATTAACCACAATTAATCAAATCTCTAACTCAATTAAGTTGCAGTACATGCAGTTAATCGATCGAATTAACATGATCATATGATCATCATCTGTCTCGTGTGACTGGATACCCAATACCATGCCTCGTAGTCGGGAACATAACAAACAACAAACCACAAACGACCCCAATCCCCATCGGAACAATATCCAAAACCTCCTGAACCTGACGCCCGGGCAGAGGATAAAAGCAAGTCACGACATTCTTATCTCTCAACCCCACAGCAACAAACACAAGTACAGACAAAACAGCATGAACAAAATCAATAAATCCCAATCTAAACTTACTTAAATCGGCCGGTAGCCCCGAGGCTTCCGCATTGATATAATCAAACAACCATATCCCATTAAACGTTGCCAAACCGTAAAAAACCTGGCCATCCGACCCCTTGATACTATCCGTAAACGAGGCCAAAAAGCATGACATGGATAATAAGAGTAATAGGATTAAGGTCATGGGACGTGTAGCAGTGTCGCAATAGCCGTTGTTAGTGAAGATTGGTGTTAGGAGTTGAAAGGCTAATAAGGTACCTGTTGGGAGTAAATTGGCTAAGTGTGCTGAGCTCTCCAAGGCTTGGGAGAGTGCGTTTTGACGAGGTGGCGGTGCTGGCTGACTAATTGGTGGGTCTACTGGCGGCAACGAGGGGTCGAAGATTGTTGTTCTTTGTCGTAGAGAAGACATAATTATTGTTTGTTTTGTTGATCATGGAATTGATTGTGTTCTTTTTATGGAGATGAAGATCGATTGTCAAAAAACATGTGCTATAGGTGTCATTTTGTTTGTACTAATTTGAATATATGGTATTTAAATAATGAAGTTGCTTTCTGGTTCAATTTCAACCTACCTTATTCTTATTTGGGGAGGCTTCGAAAAGCATTAAATTATTGTATTTGATGTCTGCTTAATTATTGGGAGAACATGCACTTACCTTCCTCCCAGCAGGCATTTAAAAATTTGGAGAAAGACAAAACTGATGTTTTACGTACGGGATCAAAAGTGATGAGTTCAAGTTTCGGGGTACTAAGAAAGCAAATTTGCCTATAAAAAAGTAATATATGTTTGAGTCCTGTTTTGGTTATTTATTTGGTTTATTCTAAACTTTTAAGTTTCAAACTCTAAACTCCTCCCCCCCTCCCCCCCCCCAAAAAAAAAAAAAAAAGAAAAACCAAATAAACAAGAGATAGTTTCCTAAAAATTCAATATTATAAACAAATTTAAATAGTACATTTTCAAATTCCAAGAAACCTTCAACAACTCGATCCATCTACCCTACTAAAACTCAATATTAAGAGTCGCAAATTTCGAACCGACAAAAACTCAATATTAAGATTCGCAAGTTTCTTCATAATTGCAGGTTTTTAGACAATTTGGGGCCCCAAATCGTAATAGTACTTGACATTCGAATTTATTTTGAAAAGAGGATTTTTTTTTCTTTTTCTTTTTCGAGCACATCATTTTTTTTATTAATAAGACCATGAGAGCTTTGCATTTGGAAACAAAACGCAACCTTGAAGTACTAACATCATGAAAGAAGTCGTATATTTTAATTAAAGTAATTAAATAAGATGAGACTCATTAAGTAATTAATGCAGTCGTTTAATTTAAATAAATTTTAATTATGCATCCAAGTTGCATGTTTTTTTTTTCTTTTTGATAATTCACATCCAAGTTGCATGTTGATTGTCATATTTTACGCTTACAAGTTACAACTACGCAAGCAAGCTATATGTTAGAATAAGCTGTACATGACGTTTCATTTTGCAAATTGCGAGGGTTAAGTTAAAGGCTGCTGGTATAGCTAGCTAGATTAAGAAACGTGTGTATATATATATATATATATATATAGGAGTATTATATATTCTCTTAATAAAATAATATCCAAGGTAAGTCTGTTTGTTTGGTGTTTGGGAAAATAGTTTGGGAGAGTAGTGGAGGTTTGTGAAATAATTTTGATTTGCTTGTTTGTTTGGGTTTTGAGAGAGTGGTTTGAGAAATAAAGGGAATATTCTTGCATAGACCTGGTCTATGAGATTTTTATGGACCTTGTGGTGGTAAATAAGCCACATCATACATTTTGAGAGCATGACATCATCAAAATGTATGATGTGGCTTATTTACCACCACAAGGTCTATGAAAATCTCATAGACCAGGTTTATACAAGAATTTTCCGAAATAAAGTATGTGTATGTTTTTTTTTGAAATAGTTAGGTTGTAGGTGTAAAATGTGTAAGACTTTATGTCAAAACAAACATTGTTGTGGGATAAATTGTGTAAGAGATATGTTACTTTATGTCAAATCAGAGTAGAGTTTGTATAAGGTTTATTTAGAGATAAGAAAATTGTTGTTTGTTTGTTTGAGTTTTGAGAGAGTAGTTTGAGAAAATTGAGAGATGAAAAATTTATTTTATAAAATAGAAAATATGTTTGTTTGACATTTCCCAAACACGAAAATTATACTTTTTCTGTAATTGGCATATAAGAGAAGATACCAAGCAAAACGGTAAAAGGGCGGGACGGCGGCGGGGTGGTTCTCTTTTTCTTTTGCCATTATTTATGCCTTCACGTTTCCCCTGTTGAATAAGCCTCAATTTCTCTTTTCTACCTAAAATAATCCTTAAAGAAATATAGCTAGAGCATGTAATGTACCCCACAGTCCCAACAACAAGAAGCTAACGATTTCATAGAATTTGATAATGGTTTGAAATATTGCTCTGGCAAGAGAACAAATTATCTGACTAATAACAACAGCCTAAGTTAAATTATCGAGAATTTGGGACATCCATTATTATGTCTCCGAAATAATAAAGACAAAATTAACTTTAGAGTTGCAACAAGACTAGTTTTCTTTTCATTTATTTTATATAAGAACAACAATTTTAATTTGTAGTAGCTGGTCTCTACAAATTGATCCCGCTTCCACCACATTTAACCCCTACAACCTTTAATCTAAACAAATTTAGTCATTTATTTTTAAGTCAAACAAGTTTAATCTTCTATACTATAACCTATGTTAGTATTAAACACAAGAAGATAAGAGTATCGTGCCATAATTACAGCAAAAGTCATTTTCAGTGGCACCAAGTTTAGAGACATTACGAAGAAAATGCTCACAATTTTGAAAAAGTCACAAATTATAAATTTTAATCATATAGTTTTTTTATATTATCGTAGCATTTTATAGTTATACTTCAAATTATGATAGTGAAATATTCAACATGCAGTTACACTGCTGCAAATGACATATTAAAAATGTCGCTATACATAAAAATATCTCTTGTAATTGTAAATATGTGACTAAATGTATCATTGGGCCTATTTGTTTGGTGTTTGAGAGAGTAGTGAAGGTTTATGAAATTACCTCGTTTTGTGTAATGTTGTTTGTTTGAATTTTAATAGATTGGTTTGATAAATAAAGTAAGTGTAGTTTTTTATTTTTTGAATAGTTAGATTGTAGGTGTAAGACTTTATGTCAAATCATGTTATGTGAGATAATTTATAAGAGATGTGTTACTTTATGTTAAATCAAAGAAGAGTTTATATATATTTTGTTTGTTTGACTTTTGTGAGAGTAATTTGAGAAAATTGAGAAATGATAAATTTATTTCAGAAAATATAAAACATATTTGTTTTGTTTAATTTTTCCCAGACACGAAATAGTTTTAGAAAAAGTCAACCAAACATACCCATTGTAACTATAATACTTATAACTAACATTATAAAATATCATAATAATAAAAAATGTCATGAAACATTATAATTAATATTTGTAGTTTGTGACTTTATATATATATAAATATATAATTATGACTCTAGTCATTATTGACACCATTTTCGGAGTGTCGTCAAGATTGTTGTAATTAAAAGTTGATTTTTATACTAATAATATTACTCTCTTATAATGAATTATTTCAATTTATGACTTGAAAATAATCAATTCACTTCAGTGAACTAGATGTTACACACGGTAAAATGTTGTATTCAATAATAACTGTAAGTTTTAGAAATCAAATATAAAGACTAATACTACTGCATAAGAAAACCGTAGGCCAGAAGGTTCGTGTAGTATAATGTGTAATTTAGATAATAATTCACAAATCGTGTAAGTTAATTTAAAACAAAAAGTTAGCATATTCCGAATTCATATGAAAATCAGTAAAAAATGTTTTATAATAAAAATACTTAAAATACTCTATATAACTAAATTTAAAGTATTGAAATACTCGAAATCAAATTAGTACAGGAAAACGAACTCAAATTTAAATTATTGTTGGGAGAGATTTCTATTTAATGTATTGAACTAGTCTCAAAATAAACTAAATCAAAGTGTACAACACGTAAGAAAAAAAAAAATTACTCTAAATCAAATAAGTACAGAGAAAAAGTATCGAAATAACGTCCCACGCCAATTATAAACTATAATGGGAAACGTATAAGTGTTAATTAGATAACCTGAAGTTGAACTTTCTAGATAAGGATGATTCCTCACTGACATTTGTCATAGTCTAATAAGAAGTTGATGGGCCTTTTGGTTTCAGAATGTACTTTCGAAGATAAATTTTTAACATTAACTTGCGAAAATGTAATAATTCTTGTATTAATTTTCAGAGAGTATATCCCCATCGTCCCATGCTCATCCTACTTGGATCAATTATCCCATTCTGTAAAATCACCAAAAAGCCCTTTCCTGCTTCCTAATCCTACCTAACAAGTAACAAGAAAGCAATAAATTTTTCATTGGTCACAAAGTGACAATAAATAAATAGGATAGGATAGGATAGGGAGCGAGTACTATTTTATCTTTTTAAACAGCACAGCACAGCACCCACCATTTTCACACGCACAGAGTGCCTCCAGATGAATCCGAAGCTCCGGGCTCTGTGGAACCACCCAGCCGGCCCGAAAACAATCCATTTCTGGGCTCCGACGTTCAAGTGGGGGCTAAGCATAGCAAACATCTCCGAGTTCTCAAAGCCGCCGGAGACGGTGTCGTTCCCCCAGCAGGCGGTGATCGCCACCTCCGGAATCATATGGTCGCGCTACTGCTTCGTCATAACTCCGTGGAACTGGAACCTCTTCGCCGTTAACTCCACCATGGCTTGCACCGGTTTCTATCAGCTGGCCCGAAAAGCCAGATATGAGTACGGAGCCAAACGTTAGTTCTCGATCGGCGTCGATCGATTTGATTAACCAAGTGCTTTAGAGATGCAGGAAATGGATTTGGGTATATTTTATGTACAAAATTGTGTTAATTCGCTTGATTCATTTCCTGCATCTCTAAAGCACATAAAATTGTGTTATTTTATATGGTAGCAGAAATAAAACCGTATCTTTATTTATTAGTTATGTCCATAAATCATCACCTTTTAAAATCCAAACAAAATACAGTAATTTATTTATAGTAGAAAATTGTAGACAATTGTATATGCTCGATATCATGGAAGAAGGCAAGATGAAATATGTTTGATCTTAAAAAAAAATAACTAATAACTAATTTCATCCGATTGTTGTTTTATTAAAAAAAAAAAAAAAACCAACTCTTCAATCCTTTTAAAGGTCCGTTATTTTAAAGTGTATCACTAATAAATGATATTTTAGAAAATTATGTTCATTTGTTTTGTTCTTTTTTTTTTTTTATATATATATATATATAATTAATAGTAGTACATAGGATTATAAGTTTTAGAAATCTAAGTTGATTTTCTTATATATTATGAAAAAGAAGGAGAAATTGTAAGGGATAAGTTCATTTATGTCACAAATTATATTTATTATATAAAATAAGTAGTGTAAGGGATAAATGATTTTACTTTTACGCAAAACAATGTAAAATTTGTGTATGTAAATCTTAGAGATAAGAGATTTTTTAAAGATAAGATTATTATAGAAAATTGGGAGAGAGTGACTGTATTTTTTAAATCAAACAGCCACAACATTTTTAGTGATAAAATATTAAATGTTAGGATTGTCACTTAATATGGTATATGTTTCGTGACAACTATAATGAGTTCTCTTTTTCCTATGAGCATATCAATTTCTATTTTGCTAAAATGGTTGTCATGAATTACAAGTGAGAAGTTGTAATATTGATAATTTTGTGATTTCCTCCGTCCCAATTTTTCTTCTTCTTATTTTATGTTTTGGATGTCTCGATTCAACACTCCCTTTCCTAAAATAGAATTGTTTATCAAAATTACATTCTCATATAAATTAATGATTTGGTACATTTGCAATTTTTTTTTCAAATTAAATGACATGTTTGGGTTTTCAAAATATATTTTTTTTTTAATTTTGTCCATTTCTCTCGTTGGAATTGAGAAACTCAATATCACCACTCACGAATAAAAAATTAAAAAATAATTATCATTATAAAATTTATTTGATACATTTTACTATAAAAAAGGTATACAATTATGAAATTTCTTAACATATGTGAAAAGTAAGAATGTGCCAATTAATATAAAACTGATGGAGTAAATATTTGTGCCAAAAGAAAAAGGAGAATAAAAAGTGACAATCAAATTACTGTTACTAAACCATTATGATAGTAGTCCTGTCACTAAACGTCAATACTCCTATACAGTTTAAATTATCATACACTAATCATTTATTTGATAAGTAATTATCACAAATTATTATTGAAACAAAACCTACATTGCACAAAGTTGCTCCATTATACAAATTTCTGTGCATTTGACTACTTTTGACGGGTAAGTAGCCAATCAACCAACGCACATCTCGATCGTCGGCATAACAATTAGTGACCGATTACTCGAATTTCTACATAATTAAAAGCAATTCTAGCTACAAATGTAATATAGTCACCTTTTCACTTTCTCAAAACTAAAAAATAAACCTTTTCACTCTACTCTTCACTATTCACACGAGAAGAACTGTACTGTAGTCACAGCTCTTCTCGCACTTGATCGGAGAAAATAAATCAAATTATTCTTCTGAGAGGTAAATTTCTTTTCATTTCCATTATTTTCATTTAGTTTAATATTTTCTCGATCCCCATACTTATTTAAAGATCAGCGCTTGTTGATTGAATTGAAGGTATATTAGGATTTCACTTTTTCTTTAGTTCTTTCTTTGTTAAGCTGTTGTATAAATTGTATCTGTTTGCTTCCTCGTTCCATGTTCTAGTTTATTGGGGCAAAGGATGAGCGTTGAGTTATTTGGGTATGTTGTTTGAAGTAAAACTTTAATTTGAGCCTTAGATGTCAAATATGTTGTGATGTATGATATTTGTTTGCCCAAGGATTTCAAATGTACAATATCAAACCGATTGCATAAATGTTCATCACGGTGAAGTTGAATTTTCTGTTTGTTGATATGTTTGAATAGAAACCATGAATGCTAAATTCTTACTCTCTAATTTTTTTTGGGTGTTCGTATTATTTGTTTTGTTTACATATAATTTATCCAAATTTATCAATCCAAGTACAGGGCAATGTAGCAATTCAATTCAAAATCAATAAAACATGATAGATCTGCATCTTGTCTGTTGGATATTTGGGTACATATTCAACCTTAGCATTTTTTTTTGTCAAGGCTTGACATGTTTTAAATTAAACTAGATTATTGAGAATAGTTCCCAGCTTTTTCATGTGGTCAGGTGGTTCACCACGCTTTGGCATGTTATTTTTAGGTGACTTTGATTAAACAAAAAATGAAGCGCAAGCGTGGATCTGCAAAGCGCAATCCAAAAAAGTCCTCTGGGGTTGCTGCCTCCGTTGTAGATCCTGGCTATTACTCTGATGTAAATAGAGACAATGGGGGAGTAAACTCTACAGCGGAGATCGAAGTGAATACCGACATGAGTAACCAGTGTGTGGGTTTTAATAAACCACTATTGAATAATGAAACAGCTGGCAGTGCTGCTTTAAAGTTGGCAAGGGCTATATCTTCTTCATGTGTGAAGGCAACAAGTGATTCAGTCCCACTGCAGCGTGAGAGTATAGGTAAAAAACAACCAAAAGTTTCTCGCCAAGCTCCTATATACAGCACACAAGAATTGGATGATGCGCTGTTGGTATGTTGCATCACTACTAGTAGTCATTTATTTTTAAATTCAGTTTTTGCTCAAGTTATGCTTATTTAGATTTTCATGTTTTATCCATTGATTTCTAGGTGATTAAGAAGATCATGACTATGAATGAAGCAACTCCCTTTAACGCTCCTGTGGATCCAATTGCTCTGGGAATTCCTGTATGTTTTCTTGAAAATTAAAGATACTTCAGTTCTGTATCTTGTTGGTTAGTAAATTGACATCTTGATTTCTTTCTTCATCTTCTTTTTTTGGGTGGGCTGGGCTTGAAACCAGGATTATTTTGATATCATTGATACACCTATGGATTTCGGAACAATATGTAGCAAGTTAGAAAAGGGTCTTGAATACAGGAATTCTGAGGATGTATTTAAGGATGTGCAACGTATTTGGGATAATTGTTACAAGTATAATCAGGAAGGTTCCCATATCTTGAAGATTATGAGACGAGTGAGGAACAACTTCATGAAGCAGTGGACTGCAGCTGGTTTGTACAAGGATCAGCAGACTATCAGTAATGGTATTGGGTGCTCCCATCACTTAGCTGTCTGGTGCTTAAATTGATAGATAAGTAACTATAATTGCCAAAACAACCCTCTGCCTGAAAAATACTGTCAAATTCTCTCTTTCTCTCTCTCTCTCTCTCTCTCTCTTACACACACACACACACACTCCCCACATAATTTGCTCAACTTTGGGATACTTTCTATGAGCAATTAATTGTTTTATTAATAAAATGTGACTTTTCAATAGAAATTAACTCTTTTGTCATATAAAGGTACAACAAATTGGAAAGGTGGCATCTTAACTCTAGTCATATGAATTGAATGATGTAACTTAATAACTGGCTCTGAAGCATAATTTTGGTCAGCATAGATTATATGTTTATGCATTTTAGTAATTCAAGAATTACATTTTTTTTGTACTTTCATAAGGACATCTGACCCATAACCCACAAACTTTTGTTGAGTCAACCGTGAGGCCTGAAGAAGCTATGCACAAGTATCCTGTGATTTCAACCATAAGCAGCTCCGCCGCAGGCTTGAGTCAAAGGCCACATGAGCAGCTTTCACCTTACTACAGCCATACATTTAAGCCCCAGCAGATGTCCTACCTATGCTCTTGCTCATTGTACCCTGGACCTCACCAACATGGTACATAAATTGCTTTATTAGATTAATATTTGTTAACATGCGACCTTTGTCACATGCTTGTAATTGTTGATGTTTTTCCAATCTTTTCTCATATCAAGTTGAGTACTCAAATCTCCATTTTCTTTTTGCTGATTTGGCTTAGGCATCCCATTTCTTACTATTTTCTCAACAAAATTATGTCCTTGTTACTTCTTTTCTGAAGTTAAATAAAATTTACCAACACCAAAAGTGATTCGTTATGATTAAGCAAATACCAAAAGTTTCAACACTTTTGTCAGTCAGATATAATTATTCATGGCCTTCGTAAATTCTTCCTAGTTTCAAAAATTGGTTCCTAATGTGGAGTTAGTTTTTTTGTTTCCATTAGGTTATACATTCAAACCTTTTGTGAATTCATTTTGTTGTTCTGGTTATTTTTCTTTCATTCTAACTTTCTTTTTATTATGCATAAGCTGCAAATCATGTTAAAGGGGTAGATGCAATACATTTGCTTACAATGTATTTGCGTGTTCTTTAGCATCTTAATGTATAATGTCAAAAGGATGTTGGGATTTCTCAGCTATATTGATTTTTCTTTTAAGCGTCAAATTACTACTGTCTTTGCATAGGATGATATTGACTATCTGAGATATTCTCATGAGGTTTTATGTTATAAACTCGTTCGAAATGCTTCATTAGGTTGAATCTCTTATTTACTCTGTATCTGCTTTGTGCTCTCAAGATTAAATGCTTAACCTATGTACCACTCCAGGTGGGATTCATTAACTTATTTTTTGATATTGCACATTCTTTGAATAACTGCAAGTACCACTGTACCAGATGTGCTGAGTCCTGCATGTTACTTTAATTTGTCCCCTTTCCTTTTAATCGTTTTGACCACTAATAGTGTTATCTGAATAGCCTTCTTCAAATTTTCCCAGAATTGGCTCCGCAGCAAAACCATTTTCTGCCTTTGCACTCAGCGCACCATATGAATGCCAATTCCAGCAACCAGTGGGTAAGCGAGGCGATCCCAATTCTAAGGCACTCCTATCAACCCTCACCTAGTTTAAGTCACATGGACCATCCCCAGCAAAGTACCTTCCTGCATCAGCCAAGCTCAAGCCAAATGCCACCTTCCCGATTACAAGCTGGAATAAGTCCCCCGGTTGCAGGTCAGTTGTGGTTGTGTAGGTGATTCTTCACAGTTCACTATTAAAAAATTTAGTTTGAATTTTCCTATTTTGTAATGTTATACGCCGCCTAATTCAGTAAATAATTACTGCAACTTATGTTCAGTCTTCAAATTTGAAGGTATGAGCCACCGTATATTCTAATTGTAGTACCTTCAGTAATTGGCAGCTTTCTTTCTGCATATAGAGGTTCAGCTGAAGTCTTGTCCCTACATTGTTTCTGATTGTTCTCAACCTAAGGTCTTCTCTTAGTGTTTTGGACATGTGTTCCCTGAGCTTCATGCAAAAAAATTAAATATCTCTAATTAAAAAAGATTATGTAGACTTAATTAACTCTCTTTAGCATCGTCTATAACATCCTGTACTATCTGTGTTAAATGAACATCCCTACATGTTGCCTTTGGAGGAGAAAAAATATTTGTTGCTTGGATGATGTGCATTCTTATAAGTTCTAAAAGTGGAATGATTTGATGCATCATAAAGAATTGTCTATTTGGCGAGTTAAGGGCCATACAGTAAAAGCTGAAAGAATTATGTTAAATCGAATGAACAGAAGAAAGTAAGACAATAAAATAGGCGCACAATTTGAACACTTTGATTTTTATGGATCCTGAGACCAGAGAGCTTTTTTGCACATGAAAATTTAAGCATTTTGGAGTTTGTGGTCTCTTATACACTCCCTTGATCCAAATTAATCTGAAACTGAACAAGAGTATTGTACACCATAGTGTTAGTTAATTTTCTAGTTGTTGATTGCAAAAATTTGAGATCCTGCAGTTTCCCAGTGTATTGCGTCTGGCTAAAGTTTTTGTTCATTTCTAAACAATTTCTTGCTTAAATGCCTGTCCCTGCTGTCACTTACCGGAAGTAATTAACCCTTGTCTCTGTTTTCCGATTTCATGCTATATCTTTTGAAGGACGTTGGTATTTACCTCATAGAGAGTCCTCGACTTTGAACAACCACGAGCATGCATATAATTCAGGGTACAATGCTGGTGATAAGACCCACCTACAACATCATCAGATGGACCCAGTTCATATTCAAACTTATCACTCTTCAGCAAGCCACATGCCTGCGCATCACCACTTGCAAAGTTCTCACATTGAGGGTGACAGAAATATTGACTTTGCAGGTACTGTCATGTTTAAGTTGCATCATTCAGGTGTAATTGTATCATTAACTTCTACTTTATGACCTCGACGTTTGGTCAAGATAATATTATCATCAATCATCAAATTTCCTGAGTAGCAATTTGTGTTATTGCCTTCATGGTGTATTCATTCTTCATTTCTCTTTTGCTGATCATTTGGAAATAAGTTTGAAGATTTCTTGAATATTCTCCTTATTACTCCATCCACCAAGCTACTCAATAATAAATACACAATAATGTTTCTTAAATAATATAGGACTTCTTAAAATATCGGATCAGAGTTTAAGGTCACGGTTTCTGGCCTCTAAATTGTTGGAATTGTCATCTAGTACTATTTAATGGAGCTATACTGCTGTCTATGTTGATTTCAGCCTAAATTTTATTAAAATTCTTTAACAGCAAATTGACCTACCAAATGTGGTGGCAGATATCAATTGCACTAATCAATGCATAACTTTGCTTGAATCAATGTATGCACACAATCTTGCTATTCTGTGAACTGATTCTTCAATATAACTATATCTTTTTTGTCACATAAGCAGTTTGCTGCCTCGTATGATTACAATGATTCAATTCCACCTCCTTTTAATGATTTCAAATCAAACATATTCTCCTTCTTTCTGTAGGAAATCTACATATGCCACCTCCAACGGAATCAACTGCGAATATTACTAAACGTGGTTCTGGATGTCAACGGCCTCCATTGACTGATAACACCAGCTTCCATCAATCTGATCAGATGAACTCGACCCCTGAACATTCGTCCTCTGCGAACAATATGGAGGCAAGTAATCCCCTGGAAAATGCCTTCCAAAACCAACCAGGATACAGCCCATCAGAGCATTTGCATTCAACAGCAGGTACATTATATTTCACGAAGCAATCATTTATGTTGGGAAAAAAAAAATTCTCCCTCGAGCTTTTATATCATTCACATGACATTTTCCACCGTGGTCATTAACAGATAATAATTCATCCAAGAGGAAAACTCAATGTCATGGACTTATGCAGAACCAAAAGCGTTCACCATCTTTGATGAATATCCAGGAATGTCGCCCCAAGGAAAATATCTTCCAGAACCAAACTGGTTCCCTGCACCCACAACCATCACCTCCCTGTGCCGGTTTTTACTATACCATTTTCTATTGAATTCAATATATATGTCAGATAATGTGTTTCATGTGTACGTTATTTTCTTGTTTTATACTAAACAGAAAATAATATAGAGTCCAAAAAGAAATCTCGAGGCCGAGGACATACTCGAGGACTCAAACTGCTGAAAGAAGACAAGCCCATTCCAATTGTTACCAATGAACAAGGGCAGCCGGTTGGCCCTGAATCAGTGAAATTAATTACCTACCTGGGTGTTCTAGCTCGAGATGGGAACCTTGCGCCCCTCAATTATCTCTACTGGAAATCAGTGCCTTCGGAAAACAAAGAAACTATGTGGCAAAAAGTTCAGGTGAAAACCCTAAATGCATCTTTTTCCAGTTTGTTAATTTATTCATCACTTTCAATTGTATTCTGTACCTAAATAATGCAGTCAAGGTTTGTGATTGACCCTAAGTGCAAAGATTGGGTCTTGGGTTCCCTTAGCGTAAAATGGAAGGCTTGGAAACACATGTTGAAAGCTAAGCATTACCACCCTCATGAAACTGATGAAGAGCGGCTTGCTGATCGTGATGAACGGGTCCTTCCCGATCAGTGGGAAGCCCTTATAGCGCTTTGGAATACTGAAGCAGTCCAGGTATTCAGTATTCACTATGTGCGATACTGGATTGTTGCATTTATCAAAAAAAAAAAAAAAAAATTGCTCCGGAAAAAGATATCTTGATAAATGTAGCTAGAACAATAAGGTTTTGAATCATTTCATTCGAGTCGTAAGTTTCTTTACCTGGAGAATTGCCCATTTGATAATTATGCCACCAAACCACAGGCACGCAGTGCTAGCAATAGGGCTAATCGTTCCATGCAAAAGTATAATCATGCGGCAGGCGCAAAGAGTTTTGCACGGTTACGTGAAGAGCAGGTAATTTTCGTAATTTCTGAGGCATATGCTGCAAGGGCTTTGTTCTGTAATATTACATCGTGAATCTTTTTTTTTTTTTTTCATATTATTCACATGAATTTATGTCCTGTATCTGTATCACTTCTGGTAGCGAGCTAAAAGGCCCGACGGAAAGGAACTATCACGAGCAGAGCTGTTCGTATTGACTCGTACACGTAGGAATGGGGAGCCTATCAATGCGGCATCTTCAGAAGTGATTGTATGTTTTAAAGTTTAAATAGTTAAAATTCGACTCTCCATTTGAAATTTCCTCTTAATATTATGAACTTTATCTAGTCCCACACCAACATTAATTTATTTTGTAATTTGGTAGAAGAAACTTCATGACAAGGCAAAAGATGATGCTACTCCACAAGAGAGCAATAAGCAACATGATATCTTATCAGAAATTATCGGCCCGAATAAATATGGCAGGTCCCGTTGTCTTCAATTAGGCACGTCACCATTTGACCTGCAAAAACCCACTCGGGCCGAGGCCATCAAAATGGTTTGTGAGGCAAAAGTGGAGATGGTTGATATGAAAGAGAAAATCTCAGTTGTGGAGCAGACTTGTGCACAGATGGCATCGCAGATGGCTGCAATGATGTCAATGATGTCTTCCATGCAGAAAAGTTTACCCGATAAGAATGTGCCTAATATGGTAGGCCCCTATCTTTTAGAGACAAGGCTATTTTAATCATTAGCTTACCTATCTCATTCTTCGAATACCCTATTAATTCAACAATAACACTTATCCCCTATGATCTCTTCTATAGTTATATATTTAACGCCTTCTAAACTGGTTCTCGCTACTTTTACCGTTAGCAGGTCTTCTGTTTTATTTACTGCTTAAATGATGAATTAGAGTAATGTGTGACTCTTTGTCATAGGTGGCCAATAGCTCTGGTGCTTCTGACCACTCATTAACTCAGCCAGTAAAAAGTAAGCCAGCTTCTCGTGCAGCTTCATCGCGTCAGGTAGTAATTTCTTCCCTATGATGGAAATTACCCTAGTTTTTTTTTACTGTTGATATAACACTTCGATTTTGGCTAATGAGATGCAGACACGTGTGAGCAAAAGAAAAACTTAGAATACGAAGAACATTCAACGAGGTAGAGCTTTATATTATACAATGCTTCTAGAGAAAAGCGGAATAGTTTGTTAAGTTCATTATCTGGATATTATGCGCTTGTAGATAGTAGTTCACCCTCTAGTGAATTTTCATACGACTTAAATCTCCTAAATTTTCTCGTTGTTTCACAGGTTGTGCCAGTGCGGACCTTGTTGGTATCAAGATGTATCGTCTGATGAATTGGCTGTTATATGTACTCTGCTTCGATGTTGACTTTATGTCTTGACTCTTGACTCGTGTCTTTATGCCTTACATGATGTATTATTATCTTTGGTTGTTAGTGAGCTGCAGTAAATTATGATTTAACCTCTGAACAAAATCTATGTGCGATTCTTTTACCTTATTTTTAATACACTTAGGGTATGTTTGCAAACAACTTATGAGTTTTTCTGACCTTGAACACAACAATTTGGTGTTGAATAATTAGCTTCAGTTTCAGCTTTTCTCAAAATAAGTTATTTTATGTTTATAAATTGTAAGCTTTTCTTGAGGTGTTTCTAATTGTATTGAACTGAATTCACAAGCTCCAGGCCTCCAGCTACAACTTTTTTGGTAGATTTTGCAAACACATCCCTATAGTAAAATGTGACTTTTGATTTATCAACATCAACTAATGTATATAATTTGTAGATAAAACTTTTGATCCTCCTATAGTTGATTATGCTACAAAAGAGACCGCAATGAATCGGCTCTACTGAACTTTTGGACAAACATGTGTCTGTTTATATTATGTGAAAAATCACATTTGTTGTTCATTTTATACATTTATTTGTATGAACTATTCTCCAAATTATTTATTTGAGTAAATCTGAAAAAGCTAATAGTAAAATATAAACTAATTAGCAAAGAGTAAAACCCTATCATTTGTGCAAATGAAGTGGGGGCATTGATGGAGTGCAAAATTGGATGGAATTAGTTATATAGGGTCGTTGACAAGAACTCGTGCTAATCAAATTATTATACTAATATTTTATCTAAAACTTTTTTTTCAATTAGGAATATTTGTTTAACACGGACAAAATTATTTTTTACACATGTAAAATCGTTGCAAAAATAGTGTATATTTCCATAATTATTGGAAAATCTATATTATGTGGAGGGAGTAGATATATATTTCTAATGTTGTACACGTAATCTATTTTTCTTAATACATGTCGAGAGTTGACTTGAGGTGGTAAACGAGTCAAGTTGTGTCGAATGACAAATTTTTGAAGTTATGTTTAACTTTGTTTCGAGTTTTGTGAGTTCGGTGGTAAACAAATCTATTTTTGAAGTTATTTTTCGTTGCAAAAATAGTGTATATTTCCACTACCTTTGACTTGGTACGTTCCAAGGACAAATCACCAATCAACGCACATTTTCAATCGTCGGCAAAACAATCGACCAAATTTTCATGTAAACACAAATCTATTTTAGCGACATATGTAAATTGTAAAAGAGTGACTTTTCACTCTACACCATTCAACCACAGTTCTTCCAGTTAATTATCGGAGAAAAATTTAACCAAATATCGTTCTGAAAGGTGCATTTCTTTTCAGTTTAACAATATTATCATATTTCTCATATCTCGATCTCTTTATTTGAAATTTAGCGCGTGTTGATTAAGTTGAAGGTTGTATTAGGGTTTTATTTTTTCTTTAGTTTTAGTGTTGCAATTGTATCTGTTTGTCTTCTCGCTCTCTGCATGTGAGTTTATGATTTACTGGGAGAAAAGGATGAACAAGGATGAGCTTTGAGTTATTTGGGCCTGTTGTTTGAAGTAAACCTTATTAGCATCATAAAATATTTTAGTGTTCTTTTTATTTGTTCAAGATGGGAGGTAAATCAATTGATATGAAGTAAGTTGTGATGTAGTATGATATTCGTGTAACTATTGAGTCTGTTTGAAAGGAGGGCTTTGGAATTAAGGATTTTAAATGTACTATATCCGAATGTTAATTTCTTACTATGTTTCTATTTTTGTTTAGTATCACATACAGTAACGGGTTTAAAACTAGTGTTTCTCCAAATCTGTTAATCCATGTGCAGTGAAATGTAACAATTTCGAATCAGTAAAAGCTGATCGATTTGCATCTTGTTTGTTGGATACTTTTGGTTCTGTGTTCCCATTTTTTTTTTTTTTTGGTTTCTGTGTTTCATGGAGCTTTGGCATGTAATGTTTTAGGTGACATTAATTAATAAAAAATGAAGCGCAAGCGTGGATCTGCAAAACGCAAACCACCAAAGAAACCCTCTGGAGCTGCTACAGCCATTGTAGATCCTGGATATTACTCGGATGTAAATAAGGACAATGAGGGAGTAAACTCTAGAACAGAGATCGAAGCAAGGGAACTTAACACTGATAAGAGTAACCAGCATGTGGGTTTTAATAAACCACGATTGAATAATGAAACAGCTGGCAGTGCTGCTGCAAAGTTGGCGAGGGCTATATCTTCATCATGTACGAAGGCGACAAGTGATACAGTCCCTCTGCAGCGTGAGAGTATAGGTAAAAAACAACCAAAAGTTACTCGCCCAACTCCTGTATACAACACACAAGAATTAGATGATGCACAGTCGGTATGTTGCATCACTACTAGTAGTTATTTCTTTTAATTTCAATTACTGCTCAGGATATGCTTTTTTTGGTTGTCATGTTTTCTGTTATATCCATTGATTTCTAGGTGATTAAGAAGATCATGAAAATGAATGAAGCAACACCCTTTAATGCTCCTGTTGATCCAATTGCACTGGGCCTTCCTGTATGTTTTCTTGCAAATTAAAGATACTTTCAGTTCTATATATATATATTTTTTTTTTGGTAGTGTCAGTTCTATATATTGATGGTTAATAAATTAACATCTTGATTTTTTTCTGTCTTCTTCTTGGGCGGGTTGGGCTTGAAATCAGGATTATTTTGATATCATTGATACGCCTATGGATTTCGGAACAATATGTAGCAAGTTAGAAAAGGGTCTTGAATACAGGAATTCTGAGGATGTGTTTAAAGATGTGCTACGTATTTGGGATAATTGTTGCAAGTATAATCAGGAAGGATCCCATATCTTGAAGATTATGAGACGAGTGAAGAACAACTTCATGAAGCAGTGGACTGCAGCTGGCTTGTACAAGGATCAGCAGATTATCAGTAGTGGTATACTCCATTGGGTGCTTCCATCATTTAGCAGTCTGGTGCTTAAAATTGATAGATAAATAACTAGAAATCAGGATTATTTTGATAATTCTCTCCTCTCTCTCTCTCTCTCTCTCTCACACACACACACACACTCACCACATAATTTGCTAATTTTTGGGATACTATCTATGACCAGTTAATTGCTTCATTAATAAAATGTGACTTTTCAATAGAAATTAATCTCTTTTGTCATATTGGTACAAAACAAATTGGAAAGGTGGCATATTCTTGATCAGCATAGACTACTATGGGTCTATTTGGATGAGTTTTGGCTCGGTTTCGCGGGTCTCGGTTTAAAAAAATTGGTTTGGGTGGTTTCGATGAAACATTTGAGACTTTATTTGGATGAGTTTTGGCTCTTGGGTTTTGTGGTTTGAATAAGTTGAAACCCCACTTGGATTGGGTTTGGATGTTGGGGTTTGGGGGAAAAAGTAGGTGATATGTGTCAAATCAATGTCTTTTTTAGTGAGATTTGAGGGAAAAAAGTAGGTGGTAGGTGTCAAATCAATGTTTTATAGGTTTGAAAATTTTGAGTGTGAGTTTCTGAATAGGTTTTTGATGGTTTTATGAATTTGACAAAAACTCATTTGAAAGGGTTTTGGCTCGATCTCGCGAAACCCGCGAGACCGGGCCAAAACCCTTCCACATACACCATATATTTCATGTTTCAGCTTTTCAAGTTAAATTACATAATTTTTTTTTCCTTCTCAAGGACATCTGGCCCATAATCCACAACCTTTTGTTGAGTCAATCGTGAGACCTGAAGAAGCTGTGCACAATTATCCTGTGGGTTCAACCATAAGCAACTCTGCCTACTTTCAGCGACACGATTCGTCATACCCACATCAGCAGCTTTCACCTTACTACAGCCATACTTTTAAGCCCCAGCAGATGTCCTACCAATGCACTTGCTCGATGCACCCTGGACATCACCAACATGGTACATAAATTGCTTTATCAAATAGTTAATATATGACCTTTGTCATATGCTTGTAATTGTTGATGTTGTTCCAATCTTTTTTTGTATGAAGTTGATTCCATTCTACTTTTTGTTAGTTTTGCCAACACCAGAAGTAGTGGGTTATGATTAAGCAAAAACCAAAAGACTCAACACTCTTATCATTTGGAAAGAGTTTTTCCACGGTCATCTTAAATTCTTCATAGTTTCAAAAGTTGGTTCCTAATGTGGAGTCAATTTTTCGTTTTCAGCAGGTTATACATTCATTATATAAAATTTTTTTGTTCAAGGGTTTTTTTTTTCCGTTCAATTCTTTCTTATTATGCATTGACTGTAAATTAGTAAAAGAGGGAGATGCAATACCTTTGATTACAGCATCTTTGCTTGTTGTTTAGCATCTTAGAGATATTTTTTTGCTTTTAAGAGTCAAAGGCTACTATTTTTTGCATAGGATGATACTGACTATCTGAGATATTCTCATGAGCTTTATTGTTATAAACTCGTCCAGAACATTTCAGTGGGTAGAATCTCTTATTTGTTCAGTATCTGCTCTGTGCCCTCAGTCTCAGTAATAAATGCTTAACAACCTATGTACGACTCTAGGTGGGATTCATTTATCATTTTCAATATTGCCCATTCTTTGAATAACTGGAACTACCAGATGTGCTGAGTACATCATGTTACCTTAATTCGCCTCTTCACTTTTACTCATTTTTACCAATAGTATTTATCTGAATGACATTCTTCTTCAAATTTTCCAAAGACTTGGCTCCGCAGCACAACCATTGTATGCCTTCGCATTCAGCGCACCATGTGAAGGGCAACTCCAGCAACCAGTGGGTTAGCGAGACTGTCCCAAGTCTAATGCACTCCTATCAACCCCCACCAAGTTGCAGTTATATGGACCATCCCCAGCAAAGTACCTACCTGCATCAGCCAAGCTCGAGTCAAATGCCACCTTCCCGATTACAAGCTGGAATAAGTCCCCCGAGTGCAGGTGCGTTGTGTTTGAGTAGGCGATTCTTTACAGTTCACTAGTATAATTTTCTTTGCATAGTATCTTACTGTGGAAGGGCGTGGGTGTTTTGGTGGGTAATGCTTTCCTTTTTTTCTGATGCTATATGCCGCCTAATTCAGTAAATATCTTTTGTAAGTTATGTTCAAGTCCTCAAGTTTGAAGGTATAAGCCGGTAACTTCTTATTGAAGTGCCTTTAGTAAATGGCAGTTTTCTTTCTGCATATAGAGGTTCAACTGAAGTCTTGTCTTCCAACATCAATTCTATTTCCTGTCAATCCAAGGTCTTCTGTTACTGGTATGGGCATGTGTTCTTTAAGCTTCATATGAGAAATGGAAGGATTTTTATTAGAAAATATTGTGTGGACTTTAATAAGTCGCTTGAGCATCATCCAACATCCGGTACTGTCCTCCTAAAATGAACACCCTAGATGTTGCCTTTGGAGGAAACAAAATCATTTTTGCTGCATTTGTGGAATGATTTTATGCATCACAAGAATCGTCTCTGTGGCGAATAAAAGGACCATACAAGAAAAAATAAAAGAATGTAAGATAATAAAACAGGTGCACAATTTAAACATTTTGATTTTATGGATCCTGAGACCCGAAAGTTTTTTGCGCATGGAAATCTAAGTTAATCTAAATTTTGATCAGAAAAAACTATTGCTTTTGTATTTTGTGGTCTCTTATACACTTCCTTGATCCATCTTTATCTGAAACTGGAGATGAGTATTGTACACCACGTGCATGCAGGATTTTGAGTGTTAGTTGATTTCAGCAAGTCAGTGATGCAATAAAAGTTGAGAACCTGCAGTTTCCCAGTTTATTGCCTCTAGCTAGAGTTTTTGTTCAATACTAAACAATTTCTTGCTTAAATATGTTCTCTCTGTTTTCCAATTTCGTGCAATATCTTTTGAAGGACATTGGCATTTACCTCATAGAGAGTCCTCTACTTTACACCAACACGAGAATTCATTTAATTCAGGGCGAAATGCTGGTGATAAGAACCACCCACAGCATCATCAGATGGACCCAGTTCATAATCAAACTTATCACTCTCCAGCAAGCCGCATGCCTGCACATCACCACTTGCAAAGTTCTCACATTACTGGTGGTAGAAATATTGACTTTGCAGGTATGACATGTTTTAGTTGCATCCATCATCAAATTTCCTGAGTAGCAATTTGTGTTCTTGGCTTCATGATGTACTCATTCTTCATTTCTTTTGTGTTGATCACTTGGAATTTTTTTGAAAATTTCTTGAATTTTCTCCTCATTACTCTATCCAGCCAAGCTACTAAGTAATTTAGTACATAATAATTACTTCTTGAATAATTTAGGAATTCCTTAAAAGATTTGGATCAGAACTGAAGGTCACAGTTTTTGGCCTCTAAATAGTTGGCATTGTCATATTGGTTTTATCTGTCTTGATTAGTTGATTTCAGTGTATAGTCTACTAAAAAATTATGACCATGAATTGACGTACTGTGGTGGTAGATGGCAATTTCATTAATCAATGCATAACTTTGCCTGAATCACCTATGCACCTGATATTGTTATTTCATGGACTGATTCTTCATATAAGCAGTTTGCTGTCTCATGATTACGATGATTCAATTCCACCTCCTTTTAATTATCTGAAATTGATATACTCTTTTTCTTTTTGTAGGAAATGTACATATGCCGCCTCGAACAGAATCTGAACGTGGTACTAGATGTCCGCAGCCTCCATTGACTGATAACACCAGCTTCCATCAACCTGATCAGTTGAACTCGACCCCTGAACAATCGTCCTCTGCAAACAATATGGAGGCATGTAATCCCCTGGATACCTTCCAAGAACCAGGATCCAGCCCATCAGAACATTTGCATTCATTAGCAGGTTTATTATATTTCATGAAACCAGCATTTAGTTAGGGAAAATTTTCACACTTGAGCTCTTATATCATTTTATCATATTCCACGGTGGTCATTAGCAGATAATAACTCATCCAAGAGGAAAACCCAAGGTCATGGACTTATGCAGAACCAAAAGAATTCACCATCTATGATGAACATCCAGATTCTCCCTGGTGAAGATATCTTCCAAAACCAAACTGGTTACCCGCACTCGCAACCATCACCTCTCTGTCCCGGTTTACTAAATACTATGTTTTTGTTGAATTTTGTATTTATGTCAGAAGTTGTAGTTCATTTGTTTGTTATTTTTTTCTTTTATCCCGAACAGACAATAATACAAAGTCAAAAAAGAAATGTGGAGGTCGAGGACCTACTCGAGGATACAATCTGCTTGGAGACGACAAGCCCATGCGAGTTGTTACCGATGAACAAGGTAACCCGGTTGGCCCTGAGTCACGGAAATTAATTACCTTCCTGGGTGTTCTTGCACGAAATGGGAATCTTGCACCCCTGAATTATCTCGACTGGAGAGCCGTGCCTTTGGAAAACAAAGAAATTATGTGGCAGAAAGTTCAGGTATATGAAAAACCTAAATGCAGTTATTCCAGTTTGTTTTTTAATCATCACTTTGAATAGTATTCTTTCCCAAAATGATGCAGTCAAGGTTTGTGATTGACCCTATGTGTAGAAATTGGGTCATGCGTTCCCTTAGCAAAAAATGGAAGGCTTTTAAAGGCACGTTGAAAAATGCACATTACCACCCACATGAAACTGATGAAGAGCGGCTTGCTGATCGTGATGAAAGGGTCCTCCCTGATCAGTGGGCAGCCCTTATTGCGCTTTGGAATACTGAATTATCCCAGGTATTCACTGTGTGTGATATAGGATTGTTGCATCTACAATACAGAAATAAAAGTAATTAAATGATAAAAAAGAACTTTTGCTCTGAAAAAAGATATCATGATTATTATAGAAGGGCTAGAACAATAAGGGTTTGAGTCATTTCATACTTGGAGATTGGCCCATATGATAATTAAGCATGCCAAACTACAGGAACGCAGTGCTAGAAATAGGGCTAATCGTTATTTGCAAAAGTTTAACCATGCGACTGGCAGCAAGAGTTTTGCACGGGTACGCGAAGAGCAGGTAATTTTCATGATTTCTGAGGCATATGCTGCAAGGGCTTTGTTTTGTAATATTACATCGTGATATCCTTTTTATTATTCTTATGAATTTATGTCTGTATTATCGTTGGTAGCGGGCTAAAAGGGCTGACGGGAAGGATCTATCGCGAGAAGAGCTGTTCATTTTGACTCGTACAAAAAAGAATGGGGAGCCTATCAATGTGGAGTCTTCAGAAGTGATTGTATGCTTTAAAAGTTAAAATTGATATATCCATTTAATTTTTCCTTTAATATTATGAACTCTATCTAATCCCACATGCACTTTATTTGTTTTGTGATTTGGTAGAAGAAACTCCGTGACCAGGAAAAATACAATGATACCCCACAAGAGAGCAATAAGCAACATGATATCTTATCAGAAATTATCGGCCCCAATAAAACTGGCAAGTCACGTTGTCCTCAATTAGGCCCGCCGCCATCTGACCTGCACAAATCCACTCAGTCAGAGGCCATCAAAATGGTATCTGAGGCAAAAGGGGAGATAGTTGATATCAAAGAGAAAATGTCAGTTATGGAGCAGACTTGTGCACAAATGGCGTCGCAGATGGCTGCAATGATGTCAATGATGTCTTCCATGCAGAAAAGTTTACCTGATAAGAATGCACCAAATTTGGTAGGTCACTTCGAATACTGTTAATGGTATTCTTGTAATTAACTTATCTACCTCATTGTATAAATACTCTATTAAGATTACACTATTGAATACAAAAACACTTCTTCCTCTACATTTTTTTTTCTTTAGTAGGTCTTCTTTTTTATTTACTGCATAAATGGTAAATAAGAGTTGTAATGTGTTTTTCTTTTGTCATAGGCTGCCAATGACTCTGGTGCTTCTGACCAATCTTTAACTCAGCAAGTAAACAGTAGGCCAGTTTCCCGTGCGGCTTCATCGCGTCAGGTAGTAATTTCTTCCCTACGATGGAAATCTCCTTAGTTTTGTACTATTGATATAACAGTTTTATCTTATGGTCGATTTTGGCTAATGAGATTCAGACATGTGGGAGCAAAAGAAAAACTTAGAATACGAAGAACATTCGTTAAGGTAAAGCTTTATCTATATAATGTGATGATTATGCTTTTAAAGAAATAGGGAATAGTTTGTTAAGTTCTTCGATATGTGGATAATATTATATGCATTTGTAATGTCCGATGACTTGCTCCTAAATTTTCCGGTTGTTTCGCAGGTTGTGCCAGCCCAGATCCTCGTGTTGGCATTCAAATGTGTCAGTTCTATGTAATGGCTTTATATGTACTCCTACTCTGAACAAAATCTAATTTTTGTTTGTATTTATTTGTTGGGACATAATTAGACGATATTATTTATCTGTTAGCTCCTTTGCTGATATAGGCTTAGGCTCTCTATGTGATTCTTGCTGTTCAACACAAGTAGTTGACTGGCTCACAAAACTCTCACGGAATTTTTATGATTTGATTCTTTATAATTAGCAAAGCCCACCTTACAAGAAACGCAATCGCAATAGCAATTTCATATGCTAAAAACATTTTTCTGCTTTTTTTTTTTTATTTTTTTATTTTTTTTTAATTTTTCAGAGTCAACGTTTCTCTGCTTTCAAAGGAGTGTTCATGTATGAAATGGGTGGGTATAAATATTAAATATCTCTCATCTCTAACAATTTTTTTAAGGGATCATCTCTAACAATTTTTAACCTTTAAGTTTTTAAATAAGTTGTACATTTAATTTGATATTACAGCCTTAGAGGCAGACCATTAAGAGGTCATTTGATCATAGTTTTTTGTCTTTATTTATAAATTTTGTGTATTAGGATTTTCTTTGCAATTCAATAGATTTTCTGATTTATTTATATTAATGCAATGGTCGAATCTTTCAAAAATATAAATATAGGCGTGACTTATCATTGGGGCTGCATCACGTGTATTCGATAATGTGGTGCAACGATTGTACTAAATAATTTCTCAACATTGGGGCGTGTGCTTCGAATGTCTTGGTGTAGTTGTGAGTTTTCTTTTATTCAAGTGATTGGTAGAATAGATTAGTGAAGTCATGCTAATGGTACTATTTTCTTCAGCTTAATGCAAAATATTTTCTTAGAAATGTCAAATTATTTCATTTAAGCAATTTCTCATTTGACTAGTCATTACCATTTTTGCCCAACCACCTTGAGTCTCCGTATCTTAGATATTACATTACACCATTTATCAATTAAAAGTAGCCAATTTTCTAATTTAAAAATAAACATCTTATGCTGGGTTGAGCAAAATTTAAAGGGTAAATTACATATACTCCATGAGGTAAAGCATAATTTTAAAAATTCCCTTCACTTAGTAGGTATTACAAAAATTCTTCTTAGGTTTATCATATTCTTATAATTAAACTTTTGCCCCTAAAATATTTCAATTTTGCCACTGAATATTATTTGTGATGTTTAATATCTTATAAATGTTAAAACTTTGGTGCTAAATGTTATATCTTATAAATTATAAAGGTCATTATTATATATGTACTACCTAAAATTTGTAATTGCCCATAAGTTAGAATAAATATTGAAAAAAAAATTGCAATATTTATTGAAATTTATGAGCAATTATGAAAATGGATGCAGCTGATGATATAGTGGATCGGAGCGGGTGAAGAAGAAGTTGATAGAGTATTGGGCAGCAGTAGCAGTTGGTTTAATTATTCAACGATCGGACAATTGTGGAAACTTGCATCTGTCGTCTGTAAGTTAATTTGTAGAGGCTACCGGCCGGCCGGTATTTCTTATCTCAATTACCATTTAATTAATATATATACTATTTAGCTTTTTTGTCAAGTCAAAGATATCTATCTACTTAGAGCTACAACTACTTCTAATTAATAGTAAATGTATTTTTCATTACCAATTAAGTAGCGTGCGTTTACAAGGCAAGTAGCAGTATATTTTGTATTGGGATCTTCATTTTTATTTACAAAATATACAATTAATATATTAACATCAATTTAGTAATACATGTGAATCTTAAAGATTGCTTACCAAAAATAAAATGAGGAAATTTCCCAAAAATTATGGCAAACATATAATTTTTGATTAAAAAAATCTAAAGAATCAATTAAAGGAAGTGAAATAAATATTAATTAAGGTTAAGGGCACACATTTTGGCAATCAAGCAACAACCCCGCCCCCGGCCTCGATCTCTTCTTTTCTTCTCTGTATAATTAACTATAAATATTAATTTAATGAACCAAGTTAATTTGCATGGGTTGTAGATTTAGAAGACCTACTCTCTCTCTCTCTCTCTCTCTCTCAATTAATCTGAAGCAGGACTCTGAAAGAAAAAGGTACAATAACTTCTCTTCTTTGTTTATCTATACTCTTTTCAGTTAAAATTAATTTCTATTTCATTCTTTCTGAACAAACGATAAAAGTTTTGCTACTTTTCTTGAAAATATTAAAAATAATTACTAATATGATATCATTTTCTTGAAATATATATATGTTGTCTGTCTATATATACTCTCCATCTTTTAATCCTAAAATTTGACATTCTTTTATACTATTGATTATTGTTTTCTGTATATTAAGATGGGTAGGGCAAAGCTAAACATGGAACTGATAACCAAGGAGAAATCAAGAAACATAACATTCAAGAAGAGGAAAGAAGGCCTAATAAGAAAAATGCATGAATTCACCACTCTTTGTGATGTAAGTGCATGCATCATCATCTATGGTCCTAAACAAGACAAGGGTAGTAGTTCCACCACCGAACCCGAGATTTGGCCTCCGAACCAAGACCAAGTCCGAAGAATCATCGACATCTACAAAGCCAAAAACAAAGATTCCGGCAACAAAACATTTGGCCTAACCGATTTCTTTCACGAACGGAAACGTAAAATTGAGGACGAACTCGCCAAAGTTCGTAAAAAGAACATAGAGTCCAAGCACCCAACTTGGCTCCAGTTCTTGAATTTCTTGACAGAACCCCAGTTAAGAGAATTTGCTGGTCTTTTGAACAATAAATCTGAGATTGTGAAGTCAAGAATTGAATTATTGAAGAAAAACAGAGAAGCATTGGATAATGTGACTTTGATGGATTTTTCACAATCAATATTGACCCACCATCAGATGAATCTTCCATCAGACCATCATCATCAAATGGGTGTTGTTCCTAATTTTAACTATCATCATCATCCAAGTATTGATTATCATTCAGTGAACCAGAATTCAATGATGATGCTTTTGATGAATGAGGGTGCATCTAGCAGTGGGAATGTAGCTACTATTAGGAGCCACGTTGTTTACGAGTCGTCTGCAGCTGCGCGTGGATTAGTGGATCCTATAATGTGTCATACGAGGCCTCAAGCACGATACTATGCACCGCAAATGGCGGCCCCACCAGCATTTGTGCCGTACCCGATGATACCGGGGGTGGTGGCGCCACCACAATTCTATGGTGGTCAAGAGGACTATGGTGAGTATCAAATGAAGAATGAAAGAGCAATCTAGTGGATACAACATTGTCGCACAATGAGTTAGTTAAGATTTGTTAACATTTGCATATGGGAATTACTTTAGTTATGTTTGTTTGAGATGTAATAGCTTTCTCTTTGGAACACTTGAGTTTATTGTTTTGAAACACTTAATTGGAATAACTTTATATTTTACAGGTGTAAACTCATCAATTAAGACAGTCCTTTGTGGTTTTGGTTCATAAAATGATTGCAAGCCAACTCTTATTTGATATTAATTTTCGAAAATTTTAAACATGACTTAAAATCATATTGGTATTTAGTTAACTTCGCAAGAATTTTTTGTTAAACTAACTCTTTCTTAAGTTTATTTCGTTGTAAATTAAGTTTTTTTTTAGTATAAAATAAAATAAAAATTTAAATGATCTACATGCACAAGTGTATTCTTCTAAAATGGAGATATCAAATACCACAAAAATCACCCCAAGGGATCTTAATTTATACATACATGTTGGATGGAGATTGAACTAGGTTACCAAAAAAACCACAAATGTTGAATTGGTTATAAAATTGATTTGACCGTACAAACCAGAACCACATACACCTAGGTAAATGCATGCATTATAATACCAAGGGAAGGGTAGGCTGGTTAGCCAAAAGTTCAAAAACAAACCTAAGGTTAGGTAAAACCCTGCTTTTTTAAGGGATACATGATTTTAACAAGTAAACTTCAAAAGCTCAGTACTCGTGCATAATGTATATATCAAAAAAAAAAATTATATATATATATATATATATATATATATATATATATATATATATGTGTGTGTGTGTGTGCATAATGAATCGAACTCAAACTATTTTATTTACTCACCATCGACTGTAATATTATATCAAATTAAAAAGTTGATGATTTCTTAATTTCACTGAACCGAAACAGCATTAAGAGGCAAAGTATTCAGAAAATTTAAACTCAACTAAAAAGGTTAGTGGCAACAGAAATTAAGATGAATAAGTAAGAAAGAAAATGACTAATTGGCAAAAGAAACTCTTCTCTTCTCTCATATTGAGAGGTAAAATCATGACTACCAAACTACTCATCACCATCCAAACTAACCAACAAGATAAATAAAGCAAAACTAATATAAGCCTATTGATTGCCTTCATTAAAAAACTAAAAACAAAAAAGTAACAAGAAAAGATGAGAACACTAAGAAAATCACTATTTCAATCAACTTGCTTCAATGGAAGTCACCTTAGCTCAGTACCTCTTACTCATATACTACTCTTCAACGGTTGAGAATTAAGAGAGAGGTTTTTGGTTAGAGAAACAAGAGACGAGGCATTTGCTTCATTGGTCTTCACAGATTGTTCACCAACTGATCCAACTCCTCCGGCATTAAAATGATTCTGTACCACAGGAATATAATAATCAAAACATTGTAGACGTGCACAAATATGCAAATAAACATAAAATAATTACACAAACTTAAGATAATAAAAGGAAGAAAATGAATAACTCACCTCATAATCACCATTTCTAAAATCACTGATTTGAGAAGCAGGTTTCAAGTTCCTCTTTGCTTTAAGCGACTTTTCGCGATTTTCATAAAAACTGAAATCGTCTAGAACAGATGTCTTTTCAGAGTAATTCTTGAAAATGCCTAGCATTTCTAGCCCTTGTTTCAATCCAATCTGTCATTATCAATGAATTTCCAGTTCATCACATCACAGTAAGCTAATGCAATGGATTTAAATCAAGAAATAAACCAAGAAAATAGTACCTCCTGAGTGTCCCTGCTATAAGTAACTGGCCTATTTTCATTGTTTTCAAGGATAATGTGTCGCAATAGTGTGTTGGGAACATCTTTAATTATGTGCCACTTAATTGGGAAAAAACCATTCCACTTATCGAGCTGCCAAAAGTCCATATTTTTGCTAAAATCAACTTGTCCAATCATTTCAGCAATACCGACAAACTGCCCACTCCCATTCACCTGAATAAATCAAAATTAATAAAAACTAATGAATGGCTTACAATTTATTGGATTTCATTGGATATAAAGCAGAGAGAGAGAGAGAGAAGCTTACTGAAAAAAATAGGAAGACTGGACATTTTATGCCAATTTCACTAGTTTTAGCTTCGGCTTCACGAAAAGCAGCATCCAATTTCTTATTACCATTTGGAGTACTTGACCAAACATCATATTTCATGCATTTGTGAATGTCATCCTCACTGTATGACTTGATGACGTAAAACTTTGCATTCTCATATTCTGTCTTAAATTCTTCTAAATTATACTTATCCTTTTCAATAGCCAGCCCAGGCTGTTCAATTTCAGCCAATACACTTGAAGAATTTCTACTGTCAGCTCTAGGACCACGAGTCAACTCGGTTAAGGCTTCAAATTCTCCAGTTCTGCCAAAATTGTCTCTTGACTTGTATCTGTAATTATTGTTGTTCCATGTTCTACCATTTGATTGGTAGTTTAAGGGACCATATTGCATGTAAACACCCGGGTTCCTGTGCGTGAATGATGAATATTTTCCGACTGGGTTATATCCCTTTACAAGTCCAGCAGCCTGGAAGCCAGAACCTAGCTGCAATATATGAAAAGGAGCAGTTTAGGTTCAAGAAATAGTTGCCGAAAAAATAATAATGGATAATTTAGACCAAAAAGTGGAGATTTATAAACGTTGATAGGCGACTTTATACCTTGTTCAGAGGCTTTAGTGGCTGATTCTGATAGATCGGCTTTGAAAAATGAGAACTGGGCTGTTGGTATCTCGAATTAAAAGGCAGAGCTGAAGCTTTGCTGGAGAGATTGTTATTTGTTTTTGCAGCAGCATTAAATCCATTTGACTTCCCAGAGCCACTTGGGCCCATCACGGATCTAGCACCAGTGCCAGTCAAGCCAGCATAAGTAGAATCATACATGTAGCTCGGAAAGACTTCTGATCCATATGAGCCATGTTGTTGACGATATTCAGATGATGCATATGTTTGTTTACCATCAACACCCATATAACCAGGTGTATATGGAGTATAGCCAGGATAAAAATAAAGGAGTGAAGCATTATCTGATTGCGTACCCTGGAAAACAACATTAAAAGAATAAACCATCATCAAATGGTACATAAAAAAAATCTAAATGAAGCAATGTGAAAATGACAAGTTATGGGGGAGAAGAACTTACTGTGTAAGAACCAGCAGCCGAGTTATAATAGCTTTTGTCATCTGACTGCGCATAGGTGCCGTTATACCCTACAAAACACAAAATACAAAAGTAACATTTATATAAATCAAATATTGGAAAAACAAGAACATAGCTGATTATGAAAACTAACTAAACTCAATATATAATTTAGAGATAAACAGGAATGAATGTGGGATCACCCTTCCAACCCTAAAACCATAATGCTCCCCACAGTATCGGACTCTGTTATAAATAACATTATAGCAAAGATATACCAGAGTACTGTAAATTATTTATGTTTCTCCTGCAATTCTTAACTGCATATTTGAAAGCAAGATGAAACGATATAGTTTTAAGGATAAAAATTTAGAGGCAATTTTATTGTCTCACCTGGGTAGTAGTAATCATAACAGTTGGCTGGCATATAATAATAGCTTTGTTCTGGACCTAATGATTGATCCATCACTCCTTTGACTCCATAAGTAGCATCACCAGAAACAGTCATGGAAGAGACTGAATCAGATTGGATTCCATCTTTCCCCTGAAAAAAAGAATAGTTTATTAAATATTTTCTGTGTATTTACAAATAAGACCACAAAAAAAGTCAATAAAATGCATACCATATCTTTTCCAGATATTTTGATCGAGGAAGCAGACATAGGAGCTATCAGCTCAGCTGCAAATGAGGGTAAGAAATGACATCAAATTTAGGTTTCCTTATAAGTTACATAAATATAATACATATATGCAAAGAAAACATGCAAGTTATACTACTGTGATTTATGAGATGATGTAGATCACATCATAAGTTAATATAATAATAAAACACACTACATAATCCGCTTCTAAAGAATAGCAAGGTCTCTTATTTACCCAAAAAAAAACCAAGGCAACCCCAAAAAAATCAAGAATATTATGAATTTGACAATTGATTCAAATGGGCAAAATCTATTAACATAAAAGTTATGTAATGAGGGGTGGGGGAGGAAGAGTGAAAATAATAAATATATAAGCCAAAAAGTGATTAGCTGCTAACATTTCATAACGATACTTCAGCAATGATTAACTATGAACATTTTTCAACAATTGGAATAAGAATAATATAACAATTAAGTGCAGAAAATTACATAACCATAACAAACATAGCTAAGGAACTAAAAGACCATACATGTTTCTATTTTCTTCTCCCCAGCCATATTCTATCTGCAATATTAATTTTTTGACCTACAAAAACCAAAACCAATAAAAAGATAGGTAAGAATTGAACAAGTACACTTTTCACATTCACAAAAGCCAGGTATTTAGTAGATCAATTACATTTAAATTTTCCATAACCTTAATAAATATCTTATTACTCAGAAATGAAATACACAAATAAAATATAACACAGAAAAATTGAAAGAGAAAGGTCTATACCCCCTTGCAAAAGGGGATTCTATTCTTCCCACATACAAAATAAAGATTAAGATTCTTTATCCCTCTATATATACAAACATATATGCATATAAAGGATGACTCAATTTTTCACCCAAGAAACTAAATAAGAAAACCAACATCGTATCTTACGTGGCTCTAAAAATAAACAAGGAAGATATTTTTTTAAAAGAGTGGAGGAGCACAAATCCCATAAGAAATGGGATCTTATCAAAGAAAAAATATCGGCCTTTACTCCTCCCACAAAATCTGATGAAATTGAAAACACAACAAAATGTCAAATAGATAATTTTGACTTCCCCCTATCGTGCAACCACAAATTCATCTGAGCCAAACAAAACGCAGGAATCTAAATCGACCATTAGAAAAATAAGGGCCTCCATACAATATTGTTGTTTATGGTGAATGAATATTAAATACAACAAAGGTAAATATCCAAAAACCATAAAAATGAGCAAATAAGAATAGTGGCTTCAGATCCAAACAGACAAGAAAAGAATTAATGCTAAAACCCAGTAAAAGACAAAATACAAAGAATTTATAACAGAAGTTGAGCTCTATACGTGAAAAAATAGGCGAAACACACCTAGTAAGTTGATTTTCCTCCTTTTCTGGTATTTGGAAACCGCTCAATAATTTGAAAAGGCTAGTTTTTCAAAGAGAAAGAAGAGAGCGAATTTAAGAGGAGGAAAGAAAGAGAGAACAAAAACACAAAGGAGGCGTGTGTACTAAGGGGACTGTGATTAAAACCCTCGGTGGTATCCAACGGCTGATATTCGTTTCCTGGATGATGAGCAAGATCACATTAGCCGTTCGATCAGAATCTGGAAGGACAAGTAAAGAAAGGGAGGTAAACAGACCTGTGTTGGCACTTGGACTCATAAAAGGACTAAATTTAAGATAAATTTTAGATTAAAGTTAAAATGATAGTAATACGTTATTAAATTAATATTAAAATTTACATGATCTTATTTTTTAAATAAGATTTTATTACAATCGGAGAGGGTGTAGTGTTAAAATCCTCTCACTATTCAAAATTGTTCTACAATTAATTTAAAAGACTTATTGATCCTAAATTTTATGTCAACTTTGGTTAAATTTTTTTGAATACATTATAAAAGAATTAAGGTATTTCCATCGCACCAATTTTTACCTAATAAGAATCGTGTTTTTCTAAAACCCAAATAAAGAAACACATTACCAAATTTAGAATCAATAAGTATATAATGATACTTCAACTCAAACTATAGTGATCGATAGGCCCATGTAGGAATCAATTTGCTCTGCTGAGTTGAAACTTCATAAGAGGAGAAAGAAAGTTGCCTAAGCTATTCCCTCTGTTTCAAATTATCTGTCCTTTTAGAGAAAAAAATTTATCCCAAATTATCTGTCATTTTAGGATTTCAATACACATTAATTACATATTTTAGGTACTTTTAGAGAAAAAGTAAGAGAGAGTGTGTAAAATTTGAATAACGTGTAAATAGCTAACGGTGGGATAAATAAAGAATACGAATATTTGAGATATATAATTTATTTTTTCCATAAAAGTGAGGCTATGTAGTAGGTACCTTAATATCTGTGAAAACATGGGGGCCGTTTGGTAGGACCTAATAGGGGGTATTAAGTCATATTATATGAGTTAATATGGCCTAATACAACGTTTGGTGGCATTGCTCTAATACCGGGTCAAATGGATTGAATCCTTACGACCCGATATTAAGACTAGATTATAATCCGCCCAAGCATGGGTGGATTAGTTAATCCGGGTGAATATGGATTAGGTAAATGTGACTAATATTTCCTTTTTTACATATCATTAAATATCATAAATTCTTCTCAAATCTTTGAAAATATATAAATATATATCTAAACTCATAACTCTACAAAACATATTACGGTAGATTGTTTTAATATAATATGACTCAATTAAATCTACCAAACATACTTTTAATATGGCCTTCAATCCGACTCCAATCTAATCCACCTTAATCCCATACACCTTACCAAACGGCCCCATGTAAAATGACACTTAATTTGGGACATAGGGAGTATTTTGTACCCGTTATCGAAAACAATATTTTTAATTTATTGAATATTAATACTAGACAAATACTTTTTTTGAATATGTGTTCATTAATAGTACTTGATTACAATTTTTAATGAATTGAGCCAAATTCATTATTAAAAATTTTTTTATCATTGATCACGATGATTCTAATTACTCCTATATTCATAATAATTTAACACAAATTAGTTTAACTATGTTGCTTCAACGTGATACATCAGTATTGTCGTTGAGATATAGACAAAAAAAAAAAAAATACAAGGATATACAACAAATTGAATTCATGGTATCGAGAGAACCAAGTTACCCCCCACAAATGTTAAGTACAATACGTATACATTATATACTTATTTCCTACTTTTATTTGTCACATGAAATAAATAGAGAGAAAAAACTCGTGCAAAAAAGAAAAGAAATATTAACATAAATCTACCCCTTCAACAAACTTTCAAACAAAATGACCTTGTCTAGTAATTTTTCATTGGGGTTCTTCTGCTGGTCAATCGTTGACGAAGAAGATTGAAATTCTAGTAACTGGCGAGGAAATTCTGAAAGCATTTATATTTACCAATTGAAGGTTTTGTACAAGCATAATTTTTTCTTTATGTTACATTTTTTAAAGGGTGCAACACGAGAACTTCTCAATACCCACCCATCCTAGTACTACTCCCGTCTAGATATGCTTAACTTTGAAGTTTTGATGGGAGTCGGTGCATTAGTATTGGCATGGACGGACCCCTTTGGTGATGGAGGGTTCATGGTCTCCTTATTTTTTATTCTTAATATATACATATAGGGTTGTCAATAGGGCAGATTTCGATCCAAATCTGTTCTGTACATGGTCCGATTTATCAGGATAATTGTCCGATTAGATTTTCGATGTAATGCCCCATAAATTAATTAACAAGTTTCAAAAGGTTCAGGGGTCAAAATGACATTTTTTAAAAAGTTCCGGGGTCAATATGGCATTTCATAAAATCATAGGGACCAAAAATGCAATTTTAGAAATAAAAATTATTATTGAAGGCAGCAGGGGACGTGCCCTGCTGCTGTGTAATGTACGGCCAGTGTCTCCTTATATTCATTCCATTCTTAGGTTAATGGAAAGCAATTTGAAAAGTCAAAACCCAATTTTTTCCCTTTTCTCTCAATTTCACACACATATTTATTTACACAGCAGAAAAAAAAAAAAGGGGGGGAAAGAGGAAAGAATGAGAGGGCCGAGAGTGATGGAATGACAAAGGAAAAGAAAGAAGAAAGAAAGAAAGAAGAAGAAAAAAGGAGAAGAAAATATGATTCATTTTCCAAATTCCTTTGAATGTTAGGTAAAATTCTCATCTCTTTATGACTCTATAGTTAGGGATTAAAATTCTTGTTCCAATTCTAGGAATTGAATATTGATTTTAGTTAGTCATTTTTGGAAGAAATTGTTTAGTCTCCATGTTTAATTGAGCTATCCAAAGGAATTCTTGGGCATTTGTTGAATTGTTATTTGATAGGAATATTGAATTCCTTCGTGCTTAGTTTTGATTCTTAATAAAGTATTGGATTAAAGTAGAGTAAACTTCTTGTTCTCTTATGGTAAAATTGGTTTGTTTGATTAATTGAGTTTATGGGTTTGAATGAATCTATGGTTTTAGTTGGAACTTTGAGTATAACCTTTGGTGGTTTTGACTTCCATTCTACTTTTAAGGTTTTATTTTTGATAAATAAGCGTTAGAAAATGAAGCTCAAATAACCAATGTAGATTTATTAGAAAGAATCTTGATGGTTAAGAAAAGTTGGATTAAAGTTTATGTCTTGGAATATTTGATAAACAAGTTTAGCTTGAATATTGCATAATTTCGGTGTTAAGATGTCACTTAAATGACCATATTTTACAGTATATATTTTAGTGTGGATTTGAGATATAAGTTAGTAATATGATAATCAAGATATAAACTAATGAAGATCCATTTGATTTTATATATACTATTATGAGTTTTTAAACTATGCATTTATGAGTATGTTTGTTGCGACTAGGTGATGGTAATTGAGGCTACGTTAGTGATCGAGGTCTAGATAAACCCTTTGGTGCATTTCAAGTTTGGAGACAACAATTGCCAATGACCCAGGTGAGAGCTGTACCATACTTTGTTATGTGAATGTTATAGTTTATTTAATCGAGGTTAATATATGGGTAGATAATATTCGTTAAATGCTTTGATTATGATATTATGGAATTGTTGTAGTAGTAAGCCTGCGGGACTCACAGTTGATATTTATTTGAGTGTCCGTGATATTTCGAAATTGCTAGATTAATTATCTCTAATGTTAGCAATAGTATAATTCATGTGAAATATGTAATGATCATATTGCTTGTTTTTATATGATTACTGTAGGGACAGGGTGTGTAGTACTACATCTCCCTGTTCATAGTGAGTGATAATGATAGGTTCAGATAAATATGGAACAAGTGAAGACTTGTCAGGTTGACTCCGAAATCGATCATTATCTTGGTCTCGTATATCTCGGTATACGTGACCTAAATTGGCAACAATGCATTTAGTGAGGGATGGTAAGATTGGCCCCTTACCCTTAGTGATAAAGTGGGATTAAATATCCTCATAGTGAATGCGTGGTTATTTTTAATGTTTTCCTGTTTTCTTGAACGTGTGGTTATTTATATAACTTATGAATGTGAAAAAGTGCTATGGAATGCATTTCATGAGTGATGGTAAGATTGATCCCTTACACTTAGTGATAAAGTGGGATTAAATATCCTTTTAGTGAATGAGTGGTTATTTTTAATGTTTTCTTGCTTTCTTGAACGTGTGGTTATTTACATAATTTATCAATGTGAGAGACGTTTTATTGAATGTTTAAATCTTCATTTATTGTGTATTTATTTTTTTTATAAAAAATCTTTTAGCAAAGTGCATAAAATTCACTTATGCACGTGCATCAGCCTCACTAAGTTGATTTATTCAACTTACTCTTTCAAATTATTACCTTTTAGAGTTACAGGAGAGCGAAGATGTCAAGAAGGGGTTCGTATCTTGAATGGTCTCGTGCTCTGATATCTTTTGAACTAGTGTTCTAGTTAGATATCAGTTCGTTGTGCGGATAGTCTTTAGACTAGATGTAGCATTGAAGTGAATTTTTGTCCATTCCAATTTGACTTGTAGTCATTCACATTTTAAGTTTAAGTTTATTTTAATTAAATTGTAGTATATTTAGTATTTTTCAGGGTCGCAGCGACTTGAGGAGGGCCATTACGGGTCAATCTCGGGTTGGGCTGTTACATTCGATGGACCTAATCTAGTTATAAAGATCCTTAATTCGAATACGTGGAGCAAATATTGATTAAATAAAATTGTAAAGTCAAATTTGTTAGGTCGATCCAATTTGTTAAAGATCTGTATCCTACAATAACTAAAAAGAATGTTATATATACATAATGTTTTATAAAATAAGAAAAATTAATAATATGTCACTGTCAATTTAAGAAGACAGTAATTTATAACTCATTCATAAATTTATTTAAATGAATATTTTCATCTAAAAACATTAATATTAGTAAAAAAATTTGAACATGTGAGCTAAATTAAATAAAATTGTACAAGTTAATAAACTATACAATGTTTAATTTTTAAAATAGTGGTTTAAAGGTATGATACACCAAAATTTAGTCGTACAATTTTTTATTTATGCAAAATTTAAGTTACTTAACCTATGGTAGATTAAATTTGTGATAACATTATCGAATCATAGTTAAACTATAATAAGAGAAATTGAAATATAATTTTATTTTTAAATTACAATGGCACATTTAGCTTTTTCATCTCTTGTTTTAGCAACATTTATTTATTTATTTTCTAACCAACTAGATTGAGTCTTGGACATTCTCAAGAGTATTTAAGATTTTGTATTCTTTAAGCTAGTATATTTCTTCACATTTCGTTGGATAAAATTACAATATTAGTTTATCTTAATTTAGTTTTCATTTTTATCATAATATCGAGTTTGACACCAAGAAAATATTGATATCATATGATGTCCGACTCCTTTCTATAACAACTTGTGCAACCTTTTGAATTTAATATTCGCAAACTTTAAATATTTTATATTTTCTATGTAAATGTAACTTAAACCAATAATAATTATGCAGGAACGTTACCTTTTTTTTCTTTTCTTTTTTTTCCTTCCCGTTTTCTACAAGTGCACATCACACTTTTATTTATTTAGCTATTTGTTATCTTTGGATATCCATACTTTCCAATTCAACTTTTTTATAAGTGTTGCATATATTCTGGAGATGAATTACCATGATTAATACGAGAGCTCCACTAAGTATTAAGTTAAATAGATTAACAGAAAGAAAGATCTCATGATTCTATTACACAAAAATAATAATAAGAGAAACCTAAGTTTTATAATATATATATTATTTTCAAATAATCATACCAGGATGAAAGAATTCCTTAGAGGACCTATTTATTTTATTTTCTCTGTATTACATACTGATCACATTATCAAACATAAATACTAGAGTATGAATGTATCACCTAATTTTCTAAATTAAAAAAACCAAAGGTATCACCTAATAAAGAATGATTCATCTATTTTTTCTAAAATAAATAAAGGAATTATTCATCTATTGAAGCCCATTTAAATGAATCAATATTTATATGTGTACACTTTAATGGGCTATTTCAAAGTATCCAAATAAGCCCATTATCTAGCCCAGCAAGGTGATATAGAAACCCTAAAAAATTAGCTGTCCTCAGAACACTGATCCAACGGCTGACTTCGATATCTTATTTCATCCAAGCCGTTCATTGGTCAGCATGATGATATATATTGAACTCAAAGCTACATCACTAGCTCGTACAGCTAGGTTTCAAAACCACATTGCAATTTGCTTTGCGGCTCTCAGGTAATATCCTTCAATTTTTTAGTTCGATCTTCAGTCATAATGAAAATTAATTGTTTGATAAATTCTTCTGGAGAACTGCTTTGATATGTTTATGTTATGGTTTTGACTTTTGCTTGTGTTTGTTCTGTTTATGGAATTGCTTTATTAGTTCCTTAAATTTCATGTACATGTTGCTTGTTATTTTATTTAATTTACGTTAATTTTATTAGATACACTTGAAAGGGCTTTTACGCACAATTATAATAATGTATTTTTACGCACAAATGTATGGGTTTATACGCATAAACGCCAATTTTTTTTATTCCTGATTTTCAGTCAATTGAACCAAATATGTAGAATATTTTCAATTTCATTCTTTTTCGAAGATTTAAAAATCTTAGAAATATTTTCAAAACTTCTTTGAAAATTTATTGAGGAGATTTTGATAATGAATTGACTCAAACATTCAAATGAAAAGAAATTTGTTATCCATGTTATAGACATGCTTGGGTTACCTCCAGGTACCATTGTGCTGATTTAAATGTTGTCCCAAAAATAATCAAGGCTGGAGTCTCTGAAAGGCTCTTTTGCCAACACCCCTAATATGGGTTGTTTGGGAAGAAAGACCAATGAGCCCGAGAATTGGCATGGTAAATCATTGCCATAGGCCTTTGGTTTGGGAGCATTTTTTTTCATACACAATGATCTGGTGGTGATCTCGTACTGTACCCTATTCATGGAATGATTTATCTCAGAATTTTTCACTTCAAGAACCTTTTGGAAAAAAATTGATTTTGTTTTTGCAATTCCTATGAAAATTCATTTCAATATTCCACTAAAGATTTGGGTAAGTAATAATGTTTAATGCTAGATGTAGTATAGTATTACGGCAGTACAAAGATTTAATTAACCGGTGTGTACTATCATAAAGGTTTTGCTTTCTAATCAATTTTTTTATGTAAAGACAATGTTACATTTTTCAATGTGTTGTTGATTTCAATGAGTGATCACCAAGGTTATCAAATGACATTGATCAGGAAACTTTATCACGACTCATAGTGAGCATGCCCATGATAGGTCTATGTAAGAGAATAAAATTGAATTTCTTGAGCTTTGCAGTGTAACTTTATCCAGAAGACAATGTCTCACCGAAAGTTTGAGCACCCAAGACATGGATCATTGGGATTTCTACCCCGAAAAAGGGCATCTCGTCAGAAAGGAAAAGGTCTTTAGCCGTGTGAATGTATCTTAATGTATTATTTTCTATATATGAAGCAATTAAGTATATGTAAATACTACTACTGTAATAGAAATGAATGATGTGAACTTCTTGATTTCAATTCTATATAGTTACTTATATCAGTTTTATATTAATAACCCTTGTCTAATCTAAAAAATGGTTTTTAAGTTGTTAAGGTTCATCTACCTTGTTAAGTTTGTGATTACCATAAGACCAATAATCCCCTATTATGAATGTAAATTATAGCTATTGAATATTTGATAATGTTCTTAAAGATTATTTTGCATGTTTCTTGACTTAAGTGGATGCATTAATTTAGGGAAAATTGTAATTAATTATATTTTCTCCTTATGTAGCAGTGTTAGTTAATGTTGTCCTTGCGGTTTGTTGATACTTGATTATTTCTCTTTTGGAAAAAAATGTCAATTTTTTTTATACTTGCGGATTTCTGTCAGAATTCTTGCTGATATGGTATTCTAATATATGCTTATACAGTCAAGGCTTTCCCCAAAGATGATCCCACAAAAGCTTGCAGATTGACTGCTTTTCTTGGATACAAGGCTGGTATGACACATATTGTGCGAGAGGTTGAAAAGCCTGGGTCAAGTGAGTTCTCTCTTTCCTATCCCCATTGTTTAGCACCTGGTCTATACTCCCTTATACTGCTTGGACAATGGAACAATGATTAGAAATATTTTTGTTCTAGCATTTTGTTGTATGGGTTTTACTGGACTTCAACATTTGGTCTTTCACTGATTCATTGGCATATAAATTTGACCTTCTTTTGAATTACGTTATGACATGCCCTTTACTCCTTTGAATCATTTCTACTGGAGAGAGCAACCCTATTTTTAATGCTTAATATTTCCTTGTGATGTTTCTGCTCTCGCATTAGTTTGTTTCTTTAACTAATAATGCATTGATGGTTAAAGATTTAGTCCTTGCATATTTATTTTGTCCAGAACTCCACAAGAAAGAGACTTGTGAGGCCGTTACCATACTTGAAACACCACCAATGATTGTTGTTGGAGTTGTGGGTTATGTTAAAACACCACGTGGCCTCCGTTGCCTGAACACTGTTTGGGCTCAACATCTCAATGAGGAGGTGAAGAGGCGATTCTACAAAAACTGGTGCAAGTCAAAAAAGAAGGCTTTTACTAAGTATTCAAAGAAGCTTGAGACTGAAGAAGGGAAGAAGGACATTCAAGCTCAGCTGGAGAAAATGAAGAAGTACTGCACTGTCATTCGGGTGTTGGCTCATACACAGGTCTTTACCATCTCAGTGATTTGCTCAAGTACTTTAGGCCATATATATGTAGAGCTTTAGTGCAAACAACTGAGTATCTCTTACATAATCAGTTTTAATTTAATATTGATGTTGCTACTTTTCAGATTCGTAAGATGAAAGGGCTTAAGCAGAAGAAAGCCCACCTGATGGAGATTCAGGTCAATGGTGGAGATGTTGCAAAGAAAGTTGATTTTGCATACAGCTTCTTTGAGAAGCAGGTCCCCATTGATGCTGTCTTCCAGAAAGATGAGATGATCGACATTATTGGTGTTACAAAGGGTAAGGGTTATGAAGGTGTTGTTACCCGCTGGGGTGTAACCCGTCTTCCTCGTAAGACACATCGTGGGCTTCGCAAAGTTGCTTGTATTGGTGCCTGGCATCCTGCCAGAGTTTCATTCACTGTTGCCAGGGCTGGGCAAAATGGTTACCATCACAGGACAGAGATGAACAAGAAAATCTACAAACTTGGAAAGGTTGGTCAAGAATCTCATAATGCCATGACTGAGTTTGACAGGTAAGTGAACTTATTGGCTAACTCCATTCATGCAAGTGTTCAATATTTATTGTTTGCTTTCTTGAGCTTGAACATTTTTGTGCATTTTAGGACTGAGAAGGATATTACACCAATGGGAGGTTTCCCTCACTATGGTGTGGTGAAGGATGATTATCTCCTGATAAAGGGCTGCTGTGTGGGCCCGAAGAAACGTGTTGTCACTTTGAGGCAAACATTGTTGAATCAATCGTCAAGGGTTGCATTGGAAGAGATCAAACTTAAGTTTGTTGATACATCCTCCAAATTTGGCCATGGTCGTTTCCAGACAACAGAAGAGAAGGCCAAGTTCTATGGCCGACTCAAGGCTTAAGGGAAACATTATGAATTCAGGAGAGCTTGTTTCTTTTTTTAATGACTTTTGTCCATCTAATTTTCTTGGTTCAAGTAGAAATTTTTGAATTTGTGGAATTTTTTGAACTCATTCCAAAGCGAACTCTCAAATTAATATTTGAATCTGTTATTTGATTGCTATGTCACTCTGTGGTTTCCTATTAATTGAGCTCACTAGTTCATTTTTAACTGCAAGAATCAAGTTGCGAATAATTATTACATCTGCTTCCTCATCAGGGTTATTCATGTTACTAACCCGGCCTCTTTTCTATTGATAATTTAACTAATTTAACTGTGTTTTGTGTTGATTTGGTTTAACATTGTTGTTGTATTGTTAAATGTTTAGTAAAATGTTGTGGTTATAAGCTCTGATTGACTGGATGAACCTTCAAATGTACCAATTGGATGAGTCCTATCAATTTATCAATTGTACCAACTGGATGACTCCTATTTCTAAGATGTCCAAGTTTACGAACTTGAAAGAAAATTAGAGGCACCAACATGACAACTATACAATCTTTTATTATAAAAAATAAAAGAAACTACTACTACTACATATATACAGCACGTCTTGACGTGATGGCTGATAATAATATACATACTCTTATTAGGCACACATAATTCATTCAATAAAAAGTTCTTTTTTTTTTCTCCAAATATTCAAGTTCTGCGTATTTGATTTCACTAATGTCTGGAATATTTCTGAAAACGACATTTCGAGAATTCTCTGGAAAAACAAAGGAAGTGGTAAGGAAGTTGAAATGGATTCGTTCAACTCTATTTTGGAAGATAAACGCAAAGTCTATTCTGTAAAAAAGGCTGTCATTTTGAAGGTTTCTCTCAGAATGAGGCTTTATAAACCAGAGGTTTGGACTTTTTGAAGTTTTCAAGATTTTGAGAATCTACATGCTTTTTTTCTTGAGCATATATGCATGATGATTTTGAGAGTTCATCTCTGTCTTCTGGTTCTTCTATTCAAACTCTTAGTTATAGCAGCATTAACAAATCCAACTGATTGTATGTCAACAGGGATTTTATGTATCCTTAATTATTCCCTTGTCATTTTTATTACATCGCATATACTATATACCTTTTCAAAAGCCTTTAAAATTTCAAGTATATTTTTATGTGTGATGCAGATGCTGCTCTTCAGTCTCTGAAAAACACATGGAAGAATGTTCCGCCAAATTGGGTCGGGGCTGATCCTTGTGGAAAAAATTGGGATGGACTTAGCTGCTTCAACAATCGTGTTGTCTCCATGTAAATTTAATTAAAATTCAATGTCTATCTTCTAAGCAAATACTATTATTGTACTATTATAATTTTGTAATCCTTTCATTTCTAATTTTAGCACATTAGCTAGCATCAATTTGAGTGGTCAACTATCAGACATCACAAAATTATCTGAGTTGCAGATCCTGTAGGCTTTCTTTTCTCTTTATTATTAGCTGTTATGTATATATATACATATTTGGCCATCTAATCAAATGTATACACTATTCTATTCATTTTCTGATTCTATATATGTATAGGGATCTATCATACAACAAGGGTATGACTGGCCCTCTTCCTGCAACAATCGGAAACTTAAAGAAGTTATCGAGCTTGTAAGGATCTTTTTATGATTTTATAATAGTAGTTACCAACTGATGTAAAACAATACTAGATCTCGATTTAAGACGATTATCACCACGTGCATTGCAGAATCCTCGTGGGTTGTGGATTTTCTGGTCCAATACCAGCCTCAATAGGTTCTCTTCAAAATCTGGTTTACATGTAAGGATTTTCTACATGTTAATTTCTTCCAAGTTTAGCATGATTGTGTTACATTATAAGTACAATATCTTTTAAATGTTCTGTTCTTTTCTCTGTGAAGGTCTCTCAATTCGAATAACTTTGTTGGTGAAATACCACCTTCCATTGGTAACTTATCAAATCTCTATTGGCTCGATCTGGCTGATAATAAGCTTACCGGAACTATCCCCGTCTCTAGTGGAAGCACACCTGGTCTTGATATGCTTCTTCGTACAAAGCACTTGTATAAATACTTTTCTTTTTACATGTGCATAAATCTTTTAATTAACCTGATATGAGATCACTATTGTATTGATTTGGTTATGATTAATTTTCCGCAGCCATTTAGGAAAGAATCAGTTGTCTGGTGAAATACCATCTCAGCTGTTTAGCTCAGATATGGCTCTTATTCATTTGTGAGTACTACATCTTAAATCATAATATGATATTTACATTGGTATTATTTTGCTTTGATTTATTAATGTTTCTTTGAGTAGGCTTCTCGAAAACAATAAGCTAACCGGAAGCATCCCTTCCTCTATGGGACTTGTACAGACTCTTGAGGTTGTGTAAGTATTACTGTAACACCCTTCACTAGCAATTTTCTTGAGCTATACTAAAATAAGTACTACGTGGATTACAACAGACGGCTGGATAGAAACTTGTTAAATGGATCTGTTCCAGAAAATCTCAACAATCTCACTAATGTCCAGGAACTGTAAGTAGGAAGAAACGACGAGCAATTTCATTATTACTTAGTTTTCAATGTATTTATCACTTAAACATCGTTATATCCAGGTTCCTGGCAAACAATCGATTGGCTGGGCCTTTTCCCGATTTAACTGGCATGGACTTGCTCAATTATGTGTAAGTTTATTTTTTAGAAAGTAGTACTCTTGATATAGACAAGCCCAAACAAAAATATCAGTACTATGTTTAGCATATCAATTATCGGGATGAGTATGTTATTGCAGGGACATGAGCAATAATTCATTCGAAGCAACGGAGGATATTCCGCTATGGTTTTCATCCTTGCAGTCCTTGACTTCACTGTACATCTCTCTCTCTCTCTCTCTCTCTCTCTCTCTCTCTGTGTGTGTGTGTGTGCTCGCGCCTAATATATTGAACTTGCAGAATAATGGAAGATACGCAGATTCAAGGACAACTTGCGGTTTCTATGTTCAGCAACCTTTTCCAGTTGCAGACAGTGTGAGTAAATTCTTTTGATTAGATACAACAGCAATCAAGAAACTTCAATATAGACAATCTAATAAGCTTGTACATTGTACTAGTTTCCTTTTCTCCTATAGGCTATGTTTGGATTTTGAGTGAGTAAAATGGAAATGTACAAGGAAAAATGAAGCTCAACGTTGCGTCATTGGATGCAAGATAAAATATTTTCTTTAGATCCAAGTTAAAATCCAAGAATCAAACATAATACTTGTTAGTTATGTTTATGAGCAATGAAGGAGAATTCTATTTCTTTTTCCTTAATGGATCAGCTCATTGAAGAACAATGGAGTGAACGGAACCTTAAACATCGGCTCCACATATAGCACCCAACTACAGCTGATCGATTTACAAAACAACTCTATCGACGCCTTTACTCACAGAGCTGGTCAAAGCAGTAATGTTAAAATCATGTACACACTCGTTACTTCTCCTTCTACTTTCGATTTCTTTCTCTTTCATTTTTAATGATTGACATACATATATAAATTTGCAGACTTATGGATAATCCAATATGTACGGATGGAACGACAGGGAATTACTACTGCACCATTCCTGATGACAATACCACCTCAACAATATACTCAACACCACCAGAAAATTGCACACCTGATCCCTGTAGTTCAGAAAAGGTTTCTAGCCCCACCTGCAAATGTGCGTATCCCTACACGGGAACCTTGTATTTCCGTGCTCCTTCATTCTCCAATTTGGAAAACTCGAGTGTCTTTGTATCTCTACAGAAGAAACTGATGGATACATGGCAGACTCACGGCGTTCCAGTTGATTCAGTTGCTCTAAGCGATCCAACAAAAAATATGGATAACTATCTCTCGTTAAATCTTGAAATGTTTCCATTTGGACAAGATTATTTCAACCGTACAGGGATTTCTTGGATTGGATTTATGCTAAGCAATCAGACTTTCAAGCCACCAAAGAATTTCGGACCATTTTTCTTCATTGCCAACATGTATCCATACTTTGAAAAAGGTATTATTGGTCAATAATATAATATAATATATATTTATAATGAAGAAATTTTCATACATACAGATACAATGTTGTTCTTCTGTTTTGTTTTCATTTCATGGTTCAGATGTGACCGCGGGGGTTTCACACAAGTCATCGAACATGGGCGTTAAGATTGGATCAATTATAGTTGGTGCAATTGTCTTCTTTGGGTTGGTGACCCTATTGGTTTATTGTTTCAAAGCTGATGATCCTTGCAACTTTAACATGTTGTAATTTCACAAATAATATTTCTGGAAATAAGTAATATTGTATTGTTCAAAGTTTGTTTGTTTGCTTTTATTGAGATTGATATTATGTTTAATTGGTAAACATTTGATTTGAGACAATTATTTTTTTGTTGTGAACGAGTAATTGAGACATTCATTTTTCTTCTTATTTAGATTGAGATTTAGAATGTGCTTGAGTTTGTTTTAATATTTTATAAAAAAAAAAAAAAAAAATTAGTGAAAACTTATATGAGTTGAATTCCAGTAATTTATTAAAAGTGAACTATAATAACACGTGAAAGAAAAAAATCACACCGACTCATTCATTCCATCTTAAAATAATGAAACTATACAAATTATGTGGCTTATATTTTGTTCAAATTGATAAGAATAATTAAATAATTAATGGTACACTTAATTCTTTAGGAAAACTTGCTCAGTAGAGCTTTACAATTTACTTTATTGAAATAATAAAAAACAAACAAACAAAGTTCACGATTAATAATTGTTAATATAGAAATCACTAAATTTCATAACTTTGAGTGAGGAAAAAATACGGCAAAAACATTAGAATTTCTCTCATCTATTTCAATTTTTTTTTTATTTTGGTTATGCCCACATTTTATTTTGCAAATTCACATTTCATTCCTAAAATTTTGTTTAATGCAATAAACGCCAAAATGTTTCAATTGTTGCACATTTTTTTATCATAAAAACTATACTTTTATGTTGAAGAATATTTCTCTCTTTCTCGATAGATAAATATCACATTTGTAATCGAGTTTTCTTCTAATTGTTACACATTTTATGATCAAGAAAACTATACTTTTTCTGTTGAAAAATATTTCTCTTTTCTCGATAGGTAAATATCACATTTTTAATCAAAAATTTTAATTTTTTTTTAATTGTTGCACATTTTATGATCATGAACACAATATTTTTATTTTGAAAAATATTTTTCTTTTATCGATAGATAAATATCACATTTTTAATCAATGTTTTTTAATTGTTGGACATTTTATTTTGCAGCAATTGAAATTTTTGGGGAGTTTTATTGTAATAAATAATATTTCAGGATGTGAAATGAAATGAGAATTTGCAAAATAAAATGTGCGCATAACGAAAATAAAAAAATTTGTATATACATGACATGTTTTGGAGGAAAATTAGTTTTGCAGAGAAATTCTAATATTTTTTCATTGTTCACGTATATATCATGTGTCAATTTTGCCTCTAGAATAAAAAAATACCCAATTTTGAGTGTCACGTGCCCGACACAATGTTTTGGCCAAAGAATTTTCGATAAAAAGGAACTAAAGCTGACAATTATGTAAACATAAAAGATGCAAAATGGTGGGGCGACATATTAGATGACGGATTTCAAAATAAGGTCGCAATAGAGGACCGAAAATGGAATTTTACAAAAAAAAATACAGCTCTACTAACTAATAACTTTTTTTTCTTTATAACACATTTTATACTGAAGAAAGAAATCTCTAAACACATTGGGCTTGTTTGTTATATATTTGGGAGAGTGATGGAGGTTTATGAAATAATTTCGATTTGTATAATACTGTTCGTTTGAGTTTTGCGTGGATGGTTTGAGAAATAAAGTAGATGTAGGTTTTTTTGAAGAATTAAGTTGTAGGTGGAAGATGCGTAAGATTTTATGTCAAATCATATTTGCTACGTGAAATAAGTGAAAATTCTTGTCCAAGCTTGGTTTGGCCAAACCCATCAAACCACAAAGCAAGTATATTGCACTTGCTTTATGATTGGTCACTCTCCTGAAAGTTACATCCAATTCCAAAGCAAGTGTATTACCAGGGCCGGTCCTGAGTTTTTTGTGGCCCTAAGCCAACTCTAAAATTGTGGCCCTAAAGTTTTCATGTGCAATTAAATTGTGTTAATAACTAATATAATTTTTTGTAAAAATAAAACTATTAATTAGAAAAATAAGAAACAATAATAATGTGAATAAAATATAATATCGATTTGTAAAAAATATCGGTAATACGAGACACACTTCTATTTAATAAGAAAATGATAACATATATAAACACATAAAATCTTAGTAAAATATTACTTAAATGTTCTTCTACTAGCATTTTTTATAGCATAATCACTAATTAAACTTGCATAACAAATATTTTTCAATCAACAATATGGCTAACCGATTAGATTTATTTTGTGACAATGGTTTATCAGAAGTAAGACTTAATGAACTATAGCTTCGAAAATATTATCTCTACAACTGCAACTGTAACGAGAATACTTAACTATATTCTATAAGCAATCCATCTATTTGAGAAATCAATATTATATAGTTTGCAAATAATTCAAGTTTTTTAGTTCTTTTGGTAAAATATATCTTAAGACTCTCAACTCAAATAATTAAGTCAATCTCATCTATATCATAAGTTTCATTCAAATAATATTCAAAGTTTAAAACAATAAATACTTAAAAGCCATCATCAATAAATTTTAACATTATCAAGTCGATTTTTTTTTTTTTTTTTTGATATATTAATATGGATCTCTTGGTCACGTGACTCACAACTCCAAAATTTTAAAATTGCAATACCAAGATTCATTTTCTTACTTTTTGATTTAGACAATGTCTATCTTAATTAATGGGGTTTATTTAATTGTCAATATGTTGGGCCTGATTTTTTTATCAATGCATTTGGACTTTCCATATTAAAATTTTAGCTCCACATACAAAAATAACAAAAATTAAAGGCAATTTGAAAATGCAAGGATTCGAACACTGACCTCAGACACACTCATCAAGAGGTTTACCATCTATGCCACAAGGAATCTTTGTATAATTACTACGTACATATAAATATATATAAATATATATTAAAATATTTCGTAATTGGAGGCCCTCGTTCATCGGTGGCCCTAAGCGACCGCATGTGCGGCTTACGCTCAGGGTTGGTCCTGTGTATTACACTTGCCATAGAGTTGCTTTGGATTCGGCCAAACCAAGGGTAAGAATTTTCTTGAAAGAAGTTGTGTAGGAGATGAGGTACTTTATGTCAAATCAAACTAGAGTTTGTGTATATCTATTTTCAAAGATAGAGAAAATTATTATTTGTTTAGCTTTTTGATAAATAGTTTGAGGGTTAATAGATGATAAATTTATTTAAAAAAATAGAAAACATGTTTGTTTAGCTTTTTTCAAACACGAAATAATTTCTGGAAACACCAATCCAACGTGCCCTTTGTTTTATGACGTGAAATACACATAACAAAGAAAAGAAAAGAAAAACATTTTCCATTAAACGACATATAGATACCGCCTAGCTTTATGTTTCGATTTACTTCACTCGTTCGCTCTCTTTGCTTGATCCGGTAAATTCACAGGTAATAAACCTCCATTTCTCGATGAATTTTAGTTCTTACTCGATTGGATCTGCTCAAAATTCACTCTGGTATTCGTTACGTTCTATTCGCCTTGGGGATTGTACATTTGCGTCGTTGTCCTATGCAAATTTCTGTAATTTATGCTATATTCACAATTTTTAAACTAGATCTTTACATTTGTCATATGTCATAACTCTACATTATTGCTTCAGATCTAGATCTTCTTGATATTCGCGTTTTTATTGTGTAATTGTGTTGGGTATATGCCTTCCCCCTTATGGGTTTTTTCTTCGAATTGAAGATTTTTTGTGGCATTTCAGGTGTTTTTGGGACCTTTTTTGTTTCAGTTATTGGTTTGCTTGATCAGTGACTGTTGGTGGGATTTGAGAGAAACAAGATGGTTATTTTCTTTGGCTTTTTTGCATCTACTTTTTTTGTTTGTTATTTTGTGTGGTTTTTAATATTCCTATTTGTTATCTGCAATGCAGGTGGTACTTGCAGCTTCAATCATAAGTAAATCTGGCAAAGGTAAGCTCCTGAGAGTTTTTTATTTCCAAATCTTAGATTCCACAAGTTACCTAAACATGTATAAGTGCCTAGATTGAGGGGGTTGTTTCTAGAATTAGTGGGTATAAACCGAGAGGAGATAATTTCTCCGTGATTTTGGCATTGGAGAACCATATAGAGCTTATGAGTTAATTGTTAAAAGTTCCAAGGCTGAAATGTAAAATTAGGCTTTCTGTGGACTTCCAAAATCTATATAAATCCCAGATGGGAATAAATGTTCTCGGAAACATGTAAAAGAGATGCAGTTCTAGTAAATCTAGAAACTTGGAGTGCAAATTTTATTTGGATATAACCTATTGCTGTGGCGTGGGTATGATGATGACCATGCATACAATAGTAATTTTGGTTTGGGCAAGTTTACCATTAACTTACAGTAACTTTTCTTAAGGATTGAAATATATTATTAATCGTGCTCGAATTTTCCATAGAATTTAAGGCACCGCTTGCTCTTTCATAGTTGGAGTCAGTATTGTTCTTGTTATGTTTTCTTTGGCCATGGTGGTATATTTCGAACAGCAGATATATTTTCGGATTGATCAAGTTTGTCACTAAATTTAAATTATTATTTTGTTTCTTTGTGCTATAGTTTATCTTTTTTCAATATGTGTAGTCCACTTCTTTTCTTCTCATGATTTCTTTTGGTCATGTCTTTTGTACTATTTCTGAGTGAACATTCCTTTGCCATGACCTTTTTCTCCTTATTATGTACTTCTGCAGTTGATTTTAAGTTTATTAATTTTCTTTTTACATCAGAATTTTTTCTTGAAATTTGACATATGCATTTATTTTTAATGAATTTACCCATTTAAATATGATTTTCTTGTTGTTGCTTATGTTCGTCAGTTGGGTCAACGTACCAAACATGTTTAACTATGTGATTTTATGTTTCCCGCAGCACTTGTTTCGAGACAGTTTGTGGACATGTCTCGTATACGAATTGAGGGATACCTTGCAGCTTTTCCCAAATTGGTTGGAACAGGGAAACAACATACTTATATTGAGACCGAAAATGTCCGTTATGTTTATCAGCCCATAGAGTCTCTTTACTTGCTCCTTGTTACGAATAAACAGAGCAACATTCTTGAAGATTTGGAGACATTGAGGCTACTCTCGAAATTGGTATCCTTACCTTCTTTATTCATCAATAACTGATGTTATTTTGAGAACTACTTTTTTAAAAAATAAAATTTGGGATTATTTCTTTGACCTCTAGGTGCCTGAATATTCTTATTCTCTAGACGAAGAGGGCATTGGCCATACTGCTTTTGAGATCCTTTTTGCTTTTGACGAGGTCATCTCACTTGGGCACAGAGAAAATGTCACAGTTGCACAGGTTAAACAGTACTGTGAGATGGAAAGTCATGAAGAGAGATTGCACAAGTTGGTCTTACAGAGCAAGATCAATGAAACCAAGGATGTCATGAAGCGCAAGGCTAGTGAGATTGACAAAAGCAAGGTAATATTTGGGGCAGCATTTACAGTTACTTCTTTTACCAGTCATTTTATACTTTAATAGATATAAAGTAATTTATTTTAAAAATCTGTCTAGATTGAGAAAACTAGAGGTGAGAAAGGAGGATTTATGTCCCTGCAGTCAATGGGTTCTGGAAGAATTGATACTGGATTTGGCAGTGATACCAGCATATCTAGTAGTAGTGGTGGTTTTGGAAGTGGTTCTGGCTTTGGATTAAGCACTGAAGTGGATTCCTTCTCCTCAAAGCCCAAAGGTCTGTGTTAGTTTAACCTTATGAAAGTAAAGTTACTTAACAATCTAACCTGAATATGAACACTCTCATCATTATCATTAATTCCAGAGACTGTATTGAGATAGATTTGGTTTTCTATTTTTTATTCCCTCAATCAATTGTTTTGTAGTTTATCGTAAACACATGAACTATTAGAATTAGGGAAAGCCATCCCATTATGTCACAGAACTAGCATGTCGTTTCCAATCTTTGAAGTAGGCTATTGTTCAATTTGTTTACGTATTCTTCTTTATCTTCCTTTCTCTCTTTTCTTTCTTTCTGGACGGGGTGGGGATTGGCAAATATGAGCGAGAAACATGAAACAAGAGGATGTAATGAAGTAGCGCATATGTATATATGAGGTCAACGCTGATTCTGGAGTTTTTGGGTGATGTTTTTCTTTTTGGCAGTTTAATAGAAAATTATCTCATTCTTTACAGTATTGATGATAAAAAAAAGCAAACTACCCATGAACATGTTTTTTAAGTCAATTTAGGTGAAAGGTTACATCATATATTAACACTGATTCTCTGAAGCCCAGGTGGATATTATTGTTTTTTATTTTGTTTTTGCAGCATTACAAAACATCATTTAGAAGGTTACTTTTTGAAAGTATACGGTTCTACATCGTTTGCCTTAGATGTAGTACATCTAGTTAAATGCATGCTTATGCTTGATGTGTCATTCATATGTGAAGTTATATGACTCTGATAATCGTTGCGAATGTTGAAAGCATTGTATGAAAGATCAAAAAATTTGTCAGTGCTCTCTTACTATTAGATGTTTAATGGTCATTCACTGATATACAGGATAAGTGATTGAGTATTGGCTGATATTTATTGGTACCATCTGGATATTTGTGATTAGGTCGCCCGCCAGCATCTGCTTCAGCTCCACCCAAAGGTCTTGGTATGAAGCTAGGGAAGACGCAAAAGACCAACCAATTCTTGGAATCTCTCAAAGCCGAGGGTGAAGTGATTGTTGAAGATGTGAGACCTAGTATTGGTCAGTCCAAACCAGCTGCTCTGCCACCAAGTGATCCTGTTACATTAACAGTCGAAGAAAAGCTTAACATAACATTGAAGCAGGATGGTGGTATTGGAAACTTTGATTTACAGGGTACCTTGTCGCTACAAATTCTTAACCAGGATGATGGATTCATCCAAGTGCAGGTCCTTTAATTTTCTCCCTCTGTCCCTGTTCCCATTTTTCACTTGATCTATATTGAGTAGTGTTAAGAATGCGCTTTCAGTTTCCTTTCCATGACTAAGAATACATCTAAAAGGACAATTTCAATGTCTTATTTTTCAGATTGAAACAGGTGGGAATCCAGGAATTCTGTTTAAAACACACCCTAATATTAACAAGGAATTGTTCTCTGGTGAAAATATATTGGGTCTCAAGGATCCAAATAGGCCATTTCCCACTGGTCAGGCTGGTGATGGCGTTAGTCTTGTGAAGTGGAGAATGCAAAGTGCAGATGAGTCACTTGTGCCATTGTCAAGTGAGCTTTGCTTTTATCATACCTCTGCTCACTGCAAAATAGAAGATAACATAAACTCTTTAAGCCAAGGTTTTCTACTTCATGTTTTTTGTTGCAGTTAACTGCTGGCCTTCTGTTTCTGGCAATGAAACCTATGTGAACTTGGAATATGAAGCTCCACCAATGTTTGAGTTACAAAATGTTGTGATTGCAATTCCTCTTCCGGCTCTGAGAGATGCACCTAAAGTACAACAGATAGATGGAGAGTGGAGGTGAGCTTTCATCTTAATATTTCACGCTTACATTTTGTGGAAGAAGTGCTATCTAATTGTGATATAGCCTGGTGGATTTTACTGAAACTTTTATAGTCTCATTTGATGCGATAATGATCCCGTGACTCGAATTGTGGCATTTAAGTTCCACAATGCCTACTGGTGTGCTCCAGAATTAGTATATCTTTGATGTGTTGTTTCCATCATAAGAAACTTGTACATGCAAGTGTATGAGTTGAGGTTGATATAATACTATTGTCGATTGAATTTTACTTAGCTAGCTATCCTATTATTACATTCAACTAAAGTAAGCAGGTTTTGACGAACTCGATGTATTTAATTGCAGATATGATTCTAGAAAGTCGATTTTGGAGTGGTCAATTATACTCATCGATAACAATAATCGCAGGTTAGTTCGTAGTGAAGTAATTTTTTTCCACCTTTATACTCTTTCATATTGTCCTAATTTGGTAATGATTGGATATTTGAATTCTTTGTTGCAGTGGATCCATGGAATTTGTTATCCCCGCGGTGGATACATCTGATCTTTTCCCAATTTCTGTGCGCTTTACTTCTACAAGCACCTTCAGTGATCTAAAGGTCCTCTTCTGTCTTCAATTACTATGTCATTTTTAATCTAGTTTTATGCGGCGTGAGACATTATAAATAACACGTGACTCTAACCTTGACAACTTAGTGTGTTTAGGAGGACCTGTTCGATTTCCCTTTTTCAATATAATTATTAAATCTAACGTTTTCTCCTGAATGCATACGTATATCATTCTCGAAACACTTGGCTTTGTTTGAAGCACACTAGAATTTTATTTATACATGTTAATAAACTGATTTCCTTATTTGTAGGTGGTCAACGTTTTGCCACTGAGAGGTGATAATCCACCCAAGTTCTCTCAGAGAACACTTCTATCCACTGAAAACTACCAAGTTGTTTGATCATTTGCCCAGTCGTTCTATTACAGTTTTGGACTCAATATTTCTAATTTTAATTGGAGGATCAATCTGTTTTGTTCGTTTTCACTTGGTCTTCCCTTTTTTCATAATTAGTACAAACATCAGGTTACATCTTGCATGTGAAATGATAGTTTACACATTACATATGGTTCATATTGAGTTATGAGAAGGACGGTTTTATATTAATTTAAGCTTTTCTTATTGCTGGGTTTTTATTTATTTTTTTAATTTATCAATTTGTAATTGCTTTTTGCTTTTGAAGTATTCTTCTTTTTTGTCTTCACTCTCCCTACAGCTACAAAGTTTACTACTGGGGATTAAATTCTAAGGTATCCATCTGTTTTACTCCATCACGTTAGAAGTACATTTTAAGACCTTTGAAAGCTGATGATGATTAAAAACTACTCCTACATGCCAAGCTTAAAGCACGTGAAGGAGAACACAAAACCTATATATTTTGAGTATGTGTTTAGTTTTAAAGTAGTGGACTAGTATTTGTGTTTTTTTAATTTTTACTTTTTATATACTAATCAAGAATTAATATAAAAAATTTGTGAAATAATACATTAAAACTATATTATATACTCAATCTATATTCTTCTACTAGTGTTTGTTGTTCCAAGAATATGACAAAAATGTTTGAATTGCAGTCTGCGAAAAAAGGTATCAATTAATAATAATTTAATGATATATCGGCCGCTGCTGCATGCAAATTAAATATGATCCATTCACACACATGGATGGTCGGTCATACATGCTGATACACACATGCACTTTCAAATCTAAGTAACTAAAATATGCGAGGACACACATAGACACAGTTTCACACACACACACACACATATATATATATATATATATATATATATATATATATATATATATATATTATATCCTCTTCCTCCTCCTTGTACACTTGCTTGTTTGTTTGTTACTCTGTAGAGTAGAATAGTACGTGGCTACAATTAAATCACAATTCCACTACAAATTAATTATCAAAAAGATAAATATATATATATATATATATATATATATATATATATATATATATATATATATATATATATATATATATATATATATATATCCTATCCTATCCACAACAAAGCAAATATCAAATGGACAATTACAACAAGATCAAATAGTGGAGATATATTATCCACAGAAAGAAAATAAAAACATATCGGGCCTGTTTGTCTCGCCTTTCGGAGAGTGGTTTGGGAAAGTGGTAGAGGTTTGAGAAATAATCTCGATTTGCGTAATGTTGTTTGTTTGGGTTTTGGGAGAGTTGTTTGGGAAAGTAGCCGCAATTTTTGACTTTTCTAATATAGAGAGAAATAGAAATAGAGTAGAAAAGTGGCATGTTTGTTTAGCCTTTCGGAGAGTGGTTTGAGAAAAAACTTATAGTAGCTAATTAATTGGGAAAGTGGTTGGATTGTTTGTTTGGCCTTTCCGAAAACCGAAATTTTTTTCGGAAAAACGAGACAAACAGGCTCATCATCATTCAAGTTTCAGAGAATGAAACTACTCTTCAGTCTCTTCTTCAACACCGGTACCATGATGAGAATGAAACTACTCTTCAGTCTCTTCTTCAACACCGGTACCATGATCAGTTAATTTCTGCTGTGAAAAGGGTTTTTTCAATGACAAGATCTTCCAACAGGCTTGCATTTGATTCGTACGTGCTTTTTTGGTTTATATATATATATATATATCAATTCCAAGGTCTTTTCTTGTTTACTGCAAAAAATATTCCTTTTATATATGTACAATAGGAAGGAAGACAAGGTTGCAAATGTTGTTGTACTGGAATAACTATGGTTTTTACGTGCCTACTGCCTTATTTTTATTTTCGAGAAATTTTACATGCCTATTTAATTGTGGACACAGTAAAATGAAATCTAACTAGAGTCATTAATAACTAATACTCCACGTCTTACTTAATAAAAAGGTTAGTGATCATAAAGTTTTCGAATGTTGTTTTTTTTTTAAATAATTAATTAAAGTAAGAACAACCACACGTTAAAAGGGATTTAGAATTACATATTATGCATTCCTGATAGATTTACAAAGACTAATACTTCCCCCATCCAATGTTTTCAGAATCAGATCGGACAGTGAACCGATGAGCCAACTAGTCACTAGTTTTACTGGTCGAACCAATCAATTAATATACAAAAATTTAGAATATATTTAAATTAAATCATACAATATTTATCTTATTTATATCATAACGGTAACCCGATACTAATTAAATTGTACAATGTATCTTTTGAATTTTGATACACTTGACTGAAATAATACTGAATTACGTCCCAACCCCAACTCAGTATTTTTCAGCGCATACAAAGAAATCATATTGGTCAACAGACTAGATGGCTGAAGAGAGATGTGCGTTAGTATGGGAAAAAAGAAAATGGAAAAAAAAAGGAAAAGAGTACTAGTTAGTACTAAATATGGTGTGATTATCAGAAATATATTATCTAAATCACCTCCTCCAAAATTTCAAAAACATACTAGACAGACACCCACATTCTTTCATTTCTCTCTAAAATTGCTCTCTTCCATTGAGTATTTCTTTTTAACGGGAAAACGTTTTTACATTTGAGATCCGTCTAATCTCAAGATGTCTACAGATGGTGGTGCCGTGATTGGGATTGGGACAGACACCCTTTCCTCCGGTTCGGCTCCAAGTTCCGCACCCGGTTCACCCAAGAACCGTCCGGTCAAATTCTTGTGCAGCCATGGCGGCAAGATCCTGCCTCGTCCATCCGACGCACACCTCAAATATGTCGGCGGAGAAACCCGTGTCATTTCTGTGCCAAAGGACATTCCTTTCCAAGGCATGCAATTTTCATTTCATTTCATTTCATTTTCATTTACTTTTATTTTTAATATTTTTTTTTTTTGGTTTCCAGTTTTCTACATTCTGAAATGCACATTTATTGTGTCAAGGTTAATTCACAAACGAAATACTTGAATGGTTTATTAAATATATAGGAAACACCAATAATCTATTAGGACTGATCTAGTGGGAGGGGACTAGCCCTGTTCGCATCACCGCTTGGAGAGGTTCCTATATAGTGTACCAGGCGCACCTCGAAAGGGATTCAATGAATACCTTGGGAAACAAAAAAAATCGAAAGTGAATACCTTGGAAAAAATAAAAAAGAAGACGGAATGTGTTATGAAATGGTAGATAAAGAATGATTGAGATATTTATATTTCAGAACATTGAACCTTGTTTTGGGACGTCCCAAAAAACCAGGGGAAAAAGCTAGGGTAAGGGGAAGTAGTATTAGTTTTAAAATCTTGGTGGATACAATTGGAGTACTTCAGCGTTTTATGCAGATAGGGACTTCCCACGGAATCAAGAAAGCTAGTAAAAGAATTATCTTAGATTATATAACCTTAGTTGAATTTTGTTTCATGTGCTTTAATGAATGATGACAGAACTTATGAAGAAGCTCACTTACCTGATAGATGGAGAAATGATCCTAAAGTACCAGGTTATATCTGAGGATCTAGATGCCTTAGTCTCAGTCAAATCGGATGAAGATCTACGCCACATGTTCGATGAGATTGACCGCTATGAAAGTGCCAGAGCCCCAAAGCTTCGAGCTTTCCTATTCCCTTCAAGTCCCATTGTGTTGGAAAACCAGACAGGCACTCTCGACCCGCACGCACTCGAGCAACGTTACATTGATGCAGTCAATGGTGTAGTCCGCTCTTCAACATTTTCCATAAAACAACACCCGACCCTCAACACCGTGCAATATGGCTCCTTGGTTTCTTCAGCCTGCTCTTCTCCAAGGTCTCCAGATAGCTGCACTACCGAAACTATAAACAATGAAGCCATGCTCCAAAGCAACTATCAGAATAGCAGACTTAATATGCACAGGGTCCAGAGTTTACCTAGCATATGCAGCTTAAACGCACCACAACAAAACAGCCATCATGTTCATCAACTTCCTCAATATTACAGGCAAACTCACCAATCGGGTTACCAATCTCCCAAGCCACCGGTTGATCTCCATAAAAGTGTTGCACCTGAAAGGCTGACGTCTGTTAGGTCTGTTGGTCGAGCTGAGGGAGTAAGGTACCAAGTGGATCCTGCGACGCACTACTACTATCCAGCATCTAGACACTACGAAGACTGCAGTCATTGTTTGGATAGAAGAATGGTTGAAAGAACAGGGGGTCTTGCTATTAGCCCAGTTCCTTCCAGCCCACTCCATGGCCATAATGGGATGAGGGCGTGGGATCGCACGATGGGTGGGGACATGTGAACAGATTGTGGAGAAGCTTGGCACTGCGGCGGGTGAGAAGTTTAAGATCATGTTTAGACAACATTGCTATATCTTTAACTTTGGAGTTGCCACGGTGCTAAAAGTAAGCATTTTGGCTGAATCAGTGGCTGGTTTTTTGCTCTAATGATGAGATTTTATACTAGTATTTTATTCTAAATGTGATTTTAAAGTTGAATTTGTTTGAAGAATCTTGTATTCTTAACTGTATTTCTCAAAATGCATTTGTTGGACTTCTCCTTAATCAAAATGGTGAAGAGTCAATCTGATTTCTGATATTGGAAAGGATGTGATGTTTAGATACAGAGATTTCACCTTGTTCTTGTAAGCCATTCTTAGAGTTTGTTTTGTAAAAAAATGTGACCTGCATAAAGTTGTATATAAGCAAAGTTAACTTCGAATTGTGAGCCTCTTTTAAGTTTCATCTTTATGAGTATTTGAAGTATGAATTTGGTGGAGTTTCTTATTGACAGTAAACATTTTAATTTTATTCTCTCATGGATCATAAAAGAATGATATAATTATTTTTGCAATACATTTTTATTCTATTTCATTGGCCGCGTGCACTTCTATTGAATTTTGCTTAGGTGCACCTTTGATCGAGGGATCTTTTGGGAATTTCGTATTTTGGTGTTAACTCCTTTAACTTTAAATGAATGAAAAATCCATTCCAGTAGTGAGAGTAAATAACTTTCTTAATGAGACTCGGATGCAAAAGACTATTCCTTAATTGTCACTACTTGCAAGTTGAACATGAACATTGAAAGAATTTTCACCTAGAAAACAAATTAAAATCAAAGTCGTAGACAGGTCCAGTGCTACCTTGTATTGAGAATATTTTTCATAGGAGACATAAAACTATAGTTTGGTTCCCTGGATGATTGAAAATACATGAATATAGGTATTCAACTTCAAAATGAAATGTACCTGTTGTATGTTAATCTGGTTGAGGATCGAATATATGCTTTAGGATTTGCTTGACAGAGTCCAGAATGTCCTCTTCTTTACACGGGGTAACAAACTGCACTGCAAATACATAAATGTATTCCATAAAGAGTAATGAAAAGATATTTGAAGTAGTGAGAAAGGCGATGATATTTATAGGAAAAATAGAAAGAAGAATACAAATAAATAAATAATTGTAAAAAGATGTGATCAGTTGCCCTCTATCTTCCATATGGAGTATAAGCTATAACACATCAAACACAGTCAATGGTTCATAACCAGTCTATTATTGACATTTTCTGCATTATGTTAGATAATCCTTCATTCAATCCTGTACCATGAAGTTACGTTTAATCAATGAGAGGAACCTAATCTTGATAATTATAATTCCTAGTACCCAAAAATTTATTTCTATCCTATAAATTTTTCTTTTGGTTTCTCAAAGGTTTAATCTCTTTCAAAGTGCGTCGGACTCATTAAGTGAGAACCTCTCTCAGCAGGGATTTGAACATAGGTTCACTACTTTGTAGTGAGTGACTAGTCCCTCTTCCACTAGACCAATCACATGTTGGTTTTCAATCCTATAATTAAGTTTGTCTTAATGTAGGTAATTTTGAAATTAATGAAGATTGATAAAGAAAATGCCTACCCCAAGGGAGAACAGGAAACTCCCACCTCTGTGCAGGTACTGTGATAACATATGCAGCCACCTGCAAAGGAAAAGAGACTCTTTCAGAAGAAGGTCCAGGAGGGAAGTAGATTACAGCCCTGATTGCAAGTTAAGAGGTCTACCAATATGGATGCAGCTCTAAAACATGGAGAGCCGTAAAGGACTGGCGTCACTTCTTTTTCATAAAGCAGATCCATAATATCCATACACGCTTCAAAATCCACATGTTCCCCAACTCGTGCAACTACCCTGTCATACAGAACGAAAATGCTATGCTTCGAATCAGGACTAGGATAATCATATCAATTGAGAAAACTCTAAAAAGATAAAGGAGCGGAGATATCTTATTGCTTACTTAAATTGTCCGAAAAGCTCTTCAACTAATACAAAAGCAATATTTGACATCCCAATCCCGAATTCCAGTACCTTAATGAAACATGATCACCTTAGAGAAATGAAATAATGCAATCAAGAGAAGAAAAATAATTCAAAAGCATGAGAAGGTAAAGAAAAAACTATGAAAGTACCTGCATTAAAACCATCTCCTGCAATAAGTTTTGTCAACCATCATGCTTAAGATGAAAACAAAGGAGGATCTTAAAAAAATTACTGTAACAAAGAGCTTACAGCTTCCAAGTGATCCCTCGTTGCGTAATGCTGCTCCTTGATAAACTTGTCTCCTAGCAGTTTCAAGTTCTTGACAGACAGGGGAGGTGTATCGTGTATCTGCAATTAAAGAAAAAAAATTAGTAGTTAAAAAGAGATGGATAATGTACAATAAATAGTAACACTTACTTTGCTTGAGATCCATATTGAAACAAGTGCAAATAGCTGCAAATTGCTTTCTCTAATTGGATGTAGAAGCCAGCTTATTGTGCCCTTGCCATCTTCAAATCTTTGTAAAAATTACCCATGAAGATAATAATATTACTAAACATAATTTTACAAGAAGAATAATAAGCAAAATTACTTAATATGCACAATTATACAAACAACATTTTGATATCCTAAAATAATCTCCATCTCCATCACTGTCATAGTATTCTGCCTCAGCTCAATATATAAAACATGTGATCCCTACTGAGCAATGTACCCTCTACAAATAAGAATATTTTATCGACTTGATGACTTGTAGGAAACTAGTTTATTCATCTTGAAGTTCGTTTCCATTAGGGGAAAAAGATAATGTGACATACCGGAGCTATATATATATTTTTTTTTTTTTTTTTTGGTACAAAGGAGCAAGAAAAAAAACAGCTACAAAAGAAGAAAACTAAGTAATATCCCCATCCAGCAAGGGGAGCAAGTCTGATGGGGGATCCACCCAAACTTGATGACCTCCAGGCACAATATGACCCTTTGCAGCAAGTGCATCTGCGCAGCAATTTCCACTCCCCAGCGTATGGCTAATTTTGCTTTCCCAAGGCATGCCAAGTAGTCTTCTGCAGTCCTCGATGATATTCCCCAAAGGGTGTAAATCCACATTAGCCTCTTTGATTAGTTTAACCACCACTTCCGAGTCAACTTCTAACTCAATCTTCGGCAAGCGTCTCTCCCAAGCCATGTTGAGACCCTCCCGAGCCGCAAGAAGTTCGGCCGTAGTAATAGAGACATTTCCAAGATTACGGGCGAAGCCAACTACCCACTCTCCGCAATTATTTCTAATCAAACCACCAGCTGAAGCTCTTTCATTCGTAGCTAGGAAACTGCCGTCTGTGTTGACTTTGAACCAACCCTCACTCGGTTTACTCCATCTAACATGAAGTCTTGTTTTCGGCTTCGTACCTCCACTAGTCACAAATGCACTCTCCAAGTCCATAGCCAATCTTTTCGCTGCCAGGGCAACGTCCTGCAGCGTAGCCTTAACACTTTGGAATATCCATTTATTCCTAGTCTTCCAAATACTCCAGACAACCGCCGAGAACATAAGGGGCCAAGGGGTACTTGGAGAGACAATGTTGTCAAAATTCTCCTTCGTGATGTTATCCTGAATCCAAGAGTTAGGATTCATGCAGCTGAATTTAAGAAATTGAGTGGGAGAGATGACAAACTCCCAAACTTCCCGTGCATTAATACAATCCCGAAGAGTATGGATCAAAGTTTCCGGCTGATTCCCACATCTTAGGCACAAGTTTGAGTCCGTAAGGTTCCTTTCCCATCTCAACACATTAGTCGCAAGGCTATTATGCAAACAAAGCCAAAGGAAAAATTTTATCCTTTCGCTGCATTTAAACCGCCATAGCCATTTCCAGTTTTGAATCCGGTTGTTGCTCACGGGTCTATCTTTATTGTTTAAGAATTTGAAAGCTGACCTGCACGAGAAATTCCCATTAGTGGTGCCGCCCCACACCCTTGAGTCCTCCTGGTCTCGAAACAGGGGTGTCGGAGTGCACCGTATTTTAGCCTCAATTTCCTCCGGTATTTGCGTGGAGATTCTGTCTAGAGCCCAGCCTCCATTATTGTCAAGAATATCCGCCACTTTCCAATTCAGTTCCTCATCTTCAATTGAACCTTCAAGCATATCCCCAATAGGTCCCGATCCCACCCAGTGGTCTCTCCAAAGTGAGATGGATCTGCCGTTACCAACTCGCCATTTAACACAAGGACTAACTTCCTGAATGCTACGTATAACACCTTTCCAAATAGGGGACTCCCCATTTTTTATAGTATAGCTCAAAGGGTCAGTACCTTTTAGATATTTTTGTTTGAAGGTTTCCCCCCAAATGGCATTAGTACCTTGAAGGATTTTCCAGCCAATCTTTGCCAGCAGCGCTGAATTCGTTCTTCGAGCTTGTCTTAGGCCAAGACCTCCGTTCTCCTTACTCCTAGTGACTTTATCCCACCCCACAAGGTGAAGTTTGCGTTGAGTAAAGTCGGAGGACCAAAGAAAATTTCTATTGATCCGGTCCAGTTGAGAACAAGTAGCACTCGGTAGCCAAGTGGTCTGCATGATATGGTTCGGAATTGCCGAGGTAACTGACTGAATGAGGGTGGTCCTCCCCGCCATAGAAAGGAGCTTCGCTTTCCAAGCCGACAATCTAGTAGCCACCCGATCAACCAAATCCCGAAACAGCCTCGGGGATGCCCGTTCGTGGAAAAGAGGTACCCCAAGATATTTGCCAAGGTTTTGTGTACTACTAATGTTGAGGATCGATGTAATGTCCCTTTTCACTCTCCTTCCACCATTCAAAGCGAAGAAAACCTTTGACTTAGGATAGCTAATACTCAAACCTGACGAATCACAAAACTGATTTAGCACTTGCCGAATACATCTTGCATTTTTCGCCGTGGCCTTAGACATAAGGATGAGGTCATCCGCAAAGAAAATATGGGACAGCCGCGGCCCTCCCCGACATGGACTAAGAGTTTGCCACTTTCCCTTCTCCACCATTTCTTCAATTAAATAAGATAGTCGTTCAATGCATAGAACGAAGAGGTATGGTGAGAGGGGGTCTCCTTGCCGTAACCCACAGTTTGGCTCAATCGCCTCCAAAGGTTCGCCATTCCACAAAATACAAGGCTTAGAACACCTGACACAACTGAGAATCAGATTTATCAAAGTTCCCGGAAACCCAAAGAAAATCAGCGTCTGTTCGAGGAAATCCCAGTTCACCTTGTCATAGGCCTTCTCTAAGTCCAGCTTAATGATCATACTACCTGTTTTGTTGTTTCGCCTTTTTTTCAAACTATGGAGGAGTTCCTGAATTAACAAAATGTTATCGTGAGTTCCCCGACCAGGGATGAAGCTGCTTTGGAGAGGTGAGATTAGTTCAGCCATGAAGGGTTTCAGCCTGTAGGTGATAGTTTTCGTGATAATCTTGTACAAGACGTTGCACAAAGCAATCGGTCTGAACTTCTTAATTGAATCCGGAGAAGTTTCTTTCGGTATAAGGCAAAGGAAAGATTTCCCCAGCTCAGTACGTATGCTGCCATAAAGAAGAGCGTGTTCCACGACCTTCACAACTGAGTCACCCACCGAACCCCAAAACTTCTGATAGAAGAAAGCCTGTAAACCGTCTGGGCCCGGTGCTTTGAACGGACTGAAACTATCGACAACTCGTTTCACTTCCTTACTTGAAACCGGTCTAGTGAGGGTTGCCAACTCCTCCATTACCAAAGACTTTTGAAAACAGCTGCGTGGGAGGTTCGAGTTACCACCATTAGAGACTTGATGAAAGAGAGATGAGAAAAAATTATGAACATGGGTTCGAAGAATCCCATCCTCAGAATTCCAGGTCCCATCAATCTTTAGAGCCGTAATTCTATTTTTTCGCCGCCGACAAACCGTGGTCATGTGATAAAAACGGGTGTTCCTATCGCCTTGGGACAGCCACTGAGTTCTCGATTTTTGGAACCAAAAAAGTTCCTCCTGCTTCAGCACCATATTATATTCAATTATAAGTTCCTTCTCAAGCGACAGAAGAAAAGGGTCATCTCCAAAGCACAGGCTTTTCTGGATCCCGTTAATCCGTGCCAAGAGCCTTCTTTTTTTACCAAAGATATTGCCGAAAGTTCTCCCATTCCACTCCCTCATCACTCTCGGCAGATTATCAATTGCCTCAAAAATAGAGTGAGAGGTGTTCCAAACTTCCTCAACCACCTCCTTGCAGTGTTGGTTAGTGGTCCAAGCAAGCTCAAAACGAAAGGGTTTCTTTGGGGATGGTTGGTTCATACCTCCGCAAAACGTGAGGAGTGGGTGATGATCTGAGTGTGTGCGGGGGAGATGGAGGACCATCCCTTCCGGAAACATTGTTTGCCAATCCGCGTTCGCCAAACACCTATCAATCCTTTGCCGAACTCTAGCCAAACCGTTGCGTTTATTAGTCCAAGTGAATTTTGGTCCCCGAAATCCAAGGTCAATCAAGCCACAAGTATCTAACATATCCTTGAATCTATTGCACCTGTTAAGACTAGGGAGGTTGCCACCCCGCCTTTCATGAGCCGAAACCACCTCGTTAAAGTCCCCAGTAAGAAACCAAGGGAGAGCCACAACCGTACTCATCTCTTCCATTCTGCCCCAAAGGCATTCTCTAAAAGTAGAGTCAGGTCTTGCATAAATTCCTGAGCAGAGCCAACCCCCGTTTCTCTCAGCACCAATAATCCCATGAATGGCTTGGGATTCAATGTGAAGAATATCCACCCGAGTCTCCTCTTTCCTCCATAGCATCCAAATTCCCCCTCCTCTTCCCTCCGTAGGAGCCCGACATACGCCGGAAAAACCAAGGCTAAGAGAAATCGAATGTGCCCTTTCTTCTGACACTTTGGTTTCAAGCAAGAACACAATATCTGGTTTATGAATTTTAACCATCTCATTAAAAGTAGATCGAAAATTATCACTTCCAGCTCCACGACAATTCCACGTAAGTATCTTCATAAAAAACCCAATAAAGAGAGGCAAAATTGTTACTGACCTTCAATTTCGCAATTTCTGCCCAAGAAATGCGAAGAGGGCTCTGTGTTGCTAAACTCCATTTGGGTGTCATTAATCGGCTGCTCTCCATTCCAATTGCAGTCCTCTTGGTCCATATCCTCACAAGTTCGTGCTTCCACGCCATTCGGGTCGGCCAAGGAAGGGTGTAGGTGAAGATTGTTCTCCACATTTGCCAAAAGGGTTCGACTCGAGGTCTTACAAACAGTCCCCAACGCACTTTTTGGGGGATTGACGGAGGTACCCCCATCTCCGACGGACTCCTTTTCCGCTTGTAGGGCTGTTTTTGGAGAAAGGGATGGTGGTTTGTCTTTGAAGATAGTCAACTCAGTTTGCTTAGAAGAGTTAGACTCCACGTTATTATTTTTTTTAAACTTGTGTTGGGTCATTTCTGAATTATTATCCGGTGACTGAGCAAGGGGAATTTTCAATTTAGGGTCCACTATCATTGGGTCACTGAACGGGCCCAATTTCCCCTGAATGTTGGCGCTATTTTGGACCTGGGCCATTGTTTGGTTCCTGGCCTTATGGGCTGTTGAAGCAGTATTAACTGAGCCCATGTGGCTCTGGGTCGGCCCATTTGAGCCTTTAGTTAGTCCTTTACCAGATCCACTTCCTTTTCTTCCAAATTCTTTAAGAGACAAACCTTGTCTACCTCGTACAGTGTTGTCCCTTTCTACTTCAGTACTTTTTAGAGGTTGACCTCTATCTCCAGTCGCAGGTACCCGATCAGAGGCCAGAGCCTTTGTCCCATCACCATCTAAATTGTCTCCTTCCACCCCATTAACATCATTTTGTGCAAGTTTTTGAAATCGGTTTTGCTCCACCATCCTAGAGTTTCCTCTAACTTGTTTACCTTGATTTCGTGGGCCCTTGCTCTTGTTTCTTTGCACTTGCATCCATTCTCCATAACTGTCCGTACGTAAATTGTCCACGAGCCAACTCGGTCCTGACTCGTCCGTCTTTTCCCCCGACTCAGTTCCAATCGACTCACTAATTTCCATGGCTGCTCCAAATTCTTTAGCTTTCTTTGGGCACTCCAACACTCGATGTCCTACCCGTCCACATCCGTAGCATAATACAGGGAAGTTTTCATACGTAACCGGATAAAGCTTCCCTAACACTTCAACAGCCCGTTCGAGGGGTTTCTCCATGTCCACTTGAACACACACGCGAGCGAACCTCCCCTTTGTCATCCAATAGGTATTGTGGTCAATTTTAATGGGGGTACCAATACCGCTTGCAGCCGCATAGACGATGGCTTCTTCATAGTATTCCACCGCAAGTTCTTCAATTCGTACCCAAGTGATTGCTGTCGTAATACGATCCGTCGAGGCCCTGAAGTTGGGGGTCCATTTCCTAATAGCCAAGAAGTTTCCAGCCAAAAGCCACGGTCCCTCTGTCAATATATACTCACATTTATTTCTATCTGGTATTTTGAGGACATAACAGTTAGATCCGACATCAATCAGTTCAAAGTCTCCGCTGAGTTTCCACATATTGTCGAGTTTTGCGTAAAGCAGGTTGAAATTACAAGCCTTTCCCAACACCTTAACTATCAATGCTTCTTGCCAAGGTCTCCGTATGCTCTCCACCAGGTCATCTGCTAGTAAGATTCTCGGGTACGGGTGCTCTTTGGAGGGTTGAACCACCGTAATCTTGTCCAAGTTATAGAGGGTTTTGGGGTCAAAACGAACGGCTTCCTTGACAGAAATTTCACCTCTAACTTTCTGCAAATAGGTTGGTTTCTCTAGCATTTTGACATCTCCTTCCATAACAGATGGTGCCTCAGTGTTCTCCATGGAGTTAGGGGCAGGGGGGGTTCGTGGGTTCTCACTTTCTTTGGGCTTCTTTCCTCCAACTGATGATGGGGTTGGAGCTCATTCATGGGAAAAGTGCCGTTGGATTAGTCAGAAACTCTAGAGAGCATTTCTAGAGAGAGAAATTTTTTAGTTGTTAGTCAGAAAATCACACCGTTTTAGATTTCCACCGGAGCTATATATGATAAGTATGTATGTATGTGTTTGTACACAAATACTGCCTCTATCCCAAAATTTCACTCCTCTTTCCTTTTGGGAAAACAGCGAGAAACCAGGCTCAAGCTCCATTGAGAAGATTGTTAACTCAGACTCTACAGTCTTAAACTATTTGCGAAGTAAGATTGGTCCCGGAATATCTCAATCAATAGCTTAAGAAACCTGTGCTCCTATGTTTGAAAGAAAGTATCCAAAAGAACTCAAACTCATTAGATGATGTGAGACTGAGTCCAAAGACCAGAATTAGGCAAAAATGGTCGAAAGCTAATAAACAATGAGACACAGATCCGGAATTTGGAGCTGACACTTTCCATTACTACTAGGTGATGACGAAATATCAAGAAATTTCCTTAGATCTCCAACTTAACTTAATCAAAATTCAGATAACAAGGGTCAAACCAAGTAAACCTCCACCTCTCTGCTAAAGGCAATTTTAAACCTATATGAATAGGGTATGCTACACATGGAAATAAACAACTAAGAAAAATGAATATAGCCTGCTTCCCCATAAACACGCAATAAGCAAAACATCTAGGTACTTCTTATAGTACTAAAGCCATAGTCGTTGCCCCCTCACTTCTATTATTACAATTTTCATAATCCAAAATCTACAATTTTTAATAATATTCCAATTATGATTGCTATTGTAGTAAGAATAAGCATTAAAAGTTAAGGAGCTGAAGGATATACACTAATAGCAGAATACTGACCTGACCGTGCTTGGATAAACATTTACGAAAATATATCACCCACGAAGTCTTGAATCAAAATTGTACAATTGCATTTTAAAGTTTACCTGGAGAGAGCTGGGTAAAATCGGTCAGCGAAAAGAGATAATGCGGAGTACTTGACGATTGGGGAAACTTCCAGCCGCTAAAAAAAAAAAGAAAAAAGAAAAAAAGAAAAGGGTCATGAACTATTGAAATCGATTGAATTTCGAATGCTTATGGCACACCTGAGCGGATTGAATGAGGAACTCGACTACTCGGGATCGCACGCATGAGCACTTCTCCTTCTTCATTGCCTGGGCTGTTTTTATTATTGTGGCCAAACAACCAACTCTAAAGCGCTTTTTTATAGAAGGGTATTCTTGTCTTTCTCTAAGAATTAACAACTTGAATTATAGTCAGAGCTTGCCGCCCATGAGGATGATGTGGTGAAATATAAGAAGGAAATTGTATTTCTAAATTTAATTAATTAATAAGTATATGCACTATGTAGTACCAACAGGTGATTGGTCTAGTGGAAGGGACTAGTCACTACAAAGTAGCGGACTCAGGTTCGAATCCCTGTTGGGAGAGGTTCCCACATTATGTGCCCGACGCGCCTCGAAAGGGATTAAACCCTTGGGAAACCAAAAAAAAAAAAAAAAAAAAAAAAATATGCACTATGTAGTATTGTACTGTTCTAAATAATTTGTTTGGCTCTTGACTTGAATGCTGTATAACAAGCACAAATGAAAAAAATTATATTTCTAGATTTAGATAGAAGATTTCTAGTTAGGACAGATATTTTCCTTTTTCCAAAATTTAAATGGATCATAGCATACAAAACATAAAAAAATTTTATCATCAGCGATTAGATTTAATTGAATTCCATAGCAAACTAACATATCCATCCAGGTATGGTATGGTGCATACAAAAATAATCTCTAGGATTATTATTTGACAGTTTGGGAAGAATCACACAAGAATTAATTATACTTTTTCTTGTTGAAGAGGAAAGATGCGTATGTATCAAAGAATTAAAACATAAACATCTGATCTATCCTAACGAAGGAACCTACCTATCATGTTGGACACATGGAATGTCGAAAAATAATCATTGATAAATCTAATGAATTAAATACATGTGACAAAAGTATCAACAGCTACCAATAATTTTAAGCAGATATCCTCTTTACAATCAACAACTATCATACAGTGCAGTCAAATTTGAACAAAAATCGGATGGAGCAACACAAGCATGCATAACATATTATTCCTGACATCAAACTCTCAAATTTCAAAAAAACACAATACAATCTTGATGCTTAGACAGTAGCTTATAAATAATAAATGAGACCTATGGACACTAAATCTATCGTAGCAGCTAATTTCATTGACCCATCAGTTGATTGATTCCAACATAAAACAAAGGATGAAGTACAGGTCAAAAATGGTGACTAAACTTGGCATAAAGTTCCACGTGTGTTTTACTTGCTATCTGTGAAATCGGCATCAATAACATCACCATCTCCTTTGTCTGATTCTGAAGGACCACTAGCACCTTCACCAGGAGTAGGGCCAGCACCGGGTGCTGCTGCACCTGGTTGGTTGTAAAGTGATTGGCCAATCTGCATAACTTCCTGATTTAGGGCAGTTATAGCATCCTTTATCACTTGGGTCGATCCTCCAGAAACAGCATCCTTAAGTTCACCGAGTTTGGCCTCAACTTTCTCCTTTACGGGAGCTGGGACTTTGTCCCCAAGTTCCTTCAATTGCTTCTCTGTCTGGTAAATTACAGAATCTGCTTGATTCTTGGTGTCAATGGCATCTCTCTTCTCTTTGTCTTCCTTTGCAAATTTCTCAGCTTCGCTAACCATTCTTTGCACCTTTAACCAATTTCAATTAAAGTTAACCTAAGGTTCGTTAATTTATTTCTTAATTCAAAATGCATAAAAGATTGCTGAATACATTACTATAAAATAAACTTACCTCATCACTAGGCAATGTGCTAGCACCAGTAATGGTGATATCTTGCTTCTTCCCGGTTCCCTTGTCAATCGCTGTGACGGAGAGGATACCATTTGCATCAATGTCAAATTTGACCTCAATTTGTGGAACTCCACGTGGGGCAGGTGGGATTCCATCGAGTCTGAAGCTGCCTACAGATTTGTTGTCTCTAACAAACTCTCTTTCACCTTGAAGGACATTGATCTCAACACTTGTCTGACCATCAGCAGCTGTGGAGAAAACTTCTGATTTTGATGTGGGCAGTGTTGTATTTCTTGGAATAATCTTTGTCATCACTCCACCAAGAGTTTCCAATCCTAGAGACAGTGGTGTCACATCAAGAAGGACAATATCACTAACATCTCCTGACAAAACACCAGCCTGAACTGCAGCTCCCAGGGCAACAACTTCATCAGGATTCACAGTAACATTTGGGTCTTTTCCAGTCAATTTCTTAACAAGTTCTTGGACAGCAGGAATACGCGTGGAACCACCAACAAGGATGACCTCATCTATATCACTGAAGGCGAGCTTTGCATCTCTCAGTGAGTTTTGAACAGGTGTTTTGAGTCTGACAGAAAAACAGTATTCTTTCAAGTAATCGAAAAAAGAAGCTGAAAGTATTTTAAGAAGAATACTAAACAATAAGATGCCTCTAAGCTAACCTGTCGAGCAAATCTGAGCACAGTTCTTCAAACTTAGCCCGGGTAATAGTGGTTTCAATATGTTTAGGGCCATCTGCGGTGGCAGTAATGAAAGGCAAGCTGTCCAATAAAGGAAAAATGGTAAGCATGTATTCATGCAAGAGGTTGCAGAGAGAACCAAAACATCAAACTTGCCTGATATTAGTTTGCGACAAAGATGACAGTTCCATTTTAGCTTTCTCTGCCGTCTCAGTTAGGCGCTGAAGAGCTTGTTTGTCCTTTAATAAATCAATTCCTTCGTCATTCTTAAAACTTGAGGCGAGCCAATCAACGACCCTCTGGATAACGTACAAACAACGGGTAGGATTAGTTTCCATGTTAAGTGAAGAAAGGACATATTACATCAATAGCAGCAACAGCAAGTATATATATATATATATATATATATATATATATATATAGAGAGAGAGAGAGAGAGAGTGAATACTAACCTTGTCAAAATCATCACCACCAAGATGAGTATCTCCGGAAGTCGACAGCACCTCAAACACACCATCACCAACCTCAAGAACTAAAACCAGCAGAAGAAACAAAAAAAGAATAATGAAGTCCTGTAATAAATGCAGCAGCTCAAAGATATGTATTCATAATTTTATGACCAACATTCATCAACTCTATTTTGTACATACGACAACCGCGTCAGGTAACCAACCCCTCTTTCGAGATGATGCCCAAACATGGTATAAGAAAACTACAGCCACCACACAGCAAAGGTAGCAATTGTCAACAAGTAAGGCAAGGGTACTAGGTGAACAAGTGCACCGGTTGTTAGGGACAGAGCCAGGATTTTAAACCGAGAGTGGCAAGATTAATATGAAAACCTTTTGGTTTAATACATATATATATATATATATATATATATATATATTTATATAAAAAATATTATTAGTCAGGATTATTATATTTTGTTGACGAGGCCAGTCTCAATAACAAAGCCGAGACCCTAAGATTCTAAAGATTTTTGGTTCGAAAATTGTTATTTATTTATTGTAATTTGCTCATTTTAAAACAATTAATATTCTAATATAATTCGTCGTTACACTCAAAAAATGTATAGTTTTCAATATAATGTCAATTTTTATGATGATTGACATAAATATTGTAAATGTAAATAATCAAGTATGATAATCACAAATCGGTCTTCAATTTGAAATACTTAGTAAAAATAAACATGGGATGATCGATTAAGAACTTACTATACATTATTTCTAAAATAATCTAAATATATCATCTAAATATTAGTCAAGAAGTGAAAAAAAAAATCAAGCAATTAAGTAACATATAATAAAACAATAGATCTAGAATTCATCTCATTTAATAATAAGATTAGGACTAATTTTAAATATCATAGAGAAAATTAAGAATAGTACTTTATCTATAATACTTTGCTTTACCTATTCACTTCATATTGAAATTGCAAATTTTAAATTGTAAAGAAATTTTTAAGAAAAGATGAGGCAAAATAAACTACAGAAATTCAAACAATACACAATTAGTTGACGTGAATGAATTCTTTATTCATTGAATTAAAGTGAAAAAAAAATCTTATTCAGTGTGTGTTTGATAGGTAAGTGTATTAATACTAATACTGTATTACAATAGTAAGGAAGTACATATCTAATTGCTAAGTTTTCTTGAGGCTGGGGGTGTGGGTGCCCTCACCCGTGCCTCAACCCCTTCCGGTAATCAAATTATCTAGATGGCAATCATACCCAACAGAAATGTGTGTTTAAAAAGAAATTAGAACTGGAGTCCAGCATGAAGGATTACATAGCAGAATAAGAGTAAGAAAAAAATCACGTTAGACTTGAGCTAGTCAAGAGGATTGTGTTTGATAAAGAAAGAACATGGTCTGTCATACCTGAAACATCAAAAGTACCACCTCCAAGGTCAAAAACCAGAATAGTTTCATTACTTTTCTTTTCAAAGCCATAGGCCAATGATGCAGCAGTAGGTTCATTTATAATACGGAGAACCTCTAGGCCAGCAATACGACCAGCATCCTTGGTTGCAGTCCTCTGAGAATCATTGAAGTAAGCAGGAACAGTGACCACTGCTTTAGTTACCTTGTCGTTCAAAAACTTTGATGCGTCATCCACAAGCTTTCTCAGAACCTAATACAAGAAGTGACTGCAATCATTAGATAATATGCAGCAGTACAATCTCTAAGAAACTCGACAGTAGGAAAATACTCATCCCAATAGAATCATCTTATCAATTTCCCATGATATTCTAATTGAGAATATCAAATCAAACTTAATGACCTCTGCCATATTGTATGTCCGCACCTAAAGACGCGAGCTGTTTCATAACAAAATCAGCAAGCCTGGAAGGTGCTGTGATGGTTAATCTGCGAGAAGAAACTCTTGGAAAGGCTAAATCCTATGCCTTTCCACTGTTATTTCCTTCTCGGTTAGAGGAGTATTGAAACAACTGACCAGTTAACTTCTCATATATGATGAGCTAGTGTGTCTACGTCCAAATTCAGGGGGACCAAGACTCTCACCCTTCCTTCCATACATGTAGCTTTTTCATTATAAACTCGAATAATTGAAACCGAATAAATGGTATACTACAAGTTCCAATTTTTTTTTAAATGTGAGGGTTGATCATGTCTGCATAACATAATCATATGTTCCATGATCAACCACTGTGAATACACAAAAGTCTTACTCGAAATGCATCGGTTTAACCGGAAGTTTGAAGCAATTCATTAAGAAATTTCCATTCAAGTATATCACCCGCAGTTCTCATTACTTTAGTATTGAAACAAAATTCATTACTTTAGTATTACTTTAGTATTGAAACAAAATTCAATACGGCATTCAGAAGTCCTCACTTGGCTACTCATACCAACACATAAATACAGGGGCACACACATGAGGCAGCAAAATCATGAAATGGAAGAGATAAGTAAGAAGACAATACCCTATCCAAAAATCCACCTGTATACTCAATCCATGATACATTACGAAAACAAAATCCAGAAAACTTTTAAACAAGAAATTTAGTGTTTAACTACTGTAAAACATATACCTGAGCAGAGATTTCCTCAGCTGCAAACTGCTTCCCAATTGCGGGGCACTCGAGCTTAACATTTCCATTCTCATCCCTCACCACGTTATACGAAACCTGCTTACTTTCATCGTCCACCTCAGACATCTTCCTCCCAATAAACCTCTTCACTGAAAAGAAAGTATTCTCAGGGTTCACCACCGCTTGCCTCTTCGCAATCTGCCCCACCAACCTATCCCCACTCTTCGTGTAAGCAACCACAGAAGGCGTAGTCCTCTGCCCCTCCGCATTAGTCACAATCGTAGGTTTTCCACCCTCCATCGCAGCCACCGCAGAATTCGTAGTCCCCAAGTCAATCCCCACCACTTTCTCCGCAACTACACGGAGCGGCCCGTTGCGGCGCGAACTGCTTTTAACCTTGCTTTTCAGGTTCAACCCAAAGGACACCGTATTGTTGAGCTTTGTTCCGAAGAAAACTGTTTTGGTAGGGTTGCTTCTGGTTGGGTTTGCAGATGTGAAGTGAGCGGTGGCGCCAAGGGCGTGAATTTGAGCTGTTGAAGACGCCATTTTCTCTAAATTGAACCGAAAAGTTCAACTCAAACCCTATAAATTGGGGATATTTGGGGGGCGGAAGTTTTGAGGGTTGAGGTGAGACTTTGGTGAAGAAGATAAGAGAAGAGGGGTTTATTATTTAGTGTGGGGAGGGGGAGAGAGAGGGTTAGATGAGGACACGTGTACGGCTGTGGAATCGCTTATTGCCTCCTAATTGGGATGGAGGGAGCCGTTGATTCTCTAGTGTAGAATTTTTTTTTTTTTTTTTGATAATTCAGAACTAGTGTAGAATTTGGAGGCCCAGCATCACCAGACACCAGATTACATATAATTGGGCTGTTGGGGAGATTATTTATGACGTTGGATTCTAATCGGCTAAAAATTTATGATGTCAATTATTAGGTTGTAGTAATAATACAAATATTTGAGTCCAAAAATAATTACATAGATTAAGCTTATACATGAGGCATTCTAACAAAGAACTTAAAAACATTTGAGTCCAAACATAATTAGGGGGTGTTTACAAACATTTGAATGTTATTTTATTAGCGTAAATAAGTTAATTCGGTGATTATATAAGATAATGTTTTTTAACTAATTAAATTGAAACAATTTTTTAACAATGAAAAGTAACAACGAAATATAGAATTATTGAATCATACATTGAGACAAAAAAATTAGACGTATAAATTAATATTAAGATGGTTTTATTATTCTTAAATTGATATTAGGTAAATAATATTGGACAAATAAGTTAATCTAATTTTAAGAATGTTTATACATTGGCATGTTATACTTACACTTATATTTCAAGGGACTTTCTAAAATAAGATTTAATGGAGCATAAGTGTATATAAGATACTACATCTTAACCACATAAAAAAATCAACAGCAAATTTGAACCACAATTTATGGTCAAAATGTCAAATGATAATGTGGCAGACATTTAGAAAAAATAAACATATGTTAAATTACATACTAATGATAACGTCGTGAAAAAGTCATTATTACGTGTCTTCTTAAGCCGAAAACAACTTGCTTTGATTCGAGTTTTGCGTGCTTTTGTTTATTTTCGCGTTCTTTTGCGTTTTTGGTCCTTTGTTGGACATTTGTGTGTTTTGGTTGTTGTTTGAGTGTTTTATTGTTGTTTTGTGTGTTTTTGTAGGGAGATGTAGAAAAGGGCTTCAATGGAATGAAGAACCCGGAGCAAATTGTACAAGAATGTAGATAGCTGCTCACTAGAACATGCATAAATATTTGATGGATGATCCAAATGAGCTGAATTTTGGATATGTCATAGATGAGTGAGTTAGCTACGCTGCGGACTTTACGGATCCGCAATCGGAGTTCGGAGTCAAAAGATATGCTGCTCAGAAGAAAGTGCGGCAGAGCAGAAAATCTGCAGCCAGCCTACGGCACAAACCTCGCCGCTGCGAGGTCCTGCTGCTGGTGCGAAATATCAGCCAAATCTCCGCGTTTTCAAGGGTATTTTTGGGTTTTCTCATAAGGGTCTATTAGGGCAAGATAAAAGAACACTTATTGAAGATAACTTGAAAATCTTTCCACTCTTGGCCTCCCTTTTCCTTTCAAGCCTCCCTCAACTTTCTTTCTTTGTTTTTTCTTTGTTTTCTTGTATTTGAAGACTCCACCAAGGGGGTGAGTTAGTCACCACCCTTGGGGAGTGATTAGGTGGTGATTAAAGGGAGGAGAATCCTTGTCTCGATTCCATTTCGATTAGGTGATTTCTTTCCATTTCTTAGTTATTTATGATTAGGAGATGAATATTGTTATTTCCTTTTTGGATGAATGATTGTGGATTTGAATTCTCCGGATTTATATATATTTATGTTATTGTTTGATTAAATGATGTCCTGATGATTAGTATGGTGCTTATTTGTGTTCGTTAATCCGATTCCGTGTTTATTGTTCGTCTTGTGGTTTGACAACCTTTGGAGATGAAAGTTATTGATTCTTAATTGCTATATTTAGTGATTTTGAGGATTTGATTATGAATTTGAATTGTGATTCGATTTTAGGATAGACATATACCTATGTCGTTTCATATTCGTTTAAGGTTTGAGTTTAAATGACATCGATTAGATTTTATTCCGTTTATACGTAAATTGGATTAGTTTAATTCGATAGGTTGGTATGCTATCGAAAGATACATACGAACATCAGTGAATCCTTGAATAGCAAGCATGAGCATAATATATTAATTGTCGAGTCATTGTTATCGTTTGATTAGTTATGTTTGATGTTGTGTTATGTTTGATTTGTTGAGTTTATTGTTTTATCGCACTTTTGGCCATCTACATTTAATGCAACCTAGACATAGGTTAGGCGAGTGACGATTTGTGGATTTCAACCTAGGATAGTCATATACCTAGTTTGGTCCGTGTTTGTATAATGGGTTCGTCCGTTAATGCATCAAATAACTTAGATTCTCTTTATTCGGGGATTCGGGTTAGTTTAGGTCCCGGGTGACAACGGTACGCCTTAGAATCCTCTTTTGGGTTCGGACTTCCCTTAGAGCATCGGTTGACAGCGATGTTTGTTCTTGATCCGGAGATGGAGAGTTTGGGTAGATTGGTAGAGTTAAGTCAAACCGATAGGGAGACTTAACTAATTTGAACTCACAAACAACAACTAAATCTAGGATTGTTTGCATAGCTAACCTAACAACCGCATAATTTATCTGCTTTAACTAATCGCTTATGAATCATCCTTACTGCATAATTAACTCCCCATTTACTTGCTTTCTTAGTTAGATTTACTTTACCGTTCGTAGTTAAATAAAATCACCCTTATCAATATTTGGGTTTGATCTTTTTGTATCAAGTGTTCTTAGATGAAATAAGCCATCGATTGATTCGTTTATTCCCACCTTTTACCCATTCGTTGGGATTCGATACTCGGTATGCATCGTTTTATATTACTTGTAACGACCGTATACTTGCGTGTTTGCGTATTAGTATTTGGAACGCAACAACTAACCCTTTAGTTAATATGTTTTAAGAAAATCTCTATACTCTAATTAATTTCAGATCTCTTTTCAAAAAAAAATCGAGGGAATTACGCTTTTCATACCAAGTTTTTGCCTACTTTATACATTTCATACCAAATTTTTCAAAAAGACACATTTTGTACAAAAATTGAACAACTTTTTTTACATTTCATTCGACCATTAGTTTTTGAATGAAAAAGATCACGCGTCAAGCACGTGCCCGTTTAAGTCACAATTTTTATCTCTTCATGGAATATTTGCAGAAAAAGGTAAAAATTAGGAGGGAGTAATTGCAATTATTGCCGCCACCAATTCCTCTCTCTTCACCTCCGGCACCACAACCACCGACCAACCCTTCCCCACTTGCAAACAGATCTTCACAAGAGTGAAGTAGTTGGATAAGAAGTGTTGCGACTAACTTTGAAAATTCATGTGAGGGGCACATGTATATTTTCCATCGAAAAAAAATTAAATAAATTTATTTGATGCGGTAAAGTCCTTAATTTGTACATATGGGTGATAAAGTGCCACAATACATAACTTTGGGGGATAATATTTTTTTCTATTTTTTAAAGTGAATTTAATAAATCATATGGAAGTTTGTGTCAATTTTGGGTATTGCAAAATTTTAAAGCTACGAGGGGATATTGGTAATCTTTTAAGTTAAGGAAGGGGAAATTTTTCATCCTTTAATGGGGTAAAATCGTCATTTCGAATTGAGAGGGATATTTTTTGATAATGATAAAAAAGTACAGAGCTTTTTTTTGCTAATAAAAATAACCCAAAACCTTTTTTAGTTAGACAAGACCTAAGAAGTGTTGTTAAATTTTCACTCATTAAAAAAGGTAAATTTATCTTTAAAAAAATAAATTATTTTAACTTAAATATTAAGGGAACACATGTCACCAAAATAAATGTTATCTCTCCATCCCTCAAATTTTCATTTTAGACAGACACATGTTTCAATATTTCCGGGACACATGTTGTTTTAAAATTATATATATTATAGCGAGAAAATGAAACTTAAAAAAAATGTCAAAGTTACTTCATTTAATGTAAGAACAACATTTTTCGTGATATTATACTAACAAAACACAGTTTTGACATCCACACTAGAATGTACTTAAACATAATTGATCTATTGCCATAAATAATACTTGATGCAGGCTCTAGACAAAAATATGGGTCATAAGTTCCTCTCTTTTTGATTGCTGAAAGTTGAAACTACCACCGGGCAGAAGACACTTAATTCGAATTAGTTGTTTCAAGTTCTTCTCGTATATTGAGATGGTCAGCCAAAACGTATGTGTTGTTGTTTCAACATTAGTCACGTTGTTGTTGTTGTTTCAGTGGGCAAAGCTCTCCAACCAATATCTCGTCTGTAAAATCCTGCAGGCCAGTTAATTTGCTCGACACCTTGGTAAGCTCTATCTCGTGCCTCTAGAAGATGTGCTCCTTTAGCCGTGACCCCAAGAACACGCCCACCGGTAGCAATGAAGTTCCCATCACTGTCGAGAGCAGTACCAGCATGAAATACTTTAACGGTTGGAGCCACTTGTTCTGCTTCTTCTAGGTTTTTAATCACTGTACCCTTCTTGTACCTACCAGGGTAACCTTCACTTGCCATTACTACCACCATGGCTGAGCCAGGGGACCACTCGAGAGAAACACCGGCTAGCTGTCCCTTGCATGCCGCTAGTAGAACTTGTGCCAGATCAGACTCCAAGCGAACCATCAATACCTGCAAATTTCTGAACCATCAATTCCATGGAAGTGTAATTACTTCGAAACATCATATATTGAATAGCAAATTCCCTCATGTACCATCCTAAAAATGCAGTTTACCCCCTTGATAAATAAAAGGGCAAAATTTTACATTTTTACCGGGGGGTTGGGGGGGGGGGGTGGTTAAACTGACTATTTTTATTTAACAATGGTAAATTGCCCATCAGGCATATCACATGAAAGTAACTTGCCAAAAAACCCAAATTCATAAGATGATCTCAATATTTTCCGACCATGACCAGGAATGTGAAAATGCACTCACAAACAGATAAAAGTGGCCATAACCATTAAATGATATAGTTATAACAAAAAGATAATTTATTTGCTCTAACTGGTTATATAAACATCAAATTCATGTATATTTAATAATCAATACGAGGATCGTAAATCGAACGCATCCATAAAATAAACATATTAAGGCTGACCTGGCACTCTGGATCTCCGAACCGCACATTGTACTCGATCAGCTTAGGCAATCCAGACTTCTTCTCTATCATGAGCCCTGCATACAAAACACCCACAAACTTGCACCCTTCCGCAGCCATTCCCCTTACCGTGGGGAAAATTATCGTCTCCATAACTATATCTTGGAGATCTTTTGTCAACACAGGGGCCGGAGAATAAGCCCCCATTCCACCAGTATTGGGCCCTACGTCCCCATCACCTACTCGTTTATGGTCTTGAGCCGATTCTAGAGGTATAGCATTCTCTCCATCAACTAAAGCAAAAAACGAAGCCTCCTCTCCTTCCAAATATTCCTCCACAATTACACGACAACCAGCCGAGCCAAAAACATTTTTTACAAGCATCGAGTCAACTGCTTCATATGCCTCTTCTAGCGTCATAGCAACAATAACTCCTTTGCCAGCGGCTAAACCATCAGCTTTAACAACAATGGGAGCACCTTGGTCTTTTATATAAGATTTTGCATCCAACGGGTCCGTAAATGTTTGGTACTACATAATCACACATAAATTTTAAAAAAAAAATTAACAAGTAAATTGAGTGTACAAGGGCAGTTTAGTCTTTTCTGCTTAACCTAGCTATATAGGTAACTTTATGCATTTCACTTAAGGTTATTATCGTTCGTATTCTCCAAAGAGAAACCCTATACTCTTTTGTGATTGATCTTTTGTCTATTCATACATCATCATTCAATTCAAGGTTGTGTTTGCGAACTCTTTTGCAAAGAACCTATGAGCTTTTCTTATCTAGAACGCAACTTTAAAAATAAATTATAAGCCTCTCTTGAGGTGCTTCTGATTATAGTGAACCTAACTCACAATCTTCAGCTTCAACTTGTTTAATTGAGTTTTGATTTATCAACAATGAGAGCGCTATCAAAATAGTAAAGATAGACGTAAACCACTATAATGAGACTAGATTATTACGAACCTTGGCAGTTGGAATTGCATATTTGTCACACAACCGTTTCATGAAGTCCTTCGAACCTTCCAAGGCGGCAGCTTCCGAAGAAGGACCAAAAGTAGGAATCCCATCCTTAACAAGATCGTTAGCAAGACCTGCAACGAGAGGAGCCTCAGGTCCCACTACAACCATTCCAATTCCCCATTTACGGCAAAAGGCAATCACTGCTGAGCTGTTAGAGATATCGAGGTCCTCTATACATGTTGCATCGCCGGAGGTGGAAATTCCAGCATTTCCAGGTGCACAAAACACGGCATCACAAGAAGGGGATCGTTGTAGCGTATGACAAAGTGCGTGCTCCCTTCCCCCTCCTCCAATTACCAACACAGCCACTCTTTCAACTACAATAACAATTCAGTCTTAAGACTTACTCATTGGTTATACTATTAACTGATAACCGTAAATAAGTTGTATTAAGGGCATACTATTTTCACCTAGTAAGTACACCTCATATTATATGACCAATGTACACATGTTCTACCCAATGTACATACCACATACATATGTTCTACTCAATTTTTCATGTAACACAGAAAATAAATTCACATTTGAAAACCCCACAAATTCCTCACAATAAAATTACACAATTACTTGAGGAAACTAAAGAAAAATTACAAAATTTCCAAATTTCCCATGCCATTTTGATGACAAGAGAACACACGCATACACAGAGAGAAATTACAATATAATTATGAATAAAACACAGAAAGAACAAAAACAAAAGGAGAGATAATTAATTTACCGGAATCAGAAGAGGTCCCATTGTTTGAAGCAATGCTGTTAAAAATGGGCAAAACTGATTGATGACAACCACGGCGAGAACTCCGACCAAAATCAGTAAAACCATATTTTAAACTTTTCGAATTGATGGGCGCTGAAAAGATTTTTGGGACTGCAGTGAATAGATAATTGTGGGTGTACAAGAACTCCAGACTACTGCTACTAATACTTCTGCAACAGCTATTACGGGTAAACGGTAAGCTGTGCGAAGAAATACACGCCATGTTTTTTGTCTTCAAACTTGTTTAATTTTCTTTTAGCAATAATGTTAATACAAGTTAGGATTTCTAGGATTTTTTGTGAAGTTGGAGACGGAGGAAAGATTTGTGGAGAGTTGGAGTTAGCGTAGGTTTTAGTATTTAACGGTTGGATTGGATTGGATTAAAGTTTTACGGTAAAGATAAAAGTTAAAACTTGCGGCGATTTGCGGAATAAGTACAGTCCCCGGTCCTTCAAATTCAGGAGAATTTATTTGAGAATTAGGAGAGAGAAAAATAGGAAAAATTGCAAAAAAATCCGAAACTAATTAGTGATTTTGTATTTTCGTCCCAAACTATATCACTTTGTTGAACTAGTCCCGTCATTTTATACTATTATTTTGGAATATCGTATCACTTGCCACATGGATGCTTACATGCCATGACGTGATAAATTTTATCATAAATAATTATATAAGATTGCAGAATTCGTTTCAAACTACTTATAAATTTTAATTTTTCGTCCCAAACTATATCAATAAGCCGACTTTCGTCCCGTAATTGAAATGACATGGGAAAAAATTTTGTTCCAAACTAATTATAAATATTTATTATTTATTAATATAAAAATAAATGCACAATTTTTTTTAATGAACTGAAATAGGATTTTTTTTCTCAAAAGCGCACATGAATTTCAAAAATCAATATTTTTTCTCTTAAAAAAAAGTTAATGGCAATTTACTTCCATGTAATATTCATAATATTCAGTTTACCTTAAATTGATTCTTTTCAAACTATAAGAGGTAAATTGAACATAATGAATATCATAGGAGATAAATTGTCATTAGTCCCTTAAAAAAGTAAAAGATGAATCGTCATTTCCATAAAATTAGAAATTTAATAATGGACTAAATTCATGCCAAATAACAAATTGTGAGACAAAATTCGGCGAATTAATATAATTTGGGACGAAAAATTAAAATTTATACTTAGTTTGGGACAAATTCTGCAATCTTATATAATTGCTTATGATAAAATTTGCCACGTCGTGATGTGTAAGCATCCATGTGGCAAGTGGGACGATATTCCAAAAAAATATAAAATTACAGGACTAAATTGGCTAAGTGATATAGCTTGAGACGAAAATTCAAATTCACTAATTAATTTGGGACATTTTTTACAATTTTGCCAAAAAAAAGAAATAAAAATATCATGTTGTGAGTACTCTCTTCATTCCAAAATAATTGTAGCTTTAAAGATTTGCACAAGGAAGCTAATAATTAGCCTTAAATTTAGGAAAAAATTAGAGTTATACCTAAAATACCCCTATTTATTTGTTTAGAAGAGCGAGAACAATTGATTAGAGTAGAAAAGAGAGAAAAATGATAAAATTGGAAGATATGTAATTAATGTTGTATTGGAATCCTAAAATGACAAGCGACAATTATTTTGGAATGGAGGGAGTATTAATTATACTGATACAAATAGGTGAATCATTATTATTTTTAAATTTTTATTTTGAATTTTCGATTATTTTTTAAATTATTTTCGATTCATAAAGGTTATACTTAAATAAAATGAAAATTTATTATTTCTCATAAAAATCATGAATTAAATTGATATAAATATGTTTTATGAGAACTTATGTGTAACACTGTCATAGTGAACGGGCAAAAATATGCAGGTTATGTAACATCGAAGACGTCGCGCTCAACCTGAAAAAGACCAAAGTAAATTGAATAACCCTGTAGAGACTAACGTGGAAAAAAAAAATATAAGAGAGCACCCTTAAATTAATAACATCACAGTACAAAATATATCTTTCTTTTTTTTCACAAGGATTTAATTGCTTTCGCAACTCGTCAAACACGTTAAGATAGAACCTCTAAATACCTTAAAATATATTAAGTTAGGCATGAATACCTTTTTTTTTAAGAATGAAATGGATACTTTTGATGAACTAAAAAAAGGCTTCTTTCAATTTCTCAATAACATGGCAGAAAAGCAGAAATAAGTTGCACATTACACACATCTTAACATGACCTCAAAGATGGGAGCTTTGTCAATGCAAATAACTTATTTACATGTTATACGAAAAAGGATCTACATCGTCACTTTACACTATCCGCGCATAAACATTTTGCACTCTCTTTGTCCGAAGGCCCCTGATAAATTTGCAACCTAATTATACATAACTATAACAGAAAACATACATCAACACAAAATTCTTCTCCTTTACAAAAATAGCCCCTTTGCATCAGGGTTGTAAAGCGTCAAACGACCAAACCCGATGATCATCAATCAACGAGTAGGAACTTATTGGATTACGTATATGACTAGGAGTGGAAAGCCATGAATAAGTTTTGCCTCCTAGCATGCTCCGGTATAAGACGGTGGATAGTTTCAGTAGGTATACCAGAAACCTCTGTAACAAAACAACACGAGATGGAAGAATTTGAGATGTTACAGGATTGTGACAAATAAATACTTGTTCATTTTTAAAATAATATAGACCTCAAGATTTACATTATTTTGTGTAATTCTTCGCCACACATAATCACTATTCAGGAAGAAGATGAGTGAACTGAACCGATGATAGATTTCATATCTGGTATTGAGTCAAATTTACCTTGAGGTTTATAATTAAAGAGTGGAGGAAGTGGGCGACCATTAGGGAGACGAGTGTTGGGATCCCTCAACTCATCGAAGAAAGGGTGAATACAAGCTTCCAACTGCCATCCCGCAAAAATTAACATGGTAAATATAATTGTAGTTTCAAAATTGCAGTTTAGTTGGTTGAAGTTGAACTTACAGCAGTGCATCTGAGATTTGGTGAATACTGGAAAAACCGACACACCAAGTCCACAGCCTCCGGAGGTAAACGCTTCTGAAAGACCTGAAATACGAAAAGATGAGACAAAACATTGAAAAGGTTTACGAAAAATACAGATGCAATAACTTTTTAATATATATATATATGTGTGTGTGTGTGTGTGTGCACACAAGTGTCGAACAATTATATTCAAACATTATGGTTTTCCCTAATCAGACAGACAAGCATATAACAGTCGAATTACTTTGAACTCTTTAGACAAAGAAAGAGCACCAAGGGAAAATACCTTGTGCCAAGGATGGGGCTTGATCTGTGGAAACTTGAATTCAGTATAGTTTGGATTCATGCATTTGATCTCCTCTCTGGTAGGTGTTCCCAAAACCTGTATCAAGATCCAAACAACATGCAGTAGTTGGAAAAAGGCAGACTTGAAATTTGTTTTTGTATGCAATAAAGACTAGTGTTCTAGCAAGACTTGAGTGAAAATTGCATGATTAATATCTCACTCAAAATTTGTCTGTCTTTGTCAGCAGTTTGTCTTCAAAACTTGACCTTTTCCTAAGTTGCCTAGTTCCCAGGGACCAGATAACATGATTTTCTTATTTATAATTTTTAATATCTCTATCTGGTGCATGTATGTTTCATTTGCAGGATATCCAACACCAAACATACACTTTTAGCCATTTCACCATATTTTGACCAATAATAGAACCGGATGCTTAAAACTAAATTCAAACACATGCTGTGTGAATGGTATTACCTTGATAATTTCAACAAGTTGATCGACACCACTCTCTCCTGGAAACAAGGGCTGTGTAAGAAGATCAGAAAGATTCAGAGTGAGATATGAAGGCATCAATTATGGGAGAGAAAATTCGGACGTTAAGATTATCAAAAAACCTGTCCAAGAAGTAATTCAGCCATTACACAACCAGTTGACCATATATCAATTGCAGTGGTATATTCCGTGGCACCAAATATCAGTTCCGGAGCACGGTAATATCTTGAACATATGTAAGATACATTGGGTTCTCCTTTCACCTGATGAATGAACCGAAGGGATGAGCAAACAGTGGATGTCACTAATGACCTATTTTGCACAAACTTACCAAAACTTTGGCGCTTCCAAAATCACAAAGTTTCAGCTGATGTGTATGTGGATTCACCTGGAAGTAAATTATAATATACTAAGATTCTCACAAAAAAAAAAAATTCTCAAAAAAAATAAAGAATAAAGAGATCTCCACCATTTAATTGAGTCATCAAACACTCTTAAGTCATCGTTGTTAATATCTTGTAAGCCAAAAAATTTTACAGTCTAAATGAATTAACGTAATACACCTGGAATACAATATATTTGTTTATACCAGCCAAAACAAATCCTCGATGGTAAAAATTAGGATCTTCAATTTCAGAATAAATCATTTCGTTTACGTGGATAAATAATAGCAAGAACTACACACACTGTTTTATTATTCGAAATGTTTTTCTTCCCTCTCTTATAATTGCCATCCAAAATTAACTTTGATACTCGTATTATAACGAGTTTAGGAAATAACCAAAAAATCAACTAAACCTCTATATCCAATATCACCCGAATTGTCAGCTCTAATTCAAATACCAAACTACAATGTTTTTTTACTAGTTTCAAACATACTGATGCGCTAAACCTAAATTACATGGCAAAATTTTGGATAAATAGCTCTTTTATTAAATACAAAAAAAAAGTACTAATTTCTAACTCAAAAGTATCCCATATATTTGTCCAATGCCATTGGTATATTGGCTCCTCTAATTCCAGCAATGGATTAGAACTGCTTACCCCAAAATGTTCTCATAAATAGCTGGTATTATCATTGCAGTTATCCACAGAATTACTCCACGAAAAAATTCCTATACCTAGTGTATTCCATCATGGTTTCAGTTAGCAAGATGGAGACACAATTTGGTGAATACTCATTCTTCAATTAAGCCGATTACACTATTAGGGACTCGGAATCCAAAAACTTGTCCTCACAAAAGCAAATACTTACAAGTAAATTTTGAGGCTTGATGTCACGGTGACAAATACCAATACAGTTATGTATGTAAGCAAGTGCTCGGCAAATCTGCACCCATAGAAAGAAGACAGTGAAAAAAGAGATGCTAATAAAAAAACAGTAAGTGACTAGTAGTACAATTCACTATCTTGCCTGATATGTATAAAGTTTGACATATAATAGTGGCATTTTCTGGTTCATCCTGTAGTATTGCCGTGCAACACGATTAACAGTTTCAGGAACGTATTCTAGAACAAGATTCAAGTATAGCTCTTCCTTCTCAGTGGTTGAGAAGAATGAATGCTTTAAGGTCACAATATTAGGATGGTCCAACATTTGCATAATCTGCAACTCCCTATTCTTGTAGCGTTTGTCCTGAAGAACCTTCTTAATAGCAACAATTTCCCCAGTCTCCCTGCATTTTGCCTGTTGCAAAACAGATTGAACTATAAGATAAAGACATAGCATCTGTACAAATATGAACTCAAAATACTGCCACATAGCTTACTTGAAAAACTACTCCGAAAGATCCAGTTCCCACAACATGTTCGGAAATGTAACTGACCACCTGTCAACCCATATAAAGCAGAAAGTTGCTAACAAGGATCAAGCTGACCAAGTGAAGTTATACATCTTGAGAGTAAACCAACCTGCTTAGGCTGACCATTTCGACCACCAATAGTAGTCTTTATAACATGTCCAGTTTCAGCGCCCACACTGTCGATTATATCAGGTTCACTGTCCTGCATAATAAATCACATCTACTTGTAAAAGTCAACAACCACTTGATAATGGCAGAAGCTGCAAAAAAGCATAAGCAAATGAATTCTCGAGCACTTAAATGATCTGAACGCACCCTATCATCTTCAGAGCCAACTCTGTCATTCAATTTCATTTCTCGCATCTGCTTTCCCAGCCAGTCAACTGAGCTAGATGAGACCTTGAAGCCATTAGCAGATCTTGAGCTGCCAGCCCCTCCATGTCCTAAGCCAGCAGATGCCATGAGTGAGCCTAATGTTATATCACTGTTCTGTGCTCTCCAATTTATGGGGGACGTGGCATTCGGTCTCAATGATGCTACTCTTCACCTAGATATATACAGTCTTTGAGTCAGATTTGCTAATACTAAAACACAGTTTTGAACATGAAAATGGTACAATACACTTCATCACAAAACATGGAGCAGTACAGATTGTACAACGCAAAAAAATATATCTATTATATTGGTCAAGAGCTTTGTTTGATGGAAAGGATAAAAGCACCACAATTAAGAAAAATGGGAACTGTAGCTACTCAAGCACAGCACACTTTAAGCTATATTTACATTATTTTATGTCTGATCAGAACTTAATTTTAAAAAATAAGTTACCAAGTCCGCCTTAATGACCTAGTTACTCAATTCAACTGGACTCATTCTTGCTATAACTTTTATGTACATTTGCATCTCCAAATGTCATGAAAGCAGAACCCAATTCACCTTATAAATTAGTCAACACTAAAATAAGGCTTGAAGTTCTTAATACTCCACGAAAGAACATAGCCTGAAAGTTGAAACCCATAATTTTCCAAGTTTCCTAATTCATTTGGCAGCGTACACTTAAACTCCATGATGCTACTATTAAAACCTAATTTCAAAAGCACAATTCACTAAATTACCTAATCAATTAGATCCCACTATGAAACAGGAAATCACAAAACACATAAACATTTACTTAATTCTTGCCCCATAGAAAAAACTCAATTACGAAAACCTGATCACCTGGAATGAATTCGCGCGGATCGAAACCAGTTGCTCAAGCATTCACCACCGTAATTCCAACCAACAAAAAGGTACTAAAAAATATAAAATCTAACAAAGCTTGGGTAGTAAAAGTAGGAGAATTTGAAAAAGAGAGAGAGTGAACTGTTGGTGATTTTTACTTTTACATCACTCACCTTCCTTCCTTTAATTCTCTCTCTAAATCTGTATGGTGATAGAAAATGTATTTATGTATAGGTGGACTTGTAAGCGAGTGATGGTTTCTTCTTCAACAATAACATAACGACAAAAATCTCAATTCATGTACATCACTACCACTTCATCTGGTGGCAAATGTTTGTGTGTTGTAAGGAGTTGCTTCGTGTGGTACACACCAAGTAACCAACCAATCAGTGGAGGAGCCTTTTCACTAATTTTCTTTTAATATCATTCTATCTATAATTTGGACCTCATTTGACGGCTGTATATTTTGGCAGTTATTTCTTTTTAACCTAGCTTATTCGAAAAAGAAAAAAAAAAGTTTTTAACCCACCTCCCCCGCGAGAGATTATTTAGTACAACCGCTGCACCACGTCATCAAGTACACGTGGTGCAGCCCACCAATACACATGGGACATGTGGATTATTAATCCACATCACCCCATGTTCTGGCCATGTTCCAAAAAAATAGGGGTTCAGAAAGTTGTGTTCACACTGCCAGAATATGGGTGATGTGGATTTTTAATCCACATGCCCCAAGTGTATTGGTGGGCTGCACCACGTGTACTTGATGACGTGGTGCAGCGGTTGTACTACATAATTTCTCCTCCCCCGCCCCCCACCCTTTTTTTTTTTTTTTTTTTTTTAAGATGATAAATAATACTATTAAATGTTCACACTAATGAGATTTGATCTCATGACCTCTTGATAATGAAACATAAGTTTTAGTCAACAAATTAACCTAAATTTTTATTACACTTTAATTTTTTTGTTATTTATTTGGTCTTTTACGATAAAATTCTATTTAACTTAACATCAAGTGCTGATTGTAACTAGGATAACTTTGTCATTTTCAAAAATTAAAACAAATATTACTTGAAGGACAATTATGTAAAGTTTAATGATCTTTTCATTCAAATAACAAAATTACTCCTACCATAAAAAAAGAAACAATAAAGATTGTCCTAACTGAAAAAAAATATTAACTTGAAAACTTAAGGTGTGATTAGAATTAAACGCGTATCAACAATTAAATGGTTAATTACAAGGACCTCCCCTGAGGTTTGGTGAAACTCGCGTTCATTCCCCTCTAAGAATACTAATTACTCGGACCTCCCTCGAGGGTAAAAAACATTACAAAATCCTGACGGAAGTCGACGGACTTGGACGGCACGTGTGTTTTTACCCTGGAGATTTTTAATTGAAAAAAAATTAAAAAAATAAAAACATGTATTTTTAACCTTTTAACCTCGAGATTTTTAATTGAAAAAAAAAATCATCTTCTTCCCCAACCCACCCCACCCCACCCCACCCCACCGCAGCCCACCCCACCCCACCAACTCACCAACTCACCAAACCCCTCCCCCACCTTCCCAGGCCGTCGGGATGGTCTGGGATCGCCGGTTCCAGGCCGGCGACGACCTGGGGAGAAGTTCCCAGGCCATCGCCGGCCTGGAAGTAGATCTTGAGGCCTGCGACGACCTCAAGTCGGAGGCCATCGCAGGCCTCAGAAATTACACTCCAGGCCGGCGACGGCCTGGATTCGGTGATCCCAGGCCGTCGGGACGGCCTGGGAAGGTGGTGGCGGCGGGGTTGGGTGTGGGGTGATTTTAGGGTTTTTAAAAAAAAAAAAAAAAAAATATATATATATATATATATATATATATATATTTATATTTTTATTATAAAAATTAAAATATTATTGAATATATATTTTTTCTTTAAAAATTGTTATGTTATATTTATGAATAATTAAAAAAAAATTTCCCAACAAATAAGTTCTTTAATTATTTCATATCAATAAAACTTGAGTTGATATATGTGTAATATGTGTAATATTTTTTCTAAAACATTATTGACCATTATAAAATTTTATACTTATAGACATAAAAATTAAACTTGAGTATTTTCAATATTTTTCTATCAATTGAAATATAGGAACACTAAAAATAATAATAAAAATAAATTTGAATGTTTATATTTATTTGAATTTATATACACAAATAAGAGGGACAATTTGGAAATCTATACATTCAAAATAAATTTCAATGTTTATATTTATTTGAATAAAAATAATTTTTTGTAAGAGTTAGTAGTGTATTTCTCTTTGCATATATTTTACAATAAGTAAGAAAATACTTTAGAAATATTTAAAATGTTATTTTAAATATAATTATACATTAATAAAGTCATTACACATTTTATATAAATTTAACAACATTTTAATCCACAAATGTAATTTGACATTGCTATTAGATCCATTCTCATGCAACAATGTAACCTTTGCTGAGAGGGGTAATATAGTCCATACATATTTGCTACAGTAAGTCGGGGGCAAAATTGGCAATCTATCAAAAATTTTATAATGACGTAAGCAAAAATTAATGGAACCCTAACGGTTGTAATGTTTTTCAAACCTCGAGGGAGGTCCGAGTAATTAATATTCTTAGAGGGGAAGAAACGCGAGTTTCACCAAACCTCAGGGGAGGTCCCTGTAATTAACCCACAATTAAAAAATCAGGCTGGATGTTGATAATTCAATCATATTTGAGATTATTTATCAAAAAATCATACTTGAGATTATGGGCGTGTTTGTCCAGTATTTGGGAAAGTAGTGAAGGTCTGTGAAATAATTTTGGATTGTGTAATATTATTTGTTTGAGTTTTGAGGGAATTGTTTGCGAATAAGATAGAATTAAATATTTTTGGAAGGGTTTGGGGCATATCATATGAGTAATATGTACTTTATGTCAAAATTATATTTCTTATGTGAGATAAGTTGTGTAGAGAGATGTGTTACTTTATATCAAATAAAGTAGAGTTTGTGTAGATTTTTTATTTAAATAAAAAAATTATTGTTTGTTTGACTTTTCGAGAATAGTTTTAAAAAACTGAGGGAGAATAAAATTATTTAAAAAGAAAAAAATATATTTGTCTCGCTTTTTCAAACAATTTTTTTTTACGAAAATACGAGACGAACATACCCTACATGATTTTTATAAGGCAAAATTGCAAAAAAGGTCCCAAACTAATTAATGATTTGGATTTTCGTTCCAAGCTATGTGACTTAGCCAAATTCGTCCCGTAATTTTATTTTATTTGGAATATCATCCCAAACTATATCAATTAACCAATTTCGTCCCGTAATTTTATATTCTTTTGGAATATCGTCCCACTTGCCACATGGCTAAGCCAAGACGTGATAAATCTTAGCATGAACAATTATACAAGATTGTAGAATTCATCCCAAACTAAAATGACCATGTAAAAGTAATAAATTGTCATTAGTCCCTTAAAAAAGTAAAAGACGAATTGTCATTTCTATTAAATTAGAAATTTAACAATGGACTAAATTCATGTAAATGACAAATTGTGAGACGAAATTCGACGAATTAATATAGTTTGGGACGAAAAATTAAAATTTATAATTAGTTTGGGACGAATTCTGCAATCATGTATAATTGTTCATGCTAAAATTTACCACATCTTGACACGTAAGCAGCCATCACTACTAGAAAAACTGTTTTTAGCGACGGATTTTAGAGGCGGAAATGAAATCCGTCGCTAATTTTCACTAAAATAGCGACGGAATAAGGTTTCCGTCGCTAAATTCCGTCGCTGAAATAATCCGTCGCTAAATTGGACCAAAACAGAGACGGGTCATTTATTCATCGCTAAATTCCATCGCTAAAAAATTCCGTCTCTAAATCCCTCGCTATTTCCGTCGCTACGGAAATGTCTAATTTAAAAAAATAAAAAATAAATTAATTTAGCGACGGAAATGTAGTTCCGTCGCTGACTTATAACGTTTAGCGACGGAAGTAAATTTCCGTCGCTGATTTGATAAAAATGTAGCGACGGAAAATAAAATTCCGTCGCTGATTTGAAATTATCAGCGACGGAAAATAAATTTCCGTCGCTGAATTATTGGTTTAGCGACGGAATTTGTTTTCCGTCGCTGAATTTCCATTTAGCGACGGAAACTAAAATCCGTCGCTAAGATGAATCAAAATTTTTTTTTTAAATGCCTTTAATTTGTTTCTAATATAATTGCGAACAACCTCGATATACATATTCAATATATAAGCAACGATTTTAGCGCAGACATAATAAACAATTTTGAATTTTCGAGCCAAGTTAGCTTCGCGCATTTGGATCTTCGATTGATAAAATATCGAAATAATTTCGTACTTTGATGTATGAAGGGGTTAGTGGTCCCGAACAAGTTAGTCTCCCGGCCGTTTTGATCTTCGATTGATGAAATTTTGAAATAATTTCCCTTAAACTTTGATTTACGGAGGGTTATATAGTGGTTATGTACAAGTTAATTAATTAGTCTCCCGTTTTGATCTTCAATTGATGAAATTTTGAAATAATTTCCTCTAAACTTTGATTTACAGAAAGGATTAATGGTCATGGACAAGGTATATGTATTTATTTAACTAGATAAATTTATTAGGATTATAAACTCAGAACTATTTTTATTTAACTAGATAACTAGCTAGATAAATTTGGCACAATAAAAATATGTATACCTTTTACTCTATTTTAGTTTTAGTCCTATATCTAACAAATTTCGTCATTTAACATTCAATAAATTTCAATTTTTGTTCCATAATTAAAAATTTGGTCCTCTAACTAAGTTTCAGTTTTAATTCTACAGTTACAAAAAATTTCTATTGTATCATGACAAAATTGGAAATTTTTCAAATTAAAATGAGCCCATAACTTAGGAAGTTTTTCAAAAATAGCCTTATAAGCACTCAAATTTAATTAGATAACTAGCTAGATAAATTTGGCACAATAAAAATATGTATACCTTTTACTCTATTTTAGTTTTAGTCCTATATCTAACAAATTTCGTCATTTAACATTCAATAAATTTCAAATTTTGTTCCATAATTAAAAATTTGGTCCTCTAACTAAGTTTCAGTTTTAATTCTACAGTTACAAAAAATTTCTATTGTATCATGACAAAATTGGAAATTTTTCAAATTAAAATGAGCCCATAACTTAGGAAGTTTTTCAAAAATAGCCTTATAAGCACTCAAATTTAATTTTAGTCATTTGCATAACAAATTGGGTCCTCTAACTTTCAATAAGTTTGAATTTTCCGTCTGCAATTAAAATTTGATCCTATTGCATGCCGGAGAAAAACTTCGTAATTACAGGATAAGATTTGAAATTAAACTTATTGAAAGTTAGATGACGAAATTGTTATGCAAAATTCTAAAATTGAAATTGGGTGAAAGTTAATAGATTAAATCTGAGTTCATATACTTAGAATATATGACTATTTTTTTTAAAATTTTCTGAAAAAAATATTGTGATTGTAGGACTAAAATTGAAACTTACAAAATTGTAAGTTAATTAGAGGACGAAGTTTATTATGCATAGGACTAAAATTAGAAACTAATAAATGTTAAAAGACTAAAAATTAAAATCGAATGAAAATTAAAGTATACGACTATAACTATTTGAATTAAATTGTTCAGAATAAATATAGGACTATAACTATTTGGAAAAAATTCAAATTCACGTTTTTAATCTATCCCTCTTCTGTAAAAATTCCTTTCACTCACTCTCTCTCTCTCTTCTCCCCGGCCCGTGCCCTAATTTCTCCCCTACCGGCCGCCGCCGCAGCCACAACCCTCGCCGCCGCCGCCACCGCCACCATGGCAGGCACTGGGTTCTCATTCTCCAGTAACTCATCCTCCTCATTCGGGTTCTCTAACCCTAGCGCCACCTCCTCCGCCCCTTCTTTCGATTTGGTGCCTCTATGACGTCGTCCACCTCCTCCTCCCCCTCTTTCGGTTTCGGTGCCCCTACGACTCCCTCCGCCCCTTCTTTCGGTTTTGGTGCTTCTACAGCGTCGTCGGCCCCCTCATTCGGCGCTTCTACTCCACTCTTTCCTTCCTCCTCTTCCACCACTAATTTATTCGGATCCTCCTCGGGTGTCGCCCCAGTTTCCAACCTCTTCGGCGGATCCGGGTCTAGTCCTACTTCTAGCCTTTTCGGATCCTCTTCAGGTGCTACTCCTACTTCTAGCTTTTTCGGATCCTCTTCAGGTGCCACTCCTACTTCTAGGCTTTTCGGATCCTCTTCGTCGGGTTTGGGTCAACACTCCAGATCCAGATCCAAATCCGTCACTCCTCCAGCTCCAGGTATTATATGATCTCCCTGTTGTTTTATTTATTTTCCGTAATGTTGGGTTTTGTTGATTAGATTAGATTAATTAATTATAATCTACTAGTATTGCTTTGTTTGAGATATGATTATTATAATCTACTAGTATTGTACATATATGTATTTGCCATTGATGCAGAAAAAACAAATCCTTCGGAAACCATATACTACTATATATTAACCTTTTTTAATATAGCTAGAAATTAATACTATATAGCAATTTGTGCTATTCAAACATTGTGTTTGTTAGTTTATAATAAAAATAACCGAGGGTGTTTTGCATCTAGCTCTAATTTGATCATACTATACATAACAGATAATTGTGCACTAATTAATAAAAGAAATAAAAAAAAGGGGTCAACAATTACTTTTCTTACGGATTTTCATTTATTAGCAGAAATGGAGAGAAAATGAAGAGAAAACATCAATATTTAAACGGATTTGTGTTTTTTGTGGGAGTAGTCAAGGCAAGAAAGCTTCCTATCAAGAAGCCGCTATTGAGCTAGGCAAAGTTTTGGTAATACTCATCATCCTTTTTTTTTTTTTTCCCCTAACCATTGATTATTTTTATCTGGTTTTGTTTTTTAAGTTCTTGGATGGTATATCTTGAAATGGTATAGCTTCCTATCAAGTCTCCATTTTGCTTGGTTCTTGGAACTCTAAACTAAACAAGTTTGTTTGTTTCTTAAGGTTTCTAGGAACATTGATTTGGTCTATGGAGGAGGTAGCATAGGCCTAATGGGTTTGGTTTCTCGAGCAGTTCATGATGGTGGTCGGCATGTCATTGGGTAAGCTTTATTTTTCCTTGTATTCTACTCCTGATCCTTGATCTCTATTAGCATTAAAAAAAGTGTTAAAATATCAAATAAATTGGGGTCCCAAATGATTACTTAAGTTAAACATATTGTTATATATAGTAAATTTTGATAAACTATTCAACTAAACATGCTTTTGTCTTGTTACTGTCTACCTCTGCAGGGTGATTCCCAAGACTCTCATGCATAGAGAGCTATGTCTCCCATTGTTAAAAAAAGTCTTGAGCCTTTTATTATATTATATATATAAATTAATAACTAGAATCCTCATCTCTTGTCATTGAATTACATCATTGCTTCACTCTCAATACAGGTGGTTATGGAACATTGGAGGAGTTGCTTGAGGTGATAACATGGGCTCAACTTGGCATCCATGATAAGCCGGTATCTAATATTTTCTTAATGCGCAACTAATAGCAAAAAAGGTGAAACATATTAAGAAATACGAGCATTTTGCAGGTGGGTTTGCTGAATGTGGATGGATACTATAACTCGTTACTGTCGTTCATTGACAAAGCCACAGGAAGGATTCATTAGTCCAAGTGAACGTCACATAATCGTATCTGCACCATCAGCAAAGGAGCTGGTCAACAAATTGGAGGTAATTACTTTTCAAGAATCAACATTTGAAATGTTACTCAGCATAAACATTAATTTTCAAATACATGACTAATTGAGTCTTCATGGTATTTAGGAGTATGTACCTCGGCATATAAGAGGTGCTTCAAAACTGAGCTGGTAGATGCAACTTAGGAGAGATCGAGCAGTTGATCGTGGAAACTGAGATCCGGAGGTAGCTTGAACAAATCAGGAGATAGAATTATTGCGTCAGAAGACGAAAATGAAGACGCAAAAGCACCTTTCATCCAAAAAGTGTTCGATATGAATGTTTTAATTTTTTGGGAATAATTTTACTTTAGTTTTGGTTTATATTGTTTGGGAACAATTTTACTTTAGTTTTATCATAATTTTGAACTGAATCTTTAGGTTTTTATTGAGCATTAATTAATTTATATATTTTATGTATGTGATTGTGGTATTGAAATGTTTGATTGATTGTGTAGTATTGGAATGTTTGTGGTAGTGAATTATTGGATTAATTAAGGTAAAACAATTCATTAATAAAAAAATTTATTATAAAAATAAAAAATAATAATTATTAAAAAATAAAAATAAATTTGTTTTTTAGAAAAATGAAATTAATACTATCAGCGACGGAAACTTTCCGTCGCTAATGTCGATCCTAGCGACGGAATGGAAATCCGTCGCTGTTAGTAGGTTCAGCGACGGAATGGAAATCCGTCGCTGGTAATAATAACAGCGACGGAAAATATCCGTCGCTAAGTTAATCCTAGCGACGGATTTTCTTTCCGTCGCCGCTATTAGTTTCAGCGACGGAAATTATGTCCGTCGCTATAACTTAATTTAGCGACGGATATGATTTCCGTCGCTAGTATAAAATTTAGCGACGGATTTTATTTTCCGTCGCTAAATATTCAGCGACGGACAAAATTCGTCTCTAATTCCGTCGCTGAATTTTCCGTCGCTAAATCCGTCGCTAATATTTAGCGACGAAGGTTTTAGCGACAGCTTTTTTTCCGTCGCTAATTCCGTCGCTAATTCCGTCGCTAAGTCGATTAGCGACGGATTTTGGAGCAAAATCCGTCGCTAATTCCGTCGCTGTTTTAGCATATTTTTGTAGTGCATGTGGCAAGTGTGATGATATTTCAAAAGAATATAAAATTACGGGATAAAATTGGCTAAGTAATATAATGTGAGATGATATTCCAAAAGAATATAAAATTACGGGACGAAATTAGCTAAGTGATATAATTTGAGAAGAAAATTCAAAATTAATGATTTACTAATTATTTTGAGAACTTTTTTGCAATTTTGCCTTTTTTATAAAAAGGAAAGGAAAAGAATTTGGACATTTGAAGCAGATTGATAAGATTTCGGGTCCGATAGCCACAGTTTTATGCGGCTTTTGTCGTGACTAAAACTAAAAGGTCCACAAAGCCATTTGGGCCCATCTTAGCTCTTCGAGTAGTTAGAGCGAAGATCCTTTATACCACAATTTATGTACCATACTTGTGTATCACTAATAAGTAATTGTCACATGTATATGTGACAATTATATAGAGAATCTTGAGTCGAGTAGTTCTCATATGCACTAGACACGTGGCAATGCTTTGTGCACCAGGACCACCTTATTAGGGTAGACCCACTTATGACTTCACCTTGAAAGAAGAACCCCTCCATCTTTTTTGGTTATGTTGCTACTTGTTTATTCCTGATGTGAAATTATATTTTGATATATGTCGATTTAATAGATTACCAAACATTTGTCAATAAATGAACAACAAACGATATTAGCTATAATTTGATATAATGTTTGATGTAACAATGTATTCACCATCTAAAAAAAAGAAAAAACAATTAAACTATTGTTTTTTTTTCTTCTAAAGTTTTGAGACTTTTTATAAAATACAAAAACAATTCTTTTGGGTTTAATTTGTAGTTGTTGTATCCTCGCTCCGCCCGTAGTTCGAACCATGTTACCAGGCGGTAAGTTTGATGATTAAAATCGTTATTTTCCCAAAGAAACTATTCATACATACATACTAGAAATAGAAAGAGTTATACTATTAAGGTAGGTATGCATCTGATCACACTAAATCTAAATGTGCAGTTTGTCCATTCACGGTTTGAAGCCAGGATTATGTATTGTAAAAAAAGTAGACTAAGTTACTAGAAAATTCAGAAACAGTAACAGACCATTCATGGCTAATCTTCTCTGCATCGTTCCAATAAATTAAAGTGATCCAAAGGGGGAAGAGTCCATAGACGAACTGACCGATAGATGATGCTATATTCCTACAGCATCAAGAAGTTCTGAATGTTGAGACACTGAAACTAGTGAATTGGCAACAATGGCCCCACTGGCAGCAACTGCAGGGACACCAATACCCGGAAAAGTCGAATCCCCACAGCAAAGGAGTTGTGCTATTGGAGTTGAATGTCCAGGAAATGTGTTTTTACCAGCTTTAATAGCTGGACCATAAGTTCCTCTATTCCTCCGAAGAAACCTTTGGTGTGTTAATGGAGTTCCAACTAACTTCACCTCACATTTGTCTCGACTGAAACCCGATCCTAATGCACGTTCAACACCCTTCCACATTACCTATTATAAGTAGCAATTTCAAGGAATATCTCATTTTAGGAGAAGGAAAAGAGCATCAATAGCAAGTAAACTATTCAAGAATTATCCATACCAAAATAATAATTCATTGCTAAATTGCAACATATTTCAGCCATCCGACACTGTTTGGATTTCAAACAGGCAATTTTTGGTTGACTTTAGAACATTTTATAGGAAAATCTGATTTACTTTTAAATTGGAGATATTCCTTGGGAGTCTAAATATTTCTAGGATTTGGATTAAGCGTTTTTGCCTTTTCAGTAAATTTTTTCCAGTTTTCATTCCTGCTTTGTATTTTTATTTTTCAACTTATGAGTTTTTCTCTAGTTTTAAATTAATCCATAACTACTACTTAGGAGATTAATATTTAACTATGGTAAAAGGTGAACAAATCAATAAGATTACCTCACTTCTATGGTTCTTGAGTTCCTTGTACTCGTTACTTCTTCGATCGAGACCTTCCCAGAGTTCGAATGGCTCGGTCCCAGGTGTATAGGCATGCAAAACATGTTTACCAGGTGGTGCTAGATCAGGACTTAGCACACTAGGTATCGATATTAAAACAACATTTTGATCAGCATCTACTCCTCTTTCCCAATCATTAACAACTATGTGATGGATTCCCAGGTCTTCACGTACATCCTAATCAACGAAATGCTACCTTTAATATGGACCAAATAAAAAGATAACGAGTTCATCTACTCATATTTGACAAGCAAATCATTCTTAACAATGTTCCAGAAAACTCACCTTGGCATCAAAACCCAGGTGGAGATGCATAAAAGATTCACATTGTGGGGTCGTCTTAATCCTCTCTTGGTAAGACTTTGGAACAAGTTCCTTAGGCAGCAAATTCAACGTGTCCCACATAGATGCATTGCTGACTACAGCCTTTTTAGCCCGCACAAACTAAAACAAACATAGTTTTATTTTTCATATTATCTAAGATTTAAAATCATAAAAATGAAAATGTAATTGATTGACATATTGTTTGTTCTTTAATTTTGACTCACTTGTCCACCTCTTAGCTTCACTCCTATAGCACGACCGTCTTCAACAATAATGTTCTCCACATGGCTTTTTAGAGACAGCCGACCATTAAACTTTGTCAGACCTCGGACAAGAGCATCAACAAGAGCCCCACTTCCATGAATTGGATACTCTAGACAGCATCCTGGTTTGTACCATTCGGAAAACATGTATATCTGAAAAGTGGTGAAATAAGTATAGCAAGATATCAATTAAATGAATGAGCATTTCAGAACTGGAATTTTTGGAAAGTGCTAAGAAGTTTGGTAAATATGGTTACCATCTCTGCTGAGAGTACACCATCAGATTTGACCCCTGCTAGCAAAAAGGCCAAAAGATCCACCCAATTTCGTATAAAAGGATCTTTTAGCTCCAAGGAGTCAACTATTTCTGAGAAGGGTCTGAGAAGCTTTGTAGCACTGAGGGCTCCCTGAGGTCCCATTTGAGCAAAAGATTTCAGAAGAGGAAGTGCATACCTGGCACCAGCAGTTGAAAGTACACCCAAGTCACCTCGAATGGATAGAGGAGGAAGAGCCATTGCTGCTGCGGATAATGGAAGTATTGCATCCTGCAAACATTGTTGAATAAAAAGTTCATAATATGCAACAAAAGATAATTTTTCAAACAAAATCTAGATTAGCTCAAATTTAGTCGAAAAAATCTGAAATAGTTTTGAAGAAGGATACAAACAAATTACAAATTTTAATGAAATATAATACTTACAAGAAGTTTTCTCCATTCTTGCACAGCATCAGGACCGGCATACGTTTGTAAATCCTGAGGATTATAAAAATATAATATCAAAATTATTTTTATATAACAAAGCCCAATATGACATACTCAGATAGCTGGGACGACAATTGAACTAGTATGCACTAATACAACAGCAAATTGGGGGCCATATATCACATTTGATTTAACATGGCTCGTTATTTTGATAGTCCTCATTAGTTGGTTTTTCTTTCAATCTTAAATGCTATAACCTCTGTAACTTAAAAAACTCTTATATCAATATGATCTTCATGAAAGTTTCAAGTGTAGTAATGTAGTTTGCTGTTTCCTTTTCTTAGGAAATGGGAAACATGCAGTACTGCCACAACGCAAAAAGAGTGAACAAGTCACAATAGGAAGGTCAGCAAATAATTTAAATATTAAGGGATAAAATTCGCCACAGTTTTTAATAGAACTATGAGACGAGCTGGATAATGAAATTTCACCTTGAAAAATTCTGTTGGGCCAATGCGGGACAAGAATTCACCTTCAGGTACGTATACCATCCATGAATCATATTTTGCACAAGGAAGTGATTCACCCAATGCATCAAGGACCTAACATGTATTCAACACAAGTACCAAGAGATAAGTTTTTGCTATATAAACCAGAGAAGCAGAGGCTTATTTATTACTTTTTGCAGTAAAAAAACAATAGAAATTCTAAATCTAGCTACTCAAAAAAAAAAAAAAAAAAAACATTTCCACTGTAAAATTGAAAAGATGATGCAAGCATAACATAATTTACTTGAGCTAGAGGGTTCGCTTGAGGACCCCTTGATTGAAATCCAGAGAACAGAGATGGACCAGAATCGAACTTGTACCCTTTGATCTCAAAGGAATGCGCGGCACCCCCAGGTAATTCATGGCTTTCCAATACCAAAACATCTTGATTATATCGTGCAAGAAGTGCCCCACAACATAGCCCACCAATGCCACTTCCAATTACAATAACATCAGCCTCGGGTATGCCTGCACATATGTCATTCTGCAGTCACATTAAAATGATCATGTGGAGTTAGAACTCGTTCATGGATATTTATCAAAGAAAGCTCAATGTAATCTGCAGCTTATACCAGTATATATCATTTCACATCTAGCAATCCTCTTTATCTTTGGAAATTCTACCTACCTTCTTGAAGATGTAATTCAGTCAAGTTTTAGCTCTCAGATTTTAGCTAAACGAGACTAGTTTCTTCAATCGAACTTGAAATTGTGTTTAAATGCAAATTTGAACAAAACTCGCTGGAAAGCGTTTGTGTTTATTTTATTTTTATTTTTACACGCACGGATCTAACTGAATACAGAGAGTTTTTTTTTTTTTTTTCTCATCTTACTATTATGTACAAGGGAGCATTATATATATATATATATAGTGTGTGTGTGTGTGAGAGAGAGAAAGAGATGCCTATGAAGGGGGGCTGCTTCAATGTAGGAGGAGAGGGATTTCCATTGGAATTTCGCGCCAAAACAGCGCCGCCGCGGCTTCTCCTTGGGCATTTCCATTTGGAGTAGTTTAACGTGGAGGTGGGAAATGGTTGAAGGAGTTGAGGGAAACCAACACCCAAGGCGAACGCCATCAATTGCCTTGCCTTTACTTCTGTCCTCTGTGTGTGTAGTATACTTGAAGGAGATGACGTGGTGCTCAGTCAAACACGAGATCGATTGTGGATATATATGGTGGATTTTCATTTTTCACAATTTTTATTTTTTTATTTTTATTTAGTATTGTTAAAATCTCCATTATTTCATCACAATTCAATTGTGTTTCTAATTTTTATTAATCCGAAAAATGGTAGCAGTGTTTCAAGCTTACAAATTCCAAACTGCTTACCAAAGACACAACATTATTAAGATGAATTCAAACAAATTTTCCCATTTATTGGATGTTTTTCTTTTATATTCTTCAAAACATAGGGGACTCCTATGTGATAAGAAAGATAAAAATCACATAAGAGCTACAATATCTTCACAAACTTTAAAACACAATTATTTTCTGAAATTTAAGATGCAATCAAGAAAAAGACACATCATAAGCAATCAAAAGCTCATCTACATCCTAATACCAACATGCCAAACTCCATTTCCACAACTCCAAGATAGCACACAAATATACGGTTAGACAACCCTATTATATATATATTCACCAAAGCCAGATATGGCAGACTGCTCAGCACAAACATCTATCTAGTAACTATAAGTAGCAGTAGACCAGACACCATTCCAGATTTGTATTTACAGTTCAGCAAAATGAGTCATCTTTCTAACAAGCTGTATGTTTATATATATATATATATATATATATATATATATCTCGATAGTCGATGAAAAGAATACTCCTGCCAATGAGTATAACTCCGTCTTTGGACACCGTCGAAAATGGTGCTGTTATGCATGGCACCCTATATTCACTTTATAACTTCTTGCTCCTATTCCAGACCACCATCTTCAATTTAGAATCTTTGATACTTCGTTTCACTGAGCAGTAAATACACCAATTTTGGTTGCACCCAGCCAAAACCGACGTGCTTTAACAGTCTTCCTGGTAAGCATATTCTGTTTTCACCACCCGTTCATGCAGGATTTTCTGTCAAGCAAAAGAAAATTCTGGCCACAGCCACAAGTATGCTTTTATGCTAATTGACCCAAGCAATTCACTGTACGAGTACCCAATAAGATCACCACTCAGGCATACAGAAATTTCTATTCTTAAGAGTATATTTCATTTTACAGGATTAAAAGCAAAAGGAAGCCGAAACCTATTCAACCTCATAAGTTTAACAAAGATGAACAAAATAAATACTCGCAATTTTAAAAGAACGAGCACATAAAGAGTATTTTCACTTAAAAAAATTTGCTACTCAATCATAGTTAAATCCACATAGACTACAATTAATCCTGAATCCTAATCACCAAGGCTGCTTCTTAAAAGTACATCTAAACACTCGATCAAGAATGCCGTCAGTCAATGCATAAACTACCAGACTTGCCAATGGGCCAGCTTCAGATCCAACCCACAAACCAAAATTCATGGCGCAGCAAGGACTAGACAATGACTCTTTCTATTCCAACCCTGACTACCCTTACTTCAACATCCTAGCTACACCTAGATTAGTGGGCAAGAGTTCTACTCTGAAGCCAATCCAATCTAGACACATTATGCATGCACACCTAAAATCTGATTATTTGGCTTCACATTGTATTGCTATGCACTAACAAAAACTGGAATGGAAACAGAAATTCAAAGAATGAAGCTTACCATATACAAAGAAATTATGAACCGGAACTGGACTTTTGGACCCAAACTTGTTTCTGCAAGAGGGTTAAATTACAAAATTAAGCAGCCAGAATCCAACTGCAGCCGCGAATAAAAGTTGTTTGATTGGAAATGTAGTGTTCTAACTATGAAGCACACCTCATAAGAGCCACCTCTTTTTGAGGGTTTTCCCTCAAGAACTGAAGATCCATCTGCATCTTTTATACTATAAACTGAACCACGACGACCACCGTGCCTATAAGAGCCTGTGGTTAAAAAAAAAAAAAATCAGTATGCAAAGTACGAAAAATCACACATCTTCCTCCAAGCCCATAAGTTACACTAACCATTGTCAAAGTAACGATTTCCACGACCAGTTCCAATGGGTTTGTATTCACCACCGCGTGTCATCAGCATATCATTTTTCATATCTATATGAATTCCTGAACAGTCATAAACAAATATATGAACCTGAGACTTGATAAAATAGAATCGATGGTGCCTTTCGCACGTTAACAATAGTTTGTTAGTAAGAAGATATGGGGGCTGGGAAAATAGATGTTTCAGTAAAAGTATGCAAATTATCCTATTACTATTCAATATTATTTCTTGTTTAGTGCCAAAACCTTCTGCAGAATCCACAACTTGAGAGGTTTGGGAAGTAGACGATGATAATGAATCGTTACTCCCATGTGAGCCATCTGAACGACGAAGAGGAGTCCAAACACCACGATCAGGCCTATCCTTGTTCCTTTTTGGTCTTTCCTGCTTCTCAGTATGGAGAACGTGCAGATCATTGTTGACTACCTTATCCTCAGGAGCTCCATCTGAGTCCTTCGGAAATGACTGCACACTAGGGGGTCGAGGAGGCCTTTTGTCCCTGTCCTGATTCGAAGGCTGGATTCGCAGTTCTGATTGAGACCCAGAAGTTGGTTGGCTTTGGCGATTATCCCTGTTAAGAAGAATGCTCCTTATAATCCTCCCACTAGCTTCACGCTGCTGATTCTGTTTGAAAATAGGTGATATGTGTGAACTTTTGGCAGGAGTTGCTGCATTCTGCTGCAGAGATGGACCACCAGATAGCTACAAAGAAATGAAGGAGAAATCAAACTTTTTTTCCCTTTTCATTCTCTTTAACCTGGAAGCCTATATCAGCAATGAGAAAAAACATTGTTGCACTTAAAAATGGATTTACCACATAACAGTATAATTAAATTTGATACTTCCGAACACCTGAAACATTTATTTGGTAGCACAACAGAGCCAGTATTCACAACTAATGCAATATCGAATACCCTGGAATTATGTTTTTATCAGCAGAATGACCAAATGAGCAATTTTTGCCCAAATGAAGGCTTTCAAATTTATGCTCGACATATTACAGGAAAGCAGAACAATTAAACCTAATTCTGTTAAAGCAATGCCTGCATCATTAACTATTACTTAGATGTGCCAAGCAAATGATTGACACAATATGTCAGTTTCTAAATCTACCTCAAGCAGCCAGAAGCACAAATCAGAAAGAAAAACACATAGGTAATACTTCTAACTGCTAGAGAGCATTTGGCCATCACCACTACAGCAATGCTATGTCAAAGATTATTATTGTTGCCTTGATGTTCTACAAACAGCATGCAATTCGCCAGCTGTCATCAACTTGTAAATTCGGTTGTCTTATTAATTTAGACAAAAAAGGACCTCATTCTCAGTTTTACATGATCACCGTTATAGAAAGCTTCATATCTAAAAGAAGTTGGAAATGAAAAGAGCCACAGAGCATTTTCCTGTGAGTTAATTGACACCGAAATTTGTTCATCAACTGGCTAGAGCTGTCATAGATTAAGTGTACATCAAACTCTGACAAAGAGAACTTTAGAACAGTACATACATAAAACAATAATAAGAATGCCAAAACAAGAAAATTTCCTTTGAATATAATAACAATTCTATAAAAGAACTTACAACAGAGATTTCCTTTTCTTTTCCTTTCAGAAGCAGGATTTTCTTCTTCCCCATTTCAGTGTATCCTGAGCCTCCTAAAAACAAGTCCAGTAGCATCACTCAAACTGACTGCTTGAGGTATGGTAATAACATCCCAAAAGGAAAAGATGAGAAAATGAATAACATTACAACTAGGGAACTAATCCTTCTCATAGTCAGGCAGACTCCAGAAACTTAAATCTATAGCTTAGATGACATTATAGGTTTCATCTAATTTAGCATTTAACCCAAAAACCAGAGGCATGATCTTGAAACAGCAAGAAAAGCTAAAATTCGACTCATAATATGTAAAAATGTAGAAAATAGAATCTGGATGACTTGAGTTTAGGCTTTAAGAAATAAAATGGATGCATAAAACAAAAATCATCACGTATCAACGTCAAGATTCAAAAGAACTAAAGGGAGGTGGAATCCTCCTTTCCAAGTTCACTGGTTCTAGTAGCTTATTGCATAAATTTCCTTCTATTCCTAATTATTTACCTTCCAGAATCCCCCAAAGTAAAGTAATAAGGAACAATGTCACATTAGAAAGCACAAAACCATTAAATATATCCAGTTAAAGGAATATATTTTTATATGCAGTGGGACAAAAGAGGAAGTAAGGACAATGCAAGGGTGGGTACAAGATCCCTGAGTCTTCCAGTGTAAATTCATATTCAAATACAGAGTGACAAAACTAAAAATAGTACTGTTTAAAAAAATTTATTACTTAAGATCCGCAGTGAGAAATGAATATAGAACTGTTTAAGAAAAATAAGTAAATTATTCATATTGCATGTACCTAGAAAAATATCACAATCTAAGACAAATATAATCCAATCATTGCTGTTACATAATTCAAATATCCAACAGTAAAACATACCACTTCCCCCTTCCGCTGAATCAGATCTAGATAGAGCACTTAAGTTGACAGAATTGTCCTCAAGGTTTTGATCATCTTGTTTTTGACAAAGTAAATAAGTTGATTTGTCTTTGCTGATAACACCCTTGGAGTTTTCCCTCAACACATACTGTTCAAATTACAGATGAGTGACATATTAACATCTTACAACCCATCAAAGCATAAAAAACTGGTTTCATATTCTAATGCTACATCACGGTCATATAAACTCGTATTAAAGATAGAAATGGAAAAGGAGAGCATGTAAAAGCACTCCACAGGTAAATTTATAGAGCATAAATCAAGAAAAATAAACAAAAAGCAACCTGAGCTATACTACATAACCCATCCGTCGACATTTCAAAGCAACAATTAAGAATGTGGGAAATATATATATTTATATATACCCTCAAATAGCAATTTGAATCATTTATGATAGACATCAAATCAGGTAAAAGAACTTCAAATTTTAGATTAATCAATAATAAACAGTCCAATTTCACGAATGCCCAACAAAGGGCATATAAGAGGTCTTAAACTCAAACTTCATCCCTATATCCACAAAATCATGTGAAAATGGAAAGATAATGGGCTGCTATTCAGCAATCAGAGAAATAAAGAGGCCAATAAGAGAAGGGGAAATGAAAAGGCCAAGGCACATCATGCCATCTTTTGCATCACTGATAGCACCACGTCCGTGAACGGGAGAATCATTAAGAAAATTCATTTCATTCGACTTACTTATATTATCCCTACATCTTGGCATCTGTATCCTGTATTATCACCACATATTATCAACATTTCAAACATCTATGAAATGTCGTTTCCTTTCTCTGAAATGAAATGAGGGACATACAATGCTCATGCACAGCTACATTCCAAACCACCAAAAAGAAAGTTTAGGTTTATGAGAAACCATTTCTCATACTATTAAAAACATTAGAAGTCTGCAGCAATCAAAAGAAATAAAAACTCATATACCATGGTAGTAGAAGTCCTTTTCCCTGAGCCTCTTTTCGAAGAGCCCAAGACTGGATTCCTGGATGACATTCCACCAGCTCTTCTTGTTGACTTCCCGTTCATCCCGATTCTCTATCCAAGGTTGAAAGAAATTAGAGGCATGCATTAAAATTACTCCATTGTTCAATTCAAGGGTGAGGCAACAGGAAACGAAGTAGATTGTTACAAAATTACCCATAAAAAACTGAAGAGTAACCGAATATAGACAATTTGTTTTTATCAATAGCTCAAAACCTCTTATAGATATAGCAATCTGACTGTATGTATACTCGCCAAACAGGTCAAAAACAGGGGTAGAAAGAATTCTCGCCTGTCGACACTACCTAGGCCTAAAAAGTAAACTGGATCAGCAACTATGAATTAAATTCACTATATATCCAAATATAATTCCTTATCATACATTTACAAGTGCTGTAACTCATTAGTAAACTAAGAGTCTAAGAGAAAGCTATACTTAACCAAAGTCAGGCTCCGATATATTATTTGGCCATCTTTAAGATGCTACATTCTCCAGTGAAAGCTTTTAAGAAAATAGAATATATAATTTTGATACAAAAACAAGTCCAAAAGCTTTCCCACATGTTTGTGCCTTTCTTCTTTCTTTAATATCCAACAGTTTCAACTCAACCACCAAAACCCTTCGATAAAGATGTCATAGAACATTAACATATCATAAGATTTCAAAACACAACCATAACCTCCTGTTGCGGCAAATCAGTCATTGTTCATCCTCCAAAAAAGAGAGAGGGAAACAGAAAGAATAAAAGAACAGAAAATAGCATAATGAAAAGAACAGGCATCACTGACACGTGGAGTCGCTTTGTCTCATCCCTTGGTCAACCACGAACAAAAATAATTGGTCTAGTAGACAACCATGATTGTAGAAAACATAATAGAATTGGCCCAGGAACCAATCTGACAATATGGAAAACTCAGAACTCTACCCCCAGTTATATTTCCAGAGTAGAGTAGAACATTTATTTCTCGAGAAGCAATAAAGCTGCTCTAAATAAATTCAAAGAAAAAGAAGGCCAGTTTTCCTACCCGAGCTCCACCCTTTGCAGCTCTTTTCTGACGAACATAGTCCATTAAAGGAGTAACTATAGGAGCATCCTTTGAAGCACCTAAAAAAATGGGAATTTACTTCAACTAAAAAAGCTGAGAATGTTACTACCACCATGTCTTCGTTTTATAATTCTTTAATTCAAATGCCAGTTTAATATGCATGGCTAAAAAATGTTCAAGACTAACCTGCTCGTTCTGCTTCCTTCCTCTCCAATTGTATCTCTGCACTAGGAAGGTTCTCAACGGGTTTCGCGAGAAAATGAAGGAACTCCAAATATTCAGGATCTACACATTTGTAAACAAATTAAGTGGAACTGCTATCAGATGATGACATCTACACCGCCTAAAAGTGCCAAATATAAGGATTACCTTTCAATATAGTCCCTTCACGGCCATCCTTCTTAGACCACTGCTTTGGAACACGCTGTGAAGGAGCATACTCGACAATTGTTTTAAACTGAGTCCCTGGAAAGTATAAAAGACGGGGATCACATTGATCAGGTAGGAGTTTGTAAAATACTATGAATGACAAAGCTTCTAGAACATCTCAACATCTACTTCTCTCATGACCAAATATAGTAAAAAAACTGAAGCTAGTAAAAATTTCTTATAATAGTCTCTCTCGTGATACGAAGCAGTCTAATGATCATCAATGAATCTTACCTTTTTCATTGACAAAAACATGGCCATTAAAAAAATCAGCAAACTCAATCACATCCTCTGGTTGAATAAAGTCGATATAAGCTCTGGAGTATATTAGATGCTTCAGGCTGCAAAGGCAAATATCAAAGTTCAGAGATGGTAGAATTAAAACAGATAGTAATTAGATGCTAAATTTAAATAACATTTATTTTTTCATCAAGTGGTATTCATGGTAAAAGATGATTCGGGGTAAAAGATTGATTCGGAAGTCAAACTTTTTCTTTCAAATAAAGGGTAGGTGAAAAATGAGCTTTCACATGGACAAGCTTTTTTTTTTCACATGGATAAACTTTTTACTAGTAGGCAGGCCAAAAAATTTGTTTACTTCGAAAGTGGGAAAGGTTAAAACCAATATTATTGACAACTGGTGCTAAACATTCCACAAATAGGAAAGATCCCAGGTCTAATATTGCATTGCAGAAAAAGATGGTCATAGTGATTTGATTTGAACGCCTTTATTACCTACCTAGTACCCGTTAGGCATATCTAGAAACTTCAAGCTTATAACACAAGACCCCAAAGAAAAGTCTTGAAGATGTATAGCTTCTGTCACACAAACCGCCTGGGTAATTCAATTAATTCAAACACATAAACTAGGAACCAACTGCCGATGGGAAGTGTCCAGAAATGAGTGAAAAGAAAATGTAGACATGATGGCAGCAAACACTAAATAAAAGGAGACCAGCACACTTGAGGTTACTTCCCGTCTTCTCCACACTGAACTTTTGCCCAACATCTCGCATATTCAATTTTTCCCATTAAAGTTATAGTCATAAATCCCAGATCTCAAAGACAAAACAAACAACTCTCCCTTTATCTACAATATCACGGACGGTTCATCTTCCCATTTCCAGAGGTCCGATAGAATCCAAATGGCATAATGAATATTAGCAACCAGATGCAAGGAAAACAACATAAGCTTTTCTAAAAAGCTCCTTACCAAGCAGCAATGAGCAGTATATTACTAGAGTTAAAAGTTCATTCAAACTTCCCAATTTAATAAGTGAATACGTTTTGCAGAGGTTGGTGGACCCATAGGTTGCTACATAGACTCAAAACGGCATAAAAATTGAACAACAAACAAACACAATTTTTTTCCGGAAACATTCTTCAAACCAGGGAATACTTCAGCAATAACTATAATCGCAAGCATCAGATTTTCCTTTCATAAATCTCCTCATACATATTTGTCCAATCCATGGATAATCACATAATTGCAGAAGTATTTGAATGTCACTTGTCAAAACAGTCTAATTCAAGTATTAAGCCTACAGCAAACCATTTTCGTACCACCACGACATAAAAAACTAACTGATGATTTACTCTGTCAGCTTAGAAAGCTAAGCCTAAGAGAAAAAAACCATAAACTCCATAAGAAATAAATTGACAACTAAAGACCAAAAACAACATAACTTCAATCCCGACAGCCAAAACTAACTATTAGAAAATTAAGCTACTAGACTAAAATAGCAACAATCTCCTAAAAGAAAACAAATATATTTACTTATCTTTCTAAAGCCCCTACATTTTTGGAACAAATGTGGATCACTCCGAAAATCTTCATATAGCATCTGTACAACTGTTTCATTTCATCATACATATGCGTAACTTGCATGTCAGTTTACCAGCAATATTCCAGAGGCAAAAATAAATATCCCAAAACAAAAAACAAAAAAAAGTCCTTACTTTAGCCCCTAAACCCTCACCTCTATCAAAGCTCCAATATATCTCTCAATCAATTAGAGCTGATAAGACCAACTAAACCTAAGAAAAACACTAACACGTGTAAAACTTAAACTAAAAAAAAGAAATAAAATAAAAATTATAAAGACACACAAGATAAAAAAATAAAAAATAGTAACGGCAACTAACGAATTTGGCATAAGGATAGGGTGAGGAAGTCTGAAAACGTAACCTTGATTTTCCAGGGCGAAAGTTAAGCCAGCGGTAGCGACCGGCGAAGCGAGAATCAACATGTTCAACAAGGTTTGACTGAGAAATTGTCGGCGGCAGGTGCCGCAGCACAACCTTCGTGCGATCTAGAGGACCCTTCATCCGCGACAAAAACCCTAACACTAATTACAGTTGTTAACAATATAAAATTATTCTTCAATTAACTCGAATTCCTGTCAAATAACCACTTGAATGCCCTGAAATTACATCTTGGACACTCGGTTTTCCTGTATTGATCGGTTGTTCGTTTTTCCCCTTTGCCCTGTTTTTAAAATTCGGATTTCGGAGTAGCCATGCAGAGAAAGATGGAGAGAGGAAATTTAGAGAGAGAAAGTCGAAGAGATTGTGAAAGGAATGACGAAAGAGGATTTTGGGCGTGTATGTGTTAATTGTTTTCACTTTTTCTTTTACTTTCATGTACGTACCATGTGTATGTGCACGCGAATAAATAAATAAATAAGCCCATGTACAGATTTTTTATCTCAAAAATAATTTATTAGAATGTGTAATAATTCTCATCTTCCCAAAAAATAGAGAGATTAATTTTCAGGGTTTTTCCATAAGGTAAAAGAAGAAGATGCCAGTTTGTTCGAATTTAAAGAAACAATTCCTTTTCCTTTTATAAATAGGGAAAATTGCTTTTTTGGTACCATAGGATATGTTGAATTGCACTGATGGTATCATTGGATATAAAAATGCAAATTTGATACCATATGATAGGTTTTCATTGCAATTTTGGTACCAAACTCAAATTTTTCTACAAAGTTAATGGCGATTTACCACCTACTAAATGCATAATGTTCAATTAAATCCCTCGTGGTTTAAAAAAGAGCATTTTACCCCTTGAAATTTTGTAAAAATCTCACATCGCTTCCCTGATATTTTTATAGGTTGCACTTAATCCACTTTTATTATGATAATGTGATTTTTTACCCATTGTGTTATGATATATGTGGCAATTTATTCCCCTATGTTAAATAAAATAGTTTGCATGCATACTCTCAATTTCGGCAAGTGAGTTACAATCTCCGGCTGAAGGGGGTAAATTGCTTCATTAAAATTTTATAGGGGGTAAATTGATTTTTTTCAAATTATAGAGGGATAATTGAACATTATGCATTTCATAGGGGGTAAATTGCCGTTAACTTTATAGAAAAATTGGGTTTGGTACCAAAATTGCAATGAAAATATATCTTATAGTATCAAATTTGCATTTTCGTATCCAATGGTACCAAAAATGCAAGCCAGCCTATCCTATAGTACCAAAAAAGCAATTTTCCCTTTATAAATATAATTTTCTCTTCTTTTTTTTCTCAATTTTGAGAAATAATTTCCTCTTAAAGGGTTTTTTTTCACTTTGCACTCCCAAAACATGAAAAATAGGCAATTTGCTTTACACTCTCATTTTAATATCCTCATAAAACCTAGGGATAAAATATGTAATTCATTTTTGAATCTTTGACGCTTTGCACCCTTGAAATACAAGAAATGGACTTTTTGCACCGCCAAAATAAATTAGCACTTAACACCCTCGAATTTAGAACAATTCATCAACTTGCACCCCAAAAAAGGAGAAATGGACACTTTGAACCCCTAAACATAAAATTAGCACTTAGCACCTCAAATTAAGAAAAAATTTAACAACTAGCACCTCTCATTTTTTTCAACAAAGTTGACCACCGGGGTCAAAAAAACCTACGGGCAAAATAGGTAATTCATTTTCTTTTTTTTCTTAAAATTTGCAAAATACGATTATGAATACTAGAATATTCATCTACAAATCTATTTTAACATTTTTCTTTAATTATCAATTTCCAAATGTCCTCAGAATATTCAAAAGAATTTGAAAAGTTTCTCGAAAGGCAATACCTAAAATAGACAGAACCATATCACAAAAATAAATTTTAAGATGGATAGAGAAATGAGTATTCTAGTATTCATAATCTTAAAATTTGCAAAATATGATTATGAGTACTAGAATATTCATCTGCAAAATCTATTTTAACATTTTTCTTTTAATTTTCAATTTTCAAATGTCATCAGAATATCCAAAAGAATTTGAAAAGTTTCTCGAAAGGCAATATATAAAATTGACAGAATATTATCACAAAAACATATTTTAAGATGGAGAGAGGAATGAATATTCTAGTATTCATAATCGTATTTCAAATTTAAGGGAATGAATTACCTATTTTGCCTTTAGATTTTTTGACCCCGATGTTCAACTTTGCCAAAAAAAATGAGGGGTGCTAGTTATTGAGTTTTTCTTAATTTGAGGTGCTAAGTGCTAAATTTGTGTTTAGGGGGTTTAAAGTGTCCATATTCATGTTTTGGGGGTGCAAATTGATGAGTTGTTCTTAATTTGAGGGTGTTAAGTGCTAATTCTATTTAAGGTTCGAAATGCCAATTTCTCATGTTTTTAGGTGCAAAGTGCCGAAGATTAAAAAATGAATGACCTATTTTGTCCCTTTATTTTTTGAGGAAATTAAAAGAGGGTGCAAAGTGCCTAATTCTCATATTTTAGGGGTGCAAAGTGCAAAAAACCCTCTTAAATTTGATTTCTTTTTCTTTTTTGGTTTCACAGAGGCGCGTCCTGAACTCGCTACTTTGTAGTGATTCGTCTATTCCACCAGATCAATCACTTGTTAGTTTTAAATCATGCTCGGACTGAAGAGTGCAAAGGGTATAGGTCATCCCCAATGTGGTGTCTCAAGTAGGATTTGAACTTGAGTCCCGTCTCTGGAGGTCACAAGTCACTATCACTTGGCCCAATCAACTTGAGTATTTTTTACCCTATTTCTCTTTGTTCATAATTTCTTAAGAAAGGCCTACAAATTTTTAAAACCTAAAAATAGTATTCACTTCACCTCTCGGAAAACAAATAAACAAACATTTTTTTTTTTTAAGATGCACGAAAATATTTTGAAATGTTCTCCGAAAATCTAAAAAAAGTTTGCACTTAGAATACTCAAGCGAACATGCCCAAAATAGTTTTTAAAATTAACATAAAGTGTAACAGATTTTATTTTGATTTTTTAATTACTTTGGGGTCTGGGTACCTCGACCCAGACCCGTCTCAAAATAAGCCTATCCGTGTTGTTTTTGTCATATAGATTTTTATGTAGACGAGCCCAACTGAAGGCTTAGGTCCATGATGAATACATACATTTTTTTGAAAGTATTTCACTAGTTGTATTAGTGAAGTTTAGTGTTTAAACTTCAAAATAAATAAATTGTATGATTTTGTGCATAGCCACAATTTAGTTAAGAATAAATTTAAGAAATTCGCTCGGTATATAAACTTGCTCATTTCTCTGGTGGAAATGTTATTAGGGTGAAAATAATTGGGTCTGTTTGTTTGGTGTTTGAGAAAGTAGTTTGAGAGAGTAGTGGAAGTTTGTGAAATAATCTCGATTTGCATAATATTGTTTGTTTGGGTTTTGAGAAAGTGGTTTGAGAAATAAAGTGGGCTAGCGATAATGCCAGAGCAACAATTGTTGCTGCCAGAGCAATATTTATATATTTCCAAAACTACCCTTCTCATTAAATACATTTCAATATTGATTTTAGTGCACAAATTTAATTTCTGCAATTAAAACATCCAATTATCATTTTCAGCTTTTGTCTTTATTCCATGCTAATTAATGTCACCTCCATTACACTTTTTTTATAAATTGTTTTATGATAAATCACCACCATCACACCTTTTTTTTTTTTTTTGATAAATCACCACCATCACACTTCAGCAAACCCACATCTTCCTCCATATGCACAATATGCAAGTTCTTCTTTCTTTAACTTTTTGTTGGTTTCAGAGTTTGGTTAGTAAATGGATAATAAGTTTTACACTTAATTTCATTTGAAGATGTTTACTGAAGAATTTGTAATTAAGGTTCATAATCACACCATTGATGCTCCTCGTATCAACTACTAAATTTCCAGTCCATTATTGAAAAAAAAATGAAAGATTAAAAGAAAAGGTAAAAAGGGCTGCGTTTGGGAAAATAATATAAAATGATGTTGAATTATAATTTCATGCTAGTTGTAATGAACTAAAAAATTTCGGAGAAATAAGGGAAACTAGAAAATGAGTTATAATTTCATGATTCATAACTTTTGGATTAAAAAAATCAGTCTCAATTATGTATTAAGATAGAGAGATCTAATTTTAAGATCCATTTTATTTTCATTTGACTAAATATCTTTTCACTTCTCCTTTTCCTTTTCATGAGTTACAAAGATGATTAGATATATAAAATTGGTGAAGAAGAGAAAAAGTATTAGGAGTGATCAATTAATTTGGTGAAGAGTTCTCTAAACAAAAAAAAAATTAATTTGGTGAAGAGAAAGGAAAAAGCTGATTGATAATATTGGACATTAATGAAGAGAGAATGGATGATATAATAATTAAGGTGAGAGAAGGATAATTAAGGCAAGGGCAAATTAGGTAGTTGATAAATATTGCTCTGGCAGCAACAATTGTTGCTCTCGCAATATCGCTAGCCAATAAAGTGAGTATAGGTTTTTTGGGAGAGTTAGGTTGTAGGTGTAAGATGTATAAGACTTTATGTCAAATCATGTTTGTTGTGAGATAAATTGTGTAAGAGATAGGTTACTTTATGCCAAGTCATAGTAGAGTTTATATAGGTTTTGTTTAGAAATAAGAAAATTGTTGTTTGTTTGGGTTTTGAGAGAGTAGTTTGAGAAAATTGAAAGATGAAAAATTTATTTCAGAAAATAAAAAACATGTTTGTTTGGCATTTCCCAAACACGAAATTTTTTTGGGAAACGCCAAACAAACAAGCCCAATAATATAAAAGAAAGTTGTCGCATACTCTAAAACTATGTATGGTTCTTGAATTTTTATGAATAAAATGATGATGTACAATACATGAACTTAAATGTAGTGGCTTGCGATCTCATTAGCGAAATTCGAGTTCGAATACTATTGAGACACCATACTGGGGAGGACTTATACCCAATGTACTATTTGATCTGAGCTGTAAATGCACACTATAGTAGATAAAAGAAAAAGGTAAAAAAATTATTTTCCATGCATTTCAGTTTTACATACTAGAATTCAAGAACCAAGCCAAAATCTCTTGAGATTCAAACTATTGAATTGAATCATATCATAAAAGAAACAACAATATGGTTTCTTTTGGAACAATTTATAAATCAGTGGTATTGTAACTATAAATTCAAATAACACATCAATTATAATTAAATCTTAGGCCATCTCCATCGCTTCAATGAGAGCGGGAGGGGGTGAAATTGGGTGATCTCCAGCGAGGAGGGGGGAAGGGGTGGGGCGATGAGTGGCTGGACCGAGCCACCCACCGCGGTCTATGCACAAGTGTTCGACAATTGTCGGGCCCATGCATTTTTTTTTATTTAGTTAATTTATTTTATAATAAAAATTATTATTAATTTTATGTTAATTTTTTTAACATTAATATAATTTTATTACTTTTATATAACTTGGAACAAAAAAAATTATGTTATTAATTTCATATACAAATAAACTCTCTTACATAACTTGAGATGTGAAATTTCCCCAATTTTTTTAAAAAAAATTCAAGAAAAACCAAATCAAATAATGCCCTAGAAGTCCAACGCTCATATATTTTTTTTTCCTGAATTCAAAATTTAGAGACAGTAAGACTATCTTCAACTTAAATTCAAGTCTTTTATTTTAAATTTTAAGGGGTGAACTGTGTTATACATTTTCATTTTTTACTTTGCAATCCAACAACTTATTTATATTTTAAGATTATACTTTAAATAATCACACAACACCATTCGACTTCAACTTTAATACACTACATTTATTTTTAAAATTTCATTTTGATTTTCTTATAATTTGGGATATAGAGAGTCCATGATCTAACCTGGTAACAAAAATTTCGGGAGTATTTTTTAGATTTATTTTGTAGTAATATTAAAAATTGTGCACACACTCTCACTCACACACAACAAAGCAAAAGAATAATCCACCCACCGAAGATGCAAAGAGGAGAGGTATACTATTTATTATTACTATTAGGGGTTTTTCTCCTTGCAGTCATTTTCCTCTTTCCACCTTCCTCCTCCACCACACCACCGAAAAAAGAAAAAAAAAAAAAAAAAAAAAAAGTTCCTTCCCATCAGGGGGGAACTATAGGTGGAATCTTTCCCCTTATTCCCCCACCATCTACCTCAGTAAGCCAAACTTTCTCACTCTCTTTTCTATGTGTATGTGTGTGTATTCATTTTCCATTTTTCTGTATCTTATGGGTCATTTTACCACATACTATGTATTGTTGGACTAATTCGAATTCTTGAATTACAGAGCATACGTCATATACTGTGTATGAATGGAGAGCAGAATCCCAAATGGGAGTTACTTTCAGTATGCTCCTCATACTCTACTCCCTGGTTCTCTTCAGAGGTCTGCTTCGCTCCCAGATCGTGAAAGGTCAACTTCCGCACATTTCGTTTTTATTATTTACCACTGGCCTCTGTATATTAGGTGGCCAGTGTTTTTGATTTCGTTGGAGTTAGTTATCTGTTGGATTCAAATCTGAGTATTTTGATGATAATAACCTCGTATCTTTGTGATCTTCACCCAAGTTCTCTTGGCAACCCCGTGTTTAACCGCTACTGATTTAGTGATATGGACAGCATAATATTTGTATTTACTGAGATTTAACTAGTATTACTATGCTTATTCTTGGTGTAACTGTCATGTCAGTATGTTGGTTTAGCATGAGAGAATACATTTTATTTGCAATTATAGTTTTTTCTGTTCAGGTGATTTTTACTTAAGCCTGTATTAAAATGCAGCGTCAAATGTTCAATCCTAAGCTTCAGGCTCCTGTCTATGTTCTTCTGCTGCAGTGTTAGATTAGTAAAATTCATGTTCGAGAACTTTAAAATATGAGCTGCCCGATTGAGGACCGAGAAATTTAAACCATATTAACCTTTCACGACGGATGAATTTATTTGTTATTCCACTTGGAAGTGTAAAGTTCCCATGAGTAAGATATGCTTAAGGAGGCGAAGTGTGCCAACATTTAATTGTTATTCCACTTGTACGCTTTCAATGAATGTATCTTATTGCATTTTATGATTTGGTTGGTGTGGTGTGGGCAGATATTTGGCAGATCTACTGGCAGAGAGGCAAAAACTCGGACCATTTATGCAGATTTTGCCATTTTGCAGCAGACTTATAAATCAAGGTTGTTAACATTAACACCTCTCATTGGTATTCGTAATCACTTTTGGTTTATAAAACTGCTACCACCAGTTAATTGGTTAACTCATTTCATACGACAATGTTTTTACAACTGTGTATATCAAATTGATTACTTAAACATTTAAAACATGTTACTTACACACTAATGAATCTTGATACACCTTAAAAATGTGGGTACGACAAATGACCTGTACTTTTCAGTGCATGGGTCGACCACTTTTATCATTGTGTTCTTTAGGTAACAAATGTAAATTGAGGCTCTGGTGTTATATTTTCTAAGTGATGATTTATGTGTTCAAAGTTGAGTTGTTATAGGACTAGTATGCTACTTCCAGATTATAGCTCGGTTAAATTTTTGTTTCGATGTGTTTTAGCTGGTTGTAAGTTATTTTATGTTATGCTTCTTAGTTACAGACTGCTTAACTTTTTTTTTTCTTTCTAATTTTGCAGAAATCATGAGAGTATCTGGATTTATAGCCAACCATGTTGCAGAACTTGAAAGAATAAGAGATGAATTTTCCTATAGGTCATTGGGTCAACACCCTAAAAGTGGACATACGAGTGCCGTGGCATGGAATGCTATGCAAGCTGAGGTGTGATGCTTTTCTAATTTTGAGGAAATTAATCTAACAATTCAATTACTTAGAAGACATAGCTTTGTACAATATAGTTTAGTTATTTGATGGTAAGTTGAGTCAGTTGGGCTGTATTTATTTTTCGATGTTTTCAACAACACAATAAAAACTATGAGCACAAGTTGCATGTGCTATTGAATTTGAGTGCTTTGACATCCTGATTCTAATAACATTTTTTTTTTGGTTTCCCAAGGGTTTAATCCCTTCCGAGGCGGGTCGGGCACATTAAGTGGGTACCTCTCCCAACAGGGATTCGAACCTGAGTCCGCTACTTTGTAGTGACTAGTCCCTTCCACTAGACCAATCACCTGTTAGTCTGATTCTAATAACATGAAGGGCCCTGTAACTATTAAATTTCATTTGAAGGACTCTTGCGGATGAACTTACTTGAAGAATGTGTTACTTATTGTTTGTTCTACATATTTGAAGTTTTTTAGTTTAAGATTTATATTTGAAAAAAATCTTTTTAGATGTTTTTGTTCATGAATACTTATGTTCTCTTTCTTAGGTTTGTCATAAATTGCTTCATGGTTCATAATAAAAATCCATAACCATTACTATTTTTTCCCTTAGTCAGTTGGTTTATTTCTTGAATTATCATCTTCAAATACCATGCATTTTTCTTGTTAGCGTTTAGTTTGGAAACATGTTGATCTCTCTCTCGCCATGCATACACACTCACCCTTTCTCTGGTGTTAAACTCATCGCATGCTCCTATATGCAAGTGTTGGTAGTATATTGATAGAACGTATTCCACATTTGCAGTAAATTATAATGACAGAGATAGTGCAATTCTGGAAATCAACATATTATTTCAATCCAAAAAACTTACTACATCTTTTAAAACACAAACTAAATATTTACTCAAATGATTTTTAACTTTGTCAGGATGATAAGCTCCTCCAGAAAATGGCTCCTTTCCAACCCTCGCCTCTAAACTGGCAAGCAGCCTCTGGAATGACTACCAACCCAATTGTGAAGAGAGTTATCCGACTAGATGTTCCCGTGGAAAAGTACCCAGATGTAAGTGAAGTATCTCTAGTGAATCCTTTTGTATTCATCGTTAAATAAATAAATAATAAATGATTACTTACTGAGTCAAATTCTATACAGTATAACTTTGTTGGCCGAATTCTTGGGCCACGTGGTAACTCTTTGAAGAGGGTCGAAGCAATGACAGAATGTAGAATATACATAAGGGGTCAGGGCTCTGTGAAGGATTCACTTAAGGTAAGAAATATTCTTAGCATGCGTGAAGCTTGTAAGATTTTTTTATGATAACTTGTTTGATTTTAGGAAGAGAAATTAAAAGAAAAACCAGGATACGAGCACTTAAACGAGCCACTACATCTCTTAGTGGAGGCAGAGTTTCCCGAGGATTTAATGGATGCGCGTTTGGATCACGCAATAGCAGTACTTGAAAACCTTCTAAAACCTGTGGATGAATCTATGGATCATTACAAAAAGCAGCAGTTAAGGGAGTTGGCTCTGCTAAATGGTACTTTTAGGGAAGAAAGTCCAAGCATGAGCAGCCCGAGCATGTCCCCATTTAATAGCACGGCCATGAAACGAGCTAAAACAGGACGATAAAATCCAGATGAAATACAAGGTGGCGTGAATTCAGCTCTTGGAATGCTGGAGCTCGGTTGAGTAAGAGAGACCAGCTGGAGGAACGATATGCTTCTTGTGTGAGAGAATCAACAAAGGATTCTCATACTGTCAATGTATTATTATCTAATGAAATATGCTCCTTTTTTTTTTTTTTTTTTTCCATAGTTTGATTATTTATTATGCTACTTGCAAGTTGCAATAAATAACGTTTTCATAGTATTTAACTAGTAGTTTCCACTTTGAAGGATGTTCCTTAAAGTTCTTTGAACTTTTAAGAGTTTCTGTATTGAATAAATGTAACTGGATTCAGATAATTATGAGCTAATTTGAATGTATTTTGGCTTGATTTGATGTTTCAGATTTTGGTTAAGAGTTTTCATTACAATATGATATGATGTATAATAATTAAATAAAGAGCTAATGAAGTCTGAAAATGTGAAATATGTTCTAAATATTGGGTACGGAATAGAATGTAGGTAAGTAGGATATGGGATAACCTTCGTTCTAATTTAGCCAAGTGATTGTATGGTGTAAAAGCAGGTAAAGTATGTTGATAAGTTTGTCATGTGTTTGGATATGGGTAGATTAAAGCAAACTCAAATTGTGTTTCAAACTATTTGGATGAAGAAGACATTGGGCAAGATTAATTCAAACTGGCCTTTGTTAACATTGTGGAATTTGCTAATCTATTTTCTTTTAACCATCTCATCTAGTTATGGATTCTACTATAAGTTTTTGCTTGAAGCATTGTTGTAATGCATAGGTAATTAACTAATCTTTTATCAAGTTGAAGCATCGTCCCCATTCCTACTTTCTCGTGGCCGTAAGATAATAGAGACGAAACCAAATAAAAAGACAGGAACTTCGTACAAAATAATTTGTATAATTCTGTTGTTACTATCTCAAAAACACTTGAAAAGCTGCATATTTCTACTGCACAAATGTAAAACTTCACTCTCACTAAGTATTGACATAAATACATACGCACAATTTGCAAATTGTGAACTTTTGACATTTGATATAGACCAGCAAATCAGCAATGACCATATCTACAATCAATCTCCAAAAAGTATACTTCAAAATTTTGGTACAATGATTCTAATACATGTGCTACAAACTATAGCTGGAGTTGTCGTCACCATGCATTTTTTCTAACATTTATTTGACATTCCAAGCATGAAGGCCACTCAAATCTTCACAATATACCTGCAATCAGAAAATGGCATATTTACACCTCTTTTTAGAAAAAAAAACAAAGGAAGATTTTTGTTCAAATGCAAGAAAAATCAACTATGCAAGAAAAATCAACTTGAAAACAATTCATGTGGGAGAAAACAGAGAAATACTCGTTCGTCACCTCAACAAAGAGTGGAATACAAACACAAAAAACGTGTTCAATCCCGTAGACCAAGTTCGAGCTCGAGCTCATCATCCTCTTCAAACAACTTCAGTAAACGAGCGTACTGCTCTTCACGCTTCTTCTTTAGCCAAATTCTGTAAAGGAAAAATGATAATCCAGCAACTCCCACAAGCAACAAACATATAATTGCTATTGTGGGTCCCTTGCTGCCACCTGAAGGGGGGTGATCTTCTGTTTTTGTTCCATTTTTAGGTGTGGATGAATCATCAGAATAGGCTGCACGAAAAGTATTTTATCTAAGGAGAGGTCAATTGCACAAAGAGGCTCATCCTCTTTTGTTCTTAGTAGGAAAATAGCACAGCAATGTTTGCTAAGGCAAAATTTAGAAGCATTAATCAGAAAAAGAAAAAGAAAAAAGACCCTCCAGTTGAAGCAAGTTAGAAAAAACTCAACATTCAACAACATGCGTCGAGAACAAATGTTTGTTGTCACAGCCAGAGTTTCAAGAAATCCACCTTTTGAGAAGTTCTAGATGCATTATTATTACATACCCTAAGTTGAACACGGAGAAGATAAACTGCGAGACTTTTAATTTCCAACAAAAGCTAAATCTGTAGAGATAAGGGACATATATTCTAACATGCCCCTCACGTGTAGGCAATGTTCTTTTTACTAAAGCCTAACATGTGAAACTCTTTTTCATAAATGGGTGGTGAGATTCAAACAAAACACTCTTCTTGGCCTGGCTATGATAAACTGTTATTTGGAAGAGATATTTAATATTTTTATTTATTTTAACCATTTATATTTCCTCCAGTTACTAACTAAAAGACCGAGGAGAATATTACTATAGAAAGTGAGGACCTTATTACACTATTTAAGAAACCTAGTAATCCAAAGGTGGCAATCATCACATCTTCAGCAAAGCTACCATCTAATCATCATAACCAGAAAACTGGCATATATAGTCAACTTGCGACCTAATCTTGGACACAAAAATAAAAATTGTTAGTCTTGATTTGATCGTCAATTTCAATTAGACACACCAAATACAAGATACCTCATGCCAATTTCATTCCATCATACCATTTATCCTTTAACTATGTTAATCCTATACCTAAGAAAACCATCCCTATACAACATTAATCACCTTTGAGGAGGTGCCACAAAAAAATTGTGGATCAATCTCCAAAGGGTTAAACTCATCCCTGAAAACAAATCATTGCATAGTATTATGGCCAAGAGGCAACCACTGGTTCCTAACTTAAAATCCTTATGGTTAAACAGCTTTTCATATTCCAACTTCCTTTGCCTTTGTTATCCACAAACTCAATGAAGCATATATATATAATTCACCCAATGCAAAAAAATTGAAGCATATGGTAAATGTTTCTTGATTTTAGTCAGAACATGCAATTTTTAGTAATTGATCCTTACTTGTAGAACATGTGATACTTCAATTGAAACACGATCACATTCAATACGTATTTCCCCAAACCCTCAATTCAGGAAAATAAAAAAAGATATAAGTATGCATATACAAATTCCATTTTTGAGACATACATAAAAAAAGGAATGATCAGACATGGATATAAAAAAATTTAAGACTCAAATAAAGATCTGAGGAAGAACCTGAAATGAAATGTAGAGAAATTGAAGAAAAGAAAGCCAATAAACGCAACCATCTCTTACTCCAGATCTCTCTCATTTCAGATTTCTCTCCTCTCTCTGAAATTCTCTCTAAAACCTTCTTATTTTTATGATCGACCTGTTTTTGGATTTAACTGTGGAAAATCAGATGGATCAAATATCTTCTTTTTAATGGCTATTTAATTAGTTTTGGCGAATATAGCAATGTTTCCTTTTCAAAGGTTGGAGACGGTGTCGTGTACATCTGGAATCAGGCCCCATTCTCCCTCCCACATGCCTTATTTAGTTATTTTTTCAAAATTAATTTTATTAGAATCATCAATCAATCAATTCTCATACAATTTTCCAATAAACTAGTTATAAATAATTATAAAAAACTGGTTTTGTATAAATATTTTTAAAAAGGTACATATTTATTTTCTTCTACTGAAAATCTCAAAAAAGTGCTTATCATAATGAAAGTGAAAAAAAGAAAAGAAAAAATTCCACCTATTTAATCAATCAATGAGAGGGTCAGGTCAAACGCTCTAAAAAATCATCAGAGATAGCATCAATCGCTAAAATCGATTTTCATTTCGAGCACACCACCGCCACGCGCTTTCTCATTCTCCACACAGCTATAAAAGACCAACAGAGGTAACATTCCCCATTATATTATGAAGTAATTTCCATAGACGTGCAAATTTCCAAACAAGGTAGAAGAAGAACAGGGAAATATATTTTTCCTTTTGTGATCGATCATGACGGAAGCAGATTCCATCCATCAACAACCTAAACTCGTAAGATTTGATTCCACCGCATTCAATTATTTGATTTCTGAAACTATGAATGTTTATTGAATTAACATCTGTTCATATTTCGGTGCATAGGCCGTGAGTGAAGAGGAGCAGAGGCTTAAATACTTTGAATTCGTGCAAGTCGCAACTCTCCATGCGGTTATATACGCTGCGAAACTCTACAGCTACGCCAAGGAGAATTCGGGCCCCTTGAAGCCCGGCGTCCACACCGTTGAGGGTACCATTAAAACTGTCGTCGGCCCCGTTTACAACAAATACCATGATTTACCTATTGAAGCCCTCAAGTTTGTCGATCGTAAGGTATGATCCTTCTTAGGATCTTAATTGTGTTTTTTTTAGTCCAAGTCTGTTTCATGCGATTTTTCATATGTATTTTACGAGAATTCTAAGTTAGGGTATTCAAATTATTTTATTTAGAATATGTTTTGATCCATAATTGGTTCCTTGGCCTGGAGATATAGATTTAGAAATATTGTTATCTACCTTCTAATCTAATGTTATTTATATGATTCTACTGATTTTATTTTCGCAAGTTTTCAGATCTTATTGTTGGTATGTCGTATTGAATCTAACATTTAATTATTCCATGATACTTGGAGCTGATGTTTGAACTTATTAAATTCGGAAGTGGTTATCTAATTGTTCAGTTTCATACATCCAGTTGGGATTTAATCATCATTATCTGCCTTAATCGAAGTGTTACTCTGTCATAGATGATGTTCATTCCAATCACATGGTGAAATGTGTGACGATTCTTGTGTTTTCCTCCATGCGCATAGCCTGTTTGATCTATTGCTCGAATTGAGTTGATAATTAAGGTTATCATCCTTTGAACCTAATACTATGCAGGTCGATGAATCCGTGATCAAAGTTCAAGACCGCGTTCCCCCAAATCTGACCCAAGCCTTTGAGAAGGCTCAACAAGCTCCTGCAGCTGCTCGCTCGGTCATATCAGAAGTCAAGAATGCTGGCGTGGTAGAAACTGCTTCTGGGCTTGCAAAAATAGTCTATACCAAGTATGAGCCTATTGCCAAGGATCTTTACTCCAAGTATGAAACGGTAGCCGAGCAGTATGCATTCTTTGTTTGGCGCTCTCTCAATCAACTACCACTCTTTCCTCAAGTGGCTCAGGCTGTTGCTCCAATGGCCAGTTATTATTCCGAAAAGTACAACCAAACAGTTCAATCTGCTGCTGAGAAAGGGTACAAGGTTGCATCTCATCTTCCATTGGTACCTACTGAAAAGATTGCTAAGGTGCTTAGTACACCAAGTATCGAGCCTGCTGTTGCAGCTCAGTGATGAATCTTTAACTGGTAACAGAGATTGATGGGTGATGTTGTGTTATTGTGTCTCAAAGTGGGAATGTTTTATGTTTTGATCTGTTTGGGAAGATTTATTATATTCCTAATTGGTACATAAAAATTGTTTATTATTTGATTGATTGTACAACTGCAGACATAATTGTTTGTTTTAAGAGTATTATTATTGATAGTTATTACTTATTAGTGAGAATTCAAGTAATTTTTATATTTGGCAAAATATAATACTTGTAGATATCTAACATAGCGAATAATACACAAATCTTTCTGCATTTAGAACAAAAACATAAGAAACACACACTCACACATAGAGCTATCAAACAATAGAAACATATATTAATTCCCGCCCACATTCGACTTGATTAATACGGAGTAATTATTTACTTCCACTCGATCATAGCGGCTCAAAGGGACTTCCCCTCAGCAATCCATGCAAGATCAAGCTGTGTGAACCAATGACATGCCTCGCCTTGGCCAGGGCTAAATTTGAGAATCTGAAATGCTACATGATCCGCAGGCCATGACGAAGTATCCATGTGACATATCGCGAGCATGGAGTTAACCGGAGCACCTGTCTTTGGCTCAGCAAAATCCACTTTATATAGATTAGTTGAAGAGAGAGAATGACAAAAGTAAGCTGCAAATGGAAGGAAAACTTCATGGCATGCAACAATTTTATCAGCACTGAAATTCTTCATGTTTTTAATCTTCAGCTCAGAATTTGACCCTTTTGTGCTTTGTGAAGTCAAGGCTGTCAACTTTTTTCCACCAAAAACAAATTTTGAAAAGCTTATCATTTCTTCGAGTGATCTTGGGCAGCTTTTCATTTCACCCTTTATAGATTCAGCATTGCAGTATGACAGAGTGGTTTCAAAGGATTCTAACATTTTAGTGTTGGATACTGGGAAAATTTTGGTGATTTCTTTTGTCGAGGTTAAGGAAATTTTCGAGGCGATTTGAGGGGGAAGGAAAGAACGATGCGGGAAAGATTCTTTTAAGTCTGGGAGATGAACTAAGTTCCTGTTCTTGAGTAATGAGAGCCTGAAAAAGGAAAACGGATCTTCATCTTTGTTGGTTTTAGTGATTTGATGAAGGGATGAAGATGCAGCACCAATATTGTATGTTTTTTTGATGTGGGCACTGTATTCATTCACTACTGGTTTAGAAGCGTTGAATACAGAAGAGCAAGCCAATTGAGCAAGTGCACAGAAGTTGGAATCTGCTTTGAATTTATCATCCTGTCTGGAGATTTTATTGCTGAAAAAATCACAATCTTTTTTGGTCAATGGAGAGAGTTTATTCATGATGGGTTTGGGCATCTTGTTTTGGACATTTTCGGACCAGAGTTTGATCTGGTCTGAAGCAATGAATTGTGATTCACAGAATTGAAACAAAAATGAAGTGAGAAATATACAAAGGGATAAGGTGAATGAAAGTTTTAAGATAGCCATTTTTTAGCTAGATTGTTTCAATTAATGATTTGTTTTGTTCGAGGACATATGCTTCAATTTATACTTGGTAGAAGAATGAAGTTATGTGGGACACAGTGAAATGAAATCTACAACCAAGATATCTTTATCTCTTAGAAATGTTTAGGTTTATGTTATAATAATATTCTTTTTTTTTATTTAACCTTGGCAAAAGAATGTTATATATATATCAAAAGCTTACGACTAAATGTCAGGACTAGTGCGAGGGATACTTTATTGAAGAGTTGAATTTTTACTCTTTACTTTAGGGTGATTTTGAATTTTAGAGTAAATTGTGATTGGAAATAGACATAGTTTCCACAAAGTGATGAGCTCGTGTTCGAATCCTCATTATAAAAGATTATTAGTCATGTCTAAAATCTCATCTCAACAGGGAAACCAATCACAATTACATTAAATTCACACAAACACAAATAAATAGAAAAATTATTTGAATGAGAAGTGATCCCTCTAAGAAGAAAATTCCAAAAAAAGCCGATATTTCTGAATTTTTGAGACATTGTATTTGTGGAGGTGAGACGTGAGTACCAAGTTGATGCAATAATGAATCGCATACAACAATAATATTAAAGTAACAAGAAATGAGCTAGTACGTACAAATGCTACTTGCCTCAAGAAAAGAGATTGATGTGTTATTTATCTTCTACGATATGCTTTTATGCTTGAATCTATCCATGGATGTGCTTGTGCTACATACCGTCATCAATGAGGAACTTGTGCTTGTTGTACACAAAAGAAATACAGTATATACGCAAATAAAAATCAACAATTTACACTTTCATCAACAGACAATTTCACATTATATATTAAAAGGGTTAATGTCATTTTAACCATAATGTTCGATTTATTTCATGTGATTTGGAAAAAAAAAAATTATCCCCTATAACACGGGGGTAAAGTGCAACACGTGGAGATAAAATTAAATGTCATTTTTATCATAACACAAGGGGTTACAATAATATAGGCGTAATGTCACATTTCTAAGTTAATTGGGTCAAAGTATAGAAAATAAGAGAGGTGGTTTTGTCAATTCATATTTTTTTAAGTTTTAAAATTTAGGGAGATGGTGTGAAACTATTTTAAGATTATAGAGGGGGTAAGAGTTCTTTTTCAAGTCATAGGAAGGTAAATTGTACATGCATTACACTTGTCATTAACTCTTGAGGGAAAAACACTTTTGGTCCCAAACTTTACCCCAGAAAACACATTTGGTACCATGCTTGGCAGTAAAACAGATTTCGTACAACAATTTACATACTCATTACACATTTAGTGTCTCCGTTAAATTATGGATGGAATTTTCGCGCGTGATAGGCATGTGCCCGTTAAGTTCAAAATTGTCATGAGTTTTGCACGTGATAAACCGGCCAGGGGATGAAATGCAATTTGGGCAAGAGGGAAAAACACTTTTGGTCCCAAACTTTACCCCATAAAACACATTTGGTACCATGCTTTGCAAAAAAAAAAAAAACAGATTTTGTACCACAATTTACATACTTTTGACACATTTAGTGTCTCCATTAAATTGATAAAAATCAAGTATAATGAACAGACAACATTTTTTCTAAAAGATTTGATAAAAATCACAAAATATACTTAAATCATTGAAGAATATATTCAATGATTTAATTATATTTTGTGATTTTTATCAAATCTTTTAGAGAAACTGTTCTCTGTTCATTATATGTGATTTTTATCAATTTAACGGAGACACTAAATGTGTCAAGAGTATGTAAATTGTGGTACGAAATCTGTTTTTTTGCAAAGTGTTTTTCCCTCTTGCCCAAATTGCATTTCACCCCCTGACCGATTTATCACGTGCAAAACTCGTGACCATTTTGAACTTAACGCGCGCGAAAATTCCATCCAAAATTTAACGGAATGACTAAATGTGTCAAGAGTATGTAAATCGTGGTATGAAATCTGTTTTTCTGCAAAGCATGGTACCAAATGTGTTTTCTGGGGTAAAGTTTGAGACCAAAAGTGTTTTTCCCTCTTAACTCTTTATTAAGACAAATTAATATATTAAGGAAGAAATTTTGTTACTATCATGGATCAAAATTTGGTTCCGTGTTGATTAGGTCAACTACATATTTCAAATTTTGAGAATTTCTTGGAAACGCTTAAAAAATTATTAATATGAAAAAAGTGGCGTAAAAATTACTAATTAAGAAAGTATTGAAATTACATATGATTATTCGTTATGACCCCAAAAAATCCAACACATCTATGCATTTTAATTACATTTTTCAATAACACCAATTACATTCACAATTGACCGCGTCGGTTTTTCATTTTATGAAACATGATCGAGATCAACATTTTTGGGCATAAATTGACAAAAATATCCTCTTTATATATTACATACTTATACTTATTTTAAACCTGAAAAAAATGATTCAGTTTACCATGTGTTATTATATATGTGAAACTTCACCCCGATATTATTTTAATTGAAAAATGATAATTATGTCTCTTTATGCAAAACTTTTCACCTCACATTCAGTTGTGCGAATGAATTACACTCTCCAATTAAATGAAATAAATTGATCCTCTAAAATTTTCCATAAGGGAGTATTTTTTTTTTTTTTATAAATCACAGTAAAAATTGAACATTATATATATCACAGGGATAAATAGACATTAACCATATTAGTAGTGGTCAAATTTACATTATTATAATAATGTTGACCAAATAGATTTTTAATACCTAAATAGATAATAAAAGAATTCAAAATAGGATGAAAGTCAAAATTACATACGGTCAAAGGAAATTTCTGCTGTAATTACGATGAAAGTCTTTATTATAATTTTTATAAATTTAATAAGTTAACTTGACTGGTCAACTGTAAAAATGAATAAAAAAATGAGACAGAAAAAGTAATATATATATATATATATATATATACAGAAACAAAAGAAACAAAACTACTACTTTGTTAAGCAATAAATAAGTTTCAGAATGTCAACCCTTGATGATGATGATATTAACCCTTCCACCAATACCATTCCTCTTCTAACTCCTAACTCCCTACAAAATGGGACATTTTCAACTCTCTCACAGGTTAATCACATATTACCCCTTGTTTGATTTGTTTCAATTAATTATTAATTGGTTCCATTTTAATTTCACATAAAATGATGTAAAATAGAGAGAAAGATAACGATTGAAAATCAATATTGGTGTCAACTGTCACATATATCTTGAATTTGATATATATAGTAGTATAATTTGTTTGTTGTTAATGTTTTTAATAAATTAATTTTCTTATATATATGATGGTATATATATATATACAAGTGCAGAGTCGTATTAGCACCATTAACTAGATCAAGATCCTATGGGAATATTCCTCAGCCTCATGCAGCGGTGTAGCAACCAAAGGCGGTTTTCTCATTATTCTTTTTTTTCTTTGAAGAAATAATTAAGATAATTTGGAATTTTGGAGGTATCCACGTACGTACCCCTGGAATTTGGACAGAGGAGCAAGTGGACTCAAATTTCAAAAATCCCCAAATTATAGGTCACAGGCCTAATATTTTTCAAATAGATAAATCATGCAGTTGTTTGTTTTGAATCAGATTTTCAACCCCATTTCATGTACTGGATAAGGGTATCAATATCATGAGCATCACGCCTGCCCCTGGGCAGATCGAGCAGCGTAAACATGTATGATCGATATTATAAGCAAATGGCAAATGCAGTTAATATACTATAAGCATTAAGCATAGCATTCTTTAACTACCTTCATGTAATTGAACCGATCGAGGATGTGCGAAAAGTCTGAGAGTACTCCAAGTCCAAGCTGGTGGGTATAACAAGATATATAGCTACTTTGGATCTTGGCTAATCCTGATTTAATTACCAAAAATATATATTTGAATTAACATGTATGATAGGAAAGTTGTTGGTTATACTGATCATTATCCATTTCTTTCTTGATTAATCCAGAGAACATATATATATTATATATGGATGCCTGCGCGCGATGATTAATGCAGAATTAATTAATTAATAATTTCCTTTTAATTAATTACATGCATGAGAGTCTGAGAGTCTGCTAATATATACAGTATATAATTATAAATCAATTAATTATCCTTGCATATTGTACAGCCTTGGCCATACCAAATGCAGCAGCAGAGGCTATTGCTCCAATGAAAGCAGTTTCGAGAGCGCTCTTAACCGGTTTATTTCCAGTGAAGTAGCCTTTGGCATAACCGAAAATCATCAAAGCAATTAGAGTTAAAACAACGGAGGCCAAAACTGCTTGTTTAGCTATCGGAATACACATGTAAGGGATGAGGGGCACTACTCCTCCAAATATATAAGCTATGCCAATCGTAACTGCACTTTTAACTGCTCTCTTTGGATCAGGCTTCTCCAATCCTAGTTCGAACCTGCACTTAATTATATAGGGAATTATTATATAATCAATAGTAAGTAATATATATAAAGGGTTAATTTGCTTATAAGTATCAAGTAACCATGATCAATTAATTAATGTGCAGAACAAGTACTGAATTGAGCAAGGTGCCTATATAATTAAAGAATATATATTGACTCAAGAGTTTATCTTTTTGTGGTCGTTAATTCCTAGCTATCATAAACAAACAAAACATGGTCACAAGATGTAGTCAGAAATTACATAGGTAGGCTGCAGCTTGACAGCCAGGCCTCAGGTTATATATTCATTAATTCATGTTTCCAACAACAACATCAAATTAGGCAATCTACTATACTATACTATGATTTGAGTACACGTACGAATATTTAGATTAAAGTGAAACTTTTAGGTGTCATGCATGCCTCTACGAACTTACTTTTTGTTTTTCATATATATGTCTGTCTTATATATATTTAGAAGCAAATTAAAAGCAATTTCGTTGTCATTAGTATATATATACTACTCCTATATATATATTAATTAATTTGTTAGCAGGCAATGGCAATGGCAATGGCAAGAGCAAATAGATAAATACTAATAATTAAGATGGAATTGAAATTATTATTACTTCATCATAAAATCGAGCCATGCTTGTGGGTTCTTCCTTAGAGCGTTGACTACAGGTGTGTATTCATGGGGCTGAACACCGTATTCTGATAGTATCTCCGCAACCTCAGCAGCTTCTGTACGTAATAATATATAATATATATTTATTTATTGGTCTAAATAAATTTTCCAGGACCGGAACTGAGAAGAACTTACAGGCAATATATATATATATATATATATATATATATATATTAATTGATTACCTAGCTCTAGCTCATCATAATTAATAAATGTTCCCTTTCCGAAAATGAAATGAAGAATTAATTAATTAATTAATACTCCAGTCCAGTACAGTACATATAGTTAGTAAGCAGTATTTGAAACATTCAGCCTCCTCAAAAGTTAATTTCATGAAATTTGATTATACAAGTGCTATATATTAGAAGTATTATTTCAAATATTAATTAATCGGATCGGTGTACATGCACCGTACGTATACGTACATACCTGTATCAGGTACGGCAATAATCTCGTCCTGTTCTCGTTGGAGCTCCCTCTTATAATGATCCACCTCACTCTTTGCAGCCAGATACCTACAAATATATATTACCAATTCATCTATTATTATTATTAAGTAATCAAAATAAATCAAATGAAAATGTAAGCTAGTAATTTAAGATCATATATATATATATACATACCCGCCAAGCCCCATTGAAATAGCTCCGGCGGCAACCTCAGCAATACCGGCGGTGAGTATTATGGCGGATGAAGCGTTGGCGCCGGAGAGCCCTGCCGCCAAGGCGAAGGGAACCGTCAAACCATCTGACACTCCAATTATTATGTCGCGAACAATTTCACCAGAAGTGAAATGCTTTTCTGTGTGTTGGTTTAGTAAGGATATTTCCAATTCTCCTGCAGCCAATGCCATATATATATATTATATATTTATAATTGAAAACTTAGCTAGCTTCAATTTATCCAATTCATATGATGGAGGAATGAAGTGAGGGAGGCACTTGGCCTTTTGTATTTTGGGGGATAATTATTTTTATTTTTTTATTTTTTATTTTTTTATTGTGCATCAGTTGCACAATGACATGACATGGTAAAACATGTGAATGCAACCATCTTTAGTCTTTAATTATGAGTTATTGTGCCAGTATATCCTCCTCCTCTTGTGAAAAATATAATGTTCAATTTATCTCTCTGTGATTTGAAAAATAGCAATTTATCCTCTATGAAAAGAAGTAATTTTTCTTCTTCAGTCAAAAATTGTAACTCACTTGCCAATATTGAGAGTGAGCATGAAAAATATTTTGTAACATATGGAGTAAAATTGCCATACTTATCATAACAAAGTGGGGGGTAAACTGTCACATTTTCATAATACAAGGGGGGTGTAAAGTGTCAAATATAAAAATATCAGAGAAACGGTGTGAAATTTTTATAAAATTACACACGAGTATTTGCATATATGTTAATTTGATACGTCGCACCATGTTTTTCAAATGCATCTTGGCTTTTTACTCAGTTAACTTATTATACATACTTATTAAGTAATCATATTAATTACCGGAAAATTCTTACTTAGACCTGGTCTAGGAGATTTTTCTAGATCTTGTGGTTGAAAAACACTCCACATCATTAAATGTGATGATGTGGTGCTCTCACAATGATGATGTGGAGTGTTTTACAACCACAAGGTCTAGGAAAATCTCCTAGACCAGATCTAAGTAAGAATGTCCCTTAATTACCCAACTTCAAAATCAATTTCAAAGATATTTCAACTTTTCTCTTAACGAGAGAGAATCTTTGAAGTACTTACCAAAATATATGTCTGACCATCATATTTTTCTGAGATCATATATATATACCTCCTATAATAACTCCGAGTCTTAAAATCTACTGTAAAATGACACATGAGTCCAATAAGAGAAATCAAGACCAAATAAAATGGCAAAAGATATTAATGGCTTTTTTTCCCTACTTTATATTTTCATTAAGTAACGATAATTGCACTTTTCTATTTTTTGTAACCAAAAAAAAAAAAAAAGTCTAACGATAATTGCTGAATTTTATTAATATGGATGCATTCAGTAAATATTTTTAAGTTCCATCACAATAATATAGAACTAACTACAATAATTTAATGATTAACAAACTGAATAAATAATATAGTTTCTATTTTATTGGGTTTTACTGAATGGTGAAAAAGAATGATAATGCAAAAAGCAGAATGGTAGGTGCATGGGGGTCTAAACACACTGCAAAAAGAGCTGAATACTGACGGTGTTGCTTTATATGGAAGCAGAGAGCCTCTCGATTCTACGAATTTACTGAACTTATTTTTTTGTATTTTTCCCGCATTAATATTCCAAGAAAATGATATGATTTATCTATATCTATATCTATATCTATACTAATACTAAAAGTGTGAATATTTTAAGTTTTTTTCTTTTTTTGTGAAGACAAAAATGCCCTTATTCAACTTGTAAAGTATAATAAAAAAATATAATTAAACATGAATTTTCCTTAAATTTTCTCATCAAAAATTTGGTAGGAAAATATTTTAAGAAAATTTGTAACTTCCTTTCCTCCTAACCAACCACCATGAATATGGAAGAAAAACAAAACTAAATTCAAATTAAACTATATTAACTCTAATAAATAAGAAATTAACTCTTACATCACTTTTATAATTTCATTATTGTTCTCTTATAACACATAAAAATAAAAATAAAAATAAAAACAATATTATATTGAATAGTTGCTAAATTATATATGTAAAATTATTATAATGTATTATAAATGTTGTTATGTGCAAAATATTATTTGTATCATTTAAAGATTGAGTACAATATGTCACTCCTTAAAAAAAATTATATTCTCTTAAATATCATAAAACATGTTCAAGTAGAATCGCATCTTACCTATGAATGAAAAAAAATGTTTATGACTTAGTGAACTAAGTAATCTTTATTTGACATGAATCTTTTCGACAAAAACGTGTGAATTAAGTGAAAAAACGAATATGAGAATTGGTGAAACCGTTCAAATAAATTTGATGTAATTGATGAAATTATGTGAAATCGATCTGAATGAAATTTATGAACGGTGAAGTAGGTGAATAAAAGAGGCAAATCAGTAATAAAAAGTGCCAGTAAAATCGATAAATACATGTGAAATCGATGAAACTTCGGGTGATATTTGTGAAAACATGGGAAACAAATAGGTGAAATCAGTGAAAAACGGGTGAAATATATGAAGAATGGGTTAAATCATTGAATAAATGTTAAAGTCTATGAAATCAATGAAAATTCAAGTGAAATCAGTGAAATATAAGTTAAACTGATAAAAATAAATAAAAGAAAAAAAGTTTAACTAGCAAAACAGTGTGAACTAAACCACTAGAAGATTTTCATCTTTTTTGTTTGAATATGAAAAAACAAAAGAAATTGATGAAAAATAGGAAAAACAATGTACAATAGGGTATAATTGATCAAAAACGAGTAAATCAGTAAAACAATATAAAACCAGTAAAAAAAATCAATGAAAATTGAATTAAACTAATTAGTATAATAAGTGAAATGGCTTAGATCGATAAAGAAATATCTTTCAAATGATAAGGTAAGTGAAATAATTTGAGATATACTTAAAAGTAATTGAAGATGCATAATTATTTGAGTTGAAAATTCGATAAATTCATGTGAAATCGATGAAAATTCAAGTGAAATTAGTGACAAAAATGGATGATATCGGTCAAACGATGAAATTTCATAAAAAATGATGAAATAGGTGGAAAAATGGGTAAAATCGGTGATAAAAGGCTAAAGTCGGCGAAAACATGTGAAAATTGGTTAAACTGGTAAAAATGAGTGAAATCAATATAACAAAAAAAATTCAACCAACAAGAACAAAATCAAACTAAGAGATAAATGGTTTAAACCAAATAAAACTAAAGAAATCGATGAAAATTCCCATGATGAAGTTAATAAATTGAATAGCAGTCATTAATATGTGATATTTTATCATATAATGAAGTTAAATTTACTCTGATTTACAACAAAATACCACTGAAATTAAATAGACATGTACAACGCATGTAATGGTATGTGAAATCATAAATACATTTAAAATCGATAAAAAAAAAATTGGGTAAAATTTGTGAAAAATGGATGAAAACGGGTAAAATCAATTAAAATAAAGATAAAGTTGGTGAAAATATTTGAAATCAATGAAAATTAATTCTAATGGAATTTCTAAGAAAAATGATGAATTCAGTAAAATTTGGTAAAACCGGTGAAAAATGATAAAATCGGTCAAAAAACGTAAAGTTGGTAAGAACATATTTAATCAATGAAAAATTCTGGTGAACAACATGTGAAATTAGTGAAAACACATGAAAAATAGGTAAAAATGGGTTAAAATGATAAAAATGAGTGAAATCAGTTAAAGAAATAGTATAACTGGTGAAATCGGTAGAAAAATGGTTTACACTAAATAAAAAATACAAAAGAATTGGACTAAAAATGAGAAAACAAAGAAAAATATTATAAGTTGTAAAAAAAAAAAAAGGGATAAATTGCTAAAAAAAATAATCTGGTAAATTATTTTGAAGAAACGGATAAAATCAGTCAAAAAAGCTTGAAGTCGGGCGAAACATGTTTAATCGATGAAAAATTTAGGTGAATAACATGTGAATGTGAAATAGGTGAAAACGAGTTAAACTTTAACCGACCAAAACAAAGTGAAATCAGAAGAAAATGGTTTAAATTGGAAAAAAAGATCGACGAAAAAAGAAAAACAATGAAAAATATTATCATCGATAAAAAAATGGAAAAATCGACCAAAAAAAAAAATAGTGAAAACATATGAATTGATGAAACTTCGGGTGAAATTGGTAAACACTTGTGAAGTTTGTGAAAAAATCGGTGAAATCAGTAAGAAAAAATGATCGTGAAATCGATGAAAGTTCAAGTGAAATATTATGAAGAAACGGATGAAACATGTAACATCGGTGAATAACGGATAAACTTGACATGAAAACTACTATGATGTAATGAACTAAAAAAGTTCTTATAATCTTATTTGAACCAATTTTATAAGATGTAATGAATTAGTCATCATTTTATATTTATTATAATTATTCAAAGTCATTTTTTTTTATAAATTAATAATAATAAATTTCCTAAAAAATAAATTGACCAATATATGATATTCTATGAAATAAAAATAGCTAATTTTACTCTAATTTATGAAAAATACCCATGAAATTAAAACTAAACACGTACAACGTACGTGCACCTTTCTAGTTTAGAAAAAATGTACATATATACTCCCTGTGTCATCGAAAACTTCAAAATTTTAATTGCACCAAATTAAATCTCATTGTGCACTACATATTTTTTATTCCAAGAAAATGATATGATTTATTTAGAAAAAATGTACATATATACTCCCTGTGTCATCGAAAACTTCAAAATTTTAATTGCACCAAATTAAATCTCATTGTGCACTACATATTTTTTGTTTTAGTACAAAAATCATTTGTAACATATCATAAATCTAGGGGTAATTTAGGTATATTAACTAAATTTAACGGCGTGAGAGGAGAGTGCAGAGTTTCTAGGAGTACAAAGAGATTCAACACATTTGATTTATGTATCCTACTACACTTGGGAGTAGGGTGCTCAACAAAACCGTCAAAATTGTCCCTAAACGACACAGGTCGCGGGTTGAGAGTTGAATGTGTTGGTTTTAGGCTTGTTGAGAAAAAAACAGCAAGTTGTAATTGGGTTTGATTTTTTACTTTTATAAACCGCACCCAACCGCTATATATATATGTAAGGTTATATTTTTTACAATAAAAATATCATATTGCCCTTCTCAATTATTATCACCTGAAGTACCAAACACTAATAACTACAAAAAGGAAAAAAAATTAATAATATTATTATGTAAAAGAACAATACATTAAAACCAAAAACAACTACTTTGTGAGTTGATATTTTGATTATCTTCATTATATATTTATGTGAGTTTATTAATAAATTCATAGTATCTTCATTTCATTTGTTTGATGATATTTGATTATCTTCAATATAGTTTTTACATAAATCTATTAAATTTATTCATAATTACAAGGAGATAATTATTTTCTCAATTAAATTTATCAAATAACAAAAATACATTAAAGTAGGAAAAACTAAAACTGCAAAACCCGCCCCAAAATGTCCCAACCTGAGTGGACCGCAAAGTGCAATCTTTAAGACTTGTTGGGTTGGGTTTGACCTAAAGTATTAAAAAATCACATATACTAGGTTGAGTTTGGGCTATTATAAAATTGCACTAGACCCCACCGCATACACTTGCGTGGGAGTATATGGTACATTTTTCTGAGTTTTGTGGTTTTGAAATAGTTTTTTTAATGGAGTGGTTTTGAAATAGTTAAAACTTCTTTAATTGGATTGAGTTTAAATGTTTGAGTTTAAGGAAAAAAGTAGGTGTTATGTGTGAAATCAAAGTTTTATAAGGTTTAAAATTTTGATTTGTGAATAAGCTTGTGATGAATTTTGTCAATTTTCATTTGGAAGAGTTCTCGCTCGATTTCGCGAGACCCATGAAACTGAACAAGAACCTTTCAAAACAGGCCCTTAGGAGTATGTCATTTCCTTTCTTTTCGAGTTTTTTTTTTTTTTTTTTTTTTCCAATATAGCCTTCTAGACAAAAGTATTTTTCAATATGACTCAAATTGAAAAGTATTTCCCTAAATATACATCATGCGATAAATCCCAGTTGGCAATTTGCCAACTGCGATTTATCGGTTTTACAAAAAAAAATACCCATAAATCGCAGTTATGGGTATTTTTTTTTTTTTGGGAATTTGATTGCTAATTTACAATACTATGTGCAGTTGTTTGAAACTAACAAAATTTGACATTGAAATCGAGAAAATGTTTAACTTAATTGATCATCAGATTTCATTACAACAACTCTTAATTAAATATCGCACTGCTTTTATTTTAGATAGTTAGGCCATCTCCAACAGCCCTTTTAAATTCTGACCTCTTATCTTAAATTTTAAGGAGTGAACAGTGTTATACATTCTCATTTTTTACTCTGCACTCCAACAGTTAGTTTATATTTTAAGATTCTACTTTTAAACAACAATACCATTTCACTCCAACATCTAGATAATATTGAATAAAGTATTTTTAATTATGATTCACATATAAATAATAGTGGGATATATATACGGAGTTATATATATATATATATATATATATTTATTTATTTATTTATTTATTTATTTATTTAATATAATAATAAGATATTAATAATTTAATTTAAATTATCGTGTTCTATGAATTTAAATTAAATATTTCGTAAAAGTAACATAAAATTAAAATATTATTATTTAAAAAAATAATATGAATTACTATTAAAACATTTTTAATTTTCTATAGGAAAAGTACAAAAGTTCAAAAGTATTGTACTATCAATGCAAGGAGAACTTTTAAAATTTAACTTTGGCCTCTTATAATTAAGAGGCCAAACTTATAATTTTTTGTGGATTTTAATATATAAGAGCTCTCTTGGAGCTCATTTTTTTGCCAAAACTTATATTATTTCTTATAATTTGAGTTATACATAGTCTCTTGGAGATGGTCTTATAATTGCACTTCCATTCTATCTTTTTGCAGATGTCTTTGACATCCAAACCAATTTAAGGAATCTTTATATATATTATAAAGAGAGAATTGCATTTTTTGTACACAACTATAGGTCAATTCCCACTTTTGGTACACAACTTTATGTGTCCAACACATTTGGTATACCTCTTTAACAAAGTTCGACACATTTGGTACAACCGTTAAATAAATTGCAAAATCACCGTTAATTCCGTTAGTTCGACACATTCGGTACACCTCTTTTACAAAATTGGCATGCGCGCGGCACATGGCTGCCCAGAAAAAAAAAAAGAAAAAAATATTGAAACTTGATAAACTTTTTTATTATATTTTATTCTTCTTCCAATATTAAACTATAAATGACATTATAGTTTATTATATTTTACATGTCATATAAATAATAAATACATATTTTTTAATAATTTTTATAAATATGATAAATTAAAGTAACTTGTTTATTATATTTTATTCTTCTTGCAATATTAAACTATAAATGACATTATATAGTTTATTATATTTTACATGTCATATAAATAATAAATACATATTTTTTTAATAATTTTTATAAATAATAAACTATAAAAATAATAAACTATATTTATAAATAATTTTTAAAAATTGAAACTTGATAAACTTTTTTATTATATTTTATTCTTCTTCCAATATTAAACTATAAATGACATTATATAGTTTATTATATTTTACATGTCATATAAATAATAAAGACATATTTTTTAATAATTTTTATAAATAATAAACTATTTTTATAAATAATTTTTAAAAATTGAAACTTGATAAACTTGTTTATTATATTTTATTCTTCTTCCAGTATTAAACTATAAATGACATTATATAGTCTATTATATTTTACATGTCATATAAATAATAAATACATATTTTTTTTTTATCATTATATAAATATGATATGATAAATTTAATAAATACATATGATAATTTTTATAAAAGTTTATCAAGTTTAATTTTTTTTTGGCAGCCATGTGCCGCGCATATGTCAATTTTGTAAAAGAGTTGTACCAAATGTGTCGAACTAACGGAATTAACGGTGATTTTGCAATTTATTTAACGGTTGTACCAAATGTGTCGAACTTTGTTAAAGAGGTGTACCAAATGTGTTGGACATATAAAGCTGTGTACCAAAAGTGGGAATTGGCCTATAGCTGTGTACCAAAAATGCAATTATCTCGTATTATAAACTACATATGCATGAGTGGAGTAGATAAATTAGCATAAAGTTTTCTTTTCATTCATCATCGACAACATTTTGCCTATCAGACAACCATTTGTAATTAATCAAGTATTTTTGTAAATTTATGTACTTGTCTCACTATTTTTTCGATTCCAATATAAAAAATACTTAGTTTTAAACAACAGCACATAGTATTGTAAATTAGCAGTATAAATCCAATAAATTCCAAAAAAAAAAATACCCATAAATCGCAGTTAATAACAGTGATTTATGGGTAGTTTTTTTTATTTTTTTTATTTTTATAAGAACCAATAAATCACAGTTTATCACAAAAGATAAATTTTAAAAAATACTTTTTAGTTTGAATCATATTAAAAAATATGTGAGTGTAAAAGGGTATATTGGACGAAATTTTATTTCTTTTCAAACAAAACAACATTCGGTATGGTTAGATTCATCGTTTTTTTCTTAGGCAACCACGTGTCTCGAGCTAGGATGTCTCAATTTATTCTCCATGTAGGGGTGGGCGTTTGGGTCGGGTTTTATGGGACCCGTCCCGACCTGTTTGGATATATTCCGTTTGGGACAAAAAAATGGGTATTTTGACATTCGAGTTCGGGTACCCGAACCCGAAATATATTTTCGGGTTGGATATTGGGTATTAGATTCATACCCGAACGGGTATTTCGGGACCCGTTCGGGTATTTAAAAAAAAAATTCATAGTAGAATTAATATGTTTAGTAGCTGAATATTATAACTGAACAATTAATAATTTAATTCTAGAATGTAGGAAAATATTTTATCTATCTAATATCAATGGATGTTGCAACAATACTTTAATTCAGTTTAAGAATGAAGCATATTTCATTTTATAAATATATCTGATTTTAATATATATTACAGACAGATGATGGTGTTTAACTAAGTTTTTATGCACCTCAAATTAAATATCAATTTCTTTAATAATTTATATGGCCAATTACGATTAATCCGCTACAAGTTTTATGAATATATAACTCATGATTCGAGTTAAATCTATACTAATTAAGTAGTGAAGTTTATGACTCTTTGTTTATAAAGGAGAAAATTGGTAATAGACTTTGCCACGCATTTAAGTACAATTATATATATTCATATGAACTCAGAATTATGACGTAAGAGAAAAATTAAATATTTCATAGTTACCCAAGCTGATTGGGATCATCATATATATCAACAAAATTTATTTACAATTTTACATACAAATATGTTAAAAAAAAAATTCTTGAAAAAAAAAGTGTGAAATTTCGGGTACACGAAATCCAATACCCGAAATAACCAAAAATTTCGGGTACCCGCCAGATCGGTTCGGGTTTCAGGTGTGAAAATTCACCACCCGCCAGGTCGGGTACCCGACCCGAAATACCCAATACCCGACCCGCGCCCCACCCCTATCCCCATGCATTCGGAAGATTCTTCCCCGGACCTAGTCCAGGAGTTTAACTCCTGGACCATGTGGTCCAGGATTTTTCTTCTTTTATATTTTTTTTATTTTCTCTTCTTCTTTTCTTTTTCCTTTTCTTCATTAATAACTAAAATTGTCTTATACATTTAAAAAAAATTGACATATTTTGTGTTGTAAATTTATTATATGATGTTTGTTTCTATCAAAATTATTATTTGCATTTTCCACGCATTATTTCTTCTTTAAAAATATTTAATGTTTAAATTAATTTTATAAAAAAAATATCAATCTTAATTATTTCATAAATTATAGCACAAAATGACACAATGAATTTTCAAATTTACATCTTTGGAAATAAATAAAAATACAGCTAGAACAACATTGAACGATTACGAAAAATACATAATATATAAAAAACTACCACTACAAGAAAAATAAAATTTAGTGACAAAATATTAAGTAACGTTGTTGAAATTGTCGGTTTTTGTATATATTTAGTGACAAAAATGTTAATTTTTTCACAATAACAATAGTGACAAGTACAATAGTGATAAAATGTATTTTTAAATTGTCACTAATGGCTATTTGTGACAAGTGTATGAAGTTAGTTATCATTATTGACAATTAGTGACACCCTTTTGGAGACACACTACAAGAAAATGAATTTTAGTGACAAAATATTAAGTGACATTGTTGAAATTATCACTTTCTGCAAATATTTTTAAATAGTAACAAAATATATTTTTAAGTTATCACTAATGGCGATAAGTGACAAATGTGTGGAACTTAAAATGTCACTATTGACAATTAGTTACACATTTTCAGTGATAACCTAGTGACAATAAATATTGTCACTATAATTTAGTGACAACTTTTTAGTTGTCACTTTTGGGGTATCATTAAACGTCAATAGTGATAAATTTTTCACGACTCCCGTCACTAGTGTATCTATAAATATCATTTTAGTGACAATATATAAATTTTTGTCACTTTGTCTTTTACTATTTTGTCACTAAAATTTAAATTTTTTGTGGTGACAACTTAGTAACAATAAATATTGTCACTATAATTTAGTGATTTTTTTTAGTTGTCATTTTTTGGGACGTCACTAAATGTGAATAGTGACAATATTTTTACATTTCTTGTCAATAATGTGTCTATGTACATCATTTTAGTGACAATATTTAAATTTTTATCACTTTGTCATTTATTATTTTGTTACTAAAATTTAAATTTTTTGTACAATATTATTTTGATAGGAACAATATATTACTATAAGTTTGCAACACAAAGTATATAAATGTGTTTGATTTGTGTAAAAGAATACTAGTTATAAGAAAGAAAAAATAAAGAAAGAAAATAAAAAAAGAAAGGAGGAAGAAAAAAAAAGAGAAAAAATGTAGACAACATGGTCTAAACTCCTGGACCAGGTCTATGGAAGAATCTCCCATGCATTCGTGCTCTTTCATTAATTATACAAACTAAAAGTATGAAATATAATTATTAAGCTTTTAGAATAGCAAAAAACAAAACATGATTTCTAAAAGAATACGATTTTTAATCATACCTGCACTCTCTCTATCAACTATAACTATAGTGTTTTAAAAATCGGATCGGACATCGAACTGGTATCATTAGTGGTTACTGACTTACTGATTAAATTATTTTAATTGTTTTAACCACTGGTTCGACCGGCGTGACATCATTACGAAGTAGTAATTTAACTTAAATTTTAATGTATATAATCAACTATTTAAAAAAAATCAATTCTTATTTAAACTTTTTCAAGTTATTTTCAGAACTAAATTCTATCTCATGAATCACAGCTACAACAAATCATTTCATTGTAACAAAAAAAAAAGGTAATCATGACATTGTAAATTCAATATAACATGTTCAAACAAGAATTATTACATCAATATTCAACATGAAGGCAACAAACCAAAATAAATCATCATATTTCTAAAATTTCGTCCTAAATCAATATAAGCACCAAATATCCAATTTTACAACCATGATAACATAATATTAAAATAATAATTCAAACCATGATAAACACCATATCAAAACAATAATTTTTTATTACTAATCGTCTATGAAAAAGAGAAAATGTTAGATAATTTGTCACTTAAACCCTTATATGAAAGAAAACATGCAAATATCTGATATTTGGAAATAATGAATGAGTAAAATATTTGTTACTCTTTTTCTAATTTTTTGTTGTAAGTGAACAAGTGGTTCCACTGGTTTACTGGTTCATCGATTTTTAATCGGTTCGAACTGGTCAGGAACAAGACTGGTTTTAAAAGGATGATCGGACTAGAATGGCAGTCGGTTACCTGTTAAATTGATCGAACCGGCTGGTTCGGTTTTTAAAACACTGATCAACTAATGTAGATAAAATTAATTACGATATTATTGTAAACATAAATGTTCCTGATTGGTTGCACAAAACTCTGATAAAGGAGAATTTACTTGCATGACACCCAAATAAATGAGAAATTATTATTTAGTTTAATCGCTGCATCACGTCATCAATTACACGTGGTGTCGTTCATTACGATAATTCTTACATATGAAATGAGAATCCACATCACCCATGTTCTGGCCAGTGTGAACACATTTTTGAAATCCTATATTTTCGAGGAATATGGCCGGAACATGGATGGTGTGGATTCTCACTCCAAATATGAGAATTTCATTGGTGGGCTGCACCACATGTACTCGATGACGTGGTGCAGCGGTTGCACTAAATAACCTCTCATGAGAAATCATTATTTAGTACTCAAGTTTGAAGTTTTCTTTCCTTCAAAACTTCTATGTTTTTAATGCATGACAAAAATTTATTTTTCATACCATTGAACTTGGCAGATTTAACTTTTCATACCAAACTCGCAAAAAATGTATCAATTCAATGACAGACATTGCAAAATGATATTTTCGTAAGTTTTGTTGATGGAATTGTGACGTGATCGTAAAAATTTTAACTACTAATATTTGTTATAACTAGAAAAGTGCACGTACGTTGTACGTGTCTAGTTAATTTCATAAGTAAATTTTATAAATTATAACAAAATTAACTTTGTCATATCACAAAAAATAACACAAATTAATGACTAATATTCAATTTATTTATTATCAAAATTATTAATCTATAGAAAAATGATGACTTTAAATTATAATAATCAAATATAATTTGATGATTGATTTGTTCATAAGATCTTGTAATTCTTTTTTTTTAAATATGATCATAACAAAATTATTTAGTTCATTCTTTTCACGGGTTTAACCCGTCTTTGCACCGATTTCATTCATTTTGCATCGATTTAAAATATTTTTTCATCGGTTTATCCATTCTTTTATCGATTTACCTACTTTCATTATTTTTCCAATTTTCGTCGATTTCTTATGCTTTTCTGGTGTAAACCTTGCATTTTCTATTGGTTTAACCTAGTTTTTGCTAGTTAAACTGTTTTTTATTTTTAAAGATCTCACTCGTTTTCACCTAATTCACACGTTTTTTCATTGATTTACATTTTTTTCTCCAATTTCACCTCACATCTCATTGAATTAACATGTTTTCACCGACTTTACCTTTTTTTCCTGATTCAATGATTTCACCCATTTTCAACAATTTCATCTGTTTTTCACTAATTTCTCCGTTCTTGTCCGGTTTTCATGAAATTCATCCAAAGCTATTCAATTCCATATGCATTTATCAATTTTACATGAGATTTTCGCCGGTTTTATTCGTTTTTCACCAACTTTACCAGTGTTCATAAATTTTTTTATCATTTTCACATGCTTTAGCCGACTTTTATCGTTTCACCAATTTTAATTAACCGATTTAACCTGTTTTCCATGAAAATTAGAGCACATATTTAATTCATAAGTTTAATCCATTTTTTCAGGGGCTTAACCCGTCTTTTTACTGATTTCATTAACTTTTCATCGATTTAATATATTTTTCTTCGATTTATCATTTATTTTATCAGTTTAATCAACTTTCATTATTTTTTTTCCATTTTTTCGTAGATTTATTTTATTTTTCGGTTTAAACCATTTTCTACCGTTCCTTTTTTTTTGTTAAACTATTTTATTTTTATTTTTATTTTTATTTTTATTTTTATAGATTTTATCCGTTTTCACTCACAGGTTTTTTCACTGATCTACATGTTTTTTCACCAATTTCATGTCATATTTTAATTGATTTAAAATGTTTTCATCAATTTTACTTATGTTCCCCGATTCACTGATCTCACCCATTTTAAACGATGTCATCCGTTTTTTTACTAATTTCATCGATTTTATCCGGTTGTCATGAATTTCATCCAAAGTTATTCCAATGCATATATATTTATCGATTTCTCATACATCTTTTTACCTGTTTCACTCTTTTTTCACCAACTTTATCAGTGTTCACCAATTTGACCCAAAATTTTTTTATATCATTTTCGCATGTTTTAACCGACTTTTATCGATTTCAATCGCTTTCCATGAAAATTTGAGTATCACCGACTGCACCAAAAATTTCATCTATTTCACTTGTATTTATCGAATCCACATGTTCTTCATGGTTATGCATGTCTTGATACTTTTGGATATTGTTTATATTTGACTTCTTTAGCCAAACAAAAATTACGTACTTAGATTATAAATAAATTATAAAAGTTGATGTAAGAGATAATTTTATATTTTAGGAGTTTATGAGTTTATGTAGGATATAAATATTAAATAAGACTTCATGTTTAATTATACCTCCTCGTTTAGTTTTATATTGAAGTGTTCATATTGGAGTAGACTTCTTTTTCCTATTTTTTTCTTATTTTAATTAATTTAATTATCTTTTAAGTAGGGGTATATTAGTCTTCACAAAAAATTCAAGAAACTCTATTTTCTGAACTCGTACTTTTATTTGTATATAGATATTAGAATTAATAAAAATGATTAAACTTTTTGCGGATTGACTCCCGCCTTTTGGTAATTTTGTAAATTAACCCATGTCTCCTTCCATACGCACGACTACTGTCATTTGGTAGTTGTTCGCCGGAAATAGGAGATGGGTTTTGTTTCGTCTTTTTACCGCGAACACATACATATAATAGATCTCGTATTACGCTGAGTGAATTGCTCAATTTTGCATTTGAAAATCTAAATCGCGAAACCTGTAACACTCCAATCCCACGTTGAATGTGGATAAATTGTTTGAATGGTTAATAAAGACTTAACCTACTTCTATTAGTCAATATGTGCTTGAGCATTTTGGGCCAGTAGACTAGAGCCCAATAATGTTGACAATGTCAGAAGTGGATCAATGTCTTTACAAAACCCTTTTCCTCGTAAATTTCATATCACGATTACGACATTGTTTCGCTATATTTTTTAGATTTTTTGTTGCGACATCTTATTCCTTTGAATATGGGCTTCAATTTCCACTGTTTAATTCAATTAACAAAATTAACATAAGTATCGTTTTTGTAACGTCTGTCGCGAATTGGTATATTTAGTACGAATTTGATATAAAAAGTGAAATATTGGTCGGTAATGCAAATTTAAACCAAAGAACATTCTTCTAAGAGTCGTTGAAATCAAAAGTAGATACATCGAAAGCCTAGTCAAAGGAAATAGGAAATGGACGGTGTGAAAATTCAATCTGAAACCAAGTCAAAGATCAAGCAATCATTTTTTATTATTATTTTCCCAAAAAAATTAACCCCCAATCCTAGAAAATTAGAATTGAGGCAAAATACGTGCAGTTAAAATAAAATGCGGATAGATCTTAAACAAAATACATTTCTTCTATTCTACTTAAAAAAGAAAAGAAGAAAGACTTTATATCTTGCTTCTATTCTATATTATATATTTCCCAAGTAAAACAAAAGAGGGGCGACGATTTCTTTGTTGATTGCGTCTCTCTCGATCTCTATCTACTTGTGTCCGGCTCATTCACACATACACAGAAGTCGTTAGTGGTCGCCCTCTCTCTCTCTCTCTCTCTCTACACGCTGTATGTATAGTATAGTATTGTAATAGTAATAGTATAGAGTTGACTTTGACCAATCATCCTTCTTCCCCTGATTTCTTAATTTCCATGGACAGCTAAAGGAGAGGTAAGAAGACTTAATTACAACTCCTCAATTTCACTTTTTATATTCATTCTTCTAAACTATTCTTTCTGTCATATATACATACAACATATATATTCTCATCACCAGACGAACAATAATTTTAATTATGGGTGTGCTGCTGCTGCTGATGATGAAATTAATTTTACTTTCTGTGTGTTTTTTGATTGACTCGAAGATTGGGGAAAGCTTCGGGTTCGATGTTCACCACAGATATTCAGACACTGTCAAGGATTTCTTACACCTTAATGGGTTGCCGGAAAAAGGCACCATTGATTACTACACCGCCATGGGTCACCGTGACCAACTGTTTAAGGCCCGCCGCCTCGCCACCACTCCAGAGCCATCTACCTCCTCTATTCTCACTTTCTTTGGTGGGAACCAAACTTTCCGTCTTAGCTCTCTCGGATTGTATGTATTCTTATTATCCTCTTTCTTTGATTAGGATTTTTTTATTTCAATTTACTGTATGATATCAATTCGCTTTATTCATTTACAAACTTAATTTAAGTCTGCTTCTTGGATGAATTTTATATCGAGTTCTATATTGTATTTGAACTCTGTTTGATCGTTAAATAAACCGAGCTCGAACCAGCTTTTTTCGTACGATAACTTGATGTATTATATGTAATTTTTAGCTTATCGAGCTTAGCTCAAACCGACCTTTAAAAGTTATCACATGTTTTGTTTGATATGTACGGCGATCCGAGCTCGAGTCGAGTATCTGGTAGTTTTGTTTGTTTTGCAATCCTAATTTTAGCATGTAAAATGGTAATGAAAAAGAACATGGAAAGAATGCTGCTCAGCGTTCTTACTATCATTTGGTGCAAGAATAGCTTCTTACTTAGCATTTTACTAACTACAATCCAAGAAACAAACGTAGACTAACAGTTTGAATAGACAGATTCAAGACATAATCTTGAAATTTTGTGGTTCAACTATTATAACATTTCATTTTGTGTAATATCAGCTTGCATTATTCAGTTGTTACCGTGGGTACTCCTCCTGTACAATTTCTTGTGGCACTTGACACCGGCAGTGACCTTTTCTGGTTGCCATGTGACTGTGCCAACTGTCAACGTAGCTTGAACTCGACCTCCGGGGTATGCTATGCTATGTTGTAGAAGCCTTTTAACATTCTCTATTCGAACATGTATATGAATGAACTTGTTATTAAACAGGCAATAGAATTGAACATATACAGCCCTAGTGAATCATCATCTAGTTCACTAATTCCGTGCAATAGCACTATGTGTGGAAGGAGAAGAGGATGCTCTCTTAGGCGAAATGCATGTGCTTATCAAGAGGTATATCTTTCTAGCAACACCTCGTCTACTGGGATATTGGTAGATGATGTTTTGCAATTAGGTACAGATGCAACTCCACAAAGCCCTATCAATGCGCCAATTACATTGGGGTATGTACGTACGTGCGTGCTTGTTTTCCTAGAGATAAACTCACTTGTAAAAATCTCATCGTTTTCTTGCATTTCAGATGTGGGATAATTCAAACTGGTGATTTCTTGGATGGTGCCGCTATTAATGGTTTATTTGGGCTTGGTATGGATAATGTGTCTGTTCCTAGTACTTTAGCTAGTAAAGGAATTGCAGCAAATAGTTTCTCCATGTGTTTTGGTCCCCAAGGGCTAGGAAGAATTGAGTTTGGAGATAAAGGGAGCCCAGATCAACAAGTCACTCAATTTAATCTTGAAACATTACAGTAAGGAAACATGTTTGTCCTTTCAAAATGTGCATCTATTCTTGCATCTGTAATCTTTTTCCTCGTTTTCTGACAGCCAAACTTATAACATCACTGTGACACAAATAGCTGTGGAGCAAAATGTCACGGATGTTGAGTTCACGGCAATCTTTGACTCGGGCACCTCGTTTACGTACTTGAATGACCCTGCTTACTCGGTTATTGTAGACAGTGTAAGTTAGTTAGACAATTGATAAGGGTACCATCTTCCTAAGTATCTTTTTTTAGATGTGAAAGTGAAAAGTATTTTCTTCTTTTGCAGTTTAATGCTCAAATCACTGAGCCGCGTTATCAATCTCCAACCAGGATTATATTCGACTATTGCTATTCACTTGGGTCAGTCTAATTTGTCAACAAGTTACTTTGAGCTGTTAATTTTGTTATGAACAAGAAATTTGCTCATTCTTTACGCATTTGTGCAGTGCAACTCAAGAAACCTATACAGTTCCCCACATGAACTTGACGATGGGAGGTGGAAGCAATTTTTTTGTTACGGCACCGACTATTGTAATTCCCCGCAGGGTAAGAAAGCAAATATATATATATATGCATGAGACGCCTACGAGTGTGCTAAAATTCGATTTTGTTTTCAGGGTGGATTAGCATATTGTTTAGCTATAGTCAAAAGTGAGGATATTAACATCATTGGACGTAAGTATCAAGATTATGAATTTCGATGCTTGCTGTGCTAAAGTTGTTTTTCGTAGATTGAAATTCCTCTCGTTTGAATGAGAGTATTTCTTGTACTATAATGTTGATTTGTTTCGACTGACTCTATTATAACGTTATTTTCTTACCAGAAAATTTTATGACCGGATATCGCATAGTCTTTGATCGCGAGGAGATGGTCTTGGGTTGGAAAGAATCTAGCTGTAAGTTGGTTTCTTTCTTGACATAGTCTTTTTAACTTGCATCTATTTGCATTAACTATTTACTCAGATTTGAAATGAATTTATCTCAGGTAATGATTTAGTCTCATCTAACACTCTACCCGTAAACAAGAACAGCTCGAATGGTGCACCTCCACCTTCTTCTTTGAATCCAGAAGCCATGCCTAGGAACAGAAGTCGTATTCCAATTCCAGCTCCTCCACCATCGAGGTCGATTAATGGAAACAATGCAGCTAGATTGAGTTCGGTCGCAAACAAACTTCTGATGGTCCTGCATGTGTTCATTTTTTTTTCATAATTTAATCATTCATTACTACTAGTGATTATATTTTTTTAGCAACTACAGAGCATTGTTTGAGTTTGTTTACAGTAGAATACCACAGCACAATCTTGGTCAAACACATAAATGATATATGTCACAAATAATAATAATAATAATAATAATAATAATAAGATGACCTCATTTTTCTTGAATGTGGGATCTAGCCATCTTTCCAATACATTAATTGTTGGTCAGGATGTTTCATATCAAATATGCATGCACCACACTGTAACGTAACTAACTAGCTAAGATCGATAAAGAGGGATCATCCCATCCCCATCCCCATCCCTTAACATGCATGTTTAGTGGACTAAACGCACCATTTGAGGCTAGCTGCTAGAATAATTAAATATCCTATATATCCAAGAAAATAAAAAATAAAAAGTCGGAAACAATTAATATGGCTGGACCTGGACTAGGGCTGAAAATCAAACCAAGCTACTCGATACTCGACTCGGGCTCGTTCGATAAAAGCTCGTTTGAGCTCGGTTCGTCACACTAATCAAACAAGCTTGAACATCTTTTTTCGTTCGATAACTTTTGAAGCTCGGCTCGAGCTCGACTCGATAAGCTAAAAATTAAAAAAATACATGTAAAATATCAAGCTACTCGATACTCGGCTCGAGCTCGTTCGATAAAAGCTCGTTTGAGCTCGGCTCGATTGAAAATCAAACCAAGCTCAAACAGAAAATTTCAAGCTCGATAAAAATCAAACCAAGCTTGAACAGTGTGTCGTTCGGTACTACTCGGCTCGATTACAGCCCTAACCTGGACGAAAGAAAGAAATAAGTAAGATAGCCATTAATTGTTTGAGCCTAATAATTAATAAATACAAACTCTAAAAAAAGGAATATCACCATCTTTAATTTAATGCTTTTGGACAAAGATAAAGGAAGAAAAGAAAATATATCATAGTGGAAAATTTTTGTATAGACCTGGTCTATAAGCTTTTCATAGACCTTGTGGTTGTAAATGAATCACGTCATACATTTTGATGATGTCATACTCTCTTCTCTAAATTCATTCGGTAACTAAACTTCTCATCTAACATAAATGTAAATAACAATTAGTTAGTTATATGTCATTTTTATTTTAAGGAAAAAAGACTAAAGAAAAACCATATATACTGGCCTATGAATAAATTGACGTCTCTCTAATATAGGCATAAACTGCCGCCCTGCTGATATTTATTTTCCACAATCATGGATCAAAATTTCGGTTCAAATGTATGTTTCAGTGAGTCAAATATTGAAAACTTTTCAAGACTATTCGAAAAGTTTCGGAAACACTAAGAAAAATTCGTAAAAAAAGTTACTAAATTTAGGAAAATATCAGAGTTTTAGGCAAATAAATAATTTCGAAATTACATCATGTTTTCGTTTCGCCTAATTCAAAAACGAAAACTTTTTTATGTTTTCGATGGAAAAGATGAAAATTTTGAACCATGTCCACAATACAGCAGCAGTCTATTTTAATATTTACCACAATAAAAAAAAAATTGGGAGTATGGCGGTGAATAATAAGAATAAATAACAACCACAAATTGGGAGAATTTGATATCTCCCAGAGTCCCAGTCCAACAGGTACACTTCATTTCTTTTCTCAAACTTCCAATTTATTTTTAGTACGTATTCATTTCATTCTTAATTAAGACTTGTTTGTTTTCTCCTTTAGGCTCATTAATTGTTTAACCTTAGAATTTTTATTTTGATATATGATTCTTCTTTTGTCATTTGCGGCAAATAGAATTGTATTAGCACCATTAACCAGCTGGAGCAGATCTTACAACAATTAATGTCCCATGGCCACAGCCACACGCGGTGGTGCATTGTATTTACTCTCGATCAGCGAGCAACAAATTAAAAGAAGCTACAATTAATTAATTTGTTTATAGTTATGATCTATGTTATCTGTTCTCTTTCATATGCACTAGAGAATTAAAGGTAGGTAGATGCATGAGTCAGATTTTGCTTTTCATTGATCAAGCATAGCATATAAATATATATTACATTCATCTATATAAAAAAGGTACTACAATTGAATATAAGTATTTGCTTTTGTTAAGAGAAAAGTTTTAGAATAAAATGTTACAAAGATACTACAATGGAATCTAAAAAAAATTAGTTAATTTCTCATTTTATCCATCAATTATTAGTATATTAGACTGTTAGTAAATACTTAAAATAATTTTACAATTTAAAATAAATACATTATTTTTTAAAAGAGGGTCTCAATTTTAAATTTGGCCTAAGCTTCTGAATATGTCGGGCGGCTCAAGATACATTGTTAGTGGAGTTTAATGAATCAACAAATTAATTAAATGACCATAGAGTAATCAGAATTTAATATGATGTTGGTGTAGACACGTAGTATATCTGAGTATGAGTTTGCAAAATTCTGTAGAAAAGTTGACATGTATGGTTTGCAATCAGACTCATAGAGTAGAGTTTATTCAAACCCGAATGGACTAATCGGTTTTAGAGGGACATCCAGTATTAATTTCTTCACGGCCGAATTAATTGGCTAGCTGGCCACCATGAAATTTCTTAAGCATGGTTACTCTGAAGATTCAATTGATTCGATTTGATTTGATTTCTTTTTTCACAAGAAGCCCGCAGTCATCGAAGTGCACAAAGTAAATCCCACCTTCATGTAATAGCCCGCAAACCACATTAGAGATGTAAACTACATTAGGCAAACCATGTGTGAAGAACTCGATCTAAAAAGTGTTGGTTGGATTCGAACTCGGGTCAAAGACACCGCGCTCGTTTGCTCCAACAACTAAACCACCCTTGCGGGTATTCAATATCGTTTCTTTTATTTAGGGAAAGAATGCTTTGGAGATATCAAATTGCCAGAATTTGATTATGAGGATGCTATGTTTGTAGCTTTCAAAGAATTTGAGTGATCTTTATAAGATACTAGTATTTTTTTATTAGAAGTAATTAATTACAATCACTTACACTACTTGTCGTCTATTGTTTAGAGGCATTTCGCATTGAGAATGGGATACTACTCACCAATGTTCAAAAACTCGGGGGATTTTACTTACATCTTTACTTTTTACTTCAAAACTTATCCACAGAGGCGGGTGGGTCCAATGGGTTGACTATTGACGACTATCGATTTTTTATGATGATATTTAAACTATTTTATTCAAATTAAGTAGCTAAAATACTATAAAAGATGTATAAAATTCTTTTGTGAATGTATGTATATCAAATTTTTCAATTTGATAATTATAATTTTTTAACATATATTATATATTAAGAAATTTAAGATTTACGTTGAATAAAATAGAGTCAAATAAGATGCAAGAATGCAACAAAATTGGATAATTTTCAAATGAAGATTTGCCATATTTATATAACCACATTATAAAATACTGTAAATTGGATATATATATATATATATATATATATATATATATATATATATATATATAATATGTGTGTGTGAGAACTAATTATTTTGTAGCGTTACGGGCTCGGTTTGTTAAATATACCAAATAAGCTTGAACATCATTTTTCGTTTGATAACTTTTGAAGTTCGGTTCGATAAGCTAAAAGTAGACAAAATACATGTAAAAAAATCAAGATACTCGATACTTAGCTGGAGTTCGTTTGATAAAAACTTGTTTGAACTTGCTTCGTTAAACAATCAAATCAATCTCAAAGAAAAAAATTCAAGCTCGGTTCAAATGAAGATTGAACAGTATGATTCGGTACTACTCGACTCGTTTACACTCCTACACAACGACAACGATCCACAATTTGTTGAGATGACATTAGACTATTAGAGAAGACCAAACCTTTACAAGGTGGAAAATAATATTTATTCCTATTTCATTTTCCGTAACTTTAACATAGTTTAATATTTAGGGTGAGTTTAGCCTAGCGATACGAGAAGCAATTATAGGAGAATTAATTTTAGTATAATTGATTTTGGTAATAACTGATTATAATAAAAATTAATTATAAAATAATTGCTTTTGTATAATAGCTTTTGCAAAAGTAACACTTTAGTAGCTTCTGAAATATGTTTATTTTTTGCTTCTTGAGATCCCAAAAATGATTATGATCTTAGGGGTCAAACACCATGAAAATCACGATTGAGCAAAAGTTATTTTTATAATCAGGGACAAACACTTCAAAAATCACAATAGAAATTTATAAGTGATTTTAAGAGATCAACCGTTGGACCAAACTCACCCAAGTCTTGTAAGTATCACGTTTCCCTATTTGGTTCTAAAACTATTTCTTTTTTTAAAGGGAAGTTCTATAACTATCTTCAGTTGCCACATAAAGTCCAATAAGTATCAAATCTCCACCTTTTATTCTATAACTTTTTGATGAACATTACAATAACGTATAAAATAACTTTAGCCTAGAAAAATGCTACTGGAATATTAGAATTTAGAAGCAACCTAACGTTCAGTTTGGTGAAAGGATCAACCACATTAATGTTGGTAAATTTAATAACCAAAACTAATTTAACCTAAACTTTTATGCGTTAAAATAACGAAGAGAGTAGAGACAAACCCTTCATTATTTAAATTATAACAAATTATCGACATACTAATTCAGTCGTGCACTCCACTTCTTTCTCTCTTTTTTTCGTTCCTTTCTTATTTTCTTTTCCTTCCTTTTATCTTTTCTTTTCTTATCTGTTGTTAAATATGTTTAAAACAATCTGTGTATATAAAATATTATAGAATATTTTATATTTCTAAGTACTATAGTGAATTATAAAATATTATAAAATACTTTATATTATAAAACTATAGTAAATTATTCCAACAGAATAATTATTTATAATTAACTCTAATTATAAATCTTAGTATAGTTTATTCTCGCAGAACAAACAAAATCAGAATTTAGTAACAGTGTACTTACTGTAATAATTCTGAACCGTAAAATCGACCGAGGCTTGCAAATGCAATATCCTTAAGACAATATTTCTGGGCTGTCAAGGTGCAACAGTTCGTCCCAGTGGTCTCCCAAGATTCAACGGTCGGATACTTGTTTCTTTGCACTAAGAACAAGTCCACAGCGAACTTTAACAAATAGAATATTTAATTTGAGAGGAGAAAAATATAGAGAAGAATAGATGATTTTCTGCTTTGATTGCTTGAAAATGGGATGAGAGAATTGGCCAGATTCTCCCCCTATTTATAGCAGCAGAAGGGTTGTGCTGGAAGGTCACAACTATTCGGATTTAAACCAAACAGTGGTTTGGTCCGAACGGGTGCCACCCGTTCGGTTCAAAATCCGACCTACACACCCTTTTATTCAAAAATTGGGCGGGCGAACGGATCCTTCTCAGACCTTCTAGAAGTGGGTCTCGCGGATCCTGTTCGGATCACATGCGGATCCTATTCGGATCACACGTGGATCCTAACTGGATCACATGCGGATCCTAATTGGATCACATGCGGATCCTAATCGGATCACCAAGGATCTTTATTAAAAATTTTAGACTTTAATAATTATTGGGCCCAGATATTACTCTAGGCCCACTCCCACAAAGAGCCTTTCAACTCAAAAGCTAGGTGCCCTTTTTATAACAATTGTATAGCTCAATTTTCTTCTTCTTTTCCATGTGGGATAGAGACACTCAACTTCTCTTCTCATTTTATTCATTTAAGGTGTAATAATTAATATGGCTAACTCAATTTAATTAACTATAACTAATTTAATTACACCATCCCCCACAAATGAATGAAATTATTTTTCATATCTCGCGTTAAATATTCTTTAGGAATAGTACTGCATCGGGATAGGTGAAATATTCCATCTTGAACCTTCCCTAGTTAGAATTTATCGGATTTACTTAGCCAATCAGTGAAATATTTCATCTTGAACTGTCGGCTGTTTATGTAAACCAAAACAATAAACTTAACACAGCACTAAACCTATTTGTTAAGAGTTCTCGGTTGTGTTCGTTTTGGCCCTGAACATTCTTGGGTTCTGCGAGTGCTTTAGAGGATTCCAGCCTTATAAGAATTCTCAACGAGCCGACCCAGCTCACACTTACATAGGTGACCGCATCTATTAAGAGTATCCTACTATACTCCACTTGTTCTTGACAAGATATAGACGTCATTAAAAGCATAAGCTTAACCTAATCAAACGCTGTAGGTTGCACTTTTTGCATCATAGGAATGAGCTAGAGTTGGACTCTAAAGTGCTCCATTTTTTAAGTTAACCAAGACTGGTTGTCCTATTGAACCTGGTCCGTGGGATCTCCAGTCGCCAAGTTAGGTTTCCGTACAAGGTAACTTAGTTATATTTTAGGCTTTTAAGCCCATTCCCCTCGACGCACATTCTACTCTCTCACCAGATAAACCTTTAGTAAACGGATCCGCGAGGTTATCTTTTGATTTCACAAAATCAATGGAAATTATTCCATTTGAGAGTAAATGTCTCACGGTATTATGTCGACGACGAATGTGTCGTGATTTACCATTATACATAAAGTTATGAGCTCTATGTAATGCCGCCTGATTATCACCATGAATACATATAGCCGACACAGGTTTCGGCCATAGTGGAATATCTTCCAGAAAGTTATGAAGCCACTCAGCTTCTTCTCCAGCTTTATCCAAAGCTATAAACTCTGATTCCATAGTGGATCGAGCTATACATGTTTGTTTGGAAGATTTCCAAGAAATAGCGGCTCCCCCCAGAGTAAATACATATCCGCTTGTGGATTTTGATTCCTCTGAATCAGAAATCCAATTTGCATCACTATATCCCTCAAGGACAGCTGGATATTTTCCATAGTGTAATGCATATTTTGATGTATTTTTTAAGTATCCAAGCACTCTCTTCAGAGCGTTCCAATGTTCTTTGCTTGGATTGCTCGTGTACCTACTCAATTTATTGACTGAGTAAGCGATGTCTGGCCTCGTGCAATTCATGATATACATGAGACATCCAATGATACGAGCATACTCGTTTTGTGATACACTATCACCTTTATTCTTGTGTAAAACAAGAGATGGAATAAATGGGTTATTTGTTCCCTTAATTCCATAGTTTTTAAATCTCTCAAGCACTTTATCTACATAATGTGACTGAGATAATTTAATCCCATCCGGTGATCTTGTTATTTTAATTCCCAAAATAACATCCGCTTCACCGAGATCTTTCATATCGAAGTGTTTTGTTAATATTTTCTTTGCGGACTTAATGACCTCCATATTAGTCCCAAGTATTAACATATCGTCTACATATAAACATATTATGACAGTTGCTTGTCCAAATTGTTTAATATAGACACACTTGTCGCATTCATTGATTTGAAAACCATTTTTAATCATGACACTATCGAATTTTTCGTGCCATTGTTTAGGAGCTTGTTTAAGGCCATAAAGAGATCGAACAAGTTTACATACTTTGTTCTCTTTGCCTTTAACAATGAAACCCTCAGGTTGCTCCATATATATTTCCTCATTTAATTCTCCATTGAGGAAAGCGGTCTTAACATCCATTTGATGTATCTCTAGATTATATATAGCTGCTAAAGCTATTAATGTTCTAATGGATGTTATCCTAGTCACTGGTGAATAGGTGTCAAAGAAATCTATTCCCTCTTTTTGACTATAACCTTTGGCTACTAATCGAGCCTTATATTTATCAATTGAGCCATCGGGTTTTAGTTTCTTTTTAAATACCCATTTACATCCAATTGGCTTACTTCCCTTAGGAAGATCTGCCAATTCCCAAGTATTATTACTTAGAATGGACTGTAATTCACTGTCTATTGCCTCTTTCCAATAAGAGGAATCAGGAATAGACATGGCTTCGGTATATGTTTTGGGATCATCCTCTAACATATAAGTTAAGAAATCTGGTCCGAATGATTTAGCAATTTTAGCTCGCTTGCTTCTTCGGGGCTCGTCAGATTCTTCAGCAATCTCTTTATTGATTTGAGAATCATTTTCTTTAGAAATTGATTTATTTGACCAATGATCAACAACCTCATTGCTGTTTAGAGCATTATCTTCCTTAGAAATTAATTCATATGGTCTTTTATGAGAAGTAACATCCGAGTTCTTCTTATGTGGGAATACATTCTCGAAGAATGTAGCATCACGTGATTCAATTATAGTATTCACGTGTATGTTGCTTACTTCAGATTTGAACACTAGAAATCTGTAAGCGCTACTATTTTCTGCATGACCTATATAGTAGCAATCCACGGTTTTTGGTCCAATTTTTGGTCCAACCTTTTCTTTCATAGGTTTTGGTACAGCTACCTTTGCCAAGCACCCCCACACTTTGAGGTATTTATAACTTGGTTGTCTACCTTTCCATAACTCATACGGAATGGTATCATTTTTCTTGTGCGGAACTCTATTTAATATATGATTAGCCATAAATAAAGCTTCCCCCCACAAGTTCCTAGGTAAACCCGAATTCAAAAGTAATACATTGATCATGTCCCTTAAGGTTCGGTTTTTCCTTTCGGCTATTCCATTTGATTGAGGTGAGTATGGTGCCGTTGTTTGGTGAATTATTCCCGAGTCGGCACACAACTGTGCGAAGGGATATTCATATTCACCACCTCTATCAGATCTAAGAATTTTTATTTTCTTATTTAACTGATTTTCTACTTCAGCCTTGTATCTTACAAAGGCATTTATTGCTTCCTTTTTCTTATTCAATAAGTAAACATAGCAATATCTTGTACAGTCATCAATAAATGTGATGAAGTACTTTTTCCCTCCTCGAGTTGGAGTTGACTTGAGATTGCACAAGTCTGTGTGAATTAGCTCTAATGGTTGTGAGCTCCTTTCCACTGAAGGGAAAGGTTGTTTCGCAAACTTTGCCTCAATGCAAATTTCACACTTATAAGATTTATCAATATCAAATTTAGGAATTAATCCTAAGTTTGATAATTTTTTCATTTTTCTAAAATTAATATGACCTAATCTATCATGCCAAAGTAAAGTCGACTCAAGCAAGTAAGCAGAAGAATTATTATTATTAATAAATTTGTTGTTTTTGCCAATAACGGCTACATTAGCCTTAAATAGGCCATCACATACATAACCCTTGCCTACATACATACCCCCTTTGGTCAGTACAAATTTATCTGACTCAAAGGCTAATCTAAAACCTTTCTTAGATAGGACAGATCCAGAAATTAAATTCTTCCTAATGTCTGGGACATGAAGAACTTCATTGAGAGTAACATCTTTTCCTGAGGTGAATTTGAGAACCACTGTGCCTTGTCCCTCCACCACGGAGTGAGCATTATTTCCCATGTACAGCTTCTCTTCATGATCAAACTTCTTGTATGAAGTGAACATGTTTATGTCAGAGCAAATGTGACGGGTAGCTCCAGTATCCACCCACCAGCCTTTCGAATCACTTGTCAGGAATGCTTCAGCAACTGCAGATAAATGCATGTTATCTATGTCAGATGGAGCTAGGTTGATGCTAACATTTGCTTCATCCTTTGGCTGAGCACGGTTACGACAATCCTTTGCAAGGTGTCCATTTTTTCCACATGTGAAGCAAGCTCCATTGAACTTTCGCTTCTTGTTACCCTTTTGTCCTTTGTTGGAGGTATTGGCCTTACGCTTCTTGCTTTTCTTTGAGCCTTCTACGACATGAACCTTAGCTCCTCCGAGCTGAGGCATAGCCACATAGTTACTGCTGCCCTTGTCAGTATACCGATTGTTTTCTTCGGTTTTCAGATATTCTGTGAGATCTTGCAAATTCCACTTTGCAACAGATTTCTTGTGCCTCAAGTGATGCTTGAACCCCGTCCAACCAGGAGGAAGCTTGCCAATGATACAAGCAACCAGGTAAGACTCGCTAAGCTCATGTCCTTCGGCCAAGATGTCGTGAATCATATTCTGGAGTTCTTCGACTTGCTCATTCACAGTTTTACTGTCAACCATTCGATAAAATTGAAATTTATCCACCACGAATTTTCTGTAGCCCGCATCTTCAGTCTTAAACTTTTTGATTAAACCTTCCCACAAGAGTTTACTAGTCTTAAATTGACTATAAATCTTGTACAAAGATTCATCCAAATAGCTAAGAATGTAGTTTCGGCACATAAAATCCGAGTTATTCCAAGCTTTTAACACTAGTGCCATTTCTTCAAGTTCCTCCGGACTGGCTCCCTCCTTTGGCTTAGGTACCTCCTCGGTGAGAAATCTAGCCATGCTCAAGGATGTGATGTAAAAGTACATCTTATTTTGCCACGTTCCAAAGTCAGTTCCTTTGAACTTGAATGGAGGTATTGCCGGCGGAGCAGCAACTTTTGGCGTTTCAACAATTTCAGTGTTTGTTGCCATCTACACAGATGAATTAAACAGATTAAATTTATTGTCTTAAGATTGTTGTTAAATATGTTTAAAACAATCTGTGTATATAAAATATTATAGAATATTTTATATTTCTAAGTACTATAGTGAATTATAAAATATTATAAAATACTTTATATTATAAAACTATAGTAAATTATTCCAACAGAATAATTATTTATAATTAACTCTAATTATAAATCTTAGTATAGTTTATTCTCGCAGAACAAACAAAATCAGAATTTAGTAACAGTGTACTTACTGTAATAATTCTGAACCGTAAAATCGACCGAGGCTTGCAAATGCAATATCCTTAAGACAATATTTCTGGGCTGTCAAGGTGCAACAGTTCGTCCCAGTGGTCTCCCAAGATTCAACGGTCGGATACTTGTTTCTTTGCACTAAGAACAAGTCCACAGCGAACTTTAACAAATAGAATATTTAATTTGAGTGGAGAAAAATATAGAGAAGAATAGATGATTTTCTGCTTTGATTGCTTGAAAATGGGATGAGAGAATTGGCCAGATTCTCCCCCTATTTATAGCAGCAGAAGGGTTGTGCTGGAAGGTCACAACTATTCGGATTTAAACCAAACAGTGGTTTGGTCCGAACGGGTGCCACCCGTTCGGTTCAAAATCCGACCTACACACCCTTTTATTCAAAAATTGGGCGGGCGAACGGATCCTTCTCAGACCTTCTAGAAGTGGGTCTCGCGGATCCTGTTCGGATCACATGCGGATCCTATTCGGATCACACGTGGATCCTAACTGGATCACATGCGGATCCTAATTGGATCACATGCGGATCCTAATCGGATCACCAAGGATCTTTATTAAAAATTTTAGACTTTAATAATTATTGGGCCCAGATATTACTCTAGGCCCACTCCCACAAAGAGCCTTTCAACTCAAAAGCTAGGTGCCCTTTTTATAACAATTGTATAGCTCAATTTTCTTCTTCTTTTCCATGTGGGATAGAGACACTCAACTTCTCTTCTCATTTTATTCATTTAAGGTGTAATAATTAATATGGCTAACTCAATTTAATTAACTATAACTAATTTAATTACACCAACATTATCTTCATTCCTTGCTTTTTTCTTGTCAAATTATCTTACTCCTTGGCTTCAGCACCTTCTCACGATTTGAATGAAATTATCATGCATACTTTGGGTATGTTAATTGTTAATGCATGCATGGGAATGACTATTTATATATTTTTCCTCCAATTAAATTCATCCAAATATAGTACACGCGGGGGCTTGCATGTTCCTACTAATTAACTTATTGACAAATCAATAAATGTGTCAATCAAAGAAATAAGATATTCTGGTAAGTTTGCAAAAAGATCCTGAAATTCTGAAAAAAAATAAAAATAAAATAGGGACTTTTAGTAAATTCATAATATAAAATGTTTGTCCTAATAATAGCCCTTCAAATTTGACGAAACAATTTATTAAAAAGAATAAAATAAGCAAAATCACATAAAGTATTTAAAAGAATGATAGAAAAATGATTATACAGTTGAAATTTAGGAAATAAAAGAATTGAATATACAACTCATTACCCACCCCCACATAAGCTCGTCTGTCAAAATAATTCTCTGCACTGCACTGGAGCAATAATGAATCGATTCGATCCCATCCCCATCCCCAATACAACATGTATTATTGTACGTTCCCTCCCTACCTACATAACTTTTAATTTAGATTTAGAAACTAAATAAATAAAAGATTCCCTTCCATTGATAGGTAAAAGAAAGAAAAATTTAAGTTGAGGAAATGGCGAGGAGAGCGGACGAAGAGTACGATTACTTGTTCAAGATAGTATTGATTGGGGATTCGGGCGTCGGCAAATCCAATTTGCTCTCTCGATTCACCCGAAACGAGTTTTGCTTGGAATCTAAATCCACCATCGGCGTTGAATTCGCCACCCGCACTCTCCAGGTTTTCAACTGGAGGCACTATTTTCCATGTGAATTTCCTTGTCTGAGATCTATATATTGTGGTGTGGTGTGGTGTGGTTATTATTTTCCCCCAACTTCTGTATTAATAATCTTTTAAACAAGCCAATCCCACGTTGCTCCTGAATTGTTAGGTTTACAAAATTAAGCATAAAATGTTTTTGTGCAAACTATCTCATATGCCAATGATTTTTGTCCTTTTCAATAATACTACTTAATTAATATTTTAAGGGCTTGTGTTTGTTCATGACTAGTTCTAGTTTAACATATTATGATCGAAGAACGACGTTACCTCGCCGATTCCCATTACCGTGGGGATGTTTTCCTAGCTTATCACTAGTGTGTATTTAGTTTATATTTTTGTTAGTATTTGGAAAGATTATCATGTAACGTTTGATGCTTATTGTCTGCTTATCATGTGGTATTTAGTTAGAGAAGAAAAATAAGAATTGATTAACTATTTTATAACTCAAATCCAATTCATCCGATCACTAGGGATGAACTGTCATTATTACTAAACTTGTTGAAGAGAATATGCTTTTTTTCTTTTTTAGATTGAGGGAAGAACTGTGAAGACTCAGATATGGGACACAGCTGGCCAAGAACGATACAGAGCCATAACAAGTGCATATTACCGTGGTGCGTTAGGAGCTCTTCTTGTATATGATGTGACAAAACCAACTACATTTGAGAACTTGAGTCGTTGGTTGAAGGAGTTGAGAGACCATGCAGACCCCAACATTGTTATTATGCTTGTAGGCAATAAGACCGATCTCAAGCATCTTAGAGCTGTAGCCACAGAAGATGCTCAAGGTTTTGCCGAAAAAGAGGGACTTTCATTAATCGAGACTTCTGCTCTGGAAGCCACAAATGTGGAGAAGGCTTTCCAGTCTATCCTTTCAGAGATATATCGGGTCATTAGTAAGAAGCCGCTCTCCTCAGATGAAGCTGCTCCGAGTAGTATCAAAGAAGGGACAACTCTTGTTGTTGGCCCTCAAGAAACCATCACCAAGAAGACAACATGCTGCTCTGCATCGTAATGCCCCTCGTCTTTTCTCTTATTTCCACCCGTCTCCCTTAAACGCCAGCCTGTTTCTTCACTTCCACTTTGCTATATATTGTCTGAGGCTTTAACTTTGCAGGTTGCTTGCCAATGCTCTTTGTAAATGTTATTAGATGAGTATATCATTTACATATTACAGTGATTTTTTTAGTGTTGTCATTTTTGCATGTTGTAAGCAGAATCCATGAAAGATCTTTATGCAAGAATTTTTGCTTCGATCTTTGGCTATAAGTATTAAGTATATTTTACAAGTTTTATTTTCAAATTTACTCTATGTGGTTTGAAAGGTTCCATGTCCTCTCATCAGTTTAAATTTCTTCTACCACATGTTGAATGTTTTGTTCACTTCAATACAAAGTCATATTTCCTCATTTTTAAAAAAAAAAAAAAAAAAAAAAGAATACTAAGTTTTTTGACTGAATGGTACTTATATAAGTATGTCTTTTTTCATTTTTATGTTGTTTAATATTATATGATAAAATAGATACAGTTTTCAGAATAACATTCTAAAGTCATAACTAGGTTGATTAATCAATATTTCAATAAAAACTGGATACTCAATTTAGGGAATTAATATTTAATACTAGTAAAAAATATTCTAGTAAGTTCTCATTATGAATAGAACCTGTTTATCATACTTGCTTAATCTTAGATTAAAATGGAATATATTTTAATAATTTCTCAAGTCATGGTTAAAAACTAACAAGTACGGAACTTTTAAGAATTTATAATTGTACGAGTAAAATACAATGGTAAGGAAATTCTAAATTTTGCACCTACATATAAAACATGTATAATGCAGATACAGGTACATATATCGACCAAAATCAAATAGTGAATACTTTCTGACATTTGATGAATCCCACATAATATAGAACCATCTCTTTCTGGGATAACAAGAAATTAACGAAAGATGAAGTTGAGGAGTTTCTAACATCAACTCTTCGCAGGAAGAACACTTAAAAGTACAATTCGTTGACAAACACTTGCTAGCTTTTTACAATTCTCTAGATATTAAAATGCAAATATAAACACAATTAACCACAACAGTTGCTCTTCTGCTCAATAGCTTGCCCCTTAATCTGGACTGTGCTGCTCGATTTCTTGTTCGCAGTTGGCTGGTTAGCAATCCTGCATTCGTACTCAGTGTCAGATAAATAGGGAAATGTATAGTAAAACTCGCGTTCACCTCCAATAGAGAAAAAACCAAGAAAATAAATCCCAACAAGCATCACAAACTCAGAAGATTAACACTCAATTTTATGAGACTAAAGGGTATGCATCAAATTGTAGGTTTTTCTTTTTTTCCTCTTCTGCAGCAGCTTTAAAATAGTAAACAAATTATGATATATAGACCACATAATGCTATATGCACTAATAGAATAATAAAGCTTTAGTTTTCTATGTATAAAATTAATAGCTAAAAGTTTACTTTTTCTTAATCTCGGCAGCCATAGTCAAGAAAGATTGCTCCACATTAATTGAATCTTTTGCACTAGTCTCTAGGAAAGGAATCCCAAGCTCATCTGCTAATGCCTGCAAGTTTGGATCAATGCAGAATCAATTTAGACCATAACACCGCAACTTTCAGAGAAATGCACCAGGGCCTGATTGAGGTGACCAAAATTACTACATACACTCAAAAATATGCACAATGTATATCACATTTCTTGATATTCTATCCTCCATTTACTTCATAATGTAACTTTACAAAAAATAGAATACGTGACATGTCAAATAAGACTTAAAACCAAATAAAGATTCGATCAACACGATGAGAATTAGATTTTCTAAACACCCATCCCTATGCACTTTAGTTATAATCAAAAAAGAAAATGAGCAAATACAAAACGCTGAGATTTACATAGTAAAATTAAATAGGATAAGTACAGCCTGCAAAAGATAATTCATTATTCACCTGTGCTGTTTGTGTGTCCACAACTTTGCTCTCAACTAAATCACATTTGTTACCCACCAAAAGCTTGCAAACACTGTCATTAGCATATCTATCAATCTCATTAAGCCACTGCTTAACATTGTTGAAGCTCTCCATATCAGTAACATCGTACACAATCTGTTACAGTTAAGATACGTAAGAAAAAGGTTATTACAGATGATATGTGGCTCAGTAGATAACTTATGATATAGACGTCCAAATTTGCAACTGATTTATAAAACTTTTGGCAAAGGACATATAAAATAGCTGTGCATGGCACAAAATTCGGAAAATAAATCCAACATTGGGTACTAAACCACAGATGATTTAGCTATCAACATTCACGTTATTGGACTTTGCATGGGAACAAACCAAATGAAAACAATCGAGGTAGTAGATATATCAATTAAAGCTAGCTGCAGTTAAACCTGAATAAGCTAGTAATAACTGCCCAAATGTAATTAAAGTCCAACAAGAAAATTAAGAATCACTTGAAGAAATATTTAAAAAGTAAATGAAAATCCCGCAATGCATTTGGTTTCAATCAGATAATCCCCAACTAGAAGAATGTAATTCTTTTTGGGCAGCAAAAATGTCTTATGAAAAAGCATTAGTTAACATGAAAAGCATTGGGTCCCATACAAATTGCAGTAAAAACGTATTAATCAATATAAGCTGACTGAAACAACCTCATACAAATTAGCACGCTATGCAGATTCAACCTTGAAGCCAATAAAGGTGTATAAGAATATCAATTAAGATTATTGCAAAACTTTTTGGTGTCTTGTTCAATAATCGACACGTGTTGAAACATCAAATATATTGATTAAGAAATAAATATAATATAGAGTCAATTTTTGCTCTTCGCTCTTCAGATAATTGGAAGCAATTCAGCATTTTATGGTAATCATGAACTAGAGGCTCAATAATAGAAGAAAACAAGAAGCCAGTTTGCATTCAAATATGTTGAAAACTTAACTGAAAAATAGATGATAAATGCAAATGCACAAGTGGATCTGCTATCCTAGAAGAGGAAACTACGTGCATGGAAAACTAGAGCCGAACAAAGTGGTATGCCCCCATAAGTAACTTTAAAACAAAATTCCAGCCACATATGAAGAATAAACATGCAATACAAGAATAACTGCACTTAGATATTTCTTACAATGATCCCATGAGCTCCTCGATAGTAACTGCTAGTGATAGTCCGAAATCGTTCTTGGCCAGCAGTGTCCCACTAAAAACACATACATATATAGAATTTAGTAGTTGTAATGGTTCCAGAGCTTATTGGAGAAATCAAGAGGGGCATCTCTGATTACTCCCTATTTAAGTAGGTATCACCGAATAAGGATTAATTGATAAACATAACAAACATAGATCAGTATATCACAGTTGAAATTTATAATCAATATCAGAAACATTCAATCTAGAGTTGCTTTTCACATAGCTAAATTTTTTTAACTAATTAGATATAGGTAATCTGAATTTCCAATAGAAATAACTCAAATTATACTCATCTAGAATCTAGATAATTCACTTAGGAATTTAACTCTCTCCTACTACATCAACTAAGAACACATAAGATACATCAGTGAAATGTACAGCAGAGACACTACTTGAATAAGTATCTGCTTCAATCGGCGAGTGGAGGCCCATGTAAAGTAAGGATAAGTAGTTAAAATGTTGCAATTATTGTGTTTCTAGAATCCAAATTTTACGAACCACATATGTAAAGATCCTGGATTTGATGGCCACTATAAAGAAACAAACAAAAAGCTATATGCAATCTAATACATAATTTAAACATTTACATGCATATGGACATGTGTAAATGTAAAGTAAAAATTCAATAAGATTAACTCACAATTTGTAGCTTGATTGTCTTGCCTTCCAGCTCTACAGTCCTAATTTTCTGCAAAAAGTAACTCCATAAATGCAAGAGTTCAAATATTCCAAACAGACTAAATAGACCTAATAATAGCAAGACAAAAAAGAATCAAGGAAAAAACTTACAAAATCAACTCCAATGGTGCTAATGTAACTGTCCACATATGAATCATCCTATTAATAATCATCAATCAAATTACATCATTACTCTGATAACCAAATAATAACATTAGAAACGGGTGCGATTTCCATAAACAAAATTGGATGAAGTAAAGTCAACATACAGCGAATCTGAGAAGAAGACAAGACTTGCCGACAGAGGAATCACCGATTAGAAGAAGCTTGAACAAATAATCGCTACATAAAACCAATAATTATACAAATGAAACATATAATGTCAAGAAAAAATTAGTTAAATAAATGAAATTTTGAATCAAAAATCTGGAAATTTCTTACTATTCGTTGCTCATGTTTGCCTTTGCTTTGTGTGGGATGGAAAGTGTTTTTTTAAGGCTTTCGGGAAGGGAACAGTGAATGATGAGTGAAACAGGGATTTGTAAAAGAATGAGAAAAACAATAATACACTTGCTTTTTTTAAGTGGGCGGCTATTTGTAAAACAAATCCTTTTATTAATTCTAATTGACAAACGCATCCTAGTATTATTTTTAAATGTCTATATATTACATATAATAATGTATCAGATACGATCACATATATTTTCAATAGCACATATTTTATACAGTTATTTTACTTCATTATTCTGAGGATCCAGAATTAGTTTAGTGTAAGCTTGAACATCTAGGTTATAAATATATATATATATATATATATATATATATATGTCATTTGTGTTTTCTAACAGTAACAAAGTATATTTATATTTTTTCAAGATAAAAATCATAGTAATTTTTATCAAATTGTTTTCTGATAAAAAAATAAAATTATTATGAATTAAAGTGAAACAGCATATTTAATACTTATGGATGAATAGTACATACTTTATATAATTATAACATTTGAAAGGGAAATATTTATTACATTTTTTAAAGAATAAGATACTTACTTGCTAATAAAAGTAACATTTTGATGTGTTTATCAACTGAAACAAATTAATACATGGATCCATGTAATTTGATTTGGTTTAAATTAAATGAATAGATTAGTGGGGAAGTAGAAAGGGTTTAAAGTAAAGGTGGGGTTCCCCACCTTTACAGTTCATTCTCGTTTATTATATTATATTGAGTTTTAACTTTTGACTGAATTATAATAAATAATATAGAGAATGAAATGACACAAAAGTATTAGGGAAAATCCCACTTTGCCCCCCAACCTTTTTATGTTTTTGCAGTCTCCCCCCTAACCTTTAAAGTTTCGCACTTTCCCACCTCACCTATTTAAAAAGTCTCAGGCAACCACCTCATTGAGCAAGGCACCCCCCAACCTTTTTAAGTTTTTGCAGTCTCCCCCCTAACCTTTAAAGTTTCGCACTTTCCCACCTCACCTATTTAAAAAGTCTCAGGCAACCACCTCATTGAGCAAGGCAATGGAATCTGGCGGAATATTCCGTTTGCTTGAAGTGACGTGACTTTAGTCAAGGTTAGAATAGTCCTTTATGGCACAAAAGTGCGAAACTGTAAAGGTTAGGGGGGGAGACTGCGATAACTTGAAAAGGTTGGGGGTAAAGTGCGATTTTCCCTATTTATACTAATTTATAGATCAAAATTTCATTTCGAGTATATATGTTTCGGTCAACAAAATATTGAAATTTTTTGAAGAAATTCTTTGAAACTATTAAGAAAAATTGTGAAATAACTTACTAAATGAATATTTCACAATTTTTCTTAATATTTCCGAAGAATTTCTTCAAAAAATTTCAATATTTAATTTGTTGACCGAAACATATATACTCGAAATGAAATTTTGATCTAGAAATTATTATAAATAGGGAAAATCGCACTTTACCCCCCAACCTTTTCAAGTTTTTCCCCCTAACCTTTACAGTTTCGCATTTTTGTGCCTTAAAGGACTATTCTACCTTTGACTAAAGCCACGTCACTTCAAGCAAACGGAATATTCCGCCAGATTCCATTACCTTGCTCAATTAGGTGGTTGTCTGAGACTTTTTAAATAGGTGAGGTGGGAAAGTGCGAAACTTTAAAGGTTAGGGGGGAGACTGCAAAAACTTAAAAAGGTTGGGGGGTGCCTTGTTCAATGAGGTGGTTGCCTGAGACTTTTTAAATAGGTGAGGTGGGAAAGTGCGAAACTTTAAAGGTTAGGGGGGAGACTGCAAAAACATAAAAAGGTTGGGGGGCGAAGTGGGATTTTCCCAAAGTATTAAATTAATAAGTTACCACGATGTATAACCACATATATAATGACATAGCTGCAGAAATTTAAGACAAAACTTAGTCCAGGGGGTATGTTTGGTGTACGAATCAATGTATATACATGTATATATATGTGGATTTAGTGGGTGATTAACATTTTATTCTTTCAATTTAATTTTAAAATAGTAGATCTTTGCTGAAAGCTTCGAGAAAATAGAAAGTCAATATTAGAATACAATTTGTATTAGGATAAAAAATAAAGTAATAACCCATAAAATTTGCAGGAGTGGGTCTCGACCAAGTTATCAAATGACACGTCAAAGGTCAATTTCTCAAAAGAGAAAACACATGGATTGATTCGCATTATTGATGAAAACACATGAATTGATTCATATTATTGATGAAAAATGGATATTTACTCTCCAATAGTTTATTATGTAAAGAGTTTTTTACTCGGTTAATTGCGTCTAATTTGATATTAACAATTAGCATAAGAGGTTTAGGAAGACAAAAATAATGAGAGCTGAGATGTTAAAATATTAATAAAACTATTATATATATTATAGTTAGCAGATTTTATAAATTGATTTCAATTTGGATCAGTAGAGAAAAGAACGTGTTATGCATGAATATACTATAGTAACTTCATAGGATTCCAAATATAATACTCCAGTATTATATTGATTTGATTGTTGAGATTTAGGTGAGAAAAATACATGGTAGAATGTCAAAGTGTATATAGTATACATTGTGGTCATAATTATATTGTTATGATTTTGATAATGATTCAAATTATTTTAAGCAATATATTAAAGTATAAAAGCCATGAAACTCTTCAGAATAATTTCCATTATTTGGTGAATATGCATTTTTTCCGAAGACCCTGCGCTTTTGTTACCACTTTTTAACACCAAACACATTCATGTTTGTTGCAATTTAGATGTACTTATTGTAATTAGGCCATGTTTTATTCGATGAGTAAAATGATAAGGAAACCACAAAAGAAAAAAAGCTCGATGTTCTATCTTTGATGCAAGAAAAATATTTTTCATCATGTTTTACTCACTAAGGTAAAATCCAAGAATAAAACCAAAAAAACTTTCAAAAATTGGTACTCAAAAAAATTATTGACCTCAAGTACCAAATATGCAACTTCGTCCAACAGGATACAGTCTCAGGTATTTTACCTAGTATTGTAATAATACTTTACATGATTTGTTGAAACCTTACATCACATTTACATCTAATCAAAACAAAACAAAACCATCCCTCATCCTATAACCAATTTCCACCCATCTCTCAAAGCCTTCGACTCATAACAACCCTTCGTCCTTTCTCAAACCCGTGAATATATTACGTGGCGCATCAACTGATAATCTTTTGCCTCAGTGTGATGTAATTTAATCATAACCGACTCCACACGTGGACTTCAGGCTGCACTGCACCCATTGATTGCTAAAGAAGAAATCAATATTCTTATGGACATTCTAGAAGAGAAGTGAATCTGTTTGTCCATTATAAGCATACTCGTCAACTTTACTGGGCTTATTCTTGTCAGCACGGGCTTTCCTCACCGCAATTTGAATTCGCTTTTCATGCTCTTTCAGCATTTCCTCTACACTCTCACTCGGAGGAAACAATGGTCCAGAATAGTGCATTCGCGTCTTCTTCAGAGCATAACCCTACGAGATCAAAGCAAAAAAGCACGTTAAACACTGGGAAATTTCTTGTTTACTTTATCTGAAGAGAAAAAATTGATTAAATTTTTACCGCTCTAGTCTCCTTCTGGGGCACCTGTCCGTTATTCATGTGAGAAGACTCGGAATCATTCAGCTGATTGTATCTGATATTCGAACCGTTTTCTCTGCTAAAATCGAGCTGTGAAGAGCCACGAGCTGCCACCGAATTTGAAAATCTAGACAAATGGGCCAATGTTGATTGGGGCTTGAAAGATCTCTGAGTCTTTAGCTCCCTATAACCTGAGGAATTACATGCCATGTGAGAATTGAGGTGGGCCACCTCTTCATCCACAACATTTAAGGAATTTCTCGTCTGCATGCCGTGACCACTATATCCTCTTGAAGCTTCAATTGGGAAGCCGTTCTCACTGTTGCTTTTGGGATTCGATTGCCCTTTCCGTTTCTTCACACCAGCAAAATGAATAGGGTCAGCCCTCCATAGCATTGCATACATATACATATATAGTGTAAGCTTCGGAAGATAGATGTACCTGTATTGACGATTGCAGTTCAGCATTAGCATCAGGTGCCGGGACTGCTTTAGATGCTTTGGAGCCTTTTTTAGAAGATTCATGTCTGCCCCCCTTTCCGCCCGTTACTCTTTGTCTGGCATTAGGTGGAATCGTGGTTGAAGTCAGAAGAAAAGACAATGTTTATATTAAAACTACAAGGAAATAATTAAAAGAAGATCTTTGGCTACATAATTGCCAAAGTTTTTTGTTCCCAACCGAAATGGAAGAATCAAGAAGCACAAATCCAGGAATTTGAGATGGAATACATACTTTCTTGCCTCTTCTTCTCGAATCTTGGCATCAAATTCTTTGCTAGGTGGGTACTTTGGAAAAGATGATGGATCACACGGTAGAGGCTTTGTTGTAAAGAACTGAAAAGAGACATCTCATAAGTAAACACATTATGACAATAAGTATGAAAATTATGTTTTTTCTCAGGAAAACAAACAACTAAAAAGTAGTATAAAAACAAGTTTTACCTCGCTTTGAAGGGCAGAAGTCGCAGATCCTCGAAATTCTGGTTCAAAAGCAAGGAGAGATTCCAGAAGTGATAAAGCTGAAGGAGGGAAGTTCTTGAATGTCTCAACCACACATCGTCTGTAAGGCTGTTGAGGTTTGAATATTGTTGCATGTGGTAGTTTTGATTTTTTCCAGTATTCATCCGCAGGTGAACCACAAAGCTTAAAGATTTTGTGAAGCTGTTCCACCTGCATACAAAATTGAGCGATTTTCATCAAGCATCCAATATTAGGGTCATCTGAGAAGCGCAGATGAAACATTATCAAAGGAGACTAGTCAGAAAATTGAACAGACAAATTTACCCCCCTCCCCCCTTTTATATGAATAATGTTCAATTTACCCACTATGATCTGAAAACGAGCACTTTAACCCCCTGTGAAAATTTTGAAGGAGCATTTTACCTCCTTGCAATGTAGAGTGTAAATGTACCCAAAAAATTAAATGGAGAGTGTAACTAAAAGACTCGTCCGAAATTGAGAGTGAGCATAACAAATGTTGCGTAAAAAGACAAAAGTACCTTTAGGGGGTAAAGTGTCACATTTATCACAACACAGGGGGGTAGAGTGCCACATTTATCACAACACAGGAGGTTAAAGTACCACATTTATCATAACACAAGGGGTTAAAGTGCCACATTTATAAATTGACTGGGTCTAAGTACTGTGTGAAACTTTTATAAAATTACAGGGGAGTAAAATGCTGTTTTTCAAATAACAAGGGGTAAATTGAACATTAAGCATATCACGTGTGTGTTGGGGGGGGGGGGGGTTGGCTAAATTGTCTTTCACTCTAAATTATTTGAAGATGTGGAACAAATGGATAAATCCAAATATTAGAACATTATTTAACCAGGAATGTACCTCTGTCCTCCCGGGCATAATTGGTTTTCCAGCAAACAATTCAGCAAGAATGCAACCAGAACTCCACATATCTACAGCGACTCCATAATTTGTAGCACCAAGCAAAAGCTCAGGAGGTCGATACCACAAGGTGACAACACGACTAGTTAGAGGTTGCTTTTGATTGGCACGGAAAAAAGTTGCAAGCCCGAAATCACCTATTTTAAGATTTCCATTGTCATCAATTAGAAGATTTGAACCTTTGATATCACGGTGCAAGACTCCACGATTATGACAATGTTCGAGCCCTCGAAACAGCTGCTGCATGTAGCATTTGATCTGCACAACCATTACATAAAGCACTTGTGAGTATATAATTAACAAAGTAACGATATTGATGGAAAAAGAGAAAGGGATTGTGTACCTGTGGTTCAGTAAGCTTAACTGTAGGTGAAGCAGAGAGTCCAGCTAAATCGTGCTCCATGTATTCGAATACAAGGTAAAAATTTCCCGAAACCCTGGAGGTAACCAAACCTTCAAGCTTCATGACATTTGGGTGGTCTAGCCTACGTAGAATAAGGATTTCCCTAGCCATGAATTGGACGCTCTCTGGATCCATGTTCATGAACCGCACCTTTTTCAGTGCAACTATTTTTTTAGTTTCAAGGTCACGAGCTCTGTACACACTGCTGTATGTCCCTTGCCCTATCTGGGAAAATTCATTTTACAGTTGAAATTTTTTATAACACTTGAAGAAGGAAAGATAACAATATAGACAATCTGAATGTTTCACAAGAAAATCCGTAAATTGCTTTCTAAACTACGTCAGCAACTTCTTTTAAGAACATAACAAAATCGTCTCGGAAAAAAGACAACAGTGGCTCGTATTGAACTACCTCCGCCGACACTCTACCAGTAAATATATAAATTTCAGGAATCTGATAATAAATCAACAGCAATAAGCAGCAAATGAAGTAACCAAACCTTCCCTGCTGAAAGGCAATAAATTTTGTAACATGTTTGTAAAAAAGGTTACATCTTATATGGCAAGCATTTGAGAATAGATGATGTACTTGTGATTAGATGATTTTTGACCAATTTATTCCTCACCAAAGAACATGGATCTAAACTCTTAATTCATGAATGTGTTCAGTTCAAGCGAAGTGAGTAATATATCACTCCATTAAAAGAAAGTGAGTAATATATCGCCATACATCAAGTATTTACACTCTTCAACTAAAAGCCGTATCGGCTGCCCGAAACCACCTCGTGTTGTGGAAAACTTTCACCAAACTCCCCTCTGAAATTTTTATTTCATAAAAATCCTCTCATGTTATCAGATGCTTACACACTCTCCCTACTCCATTTTAGAACTATTACCGTCAGTTTTTTTAATTGAAATGTCTATTTTACCCTTGAAAGAGAAGGGGATTTTGAGTAGGCAATCTAATAACAGGAGGGTATATTATGAAACAAAATTTCAGAGGGGAGTTCGGTGAAGGTTTTCATAACACAGGGGTTTATTCATGCATGTTATTTACTAGTAAGAAATGAGACCAATTTGAAGGCTAGGCACAGTAGGTGAGCGTGAAGCACACTCTCATTTAATTTCTTATGGAAGTGGAGTGGACGGCTAGGTTACTTCCTGCTAGGAATTTGATAACATTTTAGGATGGGATTTTATGAAATAGCAATACTTCCTATATGGAGTTTCGTGAAACCAATAACATTAGTTCTATAGTTTTTCTACTGATCTATCTCACATACAAGCTTGTAAATTGAAATGACAGCAAAGGAGCATACCAGCAAATAGAGATTTAAAATTGGCCTATAACACTATAGTAAAACATAAGAAATTTAAGTACAAAACCTACAAACAATCATAAATCAAGAATAAACATAATATGCAACTTGTATGCATTGGGATATAGCAGTTTACTGTACCTTACCTTTTCCAACTTCTCAAACGACTCTCCACTTCGAGGTATCCATCCTTTGACAGCTTCCCCAGCCACAGCAGTCAGCCACGAGGGCCAACCAGCGACTACTTGTGAACCGTCTACTCCATTTCGGACACTTAACACCCTACATATCTGAGGTTGCCCTCCTCCCTCAAAAACTATAGCCTTCTTGTCACCCTCCTCACACACACTTTTCTCATTGTTCTCTGTCGATATAATGGTTACGATTGCATCATTGCTTCCATTATCAACCTCCACCATTACTTCCTCCTTCCTTGAGGATTTCTTTGAAGATTTCTTCGACTCTTTCTTTTCCTTGACTTTGTTCTCATCTTTAGAGCAAATGCACCCCATATTAATATTGAAAAATTTCAGTCCCCTGATTTTCTTCACAGGAAACTTAATATTCCTAAAATATATAACTACTTTGTTTTTTCTTAATACTTTCAACATTTAAGCTGTGATCTTAGCAGCATCCTCAGCACTCAAAAAAATTCATAAAGATTTGAGATGCTTGATTTGGCAATTTACACACCTGCCCCTCAATTCGTAATGTACCCTAAAGAACTTAAATTCAATTCCTTGAATCAATCAGACTGTAAAACCCAAATCTCAGTTCCTCAAAATTATTCTCTGCATTCATAATGTGCCACAACAAAAACTCCAGAAAAAACAAATTTGAAAGATATGTATGAATTCCATCCAAATTCAGAACCCTTGAGAAATTGGACGCAGCCCAGATCCCAAAATCCAATATTTTCAACATAAATCAATCCACATTGCCAAAAATTAGAGAATGCAGTTAATACTAACAAACAATTGAAGGGAAAAAATAATTAACTTTTTTCTCTTCCTGAGGAAATGATAGAGAGAAAAGTGGCGAGAAGAGGGTCAATCCATCTGAAGCATGAATTATTTGCTTTTGGGGATGGCTGTACCTGAAATTTCTACTGTCAATTAACTTGAGTCACTTATTTTATTCAAATCAATGATATTCAATTTTTTTAATGCATTAAGAAACACAAAAACAGAGGTCACAATGTAGACTAAGAGGAAGAGAGACATTTTCGGATCAGGGGAGTACCTAGGAATGCGAATGACCGATTATATTTGGTCAGCAGAAAACCCCAAGAAAAATACTTATAAAATAAGATATCACAGAAACTCAGAAATTCATTCCAATAGAAGAATTGCGTTTCGCACCGGCAACAATTCTATTTTGTAAAATGTCAAATTACACAAAATCATAGAGTATTTTTCTTGGCAATGTGCACCTTACCCTCATTTCTTATAGAATTTACATAAATACTCAGACGTGTTGAATTTGAGTTTCGATAACTTTTAAGAAATTATTGTTTTCTCGTTTATACAAACATATAAATTCAAAAGCATTAGAAAGTAAGTTACAAGTTTAGCTAGAGATGTTTCTTAAGAGAAGATATTTAATACATAATATTTATATTTAAACTAATAATTTTAGAATAATATTTTTTATATAAGACATGGTAAACCGATATCTTCAAAATGAGTTCAATATTTATATTCCGGTGTTCCTTCTTTATTCCTTATTGAGTGGGAGCATTTATGTTACCTCTATTAATAATTTCCCATAAAAAGTGAACGAACTCGGGTTTGGGTAAAGGAAGCAACCCAATTGGAACAACTTTGTAAATGTATCTTCTTCCATATATAAAAACTGGAAGGATCCAATTCAAAAGCAAATTTTGTTGGAATTGATCAAACTATTTTAATTCAAAGTTTATTACGTGGAAATCAACTGTCATGTAATTCTTTGAAAGAAATAATTAAGAAAGGGGCAATGTATTTGTCATTCTGAAAGAATTAAGAAGCAATGAAATAAAATGTGTGTTCATCAACAAGTCAGGACAACCTAGCAGAACGCCATCCCACAACTTGGGTAGGTCCATTCCATGGAGGTTTGATGTTGACTTAGTAATTTTATACACAATCCATTAATACGATCACTTGAATTCAATTCCCACCATGAACATTAGAAGACAACTAACAAATTGTAACTAATAGGTTTGTATAACAAAATAATGAATTATGAAATTATCTTATAAGTTAAACCCAAAAAATATGTTGGAAGGACTATTTAGACCTATACTCCACACTAAAAACTAACATCTATTTCTACAACAAAGTGTTACCATGCTCTAAGAAAACTTTAAATAGAGAGAATTACTTGATGTTTGACAATAAATATTGTTGAATCCAATTATAATTTGGTAAAGTGTGAATTGTGACATAAGTAGATAATATTAGTACTAATATGTTTTCTCCATTAAACCAAGCATCCTTTAATTAATCAATAATGCCTATACATCAAGCCATCTCCAATGGAGATGGACGGGATGGTGGGGGAGGGGGAGGGGGAGGGGGGGGGGAAGGGAGTTCCGGTCTCCAGTAGGCGGGGCTCAGGAGCGGGGTGGGGAACGGGCCGGGGTCGGGGCTAGCGGGAACCCTGGCTTCGACCCGTTCCCGCATGGGCGAGAAGAAGGAGAAGAGGGGCGCGTGAGATTCACTCGATCCTCTTTAAGTCAGAGATTGGATTCTTTTAATTAAAATTGTTTATTTAATTGAATTTAAATAGGAACAAATTGATTATTTAAATAAATCATTAATAAAATTAATTTTTCCTCCTAAATTAAATTATTTAATAAACATAGAAAAATTGAGATAATTTTTTTGCATATTATTTAATAAACATAAAAAATTGGAGATGTGCAAAATTTGAGTTCGTTTAAAAGACAGAGAATTAGACTACATTTGTGTCCACAAGTCCAAAGTGAATTTCGATCGATGATTTGCACCCCATGCGTATTATGGAAGAGACTTTTAATAGCTAGATTATTATACCACTATATTGTCAAATCATATATAAATCTCAAGATTTTTCCTTTCAATTCCAATGTGGGATAAAACTACTTTTATTTTTTTTCTTCCATTTCAAATGGCAATATTTGAGAATCAATTTATAAACATATCATATACCATTTCAATCTACTAACGGAGTAGAATATAATACCGTTAAAATTCGAGTGACTTATCAAATATTTTAATTATAAGTGAGAATGGACAAGAATTAAAAATTGAATTAAATTAATTTCGAAGCCATACTATTGAAAACGACAGACAGAGTTCTAGCAGAGCCTTGAGCCCACTATTGGAGATGACTTTAAACAAAAATAGAGGTACAAATTATGAAGTATGAATTAATGAACGAATGGGTCGCACCATCATCCAAATCTGACGAGACCAGGTATCCTATGTGAAGCCGGGGAAAGAACATTCACCGTAAACGCCGCCACAAGCAAATTGCCAGGTAGGCTCGGAACACATCCGAGTCTCCAGCTTCGGTTACACCACATGCCAGCTGTTTACAGCCTGTCTGAAATGTTTTACTAATGAATTTTTTTTTTGGGTAAATTATTACTAGTGAAATTTACCTCTAGGAAACAAAATACCATAATTAATGTAGTACTGTTAGCTATAAATACACATTTTATTTATTTATTTTATTGGCTGGCGACAGGCTGTCAGCAACAAAGTCCCTCTCTCTCTCTCTCTCTCTCAAACACACACATGAAATTTCTCTGTGTTTAACTTTGTCCTCAATTTCTATTTCTGTCCACTAGGTTGTTTATTTTTAGTTTTTGGGCATTTCTCCCTGGATTTCGGATTTATCCTGGCAGACCACCGGATCGTTGATGTGTAAGTTATAACCTTTCTATTGATCTTGGTTTTATGTGTTTTTCTTTTCTTTCTAGAAGTGTCATGCATGTTGCTAGTCTGAAAGATTTTACATGGCAATTCATTCAGATTTTTTTTATCTAATATTTTTGCTGGTTTAATTTCTGTATTAAGAATTGTATATGTCTGACTCTGAGCCGGAATTTTGGACTTGTATGAACATAAAGTCAAAATCCTTCTGTATTAGTCATTCATTGTTGGGCGGTTATTTTTTTAGAGGATAAGAGTAAACCGCAGTTAGTTTAAGTAAAATTGATGGAATCTATAATTGAGTGACCCGATTTGAGGTTTTTGAGTTTCTTGGCGAGGTTGTGATGAGTTTATGGAGATTATCAGAGGAGGAGGTGTTAGTTAGATGGTTTGGAAAGATAATTTTGTCGAAGATTCCAGGGAGCGATTAATGTTTAGTTGTATGAATAGCTTATATTCGTTGAGGAATCTGAAACACGATTGGGAGGTTTTTATACGTCATCGTGTGGTAGATATTTCATTTGGTGATTCTTCCAAGGGGTTTTACCTGGAATGAAAGAGCAAAAATGGACTTTTGAAAGGTAGTATTTATTAGTTATGGCTCCTAGGATATGTTTATTTGTATGCTTGTAAATCATAAATTGCGACAGGACACTAACTATATAATCCCAGGATTTAGTAATTCTTGATAGATAAGGTCACTTGTTTACCCATTAAAAATGATTTTATTATGTTATTTCTATATGCAGCATTAAGAGTTTGTCGGAGTCATGATACTCTTCCGTAACTTTAAAAAGGACGATTGTATATAAAAGTTGTTATTTGTTTAATGCATAGAGGATCAATACAAGGGATCTGAATAATTTTGGGAACTCAGAATTCAGGTGCATGTCTGTTGATGTCCACATTTAATTGGGACAAGCATTACATCAGCGTATGAGTTGTAGCCAGCATCGTGTGGTGGGGTTGGTTTTGTTGTCCTTTCCACGAAACGTGTCATGAGCATGCTGGGAGCCCTCAATGAGGGTTAGTTTGGGGTTGGTTTTGTTGTCCTTTCCACGAAACGTGTCATGAGCCTGCTGGGAGCCCTCAATGAGGGTTGGTTTTGTTTTCTTTTTCACAAACGTGCTACGAGTTGTGTCCAAGCGCATATAATGAGATTATATGTTTAATAATTCAATGTACTCATTATTCATACTAGTTTAAATTTATGATATCTGAATTTGCTTATTATGTAAAGCTTACAGATATAATTTTATGTTCTTTGTGACGTCAACTTGCTTTCTGCTTGATCCACGAAGGCCTTTCTGCATTTTTGGTTATTGACCCTTATAGCTGAATCATGCAATTAAATCTTCACAGTCCTTTACAATGTCTTTCATTTCTTTTATAATTGGCCATGATTTTTATATGGGAAAAATTGTTCGTTTGTTGTATTTTTTTAGTGTTTTTGTTGAAGGGATTCCTTCCATGTCACTTTCTGTCTCTTATATCTTTGAATTCTATATAGAGCAAATTGTACTTTTGAAGACAAGAGTAGCGTGATTTCAGTTAGTAAGTTTAGCCTCGGAATCATTTGGTAACACACGTACTCTGTCACATTGCAGGTTACAGGATGCTCAATTCAGAAAAGCTAATTTCATAAGTTTTGTGACTGAGTCGATAAGGAGCTTGTACACTTTTCGGGGGTGGGGAAGCTGCGAGGAACTTTTGTTGTCATTGAGGAGCACCTTATCACTCTCTTGTGACCATATATGGTTTTATAACCAACAAGAGTTTTCGAATAAGTAATCTCAACTTTGTTGCTGCAGTTTTCGAGAAATCCCGACCTCGATAGAGGAATTTTTTGTCCATGCTGGCTAATAGCATGCATGCGATATGTGCTTTGGGTAATGCCCTTGACGAGGTTTGTTGCTGATGCACTTGGTGTGGTGACAATTTGTCTAGTTGCTCTATTGGTCCTAGTTGGTGTGTTTTGCATCATATATTCATTATACTTCCGCAGGCAAGGTCTTGTACAGCTTAATTATTTTAACGGTCCTTGGATTATCAGAATCACATACATCTTTTTTGCCGTCTGGTGGGGTATTGGTGAAATTATTCGTTTAAATCTATTGAGACGCAACTTGGATGTCCTCACTTTGAAATGGCAGGAAAATATATGCAAATGCTACATAGTTTCGAACCTGGGATTTGCAGAACCATGCCTATTTCTCACTCTGATTTTCCTTCTCCGCGCATCTCTACAGAGGTCTGGGCCATTGAGTCAAAAGTGGAACTTGAAAACAGCTGGTTATGTTCTTCTTTATGGCTTCCCAATCTTCATCCTTCAGCTTGTAGTTATCGTAATTGGGCCATGGTATAAGAGATTCCTAGATCCCAAACTTCCCTCTTATTTCATCAATGCAGCCAAGATAAACAATGACGATATCGCCCTCTGCACTTACCCTTTACTCAGTAGCATATTTCTGGGTCTTTTCGCCACCGTGCTAACCGTATACTTGTTCTGGCTTGGTCGGAGAATCCTTCATTTGGTGATTAATAAAAGTTTGCAAAAGAGAGTGTACACATTGATCTTTTCAATTTCTAGTTTTTTCCCATTGAGAGTTATTATGCTCGGTTTAACAGTTCTATCTAAGCCAGAAGAAGAAGAAGTTGCTTTTGCTGCCATATCATTTTTGGCTTTTCTTTCCCTTTTATGTTGCGCGGGAGTGGGTGTATGCATGCTCGTTTACCTTCCTATTGCGGATTCTTTATCTCTAAGGATGAGTGAGCAAAGAGATTTAGAGGCCAGTGATGAGTACAATGACACCATTTCACTAATTGCTAATGCAAGCCCTCTCGAAGGAAGTAAGATGACTAGTCCTGGTAGAAGCTCGACTGCTTCAGCAGCAAAATGTGGGTCGATTTCTTTTCGCACTATGGAAAATGATGAAGCTTCAGGATCAACTTTTGTGGAACTGAGTCTCTTAAAGCCTAGCCAGCATATGACTCCACCAGGGTCACCTAGTCTTCTCGGCTGGCCCATGGTCTCCCCACCTGCACAGAGTCGGGGGCCGTAAATGCAGCCAAAAAGTTGTGGTGAACTTCTGAAACTGTCTGTAAAGGATTTGTAGCCTTCTTCTTTCAACCAAGGGATTTGGGGGGGGGGGGGGGGGAGTTGAGATATCGTGATTGCTTGTTTATCCACCGTGTTTTTTTTATTGGTGGCACTCTTAATCTGTATCTCTTAAATTATGTGTCTTGTGACAATTTTACAATACCAAAGCTTTTTGACTATGCTGTGTTTATGAGTTAGTTTCTTAAAGGTACCTATGCATGCATTTCCATTGAGATTGTAGAGAAGGGATATTTTGGTAATGTTAAGTTAAACAAATAGGAGGACCTGGACTGGAGTATCGATCTCATATTTTATTCTAAATATATAATCCATCTTCTGGAAGAGTTTGAATTTGTACAGATTTGAAAATAGAAAGCCAAAGACAGGCAGCCAGCCAGCCTCCTTTGATTGAGCTATTTTCTGAGATGGATGTTTGATTGTTCGGAATTATAAAATCATTTACTCAAAATGAATTTTGTTAATATTTATTGTTTTTTGTTTTCACTTTTCTTTTAAATCTCTGAATCATCTTAAATACTACATTTTTCTTTGATAATTCGAATACATAATACTAAATCTTTAGGTAAGTTATTAAATTCTCCTATGACTTATCTAAAAGAAGAGGGTTTTATTATCATAAAGGGGCAGAATGCAATCACCTCCTTCAAATAAGAGGCTGAGTGCCCCAGGGCATATCTCCAACTGGTCGACCAATGATTCATAAGGCTTGCTCCAGCGGCAAGGGTGGGGGTTCGAATTCCATTTGGAACTTGGATGGAAGCATTTCTATGGGTCTATCTAAGGGTTATTTGTGGTGAAGACCCCTTTGTGCGCAGAGTGTACAGCAGTATGGTGGGAACCCGGGGCTTGGTGGAGGCACATCCTGCGATTTACATCCTTCAGGATTCTAGGGCAAGGATTCTGAGGGTCCAGGATTAGTCAAGTGTAAGCTTGTACACCTGGGTTATCAAAAAAAAAAAAAAAAAAAAAAAAATAAGAGGCTGAGCCAACCGACTTCTTTTATTTTAATATACTACTCCACTTATGATATTATACAGTAAATAAATAAATAAATTCGCACTAAAAAGCAAAGAACTTTCACCCACCCCTTGACCCGCCATGGGCCTCTCCTGGAGCAAACGCCACCACCACCACCCACCACCCACATCAAACCCACCACGTCCCCAATCGCCACCCCATTCATTCCCGCCACCGCCGCCAGTACTTCAATCACCCCAAGCACCCACCTACGCTTTTGCCGCCAACGCCCCTTACGCAAACATAACTCCCCAGTGCCCCCACCAATCACAGCAACCCTCCTTTCCTCCGATCCCTTCACGCCCACCTCCTCTAGTTCCTTACAATTACAACAACTACAGTTACAACTTCTCCAATTACCCTTCTTCAAGGCCAATCAACATCACCGGTCAATACCACCGTCCTTATAATAATAATAATAATATTCCTCCTCAAGTTAGTGGGTGGGGCCCCGGTCCATCTGCTGCCCCTGTTCTTCAATCGCACCCCGCTCCTTATGTGGATCATCAGAATGCAAAGAAGGTTAAGAATGATGTCAATGTCCATAAGGATACGATTAGGATTCAGTTGGATGAACAAAATCCGGATTCTTATTTGGTGTCCTTCACCTTTGATGCTTTGGTTGATGGAAGGTCAGCTGTTTCAAACTTATTGCTTTTGATTTTTTTTATATGTTTTGCTTGTGTTGCTTTTGATTCTTTTATATAGTTGATTCGAGAAATAGTCGAATTCGGAATCTGTTGACTGCACTGTTTCTGTTTCCGACGAGAGGTTCCCCTGGTCACTTTACAATTTTGGTTCATAATAAAATTAATTTGGTCAAAATACTCACATTCCGTTCATCAAACAAAAACCATAAAATCGATATATCAATTTTATCTGGAGAAGAACTATTAAGAAATTCAATTTGTTCAGATCTCTAGGATGATGGTATTGGTGCCGTGTTAGTTAAATATCTAATTACTTTAGTGGTAGCTAGACGGGGTATTGAATATTTGCTTTTAGTTAGTAATCAGGTCGTATTAAAGCCATTGTCAGATGGGGAGTGAACATAGCTATTTTCCTGTGATCTAGAGGTGTTTATTATAATACTCATTTCATATATGAACTCGGTGAGTTGATTTCATAGTGTTGACATGGACTTGAGGTTTAATTTATGTTTGAGGTTGTTTACGATGACATTTTAGAGCTATTTGGTTAATTAAAACTGTTCAATGTTTCAGTTTCTTTTGGGTTTCGGAATAACAGATCCTTAATTCTCCTGTAGTTCGTACTGCTTAGAGAAATCCCTTGCCAACAGTCACGTACTTAGAATTTTTAAGGCTGTGATCAGAAGGTGCTTTCTAAGTTGATCATTTTAAGTGTAGGTGCAGTGCGGAATGAGAACCCAAATCCTTGGATAACAAATTGTTATGAAATATGAAGTATTTTTGTTAGTTATTGGTTTAAGGCTAGACATTAAGTAGCAAAGAATTCCAAATTGAATTTGAGGAGAGGACTAACAAAGATTTATATAAATAACCAGATACGCTATCAATATTCTTTGAAGTATTAGTTATGTTTATGCATAGACAAAATGCGGATAAAATATGAATAATGATAATAGCATTCACATGAAAACTAAAGTATATTTCAAATGTTTATCTTAGGATTTGAAATCCATACAAAAACAGAGTGATCAAAACAAGTGCTATAGATTTGTATTGTAGATTTGAATTACTTAGCTCCAAAATCCTCCATCCAAATGAAGCCTAAATGTTTTTAGGTGATTGGCTTTTTTGATTATATGTTTTAAAAATCAGTCTTTACTATACTATTGAAGCAAACTAATTCTTTTACACATTTTCAACCCTACTGTCGACTCTTCTCCAGGAGGGCTTGCTCTCTAGAAACTTGCTTGCTCGACTATGAGCCTAATTTGGCACTTGCATTTATTTATTTTTGCATGCCTTGACTTTGTATACTTTATATTGCAGTATTACCATCTTCTATTTTGCCAAGGAAGGGGACCAATGTAAATTTACTCCATTATATCCCGATATTGTACCCGTGAGAATTCCATTTCAGAAAGGACTTGGACAGAAATTTTGCCAGCCTTCAGGAACCGGTGTGGACCTAGGCTTCTTTGACACCGATGATTTGTCAAAGCCCATTCCAGGAGAAGACGTATACCCGCTTGTAATTTCAGCAGAGTCGTGTGGACCATCTACACCAATGAGCGAGCATTCAAATAAGGAATCGATAAATACATCTTACCATGCACAGATATCTCAAGCCATCTTACCAAAAAAAGATGGTGGGAATTTCCATGTGAAAGTAATGAAACAAATTTTATGGATAGATGGTGTACGCTATGAGCTACGTGAGATTTTTGGGATCGGTAATTCAGACGAAAAAACCGTCAATAACAAGGATTCTGGAAAAGAATGTGTCATTTGTATGACTGAGGTGACAAACACGGCTGTCTTGCCATGCAGACATATGGTAATTACCTTCACTTCAACTCATTTGCTTGTTGAAAGAGGGAGGTTATTTTCATTACTAATAAAGACCTTTCCCAATAATCAGCCTAGGTTACTAGGACAGTAACTCTTGATCATTATATCCTACCTTGTCTGCTTTGCAGTGTATGTGCAGTGAATGTGCCAAAGAATTGAGGCTTCAATCAGATAAATGTCCTGTATGTCGCCAGCCCATTGAGGAGCTTTTAGAGATCAAGGTTGATGAAGGTAACAACTAAATACAATGTTTCTCATGATTTGTAGAATTCTATTTTTCTATAGGTACATTCATATTCGTTTTTAGGAATGAGTAATTTAATCCCTCTTTTTCATTTGTTGTCGATGACATACTTTCAGAAGGCGGGATTTAAAAGGACAGTTTAATATTACATGGTACACAACAAAGCAGGTTCTATATGAATACTACTAAATCATACACAAGTTACAGCTAGTAAGAATGATCATTGTTCACAGGATCTTGTACATTTCATAGTGTTATATTTTTGTGGTACATTTTTTAACACCATATCTTTTGCTACAGTTTGTGGGTTTCTGTTTTGATGATTTTGAGTGTTCTTTGTGAGAAATTGTTTTGTTCCTGTACTGTTTAAAGTTTAAAAGGTTTATTTATTTATTTTATTTTTTGGGGGGGTCAATATACACATGTACATTTTTGGCTATTAATATAATATTCAAGTAGACTCCAACTATGGCTCTTTGGACCTTTATTGATACATATTTATACTGCATCTCCTGTCTTAATTCTTTAGAAGGATCTCTTGCGAATAATTCTCAAAACTTCCTCTTGAGCACAAAGTCCCATATATAACATAAAAAAAAAAAAAAAAAAGAGTGCTCAGTGGAAATTGTGACCTACATTTGGTTTGACCAAATTCGTCTTAGAACAAAATAAGTGTATTCTATATTTCTATTCTATTTGTTACTTGATATTAGTTACTCACCAAAAATTGTGTTATTAAATAAGAAGACAAGTGTATTGCATTTTAAGAATATTTATGGATTCTATAAAATTCTGTTTGAGAAATAACTACTCACGACCCATAAGTTCACCCGAGCCTATTTGGATTCAACTCAGTTCAACCATATTTCTTTATATCTTCTGGTTGGGTTGAGATAGATGAATTAAAATTCATGTGGGCTAGAAATGGATTTTCGGTATGTCGATAACGGGTAACTTAATAAAGAATAATCTACAAGAAAATTCAATTAAGCATTTTCATTTCAAACGTTTTCAAAATTTAATGTACAGTTTACAAGTGCAAGTTCATTTAAGTTTTCATTTGGAGAAGGGATAATTAAAGAGATCTCCTCTAAGGTTTGGAGTAATTATTGTCCAATCTCATCATAATTTCATAATTATATCCATCTTCCCCGATGTTTTAAAAACCTTACATTTTTATGATGTTATCGTCGAGTTTTTATTGAACTTCCAAGTTTACCCTTGAGGTTACTTTAACTATTTTGTTGGACAGTTATAACCTTGTAATGTTTGGTACATAGGAGGGTTTCTTTACAATGTATATGAATAAGTATGGGTTCAAATGTTATAGATTTACATGAAACTTATAATTAGTTTATTAGTGTATATGTATTCTTAAAATAAAAATATAATAACACACCAACATTTTTTTTCAATTTTTTTCATAATGCTTTTACGATTAAAGTACAAGGAAAAATAAATAAAATATGGTTAATTAAGAAAAAAATATTATAGAACATAAATAAAAATGTAAATACATTCAACTTCACATTTGACCCATAATTTTAATTCTTTTTCTAATTAAAGTAAGAGAATAAATGAATGAATTAGGTTTAAAAGAATAAATGAAGGTTAATAGTAGTGTATGTGTACTCATAAAATAAAAATATAATAACACATCAATGATTTTTTCCAAATTTCTTTCATAGTGCTTTTACAATTAAAATTAAATAAATGGTTAATTATAAGAAAAAAAAATTGTAGAACATTAAAGTTCAAGGATAAATTAATGAATTACGTTTAATCATGAGAAGAAGAAAAACTTGAACAGTAATTATTAAACATTATAAAAATGCTCACATGTTTACTAAATTTTTTCTTAACTTTTAATTAAAATAGTTATTATAAAATCAATATTTAAAAAAAATACTCGATTTAATAAAATAGTTATTATAAAATCATAAATATTATTTCTTACTTAAACACGATAATATTTACTAATATTAATAAATCAATAAACTATTTTACTATAAATTATATTTTTTTTTAAAAACCCTCACCATCCTTAATTCCCCCAACCCCATACCAGCCGGTCCCCAAACCTTCACCCGATGTCCCCTAGGGGTCGAACCAGGCCGACGACATGGCCTGGGAGGATATTTGCAGGGTTGGGATGGTAGAGGTGGAGTGGAGTGGGGGGTTAGAGTCTTTTTTTTTTATTTATAAATTATTTTTTGCAAGGGTAGTATTATGATTTTGTGTATCATTACAAGGGTAATATTGTAATTTTGTGTATTATTTCACATCATTTTGTAAGATTTTTTAAATATGGGCTGAGGTGGATGTAATTATGAAAATACATGAAGTTGGATAATAATTTGTGTATTATCCATATTTGATCCGACCAGTTTTGAACCATCTAGGCTCGACCTTTTTGTTTGCCACCTTGTATGTATTTATGTTTAATACACTTGAATGGGACTCAACGAATTTGCTCAAGTATTTTTAGTCAAGATGGTCTAGATGCATTGGCTACTATGTGTTGCGAACGAACTCCCTCTTTGAAGAATTACGACTTTACCTTGGGCAACATTATTTTTCCATCAATTTCATATTATTTGTTATTTTGTCAAAAAATTATTGTGTCATAGTATTTATCGTTTTAGAAGTTCAATGTAAAATTAATATTTTTTTCCCTCAGATTTACCCTCTCAAATTAATTGTTCTAGCTCACCATTAAGTGTAGAAATAAAAATAATTATTACTACCTAGAGATACTTTAGGTCTATTTGGCTGGGTTTTGACCCGGTCTCGCAAAATTGAGTCATAACTTTTCTAAATAGAGTTTGGCAAAACACATGAAACTCATCACAAGCCTATTCAGAAAGTCATATACAAACTATTTGAAACCTATAAAATATTTATTTGACAATTACCACATATTTTTCCCCTCAAACTCTATAAAAAGACATTGATTTAACACCTACAACCTATTTTTTCCCCAAATCCCAACATCCAAACTCAATACAATTGTGGGGTTTTAGCTTTTTCAAAACCACAAAACTCAACATTCAAAACCTAGCCAAATGAGTTTTGTTTTGAATGTTGAGTTTTGTGGTTTTGAAAAAGTTGAAACCCCATTTGTATTGAGTTTGGATGTTGAAATGGGGTTCCAAAAGTTCATCGAAACCACTCAAACCATTTTTATGAAACCGAGACACGCGAAACCGAGCTAAAATCCTTCCAAATAGAATCTTTATCATCAAATTATGACTATTAAATTCTTAATCCACGTGCTACTACCTAAAATGACAAATAATATGAAACGGAGATAGTACTTTACACTCTATTTCTAACTAACATATACGGAGTATTACTTTTTTTCTGTAAAAAAATAATATAAAATATTTCAATTTCTATGACCAATATTTCTTAATTTACATCTTTAAAAAGTTGAAGCAATTTACTTCACTTAAGAAAATTGGATTAGAACTCCTGTGTTTTTTAAAATAATGTCTAAAATAAAATCCATATAACATAAATCTATTAAAATGAAAATTTTCACCGGAAATTTAAATATAGGATTTCAGTTTCACCATTTCCAATCCACAAGTCAATGAGCGACAAATGCGTTGACCAATCAGAGGGCATATATGTAAATTGTTAGGAGGCGTACCGACTCACGCGTGCCCGCCGCTTCAAAACTTATGGCTCAATGCTAGAAACTTCAGCTTCTATATTAGGAAAATTAGCCAATAAAAAATTCTCTTCTTTCTTTTTATTTATTGAATTTTCAGGTTAGGTATTGTTTGAAATTTTCTTAAAGAAATGGCGTCATTCAATGAAGCACCGCCGGGCGATGCCAAAGTCGGTGAGAAGATTTTCAAGACCAAATGCGCTCAGTGCCACACCGTCGACAAAGGCGCCGGCCACAAGCAAGGTTTTTTTCTTTTAAAAAAAAGCTCTTAATCTCGCTATATTTGATCTATGCATCCGCGATCCGATGATGCTTTCGCCTTTCTATTTGCCTTCGCAATGTGTTGGTTGAGATATCGTGTTAATTACTGTTTCGTTTTTTGTTCTATTCTATTTCCTCATGATAAATTTAAGTTTTTATAATTCTATGAATAGTGCATGTTATCTGTGTAACAAGTTTTTTTTTTTTTTTGGATTCTATATTCCATGAATTTTGACAAATGATTCTGGCTTGTCGTATAAATTTATGTTTAACATGTTGCTGAAATAAATATCTATTCTTCACATTTTTATTGAACTTTATTTCATGAATTTTGATAGGTTTTTGGATTATGCTGTGATTTGATTAGCTAACTTAGCTAAGCTATTACTTGTTAACTTATTTCTTTCGAAATATTTGGAAATTAAGGTCTCTGAGTCTCTCTGACTGTAGCCTAATAGGTAGCTGTATGTAAAGTACATATTCCAAGTACTGGGCCAGTTCTTATTTTAATTGATCGTGTTGGACGGACGTCCAATTCATGGTTATATGTCCATGTACACTTTCATTATGGTTGGTTTGTACTAAAGTTGTCAGTTTTGTGTTGTTTGGTTTACATCATGCGTATGTTCTCACTTCAATTTGTTCCATTGAAATCTCTAGGTCCCAATTTGAATGGCCTTTTTGGAAGGCAATCTGGCACTACCCCTGGTTATTCTTACTCTGCTGCTAACAAGAATATGGCTGTCATCTGGGGAGAGAATACACTTTATGATTACTTGCTTAACCCTAAGAAGGTAATTGCACGTGTCTTTGAGTTTATGTGATGTTGGAGAAGTTACTCGATCTAATTTTTTCTCGAAGTCTCTTTATTCCTATCTCTAAGCAGAGAACTTTTTCTTGACTTGAATCAGTACCATTATGGCATGTTGAATATAGGCACCATCACATTAATCACGATCATGTAGATAAAGTAAGTGAACCAAAGCATGTGAACATCTGTTGTAGTTGTATATTTCTGTAAATCACATTATGTTAACTTGCTTAATACCACTGTAAAACTTTCTCCTTATTTGACATAGAGGGGCATCGGAATGAAAAGTTCTTATGGAAAGATGAATCCATATTTGATATGGATGGCTATTTATAGTCTTTTCGCAGAATAAGAAACTCTTGAGGGCATGAACTTATTTTACACGTTTATGTTGTGTCTCTATTAGTAGTTTGCATTTATGAGAAACATCTACACAGTTGATTTCAGCTGACCCAACTTTTCTGTTAAATGGTGGTGCAGTATATACCTGGGACGAAGATGGTGTTCCCAGGACTGAAGAAGCCACAAGAGCGTGCAGATCTAATTGCATATCTCAAGGATGCAACTGCTTGATTATCTTCCCATTTGGAAATAAATATTGGTAATTGGTTTCTAGTAAAAAAAAAAAAAAAGTAGTTGAATGATTAATACGTCATGATTGAATAAGAGCATCCTATTTCTACGCTGTCTGTAGCTGTGTGAGCTATGCCAGCTGTAGAGAATTTTTGTTGCTTGTGATGACTCTCTCTGGTTGTTGTTCAGAAATTATTGTGATCATCTTATTATAGAATAGAGAAAATCGTTGGGGTTGCATGCTTAATTTGTGAATTCGGATATCAATTATGACCACACTCTAGGTATATCTGAAAGTACATGACTTATTCTAAGTGAAATTATATGCCAACAAGTATTGGTCTAATGGAAGGTATTAGCTCCCATAAAGTGGCAAACCCAAATTTTAATTCCCATTGGGAGAGGTTCTATGTAATATGTTCAACACTGCTCGAAAGAAATGAATCAAGCTCGATCTAGACTCGAATTCCTCTCTGAAATTTGAGTGAAATCAACTACCGTATATTCATTACTCATAATACCATGTATTTTAGGGATTAGTGGTTTTCTTTGTAGGAGATTTTCAAAGGCATGAGCTGTACAAAATACAAAATAAGATATATAGGCCCTACGTGGATGTGTTTTGATCCGGTCTTGCAGGTTTCATGGGTCTGGCAAAAATTGATCGGGTTAAAACTCTTCGAAATGAGTTTTCGGTGGATCAATGAAACTCAGTACAAACCTATTATGAATTTACTAAACTCTTCTTTTTTTTGTTGAGAATTATTTACACTTAAAACTCTTGATACGTATAAATAATGATTTGACACATAATTTTTTTTCTTTCCAAACCCTCCAAAAAATATGTTGGTTTGATACTTACAACCTATTTTTTTTCCCATATCTCGACATTCAAAATCAATTAAGACCGGGTTTTAACTTTTTTAGAATCACAAAATTCAACAACCACAATTTAATCAGAAAGGGTTTTAAATGTTTAACTGAACTATTTTTTAAAACCAAAACCCACGAAATAGGCCAGAACTTTGAACTTTCGAGTAGGGCTATAATTACAAAACAAAGAATCATACGGCTCTGTGTAACCACGGAAATTTAACAATTTCAAATAAATGATACTTTAATGTAACCACGAAAATTTAACAATTTCAAATAAATGATACTTTAATTACGAATATCTCACGAGTAGCTAGTTTATATTCCCATTGATTAATATTTAATAACTAGTTTTATGTCTAATAATTTCAAAATTTATTTACTTCGGTGTTCTATTTAATTTTGTTAAACAAGAATATATAATTTATTAAATATATAAGAGATTTCTTTTTAAGTTCCACAAGCACTAATAAGAATAATTTTATCATAAAAAATGAACCCTTACAAAACTTGCATTAGTTCAAATTGGCACAGCAAAGTATAAAAAATGGAATATTCAAATAAAGGAGGACATGAGAGATTACTTGCCGGAAGCATTATCCAATCCAAATAATAATTAAAACCAAAAAAATCTGTTGAGCATCAAAATTGTATTGGAATCAAGTTCAGTTGTATTGGATTGAAGTTGCGTAATGATTCTAGATTAATGGCGTATCCTTCTCCTTCCTAAGCGATTTTTTTTTTCTTTTTCCCAAGGGTTTAACTTTAATTCCTTTCGAGGCGCATCGGACACATAAAATGAAAACATTTCTCAACAGAAATTCGAGCCTAAGTCCGCTATAGACCCTTCCTAAGCAATTTAATAACAACAAACAATAAAAACAGTATTCCCCAGAAGTAGGTGATCATAAAATCAAGTAATGCATTAAAAATGCTTTTCCAATATTGGAGATTCCTTATCCAAGATGGTTTGTTACTGTAAAACAAAAATTATGTCATAATAATGTAGATCACAAGATTTAAAATAGTAGTTTCATAATTTTACTTTTAAGCACGCAAAACACATAATTAGATCTCACTAATTCTTTTTTAAGAGGCATGCAATTCACACTCGTGTATTGGTTTTAATTGGCCAATAAACCCATATGTTATACTCCTTATTAATAAATATCCCATGTTTTCGTAAAATAGTTGTATATGTTCAATTTCAATAAAAATATGCATTAAATACACACATATGTTATACTTTTTAACAAATATCCCATGCATTTGTAAAATAGTTGTATATAATTTCTCCGTCTCATTTATTTTGCTCCATCTGTTAGGTTAATTTTTTTTAATTTTAAGTAACTTATCATGTTAAATTATTCATATTTTTTGTGTATTAAACTTTTTAAATATTTATATATATGGTATCATATGATATTATCAACTTATTAGTGAAATATATTAATTAAATTATTTATTATAATTTTTATAAATTTAATCAAATTGATTGGTCATCTGTAACAAATGAGCAAAATAAATGGAATGGGGGAAGTATTAAATTTCAATAAAAATATGCAATTATTCAGCTATAAATATAAAATAATATTTTATTTCAATATTTTAAAAATTGAGTTGGGACACAACAATTAAATTAAATTATGATTTTATTGTGAACAAAAAATAGATAATTTTTTTTTGTTATTATTGAAGTAATACATCAAACTATATTTTTTTGTTCATAGATAAAACACATGATCATATCCAAACAGATTATATTGTTCAATGTAATATAAAAGTTTAAAGTTTACTTAACAATAATAAAAAATTTAATATATATATGAATAAAATAAAGTATATAAATTATGAGTATTGAACATCGCAAAAATATGGGAGTGAAAAGAACAAAAATGAAAAGAAGTTACATGTCACTATATTGAACTAAACACGGTACATCAGAAAATCCATTGATTATTTTCCATTAATCTAAAGCATAGGAATATATATACAATGAAACAAGATTGCCCTGGATTATTATCACCTAGCAGAAAAAGAAAAAAAAAGCTTGGACTCCATATAAATTGTAATGACTTGTAACTGAAAGTTGAGGGACCACAAATGCAAAATCTATAGTGAAAATTGAAAAATCTTCTTGCTCGCAACTAACACGGGAGCGAAACGTTGACTATATAACGAATCATCCTCCAATCTGAAAAACACAATTTATTCACATCCCAACAATCTTGGATTCTTCACTGCGTAAAGCATCTTTTCCACTTCCTCTCCGGTTAGTTTCTCTGCAGTTCAATCAGTTATTCTGCAGTCATGCATTTGTATCAATCCAATTCCACGTTCCTCCATGATCAAGAATCTTGTTTTTTCTTTTGAAAGTATTACTTTGTTGTGTATTATTGTTATCTATTTAGTGGGCTGTGATCAATTTCCTTATTCTGCATAATGGGTTTTTGTTTTGCAGAATTGTTGTTGCTTCTAAAGCGCCTATTTTTTAGTTAGTCCTCTAGCTCTGATTTATGAGTGTAAATGAGATCATCTTTTCTTTTTTCTTGTGAATTTAACTTTGTGACTAAGTTATGCTGAAAAATCTGTTTCTCTGAGGCTTTTTATTTATGAACTGTCTTTGAATTCGTCTAGGTTTTTAACCGAAGGAACCATTTTCAAGCTGGGAATATACTTGTATTTGTTATTTTAATGGAGCCGATACGCAAGATTGGTAATAAGATATAGGAGGATGTGTAATTAAGGCTGTTCTGGCTTATAGTAAAAGCATTAGCATTTGTCAAGAGATGGTGAAAAAGGAAAGACTTAAGCGAACCAACCGTTTTCTTTCCTTGTTTGCAGGGAGAATGTCAAACTATGATCTTGATGGAGGAGAAGAAGAATCATCTTTGCTCGGTGAAAAGGTACGCCAATAATGATTGGTAATGTATATTAGTATCCTCTCTTGTAGTGTAAAGCTTGAGATGGTTTATTGGATGGTTCTCTTTGTGAAATAAATGAGCTGTTTTTGTATGCCTTAATGAACCAATAGCGTTGCAGAAATGATACAGATGCACCATAACCATTAAGTTTTAGTATTTTGTTTAATAATAACAGGCTTAAATAACACTGCTTCAGTTAACAATTTCCTGGAATAAATCATACAATAAAATCTAAAAATCATCCTTGATTATCATGGTACAGTGTTGCTATAAGCCTATAACATGTAATGGTGCTCTTTGAATTTATTCTTTAATCTACTTCTTTTTAGTTGTATTATTATTCTCATTGCAAACTTCTCCAGGTCAGAGTCGATCCTGGGATGCCTCCATCTCTAGCTTGGCGACGTAAACTAAATAATGAGGATAACGGTATCTCTGAATTTGGTCTAAGTTTGAGAGAGAAAATTAATATGGTATTCTTTTTGACTTGTCTCATCATTCACTAGTTCGTTGCCCTCTTCATACACCCTTTCCTTGTGAAGTTTGTCTTTGATATATAAAAATATGGAATTAAACTTTGTTTTGACTATAACAGAGTAGATATTTGCGTGAATTCAAGATAATTTGGGGAGCAATGATCAATTTGTGGGCTTTAAGGGTCAAGTAGTTAGCAGTCCAATGTATTATCCCTTACTTGTGAATTGTATACTCAATGTCAGGCCCCTATAGGTTATAGGCTGTGGATGGCACTCCGACAGGAAAAATCTCAGCGTAGTAAGGTAAATCTCATTCCCTCCATTATAACTGAAACTTGAATTGCTTGGTTGCCTGCCGAGAAGAGACTGAACTTTCCTTTTATTGTTCTTCCAGAACGTATTTATTGATCCTTTTACAAAGCGCCATACAACAGCTTGTCATGGGGTTCCTATAGGTGGTATCGGGTATATCTCTTGCTATTCTCTCTTTGTTCTTTTCTTCAAGGAATGGAAGGAATAGACAGACTATCATGAATTCTGTAGAAAAATAAAACGCTAATTTGTTTCACTATAAGCCTCACGAGTTGGACATATATTTCAAACGATTTACTACATCAATTTATGTATCAATCAACCAACACAATTTCCAGTGCAGGAAGCATTGGAAGAAGTTACAAAGGTGAATTTATGCGTTGGCAACTTTTTCCTAGGATCTGTGAAGATAAACCAGTCTTGGCAAACCAATTTTCTGTAAGTTTGATCTGATTCTGGAGGCGTTATATCAATTTTGTATAAAAATAGCACATTTCAGACTCATCTTACAAACTCCAATTCTCAGATATTCCAGATGGTGTTAGAGGATTCTAATATCACAGCTGGAAGATCATTCCACTTTACGTAAATGCTGACTTATTTAATGTACAAAGTGGAATAAAACTAAGAAAGTGACACAACATGCAACACGTACTAATCTACTAACCCAGCCATCAAAATTCTAATCCAAAAGCAAAAGGTTGAGAAAATGATATAGCCTGAGAAAACAGAGGTGTTAGATACTGCATTGGGTACCTCACTTTGACATAAGTGAGGAAACTCGAAAAATCCCTTTGTTTTTATAATATTGTTTTTATTGTGTGTGTAAACTATAAAAACGAGTGAAAGTGGATTGTCCAACACTAGCACTTCAACAGAATAATAATACCAAAGATGATCATATTCCATAAGTTTGAGTGACTCCGTAGACAATATTACATTATCCAAAACTAAACAGAAAAAAACGGTGAAAATTGGTTGGGTTCAATATTAACAGTTTGTCATTGTCTCCATAATTTCTAGTCAATGCTAAATTTTGCTTATCTGGTTGCATGAAGATTTATCTTTTACTTGAGATTCCAAAATAGGTTTGGTGGAATCTGTTGCTACGAACCGTGGTTTTTGATATATAGATCATATGATCTCAGAACATTAGCCATTACTGAACCACTAGAATCGCGTAGATATAAAAGCAGATATCTACTATGTTATAGTCCTTTTCTTTATTTTCATGCATCATAATCTAACTTGAGTACTTCGGTATAGCCACAGAAAGTTCTTTTGAATCTTCAGTATTCTCACCTATCTTTATTTTTGAATTATGATTTACTCTTAGTGTTTTGCTTTTGGTGCAGATATTTGTTTCACGCCCGAGTGGTGAGAAATTTTCCAGTGTACTATGCCCAAAGAGCCCAGAACTTTTGAAGTAAGCACCGCTATATTTTGTTCTGGTCTCTAGCATCTTACTATCTTGTTGTGAATGTTATGATGTGCAAAGAAAGCTAGTTCAGCTAAAGAATGACAGAATTCATTTATTGATCCTACTTTCTTTGTAATTAAATTGTTTTTAATTATGTGGTTAACAGTGATAGTTCAGCTGCTGGGATAGGGTCTTGGGACTGGAATCTGGGTGGCCAAAATTCTACATACCATGCATTGTTTCCTAGGTCTTGGACTGTCTATGATGGTAATCTTGTGATCTTGTGCTATTTTTCTCTTAGTTTTATGTTCCAGATGATTTTAATCTCCTTCCGTTAAATTTTTTATGCAATGAAGGTGAATCTGATCCAGAACTCAAAATAGTGTGTCGCCAAATATCACCCGTTATCCCTCATAATTATAAGGAGAGCAGTTTCCCTGTCGCCGTTTTTACTTATACGGTATCATGGGAACTTCTCAAAACTTCATTCCTCCTCCCCATCCCTTCCCCAGAATACACACACGCACAAAGAAAGATAATGCACTGCATAACCTTTAAATGAAGATGTTGACTATGATCTTATTCAGTTGTCTAATTTGGGAAACACAAAGGCTGATGTCACCTTGCTCTTCACATGGGCAGTAAGTTCTCTTTTTAAGTTGTTTAATTTAATGATTGACGTTTTTTTCCTATTATTTGCACATTGTATTGCATGCATTTCCAAATAATTTTCTGATATTATATTCCTTCTGATGCTAGAATTCGGTTGGTGGTGATTCTGGACTTTCTGGTCACCATTTTAATTCAAAATTTGGGTAAGAACATAAATATCTTTCAAAATTAGACTATATTTATATCCATGGAATATTTGATGCTTTTTTTTTTAAACTTAATTGATAAGTTATCATTCTTTTAGTTTACTTATCTTATTAGAATGAGTTCACTGGAAAAAAAAAAAACAATTATGAGAATGGCATTGTTTTTCCAGGACAGAGGATAAAACCCGGGGAATTCTCTTGCACCATATGTAAGCTCCCATCCTTGGTGAAACAACATATAATAAGGGTTAAATATATTTATGCTGTTTCTGTGGGGTTTCTTTGACTCCTTGGAAATTTCAAACAGGACCGCAAATGGACTGCCCTCAGTAACTTATGCAATTGCAACAGAAGAGACAGATGCAGTTCAAGTCTCTGAGTGTCCATGTTTCGTGATATCTGGAAACTCTGAGGGAATCTCAGCAAGAGACATGTGGCATGAACTAAAAGAGGTAGGAATCACGTTTTCCCCTTGTGAATGAATTTCTAGTGTTTGAACCATTCATCCAAATTTTCATGCATTTTCTTTATCACTAACTCTTGAATATTGTTCATCATGCTTAGGTAGATACATATATGCTAGTTTGAACTCACTTTGCCAGTCATATATACCTTTTAAAACAAGTATGTTCTCTGAGGTATTTATCAACCTTGTATGTTTTGTTGAGAGTTTAGATCTAGTTTCTTGCTCAATTAGATATACTTTTGTCCTTTTGAAGAGTAGATTAAACCTGCGAAAAAATCAACTTTTATAAAAAGTAAAGAAGCAAGTTGTTTCGTATTACTGAAATAGAGTCACAAAGTCATTTTATCTTGCAAGAACTATCAAAAATTTATATTATTTTGTTTCTTAGTTGACTGAATGGGGCATATCATTGCTCACTATACTAATGTTCTTGAACTGGATTCTAAGGTGTCCATAAGAAGATAAGCTGATTTTTATGAGAATCTTGATGTATAAATCTAACTTGAATTTGTTCTTGCTTTACTTTATTGATATGCTTACACCGGTATATGTTTTAGTTAAGTTTGAAGAATTTGAAATCTTACAGCACATCAGTTCTCAACATTTCACAAATTCTTTGTTTTTTCCAGAGAGTCGCCTTTAAACCTCATTTCTGTTTTATTTTCTTTTTTCTTTTTCTTTTTTTAAGGTTTAAACATATTGTGGTTTCCCTCACCACTTTTGTATAGAAAAAAAATAACATTTCTCAAATCCTGCGAGGAACAAATTTAACTCTGATTTTAAGATATCAGTATGACGAAGTTGTAAAAGGTTATCAAAATTCTAGAAACCAAGTTTAAGGAGCATAAAATATGTATTGTGGATTTCTGAATGATTATTGAATTTAATCTATTAAGGTTTTAAATGATTGACATAATACTATAAAATGTACTCATTATCTAAAAATCTATGCATATATATATATATATATATATATATATTATATGGATGGGTGTATGTATGTAGAATTTTCAGGTAAGGAATGACAGTCCAGTTCTACTTATTTTCCTCTGGTTTTCTTTTATCATCTTTCTTGATTTTGACCCGGTTATGTGCTAATTAGCGAGGATCATTTGACCACCTTAATTTTGAAGAGATGTCAATGCCTTCTGAGCCGGGTTCACTCATTGGAGCAGCTATTGCTGCTTCTGTGACTATTCCAGCAGGAACAGTACAAACTGTAACATTTTCATTGACGTGGGCTTGCCCTGAAATAAATTTCTCGAGTGGAAGAACTTATCACAGGCTAGTTACCAATTGCTTGCGTCTTTTTGAATTATTAATAGAAACCGACTTATTTTTCAAACTGACTACATAATACCAATTTATGATTAGACGTTACACCAAATTCTATGGTGCTCTTGGTAATGTGGCATCAAATATGGCACATGATGCTCTCGCCGGTAATCTTTCAAACCTAATTTGTAATAATATGTTTTTCATATGTTTTTACTATTACAAAGGAAATATACCTTAACTATAATTCGTATCTTCTATTTCTTGGTTTAATTCCAAAACTTAGATCACATCCGTTGGGAGTCAGAAATCGAAGCATGGCAAAGACCTATTCTAGAAGACAAAAGGCTTCCTGAATGGTAGGCTTTTAATTATATTATATGCTTGACTGCTTGACTGCATAGTGTAAATGTTTTAAATATAGATGGTCTACTGCAGGTACCCATCCACCCTTTTCAACGAGCTTTACTACCTTAACTCAGGGGGGACAATTTGGACAGGTAATTGAAAAACAAATCTATGCCTTGAGTGTATAATTTAAGCTAAATTGAGTCCATTTGTTTTCCCATTCCAGATGGTTCTCTACCAATACACAGTTTACATAATATTGGACAAAGAAGGTTTTCCCTTGATAGATCCAATTCAAATTTCCTAAATACAAACAATACACCCGAGCAAAATGACACAGCAATTAACATTCTTGAAAGAATGACCTCGTTACTTCAAGATATGCATACTCCTGTATCAATGACTTCTGCTCTAGGAACGAAACTACTTCAAAAAGGAGAGGAAAACGTGGGCCAATTCCTATACCTCGAAGGAGTTGAGTATCATATGTGTAATACATACGATGTCCACTTCTATGCATCATTTGCGTTAACTATGTTGTTCCCCAAACTCGAACTTAGCATACAAAGAGACTTTGCAGCTGCGGTAATGATGCACGACCCTAGTAAGATGTCGCTTTTACAAGATGGAACATCAGTCCAAAGGAAGGTTCTTGGTGCAGTTCCTCATGATATTGGAATGAATGATCCATGGTTTGAAGTGAATTTCTACAACCTTCATAATACCGATAGATGGAAAGACTTGAATCCCAAATTTGTGCTCCAAGTTTACAGAGACGTGGTTGCCACTGGCGATAAAAAATTTGCTCGAGCAGTATGGCCATCGGTTTATGTAGCTATGGCTTACATGGAGCAGTTTGATAAGGATGGAGACGGAATGATAGAAAACGAAGGTTTTCCAGACCAGACATATGATACTTGGTCTGTATTGGGTGTAAGTGCATACTGTGGTGGCCTATGGGTGGCAGCATTGCAGGCTGCTTCAGCACTTGCTCGTGTGGTTGGAGACGAGGGGTCAGAGGACTACTTTAGGTATCGTTTTCAGAAAGCGAAGAAAGTGTATGAAAAGCTATGGAATGGCTCTTATTTTAACTATGACAATAGTGGCAGTAGTACAAGCTCGTCTATTCAAGCTGATCAATTGGCCGGACAATGGTATGCTCGAGCTTGTGGACTTTTGCCCATTGTTGATGAAGAAAAGGCGAAAATGGCACTTGAGAAGGTTTATAACTTCAATGTTTTGAAGGTGAACAATGGAAGGCAGGGTGCAGCAAACGGTATGCTTCCGAGTGGAGAACCTGATACGTGTACTATGCAGTCGAGGGAAATATGGAGTGGGATTACATATGCAGTTGCTGCTGGCATGATTCATGAAAATATGACGGAAACAGCTTTTAAAACTGCAGCTGGTGTATATGAAGTTGCCTGGTCCGAAGAAGGTCAAGGGTGAGTTGACTTAACGCTCTTGTTTCCTTATTTAGCCATTTCCCAATGAGCTAAATGCAAAAATACCCCTGTGATATTTTTAGGTTAAAAGGGGTGTTTCTCGCTTTTTTTGTGGGGATATAATTGTCATCTTTCGTGCAAAATATGTATTCCGGTATGGGAGGGGGGGTTTGCGAATAAAAAAATAACACGGGGAGATATTTGCTCATAAAAATAACATAATGGTGTTTTTGCTAATTAGGTACAAAATAGGGGTTATTTTTGCGTTTCACTCTTTTTCCGAATTCATAAAGTTGAAAGTTATATCTTGCTTATTTGATGACAGATATGCATTCCAGACGCCTGAGGGTTGGGACTTCAAAGGCCACTATAGATCTCTTTGTTATATGCGTCCTTTAGCAATATGGGCAATGCAATGGGCACTAACGCAACCGAAGCATGAAATGAATAAGGCAGCAGCAGAGGAGGAGGAGAAGGAGATAAAAGAAGAATCTGTTCGCAGGCAACATGCTGGTTTTACGAGAGTGGCCCGTCTCCTAAAACTGTCGGATGAAGCTGATTCCAGGAGTCTTTTCCAGGTTTTATTTGATTATACTTGTAAAAGGATGTTGGCTTGATATACTATTTGTTTGTATTGTTTCTGAAATGATGCGCATTTATTCTTTGTGATTTATGGAAATAATTGTGTTATGACATTCATAGATAACAGAAATCTCTTACATTTTGTTCCTGGTTGCACATGTCATGAATTTCTCTGCGATGTTTTTATTTTCTCTTTATTTATTGCATTTTAGTATTGTATTGTTTATTTATTTATAACTTCTCGCGTTACAGTTAAGACTGTAAAATCAAATCAAACTATTTAATACGAGACATAAGTTTGCTCAACAAAGCTTATTTAAGTTCGGTTCGCCATACATTTCAAATAAATTTGGACAATGTATCTCATATAATAACTTTTAAAACTCGATTTCAACTCGACTCGATTAGTTAAAGCTTGAAAAATATATGTGAAAATATCAAACAAATCATTTCTCGACTCAAATTCATTTAAACTCGATGCATGTAATTCTAGTTCTAAATAAGCAAAATACAAATGCTTTTGATATTGGACAAAATCTTGCAGCTCTATGGTTGTTTTTCTTTTTTATAAGAAAAAATGGAGAGCTATGATTGGGTATCTTATACGAGGCTACTTTGGGAGAGATTATTTATGCATTTGAAACGAATGAAAATTATTTAAATTTAAGGTTTACACTTCAATACATGGAAATTAAAAATGAAACCTAAAATTTAGGAAACAAAAGTAATACTATTATAGTAAAAAATGTTTGTGCCACGTCGATGCACCAGCTGATTTTTCCCGCTTTTGAAGCCACTTTTGAGCGTGTAGAAAATGCATTTTCTCTTTCTATATTATCTTCCTTTTCTATTTTAATTTTTCTTTTGTGAAATTTCGTTTTTCTCCCCTTCTTCCTCTTTGTTCTTCTTCTGCAGAGAGGAAGGAGAAACTGATGACTTTCTTTCCTCCCCGTTGATAATTTCACAGAAAATAATAATAGGCTAGGTTTCGACCGTGACCCAAAATAGAGCTTGGGTTGGCGAACGGTCGGGTCAAAGTTGATCCAAACGAAATCAATTAGCAATTTATTGATCAAAGGATTAAAGTATAAACCATATTTTGAACAGTTAATCCATTTCCCCTCCACGCGAGACCCACCACCAAAGGGGCCCCACCTCTACCCACACGTCACGACAGACAGCATTAGCGAGTACAAATGTTTTTCATAACAAAGCAGTCTCTCTTCCTATCTTTGTAGTACCGTACAAAGCTATAGACGCACCGTTTTCTTTTTGTATCTATAGATAATAATAAGAATAAAACATTGAAGTTGGGTGGGGTGGGGTTTTGAAAAGTTTTTGGAGATAGTGGGTTAAGAAAAAAAAAAAAAAAAAAAAAAAGCGACGGTTTGGGGCGTGGCAGAAGTAAGGAAGAAAAAAAGAATACCTTTTTTGCCTTCTTCCTGTGGGCTTTCTCTTTATTCTTTGCCTTTTTCTTGTGGGTGGTCTATTCGACTTAATTCTTCTGATTAGTTCATAAAGAAAAAAAAAGTCCCCTTTTTGGTCTGCCACAAGAAGTTTTTTCTGGAGCTTTTCTCATGAGACATGAAGTCATTAAATTGTGTAACTATCTATGATCTCCCTCTTTTTTTTTTTTTTGTGGATTCTATTTTATCTGTATATAGTTTGCGTATAATATTGTGAACTTAAATTGTTTCCCACCTTTTTAGTTCTGGTCATTTGTTTGTGCACTTGTGTATGTGAAAGGGTTAATGTTTGTGTAGAAAAGATTTGCCCGACTTATATGGGTTGGGGAGCCTTTTTTACCATCTCATATCGATCCTTTTTTTGCTAACTCAGACACAAAGTTTATGCAGATTTTGTATGAATTAATTTTGATTCAGTATTCAATTTGGAGGAAAAAGTGAAGTTTGAATGTTTAGATTGTTACTTGTTTGAAATTATACCATATCTGGATAATGAAAAGAGGAAATTCTTTATGAAAGTTGAAATATTTGAATTATCCTCGTGTGTTATGGAATTCTTGTTGCGATCAGTATAATTGATTCTTGGTGAATTATCACTTTTCTCGGTTAATTTGTTTGCCTGTTGAATGAGATTCAAGAGACCTGGGTGCTGCAGGCCTTCTTTACAAGTATTTTCTTGAATGTTGATTTCTGCTTCTGTCAACTTAAACCTGTTTTTCTTTAGGATTTGTATAAACTTTAACTTGATGTTTGATTACAAAGAAGATCTAGTTACATGTTAATATAATTTAAGGATACCATAAATCATACTATTGACTAATTTGCTTCTACCAATTAACTGGAATATTGGAGAAGAAAGTAAATAGTGTGTTAATTGTTACTTTGCTATATTGGTCAGTTCGAATGCTTTCAGAGTCATGTATTGTTTCTTATCTTAAAATTGTGTTGCCTTTTCAGATTTCTCCATTATCAGATCCTAAATGCAGGTCATGTCTCTGCAGTCTCTTTGCAACTTTAACTTTGATTTGTGGTGTTCACTTCTTTGGCAATGCATTGTTGGGGAAAGATTATTTTAAGGTATATTTTCATATTAACACACACACACCAAGGCATTAACTTCGATGCTTTATTTTCCTAATTAGCACAAAAATACTGAACTGTCTGAAATTAATGGTGAAATGGATTCTCTATATTTTTCAGCTTTATCCTGTTTTCCAGTGATGCAGTTGTTGCAAGGCACCATCTTGCATGTTTTTCTACAATAAGAATTAAATCTGCTAAAGTTATCACTAGGAATGAGACTGAATGAAACACAGCAATATTCAGATTTTAATAAATGCTAGGTAGATTTTCACAATACAACTTTTTTCTGTAAACTGCAAGTTGTTAAAATAATGATGCACACTTATGGTGTGCTAATGTGAAATGGAATGGACTCTAAATATAAATTTTTGTGATTGTGATATGACTTTATGTGCCCCTTGTGTACACTTGGGCCAAAATTTCATAAACAAGTTAAAATAAGGCCAATGTATTACTTTCATAATATACGAAGTTATTAACTTATAATGCATATATTGGAATATCTTTTGGCAGGTGGCATCAACACTTGGATTAGAAGGGAATAACACCGAAGAGAGTATACACCTGAATAAATGCAATGTTTGTATATCTACTTTTCACTTCGCATGATTTTCTTAACTCAAGATTGTTTCTAACTGAAAGATTTTGTGTATCCTTGTAGGAGAAATGCACGCCTGTTGGTACCGAAGCTTTGCCAAAAGGAATTGTTACCAAAACCTCAAACCTGGAAATGCTCCCTTTGTGGGGACCAGTTATAGAGGATGTATGCAACAGTAATTTGACAGTCTATCAAAGATTTCCCCTTTCAATTGTTGTCAAATCTCAAGGGGTGTAAGATGTATAATCTTTGTGCCTATTTAGAAATTTGACAATGATTAAAAGAGAATAGAATATGTATCTCTTTTGTATTATTTTACTTAATACAGTGTTTTGAATCAGAAAAAATCAGACCATACAAAAAATTTGCTGGCCGTTGCAGTTGGAGTAAAGCAAAAAAGTGTGGTGAACAAAATTGTTAAGAAGGTACTACTTATATTGCTATTTACAAAGGGATGATACTTCTTTGATATTGATGTTTGGCTGTTTGGGCTCGCTGTAGTTTCTTGCAGATGATTTTGTTGTGATGCTTTTTCATTACGATGGAGTTTTAAACGAGTGGAATGATTTGGAATGGATTGAGAGAGTCATTCGTGTCTTTGCCAAAAATCAAACAAAATGGTATGGTTCAGTTCTTGTGAACTATCTTCAAGGAATGGAATTTGTTTTTGTTTCTGAGGTATTTTCTTGATGGGTCATAGGTGGTTTGCCAAACGTTTTCTACATCCAGATATTGTTGCCAAATATGAGTATATCTTTATATGGGACGAGGACCTGGGGGTTGAAGATTTCCATCCAAATAGGTATGAGCCATTTGCACTTCATCATTTGCATAAATATGGAGGATCATTATTTTACCTTTCTGCAGGTACCTATCTATTGTCAAGGAAGAAGGTCTTGAAATTTCACAACCTGCTCTTGATTCAAATAAATCTGAGGTGCACCATCACATTACTGCACGGTGGAACAGATCAAGGGTACACAGGTTAGATAAGGCCATGTATTAGGTGACTTTCAAAGTCACCTTGACTTTTGATAAAGTGAAAATCTGGTTTGGAGGGTTCCAAAAAGGAATTTCATAGCTCGGAAAATCTGATCATGTACATGCCTATGATTGTTGAAAGATAAACGTTAAATTGAAACTATTTATGCTACCATTATCAAGATAATGGCGTTTTTCTCCCATGTGCATGCCTCAGACTTATATATCTAGTCTAAACTCTTAGCAATGTCATGAATAGGAGATATTATAAGTACAGAGGCGGTGGAAGGTGTTACCAAAATAGCACATCTCCCCCCTGTGTGGGGTAAGAATACGACTCTCATCACTTTTATTAATTTATTTAAATTGTGGTGTACTATTAAAAAAATAAGGAAGTATTCATTTACTTATTTGAAAGATACAATTCATGCATTACCACATACTTTCTATTTTGGCAGTTGGGTGGAAATGATGGCTCCTGTGTTCTCAAGAGCAGCTTGGCGTTGTGCTTGGTACATGATCCAGGTATATATAGTATAGCAAGCATTCAAATGTAAGAGAATCTACATGTATTCGCATCTCATGGTTTTCAAATATGTTACTTGTTCAGTTTTTTTAGATTTTTCAACCAGGTAAATAGATTCATTTTGTGTTTTGATGAATTTATTAAGTTAACCTCCTTTTGAACTCTTCATACCCTCTATTCTTACTACTATGACTATTATATATCTTCCTTTTGGAAACTAACCAAGTTGCCCTCAACAGAATGAATTGATCCATGCTTGGGGCCTGGATATGCAGCTTGGTTATTGTGCGAAGGTAAGTATTGAACTGGGGTCCATTTCATTTCTATTTGTTTCTAATCACCTTCTTCATATCCTGTGAATGTATGTTTTGTTATCACAGGGTGATCGTGCAAAGAAAGTTGGTGTAGTCGATGAGGAGTATATAGTTCATCTGGGTCTTCCTACCCTTGGTGGACTCTCAGATAAGAATAAAGTATACATCTGTTTGTTTTCCCCTCATATAATAAGATCCAATTCCCCTCTCTTGTTTTGGAGTAGTGTTGTATGGCTTTTGATTACTCGTTTTGGTGCAAATTAAGGTGCCATTGTCGATCTTCATTAAGATTCTTTTTGTTGCAATTTCCAGGCAAGTTCAGTTGCATACAAATTTGGGAAAAGATCTGCGGTAATTCTTACACTTGAGTAACCCTATTGAATTTATGCAACAATAAGAATTACGTAGCATTATATATTACAGATTGTGGTAAGATCTACTAGTATATTTTTGTACCTTTTGTAATTTGAGGTATTAGCTTTGTATGTATGTAGGTACGGGAGCGGTCTTATGCTGAGATGATGATTTTTAAGAATAGATGGAACAAGGCTGTGGAGGAAGACGAGTGTTGGGTAAATCCTTACAAACAACCAGCAAAATGGAAAATCAATTGAAAAACCTTGATTTCTAAGATTTTGTCTATTGAAGAAGGTCGTGAATTCATAATACATGTGTAGAAGAAGACACAACAGCAGAATATTTATAAGTTCTTTCCTTTCAAAAATGGTATTAAAGCTCAGATCTAAAGGGCCCGTACCATACCCAAGCTTCTCAGTTCGTACAGATGGTGCTGCATATACAGGAGTTGCCTATTCAAAATTTGTCTCCCTTTTTTCAGCTTTTGTAATGTATTCATCATTTGCTGTGTTTATATTCTTCTTTGAATCAAACAACTTCCCCCTTTGTTAGATTGTAAATATGGATATTTTGAAAAAAAAAATTGACACTACCTTGGTGTTAATTGTGACCGAATTCTATATTATGCAAGTACCAACGAATTTTGGTCTAGTGCAAGGAACTATTTCCTAAAACATGGCTCAGGTCCGAATTTCCTTGGAAAAAGTAAGGTCGTATATGAAATGGATTAAAACAACACTATGACTTGAATATCTTTAAGAAATTCTACTTGTCAAAATGCCTACGAGTCTAGGGGCTAAATTCACTTTCTCCAGATTATAGCACAGAAAGGCAGTTCAAAAGAATTTACTGAGTCATGACTATCAAAAGAAGCAACATAATAATCATAATAATTATTAATCAACGATCATTAATCACTATACTGTCAAATTACATATACTTCTATAATAAATTCATCATGTTCGGTACAAGAAGTATGCAACTCCCAATAGCAATTGACCACAACCTATGAGCATCAATGATAACTCTCAAAATTTCCTGATCAACTGAGTTTGGAGCGAAAACAGTTGCCCAAATGGCGAAATCAATATGTACCTTCCCATCCTGCAGGATACGATTGAACTCTAATCATCCCCTCCTACATAGCAGCATTTTGTTCTGCCTTGCGAGGAAATTCTGCCTCTTGCCCCGACATTGGATGGGTGTGTGCTATCTGTTCCGTCATCTGCGATTGGCAAGTATGTTCCGTATATTGATTTGCATGAGATGCTGGTGGTGCAAAACCTGCCTGCCATTGCATTCCCAGATTTCTCACTCCTTGCCCTGCCATTTCAGGTTGCTTAGACATCCTTGGTTGACCTTGCGATACTTGGTAAGGCCTATGAGGACTTGGAATCGTGTTAAATATATTTTCAATCTCTACTCGTCGCCCTTGTTTTTCAAAGACATCCAAAACTAACTCTTTGAGTGAAGGAGTAGATCCAATGCCATGGTTCATCATCTCTCTAAGCAAATTGATGATGGCATCGTAATTACCTTCCTCAACCAAGCCCTTTAGCACGATATCATAAGTAGTCACATCAGGTTTTGGTTCTCTATCAGCCATTTTAGATAAAATTGGTAAACAATCAAAAACCTTGCCTTTCTCAATCAAGAACCTGAACCACTTATTGGCATAAGGCGAGATAACCCTCAAACCTACTTCAACCATCTTTGAATACTTCTCCAACATATTATCTACCCTATCGGCTTTAATATATGCATCAATCAAAGTTCTATAAGTGTTAACATCCGGAGACAATGACTTAACACATAACTGCTTATAATACTGCTCTGCTTCCTGCAACATATCAAGCTCACAAAGTCTAGCCATCATATTATTAAACCCACCCACATCCATCTGGAAAGGCTTCGACTTGAGTCCCTTCCCGGACCTCTTGAAAACCTCCATTGCTTCCTCAACCTTCCCTTCCTTAAAGCACTCATTAACCATCATATTGACGGTGTCAGAATTTACTGCCTGGAAGGTGGGTGGGGTGTGATCGTCCAACATGTAGTGAAACAAATCCCAAGCTTCTTTCTTCTTCCCATGCCTCAACAACGTTTCCAACAACACGTTTTGCGTGGCAGGCACCATCCTATAATTCCTCGACATCAAATCCCTGTACGACTCCATCGCTTCCTTTGGTTTCCCCTGATTGAAAAACCAATCCATGAAAGTTGCATTCACCACCCCATCATAAACCGTGCACCGTTCCTTCAACTCGTCGAACAACTCATTAGCCTTGTCTAACTTGCCCAAATTCAGAAAACCAAGAATGACGTTATTAAAAACCAAAGAATCCGCACCATGGCCCTTGTTCAACATTTCACGAAGCAAACTCACGGCTTCATCTAAGCGTCCTGCATCAATGAGCCCCTTGGTGAGGTGCCTATAGGTAACAGCCGAGGGGCTGTAGGGCGCATTCTCGAGTATTGATTCGTAGACCTTCAAAGCATCATCAATCTCATTGGACTCACAATGGGAGACGATTAGGTTATTATACGAAACAATATTCGGTATGATATTGTACTGGCGGAAAAAGTACTGAAACAGAGCTTTGGCATCACTGTACCTTTTGGCACGATACATGGCTGCAATGATGGCATTACAAGTGAAAACAGTGGGGCGTACTGATTGGAAAACTGATTGGCGGGCGATGTAGGAAGCAGAGTCGAGGTCGCCAGCGCGGATGAGGGACTGCACGCGGTTGTGGAGGTTGAGGCGATTGCCAACGAGGGCGGAAGTGGAGTCAGGGAGGCGGGGTTTGTCTGGGTTGTTGGCATCAGTTTGAGGTGGAGGGTTAGACCGCAGGGCGTATAGTGGAGGCTCAATTCTGAGACGTCGCTTTCTGCGGCGGCGTTCTGCAGCTGCTTCTTCAGCGGAGGAGAAGCCATATGAGCGTTGGGGATTTGAAATGGAAGACTGAAAGTTGAAATTTTGATTTTGTGTGGAGGCCGAGGGAATGGGGGAGTTGTATAGGTTGTTGGGTGTATCAGGGGAGGAGGCGGTGAAATGAGAATTTATGGGGGGAAATTGGGGGTTATAGTCGCCGGAAGTGGGGATCTGAGGATTGTAGTGATGATTGGAGGTGGAAAATTGGGGGTTATGGTCGCCGGCGGCGGGGAACTGAGTATTGTATTGATGATTGGGGGAATATTGGTAGTCGGGAGCGGCGGCGGGGGGGTGAGGATTGTAGTGATTATAGGTGTGGTGATATTGGGGGTTATAGGCTCCGGCGGGGGGAGGCGGCGAGGATTGGGGATTGTAGTGATCGGGATTAGGGTATTGGGAGTTGGTGTAAGTATTGTCGTTGGTAGGGGTAGGGGTATTAGAGGTGGAGGTGGGGAGGTGGGAATGGAAGGGATATGGGGTGGAGGAGGAGTAACGGCGGAAGGAGCGGAAGAGGAGGCGGCAGAGAGTCATGGTGGTGGGTATTGAGACAGGGTTTTGTATGTATTTATAGTTTAGAAACCCTAACTGAGAATGTAAATGAAGTGCAGAGGGCTAAAGGGGAAAAAGAGATGCACAATTGCTTTGTATTTTATTTTATAGTATTATGTACCTGTTTTGATACAATCCCTCCCAAACGAACAGAGTCAGCGTCCAATTCGCCGCCGTTGCCCCGCCAGGACGCAACCCAACCAAGTATTAATTCTATTTTATGGGTAATAAATAATTTAGCTTTTCTTTTTCAAAAGAAAGAAAAAAATAATAATTTAGCTTCTCCAATTGCTTAAACAATTATCTTTTTCCGTTCGTTCACAGTGAACTGAAAATGCAAAAACACTCCCTATGTTATTTATAACTTACTAACTAATGAGTTTTACTCCTTTCTTCTTCTAATCCTAGATCAGTGCAAGAGAATTGACAAATATACTTTTATGTACTGTTTTTTCACTGAAATAAAATGTGAAAATTTGATTCTTTTTTACTTTACTTAAAAAATTGACAAATAAAAACTTCCCTGTAAAAAGTTGACAACAACTCAACTCCCTTTGCAAGTGTAACCTTACAAAAATGTCAATGATCGTCACTTAATGGCCATTTTTTTATTTTTAATTTTCAAATGTGAATAGTAAGTTAATAAAATTACAAGTAGTAAGAAGATTTACTAATAAAATATTAACACATAATTTTTTTGTTAATATACTACAAGGGATATTTCATTTCACGTTCATGTTTATGATTGCTTGTTTATTTTGATCAATTTTATTGCAGTAAGAGATCATCAACGAAACGGAACAATATTTGTGGATTCAACATTGCCTCATTCATCCATCATATCAATTTCACAAATTACTCTCCCAAAAAAAGTGGTCGAAAACTTGTTTATCTACAATTTAGAGGAACAAAAACTTCCCATGTAAATTGCAGGAAACAAAGTGTTTTATAAGCCAACAAATCAGTCATGAAAGGGTGCAATAATATAGATAAGATAGCCCTTGTTTCAGCAAGATCACTTCAAAATCCCATAACTTCTGATGTAATATTCAACAAAGGCTCCAAAGCACTGGCATCAAACTTCCTTGCAAAAAGGTAACACATAGGTATTTCTTGCGAGTTATACGAACACAATGTCCTGTTATTCCTAAGCGATTGCACAAAACTCTCCGTTATATTCGAAGCACTGTAGGAGGCAGGATGTGGACTCAGGACAGACCAATCAACATAAGTTACTGTTCGATTTGCGCTCAAAGGACCATAAAACATATGTAGATACGTAGGAATGTAATGCTCGTCCGGATAGCAAGAAGGCTTACAATATTTCCTAAAAAGTGTATAATATTTGGTATCAGAGACTATCTTGATAGCCAAGCTACGATGAAGTTCAAACCACTGAGATCCTTTCCTCCAATCGGAAAGTCTGATATTGGGTCGCATGCGACGGCTGTAGCGACCACGGCCATAACGAGATGGGTCGTCATAAGACTCCACAAAACTGTGAAGGGAACCAATGAGATAATTGTAGACAGTAGGAAAGTTGTATATTGGGATACAGCTCTCTGACAGAAGAACAAATCGCTCGTTTGAGAAGTCCAGAAGGGCATTTGCTAAAAGCCGTCTCTCTGCATCAACAAGTAAGACTGATCCCCATTCAACATGCTGCAAATTTGGAAGATAGATGTTCAATTATTTATCATGAACATAACATACGAAAGAAGTTATTTAAATCTAAATTAGCACTTAAATTCCCATCCACCAAGAAAACCCCAAACTTGGGAAATGAATTATGAGGTTCTTCTATTGGTGCTGGGTTCATTAACTTATCAACTAAAATGGCATTGAAATTATTGATTTGAAGTTAATAAGAGGTTAACTGAAGAAAGGTGGACTAAGGCATATATGCAAAAAGAAAACTATCCACCATGTTAAATAGGAGCATATAATTACTGAAGTATTAGGTAACAACTGAGATTGATTTGGAAGTCACTAAAGGAAATAATGGTTTAAATTCACAAATCTGTGCCTGCTAAAATGCAAATATTATACACTCAAAAGATTGATTATCAGCTTCACAAAGTAGAATAGTTGTGCTGCCTCGGTTTTCTTTCCTTCTTGGGTTTCTAGAACTATTATATAAACTTTTAAGGATTTTTTTTTGCTTGGGGTGGTTGGGGGGGGGGTGTTATTGGGTTACCAACCAAGCTCAGGTTAGTTCTTTTTGCACGCCACTATGGTTCTTGAAAACCATGTGATGTTTTTTCCCTCTCTTCCTCCATCTCCATCTTAATTTTATGTATGTCCGTGTGAAACGCACAGACCTAACCTGGGCCGTAGTCCTTTCTATTCAAATATCAATAAGAAACACATAAAATATATGGCAAAGCGCACTCAGGGTTTTGAAATGAAACCAAACCAATGTTATGTCAGTAATTACTTGAGTTAACTAAATTAAGAAAGGCCGAGCTGTTGTCCTAGGTGCTAATGGTTGTTTATCTTTTGTCTTCAAATTATTAGGTGTTTGGAATAAGAACACAAAGCTCTCTAGTCAGGTTTTAAAAAAAAAAGAAACTACCGTACCCTATCTCAAGTGTCCGAGTAAAGTGGTCGGGATCCGTTACGCCAGACCCTGAGGATACCCAGAACCCATTGAAATACGAGTCGATCCCACCCCTTACGCTAACCTTCCAATACAACAGATCTTGGCGAATCATCAGTTCCTTCCCACATCTCCAAGTAAAACTTGAAGTACTCCTAACCAGGGGATACAGAAGGTCGAAAATTGAATTAAGCCTACTGCTCAATTTTAGTTGAAATTTCCATCAAGAATTCCAATTAGATATGTGGGACAGACTAGGCACAATCTCGATCAGGAATTTCGGGAAAGTTCGATACACTCCATGGTTTATTCATCGCCGACTCAGTTTTTAACCTAGGAAGGTTGCGTAGCAGATGTCCAGCTTCGTGTTTGCTTGATATATATTTCTTACCAGATCCATATATTTTTCGATAAAGGACTATGTTAAACTTCCTTTTAACCTCATTATTGAGCTTCATCAGATTCCTCTTTTTTATACAGTACAGTAGAACTGCAAACTCATAACTGCCTATCGTTAGGGCAATAATCCTATAGAGTTTCACATTTTCACCATATAATAGCTGCCATTTACATCTTTTTGGAGTGCAATTACATTTGACGACTCTTAACATTACCTATACTACTAATATATCTCTTGATTCAAAAGACATAAACCTTTCTAGATGCATAGAAGACAATAATTCTAGTCACCAGCAACCACAAAACCAAGAGACAAGTCATAGTTTTGACAGATCACTCAGTTCACTGACATTTTAAAGGAGATGTCAATTTATCATGCATATCAATCAATGAAAGAAAGAACGAAAATTTTCAACTAATAACCCGTGCTCCCAAGCAACTATCTAGAAACCCTAGAGAAAGATTGAAAAGCAACTATCCTTCATGTGCAAGTCAGCGGCTATCATACATACTGTATGTATTCGCTTACATATGCATTTTGTATAGCTTGAACATGAATTAGAAGCACTCATTCCACTAGCAAGAAAAGCATAATCCATGGAATACACAATTTTTTTTTCACATGTCATCAAAATGAACATAAACTAGCATCATGTCACAAAGTTTATACCTGACTCGGGATCTGGCGCCCATAAAAAACAGAAGTTATAGTCACATTGAGCTCAAACCCTGGAAGAGTATGCACATAAATAGAATACTTCTCGACATCCTGACCCTTAAAGAACCTCTCCCACAAAGGCAACATGGGCAACGGCCCTCTTGTCATAAACATAAACGCCACCCTCGATACTCTCTTAAAAGGAAACTCCTCCTTTTGGGGCACCAATGAAGCCCTCCAAAACAACTCAGCATCCTTCATTCCATGGCTCAAATTGTGAGGCCTAATGAAGCTATCCATACTTAAACAATCCTCCCTTACACAATTCACCACTATTTTTGGAGTAATAAAACTGCATTGAGGGGTACCTACACTTCGAGGGTAGAAATTAAACTGATCACTCTGGAAAGTGAAGTACCGATCAATGTGTGAACTAGAAGCTAGTCCTACAACTACTCCCACCACAAAAATAATTAAAATTGACATGAGTTTCAGAAGACTTATTGATGAATCCGCCACCGTGATCGACACCGGAGAATTGAATCGACCCTCCACATCTTCTTTCTTACTCCTAGCCATTTTTTCTCTTTTCCCCCCTTTTCTTTCGAAAATATAACTGAATTTTCACAATCTACCACGAAAGATTGCACCTTTTTTACTTCTTTGGGGCTAAATTTAAGATGCAACCACCGTCAGTAGCATAAATTGAAGAAATCCAAAAAACCCCAGGTCACGAAATTGAATGCAAATCAGACAGATGTCAAAGTGCATGAAAATTTTGTTAATACTTACAGAAAAGGGAAGTGGGGCCGGAGAGTTAAGTTTTCGAAAATTTGTTCAGGGAATTGATGAAGAGAAATCATGAAACTGAAATCGATTCGCATCGTGCTCATTTTTCGGAGTCAGATTCGGATCGTTGTCAATCCTATTGTGACTTCCCAACGGTGAATCAAAAAATCAAAATATTTATTTTTAAATGTATACACGAAAATAAGCAAATTTGAAGAGCGAATGTTACAGATGAGTGATTCTTCAATTTGTATTTTGGCATTATAGGGTTCTTTTTATCTTTCGATAATTTGGTAATATGTAATATCATAGGTTAAGACACAAAAATAATTTTAATTTGTAAAGTAACAGTTGTTAATTTGGTATTTCAATACTTTTACGATTCTATAAAATATGGATTCGTCTCTGATCGATTTTTATATTATTTTAGTGTCACATTAATTAAAAAAAATTGAAATTTACTCCAATAAAATACTTTAATTATGCTTAATGCACGACGCATCGTTTCCTCCACTCGACTAACTTTGTTGTTTGGGGCTTTTGTAGGACTAGCACAAATTGTTGATGTTTCATTAATTTCTATCCACAAAGACCAAGACCAAGATAATAATATAAAGATAATTCTATTAAAAATCGAGTAAAATTCACTTTTTCGAATTTTACTTGTACTTTAAAATTGTAAATTTAGTCACAAGTTATACATATTTTTCACGTATCGTTTCAAGTTATATCACGATTGCAATTTCAATTCCGTAAAATTTCTTTTATAATAAATGCCGTCCCAACGTTAAATTTTGAATGACTTGTCCGTTATTTGCCAATTGGATGAGGATGTGCCAGTTTTTTTTTTTTTTTTTTTTAACTACTAAAATTAGACTTGTCCGTTTAACCTTCTCCAAAATTCTCCCAACACTCTCATATCAAGCCCCAAAAAATTTCTTATTATTTCGGTCATCTTGCTGAAATAATACTACTTATATTGTTATCTCAAATATTAGACAAATAGCAATTAAATTGGCTCGGTTACCACCAAGTCACTGCCTAACCCAATTAATGATGAGATTTTGTTTTATTATCTTCAAATCTCAAATCATTTTAGTACATTTTTATTTTGGCTATTTTTACACATTGATAAAATATAATATTTTATTCGTCAAAAACAAAAACAAAAAAACAAAAAAAATGATTTAGATTTAATTTTAAAACTACTTGTTTGCTTCAAAACTCATTTACTTTTTTTAATATTTTAATGTTTTCGAACATTTAATAAAAAAAATTGAAAAATATCAAATCTTTAGTTGACTGCGATAACCGATAAATGCTAGAAATTAAAACAAATACTAAGTACTAATATTGATCCATGATTTTATCTCGTAGGAAATAGGAAAACACAACAAAATGAGCAGGTAAATTCCCACCAATTTCTTCCCCAAGATTTGCACTTTACATCCCACAACAATGTCTTATAGTGTTCAGGTGTGTCCACATGGACACTTCTCGACACATAAGTCACAAACATGGCAACATAACAATGGAAGTCGTCTAAAATTTAACATCGGGACAACATTTGCTAAAAAGAGGGACTAAAATTGCAATCGCGATACAGCTAGGTTGGGACTAAATTTACAATTTTGGCTCTCACTTAAGAGAAAAAATAAGGTTGGAAAGAAACAACGGAAAGTAGAAGATACTACAGATGATTAATAAAAATTGATGAAACATGGAAACGAACTTTCCAATTATAGTTAACGGGGCAACCCCCGTAAGCTAGTAGAATAACCTCTCGATCCGAACGATAAGGACATGATACTCGTATACATACATTTTTATAGAAATAACATGTAATAGTACTTGAACAGTTAGAAAGCTAGTACATTTACAATAATAGAGTTATTTACAAAATGTTGAACCAGTAGCTGCACAACATGAATTAGGTTTAGGTTATCAATCAAGTCCCCACCTTAATTCATCTCTTTACAAAGTTATATTTTCCTTGAACGGACTAGATTCATGTAATAATTTCATAACATGTTCAAGCTGTAGAAGGAGAAATCAATGAAGAATAAATAGTTTAACGTGGAAAATATATTAACAAGTATAGCAAGAGAACTACCTGAACTCTTTCTCGATCCAAGAAATTTGAAATGACATTCCTAAAATCTTCATCTACAATATAGTGACAGCTGTAGGTTGTCTCTGGAAGATATCCCCTCTGAATTTTATGCTCACCTTGGGCTCCAGCCTCTACCTTTTCAAGATTATATTCAATTGCTGCTTCTATTGCCTGCACCATCCGCGTCACATTTCAACAACTTTAACAATTATAATGATCACTTAGGCTATGTTTGGTTCTTGGATTTTAGTGAGCAAAATGATAGCGAAAATGAATTTGAACAGACACAAGAAAAACTTCTACTTCAGCGCTTAACTCACTCAAATTCAAGATTTAAACATATATAGCCTTCATTTTCATCTCCAGGTTACATAAATAAATACTTCATTATAGCACTAATACTCTCAATCATTAGAAGAATAAAATTCGATAATATGAGACATTCCTACTACTCTAATAGTAATAATAATATTATCACATAACTCATAAGTGACTTTTGAGAATATAATTATATTGAGTTTTAGTAGAAGGAAGGGAAAACCTGATAATAACAGGCTTCAAAATGTAAACTTGGGTAGTATGAATGAGGGAGGCATCCCCATAAGCGGCCGTATAATGTATTTCCACCAATAAGATTAAGGGCTCCGGCAACAAGTTCACCCTCTTCTTCTGCAGCAATAAGTAGCACTTGATCGCCCATTTTTGAAGCCATATTGTGGAAGAAATCTCTTGTTAAATAAGCAGTACCCCACCTGAAGATATATTATGGCAAATTTAAAAAGAAATTTAAGCATAATATTAAACAGTATTTTAAATTTATAAAAATTGAACCAAACTAGAGGCTCATTGAACAAACTTAACTTGTTGTCTGTGGTATTCCTATAGAATTTATAAAATGTGTCCCAGTGTTTAGCCTGACAACATGATAGAGAATGAGGATTTAAGAACACAAATTATTGAGAAAATTCGAAGTGTAACCTATTGACTGTTTATCTTTCATAGGAGTTCTGCAACATACCAACATACAAAATTCACAAAATCTCATTTTCGAAGAAAAGAAGCCTTTAGGCCATAAAGCTGTCATATACTTACGGAAACAAGAAATGCATATAATCAGGACATACCTTGATTTCATATCCTCTTAGACGTTTCATGATCAAATCCTGAGAAGAAATCTGAAGAAGGAATGTATATGCATTACTAGCTATTTTTCATGTGAAACAACTCAAACAAGCCATCCTACAGTTTGACATACTGCAACAAAATATAACAAAAGGCCTTACTTTAACCATAAACATACAGTGGGCTAAGAACTTTCTGGCTCTCTAATTCAAATATATTTTAGTAATTTTATTAGTTCTTTTATGAATAGGTTGCTAAATTTTGTATTAACATGAGAATGGATCAAGATTCCAAAAAAGACTACTTCTTCACACTTTTTACCAAGTAAAATTTATATGTTTAGGATTAGTTTTAGCAGCTTCCAAGACCAAATTTAAATGTAAACATTGCATAACTGGTGAATGCTGCCTTTTTCGTTGCTCCAAATCAGATTGATGACCTACAGGCCGTGGAAAAGGTAACTGAGTAACATAAAAAGATGCCGATATTTCCCCTGCATTCCCATTTGCATTTTGGTATTAGGAATTTAGGAGTTCTTGAAAATGGTCAATAAAAGCATTCATATTACAAGAAATTTCTCTTCTTTCTCTTTCTCATCAAGTCTTTTCTTCCTTTTCACGTGCAATGAATTATTCTAGCCTCACCCACGTGTTGATCCCATGCTTCCTTAACCTAAGTAGCTGGAACTAATTGAAAATCGAGAAGTTACCTCCTAGAAACATAACTAAAATTGGTAGTGTGTCTAATCAGGCTTTTTTTACTTGATTTATCTATGTTAATGATACAATCTCATAATGCACTAAAGTTATTTGTACAACGTTTTCCACTGATTCTTTAACCAATTGAGAGAGAGAGAGAGAGAGAGAGAGAGTTAAGCCCACACCGTACTTTTTTGCGCTCTTGACGAATATTTTTCCTTTTACTTTGCTTCATGTCCATCAAGAACTCATCAAAACTGTGTACGACAGCAACAATGAATAGCGATAATAAGAAGATCCTTCTTTTTCTGAATTATTTCGTAAGTATAGGTATTATATCACTAGAATATTATTGATATCAGGAAAAGATCCATATGATTTAATGCATTGCCATAAGGTCATTCTCCACACAGGGGAGAAAAAGGTTAACTACAAACAAGAATGACATTGCAAGACTGAAAGTAATAAATATAAAAAAATGCAATTCACATATTAATGCTTAAATTGTGAAGTGGCAAGTGCACAATTATTATTTTCCTGATTATAATATCATTTGCATTTTTCTTAGATAATGGGCAAAGGTGTATAGTTATTTAAACATTTTTGGTGTATATGGGAGGTACAACACCCCCCCACCCCCACCCCCACCCCGCCTTTGGTGCTCATTAATCAAATCAAACAACTACCTTTATATATATATATATATATACACACATATATATATATACTATGAAGCCACATTTAGTATAACAAGATTTTTCCTAAGAGTATTTTTATCATTAGGATGAAGTTAAGCAATGTGATTTAAACTGTGAAAGCTCATCTCCCAGGCACATTCTATTTTCCTACCACTCGTTGTTTCCAATTTAGTGATAATTTGGATAATCATTTTGAGAGAACATGTGAAATTATAATATAATTTCAAAAGATTTAATGGATAAATAGCTTTTCAGATTATCTTAATATTCGTCTTAACATCATCTTACCCTTGCCTAAATCTCTGGTTTAGTATTATTTTCATTCAGACATTGCAGCAAAATGAAGTAGCTAAATGCACCTACCTTTTATAATTACGATTTTTCCAGTGATATTGCATTCCAATTCTCTGCAGAAAACCTTTCCTTTTCAACTTCCCCCACTCGTTCGCAGTGGGGAAAGTAATGTGCAGTGAAGACACCTGAAACTGGATAGACAAAGATCTGCTACTATCAATAATAAGAAATTAAAATAAGATTTTACTTCATGCACTGTGAAGATTAGTATTCAAAAATCTTTGATTATATATTATAGGAAGTTATTCTAAGAAATATTTGGTCTGATAGTGGAGTCTCGATTTTCTGTTCAAGTACATGAAAGATTTTCAAAATGATTTCAAGTTTTCCAACATGCACTGTATTTTATACCTCGGGAAAGAGAAAAGAAGAAAGAAAAATAATGAAACAGAAAATAGGAGAGTGTTCTTCAACGACACAACTAACATGAATATAATATCAAGTTGGATATAGTGAGAAAGAAAGGTTATACTAATATTTACCTCAATTGTCAGAGCCACTAAAGCAGAGGCTAAAATATCAAAGACCTCGTCTCTGTATTTTGTGCTGCGGACTAAGATCCTCGGGCCAGTAACAGGAGTGAAAGGCACACAACATTGCAGTTTTGGATAATATCTTGACCCATAACTGTAATAGGCATCTGCCCATGAATGATCGAACACATATTCACCATAAGAATGGCTGCAAAAATTTGAATAGAAGGATGGCAAAGTACAAAAGGTCACTGTCTTACTCAAATACAGATTCAAGCAACGTGCAGGGTGTTTTATATAAATATTAAATGTATAAGAAATCATTAATTGATAGAATTACTGTAAGCCAAACCTTTTCAGATAGAGAGGTATCACCCCTAGAACATTATTGCAGTCATCTCGAGCAACAATATGCTGCGGAACCCATCCTGTTTCCTGGAAGGGTATATAGACAATTACTGCTAAGTGACAAGCACAAACACCAGATTATCCAAGAAGCAGAAGATTAGTATATTATTCAGTGTGAACGTCTTGTGATTTTATTTTCCCTTTAGGACATAATAAGATACTGAATGGCCACCTTGTCCAAAAGCATAGGCATATACACCATTACTACATGCAGGCGATAATCTTCCTGAGTAAGAGATAGTGAGATTCCAACTCATGACCTTTTCTTGGTGTGGTTATGAACCATTTTGAAGGACATATCCTCTACAAGTTTAAGTATGTAGAGGGAGAAACTATTTAATAATTTACTGTCTCTAACATAAGACAGCAGTATTTTAGGCCTTATCGTGTAGCTACTACACCTCATTAAGCTTATTAACAGCGGAGTCCATGGAGGTAGTTTTTATAATTCAGCAAAAAAACAGCAAGATTTGATGCACATATAAAACAATCAATCTTCGAAAGGTAACATGTGGAAGTACTTTATATACTAATATATAAGGTACCGGTTGCAAAAATGTTATATACACATATATAAGTTGCATCACCAATACATAAAAGTTCAATTTCTAGTATATAAAAGATCAATTTTATAGTACATTGTCAAGGATAAAAGAAATTAGTACTCCATATTTTACTCCATCGTATGAGGAAACATATTCTGCAATTTCAAGTTCACCCACTGTTTAAGTATCTAATAAATGAATATAAACTTTCCGAACCAATAGCAAATAGGTTGATATTGCAAACCTTCACTGCTGAACCTGACTCCTCTAGGCTTGAAAGAAAACCATGGCAAAGAAATGGATTAAATTGCTCTGGACCAGTCGCATCAAGACTACAAGCGTCCCACTCATCTGATGAAATCTCCGAGATAGATGAAATCACTGAAACTGATAGCTTTTTGGATTTATCAGAATTTGTTGAATCAGGCTGATACAGATTAAAATGTGATAGAATTAAGTCTAATACCATGATATTTAACATATTAAACGCCAAAAATATTTAAAGGACCACTCAGAAATTACCTTTGACCCTATTTCTGTCAAACTGAAGTCTCCAAGAGTAAACTCTGGTTTGGCAGGCTCCACAGACTTCTTTGGCCCCCAATATATAGCTTTTATGCTAAATCTAGCAATTGTGTTATGGGTGGATCTTTTAAATGATGTTTGTCTCTGTAATTAGGTAATTAGATACCGCTTTATTAAGCAGGAAAATTAGAAATGCTAAAACAACGTGCTCTTTCTTAGGTGTAACAATTAGCAAAGAGCATCATAGATGAAGTCGCAGGAAAATACCAAACACAGTAAATGTTATAATTTTGCTTTTTAAAATCAGGAAAGCTACATAGTGTAAACTAGAAAACCCAAGTAACAAAGTTATCAGGAAAGGCAAATACAACAATTAAGCTCCATGAACAAAATTAAGATTCTTGAAACCCAGTATTACAAATTTACAACTAAATCCACCCCAAGTTCGAAGGGTGAAATTGAAAATTAGAGAAAAATAACGAAAATATTTACTAACTCGAGTTATAGATAGCTTACTGAGTGATGGGAAGTGTGGCCCAGAAATGGAGAAGGAGCAACAGCCACGGCAACTGCCATGGCAATTGACAAGATTGAGATTTTTCTGTTTTTCTATTTTTATGTATGCCTTCCCACTTTAATTGGAGGATTTCCTATATATTTATTTTTTTCCTTTCATTTTCCTTAATTGGTTGTTAATGGTATTCGGGTCGGAATTTTAGTGGCTACATTTGAGGGAGTAATCATCCGCCATCAGGTGAGTTGTAGGGACATTTTTAATGCAAAATTATTCTTAGAAGGACCTTACATGACATATGGCCCCGAATCAACCATTTGGGTCGACTAATGAATTAGTTTCACAATGTGACGAACTTGTAATCATTTTTAATCAGGATAGGATTCCGAAAAATTATGAGTATTTAGCGAAAATGGGCTGGCAAATTAGGTGGACCAATGGACGGTCCACGATCCGTTCAGGTCCATTATGACTCAACCCATTAGTACACATTACTTATTAGGTTTGATTGGATCGATTTGGATCTAACTTTAAAATTGTAAGACTTTAACTGATTTTAATTGGGTCCTTAATGGCTCTAATGAAAAAGAAAAAAACTCTCTTTTATTTTTCAAATTTACATTACAAATCTACAAACACTCTCTCTCAAATGGGCACACATATAAAATGTAATATGTATTATGTAAAGAAATAATTTTTTTACAAAATTGCCCGTAGAAAACAAGGTCACAATTTACTGGATTCATGTAGCATTTAACTGCATCATACGTGATTTTTTAATACAAAGAATATATTAATAGATTAGTCATTATATAATAATCCTTCAAACTACTATCAAAATCGAGTCGGCCCAACCCATACCAGTTTATGGCCTTGTATAACCCATTTTCGACCCGCCATAACTCGACCCGGCCGCCCGTTTGCTAGTCCTAAGCGAAATCGTCAAACTGTCCGAAACGATCGACCTAACACAAACCGACCGCGGTTCACAAGTTGAATGTTGAATGGGTTGGTCTTGGACTTGTTGAAATTATCTTCAGTATGGCTTTTATATAGATTTATGTAATTTATCCATATATGAAAGTATAACAACGAAATATAAGGAGATAATTAATTTGTCAATTTAATTCATAAAATAACAAAAATACATTAAAATTGAAAAGGTTAAAACTGTGAAACCCTCCCAACCTGAATGAACCGCAAAGTGCAATTTCAATTTTTGTTAACTTGAGTTGGGCTAGCATATTAAAAGACCGCAAATATTGAATTGAATTTGTATTAATATAAAATCGCACTATACCGCACCGCTTACATCCGTACAAAATGTATCCATCAGTAAATATATTAAAGCAGGCATGTATCAATTATAACCTCATGTGATCAGGCAATAGCCCCCTCATGCTTGCATGTCTGTCTGCCTTGCCTAGTCTGTCATCTCCAACCGAGCCAACAATCCAAAATATTTAATTCAATTTCAAACTTTCCCCACTCTTACTTAACAATAACAATATTATTACTGTATTGTTATTATTATTATTATTATTATTATTATTATTATTATTATTATTATTATTATTATTATTATTATTATTATTATTGTTGTTAATAATAATAATAATAGGCAATTGAAAAAAAGATTTAGTCGAACACTTGTGGGCTAACACACGGGTCATTTTCGAATTAGGTGTTTCTTTGTAATCGTATTTGTTAAGTTGTTTAATTGAGGGTTTTTGGCATTTTGCACCCTGACTTAAAAGTTTTGGCACTTTGCACCCTAGAGATATAATTTATCTGGCACTTTGCACCATAGTGTATGTTTTAGTGAGAAAATTTATTGGTAGAAGGGAAGAATAGTTATTTTCAATTTTTTTTTTCACTTTGCACCTTGGCATTATAGATGTTGCACCCTTAAAATATAGAATGTTGGTATTTTGCACCCTAAAATTATAAAATATTAGCATTTTTCACCCCGATTTAAATTTTTTGGCACTCTGCACCTTAAACATATAATTTATATGACATTTTGCACCCTAATTTATTTTTCTTAAAAAAGACAAACTCATGAATGTCGGCGATGTAGAGATAAAATGATCATTTATATGCACATCAATCATAAACTTGTTATTCTAAATTTATTTTACTTTATAATAACTTATTTTAATATTTTTTCTCAGTAAAATTTAGATTTAAAAAAAAGACATTATCTTCATTTTATTTTCAAGTATCCTCTAGATTATTTACTTTATATTTAAAATACACGTTTATATATCTAACATATTATTATATTGCATGTTATTTACATTATTTAAATTATCATATTAAGTCGGGGTTGAAAATGCGATAACTTATTTTTTTGGGTGCAAAGTGCCAATATTTTATATTTCAGAGTATCAAAATCTATACTTTTAGGATGCAAAGTGCCAAAAATATTAAAAAATAACTATTATACCCTTCAATCAATGATTTTTTTCTTTAAAACACACATTAGGGGTGCAAAGTGCCAACATCCTATAATTCCAAGGTGCAAAGTGCCAAAAGCCCTTTAATTGTATTTTTAAATTAAGTTGCAATAATAATAAGTTTTGTTAAGTCAAATTAATATAACAATAATTTTTTTTATACTAAGTCGTAGTTTATCAAAATACACCCAAATTTTTTACAACACACACATAAATATTAATTTATTTTAAAAAAAAGTGACCAATTACATAAAATTGACTATTTTTTATGAATTTTTACACAAATTTTTTAGAATTTTTATGCATATATATAACATATTAAATTATATTTAAAATTAAATATTAAAAAACATATATTGGCGGCCACTCATTGGCATGGACGTTGCCTGCCTTCCTACCTCCCTCATGCCCTCATGCCCGCCTTACCTTCCGAAAAATTTTCATCTCTAGCTGATGACCCCCCTCATGCCTGCATGTCCTCTTCGGCTGGAGATGGCATCAGGGAGTATATACTTGAGTCGAGCATAACTTACATTAAATGGTTAAGTTTGAGTATTATGTTTGTAAGATTGAAAGGCTTAACTAATTTACTTAGTTTGTAAAGTCTAACTCATTGAAATGTTCATGAAAAATTATTACTATTTTTTTATAAGTTTTTTTTTGATGATATGCTTTTATGCACAACCTCCCCTAGTAGTTTCCCAATTGTCATAGTAACATCTACAAACTATCACTGTTAAGTTTATTACAATAAATCTCCTTCATTTTATTAAATTATACTAGTCGTTTAAGCACAACGAAATAAGATTTCTTTATGAGAAAAAAATTATGTTAAATTTTATTTGAGGGGTGTAATGGGATAAATAATTTTTTTACATTAATTTAAATATTAAGGACAAAATAGGACTATCAAAAAATTGTAACCTCTACAAACTAACTCTGGTAAGTTTATTACACGAAATCTCCTTCTTTTTATTAAATAATAATCATTATCAATTTTTAGCACAAAAAAAAAAAAAATTTCTTTTGAGGAAAAATAGGAGTTAAATTTTATTTTAAGGATGTAATGGAATAAGGTAAATAGTTAAGGACAAAATAGTGGCCATAAAAAATTTGGTAGACTATGTTACAACATTACACGATTTCTCTTTTTAATAATACTAGCGACTGCCGCACGCGTTACTCGCGCGCATAATTATGCCAAAGTAAAATAAAGTATTTGTAACACACTAACTTTTGATACTACAAAACATTATAAACATTCAAATAATTAGAATTTTAAAGCCATTCACTTGAAATCACTTACTAATTTCAAATACTTCCGTCTAAAATTTCAAGTTCCAACTTAATTTGAAAAATAAAATCTAAAACTCTATACTCATGACTCCTCCGCTCCAGTCTGGAATAAGGAACATTTCCTTCAAGGAACTTCCACAAATACAAATTTTGTCATGAGAAGACGTTTTTTCCGGAAGAAATTGACTACGCTTTCCCCTCGTTTTTTTTTTCTTCTTCTTCTTCTTCAGTGAAATGATTTTTGCTTCTCTTTGATTTTGTCACAATGGTCCTCAACTTCTCCTTGCATCTTCAACTTGTTCCGTCTCCACGCGCGGCTGCTGCAGATAAAGGAATAGCAAGTTAGTTCACCATAGAAAAATGCTAATTCTTTTTTTTCTAAATATATGGCAAGATTCATGAAAACTAATTGCAGTTAGGGGAAGTAGAGGAAAATATTACGTAAAATATTTAAGATAAAAAAGTTCTCTCTAAGAATGAATATATTAACCGATCGAACAATCCATGTCCTATCCGAATTTCAATTAGAAAATGGTGTATGAGTAACTGTGCTAATTTGTTTGAATTATGAGACAATACTTTTGGGGAAGTTAATATGTGGGAGTTAAATGTGGTTGTGGACATGTGCAATTATGGAGCGAGCGGTTGAAACTATAATATATGAAAATTATCGGAAAGTCTCATCGCCCAGTAATTATTAAAGAAAGTTTCAAACATTTAAAAGTGGGGGTAATTTAGGAACTTCAAATATTTTTGACGTAGCATAGTGTCATAACCGCAATTTTGTGAGTAAAACAGACTTTCTCTTTTTTAACTGTATAGATGTATATAGATATTGTGTACATGTTTCCTTCATCAGTCTGATACTAACACCATTAGACTAGTTTTTAGGACAATGACAATTGTATCCTCATGATTTGAATTTATTTACATTGTTATTAAAACGTTTTAATTTTTATATATTATTGATAAATTTAAAATAAAATAATATATACATATTTATTAGAACATATTAATCTTTATTTATTGTTAACGAATTAAAGGGAATTTAATACGGTGAAGTATCTTATAAAATATGAAAGAATATAAGTCTTATGTACATATTCATTTACAATATAGTTTTTATATATTATTTAAAGTAAGATAATATTTTAGTATTATATTCTATCAAATATAATAAAAAAAATAATTTACATATTTCTTAGTAAACAAAAAATTTAACATGACATCTTCTTACAAATTAGAGTAAAAAAATAAAATTATATTCATTAAACTAAATAAAATTCTAAACCGCACATATTCCCAAAAAATACACTCAAACTCTTTTTCCCTACCCCATGTTCCAAAAAACTTACCCACCCACACAATTCGCATCCTCTCCCCATTCCCTTTTGGGAGTTATCGTCCAACCTAAAATTGACAAACTTAACAATGATTTGAGATGATAAATCCATATCGATGAAATTCCTGAGCCCATGTCGTCTATTTATTCGTGTTTATGAGCTAAATATCTGAAAAGTTAATAGTTGAATATTTGATTTTGAATATGGTATGTTAGATATAAATATCAAACATTATTAGCTTAGTCTTGGTTGTACTAATATGGGCAAAAATTATAACCCACTAACTATATAGAAATTAAAGGATTGTTATATTTAATTTTTATTTTAAAAAGGATTGTTATATACATATTTATGTAAATTAAATTTTCAATGGAGTATTATTTTTCCGAGTTTGCTTGATGTGTAAATATGCACATATATTTTGTATGTATCTACTACATAGTTGTCAGTAATTTCAATAACAAATTAACAGATAATAAGACAATATCACAAATTAACCACAAAGACAAGTATTACATTGTAGTTTTTAAAAGTGTAAATCTTGAATAATGTAAATTTAATTATTACTATTATTATCAAATTAAATGCACCGATCATGATTTTAGGAAAGTGACTTAACATGACAGATGTGAGTAGCCACAAATACTAAGTTTGACTCTTTAATATTAATGGAAAAGCTGAGAATATTTTTTTTTTTTCATCCAATAACACCGGCCTTTAGCTTCATTATTTTTTTTCATTTCATTTTACTTCTTAATTATTCATTGAATTTCCTAACTAAACGAGGAGTATAACCTAAATAATTTGTCCAATACATAATTCGCTTAAAAAGGTTGCACAACAAAATCTAGTTTGCTGAATTGCCGAAGATTTGGTGCTCGTACTCGGAAGCAAATTTGAAAACCCTAACTATGCTTGAACAGCAAATCACAATTAACGAGATAGAAGAAGAAGAATCAGAAAATCATAATACTTATAATAACAACGACACTGATACCAATAAAGAGGCGACGGAATGCGCGGCGGCGGGCCGGACGGTAAGGCGGAAAGAGGTGAAGAAGGAGAAGAGGAAAAAAAAGAGGAAAGAGCTGGCGGAGATGGCTCGCCGAGAGGAGGAGGCGCGGCTCAACGATCCCGAAGAGCAGCTGAGGCTCCAAGCAGAGGAGGAGAGAGAAAAGGCGAGAGCCGAAAAAGAAAGAAGAGAGTTCGAGGAAAGAGAGAGGAAGATTCTGGAAGAATGGGAAAGAAGAAGAGCTCTCAAAGAAGAGGAAGAGGAGAGGAGGAGAAGAGCTCGGGAAGAAGAAGATCATTTAAAAGGAACTCAGGTATCTGTTTTATTTATCTTAAAATTAGACCTTTTGATTTATGGAGTTCTGCTTGAATGTTGGTCAGTTTAAGAGCGTGTAAGTGAGACGAGATAATTGAGCAGTAATTATCAGGTTCACCAGTGATATCCTTCCAGCTTATATAGAATAAAACAAGGGGTGTAATGCGACATGTAATCTGTGATGCTGGCTTAACTTGAGCGTCAGTGATTGCATGGTTGAAATTAGTTCTGATGCTTTCTCAAGTGAGAAGGGCTTGAATTTGGTAAAGCTTAAACAAAACTAAAGTCAGATATATAATAGATTAAGGAAGATGATATTAAGGTTGGTATAGAAAAGGATGTACTCGATAGAACTTGACCGTGGGGCAGAAATAAAACTGACGAGTTCAAGAAAATTTTCAATGCAGCCATTACTTTTTATATTGATCTTAAATATTAATTATCGGTTTATATGGTACTTATTGTGTGAATAGAGTTTAAATTGTCAGTAGGAAAGAATGCCAAAAAACTTGATTAAAGATCCTTACGCGTTCAATTTTGAGGGGACTGGGAATTTTGTGAGATTGATATTTGTAGTACTTTTTACGTCAAATTGTGATACCCAGTCAGTCTGTGCATACGATGGCTCTGTATTATATTGTTGTGGATGAATAGTGGATACTTTCTGATTGCTTTTGTGTATATAATCAATCTATATCTTTATCAATCCTCAGAACTGCTAAATATATTGCCTACAAGGCATCTCCTTACATGCACCTGGGTATGTGAATTTGGTAATTGGACTTTGCTTAAAATTCATACTGGTGACTCATGCAGGTTGGATATGAGAACGAAGTTGATGATGATGGCTGGGAGTATGTGGAAGAAGGGCCTCCTGAAATTATTTGGCAGGGCAATGAAATTATTGTCAAGAAGAAAAAATTCAGGGTGAAAAAGAAAGACCCAGACCAACATATTATTAAAGAGGTTTTGCTTTGCTCCATAATCCAACTAATTACCTTATAATCAATCATTCCAAGGGGCGGACGTCTGATAATTTGTATAATGCAGGATCCTAACAGACCCACGTCAAACCCTCTTCCTCCACAGTCCGAAGCTTTTTCTGATTATAAAAATGGATCTATTCCTACAGCTCAACAACTACTAGAAAATGTTGCTCAGCAGACTCCCAACTTTGGTACAGAGCAGGTAGTTTTGCTGTCCTCTCCCCCCCCCCCTCCCCCCATCTCTCTCTATCGCACACGCACACACACATTATTAGTCTTAACTTTTTGGGTGATCATATAGCACACATGTGAGTGAGGGCCTAATTCATACCTCGTAAAAGTATTGTTGTTACTTCTGCTCCTATTTCTCCTTGATGTTGCATTTCATATGTTGGTTTGGTGATTGGCAGGATAAAGCTCATTGTCCTTTCCACCTCAAAACAGGGGCTTGTCGTTTTGGTTCAAGTTGCAGCAGAATTCACTTTTACCCTGACAAATCCTGCACTCTGCTTATCAAGAACATGTACAACGGCCCTGGTCTAGCTTGGGAGCAGGACGAGGGACTTGAGGTCTGTTAGTGAAGTCTTCGTGTGACTCTAGTATCCTGCTGTCTATATCAGTAATTTGTGAAAATGATTACGCAATCTAAGATTTTGTGCTTCAGATACTTCACATAATTTTCTGAAGAATTTATATCTTCATCATCTCCTGATTGAAGTTCATAATAGTTGTTTGATTAATTTGGGAAAGAGAAAACACGTGCCATTATACTCTGTGACAGAACATTTTGTGGTTGAACTAAATTGCTTTCACAGATGTAAAAGATATGATCAAAGAATTTGTTTTCAGCGTTTCTAAATTATTTATCACCAATGTACCATACACATGGAGTTATTTCAACACCAGGAAATGCATGTGTGCAAATAGGATGATGAGAATGATTGAAGTTGGTAATGCTACTCTTATAGGTTAACCCTGTTTTTTTTTTTTTTTGTGTGTGTGTGTGTGTGTGTGTGGAGCATTGCTTTATCTCTTGATCATGGAATTCTGCAAACCTTTGATCAGTGCCATCTGATTGATACTTGGTTTCATGTTATCTGTTGTTGCTGCAATTATTTATTTGACGTGTATTTTGTGCAAAATAATTTTGCTATTCTGAACTACACTGAATTAGAAACTTTCTGCTGCAATTAACGGGATTATATCAGAATGAGTTTCTGAACAAAGAAGGTGCACGGTGGTTTTGGTGGTTTCAGTAGAAAGACTACTTATATGTATCCTATGTGCTCCAACACGGGCATCTCTCAGTGCAGACCAAACTAGGGGGTTATTTGCTTATTTTAATTCTAATTAGCTTTGAGAACCTTCCTTTACTGATGCGAACTTATGTCTATTATGTCTATATGATGAGAAAGGAAAAAATACAACTGTTAATTTCTGAAGGTTTTAGCAATCTATCGATCACTTGATTATTTTGAGGTTTTTTATTTACTATATACTAACATGTTGAGCTCCTTAACTACTGTTAGTATGACGGGGAGCTTCATTATCTGGATGTTGGAGGTATCCTGCCAATAGATATTACTTCTTAAGGTTTGAGCTTGTGAGAAAACTTTATGATTTTCTTATCTGTATGCACTAGAGAAGATTTACACCATCCTGGCTGTAACAGTAAGGGCAATCGTAAGCGGTTACATTATGCATCACTTAAGAAAGTTTGTCTGTATATTATTATTGGGATTCTGCCTCGCAAACTTTTAAGTCTAGACTTGCTACTTCTCTGTTTGAAACTCAACTATATATCTGAAGTAATACTCCGTTTTGCCACATTGCTATGCGTGTTAATGATTTATGTCGTCCTGTATGCTTATAATAACAATTCAAAATTACAGCATGGCGAGTTAGACATGGTAGTTAAACTTGCAATGGGTGAGGATTGCCTTGGTATAATGGACTAAACTGTTCGTTGTTCACTTTGACGATAGATGTGTTAAATGTGCCCTTCCTTTAGTTCAGTGGGTCATTGTTAAGTGAGTCGTTACCTTAATGGTGTAATAGTGTAACTTGGTGCCCTATTTTTATTTAGAACTTTTAATTGTTATTTAATGGTTTTTGACATTATCCTTTCCATCTATTTCTTTCTTTTCCTTTGCATGTTCACATCACTGATACTCATCTTTGTGGGGCTCTTGAACTTGATGATTTACGATGATAAACAATTTTTTTCTGCAATGTTGTGCTCTATTCTACTCATTAAGCGATGACATGTTCAAATTGTTTGTGTGAACATGCTACAAGAAATTGTATTTAGAAATGATATTCAACTGCTGTTGTTACTCGGGAATAAAGTTTCTTCCTTCTGTGGTCTCTAATATTCAAGTCATGTTAGCTGATGTGCTTTTATCACATGGGATGCATACCAATTATATACGGGCATAGTAGTTAGTATTTGTTCCATGTTTAGTCAATCTTGACAAGTATATGTACTTCTTACAATAAGTCACTCTCATAGTCATTGTTATATGCTATTTGAGACTCCTTCGATAAATGATAGAGAAAAGATAAATATGAGAAAGTTCGGATTTCTAGCATAGTAAAGTCAATTAGGTTTAAGTGAAGAAAATGAAGGAGAGGAAATGGTCTATAATTTGTTTGCACTACTCTGAAGTGTCTCTTTCCTTTAATGACGCAGAGATTTCATTGACAAGTCATGCTATGTGTTTTATTATCCAACTAAAGTCAAATTAGCCCACAACTTAAGTAAGATAAAATCCATATCACTCACACACCACCAAATGGGCATGAATGCAGTGACCACCACTCTTGGGCGTGAATCTAACAGCCATTCTTGGGCAATAATGTACCTGATTCCCACATATTATGTGGATGCGCAGAACTCTAAATTTAGCATGGATTTGTCAGCCAGCTGGAATTGAAATATTATGGGTAGATGTGGAATTGAGTCAATTCACGTAGGACATATTCTAGGAGTAACTAATACAAGTCATTCAAAACTCTCTTTCTGACATTATGCACTGTCGCGAATGTGCACACACTTCTCGAAATCTGCAATTTCGAGTATAAACATGGATTTAGGCTTTTACTTGAATCTGTATCGGTGCTGGAAAGTGCATAACATAGTGTGAGAACGATAATATGACATTTAAGCATTTTAGCATTCCATATCATATTTTCTTTGGATTTGGCTCATTCATCATGTTTGCTCTCTGGAAATCTGAAATTGCTTCTGCATAGATCTCATTTTATGTGTATTACAGTCAACCTATTTTCTTTTACTTCTTTATGTTAGTGCACAGATGAAGAGGTTGAACGTGCTTATGAAGAGTTTTATGAGGATGTGCATACAGAGTTCTTGAAATTTGGGGAGATTGTGAATTTCAAGGTGGCATTTTATAGTTCAGATTTTTACTTTTAAATTGCATGTCCTCATAATTTTGATATCAATAAGCAATATAACATGGAGCGCACGCACACGCATAACTTTGAAAATTGAAATTATATGTCATGAGCTAGATTGCTTTCAATGATTATTAAAAATGTTGTCATCATCTGTTCTAGATGGAAATAGAAGCTCACCACTTTGCAATTAAGCTGGTTGCATTTATCATTTATTTCCTTTCACTTTCTTGTACCCTTTTGACCTGTAAAGATAGATTAAGAAAGTCCTTGTCATGCCACTTATCCGTTACCATAAACTTCAATGTTGATAGTTGTAGTTTTAATGATGTTATTCTTCTTTTCATATCCTCCATCACCATTTTGGTGCATAACTAATTAAAGCCATGTCGCAGGTTTGCAAAAATGGTTCATCTCATTTGCGGGGAAATGTGTATGTGCACTATAAATCTCTGGATTCTGCTGTGCTTTCTTATCAATCAGTAAATGGTCGTTACTTTGCAGGGAAACAGGTATTGTCTCCTTTTCTTGCAAATCGAATTTACCTTTGTCCTATTGGGTTCCTCAATACTTTGTTATGATCATGTGCTTGGGTTCTAATGGGTTGAAAGAGCTTAAGTTACCTATAAAGTTGGTTTTGCAGTATAAGTGCTTTCGCAGCAAAAGAATGAAGATAATGGAATGTTTGTTTTGTATGTGGCACTAGGAGAGATATGGAGTGCACCTGGGTTGGGGGAAGAGTATAAAATATGACGAGCCTTATAAATGTACTTAAACTGAACTTGCTAAGGATTTGCTGTCCATCAGGGTTGAACACCTACTAGAGTATAATTGTCAAAAACTCCATTGCTTTAGACCCATTGACAACAACAAATGGATTCTTCCCCCATTATATAATAAGCGGTTAATAGTGATCCTCAAACATCCCAGCAGTTCTCGAAGATGATCTACAGAATAATCATTCTGGTGCTTGCCGACTAATTACCTTCTTTTGAACTACCAAGAGTCCAAAACTTTAAAGTTGATAAGTAATAGAAACTATTCTTCCCCCAAACTGGTATACTGATCAACTTGTTTCTTGTGAAAGTGCAAGTGCAGAAATGTTGTGTTTGTGTTACTGCCTTGAGAAGTTATTACACAGCATTAGTGTGTTGATTTTTTATTTTTTTATTTTTTTGCTTTGACAAGAGTGTGTTAATGTTTGTGAACCAAAGAGTATGGAAATGCCTTTTTACCAAGCAACGGCTCTAAATTCCGAGTAAAAGTGTTTAAACAGAAAAGGAAGTTCGTGGAAATGGCGTCGGTGAAAATAGTTGCATGAGCTTACCCACCTCGTCCTTGCAAAAGGGCATGGATCTAAATCTGGTTATAATAATTCTAAAGAAAAAGATTCTTCTTTTCCTGATAGTTAGATTGCTAAGAGAAGTGATAATTTTATGATGGAACACGGCATGCTAGGGAATTATGTCTACCGTATAATCTGAAATAAACTTATTCGGACTCGCATATTTATTCTAGAAGCAATATCTAAGTCCCTCCTAATGGACGAAGGATTATATCTATCTTCATTACGTGATGCAAAAATGATTACATTCTAAACTTAATTCTTCAACCCCTGTAGGCCTGTCTTACTAAGCAGATGTTTCAAGGCTAACTAGTAATGTTAAATTTCCAGTAATATGGTTCTATTTTTGCAATTCAGTATTTAATACCTTCTTAAATTATCTGGCTTGACCACACTTATTCAGATGCAGTGAACACTCATCATAAATATATCATGTTCATGTGATATTGTGATCACATTTTCTGGTTAAAAGAGTGGGGGCAAGAATCCCCTGATTGAAATTGGAAGACAGCAGGAAGAAGCAACTTTAAATTTAATGACCACTACAGAATTTCTTCACAGTCTTCAAAATTTGTGTACTGTGTAGAAACATGTTGCAGTTTTGTCTTAATTTATGGCAGGCTGGCACCGATCATATCCCAATATGCTCTAAATGATTGACCTGCTTCTGTGCCATGCTACTTAATGTTTTGACGATAATTTCCTCGTCTTGTCTTGATAGATGCAATGTGAATTTGTTGGGGTAACAAGATGGAGGGTTGCTATATGTGGAGAGTTTATGAAATCAAAGCTTATGGTAAAGTCTAAAGTTCTTTTCCCTGTTTATGTCAATATTTCCTACGTTTTCTCATGTGTACTTCTCGCCAGTCATGTTCTCGTGGAAAGGCTTGCAATTTTATTCACTGCTTCCGAAACCCTGGCGGAGACTATGAATGGGCTGATTGGGACAAACCTCCTCCAGGATACTGGGTGAAAAAGATGATTGCTTTGTTTGGCTGTTGTGATGACTCTGCATATGACAAGCAGGTTGAGCAAGTAAGCCCAAGACTGTTTAGGAATGCAAGCAGAATTTTGACAAATGATGAAGACAGGTGAGCTTGAATTGTTGGCAATGCTTGTTTCGTGTTACCATGTACTTGTAGAATCTGCCATTCTAGTATAGTATTATGGCTGTCAATTCACTTAAGTCAGCCTAGAAACCACCTTCTCCTCTCGTGTTGTGTTAAAGACTTGATTGAGGGTGAGAAGAAATGCCAGATAGGAAAATGTAGCTACTCGAGAAACTTGACAAAAGCTCTTTTATGCTTGGTTCATTATACGGATTAAACCAAGTTTAATGATGGTTATTGTTTGACAGCTTCAAAACTCTGTTCAAGCTTGAGTAGAAAAGCATAAATAGACAATATATGTAAACATGTCCAACTACTCGGAGCTCTAGTTTGTTCGGCTCAATTAAAGATCACTCGAACTTGGTTCATTTAAAATATCAGATAAAGTTCTACATTGAAGGTCTATGAAATAAGCAAAAAAAAATTCGACATTTTATTGTTGAACCAAACTCGGCTTGTTTAGATCCCAGATTAAGTGGGCACACCACAAGGCATGATTACCTTTTGTAGAGGTTGCTTTTTTTATTTTATGACATACAAAATATTTGATGTTTTCTGGTTGTCGACTTTTAAAACTTATTGAAATTCTGGACAGATACCACTCTGGAAGATCTCAGTCATGGAAGACTGATCATTTAAGAAGTTCAAGATATTACCCAGAGGATGATATTCAAAATAGTGCACATCGACGCCGTAGAAGTTCTGATAGAAAGCGAACAGAAGTTGTTGATGAGAAACTGTGTGATGATACAACTAGAGTGAATAAACACAAGAAGTATGCAAGCAGTGTTAGTTCTGATAATTATTCGCTGGAGAGGGACAGAGGTAGAGACAGCCTCCCTGACAGCTCAAGAAAAAGCTCTAAAACTCGCACTAATAAAAAACCGGAACCTAAAGGCGGCCAAAGAAACAGGGAGATTGATAGTGCATATATTAACGCAGAAAGACATCTAGAGTTTGATGGGTCTGAGGAATCTGGAGATGAAAAGTCCAAAACATCGAGTGCTCATAAACGAAAGCAATCCAGCAGTGGGGATTATTTGGTGAGAAGGAGCCGAGAAGTTGAGCATGACAGTGGAGAACCCAGTAATTATGGTCCAAGACATGAATCTTCCGGTTCTAGTTCAAGAAAAGATACTGGTGAATTGGAATGTGGGATATCCGGAAAACAATATTCTTATGATGATCAGAAATCAAAAAGAAATAGAGATACTGAAAAGAAAACTGATTCTGAAAGTCGAATCGAGTATCATGATGGGAAAAGATGTCGTGCATCTAACCACCAGTTTGATGAAACTGACAAAAGAGGCCGCTGGGAGCCTGACAGTGTTGTTTAGAAGAAGAAACACATTGGATAAATAACACATTGTAAAGATAACATTTCTGATGATTATGTTCACATAGGTATATGAAGACATGAAGGTCGGGTTATCAGAAAATATCTGGTAAGTGAAGGCAAGGTATTCTCGTTAGAAGTGAAAATAATTTTAGATTGTGTGAATTATGCATTATAAGACCACAGTTCTTTGTACGCCATGGTCTCAGTTGTTGTCTGTTGTGTGGTGTAATTTATGATGGTTTTGTGAATGTAAGTGGAAACATACGAACGATTCAATTGGAACCCTACAGTTGATTCATTTTTTTTTGTCTTTGTGCATTTTTGATGGATTTAATCCATTTCGAGATGCATCAAGGTTATTGTCAAAGCATGTATTATTGATGCCGGAGCATTTTTAAAAAATTACCGAAGTTGCCCTTTTGAAGTCAACACATCAATTGTTACCCTATCACCCGTGTGGTAGACTTCACTCCAAATAGATAATTCATTCATCTTATCAAAATTTACTGCAAGATTAGTGGTTACTGTCTTCAACCTCCCATTGTTCAATCCGAACAGATCACAACATGTGTTTTTCGCCCATTACCATCTCCACCATCTCTGACAATATAAACCTCACATTTTTAATTTTTTTTTTGTTAATCTGATTATTATATTTGTAAAAGAATACCAGTAATTGATAGAATATGTATGTAAATATGTACACTGTAGTGTAAATTAACTAATCAAAATCATTTACTCTAGTACTGTAAAATAATATCAACTAATTAATCCAAAAAAATAGCAACTAATCTCAGTACTAAAATTTAATTTTCTGGAAATGGAAGAATAACCAGTTACGAAGCTGAATGATTGTTCGACATTTTCGAATTTAAACAATGTAGAGAACTTTAAACTGGATTAAGTAATATTATGTTTTAATCTGATTATTCTTTTGACTCTCTCTCCCTCATAACTTTTTAAAAAAGAAAAAACTGCTATATTTGAATTTAAGCTTGCAAAGGGGAGTTGGGAATTTAATGGGTCAACCAAGTCTTTATTAAATGAAGGGTAAATAAGGTAGTTAAAAACAATTGATTTTAGTTCCCTCCACTAAATTAATCACGTGTTAAATAATATGTCTGTTATCCCTTAAACCCCTTCTCAATTGACCATTTTGATTAGTAGATATTTAGATGATAATAAAAAGAGGTTTGACAAACCTATGAAATATATTCAGAAATTATACTATTCTCGATTCACTAGTCAGTATCCACCAAATAATTATTTTTCAACTCCTATAAATTCATCCCAGCAACACTAGAGCCGTTAAAAGTTATGATCCTGTGTGGATCACTTTAAATGTGTTTTGTTTGGTTGTATTCGTGTGAAATTATTGTGATTTTAAATTATGTAACAACATTTATCTTAATTTAATGTGAAAAAGGGTAAATATCACTTTTGGTCCCTCTTATTATTAACTTTTTACAGAGTGGTCCCTCTTATGTTTTTTTTCCCACTTTAATCCCTACTATGAATTATTTATTTCACTTTAGTCTCTACTATGAATTATGTGTTTCACTTTAGTCCTTATCAGATGGTTCTGATAATACGTGACATGATATGAATATATTTTAGGGCATTTTCGTCTGTTCGCTATTGAGACCATTTGAGATATTGTTTAATTGGTGAGCAATTTTGGTGTTTGAAGAAGATTTTGGGAGAAAACTTTAATTTGGAACGAAATGGACGATTAAATTGGATTGGAATGAAAGCCTAGTTTGGAAGAGATTAAATCTTTAGCTTTTTTTTTTCAAATGATTAGAAAGACGAAAATATCCATGTTAGTTTACTTGAAATAATGAAATTGCCCTTATGAGCATATCACATGTTACCGGAACCGCCTTGAAACACCTGAAAATGACTAAAGTGAAACAAATAATACATAGTAGGAACTAAACTGGAAAAAAAAACATAAGAGGGACCACTCTGTAAAAAATTAATGATAAGAGAGACCAAATGTGATGTTTACGCGTGACAAAATAACTCAAGTGATAAAAACTGTGACAAAATAACACAAAATTTAGACTTCGGATTGAGCCCAAGTTATCCCAGTTCTGCGGCCTATTTTGTACATCAGACCAACCCCTGTGAAACAGGAAATAACTGCGTGTATGTTATGCAAACAAATCTATCTACTATAAATGTTGATACATAATTAATTTGACTTCAATTAATTTGTTTTGACCAAAATACTAATTTCTTCCTATTTTGATTTATTTTATTTTACTTAATAATTTCATCATACATATTATAATCACCTCCAAACCCACACCCACGTTTTTCTCCTTATTTTGATTTATTTTATTTTACTTAATAATATAACTACCTCCAAACCCACGTACAATCTCAAACCCACTTACAATTCAGTTTTTTCCATCTTCTCTTCAATATGTTTTAATCATTTTTTTTTCAGTTTCATAATATTTTTACCTTTCTGATTTTAATATTTTCCTTACGATAACTCATTATGTTATGCTCTTTCCATTTCTTTTGACTGAACAGTTTGCTCTAGGCGGTTGCACAACTTATTTCTTAAAAAAAGTTCGGTTTTCATAATGCCATATTTGATTGATTAAGAAATTAATTTTTCAGTTTCATAATATTTTCAAATTTAATTTCAAATTTTTATATTTTCCTTACTTGAAACAACACGTTCATACTTCTTAGAGTAAAGGAACAAGGGATGAAGCAGGGGTGTTTGAAGTATGGCGGACGGTTTAACTCATTATGTTATGCACTTTTCATTTCTTTTTATGCGATTTGGCTGAACAATTTGCTTTAGTGCATATATATTACATTGAGTAAGATATGTGTTCTTTTTACATGGGTTAAGTTCTTAATATTCTTAGTCATTTCAAATGTATTTTACTTTACATGTTATCTTCATGTTTGTAATCAGGTATTCTATGCATTAGGAAGAAGGTTTCAAGTCCTTAAATGTTTTGATTTTTTTTCTTATGATAACAACACTTGATAAATGGATAGACGAAAAATTTAGAGGATTTTGGTGGTGTTCTTTATTTTGTAATCGAGAGGTAAGCTTAGCTTTTTTTATCTCTTAAATTTTTTTGGCCAAGATTTTAAGTCTTCAAATGTTTTTAATTTTTTCTGTTCTTATGATAACAACAGTGGAGTAAAGTATATCTTAAGCAGACAGTTGAGAAGATTTTGAAGGTGTTATTTATTAATCAAAGAGGTAAGTATTATATGTCACTAATTAGTGGCATATAATACTTACCTCTTTGATTATATATATATATATATATATATATATATATATCCATTTATCAAGTGTTGTTATCATAAGAAAAAAAATCAAAACATTTAAGGACTTGAAACCTTCTTCCTAATGCATAGAATACATGATTACAAACATAAAGATAACATATAAAGTATATTTGAAATCATTCCAATTTCTCAAACAAATTGCTTGCCTAAGATCAATTCTTTTGACCCTATACCCCGACATGGGTTCTACGCAATTCGATTATATTTTTTCTTTATATTTTAATGTGAAGCATTCTGATTATTATTATTTTTCTTAAAATTTGTCTCTTTCTATTAAAATTTAAGTAGTATTTTTATTTAATACTTGCGGGTGAGCAAGACAAAAATTGGCACCAAATAATCACATCTTCAATTACCATATTAACATTCAACAAATTCAAATTGGAAAATGTTACTAATATACTGTCGATACCAAAAAATAAAATTTGCATAAATATGATAGAATTTTTACTTTAATTTTTCATTCGTTTTGCAGGTATTAGTTTAACATTGATGGTGTGCAAATATTCCTATGTAGCTTCGATGTCCAGAGTGATGTATTTGTAAAGAATATAACTTCGTCCTCTATCCTTTTTTGTTAATATTTAACATATTATTTTTCTTTGTACATAAATATTGTTATTCTCATTATATATATATATATATATATATATATATATATATATATATATATATATATATATATATTTGGTACAATCATTTTATATATTTAACCATGTCGTACAATAGATATATTTAACATATTAAACAAGGTACTTAACATATATATTTTTTTAAACCGTGTATAGCACGGGACGTATGCTAGTTTATATAAAAATGTGTGTAACAAAAAAAAATTGTTCAGTCTATATATATAAAAAAGAATGAAAAAGTGTAAACACCAAAAAAAAAAAAAAAAAAAAAGAGGTAAAATCCGAATTGTGCTAGGGCTATACCACGACGTCGTGTGCTAAATTTTAACCCACGAATTGTACAGTATCACCTCTTCTCCGCCTCCACAAGAAGCAGAGCAGAGGCAAAGGAAATTTTATTTTTGCCTCCACAAACGTTTTTGCTTCCCTTCTTTAGCAATTTCAAATTAAACAATCAAAAAGATTTTTTTCCTGACAAAGCCCTAGGGTTTATTTAGTAGTAATTATGGGGTCAGTGAAGAGGAAGTCAGTGGAAGCTGAGAAAGAGGAGACTCCGCCTTTGAAGCAACGTAGAGAGAATGATGATGTAATTGTTGGGTCGACGGACGAACAGGTTGCATGCTTGCATGATGTTGCTTACCCGGAGGGTTACGTGCTTGGAACATCTAATTCTTCTTTCATCAATCAAGAAGAAAATTCAAAACCCGCAAAGGAATTTCCGTTTATGCTTGACCCTTTTCAGTTAGAAGCTATCAAATGCTTGGACCGTGCTGAATCTGTCATGGTATATATGTTTTTTCTTAAAAAAAATAATTATCTGGAAGAAAATTTGAAGCTTTTGTAGTGCTATGTTTTAAATTATGTACTTTTCTGTTTTTCCTTGTGGCCAACTTCTTGCTTTTTATCTTCCATATGACCAAAGTTTGTGCTGGTATGGAAGGTGAGTTTTTTTTTTTTTTTTGAAGTTGAACTGTATTCTTGAAATGTGTTTAGGTCTCTGCTCATACATCTGCTGGTAAGACGGTTGTGGCTTTGTATGCCATAGCTATGTCATTGCGGAACAAGCAACGTGTGATTTACACGTCTCCGATCAAGGCACTTAGTAATCAGAAGTACAGAGAGTTCAAAGAACAGTTTTCTGATGTGGGATTGATGACAGGTGATGTCACCATCGATCCCAGTGCTTCTTGCTTGGTGGGTTTGATTTGTACACACAGTTTGTCTGTCTCACATGCATTTTCTGTCATTTTAACGGCTAACTTTTGGATTTATTTCAGGTGATGACCACGGAGATCTGGCGAAGTATGCTGTACAAAGGTTCAGAGGTCATAAGGGAGGTGGCTTGGATTATTTTTGACGAGGTGCATTACATGAGAGATCGAGAGAGAGGTGTAGTGTGGGAAGAGAGTATTGTTATGGCTCCAAAGAAATCTCGATTTGTGTTCCTATCAGCTACTGTGCCTAATGCGAAGGAGTTTGCTGATTGGGTGGCTAAGGTGATTGTGACTTGTTTAAATGTTTTGCTTAAAAGAATGAAATATTTCTGCTCTCTCATGCTTCGTATGTACATTGTTTAGCTGTCTTATAGAAATGATCTGTTGAGGAAAACTAAACTACTGCTAAATATCCTAAGAGTGTTAGCAGTTCATCTTTAGTTTGTTCACAACTTCACATCCTTTCAACATACATTAATTAGTATGAAAATGTTCAGTGAAGGTTGTGAGATTAAAGTTGATTTGCGAGCTTGAATTGGAATGTTTTCTTTTGCTTGTACAAACTATATTGATGCAATGATGTTTAACATTGTGGTCTTTTTTCCTTTGTTAAAATGTAAGACCATCGGTTGTTTGAAACTTGAATAACTACAATATTAATTTTCCAGAATTTTGCTTATCATATTCTTGACTAACTTTATATGTTCTCTTTAAATTATCTCGGTTGTTATTATCTACTAAGTCATTCCTTCTTTTCTTCTGTCAGTTCATTAGTTTGTTTTGCAGAAAACTACGTATTTTGCATACGCTAAGCTTTGAAAAAAAAATGTTCTGATGCTGCACTAGTATTTTCTGAAACAATTGGATCTGTCTATCCTGTTTGTTAGTTGTTGGTTAAGACTCTAGAATGCACTAATATAATCTCCCACTATACAGGTTCACCAGCAACCGTGCCATATTGTTTATACGGATTATAGACCTACACCTCTTCAGCATCACATCTTCCCTTCTGGAGGTGATGGTCTTTATTTAGCGGTCGATGAAAAAGGTAAGTTTCGTGAGGACAGCTTTCAGAAAGCCTTAAATGCTATAATTCCTGCCAATGAAGACAGGAAGAAAGAGAATGGAAAGTGGCAGAAGGGTTTAGTTGTTGGTAAAGCGGGTGAGGATAGTGACATATTTAAAATGGTGAAAATGATCATCCTGCGCCAATACGATCCGGTCATATGTTTTAGTTTCAGCAAAAGAGAATGTGAATCTCTTGCTATGCAGGTATAAATTCTTTGCCTTGTCTGTAAGTAGAAGTAAGTGAAATTATTATACTCAGTGTGCAGAGCAATATTCTTTGAGCATCACTTGTCTCATTTATACAATTTTTATTGCATAAAAAAATTATCTTTCTTCTTCTGTCTTTCCATTGAGATTTATGAAGAGAAGAATTTAAGTTAAAAACTAATAAGAAAAGGCATGCCCTAAAAAGATTGTCATATTCTCTTAGTTCATGTAAATTTCAACTTATCGGAGTTTTTAGCTTTCATGATTTTTAATAGTCTCGTCTTAGTTAGTTGGAACCTCGGACTGAAAGAATCTTAAGAAGCCTGCCACTAGCTGAGTAGTATATCTCATATTTCGTTAGGTGTTCATCACAAGCCTGTTCCTGTGTTCTGCAAATTAGAACAATGTATTTAACATTACTTAAGTCCGTGTTTTTTTTGCTCACAATCTGTATAGGAAGAAGCTTCCTGTATCTTCTTTATTCATTTTACTTTGTGTATCATTGTGTTGCATTGAGATACACGTGAAAGTATTTGTCATTATATGGCTTTCTTTAGTTTGTATAATAACACTTTTCTCTTTCAAGTAGATGGCTAAAATGGATCTAAACAATGATGCTGAGAAAGTGCTTGCTGAAAATATTTTCTGGAGTGCTATGGATATACTATCTGATGATGATAAAAAGTTGCCGCAGGTCAGATTATTTAATTTCCACATAGATGATAAAACGTGCTTTGTATCCTATTATAATTATCTTTACACCATACTTTTTCATTGTGTACTTATCCAATATTTTAGTTATCGACTTATTCCAGGTTTCAAATATGCTGCCATTGTTGAAACGAGGAATCGGTGTACATCATTCTGGTTTGCTTCCCATACTAAAGGAAGTCATTGAAATCCTGTTCCAAGAAGGATATATCAAGGTTGGCAGAAGAAACTTTATCAGCTACATTTCCTTTTTTTATCTCGTCTTGACTGCTTGATGGCTTATAGTGTGCTAGTGGTCCTAGAAATGTCATTGGATGTTATGGCTCAACATGATGCTTTTTTTTTCCTAGTTGTGCTAAAAGTATATTTTAATGGATGATTTTATGGTAGCAGTATACATTTCTCATCTGGCATAGGGCGGTATATGCCAGCTACATTTGGTATAAAGTATAAACAGCAGTGATTTGTTTTGAGGTTTTGTTTGTTAAAATCTAACACACACATTATTCTTTTTTGTATAGAGGATGTAATATCATAAGAAGCAGGCCGTATTAATTTATTTTAGGATTTTGTGTTACTTGTTTTTTAAGCCACCATTCCCCGAACATTGACCCTTCCCTACTACTTGCAGAAAAAAAATTGATAAGTTGTCTGTGCTTGTAAGTATAACATGCATTTCCTTTACATTCCTTGTATTGATCTTTTTGTTTCTTGATTTTGCTTCTTTTAGTGCCTGTTTGCCACAGAGACCTTCAGCATTGGGTTGAATATGCCTGCAAAAACTGTTGTCTTCACTAATGTTCGCAAGTTTGATGGAGATAAGTTTAGGTGGATTTCTAGTGGGGAGTACATACAGATGAGCGGGCGTGCTGGTCGCCGAGGAATTGATGAACGCGGGATCTGCATCCTTATGGTCGACGAAAAACTAGAACCTTCTACGGCCAAGTTGATGTTGAAAGGAAGTGCTGATCCTTTAAACAGGTGAGAGTTCAAAGTTCAGACAAGCTATGAAATTTTAAAGAAGAATGGTATTATATAATCTTTTCTTTCTTGCTTGAAATAGTCGGCAGGTGCTCTATCCTTGATTTTTCTATGACTAAATGCAGAAGCTTGAGCTTGTGAATTGGAATCATAGATTTTTATCTGTACTTAATTGTTTTCACACATTTCAGTGCATTTCACTTGAGCTACAACATGCTTTTGAATCAAATTCGATCTGAAGACGGCGACCCTGAAAATCTGCTTCGTAATTCTTTCTATCAATTTCAAGCAGATCGAGCAATTCCTGATCTTGAGGTCAGTTAATACGTATGCTGTGATTAGCAGGTCGCAAATTTAGAATCAATATTAAATATCTAGTGATTTTGCCCCTGCAGAGACAAGCAAAAGCCCTTGAAGAGGAGAGGGATTCCATTGTAATAGAAGAAGAAGATAGTTTAGAAAATTATTACTCTATGCTACAACAATATAGAACTTTGAAAAAGGAAGTCCGTGATCTAGTGTTTTCTCCAAAATACTGTTTACCCTTCCTGCAGCCTGGTCGGCTTGTTTGTATCCAATGTGCAACGATTGACGAGAAATACTCATCCTTCTCCATGAAGGACGAGGTGACATGGGGAGTCATAGTTAACTTTGAGAGGGTTAAATCAGTTTCTGAAGGTGAGATTGTTTGTACTAGCATAAGATCTTCATTTCTACTCAATTCTTATCTCAATGGCCTTACATTTTAACTCAGATGATGCAAATAAGAAGCCAGAGGATGCAAGCTACACAGTGGATGTTCTGACAAGATGTAGAGTGCATAAGGATGAACTTGGTAAAAAAACAGTCAGGATTCTTCCATTAAAAGAGCCTGGAGAGCCTGCTGTCATTTCGATTCCTATTTCACAGGCAAAGTCTTCACTATGCTGTCATTCTTAAATGTTTATCCAAGGATTTTTTTTCATCTCATTCATCATTCATGCTTCCCTAACAATTGACGTTAAGAAGACATGGATCATTGAATCCAAGGAAACATCAATAAGGAATATTAAATATTGAATGATTTGTAACAATTAATCGTTCAACAAAAATCTTAGTTACTATGTCTCTCGTTAGAACTGATTTTTTCTACATTGCTATATTTAAATAGATACAATTGATTGGTACAGCAAAACCACATATTTTTGACTTGGGTTTTCCTGTTTATTTGAATTTAAATATTGAAATAATTTTTGATAAAACTCTTAACTTGACTCTATCCTGTATTATCTTCAGCAGATTGATAGCTTAAGTAGTATTCGGCTGCTAATACCTAAAGACTTCCTGCCAGTAGAAGCTCGAGAAAATACATTGAAGAAAGTGTCTGAAATACTCACTAGATTTGCAAAAGATGGCATGCCTCTACTAGATCCTGAAGATGACATGAAGGTTGCTGTATGTTTTGTTTTGTCGTGGCTTTTTTATGCTAAGAACTCTGCTTGACATGTTTTATGCATATTCTTAAGTTTCAAAGCAGCTCTTATAGGAAAGCGGCTAGAAGGATAGAAGCATTAGAGAATCTTTTTGAGAAGCATGAAATTGCCAAATCGCCGCTGATTGAACAAAGGCTCAAGATTCTGCATCAAAAGAAAGAACTTACAGCCAAAATCAAATCCATAAAGAGAATGTTGCGGTCTTCCTCGGTCTTGGCGTTCAAAGATGAACTTAAAGCAAGGAAAAGAGTACTCAGGAGACTCGGGTAAGATCTCCCGCTCTCAGTTTATTTATCTGGAGTTCATGATTAAATTTTTGTGTTGATATGCATATTTTCTGATTCTAGTTGAAGGTTGAGCTGTTATTGCGGTGCCCAGATATATTATGGAGCTAGCTCCTGATAATTATGTTACCAAATCCTTTTTTTCTTAATCTGCATGCTGATTACACCAATTCACGCCTACTTATTCTACTTTCAGATTTTGTCTTTCAAGCCATGTGTTTGATTACTTCTTTGTTTTCTTTATTTAAATGATTTTCTTGTTTCATCAGCCTTCCTATACCCACTTTGCATTCTCTTTTGGTGTTTTTTACTATATTATTTTTGATTTCTTTTGATTTGATATTTAGTCAAATAAGTTCCTTATCTGTGGTCATTTGTGTGTGTAATATTAAATCTCTCTACCAAAATGCTGAAGTTCTATAACATGCAGACATGTTACAAGTGATGATGTTGTGGAGTTAAAGGGGAAAGTTGCATGTGAAATCAGTAGTGCCGATGAATTGACATTGACGGAACTCATGTTCAACGGGGTTTTTAAGGACATAAAGGTGGAGGAGATGGTATCTCTCCTCTCGTGTTTTGTGTGGCAAGAAAAGCTTCAGGAAGCTCAAAAGCCCCGGGATGAACTTGATTTGCTTTTCACACAATTACAGGATACAGCTCGTAAGGTGGCCAAAGTTCAACTCGAGTGCAAGGTACCTACATATTAAGTTGCTTGCCTATGTGATGAAATTATTCTTCATATTTTCTTTCATATGAACAGTGATTCTTGTGGTTCATTAGTATGTTATCTAAAAATAAATATACATCTTGGTATATTTTTTTTCCAACCTCAGGTCCAGATTGATGTCGAGAATTTCGTGAGTTCATTTAGACCGGATGTTATGGAGGCCGTATATGCTTGGGCTAAAGGATCAAAATTTTATGAAATTATGGAGATTACACCAGTATTCGAAGGTAGTTTGATCAGGGCTATTAGGAGACTGGAAGAAGTCCTGCAGCAGCTTATACAAGCAGCAGAATCAGTTGGTGAAAGAGAGCTTAAAATAAAGTTTGAGGAAGCTGTGACAAAAATCAAGAGAGATATTGTGTTTGCTGCATCTTTGTACTTGTAGGCTGCAACAAAAAAAAGAAAAAAGAAAAATAGAAAAAATTGTCATTTATTATTATTAGTTGATAGTCTTGTATACTAGAAGAATATTTTATTTGAACCAAGGAAGGATATTTAATTCGAGTTTGGAATGTATGATTAAATTAGACCAAGTGTTCCTAATGTGAAATACAACCAGACTTTTGAACCTTCCCATTGGGATTGATAGATTGATAATAATTTATATCAGGTAAAACAAGTACACAGGGACCTGTTTGGATGTATTTTTGATCCAAATGGGATGGGAGTCCCGGAAGGAAGGAAGGAATTAATTAATATTCACCTACTAGTTTTACTAGTTATCGATCAAGTCAGATATACTATATGCTGTGCTGTGCTGTGCTCTGCTAATTTTATTTGAATTGAATTGAATTGAATTGAATTACATCCTGATCGATCGAGTTTAATTAATTTGATTGGGTTGAAGAAACACGTACTTACATACGTAGAATGGAAATTAAAATGTTTAATTGGTTTCTTTCATGTCATATATACTCGCTAGCCCAGCCCAGCCCAGCCCAGCCCAGTGTAGATGTAGTAGAGCATGCATCAGCATGTACGAATTAATTAATTAATTAATTGTTTGACAATTAATTTGTTGGCAGTGCAAACATAAATTACGTCATGCAAAATTGTAAGTTGCCGCTAATTATCTCAATAAGTGGTAATATATCACAGTAAGTAAGTTATACTATACAGTATATTTAGCCACATAATATAGTGAAAAAAAATGAATGTAACAATAATATTTTATAATAAATAGTATATAATATTTGTGTTGAAAATTAATATGAACTTTTGAAAATTTGCATCATACCACATAATGTGGAATAAATATTAATATTGCCTATTGTGAAATAAATAATACATAATGTTGGGGTCATATTTAATACTATGTAATGTGAATAATTACTGTCACGTGTGAGTTATATCATAGAATGTGATACATACACATTGCGTAGTAATACCACGTAATGTGGAATACATACTACATGATGTGGAGTCATACTAAATATATGAAGTTCTATGTAATGTGAGTCAGTACTGTCACATGTGAGTTATACCATAGAACGTGATATACATTTTGTGGTAATACCACCTAATATGGAATAAATACTACATGATGTGGTGTCACATGAATACTCTGTAATGTGAGTCATTAATGTCATGTGTGAGTCATACCATATAATGTGATACATACACATTGTATAGTAATATCACCTAATGTGGAACAACTATTACATGATGTGGGTCATAATAAATATATGCGGCACCTAACGCAACGGCACCCTAGAATCCTCCGTAAGTCATCAGATGAGACGATCGAGGTCATATATATATATATATATATATATATATATATATATATATGTGTGTTTACGCATGCACATTATAATCATATCATCAATGTGCCCCTCATTCATATCTATCACCCAATCGATCGATATCTTATACATAAATATATACTTCACATTAATTAATGTTGACTTCTCCAATTAATACATGCATTCAAAATAGGTAGCTACTTTCTTGCAGACGCCCTTTTGCCGCACCCACAAAAACTAATTTGGTATATATATAATATCGATTAATTAATTAATTGGTTCTTAATTTGTGTTAAAGTCAATAGGTAATAGTGGGGATATATACTGGGACCTCCAAGAAAATTTGCATAGTGCTTAATTACCTACTTGTGCCTTTTTGACATTTCTTTTTTGACATTTTTCACCAACATTACGTGTGATATATCCGATCCTTGTGACCCAAAGATAGTGGTCTTAGTGGAACTTGTGTGGAAAATTAATTTACATCCAAATTTATGTAAACATTAATGAAATGCTGGACTTAATCTCGAAAACGAAAGATGCAATACGTTACACATATTTTGAAAGAACATCTTCGACGAGATTTCATATATGGAATGGATTTACCACTTTTTGAGGGCTGGTTCATTATATTTTACTATTAATTTGACTTTAAACATCGGTTGGTTGGATTTTCATTTCATCTCTATTAATTAATTAATTCGTTTCACCCATTTTTGGCTCTCGACAAAGGTATTTTTCCTACTATAAGAATGAATATGGTCCGCAATGAATTGAAAAGCAATGTCTCCACTTTGTCTCCCACAAATCGAATGATGTATGAAAGGCTAGCTAGTAGATGTTTTAGGTTGTCATGCACTTGTTCATGCACCTATATATATATATACTTCCTATATATATAATATAATAAGATATGCCGACAAGCCAATATATTGTCGCCACGTGTTCATCTTAAATTAAGGACATAGATTTTGGATTGACATTGAGAATTTATTATATTTCCAACTGCTGTGAGAAAAGAAAAGAAAAGCAAAGTTAAAAGTTGAAGAGGTCATTAATTAGCTTATAGAAAAAGGCCAGTAAGTTTGTTCCATTTCAAGGCTACAACTAATTAAAGGTTTAATTTGAAGGTGCATGCATGAGATCACCATTATTCCGATCCATCCTTGAACATTAATAATTAATTTGTTCTACTTCTAGTCCTAATAAATGTTTAATGCAACTTTAATTTGTTTGTAGAAAAAACTGTCGGTCAATTTGTGTACGTACACAGTTCCGGTAGTTTATAGATCAATAAATTATATTTTTATTGTTGATATATTCTCTATAAGCAAATGTTGATTCTATAAGCAAATTTGTAAACTAAATACTACTATGTACTATTAAGTTTCTTTGTCACTATTCTATATATGTTTTATTTATTGCAATAACATTAGCCCAATTAGAAGAAAAAATGCATGATACTATCCTGTGTTATGTGAAATCTGCACCAAATTATTCTGTGATTTTTTTTTTTTTTTACCAAACTCCTTTGTATTTTAAAAAAATCTGCATAAAACATCCAATCTCCGTTAGTTACTAACATCGTTAATTTTTAATTGAATTTTTTAACTTACCCTTAGATATATATAAACGTACAAGGGAGTTTTGTTCAAACGTTGAAAAATATAAGGAAGTTTTACACAAACATTAAAAAATACAAAGGATAAACGTTCAACAATACACATTGAAGTTATGAAACTATTTTTTCCTTGTTTATAAAAGCGAAATTGTTAGTGGGCATTCAGGGGCGCAGCTGCCTATGTAAAAGATTTTCAATTATATTTAAAAACTATATATATTATATTTATTCATGTCCACATGTCTGTAATGAATTTTATGTCCTAGCACACATGCAAATTATAACAACCACGTGAAGTAAAATATTGATGCTATAAATTTGAAAATAAATATATTACATGCACTACAAAAAGAGAGCGCATCAACGACAAAACGTGAATTCAATGGGAAGAAAAAAAAATTAACAACAAAATTTAAAAAAGAAAAAGACAAAAAATGAGAATTTTATATGTCGTTAAGTTGTAGAAAGAATAATAATTCATAGCACGAAATCGTTCCCAAAAAAAAAAATCCATTCTTATAATTTTGTCAATAAAAAATATGAAACTGAACAACAAAAATACAAAAAAGTTGTGGGCGCTATAATTAGTTGTTGATCTGTCCATCTTTTTTATCTCCATGATGAGGATGGGAGCTACGACCACCGGCTATATATGCTTCATTTCATTTGACCATTGATCCAATTAATTAATTTCCCAGCTCATATTCAACAAAACTACAAAAGTGAAAAATAATTTAAGTGCCGCTGGCTGGCACTTGTTGGATATATATATATATATATATAATTGGCAATGCTAGATAGACCAAAAGACTAGCTAGCTAGCTTGAACATTTATCTAATCTTAATTAATTAAGTTCGTTGACTATTAAATAAACTATGTATATATATATGAATAATTAATTTTGAGTAGAACATTGGTCAATTCCCGAAATTTTATATAGTAAGTATATATAATTTTGTTACCTTTTTACTTGGCGAAATGAACTCCATGTGAAAATTAGAATTGAAAATATATATATGTAGTAAAATCTCACAATATAGTTTGATTTGAAACTAGACAGGCTGCATAAATTAAAGAAGAAGCCTTTGTTCTATATATACATTTATGCACGTACAACAATATTAATTGTACCAATTACTAATAAAATTTCATCCATATATATATATATATATATATATATATATATATATATATATATATATATAGTACAATCACGAATGGTATTAATTGTTAATTTGTTAGTTGATGATGATGCAATTATATATGATTGTAGCTAGAAAGTGGGTTTCACGCGATGGAGTGCGCGTTGTTTACTATTAGATTCATATATATATATGAATTAGACCCAATACATATTATAAATTTTTTGTTCAAGATCGAATTGTCCAAGATTTTATAAGAAATACTAGTTATTCTTAATTTTCAATCCATGTGTAACGTTTAGGAAATATGTGAATGGTCACATGCATGCAATATATATCCAATGGGGGGGGGGGGGCCTCTTGAAAGAGAAGGCTGCAACAGTACATGTTGTGTGGCCAATATCAATATATATTTGTGTGTATATAAATTGGATTCCCACTTGCCTTAAATTCAGTACAAACAACAAAACATCATATATATAATGTACTTGTTGTTGCATGTGAACTAGTAATATATATATATATAGTTAGGTAGTTTTAATTAGTTGATGAAATGGGGGAGTACTCAATTAGAGAGCAAGAGATGAATATTAAAGGAGGTGAAAAGATTTGTGAAGACCAAAGTAGTAGTAGTAGTAGTAGTAGTGTTGATTGGAGAGGAAGGCCTGCAGATCCTAATAAGCATGGTGGAATGAGAGCTTCTGCTTTTGTTCTAGGTCAATCTATATGTCGACTTTCAAATGGTTTTCATTCTTGATTATATATATATATATATTGTGAATTGTGAATTGTGAATTTTCTTGAATTTTCTTGAATTTTGCAGGGCTTCAAGGATTTGAGATAATGGCAATAGCAGCAGTTGGGAACAACCTTATTACATATGTAATAAATGAGATGCACTTCTCATTGTCAAAATCTGCAAACACAGTGACAAACTTTATAGGATCTGTCTTCCTCCTTGCACTTGTTGGAGGCTATATCTCTGATTCTTATCTTGGTTGTTTCTGGACCATGCTCATCTTTGGCTTTCTCGAACTTTCGGTAATTATACTATTAATTATTAATTATTTATTTATATATATTACACCTGCATGCATGCATGCATGTATGTATATATGTTTATATATATACTATAATTAATTATGTAATTAATTAACAAATAAATTTCTTGGTATATGTATATAGGGTTTCATCTTACTGTCAGTTCAAGCCCATGTACCCCAACTGAAACCAGCAGAGTGCAATATGGATATTATTAATGTTGGAGTTACAAATTGTGTGGAGGCCAAAGGGTTTCAAGCCCTAATATTTTATGTGGCACTTTACTTGGTAGCATTGGGAAGTGGTTGTGTTAAGCCTAACATGATAGCTCATGGAGCTAATCAATTCAACCAATATTCCAAGAAACAACTATCTACCTACTTCAATGCCGCTTACTTTGCCTTCTCTATGGGTGAACTTATTGCGCTAACTGTCTTAGTTTATGTCCAAACACACTCCGGTATGGATGTCGGTTTTGGAGTCTCCGCTGCAGCCATGGCCATGGGCCTTTTAACCTTGCTTTCTGGTACATTTCTTTATAGGAACAACCCTCCTCAAGCCAGCATCTTCACCCCTATGGCACAGGTAACCTAGCTACTTGTCTTCTCTTCTGATTCATGTTTTAAAAGTTGACCATATATATATATATGGCATCTACCTATTTATCTAATTAACTTTAATTTGAAGTTTATAAGTTTAGTATTTTTCTATCAGGTGGTTGTAGCTGCAATATTAAAAAGAAAGCTAATTTGTCCATCTGATCCTCGGATGCTTCATGGAAGTAATGGCAACACAATTTCTGACAATTTTCAAAGATTTAGGTAAATTTATATATTCAGATATTATCTGATATATCTTTTAATATAATATGACAGGACTCATTTACCTTTCATTTTTCTAATAAATAATTTTTGATTATTAAGAGATAAATATTTATTTAATGTTTTTGATTGATTTTTTCAGATTCTTGAACAAGGCCTGCATAAAAAAGCAACAATTAGGAAACAACAAGAAAGAAAGTCCATGGAGTCTTTGCACTGTGAACCAAGTTGAACAACTGAAGATACTAATCTCAGTTGTCCCAATATTTGCATGCACAATTGTTTTCAACACAATCTTAGCACAACTACAAACATTCTCAGTCCAACAAGGAAGTGCTATGAACACAAAACTAACCAACTCTTTCCACATTCCACCAGCTTCTCTCCAAGCCATTCCTTACATCATCTTAATCTTCATAGTCCCTCTCTACGACACATTCTTCGTCCCTTTTGCTCGTAGATTCACCGGCCACGACTCAGGCATTACCCCTCTACAACGCATAGGATTCGGCCTATTTTTCGCTACCTTTTCCATGATCGCAGCTGCCCTTATGGAAAACAAGAGAAGGAATTCAAACAAGATGTTATCCATATTTTGGATCACACCGCAGTTTCTGATATTTGGGATATCGGAAATGTTCACCGCAGTTGGCCTAATTGAATTCTTTTACAAGCAGAAGCTCAAAGGAATGCAGTCATTTTTAACATCTATAACTTATTGCTCCTATTCATTTGGTTTTTTCTTAAGTTCAGTACTTGTGTCAATTGTGAATAAGGTGACTAGTGATTCCTCTGGTGCCGGAGGATGGCTAAGTGATAATAATCTCAACAAAGATAGATTGGACTACTTTTATTGGTTGTTAGCAGTTCTAAGCTTCATCAATTTCCTCAACTATCTCTTTTGGGCAAGATTATGGCAATATTCCAACTTTCCATCTACCTTAACACACCAGGACCAGGACCAGGACCAGGACCAGGACCAGGACCAGGACCAGGACCAGAACCAGAACCAGGATGCATACACTCCAAAAGTTTGAGGAGATGACAATGTCAATGTATATCCATTGAATGATGAATTTGCATAAATAAGTGTACTCCTATATAAAAATAAAGTTAACAATAATAATATCTTCGTATTTTTCAGGCATAATTTAATCACCAAACATTCTCTTGCATGTCTTGATAATTTGAAATTGTCATATCTGATTAGAGTTGAAAAAGCTAGATTCATACATAGTTCCAATATTTTTAATAGTGGTTGTAAAGAAAAAAGGACATGATTTGACATCAAAGAAGAGTTATAGGAAACACATTTAAAGGTCAGAGAACATGCTCAAGCAGTAGAAGACTAGTGCTTTTTGTTCTACTGCAACTGTATCTACTGTTATTTGGTGATTCATCTACGTGTAGCACACCAATATAGGGTATAGTTAATATTCAAAAATCTGTGAATCTGCATGATGGGATTATTTTATGGATCTTTTCTCAATGATTCACTTTTTTAACAAAGGGGACATGTCTGAAACATGTCCTTTTGCAATTCAACACCTCTGGCTCAATGTGTTGCCCAAAAGATCAACAATATGGGTCCCTCCACCTCCACACAAGCTCAAATACCTTTTCATCCATTGACAAGTTATATCATCCTTCAGTCCTTGGACCCAACAAATATAATGAATGCATCAACTGGAAACAAATGGTCCACAAAACCACCTAGAACATTCATCACTGCAGAGAAAAACTAGATTATTCAACATGTTATTAGCAATTTCTGGCAAATTTGGATTTCACAATATAATTCAAAGGATTCTTTTCCCTGGATTTGGAATTATAAGTACTAAAATCTTTGGACCTATAAAACACGAAACTTCAGATTAACAAATTGGTCATATACGAACAAGCTTGATACAGATCTACAAACTGAAAGGAAATTTTTTTTCATATTTAATAATCAGCAGCAGCTTCTGTACTATCTCCCTCTGCAATTTCTATATTTGTGCCTTTGAGATGCAAGTGTTTTTCCCTTCTCTGAAAATCGGTCAAACCCTTCCCACTTCCAGTTACCCCAACCTTCCCAAATGGATCTTCTGGAGATTTAAATATGCTCTCTCGTTTTCGACCCGAGAAGAAACCAACCTGAGGAATAGACCAAAAAAATCAAACATTTAGTGCATGCACAGATAATTACACTGTACAGAATCTATATGACGGGAACATTCGGGTTTGATTTAAATAGTACATATTTTTCAAGAGTTAGGCAAGTCTACCTTTTTAGCCCGTCCTTTAGTTGTCTGGAATTGCTGCCAAGCATTCTGCCTTTTATTTTGTGTAACCTCTTTCTCTTCCAACCGCATTTTGGACTTAAAAGAATGTATCTTTTTCCGCTTGGCAGCTTTCTGTAAAATGAAAATGTGACGATGTCAATTGGTCCAAAGACTAGAGCATCTCTGTGATAAAACAATACCAATAGTAAAGGTTAATGAAGACTCCTTAACTTATGAGCAAATAATTAGATTGAAGTGACAATGCGATTGCCAATTTGTCATACATATGACAAATAAATGTAATTTCAAACATACCACATCTTCAGGGTCATTAGGATCGTATTGAAGTTTTTCCGGCACGGTCCAGGAATGGGAGTCTTTGGAAGCAGATAGGGCAATCTTGCGTTTAAGTGCTTCTTTTGTAGCCACAGCTATCCTTTCAGCTTCCAGTAAAGGGTCTGCATTGCCTTCTTGAATTGATCTAACATTGTCAGGATCCACCTGGAATCAACAAATCAAGCACAGGCATAATTAACAAAGCAAGACCTAGATGAAGTTCGGTTATGAATCCTATATTTTCTGATAATGTAAATTTATTATATCTAAATCCCTGGTGTAGCTCATTTTGTGTATAGTGGCCTATAAGAAAAAAACTGGAACAGGAAAGATGTAAAATGCAACTGAGCATAAAAAACAGGTATGAAGTCCCTCAATTGTTGCATCATACAGGTAACAGCTAGTGGTTTTGTATGCCCCTTTTATGTCAATAATGACAACATAAAACAAAGAAAAATTGAGGGTTATGGATTTTATATGATAAAAGAAAAACCAGGTTGCATACCTAAATGTTTAACTTGTAGGTATAGTATAATAAAGAATGAATGGAAGAAGAAAAAAAAATATCTTCGTGCAACAAAATCATACCTCTTCCTTGTTACCCCATTCATTATAACAAACATAATAGCCATTTTGCGTAACAGCCTCAATTGTTGCATCATACCTGATTTTTCAACTAAATCAACCACGGACGAGAAAGAAAAGGTAGAGAACATGAAGTCGAAAAAGAAATTTAAACATATCAGATATAATAAAATGAATACCACTCTCCATCTTCACTCCAAACTGCTTGAACTTTAGTACCAACAGGAAACTTATCATCATAATCAGGACTTGATCTTGATTTCTGGAAACAAAAATGAAACAAGATTTGCTTCATCAGCAGAACATGGAAAGTATAGTTGTCATTATCCTACTTGGGAAGAAAGTGAAAGATTAAATGACTCAAAAAATAGTCACAACTTGCATTATATGGAAGTCATTAAGTGTAATTTCAATACAAGGTGGGAGAGGAGAAATAGTGTTAAAATCCTTTAATAAGGTCCTAACCATCAATGAGAAAAGAAGCAACAGTAATTCATGGTCCTGGTCATCCTGGTAGAAAGAATGTGGGGGTTTAGAATTCCTTCCATCTCTTCAGAGGAGGTGGAGGAAAAGGAGGACTGTTAAATCCCTCATATACATATCCAATCCATCCAACTACAAATGTCAGATAGAGTGACAACAAAAATGAGGAAACGTAGGATAAAAAACCTTATTGTTGAGACCATTCAACTTCTCATATTGCCAAATTACAAAAATAGTAACTTCAACTGAATACAAACCACAAGCAAATTGCAAAATAACATAACTAATAAGACAGTGGGTAGCACACCATATTAGAGAAGCTCCCAGGAAGATGTAAACTAGGAGATGCTACACCACTCGTCCCAGTACCAAGTATAGAATTACTATCACTTGGTTTTGAAGTCTCCAAAAGCTCCTCTGTCAATGCAATCACCTGGCAGCCAGAAAAGTCAAAATGGGTAATAGTCACTATGAATGAAACTAGTTAAAATGAAGAAAAAAAAGATTGAACTACAAATCCAGAGTAACATCTGACAAGTTACGAGACATAGACAGGCTGCCATCATCAAACCTAGCAAACCTGCAAAGGAACCAAGACACAGTGATGGGCACCTTGATAAAGTCTCACACTCCATATTTTTTTCCAACTCCTCGCACTTCTCTACATCAGAAGTGCATATTTCTCTGAAAACATAAAATATCCCTCACCTTGACAAACCAAGGATAAAAAGATCTCTCTTCAGTCAGGGAGTTCCTTCAAACTGTTTGTTCAAGCAATAATAACATTTGAGAAAGAGGAGAGATTGAAGTTCATTTTAAGAAAAAGATGACGACCTCTTTATCAGATTTATTAGCCTAAAATGATAAATCATAATTGACTTCTGATTCTCAATTGAGAACATTTCAAAGCAACTCTTGCAATCAAAATTCTTCAAACAAGAAAACACCGACTCCACTCCTCTCCCCTCCCCTCCACCACTACCAAGAGAAATGGATGTTGCAGGTGGTAGGGGGTTTAGTGGACAAGATAAAGTGATTCAAAAAATGAAAATCACCTCCGCGAGTTCCTTCTCCATATCCAAAAACTCAGAGTTCCTTGGATCATCTTTCAATAGTTTGCGGACCTATGTTATATGAAAAAATTGAAATGAATCAGTATGACTCAAAGATGGAAATACTACTGAACAATTGCAAGTCTTTTAAATATAAGTTTGGTTATTTTTCACTTGATCTTCGCAATTTGCAAACTTGGGAAAAATCCATATGTACTACAAAATTTTACCAATTAACCACCTTTTTTTAAAACTCAATATATCAAGGGAAGTTACGTTAATTAACACCCATATTTGTAATCTTCTACCAATTACTCGTAAAAAGAATCTTGATTTCGATTTTTGAAACCAAATATGACAATAAAATCTATACCATTTTATGATAAAGTAGTATGCAATTTAAAAAGATTCAGCTTTGTATACATTATATTAAGTTGTGCTAATAGTTAATAAAGGTTTTATATAAAATAGTACAAACTTTGTTTGCACATTGAAAAGGGGTAATTTTGAGTAGCAAAATTACACGTATGGGGGTTAAAATAAAGTAATTTCCCTAGTAGTAATCATAAACCAAAACCCTAAAAGAATCATACACCAAAATTCAACAAAGAAGTGATCATGAGGTACTAGTAGTAGAATAACTGAGTATGCCAAATTCCTCAATCCCGAGAGGGAGAATCAGGAATGAAGAAGCGATAAAATAAATCTAGCCAGAGAAGCTTTAGAAATTCCAACCCTCGAACTTGAAGCTTTGCAATCAATAATTCGCATTACCTGTTCAAGCTGTTCTCTGTAAGTAGAGAGGTTTGATACGAGTTCTTCAATGTTCACCTCTTCGCCTTCGCCGGTCTCCATTATACTTGGACGATAATCTGGAAATAGGGAACCCTCTTTCTTTTCTTTTTATTTTTTTATGAAATGGAATCGAAACCCTCGTTCTGGAGAATGAAAATGAAAGGAGAGATTAGGAACTTGGGATTAATTAATCGAATCGAATTGAAGGGTTGAGAGGCCCGTTTGGGCCTGTCAACACGGGCTCCTTAGTGGATTACAATAGGGCCCATCCAATGACTCTGTCCTTGTTGGAATTCTTGTTCCTTTTCAGTCTGGCCGTTGGCGCGAAATTTAATTTTTTTTCTTTTTTTTCTTTTTCTTTTCCTTTTTGAGAAAAGGCGCGAAATTTAGTTAAAATTTAATTTTAATAATTATGATGTTAAATTATTGTATTATATATAAGAGTATTTTTTAAAACAAAATTATATTCTAGAAACTTGTTTGAAATGTCAATAATGAAATCATATAAAAAGAATATTGAAAAATAAAAAGTATCAATTTAGGTAATGAAATTACTATTGAGTTAAAATTACATGGGTTAAAATTCTCTTTTTCAGATCATAAAGGGAAAAATTGAACATTATGAAAATTAAGGGTGTAAATTGGCATTAGCTCATTGATATAAATAATTGAATTCACAATTTAAATGAATAGTGCCCCTCTGTCTTGAATGAATGTGATCCACAACAATACAGGAAAGTTTAATCCACACTTTTAAAAGGGATGGAATATAACAAGTTAACAACAAAGAAAGTGCTAATGATGAGGAAGATCAACATCTTAAACTTGAATGATCCACATCTATGCAGCGGAATTATTCAATTCACATTATGGGTGGGACGAAGAAAGTATGAGCAAATCTTGGAATTTTTGTACCTTACAGAGAGCTCAAGTTAAAATTTGGATGGAAGTTGGAACAAGTATATAACTTTTTCTTAGAAGAAAGAAAATATTGGAAAAACATGATTTTAAAGTCGAGCAACAAATAATCAAATAACTGCTTAATCACAAGGATTAAGAAAAGGCCACAAAAGTAAAATAGTTTTGTTGGAGTTATAAAACTTATAATCCAACTGAGGCTCTCACTTGGAAAATATATATGACGACCCTACTATGTCTGTGTAGGATTAGGAAGAAGAAATAAACAATTTATATGGCGTTGTTTACATCTTACCTGCCAACACGGCCTTAAGCTTATAAGATGGCCAAGAATTGTAACACCCAATTGCAATTACCCAAAATTACATAATTATCCAAGGGTAGAAGAAGAAGAAAAAGAGCTAAAAACATATGCAGGCATGACACACATAGAGCACTATAGCCAGTCCCAGATAACCTAACCGAAAAAGAAATAGGAAAGTTGAAAATCAAAACTGAACCAAAAGCTGCATTACGCACAAAATATAGCATTATATAATTTTAAAGCGTCTACCAACAATATTAACTTATAAACGTTATAAAAATCCAATTTACTCTGAAATTGTATCATGTCCAATATACATGACCATATCATAGGGAATTAATAAAAAAGGAGGAGGCCAATGTATAATGGAAGTCAGAACTTACAAGGCTACAAAACCAGGATACAAGTTCTCGAAGCAAATGGAGAAACTCACGCTAACCTATACAAGGTGCTTCAAACCCAATACTATAGGTTCACTCGGCATAGCAACATTTTCCCCTCCCCCTTTCCCAGAACTTGTATAACCTTAGATATCTATCAAAGGTTTCTTTCCCCATAAAAAACAAAAAAAATGCACCTCCTGAGGCTCCACAGCATCAACTGGAATCATAGACTGAAACAACTTCATTCATTCCGGATGGAAGAATATTTCTCCCATAGTGCTTGGGACTTCGTAATTTCTTTCATAAGGTTCTTAAACTTATGACTGCAATCTCCTCCACTGCAAATGTAAACAGGGGAGACAAAGAAGAATAAGAAACTTACACTTGAAATTTCAAATTTCAACAGCTCATCTTTAACTTAGCTAGAACAATACTTTACAAATCGCTAAATGAGAATGCCTATCAGAATAGAAAATCATTCCAATAACCAAAATGAGAAAGTAATAATAATGCATTAACCAACACAAGGTAACATAATATGCAACTATAAAGCTGGTTGTGATCTACTTCTACAATGCCAGAAAGATGATACTTCCAAAACAGGTTGAAATTTAGCAGAGTGAAGCTACAAGTAGCATCAATGTCTAATTGGGAAAATAAAAATAGGCGAACAGACAGCAGTGCAAGTTTGGACTTTAGAACATGAAATATAAATTGAATGAAAACACTCAAGCCAGAGGCAATAGTAGTTTATGGATCATATTTTCTAGAACATCAGCAAACAACAGTGCAGAGAAGCATCAGTTTGAATTGTCTGAAAATACTCCGAACTTACATTGTTTTCTTTCAGCATTTTCACTGCCACGAAGAAAACAATGAGAAAGTGTCTCAAACGACAATCATAAGATAATTAAAACATACCTTATGCGATTCAAAGATGCAATTGACCGGAGGGCACTCCGTATCATGTCTTCATTACGGTCAACTTCTTGCTTGACGGCATCTTGTTTAGGCCTAAAGTTGATGGTTTTCTGGAGAGGATCCACCAAAGAATCCAATACTGGAAATTCAAGAAATTGGTGAGAATTTAGTTAGGATCAAAATAATTTGTGGATAAATTAGAATTGTCTGCAACAATAAAATAGTCAATGGAATTACCTGCCAACACAGCAGATGGACACTTATCGGCCAACTTTGAAAGGATAAGATGACAAGGCATTTTGACATCATAATGATCTGGAAGTGAGAAAAATTATGTGACTGGCTTGCGATAAAAGCAGGTTCAAATTTAACTCGATGTGATTCTTAACATCAGCATCAAAAGTCATCAACAGCAACAAATAGAGATGATGAAAGAGGGGAAAATGACTGTAGTTTCTCAGATAGACTTACCGTCTAAACCAGATAAAAGGTACGGAACAATAAAAGATGATGGATTCACTTGATCAAGACAGCTGTCCAACAAAGTGTCCACACATTCAAAAGCAGCTTTCCTCAATTCAAGCCCATCGTCTACTGTGTGCTTGAAAGGACCTAAATCCACAGTCCTGATCAATTCTTTCTGCAAAACGATAATTGACCGACAAGCTTATGTTAATAAAAAGACTTCCTCTATGGAGGAAAAAGAAGAAATTTATGTCCATACACCAAGTTTGCACTACAGATCTAAAGAGGAATGACACATAAGTGGAGACATTATTCTTACAGAAGAAAATGAAGTCCCGCAGTGCTAATATAAATAGTATAAGACGGATTACAAATTTTACCCTTTCGCTGTCTACAAGAAAAAATGCAGAATATTCAACATTGATCAACAAAAATTTAAGGTTCCACAACACAAGGAGACTTGATAACACAGTTTTCATCCAAATCTAATTTCCATCAAAATTCCTTATCTGATAATTAGTACACCAAGATAACATATTATCCCTTCAACAGAATAGATAAAGAATGAAGATGGAAGGATGATAATAACAAGTTCCTACTTTTGTATTCTTCTATGTTTCTATTACTAAATTAATGCTCCAACTTAAACAGAGAATCCATATTCCAAATAGTGGGTGTATCAGCTTCATAACTTAGATGAATTCCAACACCCAACAATTAGTAAAAGGGTAATTTATAACGCGAGAGGTTAGGGTGAATTACAAACAAAAAAATGCATTTAGCCAAATTACTTACTGCCCTGGAGATTGACTTTGTCTTGCATAAAAACCCTTACTGCATCAATTCTGGCGTCAATCTTAACAGCTGATGATGATGTTAGCACAAGTTTTTGATCGTTTTTCTGAAATACCCCTTGGTCCTACTCGGGGGTTGATTTTAATATCTTTAACAGTACCAGAGGTGTTTTTGTTATACTCATTTAATTTTTTTAGGAATACATATACACAAATACATATACGAAATAATTCATTTCAATAATATAAAAAAATAAAAATTGACTTAAATAGTTACAATTTAAAATATTTTTTTTAAATAAATCAATAAATTCTTTACAAAATTTGAGAAACACCAATTTTAATATCTTTAATAAATAAAATAATACATTTATATTCCTTGACTTCAATAGATATAAACATCTAAATTTTTCAATCAATTAAATCAATGATATTTTTTACAAAATTCAGGAATAAACATTTAAATTATCGATTAGATAATGAAATTCAAATGTACACTTAAATAGTTATATTTATAATATATTTTCAACAATAAGAAAATGAAGCTTTCTTCTTAGTCAAATGAAGTTATATTTATAAATTATTTGAATAAATAAATAATAATTTTTTTTCTATATCCTAAATCTTTTCTATGGAGCATTATACATTATTTATAGTAGGGAATTACAGAACACATACAACAACATGAATTTTCTTACCTTTTATCCTCTTGAACGCCTAACCCTAAGACCTAAAGCATTATCTAGGAATATCTAGTGGATTCTACTGCTTATTGAAAGTTAAGAACAGGTCATAATTAGCATCTCAGAACATAAAGACACTTAATGCCACTTTCAGGCTTGAGCAGGATTTTCTTGAGTCCAAATATTAGTGTGATTATATAGCTTCTGGAAGGCAAATTAAAATAAGAGGAATGCTAATACTAGAAGATATTAACCTTAATTACTGTTTGATCATATAGAAGTGGCAATAGTTCTGGAAGCAGGGCCTTTATCAGGTTTGGCTTGTTATGAGCTGCGGTACTCAAGGCCAACACAGCAGCACGCCTCACATGCTGCACATAGACCAACAAAACATGAAAAATGTCAAAGATATCGAATTAAGATTTATACAGTACTGTTTTACACTTCTAAGTTCTAATGTATATCTGATGGTTTAACAGGTGGTTCTAAGAACAGCTACATAAAAGTCTATGTTAAATTACCCGGTCATGATCCTTGATAAGCATCAAGAAAGATGAAATCTCAGGGTACAAAACCTCATCTATCTTCTCCTGTCGCTCAACTATAGAGTATTTCACTGCAATTACAACCGTTGCTCGGGTGAATGCAGCAGGATTAGATATCCTCTCCTGCAATTATATCGCAAGCAGATTATTCAGTCCGTAAGACTGCAAGAGTAACGGTACAAATTGTCTCCCTTTACGAGAATAACAAACATCTCATTTCTAAGAGGATACCTTAAGTGCAGGAACAAGTTTTCCAGGTTCAATAAGTGCAATTTTTCCAAGACACTCGGCCACCACATTACGAACTCCCTCTTCGTCGCTTTCACAGTGGCTAAAGAGCAAATTAGTGATCTTCTCAACACTAGAATCATCAAATTCTGCTTTATCTACAGATTGTCTCACAATGACCTGCAAGCATGAGAGAGTTCAGCAAGCAAGCATGGTTGGATTATTTGATTAACTAGAGTTCTCCCAAATCAGTTAATCTTCAGTAGTGCACCTCCTTTAAAGAATGAAGCAACAGATATTGCTTCTTCTGCTGATTATCAATCTTGTCCAATATAAAGGGCAAATACTTGGGCAGATTGCCGACAGCAATATTCCCTAGAGCATAAGATGCAGCAGATTTAATTTCTTCAAAAGGTGATTGGAAGGACTCAATGACGATGTTCTCTATATGGTCATGTGAACTAAGATCTTTTCTCCTCCCTATTTCTCCTAAGCACAGCAGGGAGAGATGTTGCTTAGCCTGTGATGAAGATGTTGAATAGCAAAACATAATTAGAGGATGGATTCTGTCCTATTATAAAAAGCAAGAGATGTATGCAAGGACCATGAAAAGCTACCCAAATAAGAAACTAAGGTAATAAATAAAACTGTAAAAATGGATGGCTTGTTCCAATCCCAAGGTCAACAAGAGACAAGAAGTCAATATAAGCTCCAGTAATCAATATAGCCACTGAACTATAGTTAATGTTAAACCTTTAATTTAGACTATCTCAAAATAGAACAAAAAAATGTGGATAATTCGCAACTAATGGGGGTGGAAGACCCTTCCAGTTACCTATAATGATCAGCATATCTCCACAACAACCACATTTGTGAGTACAAAATAAAATATTTAACAAAATAGGATAAATTCAAAATTAAAGGCAACTGAAACAACACTTGCAAAAATCCACATCAAATACAATGCTTCAAATTCCAAAGAAAATGGATAATTGAGGTCAGCATGACATAACTAGATTCCAATTAAAATGTACAGTTTCATGTTAAAAGTGGAGCACGTATTAGTTTTTACAGCAATCATTTAAATGATTCAAACTTCAGATTTATCACAGTCTAATTGTTGGTACTCAAAGCAACTAGTGGGAGCAAATATAAGTAGATCCCTACCGAATTGGTGCTGCCATCAGCTTTCAAGATATCTGTAAGCATATTCACAGTTGAGGAACATTTTTTATCGCCTACAGCAAGACAGAGAACAGCCACGCATTGAGCAATTGAAAATAAAGCCTGTTTCGCTATAGCACCAGATAGACCAGATGATTTAGCAGTTGCAAGAAGAGAGTCCAGCAGTACATCAAAGCTTGTGTTTGCTGAGTAAACGAGGGCCCCAAAGAAGTTCTGTAAAGCCTGTGATTTCCAAAGATATGGTTATAAAGCATGTCCTATAATACTTTAGATTACTGCAGCATAAAAATTAATACCAGAAGGGCGTGTCCCTGCAGCAACGAGCTTCTAACTAGAGCTAGTGCTTGGGGAAGAACTCTGTTCCTGACAGTCAAACCAACATTTGGACCAGATCTTCTATCAGCCATTAACGTACAACATAGCTCGAGGGCTAGAGCAGCCATATGCAAGTCTGAATCACTGAAAAGTGCGAGGTTGGCTTAGTATTCAAAATAGTTACTGATCACCTATAAATAATTTATCATGCAAAAACTATGAAGTCTGCAACAAAAAGGCATGGGAGGAAAAATAAACATTTATGAAACCTTATCAGAGTTGAAAGTTCTGCAACAATGACTTCATAAGCTGCTGAGCCAATTTTATCACCATAACCAACAATTAGTGTATTTAGCGTCCCCAGGGTCGCTTGTCTTAGTGCTCGATTGGCCTATCGTCCAAGAAATATGGAAAAAAGTTTAGATTTATATGGTGATCCTCAAAATATCCTCGAAAAAGTAGACAAAGATGATAGAGAAGGTCAGCAGGTTATACCTTCCGAAGGAATGCGGTCAACTCTGAAATTACATGCTCTAAAATGCAAGATAAGTCAAGGTGTAGTGAAGAAGCAGCAATAACAGAAAAGGCCTGCAACAAGAAATGAAGTTATGGAAGTCTTTTGTACGAAAATGTATAACAAAAGGAAACATATGAATTTTCTTGAACAAACTCACTCAACCAACTGAATACCAAACTAGTGAGTAGGAGCCGGAAACATATTTCCATCAACTGAACAAGCTCATCGTGAAATCAAGTTGTACAACAACCAGATTGCTTTATCATTCTATGCATGTTTGTCTCCAATCTTATGGTGAAAGATTATAAAGCCACTAATAATAAATTTTCTTTCAAGATAGCATTTGTTGAGGAATTTATTTGTCACCAACCAAGATAATGTAATAGAAATGTTGATATAACACATTCAGAAGTCTAAGACACACGTGGTTGTCTAGGAGAAATTATGCACATAAACAGAAGAGAAAAACATTGCTCCAAACTTTGACCACACAAGTAAAGTTACTTCCACTGCTCCCAACAATAGATGCCCTGCTCATTTCCTCAGACAATTTTAACAGTTGATATACCCCCATATTTGGAAAACCTTAATCAACATAGATGCTTCAACCACTAGAACACCTCAAATAGATAAAGCCATGTCAAATGATCAAAAGTAAAATTTGGATAAAGGAAATTCGTTATGCATGAAGATAACAGTTTTTACACATAATTTACATCTCACTTAAGCTAAGGAAAGAAATTCCTAACACTGACACGATTGCTTAAAGTAGTTTAAAAGTGCTGTAGGTAAAAGAAGAATTCAGAACTTCATTTTAATCATGAACTGACTTGAGAATAAAAAACAAGTTAAAAAGTTGATCACACCTTTACAGCTGTAAGTCGAGTTATTTCGTTTCCCATTCTATCCACAAGCACGGGAAGACATGCAGGTAATTCCCCAACAAGATGATCACCAAATGTAGAAACCACAAGCCCCATGCAGGAAATGGCACATTCTTTAACTTCCTGCACGGAAAGAGAATTAAGGCATAAAGTATAAAACAACAAGGTATCAACACAGGAGTTGGAACTAACCTGATCCTGATCCTGGTTTGTCAAGCGTGACATAATAGCACTGTATATAGGATGAACATATGGTTTGAAATCGAAATCATAACCCTGGGCAAGAAAACCTCATTAGAATTTGGGAAGGCGCCTACCAACATCAAGAAGCAAATAAAATGTAGAGTTGAGGCAACTGACCTCGATATTTGGTCTCACAACTCGTACAAGTTCTCCACAGACTCTTAACGCCTCTGCTGTAACCTTGTAATACCGTTCACCAACAGCAGATATAACTGGAGCAGAAATTGCCTAAGGAAAGCAAAACCAGTACATACCGAATTAAGATATTATTAACACGTGTATACTGAACTTTATAATAACCTTCATTCACATTAGAGTCAAACGAGGATATTGTAGGACAGCATGTAATCCCTTACAACAACCACACATTCAAAAGTCCACAAAACAAATATAAAGGAAACGAAAGGGTGCATTATCTAACAATAATCTTCCCAAAATAACAGACTGAATGAGTAAAAACAATGAATTCAATAATGATATGTTAGCCACAAAACTTCCGGAAAATCCTGCCTTTTTAAGGAAGTGAAGAATTGTATGGTGGAACGAAGAGAAGGGTACTATTGGTAGATAATTAGATATTACCTTGATGTGGGGATGGAAAACAGAAGGAGCATGTGAAGCTAACACTAATCTCGTGAACACAAGAGCCTCAATCTTTAAATTTGAGGTAGAGGATTTGTCCTGTGGATAGAGGTGAAAAAATAGTTACAATGTTTCTAGGATTAGTACAACAACAAAGAAACTCCCAAACACGAAAAGGCCTAAAAAGGGGTAAAACATACACATAGTGCTTTTTCAATTCCAGGAGTAAGAGATCCAATGTGGTCTGCAAGGCAATCAGGTAAAACCATTACCAGCTCTTTCAAAACTGAGAAAGCACCAACCTGCAAGACATCAACAAAGTGACAAATTCTAGTTGCTCAAGGTTGAACATCATAGCAGTATACTTGCAACATCTTTCTACCTTTGTCTTGATAGATTTTTCACGTAGCTGTCTATTTACAGATCGAACAATCTTTGGCACCTCTTGCTTCAACAGGTATCTAGGACTGCATAACATAATAAGATGCATCAGAAGAAAAAAAAACAGCAAATTCTTCGAATTGCTGGCAAGTGAATCCTCAATTAGCTCATCGGCAAAGTGTAGCACTTTACTGAAAGCAGGACGTAATTCAAGATTAATAGGAGAACAATCATACAGAATATCTGTAAGGTACAATTGAACTCAGAATTCTAATAATTATACACAAATAGAGTAAGATACCTACTCAATTTTCCCAACTGTGAGCTAACCCAAAATCATTTTCTTTTTTGGCCTTCGTTTATTAGAGATTTATAGTTGTAATATGAGAACCACCGTACAGAATTTCTACAAGGTAATATTCAACTGCAGAATTTTGGTAATCTGAACCAGAAATTTTTCGCACAAATAGAGTAAGATATCTAATTAAAAACCCAAGTGGGTGATAACCCTAAATCGTTTTCTTCTTTAGCCTTCATTTTATAGTCAAGTCATCAGCTCAACCGAGATTTAAGGTTTTAAATAGGGCATTAATTGTTTAATGATCATCTAAAGGCTTCTGTAAATATTGATCCAGCCCCCCCCCCCCCCTCACTCTCATACATGGTCTTGCATATTCCTTAACTCCTTTGATCCCCCCCCCCTCTCTCTCTCTCTCTCTCTCTCTCTCTCTCTCTCTCTCTTATACATGGTCTCGCATATTCCTTAACATCTTTCGCCAATATGGAGCTAAATATAGCTTTTTGCTACAGTAAAGAATCTGCCTTTTTTTCAGATTGATGTACTCTTTAATAGTAATTCAAGAGCTTCCAAACAGCCATCCCAATTAATTATGATAAATTTTCCCTAGTAGCCACCTTACATGCCAAAGTTCATAACACCAAGTAATACAAATAATCTAAGTTCCTCGACTAATAATTACTATGACAAAATGGTTCCTTAAAAGCCCATCAAGTATTCTAAAGGAAATTAAAATATATCATTTGATATAGAGTCTATAACAGCATTGCCTCGTGTCAAATTTAAAACTAGAACACCATGTAGGTAACCCCAATCTATTAAATTGTTCTAAACATTATAAAATAAAAGCACTTCAGAATAATATCTGACAAGTCATTAAAGAACGATATCTTGCCTCGATTCATCAAAATCTGTCTGGCCTTTGGTAACATTTCCTGTTTGTCTCAGTAACTCGATGAATGTATTGAAAACATCCATCTGCATAATATTATATTAGATTATGATACAAGGAGAATTCACAAGGACCAGTTAATTTGCACCTTCATACCTTTACATTCTCTTCCCTTTCTTTAAACCTATCAATCATCTTTGGGCAAGCCTGTGAAGAAAGTGGTTCTATCTTTATTAGTCAACCAGTATACACTAATCATCTGAAGAAAAGAAATGACAGCAGGTTTTTATTTTTATAGGACATTCACTTCATTATCATACTTTAATTTGTCATCTTCAATTATAACTCTTTCTAAATTGAAAATCTAGCATCCAGGATATAATAGGGAAGACGGCAATAATTTCCTGTTGCAAGTTTGAGAATAGAGATTGTAGTTGCATAATAAACTGAAGTAGTTACATAAATTTTCCGGTAATACACTAGTCAACTAATTACCAATTTTCAAATGAATATTTTTATTTGTTGATTGTGCAACCAAAATTTGCCAATATAGCTACTATGACAACATGAGTCCTGCAAATCTTTACCTACTGTTGTTGGAATAGCAAACTTCTAAAGTTATCACTCAGATACCCAAAAATAACGATTAATATCTAAGCTTTGCAAACCAAAGCAATTTGAGATTTACCACTAAACAGATAGCTTTGACAGGTTATAACACAATTTAATTTCGTGCAGGTGAGTGAAAACGTACTAATCAACAAACTAAAAGTATTTCAAAGAGTTCATAACAGATTGCCAGTAAGAAAAATAGTATTCCATCCAACAAAGGATGTATATATTAAAGGAAAACAACTTTATTATACCCGGTATGTACTTCCCTGAACATCATCTACTCCAGGTTTATATCCATTATTCACAATGAAAATTAACCAGATAGTGGAAACTAAATCAGATACATGCATGATTTTTAATAGATTTAAGGCCATTAGTTACTGCTTCCTTCGGAATCTCATAAATCACATGAATTGTTTCATATGAATTCAAAATATGGTAACTCTTTCATTATCTCAACTATGATAGTAAATTAGAATCCAAAAGAGCACTAATTTTCATTTCATTTCTCTCAATTTCATACAAGGTAGACCGTGGGTCTAGTGTCACGGTTGTTAAGAGCATGAGGAGCACCAACGCACAAAGGTGCCTTGGGGACTAAACCACAAAGTAACGCACACACCGTCAAAATAAAGCGCATAAATATATATTTGTTGGTATATACCTAGGACATTCATAAATTTCTAAAATTGTAGAGCATAAACAACTAATAAAAAAATAATAGGAAAAATAACTTAAATCACAGGCAAATTGAGCAGAAATTCAGCAACTACTGAGCATGTTTCAGACGATATAAGCACATAACAGCATTTCAGCAATTAACTCTACAAATTTAGCAAGTATTTAATATCTAATACACATTTAATGAAACATCTTTCAGTTCTGCTGCTTCTGCAGTCAGATATAGTAAATACATACTTATATTGTTAAGATAAATCCCATCATTGAATTGAAAAAGGATTCAACAAATGTAATCTACAATATAACAGAGGAAACATGTAACTGTATAGACCAAAGTAGCAAGCTGACCATTCAACCTGGGAAGCTGAACAGTTTTGTAACTGACAATTGAACTAAGGTTTAGATTTACTCAGATCCTCTCAGTTATGCATCCTTCCAAATTATGATTTCACAAGCCAAGATAGAATGAGAAGTAGAAAATTAAAGAATAGAGAAGAATACAAGAAAAACGAGAATGTCTAGTTCTGGAGAGTTTGTGTGCGCGCGCGCGTGTGTGTGTGTGTGTGTGAGAGAGAGAGAGAGAGAGAGAGAGAGAGAGAGAGAGAGAGAGAGTGAGTATGAGTGAAAAAAGAAGAGCTTTAAAGGGCAGCTGAGTTTGTGAGACATCTTGTGACCAAGCATGCGCCTTATCAAAACCAAAGGCGCAAGGTGACACAAGGAGCTAAGGTCGTGCTTCCTTCCCCATCTGCCTAAGGGCTTCTTCACTCGTATAACATGACTAGTATAAAACATTGTCACTAATAATATATTAGCTTGCTATATGGGAAATGGACACTCATATTTTTCTGTTCTTCTCTTTTCGCGATATAATATATAACCAGATAAAAGTTTGAAACTCTTAATACATCCAGATTTTTATGTATGTTTAAAAAAGACCAGCTCAAATTTATAAATATATCTATACTAGCCAAAACTAGCTACTTACACAATAATAACATCACGAGAAGAGGTCATATTAGCGAAACATATATGACATGTAATTTCTGAAGCTAGAATATATAGGAGTCATTGGTCCTCAATGGGCAGTACAACACTCTCCATAATTGTGGAAACAACCAATAATACCAAATAAAAAGAAATTCAAACCAGGTACTCATAGAACATGCATACTCAAAAGCTCTATTAATTCATACCTCCTCATATAGTCTTGAGAGCATCTCAGGGCGAGAAACAATTAATGCTGCAAGGCATTTGGCAGCAGCTCTCCGAACTTTCCAGCTGATATCTTCATCATCTGTGTATTCATTAGCACTCTCGCTGGAAATCCATAAAACAAAACATTAGCAAAAGGTTTATGCAAAACTACCTAAGTCATTCGTAAATAGACAAAGACTACATACTCATCCTCCTCTTCCGCATAACTCTCATCATCTGTGTCTTCCTCCATGTTATCGGTGAAATTAGGATCGTAGCTAAGAAATTCCAAAGTAAGATATAAGATTTGGTCGCAAAAGGAAGATATATCCCTAGGACACCTCAGCAAGAAGCTCTCTAATGCCTGTAAAAGAAAACATATTAAATTGCGAATGAGGTATACAGAAAAAAATGATCAAACAGAAGCACAATATTAAGAACTAAATGGACAATTAAAGAAAAGGTACCTGCAAGCTATATTCACGAAGCTCTTCATCATTCTCCGACGCATTATTGCAATAGTTAATTAGGATTGGAACTGTATCTCCAAGGTGCGGACCAAAGCGATAACCAACAGAGCGGCTTGAAAACCAAAAATTCACATATCGTTATCAATATAATTCCTTATTAGGGTAAAATGTAGAACAGGTTCCCATTACAAACTTTAAAAAGTATAGGAGTATTACATATTCTAGAGCAATAGTCTTCATATCATAACTGATGATTTTAAACATCCTTTGAACTAGGCAGCTTTTACTTATTAAGGTAACATGTAGAACATGTTCCCATTACAAACTTTAAAAAGTATAGGAATATTACATATTCTAGAGCAATCGTCTGCATGATTGTAAATTAACTTATATTTTCAATCTAAAGACATGAGTAGAATAATCTAGGCTATCCATTATCAAGCATGTCTGATAAATTTTACTTCCAAACTATTTGTTACAGAAAAGTGATTAAAGATGTGGCCTTACATGAAGTTTGGAGCAATAATTTTGGGACATTGGATCGTTACTTCTCCTAGTTAGGCAGAACTTAAAAGCCACCTAGAACTCGAGACATTAGTGACCAGAGTTATTCAAGTATCCCAAGTCAATCAAGCATCCTGAACATTCAGAACAGGTTTACAAGAGAAAATGATGAAGGCAACTAAACTTGTCCATCCTTAGATGATAATAGATGTAAAAAAGAGTCCCAAATTGTAGCAAAATTAGCTCTATAGAGCTACTAAATGACATCTAACAGCATGTTTTGGAAGAACTCAATGTCTGAAACAAGCTAAGTAATGACAAATTTAAGCATCATCCAATAAACCTAACTTTACCTTACAGCCCCAATCATCTGAATGTTTGTGCGTGTAATGTCAGATTTTGTGGCCTTATTCTTCAGAATCCGAACAACTTCGACAGTGGCCTTTGCCAGCAAATCATCCGACAAGCTTGAAGCAAGAGAAGCTGCAGCAGAAGTTATAAGGTATAAACTGTAACACAGGAATATCAGGTCAACTATGCAGAAAAAACGTGATAAACTCAGTCCTACCAATACATGAAACAGCCTTCTTTCTGACACTGGCTTGATTCGTATTCAACTGGGGCAGCAATGCATGTAATAAAACCTCATGATCTGATGCCATTAGATTCCCGTATTTGTGAAGAACATCACACAAAATATCAAGGGATTCACATTTAATTTCTGTGCTCATTCCCTAGATAAAAGAGAGGGAAAAAGTTCAACAATTAGGAAAAGCAATTAGAAATTAATCAAATTTACAAATAACAAATAGGAATATATATGTGTGTGTGTGTTTGTTTATCTTGTGTAACAGTTGACATAAGACACTAAATAGAATTGAACTCTAGTTTTAATAGTTGTGGGTCCTATGGACCATGGCTGATATCCTAAACGAATCATTTTTAAGTCCCAAGCATATTTTATGCATCACATCATGATAGAACAGCCATTCCTATATACAATAGTTAGATGGATATACTGGAAAAGATTTATTCCATATTATGATGAATAAGAGAATGCAAATGATGAAAAGTTTTCCAGTTTCAAATTGAGAATAAAAAGCTCCGTTTTCAAACCCACGAGTTGCAATATCAAATTAGTCTAAAACCATTATCCACGCTCTGAGTCAATGCTTCTCTATTTTGAAATATCATACAAAAAAAATTGATGGCCTTACTTGAGTCCAGGGCATAGGAGTTATCACGCTACTAATGCCCCAAAAAATGAATGAAGTTTGTTAATTGTTCAACAGTCATGTGCACAACACACTTGAAGATCTGAGGCCATGTTTTTGTTCAAGATGCATCACAATACAATTAAGTCATGATGCATTATCAAATATTTGGCAGATAATGCAGTTTTAAACAAATTAAACTTAGATTAAAAGTAGTAATGGATTCAGTTTGACCTATGAGCTATGAAGATAAATCCACCAAATGTAACTCGAGGAAAGCAATTCCACAAACAAGCTGAAATTACCAACAATAAAAGAGGAAAGGAGAAAAACGAAATAATAACATAAGTAGTCCTGATTTAGTTGGCAAAAAATCAATGAAGACATATATACTCCAGATGGAATGTTATGAAACACCTCCTGATGTATTACAACTGGTTTCAGGATGAAGTCTAGCAGAAAATTCTAAAGACGCCACTTATGGAATTGACAAGCATGGCTTCTTGATTATAAGTTGATATCTACCTAGTTAAAAATCATCTATAATTGCATAATCATAGAGAATAATGTACAGGCCTAATAACCATCAATGGCGGATTCTATTAACCCTGGAATTAGATCTCCCTATGAATTAACTGAGAAGGTGTTTGTCCACATTGCATGAACATTTAGATGAAAAATATACAGCGACTTACCTGAGCAGTTATTCCTCGTATCAATTTCGGGGAAATGGAGACAAGAACAGATTGTGCGATAGGCGCGGTAGGGACTTCAGCCACAATTGTCTTCAAAGCAATGCTAGCAATGTCACGATGTTGCTCTTTCCCATTGAGCAATTTATCACAAAGCTTAGTAGTCATGTCAAGAATCTGCTGTTCATGAATTCTCTTCACCAGTGGAGCAAGACTAAAATCAAGATAAACGAAAAACTTTTTGCATGAGAATACAACCATATAACTACCAATTGAAACTTCCGTATTGGAGCAATCAGAATTAAAAGCAACAAAGAAACCACAAAGCAGGAAGAAAAACCAAATAAACAAGAGAGTTGGCAAACCATTTAGGAAAATTCACCATTGAAAATATTAGCAATGATATTAACATAAAAATGCCATCTTAGAATAAAGGGGCAACGGATAAGGAGATCCAAGACTATTTCTTCTGAATGAGATGCTAGAAGCTCTGAGGAAGAGGGAAATCAAAGACCAACAGTCCAACACACAACCAAACAGAAGAAACTTCATATAACCCAGTCTAAATGCAGAAAAAGGGGTAACAAGGTAAAATCTTAACCTAATGAGATATAACTAGTAAAGAAAAGTTATTTATGCCAAGGAAGCAAGGAGCAAACCACTTCACAGCTAATCCGGAAACATCGCCTGCAGCATCGTCAAGCTGTTGTATGATAATATTCGACAATTTTGGTTCCAGATCAGCATCAAGTTTAAATGCCTCTTTGTTTAATTCATTAAGCAAGTCAGAAGTTGCCATGTATCTGTAATCCTTATCCTTTCCCGTCATCTGTATTGCAGAGAAAAATTAAGTGGATGCCATTCTCTGACCAATATACCAAACTATAAGCACAACAGAAGAGGAAAAAAACACTATGAAAACATTTCATGTCTAACCTTTTCAAGTATCCCAGTTAAGGTTAAGTTTGCCATCTTTGCAAGACTCTAAGGGCGTGCGTTCAGCTTAATATTCACCAGTAGAAGAAAAACTGATTTTCTCTAAAGAGAGATGTCAAAAAAATTATAAGAATCACGCATAAGCATCTATATGCAGATAAAGGTGTAATTTATTTTCAGTAATTATTGGTTTATAACAAACAATGATTTAGTTCACCACAACAGGATAGCAATACAATCACATTAACAGATTACTAAGAACAATTCTATCATAATTCAAAAATTGTAACCCTAAGACGTTTACATTGCAATTGTAAATCCATTGTTAAAAAGAAAAAATAAAAACCCAAAAAATAAAACAGTAGCATTGCAGTTTACGCAAGACACTGAATGCAATTTCTTCCTGCGAAAAAACCCTAAGCACATACTCTAATACAAAATCAATTTTAAAATTTATACACCAATGAAATACACCTGTAGACGCAATGTACTTGTTATATCACACTAAAAATCGAAAGACAAGGAGTAAAGCTTACCTTGGATTACAGCGCGTCTGTTAATTTGAGCACAAATATTCTTCCTAGTCTCTATCTTTTTCTTCTTCGTCTTATACTATGATCGAAGAAAGGATTGTGTTGATGATGCTTTTTATCGGGCCTTGGTAATAAACCCTATTTATGTAAAACCACAGAGAGGTGTGATTTAAGGGCGTGTTTGGACTTAATAATTGGTCTTGGTACTAAAACCCCTAGTCATTTGAACAAATGATTTATAATTGTTGATTCTAAAAAACTAATCGACTTTAAAGTTTAAAATGGATATATTGTTCTAATTTCGTTAAACCATGAAATTAGTCTAGAACTAATTAATTTCGCATTTGGACAAGGTTTCGAATGAAACTCAACTCAAAATTTAATAAATTCTATTAAAACCTTTTTTAAGAGAGAATCCTTTTAAAACCTATCACATGTTTTTTCTCATTTTTAACTAAGAATCATCGATTTGAAATTTCATACTCTTTGATCTCATCACATACTCAATAAAAAGTTATTGATTTGACATCTATTATCAAATTTTCTCGTCGAAGCCCAACATTTAAATTTCACATTCAATTAAAATCATATCTCAAAACCCTCAAAATTGAATATTGAAACTAAATACAAATAATGTTTCAGAAGGTTTCACCAAACCACTCAAACCAATATTCTAAAAACAAAACTCAGCTTAAACGATTTCAAAATCGATCTATAAGCCCCAATGGTACTTCAACAATTAGAGAAAAGCAAAATTTGCATCCAAACACCTTCTAATATATGTTCAAAGTTCTTCTTGGCTCGGAGTTGGTTATATCGATCTAACATAAATCTAAAGAATAAAGATCGCACTAAACTATGGTCTGGTTGACAAAGTGCAACCATACATAATTTAATGCTACATTATTTAATTTAAACTTCGAATTATATACAAGTCATCTTTTACCAACATGTTATTGATATAGTGAAAGAGACTAGTTACAAAATAACGGACTCAGCTTCGAATACATGTTGGGAGAGGTACTCACTTATTGTGCCCAACCCGCCTCGAAAATGATTAGACCCTTGAAAAAAAAAATACAAGTAAACTTTAGGACCATAATTTGTAAATTTAATTTTTTAGACCCACTCAGATTTTAATTGTTTAATTGCTTCAGCGTGTTCCGCACAAACTCACATGTCAGTTTTAGTTTGGTACAAGACTCTATTCTAGACCACCATTTGTACAAAGAACAAAACTTATAATAACAAGTCCTGAATTTTATTCTTTCATCCTTATTTCGCAATTTTCATCTTCATTCAGTTGCTTGGTAGTAAAGTTATATAGTTTCATGAATTTATGTTGAGAAAATTCAATTGAAATAAATTTTTTATCCATACATCATATGATGAATAATTTTTCCTCGTGCGTTTCAAGTATACATCATATGATGAACAATAGTTTGAAATGACTGGGGGATAGTGAAGTACTCTAAAGTCATTCGTTTTACTAGTCTGATGGTTTAATTTAAACACATTTGTCAACGAAGGCACTTTCATAGTTTTTTTTTTCCCGACTGCAAATGCATATATACACAAATTCCAGTGCCATTTCTGAATAGTACATTACAAACTCAATGCCGGCAATGCATCCAAATCCTCAGGCAAGCTTCCATCCACCAGAGTGCCCTCGCCCTGAGGATGGCAAAACACCAAATACTCAAACAATACTTCCCATCTCATTATATGCAAAAAATAAAAAAATAAAAAATTCGACGGAGTCAATTATCTGAATATGATAAACGAAAGGAATATATACCCTTTCATCTCTTGATTTTTTTTGTCCAGAAATTCCGTCTGGCTCGTCAGATGAATAAATAATTTTCGCTCCGCGTCCAGGTGCATCTGGTGTACCCACAGCCTCTTCATCAACCAAAACTATACCTGTATTATCTGTAGTTGATTTTGCATCTGGAACCTGACATGAAAATATAAGAACTTGATCAAACCAATTGTTTATTCAATATAGTACTTATTCGTACTTTAACTGCTCTTCGTAACTGAAGTATTAAATATAGAAATGAATGCTGTAGCTTTGGCATACCTCAAACATCGCCTCAGTCAAAACATTTTCTAATATGGCTCTCAAACCACGTGCTCCGGTGTTTTTGGCCACTGCTTGCTTGGCAATTAACCTCATTGCATTGTCTGTGAAATGTAACTTGACCTGTAAATCAAATACTAAGTCAGAATATAAAAGATATATATATATATATATATATATATATATATATATATATATATATATATCAATATAAACCATTTCTCCAGTTGCATATGTTTCAAATAACATGATGGTTGATCATAACTTACATCATTCATGCCGAAAATTCTCTTGTATTGTTTGGAAAGAGCATTTTTTGGCTCAACAAGGACCTACAAAAACCAATAAAACAAAGATCACGCGAAAAAGAAAATTCTTTACTTTTTATACTCTCCGTACTCCGTATTCATCTGTCTATCTAGGATAAAAATAACTGAAGAAAAAGACAAGTTCATAATAAAAATGTAAAAATAAAAATTTGATTGAAACTGAGAAGTCATTTTACACTTTAATACTTCATCTCCCTATGTCTGCTTTTCTCTCTCTGTCTTTCTCAGTCATCGACCTCTATAGATCTTCCGCAGACACCCGAGAGACCTCCACAAGGTAGGCTGTTTTCCCCAACAAAACTGCACCATGTATACTCAACTCTCGACATGCACATATTTCAGGTATTTATTCGTCAATAAATGGGAAAATTGCATAGGAATAATACTTCAAATGTGTTTCTTTTATCCCCCTGAGTTTTTTTTGTTGGGGGGGGGGGGGCTTACATGGTCAAGGTTAGATCTCCGATTATACTAATCAAACTTCGTTCAATAAAATTGATAATGAGGGCGACTATAAAATCATGGTTTGCTTGTGGGGAGGTGGAAAGATAAGGGAACACAAATATCAAGCGAACTGTGAGAAAAAAGTTATCTAAATATATGGGTTATGTTCATTCCAGAATTTCTAAATTAGATTCCTCGATATTATTTTCTCCAGCTTTCTAACTAAGCAGAGTGGAGAAAATTTGTTAAACTCTCGTCTTGTTTGTGCCCTTTCACTCATCCAAAATTGAGGCCCGGGGCCATTATTCATATTAGTTATATTACAAATCCAGCTTAAGGCTAACAAGTACAGCTGCATGGCAGAAAAACCTGGTTCCATGTAAGCTAGACGACAGCCAGAGAGAAGATGATCAATTATGACAAAAGGTAAAACAGTAAGCAAACCTTAACAAGTTGGTCTTCATCAAGAGCTGATAAGCTTACTACAACAGGAAATCGCCCAACAAATTCAGGTATGAGACCATATGCAGTAAGATCGCCACTTTCTACCTGCACCCCAAGAAGTAATTCTTAGGAGGCAATATAGGGATAAAGATTTAAAAGGTTTGGATATTTTGACATTGAGCAACTTAAGCAGGAAAGAAATGGACTTAAAAAATGACCGAATCAATACTCACATGTTCTAACAGTGATGAGGCTGCCGCAGTATTTAACCCACCAAGTCTCATGCTAGTCCGAACAGGTGCTCCAAAACCGATCGAGGAGTCTTGTCGTCTGGGACAAAAAAGAACAATGATTTATAACCTGATACATGAAGTAGATCACTCACGATATACACTAAAATCAGACTACCTCTCAGAAATGGTCTTCTCCAGATCAATAAAAGCTCCTCCACAAACAAAGAGGATATCTTTGGTATCTATCTGCCAGCCAATCAGTTGAAATAGGCGGAAGAATCAGTATCTGAAATTACTATCTAACACAAAGATGAACGGATTTTTATCCTTTTTTCTGACCCCTCATCCTCCTCTCCCCCCCCCCAAAGAAAAATCTCTCTTTTTTGTTGGGTTGGGTGCAGTGAAGGTTATAGTAGAGAAAACCTTTAATTCAGTGGAGATAGTCTTATATCCATTGACTTCTTTATTAAAGGGATAAGGGTTATTTGTTAACTGGAAGGACAAAAGGAAAAGTCATAGCGAGTGAGCCTTTGAGCAATATGGACATAAGTCTAGATTAATTTAAGATATTGTTTTGACTAAGTAGACAAAGATGAAACATGGATCCGATAGTTCCTACCTTAGTACCTTATGGACCCATTTTCAAAGATAATGCTCACAGCCTAAAAGAAAATATGAATGCCCTCTTTTAGTTTAATGAAACTTCACATACACACACAAAAGCATAGGGAAAAGGCAATATCAACAATTTTGTAAATGGAAAAACAATGATATGATCAAGAACAATAAAAAATCATCATAAATTTAGCAGATAAATACTCAGTACCAGAATACCTGAATGTCATCACCACGTGAATGCTTTGGGGTTCTATTGTCAGGAACACTTACAATCTAGAGAAAAGAAGATAAGCCATTTTTCATTAACTAGGCAAATAGGCAATTATCACAACAGGTTTTAAATCTACTCCAAAAATAATTTGTTTTCGAGATTATGAGAAGTCTGACAGAATTTGAAAGTATGCATGAACGCATTAGTCGGGAAGGATTATGCAGAAGGCACAGTTTGAAGAGTCAGGATTTTAAAATAAATTACTCACAGTTCCTTCCAGCATTTTCAGGAGCGCTTGTTGAACACCTTCTCCAGATACATCTCTACCAACATTCATGCTATCAGTCTGCATAAAGCTTCCAAGGAAAATGTTTATCAAGAAACATCTATATCAACTTCTCAAATATGGGACATTCAGATTACATTTTGAATATCCTACCTTCTTGGTTATCTTGTCAACTTCATCTATGTACACGATGCCATGCTGAGCTGCTTCTACGTCAAAGTCAGCAGCCTGAAAAAGATATAAGAAGGAAAGCAATCTATTATACCTGGTGTTCAAAATGGGGAGTGAAAATGGAACATATATGCCCAATGGCATTTTCGCGTTCTCACACCTATTTAAAACATGCATAAACTGAATCATATGCAAGTCTAGAAGATACTTGAGCAATCCTAATATGTACATAATCTGCTTTTATATTTTTATTTTTTTTTCACCATTACCTTTCAATTTTTCGTTAATGCATGATATATTATAACATACATATATTCCCAACTCCCTGCATAGTAATAGAAGGGAAAGGGAAGTGAAAATACAATTTTCAACTTTTCTGCTAAGAGGGTTGAGCACATCTTCAACTAATTGAAACATCCCCTTCTCCCTCCCTTGAGTATCCATTTGACAGTACCCTTCCTACACTTATATTTCTTTATATAACTAATGTCCCCTTCAATTTCTACCTTCCCCCATTCCATCCAAATGCGCATATAATTATCGAGTTAGCTAAACATATCAAATATAGATAAGAAATCATGAATATTCAGCTCTTAAATTCTGCAGCAGTAGAATTGAATAGTGTCAAGATACATTGAGAAATAAAATTAATAAAGATATGTCCTTTCAACAGCAACAATATTTAAAACCATTATTTAGGTTGCGAACTGAGAAACAAAAACTCTCATAGAATATTGCTACAAATGCTGTCAATTGAAGGTTCAGAAAAAATATACAACCCAAAGTGTCATAAATTGAACTTGCTTAAATAAATCAGAGACTTAATATTCCCCTTGAGCATATGGAGAAAGAATTGTCCTTACATTTGAAAAATATTTTATCAAATTTCTCCCATTATTCCTTTATTGGTAAAACATAAGTTTCATGTATTGACCTAAAATTTTTCTATATGAGCCAGTAAAACTAAAAAAAACATACCGTAAGTAATTTGTAGAGTATTGATTCCACGTCTTCCCCGACGTAACCAGCCTGGAATTTTTTTTTGGGGGGGGGAGGGGGGGGGTAACAGTAATTGGTAATTATCAACCGCTGAGTTCCAGTAGCAGACTTCAAATGTAAGAACAAATAAACAAGAAAATCTCCTTAAATATATCAAACCTGCCTGTGTGAGTGTTGTGGCATCCACAATGACAAAAGGCACATTAACAATTCGAGCTAGTGTTTTTGCAAGAAGTGTCTTCCCTGTCCTTTCAATCAAGGTGAAATACAGAAATCAGAATATAGCATGCACAAAGTGGTTTCCAATAAAGATACAAGGGAAAATGTAATCCCAGAAAGAAACACCTAATCTCAGCCTATCTCAATCCTATTGTGGATGGAACCAAACACTACCCATCATACCTGAACCGGTTGGACCAATCAACAAAACATTGCTCTTGTCCAGCTCAACAAACTCATTACTGCAACAATCAAGTTCATCCTCAGCATAAGCTGATCCAGCGCCTATCCTGATTATAAAATGAAAACAAAGATACCATGAAGTAATCAACCATGCATCCTATAGTTAATGAAAAAGCAGTCTGCATGAATGCTATATGACCAAGTATCGAGTTATAGCAAATAAGTTATCTGAAATTAACTTTGATGTTTGCAGTATTTGATTATATATATCATGATGAAAATTTAATAATTGAAATAAGCGATAACATTCAGGAAGTTGTGGAAAAAATAATAACAAAGAACTTTAGAAAGTAGAATAAAGACATATCACTCACTCATTTTGCATTGAAGATTGATATATTCTTTTATAATGGTTGTAAACAGCAACAGAAAGCACCTGTAATACAAATGAAGTTGATTAAAAAGACCGGCTCCAAGGTTTGATACTACACAAACAATATGCGCAACAACAGCAAATTTAGTTTAAGATAGTTGCAGCATCAACTAACTCTCAACAAAATATAAAGGAAAACCATCTTAATGATGATCCTTTTATGTTCCAATAACATGAAAGTCAATTATAATCTCTATACATTTGTATATAAAAACTTCTTCTGAATAATCAGAATGGTCTAACTCTATCTGCATGCACACAGAACTAATCATTTGTACTCTACATCATTCTAAGCACGAATAGATGACTAAACATCAACCACAGCAAAGCACATATGGCTCTCAATATTGCAATTACGCAATGTAAAATGCTCATATACAGTTCGCATCCATGCATATACCTTTTTTGCCCTCTCCTGCCCAATAACAAATTCATTAAGCACCTTACATATCTCCTTCGGGGTGGGCAACTCTTTCTTCAGTTGCTCCGAATCCTCCTCCACGTTACAATCATTCTTATCACCACCACTATAAGACCTCAACTTCTCCCAAATCTTAACCCCATTCTTCTCACTATTCCCTTCCATATCCCCAAAAATCTCTCCTCCCCCACCCTTAACCCTTCCAATTTCTATAAAACTCCCCTGCAGCGGCTCCACCTTCATCGGCCGGAAGTAAAACGCCGTGCGGCAATTGTAACACATGTTAACGGCCTGGTAAATTCCGCTCTCGTCGGGGGTGATGGAGAGGGGGCGGTTGGAGAATAACACGGTCATAGGTTTTGAGCATCTGGGGCAATCCACCTCCGCTTTGATGTGGTCGTATTTTTCGGAGCTTCCATCCCATTTGTGCCGCTCCTGAAACCCTAGCTTCGAGGGTTTGGAGAGTAGGGTTTGGTGTGAACGGGGGATGAGGGTTTTAGCGGCGGCGGAGTTGATGTTTGAGGATGGTTTGGAGGATAGGAAGGTGGTGATCGTGCGGTGGAATTTAGACTTGGAGTGTCGGATTATTGATGACATTTTTTTCGGGCAAATCTGCTAAATGCTACCGCCGCTTCACATCATTTATTTGCACGATAAAAGTCGGCTCAAATCTGCTGTTACAGATTGGAGTTCCATCTCATGTTACACTGTCCGATTTTCTGCCAAGTGTCCACCAGTAATTAATGATCTTAATGGAGCCTTAACAACATTTTTTTTTTTCTTATAACCTAGGTGTCCAAGCTCCATCTAGTCTCGGGGCTCAAGATTTTCTGTACCACTTTTGGTGTACCACTTAAGTGTATCACCACTAATTGATTGACACATGCATATGTGAGAATTATTATAATTGTCATATGAGCAAGTGTCAATTAATTAATGGTGATACAATTAAGTGGTACAGAGAATCTACACCCAGCCTCGGGATACCACGTTAGTCTTCTCAACCAAGAATTAGCCAAACAATTTATCAACCATTAATCTAATTAACTCTTATCACTAAAATATACATCTTTTCCTCTTATTCAATCAATCAAACACCTTATGTACATTTTTTTTCTCCACAATAATCTCATCTTCATATTTCGAACAGGAATTTGTGGAATATTTAAAGGAAGAAGTAGTGAAAAAGGAGAAGTAAAAGAAGATGAAGAACAATATTTATCAAAGGCGGCAGAACTCGACGAACCCAAAGAAGCAAGACTAAGAGTAATTATTTTTCATTATTTCTTAAATAAGTCAAGCAATTTTTCCAAACACTCCCAATCTTTGACTCCACCATTTCTTCCATTGGAACCCGAAAATTAGAAATCGAATCCCTTGATTCCCACATTTATCAGAGGCGGAAGAACTTGATTTGGTTTTTGCTTCTTTTCAGAATAGTCTATATGACGTTCTCAACCTACCGAGAATGATGTGGATGAATCTTCTGAATCGCTGCCACTCTTTCTTCATTTTGTTGACTAATGCTGAAAAATGAATTTTGGGGGTCTTGTAAATGTAGGGTTTTTAATTTTATTTTATTTTCTTTTACTTTTTGGAGTACACACAGTTGCACATGATTTTGGGAATAAGTTGTGGGGTGGAAAATTATGTGGCAGAGGAATAAAGAGATGGAAGAAACAAACTGCTGTTAAGACTCCGTTAATATTATTAATTATTTGTGGACAGATGGCAGAAATTGAACGATGTAACAGGAGATGAAACACTAATCTGTAACAGTAGATTTGAGCCGTGTGTGACTATGATGGAACAGTTAAATGGGAAGAAATTCTATAGTATGAATATAACTATATGTGGTATGTTCACATTATTTAGATATGGATAATGTGGATTCTGATCGGTGATAACCCGTATGTTTATAATATGGGTAAAACGGTTATACTATATAATTTCTCTTAATTTGGTGGTCTTATTCCAAAGGAATCTAAAATCGAATATAGTGTTCATAAATTAAACTAGTTAGATTAAACTATTCAAAAAAAAATATATATGACTACTTGAAAAAAAATGAAAGCCAAGAGTAGAATGCACATGTTTGTTTAAATTAGCAAAAACAATTATTTGTTGAAAAAAAAAGGCATTTGATCACATTAGACTTGTTATTGGTTCATCGTACTCACTAAAAAAATTAAGCATTGCATCTGTGAACGACCCAATTAATGGCCGGAAGGATGGCACAAATGTTGGACAGATGAATCTCCAAATGTCATTTGCACTTACATTTGCTTGATTTAAAATATGATGAAAATTAAATGTCCAAATTTATATTTATTTATTATAGATGTCTTACTATCTCTGGAGGAATCTCAAAGTTACTAGACAATTTTTACAATTATACCCACTACAATTATTCGATTCCGTGGGTTTTGCTAAGTGTCATCATAAGGGTATAAAGTCAAAGTAGAACTCTCGTCAATTTCATTTTGATTATCGAAAATGTGAAGAATGTGGGAAGGTGATCCACTTGAAGTGTTTAGTATTAATCGTAACTTCCGTCCATAAAGAAAAATGATTTAAATAGATTATAGCTTGTTTGATTTTCTTATGTATCAATATATAATCGATGAGTTGAGTTATCAAAAATGCTATTGTTTCTCTAAAAAAAATCAGGATTCGATCCTTCTGGGATTCAACATAATCTATTTAATTAATCCAAGTTTATTGTTAAAAAATATTCCCATATAAAATATAAGTTTCTATATCACTGAAACACAATCTAAGGAAAAGGTAACATTTATTTATCAATGGTAATGGTTCCTCAAGAAAAGAGAGTATCAACTTTGTGTGCTAAAATAGGTGAATTAATGTCAATGAAGTGTTCTCTAGGGATATTTGTACATGGACAAACAAGACATCACATGTCTAATTCATCTTAAATGGAAGGGGCAGGATGTGCCACATTTTTAATACGCATTACTAACAAAAATGATGCAATTTTTTTTGCATTTCTCTTACTAATAACAAAAAAAAAATTGATTTTTTTGAAGTAATAAAATAATAGACATTTTATGTAAGGAGAACTCTAATATAAATTTTTATTCTTTACATAACATAAGAGATCATACAGTTCCAATGACGATCTATATAATTTTTTGTAAATCATTCCAATCTTAAATAAGAAAATCTCATGCAACGCGAGTTCTTGTTTATTTAGAATAACACTCAAGAATTTAATCATTATTTAAATTTATCTTCTATTAACATATTTATAAATATTTTTAGAACATATACGTTGTTAATTGTTTCATTAATTTAGAAAAATACTTTCTCCGTCCCAATTATCTTTATCATTTGGTACAATTGACCAGTCAGTTTGACTAAGTTCATAAAAATTATAATAAATAATTTAATTAATAAATTTTACTAATAATTTGATATTATTATATGACATCATATATATTAATATTTAAATTTTTTAATACATCACAAATATGAATAATATAACATGGTAAATCACTTAAAAAATTAAAAAGTTTGATTGGGTATTGTAACTAATGGAATAAAAATAATGGGACGGGGGAGTAGTTAATTATATACTTTGTTTCCTGCTATCCGGGTTTATAATTATAGGGTAATACATATAAAAAATATTTTTTCAGAATATTTTATATCTTGTATTCAAGATTTGTGGTTAAACAATAGTGTTGCAAAACCCGTTACGATATTATCTTGGGACGTCAAGAAAATTCAAAGTACAGTTATTAAATAGTAAGGATCATGATGATACGAGTGATTTTGAAAAATTATCCAGAAATATTAATAAGATTTTATTTAGTTATCGTTGCTTCATTTTATTTATTTCACATAAGTATAATATATTTTCAAAAAACAAAAACATAAGTATAATATATAAATTTACTTCCTTATTTTTATTTAGGTAGGATACAATTTGAAAACCTTAGAAGTCACATTTTCCATAGAATCATTTTCCAAATCCAATTAAAGCGGAGCCCAAGCGATGTATTTTAGCCTTGTTAGATTTGATTTGAGTGACTAATACCATGGTTAGTACTTTGAAGTGTCTCTTGAAAATTGTGGGAAACAATTCAAACATTACTTGAATATATTTTGGTTAGAATTTTTTTAATACACAATAATGTTGGTAAGCTTGAGTTGAAAAATTGTTCTTATTTGAATGTATTATGGAAGTTGGAGTTTTAAGTAATAAATGTCAAATTATTTTTTTTATTTATTTAATTGATACTATATTGTATGATGATTAATTTGATCGAATTATTATTATTTTATATCAAAATCCTTATTTTGCATGTTTGATTCGACTAAAACATTTCTAATTATAATTTGGGCGAATGAAAATTTATAACACTTGGACCAAAATAGATCCAAACTTGACGACTTTAAAGTTTAAACTATGTTCCATATTTGACTCATTTTATTTAGGGTTATTTGTACTTACACTTTCTGAACTATTGCTATTTGACAGTCACCCCAAAACTTTTTATTTTTTGACAATCACACCTCTCTATTATTTGATCATCCATTTCACTATGAAAAATTAACGTAATGTCAACATTACCCTCTAACGGCTAGTTAATTTGATTATAATAATATTAACCATGGATCATTGAATATTAGTTTGCTTATATTGTAATTTTGTCAAAAAAATCAACACAAAACACAAGCTTGTTTATTCCACACTTCTAACACAAGCGTGAAAACATAAAAGCATTATGCAATAACACCATACTTAATATTTTTGAATCCAAAAAATACCAAAATATATAAACTAGTTTTACCATTTTTGAGTGTAAACCATACAAAATATTAGGGTGTGTTGGTTTGGCGTTTCCCAATTTTTTTTCATATTTAGAAAATGCCAAACAAATATGGTTTCTACGTTTTGAAATAAATTATTCATCTCTCAATTTTCTCAAACTACTCTCTCAAAAGCCAAACAAACAACAATTTTCTTATCTCTAAACAAAACCTATACAAACTCTATTCCGATTTGACATAAAGTAATTTATCTCTTACACAATTTATCTCACATAACAAACATGATTTAACATACAATCTTACAGATCTTATACCTATAATCTAACTTTTTCAAAAATAACCTACACTTACTTTATTTCTCGAATCACTCTCCCAAAATCCAAACAAATAAATTACGTAGATCGATATTATTTCACAAACCTCCACTACTCTTCCAAACACCAAACAAACAGGCCCTTATGTACTGTTTGGTTGTCGGGAAAGTGAGGGAAATGAAGTTTTTTTTCCTCTCACTATTGTTTGGATAGCAGGAAAGGAAGTTTTTATTTTCCTTCAACTTTCCTGTATGAAATTTTTGTGAAGAAAAAATTTTCCCACCAATTTGATGGGGAAATCCTGGGAAAATATTTTAGTAAATTGCAAAACTCCCCTTGTACTTTGTCTAACTATCGTAATTCTCCATTTGTGATTTTTTTCTATCAAAAGCCCATTTGTGCTTATTTATTATTAGCAAAAAAATACCCTCTCAAGTCATTATAACAATTATACCCCCACAAAATGACGCAAAAGCACCCCTTTTACCTAAAATATTATCAGTAACCCCCTGTTAACTTTAAAAATTGACGATAACCCCTTGTTAAGTTTGAAAATTGATATAAATTCCGTAGCTAAAAAATATACAATAGCGTCAAATTAGTCTATATATAATAGTTAATATAATGAAAACATTATTATTCATACAATATTTTATCAACAAATAAAACGTAAATCCTATCTTGAAATAAAAAAATACAAATAACAAAAGACAATATCAACTCATTTTTACATAAATCTCAATCAAAGAAAAATTAAATTTTTTACTAATTAATATATATATATATATATATAAACGTGTAATGTAGATATATGAAGATATATCATATATGAATATCTACATGGATAGGTAAACATTCCCGAGTAGAATATATATTGTTATTCTAACTATTTTTATTTGATTCAATTACTCGATTTGTACTTTTTATTTCTAGTGATTAATTTGATAACTTTTATTTTGCAATCACTTTTAATATACTTTATAATTTTGAAAGTATTCATAATCAAACAAAAATATTTATCAAAAATATTATATTTCAAAATTTTCTTGACAACCAAACATCTGCAAGAAAATAATTTTCCTGACAATCAAACATGTAGAGGAAAATAACTTTCTTTTCCTTTTCCTTTTCCTTTCCTTTCCTTTTCTTTTCCTTTCCCTACAATTTTCCCTCACTTTCTTGACAACCAAACAAGCTATTAGTGTCAGTGACCGTTAGAGTCAATTTTAACATTTGATTAATTTTTCATATGGATGGTCAAATTACGTAGATGGTGTGACTTCCAAAAACTAAGGGCATGTTTGTTTAGAGGGTGTGACTTCCAAAAACTAAGGGCATGTTTGTTTGGCGTTTCTAAAAAAAAATTCGTGTTTGAGAAATGCCAAACAAACATGTTTTCTATTTTCTGAAATATATTTTTCATCTCTTAATTTTCTCAAACTACTCTCTCAAAACCCAAACAAACAACAATTTTCTTATCTCTTAACAAAACCTATACAAACTCTACTATGATTTGACATAAATTAACATATCTCTTACACAATTTATCTCACGACAAATATGACTTGACATAAAGTCTTACACATCTTACACCTACAACCTAACTCTTCCAAAAAAAATTTATACCTACTTTATTTTTCAAATCACTCTCTCAAAACTCAAACAAACAACATTATGCAAATCGAGATTATTTCAAAAACCTCCACTACTCTCTTAAACTACTTTCCCAAACACCAAACAAACAGGCCCTAAGAAGTTTTGGGGATGGCTGTCAAATTACAATAGTTCAGGGGATGTAAGTGCGAGTAACCTTTTTATTTAGTAATTCTTCAGCTCAGCAAGAAAAGCATCGCTGAAATCCAGCCGACAGAAATAGTTTTCTTCTGCATCTTCCGTACTTAAAATCACTGCCACGTGTCAATTCACCTCCTTTCCGTATCCCCACTCCTCACCACATCAAAACCCCCCGCAGTCAATAATATCAGGGCCTCTCATTCCTTCACTTTCCTTCATTTTTTATCGGATTCAAAGATACAAGGATACAAACAAAAGAAAGAAGGCAAAACAACAAAAACCGCCACAAGTGAAACTCTCTCCTTTTCTCCGTTCAAATAATAATTTTATATAAATATTCAGACGCAACGCCATTTTCATTCTCTGCAAATCTTTTTTTATTCGGACGCAATGAAGCTAAAGAATCCTTCCAATTCCGCTTCCCAAACCCTAACCTCCTCGGACACGCGTCTTCTCGTGCGTGAGACGCTGCGTATCAGCGCAAACCTCGCCTCGGCGCCTCCGCTGTCGCCCGAGGCGGCTCCGGAGCGACAGGATTCCAGCTTCGGTTGGATCGTCCAGCAACAGTTTTCGGATTCGAGCTTGAAGCTGATCTGCTGTGAGGAGATAGACGGGAGGCGGTGGCAATACTATGCTGAGAATAACAATGACGTTAATAGTGTTAGGAGAAGTAATGGTTTGAAGCAATTGAAGAAGAATTCGATTCGTGCTGTGAACTTGCAGTCTCCACAGGCACCTGTTGATGTCAGTATTTTGCTTCTTCTTTTGAGTTTCTATTATTCTCGTGAGTGTACTTTTTTTCAATTTTTGTATCTTTCAAAGGTGAATTGGCTCATTATGTTCTAGTTAAGTATCTAACAGCGAGATCTACATTAGAAAATTAATGTTTAATCGAAACTGAATTGATTAATATTTGAGATTTTCTGGATATTCTGCAGTTATGTGGATTCCTTTTTGAATTGTGGTGTTTACATATTTCAGGAGTTGATGGCATTTATAAGGTCTTATGTTGTCCCAGAAGGTTTTCCCGATAGTGTAACACCTTCTTATGTGCCATACATGACATGGAGAGCTTTAAAGGTGCACTTCTGATATACTTATGGTACCAAGAATGGAATACCATTCTGAATCATATGCTTTCCAGCGTAGTTCTATTCCAGTTGCTCCTCCAGTATGGTGATCGTGATTTATGTTTTCGGTGTAGCACTTCTTCGGCGGAGCAATGGGTGTTTTTACGACACAAACACTCCTTGCTTCAGTTGGAGTATCAAGAAATCAAGCTGCACCTGGTGCTGTAGCTATCAACTGGATTCTCAAGGTATGCGTGATGATTGATTCAAAGCTAATTTATTTTCATGAAGTACTTTATTATCTAAATCTTGATAATTCCATATGGAGGCACGGGTTGAGTGGTGAAAATGTCACTTTTTGGCGTGTTCACCACAAGTTGTGGAAGATTGGCTTGTTTTTGTTTAGACTTGCTCTAGCATGCCCCCTATATCTGTTGGATAAGGACATCTTAATGACATTATTTTCTACTCCAGACGAGAAAAGCTTTTGATATATTGAGTGCATGTTAAAGCCAATATTCAAAATTCTAAAACTTGATAGAAAGGAATCTGGTGGTTGGTTATATTTAAGTGCTTTGGTTGAAAGAGGAAGAATGGTTCAGTTTGTCATTTCTCTGACAAGTCTCAGAGGATTAAACAATGTAAGCTTTTCTCATGGTCTCTGGCAAAAAGTCGAAATTGAACTAGAGAACTTGTAAATGTCAATGTGAATTAACTCACTGCCTTCAACTTAATGGCCCTATCTTAATAGACAAGATGAAAGCATGTAAAATGGTGTAAATAATTAAATGTCATTTTTTATCTTAAAAACTAGGATTGTTAGCGTACTTTTTTCTGAAAGATATGTCGCTTCTAAGGAACCACACTGACCAGGAGTCAGCCAAGGCTTGGCCAGACAGTGCTTAGACTTGAAAAGTTATCAATCTAAATGCTGGAAAATGTTTAGATAATACCATAGTTGTTAAAAGCGCCCAAGGTGCTCGCTTTTGTGCGAGGCGAGCCCTCATCGCCTTGCCTCGCCTTGCTACGGCCATCCCTCAAAAGCCCTCCAAGGAGTCGCCTTGGTCGCTTTTGCGTGGCCTTAAGGCGGTGCAAGGCGGCGCTTTTTGGGGTGGGCTTCTTCTTTTTCCAGATTTGCCTTCACTCTCTCTCTTTCTTCGACTTCTTCAGTCTTTCTCTACCAAAATTCCAAAACCCTATTGCAGAGAAAAAGAAGAAAAGGGCGATAAAGAAGAACAAGAAGAATGGTTCTGCCGTTCTGGAGATGTCTGAGGGCGATGAAGAAATGTTTTGAGTATATATAGGGATATAGGGTTCTATTATGGGCCACAGTTATTGTAACAATAAAATTAATTTGAACCTTTTAAATAAGTCTTTATTAGATATTAACAAGTATTGTTTATGTGTTAATCATAGTTGTTTGAGGCGCAAGGCGACGAGGCGAGGCGCAAAGCGCGGGCTTTTTGGGGGCTAAAACGCTTGTATATGAATTTATCAATATATATCAAATTATCAACAATAATTATAAAATTCAAGACTTTTAAAGACAATATAATAAACATATTTATCATGCAACATCCCAAAAATCAAATTCATAACTCAAAGTCTCAAAATAAATTTAAGGTGTCTGGTGTCAATAATCAAATACAAAATAGTCTTAAATTGAGTAAATAAGTTCAAAAGCAATATACAACGATAATAAATCAATCCATGTGAATAAATTGACTATATTTATGTATTTAAATATAATTAAACAAAATTACTTAACTATTTATGTAAATAAATAACTGTATTAAATAGTGTCTATGAATATGCATAAATTATTAAATGCACATACAAATAAAAAAGTGACAAAGAAAATGAACAAATAAACTTAAAATGTGTTAATGGGTAGACATAGACAAGTGGTGGACCCATGTTCCCACTTTGTATTGTAAAAAAATGAGTTCTATATATATAATAAAAAAAGAAGAGTAACCGTCATACATAGACAGAGACGGGGTTCTTCTTCTTCAACTTAATTCAGTCTGCAACAATCATGGCCAGTGACGGCGCGGCGGACGACGAGTGTGAGAAGGGCGGGATAGGGTGTCTAGAAAGAGAGAGGCAAAACTGGTAATTTACTTTTAGCTTTAAAAGTAAAAAAAAAAAAAAAGAAAAAAAAAGAAAAAACAAGGACCCCCCAAAAGGCGCCGCCTTGCACCGCCATAAGATAAGGCGGCGCCAAAGGCGAGCAAGGCGACGCCTTGCGGGGCATTTCGGGGATGACCGTGGCGAGGCGACGCGAGGCGATGAGGGCTCGCCTCGCCTCGCCTCGCCTCGGCAATTGCGCGCGCTATGTGCGCCTTCTATAACTATGGTGTTAATTAACTGTAATACTATAAATATTGTTTGTTTGTTTGAAATATTGAATATGTTTATTATATTGTCTTGAAATAATGTTTATTATATTGTCTTTAAAAATCTTAAAATTTATAATTATTGTTGATAATTTGATATACACTAAAAAATTTGTATACAAACGTCTTATCCCCCAAAAGCCCTCGCTTTTTGCATCGCCTCGCCTCGCCTCGCCTTGAGGCAAGGCGAGCCCTCATCGCCTCGCATCGCTTTACGCCTCAAACAACTATGGCTAATACTATGTTTTAAATGGAGACTATTTCAAGATTGACTAAGAGAAAAATAAAAAAGAGATGATGATGCAATAATGGTTGGCAAAAAACACATCAAAATTGGTTGTCTCAAGTATAAGAGTTGACATCTTGTCCAGTCTATTGAGCTCTAAACCTGCATTGGTCGTATATTTTCTGTATCCCACTAGTGACAATATTATCCATTTTCTTAGAACATTTTTAATGACAGAGCATTTTAGTGTTTGAGATATAGAACTGCATCTTAAGTTGTACATTTGTGGGCTGCGATTGTGTTTGGTATATACTTTTCCTTTCTGCATATTTCCTACCTTCATCACATATATTGTTGGATACATGAGCACCTATGAAGCAGGTCACCTTTTTGAGGTCAGAATGCTAAACTAGTAATCATAGAATCTGAATTCCCCTTAATGTTCAGTTTTGATCTTCTATGGTCTCTCTCTTCTTCTTAAATCAATATCAACATACTCAAACAGAAACCACAGAATATTTAGTGTCACTGTACAGATTTGAGTGAGATTGGAAAAGATCCACATATAAGCTGTGTAACATAGCTAATTGCAGGATGGCGCTGGACGGGTTGGGAAGATGCTTTTTGCACGGCAGGGAAAGAAATTTGATTATGATCTAAAGCAGGTATTGATTTGTTTAGTTTGGAGATCAAAGATGTGAAATTCTTCTGTCACAATGTCGTAAAAAAGCAATTCCTTATCTTCTCATAATCTAAACATTGTTCAGCTTAGGTTCACCGGTGATCTCCTTATGGAGTTAGGAGCTGCTGTGGAGTTGGCAACTGCTGCTGTTCCCCATCTCTTTCTTCCATTGGCATGTGCTGCCAATGTGGCTAAGGTGTTAACATATATTGTTATTCACTTGTCATTATCATGCTGCGCTGGTAAACTTTCTTCATACATTTATATTGGTTTGTGTATAGAACGTAGGTGCTGTGACATCAACTTCAACTCGAACACCAATCTACAAAGCCTTTGCTAAAGGAGAAAATATTGGAGATGTGACAGCGAAGGGTGAATGTGTTGGAAATATTGCTGATCTGGTATGCTCTTCCAGTTAAGATACAATATTTAAAATATTTCTTTTTAGCGATTAAAACTCACACCACCATTTATCTCCCAGAAACTCTATCCATGCATAGTTCCGTTGCTCAAACTTTCATTTTCTGATAAAGAATCTTCATAACATTAACTTGATTTTCCTACAAATACCTCTGAGCTTGGTCAATTTAGATTGCATAATGTTTGCTTCTTCTTTCATACCTTCTTTGCTATAAGCAGCGTTGTTTGCTTGGGACCTTTTGAAATTGCTGGGTAATTCCTTGCAAGGGAATGAACTGAGAGAAACATGACCAAAGTCTGAAAGTCGAGCTCCTTTATATTTCATCTATATCTTTTGACAACCTTCTTCGTCCATCATTTCATTAAAAGAACTTATTTCTGTGTGTTGAGGGAAATGTTGCCGTGCCAAACTGAGGCATGGGATGGAGGATGTGTGATGTGTGCCAGCGAGGCACTCCGTGGTTAGCACAAAATAACTGCTTCGTAAATTTGTGGCATTGCCTTCAAAATTTGCATAACAAAGGGGAGACCTGGAGCACCATCATATTTTTAGCAAAAAAAACCACCAATACTCCCAATTAAGAATATATGTATTATAAAATACCCTGGATTGTCTTGAATAATGTTAAGTGAACACTCATATCTCATTGCGATAGTTGTCTTGCACCTTCTAACCATCTCTTTTGGTATTTGATTGGGACTAATTTCAAGTACTCTTACTTGTGAAGCTCGGAACTGGAATGAGCATTATGATGGCCAAAAGAAACCCATCCATGGTTACCACATTTGCTCTGCTCTCATGCGGATACTTGATGAGCTCTTATCAGGAGGTTGGATCATGTGAATACATTGTCACCTCCCCCCTATTTATTTTCTAAGCTTGCTTTCTTCTGTCTTTAATTGTTGATTAAACTGTGATTTTCATCTAACCTTTCAGGTGAAATCTGTTGTATTGCATACACTGAATCGTGCAAGATTCACTGTGGCGGTAGAATCTTTCTTGAAGACAGGTTAGGATGATTGCACAATCTCTCTTATTTCTCTCTTGCCCCTCTCTTTTCATTCCCTTTGGTAACGTGCTCGCTTTTTTATATTTATTGTTTTTTTTGGGGATGAGGTTTGTTGTCTTGGTAAGTTAGATAAGTCATGTTTGTTGGAACTTCAGAGATGTCTCTGCTCTTATGTCGCTAAATATGCCCTGCTCTTATATTGTTATATATGCCCTCCTTATTGAGGAAGAAGCTGGTTGGTGATGATTATTAGACTATGTTAAGGAAAGGCTTGCAACTGTGGAAAAGAATTACTATGTTAAGCACCAGTCTTTTTTTTTTTTTTTTTAATTATATTGCTTTTTTTTTTTGGTTTTCCAAGGATTTAATCCCTTTCGAGGCGCGTCGCGCATATTATATGGGAACCTCTCCCAATAGAGATTTGAACATGAGTTTGCCACTTTGGGGGGACTGGTCCATTCCGGTAGACCAATCATCTGTGGTTTTTTTTATTATATTTCTAATAAACTGCGGAGCATAATTTTTTTGTAAAAGGAAAATAAACTATTTGAAGGAACTTCTCCATGTTTGTGATTGAACATCACCTACTATATCGTGGCTTTGATAGTGATATCCATGAGTGAGACTAACTCTAAAGTCCAAAATGTATGTTTAAGCCTTTGTTGACTTTGGAGCACTCAAACATCTCTAATTTCTGAATGAGAGCTCATGTACCAATGTCAAGCACTCTTCTTCTGAGCAGGGTATATGGAATTTATCCACCTATAGAGTTTCAATGCAACTACAACGTTTCTTTATGTGATCCAGTTTACCTTTATACTTCATCCAGAGAAACAGAAAATTTGGTATCCTCTTTGATATGATCTAACTTGTCATGTACATCTTTTAGGGCGAGTTCCAATTTTGCAAGATGGCAATTCAATGGAAAATATTTTTTGTCTTCCCTGGAAAGATCACAGACCTATTGTTCTTGGTACTTGCAAAGGATCTCTATATGTTTCCCTTTCTCTCTGATGCTCTCACTCACATGTGCTTTTAATTTGAATCTCCTATTTATGCATTTACGGATTGACCTATTGCAGGACCAAGATTTAAAGATGCATTCCAAGACCCAAATTCATATCTTGCTGTGGAGCCCATTTTTGAGGTACTAGCCTTCTTGGAAAAATAATAGTCACTTTTTTGGCTATTCTCCTTCTGAACATGCCAATGTGCATGGATTACATTTACATACCTGTATTCTTTAAATGTGCACGCATTTTGTTGCCTATGATTACTTAAAGTGACTTACTTTTCTTTTATACTTTGGACAACAGGAAGAGCGATACATTGTAACTTATAGTCCTCATAAGGGCAAAATCTTTGCCTTGTTCAAGGATCAAGCCAAGTCTGATGATATATTGAAAGCAGCTTTTCATGTAAGATTGTGGCATCTGTTAATCTTATTTTATAACTGTTGTTACCTTTCGTAAAATATGTATAACTGTAGTGTTTCCTGATAATTTCACCATCTATTACAGGCCCACGTGCTTCTTCACATTATTCATACTTCCAACCAGTCCCACTCTTCCACAAAAAAACGAGAGGACGATCTTTCAGCTGTACTATCATCGTTGGGTGATCTTCAGTCTCACATTTCAGAATCTTATAAGATGGTATCAGCTTTGTATGGCCCATTCAAAAATAGAGCTAAGGAACAGGTAACGATTGTGATTTAACTATTTTCCTCATAAGATGTGGTATGGAGATTTAGTTTATCTATTGAAATTGTTTGCAAGCTACATGGTCTTTCTGTTGCACACAATGATTATTTCATAAGTAGTAATTCCTAATAAAGTCATTAACTCATTACTTAGTTTTGTCAAACTTATGACTTCTTCTGGTTACTAAAAACTCAAAATATAGATTATGTTCTCACTCTGATTTGTGTTAAGTCTTTAATCATTACGACCATAAGGTTTAGCTGTTTTATGTTACTGAAGCTTCAGCTTTTTATCCCCGAATAATGATGACACCATGATGTTGCAAATAATTGATGCTTAATATATATCAGTTAGTGGACATCTTGTTTATCATCAGGCGGAAGTTGCACGTTTTTGCAGGTTAGATATCGCATCATATGAACTTCATCACAAGATGGGTCCAAAGTTTAATTAGGTTATGGACACTATATATAACTTGATTATTAAACTCCGACACCCCCCTCCCCCCCAACCCCACCCAAAAAAAGGGAAAAAAAATAAAGAAAGACAATTTGAAGAGCACATGAGGAAAATAAAGAAATAGGATCTGTAGTACGCCATGATTTACATTGTCGTATATAACATCTGCTGCTCAATTTTGTTTACCACAATACTTGGACTGCATATATATGTGTAAAGATTAATCTTACACCAGGAATAGATATAATAATGGTATCACACTTGTTCTCTGTGTTAGTGCTCCACAAAGGGACCCAAACCAATAATTATCCCTTATCAAGTAACTATTTATTTATTTATTTAATATATATATATATATATATATATATATATATATATATATATATCTAATCAAGTAACTATTGACATGCTGTATTTTTCACACCTGACCAATGTATTAAGGTGTGTTTGTATCTTTTTTTCTTTCTCACACTTGAAACGTATCTTATGTTGGACTCGTTTAAACTGGCCATCGGTTTTAGACTGAACAATGATGAGATCCTTGGATGTTTGTGATTACTATGAAAATGCTACCTGTTTAAATCAATGGTTCATGGATTCTTCTTCTTTCAGGGGTGGGTTATGTCGGAATCATTACTCAATCCTGGTAGAGCTCGGTTATGTGATTTGGTCAGATAAAAAACACAAGGTCTTTAAATTTCTGCAAAAATGGTGATGGATCCCAAAGAGCACATAGCGCTGCTTGTCTTTGAAACGTTATAAGTTTGTTGAGATATGTCTAAGCAAGTCTTTGCTATAACAGAATGCGACCATGGAATGCACCACAAAATATGCTACATTGCTGGAACTGAAGTATGAAGTGATTCAGAGCCATGAAGATATATGGTGGAATAGAAAAATAGTTTATCCGCGGTGACAAATTTTCACATATCTACTTATATTGTTTTAACAATTAATTTACTTTATGCCATATATTCCCTGCGATTCGGGCCAAATTTTATTATAATGTATGAATGATGTCTAGTTTTGAGGATGCCTTTTTTCAGTTCACCACCGCAGGGAACAGTAACAAACCATTTTGTAATGTAATATATTTAGTTAGTCTCAATAACTATTGGCATAACAATACGTCTTTAATTGTTTATGCATATGCAGAAAATAGACATTTTCGTTTCTTTTATAATATTTGTCTACTCATCTGGCCCGGTAATTGTTTATTTTGCAACAAAATAATCATTCATATCTAACAAATTCAAGGAAAAGTCTTGTCTAAACTTGGTGTGGTGAAGTGAAACCCATTCAACTATAAGAAAACGTAAATAGTATATAATCTCATAGAAATGTTATTCAATCAACGACAAATATTATGTAGATATTTTTGGGCTCCGCTTTGGATAAAAAGTTTCCAACTTCACATACAACTTACTTTGGTCCGTGTAAAATGATATTTTGAGGGATGAAGAGTATACGAGATATCATTATCTTGGTGACATGTATCCTCTTAAAATTTAAATTAAAATAATTTATTTTCTCTAAGACTAAATTATCCTTTTTAATGAGTGAAATTCAACAACACCTTTTGCGTTTTGCCTAACTAAAAAAAAGGATTTTTGTTATTTTTATTAGCAAAAAAAACCCTGTACTTTTTTATATTATCAAAAAATATCCTTCTCAATTCAAAATGACAATTTTTACCCAATCAAAGGATGAAAAAATGTCCCCTTAACTTAAAAGATTACCAATAACCCCTCGTAGCTTTAAAATTTTGCAATAAATCCCATGTTTTTTTTTTTAAATTGACAAAAATTTCCATATGATTTATGAAACCCACTTTAAAAAATTGACGAAAATCTTTTCCCCCAAAGTTACATATTGTGACACATTTTACCACCCATATTTACAAGTTAAGCACTTTAACGTCTCAAATAATTTTATTTAATTTTTGTTCGACGGAAAATATACATATGCCCCTCACAGGAATTTTCAAAGTTAGTCACAAAACTTGTTACAAGTCCAACTAATTCGCTCATGTAAATATATGTTTTCAGGTAGGGAAGGGTTGGGCAGTGGGTGGGGTGCCGGAGGTGAAGAGAGATGAATTGGCAGCGACAATAGTTGCAATTACCCCCTCTCAGTATTTATCTTTTTAAGTATTTTTTGCCCAATTGCAAATATCCCGTGAAGAGATAAAAATGGTGACTTAAACGAACACGTGTTTGATGTGTAACCTTTTCATAAAAAACTAACGGCCGAATGAATTATAAAAAAGGTCGTCCAACTTTTGTATGAAATGTATTAAGTAGGCAAAAGTTTGGTGTGAAAAGTGTAATTTCCTCTATTTTTTTTTTAAATTGATTAGAGATTAGAGAGTTTTTTTAAACATATTAATTAAAGAGTTAGTATGTTATTTAACATATTTGTTATTTTTTCCAAATGCCCGATGCCACGTCATCATTGGATATTTTGTCCATAAATTATGGTTCATATTTGTTGTTGATTTTTTTTAGTGGTTGAGATGTGATATCTTATACACTTATGTGATGCTATAAATAAAGATAAGATAGGATCACTTGTACAGTTTTTCTTCCCAATTTCCACACCCGAGTCACCCTACAGTGGTACTACTTAACTAGGAACCGTGACCAATACAGCCGACGCCTTGAATTCAGGCTTTTGCTTGAAATCAAGGCCAAAGAAAACTGAAACTGATATTGGAGTACTGATTGGCAAATTCTTGCATAGACCCGTTGGAAAATTATTGCATAGATTTGGTCTATATCATTTTTTATAGATTTTCATCTTGTTTTTGTTGGTTAAACCTTTTTTTTATTGACTTTACTCGTTTTCATCAATTTAACCCATTTTTTCATATTTCACTAATTTAACATGTTTAACCAATTTTACCCCTTTTTTTAAAGATTTAATTGGTTTCATCCGTTTTCAAACAAATCAGCTCGAATTTTCGTTGATTTCACATGTATTCATCGAATTCACGAGCAATAATTTTTTTTACCGATTTCACCTTTTTTCACCAACATCACCAGTGTTCACAAGTTTCACCCGAATTTCATCGATTTCACATGTACTCACTGTTTATTTTTTTACAGGCTTAAGTTTTTATTTTATCTATTTAGTCTTTTTTTTTAATTAATTGTAACCTATTTAATTGTTTTTCCATTTTTCATCGATTGCTTTTATTATCTCGGTTTAAATAATTTTTCTAACGGCTTCACCATATTTTTGTTGTTTAAACTCTTTTTTAACCATCTCGTTTAACCCAATTTGACCTATTTCACACGTTTTAACTGATTTCACATGTTTCATATGAATTTTCATTGATTTCACATGTTTTCACCGATTCAACCCTTTTTTCATCGACTTTTCTTTTTGCCGATTTCACCCTTTTTTTGTACATTCACCATTTCATTTATTTTTCCATATATATTTAACGGTTTCAAGGGAACTTTCTTTTACTGCTTCACCCGTTTTCATCAATTTCACATGGTTTCATAGATTTTTTTTTATTATCAATTTCAGCAAATTTTATCAATTTTACAAATTCTTTGATCGACTTCACTCATTCTTCACGAAATTAATTTCATAAAAATACGAGATTATGTATGTCTTGATATTCTTGGATATTCGTTATATTTTGCTTCTCTAGCGATATATTTATCATTCCTCGGAATACCAAAATACTATGCAATTCTATTTTAACTTTTTTTAATTAATATTTAAGAGAATTTGTTTTAATTTTTGTTTAGTAATGGTGTTTAAGACTTATATTGTACCAAATCTTACAGTTATGTACACATAACATTTTATAACTTAAAAACATATTGTTGCTAAATTATAATAACTTTACGTATAGTAGTATATTTTAGTAGTAATTAAAAGTAACATTTTTTTTATATGTCATGGGAGAAGAAGTTTGAAATATAAAAATTGATGTAAAAGTTAATTTTTAAAGTTTAAAAGTCAACGTAAGAAATAAATATAATAAGACTTCATGTCCATTTCTAATTTTTTAATAATTTTTATATGTTTGGCACTTGATTAAATATCAAGTCAAACTTTTATAAGGATATATTAGTCTGGACAAACTTTTTTATATATATATATATATATATATATATATATATATATAATATAGAGATAGATATAGATATAGAAAAGCATTGTGCCAAAGATGGGTTTACATTACAAACACCTCTTTTTTCGATTTTTGACAGCTCAAAGTCAGTTTTTTATCATGTGGATATCCCATAATTTCTTGAAAAGGGAGGGTTGACCGACCTTGTTCAATTTCTTTTCTTGAAATTGAGTAAATGTGATGGAAATGTGTGTGTCTGTGTGTGTTATATATCTATATCTATATCTAGTCTTTATGAAACAACATTACATGCAATAAATACGCTAGAAAAAGAGAACCTAGCTAGGAATCAATGACATGAAATTTGGAAACTAACAAATTTAGAACTCTGTACAGAGGAGGAGAGAATGAGATCGAGATGATAGGTAGCTAGATTTTACAGTATCAATTCTTTAATTTACTTGACCTGTGCCTGTGCCTGTGGTCAGTTAATTAAATCGGTTTAATTAGCAGCTTGTAAATGCGTTTCTAAGTGCTTTCTTTTCAATTTGTTCTTGGGCTTCTCTAATTCCTCCTTGTCATCAACAAAAGATAAAAATCTCTGTATTCTCATGGAACATGAATCGCTCTGGCGAGGAAAGTATCGGTTGAACTTCTTCAGAATCAAGCATAAATTAATGAGGAGAGCCAAAAAGCATGCCACTCCGCAAACGAGGTAAAGACCCCAAAAGCTTTTCAATTGAACTTGTTCCGAATCATTAAAGCTTTCTAGTCCACAAGCTCTTGCATTAAGCCACTTATCGCGTATCTCATGAAGTTCGCCATTCTCCGATAATGTTAATATTGCAGTCGACATGTCCACGGCTAATGGAGAGCCTCTTGGAAATGCCTGGAAAATTGAATTCAATCAACTTATATATATTGCGATTTCCATATCGAGTTAAGAGATACTGAGATACTTACAAATCCCCACCCGCTTTTCTTGAACTCTCCACCAACAATTTGGAACATACAATTATCCGAGAGGAACAAATCTACGTACGGACGTTCATCCACAACTGCATCGACTCTTCTTTCATTGAGAGCATCTGCATACTCTTCAGGCGAGCCAAGAGCAACAAGCCTAGATTTGGCAATGTTGAGTTCTTCGGTTAAATAGTTTTCAGCAAAGGAACCTTCATGGTATCCAATAAGATCGTTGCTCGTGATCAGTGTATCGATTCCTGTAATAGATGGGGCTAATTGTTGCACAGTGAGAATTGAAGTCAAGCTTGCAGTGTAGCTTGATGTAGTTATTAAAACAACGAAAAGCCATATTATTACAACCATACGACCACTCGTGCTCATAGTATTTTCTCCTGAAATATATATACACATATCAATTAGATTACAATTTCATGGATTGACCTAAATGGTGAAATTAATATATGTATACTTACTGTGAGCAAAGAACATAGTCGAGAAGCCAAACCTGTGATGAAGAACGTACGAGGGATGATGTTCAAATTTTGGAGAAAGGCTAAACTGTACACGAATGAGTACTACGCTAATAATAATTAATAAGCTTAATTACCATAAAATTGTGATGAATTGTTTCTTTGGTGGACCACGAAACTCATCGTTTATTCTGTGTTCAAGTAACCAAACTACAACTCCAATAATAAGTAGAAATGCCAATGTGACCACCCACATTAAAGGAGTAAATGGCCTTAGGAAAGCCCAAGCGCTGTATTTAGTCCTCCTCACCGGTGCCACCACAACTAGCCCCGACTCTATATATGGCTGAGTAAAGTCCACAATCCTCGTACGGTTCATCACAATTGTAATATCACCAACAGCTGCATCAAAAACCTACAAAACATCCATTTTTATCATGACTTTTTTTTTTTTTTTTGAAAAAAAGAAGGTAAATAAATTATTACTCACATTTGATCTGATCATCCTTATGAGCTCCAAGTAGCTTGGATTCTTGTGTTTATCTCCGAACAATATGAATTCATGAGGTACTGCATATGGAAGTAATTTTATAGCAGCAAGAAATACATCTATGCAATATCCCTCAATTTTGTTAGTCTTTTCATTCAACGAGACAAAAGCTTTGAAACTGACCCTGTCCGGAACTCCAATTCTTAACCGTCTTCCGTTATGTGGAAAGACCCACCCACGTGGCTTCACCTTTGTTTTTCCCGGCCACACCACACCCGATAATTGTTGGTTTGAACTAGAACGATTAGGTGTTCTCGTGTAAAGAATCTCGGGTGGCAAAACTGAAAGTCCAGAATAATTAGACCAGTAGCCTATTTGTTTGAAATCCTTCCCAATTACATTTAGTATATCATAAGCTGGGTTCATAATGGATTTATCTGAACCAAACGAGATATTTCCTGTTAAGCCCGTCATATTTGTTCGTAATATATTGTCCCGAAGTTGCTCCCCTTCATCGAACACACTTAAAGCGCCAAGATTCAAAGCCCCTCCACGTAAACCATTCAATTTCGAGTCATTTGAGAATGAAATTCTACCACCTTGATTTAAAAACACGTTAACCGCATTAGCAATCATATAGACAGTATCATAAGCATATAAGCCATAAGGGTTCAAACCAATTGAGCCATTGCTTAATTTGTTCCATCGTGCCAAAAAGGCCGTCTTCCTCTGAGAATCAGGTGTATGAGGGCGAAAAGTGAGAAGACCTTGAATAGACTTTGAAACTTCTTTAGAAACCGGAGTAGAATCTAATAAGGTAGAAAGCCAAGAAGTGGCAATCCAAACATAACCTTTCTTCAACATTCCAAGTTTACGAGCCATGTCAAGAACTAGGAGACCGTTCTTAAGAAAGGCATCTACGACAATCACACGGGATTCCATAAACGAGACCTTAACTAATTGTTTAATTATTTCTTCGCGTGTAACTAAGGTGTCGGGAGAAAGCACTGCTTTGTAAGAGATTCTACAGCGTCTCTCCACAAGCTTATCGCCTAGAGCTGTTATGCTGCCTCGACTTTGATCAGTATCAGTGTAAAGAGCTACCACATCTCGATAACCAAAATAACTTACCATATCAGCTATGGCTGTCATTTGGAAAAGGTCATTAGGTGCTGTTTGGATGAAATAAGGGTATTCAAGGGATGAAAGCCTCGGGTCCAATGCCGTAAGTGATAGCATTGGGACATGGAGTTCATTAGCAAGATGTGATAGAATATGGGCCATTTCGGACACTTGTGGTCCAATAATTGCTACAGTGTCAGTCTCCATGTACTTCAATCCTAATTAATGGATCACAAATCAAGTACTTAAATAACAATTGCTACGAAATATGGAAAAAAACAAAGATTTAAATTTATAAGTATGTACCTCCCATAATGCTAAGAAAGCCACTGTAGTTTGAATCGTGTACGGAGAGAACTAATTTGCTCCCACCGAGAATGCCAGGATCGGAGTTTACATCTTCAATGGCAGCATTCATTGCAATCCTTGCAACTCTCCCGTTGATAGTACCAAATGAGAAAATGGCTCCAATATTCACAACATCTGGTCTTGAATGATTTAGCGAAAACCCACCCGTAAAAAGAGAAAATAAAGGCACCACCGCCCTAAAAAAATTCAAAATCATGTTGTTATTTGATGATACAAAACCAATATATGGACTTTCAAGTGTAAAATAGAATCATGATATAAATATGAAGAAAGTGTGTAACTCCATTATAGAACTCATCAAATATAGTATAGCTGAGAAGCTCAAAAAATAAACCAAGTTTTTATCATGGAACATAAGTGCAGAACACAATTAAAGAACATAATCACATTACTGTAGTACAAGGACCACATCAAAGCTAAAAGAAAGATTCTCAAAAGTTCTAATATCCAAAAGCAGAAGTTTAGAGAAATTAAAAAGAACATCTCAAAGTTATGCGTTCTTCAATATTAAAAAGATGAAATTTTGGTTAGAACAGAACATAGTTAGCCTCCCAATTTGCTACATGGAAAAGGGAAAAGTTGGGAAATCATGCTGAAAAAGAAATATTATATATCTATAAATTAAGAGAAAGAAACACCACAAAAGCTACATTCACTATATAAAAAAGAGGCCACTTGATAAACAAATGTGAGAGAATACTTGAAGTTGAGGACAGAAAGCAGAACAATTTGCTTTGTTGAGCCTACTCTTTCTTTCTTTCTTTTCTTTTCTTTTTCATATAACAATACACTCTCGTCTCTTGCACGGTTTCTTGCTTCTTTCAACTCTCTCTCTCCTCTACAATTGCAATCACCAACCTTATTGTTGTCATTACGGGACTACGAAAAATACAGACAAAAAGAAGAACTTCTTTTACTTTTTGTATGTGTGTTAATTCATATATTTTTCTGGTGTGCATTGTTATTATGGTTCAAAATCAAACGTTGGTAATCACTATATATGGACTAACTTATCATCATCAGTATCTTTATTTTTGTGATCTTTAATAGTATATTTTGGTTTCCTTATACCCTATCCCAGTTTTATGACAGTGAAATCATATGGTAAGGAGAGAATTATAGATAGATGGGAATTGAATTCAGTCAGTCGTCATATATGCTCTCCCGATTTCTATGACTTTGCTTTTTCTTTCACTGTTTAATGGAAAGAAAAGACTACGAGAAGACGAATATTGCTCTCTTATAGTATAAAATAGTAATATACCATTATATATACAGCAAAGACTAGGAAAATAAAATAAAATATCTATGTATAGCCATCTTGTAATTGTAGCCTGTTTTAGATATTTACATAAATGGCAGGCATTCTATATCTGCATGCAGATAACACCAACAAAAAGTGCAAGAAAAACAAGCTTACTATACACATATCAAGAGATGTTTTACTTCAATGGAAGTAAGTATTTCCATTTTGGCTCTCCAATTCACCTCTTTGTGATTGAGATTCTTCCGCAGTAGTATCCCTTGATCGCGATTCCATGTGCTTTCTTTTCAACTTGTTCTTGGAATGCTCTTCCTTCTCATCAACAAAAGATAAAAATCTTTGTAATTTTATGGAACGTGAAGTGCTCTGAATTTGGTGCGGTTCTGACTGATGAAGAAAGTACTGCTTGAACTTCTTTAGAATCGAGCAGAAATAGATCAGGAGAGCGAAAAAGCATGCAACTCCACATATGAGGAAAAGACCCCAAAAGCTTTTCAACTGAAGTTGGTCTGAATCCTCAAAGCTTGGAAGCCCACAAGATCTTGCACTAAGCCACTTTTCACGTATCTTTTGAAGTTCACCGTTCTCCGATAATGTTAAGATTGCAGTTGACATGTCCATGGCTAATGGAGAGTCTCTTGGAAATGCCTGCAAAAGTTAATTAAGTTACACATAAAAACAAAGGTTTGTAATTATAAAGAAGAATTAAGAGAGGACGCAAAGATACTTACGAATCCCCACCCACTTTTCGTGAACTCTCGACCAACAATTTGGAACATGCAGTTTTCCGAGAGAAACAAATCCACGTAAGGGCGTTCATCCACTACTGCAGCAACTCTTTTTTTACTCAGGGCATCTGCGTATTCTTCAGGCGAGCCAAGAGCGACAAGCCTCGATTTAGCAATATTGAGTTCCTCCATTAAATAATTTTCAGCAAAGGAACCTACTTGGTATCCAATAAGATCATTGCTTGTGATCAATGACTCGATTCCCATAATGGATGGGGCTAACTGTTGCACAGTGAGAATTGAAGTCAAGCTTGCAGTGTAGCTTGATGTAATTATTAAAACCACAAAAAGCCAGATTATAAGAACCATTCGACCAAGTGTGCTCGTAGTATTTTCTCCTGAAATATATAATCAGTGTGTTATAATAGTGCACATTGGGATTAATGCTACTACTATTACATTGATTGGCCTAAATGGTAGATACTGAATACTTACTGTGAGCAAAAAACATAGTAGAGAAGCCAAACCTGCGAAGAAACACGAGAAAATAAATGATAACTAAAACTCAAAAAGAGCACATATGACTTGGTAGATATGAGGACATTATTTACTCACCATAGAATTGTGATGAACTGTTCTTTTGGTGGTCCACGAAATTCATCGTTTACTCTGTGTTCGAGTATCCAAATTACAACTCCAATAGTAAGGAAAAATGCCCATGTGACCACCCACATTAACGGAGAAAAAGGCATCATGAAAGCCCAAGCACTGTATTTTATTTTCCTCACTGGTGCCACGACTACTAGTCCCGATTCTATATATGGTTGAGTGAAGTCCACAATCTTCGTCCTGTTTGTTACAATTGCTATGTCACCAACAGCTGCATCAAATACCTACATACATCCATTTATCAACATTTTAATAATTATATGCCAATTAATATATCATGGAAGTATATTTGCTAATTAGCACAAAACAAAACACAGAGATGCATTTCATACTCACATTGGATGTGATCATGTTTACGAGCTCCGTGTAGCTTGGATTCTTGTGTTTGTCTCCAAACAAGATGAAATCATGAGGTACTGGATATGGAAGTAACTTTATAGCAGCAAGAAATACGTCTATGCAATATCCCTCAATTTTATTAGTACTTTCATCCACCGAGACAAAAGCTTTGTAACTGACCCTATCGGGAACTCCAATTCTTAACCGTCTTCCATTATGTGGAAATACCCATCCCCGTGGCTTGACTCTCGTTTGCCCTGGCCACACCACACTCGATAAATGTTGGTTTGAACTCGAACGATTAGGTGCTTTAGCGTAAAGAATCTCGGGTGGCAAAACCGAAAGCCCAGAATAATTTGACCAGTAACCTATTTGAGTGAAATCCTTCCCGATTACATTCAATATATCATAAGCTGGGCTTCTAATGGATTTATCTGACCCGAATGAGATATTTCCGGTTAAGCCCGTCATATTTGTTCGTAATATATTTTCCCGAAGTTGCTCCCCTCCATCGAACATACTTAAAGCACCAAGATTAAAGGCCCCTCTCCCTAAACCATTCAAATTCGAGTCATTTGAGAATGAAATTCTACCACCTTGATTAAAAAACTGGTTGACTGCATTAGCAATCATATAGACGGTATCATAAGCATATAATCCATAAGAGTTCAAACCAATCGAACCATTGCTTAATTTGTTCCATCGAGTCAAAAAGGCATTTTTCCTTTCGGAATCCTGTGTGTGGATGCGGAGAGTCAAAACTCCTTGAATGGATTTGGAAGCTTCTTTAGAAACCGGAGTGGAATCTAATACGGTTGATAGCCAAGGAGTGGCAATCCAAACATACCCTTGCTCCATCATTCTAAGTTTACGAGCTATTTCAAAAACTTTAAGACCTATTATAGCATAAGCATGTACGATAATCACTCGGGATTCCATCAAGGAGACCTTAACTAACTCTCTTGTGATTTCTGTGTCAGTAGCTAAGGCTTCAGGAGAAAGCACTGCTTTGTAAGAGATTTTGCAACGCCTATCTGCAAGCTTATCGCCTAGAGCTGTCATGGGGCCTCGGCTCTGGTCATCGTCAGTGTAAAGAGCTACGACTTCTCTGTAACCGAAATAGCTAATCATATCAGCTATGGCTGTCATTTGGAAAAGGTCATTGGGTGCTGTTTGGATGAAGTAGGGGTATTGAAGGGAAGAAAGGCTCGGATCGGATGCTGTGAAGGATAGCATTGGGACGTGGAGTTCATTTGCAAGGTGTGACAGAATATGAGCCATTCCAGATACTTGTGGACCTATAATTGCTACTGTATCACTCTCCATGTACTGTAATCCTGATTGAGAAATTAAAGAAGAAATAAATTGATTGAAGGAAGGAATAAATAAATAAATACTAGTAAGTAATTACCTCCAATGATGCCAAGAAAGCCACTGTAATTGGAATCGTGTATGGAGAGATTTAATTTGCTGATTCCGCCAAGATTAGGATCAGAATTCACATCTTCAATGGCAGCATTCATTGCAATTTTGGCCACTCTCCCAGTAATAGTACCAAATGAGAAAATGGCTCCAATATTCACAACATTTGGTCTTGGTTTTGAATTTTCTAATGAACAAACCCCTCCATTATTATTAATAATAATAATAATAAAGAAAAGAGAAAATAATAAAGGAACCACCACCACCCTCAAAAACTTCACATTCATGTTTTTTATCACATTAATTTTGTAAGTTATAAATCCAGAAGCAAACAAGAAAACACCTTTTTTCAGAAATCAAAGCCTAAAGATGAAATTTTGGTGTTGCAGTTGAACCAACAATAGATCGATAGCGAAGAAAAAGCATCAACAGAATCTATGTTGGAACAGAAGTTGGTTAGCCTCCCAATTGGGTACAAGGAAAAGGTAAAAGTCGGCAAATAAAACAAAATTATATAATTAAAGAATAGCGCGCAGTAGTAAATTAAGAAAAAGTGACTGATAAAAAACAGAACAGCTTGGTTGGTCGGGTTTTACACTACTCTCTCCTCTGGCATGGCAATTAAAAGTGACAAGTTTTCATAGTATATTTTTATCCTCTACAAATTTATTTAACCAAAAGCATACAGTATAATATTTTTAACTTATTGGTATAACAACAGTTGTCCTTGTGGGGAGGGATTCAAAGCGTGATGTTTAATTTTAAAGATTTGAGTTGTAGACGATGTGTCCTACAAAAAGACTGCATGTGTAACTTAACTTCCCATCATCATTGCAATAAATAATAGGAGTAATAATTTTCCATTTTCACTGAAAGAAAAGGTACTGTGTTCTCCAATTTATAGTATTTTATAGTCGGATCGGATGGTTTACCTTTGTGTATGTAATGTAACGTTGGTTCTCACTATATATATATATATGCACTAACTTATTTCCCTTTTTATTTGATATTTTAAGATTTTCTACTATTGCATACAAATATCTAAACTAAATTGAATGGTTAAAAGAACATGAACATGACATTAATTGTTTTTGTTTGAGGTAGACCATAAAAACATTACTTTCATTATCTTGACGTACAACAAATTGTGGTTAATTTCAAAAATAAACAAATTGTGGTGGTGTTAATGTTGATATCAACGTTAGTGGCTGCTTCAGCTTTAAGTTTCGAGTAAAATTTGGACTTATTATTAATAATACAGATTGTTCATTAAGGCAAGGGTAGGGTTTGATTGTCCAGTCCGCACGTGATAAATGGGTTTCGTCCACTTTTTGTAGTTTATTGTTCAATTTTTCTACTTTCCCAGCAAAATTCATTACGTGATAATTTCAGTATTTAAATCAAACTCTTCGATTCATCCCTATATAATTGCATTCAGCACAATACAACTCTGATCCAGTTGAATACATTTTCTATTATCGAATCGAATAAAACCACATTCGCTTGCAAAAGCAGGTAAGACAAGTACATAAATACAAGAAAATGCTTAAAATGTAAACAAAGCACATTTAATTTTATTCCCGAAACCAGATTAGGACAAAGAGTTGCAGCAATCAAAATTCAGATAAAGCACCACAAATGCCTAAGAAAGAGAAATACATATTGGCAGGTGAATAAACACACTTCAAATCAAAGGTGTCAAAACCTACAAAAGTTTATGAATAAACCAAACAATCAGCTTTTACTAGGATGAGGGAGCATAAAAAACTTGCAGCTCAAAATGTTTGAATTCTATGCATAGTAATTCAAGCTGGCTTTCTTTTTTGCTTGAACTTGAATAATTCCTTCATTGAAATCTTCATGGTTCACCTAGAAAACAAAGATGATTCAAAAAATTATGTGCCTGTACTTAATTTACGGAAAGAAAGAAACAAAAAAAATGAAATCAAAAAGCATGGAGACAAGGTCACACAAAATTTACCTCATTCCCCTAGTTCACGTAAGAATTAAATTCTCTGATGAAGATATTTTAAAGCCGAATCCCATCAATAATGGATTAAATCACTGGTCGGGGAATTTCATGCTGACATCATGTATGGTAATATAAAATAATAGTCCTATGGGAAATGCTAGACAAAACACATTGCACAAACAAATGCTTTGTCAGAGATGCCACACTGGAAATGCACTCAAACATAGCACACGGGTGACATGGCTCATATAAGTCTTGAACACTTGCCAATTGTTTCAAAGTCCCATCCAACAACACAAAAGAAGGAACTCAAAGCCCTTGCGCAATGTCCAAACATCACATGGAAGTTCAATTTGCATTATCTCAATGGCATGTTTAATGTGTGGAATGCCAATCAATTTTTTATTAAACTCATCAACAAACCTATGCCTTAAATTATAATACACTATCAAAAGAATGAAAAATAGACACATGCACAATACAGTTGCACACACTGAAATATACCTCAGTAGCATCGCGGCGAAGTGCTAACATGCCTGCTTCCACACAAACAGCTTTAAGCTGTGCCCCATTGAAGTCATCTGTTGAGCGAGCAAGCTCTTCAAAGTTGACATCTGGATGAACATTCATCTTTCTGGAGTGGATCTGCAATGGTACAAAATATTTCTAAGTAGCTTGAACTATTAAAGATTCATGACATATAGCACCATTTCAAAGACAGCAACAAACATTAACAAGCAAAAGTTTATGCAATACTAAGCTGAATGTATACCTGTAAAATGCGAGCCCTGGCTTCCTCAGTAGGATGGGGAAATTCAATTTTACGATCCAGCCGACCAGACCGCATTAGTGCAGGGTCTAAGATATCAGCTCGATTTGTTGCTGCTATCACCTGAACTTAATAAGATGAGTGCGATATCATAAGAGAAATATGAGATTAAAGACCACAAGGATTAACGAAATTAATATCAACTACAAAAGGGGAACAATAATTTTCTGTATGGACTGTATATCAAAATGACAGCACGAAATGCAATTTTTTCATCAAAGGTCAACACAACAGCAGAAGGTTGATGAGATGTAAATGCAACAAAGGTGAAACAAATTAAGACAATATAATAGTATAAAATAGATGTAAAAAGAATATACACCTAATGAAGTAGAAAAATAACCTTTATACGGTCATCGCTGCTAAAACCATCAAGCTGGTTGAGCAACTCCAACATGGTCCTTTGTACTTCTCTGTCCCCACTAACTTCACTGCATAAGAAGAAAACATCACCTTGTTATCAGCATATATACAGCACCAGAGCCTTCAATACATAGGCAGTGTCAATTACTTCATCAAGACCTCGAGAACCTCAAGATCCACAAACTTGTGAGGACAAACATAAATCAGTCAAACTGCAACATGCAAGAAAGTGCTTACCTGTCAAAACGCTTTGTACCAATAGCATCAATCTCATCAATAAAAATGATACAAGGAGACTTTTCTTTGGCAAGTTGGAAAGCATCACGAACAAGTTTAGCTCCATCTCCGATGAACATCTAAATACATAAGAAGTTTGATGTAGTATGACCAGATGACAAAGAAACTTAGGTAAAAAAAATAACTATAAAAAAAATTCAATGCATCAGCGAACATGCTCAATTAGACAAGCATCAAAAGTTATTATCTCACATTGAAACAACCTTATATTATAATCACTAGAATTTAATTAGGGATGGTGATTTGTGGAATGAAAGAGATTTTAAAGTGAATCCATCAGGCCTGCACTACAACTAGTATTTGCCTGAAAGTGATCAACTTTGGAGGAACAGCAGGTTTTTCAAATACATAAAGCAAATCACAAAAGAAAGACTTTACTTGCGTGTGGCCCATGACTCTCTTCTGACTAAGCACCTGTAGCAAAGCCATGTGCAACTCCATTGTGCTTTGGATTTTGGAAGTCATGACATAATTGGGTTGAAGAAACTTACAACTAGTGTAGTGAAAGGATTGGACAGCAAAATTAGGTACCTGATCCTGATATGAACTAACCTAAGCCCCCACCATCGAGATAACAATTACACTAATAAGAAGGTAAGAATGCCTTCTGGAACAGAATTCGTACAGCCCTTTACATGTCAACCAACAAAGACTGACAACATTACTAACTTTTCAACAAAGTATAATTCTGACATAAGCACACACATTAGAAGGTAACATACAGTTCTAATCAGAAAATGTCTAGGTCAGGTACTGGTGATATTTTTTGTAATTTAGAGAAGCACATCAATTTAATAAAAAACATACATGCAACATCAACTAACAAAATCAATAATAAGAGTACTACATATGAGCTTCAAGATCAAGAACATTCACATCAACCAGCTAAAGAAAGTAAAGAACCTGAGTCATTTGATAATAATTTTGAGAATACTATACCTGTACAAGCTGGGGACCTGCTAGCTTCAGAAAAGTAGCATTTGTTTGGGCTGCACACGCACGAGCCATTAAAGTTTTCCCTGTCCCAGGAGGACCATATAAGAGAACTCCTTTTGGTGGACGAACTCCTAATTTCTGAAATCTCTCTTTGTGTGTCATAGGCAACACAATTGCTTCAACTAATTCTTGAATCTGCATTGATAATGATAAGTTACAGCAACTGGTCTATGCATTAGATAATTCACTTATAAATCCATCCAAAAGGGAAATACTTGCCTGTTTCTCCAAGCCTCCAATATCATTGTAGTCTTCAGTTGGTTTCTCATCAACCTCCATAGCCTTGACACGAGAGTCATACTCAGATGGCAAAGTATCCAAGATGAGATAACTGTCTTTGTTTACTCCAACAAGATCACCAGGCTTCAATTTATCAGGATCAACCAGACCTACAACAGGCAGGAATATTGTCTGCAATAGACATACTGCATGTTAATTCTCTTTAGAAGTGTGGACAATTCGTCGATCCAGTTCAGAACATCACCCTCAGGAAAAGATAACTTCAAACTTTGTCTTATTTCCAATTTCCCACGATGTAACTGTATTTTTTCAATAAAATCAAGAGAATATTCTTTATTTTTTCAAATTCAAAATTTCAAAATGTCGGTTTCAAATTTTGGTTTGACACAATGTAATTATTTCAAAATATAACAGTATTTTTTCACACACATACACAGAGGGAAGGTAATGGAACAGCTGAATGAGGGAAAATACCCACGAGACCCTACCTGGCGTGTAGATGTCTTTAAAACAACACATTTGCCTTTCCTTTGTGAGTCAAGATCAATATTTGCACCATCTTCTTCAGCCTCTTCCTCTGGATTCATTTCCAAAATCTGTGAATGATGAACACTCGGTTATCCCAATAACTCCACAATTGCACGTAAATATGTGCCAGAAACTGAGGTACCCGGAAAGCTTATAGTCAATTGCATAAGACGGACCAAAAGACTCCTTCATTTAAAAAACCATTCAGCTTTGCTTAAACTTGAACTTGAAAGTCCAGCTAGTTTGGTAAATCATACTTAGGCCATCTCCAATAGTTGGGGCAAAACTGCCCCCTCCACGTCCCCCTCCCCCTCCATAATCATCTTCAACAGTTAAGGACATAGAATAATAATAATAAAATAATAATAACAATAATAAAAATAAAAAAATTTAAAAATAATAAATAACAAAAATAATAATACAAAAATGATTATATAATAATAATAATAATAACAATAAAAAAATTATTATTATAAAATAATATAATAATAAAAATACAAAAATATTAATAATAATACAAAAAAATTATAATAATAAAAAAATTATAATAATAACAATAATAATAACAATAAATAAATAACAACAACAATAATAATAATAATAATAATGATGATGTGAAAGATGATAATAATAATAATAATAATAATCATAATCATGTGATACCAAACTTGTGTAGTACTTCACAATATGATTGTGGAGGACGAACGTCATGAATACGATGATGCCGAGTCTGAAGACGATGATATTAATATTTCCACATCTCGTAGAGCCCGTGCTAATATTTATCCAGGACCAACGCGAGAGGTTAATCCAAGATGTGGTGAATTATCCATGGAGAATTATATGATGCGCCATCAAGCAATACGATCGGTAGTAGCCAATCGTAAACTTCGGGACGACTTAATTGTCCATGTGTAGGAAAGGCACGGTCGATGATTTTTAGTATGTATTCCTATTTGTTTAAATATTTTAAGTGTTCTATTATGAAGTTTAACCTTTTTTTGATATGTAATTTTGTTAAATTAAATTGTACTTATATAAAAGATTATATTTTAATATTAATAATAGTAATAATAATATTAGTAATAGTAATAATAATAATAATAATAATTATTATTATTATTATAAAAAAAATCGCAATACTCGAGTTTTAATCATATTAAAGTTCATTTATTTGATAAAAAAATAACTTATAATTTGAATCATTTGTACATTTTATCCAAATTAAAATACAAATTTAAAATATCTAATTAAAACTAATTCCTGTAAATATTTAATTTTTTAAAATATAAAATTTATTAATCCATACACAAAATTTATTAAAATAAAAACCACCAAATGTACAAAAAACGAAAAAAAAAAATGTAGGTGAGCCGAGGGGTAAAGAAGGGGCAAGCTTTTGCCCTTTCTTTCCCACTTTCACTCCCACTCTCCTCCCCCTCCCCACTCCCCCCCACCATTGAAGACCATAATTTTAGAAAAACCCGAAACTCCCCATCCCCCTCCCCCTTACCATTGAAGATGGCCGGAGGGCAAGCTTTTGCCCTTTGTCTCTCATTCCCCCTCCCACTCTCCCCCACTATTGAAGACCACAATTTTTTCCCCCTCAACATCCCCCTCCCCCTAACGATTAGAGATGGCCTTACATTTCAGGTGATTCTTGTCTATACCAACCCCCAACCCCCCCCCCGGGAACACACGCTAACAATAAAAGAGAGATAATACGCAGCCTGAACAAAGTTGAACAGATAAAAGAAGAGAGTAGCACCACCATCATTACATGTCAAAACTGAAGCACATGGTTATTTGCTGCCACTATTAGGCTTGTAAATGCACTTGTTCCTGAAGTTAAATCACCTTTTCACTTTCCATAAATAATGCAAACCAAACACTATGAAAACCCTACAAACCTATCCCATTGTCGAAAACACTGCCCCAAACCATTCCAATTCCCATTACTTCCTCGAGCCCAAATAGCGTAATAAAAGTCCCTCATTGAAGAACCTATTTCCAATTAGATAAGATAGTGTACAAAAGCCCAAAAATTTAAGCCAAAAGGGAAAAACCCTAAGTGGAGATAAATACCTCAACAATGTTTCCAACCAAGTACGGCAGCTGCTTGTTCAGCTTGATTTTCTCTTGATTCTCCTTTATCTTCTCCCTGAAAGAATCTAACTCAAGATTCGTTCTCTGCAACTCTTCCTATCAACAATGAGAAAAGGAATTTTCGTTTAGCTTCACTAATTAGAATCATTTTCTATTTTGCAGACTAGATCATGAATGTCACGTTCGAAAAAGAGAACCTTGAGGATACGGATTTCATTATCGAGAAGGCGAGAGGCGCGAACTATGTCATCTGTGGTCATGGAAGAAAGCTGATCGTCCTCGAGGTTATCCTCTACTACCATCGGCGTCGCCATATCCGATCAACTGTGGCTTTTCGTCTGTGTGTGTGTGTGTGAGTGAGTGAGAGAGAGAGAGTTTTTAAGCTGATTTCGATTCGATTCAAGGATGTTGGCTTGTGCAAGGGGCATGGTATCGGGCGAGGATCACATCGGGTTTCGGCCTTTCGGGTAAAGCCCATCTTCTATCCTTAGTGGGGTTGTCACGTCGAGTCCGGGTTGAATAAAACTTGACCCAGACCAGCTCTATCTGTAGCAAGTTGGATTCGTATTTGATTTAAATCTAATTTTAAATTTGAACTCAGTCATTGAATATTACCCGAATTTGATTATCGAATTCAATAAAAGTTCTACGTTAATATTTTTATACTAAACCCAATTTTAATTTTTATTTATTTTTTTGGTTGAGTAAAACGTTAACAAAAGAAACTAACCTAAATCCTCAAAAATATTAAAATGAGGAGGAGGAGCCCAATCATAAAATTTGTAAAGATGTAAGCTGATTGATAAATAGGAAATGGTGCAGTAGAATTAAAAGTAGTGACACCATAATATTACATGATCAATATAACCAAGATTAATATCTTTGGTATTGTTCATTTTCATGCAATAAAAATGTAAAGCAAGAAGAAAATTGATTAAAAACGACCGGAGCGGGCCGGACTTCAATTTATCAGATTCACAACCTCATTAATTATAAATCACTTAAAACACATATAGGTTCATGTCAGGATCCTTGAAGTAATTTAATTTTTTTAAAATATTCGGGACTTGCATTAAAATAAACACACAGAGAAAGTAATTTTTTTTATTTAATCATAAACTCATAATAATAAGTAATAACAACAAACATTACACACACACACTCAACAAGCAGAACAAAAACACAAACACACAAATCAATCAAATATGATTTAGAGCTCTGGCTTGGTTTGCACAATTTGTTCCCCAGATTTCTTCCCCCCTTTGTCATCAATACTAATCACCTTGGTCTCCCTCTTCAACTCCTTCTCCGCCAATTTTGGTACCGTAATCCTCAAAACCCCGTCCTCCAACTCCGCCCCTACTTTCTCCAAATCCGCGTTCGCCGGCAACCTAAACTGCCTCCAAAACTTACCAACAGTGCGCTCCACGCGGTGCCACTGCTCATCCTTCACCTCCTCCTCCGTCTTCCTCTCGCCGCTAACTCTGAGAACGCGATTCTCCTCAACCTCGATCTTAACGTCCTCCTTTTTCATCCCGGGGATATCGAGTGAGATCACGTGCGCCGCGGGAGTCTCCTTCCAGTCGGCACGTGCGAGTGCGAGAGCATCGGCGTCGGGGATGGCTCTAGGGATGGAGAGGGGGGAATGTTCCAAAATTTTCAAGGGGTCTTCTAATTGTGGGAACATTATGTCCAAGAGTGGACGCGTGTAAGGTACGAGCGCCTGAGTTTGGGATGCTAACAGAATCGCCAGGAAGCTGATGATAATTAACATGCTTGATTTTCCTATCTCCATTTTTGAATATGTAATTAGTAATAGGACTGACTGTTGATCTCTGAATCTTTTATCTTATCTAGTTGGTTCTGAGTCTGAGATGAAAGAGTAGCTACTGATCTCTATATATAGTATAGTGGATCTGGATCGAATTTGTTAAAGTGATCTCTGGAGAGTTCTAATTTTGATTTTGAAGTGCTGGTTGTTGTGGCACATAATTACAGGCGACCTGATTCTAGAGGAAGACAGGGGAGACATGCAGATTCTGGAATGCTCAAGAGAAACAAGGGCAAAATGGGCCGGGTAGCTGGATATGGGTTGACCGACCATTTCTCTCTTTCTTTAACTAGAAAATATGTATACTCCATCTTTCTCAATTTTTTTAATTCATTGGCTACAGTGCTAATGTATATGGTGTTGTATAACTATAATACTTATCAAATTATTGATAAAAAATATTAACTAAATTATTTATTATATTTTTTAAAACAAATTTGGACATGTTGATTGGTCTACTGTACCAAAGAGAAAAACTTTTGGGACGGATGAGGTAGTATATTTTTCAATTAACTAAATACTAATACTTTATTTTATTCATATAGCACAAATGTGGCATTTTATTTTGGTTCCTTAATGTTATTATGTTATTAATAATTGATAAATTTTTAAGAATTGTCCAATTAAATATCAATTGCACCCGCTTTTACACTTGGTTTTGCATTTCTTTTTGTTATTTTAATTTGTTATTAGATCGATCTCACTCATTTTTGTGTTTTATTTCATTTGTTAATCAATTAACCCGTTCTCTCTGGTTTTACTCAATTTTAATCGATTTTACTTATTGTTTTGATGATTCAACCTATTTTAGCATTTTTGGTCAATTTAACTCATTTTTTGTTCTTCTTTCTTTTATCGCTTTGATCCCCCTTTTTTTTGTTATTCCATGTTTGATTTCATTTATTTTACTAGTTACCCTTTTTTTTTTTGTCAGTTTACTTGTTAGTTTATCAATTGCACTTTTTTTTTCTTTAACTCGTTTTTCTCCTATCTAAACCATTTTTCTGTTGATTTTACCATTTTTTTACCATGTATTTTTTAATCATATTTTACTAGTTTTCACCGATTTTAACTATTCTATGTTTTGACTTATTTTGGCTTAAGCCAATAATAAGAATTTCAATTAACTTAATAGTATTTTATTTTATTCATATAGCACAAATGTGGCCTTTTTGTTGTTGTACTTTAATGTTTTTTTAGGTTATTTAATAATTGATAATTTATTAAGAATTGTCCCAAAAAAAAATGTCGATTGCATCCGTTTTTACACTGAGTTTTACCTTTTTTTTTTTGTTATTTTAACCCGTTTTTGTATCCCATTTGTTAATCAATTCACTCATTCTCTGCGGTTTAACCCAAATTTAGTCGATTTTACCTATATTTTTTTGCTAATTCAACATATTTTCTCACTTATTTCACTTATTTTTTTGCCAATTTAACTCATTTTTTTGTTTTGTTATTTTGTCAATTTGACACCCTCCCCCCTTTCTTGTTATCCCATGTTTAGCTAATATCACTCATCTTTTACTAGTTACCCTTTTTTGTTGGTTTACCCCATTGGTTTATCAATTGCAGTTTTTTAACTCATTTTTCTCCTATTTAAACAATTTTTCCATTGTTTTTATCATATTTTTTTAATCAAATTTTACCCGTTTTCACCAATCTCAACTATTATATGTTCTAACTTATTTTGGCTTAAGCCAAATATAAGTTTTTCAAATAGTAACTTTTTTTTTATTCATATAGCCCAAATGTGATATTTTACTTTTAGGTTCTTTAATGTTTTTTTTTAAATGATAATTTTTTAAGAATTTTTCAAATAATTATTGATTTTACCCGCATTTACACTGAGTTTATCATTTTTTTAGGTAATTTTGACTCGTCATTTCACCGATTTCAAAAGTTTCAATTTTTCAACTCTCATTTAAAACTCCATACAAAAAAATATCAGACGGAGTGAGGAGGAGGGAGTATGATATGACTAGATAAATACATGAATTATTAAGTGTACTTTATATGTGAACAGCAAAAATAATCTTTTAGCACCATTAATTTTCAACCGCTATATTTTTGAATAAAACTACAAGGTGTAGATAGAAGTAGTTTGGCCCAGTCTGTTCTCACTCAAATTGGGCCAAACCTTCTTTGGAAAAGCCTTTGTTGTCAATGGGGCGGATTTCAATCCGGATCCGTCCAAAATCGGTCCGATTTATTAGGATAATTATCCGATTAGAGATTCGATGAATCTAATCCGATTATAAAGATCCGAAATCCAAAACTCATGAAGCGAATATGGATTTAGGTCGATTTGATCCATTAAAAATCCGTATCCGACAACAAACAAAAAGAAAGATATATATACAAAATAATTTATAAAAATAAGTATCATTAATAATATTTCAACGTCAATTTAAGAAGATAGTAATTTATAATTCGTTTATAAATTTATTTAAACCAATATATTCATTCTACAAATATGAATATAGTAAAAAAACTTTAAAAATGTGAGCTAAAATTAAATAAAATTGAAAAGATAATAAACTTGTTTTAGGAAAAAAATATTAATTTAACTTTTTATATATAAATTTATTGGATCCGAAATATATCCGATATCCGGCCAAATCCGACCAAGATCCGTTAGATTCAAAAAATCTAGATCCGAGCACAATCCGAGCAAGATCCAAATCCGACAGGATTCGATCCGATATAAATGGAGCTGGATCTGGACGAGCCTGATCCGATCGGAATCCGACCCATTGACAGCCCTAGGAAAAGGGTCTGGGCATGTTTCGGCCCAGACCCAAGTTTCAACCAAATAACTAAACCTGCCAGGCCCAGTTTCAGCTGATGAGGCTAGTGGCAGAGAGATTTGGCCCCTTATTTTTTTTTCATTCTTCTGTTTCTTTGAAGGAAAACCATTTTTTCACTAATGTTAATCTTCTCCCACGTTTCCTTAGTAGTTTGTAATTAATTGCAATTAGTAATTACATTATCAATTTTTATCAAAATGGTCGATATGCATGATTAATTTTTGTATTTATTTATGTTATCAAAATATTTAGTTACAATTTTGAACGTTTTATTTTATCATATTAGTCGGATTTTTTTTTACTTTAGTATTGTATATATTTTCTAATATACTAAATATCAAAATTATTAACTATTTCGTTTAAATATACAATCTACCTTATATTTATAAAAATACAAATCATTATCATAATATATTATTTCTACAATATATCAACAATTCATCATTTCAACCATTACACAATATAATGTAATATCTCAAACTTTATAATGTTATTGATTTGACACATCATATTTTATCTCCCTCAAATCCCAACAATCAAACCACAATCAAAATCAAGTCTCAATTTTCAAAACTCAATAACTATTATTTAATAATAATTTTTACAATCTCCATATTCTTTTGAGATCATTATCCAAATCGATTTTCAAAGATTTCGTTGAAACTTCTAAAATAACTTTTTGAGACCAAAATCAATCAAACTACTTCCATATTTACCCTAAAATTATTCAAAAATTTCCATTTTTCAACTCTCATTTAAAACTCCATGCAAAATTAGAATGAAGCAAACTATATCAGACGGAGGGAGGAGGCAGTATGACAAGACTATATAATTACATGAATTTTTTTTTTAATTATCAAATTTAACTAATTTTATGGTAAACTTCATCATAATGAAACAAATTCTTGGCTGCGTTCGGTTGCCAAAATTAGCCCCAATTGAGATAAGATTGGGCCATGATTAAATTTAATTGAGGGCTAATTGATTGTTCGGTTGGGCTGAGAAAAAGACGGATTGCCCGGTGTTTTTGGACCGATTTGTGGGCCATACCGCTTTATTTGCCCGATTACAATCTGGTCTCCCACCCTCCGATTACAATTTAATGGCCCAAATTAACATTTCTCGGACCAGCTTGCCCTTCCTCTTCCAAATAATTACAAAATAACCAGCAAATAAAAAGTCTGAATTGCCCTTCATATTCCAGATAATTACAAATAAAACCGGAGACTTATAATACACACACATCTTCATTTATTCCAGCTGCTCGTCGTGGAAGATAGGGTAGATAGGGCAGCGCCGTCGTGGGTGAGAGAAGTGGGGAGAATTGAAATGAATCAAAGACGTTCAACCCTAAAGCATTTATATACCTCTATTTCAACGGACGCGATTACACCAGATGAACGGCTGGATTTGCTCGCGGCCCAGGGGCAAAATTGGAAGAAAATTTTAATTGGGTCATCCAAACGGATCAGAAGATGGGCTGATTAAATTATTAATTGGGCTCAATAATCTGTCGAACGGCCGATTAATCAATTGGGCTGACATATTAATTGGACCGAGACAATTAGTGACCCAACAGTCCATCTTGCAAACCGAAGGTAGCCTTATTAGATTAGAAAAATAAATTCCTATAAGCAATTCTTATCACATTACTTAACCGGTCAAATTAGCCCTAATCTGAGCAGATCGGGTCAGATAAATCACGGAAAAGAAAAAAAAGGGTACATCCATGATAACTAATTCCGGTTGCAAAATTTAGAGTAAATCGCGCTTTTGGTCCTCTTTATGGATTAACTTTTGAACTTTCGTTCCTCTTAAATTTTTTGTAGCTGATTGGTCTCTCTTATCAATGTAATATATTACATTCGTTCCTCTTATAAAACATTCGTCCTTAAATTTTTTGTAGCAAATTCGTCCCTCTTATCAATGTAGTGTAACACATTAATCTCTCTTAAATACAAAATAGTATATCATTTAAATTCAAAATATATTCTAAAGTGGATAAAAATTGATGTATTTTGTATATAAGAGGGACTAATGTGTTACATTACATTGATAAGAGGGACGAATTTGCTACAAAAAATTTAAGAGGGAAAAATGTGTTATAAGAGGGACGAATATGATACATTATATTGATATGAAGGACCAATCTGCTACAAAAAAATTAAGAGAGACAAAAATGCAAAATTTGACCCATTAGAAGGACCAAAAATGCTATTCACTCCAAAATTTAATATTTAAGACTCTAAAAATAATATTCATTCATTAACCAATTTTTGCAACAAATATCAAGATAACATCACGTTTTCAGCCAAAAATTAGAAAAATAAGAGCAGCATCAATGTAGTTCAACAACGAATTTATTTCACAACACCCAAGTTGTGAAAAAGAACAATGACTCAGTAGCAAGGGTTATAGTACACTTATAGCTCACCCAGCACCCCAATAGATTGAATCCACCGGGGTAGGCGCATAATTTCCAGTAGCAAGAATGAGAATGTATAGTAAGTGGTGGTTTCAGTTACCAGCTGCTAAGCTTTTGAATTTAGTAATGCAATCCAATGCAAGCTTGAAACTGCTATCTTCTAGAGCTATGGTGAAGCGACAGTACCCAGGGATCCCAGTCCACGCAGCACTGTTGATGCACAAACCAGTGCTCTTTAGCAAAGTTTCCCTGATATTCGAGTCATCAAGCTTAAGTTTACAGGCACTGGAACCTTGGTTTATCGTGATGGTCTTTCCGAGATAAGCAGATGGCTTTGCTACGATTGAAACACCACCTTGAGCATCGAGCACATCCCAACCGCAACTTTCAAGTGTCTGTCATATAAAAATCACAAAAAAATTAGCTTAAGATAACGTAATGTATGCAAGAAATTCAAGCTATAGATGATAAAAGTATCAAACATTTATCTGGTATTTAGTCAGGTTAGAATGTGTCCACATTCATGAAATTTCTTGATTCATCTAACATGTTATAGATGCTTAGATTTATGATGATTTGGAACTACAGTGATACTCTTCCCTTATATGAAACCACCGTCAGATTAATTCCTTGTACGAAACTCTGTATTTTTTTAAATACAATATCTTTCAAAAGATGCACATAATTCCGGATTCTACTTTTCCAATTTTCACGAGTTCATTTGATAATTCACGTGTATAATTTGGACAGAGAAAAAAGAAGATGATAGTCGAACTAAACACTAAGTTATGGAAGAAACCTTTTAGGGAACCATAAAAGTATTTAGCGAGAATGACTAGAGTGCAAGATTTACCTGTTTTAATTGCTTAAATCTGCTTCCCAAAACTTCTGTCTGTTTAGCTATAGCATTCAGCAGATCTCCATTCTCCTGCTCTCTAAGATCCAGCAATTTCTTCACCGTGTATTTAATAGTATTATGAGGTTTGCTCAATCCTGCAAAGCTATGGAATGCATCAACTAGAGAAGGCTCGTTCATAATCAGGAATCCGAATTTAAGCCCACTGGTAAGCATCTTGAAAAATAATCCCCCAAGTAGCGATACACAAAAGGCTGGGTTAGTAGAGGAAATTTTATCAAGAATAGCTCCCAAATTCCAGCCATTAAAGCCCTTTGAGTTAAATTCAACACCGGAGAATGAAGTATCTAAAATAACCCTTGCTCCAAACTTTGCGCATGCGGCTAATAACTTGGTTATCTCTTCATTAGTGTAAACAAAGCCAGTGGGATTGACAGTTGGACCGGAGATGTAAATCCATGGTTTGTGAACAGTTGCCAATGCACCTGAAAGTGTTTGCTCTGTCAATTTATACCCTGCTTCTGGACTGGTAGGGATGCTGACAATATTTGCCTTCAAAAATTTTGCGGCTGAAACATAATTTCCGTTGGTACCACTTGGGAAGCACAGTGTAGCACCCTCTTGAATGCAGCAAAGTACTAACTTGGTGAAAAGTGCCTCAGGACAGTCTGCATATATGAACTCCGTGTTGGTATCAGATGGAAAGCCATAGTTACTGCTAACCAATTGTTTAATGCCACATGTAACATCAACTTCTGACTCCGTTATGTTCTGCCTAGCAAAACTCTCAAAGATTGCAGCCTTAACTGGTGTTGTTATTGGTAAGAAGCTTTGGTCGACATCCATATGAATTATGGGAGACTCATCAGATTCATTAACTGCCAACTCAGCTTGATCGAGAACCGACATAGTTGAACTGGAATAATAATTGGCCTCAAAAGCTCTTGTTTTGTCATCATTTCTCTAAATACAGGAGTACATGAGTAATAAAAACAACCACAGTTAGATTAACCAGAAAATTACAGATGATTCAGTGAATATAAGTAGACACACTTATGTGATATGTGACCATGTTATATGGGCACAATTTTTCAGAAAAATTCTCGGGATATACGAGTTGGATTTAAGTGTGTGCATCACCTATGAGTTAGAAGTCTATAAAACCGGAGGTTTTTCCAAGGTATGGATTATTAGAAAATAAAAATCACGACTCTGGACTTTAGAGACATTACAGATTTAAAATTGATATTTATTAACTTCTTAAATCATCGAACTCTCTAAACCCTCGAATGGAAGACTAAGCTAGGAACATGAGCATGATGGACAGACATGTGGGGCTGGCTGTGAGCAACTATCAAAGATTTAAGAAACAAACTAACCTGTGCAGGTGGATGTCGATCAGCTAGTTGAAAAGCAAGAAGCTCATGGAAAAGACAACCATAATAGTACTGACTAATTATTGCAGTATTTCCTTGCAACAGCTCCACAGTTTTGCACAAAGATTTAAACAGTGTCTCATCTTCTGATATCACAAAGGCCACCTCCAAGTCTGAATAAACCTGGATGCCAACGAATAAAGAGGTATTGGAGGAGCGTATAGCTTGAAGATGAGTTACTAACATTGAATGAAAATTTCTCAAGCCTTAAAAGCTACGATCTAAAGCATCATTGAGAGTCAGAGCGTACCTCCATTACTAAATAAGGGAATTGAAATATGCTTACCTGATTTTTCAATAAGCCACAAACAATTGCTGCATGAGGAGGTAGAGAATTTCCAGCGAGATACTTGAGGACTCCATTGGAACTGGGAAGGCTAGATAGCTCAAAGTGATCTGATATATCCAAAAACAATCGAGATCCAATTTGTCTGGTGGTATCTAAGAGATGCTCAAATGCAGAACTAGTAACTGACTCAAAATGAGCTATCCCTGTGACTACCACCTCTGGCTTCAATTTTTTTATCAACTCTACCAACAAATCTGACTGGCGAGGCGCTTCAAAGACTGAGATTACTTCCTCCAAGTTTTTTCCAGATTCTGTCTTCTGCAAAAGGAAATACAACATTAAAATAAAATGTATAGTAAAAAATTGTAATGGGCAACACTGTAACTCAAAAAAAATGTTGAAAATCTCCAATACCTCCAAAATAATAAATGAGAAATTGGCATGGAATATCCATTAGCATGAACAAAAATAGCTTTTATTCATTTCCCTACATTCTAGCAAATAGTCTAATAATATGTGAGCTTATTCATACATAGAGGCTAGAGCCAGTTTGTTTTCAGATCATAGGACAGCATAATGCTCACTCAAGAAATAAAAGATAAATCTCTTTCTTGCACCATAAAATTTAACGTCCTTGTATATGAACATAATTTATTTTTCTGAAATGGGTAAAGCAAAGGAGGCAGTATCTTCCAGAGGGAGACCTGGTTATATATGTTAGCAATATTTCCAGAATAGTCCTTACAAACACTTGTTGTTAGGGACGTGAATTGTCAATTTATGAACCACTTCTCTTAACAACCTTACTTGAACCACTTTTCTTGAGAGAGAAACATGCATTTTCTTATTTTGTTTTCCTCGAGACTTATGCAAACTGATTCTGCAAGATGCTGTGGATCTTTTAAATAATTAATCAGACACATCCACAAAGTCACAAGCTTTCAGGATGAAGAGAATCAGACTTCTAGATTGGAGAGATTACTGTTTAACAAACACAAACATCAGAAAATAATTGACGAATACATGACTTTACATCAGCATACCTCAACTTTTAGGGAAGTTAACCATTGTCTGGGTAAATGCCGGGACAATTTTTCATCAACTATGGCGAGGCGCGGCGATAATAAACGTAAAGCACTTTCAATTGCTACAGTCCTCGAAGGAAACATAACAACATTCTAGCAAAAGAAAAATGCCAAATCAGATATAGACTTCACATTTCAATACATGGCTTCACATTTCATTAAGCATTCAATAAAAATAACCATTAGGAGGAAAATTCCAAAGCTAAAATACACGATTAGACGTTTTCAGTAAAAATTAAAAGAAGACATGACTAAGTAAACTTTAGCCTGGAAAGATCTTTTAGAAACTGTAAACCAGATTAACCATGCAAAAGTGAATTGAAATTGAATAATAAATGTCATCAGTCATGATCATGATATCCAGGAGGAAGAAAAACGATGTAGAATTCACAAGAGTGCAACTGATATACTACTGCAGAAAGATGAGAAACAAATGCAACGGACCATATATTTCAGGAAAAAGGGAATCAAACTGTAGTAACACTTGTTAAACTACTGTAAAAAAGTATCATTCATGTATAGAGGGGATGAAATAGTTTGGTGTTTTACTTAGTTCAACTACTGTGAAAAAGTATTATTCAAGCAAGCATACCAATCTTCATAAGTAAGAAATGTTCCAAAGAAAGGCTTACTGAAAGCAAGAACCACAAAAAAAAACTAGATTATTTTTGGCAACTTAAATCACAGTGTATGACATCAAAATATAGTTAAAAGTTGTGTCTTCCTTACATCTGCAGTGAGTGGGATATGATGGTATGTTCTCATAAAGCCAGAAATAAGACTTCGCAATCGTCTGCTTCCAGCTGGTGGTTCATAAGGGAAAAATGAAATATCTTTCAGAACATTAGCAAGATAAGCTAGGAACGGAATCTTCTCATCCGCAACAGAGTCATCTTCAAATGACAAATCTAAAGAGCTGCTGATATCTTTGAATCCATTTCTGAGAAATTCAAAGATCTTTTTAACCTGTCAAAGCAGCTGAATCAGAATCCAGCTCACTTTTCCTTGTAAAAGCGTACCCATTCTCGTCTAAGTAACTTGTGTAGATGGAAAAAAATTCAAACCTGATTAGGCTGACGGAGTTCACAACTGAATACTGATAAAGCATGAGAAATACGACCACCGGCTTTGGCATAGGCCCATGCTGTCCGCGCGCAGATTGGCTGATCTCCAACCAGTCCCATGAAGAACTCAAAACGGTGGGGACTATTCTTTTCAATTTCAACTAACGCTGTAATATCTGTGTCAGCTGCCTGCAACAAGAGAAATAAAATTTCTCATTTATAAATATAAATTGTACCATCTCATAAAATAAATATACACACGCATAGATATAGATGTTCATTGAAGTAATTGTAGCACCTGAAGAACTTTAGTTTGCCAAAGCTTGTTTACGCGAAGACCACGGCGTTCAAACAAACGTTTGCATACAGCTTGTCCAGGGCGACCTCCCATATTAAAGATCATAATCCCAAGAGGTTTTATAACAGATATCCCTTCTTCAATGGCCCTCGCAATGAGGCCTAGGCCAAACTGGTCCTCCACAAAGCCCTAAAGAGAATAAAATGCAATGCAGGAAATGACTGAGTAGCTCTCCTAATTGAAAATATAACAGAACAGAGTAGGTAACTAGTACTAGGTACAGAACAACACTTCAGCGGTTCCACTAACAGCACAATCGTTGTAATTGCAAAGAGCATGAAATGAGCTGACTTATGCTATTTAAAATATAATAGCAACATCATGAACATAACATGACTAAGTAGTTTACAAGCAAACTGATCTTGAACTTGGAGGCATAATATAGTGCTGTCAGATAGATGAAGTTTACTCTGCAAACCAAAAATTCATCCTAGATGTAGAGCAGATCAGTTTAAGATCTCAACTTGTTTGGTTTTTCCGTTTGAGTGTAACCAGGATCTACCCCGGCAAACTAGTAGTGCCAACTCTTTTCATCAAAGAAGATATTATTCAACAGTATTAGAATTCACCACATGGATTGGGCTAAGTCCACTTACTTGGCTTGGGCCTAACTCAACCTCAAAAGCTAGCTTGTAAGGTGAGGATTGCCCAAGACCTTATAAGGAGGACTTAACTATGGTTTTCAACCAATGTGGGACATTTAGTCTCAATACTCCCCCTTCACGTGTGGGCGGGCTGAATGTGTGGGTGAAACAAGCCCAACACGTGACATATTAAAGCCCAATATTTGCGAATTATTAACATGTGGGTAAGAGTCCAACACGCGGATTTGCCCAGACCGTGTGGGTGAAGAATAAATCCCATCATGCGCGCAAGGAAGAGCCCATCACGGAAGGAGGTGGCCCACTTCAACCTGGGGCTCTAATACCATATTAGAATTCACCACATGGATTGGGCTAAGTCCACTTACTTGGCTTGGACCTAACTCAACCTCAAAAGCTAGCTTTTAAGGTGAGGATTGCCCAAGACCTTATAAGGAGGACTTAACTATTGTTTTTAACCAATGTGGGACATTTACTCTCAATAAACAGAAAAAAAAAATTACATAGTTAATCTTTTAAAATTTTCCTGCTTATTGAGCTGGTTTGCTTCATCTTATTCTGAATAAGTCGAATTGAGAATCTTGCGAAGTCCTGATCAGCTATCAGTCTCTTTACTATCTAAAAGACAATAATTGGAAAAAGGCACTAGTTGCGTAGAATTGTGATAGCATAAATCACAGTCCATGAGTAGTACTCTGAAGCTGCAGACTCCTTTAATTGATTCTAGAAAACAACATTCATATGCAATTTAATAGAGCAGTGAGACACCTCGCATTTAGATGCTAGTTACTAACTAGAAGCCATGGCAATGAATACAAGAATGCGAATTGAAGTAATACACAACCTGGAGAGCACAATAATTGCTCAAGGAATGTAGGAATTCTTCGCTAGCATTCTCTGTAATCATTTTGGACATTGCATCTGGATTAGGGTTAAGAATCTGCATAACGCAAAAAATAAATAAATAAGAAGATGAGAAAAGTTGAATAGTGCCTTCAATAACAACTTTAGAAGAATACCAAAATATGGTATTGGCTTTGTTCGTCTTATATGACCATGTGCTAAAACTTGTAACAATTACTTCATAGAATATCTAAAAATACCTGCGGTATGCATCCAACAATTCGCTCGAGTTCTATGTGATTATCTCTGCAGTAAGATAGCAAATCAGATTCATAAAACTCTACCCTGTCGAGTAAAGTTTTTTTCTCCCCGTCATATATGAGGTTGCCACAGTCATCCAAAGCATTCAAATACAGATTTATCCAAGAAATCTTTACTGCTCTTGGATTTATATCAAGCCCATATACCTGCAAGGTGGTATTTAAGCATATTAAGAAATCTCGAATCTCAACAAATATTAGAAGATATGCTTAAAAAGATGGCATTTTCGCTGGATAAGAGATCCACGACAATATAATGACAGTCTGAAAATAGTATCATGGACCTTTACGGGGGACCATTTCTCAGCGATTGCAATGGATATCCAGCCATTTCCACAACCAAGCTCAGCTACGGTCTTCTCCTTGAAAATAGAGTCCGGGTGTCTATTGAGTCCCTCATAGAAAGTGAAGGACCAATCCTCTGGGACAAAGATACTGGGTATTACCATCATCGTAAGTTTCTTCCTCTTCTGGAACCCTATAACATGTGATAGATAAATGTGAATGCAGCTAACAAGTGCAAACAAATAGGACTAAGATAATTTAATCTCCAAATCAGTATTCTAAAGTGAAACTTAATTGAGCATTGTTCAAATTCCTCAGAGTAAGAAAGACAAAAGATTATAATTTAAATATTTACAATCAAGAAAGTGCAGGTACGAATCAGCTGATACATTATGACTGGAGGAAGCCTCGACATTGTACAATTACTTTGAAATACAGAAGCAGAGTATTCTGAGGTTTAGTCAACCATGTAACAGGGTTCAAGGAATACAAAGTATATTTAAAATGGTCCTTAATAACTCTCGAGCTCCGGCTCTGTTGATCTCTACCAAGGAGCTATTGTCACCTTATCTTGAGCCTAAGCTAAATTCAAGTTACAAATTATGTTTGTTGGACGGACTTACATGCATCCTTTGGCTACACATCAATCGTAGCATGTTAATTAATTGCACAATATTACAGGACTCAATTTGTTCATAGAATAGCACAAATAGTGCAAATTTAACTATCTAACTACAAACTCTTGATTTAATGACAATTGCAGCATGCTCTGTTTAAATCTAGTTATTCGTCAGCATCCTCAGTCTATTTAGCATCTTGAAATTTTAACAAATTGACCATACCACCTAAGATTTTTTTTACTAATATTGTGCATCAAATTCATTTTTGGTCTGGCAATAAACTGGGGCAATCATAGAGTATTTTGTGTCATGTTATTTAGGAGGAATGTATATTTAATTGGTATGATGCACTAAAAGTTAAAAGAGTATTCAACAAATTTTTTATTTTGCGGTATCATAATCTTACAATTTTTTACCCAATAAGGCAAAAACCAAATTCTAATTCTTCAACAAATCATTATTAAGACAAAATCAAATCAAATCATTTCATACAAAAATACACTAGTATACACTTATAAGAATACATGTTAATACGGAAATAGCATGGACGTAGTGTACCTTCATATTGTTCGAGATAGATGTCTTGAATTTGGAAATGGTAAGCCTCGAGGCAACGCTCCGAATCTTCCTTGGACTGAAACCGTTTCTGGAGCTCCGATAAGAAGATTCGGGCATCGGTTCGGGTTTTCGGATCCTCCAAACGCTCCAGGAGTGATCTGAGCGCGCTGTACGCTGCATCACCAGATTCTTCACACCGCTTTAGAAACTCTTCCATTTTCACTTTCCTTTTCCCAGTGATGATGCCAAATCAGTGTGTGTGTGAACCGAAGATGAAGAGCTCAGTGCTGAGTAATTATATAGCGAGTGTGAGATTTTGTTTACAAAAAAGTTTGGCTTTTCTCTTTTCCTTCTTTTGTTTACAAAAAAGTTTAGTTGTATAATAATTGCCCATTCTCATGTAATTGCATGTGCAAAAAAAGTTAAAATTGCCCATTTATCATTGTTTTACTTTTGTTCTCAAAAAAAAAAAAAAAAAAAAAAAAAAAAAAAAAAATCATTGTTTTACTTTTAACAAAAAAGTGGGGCACAATAAATTTATCTAAAACTTAGGGCTTGTTTGTTTGGTGTTTGGGAAAGTAGTTTGGGAGAGTGGTGGAGATTTGTGAAATAATTTCGATTTACGTAATATTGTTTGTTTGAGTTTTGAGAAAGTGGTTTGAAAAATAAAGTAGGTATATGTTTTTTTTGGAAGAGTTAGGTTGTAGGTGTAAGATTTGTAAGGGTGAGTTTGGCCTAGCGATTCGAAAATCAATTATAGGAAAATTAATTTTACTAAAATTGATTTGGGTAATAATTGATTATAATAAAAATTAATTATAGAATAATTGCTTTTGTATAATAGGTTTTGCAAAAGTAACACTTTATTAGCTTTTAAAATAAGTTGATTTTTTGCTTCTCGGGATCCCAAAAGTGATTATGATTCTGGGGACCAAACACCATGAAAATCATGATTGAGCAGAAATAATTTTAATAATCAGGGTCAAACACTTCAAAAATCACAATAGAAATCTATAAGTGCTTTTAAGAGCTACAACTGCTGGGCCAAACTCACCCTAAAACTTTATATTTGTTGTGAGATAAGTTGTGTAAAAGATATGTTACTTTATGTCAAATCAGAGTAGAGTTTGTATAGGTTTTATTTAGAGATAAAAAAATTGTAGTTTGTTTGGGTTTTGAGAGAGTAGAGAATGTTTGTTTTAGTTTTGAGAAAGTGGTTTGAGAAATAAAGTAGGTCTAAGTTTTTTTTTGAAGTGTTAGATTGTAAATGTAAAATTTGTAAGACTTTATGTCAAATCAGAATAGAGTTAGTATAAGTTTTATTTAGAGATAAAAAAATTGTTGTTTGTTTGAGTTTTGAGAGAGTAGTTTGAGAAAAATTGAGAGATGAAAAATTTATTTCAGAAAATAGAAAACATGTTTGTTTGGCATTCCCAAACACAAATTTTTTTTGGGAAACACCAAACAAACAGCCCTTAGGGTCTTGTTTGCTTCTATTTGACATAATATTTTAGAATATTTTATATCCAAATCAAAAGCTACCAAACATCAATTACCTTCGCATATATTTAAAACTTTACATTTTATGTTTTTAGCATTAATCTTGGGCTTATACTTGAATTTTCAAAATATATTTGATCCCGAATAAAACTATGATTTATCATGTAATACATGTTGTTAATTTATGTTGATCATCCGATTACAAACATTACAAAATAGTATTTTCTTTTAGTTTATAATATTTTGTTTTAACATCTAAGCTATCCAAAAACAGAAATTAGCAATGACAAATATTTATATTTATATTCAAACCCAAACCCCGACCGGTCTAACTACCATATATAATTTTTAATTTCCCAAGATGAACAAAAACCTCTTTAGACATTGAAAAGATACAGGAAAATTGTTTTTTATTTATGCATATGATAGACCTACTTGTAATTTTGATACACATTGAATATAATGATGCAAATTTGGTATCATAGAAAATGTTTTTATTGCAATTTTGATGTCAAACCTAAATTTTCCTGAAAGTTAATAATAATGTAATCCCCTATGAAATGCATAACGCTAAATTTACCACCTCGTGGTTTAAAAGAGAGCATTAAATTTTGTAAAAGTTCTACATCGCCTCCCTGATATATTTATAGGCGGCAATTTATCTACTTTTATTATAATATGTTATGATAAATGTGGCAATTTATCATCTTATGTTATAAAATAGTTGACATACCTACTTTTAATTTCAGCAAGTGAGATACAATATCTGACTGAAGGGGGTAAATTGCTTCATTAAAAATTTTACAGGGAGTAAATTGATTTTTTTCCAAATTATAGAATTGTCATTAACTTTATAAAAATATTGGGTTTGAAACCAAAATTGCAATGAAAACCTATATATACTAACAAATTTGTATTTTCAAATCAAATGGTATCAAGAATATAAATTAGACTATCATATAGTAACTAAAAACAGTTTTCCCGAAAAAATACTATAGCGTATAGGGTATACAAATAGTAAGTGCTAGATTTAATAAAATTAATACTACTATATAATAGTACTAGTACTATAGTTTTATCTTCATTTAGATTCCCAATGGAATCACCTCTGTATCCCCGTGAGGCTGGCAAACACATAAGTACATAAATGTAAGAAAGGAGTGCGTTTGGATATAGAGACATGAAAATCAAAACTAATCATTTAACTCTAAGAGTCCATTTCATAGTTCATAGCAAAAAAGGTTTTGTCTATCTTATGAAAATGTTGGATCATATTTGAAAGGGTTTTGACTCATTTTGCGGGTGTCGATTTCAAAAAAATAGTTTGGGTGATTTTGGTAAAATCTTTGAAAACCCATTTGGTTAGGTTTTGAATGTTGAGTTTTGCGGTTTTAAAAAGTTGAAATCCCATTTGGATTGAGTTTGGTTGTTGGGGTTTGGAGAAGAGATAAGTGATATGTGTTAAATTAATATATTTTTTATAGAGTTTGGGGAGAGAAAAAGTAGTAGTAAATGTCAAATCAATGTACTTTTTTATCGGGTTAAAACTCTTCTAAATGAGTTTTTGTCAACACATGAAACTTATCACAAATTCATTCAGAAACACACACCTAAACTCTTGAATACTACTCCAAATTTATTGCAAATTCGTACATAAAAGCATCTAATAATCCAGGTTTTAAGTTTTCTACAAGGGCAATTTTAAAACTCCGTCGAGTCTTTGCGTTAAACCCAAACTTTATTAGTCTGACGTCCATTGTAAGATCTCCTCAAGGTCCTCCTCATCAGCATATTCATCATCACCAAAATCAAAATCAGAATCACTCTCTTCTTCTCCATCTAAATTTGATGAACCTACAAAACAAATCCAATCAAAATAGTAAGTACTACATAACATTTAAGTTCAAAACCAATAATATACATGAAAAACAATACAAACCTGCAGTTTCTACACGATCCTCAAACAAGTTCTCAACTAGAATAGACCTCAAAACAGAATTATCCTCCGATCGATTTTTTGTAGCGAAATACTCTGGATGTGAAAAGAAATAAGCCTTCCCTCCAGCTTGATAAGATGACAACATATAACTCTCAAAATCTGATTTTGTAGGGACGACAAACTCTTCTTGTTTTTCACAGTTGACAAGATTAACTCCCAATAGCTTCATCTGAAAAGTTAAACTCCATCCAACAACTGATACATTCACTTCATCTCCGATTTCGAGCTCATTTCCAAGCTTCCAATGGCTTAAAAATGTCATATCTTCTTTTGGTCCTGGAATTCCAATGAATGTAGGGCCATATACCCATTTAAGACCTTTGGTTACATTGACAACTTTTATGTAAAAAGTATGCCAACTCCCAGATTGACTGCTTTCACCCCATAAACGGAATCTACGTTCACTAGAACGTGCATATACAACGCAGATATTAAGACCTATGATCTTGGTTTTAGCCTTGGGAGATATGTTGAATGATACTACTAAACTCCCTTTTGTAACATAGTTGAAAGAATTTGAAACCTCACTCCCGGGAAGGTAAGTGCTCAGTATGTCGAATTCAAAGAGGCCCTGTGACAAGTTCGACTTAGAAAAACAAGAATGACCAAAGTTAGACCAATTTGAATACATACCTGAACTGAGTGTCTCTTCTTTGTATTACTCATCTTGTTATACAGTTCTACCTCCAGCTCTTGAATGGAATTCAGATTAAAATCTCCAAGAATGTTAATCAATTCTTCACTAAAGTTTTCTATCGGCTCCAACTTGAACAGTCCTTGAACCTCAGATAATTTCTCACAGCCATCGACATCCAAAAATAAAGAACCCAATAGATTCGGCAGATTCATAATGCTTTCCAGTGACGTACAATCTACAGCCTTCAACTTAGTTATACTCGATGGAAGTTGTGGGAGTATTTTGAGGTTCTTACAAGCATCTAACCAGAGATCCTGAAGAGTACTTAAACTTATGATACTTTGTGGCAAACCGTAAATCGGGTTTTCGCTCAAATTCAGAAACTGGAGAGATGAAAGGCTACTAAGGTCGACGGAAATAGATTCATCATGTAAATTGCAGTTTGAAAGACTAATGTTCACCAAAGAATGTGATAAAGAAGCTAATGAGAATCTCACTGATTCTGGATAATTTCCTGGTGTTGAAAACCAAGATTTTAAGAACGAACGCCATGGTGTAATTAAATTATTAGCAGAGAGTGGTTGGCCTAATGTTACATTATCTGCATGAAGAACAGTTAACGACTCCAGCTTGCCAAGTTCGGACACAGATGTAACAAGTACAGTGCAGCCGGATATAACGAGTTTTTCCAAGGATTTAAGGTTACCAAAGTTTTTCGGAAACTTCTTAAGGTTTCTGCAGTCTCTTAAGTTCAAAAATGTGAGGACATCTAGGTATACAACAGATTCGTGAAGATAAATCAACTTTACACAATCTTTGAGGATCAAGCTTTCCAAATTGGGAAGACCGATAAAATCTGGTGTTGTCTTAAGGCCATGAGAATGACTGAGATCGAGTATTTTCAAGAATTCAAGATACTGCAAAAGAATATAGAAAAACGTAGATTTAGTTCTCGAAATTCAAAGAATAAGATAAAGGTTATATATGATCACAAGAACGTACTTTGATTCCTTTCCAGACTTGTTCGAGTCTTGTCCGTTTCATTTCAAGAGCGACGAGGCTTTCAAGAGGGAAGTCGGTGGGAATTGATTTAAGTTGAAAACCATTCCAGTGAAGCCATTTAACTTCTTCTGGAAAATCATCATAAGAACCAAGAACATGAGCATAACTAAGCTTGAGTATTCTCAATCTTTTCATCCTTGAAAATGCATCAGATCTGAGCTCTTGGAAACTTGTAGTATTTGATTTGAAATCTTTTAACATTTGCATATCCAGAACGAGACCTTCAATTCTTCCTGTTCCCTGATTAAGAAGAAAAATGTTCTTAGGACAAAGATTCGGAAAAGAACATATTTATGCAAGAATGAAGCTTGATTCTTACAGTATATTCCATCAAGACATTGTAAGAATCTTTATGCCTCCAAACTCGACTCCGTTTCCCAGCCAACCACGGGGATTCCTGACGAATAATTTCTCTACCCATATCCAGAATCAACTGATGTATCTTCAACTTTCCATCATTTTCCACTGTTATTAGGCATCTTTCAATAAGATTTTGAATTCCAACGACCGAATAAAAACCACATCCATCCAGTATAGTTACAGCAAACTGTTTCTTTTTCCCGACCAAAAAGCAAACAATGTCGAGGAACATGTTCTGATCATGATCATCTTGTAAACAATCATAGCTTATTCTTAGCTTCTTAAGAATTTCATGATCTGGTATAGCTTCAAGTTTCTTCAATGCACTATCCCAAATATCGATCCCTCTTTCACATAGTGAAGATCCGAGAACTTTTAAAGCCAAAGGAATTCCTCCACATTTAATCACAACTCGTCTCGAAAGATCAATGTAGTTATCTGGTGGATGATCTTGTTTGAAGGCATGCAAACTGAAAAGTTGAAGTGACTCTTTCCTATCGAAAATCTTAACCCTGTAGTTCTTACAGGAAATATCCGACCTTAACAAGTGCTCGTTTCTAGTTGTTATGATGATTTTACTACCTGGATAAAACCAATCTTTCATAGCAAGAACAGAGTTTAGTTGATCTATATCATCCACGTCATCAAGAACGAGAAGTACTTTTCTGCAGCATACAGCTTCTTGAATTTTAATGATTCCTGAATCAAGATTGTGGATCTTTTCAACCCTTTTTCCTAGAATGTTGGATAGAAGTTGTCTTTGTAAACGAACTAAGCCATTATGATGTTCTGAAGCTATTCTTACATCTGCAAGAAAACTGCTTCCATTGAACTTGTCAAAGTTGAGATTATAAGCAGTTTTGGCAATTGTAGTCTTTCCAATGCCACCCATACCAGATATTGTCAAAATGCCAACTTCCGCTGATCCATCTTGTAACCATGAATCTATTTCTTTGATACGCGAATCCAAGCCAATAGGGTAAAGAGCCACATCCAATATAGTTCGGCTTAGCTTTCTCCCAACCTCCTTTACAATCTCTTTAATGAATTTTGACTCGTACCTAGTTATGGAATAGAAACGAAGGACCGTAAGAGAGAGAGAGACAGAGAAAGAGAGTTGTGACCTGAAAGAACTCTACCTCAAAACCTAGCTATTGAAGAAGGAGTGTCTAGAACCATATATATACACCCCAGATAAGTAACTCATATTCCTCATGTGTGTACACACACACACACACACACAGAGAGAGAGAGAGAGAGAGAGAGAGAGAGAGAGGGGTTAAAGAAAATACCCATCAGCTTGATTTTGTGAAACCATGCCTCCCAAATCAGCAATTTCTTTGAGAGCAATCTTCCATTTTTTCACCTTTTCAATCCATTTATTTTTTCTTTCACCAGTCAATGTCTTATCTCTATCTTCATATCTAGCAAATGGACCTTCAAAGCTTCCTTTTTGTTTCCTTACATCTGAAGGATCCATGTTATAAAAGATAGGTAGAATCGAAAGATTCTCACTTCTCCTTCTTCCGAGGATCGATACAAGTTCATCTAGGCACCATTCTGAAGAAGCATAATTTTCCGAAAAGATAACTATTCCAATTCTTGATGCTTGAATTGTGTTAGACAAATTTTGATGGCCCTCCTCCAGTTCGTCTTCTTTTCTGAATGTACGAAATCCTCCATTTAACAAATCAGTATAAAGGTGATCTGCAAATGTCCTGCCTATATCTTTGTATCTGAAACTCATATACACATGATAACTGAACTTAGACATAGAAGATGATTCATGGGATTCCCTAGCAGCCATTAAAGCAAAAAATGAAATAGCTTGAATATGCAAATATATCAAGCAATGGCCTATATTTTTAAATATCATAAACAAAACAACATGCCATATAATAAGGTCAATATAATCTTTGAACAAAAGGAATAAAAAATTTAGGCAGATGACATCTCGTAGAGTTCATGGACTTTGTTTAGTCAACTCAAATTTAATTATTCTACTATTTTTTGAAGAATAAAGATTGGGAGTATGCTATACATGTTTATTTTTCTGTCTTGTCTCATTTTTGTCTTCAATGTCTGCTTTCTTTGACCGGTAACAGGGAAGTATTATTTTGTCTCCGAAAATACTTGGTACAAATTCAAAAAATGTGGCATGGAGAATGACTTAAGGCCTGTTAGTTTGGTGTTTGGGAAAGTAGTTTGGGAGAGTGAAAGTTTGTGAAATAATCTCGATTTGCGTAATGTTGTTTGTTTGGGTTTTGAGAGAGTGGTTTGAGAAATAAAGGAGTTGTAGGTTTTTTTTGGAAGAATTATGTTGTAGGTGTAAGATTTGTAAGACTTTATGTCCAATCATGTTTGTTGTGAAATAAATTGTGTAAGAAATATGTTACTTTATGTCAAATCAGAGTAGAGTTTGTATAAGTTTTGTTAAATAGTTGTTTGTTTGGGTTTTGAGAGAGTAGCTTGAGAATATTGAGAGATGAAAACATTATTTCAGAAAATAGAAAACATGTTTGTTTGGCATTTCCCAAACACGAATATTTTTTGGGAAACGCCAAACAAACAGGCCCTTAATCTCTTAAGACGCGTTGAACACATATGGGAACTCTCCCAACAGGAATCTGAACTTTGGTCGTCATTTTTGGGGTACTACTCCCTTCCACTGTACCAATCACCTATTGTAAAGAAGTAAACTAATAAGAACAAGAAAATGAATTAAAATAAAATATATAGATTTAGTTAGGTTTTGACTCGAATTTCGCTTGATTTTGATGATTTCAATAAAACCTCTTAAATACCATTTAGATTGAGTGTGAATGTTGATTTTATGATTCTTAAAAAGTCAAGATATAATTCGAATTTAATCTGAATGCTGGAAAATGTTTTGCATGATTATTATATGAAAAAATTAGGTGATATTTGTAAAATCTATATAATTTTGTACATGTGATTGATCTAGGAAAAAAACTAGAACCTACAAAAGTGGCAAACCATTTCTCATATATGTCTAACTTTTTTCAAATACATATAAGTTTGAGATTTATTAGGTTCGAATATATAAATTAAAGGGTGATTTACACTCAAACCCCTCGGGTTTAGGCATATTACAAGAAACTCCCCCGTTGTTTTAAAAATTACAGGGACACCCCCTTTGGAATGGTCTATTTACAAAAAGAAAAACCTTACGTCGTTAAAAACTAACGAAATTTGATGATGTCATCATTTTTTTTACTAATTTCCCAAATTTACCCCTCATTGAATATACCCACATGGGTATAATATTATACAACAGGGGTGCTTAAGTAATAATATTATACCAAAAGGAATGCATGTATAATAATATTATACCAAAAGGGGTGTATTTAGAAGATTACAATAACTTAAGGGAGTTACTTGAAGTCAATGGTCATATTTTAAAAAATGAAGATGCTTTAAAGAAAGATGATGGTAAACTTCGAAGCTCGTATTAGGATATTCCTTTTGGATTGAAGATGATGAAGAGAATGAAGATAATGATGAGTTAGACCTAGAATTTCGATTAACACCTCCTCAATCACCAATTGCTTCTTTGGATGACTAAGTTGATGATTAAATAATCGTTTGAATATTTTTATTTTAAGATTACATTATAATTCTATCATATATTGTTTTTTATTTATGTTTAGACCCATAATGTTTTATTTACGTGATTTTTTAAAAATATGACCGTCGACTACAAGTAAACACTGTAATTATTGTAATATTTCAAATACACCTCTTGTGATATAATATTATTACACAGACACCCCTGTAGTATAATACTATTACATAGATACCCATGTGCATATATTCGACCATGGATAAATTTGAAAAATCAATAAAATAATTGATGACATCATCAAATTTCATTAGTTTTTAATGCCTTAAGGGATTTTTTGTAAATAGATCATACTAGAAGGTGTGTCCCTGTAATTTTTTAAGCATCGAGGGTTTCTTGTAATATGCCCAAATCTGAGAGGGTCAGACTATAAATCACGCTAAATTAGAACAACCGAGTTTCATGAAACCTATGCTCCGACTTCATTCGGAACGAGGTTAACATAGTCAGATAACTTTAGAATCCGAAAGCATCCAAACTCGCCCGATTAAATATACAGATACGAATATAGAACAAAATAAAATCCAATCTAAATCCACCCCGTTGACAGCCTTACATGTATTATAAATTTATAAGACCTAACAGGCTTCTGATTTTGGAGACAGTTTGGTGTATTTTGTTGCCATCAGAAATCTCATATAAAGATATCAGTACCAAACAAGTGTTAGGATTCGAAGAGAAATCACAGTTCTAAAATTCATTACAAATTTGACGTTTCCACTGATTGAAGGAAACAGGTATAAAAAGCGTGTCCAAGAAATATTTTATTTTAACATTCAGATTGAAATTGAAAAGTGCAAGCAACAGAATAAGGCTTCATTGCTTGGCACTACAAATTCACCTGCACGATCAACAATAAAGAGTTTTGATGCAAACAACATATATTCATTTGCTTCATTGTTTGGCACGGATTCACCTGCACAAAGAGGAAAAAACAGGGATCGGTTTAGTTTTATGTAAACAAGATAGCAACAACGTCCATTCACACACAAGAAAGAAAAAGTGCAGATGCCATAGAACAATCTGAAAAGCAAAAACCTTCTTAAAACATTGGAACAGTGGAAAGTAATTTATAATAATATTAAAAAGCAATGCTTAGAATCATAGAGTAATCAGGGAGAACAAAATTCAATTCAGTATTGCATCAAGCCATCTTCCATGTCATCAAAAAGAAAAGATTGAAACAAATTTTACTCGTTACTGCATTTCTCCACATATTTTCTTCTCTATTTTCAACTCCCAAACAGACTCTTCTCTTTGCAAGAAAGTATTAACCTCACATAAATGGTGAGTGCTGTGGGCTATCTTAGTGGCAGAGGCAGCACAAGTGGGATTAATGGTCACGTAAGGTTATAGTTACTTGGTCATCATTTAAAGTTCCTTTCTATGTGCTGACTGTCACCCATATAAGCCATGTAATGTACATCGGTAAAATTGCCTGAAAATGCTTCTTGTTCACGTTGAACTTTTAGACAGCACGTCACATTTTGTACTCAACTTCCAAATATTAAAACATTTGGAAAAAGAAAAAATAAATCATAAATCAAAATTTTATCTACTCTGGAACCCACACCACTCGTCGCTCAACCCCCAAACCTTACCCCTCCATTTGATAAGTGTTTTAAGTGTAAGTGTTCCCAAACTGGTGGTTTGTGAGTGGGACAATATCCATGCTACATGAGAAATGGTTGGACATCTTATGCTTGGGGAAAACATTTTTCTGCTTCTTGGTTTGTATTCTATTTCCCCCTTTTTCTTTATTACTAGTTCGGGGGAAGGAGGAAAAAGTTTTAAACAATGTTTTTGAATATTAAATAAAAAGAAAAAGGATACATGCATTAAATTCTTGTCGACATCAGTTACCACATCAAGGTCTCATAATTTATATGTCAATAAAAAGATTGATGTATGACAAAAATCTACACCAACCCAAGGTACGATTTTTTTCTTAATAGGCATGATATTGGAAAATAAGCTTTTATTTCCCTCGTATTCCTCAAATTTATTCTCTTGTACATGGAAATAAGTAGTGAGGTATACTAAGATACTTAGCTTTTATGCAAGAAAAGGGCAGTCGTATGGTAGCAATCAACCATCAGGTCTGCTGGGGTTTTAGGTGAGGTAAAGAACCAAAACATCCACTTTTATCCGTGACTCTCATCTCAAGTCACTAATACCCTGACTTTTGTAATAAAATTTGACATTTTAATTCTTTAGCCAGATTCCTATAAAGTTTCAGAATTCCGAACATAAGCAAGAAGAACCTTCACATCCATTCAGGGATGTAACAGAGTTAAGTGAAGTCAAACAAAACATTGTTGAACCTTATTTAAAATTATTATGAAGCCTAGGCTAAAAGTATGTTTGAGTTTGGTAAACCTTTCAAAGAAAATGTTTGAGCTTGGTTAGATAGTTAAATAAACAGAGCTCAATGAAAATAGTGTCTAGTTTTTTAGTATAACAATCAGGGCTCAAACCAAACTTTTACAGGTTGACCTTTAGCCTACTCTAAGTTAGCTTGGTTTAGAGTTCCCCAGATTTTAATGAAATTTTAGAAGCGCAATACAAAACAGCAGGGGCACACGCGTTAAAGCACAAGGTAATCCCTAACAAATATATTCAAGTTTAAACTAAATTGAACACCCACACAATAAAAAAACTCCATCTATTAGAGCACGAAAAACAAGAAACATATTGGAAGAAATTTCAAAATAAGGTCCTGACCTTAATGTAGAGACTTAGGGCTGATGATCGGAGGAGAGAGAGTGAGACTGGGGAGGGGCGTAGAACTTGTTGTAAGCGGTTTCGCCGACAAGGTATATTCCGAAGGCGACGAGGGCGATGCCGAGGCCAGGAGTGGCATGGCGCCACTGGTTGCTCAGCATCGGATGCTTCCGCCACTCGTCTCTCCTCTTGAAAAACTCTCCTGTGGGTCCCAGTGACTTCGCCATTAACACCTTCCTTCTCCTTGGGCTTATGTTTCCTCTCTTATGTCGGAGATGAGATGAGATGAGATGAGATGATTGAATGAAAATAAATTATTGGTGAATAAATGAAATTTGGACTTTCTCTAATTCTAATATATAAATGGGTTGGGCTATAATTATCAAAAAGAAAAAAAAATTGGATTGGGCTATAAGAAATAACGGCAGTCTACATTTATTTACTATTTAGTATAATTCAGTTTTTTCAAGCCATATATAAACCAACTTCATACTAGGTTCCTTCTATTTAGTTATAAAAAAATAAAATAAAAATTAAAAAATTGTTACTTCTATTATTGTGATATACTTAGTTATTGATTCATATTCTTATAAAATAATACAATATTCCTTACCTTATTAAGAACAAATTCTTATTTTAAAAGTAGTCTTTATCAAAAAATAAGTGTACCCTTCATATTACATAGACTATTTTTAGAATAAGCTTCTTAGTGACCTATAACCTTATAAAATACACCGTGCTTCCTACAACTGTTTCGTCTCAACAAAATTTATAAAAAAATTGCAATATTTTCCACACACCACTTGTGAATAGGGCTGAGCAACTCAAACCGGACCGACCGGACCGAACCGGAACCGACGGTTCGGTCCGGACCGTTTACCGAACCAGCCAACCGGTTCGGTAATCGGTTCCTGCGTGAGAACTGAACCAGCATCTATTCGGTTTTCGGTAAAAACCGACGGTTTCCCGAACCGAACCGAACGACCCGAACCCATTGAATTTTTTTTTTTTTGTTCCTGTTACCTATTTACCCAAACCCATTAACCCAATACCCACTTCCACTTGCCCTAATTTTCGGATCTGGCTAGCACCCATCACACAAGAACGCTCCAGTCTCAAGCCGCCGCCCAAAGCCGAAGCTAATACCTCCAGGCTCCACCGCTCCAGCACCCAATTCCGGTTCTCCACCGCCTCCTCCTCTGTACGCCAACAGCAACCAGGGAGTCTTGACCCTATATTTCTTGCCAAAATTCTTGTTATAATTACTGAATCTCTTCTTGGCTCATTCAACTCATGGGATCTGGTTGGGTATTGAAAACAAATTGCAAAGAAAGTTAGAATTGTTGGTGCCCACGATTTTTTGTATTACGAAATTTGTCTACCAAGCCTTGTTCTACTCAGTAATAGCGATGGTGTTGGTGGAAGTAAGCTGCAAAAGGAAGATAGGAAGAAGAGGAGTCCTGGGGTAGTGGATTCCAGTTTTCCTTTTTTTTTTTTTCCATTTTTCTTTAAAAAAAAAAAGAAATTCGGTATATATTTGGACCGAACCGAAACCGAACCGGACCGGTAGGTATTTGAACCGAACCGGACCGATCATTTCGGTCCGGTACTCGGTCCATCTTTTTTTGGGACCGAACCGGGCCATAATCGAACTTCGGTTCGGTTCGGTCCGGTTCGGCCCGTTTGCTCAGCCCTACTTGTGAAGGAGCTTTTTTTCTCAACAAATTAAATAGGGCTTTATATGCATCAAGAAACAATTTGCCTCTGACATTATTCCAAACTTAAGTCCCAATATTTGATAAACAAAACTTGATATACAATAAACTTGAAATAATAGGATAAGAACGGGTTTTTGGCCGGTCACTCTTGAGAAATACTTTTTGACAACTTAATACTATGTCGCGTAAAAATAGATAAATGTAATAAAACGACTCAATAAAACTTATAGAGTTGTTCACTTAGGAAAAATACATCTAAGACTCGGTATAAAAAGCCATGGTAACAAAAAAAAAAAAAAAGCCTGAACACCCTTATGTGGAGGTGGAAGGTGGGGTTGGGGTTTAAAAAGATGGTAGGATTATATTTTATATAGTTTTTGAATATTTAAGCTATGTCAATGTATTTTGATCGATAAATTTATGATTTGAAACGTTAGACTTCATAATAGTATATTTTAAAAATCATAAGGAATTTTATTTGTCATTCTTTTATTAGTGACATAGATACCAAAATTGGAAGAGAAAAAAGAGGTAAATAAATAAATATATAAAAAATAAAAAAATGGGACTAAATTCTCCCTCGCGGAGCATGCTCTTAAAAATATTCCCAAATAAATATATATTCCTTTCTTACAATTTTTGTCCTTTTTCAGAGTGTGTGATTCAGTGGCTTTCTTTCTTGAAGCAGAACGTGAGTCCGAAGAACAACAATGTCAACACTGCAATTGGCCACTTCGCTCTCCTCCTCTTCTCCTTCTTATTGCTTTCCTCTATTATTGGGAACAGATACCCAAATTCCCATCAAATTCTATCCCTCATTCTCGGGAAATTCAAATCCTTTCGGGAATTATTCTCTATCTGCTAAATATGCTCACAAAATCACATCTTGTTATCGTTCAAGAAAAATCACTTGCTCTGCAGAAGCTGCACAGGTGTGTGTTTAGCTCAATTTCATTTTTTTTAATCAATGAATTACTTTTATATTGATTATTATTAATTTATTAACAGGGGTCTGAAGTAGTGGTGAAAGAGAAAAGCGTTTCTGTTATTCTGCTTGCAGGAGGAAAGGGCAAAAGAATGGGTGTAAGACATTCTCTATCTTATGCTACAGATTAATATATAGTTGCATATTTGAGTCATTGAAATGCTACAAATCGATCGCTTCAATCTTTGTTTGTTGGTATAGAATTTATTTTTTGTTGATCCAAATCTCAAAGTTGTGCCTTGAATTGGTATTATTATCCGATTTTATAGACAATTTATGTCCTAATACATCTAACTCATGTTTGGTCCAAATAGGCAAGCATGCCAAAGCAGTATCTTCCACTTCTAGGCCAACCAATTGCATTGTATAGGTAAGTGCAACAAGCCAACTCATTCTTCCTACAAAATAGATTTTGAAGTCCATACATTTACAAATTTACAATTTAAAAAATGATCCGAATGTATCTGCTGTTATTATCTAATCAGTCAATCCAGATAGAGCGAGTATTGGTGTTACTTTATCATGCTAAATAAATTTATAACAGCGAAGCACTTCAAAGTAACTTATTGTTGTATTTCTTGCAGTTTCTACACTTTCTCAAAGATGCCTCAAGTGAAGGAAATTGTTGTAGTATGTGATCCTTCTTACCAAGACATTTTTGAAGGTCTGGAAATTTAGTAGTATATTACAGTTAAAGAAATTATTAATATGCTAGTTACCATATGTTTCTCAAAGATTTTTATTTAATAAATCCTCGTACTCTCTTAGATGCCAGAGAGAATATCCAAGTGGACCTCAAGTTTGCGTTACCCGGAAAAGAGAGACAAGATTCCGTATACAGTGGCCTAGAGGTATACGTACCTTTCAGTTTTCAGTACTAAAAAATTTGAACCTTGTGTAGTACCATAAGTGCTAGTTATGAAGTTTAAAGTCCAAAAATGCATCTCGAATCATCAATTATTAAGTATTTGTAGAATGTGACAATTTTAACTCTTCCGTTAACCAGTAAATATATATTTTGTGTATCAATCTGCAGGCAATTGATTCAAATTCTGAACTAGCCTGCATTCATGATTCTGCAAGACCTCTAGTGTTAACTGGAGATGTAGCAAAGGTGAATTTTTCTTCATATTGGAGGAGTATATTATTTGAAAATAGATATTATAAAAAAAAAATGTAATCCACTTTATGCCATTTCAATTTTAAATATTTCTACATCGATCTATGGGGGGATTTTGGATAAAGATATTTACTGCATCGTACATGCAGGTTTTAAAGGATGGATGGGTTATTGGCGCAGCTGTACTGGGTGTTCCTGCTAAAGCTACAATCAAAGAGGTTAGAAGATACATTCTTCGATCACCTGCTTATATATATGTTTACTGCCAAAGATTATAGTCCATGATTAATTTGTTGATGTTGATCTATGAAAATAGTTGCAAAAATGATAAATAGAAGTACGAATGAGATCTGAAATGATATATGTTCCTTTCTTTTATCTGAAATGTTTGAATTGTACTATGTTATTTAATCCGATGGCAAAATAAGAATGAAATAATTCAAGAAGTATAATTAGACAGGAAGTTTAATCAATCATAAATCTCCTAAAAACCTCCTAAATAGTCATATCATATAACTCTTACACCAACTCCTAAATTTTAGAAACTCTCTTTAGGAGATGTCATACAAGTAATGGAGTACATTGAAATATATGTAATACAAATGTTTCAGCTTCTGAAGTAGTTAATATGCTTAGGCTTACTCATTTATCAATATTATATCACATTTGGCATGACATACGAGGCACACCTATAAAATTAGTGTCAAATAAGTGATTGAAGAAACTTCCATTGATAATGTTTGAAGAGAATGACGATTAATATTGCGTTAGAAGTGTATAATTATTGTGGTCTGTTTTAATGCTTTATATCACTTAAAAAACCATCATTTGAAAGTTGTTTGTTTGTAGTAGCTATAACAACTAAACGAATAAGAGTTTTATTAAAAGATATTACCCAATATATTTTTCAATAGAATGTCATTCACAGATATAAAGACCCAAAAATAAATCCAGATCTCTGATTAAAATTAAGTTTTTTTTCCTTTCACGTATGAATTATGATTTTTGCTGGTATTTTGAGATAAAGGATGTTAAAACTGAAAATCTAGATATATGGAGAAACAGATAACGGCTGGAGAAATAATCACCTTTCTAGTCTCTATAGAGGTATTAAATATAGATTTAGCAATCGAGTTTTGATATCTTTTACTTATTTATCGACCAAATTTTTGAACGAGTCCATTTCTGAGCAAATATTTATACCTGTAGGTGTCTACTAAGGTTTGCAACTATACCTGTAGGCGACTGCTGTAGTTTGCAACTATTTAGTATTATATTAATGCTTTCCACCCCATTTATTATTCCATACCTTAGATGATGAATTCATTCGAATAAGATTAAGGTCATGAATGAACAAATCCCATGTAGAATGCTACTTTTACTGTAGATTTGTTGTATGGGATAGGTTCATTCAAGATCTTTTTCTTTTTCGTATCATAAACCAATGGAAGGTCAAGAATGGTTCAATTCAGGCTCTAAATCCAGGTTTAGCATGTTTTTCAGTGTTACCACAGTCAATTGTAACACCCCGGCCGCACTGGGCCACCCCGCTCAGCACATAGCTGAGCTGGCAGACCAACTGGTCAGTGGCCAGGCAACGCCCAACATTCAAGTTATTCAATTAACAAAGCATGTATGGAGGTTTCTAGAGATTTCCTTCTCTTTTATACTTTGATTATTCATGTAGGTAGCAAGGAGTTCTAGAAATCTATATGATTGTGTACATAGTTTAGAAGTCTCTATGATTGTGTACATAGTTTTAGACTTGTAAATATTTTTGTTGGATTTTCTAGATGCTGAACCCTGGCCACTAGATCGGATTGATTTTAGGATCAAATTGATATGTTTAGACCGAATTGATATCGGGTAGTATAAATAGATGTTAAGAATGAATAGGACTTCATTCCATTGATAGATGTTAGGCTACATCTATAACCAAACTTTAAATCATAAACTAATTGATACCAATACCTATTGATAGATGTTACACAACATTTGTAACCATAAAACTTTAAAGCATAAACTAATTGATATCAATATCTTCGAGTGATATTATAAGTAGATGTTACACTTAATTTGTAACCAATAAAATATTTAAGCATGCATTTGTAACCAATAAAATATTTAAGCATGCATTCTCTAAAGCTTTCTTTTATTTTTTCTCAGACCACTTTTATCTAAGGTTAGATTGACTTACGCAAAACTAATTGACTTCAGCAAAACTATAAGTAGAAGGAGTTACAAAAATATTAATAAATATGCAAATTCTTTTACATGGAATTGGATTGAATTAACATAAATTATTTATATCACAATCATGCTCCTTTAATTACAAGCTCTTGAAAATTTTAACCTAATATTGTTAACGGTGGTTTAAATGCTTCATTTTTTGCATAATTTTAGTTTCTATATTTATATAATTTTTGGGCATTTGTGTTTCCTGCAGGCAAATATTGAGTCTTTTGTGGTGAAAACTTTAGACAGAAAAACTCTCTGGGAAATGCAAACTCCCCAGGTTTCTTGGCCAAACAGATCTATCTTTTTGAACTATTTGAGAATATTATTTATCTAACCTTCTTTAACTATTTGGGTAGGTGATCAAGCCTGGTTTGCTTAAAGAAGGATTTGAACTTGTTAATAGGTATTTATTCTTCATTCTTGCTGCATTTTTTTATTTACTTGTGAAAAGAATCCCAAATCTAATTTTGTTTCCCGTATTTTTTGATATTTATGCAGAGAAGGTCTTGAAGTCACTGACGATGTATCAATAGTGGAACATCTTAAACATCCTGTGTACATTACTGAAGGATCCTACACTAACATCAAGGTAAGGAATAATCGGTATTCTAAAGTTCTTTAAACTAATAGTTTAGTGCAATTAGTTCTGTTCAATTTTTAAACTTGATTAGAAAAACTATAAATATTCATAAACACTTTGATGTATATCGCATGTTAATTGCAGGTTACAACTCCTGATGATTTACTACTTGCCGAGAGAATATTGAATACTATTTCGTGAGATTCTAATAACTAATATTTTCACTTCCTTTGGGGTGGAGTGATAGTATAGAGTTTTGTATCTCGAGTTGCGTAAAATATACAGTTAATTTCGACTTTTCTTAATTTCCTATTACTATTTTCATAAAAATTGGTTCCTTCAGTATATTATGTTACACTACATTCTATATATCGCAAAAGGAAACAATTTTTTGTCTACATTTTGGACTGAAAAACTAGTTTTGATAATTAAATACATGTAATAAAAATATATAATTATTTTTTATTCTTGAGATTTTTGTGAAAGATTTGATTTTGTATTCAACAAAATTTTCTTTTGCACTTCTAACATTTTCTTCTTACCTTTGTTGGTAAGATGGCGTGGCTATCCTCTGAGTCTGTACCCACTACCCTTTACCTTTGTCGGTAAGATGGCGTGGCTATCCTCTGAGTCTGTACCCACTACCCTTCGCCAGACACATTTTGTGCCTAGCATGCATGGTTATACACTCATGCGTACAAGACAAAAAAATATGCCTAGAAAGTATGCTAGAAAATGAAGGCGGCCTAGCGCTAAAATGTCAGTTAGATCATTTCCGAAAAAACAAAAAAAGGGAACAACTGCAAATGACCTCTTGCACACCTCAAGAAAGCCAATGATCAATTGGACTTAAACACAAACAAATCTTAGTTATTTTATTAGCAACAACATAAATAAGTACTAAAACTTATGATCAAACAATATCAACCTCAGCTAAAGCAAAAAGGCTTTTGATATGTGTAACAGCTAAAGAACCATGTCAACATTCAACTTTTATTGATAAACAAAAATTAGCTTAACAACTTCACAGTTCACATCATGTTTTCTTCAATAATCCTCATAATCATAGTACTAAAAAAAAGGAAAGACTCAATTAAGCCCATAAATACATAAACATTCTAATAAACCATAAGGGGTCGGTTGAAACATATACTTTCTATCATTTTCTCTATCACCTATTGTATCTACTGTCCGCCCTCCTTGATTTTGCACACTCTCCAAACCATGAAAACCGTCCACTTTTGCGTGCACGAATAGGAGTTCCGTGCTTGGCCTGGTTTTGTATTACACAAGTCGTTAATGAAAAATCATAAAGAACATGAAATAAACAAAATTGAATTTGTAAAATTGAAGTGGAACAAAATGCAACAACTGACCTTTCCGGTCCTTCTCTGTGGTCTGGTGTTATTCCAACAGAACATCCCACTGCAACCGGCTGCTCCAGGTCCAGATTCATATCCTCTGTCAAAAAATAAATATGAACAAACCAAAATTACTATTATTAACTTATAAAATATTGAAATTATTACGGTGACACCACTCACAAGTTATCTTTGCTGAAATTGCTTGCAAAGCTGGTATTATGCAACAAGCTTGGAGAAATGGGGCAATGATGATTAATAATCTGTTCCTTCTGAGTTGCCATTCCATCACTAAATTTCAGAGCCTTGATTTCACGATTTAACTCGTCTTCCCAGTGCGGTAAAGGGGCCTCCAAACAATTCCTCGATTCCAATTCATCTTGGGGCAGGACTTGATTCCTTTCAGGTTTCAAATGACTAATAGATCCAGGAGTTCCTTTCTCCATAGCCTGTAACCATGCAGATTCTAATCTCTGTTCATGGATTATGGATTCTATTCTCCGTACAGGAGGAATGTTGGCTTTGTTCTCTTTTGAGGTGCTTCTGTTAGCATTTCCGGAAACGAACTCTGAAGGTTCGGTTTGATGACCTGTCATATTTGACCGTGTCGATCTATTCTCCAGGTTCATCGTAGTGTTTGTGTTCGCTGGATTTTGACGTAGCAGAATAATTTCAACCTCTACATTGCGTCGTAAAACAATTTCAAATGAGTTAGTGATGCTGCTTAGAAAACCTTCTGCTCTGGTTTTAATGTTATTATCTCCGAATCCAATGTGAGCAACAAAACCACCTGCATACAGAGTTTAGAGGTTCAGGACTACTGAAGAAAATATATAGACAACATTTCATTATTAGTCCCACAGGACTAGAACTTCAGCATTTTTGGTCCCACATTTTACAAATTTGCATTTTGGACCCAATTTTTTTGAAAAGTTCTGCACTTTTGGCCTTATCGCCATGTCTCCATCAATTTGGGACCAAAAGTCTATAGGACCAAAAGTGCAATAAATTGGATGGAATAGGGAGGATAGGACCAAAAATGCTAAAAAAAATTAAAAATTTGTGACTAAATGTGCAATTCAAAGTGAGGATAGAATTGCTAAGGGCCCCAAATGCAATTTTGCCAAAACAATACTGTTTACAAGCAAATTTTGCTATGAAGAAATACTAAATCAATCTATTATGATGATTAAGGTTCAACAAATAAACTACCAATGTAGAAAAGATAGTGATTTTTCTGAAGCCTCTTAAAAAGGGCCATCTTAATATGAAATTTGAATTAGAAAGCATACTTTTTGGATTTGAATTATTTGGGTGATTTACACTCAGACCCCCTAAGGTTTATCTTAATTACAGAAAACCCCCCGTAGTTTCAAAAAATTACAAGGACAGACCTTACAGGGTGTTTTTTGTAAACATTTTTACAAGTTGTAGGGGGTGGCCTTGTAAGACTTGTTGAACCACAGGGGGTCTCTTTGTAATTTCTGAAATGTCAGGGGGTTCCTTGTAATATAACTAAACCTCAGGGGGTCTGAGTGTAAATCACATTTCTATTATATACACATTATGATAGCTCTTGTATACCTTTTGTTTCAGATATAGACACAAGCTTTCCGTGAGATTGAAGAAGTTGCCTGAGTGTCTTCGAATGGCACTTGTCAATGCACTCGAGCCAGATACCAAGTAAAATCTCTGAGTGGCTCGGATTAGGATTAGAACCAACTGGATTCTCTTTGCTAGTTGAATTGCAATTCTGAACGATAGCTTCTCTACTTTTGTGGTCATCTTCAGTTGCTTTTGAGCTCTGCCTATGACTACTTCCCGATTGAGTTCGATCTGGTGAAGGAACAGAACCTAACTGTAAAAGGGTTGCTGTGAACCATGTTGACCGTTCACTTGAAACTCTTAGATGCTTTTCTGCCTCGGAGAGAAGTTTCAATGCATGCTTCAGTCTGTCTAATTCTCTTTCAGAGACTGAGAGATTCAACCAGCATTAATTGTAAGAAGAGACGTATGCCAGGATAATAGTAAAAAAAATGGACAAAGACAAAGGAACAAGTGCAATATTAGGTGATAATATAAAGCAAAGATGCAAAAACTTCTGAGACCGAGACCACATTAGTTTCATGTGTTAAATTTTTAAATTCATTGTATGATTGGCCAAAAATGATCATATACTATACTGGTATAGTATTCATTTTAGAAGCTAATGTAGGAGATATGTGATTTTGCTTTTATCTTGTTGATCTTTTTATGTTTTTTTTTTTTTTTTTGGTACTATAAGGCCCATTTATAGAAGCTCATTATAGCACAAATTCAATGTGAAGATTCAAAACAAATATTTTAGCAACCAAAAACGTTAGCTCACATGGCAAAGTGATTGAAGGGCTACTAACTGCTACCAAAATAAGCAGATATATTTAAAAAATAGAACACCAAATGAAAAATAAAGAAAGAAACTTACTTCTCCCACCAAAAAAAGAATCATTATGCTCGGGATCATTACTCGGGTAGTTTCCAGCAATAATATCTACAATAAGGCTCGCCATTTGTGACATTAGGACAATTGGATCAATCCCTGAATCCATCAATTCTCTAGCTCTTAGCACTGTTTCCGTAGCATTTGAAGACATTGCTAACTCCAAAAGCTCCAGTAATTTCTCATCAGAAACAACCCCAATCTACAAAAAGAAAGCAGATTTGTTATATGCTATAATTCAATCAATAAAGTAAAGAAGAGAGAGAGAGAGGTTCAATATAACTTACGAGCTCATTCACCAAAGACACAGTGATTCTTTTCCCAAACAAAGTCAATTGATCCAACATGGTTTCTGCATCTCGTAAAGAACCATCTGCATTTGAAGCAATCAACTCTAACGCATCTAATTCTACGTCTAACTTTTCATCACTTACAATCTTCCTTAACCTAATAACTATGTCTCCACTGTTAACCTTGTTAAAAACGTTCTTCTGACATCGAGACAATATAGAACGAGGCACGTTGTCTATATCAGTTGTGACCAGTATAAAAATGACACGTGGCAATGGTTTCTCGATAAGCGGAATAAATGTCAGCCATGTCTTAGTCGGCAGTAAATGACACTCGTCTATAACAAAAACCGTGTAATCCGGTAAGGTAGATGGACGAGCCACCAAATGGTTTTTCAAAAGATATTTAATTTTGTCGATTCCCTTTTTATCGGAACCATCAACTTCTCTAAGGTACCTGCTTTTTCTGGATATGAAATCACTACATTCCTTGCAGACTCCACACGGCTTAGTTTCCTCAGTTGCAAGGCAATTTAAAGCGGCAGCAAATATTCTTGCGGTTGAAGTTTTTCCGGTTCCACGTGGACCTTGGAAAAGATAAACGGGGGAAACTCTTCCCCTAGAAACTGCACTCATAAGAGATTGAACAACCAAATTCTGCCCAATCAATTCCTCGAAAAACATTGGCCTATATTTCTGGCTCAGGCTTCTAGAATTTTCCGGAGAATCTTCTTCCTCGCGTACATCCTCGTTCAGAGCTATGAGCTCGTGCCCTTCTTGGCTCCTGCAACTTGTGGACCATCTCCTTCCATCTAACCGGCTCAAAGCCTCTAAATCAAGCTCTCCATAATTTGTGGAAAGTTCGTCATCACTTCCCACAGATGATCCTCTATTACGAGAATTGGTAAGAAGGGGAACACGACTTTGAGCCGCCACCCTAGAATCGAATCTCCTCTTCGAAGAAGCTAAAGACGTCTGGCTGTGTCTTCTTTGGTGCATGGCTCGATTACTTCCACACAAAATACTGCTTCCTTTCCTCCTTAAAGTATCAGAAAAAGACGGAGAATAATTCCTTCCGTACCCTACTCCAGACTTCGGAGTCGACCTTTTTGACCAATAACAGGGAATCCCACATCCATGTCTTCCAGGCAAATCCAACTGATCATCATCATCTATTTCATCATCTGCGTCGTTAAAAGATCCTGTGGTCCCATCCCAAGATTCAACCGTACTAGGATTTCGAACACGATATTTATTATTGTAAGAACTCATAGACAATGCTGGCGTACTATACGTAATAGAATCATCGTCTTTCCTACGACTCCCCCAAGCTGCTTTATTCTTGAGCCTAGCAAGCAATGGTGAAATCGCAGATGCTCTTCTTACATCCTCGGAATTACAGTAATCTTCGGTATCATCAGACTGGTCAACATCATCCCTCTCGACTACATATTTTGGGCATCTACTCAACAGCATCTGCTCTTGTAACCTATGATTATGATGCTTCAAACTAGCACTCAAATAATTACTCCTTTTCGACTTCTTCTTTATTGTACGCCTAATAGATGGCGTAAAGTTTGTATCTTTACACCTGAAAATCGCGGAAGCATACTTATCGGTTAAATAAGTATCACTCTTCGAATCATTCCCACCGTTATTTCGTGCATCGCTCAAGCTATCTAAATCGATACTCTCCTCCGGGGTCGAGGAGGACCCTTCATCCTTACCATTTTCGACTTCTTCTTCACCAATCTGCCTACTCCTCTCGCTCTCAGATTTCTGACTCTTCCAGTTGTACAAAAATACCCTTTTATCTTTCTCTTTCACGTTCACATTTCCATTATTACTAACATCAATACTTTTATTATTATTATTGTTACTTTCTAATTGCGAAAATTGTTTAGAAGAAGAAGCAATGGCGTTACCATCAATGAGACCATTCTTGTGGCTATGCATATAGTGATGTTTTGTGAGGGATCTTGCAGAATCAAGCGGTGGCGAACGCCACGTGGAGGAGGTGCCCGGGTCCCGTAAAACCCGGGCAGCTTTTCGTATCTGAGTAAACTCTTTCTTCAAATGTATGTTGCTTGGATCAAGCCCACCGCCGCCGCCACCACTTCCTCCGGCCCGGCGCATTTCTAATGAAGCCATTGTTTGGACTAAAACACCAACAAGTGAAAATAGAAGTACATACAGAAAAAAACAGAGATAAATTGCAGATCTCAGAGATTTTATTTAATTTTAATGAAGAAAATGAATGGATTGTTCATGAGCAATAAATAAGGGGTGGGGGCTGAAATTAAGAATGCTGAGCTACTAATGTAATGTAAACACACAAGACAAGTAGCTAGAGGCAGAGAGAGTCAGTTGGGGGTAGGGTTTAAAAGAAAGAAATTATTGCATGAATAATAATGGAAAAGATTATGTCCTTTTTTCTTTCTCTTCGTTGAAATCGAAGAGAAGAAATGAAATTGGAAAAAGAAGAGGAAGGAAGGAATAGATGATTGATTTTGATTTTGATTTTGATTTTGATTTTGGGGGAGGCTCCAAATAAAGATTCTCTTATAATTACAACAGTATTTATTTATTTATTTATAATATGTAAATTTGTCTGAAATTTACTTGTTCTGTTCGTTTGTTTCCTTCCACTCTCTCTTCTTTCTTACACGTTTTTTTGATATTGCACTCCTGCTACTACTACTATCATAGTTCCATTGATTAAATTGATTAAAGAAAAAGAAAAAGAAAAAAGAGAAAAAAGCCTTTTAATTTAAGTGGAGATTAATTTACCATTTCATTCCGAATTCTCGACTCCATTATTATTAATTTATTATTGTCTTATCTATCTTTCCAATTTCGGTTTCCGTTAATCATTCAAGGCTAAAGTTATCCAAGGCAAAACATCCTATTTCTCTCCCCGTGGTATTAAAATTAAATGACTTTTCACATCACATGTTTATTTATTAAAATTTACTTTTTTCTTTTTTCATTTACCTTTGTACACTAGGGTCTATGCACTTCATGTACATAAATCTTTTACATGACTTTAAACAAAATTAAAAATAAAATTAAAATGTTAATGAAACGACCAAAATAAATCGTTAGAACTCAAATAGGGATTGTAGGACCACTCCGTCAAATCAAACTTCTTCTAATTGCTAAACTTGAATTAAAATATATTAAGATGTCAAAAATGAAAAGTTTTCGCAGTTTCCTATCAGATCTAGCGCAAAGCTATAAACCCGATATGAAGATGACAAATTTAGAGCAAAGCCATAAATCACAAATAACTTGTTGATTATGTACACAATTTAATTTAATTATCATCCTCTAGTGATCTTATTTACAAAAGTTTTTTTAATAGACATATGCTTAATTTGTACAAAATTCACTTTTGATCTTAAATGACAAGTATAAACTTTGCAAATGTATTTAAGTTTTAGGTTTGACTGGAACCAGTTCAAAGAATCATTGAGTACGTACGTACATTGTGTAGACATGATAAGGATTAGAAATGAAGTATTAATATATTGTAAAAATTACAGTGACATTAACAACATGATGACACTTATGTTCCAAGACGAAAGTTATTTTTTTTCCAAATAAAAGGAAGAATTAAAATTGTTTAGGAAGTAGGCATTATTGTTTTTTTTTAGGAGAGTAGCATTATTGTCAAATATATATATTGTGGGTTATTAATATATAAATAAAAGTCTAAGGTTTCTTTCGTTAGTATGATAATTAGTTTTTTCAATTATTTGTAAATAAATTAATGTATAATTAATTCTTTGTACAATCTGCTCATTTAATGATTAGTTCTCAACACTTATTGATGATAAATATCGAAAGAGTACAACAATAGTCATTTAATTTGGGATATCAAGAAAAATAACTAGTTAAATAATAGGTAAGAGCTTTAATCCAATTAGAGCTTTTTAAAAGAAAAAGAAAAGAAAATTTATATTGTATAACTTTTTATTACTCAATTTTTTTTCAATATATATTCTTCGTGTTAATTTTGAAAATACAGCAATATATATAATAACCCTTGTTCACTTACAAAATTAATTTATAGAACCACCTTTGAATTGTGTGGATATTTCACATGAGTTCTGTGAACTAATAAAGTATATATTAACACATCAATTTTTTTGTCAATTATATATATATATATGTATATATATATATATATATATATATATATATATATATATTTGCATTTCACTCATTTATATTTGAAGAAAAGACAGGTAACAAATTAGATACTAAATGCAATCAATGATCCATATATACAACATATCATGATTAACTTTATAAAGATAAATCATTCGAGAATGTGAATGTTCAATTCTTACCAATAATAAGACGCGGTTTAACTGTCAAACTTTTGGATAACTTTTTTCGCTTACGGAGATTACAAATTTACACATGATAAGTCAACTTTCATTATTTATTTAACTCGTGAGTTAGGTAAAAAATAATTTTAACTAAAAAGAAATTTGGGAACCCTTTTTGTTAATTTGAGAAATTAATTATTTGCTTTCATTTATATAGTTTAAATTAACCACGATGGTAATTGAATAGTTTAATATGTAAATCGATAATGCTTGTTAGTTTTCAGATTAATTATATTAATCCGTCGGTCGTGTTGAATGTAACTTATATAACTCACATGGAGCAAACTTACATTTGATACACATATTTAGAAATGAATAACAGAAGTTCTGAATTAAGAATGTACAAATTAGAATCTAAACTATCATCTGCATGCTCTGATAAGCTAATTTTAATTCCATATTTGTTTAAAATTGATTTATATTTATAGGAAACAAGTCATTTACCTATCCCCTGCATAACAATAAACATAAAGACGAAGGAATATAATTAAAGAGGTAATTAAAACATATAAACATATACTATATAAATGAGGATAATGAGCAAGATCCAAATTACAAAAAAAATCTTAATTATTCTTTTGCTTTCACAATCAGAACAACGACATTATAAGTAGGAAACACGACACTTTAGAATATTAGGATTATACCATAGAAAACATGCACGAATTAAGTCGATCTTAGAAACATGCTCAATGACCATTTCATGAAATTAATTACTATTTTCAATGTTTAAGTGAAACAAAATTTGTACGGTGGTAATATATATGGTGTACGTACGTTGAATAATTAATTTAATTAAATTGTGTACTTGATTCAGTCAAGAATTATAATTAGTTAAGGTTTCAAAAAGTTTGTTATTTACTCCATTATTCATTTGTACAATAAACAAAAATAATCCAGTTTGTATTGTGTATAACAAGAACATGTTTCAATAATGCGATGATCATCTTTTAATTAATTTACGTACACATCTCTCAATTTTTCTTTTTGATCTGTCTGGTTATTCTATGGTCAATAAGAATCATGGTCATGTGTCAATTCTCATGATCACATGTTATTCAGGTCAAAAACCATTATATTATTATTATATTTACAACAAATATATATATTAATTAATAGCACTAATTTATTTTTGACATATAACATGCTATGCTGCCAGAAAACAAAACCCATGTCACATGCAGTCGTCTTTGAATAGGTTTTGGGGCCTTCGATTTGTGTACAAAACGACATGCCATAACATGCAAAATTTCCTCTTCAATTTAAATTATTAATTTCTAGCCTAACCATGCTCACTAGCTACAAATTAATCTAACTACCTAGATATATATTAAATAATTTGGTTGAAGGTTTTTCAATATATATATATATATATATATGATTAATTTATAAGTACAATTAATCATATCTCGAAGCCGACTTACAAACATTCCTTTTTATTTTGTAGAGAGGAGAACCAATCCTAATATTGGTAAATTGGGTTACATACAATCTATGAAGCACGGATACTTCAAGAAATAGCAAGCTGAAGAGTCGGACTCGCCGGGGACTCGGATTCGCCTTCGACTCGGCTGGGATACGAGTCGGACTCGCCACGTGGCGAGTCCGAGAAAATAAAAAAAATAAAAAATCGGATACTCGAATCCGACTCGGTCAACTGCTGAGTCGACACGGTCAAGGACTCGGCGGGGTATTTTCGCAATTTTTTAAACAATATTGGGGGTTGAAAATACAAATTACACACCTAAATAATAAAAAATTAAAGTTTTTCCTTACTAGTTACTTCCTTCCTCCTCCTTCCCGTATCTTCCAAAATCCAAATCGGCAAATTACTTTAGCATCATTCAAGTTTTGAGTTTTAAATGCAATTAGAACCCAATTAATTAAGAGAAAATAAGAAAAAGAATAAAATTGGGCATTTAGAATTGGACTGTACATCTGTAAATTAAAAATCTGGGCCGAGAGAGAGATGGTGGAGGCGCGATGGGGTAGGTGGTGAGGCGGCGCGGTAGGATTTTGAATTGAAGAAGAAGAGTTGGGTTTTGCTCCAGGGCACCATCAAAGAAGTGAAGGATTGGAAATTTGCAACTGTACAAATACGAATTGGGTTAAAAGAAAAGAGTAAATAGCGCTTTTGATACTCTTATGGATTAATTTTTATACTTTTATCCTTTTTAATTTTTTTTTATCAATATAGTATATCATATTTATCTCTCTTAAATTTTTTATAGCAAATTCGTTCTTTTTATCCCTCTTAAATACAAAATATATCACTTAAATTCAAAATATATTCTAAAGTGGATGAAAGTTAATGTATTTTGTATTTAAGAGGGACAAATGTGTTACACTATATTGATAAGGGACGAATATACTATAAAAAATTTAAGAGGGACGAATGTGATACATTAAGTAAATAAATTCCTCATTTCATATACTCCCACTACGACCCATTATATGATACTTATTTTGAATCATTTATCATGTATTTGGAGTGAATTTATATATCTTTCTTGATCTTTTCTTTGATTTTGTGTTATGAATATTTGAATGAGTGTTTATTCAATGACTTTGATGTTAATGTATTTTTTTATATATAACTATATAAATTTATTTTATTAAAATATACGTATCCATGCCGAGTCGTATCTTAAATTTTTTTCGAAAACGAGTCGCCGAATCCGAATCGTGTCGAGTCCGAGTCGCCGAGTCCGTATCCGTGCAACGTAGCATACAATCTATGGCTCAACTCTTTTAGTCTTTTTGTTTAATTAATAAAATATATAGTATTAACTAGTGATGGCAAACTTTGCCACAACCTATGAGCTAGTCTTGACCCAATTTATTTTTTGTTGGAATAAAATAGGGTTTTTTCCACTTTGCACACTGAAACATGAAAAATAGGCACCTTGCACCTCCAAAATTTAGATTTAACACTTTGCACCTTCGAATTATGAAAAATGCAGCACATTACACCTTTTTTTATTTTCGGGCAAAAATTCAAGGGCAAAATAGGTAATTCAATTATAAATTTTTGGCACTTTGCACCCTCAAAACTGGAGAAATTGGCACTTTATACACTCGAAATAAAATTAGCACTTAACACTCTCTAATTAAGAATAAATCAGGAACTTGCTCCTCAAACACAATAAATGGGCTCTTTGCACCCCAAAACACAAAATTAACACTTAACACCCTCAAAAAAAAAAAAAAAAAAAAAAAACTCAAACCCCTCGTTTTTTTCGTCAAAGTTGACCATCGGGGTGAAAAAAATCTAAGGCAATTAGGTAATTCATTTTTTTCCTTAACTTTTGCAAAATACAATTATAAATACTAAAATACTCATTTCACTCTTCATCTTTCTTTTCATCACTATACATATCCATAAATAACTAAACAAAGTACAAGTAAACTTCTTGAAGACCCATTGTCTACTTCAAAATATCAAAGACCCATAAATAATTACCTATTTTGCCGTAGATTTTTTCACCCCAGTGGTCAACTTTGCCCGAAAAATGAGGGGTTTGAGTTTTTTTTTTAATTTGAGGGTGTTAAGTGTTAAATTTGTGTTTTGGGGTGCAAAGTGCCCAATTTTTGTGTTTTAGGGGTGCAAATTGCTGATTTGTTCTTAATTAGAGAGTGTTAAGTGCTAATTTTCAGAGTGCAAAATGCATGTTTACTATTAGATGGTGCAAAGTGAAAAAAACCCAACAAAATAAGTGATGGCCTGGGTCATCAAATTTGAATTTAATTGGAGGAATAATGATTGATAAATTTATAGAGAAAAATTGTTATGTACGATTAAATGGTCCTGCACTCATGGGCCTCAAATTTGTCAAAGATCCAATAAAATTGAATTTTTTTGTACTTTGCACCCCAAAACATGGAAAATATGCATTTTATACCTATAAAACTTAGATTTAGCATTTTACATTCTTAAAATATGAAAAATACAGCACTTTGCACCTTTTAATTTTCAGACAAAAAGTCAAGGGCAAAATAGGTAGTTCAATTTTAAATCTTTGGCACTTTGCACCCTCAAAACTTTAAAATTTGGCACTTTACACCCCCAAAATAAAATTATCACTTAACATCCTCTATAAGAACAAATCAGCAACTTGCACCCACGAAACACAATAAATGGGCACTTTGCACCCCAAAACACAAAAATAGAACTTAACTCCCTCAAATTAAAAAAAAAAACTCAAACCCCTCAGATTTTCCGGCAAAGTTAACCATTGGGGTGAAAAAAATCTAAGACAAAATACGTAATTATTTATGGGTGTTTGATATTTTGAAGTAGACAATGCGTCTTTGAGAAACTTACTTGTACTTTATTTAGTTATTTATGGATATGTATATTGATGAAAAGAAAGATCGAGAGAAAAATGAGTATTCTAGTATTTATAATTGTATTTTGCAAAATCTAAGGAAAAAAAATGAATTACCTATTTTACTTTAGATTTTTTCACCCCGATGATCAACTTTGACGATAAAAACAAGGGATTTGAGTTTTTTTTTTTTAATTCGAGGGTGTTAAAGTGTTGATTTTGTGTTTAGGGGTGCAAATTGCTGATTTGTTCTTAATTAGAGGATGTTAAGTGTTAATTTGATAATGGGGGTGCAAAATGTCAAATTCTCAAGTTTTGAAAGTGCAAAGTGCCAATTAATTATAATTGAATTTTGCCCTTGAGTTTTTGCATGAAAGGGTGCAAAGTGTTGCATTTTTTATATTTCGAGTGTGCAAAGTGCTAAATGTAAGTTTCAATGGTGTAAAGTGCTTATTTCCCATGTTTTGGGGTGCAAAGTGCAAAAAAACCCATAAAATTGCAAAACATAACCACACTAGCAAACTATATTCAAAGAAATAGTAGTATTTATACAATTACGAGAATTCAAGTTGGTAAGAATTGAATTAATCATCATCATCATCATCATTATCATGATGTTTAAAAGAATTGATAAAGTTCTTGAAGGCTAAGCCGAATCGCATGATTCATGTCTCAATCCTACCTAAGTAGTATACTAATTCAAGTAACTAACTTTAACCACCTCAAGCAATACCATGCACAACTCATCTTAAATTCCCTTCACCACCACCACAACTGGACGGCGCGTGTCATCGCCATATGCACGCGCATTCACGCGCCACCACCTTACACCCGCCTCATTTTCAACTCCACCCACCAACCCAATGTCCTCATTTTCACAAATATGCTCAGGTATTACTCCATATGGGGAACAAATAATGAGATATTCAGACTCTTTGAAAAAATGCAAAAGTGCAATTTGAAGCCTGATGCTTGTGTGTACCCAATATTGATTAAAGCCTCTGCTGAAAATGGTGTTCTGTTCCATGCGGAGTTGCTGAAAATGGGACTTGATTGTGGAAAATATATACGCAATGGATTGATGACTATGTATGGGAAGTATGGGCCTATTAAGGCTGCGCGCCACCTGTTTGATGAAATGAGTGAGAAAAGTGTTGTTGATTGGAATTCCATGATTTCCGGGTATTGGAATTGGGGAAGTGAAAGTGAGGCTAAAGGGTTGTTTGATTTGATGCCTTGTAAGAATGTGATCACTCGGACAGCTATGGTTACAGGGTACTCGAAAATGAGGGATTTGAAGAATGCTAGACGCTACTTTGATGAAATGCCTGAGAAAAGCGTGGTTTCCTGGAATGCAATGATTTCAGGATATGCACAGAATGGGCTTTGTGAAGAGTCCTTATCTTTGTTCCATGAGATGGTAAGCAATGGGGTGAGCCCAGATGAGACTACTTGGGTTGCTGTTATTTCTTCATGTTCATCGCGTGGTGATCCTGGACTTGCAGAGTCGGTGGTGAAGATGCTTGATGACAAGGGAATTCGATTGAACCCGTTTGTGAAGACTGCGCTTCTTGACTTGTATGCAAAGTCAGGGCGTCTTGAGATGGCTCAAAAGATATTTGATGAGCTAGGTATGTATAAGAATTTAGTGGCATGGAATGCTATGATTTCGGCTTATACGAGGACAGGGTACTTAATTTCAGCAAGAGAGCTCTTTGATCGGATGCCTGAAAGGAATGTTTACTCGTGGAACTCAATGATTTCTGGTTATGCGCAAAATGGGCAATCGGCACTAGCTATTGAACTCTTCAAAGACATGATAAAGAAGGGTGTGATGCCAGATGAAGTTACTATGGTGAGTGTAATATCAGCTTGTGGCCATCTTGGAGCAATAGAACTGGGGAGCTGGATTGTCGACTTTATTACTTCAAACCATATGAATTTGAGTATTTCAGGATACAATTCTTTGATTTATATGTACTCCAGGTGTGGAAGCATGAATCAAGCTAAGATTACATTTCAAGAAATGGAGACTAGAGATGTGGTATCCTACAATGCTTTGATCACGGGCTTTGCTAGTCATGGAAATGGGATCGAAGCCCTCATACTTATGCGGAAAATGAAAGATTTACGCATTGAACCAGATCGAATAACCTATATTGGAGTCCTAACAGCGTGTAGTCATGCGGGAATGTTGGAAGAGGGTAAAAAGGTCTTTGAATCAATTGAAGCACCAGATATAGACCACTATGCATGTATAATTGATTTGCTTGGCAGGGTGGGTAAACTAGACGAAGCTGTAAAAATTATCGAAGAAATGCCTATACATCCACATGCAGGAATATATGGATCTCTTCTAAATGCTAGCCGAGTACACAAAAGAATCGACCTTGGGGAACTTGCTGCAAACAAGCTTTTTGAACTTGAACCTGAAAATTCGGGGAATTATGTCTTGCTTTCTAACATGTATGCGTCAATAGGGAAGTGGAAAGAGGTTGATGGAATCAGGGAATTGATGAAAAAACGTGGGGTGATGAAGCCAACTGGGTGGAGCTGCGTGGAGTATGATAGGTCGATGCACAAGTTTACAGTAGGTGATCGAACACATGAAAGGTCGAGTGAGATTTACGATTTATTGGGCGAATTGAAAAGGAAAATGAGGGCTGCTGGCTATGTAGCTGATAAAAGCAACGTGTTGAGAGACGTTGAGGAGGAAGAGAAGGAAGAGATGTTGGGAGTTCATAGTGAGAAATTGGCTGTTGCTTTCTGTTTGCTTGTTAGTGAACCGGGAAGTGTTATAAAGGTGGTGAAGAACTTAAGGATATGTTTGGATTGTCACACTGCTATTAAGATGATTTCGAAGTTGGAGAAAAGAGAGATTATCGTGAGGGATAATAATAGATTTCATTGTTTCAAGGACAATGCTTGCTCTTGCAACGACTACTGGTAGTGTATGTTCATGGGAATCATAGAGAGGACCAAAACCGTCATTCAATTTTCTATAAAATACATTGTTGAGCTTCGAAGTCGACAGTAATTTTGGTTGTCTCTTAGAAATGTAGATAGTAAGCTTACTTTGACGACTAATAGTAACCAAATATCAGAAAAAACATATTCCTGGTTGGATCCAAATGAACAACAAGAATTAACAGGAAAATGTCTTTCCATAATCACATTCTAAAGAGAAGCAGAATATTTTTCACAAGATTTCTAAAAGCATTTTTTCCACAAACATCTGGGATCTAATCACAGGCCAGTGCCTCAAACTTTGTTCTACTTTTCACATGTTAAGACTAAAAGTTACTGAACCTTAACTCACTTCTTCAGTCCTCCAATGGAAGATTGGTTAAACTCTAGCTCTCTTGCTACTGCAACTAGGGCATTTGTACTGCTTGATATGTTCAGCTTTCGCAGGTGTTATCTTCACACACTTGCCATGGAACCATCTTTCACAAATATCACAGCAAATCCAAAATTCATCACTGGCATAATTGTCTCCGCAAGCTCCACACAATGTTGCTCCCTGCTCATCTTCTTCTTCTTCTTCTTCATCCTCCTCCCCGCTCCCGTCCTCATCCTTTGGTGCAGACATCTTAACCCCCTTTGGCTGGGCCTCTCGGGGTTGCTAAGATAAACAAAGGAAACGAGTAATTAAGGAATATGAGAAAGATGATATTAAAAACCAAGATTTGTTACCCGTCATATAAAACATTATTTACCATTCTTCCACCATATTTGCTCTTGCTGCTGTTATTCTGGGCGGGGAGTTGCTCCTTTGCCTGCTTAGCAGCTCCAGTAACTATTTCAAATACAGTTGGGAAATCATTAATCATTTGGAAAAGCCTCTTCCTGCATAGACGAATGCCGTAAAATGTTAGAATCATAAAATAGTTTTAAGGTCTCAGCATTATTAGCTAAACTAGCAAAGACAACAGCCAAAAGAGATTAGTATAATTATCAGATGCCACATACTTCTTTTCTATCTGCTGATTACATCCTACAGTAAGTTAAAATTTACCTACTCTTGGACAGAGAATGTTTTTTCCACGCGATAAGCAAAAGTGAGAAGTCAGCATCACTGAGGCCAAAAATCATTTGCATAATATCAAACAACATAAACCAGTACACTGTACACAGTGCAGTAGTGGAGAAAATGGACGCTACCAATTTTTGTGGACTTGATTACTTACAAACAGAGGACCAAAATCAAACAAATTTCACAAAGTCATTTGGAAGTGTCATACCGGCACGTATACACAGTCATGAAAAAAGATATCTAATACATAGCACAAAGATGGCCTCCTCTAGTGAAATGCACTAGACCAGATTAATGGTTTCCTATGCCGAATTTGGGGAGATACCTTCATACCAGCCTTCAATAATGAAATAATTTTTCATACTTCCTAAAAAGTAGCATTTAAAATAAGAGAATATGCTCACTTATTTAGAAGACGGAGAAATAAGCAAAAGGAACAAGATTCTTTAAAGATATCCACACATTGAAAATATCCTCGATGTTACTCTCTCAATGAAATTAAAATCTTTAGTAATTCTTGGAAATAAACAAAAGGCGACATATTGATATTGCTGTAATACCCAAAGTACAAGAATCACCAGTTGTGTACGTGATCAGAAATATAATTATCACCAGTTGTGTACGTGATCAGAAATATAATTAATATAATACTAATTTACTATACCAAGAAAACAAGTTAATCAAAAGATGGAGATGTTTCATAAATATTTACCTTTCATTCTTGCCAAATCCAAAACGCGCACCAAAGTAAAATGAAACAGAAAGCAGCCACGAATCGCTGTGAACTGCAACAAGAGATAACCAATCCTTTTCTTGCATCCCATTTCTGGCAAAGTTTATTCCCAGTGCTGGCTCGGGGAGTTCAGGGGGCACTTCCTCCACAGGCAGGTTGACTTCCCATGTCTCATTTGGAAGCCCATATAGACAGAGGTTCTCCTTTTCTGCAAGATATCTAAAATCCTCAGAAACAATGCTCGGATCAAAATCCAAAAACAAAAAAACACAAAAGAAAATTTAAGTGATTCCTCAGCGACGACTTCAAAACTTATTTCAACTAGAAGAAACTCTGAATTGGAAGTATTTAAGGAACTTAAAAAGTGATTAGAGAACATGCCCTTCAGCACATTCTGCAGAAGAATTATTTTCAACATTAAATAATGGAAAACGTAGAAACCTAAAGAAACTAAAGCAGGGGAATTACATACAACAAATACTTTTGGGGTCCAATTGTCCAGCTGCGGAAACATGGAAGCAAGTGTGAAACTCTACTAACTAATGTTTCCATAATATCATGCAGCACAATAGAAAATCAAATGTTTACACATTAATCTCTATCATTAGTGCCCTGCATTCACAATCATCACTAAACATAAATCGACTATGCAAATTACAAAACTGTAACAAACTTGAAATAAGGTCAAGCTAATAATACCGAGGACAACTTAAGCAAAAAACAGAAAAGAAAAAGCTAACCTGGATCGCACAGCTGATAGAATTTCTCCACATCTGCAACGACACAATAAACTGAAAATCAAAATTACATATCCAGCAGAATTTACCCAAAAAATTTAAACAAACCCCCTCAAAAGCTGAAACACATGTAGAACATCCATACTTGTAAAAACAAATGTAGTTCCTGCAGAAACACACACATTTTTTCTAGTATAACCTAGGGCCGGATATATATATATATATATATATATATATATATATATATATATATATATATATATATATATATATATAATTTCGTGCATATAATTAAAAAGACATGTTATTTTTTCAATTAAATTGTATTTAACTAAGAAAAAGTACCAGAGGTGAGGGCTTTAATGAGGCCAGCTCTTCGGCCTTTAAAATCATTGAAGACTTCTTCTACAGTTTTGGGATGCGGAATTCCCTCCATCCCCAATCTTTTTCACAACAATTAAGTATACTCACGAAATACTTCTAAATTTCAACGTTTCAGGGTTTATCCCAGCGCTAGGGTTTCTTCAACTGCCAGTAATTTAAATTAACTGATGACCCAATAATTTAAAATAAATATGGAAACAGTTGTGTCTGCTGTTGAAAACACGTATGTGTGAGTAAAATCGGAGTGAGAGAGAGAGAGAGAGCAAGAGAACAAACAGAGGGTATAACAATGGAAGAATGACTGTCTGAGGGTTTTGATATTCAAATATTACTAGCTATTTTGTATTTACAAAGGCTAATAATTTTGATTTTTTAAACTTTTGTTTACTACTTTTCCAATTTAATTTGAACATTTTATTATTTTAGTATCGTCAGCTTTTTAGTTCTTTCCTACTTCTATTTTAATCAATACTTTTTTCGAAAAAAAAAATTATATGAATTTAATTTTCTTGTTTTACATTACACCAATATACATTTTAGAATGTCACATATTGGCCAATATTTCATCAAGAATAAAAATGTCAAATATTGCTGCAACTATGTATTTATCTTTCACTCAAAGAGGAAGAAAAAAATATTGGTGCAATCAATAGAAATTTGAACTTGATATTGGGTGGAGTTTATGTGTGTAAGTTGAGAGGTTATATTGTGGACGGAAGTCTAATCAATATCATTATACGAGTACACAATAAGTACCACAAATGAATCTTGATTTGATAAATTGAAGTTGACCTAAGACGCTTATATACTCAATAGTAATGGAAGAATATGATCTTGCCCTATTCAAAGGAGGTCTACCATCTGTTGTTATGTGCCATGTCTGGTAATAAATGGGAAGATGGCAAGGTCAAGTTTTTCATAATCGATGTTTACATTGTGGCATTTAGCTCCGGCTCATTCTACTCGACCAAACTGGTGAAACGAAAGATTATGGATATATATACGTAGATGCGGATGGGAAAATTGAAGATGTGTTTCATTGTATTTACTCCTGTCAGTAATTTGGCACGCCAAGTATGGGCTCTTAGTGGAGTTTCTTGGGCTGTAAACCATTCATTCGGAAGTTTTCAATGTGAGGCCGGGATTGGTTAGTGGAAATGAATTGATTTTAAAAATTTTGAACTATGCTCAATTATTTGTTGCTCCATTTGGCACAACCGAAATAAATGGATGTTCGAAGGCGTCCAGAATGCAGCCCATGATATTGTTACGTTTTCTAAAAACTTCCAGGAAGCTATTCGAAGTAGTTGTTTTACGGTAATTCAATTCATCCAAAACAGTTCAGTGCAAAAAGGTTCTATATATGGAAAGCTCCTCCAGACGTTTGGTGCGGCGGTGGTGAATCCTAGAGATGGTAAATGCGATTTGGGGTGGTAGCTAGATCGGATATGGTTTATGTATTGATTGGAGATCATTATGTATTCGCCAAATGCTCGATCCCACGGCAGCGGAAGCCAAAGCTGCATTGCTCGCGGTGGAAATTTCAAAGGAAAGAAATTTGAATAATGTGATTGTGGAAGGTGATGCGAGTGTGGTGATTAATGCGGTTGCAAGTTCTTTGGAATCTCGAGCGGACTATGGTGTAATTATTGAAGACATTAAGTCGATAGCATCAAATTTCGAGTCATTTACTATCCAGTATTTACGGAGAAAAGGAAATAGAGTAGCTCACGAAATAGCACGTATTTCTTATTTTGATACTTATGCTCTTAACGAGTTACCTATAAATGTCCAGAACATTATTATCTCTATATGAGTAATGAATGAAAGTTATATGTTCAAAAAAAAAAAACAAATTTCCTAGAAGTGATAAGTTTGGCAAATCAAGTTGAGTCTGTCCTAATCTTGTGGTGGGAGCAATGGGTTATTAACTTATGGCCAAATTGGATTTTTAGTAGAATTTCAGTTGTGTCCGACTACCCAATATTGTGAATATGTAATTACTATAGTTTGAGAATAAAATTATACAGTAATAAAAGCTTAAAACTTAAAAGCAACGTATCTTTTTATTTTCATTTTAAAATCAAAAGCAACGTAATTAGCGTAAATCTGAAGACTTATTTCCTCCCTCCGCCCTTTCTAAAGCCCTAAACCCCATTTTCCACCACCACTCCGCCGCCGGCCCCCACCGCCGCCACGTCAAGTCATAGGTTTTTGAATCCCTTGTTTTGTATACATTGAAAACACTCATATAATTATAAAGTTTGAATCGTTTCCATTCTGACATTCCAAGAATTAAGTAGCAGCACTTAATATATGATAGCAATAATGATTATTATGTATCTTTTCTCCAATTCCCACAGGTGAAAAATTGGATATGTAGCTATTGATCCTCTGTAAATTGCTAATCTTGGAATGAATCAGTCATGGTTTCGTTGTTTCTCAAGAAGCCGCCACAGCCTTGGTTTAGTTTCAAGAAACGCCACAATACAACATTATATCAAAAACCCTACTGCTGAATTATTAGGGAATGGAGAGAGAACTTTCTTAAATGCTGCAAGTGAAGTCGTATTCAAACATGGTAAACAATTATGCATATATTGCTTTGCAATTTTCTTGCATTGGAATGAATAGAGTCGCATAATTTGGTATATGTTCATGTGACTGTCATATGTATGCAAGCATATGCTTATTTATGTGTTAATGTGGTTTTATTTATCAACTAGACTCGAACTTTTGGCACTTTTTTGATAATATAATCAGGCGTGGCACGTGTAAAAAACCTCGACACATTCATCCCATTGGTCTAATATTGAATATTATCACCAGTTCCTTGATTTTGTTGGTGTTTGAATTTTAAGTTTGTTTTATGTTGTTATGTGCCTTTGGGTGGTACTGCAATAGGTGGCTCTGGAGTTGCACCCTCGGGATTGGTTAATGGAAAATGGATCTACATGTCAAATACTTGTTTTGTTCGAAAGGCAAAGTTTTCCTCTTCCTCGTCAGAACATGAAAAAGAGAGTACTTTGTTGGGTTCTGCTGATTCCGTATGCTTAGCTGGTACAACCAGCAAGATGGAAGATTCTGAGGTTGCTGCTGGTTACAGTGACCATGAGGAGCCAAAGGCTAAACCTACATCTCGAGAATCAATTGATTTCACCAAAATTCCTATTGACAAGCTTCCAACTGCCATTCTCATTGGACGTCCAAATGTTGGAAAGTCGGCATTGTTTAATCGGTTAGTTTCAATAATCTAATAATTGTTGGTCTAGAGTCAGTAATTGAAAATCATTAAATTCATTTCACCTTGATATTTGGACTTCATAAAATAGTCTCTGAGATGTAACAGACATGTAATATAAGTTGGCTTGATTGAATTGTAGCTTGATTCGAAGGAGGGAGGCTCTTGTTTACAATACCCCTAATGACCATGTTACACGTGACATACGAGATGGAGTAGCTAAATTGGGTGATTTGCGGTTCCGTGTTCTTGATTCAGCTGGCTTGGAAGCAGAGGCTTCTTCAGGTTCTGTTCTTGGCAGAACTGCAGCAATGACGGGAGAGGTGCTAGCAAAGGCCCAATTTGTACTCTTTCTGATAGATGCAAGGTTACTTTTTCTTCGCGTGTTTAGAATATTGATTTTAACTCAAACTTCATGCTTGTTTTAGCCTTGATCTACTTATAAATATGTACATATATCCTAAGTTTTTACTTGTAATATAAAATATGCACATCTATATCATACAATTACACGTGGATGAAGCAACAACGTGAGAAATAACATGGTGATTTAATATATGAGATACGAGTGTGAGTAAGTTGACTGGTTATCAATGGACTAGACTGGTAAGTAAATTAGGAACTTTCGAAGAGAAATTTTGTTACTTGGTTGCATAAGGAAACTATATTGTTCTGCACTGAGACATGTATGGTTACATAAGTCCAAAAGTTTAAGTAAAAATTGTGGTTCCTTGTAATGATACAAGTGTGAAACTTTTGATTGAAGTGGAGAAGGCTTAAGTTATGTAGCATATAAAATTTGCCGATGCAGTGGGCATGTAGTCTGGTATTTAGGAGAGTAGTATAGGTTTGTGGAATAATCTCAATTTGTGTGATTTTGTTTGTTTGGATTTTGTGTGAGTGATTTGGGAAATAAGGTAGGTGTAGTTTTTTTTAGAGATTATAGAAAGAAGATAAATAGTGTAAGAGGTAGGTTACTTTATGTCAAATCATGTTTGTTATGTGAGATAAGTTGTATGAGAAATAGGTTACTTTATGTCAAATCAATGTAGAGTTTGTGTAGGTTTTTTTTAGAGATAAGGTAGTTGTTGTTTGTTTGGCTTTTGGGAAAATAGTTTGGGAAAATTGAGATAGGATAAATTTATTTCGGAAACCATTTATGTTGTTTGTTAGGCTTTTGGGACCAAACTACTCCCCCAAAAGCGGACAAACAGAGCCAGTGCTTTACTAGCCAATCCCTTTCCTCCCAAGTGAAGAATTAATATTTTAATTTTGCTATATTTTATTTTGAATCTAGAGATGGACTACAGCCCATGGATTTAGATGTCGGAAAGTGGTTAAGGGTACATGCGTCTGGAATCAAGATCATTGTGGTGATGAATAAAGCTGAGTTGCTTGATCAATTTAGTGGTTCTCTTGCTGCTGCTTCTGGTGAAGCTTATACATTAGGATTTGGTGATCCCATTGCTTTGTCCGCTGAAACTGGACTCGGAATGACTGAGCTACATGCAACTTTGAGGCCAATTCTCGAAGACTATGTGCTTCATGTCTTAAAGGGTAAGTAAATTGATTGTTATTTGTGCAATTCTCTGGTCCTTGCTGCTAGACCAAGATAGATATGCTATATACTCGTTCATATTTGTACAACACTAGAAATGCTCATAATTCATTATGTATTTCTTAAAAGTACATATATTTTTGAGTAAATCGCACTTTTCGTCCTCCTTATGGGCCAACTTTGCACATTCGTCCCTCTTAAATTTTCATATCATATTCGTCCCTCTTATCAATGTAGTGTAACATATTTGTCCCTCTAAAATCCAAAATACATCCTAAAATTTATGTATTTTGGATTTTAAGTGGGGCGAATGTGTTACACTACATTGATAAGAGGGACGAATTTGCCATGAAATATTTAAGAGGGACGAATGTGCAAAGTTGGCCCATAAGGAGGACGAATCTGCAACGCAAAATTTAAGAGGGACGAATGTGCAAAAGTTGGTCCATAAGGAGGACGAAAAGTGCGATTCACTCTATAATTTTTTAATGTATAACATCCAACTATCATAGATATACTTTTAGGCTTTTAGCCATAAAAATATTTTCTTAATTTCATGGAACTCTCATTATCGACTAATTTTGGTTATGATCTTCCTATAGTCCACTCATTATCCAATGGTGCTTAATAAGGTTATCTGTCAAATTAATTATTTACGACTTTCCATTTTCATTAATTTGACCTTCATCTTTGATGAAATATGCTTTTTGTTGCAATTGTAGAAGAAGATTTACAGGACAGTGGCTCCTTAGGGGATGAGGAAGATGACTCTAAGCTTCCACTGCAGTTGGCAATTGTAGGGAGACCAAATGTAGGGAAGTCCACTTTACTGAATGCAATATTACTAGAAAATCGCGTTTTGGTTGGACCAGAAGCTGGTTTGACTAGAGATTCAATTCGAGTTCAGTTTCAGTACGAAGGGAGAAGCGTATATCTTGTGAGTACCAAATTCATCACTGTTGTACTTTTGTGTTTGTCAAACTTCTAAATTATTACTCGTATTGTATCGAAATTTTGAATTTATGTTTATAAATTTATCGGTTCAGGTTGACACTGCAGGTTGGTTGGAAAGGACAAAACAGGATAAGGGGCCATCATCCTTGAGCATTGTGCAATCAAGGAAACATCTCATGAGGGCCCACGTGGTCGCTTTAGTTCTAGATGCAGAAGAGGTCAGTTGTATTTAATTATGTACAATGCTTTTTTTGGTGAGGGTAATATAAACGTGTTAACATGCTGGCTTTATTATTCTCAGTTACAAGATTTCATTTATGATGGATATGATCTAAATTTTAGTGACTCAATTGAAACAATGTATATCTTAAAGTCAACACTTCAAAATATATCATGATTAGTGAAATACTTAGAGTAATGTAATTAAATAATATCACACAACTTTTTAATTATAACATTTCTTTGCTCCCATTACACCCAACAACACAATTTACATAGTGAAGAACTTTGTTTGGCTTTTTTACCCATTAATTGGCCATTTTCGTTTTTTTATCGGTTGGTTTGAAAAATATGACATGGTTGCTCTTTTTGTTGCTTTCATTCTGAATAGATTTCAAAAGGTAGACGAAGCATGAAGCATGCTGAAGTAGTGATAGCAAGGCGAGCAGTGGAAGAAGGGCGAGGTTTGGTAGTTGTGGTGAACAAGATGGATCTATTGAAGGGGAAACAAAATGCAAAAATGTACGAGAGAGTCATCAACGCCGTACCTGAAGAAATTCAGACAGTCATACCCCAGGTCTTTAACTATAAAATATTATATTAGAGGATTATTTCAAAATACATTTTAAAGATCAACTGAAGAATTTTGTTGGCAGGTGACAGGGATACCAGTGGTATTTGTGTCTGCAATAGAAGGGAAGGGGCGATTGTCTGTGATGCGCCAGGTCATTGACACATACGAAAAATGGTGTGTTCGATTGCCAACTGCACGTCTTAACCGTTGGCTACGCAAGGTTTGGTGCATCCCATCCTCCCACTACTTTTGTAACCTTGGAAAAAGGGCATCTAAAATTGTTATTTGAGAATTCATGATGGATGGGATTTTTTTAATATATGGATGATGATATAGGTTATGAGCAGGCATTCTTGGAAAGATCAGTCGGCTCAACCCAAGATAAAGTATTTCACTCAGGTAAAGGCACGACCACCTACGTTTGTTGCGTTTGTGAGTGGGAAAGTTGAGCTATCAGATACGGACTTGAGGTTCTTGACAAAGTCGTTGAAGGAAGACTTTGATTTGGGTGGAATTCCTGTCCGTATAATGCAGCGAAACGTGGTTAGAAATTCTGGGGGTAAGAGTGTAACAGCTGGCAAGAACACACGAGCTGCTGCTGGAAATGGCAAGAAGATTGAACGAATGGCGTCTGATAAAAGAAGCGCATCTGCTGCTCAAAACAACGTTGTTCCTTCATGACATCTTAAACTATATAATTATATACGATGGTGTATATATAGTTCCTTTTAGGCTTATATTGAATTTTTTGCTTCATGCTTTTCTTGAATTTGATGAACCAACATCTTTGATCTTTTTCACCATTGATATCAACCACGTTCTCCTTCTACTAGGCGTGTGGGCACCAATTTAAGAGAATCGGGTTTCTTGTTCTACTAGGCGTGTGGGCACCAATTTAAGAGAATCGGGTTTCTTGAACAAGTGGCGGCTTTTGTATATTTTGGGTTGAACAGTTTTTCCTTTTGAGTGTAATCTTAATGATTTCATAAATCGTAAAATCATCACTCCTAGGATCTCTATCTTATATGTATATAGATAGGGGGAAATTATTTTTTTTGTACCATATGATAGACCTGCTTACAATTTGGTACCATAGCATAGGTTTTCATTGCAACATTTTGGTACTAAACCCAATTTTTTCCAAAGTTAGTGATAATTTAACCCCTATGAAATGCATAATATTCAATTTACCCCCTCATGATTTGAAAAAGAGCCTTTTACCTTTTGAAATTTTGTAAAAATTTCACATCGTCTCCCTGATATTTTTATAGGTGGCACTTTATCCACTTTTATTATGATAATATGGCATATTACCTCATTGGTTATGATAAATTTGACAATTTATCCCCCTATATTATAAAATAGTTTGCATGTATACTCTCAATTTCGACAAGTAAGTTACACTCTCCGGTTGAAGGAGGTAAATTGTCATTAACTTTGTAGAAAAATTGGGTTTGGTACCAAAATTACAATGAAAACATATCATATGGCACCAAATTTGCATTTTCGTATCCAATAGTACTACAAGTGCAAGTTAGTCTATCATATGGTAACAAAAAAACAATTTTCCCACATAGAGGTTATGGAAATAGTTAAACTCCTACTATGACTCACTCAAAGATTTTTACTAGGAAAATAACTCTTCTCCCTCTTACCTTAAAGGAGTTATTAATTAAATACAACTCTTGTAAGTAATTAAATCATACATAAATATATTTATATATATAATTTCGAAAATTACATATATAAATATATAATTTTTCTTTTATTTATTATATAAATATATCATATATATTAACATCAAATAGTGAATTTCTAAAAATAGAAATTCAATAAATGCCAATTTTTTCTTTTTGTTGAATTTAGTATTTAATTTTCATTAGACTCAATTGTATAATTAAATCTAATATAATTAATCATGATATCTTCTAATTAACTAATTTTAAATTAATTAATTAAATATCATCTAATTAATCCGGAGTTTCTAATTTAGAAAACTATTTCCAAAATGCAACATGAATGAATTCATTATAATTTCTTAAATTCAAATATAGATTATCAAGAGCCGTAGTTGATGACCTATGGACATGTAACTTCAGGCTCCAATAAATTGAATAATTTATCAAACTCTTTAATATAATTAATTCGATCTATTAATTCTAAGTGACTCCATTACAGACTTGAAATTGCACTCTTGTTATTACAATATTTTACTCGAAAGATATAATCACTACATGCTATTTGATTCTCCAATAATTGATTTGTAACTAGAGATATGCGTAATTATCGTTTTGCCCCTCTAATTACTTCTTTTTCCTTAAGTTCAATTAGCTCACTAGTAAACATTTCAATTTATACCAATAGGTGACTAGTCTAGTGGAAGAGACTAGTCACTATAAAGTAGCGGACTCAGGTTCGAATCCCTGTTGGGAGAGGTACCCACTTAATGTGCCCGACTCGCTTCGAAAGGGATTAAACCCTTGGGAAACAAAAAAAAAGTTCAATTTATGAACTTATTGATTTACTATTTAGTTCCAAACTAACACTTAAAAACCCGTTTGTTTGACCAGAATGAAATCTGATTCTGACTATTTAATTTCTAGTAATATGATATCCAGAAATATGATTCCATTATTTGTTTAGGTATCACTTGGGATTGTACTACGGAAATTAATCGAACTCATTTTCAAGTGTTTGGTAATTGCTAGGAATGGATTACATATTTAAAAAATTCAAAAAATATCCCCACTCATTATATATAAATCATTTAGAAGCAGCATTTGTTATATTTAGTATTTATAATATATTGATTAAAAAAATATATGTATAATATATTAATTATTAATTTATATATTATATCATATAATATACTTAATATGTAGTAAACATTAAATAATATAAAACAAATAATTATCCAAGAATGTAACTATCACAAGAAATGTTGTGTGTTATATAATTATAAATAAGATAACACTTTCAAAAGCAAAAACAAAATTAAGCGTATTTTATATACATATTTTCAAATCAATCAAAATTTAGATAATATTTTATATTATTACGTTAGATTCAACTAGTAGGTAAATGAACTTGAGAATTTAATATGTTATTTAAGAAATTGGAGAAAGAAAAGAATCAAGAAACTAGAAAACAATGGCTATAGAAGAGAAAATATTACGTAGAGAGAAAAAGAAAGTATTACAAGTAAGAAAAAATACATGGGTAATAATGTCTCTTTTATTTTTAGTATCAAATCTCTCAGGAAAGGAATCATAATACCAAAGAAAAGTTGGGTTTCACATTCCCATATTTTGAAGATTTATGATTTTTATTTTTTAGGAATATGTTTCCTTTCCCAAAAGTTAATTTTTTTACCCAAACAATATTACTTGATTGGGTGATTCCAAGGAATCAGATTGCCAAATAATATGTCATTTACGAGTAAACAAACGGGTCCGAAGGAAATCAATGTTCCAGTTTCTCGCATGAAGTTGGGTTGGATTACATATATGTTGAACACATTCCTAACCATTTATCTCAACTGATCGTCAAGACATAAGTATTAGGCTCGACGTGGTTACGGGCCATTACCTATGAGTCAAAATAACTCGTAAATATAAACAGGAGTTTATGCCTACTCAAGATTTAGATCAATTCACATGTGATCATAATTTGACATGTTCTAGAACCATAATATCAAGGGTTATCTTATTTATGATTGTAGATCATGTTTGGTCAAGTCCTATGTAATCATATTTCACAGAGTACCTCCACTGCGATGTCTCTACTAGGGCTGAGTACGGTTCGAGAAATTGTCCTAACCGGACCGAATGGTTCGGTCCGTAGCTATTACCGAACCGAAAATTCGATCCACAAATTTTCAGGACCGAACCGGCTAGGAACCGAATAGTCGTTCTAGTTCGGTTCGGTTCGAACCGTTTTGAACCAAATGCTCGCCCAAATTGGGATCGAACTGTGGAAAATTTGATTGTTTGTTTATTTTTTGGACCGAACTTGATTGAACCGGACCAAACCGTTAAATTTTATATTATAAAACTGGAAAAAATTAAATGCAGGAAACCGGATCGAAATAAATTGTCCATGGATTTTCAGGAACCGAACTTCGGTCCGATTCGATCCAAATGCTCACCCCTAGTCTCTATATCAGAAATTCGGATCAAAATTACTACAATATAAATGTTTCGTGGACCGTACTAGTAGTGTTTAGTTAAAGATTCCAACTTTAATTCACTAGAGAGTTTTTAGTCTATTAACTATAACTTTAATCCTCCGGTATAATTAATAGATTTGAAATTTGTTGATGTTTATATGATGCATTAAATACATAGTCGAAATAATTATATGAAAAATGAATTTTAAATTTATTGAATTTATTTATTTTAATTAAAGAATGTCAAATAAATGCTTTAGGAGCATCATGCCTAACAAAGCCTAGCTCCACACGATGATATTGATGATCCAGGATAATGAATAGGATGACAAACTCGCGACCACTAGTAGGGATAAAATTTTCCATGAGGGATATAGTAGTGCAAATGAAACTTCAGATTTAGACAAATCAAAGTTTATAAGCGGATATATATTCAATTTTGGAGGCACCGCTATTTCCTGAGAATCTTCCAAACATACGCATATAACTCATTCCACTATGAGATAAGAGTGGATATCATTGGATAAAGCTAGTGAATAATTTGAATGGCTTCACAAAATTCTTGGAAGATATTCTAATATGACTGAAGATTGTGTTAGTCATACGTAAATGCGATAATCAAGCGGTGATACACATAGCTCAACAAACTCTATGTATAATGGTAAAGTTACGACATGACATATTCATTGTCGTTGATACAATACCGAGAGACATCTACTTTCAACTTTCAAATAGAATGGAATTTATGAAGTCAAGAGATAATCTTGATTCCGGATACTAAAGGTTTATCTAGAGAAGTATGTGCATCAAGGGGAATGGACTTAAAGCCTAAATTAGACTAAGTTACTTCGTACGGAAATCTAACCTGGCGACTGGAGATCCCACGGACCAGGTTCAATAGGACAACTAGCCTTGGCTAACTTAAAAGAAAGCACTTAAGAGTATAACTCTATCCCATTCTTATGATGCAATAAGTGCAAGCATACCGCGTTATTTTATAGGTTAAGCAAATGCTTTTAGTGACGTCTATATATTGACAAAACAAGTAGAGTATGGTAGGATGCTCTTGATAGATGCGGTCACCTATGTTAGTGTGAGCTGAGTCGACTCGTTGAGAATTTCTTTATAGGCTGGAATTCTCTAAAGCACTCGCATAACCAAAAATGTTCAGGGCCAAAACGAACACAACCGAGAACCTGAAACAAATCGATTTAGTACTGTGTTAGGTTTATTGTCTTGGTTTACACAAACAGCCGACGGTTCAAGATGAAATATTTCATCGATTGGCTAAGTAAATCCGATAAGCTTTAACTAGGGAAGGTTTAAGATGAAATATTTCACCTATCCCAATGCGGTATTATTCCTAAAGAATTTTCGACATGACATGTCGATGTGAAGGAACTCGAAGAACAATTCCATTCATGTGGGAGATTGTTGAGGTTCTATGTGTGAATGAAATAAATAAAAAAGAAAGAGATGTGTCGATTCGGTTCGAAGAGGTACCCTTTGGACTGAAATATTGTGTCTCTTCTCAAGAGGCACTTTGTATCTATAAAAATGAAACAAAATATGACCAATTCTGAATCAATTAATAGTAACTAAAAGAAAATTACTACTCTCTCTTTCTCTTACCTTCATCACATTTTACTCTGAAATTTATGTTTGTTCAAGTTCGCCCTGAGTTCATTATTTGTGCAAATAATGAACAACAGACTGTTGTATCTAGGGAGACTATCGAGAATCAAACTGTATGAACCGTGGCGGCCCCGAAAATATTGTCTTAAGAAAATTTGTTTCGGCAAGCCTCAGTCTTATTTCCTATTTTATGTGTTGATTAAAGTGTTCTACAAATTAATCTTAACTAGGTAAGTATGATTTATATGCTTTAATAATGCATGTATTTATTTGTTAGAATATTATTTATTATGTTCTATGTTTTTGTGAAACATATAAGTTCATAGATTGTTAGACACCAACAATTTGAAATTCAAATCGATATATTATTTAAATTTAATTTTGAATACTAGACTTGTATACATACTCATATTTTAAAATTTATTACTCTCTTATTTATTGTATTTTTTAGTTACAATTTTATATTTTTAAGTAAATAAATATATTTATATTATATTAATACAAGCTTACTAATTAGTATCGTATTACCGTTATGATATAAATTGGATAAATATTGCATGATTTAATTTAAATATATTCTAAGTTTTTGTATATTTTTAATGTTTTAAATTTTATGCATATTGTATATATTTTAAAATTAAATATATTTATTGTATCATTATGACGTCATTCGGTCCGTCAACCAGTAAAACCAGTGTAAGTTGACTTATCGGCTCATTGTCCGGTCCGATTCTAAAAACATTACGATTATGTGACTTTTTTTTATCTTCACCCATCCTTGTACATCTTTGCAGTTTCTCATTTTTTATTTAGTTATTTATTGGTGTGAACATTCATAAATTTTCACTGGGATTGCAAAATCAATGATGGCCGGCCCTAAATAAATTCAATAATTTAAATTTTGATAAATATAGTAAGAGGATTATGTTCATTTAACCTGTCACTCGATATAAAAAAAAGGTTGAGGTCATGAAAGAAATAATAAAAATAATAAAAAATTAACGTTATTAATACATCCATTCAACAATCATCACATCAGAATATATGCCACAATAACTACCATATTACATAAGAAAGTACACACACGAGTAAAAATCAAATTCAATACCTCTTGATCTTAGAACCTCGAACCTACCACTAGGCTACGGCTACATCGGCCAAATAATTAAGAGAGTTGATTGAACTTAATAAATTATGGAGAAATATGGCACTGGGCTCCTAAAATGCTGAAGGAATAAATTAAAGATATCATTCAGTCTATTTAGACCAGAAGGCAATTATTATGCTGCCGATTGCCCACCAATTTAGAGTTCAAAATTAAATTTGATTACATCTAATCTACTGAGTAGAACACAGTACATGTAATATTATTATAACGTATAAAATACCCATACCCCGTGTATAATAATACTATACTATACTATATTTTATACTAATATATATGCGAGAATTAAAGATCTTACTTCAAACACAATAACTTTCTCCGTATATTAATAATCCAATGAAACCTTGAAAAGTCTAGTCATTCTGTTAACAAAAGAATGGAATATTGAAAAGGACTATACAAATTAGAGCTAATCTTTTTTATGGAAAAGCAGAAAAACAAACAAGTGATATATCTTTTTTAGAATCAAATCAGCCATGAGATGAATTTTCAGATAACTTATCTCGGAGATCCTTGAGAGCATCAACAACTTGTGAATCAAGATTGTGCTTCAACAATTTACCCTGCATAGAACTTGATCTGCATAAACAATTCCTTTTATAAGCCCTGAATTATAGATAACGAAAGAAAACTAAATACTTCGAACAATTTCCTGATATATATATATATATATATATATATATTATGTACACTACATTATTATCTATCTATGTTATGTCTCATCAAATCAAGTCATCATTCATTCCATAACAAAGTTGGTAGCCTTTGTTTGCATATATTTTCGCCCAATGCTTGGTCAATCAAATATCAAACATCACGTTTTCGTACGCTTGAAACCAAGTGAAACAAACCTAAATTTTTCTCTCACAAACAAAAATGTATGTCTACCCCCGGGATATAATACCATTTCACATACTCTCAACAAAGTGGAGATAAAAATGACTTACCTGAAGCTTGCTATCAGTAACGTAGCCAGAACCAAAATTCCTTTTTTCTTTTTTGGTACAAGACACAACCAAGATTCTGTTGGATCATTCCATTACATTAATTTTAGATTAATTAATTATGTAAACTACATCTGTCTTTTTCTTAAGTACCAAATTACAAAATATGAAAATTTCCACATATAATTTAGCTGGAATAATATATATCTATCATCAAAACGTTGACACACACCGTTATAACATAATCACATCATTCAAAGTTTAGAGTACGCTTAAGATAGATGGTAACATAAAATCATAAATTCAATGAAAACTTATGTGTTCTCTTTCTTTAAAGAAGAATTGCTTGTTCTACGACTCTTAAGAGTCCAAAATTTTGTGTTATATTCTAATCACTCAATGGGTAAGAAAAAGCAAAGTGTTTTAAGTATACCTATGTTCTTGCAGCATTTGCTCAACCTCCTTTTGAGATGCTTTAATCTGCATTACATTCACACCATCAGAAAATCAAGAGAAAACAAATCTACAATACCTGAGACAAATTCAATCTTTAGTTTTAGGTGGAATGCATACTCTAAAATAATTTGTTTATTAAGAATTTACCTCAGAGACCAATGCCTTTGAACTCCACACGAAAGCTCCCTGCAGAGAATCATACCAGTGGTTAAACTGAGATAAACAAATGTTACATGCCTCGTATCAAAAAATCTCTACCATGGTTTACACATTCTTATTTAACTCTAGAAATGAAGTTTGAAACCACTTCAAATTTACAAAACTAGTATTGGTGTTAGGAGAAACAAGGAATGGGATGGGACTGACGAACTAACATATGATAGTGATAGCCAATGACAGCTACAAGAAACATTATTGTTTCCAACAGCCATGCTCGAAAAAGGAACACAGATTTAGACAAAATCCCGACAATTTTAAAGGGGAACACATACTGCTCCATGAGCCGCATGCTGCTGACTATGATCAGATGTAGCAACCCAGACTTTGGGACAGCCATCCTCCCTCAGAGCTGCAACCTATTTTATTTACGAAAAAAGAAAGCAAAGGAAGCCATTATTAGATAAAGCAACTAGCAAATATTATATTCACCCCACCCTCCAAAAACAAAAAAAAATCAATGAAAAGGTATAAATATTGCTTCGGAGTAAATTATAATTACAATTTACAAACATTCAACAAAAAGTAGTCCACGGTAAGCATTATAGGAGTATGATTTATAAAGAAGATAAACAGCACTTCAGGATCAAGCAGATTCCATTAGGTGAAATATTTCAAATTTGAAAAAATCCTGTTTACAGAGTTTTCAAGTTAAAGAAAGTTATTCTAGCTGGAAATGAAAGAACACATCATGGACAATTATTTTCTAAATATGTTCAAGTTTTACTAATTCAGATTATTGATCGGGATCTGGAGATTGAGCACAGAATTTCGATTATTTTTCTTACCTCTTTCTCAATCCATGCATCCGCACAAGTTTCACCTGAGTATACTACATCGATACTGAAAAGACAAAATAATATAAGATATACAAAAATCAGACAGTTAGCTGAATCTATCAAGAGACATATTCATATTAATTGAAAATTAGAACTGGAAATGAATTTCCACAATAAATCTTGGACGAAAAGGTTTTCATTGCCATGTTATGAAAAAGATCATATTCCATAAAGAATATGTAATAAACAAATAAAAAACTGAAACGCTGAAAATTTTTAAAAAGAAATTCCCAGTTGACTCACTTGCAAACTTGTGATGCATATATCAGAAAGTAAATAATCCAGTAAGTCTTTTTCTATTGCTCGAGAGATGCAAGTGAAAGAGTTAAGATGCTCAAGCCTACAAAAAGTGCATAAAGAGTTTCCATGAACACATACCACGTGTAATAGAGTTGTATATGCAGTTGTGTAGCAAATAAAATACTATGAAACCATAAACAGTACCAAAAAAGCTGTTTTCTGATGTCAATTGAACAGACAAATAGAAACTCTGATAATAATTTAAGTTCACAATAAGTACCCCACAAAATCTTCTTTGTGTGTTGGTAGGCCAGACATCATGGCATCAAATACAACCACCACTTTCACCTCTGTAGATGTTCCAAAACGGTACAGGACATAAGTCGTCTTAATTAAATAGCTTGCGTCAAGTCAGAGTTCATTACAGTCTTTACTCATGCTACGATACAATTACCATCTACAAAGTACTATTAAGAATGACTGAAGCACAAACCTCTTAGCATACTAAAAGTTATCAGTTCATCAATAAGCTTCTGGCGAGCAATGTCAAGTCTTCCACTCATGAAATACTTCTTCAACTTCGCCCAATAACCACATACATTATAACCATCAACTAGTAAGACAGGATTTGCCGTTTCCAAGCCCTGGTTTGTACTGTCAAAGAAATTAAGCAAATCGATGTATGCTTTAGCATCAGAAAACTGGAATTAAATATTTGAATAAAAAAACTGGAAGTTCAAAAGAATTACTAGTAAAGGGCCAGAGTAGGATCCCGGTAAAGCTCTGTGTCTTGTGGCATTTCATCCTTCTCTACCTTCTTCCTGCGGTAACTAGTAGCAGGCCTCGGTGTGCTTAAATTTCTTTTTTGAAATTCCTACAGTGTTTATTCATGACGTTGATGACAAAAAACATACATATTTGAAACATTTAAGGATTTTGTTTTGAAGAGTAACCTTCCATAATTTTAAGAACTGCAAATTTTGCTTCACATTTGAAGTAATTCTTGGAGGTGGAGGCTCCGAGCCCTGTTAAACAAAACCCTTGTGAGAAAAAACTGCATCCAGTGTTATTCGCAGGAAAGCATTTTCTTTTGCCAAATTCATGCATATTGGAACAAGTATTTAGTAGGAATTTATGCACTATATTTCTTAGAGCTTTATTCTCGCTTATGTACCTGGTCATGCATAGAATGGATACCCTTTCTAAATTGTTTAACATACAGTAAGCTCCCTGCTTAAATTTCAACTAACTTGTGAAACCCTGTTCTAGTATGTTAACTCTGTCTCCTGAGATTTTCTAATGGATAAGATTTCATCTATTGGAAACACTCAACAAGGACACGATCTGGAGGTTTAACTAGGCAGTTAAAGTGAGATCAGAAAATTAACCTCAGAACACTACTCACAGGGTAACATTAACAAATTCATATGCTTAAGTACTACATTATTTCCCTAAATGACGACACGTGGGGGCTGTAAGAACAAGAGTACTCCATAATTATCTGACAATGTGATTTCTGCACATCCCTAAAGCATAAAGAACTACAAACCTATCATACTCTGAGTCCATTTTCTGTGTTTCCATATTAAGTAACATTATATCAACATGTAAATCACATAATCAAACTAATCTTATCTTCTGTGAAACTTATCACCATATATACATGCCAAATGTATAGCACAAAATAAATATGCAAGGCCAGAAAGTTCTCTATAAATATGAGGACTGATCTAACCAATGATCAACTCAATGTACTTTCAAGGGAACCAATCGACCATGATGTGGAATACATTACCATCAGTTACTATGATCAGCTTCCAATAATTGCTTTAATGAGGAGGCATGTTAAAACCTAACAAGTTTTGCACAAATCACCCTGATCCCTGTTCTGAAACTTTTTTCATTGGCATACTTAAGTGAATTTAATAGAGTACAATCAAGTAACCTAAACTAAAAAAATACAAGAAATGAAGAAGAGGAGATAATGGAACTACCTTTGGAGATGGAGATGGCGTCTTACTTTTCTTGGCCGCAATAATGGAAGAAGAATAACTGCAGCCACTGAATGAAAATGTCAGGGTTGGTGATGATGATGATGATGATATGAGTTTCATGGGTCTGCAGCTATATTAAAACAACACTTCTTGTTCTTGAATTCCATGTACTATAATTCATCTTCTTCTTTTTTCTCGAAATTATTGGCTAGGGATTGGGGGAAATAGATTTTACGGGTTTTGCACTTTCACTACATGACAGAAATTCTTGAGAACTCCTAATCCATTTTCATGCGTACATTTATTTGAGCTGTCAATCCTTGAAATTTTCAGTTTGAGGATGTGGATTATGTCGTGGCGCATAAAAGACCTCTCGGTTAGGGTTAATTTTATTTATCTCTACTTAACCCATTTTTCATCTATTCAAAATCCATTTTTGGTCATTATAAATTTTAACTCCGCACAATTCAACCCAAGGACAAAAGAGAAAAAGAAAACTGATTTGATTGGGTTTGGTCCAAAACGATCAAGACCCACCGTATCACCTAAATTTTCGAGAATTGGAGCTCAATAGGATTTCCCCCTCCAAATATCGGGGTAGTTCCATTTTGCGATCAATTTAAACCTACAAACCTACAAAAAAATGTATCATAAAACATGGATTCATCTTTTCACATTTGTCGCTCAATTTTTTTCTTTTTTTAATAGATGTATTCTTCTTATAAATATAGTGCAAAACACATTCATGACTTCGAGGGTATTTTCGTTCATTCACCTTAAATTATAATTCTCATTCTATATAACACTATATATTTGTTCACTTTGATTCCTCATAAACATGTATTTTCACCGTGAAAGTTCCCATGAATATTAAAATAGATTATTGCATTTTTAAGAACCCCCCTTCTCCCCCAACCAAAAAAAAGAAACTGTAAATTTGACAATTTGACCAAATTTAAATTAATAATTACATATTTACCTCCAAAAAAAGTAGTACAATATAATCATAAATGTATTTCTTACTTGAATTCGTAGTACAATGTAACTAAATAATATTAATATTTTACTATAAAATATAAAAATAAAGTATTTTTATATATAGTAAATCAATTTACCTAGGGATGGGGATGGAGTTGTTTTTTTTCTTCTTCTATTTAACAAATAAATTGAAATTCATTAAAATTAAGGGGCTAATATGCAATTATAAACTTTTACACCTCGTCAAAATTAACCCCAAATGTAACAAAAAAATCCCAATTTCCAAGCAAATGGCCCGCATATGCTAGCTCAATTGTAACTTTTAACGATTACACAATTTTATATTATTTCTTGGGGTTAATGTAGTTATCAAATTTAAATGTAGTCAATCATAGATTTTAGGGATATACATTGAATTAAAATTCATAGGGCTTTATGGTGTTAAATACATGCTTTAAAGGAAACAAATATTGTGTTATATTATTATGTGAGAATTCTAATATTTTGTAAAGGAGTGAAAATGGGCTCGAAGTAATGCACATGACGCCGTCTTCATCATAAAATAGCTACGAAGGTAATATTATATTGATAAGAAACATGCATCTGCAACGAAATTTTTTAGGAACGAATATGCAAAAATTAATACTTAAGAAAAACGAAAAATTTGATTCACTCTAGATACTGAATTTTTTTTGCGTAGACCCAATCTTTCATAAACCATACACAAAAATTTTACAAAAATATTTAATGGATACACTAATTTTATAAATTTTTTTGCGTAGACCCAATCTTTCATAAACCATACACAAAAATTTTACAAAAATATTTAATGGATACACTAATTTTATAAATGGTTGTATTACCTTATATATACTCCATAAAGTAACTTGAATTCAATAGACTTGTATTGGGCTAGAATTTTGAAAGGGATAAGTAAAAGAGTTTAACCCAATCAACGTAACTTGGTAATTCCAATTAATATGTGGATAATATAAGTCATTTGATTTCAGGTGCAATTACTTCTTATCAATTTAGAATTATATCAATCAAGTAATATACTTCAAATTTAACGCAGTTACCCGAAAAGAAAAAACTAGTTACCAAATAATCCAAAATTCTAAACCATCCCAACAACCAAATAACTCTTACTAGGACCAGGAGGAGTATACTATTATATACAGAGTTCGAAGTTCCCATTAATCCCTATATAAAATAATAATAATAAATATAAATATGGCCGAACATACAACCACCACAAAACCACCGGTGTGCGTCACCGGAGCCAACGGTTTCATCGGCTCGTGGATAGTAAAAACCCTCCTTCAAAACGGCTACACCACAATCCACCTCTCGATATTCCCCAACTCCGACCCTTTCCACCTCTTCTCCCTCCCGGGAGCCACCAGCTCCGCCGTCAACTTGATCGTTCACCAAGTCAACCTCCTGGACGCGGCATCCGTGTCAAAGGCCGTAGAGGGCTGCGCGGGAGGCGGCGTATTCCACGTGGCGTCTCCGTGCACACTGGAAGACCCCGTCGATCCGGAGGCGGAGCTGGTGGACCCCGCCGTGAAGGGGACGCTGAACGTTCTCGCGGCCGCTAAGAAGGTTGGGGTGAGGCGCGTGGTGCTGACGTCCTCTATATCCGCGATGGTGCCGAATCCGGGGTGGGTGGAGGGAAGGGTGTTTGATGAGTCTTCGTGGACTGATCTTGACTATTGTATGTCACGTCAGGTAGTACTAGCTATTTATTTTTAAATTTATATATTAGCTATTTAAATGTTACTAATATGTTAGTTTTTATAGAAAAACATATACTATAAATATATATATACTAATACTCCCCTTCTAATTTCTAATAGTATTTATTATATGGAGTATACTGTTTATGTTTATGTATATGTAATGCTTATATATTAATTTAAGAAGATGTACTTAACTGAACAAAACAAATATCCTAAAATTCGCTAGTCACTCCAACTTGACGGCCGTTTCATGTGACCCAACCGATTTCCGACCTGCCCCAGCTTAATAGTTAATCCAACCTACCCTAATTAATTGTCACTTTCAATTTTTGACATGTTAAATGTGATTGTTGTTCCAAAAAAGGTGAAATCGCTCACCCCGGGCGCCCCTCACCCCCTGTCCGACGGGATTGTGAGAGGAGGTAAATCATGGTGACTCAACCGGCATGTTAAATGTGATTGTTGGGGTTGTGGTGGTTGGTCTTGCTAATCGGGATTACAAACCTTATAATTTTGTAGCCATTCACCTATTTGTACTATTATTATATTTTTATTTCTTCAAGTAAATAATAATTGACTGTGGCATATTTGCTAAAAGTAATAATATAGAATATATATATACCGCACCAAGGGATCGAAACATGCAGCTTTTATTAGTGGGTCTGTCAAATTTTAGCAAATGAATATTTTAAGTCGGTATAATTGATAGGTAATTAATGACTTTTTCAATCTTTTATAACTAATTAATCAACCGTATTTTATCATTAAACTAATAATAATACTTTTTACGAGAACCTAATTTAATTACTACTTGAATTTATGTGCAGATGAAAAAAATAAAAAAGATGCTTTGTTTGTTATTCTATAATTAAAATACTACAGTATATGTTTATTATTTGTGCTTGATGTATATAAATATAATACTCCTAGCTAGGTTTGGTGTATAAATGAAAAATATGAAAACCAATAACTTATACTAGTAGTTTGCTACCTAACATGATTGGATCGGTGTGACACTACGTAAAATGAGATTTGATAAAACTCTGATCGATCACCTGCTAAATCGTAGGCATTGCTATTTAACAGGCCGGCCAAGACTATCTAATATTAGGCGAGGTTCTACATGCCATGCCATTAAGCTGCGAAATGTATGTGGTCAACGCTTATTGACTAAACTTTACTATATATTTAAAGCATGCAGGATTGGAACAAGTACATGAATTTTGTATGGCAGCTAGCCCCGGCCCATAAAAGGACAACAAACAAGAATGTTAGGCAAGTTGTTGAAGGAAATACTGAACACATCTTTTCGAAATGTCCTTATTTTGCTGACTTAATTTTGAATATTTGATGGCTATCCCCAAGAAGAAAAAGGAAAAGGCAACTCATATTCTTGTTATCTTATCAATTGTTTAGACACAAAAGTTTTTTATCTTCTGTAATTGTTGGCTTTAAAGTGAATTGTCGGGGGGGATATATTCTTATATATGTAGATTAATAATGTCATCAACTATAGAAAGTGTAATTAATAGTTGATACAATTAGAAATCTTTCCCTAGAGTGGTCCTCAATCACTTTGTAAAGCATCATTTGTAGCCAGTCAAGAGCATATGAAACTTCTCAATCAAATGGTCCAACAAACCAAAAAAACCTGATTAAAAAAATTAATGAATTCTCTAATTCCACAGAAATGGTATCCGGTGTCAAAAACGTTGGCTGAGAAAGCTGCATGGGATTTTGCGACGAAAAATGAATTGGACGTGGTTGCAATTAATCCAGCTACGTGTTTGGGCCAACTTTTGCAACCAGGATTAAACGCAAGCTGTGCCGTATTGCAACAGCTGCTGCAGGGTTCGAAAGATACACAAGAGTACCATTGGCTGGGGGCTGTGCATGTACAAGATGTGGCCAAGGCACAACTACTTCTTTTTGAAAGTCCCAATGCTTCGGGTAGATACCTTTGTACCAATGGCATCTATCAGTTTAGTGATTTTGCAGACAAAGTCTCAAAACTTTTTCCTGAATTTCCGGTTCACAGGTTTGTTTCTATTCCCTCTTTAATTTTCGCAAGTGCTCTCATTTTAAGTGCTTCTTAATTTCGTGGGACATATGAACCGATTTTGTGCTGAAAAAGAAAGTTAATTAAAGAATGGCCTCAATTATGTTTGATGATTGCAAAGCATTAAACAGTTTTAATATTTTAAAGTAAATTATTTAGATGACAATGTATATCTGCTCTAGGAGTCAACTTCAACATCTACATGATTTTCCAGCCCACTGGGGCGGGATCTTTTCTTGTTTGTCATCAATAATAAACTCTCAGAAACCATATAATATAGCTATTAAATGGGATATTGGTCCCATCACATGTATGATTTAAATTGCTAGAAACTTCTTTTATTGCCCAACTTACCATTTGCTGTCTAAAGTGTTTGGAAAGTAAAGCAGTGCCTTTCTAGCAAACAGTGCGGTCTGACTTTTCACAGTGGATTTACTCAGTTTCTAGTTTCGCATGATTTTAGAGAAAATGTCACTACCGTTTGTATATGTTGAAACTTGATGTAGAAGAAGAATATGTCATAATATATAAATGTATGCATAAGGTGGTGATAAGTAGGTCTAAAAGCTTATAATATACTACTCCGTAGATGAGACATTCATGTTCCTATGATTTGAACTCCAGTGTATCTCGTGTATGAATAGACCTAGTGCATACAATTCATTCAGTAGAACATTATTGCACTGATTTAGCCATGTTATCTTTGTTATGTTCTCATAGTGATAAATTGATGCAGAATCAATGTTTTAATTACGTAGAAAAAGTCGATCTAGAAAATGGCATGGTCATTGGAAATTTACTTCGTAAATAAGTAATATTTCCTTTTATAGAACTATTTTCTAATTCGAGGTGAACACAGATTTGTAGGTGAAACGCAACCTGGCCTGGTGGCTTGCAAGGATGCTGCAAAGAAATTGATAGAGTTAGGATTAAGTTTTACTCCAGTCGAAGATGCTGTGAGGGACACTGTTTGTAGCCTTAAAGCAAAAGGCTTTCTTGGGTCATGATTTGAAATCGAAAACTTTCCATTTCTTTTAGTTGTTTATTTTAGATCATAATAATGAACACAATAAATTAGTTTTCTTTTCTTTTAAAACTAGTGTAATTGATTTCATCATTATCTATACTATACTATTCATTCTTGCTGTTACTGTAAGGAATCCAAAAGCAAATCGATCCCAGGTCAAGAGTAATCCAATTAATCACAATTTACTAGGTAGTAGTAATGTAGTATTATATTATCTGTCACTCTTATTTCAAGAAATTGATTCAGTATCACCATACTTTATATATAGTATATACCATGTTATGATCTGCAACTTGAATGGCATCTCCAGAACAAGTCCAAAGACTCATTTAACGTTTGCACGCAGAAACATAAATGGATTTTATGATGGAGCCAAAAATTAGAATTAGAGATAAACAAACATTTTTGTGTAGTTTCATTCAAGAAAAGGGAATTTAAGACTAAATTTTGTAGATTTAGAAGTTAATAATAATTTGAGTGTTTAACATGCAATATAATTAATCAATTGCGGGCACGTGACCAATGCCCAAAAGAGCTGGATTAGAGTTTTTGTTTGTGTTATTGTCACCCAACAGCAAACAAGTTTTGGTTTGCTAATCCCTATATATTACTCTCTCTGGCTATTCAGTTGTTAAATCTTTAATTTCTATAAAGAAGAAATTAAGAGCCGGCCAATTAAAAAAGATTCTGTTTTATGGAAAAAGAAAAAGAAAAGGCAGTGGGGAAGAATAAGATGATGCACATGGAGTGTTGGTGGGTTTTATGAGGAGATAAAGACGTGGGAGTTCTAATCATGGAGCTTTCTGGCATTCCATGTGCATCCATCTCCTCGGCCCACTTCACATTATTTTACAAACAAAACAATCCATCTTCTGCATGTACTTAAAATAACAAGAGTACTTGTACTTGATTAATTTCTATACATACATCAACATATATTGTACTCTCATTCTATCAAGCATTAAGCACGAAAGAAATGCGTTCGAGTCCTTCAACTTGCAGTAGATCCTGGTAAGTAGTTTGATTGACTGATCATTGATTCTTTAATTAGTATAGTACTAATGGGTTGAAGATTTAATTTTGATTGTTTTAAAAGGTCTATAAGTGAGGATTCTTTGAGGAGATACGTGTTCCATGCTAGTGAGAATTGTATTCAAGAGCTGCTTTCGGCTTCTGATTCGAACAGGATTGGGAGTTTTGATGTGAATGATGATGGTTGGAAAGTTGTTGGTTTGGAGAATGGTGTCGAAATATCGAGACGGAGGTCCGGTTCCCTTCACACGTTTCGGAGCCGGTGGGTGCTTAAATCGGTATCTCCTCAGCAGTTTATGACAGTAGCTAATGCCATTGATGCTGCAAAGGTTAGCTAGCTAGCAACTTTACAATTAATAATAATGAACTCGATCCATCCAAAAAACTCTTTAATAATAATAATAATAATGTCCATTAATTTAATTTCTTAATTTGTAGCAATGGGATCATGATTTAGTGGAAGCAAGGTACATAAAAGATCTTGAAGAAAACCTCAGCATCATACGCCTGAGATTTGGAGAGAAGTCGAAGCCTTTGTTCAGAAACAGAGAATTCATCGTATACGAGCGACGTGAAACCATGGACGATGGAACTCTGGTAAGCAAGCATGCACTAAGGAAGCAAGAATTATAAATGAGATCTGGGTATAATCTTAACAAATCACGTACGTGCATGCATTTACGATCGAGTATATATATATATATGACGTCGTCCTACTAAACAAAACAAAAAAATTATATCTTCAGGTGGTAGCAGTGGCTTCTCTTCCAAAAGAGATAGCAGCTGGATTACAACCAAAGCAGAATAATTCCATAAGAGGGCTACTGTTGCAATCAGGATGGGTTGTTGAGAAGCTTGAAGATGATTCTTGTATGGTTACATACATTGTTCAAGTAAGAAAATTATATATTATACTATATGCATATATATATATATATATATATATATTTCTTCTGGTCAAATTAATTTCTTAATTTGATGTTAATTTATATATTTATAATTATTATATATTGAGGTTTTTTGTGTACGTTCGATCAGTTGGATCCTGCAGGATGGTTGCCCAAATGCTTTGTGAATCGTTTCAGCACAAAACTGGTTATGATAATTGAGAACCTTAAAAAGCAAATTTTGGCATGTCCTACCAGTGATGATCATGATCATGATATATGATTATTTAGTTAATAATAATAATTTGTACTAGTATAAAGCAAGCAAGACGTACAAGATAATAAATATTATTATTACCATCATATCATATATATTTCCCATATGTTTCATTTAATCATCCCACTTTACTTTTTCATCAGCAAAATTTCTCAACCTGTCTATCAAGTGCGAATATATATACTTTAATTGGTAACCTTTCAACAATTAATATGGTGCTAGCATGCATAATTAAGGCCAACCTTGAATAGGTTAGTATTGTGCTCCAACCAAATACGTTGCGAAAGTTGGAGTCGGAACAGATCCATGTGAGATTGGCTACTCCATGGCAAGCCCCTCGTGTCGAATGAGACTTCAAAGAGAAAGAGGTGCGGGCGGGGGCGTTATGGTGTACATGGAGGGCATGGATTGAGAATTTGAGGGTGATCATATTGTGGTGTTTTTCTTTAATTGAAATTTGTATTTTATTAAAATTATTGTTAATAAATATAACTATATTCGAGTAAAAAAATATTTTTTTATGAAATTAATGAGAGGAATATATATAATTCTCTCAAAAAAAAGTCAAATGATATTAAATTGTTTTGTCTTATTGAAAATTTAAATGTGTGCTTTTAAAATTCACAGTGTAATTGATTGAAAATTTGAAGTGAGCACAACTATTTCTTTTTTTAAATTCAAGACTTCGTGTTCATGGACCTTATTTTGTCAATGACTACGGCCTCATTGGTAAAGTGGGCATAACTATTTAAGGTATGCTATAAATTTATAATTCTATACATTGAAAATTTAAATGGGTGTTTTTAAATATTTTACAAAAATCATTGATTTTTTCTAGTTAAATTTACACAACTATGTAAGTCAAATTATGAACTTAAAATAAGTTTATTATTTTATTGTATTGGAATACGTGTTTTTTAAGTAGTTTTTATTTTCTATTCTTAAAAAAATTATAAAAAAGGCGTAATTAAAACAACCTCATGCATTATTAAAAAAGTACAATCAACCACTAGTTAATGAATAATTTTAACAAAAACATTAAGAAAATATGTTGACCTTATCATCAAACCTTATGAGTTAACTCTGTTTTTTTTTTTTTTTAATTTGTTAATCCCAATGGGAGCTTAAATAATTTGGCTAATTACAAATGATTGTTTGTAAAACTCTAATAACTTGGGTATTAATTAATGTAAATTGAGTAAAATCGGCAGGGATTGGATAGGTTTTGAAAAATGATTATTACGACAACCCCAACTTGACAACCCTTTATATGTCCCCATTTAATTTATTGTACTTTGGAAGTTAATTGTATCACACTACCTGTTTAACAGGTTTTCACTTCAAATAATCTATTAACAATCCACTCAAATTTTAAAAATTGCAAAAAAGGTACTTAAATTTTGCAATATTACATATATAAACAATAATTCATTAATTTTCAAATGATAAATATCTAAAAGGTTACAATAAAATATTATCTCATAATTATTTCTGTAAACGTTATAGAAATCATATGCATCACCATAATGGTCGAATGCCATACCTAACAAGGTGGAATTGGTATTGTCTTCGTTGGAGTTAAAATATTATTGTCGTCTATCTCGGTGGATGAATTATTACTATGGATTTCTCCCATCTGAAAGGGAAAATCCATTCATATATATAATTTCATAAGAAAAATAATTAAGTCAAGAAAACTTTCAGTAAATTCATCGCGATGCCCTACAAATTAAATTCGAAATTATATTAGTCATATTCTATAAAATCAATAGAAATTCACAATCAAACATTTTAATAAAGCGCCATAAGTCGCACTAAAAAGCCCTTAAGCCAACATCAAATAAACTGTTAGGCCTATAATCATGAAAAAATAAGATATATTTCATTTCCACGTAGGGAGGAAAATGTGCTCGAGACAAGAATTGTAATCGACGAGTGAATGACAACGATGACATATGTTTTTCTCATAAGAATTAGTTGAGATTCGAAGAGCGATCCATATATTTTATAAAGAAAATGTGCCATTTCATTATGTACATAATAAATAATATATTGCATGACACAATGAATCCAATTGATATTAACACACTGGCATTTTTTATTTTGGTTTTCACACTAGACGTTGTTCTTTTGGTTAACGAGCTTGTTTGTATCTTTGTGTTATACTTTGTTCCCTCATCCATGCAAACGAAGAAAACAATGTTTTGGACAAAACGTAGAAAGTAGGATTCACACATGAAATGTGTGGTTCTAGTATGGATCCATAATGAATTCAGGAATGGATCTACATGATCCAACTATTGATCCACAGTAGATCCGATATGAATCCATAGCTCGATCCACTTAAAATGGTATCGATTTAAATCGGTAAAAATTCCATGAAATTAGTGGGAAAATGGTTATGGATTTAAATCGATGCAAACAATACCATTCCAGCCTCACCCACCCACCCATCCCACCTCCTTACCCGATTTTACTCATTTCTTCACCGTTTGCATCTATTTTTCACTAATTTCACCGATTTGAACGGTTTTCAATCGATTTAACCTTTTTTTCATCATGTTTGCCCTTTTTTCTACTAATTTCATCGATTTAAACTATTTTTGATCGATTTAACTCATATCTTCACAATTTGCAACGATTTTTCACTAATTTTATTGATTTGAATGATTTTTAACCAGTTTAACCCGATTTTTGACTAATATCATCGATTTAAATTGTTTTAACCCATTTTCACCACTTTTGCCTCTTTTTCATTAATTTCACCGATTTAAATCGTTCTTGATCGATTTACTCATTTCTTCAACTTTTGCAACGATTAGAATGGTTTTTGACCGATTTAACCCGTATTTTTACTAATTTTATCAATTAAAATTATTATTGACCGATTTAACAAATTTTCATCGTTTTCGCCAGTTTTTCCGCTAATTTCACCGATTAAACCATTTATGACCAATTTAACTCATTTTTTCACCGTCTGCATCGATTTTTTCACTAATTTCATCTATTTGAACGGTTTTGACTGATTTAACCAGCTTTTTCACTAATATCATCAATTTAAATTATTTTTGACCGTTTTAGCCCATTTTTCACAATTTTGCATGTTTTTCTACTAATTATTCAATTTGAACAGTTTCTGATTAATTTCACCGGTTGCATCCATTTTTTCCATTAATTTCATTGATTTAAACCATTTTTGACCGATTTAACCTAATTCTTAATTGTTTGCATCGATTTAAATCGATAAAAATGGTTTAAATCGATGAAATTAGTGGGAAAATAAGTGAAAAAATTGATGCAAACATTAAATAAATGAGTTAAATCGATTCAAAATGGTTTAAATCAATATGGAAAAATGGGCAAATGATGTAAAATGGGTTAAATATGTCAAAAACCATTCAAATTGGTGAAAAATGGATTAAACCGGTCAAAAATCAATGCAAACGGTGAAGAATTGAGTTAAATTGGTAAAAAACGATTTAAATCGATGAAATTAGGAAAATCAATGCAAACGATGAAGAATTGAGTTAAATTGGTATGAAAAACGGTTTAAATCGATGAAATTAGCGGAAAACGGGCGAAAATAATGATAAAGAAGGTTAAACAGGTCACAAATCAATGAAATTAGTGAAAAAAGTCGACGCAGACGGTGAATAAATAAAAATTGAATTAGTCAAATTTATGAAAAAAATGAGTTAAATTAGTAAAAAAATATTTTAAATTGCTGTAATTCGTTAAAAATATATGAAATATGACGAAAAATGGGTTAAATTGGTGAAATTAGTGAAAAAACAAATGAAAATGGTGGGTGGGTTAAGGTTGGGGTAGGTGGGTGGATGGGCGAGGTTGCGGGTGAAAATGTGTAAGACCATGAGAAGGAAAATGAACATTTATTGGATCAAACATGAGTCCACCATGGACTATGGATCCATGAAAGATCCATGGTGGATTTACCATGGATCCATATTAAATTTGAAAATTCTTGGATCGGATCGGATCCATGTTGTTGGATCCACTTAGGATCTGATACATTTGAGATCCAATCCCTAAGAATCCGATCCGGGTGGTCCATTTGCCAAGTATTGATAATTTTTTTGTTATTTTATTTTTGCTTACAAAACTAATAATTTTACGCAACTTTAAAATTAATGTGAATGACGCTTTCCAAAAAGATGTACGCTTCTTCTCTATTCTCGTACACAACAGTGCATGATCCATAATCTTTGTTGTTATAAAATTGAACGTCTTCTCCAATGCAACTAGCGTCGAAACTGCAACGCTCAATGAAGCTTTCCTCCTCATCAACAAAGTGAACAACCTAGCATATTCTAAAAGTGACTCTCACTTCATGCTCTTCTCATATGCGACTCTTGTTTTCGACTAAACAAGTGAAGTCGAAATTGCCCAAATGGACTGCAAAGAAAATCCCGAGACTCGGGAACAACCGAACAAGGCCGACTGACAATTAGCTAAATGGAAAAAACTTTATAATTGAAAATGTCTCGGCGCTCTTTCCTTTTCTTCACCGACATATTTTGTGCATATGGTGATCCTAAAACTTCTGTAACAAACCTCTTCTCATTTGTAACTGGTTAAATATTTGCTTATAAAAAAAAGATGTATTATGTTTGACATGACAATTTTTTTTCTAAGATGAAATTCACTTTTGAAACTTAAATTCAGTAACTTTATATTTTTTTTTAATTATTTTCATCATAAGAATCCTAACACTTAAAACGCCAATGGGTTTGGCATTGGCGCCCAAACTTTTTATTTTGCCGAGATACTGAAAATATAGCGCCATGTGTACACCCAAAAATTTCAAACCCTAATTTCTAACCTTTAAAACCCGGAAGCTCACCTCGGTATCGTCACTGGATCATTTCTCCCCTGCAGGTACGAATACTTATCTTCTTTATTTTTAAATTCAACAAATGTTATTTTGATTAGCACATCCTTTTGATTGTCAGTTATATATTTGAATTGCATTCAGATGATGTATGATGTAGATTTAATGTGCTGGGTTTGATTGAATTTTAAGTAACAAATGTTAATCACTCAGGTTACTGATTCCGGTGATTTTTTTCCAATTTCAGCATTTCACTTTTTTCAGCGAACTGGTTTTTAACGAGAGTGAGATCAGACAAGACTTGAAAAAGAAAAGTTAGGGTCACGGCAGATTGCTAAAAATGGGATCTGCTGCTGATGTGGAGTCTGTGGACTTAAAAGCTGGTAATTCTTTTCATCTTCAATTTTGCTTCTCCGTGCTTACTTATATCTTATTTATCCCGCCCACGGATATAGAAATAGATGGTGCATTGTTTGAATTACGATGCAATGTGAACTAATGAGGTTGTGACTTGTGCTTTGATAGTGTATGTCTAGAGACGATTCAATTCTGTTATTTTTTTGTTTGGTTGGTTGACGTGTCTTAATTATCTCATAACCTGGCTACAAAGTTTCAATGAAATATACATTTGGGAAATTGTTTACCAAATTAGGGTATGAAAATATGGATATTTTTGTGATTTTGTATGATAACTGGATTTTGGATCACCTTAATCAGAATTGGGGTGTTTGTATAACTGGGGTGCTGTTCACTGAGGCTTTTAGCAATTATATTGTGCTTTTGAATTATAGACTGTTATAGTGAGTCTGAAGTAACCTACTTATGGTTGTTTATTTCAATTAGTTTCAGCAGTCTCTTTTGTAATAAGGTCTGTGACTTAGATTTTCACCTATAGCTAATGCATTTGTCCTGAAATAGAATGCACAACATGTTTCTGATTTTCAGAATCCCTTTCAAAATATTAGTCAAGTAGTCAACTAACGTATGAACTTGCTAGCATAAACTAGATTCTTTATATGGCTAGTTAAGCTGGACTGTTTTGATTCCATTTATTTATGGGCCCTGTCTTTTTACGTTGATTGAAGTCGAATAACTTCTTGACACTAGTTATGTCACTAACTCTATTAAATTTTATTTTGTTGGTTGAAGTTGGATAACTTCTTAAAACTTAATTAAGCACGCCTCTAACTCTTTTAAATATTAGGCAACAGTGTGATATTATGTTCCATAACAGGACAAGGAAAAAAAATTAAAAAATCGAAACAAGGTGCGGAAATATTTTTTGAAATTTGATGGTGTGACAGCTAAATACTGTTTTCATGAGTGAATACATCACGTGAAAATCGTGAAACTTGTAAAAGTTAACTGCCCCATGGTGCCAATAAAGTTGGCAAGTCTGCTTAGATTAATTGCTCATTAAATCATTAAAGGATTTCTTTTTAAAATTGAATTAATGAAATTCATCTCAGTTACGCGAATCAAAGTTTTTGCAAATAATCAAAATCACTCTTTCACTGATATCTACTTTGTGTTTTTGAGTTCACCAAATTCCATCCTAAAACATAATTGACTTTCAATATGAATAGCTAATGAAGTGGTGAACTTTCTAGTTTCCTATTAAATTGCTGGAAGTCATCCTTTTCAAAGACAAACACAAACTTTAAGTATTAGTGTTTTCAATCAAAGCCAATATTTATTGGGTAAAATGCAATGGCCACACACTATGCAGTTAACAATACATAGGTTATTTGTTTTTCAGATAAAACTGTAAGTTCTACCCCTCAAAAATCAAGTTTCTGATTCCGACTCTTGCTTTTAATTTTGGTTTTCGTATCATATATATTTCTGATGTTCACCTCACTAGCAATCTGAACTTTGTTGTTTATGCTCATAATATTTTCCACTTTGACATTTGCGCCTTAGACATTTGTATAAAAAGTTTATTAGGGATATTATGAACTACTTGTTACCGAATTGCTTTAGCTTTTATAATGTTCCATTTTTTTTGTATGGATATACCCATGAGTTTATTTGTATTGACCTTGATATTGTTTTAGGTTTAAAAAAGGAACAAAAGAATGTAGTTTCCAAATCAAAGAAAGATGCGGCATCTGATAAAAAGCAAAAAAAGAGGGTCTCTTCCCAGATCATTGAGGATTCAATTGTCTCGCGTAAAATGCCAAAGCGAGCTGCTGCTTGTTCAAATTTCAAGGAGAAATCCGTTCATATACCAAAAAAAGATTTGGTAATTGAAACGAAAGAAGATAAGGTTGTGGAGGAAGAAGAAGAAGCAGTAGCTGTTCACCTGACTGCTGGGAAAGAGGATGGCCGGCCGAATAGAAGGCTCACAGACTTCACCTTTCACAATTCAGAGGGAGTCTCACAGCCTTTTGAAATGTTGGAAGTAGATGATATTTTTATCTCTGGTATTATCTTACCACTTGAGGGAAGTGAAGAGAAAGAAAGAGCAAAGGGAATCAGATGTAAAAGTTTTGGGCGGATTGAAGAATGGGCCATATCAGGTTATGAAGATGGATCACCAGTAATATGGGTCTCCACAAATATTGCTGATTATGATTGTATTAGACCGTCCGGAAGCTACAAGAAATATTATGACCATTTCTATGCAAAGGCTACTGCATGTGTTGAGGTTTACAAGAAATTGTCAGAATCTTCTGGAGGGAATCCCACTATAAGCCTAGAAGAGTTGCTTGCTGGGGTTGTACGTGCAATGAGTGGGATGAAGTGCTTCTCTGGTGGTGTATCCATCAGGGATTTCATTGTTTCTCAGGGTGACTTCATCTACAGCCAACTTATTGGTTTGGATGAGACATCAAAAAGAACTGATAAAAAATTTCTTGACCTACCTGTCCTGGCTGCTCTCAAAGATGAAAGTAGCATGTTTGTGGAACCTGCCCAAGCTCAGCCTGGCTTATTTGCGGGAAGTTTGAGAATTGGTGAAAACAACGAAAAGTCATCATCTATATCTTGCTCAGGAGAAGAAGATGAAGACTTGAAAATGGCAAGGCTGTTACAGGAAGAAGAACAATGGCGATTAATGAAGAGGAAGAAAACCCGGGGTTCAAGCTCTTTGTCAAGCCAATATTACATTAAAATCAATGAAGATGAAATTGTCAATGACTATCCTTTGCCTGCCTACTATAAGATGGTAAATGAAGAGACCGATGAGTATATAATTTTTGATAGTGATGTGAAATATATTGACGACTTGCCACGGAGCATGCTCCATGACTGGGCCTTGTACAATTCAGATGCTAGGTTGGTTCCATTAGAGCTCCTCCCTCTAAAACCATGTGCTGAAATTGATGTGACTATATTTGGGTCGGGTGTTATGACTGCTGATGATGGATCTGGATACACTTTCGATGGTGATTCTTCTCATCCTTCAAGTGGTTTTGGGGTTTCGGAAGTTGATGGCATTCCCGTTTTTTTAAGTGCGATTAAGGAATGGGTGATTGAATTTGGTTCTTCAATGGTTTCCATTTCAATACGAACTGATATGGCATGGTATATTTTTCAAACTCTCACTCCGTGTGTGTGTTTTTGCAATTGCAAACTCAAGTAAATATGCATGCTGGCATAAATCTGTATATGTCATTGAAGTACATGTTCTGGATCTGAATCCATTTCTTGCTTCTGTGTGGTTGATCATGAAAAATACTTATAGCATGTTGCCTTTGATGATAGGATATGAATTAAAATAAAATTTAAATGTTACCTCTGGAGTATTATAAACGATCAAATTATCATGCTGTTTAACAGCACGGGTGAAATATTTAGTGGAAGCTTAGGCTGTAATATACAAATTGCCTGAAAAGTATTCAGATTTACTTAATTTATCGATAATTGTACTGATTCATTCTGCCTAACCCGTTATAAATGTGCATTTCCTTGTTTTTTTCTTTATCTTGCATGACTGAGTTTCTTTCCATTATTTTTCAGGTATAGGCTTGGGAAGCCTTCAAAGCAATACTTTCCTTGGTATGAACGAGTCCTAAAAACAGCAAGGCTTGCAATAAGTATCATTACATTGTTAAAGGAGCAAATCCGAGTGGCAAGACTTTCTTTCACAGATGTAATCAAGAGGATCACGGAATTCAGTAAAGATCACCCTGCTTTTATATCATCTAACCCGGTTCTAGTGGAAAAATACGTGGTGGTGCACGGCCAGATTATTCTGCAGCAGTTTTCAGAATATCCTGATGATAATATAAAGAAGTGTGCATTTGTGGTTGGTCTTACTAGGAAAATGGAAGAGAGACACCATACAAAATGGCTTATCAAGAAAAAGAAGCTTTTGCAGAAGAATGAACAAAATTTAAATCCCAGAGCTGCAATGGGGCCCGTTGTGTCAAAAAGAAAGCCTATGCAGGCAACTGCAACAAGGCTAGTCAACAGAATCTGGGGTGAGTACTATTCAAACTACTTACCTGAGGGATCAAATGAAGTTGTTGATTGTGAAATAAAAGAGGCTGATGAAATTGAAGAGCTAGAAGAATTCGACGAGGATGATGCTCTGGAGGAAAAATTGGTAGTTCCTGAGAAATCCCAGACACCTAGTTCAGTGCCAAGCCGAACTAAGCCATGTTCAGGGAGCAAGCAAATAAAGTGGGATGAGGAATCTGGGGGCAGATTGCCTTCTGGTGAGGCATTATATAAAAGGGTTATTGTTCATGGAGATGAAATTGCAGTTGGGGGAGCTGTTCAAGTGCATGTTGATGAATCTGATGATATTCCAGCCATTTATTTTGTGGAATACATGTTTGAAAAAATTGATGGCAGTAAAATGTTTCATGGGAGAAGGATGCAACAAGGTTGCCAAACTGTGCTTGGCAATGCAGCAAATGAAAGGGAATTATTTTTGACAAATGAGTGCATGGACGTTCGGCTGGAAGAAGTCAAACAAAGTATATCTGTAGATATTAGATCAATGCCTTGGGGCCATCAGCACAGAAGATCAAATGCAAATGCTGATAAAACTGATAGAGCAAGAGCAGAAGAAAGGAAGAAGAAGGGATTGCCGATTGAGTATTACTGCAAAAGTTTGTATTCACCTGAGAGAGGTGCCTTCTTCACTCTTCCATACGGATTGATGGGGCTTGGATGTGGTTCTTGTCAGGGATGCAAATCAAATGAAACTGATGGTGATGCGGAAATACTAGATGCATCAATGACTAGTTTTACATACGAAGGAACTAGATATTTTATTAATGATTATGTCTACGTGAGTCCTTATTACTTTAAAGCAGAAAGGGATGGTGTAAAATTCAAGGGTGGCATAAATGTGGGATTAAATGCCTATGTTATATGCCAGCTGCTTGAGATTTGTGATCTTAAGAAGCCCCAACGGGGTGATGCCAACTCTGTTCAGGTCAAAGTCAGAAGATTTTTCAGGCCTGAGGACATATCAGTGGAGAAGGCTTACTCTTCTGATATACGAGAGGTAATATCTAGCATCACTTACATTAAATGTGTAGGACAACATTTTTGTGATTTTCCATCCAAGTCTAACTTTGTTATATCTATATTGCTCATGGCATATTAAGTTTGTTTGATTACAATAATTTATAAGTTCATATACATTGAATACTGCTCATCTATCAAGTGTTTGATTAGTCACTGTTTTCTGATGATTTTCAGCTCACTGTTTTCTGATGGTTTTTCAGCTCTACTATAGTGAGGAAATGCATACTTTACCAGTTGATGTAATCGAAGGAAAATGTGAGATCAGAAAAAAAAAGGACCTCAGGCCTCAGGATGTCCCTTCTGTCTTTGACCATGTTTTCTTCTGTGAATATCTCTATGATCCTTCCAAAGGATCCATCAAACATGTAACAATTTGCTACCTTTTCGGATACTTTTGCGATATCATCTTGCTTCAAAGTTGTGATTGTTATGTGGTCCAAGTTGGCCATTTGTTTCTCTCTTACCAATTCCATTTTCTTAATCCATTGCAGTTGCCATCTCATATAAAATTAAGGTACTCACCTGGGCAGCCAAATCATGATGCTATGTCTAAGAAGAAGGGGAAATGCAAAGAAGGGGAAACTGATTCAGAATTTGGGAAACTGAATGAAGCTACTCAGGCAAACCGCTTGGCCACTCTAGATATTTTTGCTGGCTGTGGTGGCTTGTCCGAGGGACTGCATCAATCAGGTAGCCTTACTTGCTCTCATTTATATGCAAGATTAAATTTGAAGTGTTATCGTTCCTACCACACACAGTCTGTGATTTGTATACTGATACCTCTAACTATACCAAATTTTCAGGTGTCTCTCTCACCAAATGGGCTATTGAGTATGAAGAAGCTGCTGGAGATGCATTCAGACTCAATCATCCTGGGTCTTTGGTGTTTGTAAACAATTGCAATGTCATCCTGAGGTGGAATTCTAATACCAAATTCAAATCTCTCTTTCTCTCTACACATGTGTGTATGTAGAATTGTAGATAGCTTGATATCTATCTGTCTATTTACAACAAAACATACTTAACAAAGATCCGCATGGTTATTTCGATCACTAAAAATTCTACAAATGCAGAGCAATCATGCAAAAGTGTGGGGATGCTGATGACTGCATTTCAACCCCTGAGGCTGCAGAATTGGCTGCATCAATGGACCAGAAGGAAGTTGACAATCTTCCCCTGCCAGGACAAGTTGATTTTATTAATGGAGGACCTCCTTGTCAGGTTGGTAATTTAATGTGGAACCTGAATTCCGAGAAAATAATTGAACTGCTTAGCTAAAAGTAGTCATAATTTCTCTTGTAGGGTTTTTCTGGAATGAATAGATTCAATCAAAGCACCTGGAGTAAAGTCCAGTGTGAGATGATTTTGGCATTTTTATCGTTTGCTGACTACTATCGTCCGAGATTTTTTCTTCTTGAGAATGTGAGGAATTTTGTGTCTTTTAACCAAGGGCAGACGTTTCGCCTAACTTTAGCTTCTCTTCTTGAGATGGGATATCAGGTACCTGTGTTTGCTTTAAAAAATGACTAACAAACTTCGGATCTGCATCTTACAATGTATTTCTGTGTATTGTTTGCTTATGGATAGGTGAGATTTGGTGTCCTTGAAGCTGGTGCTTATGGAGTTCCTCAGTCTAGGAAAAGGGCATTCATATGGGCGGCCTCACCCGAAGAGGCACTTCCAGATTGGCCTGAGCCAATGCATGTTTTTGCTGCACCGGAGTTGAAAATCTCGTTGTCAGGAAATTCACAATATTCCGCTGTTAGGAGTACTTCTAGAGGAGCTCCGTTCCGTTCTCTTACGGTCAGAGATACGATTGGAGATCTTCCACCTGTTGGCAATGGTGCATCTAAAACAATTTTAGAGGTATTAATAATGTATCCTTCTCAAAACAGGAAGAAACTGTTGTACTCTTGCATATATTGACACTTGGTCAATATGCCAAAGATGGTAGCTGCACTGTGCTTTTTCAAACAACTTTCAGCTCACTTTGAATTCACAATTTCTTACATGCTTTTAATTTTCAACACAGTATCAAGGTGAGCCTATATCCTGGTACCAGAAGAATATCCGAGGTAGCATGGTTGCATTGAGTGATCATATTTCAAAAGAAATGAATGAGCTCAATCTAATCAGGTGCCAGAGAATTCCCAAGCGGCCTGGTGCTGATTGGCGTGATCTTCCAGATGAAAAGGTAAGCAAATGGTGATAGATTGGGCTTTTGAAGCTTCTGTTTTTGTTGACATTTTGTAAGTTTGTTAAGCTAAATTGTCACCTGTCAACTTACAGATCAAATTATCTACTGGCCAATTGGTGGATCTGATACCGTGGTGCTTACCAAATACTGCCAAGAGGCACAATCAGTGGAAGGGACTTTTTGGTAGGTTAGATTGGGAGGGGAATTTTCCAACCTCCATCACAGACCCCCAACCAATGGGTAAAGTTGGAATGTGCTTTCATCCCGAGCAAGATAGGATTGTGACTGTTCGTGAATGTGCACGTTCTCAAGTAAGTATACTTTACCAATTTGTTCGATCAATTATAACTTGATAGCCAAACATGCCAAATTATATATGAGTAGAATCCTTGTAAGAATGATGACTAGTATAAAATAAATATTAGCTGAATTCCATATCCTTGAAACACTAAATTTTAGTTTACAAGTTTCAGATTTTATAGTTTTGGCGGTAGCTTGGCATTATTGGATATTAACTCCAATATACTAAGAACTCTATTTGGTAGTTCTGATATGACATAATAGGATAGTTCAATCATATGAAATTTGCAATAATTGTAAAAACAATACTATGGTAAACAAATGAGGCATACATATGTGGAAATTTGAATTATCATTCATAGAATACAGAGGCTTAGCATATGAAAGAAATGAATACTCTCTGGATCTGGAGTTCATCTGGTGCATAGCAAATCCTGAAATATTCATACTTTTTAAACTGCCACATGTGCCAAGTTTGGATTCTTTAAATGCATGCGTGAAATATACCACTAATATTTAAGGTGCCGATCATATTTTATTTACTTCTTAAAAAAATAGAGAGTTCTTAGAAGTGCATGTGGGATTACTTTCTTCTAGATTAATGTTGGATATATAGTGAGATAAATTCTACTCATATTTATGCAGGGTTTCCCCGACAGCTACAAGTTTTCTGGTACAATTCTACAGAAGCACAGACAGATTGGAAATGCTGTTCCTCCTCCTCTGGCGTATGCACTGGGAAGAAAACTGAAGGAAGCAGTCGACAGTAAGAAACCCAGTAGCTAGAATCTTGTTGGTGCTAAAGAATAGTGAATAGAGGATCACTCTCGGTTTATTTCAAAATTTTCGAAGTTGAGAAGTTTTATCCTTGGACATTTTACATTATTAGTAATTATTAAATGTACAACAAAGTGAGGTAGATATAATGTATGTAACTCTCACATGTTATGTATGAGATTGAAGTGAAATAGACATTTGAACCCATTGTGTTAAAGAGCACATAAAAGAAAGTAATTTTCTTCGAGGCCGAGTTATTGGAGTCTTGAAGGAAATGGATCTGCACTCATATTTTGAAGTCTATCGTAGCATGTCTAAGTACCAAAAGAACAAAAGCCAAAAAGCATGTATCATCACTCTTGTTTAATCCTAATTCCATTGAAAATATCTCTCATCATTTACATCTACATAGGTCCTTTTCCCTCAATTCATTTCCATAGGCCCCAACTCCAACTTGCAACGACCCATTTCAAGACTTTACCGACTCTTTATATTGAGATGCACCAATGAGATAATTGGTATTTTCTAAATTATAGGACCCATTTCAAGACGTAATAAACGAGGATGAAACTAACCAACCCAGGTATCCTGGTCGATTTAAGAAATAAATAAAGAGAATGGTGGTTCTTTTAACCCAGCCAGGATATATTTTTGTGTTTGTTGTTGTAGTTGTGGTGGTGGTGGTGTGTGGGGATTGATGAATACTGCAATTGCATTTCAGAAAGATTATGAAACCATTACAAAACTGATATCTTTACAACATAAATATACACTCAAATAAAACTTGTACAATTTTCATACAAAACAAGAGCCCTTTTCAACAGTCAGAACCGAGATAAAAAAAAAAAAGAGAATGAAATAATAAATTGTATATGCAGGCTGCAAACTCAAAGCCAAACTAAAATACCCCTACTTGGGTTCTAATGTTGAAGAAGGATAAGTTGCGCTATATGCAAAGTTACTTTCACTATTATAAGGATGATCAGAACCTTTGTTTACCCCTTCATAATTTGCTGAATTTGCGGCAGATTCAGCATTAGGATTGAGACCAGCCAATTCCATTACATTTTCTATCCCTTTCACCACCTCACTCATATATGGTCTGTCGGAACCCGCCTCTTGAACGCACCTCAGCGCTAGATCAACTAACTTCTCTACGCTTTTTGGTGCTGCATTGGAAGCAACTATTGGGTCTAGAATTCCTTGAAGGTTATACATATCCATGGTCTTATCCATTGCTTGCCTCAATTCCCTAACTATATGCTTCCCTTTCTCAATCGGACTTCTTGAAGTCAAAAGTTCCAATAACATTATCCCAAAACTATATACATCGCTCTTTTCATTCAATTGGTTCGTCATGTAATATTCTGGATCCAAGTATCCCTGATTTTAGAAAAGAGAAAGAGAAAAAAAAAAAGAAAGGGAAAAACATTTAGTACTAAAATCAGCTAGAATCCTCAAATGACTGGTGGATTTTTGTTTAACATTAAAAAAAAAAATGTACTTACCATTGTGCCTTTAACTTGAGTGGTCACATGAGTTTTTTCAGCATCACCCATAGGCTTAGAGAGACCAAAATCTGCTACTTTGGCAGTGAGGCGTTCATCCAAGAGGACATTGGTTGATTTAATATCCCTGTGTATAATCGGAGGGTCTGCAAGGTCATGTAGATATTGCAACCCTCTAGCTGCTCCAACAGCTATTCGAAGTCGCCTCATCCAATCTAATCTGATTCCTGTCCTCCCTGCATTAAGTAGTAGTATTAGTACTCGATTATTATAATATTGCTACGTGTTATGAATCCCCAAAAGATGAAAGAATACCTGAAAGACTATCCTTTAATGTGCCATTTGCAACATACTCGTATACAAGCATTTGGTCACCATGTTCGAAACAAAAACCAACTAGACTGACAACATTCTTGTGATGAACTCTTGAGAGCAATTCGATCTCAGTTTTGAATTCAAGACCACCCTGCATGGATCCTTGCTGAGCTCTTTTGATGGCAACTAGTTGCCCGTTAGAAAGAGTTCCTTTGTATACCTGAGGAAAATTTGAGAATTATGATGCTAAAGAATGGTTCAGTTTACATATTAAGATTAAGATGAAAAGCTAACCTTTCCGTAGCCACCGCTTCCAATAGCATTGGCATCTGAAAAATTATTTGTGCATTTCTTAAGTTCTTCGAATGAGAAACATTTTGCTCCTTTTAACTGAGGGACTGCACCACTGTTTGTATTTGGATCCCAGGATGCTACGTACAAGTATAAAAAAATTAAGAAGACTGTCACGCACAACTGTCGGGATACGTAATTCAAACTTAAATGAATGAATCTCATATATACCAAAAGGATCACTCTTTTTTTTTGCTCTTTCAGCTCTTCCCTTCTGACGGTAAGCATATACTCCTGCAAGGAGCAACAACAAAAAGAGGACAGCTCCACCAACTCCTGCTCCAATGATAATTTTAGTGCTCGATTTGTGGGCCCCTCCATTCATGCCTGAAGGATGACATCATAATCACCATGAAAATTCTGCATTATATCAGAAAAAAAAAAATAAAGAGAAGAAAAAAGCACCATAATCAGTTTACCTGCAAAGTATGGATAGCTGTTTCCAATAAAATAAAATGGTCCAAAATTTTTTGGTGGCTTGAAAGTTTGATTACTAAGCATAAATCCAATTCCGGAAATCCCTGAGTGGTTGAAATAATCTTGGCCATATGGAAATATTTGCAGATTCAGTACAAGGTAGTTATCGATATTTCTCGTTGGATTGTTTAGAGCAACTGAATCCACTGCAAGGCTAAGAGATCGAAATGACTTCATCAATTCCTTCTGAAGAGACACAAAAATACTCGCGTTTCCAAAGGTGGAGAATGAAGGAGCACGGAAATTCAGGGTTCCAGTGTAGGGATATGCACATTTGCAGGTGGGGCTCGAGATTTTATCCGAACTACAAGGACCTGGAGTGCAATTTTCTGCTGGTGTGGAGTACGAGGCATTATTCTGCTGACGAATGTTGCAGTAATCCTCAGTTCCTCCTTCTGTACATATTGGGTTACCCACAAGTCTGCAGATACAAATAAATTATTAGAAAGATTAAGTGCCTCAATATATCACTTGAAGATTTGAGAAAATATACAAGAGTGATGGTGATGAGTGTTTACATAATTTGAACATCATGATTAGCTCTCTGAGTAAAGGCATCAACCCTGTTGTTTTGTAAATCAATCAGCTGCAGTTGGGTGCTAAAGGCGGAGCCAATGTTCAAGGTACCATTCACTCCATTGTTCTTCAGTGCGCTGATTCAATAAAGAAAAGAGGAATAGGATTCTTGCTAAATGCACATGGCCATCAATATAGGGAAAAAAATGGAAACTAGAACCATGCACAAGCTTATGAGCTCGTATATAGTGGACTTTCCTGATTGCTGTTGGATAAAGTATGACATGATTCTATTTAAAAGAAATTACTCACACTGTCTGCAACTGGAGAAGGTTGTTGAACATAGAAACTGGAAGTTGTCCTCGAATTTGTGTATCTTCCATTATTCTGCAAGTTCAGTATGTCAGGCACACACACACACACACACAGAGAGAGAGAGAGAGAGAGAGATGTACAGTGAAGTCAAGGACTCCAAGGATGAAAACCATTGCGGAACATCAGTTGCATCGAATGAATTATTGCTCATGTCCCTGAATTATGGTCACGATCACAAAAATTGAAATCGTTAGCCTTAACATGGTAACATTACTTTCCTACTAAAATTCCATATAATTTCTAAACATTATTGCTTGTTCTGAGACTTACACATAATTGAGCAACCTCATTCCAGTTAGATCTGGCAAAGGTCCAGTCAACTGATTGTTCGCCAAAAACCTGAAACGTTTAATCAGATGGGGGTTGTTCGATGCACAAGTCAATAGACAGTAATATAATTAATTAATCATAATTATTTTCCTACTTACAGTTCTTGCATATTGGTGAGGTTGTTGAGATTATCTGGAACAGATCCATTTAAAGAGTTCCTATCTAGCCGTCTGTTGTAAGCAAAGAATATTAAGTTCAAATTCTCCAAATGAAATTAATTATAGCTCAAAAAAAGGCAATGCTACTTACACAATCTCTAGAGTCTCTACAAGCCCCATTGTTGAAGGGATGCTTCCACTTAGCTGATTGCCTTCAAGAAGCCTACCCAAATAAACACTATTAAGACTAATACCAATGCAAATAGCACGTAATCATTTCAGATTAACTCACAAATGAATAAGACTCATATTTGAGCTGAACAGTTGAGGTGGTATTTCACCGGAGAGCTGATTCCTTCCAAGATGGCTGCAATAAAATTAACCAGATTTGACCTCATAATATGTTCAAAAGAGTTGATGATGTAGATGTAGAAAATATTCATACAAGTGTTTTGCACGAAGAAGCATATCAAGACCAGGCGAGCTTCCACTTGAGACAGGGATAGTTCCACTAAGCCTATTATCAGCCAAATCCAGCCAATAAAGATTTGACAAGTTACCAACTGAAGGTGGTATGTCACCAACGAAGTTATTTGAATTAAGAGACCTTCACAAAACAAAAACAAAAATGGAAAAGAGCATTAGATATGTAATCCATCAACCTTAAAATCTGAAAGAACACAATCATGCTAAACTTGGAAGAAACATGTAAAAGGTCCTTACAGGTATACCAGTCGTTGTAAAGATCCTATTGAGGGTGGTATTCGACCAGAAAATCCACAACCAACGAGGATTCTGCAATGCATGTATTGATAATTGTCTTAAATTTTAGAGTATTATTTACATCAACTAGTAACTATAATGCCATAAGATTTCCTTACAAGCTTGATAGCTTCTTTGCATTTCCAATTGTTGCAGGAAGAGGTCCAGTCATACCCTTGTTGTACGATAGATCCCTATATGGAAGCCGATTATCAGATAATGAAAAGAGATGCATGAAAAATCTAGGTACATAATAGTTGTGAAAAAGTATTAGACTCTCCTAAGGTTATTTCATAACAGCTAATAGACAAGCGAAAAAGAAAAGTAGAATAGAAAGCCTACAGGATCTGCAACTCTTCTAATGTTGCGATGTCTGAAAGCTGACCACTCAAATCGATGCTCGCTAATGTGCTGAAAATAAACATTAAAAGATTAAACTATGACAATGCAATAGCGGTTGTTTTATCTTTATAGACGGTGAACATTATCGAAAAACTCACATGGAGACAACACGATTGTTAGTGCAGCTAAGACCATCCCAACCACTTCCACAAGGATCAGCCCCCACCCAATTTGGTGGAAGATTTTTCCATGAGCTCTTCAGAGCTTGTAGAGCAGCATCTGCATCACATATAACAATAACTTTAGTTTAACTTTTAAGGTTTGAATTCTGAGCCAAAATCAAATAGAAAACAAATGTTAAGAGGGAAACAGAGAATCCTTCATGTATTTTACGTACAAATACTAGGAATCAATAAAAAGTTAAAGATCATAATCTTGGACACAAGAATGATCAGACTTACAATCATTTGGATTAGTTAATGCTGCTATAGCTAAAACTTGGACCAGAGCAAGCAACAGAGAGACATAAATTCTCTGAATCATCATGCTCAAGAAACAAGCATATAGATTCTCAGAATCTCGAAAACGATACTGACTAAAATCCAAAACTTCTAAAAGTTCAAAGCTCTGTGTATAGCCTCATTAGAAGAAACTTTCAAAATGATAGCTTTTTTCACAGAATAGACTTGTGTCCAACTATCCAAAGAGTTGAATGATATAATCCCTTTTCTGCACCAACTCATCCTCACCTTTCTTAAATGTTTTCTGAAAATGTCTAAGGGGTACATTTTTTATTTTATTAACACCAATGGCTGCTGCTGCTGAACACTAGTACTAATAATTTAAACCATGTTAAAGAATTGGAGTAATAGGGGCCCAGTAAGTAATAAATTTACCTTCTTCAATTAGGTAAGAGCTAAACTAAAAAATTGAATTTTTTCATGTGGAAACATAAATGTACACTACCTTAATTGCTGATATAAAATAGCTTGACATAAAACTGCAATATGGTCATTAAATTTCAACTTGTACATCATTTTAAAAAGTATTTCAGGCAAGTTGAACAATATGGTCATTAATTAAATCAAAATCAAAATCAACACATCACACACCTTAATAGAATGAAGACTTGGAAACATTTTAGTTTGAATTAACAATATAAAAGTTGGAGTAGCAAATGGGTGAAAGTGAATTGGGAATTTTAAACACATATGTATATGTAGATGATATTAGACCAGTTCCCACGTCAAGACGTGCTAGCTGCATATAATATTTGTCTTGTGTGTGCGTTTCTATTTCATATGTATATATATTTATATATGGATAAACTTGAAATGGTCAGTAGATTTATCCATATATATTTATATATGGATAAACTTTTACCAAAACCTAAAGGGTTCTTGAAATGGTCAGTAGATTGGTTGCTGATGTTTAAATTTGTCTGTCTCTTTTACATGTCCACGATCGATCAAACCTCAGCATTTAATCATTTAATTGTTGGTGTGTTAGACACTAATCTGTTTGTTGTCTGAGAAAGTAATTTGGGAGAGTATTAATGGAGGTTTGAAATAATTTTGATTTGCGTAATATTTTTTGTTTGGAGGTTCAGATAGTAGATTGAAAAATAAAGTAGGTTTATGTTTTTTTTTGAAAGAGTTAGGCTGTAGGTGTAAATTTTATAAAACTTTATGTAAAATCGAGATAAATTATGTAAGACTATTTTTTGTTTGGAGGTTGAGATAGTAGATTGAAAAATAAAGTAGGTTTATGTTTTTTTTGAAAGAGTTAGGCTGTAGGTGTAAATTTTATAAAATTTTATGTAAAATCGAGATAAATTATGTTAGAGATATATTACTTTATGTCAAATCAGAATATAATTTGTATATGTTATGTTTAGAGATAAAAAATGTGTTGTTTGTTTGACTTTTAAGAAAATAGTTTGAGAAAATCAAGAAATAAAAAATTTATTTAAGAAAATAAAAAATATATTTGTTAAACATTTTTCAAACATAAAATAAATTTGAGAAACACCAAACAAACAGTCCACGATTCTTTTATTTTCGCCTCTTGATTTCATGGTGCTTTTTTTTTTTTCCCTAAAGCCATTTTAGGCCTTGAATTTCACACTTTTTATATATAAAAAAAAGAAGCCAAAAAATAGTTTGTGCTTCCATCCTTTTTAATGATTTATTATTTTCTTCTCCTTTAGATCACTAACTTCTCAAAACAAGTTAATCACCTGTCAATTGTCATCTTGGCCTTTTCCCAGTTCAGTTTTCTTGGATTTGTCTTTTCAATGTAAAAAGTCAAAGACACCATTATATCAATTAATGATTATTAAAAATTCTATTTTTAAAATGACAATCGATTGAACAACTATTCAACTACGAAATTTGACTATTACCACATTTGACGGTGACTCAAATCGAACTTGTAATTTAAAAAAAATACTTTAATTCATATGAAAATTTTAAATAAATAATCTATATTCTTCAGTCGGAGAGTGTAAATCACTTGTTGAAATTGAGAATGAGCATGAAAAATATTTTTATAAGTTATTACATTTATTATAACATAGAAGATAAACTATCACATATACAAATGTCAAGGAGTTGGTGTGAAACTTTTATAAGATTACAGGGGGTAAAATACTCTTTTTTAAGACACGGGAAAATAAATTAAATGTTATGAATATCACATAGGATAGGATAAGTTGTCATTAACTCGACTCAAATCTAAGAACTTGAATCTTGGAACATTCTTTAAGTAATTGTATAGTTAAACTTTATTTATTACGGAGATATATACCTTTGTCCAGTTATAAGATAGAAACTGGAAAAACCAAAGCCCAAAACGAGATCTAAAATATAATCTTATTGCGCCATTGATTTGCAAGATCAAGTTAGTCTTGTGTCAATAATGATGGTTAATTGTATTCTATGAAATGTCAAATTGGTAAAAACTACTACGTACAGTTAGAAGAATTTTATGACAACAATAAACAATTATTGGAGTATATACATAAACAATTATGAAAAACTACGTAAGAGAACATGATAAGCATATAATGATTCTACGTGATCTATCTAGTTTCTATTTCTATGTTTAGTCTAAGTCACTTAATTAGTTAACTTTTATTTTTTATTTTACTTCTTTATATATTCAGATCTTGTACATGACTTATTCCCTTTTCATGACATGTAATACATATTATATGAGAACGTATTTCTCTCATTGGAAATTTGAACATGGTTATGTCACTTTATGGGGCTAGACGGTTGGCCCTTTTCACTAGACTGATTACACGTTGTTAATTAGTTAATTATCATCGATTAGAAATACTGTACAAAATCAACAGGTGATTGATCTAGTGGAATGGGATAGTCACTACAAAGTAGCGAACTCATATTCGAATCTCTATTAAACCCTTGAAAATAAAAAATAAAAAATATTGTACAAAATGTCTTGGTGGTGCAAATTTGCAGATCACCTTATGAAAATCTATGAATCAAAGTAGAGTCTCAAAAGTTTAATTTTAATGAGAAGATAAAAATTAACCTAATCTAAACCTAATAATCCAAAAGGAGAAGATATTTGAGCAAATTAGGAAATGATTAAGAATAAATTAATATAATTAAATTCCTATAAGTCAACTATTAAATCATGCAGTTCGTAACTATGTCCAATGTCAACGAGGACATGATATAGCTACAAGCTAGGCTTATGATCAAGAAATGCAGACAGTATAATAATTAATTTGTCAGACATTTAGTTAATTATCAACCTCGAAACTTAAGAATTGAAGTTTATAATTATATCCATCACATGATTATGAACCAAAATCCAGCCCATGTGTGCGGTGGCCAGCTAAGTATAATTACATTTACTTAATTACGTAATTATATAATTAAGGATATGATGATTTGTAATAAAATTTATAATGTCGTCGTTCAAGGGGAGGGATTTGAGAATTAGGGTTTTAGATCGAGCTTCTCCATTATCAATTTGCGTCCAAAAAGGAGACCCAAGGGGATGTGCAAATTGCTCACCTCCTCGACTGAGCCCAAATTCAAGCTCAGGGTTTTGGGAACCAATTTTTATTTATTATATAAATATTGATTACTACGTTAATAATTGTTATTTGTCTATTTATTTTCTAAATTATCAAGATTCCTATTCAAAACTACTTTAATTAAAATAGATTTTAGAATATCATATTATTGGTTTCAACTACTTTAATAAAACGAATAACTATACGCCTGCACATGGGTCCAAAGTATTACAATTTACATGATGTATTTGCATGAAATTAAATTATGATCAAACAAATGATGTATTTAATTTGCATGGTAATCGAAGTATATATATATATATATCTCGGCAAATATTATTTACAAGAGAAAGAATGATATGATCAGTTATATAAATTGGCTAACCTTGTAACTTTATATATGTATGTACATAACATATAGGTATAAACAGAATTAATCCTACCCATGCAGATCAATACTGCATCAGCATGTAATTAATTAATGGAAATCACCAATATAATTATCACAGCTCTGAACAATGCTCATTTAATTACGCTCTACACGAAATGGGAACGAACCATAACTCTCATCAAACTCCTCTGCAACGTAAGAACGGAGAGGACTTTCATCGGTTGACTTCTCAAAGCTAGACGAAGAAAATCCCATATGAGCTGTTTTCTTGTCAAGATTAGCCATCTCCATAATATTCTCGATTTCTCTTACCACCTCACCCATCGTAGGCCTATCAACCGAAAATTCTTTCACACATCCCATTGCCAGATCAACCAACTTTTCCAAACCTCCAAGTTTTGCTCTAGAATCAAGGTTTGGATCGATTTTCTGGTCCAAATTTTTACTATCTCCCATTGCTTCTTGAACTAATCTTACGATATGTTTTCCATGTTGTATCGGAGCTCTACCAGTTACCAGCTCGAGCAGTACAACGCCAAAGCTATATACGTCACTCTTCTCAGTTAATTGTTGTGTCATGTAATATTCAGGATCCATGTACCCCTGAAGTGAAAAGAAATACATTCAGTTTTTTAGTGTCATATTTGAGAGCATGATCGATGATGATTACTTAACACACACACACATATATATATATAGTAGTGAATGAAGTATTAGTCCAAGTTTTAGAACTTCTCTCTCTCACCAATGTCCCTTTGACTTGTGTGGAGACATAACCTTTGCCAGTATCACCCACAAGTTTTGACAAGCCAAAATCGGCAACTTTTGCAACTAAATGACTGTCTAGCAATATATTGGTTGATTTAATGTCCCTGTGTATGATGGGAGGGTCGGCTAGTTCGTGTAGATATGATAGACCTTTGGCTGCATCAAGGGCTATTCTCAGTCTTGTATTCCAATCCAACTTGAATTCCGACTTCCCTGCTGCAGATAATAATTAAGATAATTATGTATGAATGAATGAGTATATATATAATTGTAAGATTAGATAAAACCAAAGATTCGAGTAGTATATTACCTGAGAGACAATCCTTAAGTGTACCATTTGGTATATACTCATAGACGAGCATCTGTTCTCCTTGCTCGTAACAAAATCCCACAAGGCTGACCACGTTTTTGTGATGAATTCTTGATAAAAGCTCAATCTCTGTTTTGAACTCATGTGCCCCCTGCATTGATCCCTGTTGAGCTCGTTTGATTGCAACTACATGTGAAGTAGCAACAGTTCCCTTATAAACCTGACAGTGTATATAGAAAATTAGTTGGAATCGGAGCATTTACAAGCATTATTTACTAGAAAACTGCTAGGATCGATTTAAGAACCTTTCCATAGCCACCAACACCAACACAATTTGTTTCCGAAAAATTATTGGTACATTTCCGCATATCTTCAAAGGAGAACCATTTTGCTCCATGTAGTTGTGGTACAGCACCACTTTCTTTTTCAGGGTCCCAAGAAGCTGCATCCATATCAAAACATGGCATAATTTTGTTTAGCTCAGAATTTTAATTAGTTTCTATAATTCAAGAAATGATCTTACGAAAAGGGTTGTTCATATCCATTGCTCTTTTTGCTTTTTTCTTCTGACGATAAGCATAAATTCCAGCCAAAACAATCATGAGCACAAGAATAAAACCACCTATTGTTACTCCGACGATAATGCCAACATGTGATGAGTTATTCGATCCTAAAGGTAACAACAAATTTTTTAAAATCATTTACATGAACATAACTCAGATAAAAAGAATTAATCTTGATATACAAAGTACCTGAGAAACAACAATATGGTTGATCAATGAAAAAGAATGGTCCAAAATATTGGAGAGGGAAAGGTTGGCGATTGAGTAAGAAACCTATTCTAGATACTGATCTCCGTTCGAATGAATCTTGAGCAGGAGGAAATATTTGCAGTGTGAATTGCATGTAAGAATACATGTCAATCACTGGATTACTAGCAATGACTGAATTAATTGGAAGCCCATCGGAGAGAAAATGATCCATCAGAGTACCATTAAGGGAATTGAAATATGATTCATTCTGTAAATTTGAGAAAGAAACTGAATAGAAGTGTAAGGTTCCAGTGTAAGGGCGTGAGCATTGACAAGTAGGAGTCAAGACTTGATCTCCTCTACAAGACATGGCCCCACAATTACTCAAACGAGGAATGAATACGCGTGGGTCCTCGATCGAACAAAATCTTGATGGTGCTCCTCCGTTTGTGTTGCAAACTGGATTACCAACTAATCTGCATGAGATAGAATATGAATATTCCGAAACTGAGATTGTGGTACAGAATACGAAAACGGAACAATATATTAAACTAAAATAAAAGTTATACTTACCCTACATCCATGTTGTAATTTGTTGTACTTTGCTGAAAGTTTGTGATTGAGTTGTTCTGCAAATCGAGTGTTATATTGTTGCGGTAGCTATTACCAATATTTAAGGTTCCAGTGAGATTATTGTTACTAAGATTCCTGTCAAAATGTATTTGAGAAAATTGGTTGGTTATTAACAATGGAATGGAATGGAATACAGCAGAGACTCGGAATTTCCTAAATATGGAGCTTACATTGTCTCCAATTGAGGAAGTGTGAATACGTCAACTGGGATTTGTCCTTGAAGTCTTGTATTCTCCATTATGCTGTCAGATCAGTAATACGAAATAATCACTTTTTTTTTTTTTCCGTTTAGCACAAAAACAGATTTTCAGAGAGAGAGAGAGAGATACATTGTTGTCAAAGACTGGAGGCTTGAGAACCATTCTGGAAATCTTGATGCACTAAAACTATTGTTGCTCATGTCCCTGAAATTTGTTTTTGGTCAAGAATTCTGATACGAGTAATGAATGATAGACATATATTAGACAACCAATTTATTATTTATATATGAAGATATGGTATAAACTTACACATAGGATAGGTTAACCAAGCCTGAGAGGTTGGGAATGTTCCCATTAAAATTGTTATTAGCCAAGTACCTGGCAATAGGATAACCAACAAAAAGGCAGAAACTAGATTAGGAACTTGTTCGTAACTTGAAGAACATTCTTTTTTTTTTTTTTTTGCTTGAGTCGTCGTTTGCTTACAGTTCATTTAGACTTGTAAGGTTGAGGTTTGGAGGAATAGATCCTTCTAGAAGATTCCCATCGAATCGTCTGTATGTATATATCCAAGTTACGGAGGAAGTTGAGGACAAACAATAATCATATTGACTAAACATAATAATAATAATAATATTGCAAATAGTTTACAAATACTCACATGATCTGTAATCCTTGTACATATCCCAGAGAGATGGGTAGATTCCCAGTGAATCTATTGTGGTCAAATATTCTAAACAAAATAACTGTGTTTATTTGAGAGACCAAAAACAAAATGATCAATCAGAAGTAGAGACTGCAAGTGCACGAAGTAACTCACGCATGCTCCAGGCTCATATTTGGACTGAATAGCTGAGAAGGGACCGATCCAGAAAGCTGGTTTCTGGAAAAATGGCTGCAAAATTGATAAACATTCATCCATATAAATTACAAGATAATATAACATATACTAATATATTGATAAAAAGCAAAAGATATATATATATATATTGATTTCCATACAAGTGTCTGGCGTTAAGTAGCCTATCCAAACCAGGCGAAGTTTCAGTAGAGACAGGAATGGTTCCATTAAGGTTGTTATCACTCAGATCCAGCCAAGAAAGCTGAGCTAAATTGCCAATGGACGGTGGAATTGGACCAGTAAATCTATTACCGAGCAGAGATCTGTAAAATGAGTACAAAGTCGATAAAGTTTCCATTAGGAGCTAAGCTGTGGGCAAAGTGAAAGGGGAATTTTGCGGTCGAGCTCCTTACATGTATACGAGCTGCTGGAGAGATCCTATGGAGTCAGGAATGGGACCATAAAAGCTGCAATGAATCAAAATCCTACATGCAATGAAAAGTACTATTTAGTATCAATAATTTACTTGTTGGTGCAGTGTAAATGCGTAGGTGAAAACTGAAGTTTCTTCCTTACAAAACAGAAAGGTTCCTCAAGTTCCCTATAGAAGGTGGAAGAATCGCACTAAGATTAACGTTGTTTGAAAGATCCCTATAACCAAAAATCATACATTACTAATGTTATTCGATCATTAAGTGTCACGTGACTGAAACTGAAATTAAAACGGCCATACAAAGACTGTAATGCAGTTAATGATGAAACGTCACTGATACTCCTGCCTACCAAACCCATGCCTGCTAACGATCTGCAGTTGATATAATAATGTTAAACCCGAAAAGAAGAAATCATAGGGAGGAGCATCGATTGTAGCATCAAAATGCCAAGACTCACATATTGGTCACACGTGTGCCTGTGCAATTAACCCCTTCCCAATTACTGTCACAAGGATCTCCGTCTCCCCAGTTTCGAGGCAGGTTTGTCCAGCTCGATCTCAGAGCAGTTAGAACAGCGACTGCAACAGAGATAAAACTGTCGATAACAAAGTTGTTCAACAAAGAAATGCTCTGTCATAAAGCAGAACACTACCAGACCAACCTCAAAGCTATGGATTAATTTTCTCGAAACCAGAGAAAAACTTTTAAATCAAAAACAAGAAGGAAAAGGTACTGCTCCCTGAGGCTCACACAAACAGCAAAAAAGTGTTAAAACTAAATCCTAGTAGTATTTAGAATCTTGGACAACCTAAATCGGACTTTTCTACGTACGTTATTATATCCATGAACAAATAATTTTTTTCGAAGTATAATAGTAATAGTTGCCTACAAGAGGCATATAGCCGCGTAAATTCAGTATATCAGAGTGAAACAAAGACAACAAAAATTAGTCTTTAATCTGGTGTTATGGATATTGGCCTTGAATAATCCACTGTTAAGGTCTTAGTTATATCTTACCTAAGTCGAACAGAAATCATCCTTAAATCAACTAAGAAACCTTTTTCAGAGTCCTTTAATCAAACAACATATAAGTACTAAACATCAAATCAAAGAAATTCTTGCACACAAATATTGAAACATGGAAGTGATCAATGGAAAAACACTTACAATCATTATTATCTGTGACTGCCAATATACCAATACTCTGAATCAAAACAAGCATTAGGCAATCAAGAATTCTTGAATCCATTTTCCAGGAACTTTTCATATTCCCTGTTGATATCTCTTCTGATTATGAAACTAGTGAAAGAACCCAAAAGGTTTCTTGATAAATTAACAGAAGCTTTAGATAGATATTTTTCTCTTGTAATCGTCAGCTATAATATAAATCTAATCAAGCAAAGAACAAGTCAATTTAACATTATTCTAATTGCCTCTAGCCACTAATACATAGTATAAAAATGAATGCTTATTTTATTATGTCTCCATATTAACTGCTCCAACACAAGAACCAGTCAGCAAATATACTGGGTCATACCCATAAGCTAAAGAACATAACAGTGTTTCTTAAGCAAGAAAAGAACATAGTAACCCTCATGGTACATTAATAAATCCAAGTCTTAACAAGAACTACATATTTATATTCAAATTACAATTCAGAAATTTAGATTTTTAATTGAAAATGGTAGCGCAGAGAGTTTCCGGTAGAAAAAAGTTGGATTTATTCTAATCATAATGCGGTCCAATAAATAAATAGTGAAGTTTCTTATTAAAAATCATCAAAGAAAACAAAGGGCTACTTCCAAATAAGTCAAATTAAAAACAAAATTTTTCCAGAGTCGTAAATATCCATGCCTGCAGTTCTCTTTATTTGGTAAGGTAAGTCCTTGTAAACAATTATCATTATTATTAATGGATCGAAGAACGATAAAAATATAAAGTATCTACACCTTAATGCATGTAATTCGTATTTGTGTACATAAACCAAGGATGATTAATAACTAATGTAAATGTATCACTTAAAATTTATAAATAAATTAAAAAATGTATAGATACATATGAACATGTCTCAAATAAGATATTCAACTTTAGTACATGCTAAACCATAATGAGGTCGTAGTCTACACAACCACGGGCAAAGCTGAGGCCAAACCAAAGGGGTCTAAATTCGACCCCTACTAATGCGGGTATTTAGTCTTATTTTTTGTGTAAAGAGTGTATTCTAAAAACATAAAACTTTTGTACAAGCTTAAAGTTACTTGTTATACATAAAAGGAAAAAATCAAATTCAGACAACAATTAATAAACTAGAAGATGATAATTGTTCTGTTGACTTCGTCCAAGGCTCAACCCTTCTGTCCAATTGGTTGATTTGAATTCCAAATCGAGAATCGAACAAAACAAAGAATTCAAAGCCTTTTCTTCAATGAGGCCTCTTTTGGATTTCTTCGCAACAGGATCAATTGATCAACCTTCATTGGCAACTGTCAACGCAACTTACGTGGGTTAAATCAATTTAGCATTTTTTTTTTTATCAAATTCAAGAAATTCGGACTTCCCATTTAGCAATAAAGATGGAATAAAATAGAAGGGGTTTTATGAGAAATTTATTACTGTTTCATCAATACTTTGATATTTTTCCTGATAGCCAGAGCAATTTACCTAATGCCAGATCAATTAGGCTTTAAATCTTCTTACATAAATATTATATAACTAATGTAAATGCCAGATCAATTAGGCTTTAATGGACCTTCTTACATAAATATTATATAAGAGAAAGGTCAACAAAAAAAAGTTGGTTTATAATCGCAGCAGAGAATAAGAATGGATAATCTGGTTGCATAAAATAACTTAAAATTACAAATTTCGATTCTTCAGCCAAGCATTTCATCCTCCAGTTCAAGATCATGGGTGGCTCGTTTCAATTCTTCTTGTCCTAGATCACGACACAATAGTTGTGAACTTGTGATTGAAGATATGATGTATAAAGAAACAGTAGTAATTCATTTGAGTCAGTCACAAAATTGGAAGGAAAGAAAAAAAAAATATTGTTCTAAAGGTAAGATAATTTCATAATTCACATTTCTGGTTCTTGGATTTTCTTCAAACAGAAAATGCCTCTTCTCCATAGTAGTATAGTGTCTAAATTAAGAATTTTCTACTAAAATTGGCTTCAAACATTCCATTTCTGCTAAAAAAAATTTTAAGTGTTGATTTGGATTTACTCCTCTGAATTATATGTCAGAAACTTGCTTTAATTAACAGCCCCGTGGCCGACGACAACAAACGGAAGGAACAATATTAAAACACGAATTTGGCTCTAATGGTTCAAATCGATCTCTAAATTCATAACTAAGATATTTTAATAAATGATAAAAATTGGAGCCGAAACATATTAGTGATTAATATACAGACATAAGATTAATAACATAACGAAACATATTAGTGAATCAAGAAATAAAATTAGACATTCAGTCAAAAATTTTCTCAAATCGGGTTCAAATCGATCTTTAAAATCATAATTTTTTTTTTTTTTTTATTTCTCAAGGGTTTAATTCCTTTCGAGGCGGGTCGGGCACATTAAGTGGATATCTCTCCCAACAGGAATTCGAACCTGAGTCCGCTACTTTGTAGTGACTAATCCCTTCCACTAGACCAATCACCTGTTGGTTTTAAAATCATAACTAAAATATTACCAAAAATCTAAAAAATTGAAGTTGGAACATATTAGAGATTAACATCAAAAATCGCAAAAATTGAAGCGGAACAAAAAATATATGATTTTCTTCGAAAGAAAAGATAGTACGGACATAAGTGGGTGAATTTTTACCCGATCTCGCAGATCATGCGAAATTGAGTTAGAACTCTTCTAATGAAGTTTGACAAAACTCATGAAACTCATCACAAACTTACTTCACACCCAAACTCTCGAAACCTTTAAAACTTTGATTTGACACCTATCCTCAAATTTTTTTCTCCAAATTCTATTACAAAACATCAATTTGACACATACTACCTATTTTTTGACCCCAAATCCCAACATCCAAACCCAATCCAAGTGGAGTTTCAGTTTTTCAAAACCACAAATCCCAGCATTCAAAACCTAACCAAATAGGATTGCAAAGGTTTCACCAAATTCACCCAAACCATTTTTTTTAAACCGAGCCAAAACCCTTCAAAATTGGGCCTAAATGATAAACCACTATTTTTGGCGTCAAATAATGATGTTTTTTCTTCAGAATACATGTGATCATATCTGTGTATAGAGAAAGAAAGAATCATTAATCCTGATAAATAACCTGTACATTGCTTTTAGTGCGTATGTCTTATTAATACAAAAATAAAACCATATATTTCACATCACTTACTGTCATGATTTTATATCTTATTCTTGACCAGACTGCAGCAACCTAGTAGTCTAGTAGTTACATAAAATACGAGAAAGCTGAACTTCAATAAGTTTCACACAGTATATCATTCTAATGAATTCACATTATAATACTGTATTCTGCTCTCCTTTTGGCATGAAGTTGCACATCATCTTCTCATTCTTTTTATACCAGGAAAAGAAGGGAGATGAGTGAGGAATTTTTAATTCATTCTAATAATCTACGATTTCTGCATGTACACAGGAATGCTCACCTCAATTCCTCGACTCAGACGGTGGTGTATCAGGCTGCTTTCCGGGCATGGCATTCTCAAAAGCAGGGTGTTCTTTGTATGACTCGTTCATCTTAGACAAAAGAGGAAATTCCTTCTGCATACACAATGAGACTCAAATGATCAAAACACAGATTTTTCCGGCATACGGAAATATAGATAGAGGAATAAATGGACAAATGAAAGGAACTTGATTTTCGCAAGTAATTTTATCGCATCATACTTGCTTCAAGAGTAGAGCATCTAGAAAAGAAGGGCAACACAACAAATATTATAAACTTATTTGAGAGGAAAATTTTCATATTTAATCATATCATTGTTGCTTCAAGAAGAAAGAATTGTATTCATTATGTAATGGGATTTCAATGAAGTCGTACCATTTCAATGTTGAATCTTTTAACAGCACCATCAATCTGGGGAGCCAAAAACAAATCAGCCTGCAAATTTATTCCCAACAATCAAATATTTCCCACTGTTACTTGATAAAATTAATAATTTCATAGGAGACTTCTATAACACAATGTAACAGAAAATTTAACCTTTAATTTTTTCTAAAACAGAAGTATGAAACAGAATAAGTAACGAACCAGGAAAACTTCATCCCCTGTAGCATACTTCCCAGCATAATTTCCCAATAGTTTTTCCAGAGCTGCATATTTTCATTTGGAATCAAATAAATGGATTGTTTTCTGGTAAACAAAATTGTCATTGTAGTCATACAAACTTTAAACTAGGATTCTCAGATAAAGACCACATTCGAGCAACTATTGGGGTTTGTCAGCACTCTCAAACTCTAAGCATAGGCACAACAGGGGCGGATCTACATTGCCACTATTTTTACAGCATTATTAATTTGCACTGGTTTTTATTGATTTACATCAAAAACATGTTATTTTAAGTCACTCGTGATATATATATTTACTAGCAAGTGTGATCTAATTAAATTGTAAATTGTAATTAATTCACTCAATTATTTGTATGTATTGTATAGAACTTACGCAATAGTTCAAGTACATTGATGTTAGCTTAATTGTAATGATGTTAGCTTAATTGTTATAAAGTAATAAAGCTTGTGAAAATAGGCTTAGAAACAAGATATGAGATGTTTTATGAATAATTTGATTATTTACATTGAGAACGAGGATTGTTGCGAATTTGATATTGATTTTATTATAACTAATTTATGATACGAAAAATGTCGTGATAATTCTGAACTTTTTAATTAAAAAATATTTTTTGAAGTCCATATTCAATATTGTGATAGTATGTTTTATAGATAGTTTTATGTTTGTGTATTTATGTAAATAAAATATATTGATTATTAAGCTACTTCTACTGATGCTATGTTTCGGCCCCCTCGACTTCTAATTCCTGGATCCGCCCCTCTACGTATTCAGAATACTAAGAATGATACTGAACATAGTCCGCACATAGTACTTGAATATCTAAATGTACAACAAAATTTTATTTCCCAGAATGATATAGAATTTTTTGTAATGTAGATTAAACCAGATCCAATAGTTTCTTTAATCACTGATATATAAACTAACAACTTCCTAGGTTAGCAAATTTGTGTACAATTTCAAACACAAGGAACATCTGTATGAATTATGATCATCTTAGTTCCACAAGTATGACTCACAGTTACATGTCACATAAGCTAGTCAAGTTGGTCGTATAAAAGATCTCGAAAACATTTGGGTGTTTTATGTGGCTCATAAAGTAGTGAATGAAATCTATATGGATTTAGTTTGTGAGGCAGAGCTATGGGCTGGCAGAGGCTTCAAGCATGTCACTTTTCTCATATTCCTCATGTTTCTTCTTTTTTTTTTTTTTTGTCTTTAGCTGTTTCATATAGCAGAAACACATGATTCTGTGAGTACATAACTTGCTCGTTCTTGATTACCGTTTTTACTTCACTCACATATTTTATGTATAAACCATAGCAGAATATTTCAACATTTTAAGAACTCTGAATCATAAAGGATTACAGAATTTAACGTAAGTTGACTAAAATTTTAATAACCAGTAAATCAGATATTTATGAGGTTATCATCGAAATCATTTTGATCTCTGCAGTAACCAATGGAGGAGAGAATGTAAATTGTAAGGGGCTTGTTATCTAGAATCCATTAAAAATAGGGTATAATAGGTGATCAACCTCATTCCAGTTAATACTTTACTAATGATCAAGTATTAGAAGACCATGTTAGCAAATAATGTAGTGCTTAAGTTGACTGTTTGTCTTAACAAGGGTCAATGCTTACCAGCAAACCCTTTCTGAATATGATGCTGAACCCAAGTGAGCATCTCGTCAGGGCCAAGTTTTTCCTTAATATATCCCTGAAAATAAAAACGGATTACGTACCTTCCAATAGTGAATATCATCTGACATGTACATCAACACCTTTCAGTTAGAGATATATGAAATGGAATCAAAAGGCTGATTATACACTTACTATAATAGGTAAATTCTGGTAACACTGTATGCCTGAAGAAACGAGATTTGCTGCCTACAGTTGAAACAGAGAACAGTGTCCGCAAGAATAAAACTGCTATACTACAGTATAACAGAAGGATATATAATTAGAACCAAAAAAAGAAATCTTTTAACCTGGTGATTCACGGCCTTTCTCTGAAGATCCTGGGGCAACAATGGATGTTGGGGATACTTCTCTTCTAAATACTGCATAAAACAATTTCTCATCACCCATCATTAACAATATTATGAAGAACTATCCTAGCTCTGAATAATACAGAAATAAATTGCTTAATACTAATATTAGTAGTATTGTTCTAAAGTAAGAAACTCGCCATTAAGATAGCATAAGAGTCAGCAATCAAGATGTCACCATCGACAAGCACTGGAACGAATCCAAGTGGATTAAGCTTCAAAAATTCTACACCCCAAACAATATGTTAGAAAATTGTCACATACTCAATGATATTCATAATTGTAAGCTGAATCAGATAGATGCATAAAATCAAAATAGGAAAAGGGGTCTCAAGGAAAGAGTCAAACCAGGGGATTTCTGTTCTCCTTTGAGCAAGTTAACTGGTATGTACTCATAGTCCAATCCTGTTAAGTTTTCAGTTTTAAAAATTGGTAAATTACGAGGAAACAAGGTTGGGTTCTCACGAATTTAACACCAATTGGATGTTCAATTTTGAAGAAAAATCCAAAAATAAAACTAAAGTTAGTTTGGACCTTTCAAATTGAGAGCAATACGGACCCGGCAAGAGCAAGAGCTCCTCCAGTAGGAATAGAGCTTCAGCTTCTTGGACTCCACATCAACGCCACTTGCCTAAATTCCATTATCAATTTCAAGATTATACTAAAATCTATCTTAAAAATTTAAGCAGATACAACAAATATGAAAGAAGAGTTTGAGCGACTCAACATTGTCAACGACAGGAGGAACTTTTGCAAACGGCAGACTGACTGATTATACAGCAATCTCTGTTTATTATTGGGTATGAATGAAATTATAGTTATTTACTTTTTTGGTTTTTACAGAATTCTGACGCGACTTACCCCAGTTTGCAGTAAACGTTTATTTCATAAATGACGTAAAATATATTAATTGATTATGTTTTTAATTAAGTTCCTTATTAGTGTATTTCTAATAAAATTGTGGGATATTTTTTTTTTTTAATACGGAGTATTATGTTTTTCATTGTGTTTGTGATTGTACTCCAAATACATTAGTTATTTTGAAACGAAGGAGAACAAGTGGATTTTAGATTATAGTCACACATGGTTAACAAAATACTAAAATAGTACTAGTGCTTATTTACATTCAAGATTATATCAGTGATCTTTATCTCGAGAACTTATTTATGCAAGCTCTGTATTAAATACTATCGTAGACACCAAACATAAAATGAGCTCAGTTTTAAGTTTTAACCATCAAAATTCAAGTTAGGATAAAAGGTCCGATATAGTAATTCTACCAAACCAGTTAGAAATTATAGGAGAGTTCATTTTACAACACATCGACCGTCCACTTTCAAAATCTATTATCCAAAAAAAAAAATTTGTTAATGAATTAATCACACACATACAATACATATACATACACTATATATATCACAACTTTAGAAGAAAAGGGTTGGCCTTGGTCACTTTTCAACCTAATCCAACTTTTTCCTGCCCAGCCCACCCAGCTATACTCAAGGCACTCTTCATCTTCCTAGTCCAAAACTAACATCAAGTATTGGTTCTCCATCAAAAAGAAAAGGATATGGAAGTAGGCTCTCATGGTCTCCAGGGAGCTGGTGGCGGTGGTGGTGTGGGAAACATTGGCGGTACAGCAGAGAACATTGTGTTCTTGTCAATCCCCACGCTCGTGTCACCAGATAGAGCAACAAGGGCCGCGACTAGGCCAGCATTGCCTGCAAGAGTAGGTTCCGTGTAATTATAGTTTGAACGCACATCGTGGAAACCATCATGCTTGTCTGGGCCAGCAACCATGGCTCCAACAATAGTATTCGGATTTGGCTTTGACGTGTCCCTCCATTTCCATCCTCCTTTGCAGTTATACTTTACTTTGTTCTTCGGAATTGATGCACCCCTGTGGTGGACATGCTTCGGATAGTGATTGCCAAAGCCCACGACATAACTCATCTTTCTAGGATTTTTGCCGAGGATGTAATTCATCTGAAATGTAACCAAAGAGACTAGTTATTACAAATGCATAAGAAAATGACATTCTTCAAACATAAATATCGTGTGTCGGGCAAAGTACCTGAGTCTGCGCAAACTCCCGGAGTACATCGACCGAGTAGAAATGGGGTCCACAATACCAACCAGGTGTGTCAGCAGCTTTCATATAGTCACTAAACACTGTAGCAAGGAAGGCTGCGTTAACCACATACTGAAGAGGTTGAGGTCCTCCGTGATTTAGTTGGATCATTCCTCCTGTTCAAGTTCACAAATGATTACTTGAAAAATAACAGGACTAAACTACGTATTCTCTGCAAGATAGCAGAATCGATTACCTCTTGTTCTGTTGAATGAGTTATAATATGGAAGGAACGAGCACATAAATATGCTGGTCTGGTTGTGAAAAGTTCTCAAGGTTTCTTCATAAGGATAGCCAGGGCTCAAGAACAATCTTAAACGACTCAGAAGCACCTAATAGAGATCAAGAAAACCATTTCAATCAGTTTTACAAACGAGTATAACGTATATCTTGTAGCTAACATCCTAAGTCAAAACACATAGCAAAACAAAGAATACAAACAACTTCATTTTACTTACTTGCGCTCCAGCAAGCTTATTCTCCCAACTTAGCACACCATAAAACGGGCCTCCCCAGAAAGCACCAGCATGCTTAGCAAGACCAGGAGTGGTAGCAAGTTGAAGATAAGAATTATTCCCAGTAGCATAATAGAGCCAAGTTGCACCCCACACATATTCATCCCAGTAACTTGTTGAATTATAGAAAGTTGCCGCCTCAGTACCAACACTGTATCTACCACGCCGATCCCTAGAAAATTTAAAGAGAGTCTTGGCACCATGGACAAGCTTTTGTGAGTAAGCTTTATTGTCTTTGAAAACTATAGATGCAGAAGCCAAAGCAGCAGCCATCTCTGCGGCTAGATCAGAGCAACTTTGACATTCAGTTACAGGTCTTTCATAATCAATGTCCTCAGGGCGCATCCAACAATAGTGATCATTGGGTTCAGTCGAATCTCCCGAGGTATCACCTTTTCCAACCTGCCACGAAGAAACTATATATCCTTTAAGACACATTCATTGGCCACTTAATTTAGATTCAAAGTTCAAACAGACTTAAAAGAATGGATTTAAGAGAGTTAATTAGCACATCAACCACACATAAGTCCTTTTGATAATGATGAGGGCTATATTGGGCAAAGTCTTGAAATGATTTCTACTAGCTCGGGCGACTTAAGGCCAGTCCATTCTGGAATAAAACAGACCAAGGATCAAAGTCATTAACTTTGGCCCTCAGAGGGCATTATGCTACTTTTCGTAATTAGTAGGAAGTTAATAACTTTCTGTAGAAAAATCCGAATTCATTCTGTGAATTGGAGGTGGTTAAGGATTTTGAGATTTGATTTTAACACGTATTGCTATTTTTAGTAGTTTCCTTTATCATAGGGTCTGGGGCTAATTATGTTGTGTAAGCTTTGACGTTGGTCTGGCTTTTTGTCCATCTGTACTGTGACACACAAGGGGAATATCCTTGAGACTCCTAATCTCAATAACTCTGCAGTATTACCTGTGCCACAATTCGATCTATTGAATCAGCAGTGTGATTAAAAGTCTTGAGGAAGTAATCAGTTCCCCACTTGATAACATCTTTGACATGGTTAAGCTCTCCAGCTGCTTCATACTTTGCACTGTATTCAATCACACTCCAACTCAACATAGTCATGGCAAAAGATTGGGGAAAATTGAACTTGATTGCATCTCCGGCATCATAATAGCCACCAGTTAGATCTTTAAACAGAGTTGAAGAATCGGATTTGCCGTCATTCAAACATGAGTTTCCCCTCCACGAAACATTATTGTGCTTCGGTAGTTTTCCAGCTGTAAATAGGATTTATCAAGAATTAGACAAAGCGCATCATCCACAAATAATTTATAGTAATAAATCAATGACTTAGCAAATAACTACAGCTAATTACATTAAATATCAAACTCTCATTCATGTAGGAATTAAAATTTTCATTTTTTGTAATTCAAATCCTTCTGACTGGAGATCAAACACAATCGTATACACAGATATCACTCAAGAAGTCAAGGTCCAACAGATAACACCCAAACAATAAAATAATCTTCAGATGTTGACCTTTGTCATCCTAATTGACTATATTCCATTAAAAAAGATAATATTAGTATATAATATCGTTAACAGATCACCTACTACGCCATACTCATATAAACATATTCTTGCGACTCATAAACCCTAGTATACATGCACAATTAACCACAAAATATAGCATTCATAAAACTACTAGATCCAATAAAATCACGCAAGTTTTTCACTTACACCGCTGCGCATTAAAGAACATCAGAGCCTTGTTCAGCGCGAGTGTATAGTTATCCGGCGGAGGAGGGCGGTGGTGATGACGTGGCACCGTCTTAACTATCAAAGTAATAAATCCAGCCAAAAATCCAGCTGCGAGAATAGTTCCAACGGTCCACAAGAAAATCTTTCTACTCACAATAACACAACCTAGATCCACATACTTCTTCTTCTTCTGCTCCCCTGGCCCCAGTAGCCAGCTCTGTTGCGTCTCATCCAACGGCCGAGATAACGCCGCCCTGTCATAGTCCTGCAAATTCCTGCTCCTCTCATCGTCCGTCGCGGAATCCGCCGCGATTTCGAGCGGACCGCCCCACGGATCCCTACCGTACATACTCATTCTTAAATTTTCAGCTTCAGTTGATTTTGATATACAGATTTTCCAACATTAATTTCGAATATATCTTGTGAAAGGTGAAGAGTAAAGTAGAGGTCTAGAGGTATGAGTGTCTGTATGTGTATGCATTTTGTATTTTTTATTATTGGTGGTGGACAATTGTCGAATTGGTTGGTGAAAGTGACGGGTCTGCTAATGGAGAAAAGACAGTCTGTCTAATTAATTCTTAATTACTATGGCTTTTACTGTTGTCGGAGTAAATTTTGACCAATTTTACTTAAATATGCATATTTTTTTCTTAGATTTTGTGACAGTGGTTTATAGTCTATATTTAGTGTATTTAATGACTTTTTCAATCTGATTGGACTATGTTCTTACTAAAAATGTTATTTAAACTACCACAACTTTAATTATTAGAACAGTAAACCTATGTAATAAAAGTATTGAATTGAATATATTCGGTTTTCCTGGGTTTAATTCTATATTCGCACGTGTCTCAAAAAAGATAATTCTATATTCACACACTATGGTTTTCCTAAAATATATTTGGAGATAATTATTTTAATTAAAAAATATAACTTTTATTTCATTTAATTAACACTATTATTTTAATATTGATTTGTTTTAATAATTTTGGGGTTATATTTATCACATGAAAACAATTCTTTCTAAAATATTTAAAATAATACGATACAATCATGAAAATTACATATTGAAATCAAATAGTTTTTGTAAATGCGATTAAAACCCCACGAATCACATATTGAAATCAAATATGTTTTCATAAATACGATTACATACGGCGAAACATAGACATTAATTTTGACCTAATGTGTTCCACACATGTTCGACTAAATCATTTAGTAGTTTGCGATTGACAATGGTGGCAACGAATATGACGGAGATGATGGATTTTCTTATATGGATTAATTCAATATTTGATGTAATTTTTTATTTTCTATGTTCCCTAATGTCCTTTTAATTTTAAAATTAATGTTAATTTTAAATTTATTTTTTGTGTAATAATAAGAAGTGAGAGTGGAGAGGAATAAGATTTGTAATTAAATGAGTTTGATGGAATGAGTCATTAGAGATGACTAAAAAACTAAGGTGAGGGGGAGAGGGAGAGGGTATTCCCTCTCGGTGGCATTAGAGATGCTCTTAGGGGCAGCTATGCATAAAATGATTGTCTCAATTTAACATTTACTAGTATATCCTCCGTATGCGGAGATTCTTCAGCAAAAGTTCCCGTATTCGTTTAATTTTTTAAGCACAAAAAAATAAGAATTTTTGTTTGGAGAAAGTAAAAGTAAATTTTATTTATAATGTGTCTGGTATATGTGAAGAAGTCAAATAATTATATAATTATATTAAGGGTAAAATAAAAATATCAAAAAATCATTACATCATGATACGGCTTCTCTTGTTAATAGTACTAGACTACTAGTATATTATAGGCACACAATGCTTTAATTTCTTCAGCACGACATTCCCTCGTTCATTAATTTTTTTAAGCACAAAAAATAAAATTTCTTTCTTATGAGAAATAAAAGTAATTGTTTATTTAAAAGATATGGTGAAATAAGTTATGAGTCGAAAGGTAATATGATTAAATTAAGTGAAAATAGGAATATAAAAAAATATATTATATCATGATATGACTTCTCTTTATAACATTATAGAATAGAGATATAGATGTACATCAACTCTAGCATGTAACTAGGGCTATCCATTTGGATCGAACCTGGTCGATTTTCGATATTCTACCAGTTCGGTAATTTTGAGACCGTGGACCGTTTGTCGAACCCAAAATTTCGGTTCGGTCCAATATAAAATCGAACTATCCAGTTTGATCCAAAAAATCGAAAGTTCAAATTTTATTTTTTTAAAAGATCAAAAATTCAATTTATTGCACAACATACAAAAAAAATCTTAAAACGCACAAACCATACAAAAATAACCCCCCATTTTCTATTTATTGCACAACATTCAGTATATCACCAAAATTCATGCAAACCATTCAAACATAAAATAATCTTAATCAAGTACAAAGAGCTAAATTGTTTTTGAAAAGTATCTAGTGGTGGGCGTTTGGGTCGGGTATTTTGGGACCCGTCCCGACCCGTTTGGGTATTTCCCGTTTGGGACAAAAAAACGGGTATTTTGACATTCGGGTTCGGGTACCCGAACCCGAAATATATTTTCGGGTAGGGTATTGGGTATCAATTTCACACCCGAACGGGTATTCGGGTATTTTAAAAAAAAAAATTTTTAGCCCAGTTAAGGAATTGACAGCCCAAACACATGCCCAATAATTATTTTAAACATTAGTTGGGCTAGAAAAGGAAAAAGAATCTAAACAACACCTAACTCTGTTCTAACTCTTCTCGACCGACCTCTCCCAATTCACAATTTCACTTTCACACTCTCACACAGCAGCCGACTTTGAACAATTTACAATTGAACTCCCAAATCTGAAAATTAATTATTCAATTTTAGACCCAAATCTGAAAATCTAGCCAAGAAGAGAAGCAATTTATCTCAAATCTTCATTCAAGGTATTATTTTGAATTCATTAATTTACAATTTTATGTACATATATGTTGAAAAAAAATTCTTGAAAAAAAAGTGGGTAATTTCGGGTACCCAATACCCAATACCCGAAATACCCGAAAATTTCGGGTACCCGCACTTCGGGTACCCGCCAAATCGGGTAGGGTTTCGGGTATGAAAATTCACTACCCGCCAAGTCGGGTACCCGACCCGAAATACCCAATACCCGAAATACCCTACCCGCGCCCACCCCTAAAAGTATCGTAAGTTTATACAAACCATTCAACCATAAAAGTTATAAATCCCCAGAATCGTAATTGAAAAGCACTAATTTAAAAAATCGTAGGTTTTGTTTTAGATATAAGAAAATTGTTGTTCGTTTGGCTTTTGGAGAGTAGTTTGAGAAAATTGAGAGATGATAAATTTATTTCAGAAAGTAGAAACGGTTTATGTCTTGCTTTTTCCAAACACGATTTTTTTTGAGATACCAAGCGAACATATCATTTTTTCAGAAACTGCCAAAGACTGTTTATTGACTTCTTCTTTCAAATTACTACTTATTGACTTTATGGTATTAATTATGAGTTAATCACATTTTTTTGTCTTCCTTATGGGCCATTTTTTGCACATTCGTCCCACTTAAATTTTTCGTAGCAGATGCGATATTCTCTTCAATGTAATACATTAGTCCTTCTTAAACCCAAAATATATCTATTTTCATCCATTTTAAGATGTATTTGAATTTAAGAGGGACGGGTGTGTTACATTACATTACATTTATGAGAGGGACGCATCTGCTACAAAAAATTTAAGAGTGACGAATATGCAAAAATTGGCCCATAAGGAGAACGAAAAGTTCGATTCACTCTATTAATTATATTGAATGTGTATATTATAAAGTACTAGCACAATAGCATGTAGTATCCTTATGCACGACTTTATTATTATTATTTTGAGAAAAAACGATACATGGATTACTTAAAAGAATATCCGTAATTATATTCTGTCTAATATGTTCAGACAAATTATTTAACGAGAGAATTGCACTTGTGGTACCAAACTATATATCGATTCTCACTTGTGGTACCATAAAAATTGAGGCCGACACATTTGATACCACAATTTAAGAAATTGAATCACATTTGGTACCACCGTTAAAATTGGACGTTAACTGATGACGTGGCAATTAAGTTTTATTGCAAAATTGATACCATTACTTATATTGACTGGCAATTATACACTTTACTTTTTAAGTTGTCAAAATAACCTCACATCTTCAAATTTACTGACAATTTTAGTCCACATTGTTGCCCAATTTCAAAATTGGCTCAAATGAAACATTTTCAGACCAATTTAGAGATTTTACTTAATATATTTACATATGTATTTAACTAATTTAATTTATAAATAATATTAACAGACCAAATAATACATTATCATAAATTCGATAAAATGTTAATTAAATATAATTTAATATTTATTAAAATAAATAAATTATATATTATTAATAAAATAATTATAATTAAAAAAATCACCTACCTTCTACCCCAACCCCATCCCCCCTAACCAACACCCCCCCCCAACCCATATCCCAGGCCGCGGCGGCCTGGGACCCGCAATCCCAGGCTGTCAACAACCTGGGATTTGGGTTTGGGGGGGGGGGGGTGGTTGGGGGGGATGGGGTTGGAGGTGGGAAGTAGGAGATGGTTTTTTTTAATTATAATTATTTTATTAATAATATATAATTTATTTTTTTAATAAATATTAAATATATTTATATTATTATATAAATTTTAAATTTAATTAACATTTTATCGAAATTTATGTTAAAGTATTATTTGGTCTTTTAATATTATTTATAAAATTAAATTAGTTAAATAAATATGTAAATATAATAAATGAAATCTCTAAATTGGTCCGCACGTGTTTTATTCGAGTCAATTTTGAAATTAGGCAATAATATGGATTAAAATTGTCAGTAAATTTGAAGATGTGGGGTTATTTTGACAACTTGAAAAGTTAGGGGTATAATTGTCAGTCAATGTAAGTAATGGTATCAATTTTGCAATAAAACTTAACTGCCACGTCATCAGTTAACGGCCAATTTTAACGGTGGTACCAAATGTGATTCAATTTCTTAAATTGTGGTACCAAATGTGTCGACCTCGATTTTTATGATACCACAAGTGAGAATCGATATATAATTTAGTACCACAATTGCAATTCTCTCATTATCTAACTCATCAATAGACATGAATTTAGCTAAAGAGTGAACAACTTTGTTACCGTTCGATAAAGGAAAATAGATAAGAAAAAACAAGTGACGTTGATGAAGAAATGAAAATCTATGCTCAAATTACACTAGAGGCCTTTAGTCATTTTCATATTGCATCTTTCTATTGTAATTTATTAACAGCATTCTCGTAATATGAAAATCTGATTTATTATGGTATTAAAAAAAAACCCACTATCTTAATGTTGTATGGATAATAAGTTGCATTACCTGGCAAGGCTAGTTACATTTTTCACACATAAATACACAGCTAGCATCACAAAATTATGAGTTGGAGTGTCAATTAAACATGTGAACTTGCTTTGTTAACACTGCAACTTGAGGCAGGCTTGGCTTCATTACCTAATGGGCAACTACGTGGATAAATGATATGGTCAACAATTGATTAAAGATTACGTCTATACATTCTGTAATGGAGTAGTTAACTATGAAAAATAAAATAAAAAAAGTAGTGGTTAATTGTTGCATATATGTTAATGACTAATAAATTATGATTTATAACCCCGAATTAAATTAATCATGGTCGGTAGAATCTTCTTTGTGCGACTACAGAAAAAGTGGATGTTGTGTTGTTGTAAACCCCAATGTCCACGACAAGTCAGATCACCTATTAAACAAAACCTCAAACTGGGCTCAGAATAAATAAATAAGCTTGGAGACACTTCTGAAAAGTAATGGTCATTTTCTATTGTAGTAGTATATTTTCGGATTTTAAGTATTCAAAATTCATAAACTTCAAAACATGGGTCATTATTTTCTTTAAAAACAAAAATTGTAAAGAAATTTGCACCCACTGTTTTTTTTTTTTTTTTTGATAGACTTATTTTTATTATTTTAAGAGAAATGCATGAGTATTATTGCCAAATTTAAGTTTACATGGGATTTATTGTCAAACTTTTTTAAATAAAAAATTATGTTCACATTTTATTGCAAAGAGAATATAACCTTTAGAAATACATCCTCGTTGAATATCCACGTACCATCCAAGAAGTTGTGATATCAATATACATTTGTCACATCTTCTACGAATCATGAAGAATGCTCACTCTTTAAGCAAGTAAAACACACTAAACCATGAGATTGGTCTATTGAAATGACTAGCCCCCCAAAGTGGCAACTCTAGTTTAAACACTGTTAGGAGAAATTTTCATATGATATGTCCGATGCTCCTAAAAAAAGACTAAAAAAATAATGTGACCTTGGTGTAAACCTTTTTTGACTTTTTAACACAATTTTTTTTATGTCAACAAGGAACACTCATTTACACTTTCTCAATACTCCAAAATCCAAAAGTTGTGATCCAAATAAGGTCAATATTGTGTAAGAGTTATTACAAAAAATTAATCTAAAGTTACTTATCTTTTGAAGAAAGAAAAAAAAAAGATTGTTAGATGGTCATGTTAAGCACCATTGTACACGTTGATATGTTTTTTTTTAATAATTACATTGATATGTTATTTACAACATTAATCGGTAATCAACTGCAGGAATATTTGGTCAGTAACATTTTTTTCTTTTTGATGAATTGGTTAGTCACATGATGTGAAACAAAAACGACATGCATGCGAAGTTTTGGTTTTGTCCGCATAAAATACATCAAAAGTAATTTTATATGCATTTGTTTACTTTTACTTTTCTCTTGGACTTTTTAGATTGCAAAATTCACTTTCTGATTTCCTAATTGAAATTGAAATCGATCGGATACCACTAAAATTGAGATGTCATAACGAAAAGTGTGTCATGATGATGGCTTGTTTAATTGGTTACATAGCTAGAAAAAAAAAAAAAAAAAAAAAAAAGCTACCAAAGGGGGAAAAAGATAAGTAACTGTAGGAAAAAAAAAAAAAACAATTTCAGTTATGCGTTGAAACCACTCTTCAAAAAGTTTCAAAAGCTTTGTCAAAAATTTCAAAATCAATTTTGAGACCA